>OY971433.1:5974166-8782500 GCA_963853865.1 Helleia helle | reverse complement strand
TTTCCCCTCCTCCGTCCTTGTCATAGCTGATCACATTTGTGAGAAATTGTGTGAAATGTAACGTCAATAAACCTTCTAAGGGTCTACCCTCTCCCACCCTCGTCACACAATGTCACATTTCGTTGCCCTTTATTTATATTAATATTATCCTTGTGTTAAAGGGAGAGAGGAGGCGTCGGGATAATATTAATAGACGTAATTTGTGGACGGCTTCTTACAACAACATCAACAGATGATCTTATCATGAACACCGTCGCCTCATGATCGTAAATAAGTTCACCCAGGATTAGCTCAACATGCATCGCATCATGCATGCTGAGATGCAAGTCTCGGTATCAATAGTTACAGTGTATATCCCGTTTTTATTACCAAAAGTCATCTAAGCTGTTTGCCAGAAGAAATAAAAAGGATGGTGGTATCCATGCAGACGAACCCGCAGCACAAGCGTATTCCTCCCCTCCCATTTCCAAATGAAGCATAAACCATTTTTAAAAGTATTCGGTCTTTGTGTGGGCAATTCCCTTTCATCATCATCATCAGCCTCTTTCCGTCCACTGCTGAACATAGGCCCTTTAATTTACAACATATATGTTTATTGGTTTTATATCCAAAAATATAGCTTTTTTTTACTTCTAAAATTTCTTCCTTCCTTCTTTGATCCGCTCTAAATAATATTAATAAAAAAATAATAACGATAAGTGTCAATCAATTATAGTTTAAAAATAACTAAAAAAACACGCTTTAATAGCAAACCCAACTAAAAATTTGAAAATAATTTTTAATAGATGAATTAAATGGGTTAACAAAATTACTTATTGTAAAAAAGCGTGGTGCTTGTAACTAAGTTTTTATAATATTAACTTCACTTTTTAGAAATAGATACCGATAAAATATTTTTAATAATGAATATCGAGCACCTCACACAATGATTTCTAATTTTTAGTTGAGTTTGCTATTAAAGCGTGTTTTTAGTTTTTTTTTAACTATAATTTATTGTTTACTTTTTAGTGTCGATTTTTTAATTAAAGATTTTATTAATTTACTCAACTAGCAAGTAATAGCAATCACTTTAGAAATGAGTGAGAGACTAAAAACAACACAAGTGATATAGGTAACTTATGCCTTCCTAGCATGTGCTATCCTGATTATCCTTATCAGGATATTGGAATAATTTTATCAAATTATTGTATTGTCATCGGTCTTCGATAAATCTACAAAGTTTGAACGAGATCTGGTCGTTAGAAGTGGGTCAAAATCATGTTCAAAGATTCCGTTACATACCAACATACATACGTCTTAAGCTAATATAAAAGCGTATTAAAAATTATTTTCATCTGCAAGTATTGACCAAGACCATTGCGCCCTGAAAATCGAGGAGATAGATGGTATACAGGTTTACTGACAATAGACCCCCACAGTTCCCGCTTCAAGGCATGGGTAGTCATAATAAGGAGATGAATACTTTATAATAATATGGAGGCTGTATATCCTATGAAAATAGAAAACCCGTACCGTTTTCCCATATAAGATCACTGTCCGCCTTTAGTCTAGAAACACGCAAAGGTTTTAATGTCTAGAATCTAGAAACACATAAATCTACCTACACACATAATATTATATACAAATCGTAGGCATGCATGTTCTGTTGCGATGTTTCACTGGGGAAAAACTTCCCACTTGGGCGCCGAGCCTTTACTTGCCGTTGCTCACTAACAATTTACGTAAATAATGTTGTTTAACATTGAAATCATAGTTCCGTATGTAATCACATAATATTATTGCCAACCTCAAGGGTAACAATAATGAGGAATGTTTACT
The DNA here is from genome assembly GCA_963853865.1 of Helleia helle. Classification (NCBI taxonomy): domain Eukaryota; kingdom Metazoa; phylum Arthropoda; class Insecta; order Lepidoptera; family Lycaenidae; genus Helleia; species Helleia helle. The sequence goes on along the minus strand of OY971433.1, from coordinate 8,780,682 downwards.
CATTTTGACATTACGAAAAAGCATTTTTCGTTTGTAAGAGGTAGTGACATGCTGCTTTGCAACCGAATAGGGCCGGCACGCCCGGGGTGGTACCTCTCGCTCACATAATACAGGCCATCAAGTGACAGCTACGCTGTCACGTTTCGTGCGGTTTACGAGTCTCCGGTGGCCAATTGGGGGATAGGGAAAAGAAGGGCAACACATATGCATAATCTCTGGTTGTGCATCTGCACAACATCACACATCTGTGTATGGGCGTCGGTAGTCTAAAGCTTCGACGGATCGTTTGCCCTCCTATGCTATAAAAAAAGCATAGGACCCTGATAGGATAGATGGAGGAGTGGATTTTAGCGTTAGTAAACTAAAGAAATCATCCGTGGGAGACTACGATATGAGCATTTTACCGGTGGCAGTAATGCGCTATCTGGTAGCAGTGATGCGCTACCCGGTAGCAGTGGCGCGCTACCCGGTGGCAGTGATACGCTACCCAGTGGCAGTGATACGCTATCCAGTGGCAGTAATGCGATACCTGGTGGAAGTGATGCGCTACTCGGTGACAGTGATGCGCTACCCGGTGGCAGTGATGCGCTACCTGGTAACAGTGATGCGCTACCCAGTGGCAGTGATGCGATATCACTGCGCGCCCGTGTGCTAGGATACCACCATCCTGCTTAGTTCTTCCATAAAACAACTTTGCAGTGTTCAATATGAGTGTTATGTGACTCGTATAAGTTGTTCTTGGTCGGTAAATAATTTTAATTTCAAATGTAGTAATAAAGAAACGACGGAATACTGTAAGAATATATAGTATATATATCTTCCTATATTAAAGACCTCAAGAGATGATGACCACATATTAAACAAAGATTTGATCCACTTACATATTACATAATATATGCTATTAATTAAATAAACCTTCATATACATGTAGGTCTTAAGGTAAAATATAAACGGGTTTTAAGGTCAACATCATGTATCGATAAACATCTGTTTTAAATTTGCATATCGTGTCTTTTAATGTCATTGACCTATCCACATTTTGGTAATATCCTAAAACATTCTGAAATATTATAGCGATGTCATTACTAAAAGTTTGTGAAACACTCGTATCCGGGATATTGGTATCACTGTCCATCGAGCTAAATTAAACGACTTCAATCAATGACATCACACACTAAAAGTATAGTGGCTTTAATTGAGAGTAACGACGCGACTCGTCAGCAACTGTTCCATCCTCGTATGCAGCGCTCGTGTGTGAACATTCCACGTTAATAATTATTATAATAACCAGAGTAACATGACCTTCATCGTTGGATTCATATGCTCATTAGTATTGGTAAGTTGTTAACATATATACAAGTAAATTAAAACTCACTGTATTCTAACCATCGCATATTTTCAGGCAGCTCTAATTTTGCTATGGATAATATATTGCATGTTCTGTAAAGAAAAACACAAGTCCGAAGTGCACCAATACAGCATATCCGATTTGCGTCGTAAGAATTATGAAATAGCACAGGAGCAAGAAGGTATCAAAGAGAAGGAGGTTGTAGCTGGAATATTTATGTTACCATCGCGAAAAAAAGGAAGCGATGATCAAACTTACGATAAAAGGCCGGATTATCCAGAAACAACCGTGAGCAGCTTACAGCCGAGGACTGAGAAATTGATAGAAATATTCGATGACACTACTCTAGAAGTGGACAAGCGCAAATGTGGAGCGTATGAGGTCGACGCGGCTCTCCCATACCACAGCGACGTGTAGGTTGCACAATTGCGCTTAGCGTTGCACTCAATCGATACTGGAAACATATCGATTGTTCCAGAGGCAATTAAAAACTAATTCAATGAATAATGCTCTAAGCGATTATGATGAATCAAGACGAATAGAATTTATAATATTGTAATTATCAAGAAGCATACAGATACTGTTTAATAACATGGACTGATACCTACCAATAACTGTAGAAATATAATGTTTGATATTTTGTTGTGGTGTTTTGTATATCAATAACAAATTAATGTTTATTATTCTACATTTATAATAATATACCATAATAACTCGCCTATATGTTTATAAATCTTTCACGATTGCTTATATTGAATATTAACAAAATGTTATAAAGAAAATAAAAGGGAAAACGATAAAAATAAACTTTCTTTTAATAATTGAATTGGAATTGGGGGTGCACGCGCACTCGCCTGCCTGAATGGGTACCACCATCCTTTTTTTCTTTAAGGGAGTGGATCTCCCCAGGCGGGTATGTGGGACTCGCTGCGTCCGAAAGCTGATAAGTGGACGCAGCTCTACCCACAAAAACCCGACGAGTGCCACCAATGCCACCCTTAGTGAGGTGCACGGACCTATGGAGCAAACAGGGCACCTCGACGACTAGTCAGTCCCTCAAGGTGGGTAGTGGGGAGGGGTGCAACCATCCTGGTGCTTATTTTTCCCTAAAACAGCTTTGTTGTGATTCGAAGAGAATACCAAAACAAGCAGTTTAATTACTAACAACAGCCTTACGTCTTAGGATAGGCAACGCATGAATTAATTAGGCCAGTCTTGAGAGAACTCTGCCAACTCGTTTATGGTCATGGGTGACGTTCCGATTTCTAATACGCCATATTTGATCGTAATGCAGATTAGTTTTTCACATCAACAGCGCTCGTTGATTCACCTAGGGCGATTCACATGATTCTTTCTCGATAGCAAGGGTATTTGCTCTCTTTTTTATCCCATAAGGAGGCAAATGAGCAATCGGAGCCTTATGGTGACTACCGACGCCCATAGACATACGCACAACCAAAAGTTACGTAGATGCATTGCCCTCCTTTTCCCTACCCCCCCCCCCCCATTGGCCACCGGAAACTCACAAACTGCACCGACAGCATAGCTGTCACTTGACACCGGTGTTATGTAAGCGAGACCACCCCGGTCTTGCCAGCCCAATTCGGCTGCCAAGCAGTATGGCACTACCTCTTACTCCAATCTGTCTATCAGTTGATTAAACTGACACGCTGAAAATAATTCTTATCAACCTATCGTTAAATGATATTATGACAATTATGACAATTGAGCCCAATTTGCACGAACGAAAGAAAAGGTAAATATAACTCAGTACTATAATAATATTAGTACATATATAATTATACAGAGAGAGTGACTCTATCCTGAATGATGGTGGAATTTGTTTTCATACAAAACACATAAAGCGGTAATCGCTTCAATCCGGTTACATCCTCGATGTTTGTACACAACTATCAAAACCATTTCTGATTTTTTATCTTAAAATGATTTTTTCATCGAATTCATGAAGTCCCATCACTACAAGCATTAGCTCATTCAACCATTGAAATGTCGTTTTATTGCTACGTTGCTATTTATATGATATCATTGTAGGTGTTTTTAAATTTCTTAGCTAAAACGGATAAAATGTGTGTACCTAAATTCAAAAGTCTTGGCGTTCATTGAAATACCGAGAATAAACTATTCGAGAGCTGATAATGATTATATATTTAAGCGTTTAATATGATTATATTGTTAAATATTTGTTTCAATTTCCATTTAACTTATAATAATGTGTGGGATATAATATTATGTATCATCATAGAGTAAAAAAAGATATTATAAATTCGAGTCAAACATTGCATATCAATTCATTACAATTATGATCTATTAGTAATTAATTCTATTTCGTTATCTTTCATAATGATTAAGTTAAAAGAAGATCTATTGTGAATTAATTCAAATCTACTTGTTAAGAATCTGCTTGCTAAAACAGTGTGTCATAGGTATTTGTTATATAATTGTTATTTAATACAGAGTTTAATAAAGAGTCCAACCAATTTATTGTTTTAATGTTTTTTTTTTTTTAATTCGGATATATTTATCATTTCAAATATGATACAATAATCTTAAAAATGAGCAAATAATATTGATATATTAATAATTATAAATATGATAGGTTATAAGGTCATAGATTTCGGCTGTTTAAAATATATTAATTGGAACAGCTTTCGTGCTGAAAGAATCAATCAGCGAGGCCCTTAATACCGTCCGCCATTTTGTCTATGACACTCTTTTCGGTCGGCTTGAACACGTGTACCACTGCATCGCCGGCGTCGGTGAATGTTTTCACCACATCGTTCCACGCATTCTTCATAGATTCCACCACATCTCTCTTGGAACGATCTGATGGTGACGCTGATATGAGTACCACAAATAACTGGAACAAAGTTTTACTTCATGTCATCAATGGGAATATCTTTACTTCATGCCAATAATAACCTATCCTTTTGCGAAAGCTTCTGAATCATAGATTTTAGATTGGATTTTACAATATGCTGCCCATTCCGCAAAAATGTGAAAAATATTAATTTTATTAGTCCTACACAGAATCATAATAATTATAACAGCTTTAGTAGTAAAATAATTATTAACAGCTTTACTATTTTAGAATCTTTCACCTTGCCAAATTCTATAGTAATTAGGTCAATTACAGTTAAGAACTGAAAAGATAACAAAGAAACAAATAAATTTTTAAAGATTCTACTGATAATATTAACATCATTTTAAATGAACTCGAGTACGTATATGTGCGGAGAAACACGATAAACATAACATTTATAAATATATTATAGTAAGTTTATTACCAAGAGATATTTTATATAAGAAACCTACAACTATTTCCATTATTATAACATTCAAACATTAAGGCTATAATTATTTAAAACTACCTTTTTCCCACGGATTCACATGAGTAGCTTACCAATTTTTTTATAAGCAGAAATTATTAATTCAATAACACGAGCTAAATAGATAATATGTGTTATGGAATATCCCTAGAATCTTTTTGTTGGACAAAAGTTCGTAATTGAACACGGTTATGGGCCGTCAAGAAACAAAAGAAGAAGAAATGTGGACTGACATTATGTAAAGGACAAATATGCTAAAGTGTTGTCTGAATAGAGTATAGAAATAGTATAGAATCATGTCATATGGGAAAAAAATTAAAAGGTGTGTGATCTAAGGTGTAATTAAAAACCGTCTTAAATGGCGCTGGTGTACCTATAAGGGTTTGGTATGAAGTAGCAGTTGTACAGACGAATTAAATGTGTATGTAAACATACAATCATCTATTTTTTGGCCCACACATATTTAAAAACCGACTAAGTGCGAGTCGGGCTCGCGCATGAAGAGTTCCGCACCAATATCTATACAACAATAAAAAAATGACGTTTGTTTTTGTTGTGTGTTTTTGTTTTTAATTATTGAGATCGAATATCGATCGCTGTTGTCAAGTAAAACTACAAGTTATGAAAAAAAAATTGCAACTTTATTTATTTTTTATTTTTTAATACCTTATTTCACTTCTTTGAATGTATCTAATAAAATCGAATGAAACGTCGAATCAAATTAAAACTTTACACACTTATCAAGGACCAATGACAATATATTATTCAACGAATTTAGTAAAAAAAGATATAATTTGATATCAGGCATTTGATTAAAAAGCCTGCTCTGAACTAACATATCCTAAAAACTAAATCTAATTTCTGTTATTTATTTCAAATGACTGTTTTTAGTTTTATAAACTTATATCAATATATAATACTTACAAAGCACACTAGTACGGTCAGTTTAAACGTCATGACGGTGATCCTGCGTAGCTGTTGACAGTACAATGAGCAGAGTCCTACTGGATCAACAGGAAAGCCTTTATTCGATCAAGTGTGTGTCAAAGTAATCAGCAGTGACGAGATTAGGACATCGTAGGAATTCAAGGAGAATGGCCCAAGAACTACGCCACATTATTATTTTTTATGTTGGCGAACAGGTACATGTGCCATATGATGGTAGGTGGTCAGGGTCGCTGTTAACCTGAAACTGATCCAGACAACATATTGACGTATCCTGATACAAGATATTAAGTCTCTGTGCCAGTAATTTATACACTGCTTGTACCCTTACACCTCCTCTCCGAAATACAGGAAATCTGTTTCATGGCAACACAAGCAGGATGGTGGTACTCATGCAGCCGTGAGCGCGGTATAAGCGCATATTACCACCGGTAAAAGTAAATAAATTTTAGAAACTGATTATAATTATAGAGAATATAATTTACTGGGAAAATTGTGTTCGGTTGGGTGAAAAGGACAGGGGGGGACAAGGGGCGAGGATGGGAACCTCACCCTTTATACTGTCCCGGCGTTCGGAGGGGTTGTTCTGTGGTGCTGGACTACCCCTCTGTGGAGGTGACGTCGGTCCCTTAATGGACTGACTAGCCGTCGAGGTGCCCTGTTTGCTCAACAGATCCGGAGCACCTCACCAAAGGCGGCATTCGTGGCACTCGCCGGGTTTTACTGGATAGGACTGCGTCCACTTTACCAAATTTCGGTCACAGCGAGTCCCACATACCCGCCTGGGGGACCCCACTCCGCCACGCCAGGAGGCCGTGTAGTCGCAGACTGCACGGTTGGCGGGGGCAACCCCCCCCCCTCCCCACTTTAACAAACCAATAGTGAGCCAAATGAGCTCACACTAATCCGACGAAGCATTAAGGCCTTTGGGCCATTAGCATTAATCTCTCCGAAAAAAAAAGAAAAAAAAGGGCTCACTTGCTTAGGTTCATGGGCGACGCAGTCCACTTATATTAGGTAGCACGTCTGCCAGTTTGTTTATCCAACTAACAAAAAAAAATATCTCAAATCTCATATCAGGACCAGTATACTGTGACCTCTGAAATGCAAATTGGGTAATTGACACCGGAGATGATGATTGGACTCAGCCTCTGGACCTAACAATGAAATATACAGCGCACGCAGCACAAGGATAAAGTAATCAAAAAAATCATGATCATTATCAGCGTGCAACCCACTCTTCTAGATAAACTCAATGACGACTGCCTCGCATGACGAATATATGGAATCAACTGCCACCTAGGGTATTTCCGAATGGCTACGACTAGGGACCTTCAAGAAAAGAGCATACTCATATCTAAAAGGCCGACAACGCTGTTAATCCTCTGGTGTAGTAGGTGTATGTGGATGTCACTTTGACTTACTATCAGGTGAACTGACTGTCCATTTACCCCCACTTCTATACAAAAGAAAAAAATGAAGGCCTAAACGGCCGATCGCCTGCTCTCAGCCAGTTTTAGCAATCGTCATCAAGAAACTTAACAATATTAAAGATATAATAATATAATTATAATTTATCTAATGACATTTAAAATCTGCGAATCCCAAATTTACGAACAAACGAATATAATTAGATGTTTTGATAAATTTATGAATCATGGAATTGCGTTTAAATATATTTTAATTATATCAATGAGATTCTTAAATTACATTTTTTTTTCATCAACTATGAGTACCAGTTTTCATCCGGTATAAGAAGTCAGACTACATACTAATGTACATATATACCGGGTGTAATCGTTAAGTGTGCACAGGCGATTATTCAGTAACTATTACATATATCAAAAAACTTTAAACTGATTTCCAAAGTACTTTACCTAATGAGTAAAATGACAATAATAATTTACTAAAAATAAAACGAGAAATATCCAAAAATTTTATATTAAACTGTCCCATACATCTAGTATGAGATAATAGAAAGGTTTTACTTTCCTTATTTTAAGTAATATAGTACCTACTCATTTTACCCTTATCATTTTATAATTATGTATGATATTATGATATTGATGAATTTCTAGTAGATACACGTGTATATTAATTATCTTACCACTTCAAATTAATAATAAACCTAGTTTCAATATCGTATTGATTTGAACTGGCTGAAAAGCAACATACTAAATAAAAACAAATAGAAAGATACTCTTTGGTGTTCGTTCTAAAATCAAATTCTTTATCGCGGGTTCTCGTTCCCGCCAATTTATTGTGTTTTTTTTTTTAATTTGCTTAATAAATGACTTAATAGCCAATAATACTGCAACCCCTTGGCCTGCCAGATCCCCGGATCTCACGCCTTGTGATTTCTTCCTATGGGGATTTGTCAAAGACCACGTGTACGCTGGGAGAGTTCATAGCCTAGAAGAGTTACAGAATCGCGTACGTCGTGCAATTGCTTTAATTACTCCGCAAATTTTAAGGAAAATTCATTTAGAACTAAAGCTCGTCATTGTATTGCACAAAGAGGACGTCACTTCGAACATCTGCTTTGAATACGAAATTTTGTACTTACTAAGAAATAAAATGTATGGGAGAGTTTAATGTAATTTTTTTGGATATTTCTCGTTTTATTTTTAATAAGTTATTATTGTCATTTTACTCATTAGGTAAAGTACTTTCGAAATCAGTTTAAAGTTTTTTGATATCTGTAATAGTTACGGAATAATCGCCTGAGCATACTTAACGATTACACCCGATATACCAATGATTTTTAACCCACTGTCACCCCCCCCCCCCCCCTATTTGCATGTAGCATTTGCTAAGACCCCCCACACCTTCGAGTTTTCACGTAGTACCTAATTTAGAAGTATTTTTGCAAACATAAAGTTAAAAAAATATATTTTGGCTCAAGTTTGTCTTTAATGTGAGTTTAAAAAGCACCATAATATTTAAATATAGCTCGAAAAAGCGTGAGATTTTCCTAGAGATTATTGTCTACGTGATGAAAATCTAAGACCATATTATGTGTTTTTTAAACTATATTTTTTATTATAAGATTATTCTTTGAATGGCTAACAATATTTGAAAGATGATATCATACGCAGAGTTTGCAGGTTTGAAACCGCCAAATACACAATATAGTTGTTGAATATATTTGTGTATGTGTATTTGTATTTTACATTTTGTATACTTAACCGTTAAATAAAAACGATTACCATGGTTCTATGTGTGTGGCTCTGTCGCAGTGTGTCATATATATTTAGGCATTATTAATCTTCAATGGTTGAATAAGTTGTATGTTTTGATTTAATTAATTTAGTTACAGCACATTTAGCAAATCTAAAAACATCGGCAATAATATTATTGCTATTTTTGCTATGTAATTTTTTAAGGGTTTAATATTGACAAGTAAAATACGATATTCCGTATAATCGTCTTGACAGACTAGTTGTAGGCCAAGCTGAATAGTTTTGTGATATATAGTTGGAAGCCTCGAAGGAAGACCTCCGACCGAGCGGGATGGTATGCTCGGTCAGCCGAAGCAGTTAACGTTTCAGCTGTTGAACGTATAGCGCCAAACTGTGAAACTTCGATAGCGCGATTTAGGATTGTGGCGCTGATTGGTCCGCCACAGTTTCGACTAAAAGTCTGTCTCGGTAGCGACTCGAATAAATTGAACTAGACAGAAAGGTCTCGTCGGAGTGGTAATAGTTTATCGACTTTTAAAAGCTATTTAACGTAACAACGTCTAATAAATCGATGAACACCGGTTGCATGTACGAAATGCGTCATTGTCCCGTTATACTTAGTAGGAGAGCAGGCACCAATTTTTGGGCCTCAAGCGTACAGTGAACCTTACGCTCATTGTACGTTGTCACGTTAAACTATGGTCCGTCAACCAACTTTACAGACCGGCTATGTTTTGCGAAGGGATAATATATTACGACATACTTCCAGGTCCTGGACTGGACGTAATGATTAAACTGTTGCTGCTTCGTAGCCAGCAACAATTGCCGATTCGCAGTGGAAAGGATCCGCGTGTGCCGCGCTCTTGTCCACATGGGTACCACTATTCTTTTTTTTTATCGCAGGGACATCCTTGATTGATGTAGCCAGGATCTGCGGGTAGATCCTGTCCCTATGTGGGACTTGCACCTGGGAGTGCCCCACCCTAAACTGAAACCACTGCGAGCGCCTTCAGCTGCTTTTTGAGGGTCCCGGATCTGCAGGCAACAAGAGAATCTCAGCGACAGGCTGGCCCGGCAAGGCCAGACTACTCCTCGCAAAGAGGTGACTGCTCGGCCACCGCTAAGCAGCCCCCGCGGGTATCACTATGCTGCTTATTTCTTTCGTAAACAGCTTTGCGGTATTACAAAAAGGTCAAGACAGGCTGACAGGCGGAATTACTGTCACTGAGACTTAACATCGTATGTCTTAGGATAGGCAACACATGAATGAGTTGCCTGATCTTAGTTCCAGGTAAACTAGTTTATGTTCATGGGTGACGTCAACGACTTACCTACCATCTGGTGGCACGTCTTGCAACCCCTGCGTAAAAAAAATGTCTGCCATTTTGCCTATCCAACTAACATAAAGAACGTATTAAAAAATATTCAACGAATGCTTCGCGTTTTTTCGAGAACATTTTTTTTAATACGACCCATTGTGATCTCGTTCCCACCTGTAATAAGCTTTAATGTACTCTCATTAAAATAAAAAAACAAGCGAGAGTCAGAAAATATAATGTAGGGTTCTGTAGGGTTTTTTTGGACGGTAGGCCAACTGCCAACTGGCACATGTGCCAACTAATGGGGAATGGTAAGCATTGCCAACTAAAATAAACCTGGTGAATTCGTTTGTTAGTTGACAACTAGTCCAGGAAATTATTAATGCCTTGCCTGTCCTGAGATGTAAGAAGGTAAGTCTGAGTGCCAGTAATTACCCTGCCTATCCTGGCCTTCTTAGATCCGGGGCACCTCACCAAAGGCGGTATTGGTGTCACTCGCCGGGTTCTAGTGGGTAGAGCTGCGTCCACCTTACCACCTTTCGGGCGCAGTGAGTCCCACATATCCGCCTGGGGAGACTCACTCAGCTGCGGCATACTTCAGAGCAATTCGCGACGTAAAAGAAAAAAAAACATTAAGTTCAAGTAAAAAAATCAACTTAGAAATTTTTCTTATACTTTCTCTATATTATGAATGCTTAATTTCTTACTAACTTAAATAGGACTAGGTTATCCAAGTGTTCTTGTTAATACTTGTTAATTATAGCTCATAACACTACATACAAATAAAATTATAAAGAAATGCATTTTTTTGTAAATATATCCCTAAACAATTTGATAATACACCGTTCATTGGAATAGTGCAATAAATTCAATTGTGCTATTATAAGATAACGGGTAAGTACATATATATTCAGGAAGGTGAACAAGTGACGCAGTAAGAATCAAGAACGGCATCCAAGATGAAAGCCAAGGTAAGTTCTAGAGTAGTTCTTAATAATATAAACTAGCTGTTGCCCAAAATGTCGCCTTTTTTTTCTTTAACGCCGAGAAAATATGCTCTGAGGCGGAGGAGTGGGTCCCCCCCGGCGGGTATGTGGGACTCACTGCGTCCGAAAGATGGTAAGAGGACGCAGCTCTACCCACTAAAACCCGGCGAGTGCCACCAGTGCCGCCACGGTGAGGTGCCCCGGATCTGTTAAGCTAACAGGGCACCTCGACGACTAGTCAGCCCCGCAAGATACCGACGCCACCTCCACAGAGGGGTTGTCCCGCACCACAGAACAACCCCTTCCAACGTCGGGACAGTACAATGGGGTGAGGTTCCCATCTTCACCCCTTGCCCCTTGCTCTTTTGTCCCATCTTCTTATAAGAGGGGTACAAAGAGCCCCCTCGGCTCAATTGGCTTCGCCCAAAGTGCTGGGCTCACCCTAGGCAACTGAGCCCCACAACCACGACAAGGCCTGAACCATATGGTGGGGGTCCGTTTCATACTTAGTTTTGTAGGGTATCATTTTAAAAGCAAGGTAGCTTAAGAGCTAATAGTGAACACATATTCTTATTGTGGTTTTATTCACTAAGCCAGAGTAAGACATAACGCAAATACATAAAGAAAATTGTGAGTGTGGTACATAAGCTACGAATAAATAATAGAATAATAATAATAATAATAAGTACATAGGGAAGTGTTAAAGTGTCAAAATCTTTCTTGATAGTATTTTATTTCTTTTCAAATAGGATTTATGACTACTCTTCATCTCTTTGTACTTTAATTTGAGATTGGTTTGTTTCCAAATTGAGTTAACCAAAGCGGAAAAATTGTATCTTTTCCATGTATTTTAAGAATGGATATTGTCTATAAAATGTTTTTAAAGGGAGCATAAGCTCATAAGTATAGTTTTTGCAATGTATTAGCTGACGCCCCCTTGATGGTAAGTGTTCAACGTTGTGACGTTGCGGGTGCGGGAGGGATGTGCTATGCCGCGCTCCCGGTGCATGGATACCACCATCTTGATTGTTTCTCCCGTTTACGAAGGGAAGGATAAGACAGACAGTGTAATTACTGGCACCGAAACTTAACATCTTATGTCTATGGGTAGGCAACACAGAAATAATTAAGCCTCGGTGCGAGTTATTACACTGCCTGTCCTATTCTTCGTTCCGAAATACAGAAAAGTTATTTCACTGGAGAAACAAGCAGTGCCTGGGTGGTGGTACCCGTGGTTCATCATGGCACAAGCGTATCCACTCAGCCGCCCGCGCGTCAAAACAAAATGTAACGCACCCGTCCGCGCGCGCTCCCCGTAAAAAATCGCGTCTAAGTTGTCAATGACTGGGCATAGATCAAGTTTGCCAGAACGTCCATAGACGTGGCATTTATTACAGACCATCTAGTATCGAATAAATGCAACTTTTTGGAATCTTAATTGATAAAAATTCATTTAAGCGGCGTAAGATGGCCGGGTAGCCATAGTTACGATGGCGCAAAACTGGACGGACAATGGCGATGGCGACAACTGGCGCAAAACGAAAGAGATCAACCTATTTAGGTTGATCTCTTCACCTGGGCGGCTGAGTGGGTATCTCTTCCACCGATGAACCCATTGTGTGATAAATATGAACGACAAACATTGAAATTAAATACTTTAATAATATTTATTTATAGGTAGTATACATCACTATCCTCGTAGTGCTGTGCTTCATGCAGTCCATTGATGGTGCATCGCGTCTGAAGAGAGATGCAGAGGAAGAAGAATCTGACCAACCATCTCTGTTGCCCGAGGGGACAGACTTAGAGAACTTCAAGCCAGACAAATTTGTGAAGCCATTCACAAACATTTTTAACATCTTCACCGGTAAAAGTGAAAAGAAAGAGTAATTTTGATCAATAATCTTAATAATAAAATGTTAAATTGTGAATAAAGTGTTATATTATATGATGTTTTCGTTTTCATTTCCACTATAGTCGATTTAGATACATTTTATTGAAAATAATATACTCCAGTGACATTACGTCTTCTCTGCCCCAACCTCAGTGATGAGGGGCTCCTTTGCCTCCGCCCAAGCCTCTGCCACGTGCGATGTGATCTGCGGTGTCTTCACACACGGCACGGCGACACGGCATCATCACCTTAATGATGCCGTGCCACAAGTCAATTCACTGCTCCAGTATTGGAGCGACGGCTGACTCAGCCGTCCAGCCTGTCCTTCCACTAACGGAGCACTCGCCTTTGCAGGCGGCTCTGCCAGGACTCTTCTTATTCGGAGATCTCTTTCTCCTCATTCTCTCCTCGTTGTCTCATCCACGTCTGCGCCAGGGCATTTGCGACCGGGTCCCACGGGGCTGAGCCCGGCAGTACGAACACAGCCTCGTATGAATTCGCCCATATCGACGCCCCGTACTGCTTTATGACTGAAAGACGCCCGCATATAGGCGGCGGCAACCAACGCTCGGTCCGCCCACGTTGGGGAGGAGACGACTGAGTGCCCGCGTAGTTCCGTGGCATTATTCACCTAAGGGGAAATCTGAAAAAAAATGTAATTATTCATAGTATTTATCCATTTATAATGCTTTCCATATATTTTTCCAATAAATGAGGCTCTCATAAAAAATTATAAGAGCATCATTTATTGGAGGAGAGACCTTTGCCCGGCAGACAACATGGGCTGATAAAGATGATACTACGAATCTCTGTTGAAAATATCGTTTTTTTTTTAACGCACTGATCTACGGCGTTCTACTGGTCGGATTCTTTTTTTTTCCATTGACAAACATTATTGAAGAAGATTATAGGCTATTAATTTTGGATTTCCATTTTTATTAGATTCTTAATGCAAATTTCAGTCGAGTGAAATCGTAAAGAAGATAGTGAAAAAAATGAAAAAATTAACTAACCGTAGGCTAAGCCTAAAAAATGATAAACAGCTAAAAAGCCTGTCACATGTTGTTTTAATATGATGTAAGGTAAAAAAATATTTCGATGAAGCTTAGAGGCCAATTATAAGCCAGCAGCATAGGCCCATCCGAAAAAGAAAAAAAAATGGTAACTCAAAAACCTGTTTAAAATTATCATTCACTAAATGCACATTTTACTGTACATATATCAAGTTGGTGATTGTACGAATCGCCTCATTAAAACGTCTGATAATAATTTGCAAGGAAATTTAAGTCTTCTGGAGTCAATGTAATAGGGATGTTGACACATGTTACAAATTAATATAAAGTAATTTTTTACAAATTATAAACAGTATTTGAAAACCTAAAATAACATTTTAAGAGTATATTTATTTGTCTTATATTAAAGAAAATTAATTTAAAATGCGTTTTTTATCACCCATTATCACGTGACTGCGAACGCTCAATGACATCACTGACCAGTAAACAAATTGTCATAGCTGTCATAACCATAACATACATACATACAACATAACATAAAAAAATTATGTATCACTGGCGAACTGCAAGTTTGACAGAGCGCGAGTATGTTTATTGGTTTGTGTCGTAACAAACCAATAAACATCATAGTCACATGACAGCTTGGAGCGTTTTAGCGAGAATTTTAAAAACTATTTTTATTTATGTCTTTCTTTATAAAAGTATTCCTTTTTTAAATGCATTACAGGGTTTCGCTTTTTTCCTACACCGATGGTATGAGATCTTGTCCATGTGATCATGTGAAGTACTTTTTTTTGACATTGAGAGATTTTATTTGACATTGGTGTAATCCTAAAACGATTCCATTTAGACATTTTTAAGCAACGGAAACCTAAGAGGCTATAGGAGGGATGATGACAAATGTATTTAGTATACTTTATCATTAAGTATCTGTGGTTCACTGCTTGCTTAGCAAAGAATAAATAGTCAACAACATTATAAACGTAACTCTCCCTCTTTCTATCTTCACTAACTTATATGTCCATCTTAACTTCCGTTCGCCTCGCCCGATCACACTTTTCGTAACGCTCTCGGAACACATTCACCAGTTTACTCCCCAAGTCAAGCGTGCGTAAAGAAGTTACCGGCTCATGCTGCTGCTACACCGCCAAATATTTATATTAAATAGAGAAGATGTGGTTGTACCAGAGAATTATAATAGAACGTTATTATAAACGCTTTTTGTTGTAGTTATGCTGCAAGTGATGTCAATTTGGATCTAATATACTCGATTTGAGCATTCCACTTATAACTATCAATTTTTAAGCCAAGGTATTTTTCGCATTTTTTTTCTTGGAATTCTTTATTATTTATTCTTAACAGTTGGAAGAGTGAATATTTTTTATTTTTAGCCTTGTTTATAACGTGCTTTTTCTGCTCTGATTGCCAAGGGATTATATTGACACCCATCGAATAAAGTATTTAAATCTTCTTGAGCCTTTGTATTAATATCCTGTATGTTAGATGAGCTAGACCCAAAATAAAAAAGACACGTATCATCGGTATAAAATGTTATTTGACAGTGTAAACGTATTTCTTTTATATCATTAATATAAATTGTGAAAAGCAATGGTCCCAATATTGATCCTTTTGGCATACCACATGTAACAGGTGCCGGATCACTTTAACATTTTAAATATATTCATTAAATATAAACTAACACATTGAGTGCATCACATCCTTTTGCATCTATCTTTTCTTATTTCATTAAAATAATACATATGCATTAAGACAATATACGCATATATCGAAGTATTGCATACATAAATGATAGCAACTGACATTATATATAAAGAAAACGTGAACGGTCCACACAGTAAGTCTAGAATCGATCCAAGATGAACGCTAAGGTATGTTTTAGTCCTTTGTATAAAACTTATGTGTTGCAATAGTAATTTTTAGTGTTTAAAATTATACCATTTATGATTACACAAAATAATCAAAAGCTCCTTTTAATACTTCTGGCAAAAAACGGTCCTCTAGAATTAAAAAGAACTTGCGTCTGAAATCGTCATCATACTCACTTAAAAATGATGTATAAATATAAAAGATTTACTTTTGCCCGCGGTTTCTCTCGCGTGAATGTAGATTACGAAATAGATCAAGTCTGTTCGCTATAGCTTGGTGACAGATAGAGCATTTTGACGTGACAACGTCTTATAATTCGATGGAGCCGGCTTCAAGAACGAAAAAACATGACGCATGCGGCATTACCTCGCTCTGAGGCGTTCCATTTTCTTATGACGTTGTCACGTTCAACTACCGTCAGTAAACCGACTTTACAGACAACAGTTTTTTTTTAAACAGATGTTATTCCTTCCTTGCATTAGTTCAGCATCCAAAACCTGACGGACTTGAGTCTGCTTCTTTGATTCTTAGAATAATTTAAGTTACTAAAAAACAACTTTAGCTTTATTGGAATTCTAAACTAAACTCCTGCAAAGCATTTTATCCTTTAGATAAATTACTACCTGCCTAAGTATTATATTTTACCGCACTTAATAATAAATTTATCAAAAAGAGATAAACTTAGTAGATAAGTAAAAACTTTTTTTTTTTTGTAAAACGACTAAAGTCATAAAATTAAAAATCTAATTTTATTTCAATTTTAATATGTAATTCATTACAAAAGATATAATAACATAAAGATAGAGTAAATATATACTAACTACTACGTAATTTTATCTAATAACTAAAATATTAAATTTATAAGAATAAAATTTAAAGAAATTATAGTTTTACTTACTTAATCCGCTAGCTTAACGACCCGAAGTGGATCTTGGGCTCCGATACGAGATAGCGCCACCGCGCCCTGTCTTGTGCGATCTCCTCCCACTTTACGGCACCCAGGGCGAGTAGGTCTTTCATTACTTCGTTTTTCCAGCGGTATTTGGGTCGGCGAACCGGACGGCGGCCACAGGCCTGTCCCTCATTACCACATTCTTACCGCCAGTGGCGTAGCTACCTAGGGGCTATGCGGGGCAGTGCCCCGGGGCCCTCAAGCTCAGGAGGCCCTCGAATCCTTACCAGAAATCTCGATCGAACTGAACTTTTGGAAATTGGAAAATTGGACAACTCAGTTTAGAGAAATTCAATAGTTATGGAATTCCCCTAAATTCTTTCTGTAGGTTGGCAGTGTTGTCATATTGACGGATAGTGCGTTTTATTATTCATCGATGTGCGGTACTCTGTGGATGTGCGTTTTATTGTGAATTCGAGTTAAGATTATTTTTTTCGAGAACGGGAAATTTAAACGAAGTCATTGATACTTTTACGAAAACTTAAGCTAGGAAAAAATGTAAATATAATTGTTATTTAGTCAGTTGGTAGGCCCGACATTTATAATATAATAATAGGTCTTTTAAACTGAAATTGAAAAACCTATGAAATTGCCGGTCTGCAGTACTAGCCATTTCAAATCAAAATAATTTTTGTTTGGCAAAGAATACTAATTTCAAATTAATTTTATTTTAAAAACATTTAATTATTTTTCCAAAAGTAGTCATTTGTTTATTGATTAGTGAATTTTCATCGCATTTCAATCTTTTTCGTCATCATGGATACGTAAAAAATTCGAGTAATTATGGAATATGAGTACCGTGGCAGCAACGCGGCACAAGCGGCACGCAACATCAACGACGTTTACGGAGCTAACACTACAAACCAACGCACCACCTGTTATTGGTTTGCTCGCTTCCGTTCTGGAAATATCGACCTGAAAAATGAACCTCACGGTCGTCCGAAGACTTTGGTCGACAATAACGAATTAAAGGCGATTGTGGAAGCTGATGATACACAATCTACGGCTGAATTAGCAGCAGCTTTCGACGTTAGCGTCAAAACAATATTGGTCCATTTGCGTCAAATTGGCAAGGTAAAAAAGCTCGACAATTGCCCCACGAACTCAATAATCGCTAGCGCGAAGTACGCGTCGAGACGTGCCTTGCACTGCTCAACAGACACACAAATGAAGGAATTTTTAACCGCATTGTTACCTACGATGAAAAATGGATTCTGTTTGATAGTCGCAAGCGCTCAGCAAGTTGTTTGGATCCTGGTTCAGCGCCTAAACAATGCCTTAAACGAAAACTTACCCCTAAAAAAGTGATGGTCACTGTTTGGTGGTCTAGCGCCGGTGTGATTCATCACAGCTTCTTACCAAACGGGGTGAGCATTACTGCAAATGTGTACTGTGAAGAACTGAACACAATGACGGAGAAGCTGGCACATCTCCAACCAGCATCGCTCGTCTCCGCTGCTCCTGCACGACAACGCGCGACCTCATACTGCACAGCAGACGGTCTCCAAGTTGCAAGAACTGGGGTTGGAAGCTCTCCGTCATCCGGCCTACTCACCAGACCTTGCGCCTACAGACTACTACTTTTTCCAGAATTTGGATAACTTCTTGCCGGGAAAAAAATTCAATACCCGAGGGGCAGTACAAAATGCCTTTGAAGAATTTGTTGCCTCCCGTCCAGCAGATTTCTTTAAGAAGGGTATCAATAAACTGCCACTGCGTTGGAAAAGATGCATTGATTGCATGGGAGATTACTTCGATTAATACAAATAAAAAAAACATGAAAAAAATAGTTTAAATTTTTTCATACAAAACGGCAATTTCATAGGTAAAGACCTAATAAACCCTTGAATCTGCTCTATTTCGTTTTATTAGCCAAACCTACACCAAGTATTAATTGTAATTTATGTTGTTACGGTTTAATATTTGTATTACCTGCCCTGCAGTGCACAAAAAAGAGCTTAGCATTTTTAAAGTATTTGTATATTTCATATTTTTATTTGATAAAACCTAATCAGTTTACATAGCAGTGGGCCCCATTTTTTAATTTGCCCCAGGGCCCTTGGTTACCTAGCTACGCCACTGCTTACCGCCCTATCAGCTGGCATTCTCTCGAGATGACGTCTAAGCCACCGGGGTCTAGCAGATTTAAATTCTCCTATATTGTTGGGCACAGACACCATTTTTTCAAGCTCTTAGTTAATCTCCAGCTGCTACCTTCCCTGTTCACTGGCCCTAGAATTTTTCGTAATATTCTTCGCTCGGCTCTTCTCTCAGTGTCCACGATTCGCAGCCATACATAGGAATCGATCTTTGTTTTCTTTTACGCCGAAACATACTCTGGAGCATCCCGCGGAAGAGTGGGTCCCCTCAGGCGGGTATATATCGCTGCGCCCGAGAGGTGGTAAGGTAGGCAGCTCTACCGACTAAAACCCGACGAGTGCCACCAATCCCACCTTTGGTAAGGTGCCCCGGATCTGTTGAGCAAACAGGGCACCCCGATGGCTAGTCAGTCCCTCAAGAGGCTGACGCCACCTCCATAAAGGCGTTGTCCCGCACCACGGAAACCCCGGGGGGGTTAAAACCCCGGGTCCCGCCAACGTCGGGACAGTACAATGGGGTGAGGTCGTAGCGGTGGGGCTCAGCAGCCTAAGGTGAACCCAGCACCTTGGGCGAAGCAAATTGAGCCAAGAGAGCTGCCCTTTGCACCCCTCTTATTAGAAGAGGGGACAAAAGGGGAACAAGGGGCGAGGATGGAAACCTCGCCCCATTGTACTATCCCGACGTTGGAAAGGGTTGTTCTGTGGTACGGGACAACCCCATTGTGGAGGTGGCGTTGGTCCCTTGAGGGACTGACTAGCCGTCGAGTTGCCCTGTTTGATCAACAGATCCGGGGCACCTCACCAAAGGCGGCATTGATGGCACTCACCTGCGGGATGCCGCAGAGCATTTCTCGGCGTTAAAGAAAAATAATACTGTCATATGCATTAAGTGAAAAGCTGTTAATTTGAAATTACAAATAGACACTTCAAATTTATTTATTTGTATTATATTATATATAAGTAAGGATGTCACTCGTACATTCTTCAATTACAAGACATCCTGTTGCGTTTTTTTTTATTCAATAATGTCATGCCGTGTAATATATAACCGGAAAACATATTTAAACTTTATCTTGGTTCACAATGGAATTTGAAAAAAAGGCGAATACGAGAATGATCTCATATAAAAACTCACGTAGAGATATGATTATATAGACATATATTTGTGTTATTATAATGGTCTAGATGTACCATTAGATATTGTACCTTGACTTGACAACCAGCTTGAACAACGAACAAAATTGTCCAGCCTAGTCCGATTTAAGCTTAGCGGCTGTTAGGGCTACATTACTTTAAGTTCTTAATGCGGTCGGTTAATAAAATCGGTCGTTCGGATACCTAAAATACTGCGCTGCATCGTGCGTTAGCAAAATCTTTAGCGAAAGTTTTTGAGCATTAGTCAAAGAACAAGACTGTGCGCCGTAGGTTTAATTTTAAAGAAAATATTTATTTTATTTTATTTTTATTATTTATTTTTTAAGTTAATATATAACTAAATATTCTGTGAATATTTCAAGCGTCAACTTGTTGCTGTTTTTAATATCTAGCATAAAAAGGCAAAAAAATCACGTTTTTTTGTATGGGAGCCCCCCTTAAATATTGATTTTAATTTGATTTTGGTATTTGTTGTTATA
Organism: Helleia helle; assembly: GCA_963853865.1. NCBI lineage: Eukaryota > Metazoa > Arthropoda > Insecta > Lepidoptera > Lycaenidae > Helleia > Helleia helle. The sequence continues at coordinate 8,760,076 of OY971433.1, read as the reverse complement.
GCGTGTGTGAACCCCACCATGGTTCAGGCCTTGTCGTGGCGGTGGGGCTCAGTAGCCTAGGGTGAGTCGGCACCTTGGGCGAAGCTAATTGAGCCGAGGGGGCTCTTTCTACCCCTCTTATAAGAAGAGGGGACAAAAGATCAGGGGGCAAGGGGCGAGGATGGGAACCTCGCCCCATTGTACTGTCCCGACGTTGGGAGGGGTTGTTCTGTGGTGCGGGACAACCCCTCTGTGGAGGTGGCGTCGGTCCCTTGCAGGACTGACTAGCAGTCGAGGTGCCCTGTTAGCTTAACAGATCCGGGGCACCTTACCAAGGGCGGCACTGGTAGCACTCGCCGGGTTTTAGTGGGTAAAGCTGCGTCCACTTACCATCTTTCGGGCGCAGCGAGTCCCACATACCCGCCTGGGGAGACCCACTCCCCAGGCGGGATGCCTCAGAGCATTTCCCGGCGTTAAAGGAAAAAAAAAGAAGAAAAAAAATAGCGTGTGTGAAAATGTGTATTTCATAAACATTCTAACTATTACGGTTCATGAGACACAGCGTGGTGACAGACGGACGGACGGACAGTGGAGGCCTAGTTAATAAAGTTAATAAGCTCTCGTTTAGAACCCTTTGGGTACGGAACCCTAAAATGATCGTTTGATAAAAATAAACATAAATTCCTTTAATAATTTAATCATTGGTCGAAATCGAATAGTAGGTACTCGAATAAACTATTTCCTCCTCTATTCATCTCTAGTCCTGTCAATTTGACAGCTGCCATCCATACTATATATATATATATATATATATATATATATATGTTCTTATTCTTCTTCAATTTTAGCTTCCTCAAGGGTTTGCCAATTTTTCATATAAAAAGAACGAAATAGTTTTTCATTCATTCATTTCATTCGTTGCAAAAAGTAATGTTATTCTTTTATATAAATCATATAATCGCATTTAGTAGACTTTTAAGTATAAAAGTATAATGTTTAGTAATTTTTATACCTTTACTTTTGTGTGCACAATAAAGCATATTTCATTCATTCATTAATTCATGTTACTAATATATATTTAATGTTTTTCAGGCATTATTTACAGGCTTGGTTCTCATGCTATGCCTTGTATATTCTTTTGGGAGCTCTCTTCAAGTAAAGAGGAGTTTGGAAGACAATGTGACAAATAATGTTACAGATATTGAAAATGACTTGGATAATAATATATTGGATCTACTTTTTAATAACTTGAGATAAGACAAAAAATATTTTTACTATCTATCGGTTTTGAAAAAACTTTTCTTTTATTTATATCTGTTAATGTAAAAGTTATATTTGGGTATTATATAGGGACAAAATGATTTATTATATAAAAATATATCAAATAAACTACTAAATAAACTACCTAGACTATGTTATCATATACCTAAATACCCCACATAATGCTTGGCACAAATCATTACTTATTATTATCATCGCCATCATCATCTCCTCGAACTCAGGTGAGGAGGAGGTTCGGCCTCAGTTCACCGATGCGCTGGTCTAATATGGAGTGGTGAACTTGACACACCCTCAAAGTCTTAATCTCATGCAGGTTTCCTCACGATGTTTTCCTTTACTGGTGAGTAAGTAATGTTCGAGTGCACAGAAATATAGAAAAACCCATATTAGGTGCAACAGGTCAGGATCGAACCTAGACCTTACTAACTTTGAAGCCAAACCCATACCAAGTGGACCATTGTCACTCACTAACTATTACTAATTATTAAAGATATTATACTTAAAGCAATCATCATCATCAGCCTTTATACGTCCACTACTGAATATAGATATTGTAAGAGAAAGAGGTAGTGAAATGGTGCTTTGCAGCCGAATTGGACCGGCATAAACTTATAAACTTTGTCTATTCTGAGACTTAAGTTTGGTCACAGAAACAGAAATTACAATGCTTGTCTCTTCTGGAACAGTGAACAGTGAAGCAGCGTCAGTATCGTCTATGTAAGATGATAAAATATGTATAGCCTGACCAGAAATATATAAAACCTCGCCATGTTGCGTTACAATGGATACACAATATAAAAGATACAGTGGTGACACCAATGCAGGGTTTATATATTTCTGGTCAGTCTATAAAAGTCAGAATACTAGATATACAAACCATCAATATTTAAAACATAATCTACGTCAGATTCTGACCTCCGTCAGAATTGTCATATCATCACGTCGAAATCGACTTAGCCGACAAAAAGATCCAAGCTTAGCAAATTTTCACAAAACGTCTATTATTATAAGCCACTATTACAAAAAAATGTAAAAAAAAGCATGTTCCTTGTTAACGACAACACCAAAAACATTAAGAAACTTGTTATTTGGCGTTTTGATTAATCGATAACATTAGCTTATACAAGAGGTTTTATACCGGCTGCGACAAGGCTAAAAAGAAGGGTTGTGATACAATACATACACATACACTTAGTAAGAGGCAGTGCCATGCAGTGCTGCTTTGGATAACATAACACCGGCGTAAAGTAATAGCTATGCTATCGCGTTTCGTGCGGTTTATGAGTTTCCTTTCCAGTGGCCCTTTGGGGAGATAGGGTAAAAGGAGGGCAACCCATCTGCATAATCTCTGGTTGTGCTGATGTGTATGGGCGTCAATAGGCTTCGACTGCTCGTTTACCCTCCTGTGCTATAAAAAAAAACTTTATTCTTCACTATGGTCCGGGTGAGATATACATTTTAACCGACTTCAAAAAGAAGTGGCACAGTTTTTTATTTCTTTGTAAAAATGTATGACTATTAACCTATTTGTGTGCAATCTAAACTAAACTATTAGAGTTGAAACTTGAAACTATAAGAGTTGAAACTATTGGAGTGTTGAAACTATTAGAGTTGGCGCTGAAATTGATATGCAAAGCACAAATTTAATAAATTTCCTTTCATCTAAATTAATAGTTATACATTTTTGCATAGTCATAAATTTTTAGGACAATCATACATTTGATATTGACCTATTTACACACACGTAACTTGTCTTACGTAATTTTTGCTCACGTCACGTCTTTTAACAATATAATTAACTTTTGTCATGTAAAAGTACAATTTAAAAATCTATTGGAAAAACCAAATGAGTTGAAGATAGGAGATATTACTGACAATGGAAACTCCAAAGCCGATAAGAATAATTGCACTGAAAACTACTTAAAGCACTGTGATTTGTACAACAAACTGAATGTAGAAGTCCTAGTAAGATGTTGTGTATATTTTTATTTTTTTTACTCTGTGGACTAGTAAACAGTGATCGCTATGAAGAGACGCATAATAAGGAAGACCACACGCAGGATTGGCGCCCTATCTTTAGTCCATTTGAACGAAATAAACCTAAGAAAGACAAAGAAGATAAGTTTGTCATAAACGGCCAGATTCCATTTTATCCAGGACTGTATACGTTTCCGTTTTATTATTGGGACTCTCACCAGCCGTTTGGATTTTACCCAGAATATATCATGAAGAATGATAAAAAAGAAAAAGGTGTACATTGTTGAAACGAGAAATATACTGTATTGGTATTAAATGTATGATTGGTTTTATTTATGACTTGCTTCTTTTCCGTGCGGGCAACACTATGAAACATAACATATTATTGGGAATGGCGGGAAGCATTGGGGCCGCGGTTGTGTTTTTTTGGTTTCCCGTTAATTAATTATTATTTTGTGTTTTGTCCATTCAGAGTGGTTTTCAATAGTGTTTGTTTTAAAAACTTGATCTTTATATATTGTGATTGGTTGGCGAATCTTATAGAGTACCGTTCTGGAGTGGTATTCTTAGTAGGGCAGTTCTGGCGGTTTTCAATAGTGTTTGTTTTAAAAACTTGATCTTTATATATTGTGATTGGTTGGCGAATCTTATGGAGTACCGTTCTGGAGTGGTATTCTTAGTAGGGCAGTTCTGGCGGTTTTCAATAGTGTTTGTTTTAAAAACTTGATCTTTATATATTGTGATTGGTTGGCGCCATCTTATGGAGTACCGTTCTGGAGTGGTATTCTTAGTAGGGCAGTTCTGGCTGTTTTCTATAGTGTTTGTTTTAAAAACTTGATCTTTATATATTGTGATTGGTTGGCGAATCTTATGGAGTACCGTTCTGGAGTGGTATTCTTAGTAGGGCAGTTCTGGCGGTTTTCAATAGTGTTTGTTTTAAAAACTTGATCTTTATATATTGTGATTGGTTGGCGCCATCTTATGGAGTACCGTTCTGGAGTGGTATTCTTAGTAGGGCAGTTCTGGCGGTTTTCTATAGTGTTTGTTTTAAAACTTGATCTTTATATATTGAGATTGGTTGGCGCCATCTTATGGAGTACCGTTCTGGAGTGGTATTCTTAGTAGGGCTGTTCTGGCGGTTTTCTATAGTGTTTGTTTTAAAACTTGATCTTTATATATTGAGATTGGTTGGCGCCATCTTATGGAGTACCGTTCTGGAGTGGTATTCTTAGTAGGGCTGTTCTGGCGGTTTTCTATAGTGTTTGTTTTAAAACTTGATCTTTATATATTGAGATTGGTTGGCGCCATCTTATGGAGTACCGTTCTGGAGTGGTATTCTTAGTAGGGCTGTTCTAGTGGTTTTCAATAGTGTTTGTTTTAAAAACTTGATCTTTATATATTGTGATTGGTTGGCGAATCTTATAGAGTACTGTTCTGGAGTGGTATTCTTAGTAGGGCTGATCTGGCGGTTTTCTATAGTGTTTGTTTTAAAAACTTGATCTTTATATATTGAGATTGGTTGGCGCCATCTTATGGAGTACCGTTCTGGAGTGGTATTCTTAGTAGGGCTGTTCTGGTGGTTTTCAATAGTGTTTGTTTTAAAAACTTGATCTTTATATATTGTGATTGGTTGGTGAATCTTATGGAGTACTGTTCTGGAGTGGTATTCTTAGTAGGGCTGATCTGGCGGTTTTCTATAGTGTTTGTTTTAAAAACTTGATCTTTATATATTGTGATTGGTTGGCGCCATCTTATGGAGTACCGTTCTGGAGTGGTATTCTTAGTAGGGCTGTTCTGGCGGTTTTCTATAGTGTTTGTTTTAAAAACTCGATCTTTATATATTGTGATTGGTTGGCGCCATCTTATGGAGTACCGTTCTGGAGTGGTATTCTTAGTAGGGCTGTTCTGGCGGTTTTCTATAGTGTTTGTTTTAAAAACTTGATCTTTATATATTGTGATTGGTTGACGCCATCTTATGGAGTACTGTTCTGGAGTGGTATTCTTAGTAGGGCTGTTCTGGCGGTTTTCTATAGTGTTTGTTTTAAAAACTTGATCTTTATATATTGTGATTGGTTGACGCCATCTTATGGAGTACCGTTCTGGATTGGTATTCTTAGTAGGGCTGTTCTGGCGGTTTTCTATAGTGTTTGTTTTAAAAACTTAATCTGTGTAATATATAATGTGATTGTTTGGCTAATATTGTGGTGGACTGCCTTGTTTGGATGGAATAGGGAATGATAGTTGATTGATGGGGGCTAGAGGGGCGAAGCCACGCTCCTTGGGGTTTCCCGCCATTTCTCCGTATTACAGACCGAATATTGTATTTTGTATGGCTAATAGCCAAGTAGCTTATGCCTTTTAATGAAAAAAAAAATAACACATTATTGTCAAAATAAACCGTTTGATCCGATCAACAAACTTCATGAGTTGACCCGCTGGAGTATCTTTAAATTTTACTTGAATAAGCAAATGGTCAGACGAGGCACATGCTGGTGGTCAGCGTCCCCCAAGAACATAAACAAGTTAGCCTGGAACTAGCCCAGGCAACTTATTCAAATGTTGCCTGTCCTGAGATATAAGATGTTAAATCTCTCCGCCAGTAATTACACTGCCTGTCCTGCCTTACTCTTCGAAGAAATAAGCAAGGTTGTTGTGCCCGAGAGCGCGACATAATGCCATCCCTCCTGCCGGATTTAATAAAAATCCAAACCAACCAATTGTTGGTAATATAAAAATAGGAATGTTAGTGGGTGAATCGATATTAATAAAATATAGCCAACAAGATTTTGTTTTGTTTGTATGAACGCGCCAATCTCCGGCACCACCAGCCTAATTAAGAGGAAGAGCAAACATAAATTTTTTGAACAATTCGCTTATTTTATAAAAAATATATTGACTTATTCATAATTTAACACTTAAAGCATAAAATCTGTGGTAAAACCATACTTGAAATATTTTTTTCTATTGAAAATTTATATTTATAACTGCAAACATTATACTACAGGAAATCCTTGTCCATGGTATTTAGATTATATAAGGCCCAAATTTGGACTGAATGCAAGTTTAATTCTCGAGTAAAAAAGTCAATTTCCCCACATAAACACTGGTTGTTTTATTTAGACGCCAGAGGGAGCTGACGTTCCCAGAGTGAACTAGCGTTAGTACAATATTATGTACTACAGTTTTGTACTACTGGAAAACGTATAATTGTCTATATTCACTATGTTTTTTTTTATGTTAGTTAGATAGGCAAACTGGCAAACGTGCCACCTGATGGTAAGTGGTCGACGACGCCCATGAACATAAACTAGTTTACCTGGAACGACCCCAGGCAACTCATCTATGTGTTGCCTATCCTGATACACAAGATGTTAAGTCTCTGTGCCAGTAATTACACTGCCTGTCTTGGCCTTCTCTCCGAAACACAGCAAAGCTGTTTCACGGGAGAAACAAGCAAGATGGTGGTACCCATGCAGCCGGGAGCGCGGCACAGTGCTTCCCTCCCACGTAATTGATTGGAAATACTCAGAGTAGGTAAAAATATAATCCGTGTGACTTAACCAACTCATGACCAACATCCTTATTATTGATGACGCTTTTTACGCATAGCCAGTTAACCCGGGTGGGTTCCTGACCCTATGTGGGACTTGCACATGGGAGTGGCCTAACCAAACCAAATACACTGCATGCGCCTTCAGGAGGCCAGCCCCCCCTTACTCCTCAAGCAGTTTCCAGGAGCGACGTCGTGCCTAACTGGGTAACCAGTAAGGTGAGTTTGCTTACTTTAGGGTTAAGATAACAATTTATATTTTTATACATTGTCCTCAAAAAGTGCAATTTATTAATGAATATCTTTTAAACAGTAATAAATACAAAGGATATGAAGCTATTACGCGATAACAAATAAGTATATATGTTCAATAAGGTGAGGGCATGATTACAGAAAGAGCTACTTCGATCATGAAACCCAAGGTAAGTAAGATCTGGAAATAAAACTTTAAATAAACTTTTTGGTAAATAACTTTAAAAAAATATATTTGTGATGTGGCCAAATACAACCTCTACTTATTATTTTATAAGAAATTCATTATCAAACGTTATCCTCATGTATATTTATACATGAGGATACTTGGATAACATCAGTAGTACTACATTCTATACTTTCAAAAGTAAGCGTCTCGCTTGCATCGATCCTTCTCTTTGGAAAAGGAATGATTTTCAAATTATTTTCAATTACCTAATTTCTTCGTATCCGCAATGTAGTTTATTACGATATTGTTATCCTAACTGTCAAACCAACCCCAATAAAAGTAAAAAATAAGAAGATCTTACTTTGAGCCGCAAGCCCAAACTTATTTCTTTAGGTCTGTTTTAGTTTGCCTATCTTTACTAACAGTACCTCTACCTAGTTTTGTTACAAGCGTAAATGACATAACTATAGTAGGTATGTAAAACGCAACACGAATAGAAAACTAAGTATGATAGGTATAGTTTTCTCTTCGTGTTGCGTTTTTTCGTTAACGTTACGTTACGTATATATTAAGTAGTTAACGTAAAAACGCAACACGAATAGAAAACTAAGGTTAGATATACTGCCGTGTTAATTAAAAAGGGCACAACTAACATTTTTCACGAAATTGAGTTATATACATATTCGGAATCAGGAAAAAAGGCCTATCTGCCTAATTTTTTGTGTATTTTTAGAAACAAAATAAACAGAGTTAGCATAAGCTTAAAGGGCACAACTGCACAATTTTTTAAGTTTTTGTAAAGAAAAAGGTCACATTGTGATGTATGTCTTCTATTTCACGATTTTTGTTTAAAAATATTTAATTGAAAAGACATAATTGGCGTAAATCAAATATAAAGGGCTTATGTGGCAATTGTGCTAAGTTTTGATACCAACACCTTTGCAAGAAACGTAGAAGAAAAGACACAACTGGCGATTGTGTCTTTACTATTTACCCTACGCCTTAAATTTTTATATAAAAATAAGCACACTGGCGGTTATGCCTTTATTACTTAACATCTATGAAGAGAGATGAAGTTCGGGGGGCTAGGCATGCGTGCGATTACTTCAGTTGTGCCTGACATTTTTGATTGGTTATATCACAATACATCTGATACATCACAACATCATACAAAATAAATGTAATAACATCACTTTTCACAGGAAATCTTTCAATATTTCGTAGTATCTTGTAATTAATTAGGTTTAAATAAAAACAATTTTCTTTTTCAATGCTCAGTGTTGCCCGATTGTGAAAATATTTTTACTGATTATTTTCCCCCACTGATTAAATTTAAAACAGTTGCTACTGATATTTACGTAGGTACGTGACACGTTCTTGAATTAATGTGTTTGTGTGATTTAACGATATCAAATACAAACAGTGAAACAGTAACAAACATATTACATACGTCCATACATACAAACTTTCGCGTTTATATTACAAGTTACAAGTTGAAATAGTAATATGTATACATAGGCTGCACTAAAAGTATCGGGAATGGAATATATCCACTGTTCCTGTCATATTAAAATCTTTTTCATTGAAAACTCATTGGTTTTTAAAATCGAATTTGGACGTGTCAAGCTCAGTGATGATCCCCGTCAAGGTCGTCCAAAAACTGCAGTCACCCAAGAAAACGTTGATGCTGTGCGTAAGTTGATTGAGGAAGATCGACATGTGACATTCCGCGAAATTTAAGCAACTTTAGACATTGGCATGAGTCAAATACAAATAATCTTGCATGAACAATTAGGTGTAAAAAAGTTGTTTTCCCGATGGATACCGCATTTGCTCTGTGAAGAGCAAAAAGCGGCTCGCGTTACTTGGTGCGTCTGAACTCTCGAAAGATTCCACGCAGGATCCTCAAATGCTGTAAACAACATCGTATCAGGTGACGGATCCTGGATATACGCGTACGAACCCGAAACAAAAAACCAGTCACGAGTTTGGGTGTTCGAAAATGAGTTAAAGCCAACAAAAATTGTTCGTTCACGGAGTGTTGCAAAAAAAATGGTGGCCACGTTTGTTTCCAAAACCGGCCATGTTGCGACTATCCCTCTTGAGGGACAAAGAACGGTTAATGCAAAATGGTATTCTAGCATTTGTTTGCCACAGGTCGTTTCTGAACTCCGTAAAGAGAACTGCAACCGTCGCATCATCCTCCATCACGACAATGCGAGTTCTCACACCGCGCACAGAACAAAAGAGTTTTTAGAGCAAGAAAACATAGAATTATTAGACCATCCGCCGTACAGCCCCAACCTAAGCCCTAATGATTTCTATACTTTCCCTAAAATAAAGAATAAATTGCGCGGTCAGAGATTTTCATCGCCTGAAGAAGCTGTGGACGCCTACAAAACGGCCATTTTGGAGACCCCAACTTCCGAATGGAATAGTTGCTTCAATGATTGGTACCATCGTATGGAAAAATTTGTCAAATTTCGCGGAGAATACTTCAAAAAGCGATAAATACATTTTAAAATAGTAATGTTGTGTCACTTCCTTGATTCCCGAAATTTTCAGTGCCGCCCTCGTAACAACTTTACATTACTACTGTTTCAAGCCAATAAAAAATAAATATAAAAATGTATATTTTACTAATTACCGTTATATTTTCTTCGTTTCATATAAATAAACATTCTTGTAATATAACAATTATACATAATAAATAATAATATAGCTTGAGTATACACGGTTATGTAAAGTTGTTATAAAATTCGGGAAAACTTCACCATATAATCGATTTAGTGCTTCATTTTTGACAGAGCGCTTGTATGAAGACTGACCTTCTATTGAGTAATTATTCTAAGTGGAAACTTATTTTCTTTATTTTGATAAATATTTCTTACTAGTTTTGTTACCTGATTTTTATTTGAAGAGACTTTGTGCTAAAAGCATTTTTAGTAATAAAAATTCAATTTAAATTTGTGATTTTCATTAAAATGTTAATTATTTAGTACATTATTATTGCTATTCATAATTGATGGTTCCTTTCTTTAAAGACATGATTTTATTTCTGTAAACTTCTTGAAATAAACGTTTGATTTTCTCGTAATTACGTTATTTTATTCACAGAGAAGGAACTTCTAATATTTTACTGTGTAAATATATACTAATAATAATACAGTGAAAAGGCTCAATTGAATAAAAGTGCTCTTTAATTGTAACATTATAAATTTTTCCTCAAATTTTTACATTCAAAAGGCACATTTCTTTGCATGTGCCTTTTATACGTAACATTATTGTTTTTTACTTATTTTTTATGTTAGGATGAAAAGAATTAAGCTAATTATCAATAATATGGATTAAAAATAATAAAAAACATTGCTATGGTCGTATATGTACTATATAAATGCAAGTATTGCCATTCGCAGAATTTCGGAAAACATTGTTTAGGGATGTTTTTTTCAACAAAAACAAAAAATATTTTAATCTCTATTTTCTCAATATTTACAAAATGTTAGTTATCCCCTTTTTAATTTGGACGGCAGTATAGTTTTCTATTCGTGTTACGTTTTACGTAACTACTATAGTTATGTCATTTACGCTTGTAACAAAACTCATGGTAGAGCTACTGGGGACTGACAAAATATTAGAAAAGCTACTTTTTACAATAAATTTAAAATGGACTCGAAAAGTAAGTGTTGCTAAATTTTTTCCAGACATTATTTATTGGCGCCATTGCCCTCTTGTGCGTAGTGCACTCAATAGAGAGCGCAGCTCGAGTAAAGAGAGGCGAAGAAAAAACAGAAAAAACAGAAGACACAGGAAAGACAGAAAAAACAACCGAAACTGCAGTAGAATCACAGAGCCCATCGGTCTTTGATGTAACTAACATTGGAGAGAACTTGCAGCCGCAAAAGATTATCCAAACATTTGTTACCTTCTTCAACATTTTTGACCTTAGAAAACAAAAATCATCTACAAAGGAATAATAAATTGTATTGATGAAAAAATTTTTGTTCTCAAAAGTTATAAAATTCAAGTATGTATTTGACACGAAAAATGTAAACTTATAATAAAACTATATTATAATTTATATATATAATTCTTCTGTTCGTGTGTATGTCATTGAACTCCTCCTAAGAGGCTGGACTGATGATTTTTTTTGTGTGTGTTCACAAAAAAAATGTACTGGACAACGTCTGTCAATGCCACTAGTTATATATTATTAAATAATATTGATTCCGTTTGATGGTTCCACTTGTGTATCCCATATTAACCGTATTTGCTTGCTTATTTCTCCCGTGAAACAGCTTTGCTGTGTTTCGGAGAGAAGGGCAGGACAGGCAGTGTAATTACTGGCACCGAGACTTAACATCTTATGTCTCAGGATAGGCAACACATAAATGAGTTGCATGGGCTCGGTCAAGGTATACTAGTTTATGTTCATGGGTGACGTTGACCACTTAACATCAGGTGGTACGTTTGCCAGTTTGCCTATCCAACTAACATAAAAAAAAACTTCCAAGCGATTTTTTTTGACAGGAAATGCTCTGAGGCATACCGCGGGGGAGTGGGTCTTCCCAGGCGGGTATGTGGGACTCGCTGCGCCCGAAAGCTGGTAAGTGGACGCAGCTCTACCCACTAATACCCGGCGAGTGCCATCATTGCGCTGGTCAGTCCCTCAGGGGACCGAAGCCACCTCCACAAAGGGGAGGGGTTGCCCCCACCACAGAACAACCTCTCCCAACGTCGGGACAGTACAATGGGGTGAGGTTTCCGTCCACGCCCCTTGCCCCCTGCTCTTTTATCCCCTCTTCTTATAAGAGGGGTACAAAGAGCTAGTTTCGCCCAAGGTGTTGGGCTCACCCTACGCCACACCCGAGTCCCACCGCCACCTACTAGACTAATAATCTGATCTTGTTTTAAGTATAAATTAGCCTTGTTTGTTCTGTATTATATTATTTGGCGACAATCCCGCTGAGTTATTGTTTAAATTACTCAACGGGATTGTAGCCAAATAATTTTTATTTGGCTTTTATTTTAGGGACTGCCGATAGAAGAGAAAAGAAAATTATATTATTGCGTTACTTAGAAAAGGTTTCTTAAAAGAGGGGTCGCATTCCAGCGGAGTCTCAAGTTAAGTCTCACGGGTAAAAAAATATATAAATAATTACATCATCGACGAAATAAGGAAAAAAATGAAGTTATTAGGTGACGAGCATTGATGTCATTTCACAGTAAACATTGAGAGCATGTTTATAATATTTATGTTTCTACTGAATAGAAAAAAAATACTATTTGATGTACTCATTATGAACTCATTAGGAACCATAAATATAACAGACTGTTGTGATATATCACTATCGGTGTAAAAAAAGGTTCGTCTAGGCCGGATTTGAATCCACAACCAATACTTGAAGAGACGAACACTTGTCTGTAGCAGACCAATCCAGCGCCACATTCCTAAATCACGATATCGAAGTTCCTTTTTAACGGACTTCAACAAAAAGGAGGAGGTTCTCAACTCGGCCGCTATTTTTTATTTTTATGTATGTACGCCGATTTCTCCGTCAATTGTGGACCGATTTACAAAATTATTTTTTTGTTTGAAAGGGTATATTTGCCATTTGGTCCCATGATAAGGAAACCAGGATCTGATGATGGCATCCAAGAGAAATCGAGGGAAACTTTCGAAATTTGTAGAAATGACAAGTGTGCTTAATATTTTTTTAAATAAACATTTTAAAGCACTACAATTTAATGAAGGTCTAGAGTCGATCTGATGCTGGAGCTGGAAGACAGTCGAGGGAACTCCTCGACGATTTACTTCAGTAACCTTGTGTTTGGGCTTGATTAATTTGTATTGATGAGAACTTTACACCTAGATGGGTTGTAACTGTGATTGGGGGTCTGATGATGAAGACGAAGCTCAGTTAAGGGAACTCCTAAATAGTTTAAAGTAGCTACCTTGTGATTGGACTTAATTAATTTATACTGATGAGAACTTTGCACCCTTATGGGTGATACGTGCCATTACCGTTATGATGATGGAGACTATAGACAGTCGAGGGAACTCTTCGACGATTTACAGATTTTTTTGGGCTTACTTCATACGGTTCAATATTCTAAAATGTCTATCTCTGTATGCCTTTCTTTAATGAATCACTAAAAATTAAGAAATAAAAAAGGAGTCGGTGTCAGCCAAGGTAGATAGGTAGGTACCTAGAGCAACAAATACGACAATGGTGACGTATTTGTTGCTGTAGGTACCTATTTAACTTAGCTGACACCGACTCCAAAAGTAACAATAATGACGTGGTAAACGCAAAGATTGTACACGCGATTATTTTATAACATTTTAGTTACTTTATTTTTTGAAGTCGGTTATAATTTATATATATATTAGTTGGATAGGCAAACTGGCAAACGTACCACCTGGTGGTAAGTGGTCTATGTCGCCCATGAACATAAAATAGTATACCTGGAACGAGCCCAGGCAACTCATTTATATGTTGCCTATCCTGAGACATAAGATGTTAAGTCTCGGTGCCAGTAATTACACTGCCTGTCTTGCCCTTCTCTCCGAAACACAGAAAAGCTGTTTCACGGGAGAAATAAGCAAGATGGTGGTACCCATGCAGCCGGGAGCGCGGCACAGCGCTTCCCTCCCACCTCCATAGCTCGTCGCTACATATACGACAGGTGAGTTGATAGCAAGTGGGCTTCGGCCTGGCCGAGCACACCATCTCACTCGGTCAGAGTGAGATGGTGTGCTCCCTTTGGAACTCACACCTAAATCCCAAATTGGTGACCCCGACAAGGACACGCCTCCTTCTTAGGATATTTTATTATCATCACTCCCCACCCCTCCACACCACGCCAGCCAGCTTCAGACTCATCGGGTACCTCGACCAACCCAATTTCCCTAAACAAATAAAGCCACTATACGCAAAAATTATGAAATTTTATTTCCTCTGAATTAAAATAGGCATATAATTTTTCAAATCATCTTATCTTAAGCAGCTGCTATAAAGCTGAATAATAATATTAAAGTAATTATTGTCTCCCACGCATAACATTTAAATTAATGTATAAATGTTTTTTTATAAACAAGATAAATATTATTCATATAAATTATGAACAATGTTGGACCTGAGACACTACCCTGAGAGACTCCTAAACTAGTTTAGACAACAACGTAAAACATAAAATATGTTCTGTCACCTAGTTTTAGACTTCACACGTAAAAGAAGCACTAGTTTTCACACGTGGAATAAAGTGGTTACAGTATTTATAGTAAATTAAGATAAAAAATTGTATTAACATTAAATGCTTTAACTAAGTATTCAAAGGCCGATGTTAATTATTAACTTAAATATTATTATAGGATTATGGACGACTAGATAGAAGAATTTTTGCTAGACATCCCTAGAATATAAGTTAAGGTATACAATCAACATTCGCTGAGAATTCAAGTTTAGTGGATGGTCACCCAGAAACAAAGCTTTGAGAACTAATAATATTTATACTAATAAACTTTGAGGCATTATAATGTGAATGGAGTAATGATTCTGACAGAACTCGCATATGAACGACGTTGAATAATAACTATGTAGTTCATCGGAAAATTTGCTTACCAGCTTAGCAACAGAAATACATCAAATTCTTAACAACAATTTAATCACATCTACCTGAAAACGTCATTTTGTTCTAGGATGATGCCTCACATTCAGTTCCTAGACCAAAAGTAGTCTTTTTTTATATCGCAGAGAAATCTATTATGGATCCAGGATCTTCGGGTAAATCTTGGCAATATATGGAATACACACCTGGGAGTGCCCATCACACTTAAGCCACTGCGAGTGGACCACCCCGATCTGCAGACAACAGGATCACCTCAGCGACAGGCTGGCCCCGGTGATGGCCCGACTACTCCTGGTAAGGGGGACTGCCCAACCGCTATTAAGCAGTCTCCGCGACGTCGTGCCATCCTATACCTGACACGAACACAGGGGCATTACTGGAGGCGCATTGAATCTATCAATTATTTTCGAACATTCAATAGGAAACTTTGAAAGCGCTATAATTTTAAAATCAAGTTTTGGTATAGAATTTGAATCACCAAATTTGAAGTCCAAGTGAGGACCTCTTTTGGGGGCCCCAATGATAGGCCATTAGTTATTTTGGACAATGCTTACGAAATACAATGTCACTAATAACAATTTTTTTAAAGGTTTTTTTGTGTAGGAAATACGAGTTTATTCATGAATTTTATAATTCGCACACATGGACAGACAACAGCAAAAAATTTACTAGTTATAAACGAATCTACGAAGTGTTTACACATCACACACCGATGCTAATAGTAAACTGGAAATCCATGGTGAGGTATCCCAATTAAGCGTCGGGTATATTTAAGCAAGTACGACAGCAACACCGTCAGTGAAGTTCCTAAAGTGATACAACCATGATGTTCAAAGTAAGTATTCGATTAATTAATTCTTAATTACTGTGTAATCATCATCATCACCATCGTAATCCAACTGAACATATAAGACATTTTTGCGCCTAACTCCAACTGCCACTTAAATTCAACGGCGACCGACAATTGGATGATGGCAAATGGCGGAGTGTTTTCACATTCCCATAAAACCCGCAAATAGTCGTATACAAATGAAAAATAACAATTACAATTTTACCTGTCCCTATGAAGGAATTGGTTTAATTAGATGACTTACCAAGTTAGCGAAGAAGAGCTTAATCCAGCTAATTTCATCAACTAAAATGTTAACGTTTGTTTGACAAACACATTAATTTATTAAAAAATGTATTAATAATGTCTTTGAAACGTGTATTTAAGTGGTGTGGTTCTTAATAGAATCAGGCGTTACCTTGCGGAAATCCATTATATAAGATATTAAATTAATTATATTAATTAGCAATTATCCCGCGAAAAACGCAGTCTTTACAGCAAATGTGTGAGTGCACGCATATGCATGTATATAGCACCGCCCTCCTTTCCCGCACTGCATATGCGTACACTCGCATGCACCACCACCCCACATGCACCACAACCACAGTAAAAGACCACCACCAAACAACGATTAACGATTACTGATCGTAGAGTCTATATCCTGAGGATGCCTCGGTGTCGGGGCGAAACGTACGTAGATTGTTTGGTGGTGGTCTTTTACTGTGGTTGTGGTGCATGTGAGGTGGTGGTGCATGCGAGTGTACGCATATGCAGTGTGGGAAAGGAGGGCGTTGCTATATGCATGCATATGCGTGCACTCACACATTTGCTGTAAAGACTGCGTTTTTCGCGGGATAATTGCTAATTAATATAATTAATTTAATATCTTATGGTGTGGTTCTTTTAAAATTAATAATATAATATTATGAGTGATATGAGTATGTTTAATAATAATTGTATGTAACATTTTGGTAAAGCTATTTTAAAAAGATGTTTATTTCAAATTAACTTTTACCCGCTTTGCTTTACTTTGCTCGTGTTAATGTAGATTGAGAAAAAGAACTGTTCGTTGGTCCGTGATAACGGATAGAGCATTTTTAAGATACTGTTATATTTACGCCTTCATTGGATTGGTTCGGCACCCAAAACCTGACGAATTTGAGTCTGCTCCTTAGATTATTGGATTCTAGTGACCTAACTTTTTTTGAATTACTCCTGTTAGGCATTTTATCTTTAAGAGAAATTGCTACCTGCCTAAGCACGATATGTATAATATAACTAAATAATAAATTTGATCACTTAAAAAATTGAGATAGGATGGCCCGTACCCTAGTTAGGGTACGGGCTCCCCACCATAATTCAGGCCTTGACGTGACGATGGGCTCAGTAGCCTAGGGTGAGCCCAAAACCTTGGGCGAATCTAATTGAACCGAGAGGGCTCTTTGTACCCCTCTTATAATAAAAGGTGACCAGGGGGCAAGGGGGCAGGGGGGTGAAGACGGGAACCTCACCCCCATTGTACTGCCAACCCAACGTTGGCAGGGGTTGTTTTGTGGTGCGGAACAACCCCTGTAGAAGTGGTGTCGGTCCTTTGAGGGACTGACTAACCGTCAAGGTATCTTGTTAGCTCAACAGATCCGGGGCACCTCATCATAGGCGGCATTGGTGTCACTCGCCGGGTTTTAGTGGGTAGAGCTGCGTCCACTAACCAGCTTTTGGGCGCCTGGGGAGACCCTGCACTCGGGATGCCTCAGAGCATTTTCCGGCGTAAAAAAAGTGGGTACGGGCTCGGCCTCTTGAGTGAGAGCTGAGAGGTCCGGCTCTCACTCAAAACCCTCCCCCTGTGATGCCTAGAAATGTGTTTTCTAAATTTCTATGTGCACCTGAACATGAGACAATCGCTTGCTCACCGGTGAAGAAAACATCGTGACAAAACCTGCATGCCTGAGGAGACTCATGCCCAGTAGTGGGACATATAAGGGTTGATATTAATATTATATTACATATTAATAAATTTATGAAAAAGATATATAATAATACCTATCCCAAAAATAAATAAACCACTGGTGGGAGGGAAGCGCTGTGCCCCGCTCCCGGCTGCATGGGTAACATGGGTACCACCATCTTGCTTGTTTCTCCCGTGAAACAGTTTTGATGTGTTTCGGAGAGAAGGGCAAGACAGGCAGTGTAATTACTGGCACCGAGACTTAACATCTTATGTCTCAGGATAGGCAACATATAAATGAGTTGCCTGTTCATGGGCGCCATCGACCACTTACCATCAGGTAGGTCACCTGATGGTAAGTGATGGTTTTTGATTTTAGTTTTTTGACGATAAGTGTAAAAGCGAAAACATTAAAAAGCAAAACTAATGATTCTTTTGTATGGTACAAATACAATAATTGTTATTAAAAATACTTTATTTATAATTGAAGATCGTGAATGACTAAATAAAGCATATTAATTGCATCATATAAACCTAAGTTTTGTATAGGTTTTTCGGGACAGTGTTATATATAGATAATAACTTCATATTTCTTTTCAGCTCTTCTTATTGGTAGCGGTTATCGCTACCGCAATATACTCTGTGTCCGCCCAATTCGGACCAGGCGGATTTGGTGGCCAAGGCAGTCAGGGCGGCTTTGGTCAAAGTGGCGGATTCGGTCAAAGAGGTGGATATGGCGGAGGAGGAGGATACGGTCAAGAAGGCAGAGGTGGTGGATTTGGAGGACAGGGTGGTGGATTTGGAGGACAGGGTGGTGGATTTGGAGGACAGGGTGGTAGATTTGGAGGTGGCTTTGGAGGTCAAGGAGGCGGATTCGGTGGATTTGGCGGACAAGGCGGATTTGGTCGACAAGGCGGACAAGGTGGATTCGGCGGACAAGGCGGATTCGGAGGACCCGGTGGATTTTTAAGACGCTAAAAGGCTTTACGATTTTTGTTAACGTATTTTATAATGAAACTAAAATGTTAAAGTAAGTAATTTATTATTTCTCTGTTCCCAACGGCGCGGGTAATGGTGGCACAGAAAATTCATTAAAGGATCTTCCATCGATGAACTGTGTTAACATTTGTAGGATCTTGGATCCAAAAAATATAATAAGACGAGAACCCTTTACTATATAATTAGGTAATTGCGGTGGAACCACAGCAGGCTTTCCCACAGGTGGAGGTGGTGGAACTTCAGGCACAGCCGGTTTTACTGCAACTTCTTGTACTACAGTAACCGGTTTCAATGGAACTTCCACTACAGGCACCGGTTGTACTGGAACAGGTTCAAGTGGAACTGGCGCTGGGACAGGTTGTATCGGAACCTCTGGTGCAAGTACAGGTGTTACAACAACCTCCGGTTTTACTGGTACCCCTACAGGGACTGGCTGAGGATATGCAAAATTGTAATACGGGATTTGTGATATATCAGTGTAGAAAACTGGAATGTTTGGGGTTTGTTCTGGAACTGGTGGGAGCGGCGCACTTGCAACGACAGGTGGTTCTAGGGGCACTTGCACTGGAGCTTCCACTGGCTTTGGAGCTAATTCAATAACAAATGGTATGACATCAGCTTTTGGAACTGCGATTGGCTTCACTGGTGTTTCGACTGCGGACGCTGAAAAATATTTCACTAATTAAAATATGCGAAATCATTATTTTTGATGAATGAATACTTTTTTAGGATTCCATACCTCAAAAGGTAAAAAGGAACTCTTATACGACCACTCTCGTCCGTCTGTCCGTCAGTGTGTCATCACCGATGTATCAGGTGGACCTAGCAACTTGAAATTTATACCAGAGGTCTATCACTTAAAAAGTTTAAAATTTTAAGGTATCCGCATACATACGTAGTTGATGACACTTAAGATTGTCCTCCGAGTTGTATGGGCTCATACAATTTAGAGGATCAGCCACCAAAATAATGACACCAATTTTATCATGGTGGTATAATGGGTAGGTATCCTCAGCGCACGAATTCAACTCGCACTTGACCGGTTTGTAGTAAAAAGAAAAGACATACAAAATAAAACGCCGACTAAATCTAATTTCTCCCAAAAATATACAGAAAATATAATTATTCTTAATGTTACTTATTATTAGCTTAATATAGCTCAAGTATAATAATATAATCATTAAAAATTTCTCAAATAAACTGGTCAATTCACCAAAATAGTCTTTTTATAGTCTACAAACAGCTCAATATCGAATGTAATAATGCCAAAAAATATATTATTACAATTACCATCTTTTTAATAGCGACGATATTAGGAAAAGTCCAGTTGAGTGAGTAGGAGACCTAGAGAAAGAAGTATTATTATAATGAAACAATTTTTATAGATTTTATCGCGGTTTATTAGGTTTTATACAAGCCCGACGTGTCGGATACTTTACAGCAACCATGGTCACGGACTGTCGATAAAATCCATAAAATTTGTTTCATTATAATGAGTGAAATTCGCGTAAACATTAGAAAACGAAAGGAGTATAGATCATTATGAAATGTTGGCGATGATGATCATAGCATCATTACCACAAAATTATCACCAAATATGTATCTATATTTCTAAATAGTAAAGTATATTTTTTTAAAGATTCTTAGAAACGAATTACATGATGAGGTAATTTTGTAAACTGTTTCCTCATTATTTTAACAACATGTACGAAATTGCGATGACATTAAAAAAACTCATAAATATAGTCAAATGAAAATGCAAATTTAAACGTTCATTTATCCTGAGTTTAATTCGCATAACAGTGCTAAATGAAGCGATAACTGAAGGTCGAATGACATAGAAGGTTTTAGAGGCCTTGAATTATTTTATGCCTTATATATTTTTATGGATAGACAAAGGGGCAGACGAGCCACATGATGGTAAGTGCCCTGGGGCTAGCCCAAGCAATTCATGAATGTGGTTCCCGTTCTGAGACGAAAGATGGTAGGGCTCAGTGACTGTTTTTCCCTTCTTTCCGAAATAGAGCAAAGCTGTTTCACGGCAGACATAAGCAGGGTGACACACTCATGCATATGTGGGCGCCGCATACGTTAATTGCGTTCAATTCAGTCCAACCTCAAATGGTAAATGTTTTAAAATTATCAAAATTATAAGCTTAGAAATGGAAGATTAGTGAAGATAGCGCTATGTCTCGTTCATAATAAAACCCTCCTTCAAAAAACTTCAATCAGCTTAGTAATTAACAAAGAACAAACAACGAATAACATAAGTACCATTAATAGCCACCTTTTTAAGTCATTAGTTGTACGCCTACATCGACAATATCGAGTGACTGTGTGACTCATCACATATAAATGACTGTGAACACATAAGGGTGCCTTATGGCTCGGGCCTTACACGCGCGTGGCATATCCCCCGATCGGCCGTAAGGGATCACGGCGGTGCGATCACCTGTCGCTCCCGTGCTTTCCTGCGGGTAAGGGCAGCAGTGCGCTCCCTCTCCCGCTCCATCTCCTCCTTCTGCGACATCACGTCCTCGCAGAAGGTGAGGACTACCTGCTACCTGCTCTCATTGAAAGTCATCGCTCGGATGACCGCAGGGAGTGACAAGTCCGCGCTAGCCTCAACGATGAGGGGCGCCCTTTCCTCCGCCCAAGCAGGGCACTCCGCCAGGGTATGGTTTGCAGTGCCTTCACTGCTATTGCAGTGATGAAATCCTGGCGAATCTGACGTTAACCTAGTTCCGTGGTAAATTTTATTCGTAAGAACATATCTTACTTGGAACGGTAATAAATTTGAATCTTTATTAAAACATAATATGTTATATACAACCAAAGCCCGACATATTTATCCTAACTTTTTCTGCGGTTTCATCCTATTTTTTTTTGTGGTTGGTGCAATTTAAACCTACGTTACCTGACCATTAGACTAGCCGGTCAATAGATACTTTAATGCAAGCAGTTAATTTAAGCAGTTGTTTCCCTGCGGTTGCGCATCATTGGATGTCATACTCCACTTACCTACAGCATTCGTAATGACAACAGTTTCTTTCTTTTCCTCCACAGCTACTGGTATTTCATTGGCAATTGGTATATCATCGAGCGTCTCACGTTTTTCGAGAGAGTGTTTCATTTCAAACTTCCCGAACGGAGTCAGATTCTCAACCAGGAACGAGAAATGCTTGAATGGTACCAACTCGAATTGGAAACTCTTTCTCAAATTGAGCCCTTTATTGAGGGCTTTGCTCTCTACATATTGAAAAATCAGTAAAAGAATAACAATCTGAAACGAAGAAAAAATTGTACATAACCAATATATAATAATAATAATATCAACCCTCTAACCCTCTATCCTCGAAATCAGGCGAGCAGAGTTTTGGGCCATAGTTCACCGATACGCTGGCGGGTTGGTTAACTTCACACACCTTCAAAGACTTTTAATCTCATTAGGTATGCAGGTTTCCTCACGATGTTTCCTTCACCGGTGAGCAAGCGATGGTAAGGTGCAGGTAGAAATTTAGAATAACCCATTTCTAGGTATCACAGGGGGCGGGGGGGTCAGGATCGAACCCGGACCTCTCGGCTCTCACTCAAGAGGCCGAGCCCATATCCACTAGACCATCGTCGCTCACGATGGCTTGAGATTAACCACAGTGCAGTGTCAAGTAATACATAACCAATATGGAGTTACTAAAATTAATATATAAAAAACATAATTATAAGTTATCCTTATTTGCAAAACGTAGAAATTTTAAAGATCTATTTGCCAAATCATTTTGAAATTTTATAGAAAAACATAGGTTATATACATAGGTAATACATAAATGAAAGTATGTTCAACGCTTAATGAATAATTAAAACAATCATTAAAACGATTTTGGATATTTGTACAAAAAAAACAGAAACTAACAATATTAGATTTGAAATTTGAAGTAATTTCGACATCGGACTTTGTAGCAAATAATAATATGTTGAAGTTTCAACTTCAAAGTTAGGTTGAAACTTTTTGGGTAATTCATGTTTTTGACAATACAAACAAAAATAGGTCAATATTTAATAACCTGTACACATATATGTATGATCTAATTAAGAAATGATCTGAACGATAAAATTACGGTAAATATTAGAAAACTATTTAGAGTCCGTTTCTTTTGCACTAATTTGACCACGTTGATGTCACATTTTCTCAACCGCAGAGAAAGTTTTCACTTGTACTAAAACTATTCGTACGCCAACTTAAAAATCTAGACAAATCACTATTTATTAATTTAAATTTATTTATAAATTATATAAATAGGATTTTATAAATACCTTAACAAGATATCGCATATTGTCACAGACGAAGCAAAGCCAACAATATAACAATAGCAACGATCAGAATCTTTTATAAAATAGCAATTTAATTGTCTTAGCACAAATTTAGTTCAAAAGACATCTTATTAGCAATCCATAGCACGCTATCAGTACAAAAGAAACTAGGTTAAGGAAAATATCGTAATGCAAATATAATTTGCGAAGATATTAATAACGTCTTTAATAATTCTGTAACAAAAAACAAAAAAATGGGTTATTCTTAAAACAAAATTATTTTGTTTCTAGATATTTAACGCCATTTTATTTATAATGAAACAATTTTTACGGATTTTATCGCGGTTTATTAAGATTTTTACAATTTTTACAACGCCATTTTATTTGTTTATGTCGTTTACTAGAAATCATAGAACTCGGTTTTCTTTTTTAGCATTTTACGTCTGATTAATTTGAAATTTTGCACACTTATCCAATTTACAAAAGTCTGTCTTATTTTCTTTGTTCTAATTTTCATTCGGGATTTGCGATTGATCATCCTCGCCCTTTAGATCTTTTGAACTTAAAAAACTAAAACTAATTATTGTATAGAAAAAAATACGCTTAATTAGCTAACTACATAATATATCAGTTACATAATGGTGTGCGTAAAAAGCATTTTCACCGCAAAGAAAAGTGGAGACAAAGCTTTCTACTGAAAGGTAGGTACATTTACACATTTATTCATATAAATAAATATTATATTTTTATAATAAGCAAAATTATGTGCTAAGCACGAATATGAAAAACCCCACCTATTAAGGCGACGCATGGTTAAACAATAATTCTAATATCAGACACGCGCCAGAGGGGACTGAGCGTCCTGAGCGGGCCGAGGCTCTCCATACGCGCGCGAACTTATAACGTAAACGACAAAATAGTTTTTGTTATTCTATTGCATTAAAAACTTAAGAAACGAACTTACTGAAATAAATTGAAATTATTGACGCCTAATATGGAAGTCGTTCAAAAGTAGATCACATAACAATACGTGGGCCTGTTGATAAAAGACTTCGAAAGTGTTTTGAATTTTAAAGATTTCTAACGTGAGAAGAATATTAATTGACGATAAGTGAAAACCGATGCAAATTAGAATATATGTGAGTCAAATTTAAAAATTAATCGTAACCAAGAAAGACCCTATAGGTTGTCCCCACCATGGTTCAAGCCTTGTCGTAGCGGTGGGGCTCAGTACGGGTGAACCTTGGGCGAAGCTAATTGAACCGAGGGGGCTGCTCTTTGTACCACTCTTCACTCAAGAAGAAGGGACAAAAGAACAGGGAGAGACAAGGGGTGAGGATGGGAACCTCACTCCATTGCACTGTCATGACGTTAGGAGGTGGCGTCGGTCCCTTGGGGGACTGACTAGCCGTTGTTGGCCATGTAGCTCAACAGATCCGGGGCACCTCACCAAAGGCAGCATTGGTAGCACTCGCTGGGTTTTAGTGGGTAGAGTTGCGTCCACCTTACCATCTTTCACGCGCAGCGAGTCCCACATACCCGCCTGGGGATTCCCCCCTCCCCCGCGGGATGTCTCAGAGCAATTCCCAGCGCAAATAAAACAAAATGAAATGGCTGTAAATACTAATAATATCAATTATTTCAGGCAACACATCGAATTCACATTTGCACACACAAACTGCCTCTCATCCCAAACGCATATACAGTCTCCGTTCCGTCGCGGGTAAAAAAAATCTAAATAATAATTTATAAACCACTGCCACTTACGAAATATTACTTGTCTATCAATATGTAAAATAAATATAACAGCTTATTAACATGTCTGTTTGTAACTGTTATCATCAATTCAATCAAGATGTCAGATCCGATCTCCGATGATTCGCCTTAAGATAGTAACGAAATTATGTAACGTTTCACTGATCCTTACCGGAGAAAGTTATTTTAAAACTCTACATTTCTCTACTTGCCATCATCTAATTATTATGAACTATATGTTGTGGATTCGCATGCGAATAGCTAGCTATATTGGTACTCAACCATACCTTTTCTTTCCTTAACGCCGGGAAATGCTCTAAGGCATCCCGCGGGGGAGTGGGTCTCCCCACGCGGGTATGTGGGACTCGCTGCACCCGAAAGCTGGTAAGTGGACACCGCTCTACCCACTAAAACCCAGCGAGTGCCACCAATGCCGCCTTTGGTGAGGTGCCCCGGAACTAATGAGCAAACACGGCACCTCGACGGCTATTCAGTCCCCCCGAGGGACCAACGCCACCTTCACAGAGGGGTTGTCCCGCACTACAGACAACACACACCAACACACACAACAACCTTTCCCAACGTCGAGACAGTACAATGGGGTGAGATTCCCGTCCTCGCCCCTTGCCCCTGCTCTTTTGTCCCCTCTATTTATAAAAGGGGTACAAAGAGGTCCCTCAGCTCAACTAGATTCGCCCAAGGTGCTGGGCTCACCCTAGGCTACTGAGCTCCACCGCCACGTCAAGGCCTGAACCATCGTGGGGTACTCAACCATACCCGGACTGATGTACGCTAGTACAATGACTGATGATGACATATCAATCAAGAGCCTAATTTTTTCCTATGATGTAATCTCTCTGCCTGCCAAATTTTATCAAAATGTGATCAGCGACTTAATCATAAAGACGTAACAGACAGAAAAACAGGCCGCGTTACTTTTACTTTAATAATATTCTTATGGCTGTGTAAAGAACATTTATATTTTTATACTGCTTGCTATTAAGTCCATACCTTATAAAGAAATGATAGACATTTTAAATGATGATTCTAAGGTAGAATAAAAACCGGTATCATTTGATAGGTATAAGTGTAGGAAAATATTTATCATTTGCTCACGAATGTAAAAAGAAGTTGATTTAGTCACCATAATTAAGTTATGACATCAGCAGTTCTAGTAGATTTGATTATAGAATGTTTTTCCTTTATCACGAAGCAATTCTTATTGCATATGCATCATGCGTCACATAAGCGACAAGTACGACATACCTATGAGAAAATATGTCACGCTAGACAGCGCAAATATTACGTCTACATCAGAGATAGTTACGCTACTACTCTTACATCACTTTCGGCGCAATCTTGTTAAATGTCAATGATCATGATAATTAAAAAGTGATATCACTAGTCATCATCACTACATATCATAAAAATAATTCCGCCAACACTCATATCTGTCTGTCTATATTGGCAAATCTCAGAAACTACCGGGCCGATTTCGGTTAAGTTTTCACCAGTAAATAAAGCGAGAATCGAAAAAGGCTTAGAGAATCTATGTATAATTAGTTAATATTTCATAGTATATAACTATGAAATTAAAAAAAAAATCCTTCTAGAAAAGCGAGCTTCATCGTCAGCCACGTCAACACTTTCCATCAGGTGAGACAGTGGCCAAACGCAAGCCTATCAATCATAAAGAAAAACTAAGTTATTTCAGGTTTCTTCCAGAAAAACCATATCGCCCAACACTTTTCGGAAGATTTAAGAGCTTATACTGACCAAACCGTAAAAGATACATAAAAACAATGTATTACAATGTTATAGAACATAAATAGGTATACAAAGAAGTCCGCGATGGCATATATCTATCTCTTAAGGATAACATACTATATCCATTTTCCCCACCATGGTTCAGGCCTTGACGTGGCGGTGGGGCTCAGTAGCCTAGGGTGAGCCGCTGCACCTTGGGCGAAGCTTCTTATAAGAAGAGGGGACAAAAGAGCAGGGGGCAAGGGGCGAGGATGGGAACCTCACACAATTGTAATGTCCCTACGTTGGGAGGGTTTTTTCTGTGGTGCGGGACAACCCCTCGGTGGAGGTGGAGTCGGTCCCTTGGAGGACTGACTAGCCGTCGAGGTGCCCTGTTTGTTTATTAGATCCGGGGCACCTCACCAAAGGCGGCATTGTTGGCACTCGCCGGGATTTAGACTCTTAGAGGGTAGAGCTGCGTCCAATTACCAGCTTTTGGGCGCAGCGAGTCCCACATACCCGCGTGGGTAGACCCACTCCCCCGCAGGATGCCTCAGAGCATTTCCCGGCGTTTAAGAGAAAAAAAAACTATCCATTTTAGTACTTTAAAAATTGCCAATTATAAAGCGTTAATGTAAAAGCTATTTACACAAATAAGGTATTAATCACTACATATTATAAAACTCCTCCACCCGTCCGTAAAAAAATTATAATCATCAGTCCGTGTACGGTTGCAAAATCTAAGTTAAATCGGGCGAAGCTGCGGGCAACAGCTAGTAATTTTCAAAGATATTGTGTGAATTGTCCAAAACCTAATCCAGCGTAGACAAAGTGGCGGGCACCAATTAGTAGATTAATATGAGTGCCCTTATATTGAGTCAAATAGTCTGTCCGGAACAAAAAATAAATTTCTATATAATTATTTGGTTAAAAATAGTAAATAAAAATCGTGTGGTGTCGTGAACACCAGATGGGAACTTCGTATTATAAAAATATTAATTTCAAGTATAGAACTTGAAATTAATATTTTCGAGGTATAAAGATAATAAATATAAAAAATACTAAACTAAAAAGTAATAAAATAACAGTTTCTTTAATGTTTGTGCTTACAACATATAATCAATTTAATCTTCTACTAATGTACAAACTTTGCGTTTACCACGTCATTATAGTTACTTTTGGAGTCGGTGTCAGCCAAGGTAGGTAGGTAGGTAATGTACAGCAACAAATACGACACCGACTCCAAAAGTAACTATAATGACGTGGTAAACGCAAAGTTTGTACATTAGTAGAAGATTAAATTGATTATATGTTGTAAGCACAAACATTAAAGAAACTGTTATTTTATTACTTTTTAGTTTAGTATTTTTGAAGTCGGTTTTAATTTTTTGTAAAATGTTTTTATTTCTTAGTTTTTAGTGATTCCGAAATTCGTCGTCTTGGCGTTCATTGAAGGAGGCATGTTCAGCAGTGGATGGATAAAGGATGATGATGATGATGATGATGGTGATGGTGATGATGATGATGATTACGATGACCGCGACATACTATGGTGTGCTACCAAAGCATCCTATACAATTGTTACATCGACACGTAATAAAAAAATCATATCATCAAGGTAAACAAAACCAACCAAATAGGCATTATTGGGAATAACTAAAAAACGGCTTGTCAGATCTTAATAAAATTAATATGGGACCAAATTGGAAACACTAGCTTTCAAACAAAAAAATAACCATCGAAATCCATTCACAAACGGCGGAGATATCGTGTCACATACATACAAAAAAAAAAAAAAAAAAAAAAAAAAAACATACAGACGAATTGAGAACCTCCTTTTTTTTTTGAAGTCGGTTAATAATTATTCGGGTATACATTTTTTATTATGATTTTTATCGATAAAAATCAGAGCAGTTCCCGGCGTAAAAGAAACAAAAGTCATCTGAGATCGGTGGGATTCGAACTTGGGTTGAACACAGCTACCGACGCAGTGATGTATCAGTCCAAAATATGTATTTCAATGATAGTGGTGTGTGTCATGTGTAAGTGCAGTAGCCAATCCTTCAATATAAATAGTAGCTCCGAAGTCGTTTTTAAAGTGGCGAATCTCTGACGACCTCTGTGGCTCAATGGTTAGCGCGTTGGTGCTCAAGCCGGAGGTAGCGGGTTCGAATCCCGCCAGGAAACCAAAAGTTTTGTGTTCCTGGGTCATGGATGTGTATTATATATGTGTACTATGTAATGAAAATCTTAAATATATGTATAGTATAAAAATATTAAATTTATATATATATACCCCTGACACAAGTTCTTCGAGAACTAACCTCGGGACCAGATTGACGTGGTGTAAAAAGCGTCCATAGATATTATTTTTAATTTTTATTTAAAATCGCGTTTTATAAGGTAATTAATTTCATAAAAAAAAATAACTAAAAACTATTTACATTTTATTTTCTACAAAAAATATTGAGAAATATAAAAAGTGAGATGATCAAACATCACTAATGCCTTTTCTATGCACATATTATGCCGTAAAGCAAATATATTGTTCCCATGTTCAGTAGACCGTCACCATAGAAGCGCGGACAAAAAATATATTTCGCGATTGAGAAAACAAACCATGAAAGTATAACTCCACCCGGCTAGATGTCTACTAGCTTAATATTTACACAGCTTTAAGCTAGAATATAATGACTTACACTTAAGAATAGAGTACATATTGTAGCAACCTTAGCATAGGTTTTTATTTACCTAAAATAAATAAATATACAAAATATTAACATATCATTTTTAAAATTTTCACGATGATTAATTAATATTTATATATTTTTATTGAGTTCTAACACACGTCTAATTATAATTATAATATCGACCCCTATGACACCACTGCTGGGCACGGGTCTCCTCCTGGGTGTTGGGCCATAGTTCACTTACATTACTTACTGAGACCCGTATTGGGCCAGCGCATCGCGTGGGTTAGTGAACTTACAAAGACTTTTATTCTGTGTATACTTTTTTTATGTTTCCTTCAACGGTGAGCAAGCGATGGTATCATGTTCAGGTGCACGGAGAAATTTAGGAAAACCCATTTTAGGGCACCCGGTCATCGAACCCAGACCGGTCACACAAGAGGCCGATCCACTGGACGATCGTCGTAATAGTATTTTTTTTTTTCGGAAGGGCTAGACTTTTCGGCCTTATGCCTTTAAGCTCAATCGGTACAGTAAGTGAGCAGATGGCTCACTTAAGAAATATTCGAAAGGGGGACGCCCCCCTCCGCGCCCCCTAGGGGGCGCGGTTCATTGCGCGCGCTGCTCGAGCAGGATTTGGACTAGTCAAATCCGATACGGTCGACGAATCTTTTACGGTTGAATTTAACCTATCATCATGAGGGCCGGCCCTCATCCCTCCCTCTGGAGAGGGAGGCGGGTCATGCGCAGTGCCCAAGCAATCTAGCGGTAGCGTAGTGCTAGCGCTGTTTGCGCGGTCTGGGTTTGTGTCTACTCGTATCGGATTCGAACCTCGTAATAGTATACATTACACGTTAAATCTTGCGAATTTGTATTAATTAGTCTGTAATTTAAATTTTAATCTAAATTTTATTTAGATATAATATCTTATCTAAATTTTATTCATTTAAATTTTTTATCTAAAACGGACTAACAGAACTACAAACAAACTAACAATTACCGTTAAAATATAGTTATATAACCTTGTATACTTGAAAGAATGTAGAGTAAGCGAAAGTCGTATGTTAATAGGGGAATGTATTACAATCGATTGCGATGAGAAGGTAGTACATATTAGAATAATGCTAAAATAATATTGTTAAATTATAAGTAATGGCTAAAATAAATATCAGGTCGCTAACGTCTTCTGGGTAAGTTTATTTTAAATTATTTGTATCAATAAGCATTAATTACAACTCCGCATCCTTTTTATTTTTCTTATACATATTTCTTCTACAACGATGGGATAAAAAATTTTTTACTTATCACAAAATTTATTCAGAAAAATTTATGAATCTTATAACCTTATTAAACATAAAAGTAAAGTATCGCCAATCGCTAACACTAAGCATTATCCGCATTTCCGCGTGTCTCGATGGCCGGGCTTATGAGAAAGTGGTGTGGGTCGTGAATGTCACCACGAGACAGTTACTCACATCACCCCACAGGTGTTGGTGGCGGAAAGCAAATAACGTGCCACTAATAATATAAAGTTAATGGCGTGATAAAATAATTGATAACATAAAAAGTGATGTATTGCTTCATATAAAAAGATGTGGATGGTTTGGTTTTAATAATATAAATAAATAGTGAGTGACGGTAAGAAAATTATTTATAATAAACTAGTAGCCCTGACAGACGTTGTCATGTACAAAATATTTTTTTTGTGAATCTAAACCATTCTCGAATCCACTTGAACACACACAAAAAAAACATCAAGATCGGTCCAGCCGCTTGGGAGGAGTTCAGTGACATACACACGCACAGAAGAATTATATATATAAAGATAAAAATAATAGTAGATAATATACAAAAACATTATGAGTACATGATAAGTCTGCCGAACCGCTTCTATATTCTTTGTATTTTTTAATATTCTTCTGGTTCCCATCCCAAAGCACTGAGAGATATCAAATCTACTTATAAAAGTTTTTTACGTTTATTATCTCTGGTCGCGGGCTTTTAATCTTATTGCCTTTTTTCAATTAATGTCTTTAAGCCCTAAAAGCCTTCAAGACTTATTTTATGTTAGTTGGAGATGCAAACTAGCAGACGTGTTACCTGCCGTGATGGTAAGTGGTCAGCATCACCTATGAACATAAACGAGTTTACCTGGAACTCGCCCAGGCATCACAAAAATGTCGCGATGTTCAGTGACGACTAGGCCTCCTCCGGCGAGCGACGAACGGGTGCGTAGGAGGCGTTACCTTATGCGCCTCCAGTAACGCCCCTCTGCTCGTGTCGGGCTTCAGGAATCAGGATGGAACCTGGGCCCAGTATGGCATGATGTCGCGGGGACTGTTTAGTAACGGTCGCGCAGTCCCCCTTTACGAGGATTAGTCTATTAGTCTATCCTTCGCCGGGGCCGGCATCTCGCTGAGGTGCTCCTGTTGCCTGCAGGTCCGGGACTCTCAAAAAGTGGCTGAAGGCGCTCGCAGTGTAGCTTGGGTAGTACACAACCCAAGTATGAGTCCCATATAGCTCCAGGAGCGGTAACTGGATACATGTGTAAATGCATTTCCCAGCGCCAAGAAAAGGCAACACATTCATGTGTGGCATATTCTAAGACAACTGTTGTCTCTATTCCAGTAATGAGCTGCCTTTCCTGCCCTTCTCTCCGAAACACAGCAAAGCTGTTTCACGGGGGAAATAAGAGGGTACCCGAGCAGACAAGAGCCATGAGAACCCGTCTCCCATCGTAGAAATGACTTACACCAATACTATTTAAATTTTATTCAATCATAGATATTAAATACGATTTTCATTATACCAACGACATTCATTGCTATGCGGATGACAGCACTGGAGATGCTTTATACACTGGCCGCCCTAATATTTCTCGGGGACAAGTCAATGAGTGTCGGAACAAACTTGTGTCTGAAATCGAGTCTCTGCTGGCCAGTCTCGTAATGGGGGCGACTTAACCTAGTCCAATTTAACCCCAACAAGACACAAGTTTGCGCGTTTACCGCTAAAAATCACCCTTCGTCGTTCCTCTACAATTCGAAGGCACTTCCCTAACCGCCTCAGCCAGCATTGGGATACTTGGCGTCGATATATCGAGAGATGTGCAGTTTCGTGGTCATTTGGAAGGAAAGGCTAAACTAGCCTCGAAGAAACTCGGCGTGCTCAATAGGGCGAAGCAGTATTTCATGCCTTCACACCGCCTTCAATTATACAAGGCGCAGATCCGGCTTCACATGGAATACTGCTCTCACCTCTGGAGCGCCCCAGTATCAGCTCCTTCCATTTGACCGCGTCGACGACAATGTTATCTCCAATCGGCTTGATTCTTTGGCGCTGCGTAGAGATGTCGGATCGCTCTGCATCTTCTACCGCATCTACCACGGGGAGTGCTCTGAGAAATTGTTCAGACTAATTTCCTGCCTCGCACGACTAATATATGGAATCAGCTGCCTCCTATGGTGTTTCCGAACCGATACGACTTAGGGACCTTCAAGAAAAGAGCATACTCATATCCGAAAGGCAACAGGCAACGCACCTGCTAATCCACTGGTGTAGCGGGTGTCTGTGGATGTCGCTCTTCACTTACCATCAAGTAAACCGACTATCCGTTTGCCCTCTTCTATAAAAAAAAAAAAAAAACGATATCGTGCAAGATTAGTTTACAAGGTTAAATGTGATCCAGTATCGAAGCAAAACCTTGGAATATGGGCAGGCTGTTGGTTTACATATGCTATACTTATTGAGAACTAGCTGTTTGCCGTGGCATTACCCGCCCGAATGTCCAAAATTATTATGTACCATAATGCCAAACCTTTTAATAATAATTGGGGTATGAAAGTATTTTTTGAAATGGTCCGGAAATTAGCGTATTCCAACAAACAAACGAACGATCTCTTCAGCTTTTGTCCGAATAAATAATATTTTGAACTGGTCAGAAAATAATCTATACTAATTATTGGTATAGATTATTTTCTGACCAGTTCCAACTATATTATATTTGATTTATTCGGACAATGTACTTAATAAATAATACTTGGGACATATTCGGCTTTATTGCCTTTAAAGTATCTCAGGATATAATCACCTAAGTTCCAGACACTTTAATATAATTATTTTTTGGTTTCCTTAAATTATAGCTGCATTAGTAGAACAGGGTTTATAAGAAATGGACACATACATTTAAATTATCTATATAATTTTAACATTTAAATATTTAAATCTATACAGATAAATAAAATTGGAGTGTCTGTTTGTAATATTAAAATAACCGCTTTTTACTAAATGCATATGGATGTATACACGGTACTAATACCAAAATAACATTTTTACAATTTTTGACTGTCTATCCGTCTGTCTGTCTGTCTGTCTGTTTGTTCCGGCTAATCTCTTAACGGCTGGGCCGATTTTGACGGGACTTTCACCGGCAGATAGCTGATGTTATAAGGAGTAAGCTTAGTCTATAAAAATAACCATCATCAATCGGGCAAAGCTGCGGGCAACGGCTAGTTATAATATAATTTTAATGACGCTTTTATACAATTACCTCCGTATATGGTATAGGTAACGCACTTTGCTCTACTCTACTGACACCAGAATGTAAGATTACGGACTTTGTTTCTTATGATGTCGCTGCCTATCCCTAGGGCCCGCTTTAAATAATTTTAAATATATAATTTTAGTGTTACTATATTTGTATCACATACCTAATATATTTTTTTATTTTTTTCACTATAGGTATTATAGTTAGTCATTTTAGGTCATTAGTAGTGTCACACATTTCTCATAAATGGAATCATGAAATTTGGTAAGAAGCTAGGTCTCACAACATCCCCACCATGGCTCAAGCCTTGTCGAGGCGGTGGGGCTGAGTAGCCTAAGGTGAGCCCAGCACCTTGAGCGAAGCAAATTGAGCCGAGGGAGCTGCTCTTTGTACCCCTCTTATAAGAAGAGGGGACAAAAAAGAGCAGGGGGGTATTACGTTGATAACTCACCAGAGGGCACTGCAGCAAACATTTTTTGTACAATCCAATGTTGCCATTTTTCTCCAAAACTACTATTCTAATTTTGATGTGATTTTCAATGATGGGTTTGGGTTTGATTGGTGCATGTTCTTAGATAGGTCTTACTATTACAACTTACCAGGGGGCGCTGCAGTAAACAAAATCTTTAATTTTGTTTTTTTAACTGTGGTGCGGTTGACGTATCGACTTTGAAATCGAGTTTGGGATCGAATGACGAATTTACACAGTTCAACGTCATAATATTGTCAAGAGCGAAAAATGTACGAGATTAAGAAATACCTTGTACAATGCTTTCGAGGACGTCTTTAATAATTTATTGATACTCACAGTTATTAGACCAACAGTCTTCTACCATTTCACCAGTCAAAGTTTAAGCATTATTATATAATAATTAGTGGATTATTTTTATTTCACTAATTTTATTTTCTTTTTTTCAGAATGAAATTAAAATCATCATGAATAAGAGAAACATTTTTCGGATTGCCCTTTTTATCACTTTACTGTCAACGTGTAATTGTGGTATAATGAGGGAAATTTTTGAAAACATTTTCGACATCGAAACCAGCAGTTTCAGCCTTACAGAAACCATCAACAATTATTTGGACTATTTATTCCCTTCTGACGACAGAGAGACTAAACTATTGAAGGAACTCTTCGGGTCATACGTCGAAGATGCTGATTTGGGAGAACAATCGATACATTATATGACTTAACGGTTGTCGTTTTCCAATGATTCATGATTTCTAAGTGAAATCAGAGAAAAACCGTGTACAGTTTACTCAAGCGTCAACTAAACGCGAAAAGTGAACGCAAGAAGATGTTGAATGAATAAATAGTATTACAGTAATTGTTATTTTATTTGATATCATCATCATCAGCCTATTATACTATTTCATCAATAGACGATTTTTTTTCGGCCATATGTATCTGTAATAACTTACCATATTGCCTTTTGCTTGTTCCTCACCATATACCAGTGGTTCCTAACCAGCATGGACCATCGTTGGTTCGAAAGAGCCAATAGTAGTGTAAGGACTGAGGACTGCGAAATATTTTAGACTTTTTACTCTAACCAAGCGTACGACCTTCCAATTCAAAAGAATTTAATCAAATTGAAAAATAATTCAAAGAATGTAAGGACGGAAGCTTAAAAATTTCATTGATCTCATCACGACAGCACATGATCTCCTGCCTGACACGTTGCGTTGCTGATGTAATAATCTATTTGGCTCTGTGATTGTCTAGATTATAGAAATCTCCACACAATATCAGCAACGAATTCCTGAGAATCCTCTTTCGCACCTGCAAAACCTGTGATGTAGCGGATGTCTCTATTATAAAATAAAAAACGTAAGCGGTCTGATGACATGTCCATTATAAAATTTAATAATAATAATAATATATATGGACGCTTTCACACTACGTCAATCTGGTCCCGTGGTAAGTTCTCGAAGAACTTGTGTTACGGGTACCAGACAACGGAAATATATTTAATACTTTTATACTATACATATTTAAGATTTTTATTATATAATACACATATTTAATACACATCCATGACCCAGGAACACAGAAAATATTTTTTGTTCCCTGGTGGGATTCGAACCCGTATTCAAAGCCGGAGGGCCAACGCACTTAACACTGAGCTACAGAGGTCGTCAAAATTATAATTCGTAATCACTCTAAGTCTCAAATGATGTATTGTTTCAAATTACAACTATGGTTTGCTACAAATTAATATTTCATGATGCCATTTAACCTTATCAAAGAAATACTTAATGTATAAACGTATTTGCTCTTACATTATTTTAGGCGTTTAAAAAAATCAAGACTACAACGACTAAATCAAACGTAGGTTAATTATTAATAATATTATTAATTTTATTATTAGTTTCTTTTATCTTCATCATCATCAGCCTCTATCCGTCCACTGCTGAACATATGCCGCTCTCAATGAACGCCAATAATAAGCTCGTTGAAGTGGCAGTGGGCTGGTCACAGTAGAACGGATGGCCCATGGAGCAATAAGGTTCAAGAGTGAAGGCCACGTTCAGGTAGACAAAATGTTGGTCAACCATTAACCAGGTGGGAAGACAATCCCCACCATGGTTCAAGCCTTGTCGTGGCGGTGTGGCCAGTAGCCTAAGGAGAACCCAGCACCTTGGGCAAAGCAAATTGAGCCGAGGGAGCTGTCTTTGTACCCTCTTATAAGAAGAGGGGACAAAAGAGTAGGGGGGACAAGGAGCGAGGGTGGGAACCTCGCTTCATTGTACTGTCCCGACGTTGGGAGGGGTTGTTCTGTGGTGGGAAAGGTGGGAAGACGATCTACGTTCGGTCTCGTTCCGTGTTCGATGCGAGTGGCAAGGGATCCGCCATCTTGGTGTTGTTTTATTTCATTAAATTGTAATCCTGGCAAATATCACCTTATACGCAGATCACACAATACCGCTTTTCTATTAAGTATTTAGTAATGATCAAGTTTTTGCTGAAATGAGCAAATTTACAAAATAGTCTAAATGAAATACATGGACGAAAGATTACACGAGCACGAGTAACAGGAACAGCGGTAACCACCAAATGACCCTTTGATACGTACTATGGGACCCCGAGGGATGCGTTACGCCGGGGGCCCACAACGAAGTTAATCAAAAGAATTCAGGCTGACCGACGCCACCTCCCAACGTCGGGACAGTACAAAATCCTCGCCCCTTGCCCTGCTCTTTTGTCCCCTCTTCTTATAAGAGGGGTACAAAGAGCCCTCTCGGCTCAATTAGCTTCCCAGCACCTTGTGCTGGGCTCACCCTAGGCTACTGAGCCCCACCGCCACGTCAAGGCCTGAACCATGGTGGGGATTAATGAGTTGCCTGGTCTAGTCTCAGGTGAATTTGTTTATATTCATGGGCGACGCTGATCACTAACGATTTGGTGGCTTGTTTGCATGTTTGTCTATCCAACCAATTCAAATAAAACTTCATGCATCATTAGAAATAGTTTTACATTTAATTTCAGAATATATTTTTTGCATTTGGTCATATTATCTTAGTTTCCGACAAACTATGTTCCCATCTATTTCTACACATCTTATTTCGCGGCGAGAATTATACACTTGTGCTGGTGGTCCATTTCTTCTTGAAGCTTTGGGTTTCCTTAATGAGTCTTTATCTTTATCGCTCTTATCAATATCAATGTCGTTATCAGATTCTTTATCAATACTTTTATCAATGTTATAATCTTCTGGTGGTGGTCTTCTAAAGTTTGTGAAAGGAGGCTTCACGTAACCACATTCAATTCTTCCTTTACGTATGCGACAATTATTTCCCACATTAATTTCTTTATCATCTTCATACATACCTATATTTTTATTGTAACCACAGAGCAGTCTATCGCCAATATACCTACATGATTTCCCGTCAAAATTATAAGGACAACAACGTTTCTTTTTCCTTTCGGTCACTTGTTCTGCTGTGGTAACTTTTAGCTGTAATGGTTCATTGTTCTCGTCTTGGTGCTCTTTGTTCGTAGTATTACAACACGTGCATTTTCCACAAGACTGTGGTGTGAAAAAGTATACCTGTAATTATTGAAAGCTCGATTTTTAAATTACAGTATATAATGTCCCATTCAGAAAATAAAAACTTGAGGTCGGTGATATAAACATCAAATTGATCTTAACTCAGTAGTTTGGCTGTCAGTCAGCAATAGTTCATATCTTTAATTTTTTAATGATATATCAACTTAAGTATTGATATATTATGTAATTATTGTCCCGAGGGACATATATGCTCCTTCATGTGTATATGAGTTGTATACAATTTATGATTCATATTTTATGACTAACATGTAATTATCGTTCACTATTAAAATATTTTAAAATAAGATACGTCAATATAGTCTAAATACTTCAATGAACATGGATTTTGAAAACAAAAAAAACATCGATCACTCACATAATAAAAACAGTATCGTACTTTTATTCAAGCCTACTTACATTAAACTACTAGAAATAATAATTGATAAAATATACGCACACTATACTTATATTAATAAAAGCACAATGAAATAAAATGAAAAGAATACGTGACTAACCATCAGGAGGCCGATAAAACAAACGTGCATTTTTCTTATCACTTTTACGATTGAAGAAATGTACAATTAACTTCGCGCAATAAACCACAAATGGGTTTCGCTTGTACAAAGGCAATTCATAATTCTTAAATTTATATAGATTTTCCTCAACATGAACTTTAAATTTTATGCATTCATTACAGCCTAAAGAAAATCAAATTTTGCTCTTAGATCTGATTTTAATTGCTTAAGTTTCGACTGCTTTACAAATGAAACTTTCCTTTCTGCACTTAAATTTTGATAAATATCTAAAACTTTGTCGAGGTTTGACTTACTTAACTTATTAAGTTTTTCTTTGTGAGATATCTTGGATAAAGAAAATTTCAAATTCTTTATATCATCAAACATATCACGGAAGAGCAAACTTTTAGATTTTGTAAAATAAAATCTGCCTTTGGCGGACTTTAGTTTTCTTAAAATTGAAGAGTTTTTTCTGTTCTTTTGTTCCTTGTAATAATCCAAAATACTATTTATTTCTTTATTATTCAAATTGTGTGTGCGTAATTTAGATTTGTGTGGTATTGCAAGAAGACTTAGTTTTTCTTTTTTATAATCTTGAATCATTTTTTTCAGGATTTCACTTTTTGATTTACTTATAGACACAGTCTTTTTCAAGTCATCGAGATTGAAACCTCCTAACACATTTAATTTACTTTGTGATAAACTACGTTTTAGCATATCAGCATAGTTTTTAATCTGTTCTTTTTCACTTGGTGTTATATTTTCTTTTGGAACACCAAGAGAAGAATCACGTTCTTTTAAATCTATCACCTTATCTTTTAGGTTTTTCAGAGGTTTCATTAGAGAATATTTATCAAATTCACTATTAACGGCCTTCACCATGGATATGCTTTTAATTTTTTTTAGGTTTGTGTTTTTAAAAAGTGTTAGGATCGTGGGCTTAATGTCGAGATTAATATCTTTATAAATATTTAAATCATATTCAAACTTCTTAGGTTTCTTCAGATTGCGAAACTTTTCCCTTACGTTGCCTAAATTAATTCCTGCAACTTCAAAGTCACGTAAACTTGGATCGGGATCTCCAAATACTGCTTTCTTCACGCATCTTTTAATTTTTTTCCGGATCCATCTAAAAATTTTACGCCTACATCTTTGGCAGCAAGTTCGTTTTTTAGGAGTCTGAGTTTTTTTATTAAGCTTTTTCTCTTCGCGTACTAAGTAAAGTGATTATTATTATAAATCTAATAAACCTATTCTAATAAAAATATAATAAAGGTACTAACTTTTCTTATTAAAACATCTACACATTCCAAGTTGTTAGAATGTTCATTGTTTATTATTATGTGATTTATCCATACATAACTGTAAATATTACTATTGTATTGACATTTTTTTGTGTTCTCCTTTCATTTTGTTACAACTGACAATCATATTTAAAATATCATTGACTAATAAAACCGTAGACAGAGAATACTATAGACTGCTGCCAGCCGTGGCGACATGAGATAGATATATTGAAGTGACGTCTGAAATGGGGGTTGCTATACAAAAACCTTTTGCCTACTTTAAGGCAAAACGCTAAATATAAAAAACATGACAAGCTAAAACATTACACATATTATTGTTTTTATTGATATTTTTTTTGTTTTGACAAATTATTTTATACTGTGCCCGAATGTTTGAGATTCTTTATTGCGTATTTAATTTAAACTGATACGAGGGCATACTTTTAGCTCCGGTAGACCCTCTGATCTTTTATAAAAATGTATATTAGAACTCTAATGTATTAGAATTGGATAGGTATCTATACATCTATACAGATAAATAAAATTGGAGTGTCTGTTTGTAATATTAAAATAACAGCTTTTCATTGAATAAATATGGATGTGTACACGGTACATATACCAAAATATGCCTTTTTTACAATATTTGACTGTCTGTCTGTATGTCTGTCTGTTTGTTCCGGCTAATTTCTGAAACGGCTGGGCCGATTTTGAAGGGACTTTCACTGGCAGATAGCTGCTGTTATAAGGAGTAACGTAGGCTATAAAAATAATCATCACCAATCGGCGTACGGCTGTAAATCTAAGTTAACGCGGGCAAAGCTGCGGGCAACAGTTAGTAAATAATAAAATAAAGTTGATAAATATGAAACAAGAAAAATCATCATAATAGCATAAACATCTGGACTTTTGACATAAAATTCTCAAAAGTCTTACTATAAAAATAAGAGTACTGGAAAGGAAAGGAGGAAAGGAAGAAAATAAGAGTATAGAAAATTAGTGATAAAAATAATTAAAATGCACATCCATTAAACTATTTTTATCACTAATTTTCTATATATAAAAATAGATGTGATTTATTTACATACTATAGGTTAAAAATTGGCATAAAAAATTAAACAAAAACGATATTTAACACGTAATTTTTTTAACAACTAAAACAAAAGTAAATAGTAACCTTACAAAAAAGCTTCTTATTTAAACTAAGATATTGTAAAGTAAGTATCCAATGTACTGAATAAAACTGATCTTAACTCCCTACTTGGTTTTCCTTTGAAAGGCTTAATTCTCTTCACATTTTACACAAGTATATATGACAATGTTAATTTTATTATAAGCTCCTTTTAATTATTTAAGAGAATGATGATAAAAT
The DNA here is from genome assembly GCA_963853865.1 of Helleia helle. Taxonomy (NCBI): domain Eukaryota; kingdom Metazoa; phylum Arthropoda; class Insecta; order Lepidoptera; family Lycaenidae; genus Helleia; species Helleia helle. Next base: position 8,719,196 of record OY971433.1, on the reverse strand, counting down.
AATACTATTATTCACAAAAAAAACTTGAAAATATAAATAGCACTAAGAATAATTATAATGAGATGATAATATATGAGATGGTATTTCTAATATAAAACGCAAAATTTTAAAGTTTCAACTAATATTGTGTTACGACTCTTAGCAGAGATTACCGATTAAAACAATTGAATCTTCCCTGCCTTTACAAAGTATACTGTTAGAATGCATAACAAGACCGCCGTTGACGTCCTTTTATACCAAGTCTAATTATTATAAATATCGCTATAACATTACACATAATTATTGTCAAATCAAATCAAATCAAGATATTCAAAATAGTACAAACAGAGTATATTTTTGAACGTCAATTGAATCTACCACAGGTTCCAAGGCAAGCCCACTGAGAAGAACCGGCAAAACAAACTCAGTGAAACTAATCTTTTCACAAATTCTATAACAAATATCACATGTTGTTATCCTGAAATGCCTGGGAGGAACGCCCTATTCCCAAGGTGTGGTATATTCCATAAATTATTCCATATACGTAATCATTTACTTTATAATATCCTTTACCACACAAACTCTCTTTAATAACTTTTTTGAATTTTTTAATTGGAATGTTTTGAACATTTTCTGTGATCCTATTGTAAAAACGAATACAGTTGCATTTTAAAGAATTGCTTACTTTTGTGAGTCTAATGACTGGTACATCTAGCCTGTGTCTATTCCGTGTATCCCAACTATGGATGTCACTTTTTTACACAATTCACTTATGTTTTTCCGGACCTATAGTAAAATTTCTAAGACGTTTTGAGACGCGACAGTCAGAATTCCAATTTGTTTGTCTCTCAAAGATGTATAGGGGGGCAGCTTATAATTTGCACGGATAACCCGCTTCTGCAGCACAAAAATACTATTGATGTCCCCGTAATAGTATGCCATAAGCCATAACGCTGTGAAAGTAACTAAAGTAAACTATTCGCGCCGTATTCATCGCTTAACTGACATATTTTTCTGACTGCATATGCTGCAGAACCGAGTCTATTCGCCAACTTAGCTATATAATAAACTGTGTAGTCCACCATCTCTAAGTTCTAAGCCCACTAACTTCATATAGGCAGTAGTTTTGTGTAACGATAACGTAGAAGTTTAAGTTGATTAAAAACATAAAATCAATTTTGATCTATTGACCTTTAAATAGGATAAGTTTGTTATGAATATTACGTATTTTTTCTATTGGTGCAAAATGTTCCTTAGTACTGTGGTGAATGCGTACTTCAAAAAAATGCATAGCTACAGCTTTTATCAACATTATTTTATGGTTTCCAATAAGTGACTGATCATCATTACAGTGAAGTTTTATAAATATATTAGAATCACGGACAGAATTCTTAAAACATGAAAGTACTAATTTCTGCAATAATTTTTTATCGTTATAAAATCTGATGCCTATGTGAGAACGCGTCTTGAAGATTTTTTCTGCTAATTTACATATTTTAATTACGCTGCAAGAGGGATAAATCAATCCCCCTTTGTCTTTTTTGGCAATTAATCCATAATATTTATCCGTAATTAAAGATAGAAGACATTCATCACATTTGATAACATTTTTAATTTTTTTTACGACAAATCCTGCTATGTAGGCAATAATTTCTTCTGTGTACATTGAAAGTCTTGATGGGTCTGCTAAATAATCGTGATCGGTATCGATAGTTGGAAAATTCTCTATTGTCACATCTTTATTATCAGCTATGTGTGTAAACAAATTAATTTTCTTTTCATATGGTATTTCGCTAAAAGTTAAAAATTTTATATCCTCAAGAGGTAGAGGCAATTACCTGAAGATATAAATATATATATTTCACCGTGGATAACTAATCGTTTATAGGAGCTTTTAAACTGCTGAGCTGTTGGATTATTGTTTCCACCCTTACAACGAATAGAGCTGAAAAAATATTCTAGGTGATCTTGGCTCATTTTATATACTGGTAAAAAGTTCAATGTTTTTGAAGACACTAGATATGAATAAATATTTTTTAAACTTTTAATACAAATATAAAATCCTAGAAATCCTACTTTTCTATTAGTCTGTAAAATTTGTTGACCTTGTAATTTAAGTCCAACCAAATAGATTTCCATTTTATTAAGAAATGCTTCAATTTCGGAATAAATGTTTTCATGAATTGGTTTCTTAAATCCGTATGCATTAAAGCTACGGCTATTCAAAATGTCAAACAAATTATTAATATTTTTAATAAATTCTATAGTAGCCGCCCCAGAATCAAAAAAATCTGAAAAATATAGATGTTTTTCACAAAAGTCTATCGATTCCGCTACAGAATTGCTAAACGTTTGTGCTGCCAATTTCACCTTCATAATCTGTTTCACAAAGTGCACGTGTTGTCTTCGAAGTCGATTTGCCAAATGAAGACCTTGAACCTTCATTATCTTGTAAATAATGAAGTTTAACGATATATTCCCAAGATATTTTTCGGCCACTCAAATCAAAGAGCTCAAGTTTTTCGCCAAGGGTATTCCTTACTAATTTTAACATATGTGATGGGTCCGGAAAAATTGAAATTTCTTGACCCTAATAATAAAAGAAGTTTTGAATTTGGTTACATCGGTAGGATCTAATATACATCCAAGGCATTTTGCCATTAAAAAATTGGCTGGACAACCATCAAACGTTAATGATATTACATATACATTACATAAAATTAAAAGCTCCACACATTGTTTAACTAAATTTGCCTTTTGTACCCCTGTACATCCGTCTACAAAAAAGTAACCGACTGGAATTTTCCAACTATCGTTTACAGCAACTACCATAAATACAAGAGCTTCTCTTGCAATAGCTACATTGTCACCATCTAATACTTCCCCAAAATTAATTAATCCTAAACATTCCTTACCATCCCACTGCACATGTTTCCGAATCGCCATCTCATCTAAACTTAATGCGCAGTAGATTTTTTTATTTCCAGCCCGCTTCACTAACAGTTTGATACATTCTAGTGATTCGTTAGTGAAACCAGGCCTACCATCAAAGCTCTACATTACGTTCTTGGTATAAGTACCAAGAAAGTAATGTAGATGGATGAGGTAGACAAGAATTAAAGGAACTTCTAACAAATTTGTATGCCTTTGGGCTTATAAAATGCAAACAAAGAGCAAATTTTCGTAATGACGGAGTATATTTAGTATTGTCAGAACTAGGATCGATAACTTTTTTTAAAGTCTTTGTTGAAAGATTCAATTGATTCTAACAAGTCACAATCGTTATCACTAATTAGAGACCTTGATTTTAATTCTAAAATAATATTTTCTAAATTTGAAACTTTTTTTGTTAACCTTCGAGAATTCTCTTGCATTGCCCTTAATTTTTTTAATCGCTCTGTGGATCGTTTTTTCTCAACTTCCCATTTGCGTTTTAATTTTCTTGGTGAAATATCCGGTGATGTTTCCTAAAAATATTAGTATATAACAAAAAAGCTTGTTTCATTGAAATAAAGAAACATAAATTAAATGAGTTCCTACATAGGAACCATATTGTATGATAATTAAGTAATAACAAAGAATGCAGACTCAGAAACGTGGGCATACATAGGGCACTGCATCAAATTTCACATGCGTTGGTTGCTCTTCCATTGTTTTTGTGGATGGTATATAAGCAGATGGACATGGCATCTCTTCAGTAGCTCCAAGCTGAAATATGAAAAAAAAACCATTTTGTTTCCTTAAAGTACGATTATTTTTTATAATAACATATCTTTTTTGTGGACAATAAAATATTTTTCTTTCTTTTTTTATTTAAAAAATGGAAGTCAAAATAATTCAATTTAGCATGAATATAGACTTATCCCATCAACATAAGAGAAAGAAATTTGTCCAAAAACCACATACTTACATATTTAAATATTTATTTATTAAATACTCACCTTAACAACTGGAAAAGCATCAGGGTGTATGTAAGTATACCTTCCTTTTTTTAAGAGATGTTTTGTATCAAAGTGTAAACAGCAAATCTTTGACCACTTCTTTGGAATCCAGTCATTTTGACCAGAGGCTTTAATCCATTTCTTCCGAATGTCGGGATTAACAGGGAAACTGTGATGTAAGATTAAATTATGAGTAACAATTTATAATTGAGAAATTGGTAACTTAAGGTATTAATAGTAGAACTAATAATAATAGTAGTATATTAATTAATATATTAATAGTATTAATATTAACTTTGTTTAATTTGAAATAAAACCTGCATTTTTGTAATTAATGCAAATATTCCTTCCCCCTTCCCCCTTCCCCTTTTCTTCTTAAATATACTCCCTAGCGAGAAGAAAGGTGATGGGATAAATATAAGGAACATCTTTTTATCCCTTCCCACCCTCTGTTCCTCACTTTCCAGGTGTTAACTATTTTCAGGAATATTTTTTCTTCCTCCCCCCTTTTTCCTAAAATATGAGTTAGCGGCGAAGGGGAGTAGAGGGAAGAGGGATTGATAGAGAGGGAACTCCATTCCTCTCCTACAACCTCTTTTTTACGTCACCTTTGTAAAAATATTTAAACTTAATTAAATGGAATCCTTAACCTATTCTAGAAAATTTAAAATGACGCAATTATTATCTAAATACTATTATAATCATTTATAATATATTAAGTTACCAACTCGGAATATTGTATAAAAAATAAACCTAATTTATACTTCTATAATATTTTTCTTAAAAAAAAACCTCCAAAAATTCTTTAAAACTATTACGGTTCAAATAAAAATATCTCACTTTTAATTTAAGGATAGCTTTTGGAGATAAATTCAATCAAACAACACGATTCAAAATATTAATAACATACATTACTGGGAAAAGGGAAAACATAATACTAGCAATTTTAACATTAAAGACGTCACAAAATCAATATTAATTATTATCTTTTTTTCAATTTAACTTATGAATTATAAACCAATGAAAGTATATATACATAAAGACTGATCACACATATCGTTATTCAACCACTATTAACCACAATATGTAATAAAATATGAACTTACGAGTGAAAAGTCGATTTTGGAATTTTCCGGTCACTATCGCTTTTACAATTTACAACACTGCACCGAACCATTTTTAGAGTATTCTTGAATGTTTTTTATGACTTTCTGTTTTTTAATTATAAATGAATTCTTTTAATTAGGTACATTAGAAAATACTAAAATAGCACTTTAATTTAATTTAATACACGACGTTGTAAACAAATTACAAATGTCAAAATTTGTGTAGCAACATATTATGTTGTTGACCTTGAAAAAATCAGCACGCACTGAGAGATGCCAATAGTATAGTCTTGTCCTTGTTTTCCCTTAATTATTGTAATAAGCACATCTCTTTTATGTGGGAAGGAGTAAGCATTATCCAGCAGTCTATAGTATTCTCTGTCTACGAATAAAACTATTTTGCTAATTTGATTTAAAAAGATTTACAGCTTGGCAAAAAAGAGTTTGGAAAAAATGAGGGCACCACTTTTATTTAGGTCTCATCATAATATGGGAAATCAGTAAGAGAATTTAATCAAATCGTTAGAAATAAATGTGAAACACTAAACTTTAATCAAAATCTAGTAGATATTTGTCGACCAAGTATTGTCAACATCATAGGTTTCCATTTAGTAAAATATTTAGTTCCACCTGTCACCACGTCATACTCTTTTTGCCAAGCTGTACGTCAAGAGCAAAAAATATAAAAACAGCGCCAAAAGAAATCAGTGTTGCAAAAGTTCCCGATTTATCGGGAGATCTACCGATTTTGGTCACTGTCTCCCGATATCCCGATTTAGCAGTCCTATCTACCGAATTTTCGAATTTTCAACTAATTTAAAATATTTTTTTATAAAAAATAGAAAATAAAATTCATAATAAGGTTACACGAAAATAAACCTCTAACACAAAATCAATGCACAGGGACTTCGTCTCAAAAATAATTCTTTGAAAGATATAGAGGCTCTCTATCCGGAAAATGACAAAAAAGATCAATAGTACCAATATGTAGACAATTCCCCAATTTATCAGAGATGAATGACTACCAAAAAATTGACACACGTTTGCTTCGTAATACGAAAGTCATAGAGTCACTCAGTGTGAAAACTGAAAAGCCGAAGAATTTTGGACAAGCGTGAGTAGCATGAAATGTGTTGCTGACTCACGCATGATCAAAAACGTTTGTTTTTTTGTTTCCAAAGTTTTGAGTTTTCTAAATTCATCTGCAAATGTAAACACAATATTTTCATCCATAAATTTAATGAAAACTAAACGACGGAACGCATTATTAACATAAAATACTTTTTTAATTCCGAATAAAAATCTCCCCATTTCTTCCGATTTCCAGGTGCCAAATTTAACGATTTTCAATTTTACACTTTTGCAACACAGAAAGAAATAAAAAAATCAAGAGAAACGTTATGGAGTAAAATTAAATATATACGTATCGGAAGCGCATTTTGAAGTGAAAACTTCTTTAGCAACGTTGTGATTTGAAAGTCGATGAAACGACAGTAAAACGAGACAGACATTCAAATTCATAAGATTGAACGTGGGAGAAAATGGGATAGGAAGCATTATACAGTGTTTTTTATGTTCGTGATTTTTGAAGGTTTGACTACTACCGCGTATTTTCTTATATTACTTGGATAAAATAGTTTACCTGGAACTAGTTCAGGCAACTCATTTATGTCTTGCCTATCCTTTTTTTTTCCTTAACGCCGGGAAATGCTCTGAGGCATCCCGCGGGGGAGTGGGTCTCCCCACGCGGCTCTACCCACTCTCTCTCCCCATCTCTACCCACTAAAACCCAGCGAGTGCCACCAATGCCACCTTTGGTGAGGTGCCCCGGATCTAGAAAACAAACAGGGCACCTCGACGGCTAGTCAGTCCCGCAAGGGACCGACGCCACCTCCACAGAGGGGTTGTCCCGCACCACAGAACCACCCCTCCCAACGTCGGGACAGTACAATGGGGTGAGGTTCCCATCCTCACCCTTGCCCCCTGCTCTTCTGTCCCCTCTTCTTATAAGAGGGGTACAAAGAGCCCCCTCGGCCCAATTAGCTTCGCCCAAGGTGCACCGCTCACCGGTTACTGAGCCCCACCGCCACGACAAGGCCTGAACCATGGTGGGAATGTGTTGCCTATCCTAAGACATAAGATGTTAAGTCTCTGTGCCAGCACACTGCCAAAACGCAGCAAAGCTGTTTCACGGAAGAAACAAACACGGAAGAATGTTGGTACTCATGCTAGCGAGAGCGCGGCACAGCGCAACCTTCCCACAGGATAAAATACGCCTAGACGGGGTTAAGACGCTCCTGTGTTTTAAAAATGTGCGGTAAAGCATTGACCATCTTACGTCTTAACGGCCCTCTACACTGTAACAGATGTAGCATCAGCAGACGTCCGCAAACGTCTGCTGATGCATTTGTTGCCGTGCGTCCACACGTCTGTCGGACGCCAAACGTTCGCGCTGTAACCCTTTGATCGCACAAATACCGACAACAAATGGATTTGTGGCGGGTGCATCTGCCGACATTAAATTAACCTTAAGGTAACCTTACCTGACGTGCTCGAAATGTCTAATGATCAACTTTTTTTTGCTATTTTGATCCTTGATCCTAGACGGGCGACTATATTATATTAAGCGCTCATATACGGTGAAGGTAACTGGGTGCAAGGTATTCCCCCATTTATTAATCTGTCGAGCTCGAGTAATGAGAGGTAATTTGGGGATTCCAAAGTATCTCTTGGGCCCTCCTATTATTTTAAGAGAAAGATTATTTATCTTCTAAAGTCACAATAACATCTAATATGCATGAATCTTCGGAAAAACATACCGTTTAAAATAATGTGTTACTCCAATTTCCTCAATAAAATTCCGGTTTATAACGAAGGTCATCACGACGTAAACTAAATAATCTTGTCAACTAAACGGTTCTTCCCCTTTTATATCAAATAATAATTAGCTATTTAAACGCAAATAAAATACACTTTTTTGCATATCACCTAATACAATTAACTAGTTGTTCTCCGCGATTTCTTCCATCCTAAAATTGAAAACTTCCCTCTAAAGCAAGTGTAACTTTAATTGAAATGGAAAACGCAAAAAACGAGTATCTTTATACATATATATATATATATATATATATATTACTATAGAAGCATTAAGCATAGAAAAATATAGGTGAATTATTTGTTAAACTTTTGTTTATCACAGCTATTCCAAGCTGGTATTTTCCTTAGTCCCGCCCTGAAGCCTTAACGGAAAAGGAGCCTCGGGTGAATTATATTATTTATATTAATTTATTTTTATAATATATTATGTAGGTATTTATTTTTATAAAAATTATTGCTGTTTCCGAACCTTCCTTCTAGAAAAAACATACTTATATTTGAAAGGCTGGTATCTGCTAATCCTCCGGTGTAGCGGGTCTATGGATGTCACTGATCACTTACCATCAGGGGAACCAGCTGTCCGTGTGTCTTCTATAAATAATTAAAATATATTTATAATATACAAATCTCACAAATTATCGTTTCTACTTACTAAGAAAGGCAAACTTAGCAATGGGATTATTTCGATATCCATTGGGTAACCCTAAGTTCACCATGTTGTATAAAATTAAGAAAGGCATAATTACGACAAATATTTTTATAATATATACATTACAAAGTTATTACCAAATCCCCTGGCGTTGCGTGTGCCATTGAAATGAGGTCTATTGCCGTTGTTAACGTCCGTTCATTGTAAACAATAAAAATATTAATCTATTGATCTGCAGATTTTCTCTTACTAGCTGTTTTCCGCGTTTTTATCCACCCCAAAAATATTCATTTTTTGAAAATTTATCACCTACCTATCCTTAATATTTGGACTATCAAATACAAAAAGATTTTTCAATTCCGACAGGTAACTCTTTTTTTTTTATCGCAGGGAAATGCTTTTTACGCATGTAGCCAGGATCGCGGGTAGATCCTGACCCTATGTGGGACTCGCACCTGGGAGTGCCCTACCCGTAAACTAAAACAACTGCGAGCGCCTTCAGCCGCTTTAATTTGAGGGTCCCGGATAGGCAGTCAACAGGATCACCTCAGCGACAGGCTGGCCCCGGCGAAGGCCAGACTACTCCTCTTAAGGGGGGCTGCCCGGCTGCTTGGGCAGTCCCCGCGACGTCGTGTCATACTGAGCCCAGGTTCCCATCCTGAACCCGACACGAGCACAGGGGCGTTACTGGAGGCGCATTAAGTAGCGCCTCCTGCGCACCCCCGTTCGCCCACGGCGGGAGGCCTCGACTACTCCTCGTAGGGGGGACTGCCCGGCCGCTACTAAGCAGTCCCCACGACGTCGTGCCATACAGACTCAGGTTCCCATCCTGTGCCCGACACGAACACAGGGGCGTTACTGGAGGCGCATTAAATAGCGCCTCCTACGCACCCCTGTTCGTCGCCTGCGGGAGGAGGCCTCGTCGGCGTTTCCTCTCTCACCCGCTCGTCGGCCTCCTTCTGGGACATTACTGCCTCGCAGAAGGAAACCATCGCCGTCCAGGACTCGTCGTCACCGAGCATCGCGATGATGACACTCGGCAGAGACAAGTCCCCTCCGATGACCGATGTCAGATCATGACGCAGCGCCGCCCATCTCGGGCACACCTCAAGGGTGTGCTGGGCCGAGTCCACCGCCGCGCCACAATCGTGACACACTGTCAACGGCTCCCTGCGGGCCGTCCGGGACAGGTACTTACCAAAGCAACCATGCCCAGTGAGCACCTGTGTCAGACGGAAGGTGAGGGGTTTGCGCTTACGGCGCATCCACCACTCAAGGACCGGACGCAGAGCAATCGTTAGGCTTTTGCCGTACGGCTGTCGCGCCAGGTCCTCCCCCCACCTTCGCATTAACGCCTCTTGCCCTAGTCGGCGAACCCGAAGGAACCCGTCCAACGTAAAGCTTTCACCAAGAGACCTCCTATCCGAGACATAGGAGTGCGTCTCGGCAAGAACCTCCGCCACGAGTTCCCAGGGGGGGTCACCGGCTAGGGCAGTGGCTGCCGCCCACAATACTGTACGGTACCCCCGGATCACTCTTACCGCGATGACCCGCTGCGCCGAGCGCAGCTGGGCCTTATTCATTGTGGTAAGATGACCGGCCCAGATGGGTGCACCGTAGGTTGCCATACTCCGGCAGACTCCGGAGTATAGCTGCCTGCAGGCGGCATTGGGTCCCCCGAGGTTCGGGAGGAGTCTGCCCAGCGCACTTGCCGCCTTCACGACCTTCGGACCCAACATTGAGAAATGTGGGCCGAAGGTCCACCCTCCGTCAAGAATGAGCCCCAAATATTTGATGTGGGGACTCATCCTGACCCTCACCCCTCCGATCTGGAGGGCAGCCCCCGATGGGGGTCCTTTCCGCCCCATCCCGCGGAAGAGAAGGGCTTCGGTCTTCTCAGGTCTGACCCGAAGCCCTAACCTCTCTATGCGGCTGATCACGAGGTCGAGCCCGACCTCGGCCAGCCGCGCCGCCTCCTTATAGCCTCGTTCCCGGGCGTACACGAGGGTGTCATCCGCATAGCAGATGACACCCATCCCGGGGAGGAGGCGGCCTCGCAGGACCCAGTCGTAGCCAATGTCCCACAGGATCGGACCTAGAACCGATCCCTGTGGGACACCGCACCCGACTCGCCACCACTCTACGGACCCACACCGGTTCTCGCAGGCTACCCTCCTCTCGGAGAGGTACGCCTCCAACAGCCTCCTTAGATACAGGGGCACTTCGAAGTAATTCAGTGCCTCCCGTATCACACTGTGAGGAAGGCTGTTGAAGGCGTTCGCGATGTCTAAGGACACCGCGATCACCACCTCCCCTCTGTGTTCCGACAGGTAACTCTAGACCAAACTAGGCCCTCACGAACTCGAGGTGTGCCTGAGATGGGGGCGGCGCTGCGTCACAGTCTGACATCAGTCATCGGAGGGGACTTGTCTCTGCCGAGCGTCATCACCGCGATGCTCGGTGACGACGAGTCCTGGACGGCGATGGTCTCCTTCTGCGAGGCAGTAATGTTCCAGAAGGAGATCGACGAGCGGGTGAGAGAGGAAACGCCGACGAGGCCTCCTCCCGCAGGCGACGAACAGGGGTGCGTAGGAGGCGCTATTTAATGCGCCTCCAGTAACGCCCCTGTGTTCGTGTCGGGCACAGGATGGGAACCTGAGTCTGTATGGCACGACGTCGTGGGGACTGCTTAGTAGCGGCCGGGCAGTCCCCCCTACGAGTAGTAGTCTGGCCTTTGCCGGGGCCAGCCTGTCGCTGAGGTGATTCTGTCTGTTGCCTGCATATCCGGGACCCTCAAAAAGCGCCTGAAGGCGCTCGCAGTGGTTTTAGTTAGGGTGGGCACTCCCAGGTGCGAATCCCAAATTGGGTCAGGATCTACCCGAAGATCCTGGCTGCATCCATAAGGATTTGAATAAGAGGCCATAGCGTACTTCCTAAATCTATGTGTTTAAATTATTATTTAAACGGAACATTACGGCGTTTATAAGATTTAACATTAAAATAGTTATTTCACTTCTGTAAATAAGATACTTGATTCCGTATACAAGATTTTATTATATCCCTTTGATATGTTCCGTTGAATAATTAAAATTATAACCTAAAAAGTAGGCATTCGCTTTTGTAAAAAAAATCATCATCATCATAAGCGGTACTTAACATCACACGTCTGGCCACGGATCTCAAAGTCAGGTGAAGAGGATGTTAGGTCATTGTTCACCGATGGGCTGGTCAAATGTGGGGTGAACTTCACAACCTCAAAGACTTTTTCTCTCATAAGGCATGCCGGTTTCTTCACCGGTGACACAAATGAATTATGAAACTCTCAAATGCATTTTACAGACATTATCGTCTGATGTTTTCCCCTTTTTTCTCATTCCCATTATTTTGTTAGATTCGTCATTTCCCCACCATGGTTCAGGCCTTGACGTGGCGGTAGGGCTCAGTAGCCTAGGTTGAAACGCTGCACCTTGGACGAAGCTAATTGAGCCAAGGGGCTCTTTGTACCCCTCTTATAAGAAGAGGGCACAAAAGAGCAGGGGGCAAGGGGCGAGGATGGGAACCTGACCCCATTGTACTGTCCCGACGTTGGGAGAGGTTGGTCTGTGGTGCGGGACAACTCCTTCGTGGAGGTGACGTCGGTCCCTTGGGGGACTGACCAGCCGTCGAGATGCCCTGTTTGTTGCCAAAGGTGGCATTGGTGGCACTCGCCGGGTTTTAGTGGGTAGAGCCGCGTCCATTTACCAGCTTTCGGGCGCAGCGAGTCCCAAATACCCGCGTGGGAAGACCCACTCCCCCGCGGGCGCCTCAGAGCATTTCCCGGCGTAAAAAAAAAAAAAAAAAAAAAGATTCATCATTTGTATGGCGCGACTTCTAATCTAAATTATAGGCCAACCGGTACGCACTGTTGTTATTTATAAACCAGTTATTTAAATATATCTTTGTTGATACAAAAATACATAAATCAACATTAAAATGGTCCCAACCAGTCTAGAATTTGAAGTTAAAAATTCTAGACGATCTGATTTAGCAGTTATGATGTACCAAATAAAAACATTTTACAAAAAATTAAAACCGACTTCAAAAATACTAAACTAAAAAAAGTAATAAAATAACAGTTTCTTTAATGTTTGTGCTTACAACATATAATCAACTTAATCTTCTACTAATGTACAAACTTTGCGTTTACCACGTCATTATAGTTACCTTTGGAGTCGGTGTCAGCCAAGGTAGGTAGGTAGGTAATGTACAGCAACAACAACGACACCGACTCCAAAAGTAACTATAATGACGTGGTAAACGCAAAGTTTGTACATTAGTAGAAGATTAAGTTGATTATATGTTGTAAGCACAAACATTAAAGAAACTGTTATTTTATTACTTTTTAGTTTAGTATTTTTGAAGTCGGTTTTAATTTTTTGTTAAATGTCTTTATTTCTTAATTTTTAGTAATTCCGAAATTCGTCGTCTTGGCGTTCATTGAAGGAGGCATGTTCAGCAGTGGATGGATAAAGGATGATGATGATGATGATGATGGTGATGGTGATGATGATGATGATTACGATGACCGCGACATACTATGGTGTGCTACCAAAGCATCCTATGCAATTGTTACATCGACACGTAATAAAATAATCATATCATCAAGGTAAACAAAACCAACAAAATAGGCATTATTGGGAATAACTAAAAAACGGCTTGTCAGATCTAAATAAAATTAATATGGGACCAAATTGGAAACACCAGCTTTCAAACAAAAAAATAACCATCGAAATCCATTCACAAACGGCGGAGATATCGTGTCACATACATACAAAAAAAAAAAAAAAAAAAACATACAGACGAATTGAGAACCTTCTTTTTTTTGAAGTCGGTTAAAAAGGGCGTACACACCGTGTAAATACTAGACAAGGCTTGAATCTTGTAACTGAGAAAGGCATGGGTGTCTTTTTTAGACCCTTTTAGTATTTTTTCCTCCGCGAGGCAAATGCATTTACGCATACCACCAGATGCGTGATGCGAACTGTCGGTTTTTTGGGATTAGGCGTAAACCAAGCGTAAACGCTATTTGCACCGCGAATGCCTCGCCTTGGTACGGACACCCCATCCGGGTTTCAAGTGAAGTTTTCCTGGTTCAGGACCCTGATAATTTTGGGCCAGGCTTATCCTTCTCGGGAAAAAGGGGGTGGTGCTATTTCACTCTGCCGGGACCACGCGGTAGCTTTGATTTTTTTAATAATCGTTTTAATTCGTTTATAATTAAAAATAAAATAAATAAATAAAAAATAAAAAAGCCTTTTATTTCTTGCTTTACAGTAACTAAAAAAACAGTGTACCCCTCTCAACGGAGGGTAAAAAGGCCTGCTCCAGAAATGACCATTGCTTTCTGTCCTCTGCTACTCGCATCCAGTGGCTTCCTGCTATTTTTGTGACGTCGTCTGCCCAGCGCGCAATTGGTCTACCCCTTCTTCTTTGACCCAATGGTCCTAACCATGACGTTTTTTTATAGTCCAGCGACTGTCGACAAGTCTGGCTACATGTCCAGCCCATCGCCATTTTATCTTCTGCGAGTAACTGAGAGCGTCGATAATTTTGGTTTTCTGTCTTATGGCAGTATGTCGGATTTTATTGACCTTCTTAATCTTCAGAATACTTATTTCCATACTTCGTTTCGTTTATAATTATGCCTATAAAATTCCAAGGACAATACTTTCTTTTGCAATCATATAACAATTTACTACACGCAAGTAACCTTAGAGTACAGGAAATGACGAAATAAAATCATCATGATGTACATACATAAATGTGGAAAATTTCTTATATATATATAGAATGTACATTTTGAAATATTTTATTGTCCGTACGTCATTGTAAAAGACAACTGATAACTATGAAATTTGTAAGTTGAATAATACATTTTTAATTATTTTTTATTAATGGGAAATAACACTTGAATGAAATACTTAACATAATCATTATCACAATAATGTGTTGTATGTTTAGTCATTCATTGGCCATCTAATCTGAAGTGAGTAATATATGTAAAATATGTGAATAATTTGCTTTAGTATCTAAATATTCACATTTTGTAGTCATTTTATATATTGTAATCTATTTTTTTTTTATAATTACACAACAATTTAAAATATTACGTAAGCTGTGAATTCGTGATTGAGATTTAGAGATTTAAAAATAATACTTTTCGATAACATGGAATTTGAGGACAAACTTCGTTATTACATTTATAGGTCAGCAATTATTACTGCCCCTCACCACCAAAATATTTCAGAGCAATAATAAAAACACCATTTTTTTTACCGCCAAGCAATATGGTAACTATAAAAACTTTTTCTTTTCAGCGGGCGTTGATCGTGTTCTTGATAATCGTGGTGTTAGCGGTAACCTCTCCTGCACCAGCCAATCAAGAACCTACAGAAACCTTAGTACCTGCGGAAAACCGCTTTATAAGGAAACTGTTTAGATTTAAATGGTTATTTTAGATTTAGATTTAATTTCCTCATCGTACTTAACACTGTACAAAAAACGAAGCTCACCGCAGTCGAATACTTCACAGTTTTAATTCATACTGCACTGATTATGATATGAGTATGTATATTTAAGCTGCAAAAATCAGTTGTTTTAGTTGAATAAGAAATAAATAACCATTCACTTATATTATCAAACAAACGTTTGAAATTAAATAAACGAAATAAAAAATAAATATTTTATGTTATAATATTTTAAATTGTTTAAAAGAAACTGTTACAGATACCAATTGTACTGAAATTAAAAAAAAATGTATAAAACAAATAAATTAAGCTATCAAGTGTAAAAAGTTTTTTTTCAAATCTAACTGGTATTTCTAGAGACCCGGAGATCACAAGAAACTCTTTAGCTACCTATATAATATTAGTAAAGATAGTTTAGGTTTTGATTATAAGTAATAATTATTTATAAGTTCGCAATAAAGATTTGTACGTTATAAAAATTTTGAAGTAATAATTACTCCTTTACGCACGCTTGACTTGGGGAGTTATAAGCTGCTGAATGCTTGAAGAGAGTGTTACGGAAGGTGAGAGGGAGAGTTAGTGAACATAGAAAAAGAGAGAGAGTTACGTTTCGTAACTCTTGAACTAGGCTTCATTTCGTTGCTAAGGTAAATTCGGGTTTCCAGTATCACTTGGTTTTCAAATATTTATATCTCAGTTTGTTCAAAAAAATTTATTTATTTAATCCTAATAAGTTTTAATTGGCTATCGTATTTTTATGAAGTTGTATTTTTAGAATTTGAAATTTTGTACTATCATTAGATATAGTACTTCTATCGGCAGTCCCTCTGCCAATTTTTTTAGATGTAATAGTTGATTATGCTTTATTTATATATATTTTTCATTACTAACCTTATTCAAAAGAGGATAATAAATCCCTAAATCTGAGTATGCTGTAGCACAACTTCTGAATCTCTGTCCTATCTACTTGAAAAAAATTTACTTAAAAAAACCGAGGTTCATGCCAGATGTAGGTACACACATCTAGAGTTCCCTACTCGTTTGTCATCTATTGCGATAAAATTTTATGCCGAATCTTCAAGTACAAGACTCAAGATAATATTTAAGCTAAACTTTCCGTAATAACAATAACAATAACAATGGCCATGGCCATCACAGGATCCTTATAGATAAATAAATAATAAATTTTTCAACCCATAATATTAGTAATCATATTTAACGATGTTTCCACTGTTTTATGAGTTTCCTGTTATGTATTAGCAGCCTCCGCTCTTCCTTAAACATAGATGATAGATAAAACACGTTTTTATGGGAAATAAAGACGAAAATAAAATTAAAATATGTATCTATTATGTAGGTACATATACATAATATCTACATACCAAAATACAAATATATTCATCAACAAATTATACTATGTTATTGTAAAGGTGGAATCCAACCCTGGCTGCTTAGTATGTACCCTTTCGTCAAACAACCTGAAGATCCAAAATTAAAAAGAATACCCATACATTACCTAAATTCGTCAACGTTCGCTTTCGTTCGTCTCTGGTTTGTATATGAATATAACAAATTATTTCATTTTATTACAATCATTGAAACATAAAATTGAAATTAATATTATTGAAATATAAATTATTTTTAAATAAATGAACCTAGATTTGACGACCTCTGTGGCTCAGTGGTGAGCGCGTTGGCGCTCAAGTCGGAGGTTGCGGGTTCGAATCCCGCCAGGGAACAAAAATATTTTCTGTGTTCCTGGGTCATGGATGTGTATTAAATATGTGTATTATATAATAAAAATCTTAAACATATGTATAGTATAAAAGTATTAAATATATTTCCGGTGTCTGGTACCCGTAACACAAGTTCTTCGAGAACTTACCACGGGACCAGATTGACGTGGTGTGAAAGCGTACATAGATATATAGTCTGAAGAAGCAAAGTCTGGTAATTGAGGAGGGTGAGAAAGTAATTTTAAGCCACAGTTATGAATTTTAGCCATTGATTCTGCAGGGGTGCGGACTGCAGACACCAACCCGACGCCCAGAGGCCGTGTGGTCGAAGTCTGCACGGTTGGCGGGGGGCAACCCCCCACTCTTACAAACCAAAACTGGGCCAAATAGGCTCACACTAATCCGATTTAGCATTAGGGCCTTCGGGCCGTTAGCATAGATCCATCCGAAAAAAAAGGACTGCAGACGCCAGACGCGGCCATTATCCTTATGAAACAAAATTATTTGACAGATCATTGCCGATACTTATCTTTTAATTTTTGGACGCAGTTTTCTTAGAAAATGGCAGTGCTAATCACGATTATTATCATTTAGATACCTTTACATAATTAATTAACTTGAAGAGTCCCTCTTTCGTCCCAAAAACAAAAGCCATAACCTTGTTGGCCGACAAACGAGCCTTCGCCTTCTTAGGGATCAGTATACCAGGTTACTGCCATAATTGTTTTGATTTCTGTTTTGGCTCAAGCGTATCGTAATATACTCAGCCTTCGACAATGTGAAAATCATCAATCAAAAAATTACTAACGGTAACTCTTTTCAAACTTTAGATACTATACTAGACTTTATAGTACCTACAGGACCGATTTGAAAAATTCTTTCAGTGTTAGATAGCCCATTTATCGAGGAAGCACAACCGACGCCAGGAGGCCGTGTGGTCGCAGACTGCACGGTAGGCGGGGGGCAACCCCCCAATCAAAAGTGAGCCGAATGGGCTCACACCAATCCGTTGAAGCATTAGGGCCTTCGGGCCATTAGCATAGATCCATCCGAAAAAAAAAAAAAAAAAGCTGTGACTGACAGTAGTTAAGTTGAGTAAGTTAACGCGGGCGAAACTGCGGGCAACAGCTAGTATAAACACGCTTTAATTTGAGATTCGTTTAAAAAACGGCCCAGTGCGAGTAGGACTCATGCACAAACGGCTCCGTACCATTATATATACAACATTAGACATTAAAACAACGTTGGAACAACTAAAGTCCGACACAGAGTATATAGATACTAATTCTAATAGAAAAAAAAAAGTCGGCTGTCTGTAAAGTCGGTTTACTGACGATGTTGAACGTGATAACGTCATAAGAAAATGGAACGCCTCAGAGCGAGGTAACGCCGCATGAGTCATGTTTTTTCGTACGTGCAGCCGCCTCCATCGAATTATAAGACGTTATCACGTCAAAAGTAAATCAAAGGGATTTTCACAACCTAAGAAATGGGACAAAAACTTGACAAAATTAAAGCGGTTGCAAGGTGACGAATATGGTAGGTACCGCAGTGATTGAAAACTTACGAGGCATCAGAAATTTAAAATACTCCTACTACTACTGAAATACCACGTCCAGCACGGTCTTGGTCCATATTGCACCTCCGTATTCTGCTCGAAGCTGCGTATCGACTTCGCGCGGCAAACCTATTGATATTTGAATGAAATCTAGGCCATTGAAGTTCGAACGCTATCTAGGAAGCGATGATTTTTAGCTTGGTTACGATATTTCTGATTGAATACTATATCAATGGGTGTTACTTACATCGAGCATATAACCGAAATAGATCGGTAATGATATGTGTTTTGTATGAAAATAAATTCCGCTAAATTTGTGCTGCGACGTTGCGCCGGTTCTACGCTCTGATTGGCCGACTCATGGCTAATTGATGAATGATTGGCCGATGGGAGTAACATACTACATACCAATCCATGGTTGGTTATATTGCTGTTACGTCACTGACAAATCACTGACCAGTTTCGGAATGTTATGCCTCACATTATTAAACTATCCGGTTATATGCTCGATGCTTATTATACCATAAACGATTTTTGTACGGGAACCCCCCTTAAATATTGATATGGAAACGGTAAAATAAGCACGTTAAATAATAATTTTATTGTTTTTAGTATTTGTATAACGGCAACAGAAATCTATGAAAATTAAACTGTCTTACTATCACGGTTCATGAGATACAGCCTGGTGACAGACGGACAGACGGACCGACAACAGAGTCTCAGTAATACCCGTTTTCTCCTTTGGGTACGGAACCCTAAAAAAATCATAACGGTTTACTATGTCAGGCCACGAACTTTTGGATCGACCTACGTAATATTTTTATTGTGTACCTATTACAATTTCGAGAATATGTATATATGTGGGAGATATGCATGAAATTGTCACTTTTTTATATAGTAAGTTTAAAAGTATGTTAACAAAAAGTCAATGTAAGACTGTACGACTGGCAAGTCCTCTAGTTACGTATAAAATTTGTAAAAACATTTTTATTACAATAATTAGTGAAATTCGCGAAAACATTAGAAGGCAATATTTTTTGTTTGCGATGTTTATTTCAAGGCCAGTGTAAATACAAAAAACATTCACAAATTTCCCAATTATTACGATATATTAAACTAATTTATTTAAACCAATGCACAAACCTTGCGTACACGAAACAAATAATATTTACCAATAAAAGAAAATACTTTAGTATAAATGGTGATTACTGTTTACAGTATTGTTGTCTGTGTATCATCGTGTAGAGTAAAAAATAAAAATGAATATTGTAAGTTCTTTTTTATTCCTTCTTTGTGTTTTTTAATTAAACTAGTAGGTAAGTAGAAGTAGTTCATTATAATACGTTAATTTAATGTTTAATAAATGGGAAATTATTATTTTTTTATTTTTTATTTAAGGTATGTATCTCTTTTTATTTGCGAGCCTTGCCCCTGTCAGTGGAGTAATCGCCAATCCATCCTTCTCTCTGCCAACTCCTTCACCTCCTGATACGATATGACTTGTACCTTCCTCTTTTTATTTTTTTCTCTTTCTCTTTCTCCTTCTGCTCTTTCTCTCTTTCCCTCAATCCTTCATTCAATTATATTTCTTGTGTTGACACAATGGACCTCATAAAAAGTTATATTATTGTCAATATTTTAGTAATTATCGAACATTTAAAATTGGCTTATCAAACACAAGATTTTTATATCTCGGACCGATATTGAGGTAAACTTGTTAAAATCAACTAAACTCTTTCGACAAAATATATTGTCTATGTTATAACTAAAATCTTCATCATTATCAGCTAATCTACGGGATTAAGGTTTGTGCTTGAATATGTCATTTTACGAAGATCTCTCCAATATATTTTTTTTATAGTTTTATATATGCAAACGGACAGACGAGCCACATGATGCTATGTGCGTCTCCCAGGCAACGCAATCCTCCCCACCATGGTTCAGGCCTTGACGTGGCTGAGGGGCTCGGTAGCCTAGGGCGAGCCCAGCACCTTGGGCGAAGCTAATTGAGCCGAGGGGACTCTTTGTACCCCTCTTATAAGAAGAGGGGACAAAAGAGCAGGGGCGAGGATGGGAACCTCACTGTACTGTCCCGAAGTTGGGAGGGGTTGTTCTGTGGTGCGGGACCACCCCTCTGCGGAGGTGGCGTCGGTCCCTTGCGGGACTGCCTAGCCGTCGAGATGCCCTGTTTGTTTATTAGATCAGGGGCACCTCGTCAAAGGCGGCATTGGTGGCACTCGCCGGGTTTTGGTGGGTAGAGCTGCGTCCACTTACCAGCTTTCGGGCGCAGCGAGTCCCACATACCCGCGTCGGAGACCCACTCCCCCGCGGTATGACTCAGAGCATTTCTCGCCGTTAAAGAGAAAAAAAAGGCAACGCAATCTTGAGACATAAGATGTTAAGTCTCTGTGCCAGGAATTACACTGCCTATCCTGTTCCTCTTACCGAAATACAGCAAAGCTGTTATTTTTTAAATCTTAATATTAACGTTTTTCTATTTCAGCGTGGATTCCTCGTCCTGTTCATTTGCGTGGTGCTGGCACTAGTGGTTCCAAAATCTGCACCGACGTTGTCAGACTCTTCGGAGACGCTAGCATCAGAGAAGAATCATTTTATCAGAATCGGATGGATCAAAATTGGATAATTCCATTTCTACCATTCGATTTAAAATTATTCTGTAAGCAATGACTGTTTAAAATAAACTTTAGTAGTTAATCATTTAATTTATTTAAACTATAATTATTATCTTTTTTGTGCTAAATTAATGCCAACATTGGGTTGGCCTTAATAACAAATTTTTAAACAAAAATTGAAACCGACTTCAAAAAATTAAAAATAAACTAAAAAGTAATAAAATAATTGCGTTTCCTTAATTGTTGTACCTACAACTTATAATCAACTTGTTAATTTACTAACAATCTATGTGTTTACCATATATATACACACGAACATATTATTATAACCTCCTCCTTTTTTGAAGTCGTCATCATATTTTTTTAATACAAACCTTGTCCTGGCGATAACGAACACTACAAAAATGAATTATGTAATTTGATGCAGTAGTTCTGAAGGTACCTACATACATTTCGGCGATTCCTTTTTAGGGTTCCGTAGCCAAATGGCAAAATCGGAACCCTTATAGATTCGTCATGTCTGCTTGTCTGTCTGTCTGTCCGTCCGTATGTTACAGCCACTTTGTCCCGAAACTATAAGACCTATACTGTTGAAACTTGGTAAGTAGATGTATTCTGTGAACCGCATTAAGATTCTTACACAAAAGTAGAAAAATAACAATAAATTTTGGGGGTCCCCATACTTAGAACTCAAAAAAAATGTTTCATCAAACCCATACGTGTGGGATATCTATGGATAGGTCTTTAAAAATGATATTGAGGTTTCTAATACCATATTTTTCTAAACTGAATGAGACACTTCCAAAGTGGAAAAATGTGTGTCCCTGTAACTTCTAAAATAAGAGAATGATAAAACTAAAAAAAAATATCATGTACATTACCATGTAAACTTCCAACGAAAATTGGTTTGAACGAGATCTAGTAAGTAGTTTTTTTAATACGTCGTAAATCGTAAGCCGCAATTTACCTTTCATTCAATCAACTCAAATATTTAAAAAAAAAAACATTTTTTCAAAATAAAACGTTTTTTTTGTTAAAGTGTCTAATGTTGTATATTATGTAATGGTACGGAACCCTTCGTGCGCGAGTCCGACTAGCACTTGACTTGACTTGATGTATAGATTGGTTTGGGTTTATTACTAAAAGAAACCTTATATTTATTATTTAAGTAGGGTCATTGTGCCAGTTAGATGCCCCCTTCAGATAGGTAAAAGAAAATGTTTTCTTTAGACGTCATATACTATGTTTTAGTGTCAATTGATCCCAAGTATAGTCTAGTTTAGATATAAAACATAAAATATAGTACTTTCATCCATAAATTATTATAAAATGCTGAAACTAAAAACTATGAACTAAAAATATAGCTAAAATGCCGGTTAGCGTCCACTTTCATCAGTTTACGACCGCCATGAGCTGGTCTACGACCACAATTTAAATATTAAAAATATGCCAATAAAACAATTATAATTGGTTTAAAAAATAATTTTAATTTTGCCTTCTAATAAAGTATATTTATATAAATAATAATTATTATAGATTCTTCGTTTACTCTCGTTCTAGCCTTCCTTATTCCTTCGGTTGCACGGTATGATATTATATTGGGATGGCGCGTTGGGAAATTTAAGTACCAGGTTTCTCTCGGATGATTATTCTTAAAGGCATTCTTCGTTCCATGTTCTTTAACAATTTTCTGGAATGTATCCAACAGTTCCTGTTTCTTGACTGGGAATCCACACTTTGCTATGGCCAGTGGCCAGACTTCAACCTGCTTTTCGCCTTCTATACTTGTTCTATACCTAGTACAGGATCGGTATCCGTTACCTCGATAGCATTTTTTATAGAATATGGGGCATACGGAGTCGGTTAACCTGGTGGTACGTTATGAGCGAAATTCGCAGACATCGCTACACCAGAGGATTAGCAGCTGCGTTGCCGGCCTTTCAAATATTAAAATATTTATAATTACGTATTTATAAAGTCATCGGTAGTTTTCAACAGTAACGTTCGACCCATTAAAGCGTAGTACAGCTGAAAAACCACAACCGACGCCAGGAGGCCGTGTGGTCGCAGACTGCACGGTAACCCCGCCTACGGCACACGGCCACGGCAACCCCCCACTTTATATGTAAATCAAAAGTGAGCCGAATGGGCTCACACTAATCCGATGAAGCATTAGGGCCTTCGGGCCATTAGCATAGATCCCTCCGAAAAAATAAATAAAAAAAAAAGCTGAAAAATGCTATCCTCGTCTAACTACCATCTTTAACAGCCGAAAACCCTTATTTGCGGCCAGATTTAACTAAATAACCGTATATTATAATGATGAAAAAAAAATAGCTTTAATTTTATATAATATAAATAATAAACGTACGTTGTGAACGAAAAAATTTATCATAATAATACACCTGGCTGCAACAACAAATATGATTTTTCAGTCTTTATATAATATATTCTGTGATGTGCCACATCACATATCGGCCACGATATTTTATTTAAAAACAAGTTATTAAAATTTTTTCCGAAAAATCTATTAAAAATATTTTATTTGAAAATTGGGATTTTAGCATATACTCGATGAATGCACTAATTTTGTAGCTGGATCCCGCACTAGTAGAATTGTTAGTTTTACCAATGTCAAACTGACTGACGTTTTGGATTGACTGACGTTCCATTCCTCTTAAACAAAACTTTTCTGTTTTACTAATCTTGACGTTATAGTATAGTTATTAGTACTTTACTCTGCGACTTTGCAGTCAATTTTTATTCTTATTGGTTATTCTTGTGATTATACATAAAATAGATTATCTTTAATAAAACAACCACCATTTTACTCATAAATAATCGCTGATGTACTTTTACTGCAAATGCGTAAAACAAAACGTTAAGGAGGGCGAACATTTTTGACAAATCTCTTTTTTTCAATGGATTCGGAGGAGAGATTGGCTTATTGAAATGCAGATTCATGATCAATCGAGAGATCGGATAAAATTTGGATCAATAAAAATCTCAGATTCGAGATCGAATATTGAAAGCGGCCGTTAGTCAGTCTACTGAAGATGGTCACGAAACCGGCGCAATAACCCTACTCTGACATTTGACACAACTTGTTACTGACGCAAAGTCGAACTAGTTTGATGTCATATTCATACTGACTTTCGTAGATTCTATTATTTTTAATTTGCAATTAGTATTCTATATTTATTATATTCGTTTGTGTTTTGTTTTAGGTTTAGCAAATTATGTGTTATATATATATATATATATATATATATATATATATATATATATATATATATATATATATATGTTTTGTTTTCCTTTTGATGTATTATATGTTTCCTATTTACCTTGTATCTTCACAAAGTCAGTATCTATAGAGTCACGTCATCTTGTATTTTTTTAAAGCCGAGAAATGCTCTGATGCATCCTGCTGGGGAGGGGGGGACTCCCCAGGCAGGTATGTGGGACTCGCTGCGTCCGAAAGATGGTAAGGTGGACGCAGCTCTACCCACTAAAACCCGGCGAGTGCCACCAATGCCGCCTTTAGTGGGGTGCCTCGGATCTATTGAGCAAACAGGGCACCTCGACGGCTAGTCAGTCCCTCAAGGGATCGACACCACCTCCACAGAGGGGTCGTTCCGCACCACAGCACAACCTCTCCCAATATCGGGACAGTGCAAGATGTTCCCATCCTCGCCCCTTGTCCCCCTTGCTCTTTTGTCCCGACTTCTTGTAAGAAGGGTACAACAATTTTTCACGGCCTTAAAGAATAGGACATACTAAGATAATGCTATCTTTTATACTTTTTTTCTCGCGTACATGGTATATATAAAGATTTAATTTATATATTAGCGAACAGACGTTGTACTTTCCCCACCATGGTTCAGGCCTTGACGTGGCGGTGGGGCTCAGTAGCCTAGGGTGAGCCCAGCACCTTGGGCGAAGCCAATTGAGCCGAGGGGGCTCTTTGTACACCTCTTATAAGAAGAGGGGACAAAAGAGCAGGGGGAAAGGGGTGAGGATGGGAACCTCACCCTGCCCGACGTTGGGAGGGGTTGTTCTGTGGTGCGGGACAACCCCTCTGTGGAGGTGGCATCGGTCCCGTGCGGGACTGACTAGCCGTTGAGGTGCCCTGTTAGCTTAACAGATCCGGGGCACCTCACCAAGGCGGCACTGGTGGCACTCGCCGGGTTTTAGTGGGTAGAGCTGCGTCCATTTACCATCTTTCGGGCGCAGCGAGTCCCACATACCCACCTGGGGAGTGGGTATGTGGGACTCCCACTCCCCAGGCGGGATACCTTAGTGCATTTCCCGGCGTAAAAGGAAAAAAAAAGACGTAATTTCCGAATATTAGCTTCTCGTTCGTCGTCGGGGACTGCTAAAAGTATTGTGAAAACGAACGGCCGAGCAGTCCCCCTTTCGAGGAGGAGTCTGGCCTCTCGCCGGGGTCAGCCTGTCGCCGAGGGTTTGTGTTGCCTGCAAGATCCGGGACCCTCAAAAAGGCAGCGGAGGGCGCTTGCAGCGGTTTTAGTGGGTAACGACACTGCCCAAGTGCGAACCCCACACACGGCTATTTTTAGTTTATTTGTAAAGTTGGTTTACGGACGATAGTTTAACGTGACAACGTCATAACAAAACGCAAGCGCACAGTGAGCGTAACGCGACAACTAGTGTAACGAGACAATGAGCGTTACGGGAAAATAAGCGTTACGGGAAATATGCGTTACGAGACATTTTCGTGCATGCAGCCGGCGTTCATAGATTTATGTGACGTTACTGTTGAATTGTACAGAAGTTACAATTCAACGATGGCAAAAAATCCTTTCTTCTAATTTTGCTGTACCTGACAATGTCCATAATAATAATGATTAATGATAAAATCTAGTTTTAAGTCCACGTTTGTAAACATTATGGAATGCAATAAAATATTGAGTATTCTGATATCCCAGTCAAAATCTTATAAAATAAGATTTTTCGTCATACTGCACTGTAACACTGTACTTACTATACGTGCAAACGCTACGCGTGCGCGTGACCAACTGATACATATATTAGTGTAATATCTATGAACTGACACTTGGCAGTTGGCAGTATAAGTGTATAATCTATGGTGGCTATGGTGTCTGCCGTAGCGCGCCGGGTGGCGCTTTTTTAACGCCCGTCAGAACAGATGCACGGAGTGCCACGGCTGTATGCTCAATTCGATTTGACATCCAAAACTCAACGTCGAAAATTCAACAGTGCTTGACAAAAAAGCGCCGCGCTTTAAAAGCTTTCGTATGAATATTGGTATCCATTTGTGTCAATGAAACGTTTTTTTAACGCTCGTAAAAAAAGCGCTCGTGCAAACGAGGCCTAAAGCATATAAATTATATGCATATAAATAATAAGCATTAAAGGTCCCGGATGTAAACCCATCTCAAAATTACAATAAAAAAACTAGTGTAAGTTTTTTTCGTCCGTGAAAACCCTATTTTTCTTATATTCCTCAAAGGGGATCTGCATTCCGAACGAGATCCTTATTAAAGTTCGACCTTTATCCAGTAGACATTTTTATTTCTGTTTCTACAAAACAAAGATATTTTGATCCTTGCCATCGTCAGTGACATTTCTAAAGCCTTGAACGCCTTTTTATTCTATAGCTACTCCTCGCTTTTTATTAGCTTCACCTATAATTATGTTTGTAAGTTTATATGTCTGTATATTTGTTAGTAGCCGACTGCTTTGGACTTGATTTTCAAAGGGTCAGATTTTATTTAAAATTAGTAGACTTATCGAGGACCTATAAAAATACAATAGTTATCTATATCGTAATTAGGATCGTGAGGATTTTTTTTAAATGAAGACTACCTCTTTAATAGATGACTTGTTTTTTTGTAAGAATGACCGCTTTCATCATCATCATCCACTAACCTATCCGTCCACTGCTGAACATAGGCCTCCTTCAAAGAACGCCGAGACGACCGATCCCTTGAAACTCGCGTCTAACACGAACTGGCCACTGCACGGAGATCGTCTTCCCACCTGGTTAATGGCCGACCAACACTTCGCCACAGCACCGCTTTAGAAGCCGTCAATTAAACGTTGCCCGATGTAGGGCGTGTTGATTTTTATTCCGAAGTTTTACACGCTTTTTATTAACTTCATCTGTATGTTTGTTTGTAACCCACTCCTTTGGACTTGATTTTGGCCCGCTTTAAGACGTCAGATCAGATTGAAACGTTGCACACTTTTTAAGGACCGATGACAATACAATAATTTAATAAGCTCAATAATCAGCATATCCAAGGAAGTCATAAGGCGCGCAAGTTACCTACATCACTTGTGTGGTTTTTAGTTTCTCACTCAGTCTAAATTTATTGTCATAAGTTGAGTTGTGTAAATTAATTTTAACAAACTATACTAAAAAGTATAAACGACACTTCCGGCGCATAAGGTCGTAACGCCTTTTTTAATGAAAATCCATATTTTACATTATCGTAATCACGTATATGAGTTTTATAAATTCCTGAAATCAGAATCTTAATATTACTTTTAATTATCGAGTTTTAGAAACGCTTATGGTCGTATATTTAGGAAGGTACCGCGCATATAGTTGTATTTCCAGATACGACGATAAGCGTTGTGCTATTGGTTCGTGCGAGACCAATCAAGGTTAGTTACCGCCGTCGTATGTCACTAACAGTCCACGTAATAAAGTATGATATTTAAATAAGTAAATCACGAAAATAATAAGAATTTTGAAGTATGTTGTAATTTGTTGAATGTATTATATTATTATTATCAAAATGAACCACTTACGATCAACAACAATTTTAAAATTAGCACTTAATGAAAATGAAAAAAATAACTCATAATGAATCCAGTGAAATTTGTAAGTTTCGGTCAATAATTGATTGTTTTTTTATTAAATAGTTTGAAATCATATCGCAATTCAAACTTATTGGACTAGATTTATTATTATATTTAAGTGTTTTTTTCGATATTCTAATTTTAATCTAGTCCCACGCATAACGTCGTAATATTAAAGTTACGACGTTATGCGTTATTATTTCTTTTGAGTTAAGGGTCGTAACTACTACTTACGACTATATGCATCGTTATTAAATAACAAAATCTGTGTTCTTAGAGTCGTATGGAGAACATACAACGTTATGCTTCGAACTCAATATTAAATAAGACTTTATGCCATTTTTTATTTGCTAAAATCATACTATATTATTTTGTCCCATTACGAAGTCGTGCTGGTAAATAAAAAGTCATTGTGTCTTTTTCGAGTTACCAGTTCAACTGGAAACCGAGCATAACTGGAATTTGTACGAGTCATTGGTCGAAATATCCCCGACTAGGAGCGGTAAATGTAATGATGTCAGAACGAATTTTTACAATACCAGCTCAAATCAAGACTTAATCCAATAAACATCTATGAAGACTTTTGTGCCTATCGAAGGATATGGTGACATAAGTGCGTCTTTGGAATCCGATGTACTGTACGTAGGAGATAGCAATAAATCTATTTTTGATAAAACACCTACTCCTTATTGGTGACCATACTAGACAGTGGGATTACATAGCTAAGTATATTAAAGTCTATAATACTCTATCCAATCCATCGTGATTCAACTGGTTGAAATGGATGAAAGGATGGATTATTTATTTAGATTGGACATCCTTGTTTAATCTCTTCGTCACCGCCACGATAGAAATAGATCCACCACCTGAACATCACTTCGACACGGCCGTATTAACTGGCCGATCTCCTATAAAGAGAGTATTGAAGAACATCGTTTTACACACCAAAACAATATTAGGCTTATCTGAATTAGGCTCTGTAAGTGGTAAGAAATATTTCAAAGTTTTCTTGCGTTTAGATGCCTTTGTACTGGTTGAGTATTACAGACTTCAATATACTTAGCTATGTAATCCCAGTGTTTAGTATGGTCACGAAGCTTCGAAAAACGCATTAAAAATATTCACACGTTGCTGAGAATTGAACTTCTGATGACATTTAAGGCGATATGTTGAAGTACCGGAAGTTTAATCACCTTACCATCTATAGACGCCTTCTTTTTGCTGATATAGGCTTTACCTAAATTCTTAAGACAATTTCGTTTTATATCTTTCTATGGCTATAACGGCTAAGAAATGAGATGATCATTTCTTGAACCGTTTCCGACAAGAAGATGGGGTTCCGTCAACAGACGAACGAGGTGAAGAAATAAAACTAGAGGCGTCACTATTCAGAGGTTTGTTCTGACAAAAAAGAAGGTTTGATAATCAAGAAACCCTTAATAATTTATATCGGTGTTATTTAGATTATTTGCCAATAACAACTGTAAAATATGAGGGTTTATAAAGTCTCTGTCGTGGACGCATAATACCGAAAGAATATCGTAAGTATTATGAAAAATTGCCAAACACATGCGATACTACGAACGAAGAAAATACAGATATCGATTCATCTGATAATTTGTAGATTAATCTCGACATGATTATATTGTTGAAATGTCCTTTCTAGTTAATTTGTTATTGTTAAGAGCCGGCATTAACTTAAATAATTTTTGTAGTTTATACATTTTTAGTTTTGTAAATTATCACTAGATGGCGGTAGTGGTAACATTGAATCACGCTATCGTTGCATCGCGCTTGTTCATAGACTTCGTATGTGTTTTCTTAATAAAGTCTCTTGCGTTCAGGAGTGCTTGTTTTATTAGTATAAACTTGCCTCTCATCGCCCTTTGGGGTCTTGTGCCAGTCTTGCACATAGGTCCTTCAGAGCTTGGATGCTTTTTGACCCGCAAGGGATTGGAAAGTCACAACATAAAATAAAATTGGGTTGGTTAATGTGCGAACTATCTGGTTATTGGAGCTGACGGCGACAGCGCTTCTAGCGCCACCTGGTGGACAAATTTGGCAACTTCATTCAAGAAACTTAGAAATATTGCAAGAAAGGTTTGGACAGTGATCAGTGATATTATAAGTGAAGCAAACTGTGAGTACTTTGGGCGTTATTTAAAGACTTAGTAAAATTTTCATTAATGCATGGACTTGTAAAATTCTCAAGATTCAATTTAGACTTAGAATAGTTTAAGAAAAAGTGAAGTGACGGGGAATCCATGCCCGATTTCAGTTAGAGTGTGAACTGTTTAAAACACTTAGAAAAATTCGCGACTTGGAACTTAGAATATTTATCGATATTTGAATCTCAATCAATATGGAGAAAGACATTAAAGTTATGTTTAGTGTATTGGAACAAATAGAAAAAGGAAAGATTAACTTTAAAAAGTCACCCAAAGATAGACTGACGGAGGGTTATATGGTGGCAAGACTAGAAGGCTTAGAAGTACTGATTGGAAAGTTCACCGAGAAACATGAAAAGATTATTAGCACCTATGACGAAGATACTCTAAGTAATAGTAAATACACGACAGATGACATTTTCGACAAGGGGTATGAGCTGTATCTGGAATACAAAGGGGAGCTACTATCAAAGCTTAAGAAAAAACCATCGTCTAGTCAAGGTGAAAAGTCGGACTCGGGACAGGTCGCAGGTACTTCGTCGACGTCGAAGCTGCCAAAAATAGCAGTTCCTACTTTCAATGGGGATTATGAGGAGTGGATAACATTTCATGATCTATTTGTCTCACTGATACACAATAACTCTGCTCTCGATGATGTGCAACGCTTGCATTATTTAAAGACTTTAGTTACTGGTGAGGCGCAGCGCCTTATTAAACATGTTTCTATTACTGCAGCTAATTACAAAAAATGTTGGGACATATTAAACGCTAGGTATAACAATAAAAGATATTTAGTTAATAATATTCTTAAACGATTGTTTAACCAACGCGCTCTTAAGCTGGAATCTGCCAGTGGTTTGATGGATTTGTTAGATACAACAACAGAGTGTTTACACGAATTGACATGTTTAGGAATAGATATTTCTAGTTGGGATGTTTTCATTATATATCTTGTAAGTTCTAAGTTAGACTCAGTGACTCGGAAAGAGTGGGAGCTAGAGGTGAATAGGTCCGGCGATGACCTACCAACGTACGAGAGCTTTACCGGGTTTTTGAAAACGCGATTTAAGGCTCTTGAAGCCGTAGAGCCACCAAAGTGTAAATCAAAACTCAATCCGAATCGCTTTGCTACAAATCACACCATAGAAACAGATCAACAACCAAAAATTAACAATCCAGTATGTCCACACTGTACCGACAACCATAGGCTGTACAATTGTAAAGAATTTGCCAAACAGGACGTCAACAAACGGCGTGAAATCGTTCGCACCTTGAGCCTTTGCTTTAATTGCTTAGGTACCAATCATGCCGGTAGGCAATGTCGCGTTGTGACTAAATGTCGCGTATGTCAAAAGCGTCACCATACATTATTGCACCCTCAAAATGTTAATGTAGTCGCCACCGCCACGACGGTCGATACAATCAGCGATGAAGAGGAAATAAGTCACTCTGAGAACGAAGATCAAGATGATTTCTCAAAAGAAATCAAAGCCCATCTTTCGACAGGTAACGTGCACGGTAAGACGTTATTAGCCACATCTCTTCTAAGGGTTGAGTCAAAGAATGGGTGTTCACAAATATTGCGGGCCCTTCTAGACCAAGGGTCACAGGCTTCATTTATATCTGAAGCCGCGGTACAACTGCTGAGACTTCCGAAAGTGGCCTGCAAAGGTTACATAATCGGTATTGGTGGAGGCAAAAGTGAATTGACATCAAAATCGGTTGTTATGGTAAATATTCATTCACTTTATGACCCCACTTTTCAATTGCAGGTTAAAGCGCATGTACTTAGCACTGTAACTTCGGTTTTGCCAAATAAACGTTTCTCCATGTCGCCGTGGGCTGAACTTAACAATTTAGACCTAGCTGATCCTCAATATAATATCCCGAATAGAATTGACATTCTATTAGGTGCCGAAGTGTATTGCAATATCTTAAAGGAAGGATTCAAGAAAAATCCAGTCAGTCCTATGATAGCACAAAATACTCAGTTCGGCTGGATATTATCGGGTCAAATAAAGAGTGACGAAGAGAGCGCAAGACTCGTAAGTATGCACGTACAGGTACAAGAACTCGATATCCTGAAACGGTTTTGGGAAATCGAGGCCGAACCAAGTTTATTGAACAAAATACTTACCCCGGAAGAACAGGAATGCGAAGACCATTTCAATAGAACTGTGCGTCGAGACGAAGATGGTCGATATATAGTGGAACTGCCGTTTCGATCTGCAAATCCTAATTGTCAATACGGAAACACTCGAAACATTGCAGTAAAGAGATTGCTTACATTAGAAAAACGTTTAGATAAGGATTATGTTAAGAAACAGCAATATTCTGAAGTGTTGAAGGAATATCTCGAGCTAAACCATATGGAGCAAGTTCCAGAAGCTGAGGTTAAAAAGTCTGCCGGTTGTTTTTGGCTACCTCATCACGCGGTGATCAGGATGGACAAAACAACCAGTAAGACAAGAGTAGTGTTCAATGCATCGAGCAGAGGCACAAATGGTGTATCTTTGAACGACACCTTAATGGTAGGACCCACCTTACAGCCAGATTTGCGACATACTGTTATGCGATGGAGATTGCATTCAATTTGTTTGACAGCAGATATAATTAAAATGTATCGTCAGATCAAGGTGGCGTCGAAACACGCAGATTTTCAACGAATTGTATGGAGAAACGATTCTAAATCTGAAATCTTAGACTATAGGTTATTAAGAGTGACATTTGGCACGTCTGCCGCATCTTATCTAGCCGTCAAGGCGTTACAACAAACAGCTGTGGATGAAGGTAGTGCATATCCATTAGCTGCTGGAAGAGTGGCTTCAGACTTTTATATGGATGACCTGATGACCGGATGCGACACTGAAACAGAGGCTGTTAAGATTTATGAACAAATGAATCAATTACTGGGAAAAGTGGGTTTTACATTGCAAAAGTGGTCCAGCAACAAGACAGAGCTATTGAAAAAACTGAAAATAGATACACATAATAATTTGGAAATTAAAGAGGATGCAATTACAAAAATTTTGGGTCTTACCTGGAATCGAGGTTCGGATCACTTTGATTACTCGGTGAGACCGCCACCAAACTCATCGCAACCCGCTGCATCTGAAACAAAAAGACAAATTATCGCAGAAATATCACGTATGTACGATCCAATGGGGTGGATAGCACCTTGTATTATAACAGCAAAAGTATTAATACAGAAGCTTTGGATCTCAGGTTTAGATTGGGACGATCACTTACCAGAACATCTCCAGCTGGAATGGCGTAGTTATCGGGAAGAATTGTCGCAACTTATTAATTTTCATATCCCTCGTTGGTTGCGAAAAGGTCCAGATGATGCAAAAGTAGAGCTACACGGGTTCAGTGATGCCTCCAATACAGCTTATGCCGCTGTTGTGTATATGCGGGTCGAAAAGGCAGATGGGTCAATTTACTCCAATTTAGTAACCGCAAAAACAAAAGTTGCACCTATCAAACAAATTTCTATTCCACGTTTGGAGTTGTGTGGAGCGGCATTAGTGGCAAAGCTACTAAAGGAAGTTTCCGACGTTGTGGATATTAATTCAGCTGATCTTCACGCTTGGACCGATTCCACAGTCGTTTTGGCATGGTTGAGTGATCATCCAAGTCGTTGGAAGACATTTATTGCCAACCGTACAAGCGAAATATTGAATACCATCAATTCGACGCAGTGGTCGTATGTACAATCAAAGGACAATCCGGCTGACGGAGCCTCTCGAGGTCTTACTCCTTCTGAACTGCTGAAGAGTAAATTGTGGT
This sequence comes from Helleia helle, assembly GCA_963853865.1. Classification (NCBI taxonomy): domain Eukaryota; kingdom Metazoa; phylum Arthropoda; class Insecta; order Lepidoptera; family Lycaenidae; genus Helleia; species Helleia helle. The sequence goes on along the minus strand of OY971433.1, from coordinate 8,685,402 downwards.
TAGAGGGTCCCAGTTGGCTTAAAAACCCTATTATTGATTACTGTAAACCTGCTGCAATATGCACTCGTACAGAATTAGAAGCCAGGCAAATTAAAGTTCACGTTGTCAGTAGCATCAACAGGACCTCTCCGACTTTTCCATGGGATAAGTACTCCAACTTGAGAAAATTAGTTCGAGTCGTCGCTTATTGTCGCCGATTTCTAGTAGTAAAATTCTGCCGTCAGACCGGAACTACCCTTACACCCTACCTCTCTGTCAGTGAAATAAGAGATGCTCTTAAATGCTGCATTCGATATTCACAAGGCCTATTTGAAGACAAAGATTTATATCCTAAACGCAACTTTAAAACACTCAACCCTTACAAGGACAACGATGGCTTGCTAAGGGTTGGTGGACGTCTTGACAATTCGTTCCTCTCGGAGGACAGCAAACATCCAATCCTTATTCCCGATAAATCCTTTTTAGCGAAACTGATAGTAAAAGATGCTCATGAACGGTCGATGCATGGTGGGCAGCAACTTACCATAAACTATATTCGGTCTAAATATTGGATACCTAAAGTAAAAAATTTGGTGCGATCGTTCATACATCAATGCATTCCTTGCATTCGACACGCCGCGGTAACGAAAACACAACTCATGGGACAATTACCGACCTGTCGTGTTACTCCAAATAAACCCTTTCTGTGTTCTGGTGTAGATTATGCTGGACCCATTAACATTAGGGTTTCTAAAGGTCGTGGACATAAATCGTACAAAGGGTACATTTGTCTTTTTGTTTGTATGTCCACAAGAGCAATACACTTAGAAGCTGTTTCAGATCTTACAACTGAGGCGTTCTTGGCAGCATTTAAGCGGTTTGTTGCTCGGAGAGGTCGGTGTAACCAGATTTGGAGTGACAATGGTACAAATTTTGTGGGTGCTTCCAGAGAACTTAAACGACTATTCATCGACGAAGGACATGGTATGCTGAAGGATATTGCCTCAATTTTAGCAAATAACGGGACTGAATGGCATTTCATCCCTCCCCACGCTCCGAATTTTGGCGGACTTTGGGAAGCAGGGATCAAAAGCACCAAACATCATCTCAAGAGAGTTATTGGAGACTCCACCCTCACGTTTGAGGAGATGTCCACCGTCTTAGCACAGGTTGAGGCCTGCCTCAACTCTCGTCCCTTGTCTCAAGTGAGTACTAACTCTGACGATCCCATACCTCTGACGCCGGGTCATTTTCTGATAGGTGAGCCTTTGTTGATTGCTCCTGATGGTACCTATGAAACTGTCCCTGTAGGAAGTTTGCGTCGTTGGCAGTTAACCCAAAAAATGGTACAATGTTTTTGGAAAAGATGGGTTCAAGAGTATCTCGCAAACTTCTTCCAGAGATATAAGTGGAATACTCAAACTCCAGAACCGAAGATAGGACAAATTGTGTTAGTTCGGGAAGATAATTTGCCTCCGGCCAAATGGTTGTATGGTAAAGTTGTGGACATACATCCCGGTCGCGATAACATAACTCGGGTCGTAACTTTACGTTGTAAGGATACGATTATTAAGCGCCCTGTTTCAAAACTATGTGTATTACCTATTTGTGACGAATAATGTACGTAAAATACAAAATGTATAAAAGGGCGAGATTAGTTATCCTCTCATTATGTAGTGGAGCTAGCAGTTATTTATTTTATTGGATTGTATAAAATAAAAATAAAATGTATGTTATTGCGTTTGCGCTGACGCTTGTTAATTTCCTTTTCCGTGTAGTGATTTTTGTATCATTAATACAAAGTAGGTAATTTAGTTAACTTGTTTAATTACTTTATTTTACCTAATGTTGTCTCGGCAACTATGTTTCATGTGACTGTGAAGGACTACTGTAGTCCTTGGTGGGCAGGATGTTAAGAGCCGGCATTAACTTAAATAATTTTTGTAGTTTATACATTTTTAGTTTTGTAAATTATCACTAGATGGCGGTAGTGGTAACATTGAATCACGCTATCGTTGCATCGCGCTTGTTCATAGACTTCGTATGTGTTTTCTTAATAAAGTCTCTTGCGTTCAGGAGTGCTTGTTTTATTAGTATAAACTTGCCTCTCATCGCCCTTTGGGGTCTTGTGCCAGTCTTGCACAGTTATACTGATGCTTCATTCGATGCATAACTTTCTTTTTATCATAAAAAATAAGATAGATTTATTATATCCGTTTTTTGATTGTAATTGTAAATCATTGAGTGCAAATAAAGTTGAAAGCATCATCTTGACTGATTAAATAAGTTAATACATCAAAATACATAAAAATATTTAAGGCTACTTAATTTTTAAGCAAAACTGACATTTTTTTATGGAAAATAGCTTAGTTGTTGTCCAAAAATTTAACTTTAACATATTTTTTTTACAAGTATGTCAAATTTTTACATCTGCCGTTTATGGTGATCAAAGCTTGAATGTTTGTCTACCAAGAATAACGTCGTAACAATTTGCAACTTGACGGTATGTACATTTCTAACCACGCATATCGTCGTAACTCGTCGTAACTCAATAATATAATACTTGCATCCCTACGCATAAAGTCTTAAGTGTGTAATTTCAGTATTTTTCTTTAAATTGCAATTAATTTTCTATCAGTGGTGTTTGTTTAAAGATGACTTAAAGGCACCACAAATTATAAGCTTAACTTCGAATTTCCTTCCCATTTTCGAGTAATGACAAAAGTAAACTTTAAATGCCCATACTGTGAACTTGTCATAATTTGTATACGACCTTATACTCCGGAGGTTTCGAAAATTATATAATAGTGGTGGTGTGATGCTTAATGCTTTGCACTAAGTTTTATACTAACTTCACTCTTAGAAACAGATTATGAAATATGCTTAAAACAAAAAATATCGAGCACCTCACGCTTTTTTTACAATAAGTAATATCATATTTTTGTTAATCCATTTAATTCTTGTAAGTATTAAAAGTTATTTTCAAATGTTTAGTTCGGTTTGTTTTTTTTTTTTTTTTTTGTTAACTATATTTTATTTGATATTGAAAAAATATAATCATTAGATGCTGACCGTTTGATATTGAAAGAGATGAGAAAAACTTTGACTCAACAAAAGCCTTCATAGAAGAAAATGATTTTAAGCTTCATTATCCAACCCGACGCCAGGAGGCCGTATGGTCGCAGACTGCACGGTTGGCGGGGGGCAACCCCCCCACTTTTACAAACCAAAAGTGAACCAAATGGGCTCACAATAATCCGATGTAGCTTTAGGGCCTTGGGGCCGTTAGCATGGTAGCGTAGTCCATCCGAAAAAAAAAAAGCTTCATTATTTTAACGGGCTTAAATCTGCGTCATTTGTAAAAGATGATCTCTACGTTTCTCATATCATCGTTATAAAGCCTGATTTTAATTACGGATTTGGATTTTCCAGAATACTAAAACATTGCATTCAATCAATAATTTATTTTAGATTTTTTTCAAACCGGTAAATAAGTGCGTAACAGTCCAACTGGTATGGGCAAGGTATATTATAATATATAACGAATAAACATATAATTTATACTCATATATAATTATTTTCTTAAATTGTGATAAAAGACATTAATAATCCGGTTTAATATTAGCAGGAGTTCTCAACTATTTTTTCGATGAAGTATTCTAAAATATATAACATTTATTTTCGTTTAGGAAATAATGGACACTAGGACATAACTTTGATTTGCTGACTTTGACTTTATATTATGGTCGCAGGTTCGACTTTTGCAAAAACTATTTTAGGTTTACACCTTTTTTAACATTTTCGTTCCCAAGCTTAGCAAATTACTTGGTTATTGTCATAATAACCATGTAAGCTTGGGTGTTTATTAATATTTTTCTTACACTTACTCTATTTTTTTTAATCATGATGACGTGTTTAGCGTTATAAATCATAACTGTAAATTAAAAATATTACTCATTTTATTTTATAATGTTATATTTTAAATTTTATAATTAACTTTTCAAATTAGAGGTGTATTTTTAAAAACTATATTTTTTGCTGACAGTCTCTTAGAATGACAAATGTCAAATTCAAATAAATATTACCATTTAAAATTATGAAATGTCGTCAATTTTTAGGAACTCCTTTTGTGATAAAAAGTCGATACCATCTAGATTTTTCACTTTGCACACATAAAGTTTCATCCAAATCGGTCTAGACGATAAAAAGTAATAAATATACGTACAGGAGTAAGTACAGTTATAGTAAGAGGTAATGCAGCATCATTGCAGCCGAACTGGGCCGGCAGGACCGGGGTGGTACCTCTCGCTTACATAGCACCGGCGTCAAGTGACAGCTATGCTGTCAAGTTTCATGCTGTTTGTGAGTTTCGGTGGCGCATCTGCGTGGCCTTGGTTCTCTGATCACATAAAAAACAGATTTATTATATATAATATAGAAGAATTTATTATAATAGAGCGTATTGTCATTTAATAGGAGCTCGTGGCTAAGTAATAACAGCCGCACTGATTTATCCATCAGGTTAAGCTATGCTTGCCGGGGTCGGTCTTTGGATGGGTGGCCATCTTTACATACCGAGACTCCTCGGTGCCTCGTAAAGCACATTAAGCCATTGGTCCCGGCTGTCATTCGTGGATCTTTGACAGTCATTACGGGTCGTCAGAAGCCCGAAAGTCTGACCTGTCTTACCACGGCGTGTGGTATTACTTATAGTTTAGTTACTGGGTTGTGGAAGCAGTCATTACATTTAAAACTATGGTATCCAGCTTCATCCGGTTAGACTGACCCCAACATAATTGGGACAAGGCCAGGCAGCTGAAGAAGAAGAGATAATATGGACATTTACATTTCTTTTGTACTTATTTTCAAATTATTATTAACCTGCAATAAAATGTTATCCGCCCATGTATAGTCGACAGTATACAAAAATTTTTACGATTTAAATATAAATAGAACGCCGCAAACGAGATTCTTTTAGAACAACACTGACAAAGTTCGACATCAACTATTTAGATAACATCAAATAAAGTTACAATCATGAGTATTGTAAGTATTTATATTTATTATTTTTTATTATTATTATTTTAGTGTTATTTATGAAAAAAAAAATATTATATTATTCATAAATGTTTGGTGTGTTATTTTAGTTTTATCCGAGGACTTTAAGAAAACATTATTTTTAATATTTTGTTTTCATAATTCAATACGGATCCATGTGGTATAAAAATATAACATTATGTGTTTGTGGTTAAAAACAAAACATACATTTTAATTTACGATGTATTTCGTTGCATTCAAAAGCTTTTACTAAGCTTTTTCTGTGTTTTATATTGTGAAACTTTTTTTAAGTTTGACTGTTATTTAGGTACTTTACTTAACTTTACTAACTATACCTAATGATTATGTCAGGTATTTATTTATCTAGAAACTATTAAAAAACAATTTCAGTCTGCGCTCGATTCTTAAAAACTAATAATCGTCTCGATGTGTTCTGTAAAAAAGTAAAATAATTGTTTGGTGCCATTTATATAGATTTAAATCCATTATAGTGAAAAATAAAAATCTAGTTTATTTTTAACGATAAGCCTCATTCTCCACATAGTTTCTCTGATTCATCCTAGACGTCTTGACAAAAGCTCTAGATTCTAAAATATCATGTGATATTTGAAAATTTGCTGCTGTTATTTACTTATGTCCTAAGTAATATTTATAAAACAATAACTTAATAAACCGCAATAAAATTCGTAAAATTTCTTTAATAATAATTTAAAGTGCAATTCTCGTAAACACTGGAAAACAATAATACACAAACGGATAGGCACTGACTGATGATATTAACTATAAAAGAATGGAGACACTAAGTAATAATTAATATTCTAAAATAAAGTGATGACGTCTTAAACAACTTAGTATATAGTTTTTTTATAATAACTAAGAACTTGTTGTCTTGACTGTGACTTAGCCGCACCACAATATTAGTATTAATTCTTACTGATAATAAACGCGAAAGCTTATAAGAATGTATGGATGTATGTTTATTACACTTTTAAGCAAAAACTGCTGAATGGATTTTGATGAAATTTTACATTAACATAGATTATATTTCGGAATAACATATAGGTCTAAGTTATAGTCTAAGTTTTAAATACATACAAATGGCTTAAGGCGAAAGATAAACATTAAGTAGGATTGTCACTTATGGAGATTTTGCCTAAGCAATCATAAGATTGCTTAGGCAAAATCTCCAAAACGTCGGGAAGGCAAAATCATAACAAATCGAGATAAAAGGCGAATGAAAGTGATAAGATAAACTTTTATTTAATTCATGAAAACATAATATTAATATTAACAGGTAAGTAAACAACACAATATATTTATTCTTCCTGTTTTTTTTTGCTTTCCTAATTATTTTTTTTTACTTATACTTACATATTACATTATAGTTAGTTATTAGTATATAAATGAAAGTTTATCAAAATAATTTTTTTCTAATTTCATTCTATTTACTGATAATAATATCCTTACAAATAAAACATACATATATTAAATAAGCTTTAAAAATAAAAAGCTATAGTATTTACTTAACAACCTTTGACTGCGTTCACTCGAGTAAATCGGTAAATGCAATTTTTTTATGTTTTTTCTCCTTTTGCAACAAAATCTTCGGCTGAATAAGATAATTTCTAGCTCGGCGTAAAAAACTTAATGTATAGAGATATAACTGAAGTAGACAATTACCGCCTGATAAATATGTATACATGAAGTGAGTTAGCTGCAGAATTATGGACCCTACTTTTATATACCTAACGTGAAAGAAAATATACTCTCGCTTAGATAGGCGCTTTTGCTTATAATAAATGAAAGGCAAAGTTAAGTTAACTGCCACACAACCGCTTAATAAATGAAAGGTAAAGTTAAGTTAACTGCCACACAACCGCTTAATAAATGAAAGGCAAAGTTAAGTTAACTGCCACACAACCGCTTGATATATTTAAAAGTACTTAGCCTTTTGCTACATATTGATAAACGTATATAAAAAATAAAATAAAAAAACCCTACAAATGAATCCTACACTGCTATATGAACACATTTAGCTTTCTTAATTATTATTGATTTTCGACTTAAAATTTCCATTATAGACCGAAACAATTTCGTTATAGAAACAAAATATATGTGTGGTATTTTCTTTATATATTCTTAATATCATTGTTCAAAATTAAGGCTTATAAACCTTAGGCCTTTCAAGAAATGCACAAATTTCCTTTCCCTCTCTTTTACAAAAGCACACGATACTCTCTTTCACACCAAAGGCACAAGACACTCTTTCGCAAAAACGCACAAAACTCTATTTCGCACCAAAGGCACAAGACTCTCTTTCTCACAAGACTCATTGGCACATATTTTTTTTCAGCAATCATACATCTTTCTAGTATGTCTGGTGGGATATGCTGTGGCTCTCCCCGCTTATGTAGGACAACCTGAAGAAGAGACGTTAGTGGGTGAAGCGTCTCAATGGGGAGGCGGGTGGGGTAACGGAGGTCATGGAGGTCACTGGGGTGGACACGGTGGACACGGTGGACATGGTGGACACGGTGGACACGGGGGGTACGGAGTGTATGCAGGATACGGTGGGCCAGGATACGGAGATTGGGGTAATGGAGGGGGATACGGATATGGAGGGGATTTCGGAGGACAATGGGGTGGACAATGGGGAGGACAATACGGAGGAGGTGACTGGGGTTATGGAGGTTTCGGCAACGGTGGATGGTGATTGCTGTCACATAGAAAAACCTAGATAATGTATTAGTGGAATTGTGTTTTGTATTAAATTATTATTTTTATAAATAACTTTTTTATACTCATCCCGTTCAATCCACAGAATATCAGTAGTGACATTGTTTCAAAACATGAAACTTGTTTTATAGAATTTGTTGCGCCTTATAAAGATTTATATGAACTAAAGATGTTAAAAGTTTTTACTGTAACTTGGCCGTGATTTTGTGCTATCTACAATTGTTCCCATCCCATCCCAAAAACCCTAACTCCTCAGATTTATAAGAGTAGATGGATTTTCTTTGAGACTATGAATATCTGGTGCCTTATGGTGTATTTAATAGTTATAATTTAATATTATTTATATTACTAGAAAGTTTTAAAAGTATGTAAAAATATTCTCTTTTTCTATTTTTTTATTGCATACGAGGGCAAACGAGCAGTCGAAGCGTTTTGGCGACTATCGACGCCCATACACATCCGCACAACCAAAAATTATGCAGATCCATTACCCCTCCTTTTCCCTCTCCACTACCGGGCTACTCGAAACTCAGAAACCGCACGAAACGCGACAGCATATCTGTTAATATACGCCGATACGTGCCGGCCCAATTCGTATTCAATCGTCTTCAAAAGGCCTCTTACAATCGTTCAGATCTACTTTTACATAGGAACTGATATATGAATGTAAGATTTTTACACCACAATCACTCTAAATCCCTAATTTTTTTAAGCTTAAGACTCCTAGTGTACTATCAGATTTAATTCGTTTAGGGTGGAATCTATACTAATATAATAAAGCTGAAGAGTTTGTTTGTTTGTTTGTTTGAACGCGCTAATCTCAGGAACTACTGGTCCGATTTGAAAAATTGTTAGACAGCCCATCGAGGAAGGCTATATAACATCACGCTTTGGCATATAGGAGTTGAGTAACGCGGGCGAAGCTGCAGGCAACAGCTAGTCTATACTAATATTATAAAGCTAAAGAGTTTGTTTGTTTGAACGCGCTAATCTCAGGAACTATTTGTTCGATTTGAAAAATTCTTTCAGGCTTAGATAGAACATTTATCGAGGAAGGCTATAGGCTATATAACATCACGCCGTGACTAACAGTAATTGAGTAAGTTAACGCGGGTGAAGCTGAGGGCAACAGCTAGTCTAAAAATAAAGCGTTTGAATCAAGTCTGGTATTAATTTAAATTAAATTAAATATTAGAATTTAAATTAATTAAAATAGTTTAATGTTACTTAATATTATAAAGGCTAAAGTTTGGATGTTTGTTGGTATTTCACGGCAAAACGACTGAACCAATTTGTCTGAAATTTAAAACGGTGATACCTCGTATTGGAAAATAGGCTATACAAATAATCATCATCAATCCGGATACGGTTGTAAATCTCAGTTAATGCAGGCGAAGCTGCGGGCACCAGCTAGTCTAAAATAAACACATAAACAACACGATGTTCAATTGAACCGTAAGTCATAAACTGAAATACATACCTATATAGGTATATATAATAAAATTAAATTAAATATTTAAACTATGTATTCGATTTTATTGTCTTTTTTTTTGTCTCTATTTATTGAAAACAGTAGCTATACGAAGGAAAATAAAATTAAGGGCAATAAACTATCATACAAGCAAAAAATCTGATAAACACATAATTATGATATTTTATAAAGATTAATCATAATTTAAATTGTTTTATTATAGTAATCATTTTCGTTAATTACTAAAATAAAACTGATAGGTATAAACTGAGAATGTTTTACACGCTTTTATTTAGCTTCACCTGTATGTTTGTATCTTTGTTTGTAACCCACTCCTTTGGACTTGATTTCGAACCACTTGAGGAGGTCAGATCAAATTGCAACGTTGCACACTTTTTAAGAACCGATGACAATACAATAATTTAAAAAGTTTGTTCCAATATCCTGATTAGGATAATCAGGATAGCACATCCAAGGAAGGCAAGCGCGCATGCGCGAGTTACCTACATCTCTTGCGTGATTTTTAGTCTCTCATACATTCGAAAGTGATTGACATAAGTTGAGTAGTGTACCTAAATAAATTTTAAAAAAATCGATACTACAAAGTAAAAAATAAATTATAGTTTAAAATAACTACAAACACGCTAGAAAACTGAACTAAAAATTTGAAAATACTTTTTTAATACAAGAATTAAATGGATTAACAATAAATTGATATTACTTATTGTAAAAAAGCGTGTGGAGCTTGTACTAAGTTTTTATACTAACTTCACTTTTAGAAACTATGAAGATTTTAGTGAGATTTAGAGATACAGATGAAATATTTTAACAATGAATATCGAGCACCTTACGCTTTTTACAATCAGGGATATAAATTTTGTTGTTGATCCATTTAATTCTTGTATTAAAATTTATATGCAAATTTTTAGTTCGGTTTGCCATTAAAGCGTGTTTATTAGTTTTTTTTTAATATAATTTATTTTTATAACAAATGGAAAAGATTGTATTGTTATATTAAACTGTCTTATTTCACATTATATTAATATCACAAGTTTTTTTCTAAGTTTCTTTCAAGTTTAAGTTTATGTCTTTTCCAAGTTCCATTCTTGATATATTATGTAGTTAAAATGTTCTACGAGTCTATGATATTTACCTAAGGTAAAAAATAATAAAATACAAATTTATTAATATTTATTTATATTATTCAGTTTTTATATTAACATTACAGATACATTATGTTAACGTGTTAAATTTTTTATGTTAACATACGCAATATGCAACCTCATAAAATATCCTTAAAGAATCTTTCTACCATAATGCGATCACGAAAGTGTTTTCTATAGCAGAGGAGGGCAAACGAGAACCCTTTTGGGGAAAACATCATGGTACTACCTCTTAAAAAAAAATCGGTTTTCTGTAAAGTCGGTTTACTGACGATAGTTGAACGTGACAACGTCATAAGAAAATGGAACGCCTCAGAGCGAGGTAACGCCGCATACGTCATGTTTTTTCGTTCTTGCAGCCGGCTCCATCGAATTATAAGACGTTGTCACGTCAAAAGTTGTAATAGGTAGTACCATGAGTTGAAAGTGAAATGTACCCCGACATTGCACTTTCATGGACTTTCCTTTGGAGTTTGGACTCCAATTTTACCTTGAGCACGCCTTACAAGTAAAGTATTTAAATTAAATTAACAAACATATGACAGTCAATATGATGGATCAAAATAATCGCTTATATTGTTGATATAATTGCTCAAAATCGCCCCGTAGAAGTAAATAGGCAATCCGCAATATAGCAGAGTTGACTTTGGTTATGTCACCCGTTTGTTCAATTAAATTATTACGAAATTCCATTTTTCCATAACACCATGAGAGAAGCCGGTCGCGTTCGAGTATATAACTGGAATAGAACGGTATTGTTATGTATTTTGTATGATTGACCGACTGATGGACAATATTGGATAATTGGCAAATGGGACGTAATATACAGATACAGATATACACTGGTTGGTTGAATTGCTATTTCGTCAGTGACAAATCACTGACCAGTTTCGTAATTTTATGGCTCACACTACTCTATCCGGTTATATGCTCGATGCCGGTCGCCCACGAAACATGGAATCAAACTCTCATATAACTATAAAACTTTCTTACAATATATGTATTTTCATTGACCAGACTTAGTATAGCTACCCTGTTACGTTCCAATGAAACGTAAAAACGTTTCGAAAACTAGAAAAGTGGACTAAAATAATGATTTTCCAAACCTCTCATTGTCATACTTTTATTTTCCAGCGCGCGCTCATCATCTTAGTGGTATGCGTGATGGCGTACGCCTCAGCAATTCCGTATCCCGGTGGAGGTAGGGGATATGGAGGAGGCTGGGGACATGGAGGAGGCGGGGGACGTGGAGGCTGGGGACATGGTGGATATGGTGGACATGGAGGATATGGAGGATATGGAGGACATGGAGGATATAGAGGATATGGAGGATATGGAGGATATGGAGGCGGTTGGGGGGGCTAAGGACAATGGCAGAGGTGGTGGATGGTAGTTTCTAACACTTTTATAAGCCTTTGTATAATTTTAATCGTATTTATTGAAAATAAAGTAATGTTTTTTAAATGGTTTTATTTCTGTAAATCTCGACAGGCATACATAATCTCAAACATACGACTGCTTGTTTAACCAAAAAGTTACAATTGAGATTTATAATTAATCTATACTAATATTATAAAGCTGAAGAGTTTGTTTGTTTGTTAGTTTGAACGTGCTAATGTCAGGAACTACTGGTCAGATTTTAAAAAATATTTCAATGTTAGATAGCCCATTTATCGAGGAAGGCTATAGGCTATAACATCACGTTGTGACATATAGGAGTTGAGTTACGCGGGTAAAGCTGCAGGCAACAGCTAGCCTGTTATAAATTTAATGTAACAGTCTTAACTTTTGGCATATCCCTACGACTACAAAATGAGCATCACGTTCCAATTCTATTAAATTTTCATCCACTGTTACGCTTATGTAAGCTAGCAGTCAGTCCAAAATTTGCCATTATTTTAAATCTTAAATATTGAGATTCATATTAAAGAATTTGTTGCATCGGGGTGCCAGAATAAAAAAAAAAAATTGCCACTCTGAGTGGATTAAATATAACACATCTTAAATCATAAGCTACACCATTTTTGTGACCTAACGATGATACTATTTTAAGTAAATCTAAAGTTATAGAAATACATTAAATTGTGAGCGACGATAGCCTAGTGGGTATGGACTCGGCCTCTTGAGTGAGGGCCGGGAGGTCCGTGTTCGATCGAAATGGGTTTTTCTAAATTTCTACGTGCATCTGAACATGAGACCATCGCTTGCTCACCGGTGAAGGAAACATCGTGAGGAAACCTGCACGCCCGATGAGATTACAAAATCTTTGAAGGTGTATAAAGTTTACCAACTCGCATTCGACCAGCGCAACGGTAAACTATGGCCCAAAACCCTCCTCGCCTGATTTCGAGGAGGAGACCCGTGCCCAGCAGTGAAACATATAAGGCTTGATATTATTATAAATATAAATTATAGTTTAAAATAACTAAAAACACGCTAGAAAACCTATATTATATTAAATAAAATTGAAGTGTCTGTTTGTAATTTCAAATTAACAGCTTTTAACCAAATGCATATGAAAATATTAAAAAAAGTTTTGTCTGTCTGCCCGTTTGTTCCAGCTAATCTCTAAAACGGATGGACTGATTTTGACGGGCCTTTCACTTGCAGGTGGCTATAGGAGTAACTTAGGCTGCATAAATCATCGTCAATCCGCATACGGCTGTAAATCTAAAAGACGCGGGCGAAGCTGCGGGCAATAGTTATGAATATTATAATTGCTTGCCTTGGAACCGGTGGTAGATTCAATTGACTTTCAAAAAGATACTCTGTTTGTACTATGTATTTTGAATAAAAAAATTGATTTGATTATAAAGAAGAAAGATTTATTTTTTTGTTTGTTTGTTACGATTTAACTCAAAATCTACTTAACCGATTTGAAAAATTCTTTCACCATTAGAAAGCTGAATGTTTAAGTTCATATATATGGGTGAAATCTAATGGTGGTGAAATTGGTATCAGGATATTAATGATTATCCATTTAAATTGTTTGATAAATTAGATTAATTGTACGTGTAAATTCCACTTAAAATTATTTGGATCGGATTTTTTGTTTAGAAGTTATGACTGGTATAAACATTGGGATTCAAATATTCGGGATTCGAATAAACTGTTCTACGTTTAGTCTAACCACCAAACCGAACCAAATGTAATATCGTATGGACATAGTTTGAGACCCAGAAAAGGTTATACTAGTATAGTTATATCCTGAAAAAAAAGTTAGAATGTATCTTCGAAACTGCTCATCCGATTGAAATAAATCTTTCATCAATGTAATGCTTCATTATCACTGAGTGAGGTAGGCTATAAAAATTATCATCATTCCTCCGGAATACGGTTGTCAATGTAAGGGGAAGCTGCGGGAAACAGCGCTTTTATATATTAATTATTATACATGATAAATTTGTTTTTTTTTTTTCAATGGAAATCATAAATCCAAAGGCGCACATCTACTGCACTAAAGTTAATTATGACATTTTTTATTAAGACTTGGGTTTTAGGATTTTAGATTTAAGCCGAGTAAGTATTTAGAAATATTAGTAATCTCCTAAAACATATATAATACATCAGATAAATAAAATTGGAGTGTCTGTTTGTAATATTAAAATAACCGCTTTTTATTAAATGCATATTAATGTATACACGGTACATATACCAAAGTAGCAATTTTTAAAATTTTTGTCTGTCTGTTTGTCTGTTTGTTCCGGCTAATCTCTGCAACGGCTGGGCCTATTTTGACGGGACTTTCAATGAGAGATAGCTGATGTTATAATGAGTAACTTAGGCTATAAAAATAATCATCATCAATCCGTATACTGCTGTAAGTCTAAGTTAACGCGGGCGAAGCTGCGGGAAACAGAATATGCATGTCAAATACTTTTTTTTTTTTTTCGGAGGGATCTATGCTAATGGCCCGAAGGCCCTAATGCTTCGTCGGATTAGTGTGAGCCCATTCGGCTCACTTTTGATTTATAAAATGGGGGGTTGCCCCCCGCCTACCGTGTAGTCTGCGACCACACGGCCTCCTGGCGTCGGTTATGAGTCAAATACGTAGGTCTTGAATCTTGATATCAAAGATTAATCAATATAATCAATGGGTCGGACTTTGCATCTAATGTGATACAAAGTCATCAGATCATTTAAATATCCATAGGTGTCACATAAACTCGTATGGCAAATAGTATATTTTGTTATGTAGACGAGGTTTAAATAATATAATATGTTTAGCATGGTATGATAAACATGTTAAAGGGAAGCGGGCCAAGAATATAGCCTTGGGGGACACTTGTAGTTTCTGATCTAAATGTTTCTTTTATGATAATAATGGTACAACCGCGTCCTCGAGAAGGAAGCCTGTGTAAATAAACATCCTATTAATATTTGTTATTTAAAAGTTTTCCGCAATATACAACAAAGTTGACAATATTTTGAAATTGGAAACGTCCCCATACTTATCTTGCTGCATTTCGGAGATAGAATAAAAACAGTCAGTCAACAAAAAAATTGGCAGATATAATTGCAGCTCTACTCTCACCCGAGGCCACTCGGACATGGAATGTATATTCTTCTATTTCTGCACACTCTATATGGATCCTCCCGACGTGTGAGCCTTAGGATGACCTTGGACAAGACGAAAATAACGTTCAACAAACACGTTCTCTCCAGGCCGGTTAACGTTGATGGCATAATCCTCGAAGTCGTGCAAGAGTGTGATTATCTTGGGCATATTTTGCAGCTAGGTCGACATAACTTCGAGAATATGAGAATTCAATTGGAATGGGCAGCATTCACGAAGCTAACCGTATTCTCACGTCATCTATACCGCAGAGTTTGAAGACGAAAGTGTTCGACCAATGCGTTCTCTCTTTGATGACCTACGGGGCTGAAACGTGGCCTCTAAATTTACGACTGGTCCGTTAGTTTTACTGTTCCGTAGCTCAACGTGCTATGGAGCGTGATATGCTGGGTGTTTCTTTGACAGACGGGATTCGAAACGAAGACATTCGCCAGAGAACTGAGGTTATCGGTAACCTCGCGCAAAGATTAAGTTCGTTGAAGTGGCAGTGGGCTCAGCACATACTCAGGAGAACGTATGGCCGATGGGGCAATAAGGTTCAAGAGTGGAGGCCACGTTTAGGTAGACGAAGTGTTGGTCGGCCATTAACCAGGTGGAAAGATGATCTACGTGCGGTGACCGGTCCGTGTTAAATGCGAGTGACAAGGGATCGGACGTCTTGACGGATAGAGACTGATGATGATGATGATGATAATATATATTCTTCTGTATGATGATGATATATATTATGCTTATGCTGATTATGTCTGTGTGATGGCTGACTCCATGCAATCCCTGCAGAGTTACATGGATTTCTTTGATTTTCTTTCTTTAGCGATTGCTTGCAAAAGATTTAGCCTTATTATAAGTGTGTCTAAAACTCAGGTCCTTAAGCAGCCCCCTAGGGCCAGAACGTATAGCCAAAGCTGCCGCAGCATTTGGTGGTCTTAACCAATGTATTTGGAAATCCCACGATCTAAGCCTGCAGACCAAGATACTTGTCTACAAGGTCGTGGTACTGCCCACAGAACAGTAAAAGAGGTAGAAGGGCGAATAAGTCACAATTGTATGAAAACCGCTGTTGCCAGTCGCACACATTTCAATAAATACTTCGTATTTTCACTACATAAAAAAGTCGTTGTTATTGGTTACAAACACTAAGCAAAAAGTTATTTCAAAAATATACCTTATATTAATGTGCTAGGGTAGTTTCTACCACGTACTGTATCAATATGTTGATGTGTGAAAGTCTATCACTACGTTTGAGTTGTCACACGTAACAAATTTTGCACTATTTCATGCAAAGTTGTTTATCAGTACTACAATTTAACCGCATTTATAACGAGTTATTTCAAACAATATTTGTGCAATATTAAAACATTGGAAAATATTGGTCCCAAATAATTATTTATCCACGAACTAATAAGTTATCCATAATTCAATCAAATAAATAAGTTTTACATTGGCAATACAGTAGGGATGTGGTAGAATTCACTAAATTGTCGATAATTTTTTTTTGCACAAAATACATAGAATTTACTGTAATTACCACTTAGACACACGGCACTCATTTTCCGTAGAAGAAATAATATATTATAATCTTATATTACGGAATCTACACATCTTACGCGTCTCAGTGATTGAGCGGTAAGTGTAGTCTTGAAAATTATAATTATAAGGAATTATTATTCAGGCTTAATTTTACATACAAGTATTATATTAATGTATCTGTGGTGAAAATGTTTGTTGTCAATAAAATAACGAATAAGTATTATAAACAATATTTTTATTTTAAGTCAAGCTGCTGGATTTGTTTTTATAAATTAAAAAAAATCTACAATAATTCTACATTTGTATTTGGACATTTATCATCGCACCGTCTGACCGAGGCTTTAAACATATGACCTGGCTGTATATTATTATATTCCTTCTTTCCTAATATTTTTTTTGTAAATACATACATCGTCAGCCTTTATTCGTCTACTGCTGAACATAAGCCTCCTTCAATGATCGCCAAAACGGCCGATTCCTTGCCACTCTCATCCAACACGGACCGGCCACTACACTGAGTACGTCTTCCCACCTGGTTAATGGCCGACTAACACTTCGTCTTCTTAAACGCGGCCTCCACTCTTGAACCTTATTGGCCCATCGGCCATCCGTTCTCCGTGTTTAAGTAAATACATACAAGACTCAGCACAAATATTTAAAAATAAAATTTACAAAGATTTGTGATTGGTGGGGATCGAAGGCACGACTTTCAGCTTAGAGGCAGGATTATTCCTAACTGGGCTATCAGGGCAGATATATCAATTAAATTTAAAAAAGAAAAATATTATTCAGTACAAAATGTTTAGTTACCGGTGTACGGTGTTTTGTTAGTTTGATTTGACTATTGGGAATGGCCATGGGCAACCATCACATTGATTTAACCAAATAAGATGACTTTTTATTGTCCTTGAAATAGAATGTATTTATTTAATAATTGTCGCTTATTCGTTTTTGCAATTGAAGTTTTTAACAAAAAGTGTAATCGGATATTGATGTACACATTTGCTTAAATCAATGACATGGTTGCCAATGGGATACTCCCCCATTTGATGAAAATGAATGTCAGGAAAAAATGGATAATCAATAAGATCTCACATAGTTTTTGCTATTACAGCTTCTTTTTTAAATTTAATTGATTTATCCATCTGAGTCCGAGTAACTCCTTCCGCGCTTTTACGCTTGTTTCTCCCGTGAAACAGCTTTGCTGTGTTTCGGAGAGAAGAGCAAGACAGGTAGTGTAATTACTGGCACCGAGACTTAACATCTTGTCTCAGGATAGGCAACACATAGATGAGTTGCCTGGGCTCGTTCCAGGTAAACTGGTTTATGTTCATGGGCGACGTCGACCACTTATCATCAGGTGGCACGTTTGCCAGTTTGCCTATCCAACTAACATAAAAAATGTGTCACAGTTCAGTTTTATTTCAACAGCAAAAGTTATCGATATCGATAAGTTAAAATTATGTTGCTCATGGAAGCACTATTTACGTATCAAGATTATTTTGCGTTTATGTATTAAATTTCACTAAAATATCGGTGTTTGTGACTAAGCGATGAAAGGAAATCCCGTCTTTACTCAAGGTATAGTTTTTGCTATTCTTGAGACATGAAATTATAGCACAATTTGGCATTTTTTTCAAAAAATACGTAATACCGGTGCGCGTCACTAAAATTAGACAAAACTGAAGTGAGTTTGTAAGCACTTTGACAGATATATGTTTCAGGGGCACATTCACTGCTCGCGCGCTATGCGCACTCAGCCTTTGTAACCTCTTTTACTGTTCTGTGGTACTGCCCATTCTGCTGTATGCTGCAGAAACTTGGTGCCTATATAAAAAGGATGTAAGAAAATTGGACTCCTTCCACCTCAGGTGTCTTCGCTCTATCCTTCCCATCAAGTGGCAAGATCGTGTTCCAAACACCGAGGTTCTACGGCGTACCAAACTGCTCGGTATGGAAGCCATTCTGATGAAGTGTCAGCTCAGATGGTGTGGGCATGTCCTACGTATGCCAGATTCCAGAATGCAAAAATCCGTGTTCTATTCAGAACTGAAATGCGGGAAACGGAACCCAGGCGGGCAATTCTTGCGATACAGGGACGTGCTGAAGCGCCATCTGTCCGCTTGTGATATTTCCCCAGACAAGTGGGAGGAGCTTGCCCCGATGAGGCCGGAGTGGCGTGCCGCTGTTCAGATAGGACTCGAGAAGTTTGAAGAGTCGCATC
Organism: Helleia helle; assembly: GCA_963853865.1. NCBI lineage: Eukaryota > Metazoa > Arthropoda > Insecta > Lepidoptera > Lycaenidae > Helleia > Helleia helle. Next base: position 8,666,665 of record OY971433.1, on the reverse strand, counting down.
TCGAAAACCAAGATGCCAAGCGTCTGATACGAAAAACCCGTCCAATGCTCTCCTACAATTACACCCACAATAGTTCTGGGTCTATTTTCCATTTTGTTTCCATCAAAGGAACGTTGTCGGATACGACAAAGAGGATATCATCATCATCGTCATATTCTTCTATTCTAATAAAGGGGAAAGATTTCGTTTTTTGTTTGTTTTTAACGAATTAAATCAAAAACTATTCGACTAGTTTAAAAACTCTATCAATCAATCAGGATACGGTTCAGGCGAAGTTGGGGACAAAAGCTAATGTATAATATTGTTTGAAAATATTTAAGCTAAGATTACAACATCCCCGATGGACCCTGATTACATCTATTCAGAATCATTTCATTAATCATTGGTTTTTTTAATTAAGTACTAATTTACCTTTACTTTTTGAACAAATAATTTTAAATCCATTTTAATTATAAAAATATATTTTAATTGGTTTTTTGTTGCATGCACATTTTTTCCATAATTCTTTATTACAGATAATCACATATTTAGTGAAAACAAAGGGGAAACAGGAAAACGGGGACTTTTTGTATTAAACAATTACAAAAACTGTTTATACTTGATTACATTATATATTTGCCGAGGTGTATAATTAAAATACAAGCAAAGTGCATAAGGTATATAAATGACTGCTCCCGATACAAAAACATTCACATCGCCGGGTGTGCAACCAATCAACATGGACAATGTAAGTTATTTATTTCATACCATAATAATTTACACTCTAATACACTCTATATAATAAATTAAGGTTAAAAAGAATTTACGTTTAGTCCTATAAAAGTAAAATAATCAACTCTAATACCTACTTCAATACATTTTTTTTGGTCAACGGATTTTTAAGTTTTATTATTTAGATATAGGTATATAATTAAAAAAATATATTATTATTTATTATTTACACTATATGATAGATAATTAATTTTAACAATTTAGCTACTAGTAAGGGGATATGTATAAACTATAGCTCGATATGATAAATTAGTCCCTATAAACCAATCTAGATGAACTAGTGGTATTTAGAAATAATCATGATTACTTTTATAAGACAACCTTTTTAATTACAAAAATATTCCTTCTGTTTTGGTCAACGCGACCTTTTTTTTTTGTTATCGCATGGAAATGCTTTTTACGCATGTAGCCAGGATCTCGGGATGACCCTATGTGGGACTCGCATTGGTCAACGCAAACTGTGCTATACTGTAAGCTTGTGGAATATTAGATAAATTATTATTAACCAAATATATTATCTGTCCGTTTAATTCTATATGCAACTTCAAGACATCTAAACTATATTAATTAATCTATAGTCGAGATATCGATATCAATATCTATAGTCAGTAAGTCGTATATCGATTTATAGTATGATTTTATTGAACTCTTATAATAAATATTAACACAAAATCAAATGACAAGACTGTGCTTAAAAGATATTTTCTATTTTCAGCTTTCCTTTATCATCCTCGCGTTATGCGTGGTATCGCATACTTTAGCGCTACCAGCTAAAGAAGGTTTCAAAGGAAAACCTGAAGGCCTAGTACCTCATGCAGAAGAGGCCACCGAAGCAATATTAAAACCTGAAACTCTGAAGTCTCCAAATGCTGAAGTTACGCTGGCCGAAGCAGGATTAAAACCTGTAACCTTGGAGTCTAAAGATGCTGATGCTAAGCCTTTGGTAGGTTTAAAACGTGAAATAGGATATCAAAGTGAGGAAGCACAGCCTGAAGCCGGAGATATACTAATTCCAGATGAATCTCAATGGGGCAGATATAGAAGCTATTGGGGCGGATATGGATATCCCTGGAGCTATGGCAGAGGGTGGGGCTATGGAGGTGGATGGAGGCATGGGGATGGCTGGGGATATGGTTACGGCAGAGGATGGTATGGCTAATTGCATACACTTTACTTTGTCAATCTTCCCAAACCACCCAACGACTGACATCTTCACACATGCCATTGACCGACCGACCCCTGCCACTTGCATGCAATTTGGACCTGCCGCAGCACGAGTTTCGAGGATGATCCGATAGTGTTGTATCTACTAACCCTTCGTTATCTTGAACGAATTTTTATATACGCGTATAATTTTCAAGAACTGTCATAAAATAAATGTAACTTCAAATATTATTCATTTATTTCAATAAATAAATATGAATGGGTATTGTGGTTTATTATTATACTAGCTGGTACCCGCGACTTTGTCTGCGAAGGATTAGAGTTTGGACAATCAGAAAATATCTTTATAAATTGTAGCACATAATTTGTTATTTTGAAGTATAAGCTATATTTTTTATTTTTTGTGTGTAAGAGTACACGACAAAACATCCATACACGCAAACTTTCACATATATAATTTTTTTTATTCAATTGTACGTTAAAATATTTTTAAACAAAATAGTATCCTATATCTTTCGCAATATCTTTGAAAATATGTGTTCAAAGTTTAATGATAATCGGTTAAGTACTTTCTACGTGAAAGCATAACAAACAAACTCACATTCACGTGTATAACAAAGGATGTATTTATATTGTACTAAGTCCTTTTGTAAATTCATCAGACAAGCTCTTACAGGTTTTCATTTAAATCCATGACTAAACAAACAAAAATCTTGTCTGAACTTGTCGGGCTTCGAACCCTTGACCTCTGCGTGTACCCTGACAATCTGACCACTGATCCATCATGTTGATATTAACAGCTTTGTAGAGGACATAAAATAATACGGTAATGCGACTTAACATCTTTTATCTCAAGGTAGACAACAAATTAATGACTCACGGAGGCACAAGAGCCAGCCCCCCACAGACTTGTTAATTGGTGACGTTCACTATTTACCTATCAACGGATCATTTGTCCCAGCTATTTCATCATCGTCATCAGTATTATTGGTCTTTATCCATCTCATGCTAGACACAAAGGCAGGTAACCGCCTAGGGTGTATGAGCACTTAGCGTCAGTTAAGTAATTTATGTCACCCACGGACGACTTCATTACAAATCTAATTCAGTTGAATTAGATGGTCTAGTGGGTATGAGCTCGGCCTCTGGATTGAAAAGACTGGGTTCGATCCTGACCCTGTGGTGCCTTGTAATAGGTTTTTCTAAATTTCTACGTGCACCTACCTGAACACGAGACCAACACTTGTTCACCGGTAAAGGAGAACATCGTGAGGAATGCCTTCATGACTGATGAGATTCAAAGTATTTGAAAGAGCCCAGCAGTACGGACATATTATTATAAGGGTTGATAATAATATATATGAGTAGGAAAAAATACGTGAGTCGGTGTGTAGACGTATAATACAGTTAATCAGCTTCCTGAATGAATATAATAAACTCTATAAATAGCATCGAAGTGAGAACTTTACACATTTAAAAAATGTGGCATGTTGATACTCAACTTAAAAAAAAACGATTGAAACGAGTTAAAGCGGTTTCCAGAAAAACGATATCATCTATACATAAACATACACATAAAACTTGATATTCTTATAAACATAAACACCACACGTCACTTTACCTTTTTTTATTTTCCGCCGGGACATGCATCTTAGTCATCCCGCGGGTGAGGGGGGACTCCCCAAGTGGATGCGTGGGACTCGCTACTCCCGATAGATGATAAGGTGGACGCAGCTCTACACACTAAAACCCGGCGAGTGCCACCGATGCCGTCTTTGGTGAGGTGCCCCGGATCTGATGAGCAAACAGGGCTACTTGATGACTAGTCAGTCCCTTAAGGGACCGACGCCACCTCCACAGAGGGGTTGTCGGGCACAACAGAACAACCCCCTCCCAACGCGGGGACAGTACAATGGGGTAAGGTTCCCATCCTCGCCCCTTGTAACCCTGCTCTTTTGATCCCTCTTATTATAAGAGGGGTACAAAGAGCAGTTCCCTCGGCTGTACAGCAGTGACCATATTTATGTAGCAGTTACTTGCCCTGGTCGGGCCCTGGGTTGAAATTTGAAATGGTGCTTTCTTCGTGCTCAAACAAAGGGGTGTTCGTATTATAGTCACATATTTTGAGGCCCCTCTAGCCCAAGGGCCCCGTATTATGAATATGGCTGATATAGCGGCAGCTATACGCCCTTGATCAAGATTGACAACATGTGGATGCCGGATAAGTTTATTTTATTGAACCTTTACTCTCATCTTTCCGCCTGTTTGTCTAGTAAGGAAATGCAAAAAAAACGTATCGTTCACGCTACTCGTATTATCTCCAAAATCATTTTATTGAACATAAGAGGTAAGATAGTTTGTACAATAGATGGCACTTTGTCGGAGGGAAGGCTGTGCTTGTGCCGCGCTCTCATCCGCGTGGGTACCACCGTCTTGCCATGAGACTTACCATCTTAAGTCTCAGGATAGGAAACACGTTAATAAGTGGCCTTGGATTGACACTGAAAACTTACCATCATGGCTCCCGTTTTCCTATCTAACAAACATTAAAAAACTAGTTTTCATAGGAAGCGATATGACAGAACAACATTTGGCCACTCATAATATTATTGGTATGCTTAATATTCGAGAACAACGACTTATCTGATTTACGTGATTGTAATTTTAATTCATAACTTTGATCTCCCGCTGGACTAAAAGATTATTTTGCATAAACAGCTTCCATAAGCTGTGGCGTTAATAACAAAATAGAGTTGGGAAAAATAAAAACGACTAGAGGACCCGAGTAAATGAAATAAATTTTAAAATTCAAAATGAAATTGCTGGTGAATCAAGGACATACAAATCGCAGGATTCACGCAGGTCCAGGATTACGCAAATAACCAAGATCATCCGAATTTTCAAAAGTAGAATCGGTGGTCATAATAATAATGAATAATGTCGCGAAATATCAACCCAGCCCGTCTCTTTGTAATGACTAATGGTACACGGCTAGCAGTGGCACCTTCTATTTAAAAAATTGAATGTTAAAATATTATAATGATAGATCAAAGATTATGTTGGCGTTCGCATCTAGAACTTATTTCGGTCACAATTAAAAAACTCATTTGGATCTTTAAAAAATTGCGACACGTAAGGCCCAGTAAATTACTTTATAAAATCTATATTGCTTTGGCCCAATCAGTTGTCGCACATTGCATTCCTGTAGGGTGGTGTCTCCAAGACTAAATTTCTATATCATAGGAGGGCTCAAAGATCACTTCTTATGGTAATGTACAACCTTACCGGTGGTACTCAATGAATGATCTATATAAGCTCTGTGGCTTCTTATCAATCAGAAAACTCTATATGTATTTTCATACTCGACTTACACAAAAATCTTCCATTTGATCCAGATAAACTAAAAAAGACGTTAAAATATTATGGCCCCCTTATCTCTGTGACCCCCTCTCTAGTAATCTAAATATTTCCCGAAACAAACATCGTAATGTAATTGTAAAATAAATGTTAATAAAAAATGTATAAATAAACTTACCTAGTGAGGTCCTGGATCCACACACACATTCCTCAGTCCGTCACTCATTCATCACTCACTCACTCACACACACATACACAGACGCGTATACGCGCGCATACATACACACACATACACACACACACACACAAACCGCAAACACTAAGTTCGATTTCAAAAAGGTACACTTAGCATTAAGCATTACCCATTCAGTCTTTCAAAGTTTAATAACATTTATATAATGATGACTTTGTCATTTTTTATAACACTGATTTTACGATGACATGAAATTTATAACTTGAGTGATATTTTTTTGAGCTCTTACAAAAGGTCACTGGCCTTTCAAACGTATTATTATTAACGTAATATTGGTTTTTCCTATCGGGCATATTTTACTGTAATTACTACGTAAACTTATATGCATTTCAGTCAGTCATAATCAAAATTTGATAATTTAAAAAAATAACCCAACCAGTCACAGGGCCTGCCGATAGAAGTGAAAACAAAACAATTAAATTCAAAAACCTATAATTCAGGCTGTTAAAGATTATGACAATCTATACAATTTACACGGCACACAAAATGGCCGCATGACATTGACATTTCACATTATGAAACTTTGTTTTCGTAATAAGTAAACAAATATTGCATAATCTTATATAAATAAATCCGTGGTAACGGTGTCGCGAATCCAGAGATTTTATTTCATCTAAAAATATGCCTTGCACGCATAAACAAGTTTTCCCTTCAAAAACAAGAAATTAACAAAAGAGCTGATGAGTGATGACCTTAAAACGGCTCAACCGATTTTGATAAAACATGTCTAAGAACCACCGCTAGAAAGTATGCTATTAAATGAAAACCTAACTAGTTATAGGGACTGCCGATAGAAGTGAAAACAAAATTAATTGTATTATTGCGTTTCATAGAAAAGGTTTCTATTTGTGTCAATAGATATCACTGTAACGTAATTAAATCGCGCACTCGATTATACTTCAAAGTAATATAATATTTATTTAATTTTAAATCGGTTTTAACGGCAGTGATGTTTCAATTATAGTGAAGAAACTCGGGGATCCCTATTTCACCCGATCAGCGGCCTTACTCTTGACACTCGATCCTATTTGAAATTTAGAATTGGGATCGAGAACTTTTCAATCGGTACTCTTGTGGGCTACACTAGCGCACGATTTGACTCGATTATAATGGAATTTTATGTAACTAATTGAAATTGGAATTTCTCAATCTCGTACATTTTTCGCACTCTTGAAAATATTTTGACGTTGACGTATCGACTTCGAAATCGTATTTGGGATCGAATTTACACATTATAAACTCGATTTCAGGTCTGATCGACTCTAAACTTTCGCTCACTCGCTTGCTTCCTACTCTCACTCCATGGCTATGTGCTCCATGCTACGTTCGCCCCTTCTCACTCTCTCTCAATCGGTCTTAATCACTCTATCCCTTTTCTCAGACAAAAACGTTACATATTTTCGTGACGTTTCATCCATAAAAAAATACCCTCATGCGCGCAAAGAAGTTTCACTTCAAAAGTACAAACATCCGAATTGAGAACCTCCCCCATTTTCGACGTTGGTTAATAAATAAACCGCATCTAAATCAGTTCACCCGTTTATTATTATTATTATAACAGATTATAACAGACAGTCAGAACTCATAATAGTGGTCAAACTAACACCTTTTTGCGTCGAGGTTTAAGCCAATAGTAATGAAAATAATCAGTTTTCATAGCATCTGAACAATGATTATTTTGATTAGTATTTTAAATGGAATTTAAATCGAAATATGTTTGCATTTTGATTCGAGCAAAGCCCGTATTCCTCCGATTGGTTATAGCACATCACGCTTTTCATAGCTGCTAACTATTCATATTTAAATAAATATTATTTCGGGTGCTTACCGCGTTACTTTATAGGTTTATGACGATTAAAACATTGCTGAAATATGACCTATAAACGCGGTAAACACCCGTCGCAATCAGGCGAGCATCATCACCGCGATGCTCGGTGCCGACAAGTCCTGGACGGCGATGGTCTCTTTCTGCGAGGAGGCCGACGAGTGGGTGAGAGAGGAGGCTGCCGACGATGCCTCCCCCCGTGGGCAACGAACGCGGGTGCGTAGGAGGCGCTACTTAATGCGCCTCGCATAACGCCCCTGTGTTCGTATCGGGTTCAGGATGGGAACTTGGCCCCAGTATGACACGACGTCGCGATTAGTAGTCTGGCCTTCGCCGGGGCCAGCCTGTCGCTGAGGTGATCCTATTGACTACAGACCCGGGACCCTCAAATACAGCTGAAGGCGCTCGCAGTGGTTTTACTTTACGGGTAGGGCACTCCCAGGTGCGAGTCCCACATAGGATCAGCATCTACCCGAGATCCTGGCTACATGCGTAAAAAGCATTTCCCTGCTATAACAAAAAAAAGCGAAGTAACTAACACAAGACTCCCCCGCGACCGGCTTAAAAGGGCTAACCGTTTCCTCCTTGTATGGAGAAACTCCGACAACCTGAAGCACCCCGCCGACGCAGTCGCCGGAACTTTTCTTTCCGCGATCTTTTCTATTGGCTTTCATTCTTATAAAAGTTACAAAAATAGTTTCCCGAGATAAGCCGGCATTAACACAAATTAGAGTACTTCTAAAAATATTATGCAAACACGTTGTGATGATTGCAAAATTAAAAAAATGGCTTCAATTAATAATAGACTCAAACACCATGCATTCAAACAAGATCCCTTGTTAGTAAATTATATCTATTATTTAAACTAAAATTACAAATGAGTCATACAGGAAAACCTGGGGGTTTTTGTATTATAAAAACGTTTTATACGTGATAATTATACATTTATATATTAGCCGTGTGTTTGATGATCAGCAGTGTTCATATAAATAGGCCGGCTCGTCTCCTAAGACGCATTAATATAACATATTCTGGGCGACTTGCTACTTTAACATGAATGTAAGTATACAACTTATAATCTTTTAAAGAAGAATAATATATTTTTATATTTTATAAATATTTAATTATTGCACGCCTCATAAGCGAAGCGTTGTGAGTGCTCTACATCCCACATCAACATGAAAAAAAAACAGTTTTTCTCGAAACTGAAATTGTTTTTTTGTTATTTATAAATCAAATAACCTGTTCGGCACATACAATATAATATTTCACATTGAATACAATATTTTATGGACGTCCGTATTTCTGTGTACGTATGAGGCAGGGAAATGGTTCAAAAAAATTATCGTATCCGTTTTCTTTTCATCATCTAAAGTAGCAATGCGCCGAGCGTTCAATTCAATTATCGTTTAATTTAAAACTAAGATATTTTTATTCGTTCACATAAACAGTCTGAACGAATAAAAATATCAGACTGTGACCTGATCGTTGCTAAGCAACTGACAGGCTTTTACAAATAATCAATTTTATTGTGGAAAATGAGATTATGAGGCGTGCACTTTTGGATTTTTTAAACTTTTTTATTATATATCTTTGTTATGAAGTTGGAATAAAATTATATTGTTATGAATTAAAATATTTAGATTTTATTGTAAATGAATTAGTGGGTCATGAATCTTCGAGACAAAATCAAAAATCGTAATAATCCACAATAAAATCCATAAAAAGTACTTTTGTTTAAATTAAGCAGTGTAAACACTAATTAGATAACTAGTGGCACCGACAGACGTTGTTCTGTACAAAACTGTTTTTAGTGAATCTAAACCATTCTCGAATCAACTGGAACACACACAAAATTCATCAATGGCCACGTTTAGGTAGACGAAGTGTTGGTCAGCCATTAACCAGATGGAAATACGACCTCCGTGCGGTGACTGGTGTTGGATGCTAGTGGCAAGGGATCGGCCGTCTTGGCGTTTATTGAGGGAGGCCTATGTTCAGCAGTGGACGGATAGTGGCTGATGATGATGATTTACTGCATTTGTGAAATAGTTCGGTGTGTTGCTAATACACCGAACAAAAATAACTATGAAACACATATACACTAGCATACAAATAAATAAATTCATACAGACGCACCCAATTGTATACACACACAAACACACACACACACACACACACACGTTACCTACTCGCATACATACATAACAAAAATACCAAAAATATTCAGTAATTAATTATTTTATACATTGTCGTTAGACTAGATAACTAGCCAATTTAATGTAATTCTCAATAATTCTATATTTTTCAAATTTGCTATAAATTGCACTTTGTTATTATAATACTTTTGAATTGTAATGTATCTAATTGTTATGGAAGAGCGAGACCACCTGCCACAAGTATGCTTTCATACTTACTAGGTGGATCCCTATCTCTGTATGCTTGTGTAACGAATTTGTATTTTCTTGAAATAAGTAAATTATTATTATTATTATTATAAATTATTGCTAGTACATCAATACCATAAAAGTTTATGAAATAATCGCTTTGCTAACATTGCTTTTTTAATAGATATTAATAAAGATCAGACCAGACAGTTGGTGAACATAGGATCGAGTACATCAAAATAATATAAATTAACACAACACTATTCTAGATTCAGTATAAGCCATGATTCCAAACCAGCTGGCCTAGCATACGTACAACGGGATATCTCTTGGCTAGAAAGAGTAAGATAATGTCTACATCTAGTATTTTCTCGATTACTCGTTACGGTTATACCCACAGAAATATATCTTGATATAGTTCTGTGGTTGTACCACGTAATACTAAGACTGCTACTACGAGAACTCTCTTCGTATACCGTATCGCTACACGCGTAAAAAGCATTTCCCTGCGATAACAAAAAAGAAAAAAGGCAGGTTAAACTGTTCATATTGAATATTTTTTCCAGTGTGCAATCATCTTCGCGTTATGCTTGGTGGCATACGCTTCAGCCATGCCAGCTCAAGCTGAAGTCGAGTCTCATGCGCAGCCCGCTAAATTATTGAAATCTGATGCCGCGGAGACACTGGTGCCTGCAGAATCCGGTAGAGGATATAATGGTTGGGGACATGGGGGAGGTCACGGCGGGTGGAGAGGACACGGCGGGGGTCACGGCGGAGGTTACGGTGGAGGTTACGGCGGAAGGGAGGGATACGGCGGAAGGGGGGGATACGGGGGAAGCCGGGGCGGCTGGAGTGGATGGCGCGGCTAGTTTTGAAATATTCCAACACTCAAATAGGATGTAATAATTAGGATAGTTACCTATAGAATATTGCAACGTTGAAATCGAAAAATTCTAAATATCAATCCGAAATAAAGTTACTGTGATAAAATGTATTGTTTTCATTTAATTCATCTCGAAAATACATTTCAAATAAATTTTGATTTAGATAACCTCATTTCATGGACATTTCTTAACAATAACTAGACGAGTCTCCATTTTCATCCTTATTCACCCCATATACCTTAGCTGAAGCTACTCGTTGATGTATTGCCTATAGGCGCAGTACGCTAGTGACACACAATTTATCCATTACTTTTCGAAAAAGTAAATTTGCTTGACGGAGGAAATAAACAATGGTGGCACTAAATGACTAGAAAAGAAACTTAATAAAAATGGTTGTTTATATACAATTATATTAAAATGTATCCATCTGGCATGTTTTTCAATGAACTCTATTGCGGCCAATCTAATTTGCATTTAACTTGACCAGTCTATAGACGAAGTTCATATCATAATTCCGTCAACTCCAAGGCTTCTGAACATCATCAGCATCAGCCTCTGCAGAACATAGGCCTCCTTCAATGAACGCCAACCACTCGAACACGGACCGGTTACTGCACGGAGATCGTCTTACCACCTGGTTAATGGTCGACTATCTTCGCTTCATCTATCTAAACGCGGCCTCCATTCTTGAACCTCATATAGCCGTCCTAACTTCTGAACAGAGCTTATATTATATATATTACTAGCTGTTGCCCGCAGCTTCGCCTGCGTTAACTTAGATTTACAGCCGTACCCGGAGTGATGATGATTATTTTTGTAGCCTAAGTTACTTCTTATTTTATTTATTTATTTATGCGTAACTCAGATATCAAAGATATATACAAAAAAAAAGAAAAGCTTATAACTATGATAATTACAAAACATCGATTAGAATTCATCATTAAATCATTTTCAAAAAATTAAATTATAATCTGATACCAGTGGGAGGGAAGCGCTGTGTATATCACTATCATCTTGAAGGTCTGAATTGATGACGTGACCTAGATATTTAAACCTACTCTAGTAAGCTCACTACCGTACAGCCTGAGGGGTGGCACATACCCAGGGTAGGTACTACGTGTTGCAAAGACCATTACTTCGCTCTTTTTACAATTATATTTAAGGCCATGGTTTTGAGTGTAGTTTTGGCAAAATTGAAGCAAATCCTCGAGCGCACAGATCGACGGACTCAGCAGCACCATATCATCAGCGTAGCTGATATTATTAATCATACGACCATCTATGGAACACCCTGCATACATGCTGCTGAGTCCGGCGATCAGTTGGTCTACATACAAGCTGAAAAGTTTTGGTGAAGTTAAACCGCCCTGTCTCACACCACATTCCATCCTGTATGAGTCCGACGTCATTTCCCCCATCTTACAAAATTCTCCTGGTTATCATATCAGTGCCTAAAAAGATTGACTAACTCCTTAGGCATTCCAGTAGCTTCTAGCTTTCGCCATAATATTTTATAAGACACCAGGTCAAAAGCTTTACTGAGATACAATCAATATTTAACTTATTTATTTATTATTAGATCCACCAACAAGGATACACATTGAAACAATATTATTTTATGAATACATATTTATGAGTTTTATAGCTGAATGTGGCCTCAGTTGCACAAGTGACACATTAACACTTAACTACAAATAGCACAGTTATAGATAATTTACTATTAAGAATCACAATATTACATATTAACATGAACAAACAATTAACAAACAAACAATATTATAAACTATTAACCTAACATCATATTTTTTTAAATTGTTTTTGAATTTCCGCAAGCTATCAGACAGTATACACATATTTTCATTATGCGAAATCTTGTTGTAAAGCCTGCACATTCTTCTGACAGGCGCATAATGTCCCAGATTAGTTTTGGCCGATCGCACGTAGAACAGATTATGGCGATTCTTTCTGGGAAGTCTGCATGGTATATTAAATAAAATTTGTTCGAATAAGTTGGGACAGTCCATAACGCCAGACAGCAGCTTGTGCAGTAATATGAGACTAGAACCTTTTCTACGATCTAAAAGGGACAAGTTTAAAATATTTAAGCCTATCCAAGAGTGGCAATTTCTTTGTTAAGCAACAATTATTATTATTATTGTTGTTAATGTTATAAATAATTATTGCAAATACATGGTTAATAATTAGCTTTATTAATCAACATTTATCTTCATGAATAGTGCACAATGCACATCCGTTTGGCGCCACCGGAAGTCTATAATTTCTATTACTTTAATTGATGTATTTAGATAGGCAACCGGCGTCACATTCGATGGGTGCAGGGTGCTGCCAGTGGTTTGCCTTTGTAATAATATCGAACTAAACACGTTTTAAAGTTATTGGGTAACTTGCCATTATTTTTTCATCAAGACCAAAAAGATACCTAATTTAGGTTCATCGTCATTATGGACTTCTTTCTATGCCCATTTCCATGAACACTAAGACGGCCAATCTTCAATCAACAATTATAGTTGGTATTCGATTGTTGTATATAATATACTAAGATTAGTATGTATATTTTTCAAACTAAACTTAACGTTACTAAAACGTGGTGCATTACAAAAAATAAGCCTCTTAAAATTACCCATAAATCCCTCGCCTCATGTCCTGTACCGTTATGGGATGCGCTTAAAGTAGTCATAACTTTCACATTAGAATAAATGTTCAAACATCGATTTACATTCGAACATAATACATCGATATACTTATTATTCTTTTTTAGATAAAAATGTTATTATTCAATAGAGATTAAGATTGAGGGACATTTTTTATTATTATTAATAACAAACAAATATTATTTTTAGGAGTTAGGAAAAGCTGGTCAGTTTGTAAGCCAAAGTCATGGACGGAGGAGGTCACGACCCTCAGACTTGAGGAACACGACTGAAGGAGGAGGATAGGTATTACCTATATTCTTCTATCTTCGGCTTCGTCCGCGTTAACTTTAGCATTTAGTAAATAGTGTACAGACAATAATCCTATGTCTATCCATGAATTTAAATGAATCCTCCCGACGTGTGGGCCTTAGAATGAACTTGAACAAGACGAAAGTCATGTTTAATGAACACGTTCTCCCTAGTCGGTTAACGTCGGTGGCTTAACCCTCGACATAACTTCGAGAAGGAAGCCGATAGGATGATTCACTTGGGATGGGCAGCATTCAGTAAGTTTAGCCATATTCTTCGGTCGTCTATACCGCCGAGTTTGAAGACGAAAGTCTTCGACCAATCCGTTCTCCCCGTGATGACCTACGGGGCTGACACGTGGCATCTAAATTTACGACTGGTCCGTAAGTTTTCCGTAGCACAACATGCTATGGAGCGTGCTATGCTGGGTGTTTCTTTATCAGCTAGGCTTTGAAACGAAGACATCCGCCAGAGAACTAAGTTTATCGATATCACGTAAAGAATAAACTCGTTGAAGTGGCAGTGGGCTGGTCTCACTCAGGAGAACGAATATCCGATGGGCCAATAAGGTTCAAGAGTGGAGGCAACGTTAAGGCAGACGAAGTGTTGGTCGGCCACTAATTATTAACACCCACAAACTTTCAAGTGTGTTGTAGTTATTAATTAATATGAGTAATAAATTTGACACACTTTATGAATTCGTAAAAAATATAACAATTATTTCGATATAATCTAATTATGGTATATCTATGATCCTCTCACATAACGTACACCAACCGACCTTGAACTGCTTGGGAGAAAGGCTTTCCCATTTTGTCACTTGCTTCCAGTATTGAAATAGAGATAAGACAGTGTGCAGGCATCCACCTATGAAGAATAAAACTAAGGATAAAATGCTGGTAAGAAAGCTCTGGAATATTATATTTTCTTAGTGTTTTTAATCCATCCCATTTATACTCATATGATAAAGCTGAATTTGTTTCATCTCTGGAAGTGATCACCGGATTAAAAAATAAATTTAACTAGCTGTTCCCCACGGTGTCGACGGCTTCAAATTAAAAAAAACTGTAAATTACGAGGACGCGTTGGAAATTTAGGCGTCAATAATTTCAATTTATTTCAGTAATTCAAAAACGAATGAAAATCTAAGTTGGTGACCTAATAGTTCATGATAAAAACCTTATTTTACTAGTTTTCAATACATAATTAGGTAACTTATGTAACAGAGAAAAAAATATCAAACATACTTTTTAAAAAGAGATTCACATCATAAATCTTTATTTCTTTCAAGTGTCTTTACTTTCTTTGTAGGACAGCTACACATCTTCTTTAAAATTATATAAGGAATTTCTCCAATTATGGTTTTTAACGGAATAAAATAACAAAAACCATTTTGTCGTTTATTTCCTGCAGCCTTGCCCGCTCAGGACGCTCAGTCCCCTCTGGTACATGTCCGGTATTTTTATTGTTTAACAAATAACAATGCGTCGCCTTAACCTTAATAATCGTGCTGTCAACGTCAAAAAGATTTTCACAAATCCAAGTAATATTTTTGATATGAGAAGATTAGCTCATTCAAATAAAAAAACAATCTTTTCAGCTTTAATATGTATATTAGAACAGATTCTACAGCGCAATAATTGAACTGGTTACTGCTTTTTTAAATTGTTTTGTTTTTCTAATTTTAGGGTGGGTGAAAATTTGAACCGCTAGTTAATAATACGTAAAGATTAATCTATAGTACCGCAATGAAATAATAGTTACTGGTGTTTAGTATTTTTTTCCTAGCCTCTTTTCCACGCGTCTCTATCATGAGCTGTACCTACTACGCCGGTCTTTTAGTATTTTTTATATAATAATATATTCCAACGAATAAAATATTTTTAGATTATTATATTTATTTACAACAATATAAATCTGTTTTTTTATCAAGATGTCTTTTTTAAGGATTTATTTTATCTTCTGGGTATGTAATTATGAGTATATGATTGAACGATTAAGTTTACGATCGTAAACATAATGTTGATTTAATCGGGAATTGGATTTTACTTATTTTTAAAACAATCTCAAATATATGCAGAATACAGTTATTATATCCAATCTAATGTCCATGAACAAAATTAGGCATAATAAAAATTGATTTGATTCTTTTAAAATAACTTTTTCTAATTAAATTCGGGTTTCTTTGCAATATTTTCCTTTACTGCGCAACAAGCGACGCTAACACACGACTTGATAATGCGCCTGTTTTTTGTAATATCGGCGTTAAGAGCCTTAGAGTACGAAAAATAATTATCATCGGCTCTAACCCACTCTGACGCATGTGGCAAGAAGACCAACTTAAGCTAAATATAATTATATCATTACAATGAAACAATTTTTACTGATTGAGTCAATTCTCCCGTGACCATGGTTGCTGTAAATTCGTAAAAAATATTATTATATTTTTATTAATATTTGAGGACCTCTGTGGCTCAATGGTTAGCGCGTTGGCGCTCAAGCCGGAGGTTGCGGGTTCGAATCCCGCCTGGAAACAAAAAAGTCTTCAGTGTTCCTGTGTCATGGATGTGTATTATATGTACAATAAAATCTTAAATTAAATATATGTGTAGTATAAAAGTATTAAATATATTTCCGTTTTCTGGTACCCGTAACACAAGTTCTTCGAAAACTTACCACGGGACCAGATTGACATGGTGTAAAAGCGTAAATAGAAGAAAAAAAAATATGAAAAATGTCATAACATGGCATGAACCCAAGTGCAGGTGACCACTTATGACACCCACACATTGTTAGGCCACTGAGGATAGAGATTCCTTGCGCTCGATCCCAAAAGAAGGCAGGAACGAAGACGTCGTGCGGTCAACCACGACGACTCGCGACGTCCCGCCTTAGCAAAGAAACTCGGGTCGGCGGTGTGGGGACCACGATGCGCAATACCTACTCCTGCACATCACAGAGAGAGAAGGAATGATCCATGCAAGCCGCTATAGAACGACAGGGGCACCTGAATGTCCCTGAATGGGTCTGCACCCACCAGCAGACGGCCGTCAGCGCAGTCGCGGAGCAAGCTCACGCATTCACGTGGCTCAGCATTACGACGGAAAGACGGAGTACTGCCGGGGTTTAGTCGAGTAGACCGGGGATTCCCACTCCCCGGGGGGATGCCTTTTTTTCTTTATCGCCGGGATATGCCCTGAGGCATCCCGCGGGAGAGTGGGTCTCCCACGCTGGTATGTGGGACTCGCTGCGCCCGAAAGCTGGTAAGTGGACGCAGCTCTACCCACTAAAACCCGGCGAGTGCCACCAATGCACCGGTGCCCCGGATTGAATAAACATACATGGCACCTCGACGTCCAGTCAGTCCCCCAAGGGACCGACGCCACCTTCACAGAGGGGTTATCCCGCGCCACAGAACAACCCCTCCCAACGTCGTGACAGCACAATGGGGTGAGGCTTCCGTTACCCTAGGCTACTGAGCCCCACCGCAACGTCAAGGCCTGAACCATGGTGGAGAGGGGGGATGCTTTATGCATTTCCCGGCCAAAAAACATAAAAAAGATAGTGATTCCCATACTGATTTAATAAATTTCATCTCAATTCCAGATAAAGCTATCCCTATTACTAATGGTAGGCGCAATACATGCTGCTGTTTTGGATCCGTCGCTATATCTTTTGCCAAGTCCACCTATAACTGACAAGGACCAGGCCTCTACGAATCTTTGGACCATAAATGGTAGGGCCCTACCACATGATACGGATACACCAACAACGCAAAAAGGTACGTAAAATATTCGTGACTCCTTTTAAGACTTTAGAGAAAATGTGTGTGGTTTTCTAGCAAATGGGTTTGTCATCTTTTGTTTTCTTCATTTTACAGAAGGAAATTAAGAAGTCAATGAAAATACCAGTTTTTTTTGTAGTAAGTTTGTGGTATAATATCCAAAAATCTAAAATTATGTTAAACCTACTTCTGGTTGTGCGGATGTCTACGAGCGTCGGTAGTCACCATAAGGCTCCGACTACTTCTTTGCTCCCTTATACCTTATAATACCGGGTGTATTTGGAACGAAAAAAACGAAGAGGTATGATAGTGTTCGCATAGCCTGACATGATACAAGTTAAAAAAACGCGTTTTCTTTTTTTTTTTGGTTGCCTTTATTTTTTTATTTTTTTATATAATCCGGTTTAGTAAACATAATGTTACAGGAATTTAATGATAATGCTTTAAAATAATGGTTTTTTGAAAAAAACAGCAATGTAATTGGTCGGACTGAATAAGCTGATAGCGTTCGCCGCATGCACAAGGTGAACGAACTCCCGCACCGCGCGCTTCTTCAGTGCGCCCGCTAGTCGCGCGTCTTGCGGTTAGCATGAGTGCATAGTGTGTATTTGCACATTGCGGGTTTGCAAAATACACAAGTCCTAAAATTTTCTTTAAAAAACGTTTCTGAGATAAATGGTTATATGCAGTATCTAATCTAATATATAAAATTTCCATGTCACAATGTTAGTTACCGTACTCCTCCGAAACGGCTTTACCGATTTTTACCAAATTTTACATGCGTATTCAGTAGGTCTGAGAATCGGCTACTATCTATTTTTCATACCCCTAAGTGATAAGGGAGGTCAACCCCTAAAATTTTAAAAGTTAACGCGGGCGAAGCTGCGGGCAACAGCTAGTATAGTATATAAATAGTATCTTATTAGGGTTTAATTTTCGCAAGCGTTCCAAATACACCCGGTATAACTAACTTCGTAAAAACAAAACGAAATTATATATTTCGTAAAGAGTAGTATTGTAATAAAAAATAATCACCCAGCCTCAAAGTAGAGGTAGGCAATGTACTGTTCACGGGCCTTCCCCTTCTGGGACCAGAGAGTAAGCATACTTCATGGGTAACGTTACCCCCTTAAACAATTACTCGTCTGATTGTAAGTGGTTTTTTTACTAGCATATGACACGAATAATCATGTGCTACATGGTAGTTTGTGTGACTCATAAGTCGTTGCAAAGATCGGGCCATTAACATCTAATTCTCGCACAAAAAATATGGATATTTAATCGTAACAACCAAAAATAACTTTACGATTTGACTTAATCAACCATTGACCCTGATATTAGTTTAAAAGGTTAATAATGCTTATAATTGTATACATTGTAATGTCGATAGGTACTGTCTTGTAAAACATCGTAAAACTGAAATTAAAATCTTACTCCAGAAATATTTTTATTCAGAAATGCACACTATCGATATGATGTCCCTTTTACATGTTCCCTTTTAATGAGTAAAAGATTCCAAGCAGTATGTGCGATAATATTCTCAAACATTTACCATTAATCGTTTGAGAATATTATTATTTAAAGTTTAAACTATAATATCTTGTACTTAAATTTATATAAATCGTTCTAGAAGCTGAAACTACAACACCACAACCTGATATGCTCGAAGCCTCTGAGACGTTTTGGCCCGGCCTACGCTCCATAAAGCGGGAAGTCCACATTCCTCTGACATTTCAACTAACAGGCACCTACGGAGGGTACGGCACTGGTATAATCGGTAATACATATGCCGGCATTACAGGAATAACTGGCCTGTTGAATGGTCGAGGAAAGTCTGGCCTAGCTGGCAGCAGCTACGGGTCATACTACGGCGATCCCGTGGTGAAGATCTATGGTGGGAATAACGCTCCCGCCTGGGGAGGGTGGGGAAATGGTAAATGGGGACATTATGGCAAGGGGTGAAAATGTTTGAGATGAGTATTAATAAATTTATATAAACGAAGCTGTTTTTTTTCTTCCCTTTAATTTATGGTTATTAACACCTGGAATCAATACCCAACAGTGTACGTAAAAAAGTTGATATACTGATGATGATGATGTTGAGAGAAAAATGAGTCGATCGGATAGATATAGGATCTATACGTGTTACTTAATACCTATAGACTCATACATCATTTATAGGTTTAGTTATAATTGCTTGGTGCTTGTTGTTTTCACTTCTATCGAGAAGTGAAAACTATTATTGCCTTTCTTACAAAAGGTTTCTATTGGTGTCAATAGATGTCACTGTAACACTGGGGTGTAATATATAGGTCGGATTTTATTACGTATATTTTAATCGGTTCCAACAGCAGTGATGTTTCAATTATTGTGAAGTTACGTAGCGCAGCATCTTTCTCGCTCGGTCACACTCGGCGATCCCGACTCCTGTCTTCATCCGATCGAGACTTTCACCTCCGAGCTACAAAAATCTGTGCGGTGCGCCAAAAGAAGTTTTCACTTCAATATTTAAAACATGATGGAACCCACGACCCCCTGGTAATAACCCGAAACACCGCTGCATCTAGCGTCAAGTATAGCATTGCCTTGAATTTCACGCTACAATTATTACAAATAAGTGGAAAATCAAATAATGGCCATATAGGCACTGGACTGGCATCTGCCAGAAATAATTACCTCAAATCCGGTCCATATCCAATAAAATCCCATACAAACCACACATACTAAGTATAAACGATGTTCCTCGTGGTGACATTGGTTCTCCTGCTTCCATACTCCATATCGTGTTCAGGGGAAGGGAACATACATTTGATGGAAGAAGAAATAGCGGCAGCGCTGCACAATTGTCAGAACCGAGAACACGGGAGGAAAATAAGGAATACGAGATATTTCGATTCTTCGCCGAGAATTGATAGGAACATGGAGAAAAACCAGTACAGCCATCAAAGAAGGAATTTCTCTGATAGAATGAATATTATTAACGGTTCGGATTTCAATCCTGATCGTGGTTATGAACATTATGGGGATAACTTTATAAATAACGTACCGCGCCCAGTCCACGGCCAGGCCTATAATTCTTCACGATTTCACAGATACAAGCGAGAATCGTTGTTTATCAAAGCGGACACTGATCAGGTATGATGTAAACTAGTGCATATAACATTCACACCAAAAACACTGATAGCTAAAGTATCCATTTCAGCCCCCATTTTTTATATCGCAGGGAAATCTTTTATGAATATAGCCCGGATTTTCGGGTAGATCCTGGCCCTATGTGGAACTTGCACCTGGGAGTGCCGTACCCTAAACTAAAACCACTGCGAACGCCTTCAGCCGCTTTTTGAGGGTCCCGGATCTGCAACGACAACAAAAAGATGCGGCAACAGGATCACCTCAGCGACAGGCTGGCCCCGGCGAAGACCAGACTACTCCTTGTAAGGGGGACTGCCCGGCCACTACGAAGCCCGTCACGGAGACCGTGACGTCGCATCATACTGGGCTCAGATTCTTATCCTGAAGTCCAACATGAGCACAGGGGCGTTACTGAAGGCGCATTAAGTAGCATCTTCTACGCACCTCCTCGTGAGGGGAAGGCCTCGTTGGTGGTCTCCCCCTCACCCGCTCGTCAGCCTCATCCTTGCTTGCTGCGCAGCTGGGCCTTCATCCTTGCGGTAAGGTGGTACGGGTTCACCGTACGTTGCCATACTCTGGCAGACTCCGACAGCCTCCTTAGATGCCGGGGCACTCCGAAGTAGTTCAGCGCCTCCCATATCACACTGTGAGGGCTGTTGAAGGCATTCACGATGTCCAAGGACAACGCGACCACCTCCCCTCTGTGTTCCGCCTCACCCGTCACCGCACGAAGGTCTTTGAGAGTGTCGACGGTCGACCTGCCTGCCCGTAACCCAAATTGGGACTCCGAGAGTCCCGTTTCCGGACCCTCCTCCAGGTGCTGAAAGAGTCAGGAGGGCACTATTCTTTCCAGGGGAAAAAACTAAAAAATAATAAAATAATTTCGTATCTTTAATTTTTGTGCGCAATTCGATTCGCAATTCGAAAAATATTCGATGCCGCATTTACAACGAAAGAACAAATCGTAAAATATATTATTAAATGCGAAAAGGTTTATGATTTATGCTCAATAAATAATATGATGTTTAATATGTGATTATTGTTAATGACTTGTGGTTTACCTTTAATATGCGGATATGTATATTACCTATGGTGCATACGACGAGTCGTTCAACCTATAAGTGGGATATTCCATCTGCGGAATGTAATGTATACCAAACTTAATATCTATTCGTATATGAGTACTAGCTGTTGCCCGCAGCTTCGCCCGCGTTAACTTAGATTTACAGTCGCACCCGGATTGATGATGATTATTTTTATAGCCTAAGTAGTAACAATTAAGTACGGAGTACCATATAACATCTAACAGTGAAAGTCCCATTCAAATCGGCCTAGCCGTTTCAGAGATAGCCGGAATAAACAGACAAAAAAAAATTGGTTTATGTACCGTGTGTATGCATGCATTTAGTAAAAAGCGGTTATTTAATATTACAAACAGACACTCCAATTTTTTTATCTGTAAGTATAAAAAGAAAGTTTTATTTGTGAACTACTTATAAAACATTACATTAATATTTAATATCACATATACATACCTTACTTCTTCGCTTCAATTTTTTTTTTTGTAATATCTATGGACGCTTTCAGACCATGTCAATCTGGTCCCGTGGTAAGTTCTCGAAGAACTTGTGTTACGGGTACCAGACAACGGAAATATATTTAATACTTTTATACTATACATAGATTTAAGATTTTTTATTATATAATACACATATTTCATACACATCCATGACCCAGGAACACAGAAAATATTTTTGTTCCCTGGCGGGATTCGAACCCGCAACCTCCGGCTTGAGCGCCAACGCGCTTACCACTGAGCCACAGAGGTCGTCAAATTGGATGTATAGATAAATTTTTCAAGAACACCAACACATAAGAACAAGTAAAAGCACGCATATTTTTTATATGAGTCTTCGACCTTACATAAAATGCATGTTATGAAAGAAAACATATACATTAAATGTATTAAATTAATTCAGATACGTAATGATGTTTTTTTATAAAATTTAAGTTGCTTAGAATCCTCTCAATTAGTTTTCATTTCGCATCAGTGTGCTAAAATAATTTTGAAAAGAAAAAATCATAAAATCTATAAAATAACACTTTTATTACTATTATATCCAAATTAATTGGAAAATCAATTATTAATCTTTCAAATAATATGTGATAATCAATGTATTACTTTTATTTTTCAGTGTCTGAGTCAATGTGTGTTCGGAAACTTACAAGTGGTGAGTCTTTTTCTATTTTTTTTTATTAGTAGAATCCTTATGGTAAGTGGTTGCCCTTCGACTGCCCGGATCTAGCCTTCTGTGCCTCAATGCAAGTAATTAAAATGCCCTTTTGGCCGGAACCCAAAGCTGTTTGACATTTTCAGTTCGCGGGAAAACCAAAATGTTTAAAAAGCAAAACACACCTGTTTGATCGCTTTCACTAGTGTGACCTCATTTTTAACCGACTTCAACCAAAAGGAGGAGGTTATATTATATCGACTAAAATAGTTTTTTTCCCTTCTGTATTTATTTTATATAATATATATATAATATTAAAGGTACAAAGAGTTAAAGACATATTATGTCTTTAACTCTTTGTACCTTTAATGTTATCTCGATTTTCACTTGTAAAAAAACTACTTTTTAACCGACTTCAACAATAAGGAAGAGGTTCTCAATTCGATTGGTATTTTTTTACGTAAATATTGTCATTTTTATCAAGATTTATTAAGAGTTTTGCCTCCCTAACGTTTCGGATACCTTACAGTAGTGTTTTTCAGTTGGTGGGTCACGACCCCCTGTGGGGTCACCAAGCATTACGAAAGAAAAGAATATAGGCAAGCAATAAAGAAAGAAAGGCAAGGTTCTACATTAAAGTAAAAACCATATAATCTTTCAATTAATCTAAATTTTTAGCTATGATGGCCCCTTAGACCATGCAAGGGGCTTGCCAGAAATCTTGAACCTGTAGAGGGGTTGCGTATTTAGAAAGATTGAAAAACACTGCCTTACAGTACCTAAACATGGTCACCGCCAAAGTGGCAGACTTTATATCTTATTTGTGTATATTGTAGGTCGATATGCACGGAATTCCAAGAGAGGGTCAGCTATGGAATAAGGTGCAGGCGTCCGTGACTTCGCAACAGTCGAGAGCTTTATTGAGGGATCAGATCCGAGCTTGCTTTGAAGAATTACAATCAGGTTAGCGTGATGATCATCACCAGTCTACTAAAACATCTTCTGTCCTTTTTTTCTTTTGCGCCGGGAAATCTCTTCTCGGGCTCTTAGGCATCCCGCAGGGGTGGGGGGGGGACTCGCTACGCCCAAAAGATGGTAAGGTGAACGCAGCTCTACTCACTAAAACCCAGCGAGTGCCATCAATGCCGCCTTGGGTAAGGTGCCCCGAAGCAACAGGGCATAGAAGAGCTGTGATTGGAGATGTGAGAGGTTCCCATCCTCGCCCCTTCTACCCGCCTGCTCTTTTGTCCCCTCTTCTTACAAGAGGGGTACAAAGAGCGGCCCTCTCGGTTCAATTAACTTCGCCCAAGGTTCACCTTAGGCTACTGTGCCCCACCACCACGACCACCACGACATTGAACCATGGTGCGAAAACATCTTCTGTCCTAAGTCATAACATCCATAACTCTTTCTTTTTTTAAGGTTAATGTTTCAGTAAGATTCTTTAGTAGTTTATTTCTTGCGTTTGTGTAAATATCTTCAATCCCAAGTTATCAAGAATTTTACCTTTCCCATTCAATTTTATTCGTGACATCATAATCTATTTTTTTCAAAAAGCTTAATGTTTCCATAATAATTTATCCCGGTTTTTGAAGAGAGATGTCTGTCTGACTGTCAAAAGTGTCAAATAAAATATCGTTTATCACGTAGACAGAGAATACTATAGACTGCTGCCAGCCGTGGCGACATGAGATAGATATATTGAAGTGACGTCTGAAATGGGGGTTGCTATACAAAAACCTTTTGCCTACTTTAAGGCAAAACGATAATATAAAAAACTGTCATGTTTTTTTAAAGCTAAAACATTACACGTATTATTATGTTTTTATTGGTATTTTTTTTATTTTGACAAATTATTTTATATTTTGTTAATTATTTTTTAATTATTTTTTTTTTTTTTTTATTTAATTATTCTCTGTCTACGGTTTATCACGTTTTTATCACAATGATTAAACCGTTTATTATTTGAAGATGAATCTTGACGACACTCGACGTTGAGTCATTTGGAAGAAAAACAGGAAAATACGTGTACTTTTTATTGTATTGAAGTGATGAATTGCGAAACTATTGAGAAGGATAACATACGATTAAATGTTTACTGCAACATATACCTATTATGTACTTTAATCATTAAGATTGTATGATGCTCATGTCCTGACAAGTGCAAGTATTGCACGTGCGTGAATAATTGTTTTGCGGTTAGGAAAATTCATCGACCATATTACCAGATAGTAGCCGTAAAATTCCGAAACTGGTCAGTGACAGAGTGAAACTTAATAGCATTTCAACCAACCAGTCATCTGTATGTATGTCCCATCGGCCAATCATCCATCAATGGCCATCTGTCGGCCAATCGCAGTGCATAACCGGCGCAGCGTGAAGCATCACAG
Source organism: Helleia helle (assembly GCA_963853865.1). Lineage (NCBI taxonomy): Eukaryota > Metazoa > Arthropoda > Insecta > Lepidoptera > Lycaenidae > Helleia > Helleia helle. The sequence goes on along the minus strand of OY971433.1, from coordinate 8,641,524 downwards.
CACATTTGGCGGAATTCGTTTTCATACAAAACACTTATCATTAGGTGGCACGTCTGCCAGTTTGCCTATCGAACATGATCAAGTAAACCAACTGCCAGTGCCTTCTATAAACCATAAAGCGGGTGGTATTGAGTGTCGGTAATAACTTTATACCAACTGTCAGACTCTCTAAACCCTTGCAAATTTGTAGTCATTCCTTAGAGCTTCTATAGTTATATTATCATACTAGCTGGTCTAATTCCTCCAAGAATATGTGTACAAAGTTTCATGATGATCGGTTAAGTAGTTTTCGCGTGAAAACGTAGCAAACAAACTTACTTTCACATTTATAATATTATTAGTATTAATATAGATATGTCATATTTAGTATTACATATCTTATACTCGTCTTTATTCTATATGGATTATACGACTACTTACACGTTCTGGCTTCTCTTGTTTCAGTTATAATTAATTAATGATTGCCATAAGGGTTTTATTTTTGGTTTTATCCTCATTTTATGCGCGTCTATACACTTAGTAACAAACATTTTACAAATCAAAGCGATTATTAAGATTCCACATTCCATTTAACAAGTCAAAACAAAAAATTAATCTAAATATTATATTTAGCCTCGCCTGGGTAGGTTATAAGGAAAATAATGGCAATTTTAAATTGCGCACCAAAATTTGATGGGGCAACATTTATTTTAATTTCAGAATTATTTTTGTAAATCGATTTTAAATGCCGAGTGTATTATTTAAATATTTTTCCTTATCTACTGTAAAATCTGTTTTTTTATTACAGAGTCCGAAGACAATGGTTGCTCTTATTCAAACAAACTGGAACGCTGTTTGATGTTACGATTTTCAGATAGAAAAAATACAGATAGTTTAAAAACAAAAAGCACATAATTAAACGATTAGTTACGAGTTACGACTTATACCACGAAATACACCGTCGCCGAACACCGCCATCTTGCATGTTCATGTCTCATGAATCATGATACAACTTGATATACAATAATTATAGATAGCTAGATTTACCTGTTACAAAACTTACCTATGTGAGTTTGTAGTGCGTCGTAAAAGTTACGAATACAAAATTAAATTATCATATTTTTGTTTTTATTAACCCTTTACCAGATCAACATTCATTATCATCAGCTCTACCCGTCCACTGCTGAACATAGGCCTCCTTCAATGAACACCAAGACATTAGGATAAGATAATCAATAAATAACCAGCTCAATCGTTTTGCCTGCCACACAAAAACTTGTGTAAAACGGTAGACCAGATACCTATATGAAAAGCTTATTAACCGACTTCAAAAAAGAGGAGGTTCTTAATTTTGTATGTTTTTTTTGTACAAAAAAAAATCACACAAAGTTATAATCCTCGTTCTACTCTTAAAAATTAAAATGCTTTAGAAACAAAACTAGTAATTATTAAACTATTGCCTATTTCAGCGTTTCCCCAACTTTGTTCTGCTATGGCCCTGTAAATTTCGTACAATCCCCTTTCTGACCCACTCAAGTTTTTAAACCCCCTGAAATATTAGGTAAAATAAAACAGATTTATTGCAATTTTTATTTGATAGATTTAATCTTCTTTCAAGTCTTAAGTACTTTTCTGATAACCTATTATATTATGTAAGTCTACCTAATTACCTACATGAAGAAAGGCGATTAAGCCTTTAATACCTTTCAAACTTGTGGGCATTTAATGTACATGGCGATAGTCACTTACCACCTCGTAAGCCACATGCTTGTTCGCCATCCTTTTCCATACAAAAGCTACGTATATAATATGTCACCCTAATGGCAGGCCCGTCTTTCCCATTGGGCACTCTGGGCAGGTGCCCAGGGCTCCGCGATCCATGGGGCCCCATTATTTATATTAGAATATGATTGAGTGATAACTTTAAGGAAATCGAATAATGGCTGCTGATACTATACCTGGTAGTGCCCAAATCACTGTTTACTCCAAAATTCAGGATCACAGATCTCAAAATCGTTGTTTTCGTCTGGGCCCCATTATCCCAGTAACCAGGGTCCCCGATAGGTTAAAGGGGGCTTAGCCTAATGGTGTACCTACATATCTTTTTGAGTGAATTTACTAAGTCACTAGATTCAATCACCATTGATGAAGCCCATATATGCCATCTGTAGTTCTAGCTAAATTATGTAGCAGTCATGTGACAGCAAATCTAATAAATATGAAGTGAAACGTTTACACGTAACTATTCAATTGAAAATTTATATACTAGTATTTAGTATGCATTTTGTAAATTAAGTGATTTATGGAGATGTGGTATATAATTATTGTAATCACAGATATTTGTTAATATTTCTATGATTGTAATAGAGCCTTGGACCACAAAAAAGGCGGGCCCTTGCGTTTTGTATATTTGTATGTATATTGCTCCAGGACCAATCGGTATTCCCTTAAAATGGATATTGGTACTTAATGATTTTAGCATCAATAGAATTAATTGATAAAGATAATTACGTTTTAACTCAATAAATACATTATAAAAGCACTCAATATTTTTACATGTTACGCTTTATATTTCAATACTAGCTGTTACCCGCAGCTTCGCCCGCGTTAACTCAGATTTACAGTCGTAGACGGATTGACGATGATTATTTTTATAGCCTAAGCTACTCCTTAAAACATCAGCTATCTGTCAGTGAAAGTCCCATCAAAATCGGCCCAGCCGTTTCCAAGATTAGCCGGAACAAACAGACAGACAGACAGACCGACAGACCGACAGACAGACAGACAGACAAAAATTGTAAAAAAATGCTACTTTGGTATATGTACCGTGTATACATCCATATGCATTTAGTAAAAAGCGGTTATTTTCATGTTACAAACAGACACTGCAATTTTATTTATCTGGATAGATGTAGCTTCATATATTAGTATTTCAAGTTGTAAAAATATATCTAAAACAAACACTAAAAATAACTTTAACATTTTATTATACACGGAAGTGGTTCATTGTTTGATCTTCAAATAAAGTTATAAGTATAATATAATCGGATAGTGCGGGAACGAAAACGGTTGAGGAAAATACACCAATGGCTTCCGCGGGTCAGTGTTTTTTAATTCGTGTGGAAGCACTTGTTTTGGCAAAGGTTCAATGTCTCGAAGTGGGACACGTTTAGAATCCTGAAAAATATTAAATAGCCTTCGTTTGAATTTTATTATTACTCTTGATATAATATAAAACCTATATATACGAAGAATGACCCATATATACGAGTGTGAAAGTTTTAAGATATATTTTTTTATTGACCGACTTCAAAAAGGAGGAGGTTCTCAATTCCTCGGAATCTTTTTTTTTTAATAAAAAAAAACCTCCATCCTCCGTCTCTTATTTTTTCACACACTTAGGATTTCGAAAAAAAAGAAGAAAGCATTAATATTCTGAAGATCAAAAAAATAATTACAAGCAGTCAGGATCGTAGCTAAATGTTAACGACGAAACAGACAACAGGCGATTTATAACTATACAGGCGAGTTATCATTTCTCATTACTTTAGAATAATATCTTTTTTTTTTCTTTCGCAAGGGGGTCGCTTCCGCCACATCGCTACTCCGGAGAGTAGGATTTTAATTAGTCAAATCCGATACGGACAACGAGTCTTTATTGATTGAATTGATACTATCATGAGAGCCGGCCCTCACCTCGCCCTCTGGCGGGGGAGGCGAGTCGCACGCGGTACCCACGCAAACAAACGATAGCGACGTGCTATTGATGTTTTCGAGGACTATATTGGCGATGACTAGTATCGGATTCGAACCTAAGCGTTCGCGGTCGATCCGGATCGATGTAGTTCCCATGTTTTGTGTAGATCCCGTCGCGCATTTGCGTCGCGCAATAGCAGCTGTGATATTTCGTCAGCTGGATCGGTTAAAACATGTTTAGGGCTACCTATGTCGTTCTGGAACTGAGGTATCAGTGGTATATTTTGCCGCACTCACGATGAGCGGGTTGGGGTGGATAAGTGCCTTTTCAAAGTGACGTTCTGACATCGCTTTGAAGTGGTCGATGAGTTTTTTTTTCTTTTGCGTCGGGAAATGCTCTTAGGCATCCCGCGGGGAGGTGGTACTTCCCAGGTAGGGTTCCAGAGTATGTGGGACTCGCTGCACCCGAAAGATGGTAAGATGGACGCACCTCTACCCACTAAAACCCGGCGAATGCCGCCTTTGGTGAGGTGCCCCGATCTGTTGAGCAACAGGGCACCTCGACGGCTAGTCAGTCACCATTAACCTTGTCTGATGTCTTGATTGTCTGACGACAATATTATTTAGTTAAATTGACGCTATAGTCCGACGACGCCATTTCTTTAAGGGCCATTTCTTAAGTGCAACGAGGCACTTGTCTGGGTTATTTCTATTCTCCATTTAGCGAACCATTCGCATAGCTCGGTTACGGCTCGCTGAAGTGAGACAGAAGCTTTAGAAGCTGACAGATGGGTCATGTAAAGAGCGATGTCGTCGACAAAGAGGGCCAGCTTAGCCACAGGGTTTTTGGGTATATCGTACGTGAGAAATCCCTCATTTCATACGAAATTGAAATTACTGTTTTAAAATTCATTCAAGAATTTAAGGACCCAAAGATAACATAATTTTTCTCAACTATTGCAATATTTGATATTGCAATAGTTGTTCAAAAAAAGTCTTTGTCCATTATTTATTACAATATATATAATAAATCAAAAGATTAAAGAGATGTTTAATATATAACACAATAATTAAAATAACAAAGTATGTATTTCAAATGTCATGTATTAAAAATACTTACAACAACACAAGAATAAATGCAAAAAAACAATACAATTGCGTTAATCTTCAATGGCATGAACATTTCAACACAAATTCATTAAAATTTTACAGAAGTTTATTAGCAATGTATGATTACAATGCATAATTAAAATGGTAAATAATTAAAATTTAATGAACTGCCGGCGCCAGCACTGATAGCATCAAAGTGTTCAACTGTAGAGGTTGTCTACTTCCACAAGCCTTTGGTTGAGCTTGTACATTTTTTGACCACCTACAAATATTTATTAGACATTCCTGTTCACTTAATGTGAGCCGCTCCTAAAAGTAAATTATAATTATAATAAATTTATTGGATATTTCTATTATACATTTTTTTTCTTTTTGTGTTAGTTGCATAGGCAAACTGGCAGATGTGCTACCTGATGGTAAGTCTACGTCACCCATGAACATATTATTCTAGTTTACCTGGAACTAGCCCAGCCAACTCATTTATGTGTTGCCTAACCTGAGACATAAGTCTCAGTGCCAGTAATTACACTGCCTGTCTCGCCATTCTCATAAACAGAGCAAAGCTGTTTCATGGGACAAACAAAGATGTTGGTGCCCATGCAGCACAAAGCGTAGCAACGCTCTCCCCTCCCACTGATATTCTACACACTGGTAAAATAGTAACTGTTCACATGATGCACAACATGCACCTGAGTACCATTTGTGCTGTCTTTCAGAAAAACAAGCCAACCAGCAATGTTATTTTGAAAACGAAATTGTATTGGCACTAAAACTAGCACTAACTAAAATTGGCACGGAGAAGCAATACAGTCAAATATGTTCATAGGCATTGTTAACCACTATCAGGTACACAATTTGCCAGTTTACATATCTGCAGTTATCATTTTTACTATAATTTTAAAATCATATATAATACTCACAATCAAAGGATAAAGAACATAATATGCTGCTACATCTGTTATATTCAAGTTACTACCAGTTAAATATGAATTCTTTTCTAATGTTCTATTAATACCCTGTAACAAAAGTAAATATAATAAAAATTTTACATTATTGGTTACCCTTTTTTTTCTTTTTTAACACCGGGAAATGCTTTGAGGCATCCTACAGGGGAGCGGGTCTCCCCTACAGGAGGCAGGTATGTGGGACTCACTGGACCCGAAAGGTGGTAAGGTGGACACAGCTCCCTCAGCTCAATTTGCTTTGCCCAAGATGCTGGGTTCACCTTAGGCTACTGAACACAACCGCCACAACAAGGCTTGAACCATGGAGGGGATTATTGGTTACCCTAGGATGACGTACCTTCATGTCATCTTGTTGCAAGAGATTTGCGATGAATCATTATAATATGGTGCAGAAGGTCAAATTTAAACCAAACACTGAATGGATTAGGTCTAGTACAAATAAGGCCTAAACCTGGGTTAATTCTGATATCACACATTGACATATATATCACATAGTTACTGTTTGCCTTTAGTCTAGCAATATTTTCATCCTACCATCTTGTGTTATAATTTCAATCAGTCATACACCATCATGTTTCAAAGAATTTCAAATACACTTATTTTATAATGTATATGGACCATATGTATAAATATTTTATTTACCTGCAAGAAATTTTTAGCAAACGCAGGATTTGTTAGTGCTTGATTAATATACATAGATATGTGTTCAAGCCATTGATAACTTAATAAAGTTTCTTCCTTGCTCATAGCTTTGCTACTTTTAGACGCTAATCGTAATATAATACTAGCAAACCCTTCAACATTTTCTTTGTCAAATGCAGTGGTTACAACCTGAAAATTTAACACTTGTTATGAATGATAACTCTACCATAACAAAAGCATTAAATAACCTGTTACCCATACTTTGTCAGTATTATAACATAAAGTCCCCACAGGCGTGTTCAAGTACTTTCCTACATGTTTTATAACATCCATATCTAAAATTTTGTGATAGTTAATAGTGTTTAAATTCCAAAAATATTATTAAAGTTTAACAAAATTCCAAATTTTATTCATGTAGAATATAGGAATTTTTTTTTTTTTTTTTTTTTTTTTTTAAATTTATTGAGAGCTGGATTCGAGTCCTTCGCTCTAAACTGTACATTTTTTTAACATATTAAACTACGACAATGTAATCTACATAACATTAAACAAAATCTTCTACTCTTCATATTTTTCCTTTACTATATCTTCTCTATTGACGAACATATAAACTTGAATAAGGGTTTAAAAAAACTTGTATTGGATAATATTTCTTCTGGGCGGCGGGGAACATTTATTTTATATTCTGAGCAAATGTTATTTATATCCGAAGCCAGGATTAATCTATGTAGTTTTAAAGATTCGCATTTAAAAATAATGTGGTTTATGTCAGCGTATGGCTCATTGCATTTAGTACACTTAGGATCTTGAATGATTTTCAATTTGAATAAATGAGAGGGAACCAGACAATGTCCAAATCTCATTCTAGTAATTATGGAGATAAATTTTCTTGATTCACAACTGGTGATGTTATACCAGGGCTTAGTATTAAAGTCTTTTTGAATTTTAGCGTACCATTGTCCTTTATTCTGACTTGTTATAGTCCAATAATCTTTCCAAAGTCTATTAATCCCGTCTTTGATAATTGGAAAGTAATCCGAGAAAGGTGTTTTAACAACATCTCTGTGGTCCTCATCATATCCATTTTTTGCAGCTTGATCAGCTCTTTCGTTACCTGATATTCCTCTGTGGGAGGGTACCCAGACTAGCTCAACGTAAACATTTCTTTCATTTAAATTGTACAATAAATTTCTAATCTTAAATATTAAATAATTTGTTTTAAAAGATAATTTACAACTGTCTATAGCTAATAAAGCGCTTTTGCTATCGCAAATAATAATGACATTTCTAATATTGCTACTGGAATTTACATATAATAAAGCCATATATATAGCATAACATTCAGCAGTAAAAATTGAACAGTTATTATTTAGTAATATACATTTTGTACATCCTAAATTACTATCGAAATATGCTGATTTAACTTCTTGGGCACTTTTAGATCCATCCGTATAAATTATATAAAAATCTTTTTTGATATCTAATAATCTAAGTAATTCTGATTTACTATCAATATCAAGAATAATTTTAAATTTTTTCGCCAGAGTACTATCAAATTTATATCCATAAACCGGCCATAGAGAGCTAGAATAAATAGATTTTGAGATTGACATCGTTAAATGTAAAATTACTGACATTTGTGGAAGCATCGCAGAGCTTATTGATTGAGCATTAATAACATTAAAGTTCACAGAACTTGATAATTCTTCTACTAACGATAACTTCCTTACAGGTAAGGAAGAGTTAATTGCAATCATTTTTAGAAAAAACTTCTGGGCTAACATTAAGCGTCTTAATATAAGAGGAGGAATACCGGTTTCTATTTCCATTGCGTTTATTGGTGTAGATTTCATTGCGCCTGTAATTATTCTTAATGCCCTATTCTGAATTATGTCTAGTCTCCTTAGCAGAGTAGGTCTAGCATTTATGTAGGCAATACAACTATAGTCAAAGTGACTTCTTATGATGCTTTTATATAATATACTTAAGATCTTTGAATCAGCGCCCCAAAAAACGCCTGCTAGATATCTCAATATATTAATTCTTTTATACGCTCTTTTACAAATGCAATCAATATGACTATTAAATTTAAGTTTATTATCTATAATTACACCAAGGAATTTTTGTTCCTTTACAATAGGGATGTTTTCATAGTTATAAGTAATTTGTACATTACAGTTTGATTTTCCAAATAACATCACAGAACTTTTGGATGAATTAATATTTAATTTGAGTTTATTATGGTAAAAAGATTGCAATTGATTAAGACCTTGGTTTATTCTACATTTAGCTATATTTACATTTTGATTAATAGAATACATGACCAAATCATCTGCATATTGTAGGATATTTACATCATTTTCTTTAACATTTTGCTGGATCTGGGAGGTGTAAAGATTGTATAGAATTGGTGATAAGATAGCACCTTGCATTAATCCTTTATGTGCATACTTAGGCCCATGTATAATATTATTAAATTTAACATATACTGTGCGATTATACAAAAAATTGAATGTCCATCTTAATAACTTTCCAGGTATATTTAGTTCACTTAAAACTGTGATCAATTGGAATAGGTTTACATTATCATATGCCCCCTCAACATCCAGAAATACACAAATTGCATTAGAGTGAGCAAAAATAGAATTTTTAATGTCAGCAATGAGTGAAACGAAGCCTTCAACTGCACTTTTACCTTTTCTGAAACCTAGCTGATAATCAGGTAATAAAGAATTTATTTCTATAAAATAATCCAACCTTACTTTAATCATGTGTTCAAAAATTTTTCCTATACAAGAAGTGAGAGAGATAGGTCGATAGGAGTTATGATCTTGAATTGGTTTGTTATTTTTTAAAATGGGAAGAATACATTGTGTTTTCCACGATTCAGGAACAATTTCAAAAGACCATAAAAGATTGTATATATTTAGAAGAACTAATTGTGCTACTTTATGTAACTTTTTAATCAATAAATATGGAAAGTCATCCAAACCCGGTGTAGAATCATTTCTTGACAGTAATGCACTATTAAATTCATCCCAACTAAAATGTTTTACAAGAAATTCATTATTTTTATCTATATTTGTTTTATCAAATAATTTTTCTAAACAAGTTTCATTTTCTACTTCAGTCTTTGTATATTTATCAAAAAATTCTGGTATAAAACTATCATTTCTATTGTTCGAGCCAATTTTTATGCGATTAAATCTTTTTATAAAATTCCATATATTACTAATGGGAGTGTATCTATTAAATGAAGCGCATAAATTTTTCCAACTTTTAAGTTTTTCTTCTTTGATAGTCATTTTTTTCTTAGCTTCTAATTTTTTATATTTAATATAATTTTCCATATTCATATTCCGACGGTAAATACATAAAGCTAATTTACAATCCTTTACAGCCTTATCACAAATTTCATTCCACCAAGGAGAAGGGGCTTTACGTCTATTTTTTGTTCTATATTTCGATTTGGGAACACACTCCTCTTTTAGATTATTCAGAATATTACAAAATTTGTTGTAAGATCCTACAGGATCATACTTATCTATCTTAAAATTATTGAAAAGACTTTCCGAAAGAAAATAGTATTTTTCCCAGTTTGCTTTCTTATACATATATTTGTTTACATTTTTATTAATTTCATAAGTATTTGGAGATGTATTTATATTAGTAAATGTTGGGTAATGATAACTGCCTAGTGGATCCTCACCAACATACCAGTCACATATGGGTGCTAACTCTGGACTAACTAGAGTGACATCAATGGCAGATATGTTATCATTTGGCCTACGTACAGTAGTGGCACTACCAGTATTCAGAATACACAAATCTACATCATCTATCAAGTCATATAGATTTTTACCCCTTGTGTTAGTTATTGTGCATCCAAATGCCACATGATGTGCATTAAAATCACCTGATATTATATATGGTTTAGGTAGACTGGTTATTATATTTTTTAATCTAGAAATATTTATTTTATTTTTAGGTGGACAATATACACACAGAATAGTTAGAGGGCCTACTTTTGTATCAACAGAAATGGCAATTGTTTGAATATCTTGTAAGTTTGGAGTTGAAAGTTGGACATATTTTATAGAACTTTTTATTAAAAAGGCTACACCACCATGTTTATTTTCAGCATTTTTAAAAATAATATTGTATCCAGGCATATTAAAGTGTGATTGGGAATTTTTTAACCATGTTTCATTTAATAAACATATATCTATTTCATTTTCAAATAAAAGTGTTTGTAACAAAGGTTTTTTATTATTAATACTTTGTATATTATGTTGTACTAATTTTAATATATCCATTATTCAGATAAGTTTTTTATAAAAATTTCCTTAATATGAGATGTGGTCTTAATAGATTCAGAATTTCCTAATGCTACTAATGTTTTTACTATTGAGTTCATGAGTTTTGTATTATTTAAAATATCTGAAATATTAAAGTTGTCTATTTTTGATGGAGCATGAGCAAATTCTTTGTTTTTATTATTATTGTCAAATTTTCCTGCGTATTTCTGAATGTTGATCTTAGGAAGAGCTGGAAAGTTAACATTATCTTTATTAATAGTAGCCATTGCATAAGATTGTTTATTTTTCATTATTCTAGCTGACTTTATTGGACAATCTTTTGAAATAGCTAGATGATTTCCAGAGCAATTCATACATTTCAACGTTTCAGAATTACACTCTTTATAGGAGTGATTTTCAGAGCATTTAGAGCAAACTTGTTCACTACGGCATATTTTAGCTGAATGATTGAATTTAAAACATTTAAAACATTGTAAAACCGGAGGAATATAAGTGTGTACTTTATATCTCCATCCGTCTAATAAAATATATTCAGGTAAAGAAGTACCCGAAAATGTAATAGATATGGTAGTCAATGGGTTTAAATTGTCTTTTTCACGTTTCATAAATCTTCGTATTCCTATAATATCTCTATCGCAGCATATTTTTTCAAAAAGTTCCTTATTACCTATTTCTTTAGGAATGTACCTAACAACTCCCACCCTTTCCACAGAGGATGCAGGTATATACGCTCTTAAATTATGATCTATCAAGCATTGGGCTTTTAGAAAGTCGTTGGCTAAAGCTGCTTGTTTAAATGATATTTTAATTTTATTGGAGTTAATTCTTGCTCGCTCATGAATTCCCTTGATATTTTTAAAATATTTTGATAAATTCAATGGATTCATATTCCCAAGTTTTATATCTTTATCCAGATGTTCAACATAAACTAAAAAGTCTCCATTTGAATTATTATCTGGATATTGTCTAGTATATCCGTTCTTAGTGAATATCTTATACTTATCTACAGTTGGTGTCGACATTTTTCTTTTTTTGTTGGAAATGGACTTAACCACTCTCTCCTCTTCATCTCCGTCGCTTTCTCCTTGCATTAGTATTATTTAATAACTAAATTTACTATTAAGAAACTATTTAAATAAATTTTATTTAGAGGACAATTTTAAAAAAGGCGCGTTTCTCTTCCCGCCAAAAGAGACTTTTTGAATAGGAAAATGGAAATTTAGTGTGACCAACTCAAAATTAGCGAATCCGACACATGCAAAAAATCTGCCAAATCTGTCAAACCCGACTCCAGAAAATGCCAAAAATATGCCATCACAATATTATGCATGGAGACGGGTATAAATAAATATAATACTACGTGTTCAAAAGAATTTCTATATACATGTATATGTAAGTATCAGGATTCGGGACTTCATGGTTCCAAATTAGATTTTTCGTTTTCTTTTTATTGGTAGACTAGCTGTTGCTCGCAGCTTCGTCCGCGTTAAATTAGATTTCCAGCTGTACCCGGATTGATGATGATTATTTTTATAGCCTAAGTTACATACTCCTTAAAACATCAGCTTTCTTCCAGTGAAAGTCCCGTCAAAATCGGCCCAGCCGTTTCCAAGATTAGCCGGAACAAACAGACAGACAGACTGACAGACAAAAATTGTAAAAAATGCTATTTTGGTATATGTACCGTGTATACATCCATATGCATTCAGTAAAAATCGGTTATTTTAATGTTACAGACACTCCAATTTTATTTATCTGTATAGCAAAACTGTTTTCCATTTTTGCGCGGACTTTGTATTGCATCTGTTATTTATATTTAATACAGTGCTGTTTTCGTTATAAGTATTTGTGTGTGCGTATTGCAAATGTTATAAAAGTTCATATTTTCTCTTCACCGTGTACGAAAGTGAAAGATACAACTGCAAGCATTAAACGCCGAAAGAGAATAAGGTGGCAGATAGACAAGACTAAAAATAACGAAATACATTGATTTAAGCTTCGGTCAGATAAATTAATCAGAAAATAAACCTTATTAATGATTAATTACCGTTCATAATCACATCACATATCGAAAAAAAAAAAAGGGAAATCCCCGTACTATCTGGCATGTTACCATCTCAGTAAAAAAATCCTATTAAACAGACAGAAATGTATAAGTATTCTATAATAATTACAGTTCCTTGAAATCTGCCAAATTCTGCCACATTATTGGAATCGTCAGCATAATCTGCCAGGCACAAAATTTAGGTCCAAAATCTGCCCAAATGGCAGAAATCTGCCACAAATGGTCACCCTGAATGGAATTCAATTTTTTTTTTCATTCAAAGTCACTAGCTACTAAGCCATTAGCCAAACAAAATACAATATTTAGTCTGTAATATGAAAAAATAACGGGAAAACCCAAGGAGCGCGGCTTCGCCCCTCTAGTCCCCATCAATCAACTATCACTTCCCACTCTATCCACCAAATCCACCACACCTCAACCTGGAAACACTCAGTGTTTAACACTGCCTAGGGATAATTTCATACTGACAGATCATAAATTATTTTATATTATAACTAGCGACCCGCCCCGGCTTCGCACGGGTGAAATGCTGATACTAAATGCTACAGAATGTCAAACGTTCACAGCTTTATTGTCAATAGAAAATAAAAAAATGTTTTCTTTAAAGATTTCTCTTACCATTAGCCTCTCGGATCATCCTGGGTTGGAATCGGTGTTCTTTTGCGAGGACTTGTGGTTTATCAAATCTAATATAAAGGCAAGCTTTGTCAAGACTATGTTCACAGATGGCAGACTTAGTGTAGCGACGGTGTTTTAAATCAGCTATATGTTTTTTGACGCGATCCGCAAAAATTGTTTCATTATAATGAGTGAAATTCGCGTAAACATTAGAAAACTTTATCTGTGTAATATAATATTATAATGTGATTAGTTGGCGAATATTGTGGTGGACTATTCTGGGTGGATAGAATGAAAAGTGATAGTTGATTGATGAGGTATAGAGGGGTGAAGCCGCGCTCCTTGGTTTAGTATCTTTCTAGCTCTAAGACTGCTGGCGTCGTTATACTAGCAGTACTTAGATGTTTTGAAAAAAAATTTTTTTTTTTTTTCAAAAATCCTTTGCTATACTGGCAGCACTAATTGAGCACTAAATAGTGACGTCTTTCAATTTCATTACTTTCCGTTTTAGAGTCTTCTTCTCGCTCTTGAGACTGCTGGAGTCGTTATACTAGCAGTAGTTGCTTTGAAAAATAAATAAAAACTAAATATTTTTCAAAAATCTGTCTGCTTATACAGGCAGCACTAATTGAGCACTAAATTATTAGTCCATGTGCCTCACGCTTCAACTGTATCATAGCGCGGTCACGAATGGTACACTGCTAGCTTAATTAAAAGTTAGCAGTGTTCTCATTTTTGGTCCACCTATCACAGCACCAAATATCTGTTATCAGCACTAAATGAGCACTAAATTTTGATATATAAAACGAGTGATTCTGCCGACTTGACCTTTCTAGCTTTACAGAGACGTCTTGTATGAGCTGTTTGAGCAAACATTATAGTACCAGCGTTTTAAACTCCCACCGTTTCTCCAAAGTACAGAAAAAATATTCTCTCCTCTGGTCATGGCCTCAACAAAAAGAAAAAAAACAATGACATTGACATTTGACAGCTTAGAATGTTTTGTCAAAGCTCAAATTTATTTTATATGTTTTTGTGTTGAGCGGAAATTTATTTCATGAAATCAAAACACCGAAAGCAATTTAAGTAATAATTAAAAAGAATGAAAGACTTGTTTAATGTATCTGCACATTGCTTTTTTGTGTTTGAATCATCAGCACATTAGTTATATCGATTCTTCATGACTTAGATATGATATAAAATATAAATGACTGTATTTGCGATTAAAATAAAGTAACTAATTAGAAACAAGTTTAGAGCAAGTATTCTTCATGTTGACTTTATGCCATAACTATTTCGGTGTATCACAAAACAAAAACTGTAAAGATGGTACGCAAAATTTCAGTAAGAGAAAATATGCCTTTGGTCTGTTTATTTTATTCCTTGTTACTGTTTTATGGGTGGCATCATCTGAGGTGACAAAGGTATGACTTGTGTCATTTATTTGTGTGAAACAAAAAGTCAATGCATTTGTATTTATACTCCTTATTCAATTTCAGTACATATATACAGAAAAAAAATTGGATCGACCTTTCCTTGTGACATACATTAGAAGTTCACTTTTATTTGTATACCTGCTAGTTCTATGTTTCACACCTCCAACTAGAGATCCATGCCAGCCTGCGGATTATACGGTAAGTTTAAAGGAATTCCATCTTCAATGATTATTATTTATTTATTATATTAAGTATTACATCTACAAAGAAAAGTGAATATTAATAATATGTAATTGATTTGATTTTATATTGAAAAGATATTATCCCCTAATATGTCTTCTTTTTTCTGTGTACAACTGGTGTAATAAATAATCTAATTGTGTGGAAAGTGCTAACAGCTGCATACAAAAAATTTGCAGAATTATTCCATTCCTGAGATTGAAAGTCCTTACTGGAATCAGTTTATATTGTTTACAACACAGTTATCCGTGACAGGAAGTGATAAATCCACCGAGTGGGTTATTCAATTTATAATTTACCAGCGGAAGAAATATGCAGTGCCTGCTTACAGTGCATCTGTCTGCACTGTTGCTATTTTCCTGCTTATTTCCAAGAGAATGGAGTACAGGCAGTGTAATTGCTAACATCAAAACTATTCTTATATCCTAGGATAGGCTTGAATTAGTACTGTAGGCTATTCCTGGCAGTTTTTTATGCTCATAGGCAATGCAGACCACTTACCGTCAGATAGCAGATAATAATATAAGAATATTCATGAGTTTTTTGTTTTAGTATATATTCATAAACAAGTCATCTGTCGACTAGAATTTTCCACTTAACCCATTATTATTATTATTTAAGGGGTGGGGACGCCAGCAAGGCCAGACGGGTGATCAGTCCTCATTAACGGGACCATTTCACCCAATTCCCCGGGCTCGCCTCTGGGATTAGATGCGGGGACGGGTTATCATTTGCCCCTCTGGTGTCACCCCCTCAAACCTACGTGTTGATCTACAAAAACTACTTAGCTGCCTTATGGTTAGATATGCTAAATCTTCCTTCCTCAGCTCGTCCGCTCCAAACAGCTCCCATCTTGCGTATGCATATGCTGGGCATTCCGTTATGAAGTGCAGACTGGTCTCTTCTTTCTCTTTGCACTTAGGACATAGAGGGTCCTCTGCTAGCTTCATTATTGACAGGTGTCTGTTGAGTGGGCAGTGTCCCGTCAATATTCCCACAACTGTTCTAATGTTGCTCCTATTGAGTTTGAGCAACTCTTTAGTCTTCTTGCTGTCAAGCGTCGAGATGAAGAATTTCGACTGTCTACAGCTCTTCGTGTCATTCCATCTCTTTATAATAATAATTCATTTATTTGCCCAAATTGTGGTTACAGAGATGTTACATTTAAATAAACCTCACAATTTACCATTGTCATGGTGTGCAAATTTATATAG
Organism: Helleia helle; assembly: GCA_963853865.1. Taxonomy (NCBI): domain Eukaryota; kingdom Metazoa; phylum Arthropoda; class Insecta; order Lepidoptera; family Lycaenidae; genus Helleia; species Helleia helle. The sequence continues at coordinate 8,625,240 of OY971433.1, read as the reverse complement.
AGTACCTATTACAATTGAGAATTTAAACAGTGAAATAAATGAAATTAAAAATGATAATTAATACCTTATACAATAGTTAATTATAAGTATAAATAATTTACAGATCATTAATTAATTTTAATAAAATGAGTTATTATTTTAGCCATGCATGTCAAATGTTCATACTAATATTCCGATTAAATTAATAACTTAATATATTTACATGTTTTGTTATATTCATCGAATAGAGAGAATTATTACATTTTCATTAATAACTGTTTTTTTTTCTTTTTTTATTTGATATGGGATTTCACAGAATAGTAACATTTTTGTACGAGCCATTCATGTAAATGGCGTTTAAATTTGAGATGTGGTAATTTTTTGAGATCCTCGGGAAGATTATTATAAATTTTTACAGACATATGATATGTTGATCTTGATCTCAGAGCCGTTTTACTTGGTGGTATCCATAATTTTTCTAGGTATCGGCTATGAAAGTTAATGATATCTTTCTTTTTTTTGAAAAGATGTATGTGTCGATGTACAAATACTGCTACTTCGTATATGTAGATGCTAGGCAATGTAAGAATTTTGAGTTGTTTAAAAAGAGGCTTGCAACTCACTTCCGTTTTTAGATTGCACATGGCGCGAATACATCGTTTTTGCGCTATGAAGGCTTTATTTAAAGATATTGAGTTACCCCATATTACTATACCATACCTTAAATTTGATACAATATAAGCATGATAAGCTTTTAAGGCACTTGATATGTCGCATAATTTTGGTATGCGCCATAGCGGATATACGAATTTATATATTTTTGAGCATACTTTATCAATATGTTCGTTCCATGTGCATTTGCTGTCAATAGTTATGCCTAAAAATATGGTCGAATTGTATTCAGTGAAAGTTTGGTTTTGATAACTCTGGTTTGTTTCTTTGTTTATTCTCAGGGTTATAACATTTTTTGTTATCCTGTGTGGCTCAGGGCCTATGAACGTCACATTGGCACCTTCTCTCGCCAGTCTGTCTGCTTCTTCATTGCCCGCATTTCCCTCATGTCCAGGTACCCAGGCAACTTCTATCTCAGTCTGGTCTGCTGTTTTTGCATTCTTTGACCAGTGCTGAGGTAGTCTCCCTCTTATTGAGGGCCTTCAATGCCGCTTGACTGTCACTGTATATGACTGCCTTCTCAATCCTCTGCTCTTAACCCATAGAAGCTTGTGTGCCAATATGCTCATTTTGGTAATAAAATAAAAATATCTTTTATCATTACAGCAACTTATGGAAGCAACAACTGAAACGGATGATGAGAACTTTGGCAATGATTCCAATAATAGTTTGGTCAGTAACTAGACATTATCATAATAATACTTGATAAATAACTTGATATATGTTTTAAATTACTGTCAGATGTAAATAAAATATGATTGTAAAGAAAATTGTTGTACTCCTCTTAAAGATTATTGTACTATAAAATGAATGAATACATTGTGTATTGTGCACACAAAACTACAATATTTATTTTAAACAAAATGCCGACAAAGGTAGTCACCTTATTTATTGCTTAAAAGTTACTTCTATTGGGCAATGTTAGGGTAAAGCAAACAACATTAATAAAATAAAAATACATTCATATACATACAATATGTAAAAAATTAATACAAATCAAATTTATAGATATAATGCCATGCTACTCAACCAAAACAATTAGGTGCATGACAGCAACCGTGCAATCCCCACTCTCGATGATGATCATAATAGAATTTTAGCCTTTTAGTATAATATATCTGGAGTTTCTTATTACTATTTATTTGTCATACTCTTATTTAACCATCGCCTCTTTGACTACTAATATAAATTATTTTACAGGGAGATTCAACATTCATCCCTGTTCGGGCTGGGGAGACGACAGACAGTGACGATGCTACCCCTAGGGCTGTGCGTTTCAATAAAGTGGCAGAGGTAACTATATATCATTATAACGTTAAACTTTGGCTTCACATTATCAACTTATTTATATAACTTATTTATTTATAAGTTATAAAATACTTATTAAATGTCGTTTATGCTAGAGTATTGGTCTTATCTGATTCATTATCGCTAATCTGAGTTAAAAAATATTTATTTCTACACAACCAACTACTTCATTTACGTGGTAAATGAGGTTTGCAGTTTGTAATCCGTCTTATATAATCTAATCGGGTTGTGTCTATTATGCTAATGAAATAAACCTTACTAATATTATAACAGCGAAAGTTTGAATTTTTGTTCTCGACAAAACGGCTGAACTGATTTGGCTGAAAGTTGAAATGGTGATGGCTTATAACTTGGATTAGGACAAAGGCTATAAAAATAATCATCATCAATCTTGATATTATGGTTGTAAATCTAAGTTAACGCAGGCGAATCTGTACGGACGGCACCAGCTAGTTATTTATAATTTTCTTAAATAATGCCCATGCCTACAGCATCTTAGCATCAAAAACTAACCTCACCAAAATATATTTTAATTGTGAATGATTTGACTGAGTTCTTATCTTTAACCTTAACAATGCAATAAGTAGCGATTGATAAGTTTGAACAAAAGAATAATATTGTACGTATTAAATTATGAGAACTGTGACGTCATACAAATTTAATTATCGTAATCACTATCTGCCAATATAATAATGCCAGCAACCTTATTTTCGTGAAGCCAAATATAACAGTTGGGAGGGTTGCCTTTATGCCGCACGCCTATTCCGTAAAACAGATTATGTTTCGGTAAAAAGGCAAGACAGGCAGTGACTTGAAACTTCTACCATCTACCACTACTATAATGTGATTACTATACATACTATATACTACTACACATGATTGGATTGGTCCCGAATAAACTGGATTCTATTCTTCTGTGTTTGTATCTGGTCTTCCCGGTCGATTTTTTTTCCTTCTATGCCCAGTGATGATCTATTATTATTTTGATAATATTAAGAGGCGGACTTTTAGGCACTGAGCTGATTACCGAACTCTTCAATTTACTGAGGTAGCGAATGAAAAAAATGTTTTAAATTTTCATATTGCATATAATAAGCTTAGGATTGTAATTAATTCCCACAATAATTCAAGCTTAGTCGTGGCGGTGGGGCACAGCAGTCTGAGGTGAACCCAGCACCATGGGCGAAGCAAATTGAGCCCAGGGAGCTGCTCTTTGTACCCCTCTTATAAGAAGAGGGGACAAGGGCCGAGGATAGGAATCTCACCCCATTATACTGTACCGACGTTGGGAGGGTTTGTTCTGTGGTGCGGGACAACCTCTGTGGAGGTGGCGTCGGTCCCTCGAGGGACTGACTAGCCATCGAGGTTCCCTGTTTGCTCAACAGATCACCTCGCCAAAGGTGGCATTGGGGGCATCGCCGGGTTCTAGTGGGTAGAGCTGCGTCCACCTTATCACGGGCGGAGCCAGTCCCACATACCCGGTCCGCCTGGGGAGACCCACTCCCCCACAAGATGGGAAAAAAGGATTGTAATTAATAATACCATTGTAAGTAAATTTGATGATGATGATGATGATGGTGAAGTAAATTTGTTACGTTGTACATTGTTTTCTAATGAAAAGGAACTGGGGGCCCCTTATATCCACTGGGCACTAGGCTGCAGTCCCTATTTAAGGCTACCTAAACTTATGACGGTAATGTTGCATTTATAAAATTATCCATTATTTTCTATTGAAGAGGCTACCAACATACCTCTGTAAGCCCCTGGTATTGTAGGTCCGTGTGATGTCAGCGGCAATGGCGGGCGAGGCGCTGTTAGCTCGCTTGTCGTGGTCGGCCTCGCTGAGGGCCACAGAGCACGCTCAGAGGAAGGCGGCGGCGGCGGCGACCCGACGACATCTCAGACTGGCGCTTGTCTTCTGTATACCGGTGGGATAATATTTTACGTATTTATCTATTGTGTATAATGCCATTTTGAAACAATGGGGGCCCTATTACCTTCTTTCTTCTTTATCTATAGTCGACAATGACGTTTACCAATTAGGGGCCCAGGATGATGCAGGGGCATTAGAATCATAGGACATAGTTCTCTTTTTGAATATACGTACGTATCGGTCATAAACATCGTTGATGATCTGATAGTAATAAGGTGGCTCATCGATTGCGGGGCGCTAGGCACATGCCCCGAGTGTCCAATGTCAAAGATGGGTCTGATGGACTATATTTATTTAATAGGCTGGAAAGTTGGCTTGTTATTTTCGAGCCTATCAGATATTTTTGAAAAAATATTTTTGCGTTTGATAGCCCGAGGGTTGTAGGTTATTTATTACCATCGAGCATGCAACTGGACTAGAGCGGTAATATGTTATGTGTTTTGTATGAAAATAAATTTCGCCAAATTTGTGCTGAGAAGCTGCGCCGGTTCTGCACTCTGATTGACCGACTGATGGCCATTGATGGATGATTAACAGATTAGACGTACATACAGATCAATGGTTGGTTGAATTGCTATTACATCAGTGACATGTCACTGACCAGTTTCAGATGTTTTTGGCTCATATTACTACTCTATCCGGTTATATGCTCGATGTTTATTGGTGTAATAGAAAGTGCTTCTTGACGCACTTTAATTCCAATTAAGATATAATTACAGTTTTTAAAGATTTTTAACACATGTATTATGTTATTATTAAGCAAGAAAAGTAAACTCGTATTTCTCAGCTTATGTTTCACCGACCACCAAGATATACGCATCATCAGGAGGTCATATTTCTCCTGTAACTCTGTAACCATACGGGATCCGAGTTCTGGACCCTTCTAGAAATACATGGAACATACAATGTTTCTCTTGCGCACTTCATTTAGCGCACGCGCTCTTTACTGCTTCCTACAGCTACAAATATTACATGAAACTTTTATTAATATTCTTTTCTAGCTAAAATAAAGCGGTCGTAATGCAAACTATGTAAAACACGTTTAACCAGAGCAAAGAGCCAAAGGACACATTTATAAAGAGACCAAAACTGAAATGAAAATATACACTTTGTAAATAATATAGTAACAGAGTAAAAATTGTGTCACTTCAGCCGGGGGCCCCTTCGAGTTTGGGCCTTTTGTACATCTGACCTTGCATTTTTCCACAAAAAAAATTGTGTGTCACTTCAGCCGGGGGCCCCCCTTCGAGTTTGGGCCACTGTCTCCTGTCCGTTATGTAGCTACATATTATTACACCGATGTCTAATAAGTAATCCCACAAAAAACAGTTTCACTGTAAAATGTCGCGCCAAGTACACGTCTAACTATATACACGTATAGCAAAAATAAAAAAATAAACTAATCTTTACAAAAAATATGAAATAAAAAAACCAAGTACACAAAACCTCTCGGATTAAAAGAAACACTCATTAAAAACTGTGAAAATTGAAAAAACAATTGGTGTAGTATATTTACAAAAAAAAAGAAAAATTTGCAATCTACAAAAAAATATAAATTAGAAAAAAGTAATCATTGTGATTTTCAATAATTGCAAAATTTTTGTGGCAAATTTTACAATTGAAAACAATTTTTTAAACGTACTTTCCGCTTAAAGTTTTTTTTATTGCACGGTCTGTAACAATGGGAAAACAAATTGTATTGACAATAATAAAAGTATGACAAGTCAGAAATTTGAAGTAAAATTACTTACATAATATCATAATCAATACTGAAATTAACTTGTCTGTCTCTATTTGATTATGGGAACAAATATAAGTCATCAACATATAATGCTATAACAATTTTTACATCATTATTAATTTTTTTTAAAACACATGGCTCTATACGACTCCTTTTGAAACCTAACTCACATAAACATTGCTCCTCTCTCTAATACCATGATCTAGATGACTGCTTTAAACCATAAATTACTTTGTTTAACAATCTTATTCTTATTTGAATCACAATTAATAACTAGTTGAACCTTATAAATGTCCTCTTTAAGAAAACCATTTAAGAATGCTGTTTTAACATCTAAATGAGTGACATCTAAATTTAACTGAACAGATAGTGCGAACAATAATTTCAAAGTAGAAATGTCTGACATGTGGTGAGAAAGTCTATACATAATCAATACCAGGCCTCTGTGTAACCTTGTGCCCTTAGCCACTAAACATGCTCTGTAACATACACTATTATCACTATTTAATTTCCTTTTTCTTTTTATTCTGATTAATTATATTCAAATGGCCAATCTCCTATGACACTCTTCACTAATTACTGTTGAAGTAGGAGTAAAAAAACATTGTTTATGTTCCATGACCAACTTATAAACACCATCTTCTTGGTTTGCTACAGCCACCAAACAGTTTTTTCTATTGTAAACATAACAGCATTTCTCCGTTAACTCCACATTGTTTCCATTCTTGATAAGTTGACTAATGTAAATCAAGGGTTTACATTAATTTAATTGGTAGGAGATGAAGTCAAGAAACAAACTCCAGCGGCATTTATTATGCGGTTATGTCTAATTTTTAGAGTTTTGACCGAATAAAATCGGTTGAAACGAAATAAAAAAATACATTAAAATCACATTAAAGCACCACAATTACATAGATAGAGATAATACATCTCACTTTGTTAAATAATTTTGTTATTTCTCGAAAAATAATTAGTTATTAGACTGTATTATCATTTTTCTTTCCAATTGGCATTTTCTGTTGGAACCGGCTAAGACCTGAGGCCATGCTGCCATATCTGTTGTGTTAACAAAAATATCTTGTCTGTGCTTTGGAGAAACGGCGGAAAATGCCAAAAAGCGCGGCTCTGCCCCTCTAGCACCCATCAATCAACTATCACTTCCCATTCTATTCACCCAGAACAGTTCACCATAATATTCGCCAACGAATCACATTATATATTACAGAGATTAAGTTTTAAAACAAACACTACAGAAAACCATCAGAACAGTCCTACAATAGAAAACCACTCCAGAACAGATCTCCACAATATTCGCCAACCAATCACAATATATACAGTTTTTAAAACAAACACTAGTAAATCACTCAGAATGAACAAAACACAAAATAACAATTAATTAACGGGAAACTGGGAAGAAACGAAGAAGATTGAGCTCTTAACAGAACGAATATATGAAACAAAAGACGTTTATCAAATAAAAAATACGACAGAAAAAATATATTATACGAAAGACGTTTATCAAATATAAAATATGACAGAAAAAATAAATAAAAATAAGCTATAGAGAATACAAGAAAAAAAAACGAAATACTTAATTTTTAATACAACACCGTATATTGATAACGATAGGCAGCATGGCCTCTAGCCTTTGCCTGTTCCGATAGGATAAAACTAAATAACAAGCAAACAACTTCGATGTCAAAACTCAAAATTCTCACTGTAATGTCATATAAAATATTTTCTCTGAACCTCTTTAATCGCAAAACGGCGCAAGCAATAATTTTCATGTTTGAAATGTATTAAATAATTGCTGAGACCCAATATTTTTTTGTAATATGTGTAAAATTCGTAAAAAGAAACTTATTAAAAATAGTGTGAAGTCTTAGTGTTTTGGCAATAATAACAAAATAAAGCCCCAAAAATTTTTTGTTATGTTTTGGAGGTTATGTTTACATATGTCTCGAGAATATATACACAGTGCCTCACGCCAAACTACTTGGATGTGTTCTTGGCGCTAGACACTAACGTGTCTCCTGACAAGAAACAATGGCTACCGTTAATATAATATGCTTATTAATCTAATGTTTCCTTATTATGATAATTACAGGAGTATATTAACTATTTAGGCTTAAACCCTCAAAAGTACTAAATATTTTTTTTTTGTGATTTTGACAGGGTTCAGAACCCCACCATGGTTCAGTCCAAGCATTGGCGGTGGGGCTCAGTAGCCTAGGGTGAGCCGCTGCACCATGGGCGAAGCGAATTGAGCCGAGGGGCTCTTACGAAAGTGCGCTTACGCTCTCTAAGATTTTTATTATATAATACACATCCATGAGCCAGGAACTCAGAAAACTTTTTGTTCCCTGGCGGGATTCGAACCATTTATATTAAATATACGTTTTTATTTCCAGTGGTTCGTATCAAACTATTTATATCGCCTTAGCCTGCTGCACACGAGCACATGCTCGGCGACGCTGTACACTTCAACTACGGGCGCGTTGACGCTCACTTGGGGGGCGTTGTTCTCGCAGGTGCCCGCCGATAGGTTCACGCCCACCAAGTGTCTGGCGGTGCTGCTCACGGCCGCTGGACTGGTGAGTTGTAGTTATAAAAGTCACTGTCCAAAAACGACTTCATCATAATCATCAGCCTCTATCCGTCCACTGCTGAACATAGGCCGAACGGATAGCCGACGGGCCAATAAGGATCAAGAATGGAGGTCGCGTTTGGGTAGACGAAATGTTGGTCGGCCATTAACCAGGTGGGAAGACGATTTCCGTACAGTGACCGGTCCGTGTTGGATGCGAGTAGCGAGGGATCGTGGCGTTCTTTGAGGGAGGCCTGAAAACGACTTACTATGGGTTTATTGCGCTGCTCTCCCTAGTCTTAGTAGTACAGTTGTTTTATTTCACGGAAGCGGGTGGGCCATATTTGTAGTTGTGATGCGACAGACGCACGTTCTTGTGTTGTAACTACAGGGAGCGTATCAGCGAACTGAACTGAGCGCTCCCGAGCTTACGCACACAAAGATAATGTGCATGTCCTAGATAAACCCTGTGAGATTTTGTGGCTGGGTTTTTTATGAAAAATATATTCTACTTTTTTGTTTTAAAAAAATAAATAAATAAAAATGTACAATTATACCACAAAGCTGACTTACCGCTATATAATAGCAATAGACATAAAAAGTCACTGTCATAAAACTACTACTACCACGCCGTGCCGCGCTCTCGGTTGCATGGGTACCACCATTGCTTGTTTCTTTCGTCAAACAGCTTTGCTGTGTTTCGGGGAGAAGGGCAAGATAGGCAGCGTAATACTGGCATAGAGACTTAACATCTTATATAACAGGACACATGAATGAGTCCCTGAGTTAGTTCCAGGTAAACTCGTTTCCGTTCATGGGCGACGCTGACCATCAAGTGGCACTTCTGCCATTTTGTCTATCTAAATAATTAAAAAAGACTAAAGTATTAACTGACTTAAGATGCACGTCGTACAATTACTAATTATGGTTTTATTGCGGGAGTCCATACAAAACTCCATGAATAAAAACAGTGGAGAACAAAAGTTACGATGTCGGGAATTATGTCTTAAATAAACCACGATGGAATCCTTAAAAAAGTAGTTTCGACGTGATAATGAAATCTTTTCTTAATTAATTTGGCATTCAATTAGGTAGTATTTATAATTGCACTTGAAATATTTTAACACTAGCTATTGCCTGCAGCTTCGCCCGCGTTACTCAACTTCTATAAGTCACAGAGTGATGTTACATAGCCTATAGCCTTCCTCGATAAATGGGCTATCTAACACTGAAAGAATTTTTCGAATTGGACCAGTAGTTCCTGAGATGAGCGCGTTCAAACAAAAAAACAAACTCTTCAGCTTTATAATATTAGTATAGATTTAAGACCAAATTTTATGTGTTTATTAATATTTTTTAGGTAGTGTTAAGTATATCGGAAAGCCATCAAAGCAATTGGACGGCGCTGTTGGCAGCTTTGGGCTCGGCCTTGTGTTACTCCATACACTTAATGCTCTTCCGAAGGGAGCTTAGGAAAGGAAACGGCATCAACTCATTCCTTCTTGTTGGTGAGTTTGAAACTAATAGTTTTTTTATGTCAATACTGTCCTAATATATCTGCACAATCAAAAGTTATGCAGATGCATTGCCCTCCTTCTCCCTATCCCCCACTGGAAACTCACAAACCACACGAAACGCGACAGCATAGCTGTCATTTACGCCGGTGTTATGTGAGCGAGAGGTCACCCCGGTCGTGCCGTTAATGTTAATGGAAAATAAATGTAAATTTACCACTATCACGTTATATAATAAAAGTAAATCTTGCTAATATGATCGGTGATAACCTAATTCCTTGATTTCATGGAGACCCAAAAATAGGACGTATAATGGTCGCTAATGTAACATATTGTTTTAGGTGTGGTTGGTTGCGCGAGCGGTTGTCTCGCATGGGTGATGGGCGGGTTGTTAGCGGTGGGCGGGGTCGAGAGGGCGGAGCTGCCGCCCGCGCGCCTGTGGAGCTGGCTCCTATTGGATGCGGCGGTCGGGCCGCTCCTCATAGAGTCCTTGTGGCTATGGTATAGCTGGATTTTACAATAATTGTTCATTGACATTACGATCAATTTAACTTGACCATATTGAACTTACTTCTACAGAGTTCGAAGCATTTATACGAAAAAAATCACTTGCAATATTTGAGACATACAAACTTTGTCATATAAATCAAGGTTTGTGTTGGACAAATGTTTAATTTTTCCTTAATACAGCATCTACTAAATTGACAAGTCATTTGTTGGCAGCCTTATTAAATTGTGCTTTAAAAGTACTATGAACTGAGAAAAAACACGAAAGATATGATATTCGTTGTTATCACCAGGGGTAGATCCCTCACGTCGTGTCGCACGGCGACGGGGGCGCTCGCACTGACGCTCCCGCTGGCGGCGGTGGCGGGGGCGTGGCGCGGGGAGGGCGTGGGTGCGGCGGGCGGGGCCAGCGCGCTACTGGCGGCCGCCGGCTGGCTGGCGGCGAGCGCGGACGCACACGCGCCGCTAACGCCCATCGCGCGCCTTCTTACGCGCCTGCGGGCGGGCGACGGATTCACGTAAGCACATATACTTATTGACAATGTTACTTGCAACTTTAAAATTATTTTAAATGGGATATTTACCAAATTTTTATTTTAGCTTCGCGGCGCTCAGTCCCGTGAACAAGAAATTCGTAAATAATGTCGAAATATCGAGCTCCACGTGTATATTGATACACGATGTTTATTTAAAATCATAAATGCCACAAACTGTCGCACAGTAGGCAGGGTTGTCTATTCTCTTGGAGACTCTGGACACGTTAGGGTAGTCTGACCTTTTTGACTGATAGGACTCCTTTGTTATTACGACTCACATACGATCTCGTGAAAAAATTGAAGTAGGTGTGTGTAGTCGGGGCCTTCTAAGTTATTGGACATATTAAAATAGCTTTTTTAATGTCATAAGGAGGCAACCGAGCAGTCGGATCCTTATAGCTGGCAATATCGTTTGAAAACTGCAGAATAGATGCAGTCAGGGGCGTATAGGCTTCAATAGCCTGGAGCTCTGGGCACATTACAGCAGCGGAATATTTTTTTATAGAGTCCTTTCTGATCAGGATATTGGAATAATTTTATCAAATTATTGTATTGTCATCATTCCTCGTTAAATCTACAAATTTTGAACGAAATGTGGCCTTTTGAAGTGAGTCTAAATCGTGCCCAAAGAAGTCAGTTACAAACAAACATACATACAGGCCAAGCTTATAAAAGCGTGTTAAAAACTATAAAACACGCTTTAGTAGCAAACCGAACTAAAAATTTAAAAATATTTTTAATAGAGGAATTAAATGGTTTAACAAAAAAAAATGATATGACATTGTAAAATGTAATAATGAGGTCGTCGACGGAAGTCGATGGCGCGAACTCCAACTAAATGAATGCTATCTCACCTGACATAGTGCGCGAACATGTGTGCTAGAATGAAATGCACAATGATTCATTCCTAAAATGTCCTTTTAGCAAAACAGTTATTATAGAAAAACTATTAAGTGTATCTTTTTAAAATAAATTTATTTCAACTTTTGAATAACAAAACTATGCCTGTACGGGCTTTATATTGGAGCTTTCGTGCTCCGTATACTATTTATTTTCAACCAAAATTGGGCTTGGGGAAAAATCCGTGTTGAAATACGAAACTTTAGAAGCTTGTATTTTTTTAATGTATATTATTTTACGATTTTGGGTACATACAGACATAGATAATGACGAGATCAATTTATATTATCCTTAGTTTTGAATGGTCAACGTCAAACATTGCAGTAATTTCTGTTCTGCGTTTGTAAAGATGAGCGACTTGTGTAACCTTAAAATATTTCATCGATATCTGTTTCTAAAAGTGAAGTTATATAAAATAGTATAAAAACTTAGTACAAGCAACGAATTAGAAAAGGTATGGAATAAGAACTGCGCTAAAAAACGATTCCTCGCAAACTACAATCAAGTGGGCGGGGCCAAAAAAAGTACAATCAATTTGTCTCTCAGTCTGCTGCGTGTTCTGTGACAGTCTAGACGACCGTTGCGTTGACGAAAAAATCGTTTCCCAGAGACAAAAATGACCTCCTATGTTGTAAAATGATGTAAGAGACGAAAAGAAGGAAGTAAAAAGCAAACTGGGATAACTTATCACAGGTAAGTTAATAATTTCGTATTTTATTCACGCTTAAATAACCTCCATATAAATTTTTGTGGTCAGTATTATGCAATCAGCAGGCAGCCGATTTTATATACTAAAGTGTTATATTAAATTTTAGATTGAGTATGTACCGAGTTTTTATATTTATATTTTTATACCTTATTTATGTTTTTATCAATTATTTACTTTTAGTTTCCCCATAAACGAGATTCGGCGTTTACAATGGATTGCAGCAGTCCGCTTAGAAAGAAGAAAAGATGACTGGTTACCGACTAACGCCAGTAGAGAGTCTTCTATACATTTTGGAGGTTCTTCTCAGTACTAATGGAACATTTAATTGACGTTCAAAAAGATACTTTAATGGTTCTATTTTGAAAAAAAATATATGTTAATTTCTTACTAAAGAGAAATACAACTATTTTGACTTGTGATTTTTATTTTATGCCCCATTCCCATTTTTCAAACATTATTGACATTTTAATAATAAAAAACAAGGTTACAACAGACTGTCAACTACTCTAAGGCTTAAAAAATATACGAAATATCGACAGATTCTGTATAGTGAGTAAATAATGACTTACTCTCAATTTGATAATAATTATTGGTTAAAAACAGTCATTTTATTACTCGTCATATTCAGACAAAATAAATGTAGGTTTCCACATTTATTCATATAATCAATTACTTTATAATAAAATTTATAAATGTCAGACTAATGCATAATATCATCCTTCCACATCTCAACTGACATTGTCATTGTACATGTCGCGTAATAGTCCATCACTTTCGCACTCACTTTCTTTGATATTTCAGTTTCATTTTATCACTATCCTCCTAAATTAGATTGCGCCTTATATGGATAGATGGACGAATTCATGTGCACATATTAAATTTAGCAAAGTATTTTGTATTGCGCGTGTGCAAATCGTGTTAGTATTATCAGTTTAGTAGTGTGAGTTTGGAACCATATTTTTCCGAGCTTTGTAAGAGAGTTATGTTTCCATACCTTTACTAATTCGTTGAGTACAAGCACCACGCTAAAATTTAACAAAACAAAAGTTAACGCGCGTGCGTGTGTGTGCGTGCGTGCGCGTGTGTGTGTATGTCGTTTTATATTACAATAATTATATACATTTTCTTGCAGACAAATAAGAAATATATCGGAGTTAGACGAACAGTCGGAGGCGCTGATGTCGTCGGACGAGCCGACGTAACCCGCACAAGCCGTGGCCGTCTGTGTGCACTAGTCTTACATAGTAACATGTATAGCATTTCTAAAAGCTTATTTGCTACTCTAAGTAATCATTCCACGACTGGAAGTTTGTACATATAAATATAGTATGTGTTACACTGTATGTTGTTTTGATGTTTAGTTCAATGATTGTGTCCTATAATGTTAAGAGTTTTCGAGATTTTTGTTTAATATCAGTATTTTTAAACTGACTTTATCCTGAATTTGATTGTAAGTAGATAAGATGCTTTATTATAAAAGACGATTTTATTTCTCTTTTGTTGTTATTTAATAACCTATAAATACGACAGCAATCTCAAACAGACCTCCAAATAAGATTATTTGGAGGTCTGTTTGAGATTGCTGTCTAGAAGTAGACTTTGTACAATGGAAGGCGTGCATCCATTATCAGAACCCGACCAATTTTTAAAAAAATAGTTGGACTGTTATTTTATTAAACTAAACCGATTAATTTTTAAAAAATAATTGGACTACATATTATTTTATTATTTAATTAAAGCTTTAATTACTTGTTTTAATTTATTGCGTAATAAATTATATTTTATCAAGTACCAGTCATCACAAGGGTCATTTCTATTGAATAAAACAAAATAATAAAATAAGTACTGGTAATTTTTTAAAGATCCACTATACTATTTAATATTTTAGAGATAGCACATGAGTGCGCGATTTTGCACATGCGCAGATATCCCCTCCACTTATCACTCAGCGCTACAGTTACGTGCCCGGACGTGTACGCATCATTCATTAGTGAAGCCGCTCGCCTTAGGTTTTCCCGCCATTTGTCCATACGTCAGACTTAGTTTCGGCTTTACCAAACAAAATATACTAAGCTTAATGCTTATATTGATTACGAAAGAATTGGCAGCATGGTCTCTGGTCTTAACCTGTTCCAATAGAAACGAAAAATAAATCAAATGTCAAAAATGACGACTAGTTAGGACGGAGAGTTTTGAGGTTATTACTTATTAAAGTTGAGTAATAATATTAACAAAAATATGTATTCTTCTTAATAATAGATGATAAGCACATCACCTTCATACCAGAATGTCGCTCGCTATTAAGATGAGCATTAAATGCGTTCTGCCATACAGCAAGTTTGTATATCCATTAATGCAAAATGGAATCACACATATCTGCAAATACAGTAGCAAAACAACACCTGCGGATCAGTATGTTAAAGATTTCACCGACTGGGAGACTTTAAATAAAAAGAAGAAAATAAGTAAGGCCATGAAAGCTTATTTAGATCGTGCAAAAGAACACGACGAATTCATGAAAAAGCAACAATTTGAATACGACATAGGCAAAAGGCATCTTGCTAATATGATGGGTGAGGATCCAGAAACCTTTACTCAAAAGGATGTGGATCGAGCTATAGAGTATTTATTTCCTAGTGGTATATATGATCCTGCGGCTCGGCCACTCATGAAGCCCCCTGAAGAAGTATTCCCCGCTCGTAAAGCAGCTGAGTTTGATGAAGCCGGTCGGCCTCATCATTTCCTCTTTTATACTGGAAAACCAAATTTTTTCAAACTGCTGTATGACGCTGCTGAAAACATTCAAAACTTATATGCGTTTGAAGATAAAGTTATCAGAAAAAAAGCAACCGCTAATCCAAATGAAACAATAGATTTAAATTCTAGTGTCTGGCTCACCAAAGACCAGCTAGAACAAGTATTAGTGGAACAGATCAATGACTTGGAATATGACAACTTCAAGTTGGTTATGGAAAGAATGGTTGCATTACCTTATTCTTATACATGTAAAGAATTCATAGAAAAATATAGAAGACCCCTTATGATGCAAAAATTTGCATTGGAAATACCAAAGCCGAGTTATGATGAAAATGGCCGGGCATTTATAACGACATATGAATGTTTACGCAAAAAAGCCAGAGGTGACGTTACTATAAGATCTCCAGGTACTGGAAAAATTACTATAAATGGAAAAGACTTAACATACTTTGAAGACGTTCAGCCCAGAGAACAAGTTCTATTTCCACTTATTTTCACCGGTATGCAAGACAAGGTTGATGTTGAATGTAACATTGAGGGTGGAGGTACTACTGGACAATCGGGTGCCATAAGATGGGGTATTGCTTGGGGTCTACGTAGTTTTGTTGATAAACCTATGTTAGAAGCTATGCAAGTTGCAGGATTACTTACAAGAGATCACAGGAGACGTGAACGTAAGAAGCCGGGTCAACCTGGAGCCAGGAAGAAACCAACATGGAAGAGGAGATAAATTTATAATAGTTTTGTGAACAATAAAGTATACACATTAGGTCAACAATTATTTATTTTTATAACATCAACTTTTTTTCCTGAATGACTTTTTCATTGTCTTCTTTCTTCCTCCAATTTTCTTTTGGAACATATGATTCTTTCTTTCCTTGTTATAAATCCTCTTTTTCATTACCGATTTTAACTCCCTTCTATCTTTTGTAGCTTCTGTCTCACTATTTTTACTAAAGAATAGTAAAGCATCTAAAACAAAGATAAAATTTGTGTACTTAACATACTTCATGTAATAAAATAACTTGTTTGTCTGTCACTATATCAATTTACTTGAATTGAATGTGTAAGTATATTCCTGCCAAAACTAAATGTACTCTCCCGAGTTTTATAACAAACTTGTAAATTCATGAATACTATAACAATCTTTTGAGAATATAATATGGCCATCCCAGAATCATGTGTACTTCTGCTATATAAAAACTATCATAAAACTTATTTTAAAATTAAATTATGATCCCTAAGAAATTTTTATACTGCAGATTTTACCATATTATGAATCATGTCTTTGTTAATATTTTTAGCTTTTCTGTCTACTGATGCCCTAATGGAAATTCTAAACAATGAAGAATGTAATAATTATTTCAGCTCAGAACTACCTTCTAGTCTACTGTCATTTTCAGTAAAAAACAATTTTTCTCTCCATACAACTTTAGGCTCAGCGATTATAGGCTCAATGGTTTTTTTTACATTTTTAACATCATCTTCATTTTCTGAGTCAGAAGAATCATACACAAATGGATTCTTTTCGCCAGGATCTAAAGGATTTCTCACTTTCTTATCCTTTTTATTATCCAATGGAATAAAATCGGCATTCTGTTCTGTATATTCTGAAAATTAAATTTTCAATAAATTATTTCATCTCAATAAATGTAGTTCTTTTTTTTTTTTTTTTTCTTTCACGCCGGGAAAAACTACCACGCGGGTATGTGGGACTCGCTGCTCGCTCGCTCTACCCACTAAAACCCGGCGAGTGCCACCAATTCCGCCTTTGGTGAGGTGCCCCGGATCTAGAAAACAAACAGGGCACCTCGACGGCTAGTCAGTCCCGCACCGCTCACCCTAGGTTACTGAGCCCCACCGCCACGACAAGGCCTGAACCATGGTAGGGCAATGTAGTCACAAACAATGTAGTCCTACATTAACCTTGTTTAATTGTGTGTTATAGCTACAATGCTTATTAATGCTTTTAATAAGAATAAATACAATCTTATAATTATGGTAACCAATTTTCCAAGAACCAAAAAAAGATGTTGAATTACTGACATCTGCTACAGATTAATAATTAATTACACTACAATAAAGGAGAATATATAAATTACCTTCTCCATTTTTACTATCACTAGCGAATAAACTTCTCAGGCTAAATTCTTTTGGCTGCGTGATAGCTTCTTTAAGAGTGTTACTAATTTTATAAAACTGCTCTTTAGATACTTCTACTTTCTCCACAACAATTTGAGGTTTTTCTGAAATTTCCTCTTGTAATTCCTTGTTCTTTTTCTTCCTAGCTTTCTTTGATTCCGGTTTTTGTTCAACAGGTGCTAAGAACTTAGAATGATCCGGATGACTTGGGTCAAAACGTAACATGCCAGGCTTCAATCTAGATACACCATAAAATATTCATGTTAATTGTTTCATCTTGGAATCACAAATAGAAGTATTTCACTGATATATTGCTACATTATTACTAAGTGATATAGACTTCAAAAGTAATCATCATCAGTCTAGATATGGCTATAATACTATAAGTTTATACAGGCAAAGCTGCGGGCAACACCTAGTTACAATATAATATAATAGTGGCCTGTGTGGACATCGTCCTGCCAGACATTAAGGCAAATTTTCAAAACCATGCCACTATTCGAGTTAGACCAAGCTTACTAAAATCTTATTGATTACATTCGTAGATAATGTCGAAATATCAAGCTACAAGTGTAAGTGTAAAACATGGTAAATATTGTAATGAAAATTACCATGAGGATTTTTATTTTATGTACATATCCAACAGTGAATAATAATAATCTAATAGTAAACTTGAGGATGATAGAAATAAAGTAAATACTATCTTTCTTACTTTGTTTTATCTTTAACATCAGATGTCCTTATTTTAATTGAAACACCAAGTACATCTTGTAGAATATCTAGCTGTTTGGATTTTTCATCAACTTGCTCCAAATCAACTGCTTCATGATCATTGCCTTCATTATCATCCTCATTCTCGTCATCTTCAACAAATCTCTCATCCAATGCAAATCTCTTATCCGCTTTATATCTTGATTGCATTTCTAAAACCTTAAAGCATCACCGGTATTATTTTATTAATAAAAATATATAAGGGATACCACAATCCATTAGTAAAGCATTAAGTAGACATATAAAAAATCACCAAAAAATACCATTCATTTCTTTCAAAAATTCAATTTTTACCTTTTGACCCTTCTTTCCTTCATAATGCTTTTTCATATCAAAATTTGTTTCATCATCACTTTCATCATCATCAAATAAATTCACTTTCCGATTTGAAGCCTTTCCATCGACCTGGTCACTACCATGTGAATGCAGGACTGACTGATGCTCAGGTCCATTATCTTCTTCTGTATCCGAGAAAATCACCTTTTTGTTTGCTTGTTTATCCTAAAAATATTTATATACATTGTAAATATAAAGTATCTTCAAATAATATTTTACAGTCCAGTTTCCACAGACTACTTACAATACTTATTAATCCAGTTTTAATAATATTTTTCTTTTCATTAAACTCCTGTCTCTTTCTTTTGATTGACTCTAACCTTTTTCTGTCAGCATTAATTTTTTTAACATCTTCAACTTGCAGTACATTTCTATCATGAATATTTTTATCATTGCCATTTGGTAACTGTGATTTTGGATAACTTGCTTCATGTTTAGATATTTTAATATGTTTGTCTTCATTATTATCTGGAGTGACATTATCATCATCATAAAATTTTCGTTTTTTATTAAAATTATTGCATACTTTCTCTATAACTGGTATTTGCGTAACAAAATCATTAGCAACATCCTGCAATGAATAAGATAATTGTGAGATATAAATATTGAATTCTATTGAACTCTTTTGTCCCCTCTACTTATAAGAGGGTACAAAGAGCAGCTCCCTCGGCTCAATTGGATTGAACTAATCCAATCTATACATATTCTAGAAACTCACACCTACTTATGAGAAGAGAACCTTATCCACAATTTGAAAATCAACACTTTGTTATGTTTTTTTTTTGTTGATTTTACCTCAAAATTAAATATATACACAGCAAATATGGTCATAGGCATTTTTTTCTTCTTTAGACCTAACAGATCTGACAATTGAGCAGCTGCAGACTCGTTTCTTTGAAATCATCAATCTTTGTGATAGAAATTACCTTATTTGTGCTGGTTTTTTGTGTTTGTTCTCTTTCTCTTTGTAATCGTTCTAAGAAACTTTCACGAGCTCGAGTAACATACAACTTTTGTCCCTGGAAATCCTGATCCGAAAAATGTTTGATACCTGTAATCACACACATCTTAATTAAATATTACAAAGGCTTTGTATGTTCGTTGTTGGTTTTATAGAATCGGCTTGAAATTAAGAATTAAATTATTGCTGAATCTGATGGTTCATACTTGACAACAAAACACCTCATTTTAAATGTTCAATTCATTTAATAAACAACTTAATATCTTGAGGCATTTTTATTTGAACTTATCAAAATACATTTTATAATTCATGAAGTATGCAAAAATGTTAACCTCATGGCTCACTTTATCCCCTAACCTTTTCCAAGCGATTCCTAAAAAAAATGTTGTATTTAATTCGTGCTCGTGTGCACAATATCAGGTTGATAATGATATAATGTACATATTCTATTGGTATTTTATTTTTTAATTTTTTTGTGAATAGGTATTTCAAATTATATATCAGCACATATGGCAAATATAATTAACAAATAATACTTACATGATTCAACATTAAAATTAGAAGCTGATAACGTTATAAATGCAAAAACTTTTTTATCATTTTCAGCACCAGGTTTAGTTTTTATATCTATATTGGTTACATCCCCATAAACATTAAAGGCTTTACGCAAGGCGTCCTCATTTAAATTTTCTGGCAAATTACCGACGAATAAACGGGTAGCAAAAGCCATATTAAATAAGTTATTTTTGATTATTATTTCATTTTCCATTCACAAACAGCATGCATGGTCCAGCACCTAGTATTTACGATTCTTCTTCTTCTTCTTTTATTTTTGGCATGTCAGCGTCGCAACTTTCGTTGTGCAACATTCTGCCAGTGTCAAGTATGAGATTAATGAAAATTACGGAGAAAATAAAATTTTGATGCAAGCAAACCAATTGTTTGGGTTTTGTTACCTGCAGACAAATATAACAAAGATTTTAGTAATTATCGGGGAGTTATACATCTAGGGTAGGGTCTAAACAAAATTCTACTCAACATTTGATTTAACTATACAGGTTAATATAATTAATGTTAATTATCTAAAAAAATGGCATACAGTCTCAACAGTCGTGAAAATTACAGTTTAATGTTATTAATATTAATGAATTTAGAAATATGAATTCGGGGTTGTTCTTCTTTTATTTTCAACTGTCATAAGTCATTACTCATTAGTCATTACAAGTAGACAAGTAGACAGAGTAAAATAGTACAGGATTCTCTGTCTACGCAAGTATCAAATGGAATTGACATTCGCGTATACCCGAAAGACGCCCGAAAGGGACTGGCATATTTTTGCCGGGATACCACATTCATGATAATAATTCCACTTTTTTTTCTTGAAACAAGTGTATTCAAAATAAAAATACTGGAAAGGATTGATAGATAACTATAGGCATGAGCCCTACCCAAACATTCATTGTAATTTAATACAACTGTATTGTTCTTGATTATCGAAAATATGTAATAACAAATAAACCGCTAAAAACATAAATGACAAAAAAGAAAGCCAACGTCCTCCTAATATGTATGATCTATAGTATTTAGCCTTTTGCGATAAAAATAAACACATTTGTAATGGTTTATTTCGAAGATTCCAGTCACCCTTTTATAAATTACCATATTCTTACTATAACACATCACCCACATGTTTTATTTACTTGGTTTCAGCCCGTAAATGTAGCTAAAACCAGCCATGAGCTGAGAATATCAGTCCCCCATAATAATAATAATAAAAGAAACGGAGGAAACTTCGAGGCACACGGTTGTGATTTTTTGGGGTCCCGTTAATTAATTGTTATTTTGTTCATTCGGAACGGTTTTCTAATAAAATCGGTTGTCTGTAAAGTCGGTGTACTGACGATAGTTGAACGTGACAACGTCATAAGAAAATGGAACGCTTCAGAACGAGGTAACGCCGCATACGTCATGTTTTTTCATCTGTGCAGCCGGCTCCATCGAATTATAAGACGTTGTCACGTCAATAAAATAATAATAATAATATCTATAGACGCTTTCACACCACGTCAATCTGGTCCCGTGGTAAGTTGTAACTTGTGTTACGGGTACCAGACAAAGGAAATATATTTAATACTTTTATACTATACATATATTTAAGATTTTTATTATATAAAACACATCCATGACCCAGGAACAGAAAATATTTTTGTTCCCTGGCGGAATTCGAACCCGCAACCTCCAGCTTGAGCGCCAACGCACTTACCACTGAGCCACAGAGGTCGTCTATAGTGTGTGTGGGTATTTCTATAGTGTTTGTTTTAAAAATTTTATCTGCAGCCGGCTGCACGAACGAAAAATTATAAGACGTTGTCACGTCAAAAACATGACGCATGTGGCGTTACCTCGCTCTGAGGCGTTCCAATTTCTTATGACGTTGTCACGTTCAACTATCGTCAGTAAACCGACTTTACAGACAACCGATTTTTTTTTGTTAGGTAATCTACAGTTTTATAAATACTAAATTATTAACTTTGCTGCAACAAAATAAAAAGGTTATGATAATGTACATTTTACATATATCATAATATATTTAAACAATTTTCCCATTCACAAAAGGAATAATGCGGATAAATTGTTTGCCTTTAAAAGATTTATGTCCGTTATGCTGTGACATTTATTCAATTTTATTCGAATTATTTGTTTGTACATTTGATGGACGTCAGCTTTGTAAAATACTATGCTCTGTGCGTCAGTTGTAAAAAATATCAAAACCGACGCTGTTGGTTGAAATAATATTAAATGGTTAATAATATAAACAATTAATTTCATGAGTTAACTTAAATTTAACCAGTGATATATAAAGCAAAACAATATGTCTGATAGTGACGAGGATTTAACAGAAAACAATGTGTTCCCAAATGAAAATACGGTAAGTTCGTACATTTTTAACTTAAAACAACGATTTATATTGCTATTTATTTATTTTAGGACGTTGTTATGGTTAAATTTTGATGTCATTTGTTTTAATGTTCTAAAAGTAATCCTAATTTCTGATGAAATAGTACATATTAATAAGCATTTGGTTTAAAGTAAATTTTATATAATATTTTGCAGTTTCTACGTGGACAAGGTCCCTTTATGAATAATAAATTCAGAAGAATGGAATCTTCCATATACAGTAATGCAATATCTTCCCAAAACCTAATGAATGGCTATGGCTTCAATCAAAGAAGTATTTATCACAGAAGAGAAACATCACCTATGTCTATGCAAAGTGTTCCTGATTTTAGCCGACATAATTACGATGGTTCTTATTATGGACGAGGCATAAGCTGTCAGAGATCAGTTATTAATGGAAGAAGTCAATCACCGGCTTCAGTGGGAAGCATGGGTAAGTTTTAAAATGTACCCAATAATTCAAAACAGTGACTATTACATAAATAATACTTTAATAATCATATTACTTTGGAGTTACGGTAACAGTGTCATTTCAAGTTCTTCATTTCTGATTGCATTGTTACAGAAAGTTTTAAGTTATTTACCAAATGGATCAATTTATTTGAATATCAATTCAGAATGTGTAGATGCTAGTTTTAAATAAACTGTATTTTGTTCCTCATTTCTTATGACGATTTCATTTACTCATTAATTGCTTGTTTAATAAGCTCTTATGAATAACATGTAATAGGTATTTAACATAATAACTGGCATGGCAGGTCTTATTTTAATGCTTACAAACATATTTAGATTGAATGGATAAGTAGAAATAAAGGCCATACTATCTGTTTATTTACATATGCTATCAAAACTCCCTACGATACATTTTAGTTTTAATAATATAGAATCAATCTTTAAACCTGCAGTAAATTTGATATTATATTATATCCATTTTGTTCAGATTCAACTACAAGTGCTGCATATGTTGCTCAAATATTTAAAAATATGAAATTCAATAAATATGATAAAAGGATTATAAATGAGGCTTACAACAAATACTTTAGAAACCGAGCTAGAAGAAGAATTGGGAAAAGGCGGAAGTTAAAATTATT
Organism: Helleia helle; assembly: GCA_963853865.1. NCBI lineage: Eukaryota > Metazoa > Arthropoda > Insecta > Lepidoptera > Lycaenidae > Helleia > Helleia helle. The sequence continues at coordinate 8,601,838 of OY971433.1, read as the reverse complement.
TTTAAAGCATAATAGACGAAAATCTGGTGACGACTCAGGAGACGATGGAAGTAATTCATCAATAAGCAGTGATGATAATAGATCAGTCAGATCCGCAATTCCAAGAGAGAATATACTGAGACCAAGTAATAGGGCAAATCGAACTGAGATATTACATTTCCGAGCCACAATGAAAGAAAGTGACATGTATAAAGACTGTACAGAAAACTTGAAACACAGCACACTTAAGAATATGTTCAATGGGCATAATACAGTAATGCACACAATTCCCGAAAAAGCTAACAACACAGTTATTGGAATACAAAGAGAAAAAGATAACAACCCAATAAGTAATATAGTACAAGAAAAAGTTAATAATGGATTAGTAGGAATGCAAAAGGAAAGATTTACTAAAGGATTTATGTTGCCATCTCAGAGATTTAATAAATCAATTGTGAAACCAATAGCTAACATACCTCTTAATAGTGAAGTTTGCTTATTATCAGAAAGAAATAATGCTAATAACACAGATAGCGAAAATGAAGACATTTTTTCTAATAGAACTATCAGCGAGAATACTGAATGCCGTAAACGAACACTAGAGAATAATGATATTATTTGTCCTGAAGAAAAAAGAAATAAATTGTGTCCTAATATATCAAATATATTGAGGGATGATATTACATTCAAGAAACCCCAAATGCCACTGAGAAGACAAATAAAAGCAAAACCAAACTTTCTTTCTGAGTCAATTAATTCCAAGTTATCACAACCAATTGCAACTAGTATTGGCCAAGCATCTTACTTGTCACAATCTCATAGTCATGATAAAAGTTTATCACAACCTTACAGAAAACATAATGGATTCCTTAATATAAGAAATACAGTCCATACAAAGACAGATAACTCAAAACAAGTAAATACTGACAGTGATAATGATGCAATATTTACTCCTAACACATCAGAGAGTAATAGTTTGAAAAGTAATTCAACGCAACCAAATGTAATAGTGTCAAATGGTACAGATGATAGAAATAACAATGATAACAAAATTGCATTACCACCTAAAACAAGTAAAGCTTCAAAAATAAAAAAGAATAATACCAAAAAAGATTGCCAGGAGTTATCAAAGCAGATGCAAGATAAAGATAAACTAACAGACGAAGCTAATGCAGAAATACTTATTTCCAAATCATTACAACCATTAGTTGGTAATGTGGAAATTATAACAACTATTCCAAGAAGTAAATCACAAACAAAGCAAGTATGCACTGAGGATGGAAATGATGTGAATACTTCTGAAAAGCCACTATCTATAAGCGAAGTATCAATGAAACCAAGTTTCATAAAAAGAAAACTTTTTACTCAAAAGCTTGATATAGCTGAAGAAAAAAATATGAGTAATGATAATTCTATAAACAGCCCTCAGACAAGAAATTATAAATCCAGAGAAAAAAATAAAGTTCGCAAGTTGGCCACATCACAGTCATGTCTCAGTCGTGACATAATTGGCGAGGAAAATATTTTAGATTTAATACATAAGATTGTTCCAGCTGACCAAATAAATATGACAGCGGCATCTAATCAAAGAACAAGAAAAAGCAATACTGAGAATGAAGATAAATGGGATGTAGCATCAGTAATATCCATGTGTAATAATACAAATGAAAGTGATACTTTCACAGACGAAGAAATCTTCCAAGTCAACAAAGCTAATAATAAAAATAAAAACCAAGTTAACATTAAAACTACAAAAGCAACTGAACTGCAAAATATTAAAGTTGTAATTGAAAAAATACCAGAAGTAGATTACAAGAAGATGGAAAGCATACCAGATGTTAAAAATACAAATTGTAAGTAACTATTTCCTATAAATAACTGGTGTTTTAAACATATACAGAAATTGTTTTACAAGAAAATATAACATTTTTTAGTCATTGTGTTTAATAATCTTAATTTTATTTTTTATTTAGGTGCTACTCATAGAACAGTTGCAAGTCGCGTCAGGTCTTTTTGGGATACGGATTTCGAAACTGATGTAGAAGACAATATACAAACTCCACTAAAACCTCCTGCAAACAGATTAGGTGAGAATATATTTAATATAATTTTTGCACTAGGCACAGGTCTCCTTGAAATCAGGCAAGGAGGGTGTTGGGCCATAGTTCTTGTGAACTTCACACAAGTTCAAAGACTTAATCTCATCAGGCATGTAGGTTTCCCCAAGGCACCACAGGGTTCAAGATACCAAGACCTCTCAGTCAATATGCTGTGCTCATACCCACTAGACCATTGTTGCTCTAAAAGATTTTATATAATTTTTTTATTTTATTTAAATACATTTTATTAATTATGCATCTTTTATAGGTCAAATTAAGGAAACGGAAAACTTAATGCATCAAGAAAATATACCAAAACTAAAAGATAACAGTATTAGAAATAAAATAAACACATCTTTAAGAAAGTTCGCATCACAAACAACAGAGGAGACATCTTCCAATAATTGTAAAGCAATTGAAAATACATCAAATAAGATTACTAATGATAAAAATATGCAAGATAACCATAAAACAGTCTCACGCAGAAGAGCACCTAACAATATTGCAACTAAATATGACCTCATAACATTTTTAGAATCAAAAGAGCTCACATCTGACACTAAATTATCAGAGAAGAAGAAAACAAACAATATTAAAACGAAAAACGGTTTAAAGCCATTAGAGACAAAAACAGTGATAAATAATACAACAAAAACTAATCCTAAGCCATCAAACAAAAATAAAGTTACACAGCCAACCACAGGCAATACCAAATTAATACAAAAAGAAAACGAAACAGAGACCATGACACATGGAAAACAAACACAACCACAAGCAACCATAGGAAATACGAAATTAATACAAAAAGAAAACAAAACGGACACCAAGACACATGAAAAACAAACACAACCACAGGCAACCACAGGAAATACGAAATTAACACAAAAAGAAAACGAAACAGAGACCAGAACCAAAAAAAAGCAAACGCAAAAGGTGAAAGTTGTTAAATCTACCCTGAATGATAGCTTAAATTCAAGTATGGGTGAACACAGCATATTAACAAGAAGCCTACGATTGAAAAGTAAGCAACAGTTGTTAAATGGTATAAGTTTAAACTCAACAGACAATGATTCTAAGTCCACACCAAAACCTATATCAAAAACCAAAACCAATACACCGAAAAGAAATATGCCAAAAAAAAGTCTAGGATCCAATAAAAAGCAAACCACAATAAGTGTCACAAAGAAATCCACACCGAAAAGACGGGTAAAAGAAAAGAAAATGGAATTGACAAAATTAAATGAATCTTCTATAAGCACACGAAACAGGTCACTCAATACAAGCTTGAGAGTGAAACAACAGAGGAATCTTAAACGAACCAAATAGAACAAGGATTTATAATTTGTCTTGGGCCAAACGGCAGGTCCGCTGTCATAATGTCTATATAACAGTGTTGTTATTAATTTTATAATATGGAAATGTACTCTGAAGTTACACGCGTTTGTGTAATTGTGTGACAGTTTAATGTATTAGATTGAAATATTAACTTTTATCATGGTAATTTATTGTGTTAACTCATCTTCATATTGGAAGAGGTTTTCAACATATAGGATCATTACAAAGTTCTGACATGTAGACGAGGCCATAATGTTCTGTGCATGGGAATGTTGGGTTTCAGTATTTTTATACATGACATTACGTATATTTTATGTGACAAACTTAATTTGCTAAAGTAAACAATGATTAAGTTTGCCTTTGGCTTGGTCAATTTAAGTTTATACATCTCTTTAAAATTAAATCAATACTTTATATTATTTGTAAATTATCATTTCTTCTTTAAGACCTAAGTTAGACTTAAACTATTAGGCTATTGCTATTTTCATATTGTATACTCTTTTAAAATGATAATCTTCGTAATTTAAGTTGAAGTTCATCTCAACATATACTGCCTTAAAATTCTAAGATTATTTTATTGTTGCCATATATACCTTTAACATATTGCACCATACTAAGATGAATTTTGAAAAACTGTAACATAATAATATGATCCTTCTTTAAAACGTTTTGTTTAATTGTGGGATAGATTGTAATTGCAAAAACTAATAGTATATAAATAATGTTCATCAGCAAAGTCTAGATTTAAATGAGCAATAAATTATGCAAAATATAATTATACCTTCAATTTGATCTTGTTTTTAAATATTTTACAATATGCCGTCAAAACCACGGAACAGTAAAAACCAAGTGGAAGTGCGAAGTAGGCGTGTGAAGCGTAGTCAGGCATAGCTAGAGCTACGAGGAGCTACGCTTTAATTGTGACATAGATACCAACTGAACTTACTAACTCGAGTTGAATTCTCCCCTAACTCGAGTTTGGGCTGGCGATAAATAAACGAATCAAGCGAAATAGCGAGAGCGTGATACATTCGTTGGGTGCTTGCTTTAATACTCGCTACATTGCATCCTAACTACTTTTTTTTGTTAAATATGAGTATTTACTATAACTAAGTACGACTGGTCCGTAAGTTTACCGTAGCTCAATGTGCTATAGAGTGTGCTATGCTGGGTGTTTCTTTGACAGATTGGATTAGAAACAGACATCTGCGAGAGACATAACGTTACTGATATCACGCATCGCAAAACAATGTATCTCACAACTTTACAAGTATATATTAATATATTAATTTGTTTAGTACGATTGCCAAGTAAATATATTTATTAAAAACATAAAAAAATATTGATATCATGGTCACTATGTGATGTTGTTAGGTTACCTAATTACGTTGTAACTTAAGACACAAGGTCTCAGAAGTAGGGGCTGAATAATTTAACCAAATTGGTATTAGATGGATCTCACAACTTTTTACGGTAGAAGAATTGACTTGTTTTTTTTACAAGTTATGTTTTTGGTGGCATCTCATTTCTTTTTGTAGATATACCTTTTTTCCTTCCAGTAGGTACCTGCTACTTCTTGAATACCTACAGTCCAACAACGGATTTTACGGACATATGAATATTATACGCACGTACTATGTAGCTGGCATGGCAACACTCACCATATGAGACCAGGGCGGCCGCGTCCGCGACCCACCCGCGTCTTGTGGTAGCTATCTATATTCTATACAATTATCATAAATGCGTAACCCTATTTCCATGACAACAGTAATGCAATAATTATTAAAATAAAAAACTTATTTCTTTGTTGTTTGTTATCTGTACTTTTTTAGTTGCGGATGACGTCACGCGGATGTTATTTCGATTAACTTCCAGCGCATTAGAAATTCGCCAAACGTGGCCAACGTTAAGCAGTAGTATATAGCAGCGTTTCCCAAACTTTGTGCTGCTATGGCCCGGTAAATTTCGTAAAATCCCCTTCGTGACCCATTCTAGGTTTTAAGCCCCCTGAATAGGTAAAATAAAACACATTGCAAATAGAAGTATATAGTAATACTTGTATAACATAATTAGTGAGGAGTATAAAGTGTTGGTCGGCCATTAACCAGGTGGGAAGACGATCTCCGTGCGGTGGCCGGTCCATGTTGGATGAGAGTAGCAAGGGATCGGCAGTCTTGGCGTTCATTGAGGGAGGCCTATGTTCAGCAGTGGACCAATAGAGGATGATGACAAAGCTGCTTATTATTATCGTGTTCCATTAGAAGCCTTGTAATAAATACATTTTATATACTTAATCTTTTCATTACGCTAAATTTACTTAATACCAGTTCCTCGGCAAGTTTGCAATAATTTTAGTAAACCATGAAACTGGACAAATATGGTATCAATAAAAACAAAAAATGTATGGATATATTTTATTTAATAAGACTTTCAGAATCTGAAACGCTTTCATATTTGCAGATAAGGCAATTCACGAATGCTTTTAAGTAAATAAATTAGTCATCTATTATGTAAAACCAGTGATAACTCTCTCGATAAAGTCGTCAGTATCGCAACCGGCACAGACAAATATTCTAATGATTAATATTCTATGATAAAATATTTTATTGTAATTAGTGCTCTAGGCTTACAGATAAATAAAACGGACGATAAACGAACACTAACGATGAATGCGTTTGAGTCAACATTTGTCATCATGAATTTCACCAAGCACCGTCACACATTTTACCCTATAATCAAGTCACTGCTAATTTCGACATTAAACTAAATAAACCACAATTCAGATCTGTTGTCATTACGAGTATTATCTAAAACCAATTTACAGCAAATTTGGACTTAACGGAATCAAACGAGTAACATTAAATTCTCTTTCATATATAACAAACTATTAAATGCACATTAACACAGGCGCGAGTGGCCCAAAAATGATCAGCACGCGTATCACTTAGGAAGTACATACATAGACGAAGCAAAACGAAATTGTCGCAACCGACAAAATTCATACATTTTCGACGAAATTCTCAGAACTTTGGGAGTTTGCCAATTTATTCAGTTTATTGCTTAGGATCTAGAAACTAAATTTACATATTACTTATCTAGTTTAAGGTCGGTGAGTTATTGTTTATTTAATGTTACTTAAGTGAACTTATGTTTTTTAACAATGGGAGGACCTTTTTATTTTAAGTATAATTTACTTTTTACACAAGCTGAAATGAATGATATTGCTCTTAAGTTTTTTGCCAAAGAATTTTAGTATCATCGGTTCCGACATTTTCACCTTAATCCATTGACACAAGGAAATAAGAATTTCGCTTCTAAATGTAAAAAAAATGCTTACGTATAACACAGCCACGTGTATACATTACAATTGAACATATATACACGGATAACATACTAATGTAGTTGATATATAACATGATAATTTTATCACCTAAGTACCTAGGAACATCTTGAGGCATTTTGGGGCCACTGTCCTTACACTGTCTGTACCGACTCATCGGCTGTGAATACCAAGCACTCGATTCTGTTCATAATAAGCAATATAATTTCGATTCATATAATACAAAGAGCACTGTGATACGCATAGACAATAATTATTTAATACTCGTCTTCTTCTGGGGGATGGGGGTTGTCACCGTCTATTTCCTCCGGAGGTGCAAATCCGTCCTGTAAAAAAAAAGTTGTTAAAAATTTTGAATTTATGATACTGGTAAGTTCTTTATGTAATTAGTATTCTCATATTACCAGTGGAGTAGCATAGGTGGCAGTGTGGATGCATCACTCCGTGAAAACATCATTGTCGTTTGTATCCTAAAATATGTGATTAAAAATGTTTGTAATTTTTTTAAGTTGGATGTTACATACATGAGATTTTTTTTGAGTCAACATCTATTTTGGAACAAGCCTCCCTCGCTACACCACTGGCTTACTCCTAATTCTATGAAAGAAAGACTTCTTGCAAAACTCCTAGTTTATACAGGTGTATTTTTTTTTTCTTTAACGCCGGGATATGCTCTGTGGGACTCGCTGCGCCCGACAGCTCGAAAGTGGACGCAGCTCTACCCACTAAAACCCGGCGAGTGCCACCAACGCCGCCATTGGTGAGGTGCCCCGGATCTAGTAAACAAACAGGGCACCTCGACGGCTATTCAGTCCCGCAAGGGACCGACGCCACCTCCACAGAGGGGTTGTCCCGCACCACAGAACAACCCCTCCCAACGTCGGGACAGTACAATGGGGTGAGGTTCTCATCCTCTCCTCCTCAATATGTACCAAAAATATTAATGTATGCATAGATTCATACTATAATTATTATTTAATTCCAACACTTCATAAGTAATGTACATTTTATCTAGGGCCGTATGGGTAATGTCTCATTGGTTCACTTAAGGGTTGTATATGCTTATGTTTTGCTTAGCTTTCTCGCATAATAATAATTTTATGAATATTTAAAAAACACCATAATAATTATTGCTTAATTATATTTCTTTACCTCAGTCGCATATAAGATGTCCAAAATTTTCTGAATTATGGGGCCGTTGTGCTGTTCCTCCATTTCTTGACAGATTACTTCAATGTCACGCAATTTCCCAAAATAAAAATCTCTTTCCTTCTCAAGGCCATCAACTGTCGCCTTTAATTCATTTACCTGAAAACGAGTGGAAGGGTAAATTACTAAAAATCCCATACTTCCTAGAATGGTAAAGATGATACTACTGCAACACTCCTGATTTCTATTAGACAGAAATTATCTGCTTGTTGTTTATTGTTTGGTGCTAATTCAGTATACTGCTAATGAACCAATCATTCTGAGATGGTCCAATTTGTTGATTAGGCAAATTTTCTTTTGTTTTTTCAAGTCATCAATACAACTAAGAAAACCAGTGATTTATTAAATCAATTTATTAAAAAAACGACTTTGTTTAAACCATACAATCCAAATAATCACTCGAGCTATATTTCAAGTATCCGTATCACCATGTTTACATGCAATGTCTGTAATCTGTCTGTAGTCTGCAATAATGGATAATCATATTAATGGATAAATCAAGTAAATTGATTTATCCTCTTCCAATTAAGAATTTCATAATTCAGCATGACATTATGATAGTCTTCTCATAAAACATAATATTAATAATAACTAGTTCCTGATAGTCTGTTGGGGGTGAGTCATTTTGGCGTTCATTGATAGGTCCATGTACATCAATGATAATGGGCCTACGATGACGATGAGCGGTAAAATCTAACCTTACCTGAAGATTTAATTCGTCAATTACTTTAGAATCCCCCTTTGCGCTTTGATTTAGTCTGGAGAGGTTGACGGGGGGAGACCTCACTGTGCTGTTGGCCTTGCCAACTGAAAACGAGATAGTCATCATTAATACTCCAATTTCTGTTTCTCTTCTTTCAATTTCTATCATTAATGGAAATGAGCAGTAAGTTACTTTTTATTATTTTTCCATATAGGTATGAGTAATGTGACTTCACGAGACTAAAAAGTGTATGAATCTGTTTGAAGTGCTAGGGAATCTTGGAGGGACGGAAACCTATACACGTTTATCTCACCTGTTTCAGAAATACAGAATAATCATGTGACAGTCCCATAATTATTCTTTCTTTTCTTCCCATAGTGAAATCATATTTATATCCCCCAAGGGCATATTGTTATTAATGAACATTTATGAAAGGAAAACAATATTATATACGTATGAAGGCTACTAAACAAAACACAATGAAAAAAGTATTGACATCAATGATCCATGATCAAGGTAATTAACAAGGACACTCCAGATTCAGAAGCTCAGTAAATTACCATAATACAATCAGCAAATATGATTTGAGCCTCTTATAAGGAACCTTATCGGTTTCCTGTAATAAGTGACTAAAACTGGCTTTATTTTCATGGAAGTCCAAATTTTAATGATACCAAAGATATGCAAGATTTATTCAAACTTTTTAACTTGACAGCCGGCTGGTCGAGAAGTGTCCAGTAGCCTGACCAGGCTACTGGACACTTCACGCAGCGGTCGCGGGTTCGAATCCCGACAAGTGCAGATAATTTGTATGATGAATATAGACGTCTGCACTGAGTCATCATATTATATATATATATATATATAGTATTTATAAGATTTTTTTAAATTTATTTCCGTTCCTAGTACCTGTAATACAAGTTCTTAGAAACCCACCACATGGCTAGGTTAACGTGGTGCGATTGTTGGTTCATATTTATTTATTATTTAAATAAATCTAAAACTTGATAAATTCCAAGTAAAATACTGCAATATTTCCATTAATGTTAATGATTTTGTTACAAAGCGGTATATTGTGGCGTATAATAATTTAATATTACAAACATTTTACTTAGTTTATTTCTTGTTATGTGACCTTTTTTACTGGAAAAAAATTATACATGTAATCTTTAAGCCAATATTTAACCACTTAGTATGTTTGAAAAAATGTTATTTAACATATAATAAACATTAGCATAAGTATATACTAGGTAAATATGAATATATAAATATAAATGAGGAAGGAAAACCATAGAAACTAATGTAAGTAAATATACAATGATACACAAAATTAATTAATGTAACATACTTGTGCAAGTGCACAAGCCATGATATTCTCTTTAAATAAATCTATAATTTCAAATAATAATTTCATGCAGGCAGAAACAAATTTGAAAAGAAAAGAACAAATATATTAAATAGACATAATATTATGAAATAAGTTTGATTTGGTTTACTTAAGAAATTTTGAATTTAATATAAATTACTTTTAGATACTTATTCACCAATATAAGCAATGGTTCATTTTGATATAAACTTGATTAAATTTTTAAAAGTTACATGTTTTATAATATTCATATAAAGCAACAGGACAACCAATATTCAAATTAATAATAAATCAAGTACTGGTTTGGGGTCTTGCTGCAACTTTAGCGATGGGTGCCGCTGGTTTCTTAACAACTGTGGGCACTGCTCGGGGCGGAGCACCTGCAGATCCATGACCCATGGGCAAACCCTCGCGCTGCGCCACAGCGTCGTACTCCGTACCGCCATAGTTGGCATCGAAAAATTTCTTGAACCATTGCAAGAACTCAAAGTTATCTTGGAAACGACCCTTCACCAGTCTGTCAATGGGTATTATCTACGAAAGAAAAAAATTCAAAGTAAAAACAAAAACGAAATGAATGTATGCCAGCTAAGGGAAGTCGAGTGTAACATTAAAACAATAAGAATATCACTTTTACAAGACTACAAAACTTATAAAAAAAACATCTTCAAATGTTAAAATTTAAATGATGGTAATTATGTTTGTTCAGAATAGACTATAATTACATAAATTTGAATATATTCTTGTAAAAGTGTATATTCAATTGCTTATATCTTATAGTGGTAATGCATACTGCCGGAGTGGTGCAGTGGGGCAGCACGACGTGGTCTCGGTGGTTGTGCAGCACCTGTGCACAGTGGCAAACCACTCTCACAAGCCCCAGACCCAATTGTGAAACCTCCACGAGCCTCAAACGCGTCATATTCTCTGCCATCATAATTTGCATCAAAAAACTTTTTAAACCATTGTAAAAACTCAAAGTTGTCTTGAAACCTGCCCTTAATTAGTTTGTCCACGGGTATGACCTATAAAACCATGTCAATGTAAGTTACTTTAGGTAATCACACTCAACTTGATGAAATAATGATATCATGACTTATATTTCTCAGTAGCAGTCACAAACTTCTGGGAAAAATGATACAATGCATATCAATGACTCAAGTTAACTGATAAAAAATTGATATTATAAAGCAAATTTTAAAAATATTCATTTTTTTATATTGGAACTGGCAGATGCATCACCTGATGTTAAGTAAGGTTGCCTATGAACATGAACTAGTTTACCTGGAACTACTCCACGCAACTCATTTGCCTATCCTGAGAAATAAGATAACATCTTTAACATCGACAACCTCTGTGGCTCAAGCCAGAGGTTGCGGGTTAAAATCCTGCCAGGGAACAAAAAAAACTCTGTGTTCCTAGGTCATGGATTTGTTTTATATATAAAAAAAATCTTAAATATATTATGTGTAGTATTTATTGTCTGGTACCCGTAACACAAGTTCTTCGTGAACTTACCACAGGACCAGATTGACGTGGTGTAAAAAAAGCATCCATAGATATTATTATTATTAAACATCAGCCTCGGTGCCAGTAATGACACTGCCAGTCTTGCTCTTCTCTCCAAAATCTCTTCTTTCTCCTGTTTAACAGCAGAAAGGAGGAACAAGCAAGATGGTGGTACCAATGCAGCCGGGAGCTTTGCACAGCACATCCCTCCCATCGGTAAATTATTTCAATTCTCATTTCAAACAACAACTAAAATTTTATATATATATTTCAATTAATGCTATTCCTTTATTCAATCCAAATTTAGTATGCTGACTCAAAGAAATCATTTGATACCTGTGACTATAACTATCAATAGTAACATGATATTATTCATTACATATTTTCGAACTAAAGACTGTCTTCTTAAAGATGAAAGAGTCAACCCAAGATCTACATTTGAAGACTTTTTCCATTATATTATGAATTTCGTGATTATATTCTAACATAATATGGCAATGATGAATATATAATTACAGTTAACACACTCAGCCAGTAAGCTAGTGAGATTGATCACAAAACATGATTTTGTTGTTGCTTTATACTGTCCACTATAATTTAATAAATGATGACTAAAAATTTCTATTTTTCCTATTAATAATGTTTATATTTGATAACTATTTAAATAAAATTTATCACCAACACTTGTTAATTAAATGTTTGAAATGCTTATAGATGAAACTTATATAACAATAATATGTAGGTAATTTAAAATCTTCAAATTATCTGACTATCACACTATACACTCAATACAAAATTTCAATCTCAAGAATAATGACACAATGTAGGAATTATTTTAAATGTATGTTGTATTTTTATAGCATTTTCTTACCTTATCTACAGCCATTTTTTTAAAAGCGGCTTGTAAAATTTTGAAATTTTGTATATATTCGTGTTCTAGATTTGTCTTGAATTTGATACGTTTCATTGGTACACTCCCTGGGAACAGCATGTCCATGAACTGACAATATGCGGCGCCGGTGCATAGTTCTTCGATCTTCGCAAAATTTGACTGCAAGCAGTCGTTCACCCACGCCAACATATCGTGCCGCGAAAGATTCTCAGACGTAACATTTGTAGAATATACGTTTACTGCCATTGTGAAAACTACAACTGAAATATTAAATAATACTTTAAGTCTTCGGTAAATCATACGATAATTTGAAAATCGAGTTATCAAAATTAATTACTATTTTAGAAAACGATACTATAAATAGGTACATGCAATGGGATCTTCTTTAACGTCAACTACACAGTATTTATATTGTTAAATTGTTTCTGTGTGTTTTCTGATATTTTGGATCTGAATAATATGATCAGAAAATGCAATTCTCAAATAAAATGCCAACAGAGAATGGATATCATGACAGACGTCGGCCGACGACACATCAGTAACTCATTCGTATATAATTTGAAAAGTAATACAATTAGTAAATAAACTAATTACCTTATCGAATAAAATACTTCTAATGTCTCTAAATATACTACTTCGTATAGAACAAGTCTGATAACAATTCTCCAATTTAGTAACCGAAAATCGCAATTCACATGAAGATTGAAGCTGGTCGCTGCCCGCTATCACAGAGCAAATATCATGGTGAAAACGTCATAGACAAAATATTACTAGTGTTGTCATTGTAATATAAAATTATTAATGAATCGATTTTAATGGTATTAAACGATTAATCAATTACTAAAATTATTTAAAACGGGATATTTACCATGCTTTTCATTTTTATTTCACGGAGCTCGATATGTGGACATTATCTACGAATGTCTTGTTCACGAGACTGAAGTATGCGGGTAGATGGTGAATATCCCGTTTTAAATAGTTTTAGTAATGAAAATGACCATGTTAACTTAAGATTAATCAAAATTGTTACTATTCCGGCTATTATTTTATTAATTAATAGTGATTTTGAGCAAAAACAAATTTTCAATAATAGCGCGGTTACGCGGGTACCTTAAATATAATAATAATATCAACCCACTGTTGGGCACGGGTCTCCTCTTCAAAATCAGGCGATGAGTGTGCTTGGGCCCTAATGCGGATTGGTAATTCTGCATTAGGCCTTTGAACTTTTAACCCCATCAGGCATGCATCCTCAATCTGTTTTCCTTCACCGGCACCGCCTTGCGTTTAATAAATTAAAACATACAAATTAGAGCTACCTAGTGTGTTTTCCAATTACAGCATTAACGCGCATTATGCGGCATATTGCTCAATGTTGATGTTCCAATTACAGCATCTCTTAGCACAATCGAGCACTCTCAAAAGTAGTGCTTTCGCGTAATGCGGTAGTAGAAAATTAAAACACAAGTTTTTTCTCGTATCGATTTTTTTTATGTTATCGTTAGTAATTATTATTGTTTATTATTGAAAAAAAAATATTAAAGCTTTCGTCTAGTCATAGTTTTTGGAAATAATAAAAAGTTAAAGGACTGTGTTAAAATAAATATAAGGATAGATGGAGGTATAAAAATTGACTATTTATTTAAAATATAAAAAAAAAACAAGTTCTCACACTATTTTTTTTTAAATTGAACTTAGCGCATTTGCTGGTACACTTGAAAACTTTCATTTTTTTTATTATTATTTTCATTTAAAGGCATTAGCTACTAGGCTATTAGCCATACAAAATACAATTATTCGGTCTGTAATACGGAGAAATGGCGGGAAACCCCAAGGAGCGCGGCTTAGCCCCTCTAGCCCCCATCAATCAACTATCATTCCCCATTCCATCCACACAAGGCAGTCCACCACAATATTCGCCAAACAATCACATTATATATTACACAGATTAAGTTTTTAAAACAAACACTATAGAAAACCGCCAGAACAGCCCTACTAAGAAAACCACTCCAGAACGGTACTCCATAAGATTCGCCAACCAATCACAATATATAAAGATCAAGTTTTTAAAACAAACACTATAGAAAACCACTCCGAATGGACAAAACACAAAATAACAATAAATTAACGGGAAACCAAAAAAACACAACCGCGCGTCCCGATGCTTCCCACCATTCCCTGAAAACTTTCACGTTCCAATTAAACATTAGCACAATTCGGCATTGTGCGGCACTGAGTCGCATTATGTCCTTTAATTGGAAAACACCCTAAGTGTTAAATATTTTTTTAAGTAAAACTGCTTTAGGCGCCACTAGAGGGTAACTCAGATTTATTCTGATGGAATTATTAGGATTAAAGAATTCGCTCAGTATTCTTTAAGAGGACGCCTCGGTAATTTTGTCGTCAATAATTTAAATTTATTTCAGTAATTCCAAAACACATAAAATTTAAATTGGTGACCTGGATATTTCATGATATAAGCCTTATTTTTCTAATTTTCGAAACACGATTAGGTAACTTTTGTAACAGAGAAAAAAATATCAAACATATCTCTTATTAAAAACAGATTCACATCTTATGGGCAAACGGGTCCGGTTTAAGCCTCTTAATTTTCTTTGTAGATGAGTTTATACATGTTATTTAAAATTATCATATGAATTTCTCCAATTATCGTTTTTAACGCAATAATATAACAAAAACCATTTTGCCGTTTACGTCTTTTAGTTATAAGCAGCGTATGTATGAAGACCTTGTCCCGCTCAAGCCGCTCAGTCCCTTCGTGACTATTGTCAGCGACGGGTCTGTGCCAGTTCCTCGCTAGTTCATTTCACGAATTTATTTAATGGTTTTATTAAATGTCTAAATTGTTTGTTAGCAAAATGTCAAAATATGACTTATAAGAGGTTTAAAGTTTACATCATAATATTTATTTGTAATTTATAGATATAGGTAATTTTAACTTCACTTTCTTTTTGTGTCAAAATATATTCTGATAAGTATTAAGTGGTAGTATTATTTTAAATATTTATTATATTTTAGAAAACAATGGTTGGAACAATGTTAGGAGAATAAACAATACACATACAACAACAACATATGCTACATCGGATTAGTGTGAGCCCATTTGGCTAAATTTTGCTTTGTAAAAGTTGGGGGTTACCCCCCGCCAACCGTGCAGTCTGCGACTACACGGCCTCCTGGCGTCGGGTTGGTGAAAAATTCCTTTTTTTTAGTCCATTTACAATCAGCCTCATAGCTTTAATTAAATCTGTTAAAAGTTTCTGGACGTTATATTTTATATATCACCGAAACACTAATTTATTTTGTATCTTCTAGAAATCAAGACACCTTACCGAATTACGCAGAGTTACTCAATGTCTTGCCCGCATAAGTTTTTGTTACTATGTATTTATAAATATTGATTATAGATAGAAGAGGGGGCAAACGGACCGTCGGTTCACCTGGTGGTAAGTGAAAAGCGATATCCACAGACACCCGCTATACCAGATTATTAGCAGGTGCGTTGTCGGCCTTTCGTATCGGTTCAGAAATACGTAGGTGGCAGCGGATTCCATTTAATCGTCGTGCGAGTCAGGAAATGCCGTAAAATCGAGTTGTTGTGGGTTTTCGGACATCGAGATGGTGTGGGTGAAATTTGGTAAATATCCGGTGGAGGAATTCAGCTGCAGGTATTAGTCCGAACAATGTTTTATGAGGAATTCCTCATAAAACTCCCCGTGGTAGATGCGGTAGATTATTTTTTATAGAAAAGGGGGTTTCTTGCGACACTCATCGACTTGTTACCGAGAAAAATTAGAGCGGCCAAGTGTATAGGGCATCTCCATGCTGTCGTCTGCATAACACTGAATGCCGCTAGTTTGCAGCATATCATTGATATGCAGAAGAAACAAGGTATTGAAAATAGTACACAGCCTTGCGGAACACTAGAATTAACAGACTAGAGATCCGAGCATGCACCGTCAACAATGACCTTGATGTTCCTTTATGCCCAAAAACTGATGATCCACTTACATAATTTCTCGGGAAGCCTTCACTATGTCTAAACAACGCTTCCCCTTTGGTCTCAATTGCTCCAATCGCTGCGTTAGGAATATTAGAAGATCACCAGCTAAGCGATTCCGTTGAAAGCCATATTAGCGATCGCTAGTCAGCTGGTGCTCCTCCAAATATCGCCGGAGCTGGCAGTTAATTATGGTTTCCATAATCTTTGAGAACAAGAAAGCTATAGCTATTGGTCTGTAGTTGAACGTGTCTCAGAGCGGTCCCCTTTCTTAGGGTTCGGGTGGATCAAAGCGGTCTTCTAAGAGCATCGGACGACGCCTAATGAATAAGAGTATCGGAAAAGACGGGTAAGGACGGGTGTCAACTCAGGAGCACAAGTTTGTAGCACTAGCCGAGGGATGCCGTCAGGCCCACTCGACTTATGAATTTCCACCGAAAAGAGAGCTTTGCGCACGGAGATCGGCCTGAAAATTATTTCCGACATTGAGGTGTGGTACCAGTCACCGAGGGACCGTCGGTGGTATTTTTTCCTGGTCATTCAAGGGATCCTAGAAGATCGGATATCTCCTTAACGTTGTGGGCCAACGAGTCATGTGATGTGATGGTGGGGATGGCTTACAAAAATTCCCTTGAACAGCCTTGGCGAGCGACCAGAATGCACGAGTTCCCGAAGGAAGTCGAACCAATCTCTCGCCAATTCTGTTCACGTACTCCGCTTTTGCCTCAGCAATAGCTCTTTTGAAGGACCTGGAGGCAAAGTTATACTCCTTTTTCAATGCGCTGGTCTTTACATCCTGGGACATCGATGCTTTGGCCCAGGTTCGGTAACTTAACCGTTTATGGCGTGCAGCCATCTTACAGGTTTCACCAAACCAGGGCTCGGATTTGCCACCTATAGGCACTGCAGAGCTAGGAATGAAAAGCTCCATGGCTTGCAGCACCACATCGGCAACAGAATCCGCAACGATGTTTGGATCATCCAGCGAGAAGCAAATTCGCCCCCATGGGTAGGATGCAAAGAAGGACCGCATCCCGTCCCAATCAGCTGACCTATAGTGCCAAACACAGCGGCAGCCCGAAAAACGAGGCCGTGATGGGCTTGCAACTGGCACTGAACTTCGGATCAGACAATGGTCCAACGAGCCAAGTCGAATCGAGCCACTTGGTGTGATGGACGTTGAAATCACCAAGTATCATGATCTCTATGGATGGGATCTGTTGTAGCACGGTATCTGTAGCCATTTGGATGTACTCCATTAGTCGATCGGTTTTATCATTACCGCTGTGGGACCTATATAGGGAGGTATAGACGCGGGGATGGTCGTGCACGATGCACAACCAGAGGATGGAGAGGTGCCTTCAAGACTTTCAAGACTACCAAGGCGATGAGAGCAGACATCCTCTCTGACGTACGCGCAAACTCCAGACCGTGGTACAAAAAAGTGTTCTCATTTGTACCCCGAACAGGAGAGATAAGAAGTATCAGCTGGAGAGGATATCTGAGTCTCGGTCAAAAATAGGAGGGCCAGCTTCGCCATCTGGAGGTGGTAATGGACGATGTTAAGAAGTCCCCTGAGGTTACAGAAATCCACGGTCATTGTGGTAGGGAACTTCTGTCGACTGCTCCGTTTGACCCCGGGCAGTTTTTGTCTAGAGCATAGATTCCCCAAGAATTTGCGGAGCTGCCCAGGTTTCCGGGTTCAAGTACCTGTCCTGAACCCGGAAGCCTAGAGAGGGATTCTCCGGTGCTTTCGCGACCGGTACCCTACTGGGGAGTCTTTGCATAGTCTGTGCTGCCATGTGTGGAGGGAGGGATGGGCAACCGGATCTCTCACATAACACCGTCGTTATTCGACGTCGGGTTTATGTAAGAGCGAAGCACTTATAAGCGCCAGCCCATTCAGCTGCAAATGCAAGTAATTTATGTAAGTAATTGTATAATATTAAACAATATAAACTTAATAATAATTATATAAAGTGTTTTACTGTACATTGTACATCATAATATCAATGTAAAATGAAAATATGTTAAATGTTAAAGTAAATGATAAAGAACTAGAATCATCGTATATTATCTTTTTTAATATATAAAATTTCCATGTCACAATGTTAGTTACCGTACTCCTCCGAAACGGCTTTACCGATTTTTACCAAATTTTATATGCGTATTCAGTAGGTCTGAGAATCGGCTACTATCTATTTTTCATACCCCTTAAAGTGATAAGGGTGGTCAACCCCTCAAATTTTAAAAGTTAACGCGGGTAAGCTGCGGGCAACAGCTAGTGAAAGTATAAAATGAAATATATTTATCGAAATACAAAATGACGTTTATATGACAAAAAAACAAAATTAAAAATATATAAAATGACAACTTATAAAAATATTCACTGTCGCATTCACTTATTACCTATTTTTATTAATATACAATTTTAAGGGATATTTTAAAAAATGGCAACCCTTTATTCACTCACACATACTTAAAAAAGTGGCTTCACTTTCTTGTTCCAAGTGCGCTATCTACCTTTTTTTACTTCATCTGAATGTTACACATGGCGCGCGATAGCTCGCAAATTGCAATATTTACGTTACTTATCGGGGTGTGCGGGGGTGCGGGGCGCGCCTGCCCGGTTTTAGAATTATTGTTTACCGAGGCGTCACCTTAATCAAAAATTGTAACTTGCATTGGTCGCATGTATCTGTCATAAGCTCCACGCTTCTTGACTTTCGCGCCAAATAGTGGCAAACGTAGACAGAGAATACTATAGACTGCTGGATAATGCTCACTCCTTCCCACATAAAAGAGATGTGCTTATTACAATAATTAAGGAAAAACAAGGACAAGACTATACTATTGGCATCTCTCAGTGCGTGCTGATTTTTTCAAGGTCAACAACATATCTTGCTACACAAATTTTGACATTTGTAATTTGTTTACAACGTGTAGTCAGTTGTGAAGTGTTGTTTTAGTATTAATTTAATGTAATTAACGAATTTGTTGGTAATTAAAAAAATAAGGGGAATAAAAACATATTCTGGAATACCCTAACAATGGTTTGGTACAGTATAATTAATTGTAAAAGTGGTAGTGACCGGAAAATTCCAACATAGACTTTTCACGCGTAAGTTCATATTTTATTTCATATTGTAGTTAATTGTAGTTGAATAACGATATGTGTGATCAGTCTTTATGTATAAATACTTTCATTGGCGTATAATTCATAAGTTAAATTGAAAAAAAAGGTAATAATTAATATTGCTTTTGTGACGTCTATAATTTTAACATTGCTAGTACCTACTATGTTTTCCCTTTTCCCAGTAATGTGTGTTATTAATATTTTGATTGAATTTACATCCAAAAGTTATCCTTAAATTAAAAGTGAGATACCTATATATTTTAATTAAAATCATAATAGTTATACGGATCTTATGGTGGAATTTTTTAAATAAGAAAAATGTTACTCATAGAAGTTTAAATAAGGTTCATTTTTCATCCAATATTCTGAGTTCGTAACGAAATATAATTGCTTCATTTTAAATTTTCTAGAATAGTTTTGAATTAATTTTAAATATTTTCAAAATAGAGAAATATTCAAATTTTTCATATTTCAGCTTGGAGGTACTGATGAGAGAAATGAACACATGCCATGGACATCTACTTCTATACCATTCACAAAACAATAAAATAGCAACCAATACCTGTTAAAATATTATGCAGTAACTGTGCCCTGTTTACGTTCCTCAGTCTACATTCTTTGTCATTACTTAATTATCATACAATAATATAGTTGCTATCATCATCATCATCATCATCCTCTATCCGTCCACTTCTGAACATAGGCCTCCCTTAATGAACGCCAAGACTGCCGATCCCATGGTTGCTATGCAAGAACTAATTTAATTAATATTTCTTTATTTCAATAAAACAAACTTTTTTACTCTTATTTTCCTCTTTTCCTTTCCAGTATTCTTATTTTTCTAGTAAGTCTTTTGAGAATTTTATGTCAAAAGTCCAGCTTATATTAATGTTTATGTAAACTTTATTTTATTACTAGCTGTTGCCCGCGTTAACTTATATTTACAACCGTACCCGGATTGATGATGATTATTATTATATAGGGTATAGTTACTCCCTATAACATCAGCTATATGTCAGTGAAAGTCCCGTTAAAATCGGCCCAGCCGTTTCAGAGATTAGCCAGAACAAACAGACATAGAGACAGACAGACAGACAAAAATTGTAAAAAAGGCTATTTTGGTATATGTCCCATGTATACATCCATGTGCGTTCAATAAAATGCGGTTATTTTGATATTACAAACAGACACTCGAATTTTATTTATCTGTATAGATTTATTACTTACCCAGTTCTAATGCATTACAGTTCTAATATACATTTTTATAATAGATCAGAGGGCCAACCGGAGCTAAAAGTATGTCATCGGATCAGTTTAAATTAAAGACGCAATAAAGAGTCTCAAAAATTCACACTATAAAATACCTTTTCGAAACAAAAAATACCTAAAAACATTACACACAATAATATGAGTAATCTAAAACATTACACAAGCTAAAAAGCTTATCATGTTTTTTATATTTAGCGTTTTGCCTTAAAGTAGGCAAAATGTTTTTGTATAGCAACAACTATTTTAGACGTCACTTGAATATATCTATCTCATGTCGCCACGGCTAACAGCAGTCTATAGTATTCTCTGTCTACGGTGGCAAAGACGATTCTTATGACGTTGTCACGTTCAGCTATCGTCAGTAAACCGACTTTACCAACGACCTAATACCTAGATATTCCTACCTCTTTGGACTTAACAGACAACCGATTTTTTTTGTCCAACGGATGAATTGTGATGTGACATATTATTAAGTTGAAGATTAATCAATTGACAGCTGACCTGACATAAGCTAATTTTTGACAAGCTCATGTGACAGTGACGAAGTGAAATTGAATGGCGAAAGACAAACGTGCTGCATACAGAACTATATCAAGATAGAAGTAAAGAGTTCCGTAATTTGTATGGGGACCGAGCGTGTAACATTTTGTGTAGGTACGATGACGTCACGAGTGTAATTTAGTGATGTGAAACACATAAGCCGCGCGAAAACAATTCAAAAGCATCGATTCACATTATACATTGAGTAGCTATATTATATACTATATTATAACGTGTAATCATTTAATAGCTTGTTTTTTAAATTATTATTGATAATTAAAATGTTTATTTGATCAGATAATATAGATAGGGCGCCGACCGTCCACTGGCGCCCTTATTAGAGGGATTGTAATTTCTAATAAACCAATCAATTTCTTTAAAGTCATCAGTGATAATAGTTGTAGTCCTTTTGATTCAACTTTTGGTCTTTGTCACATAGTGTCATTTTGCTTATTTTTAGCTTAATCATCTAAACGGCAAACGGTGGCCACTTTTTTATTTAAGTAATGAATCCAAAAATACGGAATATAAAACTATATCACATAAATCAATAATTGGAGAATGAATAGGCCTACAAATAATCACTGGTGGATTGTAGAAAAATTAACTGGTTTATTAAAAAACACAATCCATTTATTTTTGGAGTTATACTTCTTTTAGCGCGTTAGGGAAAAATGATGAGTCACGAAAAACCGAAACCCTGAAGTTAGCTATAGTCAACATTATTTTATATTAACAATAATCACATAATGACAGTATAGACGTCAAAAGAAGATATAGTTTTTAACTATACAATAAGCAAAAAGGTTACAGTGTAATGAAATTGTACTATGTATTTTTCTTTAATGAGTATTACTTCTAACGCGTGTACATAAGTACACACACACTTTTTTATATAAGGATCATTCGGAAAACTGAAATAAACTTGTAATATAGAAGTAGCCATAACCAGTTAGAAAACAATACATAACCAGTTTCTCAATAATATTTGCTTTGTATTAAAAATGCTAAAAATATAGGTTTATTATTTTTATTTTATATTTTACATACATTACATTATAGCTACATAATAATATAAAATGAAATTATCATTTCCTCTGCTTTCAAAATAGATTTTAATCGAGTAAGAAAATCGCAGTGTAGGTACAGCACTTTTGACAGAAAAAATGAGAAATCGTCTTCAACGTGACCTGACAGTTTTAATAGCATATTTTACATCGCTGGTTTTGAACGCCCGCCATGTCAGGCTCGTCAAATAAAAGCCGCAATGGAAAACTAGCGTTAGACACAATCGCCCGCTACTGTTTTGATGAAAATAGTAAAATAAATGGTTTTTTAAATTAATAACAGATTTTTTAGCACAGATAGTACTTACTGGTGAAAGGAAATACCTCCATTAACAGCTCCAATTTTACTGGTAGTGTTTGAACAATTAATTATTGAACAACGAGTCATTTTGTTTTTAAAACCTTACGTCGCATGCTGTCCGCGGTCGGGAGTATACTAAAGTTCGCGGCGAGCAATGGAGTCGTCGAGTCGTCTTTTAGCCACGTGAGGTACATACACTCTTTACTTCTATCTCGATATATTTCTGTGGCGCTGCAATTCAAAGGTAATCGCAAAGTCTATAAACATTGAGCAACAATCCGACGGTTCTATTGCGATAGTTTTGTTAAACAAAACAAGTACATATTGTTAGAAAGTTTCATAGACTTAGAATATACTATGGAAAATTCAAATGCAGAGACAAGGCGTAGACAAGGAGAACTATCTCTTAAGGTTACACAAGTCGCTCATCTTTCCATACAAACGCAGAACAGTAATTACTACAATGTTTGACGTTGACGACGAAAAACTAAGTATAATATAAATTGATCTCGTCGTTATCTATGTGTGTATGTACCCAAAATCGTAAAAAAATTACACATTTAAAAAATACAAGCTTCTAAACTTTCGTATTTGAACACTGATTTTAGCCCAACTTTGGGCGTAAATAAATAGTATACCGAGCACGAAAGCTCAAAAATAAAGCCCGTACTGATATAGTTTAGTTATTCAAAAGATAAAATAAATTTATTTTGAAAAGATACACTAATTAGTTTTTCTATAATATCTGTTTTACTAAAAGGAAATTTTCGGAATGAATCATTGTGCATTTCATTCTAGCATGCATGTTCGCGCCTTATGTCAGGTGAGATAGCAATCATTTTGTTAGAGTTCGCGGCATCGACTAGTTGAACCTTAAGTTGGGAAAGTGTCCCGCGCAGAGCGCTGGCATTTTAACGGTAAAACTACGATATGAACATAGTTGTTGTAATGACTAAAACGTAGTCTAACATGTTTTAGTAAATATTATAACCAAAATACTGAAGACAGAAAGCGTAATTTTACTAGTGTAATTTTTTAAAAATAATTAATGATTTTTTAAAGTGAAGCTTTTATTACATCGTCCCAAACTTTTTTTGTTTATTTCCGTACCTACTACAATAGCGCAAAGCGCTGGCTTCCGAATAACAGAAAAACTACGACATTAAGCATTGTTGTTGACAGACTGTCCCTACCTAGGAACAAGTATCATATGGAATTGACATTCGCGTATATCCGAATGGGACAGGCATATTTTACAGGGATACCACATTCATAATAACAAGTCTTCTTATTTTCTTGAAACAAGTGTATTTATAATAATAATAAAAAACTGGAAAAGGTTGATAGATAACTATAAGCACTCCCTATCCAAACATTTATTGTAATTTTAGACAGCTGCATTTTTCCGGATTATCGAAAATATGTAATAACTAATAACAAACCACTAAAAACATAAATAATAAAAAGAAGGCTATAAACGTCCGCTTAATATGTACTTAGCCTGTTAGGATAGCAATAAACATATTTGTTTTTATTGTGTTTATTTCGAAGATTCCAGTCACCCTTTTTATATAATACCACAATCTTGGGTAATCTGCCTATAACAAAACTGGTATCACCATATTTATAAACCGACCAAATTAAAAAGTACAAAAAAGTAAAAAGTGGCGGACATATTTGACAAACTGTTCGCGAGTGAGAATGTTTGTATGGCATTCAAATTTAGTCGATAATTTTTTGATTGCAAACAAAGAATGATATTCTGACAAAGATAAAAGAAAATATCTATGTCTCTGTCACTCTTGGAGTTTTTCGTATGTAGTTATCTCGTTCAAATACGGTATTATTATTAGCTTGTCAAATCTATTGATACTTGATCTTAGGTCTCTACACTCCATACTTTTGACAAAAAAAAAACAATGATTTGACATTGACAGTGACAAGGGGGAATGGCGGGAAGCATCGGGACGCGCGGTTGTGTTTTTTTGGTTTCCCGTTAATTAATTGTTATTTTGTGTTTTGTCCATTCGGAGTAGTTTTCTATAGTGTTTGTTTTAAAAACTTGATCTTTATATATTGTGATTGGTTGGCGAATCTTATGGAGTACCGTTCTGGAGTGGTTTTCTTAGTAGTGCTGTTCTGGCGGTTTTCTATAGTGTTTGTTTTAAAAACTTAATCTGTGTAATATATAATGTGATCGTTTGGCGAATATTGTGGTGGACTGCCTTGTGTGGATGGAATGGGGAATGATAGTTGATTGATGGGGCTAGAGGGGTGAAGCCGCGCTCCTTGGGGTTTCCCGCCATTTCTACGTATTACAGACCGAATAATTGTATTTTGTATGGCTAATAGCCTAGTAGCTAATGCCTTTAAATGAAAATAATAATAATAACAGTGACAATTAGTACGAGTACTGTGGAGAATGGCGGGAAGCATCGGGACGCGCGGTTGTGTTTTTTTGAGGGGCGAAGCCGCGCTCCTTGGGGTTTCCCGCCATTTCTCCGTATTACAGACCGAGTATTGTATTTTGTATGGCTAATAGCGTAGTAGCTAATGCCTTTAAATGATTTTTTTTTTATTATTTTCATTTAAAGGCATTAGCTACTACGCTATTAGCCATACAAAATACAATATTCGGTCTGTAATACGGAGAAATGGCGGGAAACCCCAAGGAGCGCGGCGTCGCCCCTCTAGCCCCCATCAATCAACTATCATTCTCCATTCCATCCACCCAAGGCAGTCCACCACAATATTCGCCAACCAATCACAATATATAAAGATCAAGTTTTTAAAACAAACACTATAGAAAACCACTCTGAATGGACAAAACACAAAATAACAATTAATTAACGGGAAACCAAAAAAACACAACCGCGCGTCCCGATGTTTCCCGCCATTCCTCTCCCTTTAAATGAAAATAATAATAAAAACGAGTACTGTTGTCACTGTTGACAGTTGACACCAGTGATCAGACAGAAATGTTTAATGTTTATCTATAAAAACTTATTTTGTAAAATGCTGCCGTAAGCCGTTAAACAATATCATTCTCATTTCTCAAACTATTTGAATCACACCAGTCGTAGTGTTCAGTCGTTCCCATTGTTTGTTTTACTCTTCTTTGACGTATTTATTATCTAGGTTGATATTACAGTTTATGTTTAAACTTTAAACTATGTCTCAAGAAGACGAAAATGTTAACGATAATGAAATTATTTCAAGTTCAGTTAATGCCTCCAGAAGACCTTATAGAATTACAATGGAATTTCCTTTGTTTTTCACCATGCTATCCATTGCTATATCTGGTATTTTATGATTAATTTATAATGTTTTTTTCAATTATTATTTCTGAGATATTCATATATTATTATCTTTTATTGTAGGAGTTGCAGTCAGTAATATAATATTGTATAGAACATGTGTCCATTCATTAAACCATTCCGAAGAACAGTGTAAAGTATTTCTATCGCCAGTTAAAAATAATGATAGCCAACAGTTAGAGAAGGAGGTACAAAAATATACAACGTTTGTGAACATGGTGAGAACCATAATAGAGTCTGTGGCACCAGCAGTTCTCTCTCTGTTTTTGGGTGTCTGGTCCGATACACATGGAAGAAAACCTTTAGTAGTCTGGCCTTTGTTAGGTGAGTTGAAGGAGATAACATTTTTAGTATGTAAAATGTTTGTAACAATATATTGTGAATATACAGTAATACATCATTTATTCTTGCATCCACTCTGAAGCGATTTTAATATTACTGTTTTCAAGAATGTCTAAAATAATTTAAAATAACATTAAAAAAAACTTTGTATACATTGTATTGATAAATTTATTGTCTTATCACCAAGTATTCTTCTTGACAGACTTAATATATAGATAAGATTACCATGTACTAAAGTAATTATATAACATCAATTGATAATGCAACATAAGCTTAAAGATATTTTATTTTTGTAAGTTCACTTGAATGTATGAAGTGGTATATTATAATTTTGTACAATATTTTAATATGCCAGACCGACAAGTACTGATTTAGAACTTGTCTCTAATAACATAATAATTAATAATAATCTATTATGACATAGATCTTGGCCTGAGATATGTCATAATAGATATGACATAATAATCCCATTAAATAAATATGTAGTTGCTGTATATTCCAATTCCACATAAGAAATTAATTATATGCCCCAGAGACCTTTCTCAATTGTAATAACACTCATTAGGCTTGTTCATAATTCCATTATAAATAACTATTATGTTTGTATGTAGAACTGCATTTGTGCCTATCGAGCTTATATGGGTAGAGTAGTAACAAGAGCCATAAAATTCCGAAACTGGTCAGTGACTTGTCACTGTCGTAATACCAATTCAACCAACTAGTTATCTGTATGTATGTCCCATCAGCCAATCATTCATCAATGGCCAACAGTTGGCCAACCAGAGTGCAGAACCTGCACAGTGTCACAGCACAAATTTGTTGGAATTTGTTTTCATACATAACACAACACTACCACTCTATGGCGGTTATATATGTTTTATAGAATGATAGGCTTTCAAATAAATATTACGACCACTTTCCCAGTCTGAGTAAGTCGTTGATTTTGTCATATAATGGCCTCTTCTTCAGCAAGATTTTAAGGATTATACTTTATAGTTTCGAAAATTTTCAAATTTTAAATATCAAGTTCCAAAAAAAAATTACCACTAGAACAATTAAAATGAGTAATTAATGATGTTTTTCCACTTTATTAACGCGGATCTTTTCGGCATTGTCTACAAAATATGTCTTGTTTACGAGACTTAGGAGTTTAAAAAAGTTTTAATAGTGGTAGTGGAAATAACAGAGTTTGTTGAAAATGTTTAAACCTTCTCATTACATGCCTCAGTAGTCATGCTACTTCATGTGAAGGTCGTGGTTCCGATTCCGCCGACTGTAGACATCTGAATAATAATGAATATAAATGAATTAACTTATACGCTATATTTCTTGGGTGAAATGGTCCCGTTAATGAGGACGGATCACCCGTCTGGCCTCGCTGGTGTCCCCACCCTTAAATAATAATAACTTATACGCTAGCGGCTAGACACCTAGGTTTTATATTAATTCCTTGATTCTATTTCCGTTATCTGTAACCCGTTACTGCTCACGATGTTTACAAAGTTACCACGTTACTAGGTCAAAATAAAATAAAATTATAAAACAAAAACCGGCCAATTGCGGGTCGGACACGCGCATGAAGAGTTCCGTACATTTATATATTCATCTATACACGGCAAAAAATCACGTTTTTTGTATGAGAGCCCCCCTAAATATTTATTTTATTTTAATTTTATGGTTAATTATTAAAGTAAATATACAACTAAGTATTTTGTAAATATTTCAAGTGACTACCTGTTACCGTTATTAATCGTAAAAAAGGGCAAAAAATCACGTCTGTTGTATGGAATATACGCCTTAAATATTTATTTTATTTTTAGTATTTGTTGTTATAACGGCAACAGAAATACATCATTTGTCAAAATTTCAACTGTCTTGCTATCGCGGTTCTTGAGATACAGCAGATGACAAATAAACGGACAGACAGATGGCGAAGTCTTATTAATAAGGGCTCGTTTTTACCCTTCGGGTACGGAACCCTAAAAATGATAACAGTCCAAGTGATGTTTGTACGAGTGATGTTTCAAATTTATAAATTTTTAAATCTTCATCCAACTACGGCAAACCGAGTTCCATGATGGCGTCTAGACTACTTCTTTTAGTCCGATTTTGATGAATGAGGTTTATAATGATTTGTTATTATAGCGTTAGTGACATAGGCTACATTTTAACCGACTTCAAAACGAAGCAGTCATTTTGCCCATAGTCGGGTCAAGGTTTCCATACCGCGTAGATACGATAAGAGACAATAATTATAAAAACGCTAAAATACATTATTCTTTGTTTTTATCATCCTTCTAAAAAAGGGGGAGTCTCAGTACCGTTTTTTTAAATAACCGAGATTGGAATCTCAAGTTGTATGCATTTGATATAATTTATATCCCCTGTATAAATTATATCAAATGCATACACCACTACACTTCAAACGGCTAGATTTCGTTCAAACTTTGTAGATTTATCGAGGACCGATTTTTTTTACCTTTAACGACGGGAAATGCTCTGAGGCATCCCGCGGGGGAGTGGGACTCGCTGCGCCCGACAGCTGGTAAGTGGACGCAGCTCTACCCACTAAAACCCGGCGAGTGCCACCAATTCCGACTTTGGTGAGGTGCCGCGGATCTAGTAAACAGGGCACCTCAACAGCTAGTCAGTCCCGCAAGGGACCGACGCCACCTCCACAGATGGGTTGTCCCGCACCACAGAACAACCCCTCCTAACGTCGGGACAGTACAATGGGGTGAGGTTCCCATCCTCGCCTCTTGCTCTTTTGTCCCCTCTTCTTATAAGAGGGGTACAAAGAGCCCCCTCGGCCCAATTCGCTTCACCCAAGGTGCAGCGGCTCACCCTAGGTTACTGAGCCCCACCGCCACGACAAGGCTTGAACCTTGGTGGGGATCGAGGACCGATGACAATACAATAATTATTCCAATATGCTGATCAGGATAATCAGGATAACACATGCTAAGAAGGCATAAGGCGCCCAATTTACCTACATCACTTGTGGGGTTTTTAGTCTCTCACTCATTTCTAAATTGAGTACTTTAACTCAAAAAAATATTTAATAAAAAAAAATCGACACTAAATAATAAAAAATTATATATACTATAGTTTAAAAAACTAAAATTCACGCTTTAATAGCAAACCGAACTAAAAATTTGAAAATAATTTTTAATAGAAGAATTAAATGGATTAACAAAAAATAATGATATTACTTATTGTAAAAAACCGGTCAAGTACAAGCCGGACTCGCACACGAAGGGTTCCGTACTACATTAGACAAAAAAAAATACTTTTTTGTATTGGAGCCCCCCTTAAATATTAATTTTATTTTATTTTAATTAATTATATTTAAAGATAACATAAAACTAAATATTCTGTGAATAGTTTAAGCTCAACAGCTAGTCAGTCCCGCAAGGGACCGACGCCACCTCCACAGATGGGTTGTCCCGCACCACAGAACAACCCCTCCTAACGTCGGGACAGTACAATGGGGTGAGGTTCCCATCCTCGCCTCTTGCTCTTTTGTCCCCTCTTCTTATAAGAGGGGTACAAAGAGCCCCCTCGGCCCAATTCGCTTCACCCAAGGTGCAGCGGCTCACCCTAGGTTACTTAGCCCCACCGCCACGACAAGGCTTGAACCTTGGTGGGGATCGAGGACCGATGACAATACAATAATTATTCCAATATGCTGATCAGGATAATCAGGATAACACATGCTAAGAAGGCATAAGGCGCCCAATTTACCTACATCACTTGTGGGGTTTTTAGTCTCTCACTCATTTCTAAATTGAGTACTTTAACTCAAAAAAATATTTAATAAAAAAAAATCGACACTAAATAATAAAAAAATATATATACTATAGTTTAAAAAACTAAAATTCACGCTTTAATAGCAAACCGAACTAAAAATTTGAAAATAATTTTTAATAGAAGAATTAAATGGATTAACAAAAAATAATGATATTACTTATTGTAAAAAACCGCTCAAGTACAAGCCGGACTCGCACACGAAGGGTTCCGTACTACATTAGACAAAAAAAAATACTTTTTTGTATTGGAGCCCCCCTTAAATATTAATTTTATTTTATTTTAATTAATTATATTTAAAGATAACATAAAACTAAATATTCTGTGAATAGTTTAAGCGTCTACCTGTCGCCGTTATTAGTATCGAGCAAGAAACGGTAAAAAATCACGTTTGTTGTATGGGAGCCCCCCTTGAATATTTGTTTTATTTTATTTTTAGTATTTGTTCTTATAGCGGTAATAGAAATACATCATCTGTGAAAATTTCAAATGTTTAGCAATCACCGTTCTTGAGATACAGCCTGGTGACAGACGGACGGACGGACAGCGAAGTCCGTTTTTACCCTTTGGATACGGAACCCTAAAAAGCGTGAGGTGGTTGATATTCATTGCTAAAAATATTTCATCGGTATATAATTCTAAAAGTGAAGTTATTAAAAACTTAGTACAAGCACCACGCTTTTTTACAATAAGTAATATCATTTCTTTTGTTAATCCATTTAATTCTTTTATTAAAAACTAGCTGCCCGCTCAGACTTCGTTCTGCCAAAATAAAAAAATAAAAAAATCCCTTCTTAGCTTTTGCTTTCCCGGAACCCCTCCACTAACATTTCAACTTTATGGTATGGTATTAAAATTCAAATTGACTTTTAAGTATTATTACGAATCTTTTGTATGGGAGTATAGAAAAGTGTAGTTTTTAGACTTTTTCAGGATTTTTTTTTAATTTTTCTCTCCGTAAGAACCATCCTCGTACTTCAAGGAATATTATAAAAAAAATTTAGCGAAATCGGTTCAGCTGCTCTCGAGATTTGCGCTTAGCAACATATTCAGCGATTCATTTTTATATTATAGATTATTTTTAAATTTTTGTTCGGTTTGCTATTAAAGCGTGTTCTTTACTTTTTTTAAACTATAATTGATTTTATTATGATGTAAGTGTGCAGTTGAAAAATAAAAAAATATGTTTTCTAGGTATGTCGTTGAGTGGAGTTTTGACAGTCATCTACAGTATGCTGGACGGCTTGGGTCCGTGGTGGTATATAGTGACTTCGATCCCCATATCCTTGTCCGGTGGGTTCACTGCGTTATTTACTGGTGCCTTTTGTTACGTGAGTGACATCACATCCGTTGAAAAGAGATCTCTTAGGTATATAAAATAAGTATGCTTTTCATTTCATCAAAATAATGCCATATTCACTAAGTTATCATCAAAGCATTTGCACAAGACTTGGTTTGAATAAAAAAGCTACAGCATGTTTTGATCCGCTTCCTAAATAGTTACCATCATCGTCAGGTGCCATCTTCATATTGAAGTTCGGAGGTCAGTTGGCCAAATTTTCTGAGATCCCATGCGGCTTCCTTCAGATGCGTATAGCTATGTTTGGTCCAGTCTTTAATATCGTCTAGCTATTTTCTCCTCTGACGGCCTGGGCTTCGCCTCCCCGGGGTCTTACCTTCGTGGATCAAGCTTGGAAATTCATATAGTTATGAATCAATTTTAAAAAATATATTTTTATAGGCTTTGTAAGCCTCGTTTTTTCGGCTTAGAAACACTTCAAATAGGTCAAAACAAAATTAAAAATTTATCCAACATTCTCTTAACGGTAACGTAACGTAAGCTTTCTATCAATAACATTTTATACAAATTGTTTAGTAAATATTCCAAAGCAAAGGCAAAGGCCATATTCCCATGATATATTTCCCGTAGTAAATCAGTTTATTCTATACTAGTTTTGATACCCAAAACTTTCTTAATAAATTTCTTAAAATATTGAAAATAGTTCCGAAGTCTTATAAGACAAATTATTACTATTCTGACTTTATTTCTTTTATCAAAGAAAACCAAAATACCACTGGGTATTTTCCTAAAAACAATTTGCTTATGTTGGTTTGAGACTCACTTTACGAGGATCGAAAGCAGATAATGTTAAGAGGGCAGGGCAATAATACAGCACTAACAGCTTTTTGGTGCACAAGGTTTGCATTACATGTAACAGTAGTAGTAATTGCAGTAATTGACTAAAATGCATGTTATTTTTTTTCTTTAATTTAAAATAATTTCAATATAAACAGTACTTACATTAAATGAGGCAATTAAAATTTTTGCTACATTCGTGAATGAATTCTACTAACGCAAGAAATCCGATGAAAAAGGACTCGAGTTGACATTTAAAATTGTATTTGCTTGATTCTTTTGGCGATGCCTAGTCGATTGCCAAAGAATCGATTTTTTAATCGATGTTGATAAAGAAAAAGTTTTTTTCTTTATTTTGATCATGGTTCAGGCCTTGACGTGGCGGTGGGGCTCAGTAGCCTAGGGTGAGCCCAGCACCTTGGGCGAAACTAATTGAGCCGAGGGGCCTCTTTGTACCCCTCTTATAAGAAGAGGGGACAAAAGAGCAGGGGGCAAGGGGCGAGGATGGGAACCTCACCCCATTGTACTGTCCTGACGTTGGGAGGGGTTGTTCTGTGGTGCGGGACAACCCCTCTGTGGAGGTGGCGTCGGTCCCTTGCGGGACTGACTAGCCGTCGAGGTGCCCTGTTAGCTTAACAGATACAGGGCACCTCACCAAGGCGGCACTGGTGGCACTCGCCGGGTTTTAGTGGGTAGAGCTGCGTTCACTAACCATCTTTCGGGCGCAGCGAGTCCCACATAGCCGCCTGGGGACCCACTCCCCAGACGGGATGCCTCCGAGCATTTCCCGGCGTAAAAGAAAAAAGCGTTTTATTAAAATCCGTTCAGTAGTTTTTGAGTTAAAGAGTAACAAACATATTATGCGTTTCAAATAAGAATAGGAACGTCAATGACCTCTATCTGTCTATTATCACTTGAAAAGTACGGTTTGCACAAAAACTTATTTGCATAATTAATAGTTTTAAATCGAATTTAAATAAAAACGTTAAATAGTCATAAATTATTAAAAAATAAAATAAAGTACTAATTCGTTTTTAAAACCATACGATAAATTCTTTTATTTAATTGTTGTCGCAAAGGGCCTGGAGCCATGCCAAAATTATTAAAGAAAATAGGGACGACGGTCGCCATCTTGCCGTTGTTTGTGTTCTCCGTCGTGAGGACCTGAAGGAAATATAAGTTTAACTCGTGAAATGTACGCTACCATTTTGCAAACCCTGCGAAATGCAAGTAAAGTGACCAAGTGAGTTCATTTGGCTACGGGGATAAATAAAAACACGTTAACACGTATTAGACGCGCACTCTGACATAAATGCAGAGATGAGCGGAATTGAAGAGCTAGATCCTTGTTGATTTTTTTTCACTTAAGGTTCAACTAGTCGATGCCGCGAACTCTAACAAAATGATTGCTATCTCACCTGACATAAGGCGCAAACATGCGTGCTAGAATGAAATGCACAATGATTCATGCCGAAAATGTCCTTTTAGTAAAACGGTTATTATAGAAAGACTAATTAGTGTATCTTTTCAAAATAAATTTATTTTATCTTTTGAATAACTAAACTATATCTGTACGGGCTTTATTTTTGAGCTTTCGTGCTCGGTATACTATTTATTTACGCCCAAAGTTGGGCTAAAATCAGTGTTCAAATACGAAAGTTTAGAAGCTTGTATTTTTTTAATGTATAATTTTTTTACGATTTTGGGTACATAGTACATACACACATAGATAACGACGAGATCAATTTATATTATACTTAGTTTTTCGTGGTCAACGTCAAACATTGTAGTAATTACTGTTCTGCGTTTGTATGGAAAGATGAGCGACTTGTGTAACCTTCATCTCTGTAAATAAATTTAATTATAGGAATATTTTTTTGCTAACCCTACCTTTCTGGTTTGAATTGACATCTGTGACGTCACAATATGGCGTTAAGTCCGTCATATTCTCATTTGAAACGACATGGATACAACCATAGATTCTTACAAAATTTTGCATTTATAATATTAAGTAGGAGGGTGACGAATGTTCATCTTGTACAATGAAATAAATAGGCATACGTTTATTTGTTAGTCGACATGGCCTTTTTTATAAAAAAAAATGCTTACCTACTTCTTAGAACTACAATACAAAACAGTGCGTCTAGGGACGCCCGAAAGAAGCTAAGCTTTATAGTATCACATGATATAGTATAAAGCGTAGGAACTAAGTGTTTAGTGTAACCATAAAATCTGATGCACAAGCACGGATGTGGCCGCGCAGCGAGCGCCTTTATGCGAGCGGCCAAAGATGGAAAGTTTGATTACCGTAAGAGTACGGGTATAAATTATAGCATTTTACAATTTTACAAAGCAATTACAACCCATATAATATATATGGGTTGTTCTGATGTATCATCGAGCATATAACCGGATAGAGTAGTAATGTGAGCCATAAAATTCCGAAACTGGTCAGTGATTTGCCACTGACTTAATAGCAATTAAACCAACCAGTGATCTGTATGTAGTATGTACGTCCCATAAGCCAATCAATCCATCAATGACCATTCGTCTGCCAATAAGAGCGCAGAACGGGCGCAGCGTCGCAGCACAAATTTGGTGGAATTTGTTTATAAGTATACAAAAAACATAACATTACCACTCTATTCCGGTTATGCTCGATGTGATGTATAAGCTATATTATTGTAAAATTATATTAAAAATCATTCAGTAGTTTTTACGTGAAATACTTTAATAATAATTCGTATACTATTATTGTATTATTAATAAGCTCATTGTTTTATACACAGGATGACTATACTAGAAGCGGCCTCATCAGTGGGATCTGTAATTGGGGCAGTAGCTAGCTCTTATTTGCTCAGTGCCGTGGGCAACGTGAATCTGCTTCTGATATCAGCGTCATTGTGTGTCATCGCGTACGTGTTTACCAATGTGTGTCTGTCCGAGTCGTTGGTAGGGGCTGTGCCGGTAAGTGTAAAGTTTTGTTTGTTGAGATAATCAAGACACGAGTCGTCTATATAATACCAGTGGGAGGGATGCGCTGTACTGTAAAATTTGTTGAGAATCGTAAGCAAACACCGTCCTCACCATGGTTTAAGCCTTGTAGTGGCGGTGGCGCTCTAAGGTGAACCCAGCAAATTGGGCGAAGCCAATTGAACCGAGGAGGTCATTGCACGGTCTCGACGTTAGGAGGTGTGGTGTGGGACAATCCCTCTGTGGAGGTGGCGTCCTCGACGGCTAGTCAAGCGGTCCCTTGGGGGACTGAATAGCCGTCGAAGTGCCCTGTAGCTCAACAGATTCGGGACACCTCACCAGGCATTGGTGGCACTCGCGGGGTTATAGTAGGTATGTGGCACAGACATGTACCGCGAGTCCCACACAGGCACACACCATCGGACTCCACCCAGGTCCGTTGATGACGCGTAAAAGCGTTGCCCCATGTTAACAAAAAAAATCTGGCACCCAAGCACACTGGTGCGCGGCACGAAGCGCACTCTTACCGCGTAAGTGTAGAGAATATTGAATGGACAAATTATTTATTTTTGACAGCAGAAATGTGTGGCTTAGTAAGTATATTATAAAAAATCGACCTTTGGAAGTAGACAATCTGTTAATTTTGGCTTCGGTATCTATTAGGAGCTGTTAAAACAATTATGAATTTAATTGAATATAATACATTTTTTTATGTGCTGTCTTTAGGTTGTGGAAAAATTGAATAAAAGATCATATTAAATCGAGTTTACTTATTAATATTTGAAAGTTACATATTATTATATAGTAACTATTATATAATAGATAGTAATTATATAATATAGTAATTATTAATAGTCAATATTATGTCTATTGTTAAAATGACATTCAAATAAAAACTTTTAATGATCTAAATTCTCAATTCCTTCCATTTCATTGTAAGGCCGTAGCTATTAGGGAGACAAATGATACAACTGGCTGATCGAACAATACTGTCTTTATTTTAGGATGACGCATGATTATATAGGTTTGATGAATACATACACATAGATTGGTAAAACATAGGTACTTACACTTTACATCATCATCTGTGCTCTCAGTGAGGTCAATATCACTATCACTATCAACCGTAGGTATTTATCAGAAGTTTATCAGTATAATTGTCTAAATCGTGTTGAATTCTTATCGAATTATATTCACATTCCATTGCGTGATCGCCAACGTTTTTTCATTCTTCAGCCGCGATCATGTTTACTTTTTCAGTCAATATTTTTTTTTACAATAGTTAAATACATAAATATATAAACACAAAATCGAAGACGAACGCACGCACGCACGCACACACGCACACACGCACGCACGCACGCACGCACACTCAGGCAATAAAAAAATGTTTTACAAAAATATAATTATTTAATAACTTTTTTATTGCTTTTTTTTTCTTTTTTTATAGCGAATCTCGGCACATTCACGCGAGTTAACTTTGTATTTATATTTATGAATAGGCATATAGATTGTCCTAAATAAAATGTTCATTTTTTGTTACAGGGTGGTATAAAGAGTATATTAAACATATCTCTAATCAAGGAAATGATGACGAAGTGTTTCAAAGTGCGCCCCAACCACGGGCGGGCCCAGATACTTCTACTGACGGTGGCCAACAGCTTGTCCATTTTTATACTCTACGGTCTCATAAGTTTAGAATACCTTTACTCGAGACAGAAACTGCACTGGGCCATCAAACAATATACCACGTACTCAGCGGTTCACACGACCATTTCGTTCTTCGGGTCATTCCTTGGCGTTGTTTTGGTGCAAAAGTTGTTGGGCGTTACCGATTTGGCCTTCGCGATTGTGGCGTTCTTGTCGTCGACAGTTGAATATGTTATCATAGCGTTCGCAACTCTATCGTGGCATATGTATTTTGGTGAGTATTTTAGCTTCTAAATTTAATACAGCTTCATTTCTAATTTCTATGATCTCGAATCTTCTAAAGACGTGAGGCGTCTTTCAAAATGTTTTAAACTTACATGGTTATTTTCACTTTAACACAACAAACAGAACAGTTAAAAATGGGCTAATAAAAAATTCACTTTTAGTTCTCTGACCTCGATATTTCGGCATTGTCAACAAATTATTTATTCACGAGTGGCGAGTGTCGTGAATAAAGCATTATTTATACGTAATGATACTTTGCGTCTGCTCACTTTATGAGAACAGACAGACAGACCGACAAATTAATTTGACTGTGTTTATGTTTTTAAAGCGCAAAATTCCCCACCATGGTTCAAGCCTTGTCGTGGCGGTGGGGTTCAGTAGCCTAAAGTGAACCCAGCACCTTGGGCGAAGCAAAATGAGCCGAGGGAGCTGCTCTTTGTACCCCTCTTATAAGAAGAGAGGACAAAAGAGCAGGGGGAGGAGGGACGAGGATAGGGATGAGATGGGACCTCGCCCCATTGCACTGTCCCGACGTTGGGAGGGGTTGTTCTGTGGTGCGAGACAACCTCTCTGTGAAGGTGGCGTTGGTCCCTTAAGGGACTGACTAGCCGTCGAGGTGGGCACCTCGACTTATAGTCAGTCCTACGGTTGCGGTTCAGCCGTGTGGTGCCGGTAGAGTAGAATAGCACCACCCCAACTCTTCCCGTGGGTATCGTAAAAGGCGATTAAGGGAGTGTGAGAGTGTGACCCCTTGTAACTCTATCACCGCGATACTATTCCATCTGTCTGAGTCTTTCTCCGGTCGTAACGGTTTCCGTTCCATTGGGTCCAGAAAGACAAGGGTGAGTATGTGCACCTGTGTCTTGCGCGAACACTTGTGCACCTTTATATATCCTGCGCATCTGACCGCTCTATTACTGGACTCCGAATTAGCTTTAAGTCCTGTGGCGATGGGTATAGGTAGAGGGGTCTAGTCTGATGCAAGCTGGGCTCTGTCTGATACCTGCACGCAGGCGGTCCGGGGGTGTGAGTACACGCCGTGGTCGTTTTTCCTACGGTTGCTCAACAGATCCGGGGCACCTCGCCAAAAGCACTCGCCGGGTTTTAGAGGGTAGAGCTGCGTCCACTTACCATCTTTCGGGCGCAGCGAGACCCATATACCCGCCTGGGGAGTCCCACCTACCCTGTGGTATGCCTAAGAGCATTTCCCGGCAGAAAAGAGAAAAAAGGTACTCATGCAGAATGCATTCCTCAATTTAAATCTGCGTGGTCTCAATTTAAATCTGGTGCACTGTAAATGACCATTATTATCAATGTTCAAATATTACGTTATTATCTGTGTTATTAGCCGTTCCCGAGGGCATTGTCCACGTTTATTTAAATAGGTTGACTTGAATTTTGATAGACATATTTTCAAACCCTAAAACCTATACCCATGGTATAGCACGAATTCCATTAAAATTAATAGCTTCCGTCCTAAAATGTATGAAAACACTCAACATGTGGACTATCAAATGCGAAAAGAACCTTCCAAATCCGATGACTACTAGCCACATCGAGCATATAACCGGATAGAGTAGTAATGTGAGCCATTCAATTTCGAAACTGGTCAGTGATTTGTCACTGACGTAATAGCAATTGAACCAACTAGTGACAATCATCCATCAATGGCCATCATTTGGTCAATCAGAACGCAGAACGTCGCTGCACCAATTTGGCGGAATGTTTTCATGCAAAACACAACATTACCGCTCTATTTCGGTTATATGCTCGATAATTTGCTGTACAAACAAACTAATCATATTAATATAGATACTGTGGACTTATTTATGTACACTGTTATGCTACTTCAAGTATTTATATTAAACTTTATTTTATCCTTGTTTAAGCCTTGTCGTGGCGGTGGGGCTCAGTAGCCTAAGGTGAACCCAGTATCTTGGGTGAAGCAAATTGAGCCGAGGGGTCAAAATAGCAGGGGGACAAGGGGCGAGGATGGGAACCCCACCGCATTGTACCGTCCCGACGTTGGGAGGGATTGTTCTGTGGTGCAGGACAACCCCTCTGTGGAGGTGGCGTCGGTCCCTTGAGGGACTGACCGTCGAGGTGTTCTGGTTGCTCATTAGATCCGGGGCACCTCACCAAAGGCGGTATTGGCGGCACTCGCAGGGTTTTAGTGGGTAGAGCTGCGTCTTCCTTACCACCTTCGGGCGCAGTGAGTCCCACATACCCGCCTGGGCAAACCCACTCCCCCGCGGGATGCCTCAGAGCATTTCCCGGCGTAAAAGAAAAAAGAAAAAGCCTTTGTTCAGCGGTCGACAGAAAAATGTTATTGAAGATTATTAGGAAACGGTATTCATATTTGTCTATACAATGTATGAATAAATTAATTTTCCAGCTGCCGGTATAACCTTGTTCAGAGGACTGTCGGCACCCTTGATACGGTCTCTGCTCACGAAGATCCTTCCACCGGAGGACATAGCTAAGGTGTTCGCGCTGATGTGTGCGATAGAAGCAATAAGCCCTCTCATTTCACCGATCCTGTACAGTGCGCTATACGCTTCCACCATTTCGATATTCCCAGGTGGAATATACGTACTGAGCGCTGGTATTACGACGCTGTGTGCTGTGTTTTTGGGGTAAGTTGATGTTATGTTGATATGGTAAAGTGGCATCGGAATAGAACGGTAATTTATTATGTGTTTTTGAAAACAAATTCCGTCAAATTTGTGTTGTGACGCTGCGTCGGTTCTGCACTCTGATTGGTCGACTGATGACCAGTGATGAATGATTGGCCGAAGGGACGTTCAACACACAAACCACTGGTTGGTTAAATGGTTATTACGTCAGTGACAAATCACTGACCAGTTTCGGAATTGTATGGCTCACATTCCTACTTATCGGGTTATATGCTCGATGTAAAGTGGTAAGTGGTCATCGTGGTCCATGAAATAAATGAATACATAATATATACAAGTAAAGTGAGAACTAGTCCTCCTTGTGAGTCGTTAATGCGTTGCCAACTTTGGAACGCTATAGCCTAAGGCCGTCTTGGTCCCAATAAAACCAGACAAGTGCGGCTCGAGCTCGCGCGCTGAGGGTTCCGGAAAAGGTGTTTTTATGTAATACTAGCAACGCCCCGCGGTTTCACTCGCGTACTTTCCATTCCCGTGGGAGTACAGGGATAAATTATAGCCTATGTGTTATTCTGATGTATACGCTTCATTAAAATCCATTCAGTAGTTTTGCCTGAAAGTGTAGGTTAAACAAACATACATACAAACTTTCGTGTTTGTTATATTAGTAGTAGTAGTAGTAATTTACGGTTTTTAGATTTTATTCCTTTACTCATGTTGTGAGACCCATAATAGTTTCGTACCTTCATGATTCTATGTCAATCGGAAGTTCCTGGGTTTTGGTTCGACAGACAGACAGCCGGACAACCAAGTGACCCTAAGGCCTAACGCTAAAACACGGGCGGACGCGTGCGCCTCGCGGGCCCACGAATCCGCGAGCGGGCAACCGTCGCGTGCGCCCATCTCATTTAGCGCTGCTAGTATAATTTTGGGAGCGGTCGTCTTGATCTCGAGCGTGTACAGTTGTGTCGAGTAGATTACCATGGATTATTTACTAATTTATTATTTGGCAAAAAGACATCAACGGATACAACGTCGACGAGAGATAATAAAATTGATTACAAGCTGTCACCTCGTATCATTTACATACATTGCCCAGTCCCAGATTTGCCTTGAGAAATTGCCCTTTGCATAAAAACCAAGTGCGAGTCTGAGTCGGTCGGAGGGTTCCGTGAAAAAATATTTTTTTATAATATAAAAAATTAAAGTTAGAATATATATATATTACTAGTGGCACCGACAGACGTTGTCCTGTACAATTTTTTTTCTGAATCTAAACCATCCTCGAATCCCCTTGAACTCACACAAAAAATTTCATCAAGATCGGTCCAGCTGTCTAGGAGGAGTTCAGTGACATACACACGCTCAGAAGAAATATATATAAAAAGATTAAAGTTATAAAAAAGTAAAGAATATAATATGAAGTGGCAGTGGGCTGGTCACACATTTAGGAGAACTTTGGTTTGACAGACAACGGAGTGATTTTATAAGGATTCTGTGTCGGGAAGGGAACCCTAGGAACCATTAAAATATTACCTTTAATTTTATTGTTTTTGCTTATACATAAATGTACCTACATGAAGTATATGAATTGTATCGTGATTCAAAAATGTTCCATGTTAAATGTTTTTAATCTCATAAACATTTATAACGGTAAAGGATGAAAATTTATTGCGCATTCAACATTTGATAAGCTTTCTCGTGTATTAAAATGGAATACACTTATTGCCAGTTTTTTTTTTTTTGGAAAACGTGTTTCTTTAAAACCTGAACTCGTTTCGGGGGAAAAAACTTTTAAGAAAGGCTCTTCGTATATTGAGGTCATCTCACATTATGAAGTTTTTCTGTATTTTTGTGCTTTTTTTTCTAAACTCACTTAAACCGACTTCACCGAATTTCGGGTAAATCGACGGATTACGGTTAACTTGGGTATTACACGTAGAAGTCGCGGAATCCCTTCAAGTGCAGAAAATTTGTAGAATGTATATGTACCGGGTCATGAAAGTACACATATGTGTTAAGTATCTACCCTTCAGTAGTGTTGGTTAGCCTTTAACCAGGTGGGAAGTCGATCTCCGTACAGTGACCGTATTGGATGCGAGTAGCGAGCCATCGGTCGTCTTGGCGTTCATTGAGGTTACAACATATTCAGCGATGGTGATATCTACCATCTACATCTCGAGTCGCTAGACTGTTAAACACCTCTTTGTTATAACTTGTGTTATATCACTCTCAAATGAAGTCGACCTTTGGCTACTTGACCAGCCTGATGCGAAAGGCAAACGTCATCATTATTTTAACTAGGGGATGTTGTATGGCATGCATTGTAATGGTTTGTATTACACTTGTCAAACTGGTTTACTATCACAGGATTACATGCATAATATATTACTAGGAACTTGGTACTAAAATGTACACAGTAAGCTAGACTTCTAAATTAAATCACTTATTCCAATATGAGGTTTCCATGTAAAGGAGACGGTCCATTTCTGGTCTGGTCTTGTGCAGTATACCATGAATAGAGAAAAAATACATAGATTTCATTAAAAATAAAATAAATTAGTATAAGAAACTAATTTACATGCAAAAAATAAAAGTATTTTTCTAGTTTGTTAACTTGTTGGCAATTCTTAATGAAGATGGCGCCCTTCAAACGGATGATTATTACTTACTAAATGTCATTTCTGACAAATGACAAACCGAATGATGACAGATGCCTATCGAACAATGACATAATTTCTTACAATTGCCAGTTAACGCTAACTAAAGAATAAACGCCATACGCCATTGTTTTAAACACCTTGTGTTGCAAATCTTGGAAACATTAAATTATTCTACCGCTGAAATTGAGATGAATTCATGGATATGAACAAATCAAAACTGTTTCAATATTTTCTTTCCTTCATCTCATTACATCTCATTACAAGTAGACCAACATCCCATACAATATTATATAAGAA
Organism: Helleia helle; assembly: GCA_963853865.1. Lineage (NCBI taxonomy): Eukaryota > Metazoa > Arthropoda > Insecta > Lepidoptera > Lycaenidae > Helleia > Helleia helle. The sequence continues at coordinate 8,558,968 of OY971433.1, read as the reverse complement.
TTTTATAATTTTGTAAAAATAAAAACTTCCTTGAACATCGGCTCGCCCGGCTGTTGGTCGAACATTGGCTTGCCCGGCAAGCAACAATGCCTTGTCCGGTTTTTTGGTTTAATTTTATTTATGATTTCTATTTTTGTATTTCAATGACCTGATGTGGCATTGTAATACTAAAATAAATATTCTCATATCGGAAACGAGATAAACGTTTTCGTGAAATAAAACAATTGTATTTTGTGTGACAGATGTACCTACCCTTCTTTATCGATAAAACAGCTTACACAGCTGTTGGCACAAAACAGAACAAGGAGTGTAAGTTCACGTTCACACAATTTTTCTCTAAACTTCTGCATCATGTTCCCGATTCACCTGAATCTTGTGAAGAACTGCTGCAGAACTCGATCGAGTCGATTTGGATCATTAAGCTTTAGGTGGCTCATCTGCCATTTCGTTTTTTTTCGTTCGTCATCATCATCACCACCCTTGATCTGTCCACTGCTGAACATAGGCCTCCTTCAATTTTCGCCAAGACGACTGATCCCTCGCCCCTCGCATCCAACACGGACCGGTTCGGACGGAGATCATCTTCCCATCTGGTTGATGGCCGACCAGCACTTCGTCTACCTAAACGCGGCCTCCACTCTTGAACCTTATTGGCCTATCGGCCATCCGTTCCAGTGTGTGACCAGCCCACTGCCACTTCAACGAGCTTATTCTTGGCGTGATATCGGTAAGTTACCGGTGGGAGGGAAGCGCTGTGCCGCGCTCCTGGCTGCATGGGTACCACCATCTTGCTTGTTTCTCCCGTGAAACAGCTTTGCTGTGTTTCGGAGAGAAGGGCAAGACAGGCAATGTAATTACTGGCACCGAGACTAACGCCCGAATACTCAAACGAATCTCAAATGTAAGACGTACTTAAACTCATGCTACGACGTGTCAGATTCAAAGAAAAAAAGAGGGACAACACGAGTTTAAGTACGTCTTAAATTTGAGATTCGTTTGAGTATTCGGGCGTTAACATCTTATGTCTCAGGATAGGCAACACATAAATAAGTTGCCTGGGCTCGTTCCAGGTATACTAGTTTATGTTCATGGGCGACGTTGACCACTTACCATCAGGTGGTACGTTTGCCAGTTTGCCTATCCAACTAACATAAAAAAAAAACTTCAGTTCTCTGGCGGATGTCTTCTTTCGAATCCTATCTGCCAAAGAAACACCCAGCATAGCACGCTCCATAGCACGTTGAGCTACGGCAAACTTTGCCAACGAACATTAATAAAATTATAAGCTATAGATAGAAGGAATCATTTTGGTTTTTGTCAAAGAGGGTAGAGCCATGTCTAACAAAAGAGATAAGGTAGTGATAAGTGATGGATGACATTGTGATTAAACAAACTTATCTAACGCATTCGCTTTGTATCAGTTTTTGGAAAATATGAATTATTATCAGTCTTACAAGTCGTTGACCTCTATTAGGCACTAAATGTAAACAAAGAACGTCCCTACTAATTGTGGTAATAGGTGCTTATAAAGCCCACTGTATGACGTCATTCCAAATTTACGTCCAAGTTGCGCTAACTGCCCCTCACTTCTTGGTTCTGAATTTTCTGAATCATTTCTTTTAAACATAGGCTGAAATCGGACAAATTATATTATGTGGTTACTTTCGTAAGCGAGTGAAAGCGTTTTTAAAGATCATATAATTTATTTTATTGTATTTCAGGTTCGTGCAACTCTTCAGATGGAAAGGCGGTTCGATTATTTACGAAAACCTGATCAACGATTCGTGACTTATCAAATATTTAGAACATTCTAGCATAAACGATTTTTATAATAACTAGAATAAGAAACATAATTTTCGTATAACATCGGATTTTATAACAACAATTGATATATTTTGTACGGTTTTTAATAGGTATTTGATATTTTTATATTAAAAAAAAAAACAATGGACTGTGTCTCGGATATTCCTGACCAGGATTTGAAACACAAGCTTTGACATACGGCTGTCCTTAGCTGAATTTCTTACCGCGAGTGTTCTTGAACCGAAAAGTGGTCGTGGATTCGATCCTGATGCACTACTGAAAATGTTTTATAATTTTGACTTGCACTTAGTCAATGTAGGTTGTAATGTAAATAAAAAAGTGCGTGCGTACAAAGTACACATGTCAGAAGTGAAACTTATTTGGCAAACTAATTTTTAAATCTCGTTTATATTTATACTTACTCATCTAAAGGTTTAAATTTCCGAGACTTGCGATGCGACGTTCGCTCTATCTCATTCTCTCTCTCTCTCGATCTTTCTCACTCGCTTGCTCCCTATTCTCACTCCATGGCTATGTGCTTCATGCTACGTTCGCCCTTTCTCACTCTCTCTCAATCGGTCTCAATCACTCTCTCCTTCTTAGACAAAACCGGCGCACATTATCGTGACGTTTCATCCGTATAAAAATTTCCCCTCATGCGCGCAAAGAAGTTTCACTTCAATAAGAAGACTCTTGCCTGAGAATTTACGCCTTTGATAATTGACAGTGTTAAGTTTGGTCGTCCTCATTGAGCCAGCAATAAATGAACTATGACTACAGCATTATCGCCTTTTGAATAGACCAGAGTCCTTTTTTGGGATATATAGTGTTGAATGATAAATTGTTATATATTATGAAATTCACGCTATAAAGCCTAAATTTCATAATACTACGAGTTTAAACTCGTAGCTATTTTAAGAACTGCTTAATGATAAGTCACAAAATAACTGTGATAATTATTTAAGGTGTATGGGATTGTACATTCAATAATATTCTTAAATGTATTTTTGTTTTCTTTACCTTTTATTAGTCTCATAGATTATAATAGTGCAAAGCAATACAGTAAGAGAATCTGAATGAAAGTAAGAAATAATAGATTCTCTCTCAAACAACGTCTTATAATTCGATGGAGCCGGCTGCAAGAACGAAAAAACAAGATGCATGCGGCGTTACCTCGCTCTGAGACGATCTATTTTCTACTGACGTTGTCACGTTCAACTATCGTCAGTAAACCGACTTTACAGACAACCGATTTTTTTATTTAAACGCTTTGCTGTTGTCAGTATAGGTAGTAATCGCCAATCCATCATTCTCTCTGGCAACTCCTTCACCTCCTGATACGGTATGACCAGTACCGGTGAGAGGGAAGCGCTGTGCCGCGCTCCCGGCTGCATGGGTACCACCATCTTGCTCGTGAAACAGCTTTGCTGTGTTTCGGAGAGAAGGGCAAGACAGGCAGTGTAATTACTGACACCGAGACTTAACATCTTATGTCTCAGGATAGGCAACACATTGCCTGGGCTCGTTTCAGGTAAACTAGTTTATGTTCATGGACGACGTCAACGACTTACCATCAGGTGGTACGTTTGCCAGTTTGCCTATCCAACTAACATAAAAAAAACCTTCTCCTTGATCTCTACTGTATAAGTTCTCCTTGGTCTACTTTTTCCTCTCTTTCCCTCAATCCTTCCTTCTATGATATTTCTTAAAAAACGGGCCATGTTGTATCAGGTTTTCAGTTCTCTATGGTTTTGAGTATGTTTCTTTTCTCTTTTACTTTTTTCAAAAGCACGCTATACTATTTATTATTATTATTATCAAGGACATTAAAACTCCATTTCCGAACGCAGTCTTCGCTTCGATCACAGAAATGCTTCGATCATTGACCCGTCGCCATCATTACTAAGTATGTACTTACTTCTATAATTTCATCGAGACATCTCACAAACTACGAAGTGTGCTGAGTTACAGCCAAGTTACACGAACTTGTCATCACGATTACTTTTTTTTTGCCGCTGGGGAATGCTCTTATGCATACCACCGGGCCCGAGGGAGCCCGGGGGTTATGTGGGACTGTCTACGCCCGAAAAGATGGTAAAGTGGGCGCTGACTCTACCCACTAAACCCCAGCGGTGTTCTCCACGTCGTCTGGGTGATCCGGCGAGGGAGCTGTGGACGTCTTCACCGGTAATCACGATTACTTGCCTAAACAACAAAAATACTACCCAACTCAACTGAAGAGAACCTTAACGGGCAAAGTTAAGGTTCTCTTCAGTTGAGTTGGGTAGCCTTTTTTTACTCAAAAGAAATTTTATTACAATTAAAAAATTTTAAACAAAAATTAAAACCGACTTCAAATTAAAAAAAAAACTAAAAAGATTGTATATTAGTAGAAGAACAAGTTGATTATAAATTGTAGGCACAAAAATTAAGGAAATTATTTTATTACTTTTTAGTTTTTTTTTAATTTGAAGTCGGTTTTAATTTTGTTTAAAAAATTTTTATTTCTTAATTTTTAGTGATTTCAAAATTTGATAACTGATTTTATTTGTCTGAAATATGGGTAGAACTATTAAACGCGTTGCTCCGATTAAATAGCGCTGTATTAATGAGATGACCGTAGAAAGGGTTTAATTCATTACCTATATAACAAATGAAAAAAGCGAAATGGAATTGTGTAAAACTTTATATACATGTAATTAAAAGCAATCACGGCAGATTTGCTGCTATTCGTTAAATAATTCCATTATATATAGGTATAGAACATCACCAATATAGATATATAGAATGGATATTATGATGACCTTGAAAAACTATGATGCGCTTCCAAGCCACAGTTATTTTTTGTTCATTTAACAACAACAAGTAATAAAATTACATGATTTTGGCATAATATTATTTACCGTATGAAGTACATAAGCCCAATTAAAGCTGTAAATCGTCGAGGATTCCCCTCGACTGTGTATGGCCTCCATCATCACACCTGTAATGGCGCTTATAACCCATATGGGTACAAAGTTCTCATCAATTTAAATTAATTAAGTCCAAACACAAGGTAGCTACTGTAAACTGTTGAGGAGTTCCCTTAACTGTCCTTTGTCTTCATCATCAGACCCCTAATGACAATCACAACCCATCTAGGTGTAAAGTTCTCATCATTACAAATTAATCAAGCCCAAACACAAGGTTACTGATGTAAATCGTTGAGGAGTTCCCTCGATTGTCTTTCGGCTCCAGCATCAGATCGACTCCAGACCTTCATTAAATTGTAGTCCTTCAAAACACTTTATAAAAAAAATATCAAACGCACTTGTCACCCCTACGATTTTCGAAAGTTCCCCTCGATTTCTCTGGGATGCCATCATCAGATCCTGGTTTCCTTATCATGGGACCATTTGGGAAGTATACCCTTTAGAACAAAAAAAGAATTTTTCAAATCGGTCTAGCCATCTTCGAGTAATCAGGTAACATACATAAAGAAAAAAAAAAAAAAAAGATTCCGACGAATTGATAACGTCCTCCTTTTTGAAGTCGGTTAAAAAATGTTTTTAGGCCTAATAAAATCAAATTTATTCTAATATCCGCTCAGGCGAAGGTTAGCAAGTTCTAAAACTACTAGGCTATACATATTGTCAGCTGCAGTTTTTTTTTTACGCCGGGAAATGCTCTGAGGCATCCCGCGGGGGAGTGGGTCTCCCCACGCGGGTATGTGGGACTCGCTGCGCCCGACTGCTGGTAAATGGCCGCAGCTCTACCCACTGAAACCCGGCGAGTGCCACCAATGCCGCCTTTGGTGAGGTGCCCCGGATCTAGAAAACAAATAGGGCACCTCGACGGCTAGTCAGTCCCGCAAGGGACCGACGCCACCTCCACAGAGGGGTTGTCCCGCACCACAGAACAACCCCTCCCAACGTCGGGACAGTACAAGGAGGTTCCCAGCCTCACCCCTTGCCCCCTGCTCTTCTGTCCCCTCTTCTTATAAGAGGGGTACAAAGAGCCCCCTCGGCCCAATTAGCTTCGCCCAAGGTGCAACGCTCACCCTAGGTTACTAAGCCCCACCGCCACGACAAGGCCTGAACCATGGTGGGGGGCTGCAGTTTTAACGCACCCTTCGGCCTCCCCGAGATCAAGTATCAAGGCTCATTTGGTGATTACCGCTGTCGGTCCTGGCTATACAAGAGAAGCAGCGGGAACGTGTGATGAGCCTAGCAAATTTAAAAAAGATCGACTGGCCGATTTACTATTTAGCATATAACTTTGCATTTCTTTTAAAGATTTTATTTACGAAACCACGGAGTATATATACGAAATCTTTATAAAGAATAAGGATAAAAACTCAAAATACACACAAATACGATAAGTACATAGTGACGTAATAATCGTAAAACCTCGAATAAACAAGTAGATGATTCATTAAATACAAAATGTTTTACAAGTTAGACAGATATTTAGTTTTACTGCATTAGTGTCTAGATAACGATGTGTTACATTTTTGCGAAAAAACAGATAATGTGTAATGTCTATTATCATTTTATTAGCGAATACGACACACATACCATTATCTATTTAATCGAACGACAAATTATTATTTAATTTATTAAGTTTATTATTCATTACGAAAATATGGCAGAACGGCCAGCCAGTGCATTAACAAAAAGGTCATTTAAAACTACAATAGAAATACCGATTTTCATCAACTTAATAGCCATTAATGTTGCAGGTATGTTTTCAATAAAATATATTATTATGCAGTTTTTTTTTTATGTCAGTTGGATAGGCAAACTGGCAAACGTACCACCTGATGTTAAGTGGTCGACGTCGCCCATGAACATAAACTAGTATACCTGGAACTAGCCCAGGCAACTCATTTATGTGTTGCCTATCCTGAGACATAAGATGTTAAGTCTCGATGCCAGTAATTACACTGCCTGTCTTGCCCTTCTCTCCGAAACACAGCAAAGCTGTTTCACGGGAGAAACAAGCAAGATGGTGGTACCCATGCAGCCGGGAGCGCGGCACAGCGCTGGTGACGTATTTGTTGCTGTACCTGATCTACTACCTATTTAACTTAGCTAACACCGACTCCAAAAGTAACAATAATGACGTGGTAATCGCAAAAATTGTACATTAGTAGAAGTACGAGATGATTATTAGTTGTAGACACAAAAATTAAAGAAACGCAATTATTTTATTACTTTTTAGTTATTTTATTTTTTCAAGTCGGTTATAATTTTTGTTTAAAAATTTTTATTTCTTAATTTTTAGTGATTCTTTAAAGAAAGACATACAGAGATAGACATTTTGGCATATTTAACCGTATGAAGTTAGCCCAACAAAAGTTGTAAATCGTCGAGGAGTTCCCTCGACTGTCTATGGTCTCCATCATCAGACCTGTAATGGCACGTATTGCCTATATGGGTGCAAAGTTCTCATCAGTATAAATTAATTATGTCCAATCACAAGGTAGCTACTGTAAACTATTTAGGAGTTCCCTTAACTGAGCTTCGTCTTCATCGTCAGACCCCCAATTACAGTCACAACCCATCTAGGTGTAAAATTCTCATCAATACAAATTAATCAAGCTCAAACACAAGGATACTGAAGTAAATCGTCGAGGAGTTACCTCGACTGTCTTCCAGCTCCAGCATCAGATCGACTCTAGACCTTCATTAAATTGTAGTGCTTTAAAATGCTTATTTTAAAAAAAATGCACTAGTCGCTCCTACGAATTTCGAAAGTTCCGCTCGATTTCTCTGGGATGCCGCCATAATCAGATCCTGGTTTCCTTATCATGGGACCATTTGGCAAGTATACCCTTTCAAACAAAAAAAAAAGAACTTTGAAAATTGGTCCACAATTGACGGAGAAATCGGTGTACATACATAAAAAAAATACCGGCCGAATTGAGAACCTCCTCCTTTTTGTTGAAGTCGGTTAAAAATATATAGCATTTTTAAACCAGTCACGAAATACAATACATAATTTGTAGAGCAAGTTCCTAATTTTATTTTTACTTATCGCATTAATGAATAATTAATAATAATAATCGTATATTAATTAATTATGTTATCCCATATTTTTAACTTTTTAAGGTTCTGCACTTAGCAACATCGTATTATACCGCACATGTGTACACTCGTTAGGTCACAGTCATGAGGAATGTAGACCATTTCTATCTCCAATTCGGACTAACGAGACACAAATTTTGGAGAAGGATGTACAAGCCTACGCATCATTTGTGCTAACAATAAAGACAATACTAGAGTATACTGGACCGGCGATTCTCTCTATGTTTGTTGGAGTATGGTCTGATACTTATGGAAGAAAACCTCTATTGGTATGGCCACTTTTTGGTAAGATTTCACTTTTAAATAGTTTTGAACGGATACGTGCCTGTTTTACGAGTACCACCACGCGGTTACCAAAACATCTTTTTTAGCTATCGCTATCTATTGGCGGTGTAATTCCGGCACGGACATCTAAACAGGTAGGCAATGCTAAGACTTCTTTAACGGCTCAATAGTACCATCGTATGTTTAATGGACGATTTGGTAAGAGGTAGTGCCGGCCGTGCTGGTTTTCAGCCGAATTGGGCGGCACGACCGGGGTGGTACCTCTCGCTCACGCGCTGTGCTGTATCTTTTCGTGCGGTTTGTGAGTTTCCGGTGGCCCATTGGGAGAATAGAGAAAAGGTGGGCAACGCATCTACATAATCTCTGATTGAGTGGATGATTTTAATAAAATTATGCAAGAAGATTATATTCTTAGAAAGTTAGAACATAGACTTAAAGTCACGACTGTAAAACTACGTAAAAACAGAATTATAAAATACTAGCTGTTACTCAACTCCTATAAGTCACAGCGTGATTTTATATAGCCTATAGCCTTCCTCGATAAATAAGCTGTCTAACACTGAAAGAATTTTTCAAATCGGACCAGTAGTTCCTGAGATTAGCGCGTTCAAACAATCAAACAAACTCTTCAGCTTTATAATATTATTAGTATAGATATCAGCTAATAACTACCTACTCCAGTACTACCTACTCCAGTTACTAGCACCTGCTTAGTCCAGTTTCATATCTAATAAACATTAGATCTAAATATGTATAACTCAAAGGTGACTGACTGACTGACATAGTGATCTATCAACGCACAGCCCAAACTACTGGACGGATCGGGCTGAGACTTTCATGCCAAATTTCAATTTGGCATGCAGGTAGATGCTATGACGTAGGCATCTGCTAAGAAAGGATTTTGATTAATTCTACCCCCAAGGGGATAAAATAGGGGATGAAATTTTGTATGAAACTTTGTCAATTTTAAACCGATCGGGCTGAGACTTTGCATGCATAAAGCTACTATGACGTAGGCTAAGAAAGGATTTTGAGATGCAGCCCTGAAAAGGCTAGCTGATGCCCGCAGCTTCGCCCGCTTTAGCTTAGATTTACAGCCGTGTCCGGAGTGATGATGATCTCTGAAACGGCTGGACCGATTATGACGGGACTCACTGACAGATAGCTGATGTTATACGGAGTAACTTAGGCTACAAAAATAATCATCATCACTGCGGACACGGCTGTAAATATAAGCTAACGCGATCGAAGCTGCGGGCATCAGCTAGTTGTACATATATTTGTTTTTAGACTCTTTAAAATTATTATCAAAAATGAATTCTCATCATTACTCGTACATCCAAAGGACATATAACCAGAATAAATCATTCATAATTAATGTTTATCATTTCGAAATTACAACTAATATAACTTTTAAGGTATGTGCGTGTCTGCAATACTGTGGGTCGTGTATAGCGTGGTAGACCTGGGTCCCTGGTGGTACATAGTGACAGTGATACCGTTCTCGTGTACCGGTGGGTATGTGGTACTGTTCACTGGAGCGTATTGCTATGTCACCGACACTAGCACCGCGGAAAACACCACTCTTAGGTAAAAATGGTAAAAGAGTTTAATCATATATTTTGTCATCATACACGATTTTATTATAATGAAACATCTCTTTAGGGAATATATTGCGGTTTATTAAGATTTTTTTTTTTTTTGCAACCCTACGTCTTTCATCATCATCAGCCTCTATCCGTCCACTGCAGAACATAGGCCTACTTGAATGAACGCCAAGACGGCCGATCGCTTGCCACTCGCATTCAACACAGACCGGCCACCGCACGGAGATCGTCTTCCCACCTGGTTAGTAACACTTGGTCTACCGAAACACGGCCGCCACACCTTATTGCCCCATCGGCCATCCGTTCTCCTGAGTGTATGACCAGCCCACTGCCACTTCAACGAACTTATTCTTTGCGTGATACGGTTACCTTAGTTCTCTGGCGGATGTCTTCCCCAGACAGGAAACACCCAGCATAGCACTCTCCATAGCACGTTGAGCTACGTCAAACTTACGGACCAGTCGTAAATTTAGTCGTTATTATTATTATTTATTATTATTATGGCTAAGCTTCCTGAATGCTGACCATCCCAATTGAATCCTCCTGTCGGCTTCTGTCTCGAAGTCTACGTCTTTATTGCCAATAAATTAATTTATGTCCTGAGTGTAACTAGAAATGAATTTTGAGAAACAAAACATCATCACCAATGAACCCACACAAATAATCATTTGTAATTTTAACTTAGATAAATTTCTTTCAACAGGATGACCGTGGTTGACGCCGCCACAACCCTGGGTTCGTTCCTCGGTTCCTTTGCCAGCTCATATCTTATTCTGGCTGTTGGAAACGTTTATAATATATTACTAGCGGCTACTTTCAATGTTCTAGCTTATGCCTACACTATTATTGTTATAGTTGAATCTTTGGGTGGGGCTTCGCAGGTATTGTATACATATAATTGTATTTCAACACTTGGTTTTCTAATAGTTCGTTCAAAAGAGTCTGGAGAAACTACTATGATATTTTGTATTGGTACTATTATGTCTAGATAGTACGTTTGCTCTGGTCATTGCTTATCATAGACAAAGCTTTAATAAGATTTTCTTTTTTAAGAGATTTAGCAATACAGAAGTACCTAATATGTTTAAGGCGATTAACACACGGTACCGCGCACCGCCGCGGTAGGCGGATGCGGTAAAGCGGATTTCGTAGCGGTGCTCCGTGCGGTGAGGCGGTTTACGCGCCTCTCCGCGCGGATGGATTTAACGCGGTTTTGACCAGTTTGAACAATTTCTTCCCATTGTTTCATTTTAAACAGTCTATCACTATATTGTGTGCTTTTCATGTCCCAGAGAGCAAATCAATTTCAATCTCCGAAATAAACATTTCGACATCGAATTCTATTTTTCAATTGCAATGCATCCTGCACCCACGATGATCCGCGCGGTGGAGCGGCGCCCCGTGTGTGAGGCGCCGCTCCACCGCGCGGACGGGCGGTGTACGTGTGTTAGGCGTCTTCGGATTTATTAGAGGCCAATGCGACATCAGATCCGCTTCACCGCCTACCGCGGCGGTGCGCGGTGCCGTGTGTTAGCCGCCTAAGTTTATAGCTTAACCAGAAAAATAAGAACCCTCACTATATTGCGGAAAATTTCGGAACTAATTTCTGTATGGACCATGTATCTAATCCATGTATGGACGATACTATGTCATATTATGTGTTAACGTAAAAAAGATAGGTACAGTGGCACCACCACGCAGGGTTTATATATCTGGTCAGGCTATATAATATTAATGTTTACGCGGGCGAAGCTGCGGTAACAACTATACGGTTGTTAGAAGCACTTAAAGGTTTTGAGATATCTTTGGTATCGTTTACGAATCGTATCTATTTTTAATGTTGTGTCATATATTAACTAACTTGAAATGATAAGATATGTAGGTAGGTTTCAAGGGGATTTTTAGTACTTATTAATTTTGGGTTGTAGTTCATGTGTACCTAAACCTAAAAATATATTGAATATAGTACAGCGTAATATGCGTCCTAATCTACGGAATATCGCTGGCCGTGGTTATCGTCCTCGAAATTAGACGAGGAGAGAATTAGGCCATAGATCCCCTTTGCGTTGGCTCGATGCTAGTTGGCGAACCACTTTCCAACCAACCACCAACACGACATACTTCTTACCACGTAATATGGGTGTTATAAACAAATTTTGTTACAGGGTGGTTCAACAAGAATACTCGACTTTTCACTAGTCAAAGAAATGGTCAGAGAGTGTTTCAAACAAAGACCGAATTTTGGAAGAGCACAAATTCTTTTAATCACAATGGTCAAAGGAATCACAACTTTGATAATGTTCGGCATAAGTACATTTGAGTATTTGTATGTTAGGAAAGTGTTGGACTGGGCTTTGCAAGAGTATTCGATATATTCTTCTATATGCACCATGATATCATTCTTCGGGGGTTTCGTTGGAATTATCATAGTGCAGAAGTTGCTAAGAGTTGGGGATATAGCGTTTTCTATAATAGCGACTCTTACCGCCGCAGGGGAATATATCATAAAATTTTTCGCGAGAACAATGTCGGCTATGTACATAAGTAAGTTTTATTTTTTATTTTTCTGGCCTTTTTTGTTAGAACCAGTAAAAATAAACGAGTACGCGTGGTAGTTCTCTTTGTTTTAAGTCGAGACAACTCTTAAATCCGGTTCTTATTCAGATATATAGAATAGTATATAGAATTTAAGATTCAAGTTCTTTTCATAACAACATCAATATTATACGATCCGAAATACAATTTTTATAGAAGGGCAAACGGACAGACGATTCACCTGGTGGTAAATGATAAGCGACATCCATAGACACCAGATCTATCATATATGATCACCAGAGTATTAGCAGGTGCGTTGCCAGAGAGAATAAAATCATTTTACAAAAAATTAAAACCGACTTCAAAAATACCAAACTAAAAAATAATAAAATAACTGTGTTTCTTTAGTTTTTGTGTTTATAACTTATTATCAACTTAATCTTCTACTAATGTACAAACTTTGCGTTTACCACGTCATTATAGTTTCTTTTGCAGTCAGTGTCAGACAAGGTAGGTAGGTAGTACAGCAACAAATACGACACCGTCTCCAAAAGTAACTATAATGACGTGGTAAACGCAAAGTAAGTTTGTACATTAGTAGAAGATTGATTATAAGTTGTAAGCACAAAAAATAAAGAAACACAGTTATTTTATTATTTTTTAGTTTGGTATTTTTGAAGTCGGTTTTAATTTTTTGTAAAATGATTTTATTCTCTCTACCTTTTGCCGGAGATCTGCCGAGTAGGACTTCGGGACCTTCCTGGGGGACGCGACACATAGATTGAAAAACACTGGTGTAGAGTAACAATTATGATGAATGTTTATTTTAATGCCACATACGGTATTTCCGCTCAAATATGACTTGGAGACCTTCAAGAAAATAGCATACTCGTATTTGAATGCAACCATCTGCTAATCCTCTGGTGTAGCAGGTGTCTATGGATGTCGCTTTTCACTTACCATCAGGTAAACCCAGTCCGTTTGGCCCCCTCTTCTATAAAAAAAACTTTATTTTAAGTACGCCGTAAACGCTCTTTTATTTATTACTTACTTACTTATTTATTTACTTACTTTAATTAAACGGATGTCTATAATGCCGTAGATCATTAACCACCAGATGAACCGACTGTCCTCTCTTTTATAATAATAATTATATCGTTGATTATATTTTCCATTTTAGGTTGCGTTGTCTCCATGTTCAAAGGTTTATTGGGGCCTTTGACGCGGTCGTATCTGAGTAAGACTCTACCAGTGGAGGACATGGGGAAGGTGTTTGGGTTTATATGCACAGTCGAGAGTTTCGGCCCCCTCTTATCGCCTCTCATATACAACGCGCTGTACTCTACCACCGTCGCTAGTTTTCCTGGGGCGATATACATTTTGAGTGCAACACTGGCTGTTATATCGTCGATGATGTTGTCGTGAGTTGAAAACTATTTAAAACGGGATATTTGCCATGTTTTTCACTTTATTATGAAGAGCCGATATTTCGACATTATCTACGAATGTGTCTTTCACGAAACATTCGTAGGTAATAAAGCTTTGCAAAGCAAAAGTAAAAAATTGGTTGTCTGTAAAGTTGGTTTACGGACGATAGTTTAACGAGACAACGTCATAACAAATCGCAAGCGTACAATGAGCGCAACGGGACAATGACGCGTCATTTCACGAAAATGCAGCCGGCGTGTATCGATTTATTAGACGTTGTCACGCCAAAAATATGTTCAATATCCCGTTAAAATAACTGAGTATTGTTAGTATGTACTGTAGTAGTAATAGCATTTATCAATATCTTACAGCTGCCCTGCCTTCTTTTGTGAATACCGCTTTATTGTGTTAGTTTGATCATCGGTCGACGTCGCCCATCAACATAACCTAGTTTACCTGGAACGAGCCCAGGCAACTTATTTATGTGTTGTCTATCCTGAGCCATACGATATTAAGTCTCGGTACCAGCAATTACGACTATGACGACTCCGCTGCCTGTATTTCCGAACCGATATGACTTAGGGACTTCAAGAGCATACTAATATTTTAAAGGCCCGAATCGCCTATACGATAACCTTAATAACACTCCTGGATGTAATTTCAGGGCCGTGCTTTGTTTCCCCCGGACTACGACGCCGCCTTACGAGAGCATTGTTCATACGCAGGCTGATGATGATGATGCAGGTATTATTTGTAATAAACACAATTTATTAGTAATAGAGTACAAGAAAAAAGAGTACACTAAAATAAACATAATCATCGGCAGACGTCGGCAGATGCATCCGTCGACGTCTGCCGATGCATCTACGTGAGTCCACACGACTGTCGGACGACAAAATTTCGCGCTGAAGTCACAAAAACCGACAACAATTGGATTTGTGACGGATGTATCTGACGACTTTGAATACCTACGATAAACGAGCTAATCACCCCATCGACGCGTCTGCCGATGCATCTGTCTACGTGTAGAGGGGCTATGAGACTATTCACCAGTATAGTACCATCATCATTATCAACTTTAGCCGTCCACTGCTGGACATAGGATCTTCAAAAGAACGCCAAGACGGTCAATCCCAATCCGCATTCAAATAGTATATGTAATAATAATATCAACCCTTATATGTGGTGGTCTTTACCGGTGGGAGGGAAGCGCTGTGCCGCGCTCCCGGCTGCATGGGTACCACCATCTTGCTTGTTTCTCCCGTTAAACAGCTTTTCTGTGTTTCGGAGAGAAGGGCAAGACAGGCAGTGTAATTACTGGCACCGAGACTTAACATCTTATGTCTCAGGATAGGCAACACATAAATGAGTTGCATGGGCTCGTTCCAGGCACACTAGTTTATGTTCATGGGCGACGTCGACCACTTACCATCAGGTGGTACGTTTGCCAGTTTGCCTATCCAACTAACATAAAAAAACCCACTGCTGGGCACGGGTCTCCTCTTCGAAATCAGGCGAGGAGGGTTTTGGGCCCTAGTTCACCGATGCGCTGACTCAATGAGGGTTGGTGAACTTCACACACCCTCAAAGACTTTTTATCTCATCAGGCATGCAGGTTTCCTCACGATGTTTCCTTCACCGGTGAGCAAGCGATGGACTCATGTTCAGGTGCACATAGAAATTTAGAAGAACGCATTTCTAAGCATCACAGGGGTCAGGATCGAACCCGGACCTCTCGGCTCTCACGAGGCCGAGCCCTTACGCACTAGGCCTTTGTCGCTTGTCCAAATAGTAGGTATACCATTATTTAATTTAGTGGTCATTGGACAATCCAAAAGTTGTCGTTTATAGGCAAATATAATTAAATAATATATTTTAACATATTCTTTCCAGCAGCCGAATAATTGCAGGGAATAACTGGATTGCGATTTTCACAATACGCATACGAAGGAAAGACAAAACGAACACTTTTTTAATTTAGGTATTTTTATTAAAATGTATAAAACAATGCAGCTTTTATTACGATAACGCGATTTATTAGAAATGAACTTCGTAACATCGTAGATTTATTGAGACAAACATATCACTGATGAAACCATAGAAATATTACCTATCAAACAAATAATTACTTTCCACCCGTACCTACACATTACCTAATTACTGACGATAGCAACGTGCTTGTATAAAATTGGTGACGAAAATGAAAGCAAGCGACGTCGTACTCAATGAGAAATTATATTAATGTTCATACACTAGTTGCCTGTGTTTTTTATTGTGTTTATAAATTTACTGTAATGGGTGCCAGATTTTTCCATCGGAGGATGTATTTGCAGCGCTTAGCTTACGTTGGAAAACGCTAAGTGTGAAAGGGCTATTACGGTAAGGATAGGCATTGTAATTACTTGCACCAAAACCTATTGAGTATTGCTTGCGCTGCATCTTTAGGAAGGCAATGCATGGGCGAGGCCAAGGCATACCTAATTATAAAAAATATATATATTTTAATATATGTTCACCGATTTCTCCGTCAAATGTGGACCGATTTTCAAAATACTTTTTTTATTCAAAAGAGTGCACTTCCGAGGTAGTCCCATGATAAGGAAACCAGGATCTGATGATGGCATCCCAGAGAAATCGAGGGGAACTTTCGAAAATCGTAGGAGTAGTGCGTTTAATTACACCGGTGACTGACGACGGTTTTGGTGCTGTACCTATTAAACTTAGCTGACACCGACTCCAATAGTAACAACAATGAAGAGGTAAACGCAAAGATTGTAATTAGTAAAATAACAAGTTGATTATAAGTTCTAGGCACAAAAATTAAGGAAACGCAATTATTTTATTACTTTTTAGTTTATTTTTTATATTTTGAAGTCGGTTTCAATTTTTGTTTAAAATTTTTAAGTAGTGTGCATTTCATTCTAACACACATTCGCACACTGTCGGGTGGGATGGCATTCAATTTGTTAGATCGCGTTGTCGACTTGTTTAACCTTAAAATGATAATCTTAACCATCGAGCGTATACCTTAAACCAGTATAAGCTTGATCTCAACTAACAATAAGTGACAATAATTAGTAAATTACAACCAAATTCAAGTGACAAAGCATATTTTAAAAGTAAGCTTAGGTTTTTTTCTGTGTACGATGTATATTATACTACTATAATATCTAATATATACATATTAAAATGTATGGCACCATGTTAGCTTAGTCCTGTAATAAGAAACTAATAATAGGCTAAGATCCGGGATATAAAACGACCTTCACCAAGATGTTAAATTGATGAAATATATTTTATATTTAATTTAATGTCAATAAATATATTGCATATGGGTTGCCTAACAAATTTTAGTCCAGGGTATGTTTAATTAATAATTTTAAAAAAAATTAACATTTCACCGGTTTGATTATTAGATAAATTCTATACCAATCGAAAGTATGAAGCCCATAGAATATGCTAACGTTAGGTTGCCTATTCTTTTCCGATCACAACTATCGGGTAGCCAAGTATAAACAGGTAAATCTATTCCGGTCCGGAAAAGAATAGGCAACCGAACATTTGCATATTTTATGGGCTTTATACTTTCGATTAGTATAGAATTTATCTAATAATACCGGTGATATGTTTAAATTTTTTATTTTTTAAAATTATTAATTAATCCTAAATATGTTAGGCAACCCATATGCAATATATTTATTGACATATTAAATTAAATATAAAATACGTTTCATGAAATAAACATCTCGGTGAAGGTTGTTTTATATCCGTATCCTATACTATAATGAAAAATATTGTACCAAAGGATTGGGAATAAAAACAATGCACCATACTGACAACTTAGTGTATTTCAGAGCAACAAGCAACTTAAAATCTAAATCTTACGTCAAAAACTAGTACATAGTTACACATATTTTGTACCTTTCACATTTCGTTCCACGCTACATGGCAACCCCTATCAATAGTATTGGTACATATACCCTACATCAAGTGGGCCGAGGTGCTTGGTATTCATATGCCCACTAACAAAACTACCAGCATTCTCATCATGAATAAATGCCAGCCTAATCTCTTCTCTTTTAATTTTACACTCTTCTTACTTCTACTCTGCTATTTCTTTGTTCACATTTAAATTAATCAGTTACAAATGTCCATATTCACCATCAAAACGACAACCTATGGACAGTGTAGAATTAATTTGGAAAGATGGACCTGTATCATCATCATCAGCCTATATCTATCCACTGCTGAGCATAGGCCTTCTTTAGTGAACACCAAGACCGATCCCTTGCCACTCCCATCCAACAAGGACCAGCCACAGCATGGAGATCGTCTTCCTAAACCTGATGGTTTTTATATAATTCTAATTCTTATAATTCTCTTTTGTCAAAATATTTGGTTATTTAATAACTGCTTGTGGTACAGATTAAAATAAAAACGATAGAAAAATACTGGACTCTAGCTAATCCATCATCCATCAATATCGTCTTATTTGTACAAAGTACAAAGAAAACATATTATTTCCAACTATTTGTATTTAGTATTTTAGATTAAAATAATGGAACTAGACTTGAAAGCACTTATTTTTATAGACATTTTTAACTTTTAATTTTTGTCGTGACGCAATGGAACATGGTATGGATAGAGAGACCTAATATTAATTTTTGGGGCAAATTAAATGGGGTTAGACTAATGTATGCGCTGCTGGTATCACAATTAAGAACTTTTCGTCTGCAATGCGAAATGAAAACACTTAACTCTACTTATTAATAATCATCACAGATTATAGGTTATAATTATGTACCTTACTGATTAACAATGACAATATGCAATGAATTGTACAATATCCAATTTGAAAATACTAATATGACAATAAAATAATAAAAGAACACAGGGAACATTGTTGTATTGAGCAAAAAAGGTTAAATTATGCAATCATAAAAAACTCGAATGGTAAATTTTCTGTCACGATTTCCATTATCATACATAGGTCTCGCTGCCAGCACGAGGGTTGATAGTAGATGCATGTTATTTTGTAGATAATACTATATGGTTTATGAAAATGATAACATTTAATAACTATTTATAATTCCCAATGCTCTTCGTTACAAGTAAACAGTTTTAGTAAAACAAAACAAATTAATAAATCTTATGAGACTCATCACATAACAGATGTTTTGAACTATATATATGATGTGTAACTATGTTAAAATTTTAACTGAGCAACGTTTACAATAAACATCACAGATTATATAATATTGATACGATTTTAAACATAAAAGGAACACAGTCATATTTAACCATTAAAAACAAACATGAAAATTTATGAACTGTATACTTAAGTACAACTTAATAAAAAAATCAATGGAGTTGTGCAACAATAGTGGATGTAACATTAGATAATAGAAATATATGGGTGAGTGTTTGCGCAAAACCATTTAATTTAGATACTCATGACTTAAAGAGTAGTGGCATCAAGTTCTATTTGTTTTGGTTTAACACTAGCCCAAAGACTATATATATTGGCAATATAAAAAAATCCACATGTTGTGTACCTATTCTATGAATCAAACTGTCATGTTCACATAACAAAATATATTTCTATGCAATATAAAAAACTATGGCTGTCGTCAAATAATAAACAAATGAGTTTGCTCATAAAGACCTAATATCAAATAGTACACTAGGATTATTAGTATGTATGTTAACACTAACACTAAAACACTGGTCAGAAAAATATACCTTTTGAGGTTCAAACTCTCCAATATCACACTGTGTCTGACACAGTCTAACTAAATGTCAAGCACCGAACACAGACCACCAGTTACACTGTTTCACACACTTCTACAATCTCCATTATCTTTACCATTCCTCGTCCGGTTCTTGACCTTGTTCAACAGTTGCGGTAGCATTGTTGAAGTCCTGAAAGTGTATTTAGATATTAAAGCTTTGTACCAAAAGAAGTTTTCACTTCAAAAAACCAGATTCGGCATGCAGGGTCTGCGATAAGATATAGGGTGGTTTTGGAGTAAACTAAAATCTAGGTTTTATCGTAAAAAATCGGTTGTCTGTAAAGTCGGTTTACTGACGATAGTTGAACGTGACAACGTCATAAGAAAATGGAACGCTTCAGAGCGAGATAACGCCGCATGCGTCATGTTTTTTCGTTCTTGCAGCCGGCTCCATCGAAATATATGACGTTGTCACGTCAAAATAGTCATACTTAAAATTCTCATTATACCGAACAGTTACACTTAGGATAAAGCAGTTTTATTACCTCGTTATCTATAGTCCTCTTTGATTGCAAACAAAAAAATACTCAATTAATATTACATTAGTTTTAATTTAACATGATAACCATTATTTTATATAAACATTAATAAATAAAATTTGTTATATCATCCTCTGAAATCTTGAGTTATTGTAGTCTCACGATATATTTATTTAATATATGTATATTAAATAAATATGTAGTGTAAAGTTTCAGCTTTGTAATTTATATGTAAGTATAGTTGAGTTACTTTTACATAAACATTTGCAACTTAAGAACCCAGACTAAATCGTGTGTAAAATTATGAAGTAATTCAAAACTATTCAAGAAACCTACCCTATTATTATTTAACCTACCCTAATATCGCTGCCTCCATATTTGTTACTCTTGTATGTGGCAGTGCCGCCGCCGTTCTGCAGGAAGTCCGGTATGGGTTGATCCGCCTGTTTCAGGATCTTCGCCAAATCAGCCACTAATGCGATATCCTGTGTACGAAGTGGGTCAGTTATAAAAAAATATAGATAAAAACCCAAAAAGGTTGCTAATTTCTTCTGTGCCCAAACAATTTTTATATAGTTTAGTAGTATGAGCTTTAGTGCTATCAATATTAAACAATTTGAAACAATTTGGTAAAATTTGATGTTGTTTTGACGACGTCTAGTAGAAATATTTTTGAAAGTGTTTTTGATCACTATCTGTATTGATGGGCATCAAACAGTCCAGCTCTTTGTGATGAATGCCGAATGCAGAACGACCTACTTTTTTCTTTATAGAAGAGATTACTTATTTTAAAAAAACTTACTTTTTGCGAGTCAAAGAAAGACACAGCTAATCCTCGGTTACCGACACGGCCTGTCCTGCCAATTCTGTGCACATACTCGTCTATGCTTTTGGGTAGATCGAAATTTATAACGATGTCTACGTTCTTAATGTCTGTAACAAAAAATAGCATTTAGTAAGTTTGTTGTTTAAATTCTATGTTCTGTAACTAACACAACAACGATAATGGATCTAAGATGCTTTATAATATCATAAAATATGTAAAAAAATTGCTAATATCATTATTTATTAGTAGTACAATTCGTTTGTCATTTGATAATGGTAAATCGGATCAAATTTGCATTTATTTTGCACTTAGTAGACGAATAATGGGTTCCTGCAATTACAGTATTATGTTAATGTAAGCTACAACAAATGAGTCTAATGAACAATCTGATTGTTCATATTAATTTTACGGTGCAAACATTAATTTCTTGAATTTATACTGGTGGGTTACCAGTTATATTCAAGTTCCTAATTGGTTGTTCACAAGCTACTATAACATGATAAAAACAGTACTAATTACATCGTTTGCACATCTTCTAATCTTGTGTTATCTACGTTGTGCGATTTATTGTCGACAAAGAGATGTTGCAGATGCCAATATTTTAATATCCGCGGCTGTGAATGCGGATGCGGCAGCTGATACGGATTTTTAAGATATAAAAAGTATATGAATGAAGAATTAAAATATATATTTGCATGGTAGCTATCGCACTAGATCCGTTTCCGTCGTCCGATTTTCCTCCTTTATTCGTAAAATCCCATTTCAGAGATGATTATGGACGGATCAAAATAATCATAGGTTTATTTAGTATAAGCAGAGTGACAACTGCCCCACCATGGTTCTGGCCTTGACGTGGCGGTGGGGCTCAGTAGCCTAGGGTGAGTCGCTGCAGCTTGGGCGAAGCTAATTGAGCCGAGGGGGCTCTTTGTACCCCTCTTATAAGAGGGGACAAAAGAAAAGCAAGGGGCGGATGCCTCAGAGCATTTCCCAGCGTTAAAGAAAAAAAAAGGAAAGAGTGACAACTGGGCAAGGAGATTTCTACGTATTTTCTTTTATTATGCATTATATAAACGGGTAGATGGCATAGCGAAGGCCGGATAGTGGCCGTACATCCGTCGTGTGTGGTACGTACCAAGCCCGCGCGCGGCGACGGCGGTGGCCACGAGGATGCAGTGGCGGCCGGTCTTGAAGTTGTGCAGCGCCTCCTCGCGCTCGCGCTGTTCACGGTCCCCGTGGATGGACGACGTCAGCAGCTGCTGCTCCGACAGCATCGCCGCTATGAAGTCCGCGTTGCGCTTCGTCTCCACGAACACCAGCACGCGCTTGCCGTCTGCAATACGAACAATTTATTTTCTTTTATATTTCAATACTTCAACGAAAAATTGATTGCTGGTGAACCAATATTTTTGAAGAGGAGGCGTTCGGGTAGACGGAACGTGGATGGATTTTAAGTACATGGTATCGTTCTTTGTATGCAATTGGCGTTCGTTGAAAAAAGTCTAGGTATGTCTAGCATTGGGCGTAAAAGGTATGATGATGTCGATGCTTGCATCGAGGGCGCGGGTCTAGTGGCTGTAACCCAGGGCCCGTGGACGTAAAGGGACTCTTTTCAATAAAAAGTAATGGACGTTTCAAGAAAAGAATATAATTAGAAAAATACTTTATCAATATGTTAGATCGCTAAAAAGCCCGGGGCCCCAGTAATTCAGTCCGCCTTTGCATGTACTCTTACATCTACGGAACGGAGACAAGGAAACAAGAATGATCTTGACTACAAATATCCTTATTCTATAAACTTGGCTTACCATTTTCTTCGATAAGTTTCTTCAGCATGGTCTGCTTCTCGTACTTGGCCACTTGATGGAAGACTTGCTCGACGTCCGTGCTGGCGCCGCCGACCACGCCCACGGCCACGAACAGGTAGTTGTTGAGGAAGCGGCCCGCCAGGTGTTGGATGTCTTCGGGGAACGTCGCCGAGAACATTAGGGTTTGACGGTCGGCCTGCCAACCATATAATATTGATTGAATTGGATAGGCAAACTAGCAGACGTGTCATCTGATAGTAAGTCAGCGTCGCCCATTAAGATAAACAGGCTTACCCAGGACTAGCCCAAGCAACTCATTCATGTGTTGCCTATCCTGAGATATTATATTACACTGCCTGTCCCTTTCTCCGAAACACATCAGCTGTTTCACGGGTAAAACAAACAGGAGCTCGGTACAGCGCAACCCCTGTCTGAGAACCACTGCTAAATAACCTGCTTTCAAATAAAAGAAACCGAATCCAGTTCGGTTCGTCTGTTTGAGAACTACATTGCCAAAGGCAGATAGCGGTCTAATGCATATCTCGTAACGTATACTCTTTGCGTTGGGTTAAAAACTGGCAGTACAACCTGGTAAATTTGTTGCACTTGAAAAAGTCACAAGTGCAAAATCATTTTATTTATTTAGTCCAAGGATGGACGTGCGTTCGAACTTTTCGTTTTTTGCTGTTGTTTTATTTATTTTCTTAAATGCACTACTAAATAAAATGTATCTAAATAAATAAGCATTGACACTGAAATTATTATGTGCAAAGAACACAAGTAGTTTAACAATATGTACTTACACAAGGAACCATAGAAGGATGATCCATAATCTTCTCAACACTAGACATGAAGCCCATGTCCAGCATTCGATCTGCTTCGTCCAGAACTATAAAACGTATACTCTCAAACGAGATGCGACTCCGCTCAACGAAATCGTGAAGACGGCCCGGAGTTGCCACTAATATATGACATCCTTTCTGTAAGCCAATGATTTAAATGTTATTAATGGATAAATATGAGAGGGAATGGGGAAAACAATCTCTGTGTAATGACCAGTCCGTGTTGGATGCCAGTGGCAAGGGATCGGTCGTTTTGGAGTTCATTGAAGGAGCATAGGCCTCACCCCACCATGGCATGACGCCGCCTTGACGTGGCGGTGGGGCTC
The DNA here is from genome assembly GCA_963853865.1 of Helleia helle. Classification (NCBI taxonomy): domain Eukaryota; kingdom Metazoa; phylum Arthropoda; class Insecta; order Lepidoptera; family Lycaenidae; genus Helleia; species Helleia helle. The sequence continues at coordinate 8,535,172 of OY971433.1, read as the reverse complement.
AATAGCCTAGGGTGAGCCCAGCACCTTGGGCGAAGCTAATTGAGCCGAGGGGGCTCTTTGTGCCCCCTTATAAGAGGGGACAAAAAAAGCAGGGGGCAAGGGGTGAGGATGGGAACCTCACCCCATTGTAGTGTCCCGACGTTGGGAGGGGTTGTTCTGTGGTGCGGGACAACCCCTCTGTGGAGGTGGCGTCGGTCCCTTGCGGGACTGACTAGCCGTCGAGGTGCCCTGTTAGCTTAACAGATCCGAGACACCTCACCAAGGCGGCACTGGTGGCACTCGCCGGGGTTTAGTGAGTAGAGCTGCGTTCATTTACTATCTTTCGGGCGCAGCGAGTCCCACATCCCACTCCCCAGGCGGGATGCCTGAGCATTTCCCGGCTTAAATAGGCCATCCTCAGCAGTGGATAAATAATGGCTGATGATGATGAATCATGAAAGTCTGTAGTTTATTGTCATTCCAAGATAATGAAGATCTCTAAGTCTAAAATTCAAAGGACATTGATCAAATTCGTCAAACTGAAATTTTTCCAAAGTAAACAATAGGTTTTCGATACTGTCGATTTTTAGGCCCAACTTGTACGGAAAGTGACCAGTGTTCTTTTGTCAATCTTATCGGGCGATAACTTGTGTTTTCAGTGATTTCCTCCCAAAGAAAAAAAATCTGTTCCATACTTTTCGCCTGAAGACTATCTTTATATATATATTTCTTGTGTGCGTGTGTCACTGAACTCCTCCTAGACGGTTGTACCGATTTTGATGAAATTTTTTGTGTGAGTTCAAGGGGATTCGAGGATGGTTTAGATTCACAAAAAATATATATATTTTGTACAGGACAACGTCTGTCGGTGCCACTAGTCTATTATAAAATTCATTTTCAAATGAAAAAAAAAAACTTATTACATTATGGTAAATTCTAAAATTAAATATATTTTTTGGATTACTCACTGATATGATGTCTCCTTGGTGTCGTACCGCAGTACCACCATATGCGACGGCAATTTTTAATATAGAGCCATAAGAAAACTTTCTAGCCTCGTTAAATATTTGCAGGGTCAGCTCCCGAGTCGGCGAAACTATGATCACCTACAACAATAGGTAGATATAACATATATCATAACAATAGGAATAGAGAGAATAGTAGACATGTACTTACTACAACGCATAACACAAAATATAATAAGGATTTATAATACTTTTACACTCCACTCAATGTGCATATATAAAATGTACACAACTAAAATGTAGTCTATGCCATCCAATACATATGCCACAAATCGATTGACAGCTTATTCATCAAAATTCAATCGTATTTAGCCATAATGGTGGAACATACTTAATTACAAACATACATAAGCTGTTAAAAGTCATAATATGTATGTTTCTTGCCGTAGTCAGCTAAAAATATGTAATTTTGAATGTAAGTAAGTAGCCAATAAGATATTCTAACCTGAGGTTGTGCACATCCGTTGGGTCCAACCACTAGTTCACGGACGTCTTGTAGCAGTGTGTTGATTATGGGAAGTAAAAATGCAGCCTGAAAATGTCAAATGACAAAATTAATGCATTACATAGAACTTATTAAACACCCTTTTTTTTGCATCGGATGCTTGCTTGGTTGTTTGCTTTTTTGGCACTTTCGTCATATATCCTCAATTCCAAATAAGCTTTTTTTTGGACATAGACCTTGCGGGACATATTTCAATTTTTAAAAAACATATAAAAAGGCTACTGTTAAAATCAAAATGTCTATTGATATTTTTAGATTTTATCAGTAGCCTTTTTCATTTATTTATCGATTTCTATTTACGTAACTTTCCTTAAAAAGGACCGCAACACAATCAGTAAAAAAGACTCACAGTCTTGCCGGAGCCAGTCTGCGCACAGCCCATCAAGTCCCTTCCACCCATGACGATCGGTATGGCGTGCTTCTGTATAGGCGTTGGCTTCGTGTAGCCCGACTTCAAGATGTTATCTAGAACATACTTCCGGAGATTTGCCGTTTCAAAACTGTCTATTGCGCGTGGTGGGTTTTCTCCGCTTACCTGAAATAAAATATTTAGAGTAATTTTGGGCCGCTTAAGCTAAGGTTAGCTCTGTTCGGAATTTATGGTCTAGATTCTACTAAGGTACATGGTAAGGTATATGCATGTAACCTTTGTGTTGATACTGACATATTGACGTTTGAGTGTATGTCAGTTGAGGCATATGGCTACCAGTGTAGAGAATGCAAAAGATGGTTATAGTTTTAAAGTAAGAAGTGAAGCATGAACATTTTATTGTGGATTCTCTGTTTTAGGTTAGTAATTATTTCATAAGTTGATATTTGTAATGTAAAACTTTTCTGTATTATTTTCTTTATCTAATTAAATAAACTCTGTTTTAGTTGAATCACATTGTGTTATGCTTCTAAACACAATAACGCCTGATCTTATATGCGTAAAAAGAATTTCGCTGCGATAACAAAAAAAAAAACAGTTCTACTAAGCCACTAAGATTTTAAACTGAATATATATATATATATATATATCTGAAAATGTTGTTTGAAGAGTAAATGATAACGTCGTAAGTAAACGTGTTAATCTAAGACAATTACAAGGTAAATTAATGTGTACATTGTTGGTGTCAATACTGATTTCGAAAAGACCAACCAATTATGTGAACCGCCCGGGACAAAAGTTTTTTTAAATCATTAATCAAATAAATTTCCACAGATTAACCTAACCAATTAATGCTATGCCTATCTATATCTATAAATATTGGGACAGCAAAACTGCTTCGTGGAAAAATAAGTAGGGCAATGGCATGCATACAGACAGGCACGCAGCACAAAGGCATACGGGTTTATTTACCTTTGCACATGTCTTTTTTTTTTTCTTTAACGCCGGGAAATGCTCAGAGGCATCCCGCGGGGGAGTGGATCTCCCCAAGTGGGGTTCAATGGGGTGAGGTTCCCGTCTTCGCCCCCTGCTCTTTTTGATCCCTGAAATTGGGATTTTTTACGCGATGTCCGGTGGTGGAATTCTGCCGCAGGTATTAGTCCGAACAATTCCTCAGAACACTCCCCGTGGTAGATGCGGTAGAAGATGCAGAGCGATCCGACATCTCTACGCAGTGCCAAAGAGTCAAGCTGATTGGAGATAACATTGTCATTGACGATTCGAGACGCCCGGGGTTGGACGCGGTCAAATGGGAGGAGCTGATATTGGGGCGCTCCAGCCCAAAGGTGAGAGCAGTATTCCATGTGAGGCCGGATCTGCGCCTTGTATAATTGAAGGCATGAAATACTGCTTCGCCCTACTTAGCACGCCCGAGTTTCTTAGAGGCTAGTTTAGCCTTTCCTTCCAAATGACCACGAAACTGCACATCTCTCGATATGTCGACGCCAAGTATCCTAATGCTGGCTGCATGCAATTAGGGGAGTGCCTTCAAATCGTAGAGAAACGACGAAGGGTGATTTTCAGCCCAATTAGCTTCGTCAAGGTGCTGGGCTCACGCTAGGCTACCTTTGCACATGTCTATGATGCTGGACCCTACCAATCATATCAGATAAAGTTTTATCTACTAAGGTGGGAGGGATGCGCTATGCCGCGCTCTCCTCTGATTGGGTACGACCATCTTGCTCAGTGCTTACTGAAAAATTCCGTGTTTTTCTTCCGTGAAACAGCTTTGCTGTGTTTCGGAGGGCAACACGGGCAATGTAATGACTGGCACAGAAACAGTTGCTTGGGCTAGGGTCCAGGTAAACTCGTTTATTTTCATGGGCGACACTGACTCTGACCATGATGACGTGTCCAGTCTGCCAGTTTGCGTTTCCAACTAATATAACTTATTAATTGTACTGATGGTTCTTGGTGGAAATTCATGTTTTGTTTTTTTTATTCTAGGTAATAAAAAATTTACATATAAAATAACCATTTCATTTGTAATTTTTTACCCACCTACACCTGACGATGACTTTGTCGAAACCGGTCGTGTAATTTTATTTAAATTTGTAATATATTATATATATAAAATAAAGGGGAAATAGTGAAAAAAGAGTTGCAGAACTATTGTTTCCAACTAACATAAAAAAGGTCTCATGTGTATACTCACTTTGACCGCAATATGATCAAACTTGTCAAAGTTGATGCCTGAGCTGATGGTGCTGCTGAATATCTCCTGCTCATTGTCCGTGGGTTCGGGCGGCACATACGTGACCGGCGGCTTCTTCGGCTCCTCGCCGTCCTGTCTGTCCGTGTCTTCGCCGTCCCCATTTGTGTCTCCCCGTCCCCCACCGCCGCCCCGCCCACCACGGCCACGCCCCCTGCCACGCCCGCGCTCGCCCCGCTCGTGTCTATCTCCGTCGTCGTCGTGGTTGTCATCTGTAATTGTAAAAAGACCATATACTATCTAGAACTGATTTTGTTGGTCAACCATATAGTTATGAACCTGTGTATCAAGGGACTATAGCCTCTTCCAATGAACAACAACTCCGTACTTCCTATAGTATTCCTAATTAGGAAATTTTGCAGTTTTGTCAGACAAAACTCCAAAATTTGCAAAATTTTATAAAAATCAGTCCTATAGTTTAGGAATTTCTCTCAGATATACGTCACACAAAAACTTTTAGCTGTTAGCCGCGCATTCACCTGACCTACAAAAAAAACTTTCCCTATAATAAATAGCAAATAACCCATCTCGATAACATGGCTATTCAAAACTAAAACAATTTTTCAATTAGGATAATTCCTGATATTAGAGCGTTCAACCCCGAGTATACATAATATTATATAGAGCGCGAGTGTCACGCCGCTTCATTATGCCGAACATAAGCAGATGCGTTATGCGATATTTATTTATAGTAAAGCAATGTGAGAGTGACGTTCTAGGCGTAATGCATTAAAAACTATCAATATTTGACATTAGGACATTCATCATCATCATCATCAGCTTCAGTATCCATCCAACTGCTGAACATAGGCACCCCTCAATGCACGCCAAGACAGAAATGTTATTGATTCTTTTATTTTGCTTCCGGGAATCATTCTTACAAATTGGCACTACACATTTCAGTTTTCACTACAGTTTTGACACTGATTGAGCGTTTCCAAGACGATGGTCATGTTCATACCTGTGCTTATTATATTATATTCATACTTAGTGACGCGCGCTCTATATAATATGTATACTCGGTTCAACCAAACAAACTCTTCGGTTTCATAATAATAATATGTATAGTCCATTTTTAGAAGTGTCCTAAATGGTAAACAAATATGTCGTACTTCCGGCCACAGACAAATAGAGTAATGGTGTAGTTTAGTGAAGTGACACAAAGAGCAAAGGAATGAACAATATTAATAAAACATTGATAACAGTAGAATTCATTTTTATTCAAATATTTAACGATACGACATTGCTGGAATTATTTCAAAAACTTATAAAAATATATTGAAAATTTTTGTTAAAAAAGAAAAATATTGGATAGAAAATATTAGTCGAGCATCTTTATAAAAGACAATTTTACAAATTTATATTTCGTAAATACATAATACTTGTTAAAAATTGGTTCCTCTTTTAAGCCTTTCGCAATTTCTGTAAGGAAACAAAAGAGGTCCTATAATTATTTGTTTATTTTGGATTCTGTAATGTAAAATGGTTACCGACCATTTTACATTACAGAAAAGACGTCACAAATAAAATTTTAACTTAATAAGAGCTGCCAGTGACTAGAAAGTGTCGACCCTAGTATTTTTGTCACCTTATTTGTATTTACTATGATTAAAAAACCTGGCGCCGGCGGCGCCCTGTCACTAACATCTAAACAAAAGGACTGATACCATTGTTTTTCATGAAGCTATCATTGTGTAATCCTAAGTCTCTTCAGTAACTTCAGTACTTCAGTGCAGTTTTATGCCAGTGCTATGTGCTTTAATATTATATGGGATAGTGTTTAATGTTCATGATGAAATTAATAATTAGAAATAATCATAATATAAATAATAATAAAACCTTTACAATAAATACCTTATTATATACAAGATTGACAATTGTAATATTTTGTAAGCATTTTTTGCACTCAACATAAAACATTGTGACATTGTTTTATAATCTATTAACAAATTGTAATTAATGAAATTTTAAAATATAGGTAAAGAACACGGCCTATTTTGTCGTTCATTTTGTTCATTCACTCATACACAATCACCTTTCTATTATTAGCCTTATAAAAAAAGATGATGAAATGTTATATTGAAAAATATTAATTATCTGTACTCTCGATAATCGTATTTTCAAAGTTTCTGTGTTTAAATGATAAATTGATATTTGTTTTTAGTGAAATAAATAGTAAATGGAGTTTTACAAATGTCCGTAAGCTGATGTGTCGTGAAAGTAAGTGATAAATGCCGGAAAATGGTGAAATACGTATTGACAGAGTTTGTTTACTACATAGGACACTTCTAAAAAAATGGACTATACTAATATATTTTATGTTTAAAGATCTTACCGCCATTTTCATAGTCCCCCCTGTCTCTGCCACCGCCGCCTCTTCCCCCGCGGCCCCCTCGCCCCCTGCCGCCGCCCCGCCCACCGCCGCGACCGCGTCGCTCGCCGTAGTCGTTTCTACCGCCTTTGTGATCGAAATCTATTAACAAAGTACACATTCATATAACATGAAACGATTTTTAGAAGACACTATTATTTATTATCAAACCCATTCGATGGTAATATTTATATTATGCTATGCTATTAGAAGGATGGGGCGTGTTGATGTTCAATGTAAGAAGTCCAATTCTAGGATGGAAAAAGGTTAATAATTATGATTATGAATTACATACCTATGAGAAGTATTTGATACTTGATAGACACGATGAAACTTTAGTTGAATAAAATAAAATTCCAAGACATGAATATAGTTAAAAGTAATGCTAGTACAAACTTGTTACTAACTCACGTAAGCGCTTGGTTTAAGCAAATTACTTTAAATATTGATAGATATAAATAGAACAAATTGTGCTGATAAAAGTTTATTATCTTCTTTGCAAATATAAACAATTAAATATGAGAAACAACTAGCGACATTAAAAAATAACATACTTCATCTGGAAGTCCTTCAAATAATAAACTCGTAAAGTATTTGATTTAAATGGTACCAGTTCAAGTCGGTGTGTCAAGTGTCTTGCCCACTTGAAATAAAATAAAAAAGTGGATTGTTTGTAGGCACTTAAAAGACATGCTGTGAATTCTTGAAATTATTTCTTTAAGCATTTTTTAAATATATTCATGCACATAATTACTTTGACAGTTTTGAAAACAGTCTACCTACTGGGAAAACAAAAATTGTATAAGGCTGGTTACAGAGCTATAGCGACGGTCCGCAAAAACTCACAAGTTTCTACAATGCTTATTGCTTGACAATTACACGCGTGCGTAAGGTCAGTAACCTTACGCACGCGTGTAATTGTCAATTGTTAATCGACTTCAACAAAATAGAGGAGGTTCTCATTATATACGAGTGTATACTGTCCAGCAGCATTTTCAAATGGTCCCATATTTAGGAAACCAAGGTCTGATAAGCGCATACTAGAGAAATCGAGGGGAACTTTCGAAAATTGTAGGAGCGACTAGTGCGCTTAATATTTTTTAAATTAAACATTTTAAAGCACTTCAATTTACTGAAGGTCTACAGTCGATCTGATGCTGCAGCTGAAAGACAGCCGATTTACTTCAGTAACCTTGTGTTTGGGCTTGATTAATTTGTATTGATGAGAACTTTATACCTAGATGGATTGCGATTGGTGGTCTGATGATGAAGACGAAGGACAGTTAAGGGAACTCCTAAATATAAAATATTTATATTTAGGAGTATATATTTTTTTAACAGTAGCTAACTTGTGATTGGACTTAATTAATTTATACTGATGAGAACTTTGCATCTCGTGAAGGCGGCGAGTGCGCTGGACAGACTCCTCCCGAACCTCGGAGGACCCAGTGCCGCCTGCAGGCAGCTATACTCCGGTGTCTGCCGGAGTATGGCGACGTACGGTGCTCCGATTTGGACGGATCGCCTTACCGCGCGGAGTAGGACCCAGCTGCGCTCAGCGCAGCGGGTGATCGCGGTAAGAGTGATCCGGGGGTATCGTACGATATCATGGGCGGCAGCTACTGCCTTAGCCGGCGACCCCCCGTGGGAACTCGTGGCGGAAGTTCTCGCCGAGGTATACTCCTATGTCTCGGATAGGAGGTCCCTCGGAGAGGACGTGACGCCGGACGGGATCCTACGGGTCCGCCGACTAGGGCAGGAGGCACTAATGCGAAGGTGGGGGGAGGACTTAGCGCGGCAGCCGTATGACAAAGGCGTAACGGTTGCCCTGCGCCCGGTCCTTGAGCGGTGGATGCGTCGTAAACGCAAACCCCTCACCTTCCGTCTAACACAGGTGCTCACCGGGCATGGGTGCTTCGGTGAGTATCTGTGCAGGACGGCCCAAAGGGAGCCGGTAACTGTGTGTCACGATTGTGGCGCGGCGGTGGACTCGGCCCAGCACACCCTCGAGGTGTGCCCGAGATGGGCGGCGCTGCGTCATGATCTGACATCGGTCATCGAAGGGGACTTGTCTCTGCCGAGTGTCATCGCCGCGATGCTCGGTGACGACGAGTCCTGGACGGCGATGGTCTCCTTCTGCGAGGCAGTAATGTCCCAGAAGGAGGCCGATGAGCGGGTGAGAAAGGAGGCCGCCGACGAGGCCTCCCACCGCGGGCGACGAACGGGGGTGCGTAGGAGGCGCTACCTAATGCGCCTCCAGTAACGCCCCTGTGCTCGTGTCGGGCCCAGGATGGGGTTTCAACCTGGGTCCAGCTAGACACGACGTCGTCGGGGACTGCTAAAAGTATCGTGCAAACGAACAGCCGAGCAGTCCCCCTTTAGAAGGAGGAGTCTGGCCTTTTCGCCGGGGCCAGCCTGTCGCCGAGGGTCCTGCGCTGCCTGCATGATCCGGGACTCTCATAAAAGGCGGCTGAGGGCACTTACAGCGGTTTTAGTGGGTAACGCATCTCCAAGTGCGAACCCCACACACAGCTAGGTTTAAAACCCACCCCGGTCTTAGTTACGGTTTGGTCTGCAAATTTCCGCTGCAGAAAAAAAAAAAAAAAAAGGTAGGTAACCTACAGCAACAAATACGACATCTGTGACGGACGACGGTCGGACGGTATACTACTACTATAGTGTTACTATATTATGAATTTATTATACCTATAAACCTTCCTCTTGAATCACTCTATCTATAAAAAAAACCGCATTAAAATCCGTAGCGTAGTTTTAAATATCTAAGCATATATTATAGGGACAGACAGCGGGAAGCGACTTGCCGAACTTTTAATCAATAAAGAATATAAATAAAAGTTTTAATGACCTCCATTTAACAATAATTATTAAGTACACATTTCTAATCTAAGTAAACTTACATAGCGTGTCCCATATTATGTTATTTCCACTTTATTCAATTATAATAATTCATGTCACGACAGGTTCAGACATTAAACTTTTAACTCTTTACCAGTTCACCTTGTTAATAACATCATACTTCAAGCAATCTCTATAATATAACAAACCTAATCATAAATATATTACTTGTTACAACAAATTATTTCTAATTCCTGGAACTAGCCCAGGCAACTCATTCATGTGCTGCAAAAAAGTCTCGGTGCCAGTAATTACACTACCTGTCGTCTTGCCCTTTGCTCCAAAACACAGCAAAGGTGCTTCACGGAAAAACAAGCAAGATCGCAGCACAGCACAGCACATACTGTATATAATGTAATATATCACACCATGTTTGCCTAGCCTTTGCAAAGTAACTTAGGTTGATAATAAATTTCGATATTTTATATAGAAGGGCATAAAAACAATCAAACCCCGCTTTAGTGAACACTCTTTGAGGCACTGCAGTATCAAGTTGAGGCTACTAACAGCATCCTGAATATGTGTTATTATATTGAACCCGGAGAGCATGATAAGATTTTTTAATTTAAATGTTGAGTGAACTACATGGAAACCTACGAGCAAGTATATTTGCTGTCACCGACAATGAGCTCCACTCTGCTTTTACAAACTGTATTGCAGCCAATGGTGTGCCATGGTGCCATGGTGTGGCCAAAAGTGATCTACTTCATATAAGCTTTATATATTTTTAATGGTTTTATACTACTTTATTTAGATTTTTTTATTTCAAAGGAATAAATGATTATATTAAAACATAAAATAGAACTATTAAAAATTATACAAAAACCAGTGAAGTATCCACTGAAATACCAATAAAATTAAAGAAATAGGTATGTTTAAATAGTCGCTAACACAATACGGTCATAAATATTAATTAAAACATCAACAAAGTCAACACAAAAAAAAATATTAAACTGTAATAGTAATAAATTTTCATTGCGATAAAAAAAAATGGTTCTCCTTTGTCAAAATATTTAGGGCAAGTCTATCTATAATTTTGTAAAGGTAAGACTGCCTTTTTTGTACTATTTATTGTTAAATATTGTACTGTAATGTTTTATTGTATAGGTACATAATAAAGCATTTTATTAAATATTGTATATATTTATATATTTGTAATGTTTAAAATACAAGTAAGGTTGTCATACAAAAAGAAAAAAAAAACAAGGCCATTTAGTATATTATTGCATATAGACACAGTTCAATTATAAAAAGAGAAACATAATACATTACATACCATTGCTATCATCAATAAATGATGGAAAACCTCTCCCTCTTGACAGGCTGTGGCCTTCATCTATCTCATTATTGTTGTATGTGTTGTGATTATTCTGAGGAACAATCTGAAATAAACATCATTTATAAAGTGCTTTATCTCTACGTGCTAGAGTTTAGAGTTGCTAAAGCCCAATTATAAAAAAAAAAGATTTTATATAATATATTTATATGGCAACGGATACCAAATAGTCGATCTAGTCATTTACTGGATATATGAAAATCTAGCTGCCCAAATATGGTCAGCAAAATGTAGAAACAATTCACTGTAGATCTATCCAGTTACAAATACCTAAAATTATAACCACATTAAATTGTTGATACAAGATATTGTAGCAAGTGAATATTCAAGCTGAGGAACTACAAGTTGAATTCAAACAGTTCTTTTTGAATTAAATGATAATGAAATATATATATATATATATATATATATATATATATAATATAATATAATAGAGGAGAGTAGTTGTATTCCTATAAAAGCATAGAAAATATTTGACAACATCAAAGAGGTAGGAATATATACATACTTGGAAACATAGATGATTGACAAAGTCAGATGTACAATAAAATCAAACTTCACAAGATCAAGATTGTTAGTATGGATGAATACAATTTTGCTAAAAATAAATACAAGATATGTGTAATGTGGGTAATATGTAAACAACAGGTTCGAATTAGGAAACAATGAGTAGATTACACATTTCTTCTAGTGACTTAACACTGTTTGGGAAGTTTTTAAATGTAAACCGCTTTATAATTTTCTCCAAGTGAAAGAATGCGAAATACTGAATTACAAAATTGCAGAACCAAGTATTAGGATTATGAACATGTCATCAGGCATTATCACGTTTCTTGAATCATAGATTTTTTTTATCCTTAATATAACTAATAAATCCCATTTCTTTTACTCACCACATCTGGAGAATCATCCCAGTCATCCATTATCTAAAATAAAACAACTATTTGTATTGAAAATGTAATACCTAATGCGATTCTTAACTTTGAATACAGAATCATGACTATTCACTACCTACCCTACGTCAATAAATAAAAGAACTTTAGACACAAAGAAAAAAATAACGTGTTGCTTCAAGTGATACTAGAAAATGATAAAAACTCGTTAAACATAAAAAACTATTTGAATTTCAATTTATAAGAAATTAATAAATTGCAAAACTACCAAAAATTTAGAAAATACTATATAAATTCCGAAATTAATACCGGCTTTAACCTTAAGAATATCGAATAGGTATACTTTAATATCTTTACATTATTACCTAATAATAAAGTTTAAAAGCATTTAACTAATTATATGACTTACGTTTTTATGAAAATAAAATCTCTGTTACAAGCAAGTTCAGTTGGATTTAAATACTACTTCCTGAATCCTGATTCTAGAGATGAAACATTCACTACTTATCTTGATGAATGGCGGCGAAGTGCAAAATGTGCAAAAACCATAAGCCAAAACCGTAAAGCACGATTGGGCATCGGCTATTGGTTAATAAAATTTGAAATAAAACTTGCACATAGATTAAAAATATAGAAGTAGTGATGTATTGATACCACGACAATCGACATATATAGTCCATTTTTTTAGAACTGTCCAATTTAGTAAACAAACCCTGTTATTACGTATATCACGATTTTCCGGCATTTATCACTCACTTTCACGACATATTAGCTTACGGACATATGTAAAACTCCATTTACTATTTATTACACTGAAAACAAACATCAATTTATCATTTAAACTCTTAATAAAAACTTAGAAAATACGATTATCGAAAGCACAGATAACTAATATTTTTCAATATGACATTTCATCATCTTTTTTTTATAAGGCCAATAGGGATGTGGTCAATATATTTTTAGAGGTGAAGTGAATAAGCGATTGAACAAAATGAACTATAAAAATAGACAGTGTTCTTTACCTATATTTTAAAATTTCATAAATTACATTTTGTTAATAAATTATAAAACAATGTTACAGTAATGCGATTTGTTATTAAGTTGTTACATATTGTTTTTTTATATTGAGCGCAAAAAATGCTTACATAATATTGCAAATATCAATCTTTTATAATATTAAAGTATTTATTGTAAGGATTTTATTTTTATTATGAATATTTCTGAATATCAATTTCATCCTGAACATTTGACACTATCCCATATAATATAAAAGCACATACCACTGGCATAAAAGTCAACTGAAGTTTACAGAAATATTTTGTGGGACTTTAAAATGAGAGTTAGGATTACTCAATGAGAACTTCATGAAAAATAATTGTATCCGTATTTTTGTTTATGATGTTCGAGACAGGGCGCCGCCCGCGCAAGGATTTTTGATCATAGTAAATACAAATAAGGTGACAATAATACTAGGATCGACTTTTTTTCTAGACACTGGCTGCTCTATTATGTTAATTTTTTATCTGTGACGTCTTTTTATCGATTATTTTACAATTAAGACTCTAAAATGAACAAACACACCTCTAAGGCCACTTTTTTTTCCTTATCTTACAGAAATTATGAAAGACTTAAAAGAGGAACTAATTTCTAACAGGTATTTTGTGTTTACGAAATATAAATTTGTAAATTTGTTTTTTATAAAGATGCCCGACTAATATTTTCTTTACATTCTCCTTTTTTAACAGATATAATTAATATGTTATCAGATATATCAAATAATTTCAGCAACGTGGTATCGTTAAATATTTTAATAATAATGAATTATACTTTTGTCTATGGCTTATTAATGTTGTTCAGTCCTTTGCTCTTTGTGTCACTTCACTAAACTACACTATGACTCTATTTGTCTGTGGCCGGAAGTACGCCATATTTGTTTACCATTTTGGACACTTCTAAAAAAATGTAGTCCATTTTTTAGTAGATGATAAAAATAAGACCAAGAGTCGATTAATTATGTATCGAATATATATTTTTTTCTAGTAATTATTACTAGTCGACATTAGTTTTCCAATTACAGAGGTCACTTTTTTGGGTGGTCCTGTACAATGACTGAACCTTTTAGTCATCCCCGCATCTATAAAAATATCACCATTCTACCTCCTCAGCGCGCAGAGTATGTCATCGCTTGTGTTATACGCCATGACTTCGCGAAGGATTATGAGCGGATCTTTGTTCCTGATCTTCTTCACTCTGAGTTGCTCCCCCGTTTTCTCTTTTTTTATGTTAGTTGGAAAGGTAAAATGGCAAACGTGCCACCTGATGGTAAGTGGTCGACGTCGCCCATAAACATAAACTAGTTTACCTGGAAACATAACCTAGTTTACCTGGATCGAGCCCAGGCAACTCATCTGTGTTGCCTATCCTGAGACATAAGATGTTAAGTCTCGGTGCCAGTAATTATACTGCCTGTCTAGCCCTTCACTCCGAAACACAACATAGCAGTTTCACGGGAGAAATAAGCAAGATAGTGGTACCCATGCAGCCGGGAGCGCGGTGCAGCGCTTCCCACCCACCATTTCTTCTCTATTTTTTCTTTAAGCTTCTGTCTCTCTGTCTTATTCTTCTTGAATGGTAGATGTGGCTAATGGGATCTCCTTGAAACTCAGACACAACAAATCAGAAATTTAAAGAATTTATTTTAATATTAACATTTTGAATTTATATTTGATTAAACATAATCATTATGAAATTTATAGAGAATACAAAAATTATATCAGATAACTAGACATGTTACTTCTTCAATTGATTTTAACGGAATTATAAAATATTACACAATTCATCTTTTATATCTAAAACTGACATTCCAAATTTAGAGTTTGTTTGTTTGAACGCGCTAATCTCAGGAACTACTGGTCCGAATTGAAAAATTCTTTCAGTGTTAGATATCCCATTTATCGAAGAAGGCTATAGGCTGTAAAACATCACGATGTAATTATCAGGAGTGAAGTTAAGTAGTTAACGCGGGCGAAGCTGCAGGCAACAGCTAGTTAAAAATATAATTCATACTTAAAAACCAAACAGTATGTATATTATGTTGACATCAAATAGTTGACATCAAAAGAGTATGTATAATCTGAGATTACCAATCAACAATTCTTGCATCCTACTATTACTTTTCTGTCTTTAGGCTTTCCTTACTCTTTCATTTCTTTTTTTTTAATTACAATATCTCCTTCCTTTGCTTTGGCTGCCCTCCTGTGTGAATATCTATTAGTGAAGTGAAGATATTTTCCGTTAATTAATTTTAACAATGAATAAGCGAAGGGGACATTGATACAAGCAGCGCCATCTAGCAGTTAGGGTACAGTTAGCGAATTTAAATGGCACTTTATACTAAACTTAAATAAAGTAAACTGTCACCTTCGACCATGTCGACGTCACGAGCCTCCTGAAGGACATTGTCTTTCTGAAGGCTAGCCTTGTGGTCATGCAGAAGAAACTCGATGCATCCCAGAACAATATTCTGGGATGCTGATTTGCGCAATGAACTCACAGAGTTGCGTAAATCGGTAGCAGTAACTGGGTCACCATCTTATGCATCGAAAGTAAACACGCGTCGTGGAGCGTGCCTCGACTTATCGGGCGTCAGCTTCGCGTCAGCGCTTTTGTCTTCGCCGTCACCGAACATTGAGTCTGCTGAGCGCGCACTGTGCACGCCCCGCGACCCCACTTCCGCCCCTGCAGCTCCTCCTCGTATCGCTGCACGAAATTCCCGGCCATCTGACCCGCTGCCTGTGTCTGCGAGTAATGAAAATGTCGCCAGCAGGACCGCCGTGAGCGGTACTCAATCTACGAAGCCCTTGCCAGAGAAGGCATCGAAGCGGTATGATGATGATGATGGTTTTGTGACGGTGCAAAGGAGGAAGCGCCGTCAGAAGACTAGCAAGAATCGCTGTGGCACGGCTCCCAAAGAGCCCAACAGTATACGTGCTGCAGGACCGAACACCCCGGTGTATATCTCTCGCCTACACTACACCACTGAGGTGAAGGACATCGTGGAGTACGTGCGCCAAAAGACCAAATACACAGCGAGAGTGCAGCTTCTGGAGTCGCGCCACAACGTTAATTTCAAGGCGTTCGTGTCGACATGTTCTCTGCACCTCGTCATGCAGGAGGACTTCTGGCCCCAGGGCGTGGTGTTCCGCCGCTTCCGCGGACAAGTTCCACCAAAACGCGCAATGACTTAAGTGCAAAAGTGAAGTGTTACTAACATAGTTTTAAGTCTTATTTACTAACAATCTTGTTTTATAATTATGTATGTTTAGCTTAAGGTATTTATCTATGGGCCTATGAAGCCCGAAATAAAGGTTTATTATTATTATTATTAAACTGACAGTAATGACGCGAGTGAAGTATATGCACGTAGACAGAGTAAAACTACTAAGTACTACTAAGTAGATTCTCTGTCTACGTATAAACATTAATCAATTTAATATATTATTTATACCACAGAGGTAGGAATATAAGGAGGTATAAGATCGTTGATTGTGGATTTATACCTAGGAACAAGTATCAAATGGAATTGACATTCGCGTATACCCGAAACGGACAGGCATATTTTTGCAGGAATTCCACATTGATGATGACAAGTCCACTTATTTAAGTATATTTAAGTGTATTCAAAATAAAAATACTGGTAAAGATTGATAGACTCTGACAAAGAAAGTGTCTATGTCTCTGTCACTCTTGTAGATTTTCGTATGTTGTGATCTCGTTCTAATCGGTATTATTATTAGCTTGTGAAATGCATTGATGCTTGTTGATCCTAGATTTATACTCTTTGACATTAGTTTAATTATTGTTTATTATACTGCTCTGTAGTCAGTGTCTCCAGATGCACTGTAATTACAGTAGATTTACTGTAATTCTACTCTATCCACTGTACACTGTATTATGGTGATTACAGTGTATGAAAGTCACTGTAATTATGAGTTTCTAAAAAAATATTAAAAAAAGAAAAGAAACTTAATTATTGGTAAAAAAAACCTACATAAATGGATGAAACGAAACGTTATAGTATAGTGTTTGTCTATGATTCGGCGGCTGGTCGATAGTTTATAACTTTATACCTACGAGTGATACGACCTACGATGGAAGGGGAATTCCCTGACAAACTTTGGAGCCATTGCTTATTACCAAAAAATAAATACTAATGCATTAAAATTATGTAGACGGATTTTACTTTCGCTAAGGGTTTTAATTTAGCAAGGTGCTTTGTGTGTATTTCTTCGTAGTACGTTAGAGAAAAGTTTGTGCATTTTGTTTTGTTGGGTTCAAGGAAAGAAGCCGCTTTTATTGCAGAGCAGAGCACAAAATTTCACAGCAAATAACACAACCTCGTTAAATTACTATCTAATATAATTACAGATTAGGAAATCGCAAATAATTTAAATCTTCAAGCCGTCGTAAATATTGTTATAGGAGATTTTTTTTCTCTTTTATCATGATAGTAACACGATCCCGATCCGATCCGCCCTCTCTTGTTTTAACTTGGCAAACTTCATGCCCCTTCGATTTAGTCAATAAAATGAAGTTAAAATGTTATTATTATCTACTGTAAAACATACTGTATTTTAGGATAGGAAAACACTGTAATTTTAGTAAATCTACTGTAATTTTAAATAGCCTTCATTGTAATTTTACTTTTTTAATCTGGAGACACTGTCTGTAGTCTAAGATCAATTATCAATAGATTTGACAAGCTAATAATAATACCGTATTGGAACGAGATAACAACATACGAAACATCGAAGAGTGACAGAGACATAGACACTTTCTTTTGTCTTTGTCAGCATATCACTCTTTGTTTGTTGGGCACAACAAGGATGTGCCCAACAAAAAATTATCGACTAAATTTGAATGCCATACAAATATTCTCACTCGCGAACAGTTTGTCAAATATGCCGCCATTTTGTACTACTTTTTAATTTGGTCGGTTTATGTAGGTATGGTGATACCAGTTTTGTTATAAGCAGATTACCCAAGAATGTGGTATTATATAAAAAGGGTGACTGGAATTTTCGAAATAAACACAATAAAAACAAATATGTTTATTGGTATCCTTAAAGGCAATGTACTATAGACCATACATATTAAGACGTATATAGCCTTCTTTTTTATTATTTATGTTTTTAGCAGGTTGTTATTAGTCATTACATAATATTTTCGATAATCCGGAAAAATGCAGCTGTCTAAAATTACAATAAATGTTTGGTTAAGGCTAATGCTTATAGTTATCTATCAACCTTTACCAGTTTTTTTATTATTTTTAATTCACTTGTTTCATGAAAATAAGTAAACTTGTTATTATGAATGTGGTATCCCTGTAAAATATGCCTGTCCCTTTCGGGTATACGCGAATGTCAATTCCATATTATACTTGTTCCTAGTCTGTAGTAGTCTGTAGTCTGTAGTCTGTGATCTTTATTCTATGGTTGTGTCACTGTGGTTTGTGCTGTGGTTTGACCCTAGTGGGTTTATAAATAAACATTTTACATATTTAATTAATTTTATCAAGTCTATCGCGCATCATATGCGTGTTAATAATGGAAAGAAGACAAATAAAATGCGTCCATAAATATTGCAATAATATAAATTAGTGTTTGTCGTAAAAATATTGTTAGCGTCCTGTTTTTTATGGTTTGAATTAGTAAAAATAGGTACTATGGCAGCATCCGAGGTAGTAAAAGTGTCGGTAGTAGTTGACCCTACACCGTATGTTATACCATGTTCCAACACATTAACAGCTGAAGAACTGTGCATAGTATTATGTAAAAAGTATAACATTCCACCTCTTACACGTACATTATTTGCTTTACGTATCAAAGGGTCAAACTATTTCCTCAAAGATAACAGTAAAGTTCTTTCAAGTTCAAGAGATTATGAACTGAGAATACGGTTCAAGGTGAATTATTTGATTATATCGTTTGTTTACTGTAAACATACTACGACTATAATACATAATATTATGTTGTTTGTACATATAATTTGTAATTTTAAAAAATGTACATATTTGTAACTGATTATCAAATATTTTATTTTAACAGGTACCTTTGACTGACAGACTTTGCCCTTTGATAACTTTAGATGAGACAACCTATGATTATTACTTTCAACAAGCTAGAAATGATATTAATGAAAATAAAATACCAGAAATAAAATATCCTGAACACAAGGATGAGCTGTTGGGACTTGGTATCACTGATATGTAAGTAAATTATACTAGCAAATTAATTATTTTCTTGTTTACTATGTAATGAGGAACGATTGTGTATTATGCACTAAGCTTGGCCGGAATCAAGTTAGCCAAAGTGATATAATATATATATATATATATATATATATATATATATATATATATATATATAAATCATTCTGCTTAATCTCTGTGAACTTCGATTTAAGCCTTAAGAGCTTACAAAAAAAAAATTAGTGTACCCTAGTTAAACTACACATTATATTTCTTTTAAAGTTTATTTGGGGTGTGGATAACATGGCCATTTGTTACACTTTGAGTGGGCAGTCTCACTTTCTCATAGTATGTCAGGGTGATATAGTGCTGCTCCGGGATGCAAAATTGGGGTACCCATTTATTTTAATTCTTATGCAAATTAATATTTAAAAAAGTGAATTATAACTTCAATAATATCTAAAAAAATAGGTTGTCAACCGATATAAAACAAATTATAAATATTAAAATTTGTTATTGTCCCTTTTCAATTTTTGTTACAATTAGAAAATAATCAACTTTTTGAGAGTAAATTTAATGAAAATAACTATGTCTCCATGTGTCCAGTCTCATTTTGAGTTCAAAAATAAATGAACACATTAGGTATGGAGGGGTTTAAGATTTGACACTGTTGAAATAGAAGTGTAGAAGAAGAATATTTAATTGTACTTGTGTTATTGTTATAGCACTTTTACCAGTGGGAGGGTTGCGCTGTGCTGCGCTCTTGGTTGCGTTGATACTACCATCCTGCTTTTTTCTCCCGTGAAATAGCTTTGCTGTATTTCGGAGAGAAGGGGAGAACAGGCAGTGTATGACTGGCACTGAGACTTAACATCTCATGCCTCAGGATTATTATTATTACTTAAGGGTGGGGACACCAGCTAGGCCAGACGGGTGATCAGTCCTCATTACCGGGACCATTTTACCCAATATGCCTCAGGATAGGCACATGAATGAGTTGCCTGGGATAGTCTTAAGGTTAATTTGTTCATGTTGATGGCGACTCTGGCTCATCTGCCTGTTTGTCTATTCAACTAACACAAAAAAAAAGCACAAATACCATGAATAAAATAGATCAGCTTGGCTGTTTATTTATATATTTCATTTTAAATATAAACGTTACAAATTCCATGTTAAAAAACATTATAGATCTTTTCTTTTTAAATTAACAAGTATTTTCACTTAAATAGCCTCAGATTTGACATATACTGGTCTTAAAGATACAGGCACTGCCTAGTTTGTGGCCGCCTGTTAATTGTTGCTTTTATAATTTAGCAATTTAGTAAGCACTAACATTAACTTGGGTGAAATGGTCCCGTTAATGAGGACTGATCACCCGTCTGGCCTTGCTGGTGTCCCCACCCTTAAATAAATAAAAAAAGCACTAACATGATTGTCACCTCATACTAGGTTAAACTGTATTACTCTTGTTTGCATACATCAGGTTGCTACATTATACCATCATTTTATGAACTAAAAGTCTTCGTAGTACTAATTCTGTAACCACAATTGTTGAAAGGTTTTGGGTAACCTGACCTTAAATTTCTGTTTTCTTGTGACCATTTTTGTTTTAAAATACCTAGTGGCGATATGGGGAATGTAAAAAATCTTAATGAACTCTAAAAATCATCATCCGTAAATTTTGTTATAGGACAAGAGCAGTTTTAGAAGAGAAATTACCTGTCAATGAAGTTGTTCGTAATTATAAGAAATATACTCCAAAAGTGATTGTAAGACGACATGGACTATTTGCTAAGAAGTATGCTCATGAATATTTACCAAATTTATGCTCTGTGGAACATAATGTCAAGTAAGTAGCTTTTGTGTTTAATCATTAATAAAACAAATATGATGATGTGGTTCAAAATCAACCTTCAACAAAGGTCAAGATGGCCGATCCTCTACTACTTGCACCAACTAAGCCTGGCCACTGCAGGGAGTTTGTCTTTACATCTATTTCATCTAGTTGGAGGTTGACCCACCCTCCATTTTCCTGGATGTGTCTCCTATTCTAGAAAATTATTAAGAGTACCACTACTTTTTTTTTGATGACTTTAACATGATCCAGGTTTGCCTTAGTAAACAACTCACATCAGGGGATGCACTACCCCACTAAAAGTATGATACTGCTACTTCAACATATAATAATAAATGAAATAATAATATTAGCCATCAATCACACCATGTTGACTTTTTTTTTTTTCCTTTTACGCCGGGAAATGCTCTGAGGCATCCCGCCTGGGGAGTGGGTCTCCCCAGGTGGGTATGTGGGACCCGCTGCGTCCGAAAGATGGTAAATGGACGCAGCTCTACCCACTAAAACCCGGCGAGTGCCACCTGTGCCGCCTTGTTGAGGTGCCCCGGCTGTTAGCTGACAGGGCACCTCGACGGCTAGTCAGTCCGGCAAGGGACCGACGCCACCTCCACAGAGGGGTTGTCCCGCACCACTGAACAACCCCTCCCAATGTCGGGACAGTACAATGGGGTGAGGTTCACATCCTCACCCCTTGCCCCTGCTCTTTTATCCCCTCTTCTTATAAGAGGAGTACAAACAGCCCCCTCAGCTGAATTAGCTTCGCCCAAGGTGTTGGGCTCACCCTAGGCTACTGAACCCCACCGCCACGTCAAGGCCTGAACCATGGTGGGGACACGATGTTGACCTAGCCCCGTGGTAAGCTTGTTATAACTTCTGTTACGGGTCCCAGGAATGGAAATAAATTTTAGAAATTTATATAAATACATATATTATACACATCCATGACCCGGTGTAGACATTTATATTCATCATACAAATAATCTAGACATGGCAGGATTCGAACCTGCGACCGCTGCGTAAAGTGTCAAGTAGCCTGACCACTCGACCAGCCAACCATCAAATCTTGCATGCTTGTATTTATACAAGAAATAAATATGTGTATTGGTGTATGTACGAAATGTATTTCATAGAATTTGTGGGCAAGATTTAAATTTAATTAAGAAACACTAGTAGAACTGTACTCATTAAGTAATAATTGTCTTATTTGTTTCAGCTATGTAAAAAATCTATATCTAAATCACCTGTATGCTTTAGCTCCCAACTATTTGTCAGAGGAGTTTGACAATGTGTTGTGGCAAAATGGTAATGAAGTAGTGCCTGTGCGTGTAGTTGTTGCTCCCTTTCATCCACACCAGCCGGGTATTTCTCTATTTAACAATAACAAGAAAGAAGTAAGTATTTTTATAATTTACTGTATTTTATGTTAGTTGTATTAGCAAACTGATGGTATGTACTCAGCATAGCCCGTAAATAAAAACAAGTTAATATATATAATATAGCTCAAGGAACTTATTATTGTGTTGTCTATTCTGAGACATAAGATGGTAAGTCCAGATGCCACTAATTAGAAAAAAAGAAATAAAGAAAGAAAAAGTACTTTATTGACACATATACGAGACAACAACAAATAGTTTAAATCTATAGAAAATAATATACACTAATATGCTAACTCAGGAATGTGCCAAAATGGTTTGGTTAGGCATAAGTATCTGACACCGGTTTTCAAGCAAACCACAGGTAGAGTGCGTCACTGATGTCAGTTGCCTAATTATAATAAATTATAAAATTTAAATAGATAATTAAAAAAAGACGTGTGGCACTCGGAGACTGCCGCGGTAAAGCTATTGCATAGCATTTTTTATCAACTTATGCAATTGCCAGTGATGATCTTTCAGTGGACAATTTATAGTATATAACTCCTATGTCGATCGCTCTCCTTTCTATTTAAGTTCCGTGACACACGCATAAAAATTTGACAACTATTGTACTTATAATATTATGTCAATTCTTTTTCATTATTTACATTTTCTAAATCTAAACTAAGCCATTATCCGAATATTGTGGATATATGTTGTCGATTCGAAATATTTATTTAAATGCGTTCTTTAATTTGAGAGGAGAACTTACCGTATCCCACACCCAAAGATTACTATTGTCCCACACCTATATACTTTCTCACAAACAGCTGCTTACTTATTCGTCCGATTTCGGAGCAGCTCGTCTCTCGTCGGGTGTTAGGTTTTTTTCGTTACGGAATTTCTTGATTCGGTCGCCGCGCTCAAGGCCCGCGATAAAATCTATGCAATAGCTTAATAATAATAATAAATTAAAAAATGCAACCCAAAATAAGACAGAAACAATATACACAATTATACCACCACCACACACATAAACACGTATTATATTTTCATATAGAGTCAGGAATATTTATGCTAAATGTAAAGAAAAAAAAAAAGAAAAAAATACACTCCGTCTTGGCAATATGTATTATTACTTATTGTTCATTATGTAAGTTCATATACATTTTAATTATTAATATATATATATCATATTTTTTAAAATAATTGTCATTTTCAGTGGTTTCATGTTTGTACAATAGAAGAATTGATATATTTAACAAGAAATGAAGATCATTGTATAGAAGTATCAAGACGAGGGACACCACTGTTTTTCAAATTCAAGTCTGAGGAACAATTGTCCTCGTTTATATCAGTGTGTGATGGTTACTATAGGTAAGACATATTAAGTACTGGCAACGCCCCGCGGTTTCGGTTTTATTTAATACTAGCTGTTTCCCGCAGCTTTGCCCACGTTAACTTAAATTTACAGCCATATACGGATTGATATGTACAGTGTATACATCCATATGCATTTAGTAAAAAGCTGTTATTTTAATATTACAAACAGACACTCTAATTTTATTATATGGATAGATTTATAGAGTATAATTCATCTCATAGTAAAATTTTGTTGCAATCTGGTCAGTAGGCCTAAAAAAATACATATAAATATAATTATCTTCAATCATTCGTTTATTTTTTCAGACTGATGGTAAAATGGACGTTTAATCTGTCTAAAGACGACGAGACTCCATCTCTTAAAGTGTTGCAGAGGCTAAAGTGCCATGGCCCTATCGGGTAAGTACTAAATGTTTATTAAATTATTATAATATAATAATGTCAACCCTTATATGTCCCACTGCTGGGCAAGGGTCTCCTCTAAATCAGATAAGGAGATTGTTGGGCACCGATTGGCTCACCGATGCGCTGACTCAATGTGGGTTGGTGAAGTTCAAAGACTTTTAATTTCATCAGGCATGCAGGTTAATCCTCACGATGTCTCCTTCACCGGTGAGCAAGCGATGGTCTCGTGTTCAGGTGAACATAGAAATTAAGAAAAACCCATTTCAAGGCATCACAGGGATCAGGATCGAACCTGGATCTCTCACTCAAAAGGTCGAGTCCATACCTACCAGACCACTGTTGTTTATTAAATTATTATGATGAAAATCTGTGTCACGGTAAATGAGAAGATGCTCCCCAATGCACTGTTGGTCGGTGAACTACTGCGGCTCTCGAGAGGACGTCATGTTCCTAACCCGAAGTTAACCTAGCCGGGATGACGATTTTTATGTCCAAGTAGGATGCGATAAAGTCATGCTTAAGCAAGCAAACTGTGACAAATATTTTGTTCAAATTAAAAAGTATTGCATTAACTGACACTTAGCTTGACAATGACCCCAAGTACTGTTATTTTAAGATGGCCCTTAGCTATGTTAATCTATTATGAGTTAGGGTTCATTCTTCCGGAACTAATATTTGTCTTATAATTTATCTAGCGGCGCGTTCTCGTATCGGAAGTTGGATGAAAAGCGCGCCAAAAAACATGGCTGCTATATACTGAGAGAGTGCCAGGACGATTACAACGTATTCTACTTGGACGTGTGTACGAAGAACAGGTAATTATTAAAATAAGTAAAATTAGAAGTGTACAGGTTAAAACAACAAGAGGTAGTGCCATGCTCCTTTACATACGCATTGGGCCGGCACGACCGGGGTGGTACCTCTCGTTCACATAACACCGGTGTCAAGTGACACCTGTGCTGTCGCGTTTCGTGTGGTTTGTGGGTGTCCGGTGGCCCATTAGGGGGATAGGGAAAAGGAGGAAACTATTGGTTGCGCGGATGTGTATGGGCGTCGGTAGTCGCTATAAGGCTCCGACTGCTTGGTTGCCTCCTTATGACATAAAAAAACAAAGGTGGAGGCTAAAATTATCATCAAATAATAGTTTTGAAACTTTGATCCGGGTACCTATCAATAGAACAGGCAAGTGCAAGGCTAGCCTTAGGGTTTCGAAAAAATTTTTTTATGTATCTACCAGATTTTTGGAGTTTACTCCTTAAGAAACGATTTGAGTTATAAGGCCCGGTACGGAAATTTTATGAGGAGTAAAATCAAGTGTAACACTAAAAGTTGAAGCGTTACGTAGAAAGAGAGACAAACATATATATATGTAGGATTGAACGTGTAAAAGAATGAGATGGAATACATTACACAGCGTATCTTAAAATAATACCGCCAACGCCATCTAACGCAAAATTACAGCACTAAAAGTCAATCACACGACCAGTATGCAATATTATAAGATATTTAAACAATTTCAGCTAATGCTGAAAAAATGGGGATAAAACTTTATTCCGATGCAATGATTTGCAAGACAAATAAGTATCCCCCATTTGGTCAGCATTAGCTAAAATTGACGTGACGTTATTATGTAGGATTTTAAATAAAACAATGTGTAGGTACTAATTATTATTTTACTTTTTCGTCTATTATAAAAATATTTAGTGTCTTTCTTTTTCTGCGTCCACTTAATATATTATTTATATCTTTGCACCATTAATGTATGTGAAATGTATGTGATTACTAACCAAATTGCATATGAAATCACAATTTTGATTTTTATGTAATTGGCATTGTATTAATTTCCGTATACAAAACTGTCTTCATGTAGTTTCTTACGTTATCATAGTCACAACTCACAATGGTTTTTTAAAACATGAGTGGATAAGGAAATAAAACAACTAGAGCACATTCAAGATTGAATAATCAAAAACACAAACTAGGGATTTAGGGAATACTATGTAATAACAAGAATGAATTCAAAATTGAAAAATGTTAGCACAGACTAAAAAAAGTCATTACCTTCCAATACTCGCGGCGATTTTAAAATTATTTTAAACTAGCTGTTGCCCGCAGCTTCGCCCGCGTTTACTTAGATTTACAGCCGTTCAGATTGATGATGATTATTTTTATGGCCAAAGTTACACCTTATAACGTCAGCTATCTGCCAGTAAAAGCCTCGTCAAAATCGGCTTAGCCGTTTCAGAGATTAACCGGAACAAACAGACGGACAAAAATAGTTTTTCTTAATGTAAATGCAGTAGGTATATTATTTCATAGATTTTAACCGCGACTTCGTCCGCGTATAAGAAGTATTGTTTTAAATATTATTTTTCAAATAAAGTAGTAGTAGCCATGCTGCTTTGCAACCGAATTGGGCCGGCACAACCGTGGTGGTACCTCTCGCTCACATAACACCGGCGTCAAGTGACAGCTATGCTGTCGCGTTTCGTGCGGTTTGTGAGTTTCTGGTGGCCCATTGGGAGGTATAGGGAAAAGGAGGGCAACACATCTGCATAACTTTTGGCTGTGCCGATGTCTATGGGCGTTGGTAGTCACCTCCGGCTCCGACTGCTAGATTGCCTCCATGTGACATAAAAAAATGGTTCCAATTTACAAACTATAATAATTTAACACGTTCGTGGCCGGTAATTTAACTGATAGTTTCGTAAAACATCACTAAAATTTTCTATACATTTTAGGGACACTGTTATAACCGTACTGTCGTAACACATGATAAAATAGGTATTCCTGAAGGCAGTACGGTTATAACCGTCGAATTAACACGCATACAAACACAACGGCAACAGCCGTAGTGTAGCTGTGTGCGCACACACACACATGTCCTTAACCGACTAACAATACAATTTGCTCATGTGCATTACATTTTGACAGTACAATCGTATATTCCTCTCACAGAGTGCCAGTGGAAATGTGTTGTATATATAACTTCCAGTCGTTTAGCTGCTTATACCGTACTGGCAATACGGAGAATTTGAAAGTTTACGGCAATAACCGTACTGGCGATATTTGCAATACAAAAAAAGCGGCCATAGCCGTTACCGCGCGCGAACGTGTTAAAGAATAGATACTATTTACTTCCACTGTAAGGCCCGATAGTACGTTTTTATAAAATATATTTATTTAATTTATTAGTACATTTTTATTATATTTAAATAACTTTTACGGATTTTATCGCGGTTTATTAAGAATTTTAAATGCCCGACGTTTCGGATACTTTCCAGCCACCATGTTCATGGGAGGATTGAGGTGTCAGACGTCCTATAGTAATTATTTTGTGTCCTAACGATACAAAATTATTCGTAACTACCCTATGATACATCAATATTTTAATTCAAATTAGTACCTACTACCAGCAAAAAAACTACGAAAAAGTTATATTTTTTATTCATATATTTTATTATTGTTCCTATCATTGTTTATAAATAGTACTTTGTCATTTATTGCAATTTTAAATTATTAAATAATCAAATAAAAACATATTGGATATAAATTACAAAGAACCTAAAACTAAAAACCTTAAAAAATATAATATTAATAACTTAAGTATATTAATAAAAAGGAGTCCCTTTAGGCAAGGTTCCGAAGATTTTCACAGCGTTCCCCTTTTGAATTGCTAGACTAATTCTTTCTCTTCGGTCTCCTGTGATGTCGACTAACCTTTTTGTTATTTCCTTAAAGAGCCTTAAAGCGCTAGGACCCCACGGACCAAGGGCCTCGACACCGAATGGGACAAAATCATATTCGGAGCCTAGACCCCTGTATTTTCATATTTTAGCTTTTTCAGCAGCTTCATTATTATATATAAGTATTCCTTTTTTATAATATAATGAATTCTATTAATAAATTCTATTAATAAATCATTTTTGGATTAATTACTAATATATGAATACTTCATTAAAAACGCGTGCAATACAAAAGTGCGATCCTCATAAGGATTCGCATCTTGTAATGGATAGCATGATCTACATTTTGTGTTAACGCCATCTATTGACACATCTAAAAACTTCTTGTTTCACTAATTATACATCTTATATCTTACCTAGGGTCTCAAACTATCTTCATATCAAATTTCACTCAAATCGGTTTAGTGGTTTAACAAATACACAGTCCCGGCGTTTTAGCTGCACAACTCCCGTTCCCGTGGAATTTTCAGGATAGCAACTATATTAAGTCCTACGTTAAGTTCCAAAGTATCTTCATACCAAATTTCACCCAAATCTGTTCCGTGGCTTAGAAGACAGACAGTCCCGGGTTTTACCCACATAGGTCCCGTTCCCGTGGGATTTTAAGGATAAAAACTATTTTAAATCCTACGTTAAGTTCCAAAGTATCTGCATATCAAATTTCACACAAATCTGTGCCGTGGTTTAGAAGATAGACAGTCCCGGGGTCTTACGCGCATAGTTCCCATTCCCGTGGGATTTTCAGTTACGTTAAGTTTCGAAGTACCTTCATATTAAATTTCACCCAAATCTGTTCCGTGGTTTAGAAGATAGTCTGTCTCGGGGTATTACCCGCATAGGTCCCGTTCCCGTGGGATTTTCAGGATAAAAACTATTTAATGTCCTATGTTAATTTTCAAAGTATCTTCATATCAAATTTCACCCAAATCTGTTCCGTGGCTCAGAAGATAGATTTCCGGGGTAAAAACTATCCTATGTGCTTTCTCGGGTTTCAAGCTATCTTTGTGCCAAATTTCATCCAAATCTGTTCAGCGGTTTAGGCGTGAAGAAGAGACAGACAGACAGACAGACAGAGTTACTTTCGCATTTATCATATTAGTAAGGATTTCAGCCAAGAAAAGTCTAGTAATTTTAATATATATATTTATTCTTTTCAAATATTCTTTTTCATATTTTCAAAATCATATTTATATTTTTCTATTTATAATTTGCAATTTCTTTCTAACAATAATACAATAACTTGCACAAATTTTCAGAGTAAATTGAAACTCTTCAATATGATAATTAACCAATCAGAAACTTTAAAATATTAATGTTGCCTCCCTAAATAAATATATTTGGTGTGACCATTGAACACTTGGTTCAAGTTTAATTGTACACACTTGTCAAGTAAAGAATTTAATTTCAATTAAATTGTCAATGTTGTAAAGCAAATTGTCAAGTCAATTAAATAGGTACCTATAATTGTTAAAAAATAAATCTCATATATTTTATATAAGAATAACTAGTCTTCAACATAAAACATGTAAAAATTTCATAGACATAAAAAAAAACCAAAATAGCGCTCTCTAACGCAATATAACGACTTTCCAATCTCATACAAAAAACCAAATGTACTAAGTGAAATGCCCCTGATCCTCCCTGATCTTATTCTCGGGGCCTCCTCTTTGTTATTATTATTATTATTTTGTAACATACTATATGTAATACGCTTTATTGAAGTAATATAAATAATCCGAATAATTACAGATATATGTTTGTTTCTCTTATCATTTTAGCAGATTCGTTCATTTACCCTTTTTTTCTACTCGATATATCAGGAGACACGTTAGTGTCTAGCGCCAAGAACACATCCAAGTAGTTTGGCGTGAGGCACTGTGTATATATTCTCGAGACATATGTAAACATAACCTCCAAAACATAACAGAAAATTTTTGGGGCTTTATTTTGTTATTATTGCCAAAACACTAAGACTTCACACTATTTTTAATAAGTTTCTTTTTACGAATTTTACACATATTACAAAAAATTATTGGGTCTCAGCAATTATTTAATACATTTCAAACATGAAAATTATTGCTTGCGCCGTTTTGCGATTAAAGAGCTTCAGAGAAAATATTTTATATGACATTACAGTGAGAATTTTGAGTTTTGACATCGAAGTTTTTTACCTTTTTTAGTTTAACGTTTTTTAGTTTTATCCTATCGGAACAGGCAAAGGCTAGAGGCCATGCTGCCTATCGTTATCAATATACGGTGTTGTATTAAAAATTAAGTATTTCGTTTTTTTTTTCTTAATAAAATAAGCGGTTATGTCTAATTTTTAGAGTTTTGACCGAATAAAATCGGTTGAAACCAAATAAAAAAATACATTAAAATCACATTAAAACACCACAATTACATAGATAGAGATAGTACATCTCACTTTGTTAAATAATTTTGTTATTTCTCGAAAAATAATTAGACTGTAATAACATTTTTCTTTCCAATTGGCATTTTCTGTTGGAACCGGCTAAGACCTGAGGCCATGCTGCCATATCTGTTGTGTTAACAAAAATATCTTGTCTGTGCTTTGGAGAAACGGCGGAAAATGCCAAAAAGCGCGGCTCTGCCCCTCTAGCACCCATCAATCAACTATCACTTCCCATTCTATTCACCCAGAACAGTTGACCATAATATTCGCCAACGAATCACATTATATATTACACAGATTAAGTTTTAAAAACAAACACTACAGAAAACCATCAGAACAGTCCTACAATAGAAAACCACTCCAGAACAGTTCTCCACAATATTCGCCAACCAATCACAATATATACAGTTTTTTAAACAAACACTAGTAAATCACTCGGAATGAACAAAACACAAAATAACAATTAATTAACGGGAAACTGGGAAGAAACGAAGAAGATTGAGCTCTTAACAGAAACGAATATATGAAACAAAAGACGTTTATCAAATAAAAAATACGACAGAAAAAATATATTATACGAAAGACGTTTATCAAATATAAAATATGACAGAGAAAATAAATAAAAATAAGCTATAGAGAATACTCTTTGGCATTTTCCGCCGTTTCTCCAAAGCTCAGACAAGATATTTTTGTTAACACAACAGATATGGCAGCATGGCCTCAGGTCTTAGCCGGTTCCAACAGAAAATGCCAATTGGAAAGAAAAATGTTATTACAGTCTAATTATTTTTCGAGAAATAACAAAATTATTTAACAAAGTGAGATGTACTATCTCTATCTATGTAATTGTGGTGTTTTAATGTGATTTTAATGTATTTTTTTATTTGGTTTCAACCGATTTTATTCGGTCAAAACTCTAAAAATTAGACATAACCGCTTATTAAATGCCGCTGGAGTTTGTTTCTTGACTTCATCTCCTACCAATTAAATTGGTATTAAATTTTTGCTATACTCTAATTGATTTACATACATGAGTCAACTTATCAAGAATGGAAACAATGTGGAGTTAAAGGAGAAATGCTGTTATGTTTACAATAGAAAAAACATGGATAAAACAGTTTGGTGGCTGTAGCAAACCAAGAAGATGGTGTTTATAAGTTGGTCATGGAACATAAACAATCTTCGTTTTTTAGTAAGTTCAGTACAGTAGGCAAGAGCTGCGTGCTGTTTTAGTACTATGTTTAGTATAAAAAGTTGTCTGACTGTTAGGACTTTACATGTTTTATAAAGAAGGTTAGTAGGAATAGGAAAGGGCGAAATGTAGCCACCTTGAGAGATTGCTCTCTGCGCTCTCTCGACGGATATCAGTAGCGTTTTCGCTGCACCACCCCATGTGCTGATACTTAATGATTTATGGTTTAAAGCAGTCATCTAGATCATGGTATTAGAGAGTGGAGCAATGTTTATGTGAGTTAGGTTTCAAAAGGAGTCGTATAGCGCCATGTGTTTTTACAAAAATTAATAATGATGTAAAAATTGTTATAGCATTATATGTTGATGACTTATATTTGTTCCAATACTCAAATAGAGACAGACAAGTTAATTTCAGTATTGATTATGATATTATGTAAGTAATTTTACTTCAAATTTCTGACTCGTCATACTTTTATTATTGTCAATACAATTTGTTTTCCCATTGTCACAGACCGTGCAATAAAAAAAACTTTAAGCGGAAAAGAGCTGGTTGTAAAAAAAATTGCGAGACATTATGTGTGTAGTATTTCTTAATTTTAATTATTTTCATTTGAAGTTATTTCCTTACTGTTTTACATTTTTTTAGCTTCTGGAAAGGAGAATATTTAAAGGCCTTAAAGGACAATAAACATAATAATAAGTACTTTGGTATCAAGTAAATTTATGACTTTCTTCGTATGGAGTTGGATTTGAATTATTCTAAAGAAAACAATAAAGAAAGTAATACATCTAAAGTTTTGATTTTTTTTTTATTCTAAAGGCATGGTAGTGTCCAACTATAACTTAATAAATTTAGGATAAATAATAATGAATCATATATTGGACAAGAACAAAAAATATTAAATTTTTTAATTACATATTTGAGCTTATTATTACATGATTTACTAATAAGCAAATATAATATTTTACTTTAATTTAATTATTGATTTGAACTGCCGGTCAAGTTGCATGTTGCGCCATCTGGTATCTAACTTTCCCTTTTACACTCTAAATATTTAAACAGGAGAAATAACAGGAACGCATGCTCTATGTTAATTTTGAAAATCAAAATAACATTTAAAAAAATATGACGATGTTGCATTGGTCACTGGTCAGTCACAAGCGTCATTTAAAGTAAAAGTATTGTAATAGTACTAACCTCTTTTGTAAAGATTAGTTTATTTTTTTATTTTTGCTATACGTGTATATAGTTAGACGTGTACTTGGCGCGACATTTTACAGTGAAACTGTTTTTTGTGGGATATCTCTTTTTTTGTAAAGCATATATTAATTAACATAATTACATATCAAATATTTTAATATTTTAAATATTTATACTTCTTGAGTAATTCATTTCAAATACTTTAAAATTTTAAACTTAAACTTCTTGAGTAATTCATCAAAATTTTTATTCATAAATTTTCTCAAATAATTTAATAAACATTATCTAAGGTAAAGTACCCAGTAGCTGCTCAGGAACCAGTACCTGCCCACTCTCTGCATTTGTATATCTATATTCAAAAATGCACATATACAAATAAAAAGAGTGGAAAGGTGGTTCTGAGCAGTTACTGGGTACTTTATCTTACTAGTAATAAAATCATTTCCTTATTTCTTGATTCAATTAAAAGGCAAGAAAGCGTAATATTCATATGAATATAAATGTAATAGGAATAAGAAATATATAAAGAAATGGGTACGAGCTTGAATTTTAATTCTAATAGATTTGATTGAAGACATCAAAATAATCATTAGTGAGGCCAACTACATGGCGTAGAAGGGTTGCAACAATTGTTGTTTTTATAATCCTTTTCCATACCAATTTCCTGGCTGTAGATCACAGAATAATATTACCCTAGCTCTAGATCAGCCATGAAAAAATTTGGGGTACTCAATGACGCGCGCCAAGTACGTTTAAAAAATTGTTTTCAATTGTAAAATTTGCTACAAAAATTTTGCAATTATTGAAAATCACAATTATTACTTTTTTCTAATTTATATTTTTTTTTAGATTGCAAATTTTTCTTTTTTTTTGTACATATACTACACCAATTGTTTTTTCAATTTTCACAGTTTTTAATGAGTGTTTCTTTTAATCCGAGAGGTTTTGTGTACTTGGTTTTTTTATTTCATATTTTTTGTAAAGATTAGTTTATTTTTTTATTTTTGCTATACGTGTATATAGTTAGACGTGTACTTGGCGCGACATTTTACAGTGAAACTGTTTTTTGTGGGATATCTATATATCAATCAATAGGGATGTTGACATTTTTCAGAAATGTTTTTAAATCATTTATAAATATCTAACGGAGGTCTAAATATTATCAACTTTTGCTTAAATACGTCTAATGCCTATAAAATCTTGCATTTTATAGTGGATTTTAAATTTCGTTCCAAAACGCTAAGACTTGTCACGTGACGTCATATGTTGTTAAACATCGTAAAAGTGATAAAATGATTCTAGTTGTCGTTAATAAAAAATGGCTTCTAAGTTTTATAATTGTTGTACGGTGCCTATGTGTGTGTACACTGTCAAAACGCCTGAAAAATAGTTTTTACAATATGTACTGCGTACGGAAAATGGTGTATAAAAGTACGTCAACATTCTTCCGCTTCCGCTAAATAGGAACTGGTGACGTCATTTCCGTTTATTATCACGTGACCTATTTTAAATTTTGTTACATTTTATTTATAAAATATTAATTTAATCATATAAAAATAAGGAAAAATATTGTATTTTTTTCAAAATTCTATCATATAAACTACCAATTAACATCAAAATTATATTTTTATATGAATACTGTCAACATCCCTATTATCGTTCGTAACGAGTACCTAAACTCCAATCGTGCATGGGTGCTGACACACATACACTTTTTTTTCCTTGCTTATGTTGTGAGACCTACACAATTTCATGATTCAAGTCAATGGGAAGATATCCTTTGGTTTTACAGACTGACAGACGAACAACAGAATAAGCCCTTATGGGCTTATTATCATTTTGAGGAACCTTATAAGTTTACCCCTTCCTTTTGAAGTTGGTTAAACTGTCGCCTTTATCACCCAGGTGTCGATTGACGTCGCAATTAGGTTGGCCCGTAGCTCCGCCCGCGTAAACTTCGATACACGTTCGAACGTATCCGGACTCATGACGATAACATTTCCTGTTATTAATAAAAAAATGTAGCACGATAGTAGTAATTAAAAAAAAACGTATCGTCTGTTTAGAAGACCCATAATCCAAGCCTCTTACATCCAAACTCACTATTATTACCCCTGCGTGTGTATGTCACTAAACACCACCTAAATGGCTGGATCGATTTTGATAACATTTTTTATGTTCAAGTCTGCTCGGTATAGATTGGGCTTTTATAAAATATCCTATCGGATTATGGACATAGTAGATGGGCAAAAGAGTTATGCTATTGTCTATTACAACCTTTGATGTATATCTGATTCTTAAACGTGTTATTGTTGCAGCATGACCGAAACATATAGAATAGAGTTCAAAGGGCGGTGCTATATATTTAATAAGGAAGAATACTTTAGCATCGAAAGGCTGATCAGTTGTCATCAGAATCCAGAAGGGAGGATATTTTTGAACGAGTGTATACCGCCTTCAGAATATGGTGAGTACATATTTATACATGTAGGTAAGTTTTATCTATAAAGATAAGAAAATACCTTCCGACAAGAAAAGTAGACCCTCACGGGACGCCCGCAGATGCGAATCATCCATGTTTACATACCCACGGATACTTGACAGCAACCATGGTCACGGGAGGACCATATAAAGTATCCGAAACGTCGAACACCTAATAAAGTCAATAACAAGCGATACAATTCGTAAAAACTATTACTAACTATGGGTGATTCGCGTAAACATTAGTATTAAAATTTATTATTCACACGAATCTTTAACGAAAGATTGCTACAGTTGTTTTATTTCACGGAAGCGGTTGGGCCATATTTGTAGTTGTGATGCGACAGACGCACGTTCTTGTGTTGTAACTACAGGGAGCGTATCAGCGAACTGAACTGAGCGCTCCCGAGCTTACGCACGCAAAGACAACGTGCATGTACATTGAAATAAAAGACACATGTGAAATAAAACGTCTATATAAAGACACGCGTCTCTTGCAGTCACGGCATTCGAGTAGTGTTTACTGCCCAGGCGTACCAGATGATTCATATAAAAAACAAGAGACATAAAAATCTATAAACGATTAACGTATTTTTTTTAGATAAATCCCAACTGCTGCTATGTGGCGAGCCCATCAAGAAGGGGGTGCGTATCGACCAAGCTGAGCTTCAGGAGATATTGAAAGACAACAAGAGCCCCCGCTGCCTGCCAAACAAGGATATACTGCTGTACACCGGTATGTTTCATGTTGATTTTTTTTAACGGGAAATCTTAAAAAGATACAGAAACATAGTATCTTAGGGGCTAGCATACCAGATAATGTAGGTTTACCTACTAAAAACGTCCCGTTCGTACTTTAAGTGTAAACACTGTATTTTTTTGCTCCGTATATTTAATAGATAGTACCTGGTTTAAAAAAAAATAAAAAAAAATGACATATTCTAAAAATGATTCCTAGCTTGATCGATTTATCGCCCCCGAAACCTCCTATATACTAAATTTCATAAAAATCGTTGGAGCCGATTCCGAGATTCCAATTATATATATATACAAGAATTGCTCATTTAAAGATATAAGATTCCGTGAAATGACTGCCTTTTTCCACAACAACTATATATAATTTTAAAGTCCGTATTGTAAACTGTACAGTGGTGTTATTATGCTATCGAATTTCTTTAAAACGAGTGAATCATCAGCGAGCACATTACAAAGATTTTTTTTAAATTTGCACCGCCCGGTACAAGTAATTGTAACTGACCTGCACCATTCCCAGCTCGCTCTCAGCTCTCTGTTTCGTATACATAGAAAAGATACACGCATGTACTGTACAAACAAGAGCTTGCACTGCTTTATCGCGGCATACAGATTTGACGATTAATAGATATTAGCCGCTTCCAATTTTTCCCTAACTGTTTTTTTGTTATTATTTTTTTTGAAAAGGTGTCGAAATAAAATATCTAACACATATTGCTTGAGCTGTGCCTATTGTAAACTCAAATATTATGATCTTACATGTGTTAACCTAACTGATAAACGTTACCTGTACGCAAAAAAAGGGACTGTCAGACAGTGTGAAGATAACATTAATAAAAACAAAAAACAAGATGAACGAATAAAAACAATAAAGGAAAAGAATAAGTTGCTCCACAAAGATAGAGTTTTTAAAAATCCTTTTGGAGTATCGTTGCGAATTTTAAACAAAAGATGTAAAAAGATGGCTACACTTTGCTATGATGATTATATTAATAAAGTTGAGGACAATATTAATATAAACCACAAATATTTTTATACTTACCTAAAAGATAAACGTAACATACGACTACCCCAAACTATGTCCCTAAACTATATAAGTGTGTCAGAACAAATATACATATGTAACTTATTTGCGTCTTACTTCACTTCTACTTTTGCTAGTTCTTTAGACAAATTTATTCCCTATATCAAAGGCATGAGTGATTTTAACAGCATTAGGAAAGTTCATATTACACAAAATAGCGTAACAAAATATTTGATGACGCTTGACGTGCACAAAGGTGCAGGCCCAGATGGAATCCCGTCCTTTGTGACATGATGTTCCTTGTCTTTGAGCTTATCTTAAATACCACCGATAGAAAACCCGCTTTTAAATAAAAAAAGTGCGTGCCTACAAAGTACACAATATGTCAGAAGTGAAACTTATTTGGCAACTATTTTTTAAATATCCTTTATATTTATACTAATCTAAAGCTTTAAATTTCCAAGACTTGCGATGCGACGTTCGCTCTATCTCACTCTCTCTCGATCTTTCTCACTCGCTTGCTCTCACTTACTCTCACTCCATGGCTATGTGCTTCATGCTACTTTCGCCCTTTCTCACTATCTCTCAATCGGTCTCGCAAAAAAGTTGCACATTTTCGTGACGTTTCATCGGTAATTTTTTTTATCCTCAGACGCGCAAAGAAGTTTCGCTGCAAAACGATATGTAAAGCTAGCACGTATGTTTATTGGTAATATTTATTCATATTCAACAGGTTCAGAAAAACTCAGTTCAGAAAACATCACTGCAACATACAAAGCTTTGTGGAGACTGGACGAGACGAAGAAGCTAGTGGTCGCCTACAAGACGCTGCAACGGGATAAAGCTAATGATTATTTACGGGTACGAATATTTTGTACTAGAAACTAAATGTCCACTATGGGTCAAAATGAGGTCTCAACTCTCAGTGTATAAAGTTTTTCGTTATATACATTTCTTTGTTCGATAAACGTCCTTGCCTGTTATATTTATGTATTTTAACAATGAAAGTGTGTATAATGTGGTTTACATACGAACATAAAATATTGTATTACACTTGTTACAGTAACGAGTATATTTTACATGTTTGTTTTATGCACTTAACCATTAATGTGAAAAAATTTCACACTTCTGTGGGCGCAATAAATTTAAAAAGGTAGGCCCGTATCTTAATACGGGATATAAAACGACCTTCACCGAGATGTTTATTTGATGAAACGTTTATATTTAATTTAATATGTCAATAAATATATTGCATATGGGTTGCCTAACAAATTTTAGTCCAGGGTATGTTTAATTAATAATAAAAAAAATTTTTTTTTTTTAATTTCACCAGTTTTATTATTACATAAATTCTATACCAATCGAAAGTATAAAGCCCATAGAATATGCAATTGTTAGGTTGTTTTTAATTATTAATTAAAACATATCAAATAATAAACATCTCGGTGAAGGTCGCTTTATATGCGTATCCTATACTAAGGGGTAAGAAAAAAAACATTTGACGCACAACCAATGTCCAATACTAAGGCACAGCAAACGAGATGGTGGTACACTTGCAAAGGTACACGCCGCACAGCGTATCTCAGCAAATTGACCTAAATGTTTAATGTTCCAGGACTTCATAGAGCTGACTAGCAAGTGGGCGTGCGTCCAGTCCAGCTCCATCGTCCGCCTGTACGGCATCACGCTCAGCTCGCCTACCGCCATGGTGCTGGAGTACCTACCGTACGGACCCTTCGACGTCTACTTGAGGTAAACTCCTTGATAATATAAATATGAGATTCAAGATTTGCTATGGGACGAATTAGATATATGGCCTGTCAATATTTTAAATTATAAAATCTTTTTATTCAGGCTAATGTCGTTTCATAATGCCTGAGATAAAATCTTTTCAATCTTTCAACTTACACGATAATCGTGGGGGCCGAGAATTCCAATGTCTGCTCAGGACAGAGCGCCTTTCTCATTTGCAAGATCAAGTACACCTTTTTTTTTCTTCCTTTAACGCCGGGAAATGCTCTGAGGCATCCCGCCTCAGAGCCCGCCGGGTATGTGGGACTCGCTGCGCCCGAAAGATGGTAAGTGGACGCAGCTCTACCCACTAAAACCCGGCGAGTGCCACCAGTGCCGCCCTTGGTGAGGTGCCTCGGATATGTTAAGCTAACAGGGCACCTCGACGGCTAGTCAGTCCTGCAAGGGACCGACGCCAACTACACAGAGGGGTTGTCCCGCACCACAGAACAACCCCTCCCAACGTCGGGACAGTACAATGGGGTGAGGTTCCCATCCTCGCCCCTTGCCCCTGCTCTTCTGTCCCCTCTTCTTATAAGAGGGGTACAAAGAGCCCCCTCGGCTCAATTAGCTTCGCCGACTCACCCTAGGCTACTGAGCCCCACCGCCACGACAAGGTCTGAACCATGGTGGGGAAGATCAAGTACACCTGGTTTAACGGTTGTGACCGTTCTGTAGAGAGAACGAGGAGCGAGTGAAGCCGCTGCAGCTGAAGAAGGTGGCGGCGGGACTGGCGCGCGCGCTGTGGGACCTATCGGAGGCGGGCGTGGTGCACGGTGCGCTGCGGTGCCGCCGGCTGCTTCTGGCCGCGAACCAGCCCGACCGCCTTGTCGTCAAGCTCAGCGGACCAACGCTGCGCCATTACACGCAGCACGAGTGAGTACCGCCCACCTCACCCCGCCACATGACACTAAGTGGGCCCACTTTGCGCCATTACTCGCAGCACGAGTGAGTACCGCCCCCGCTCCCCGCAACATGACACTGAGTGGCCCACTTTGCGCCATTACACGCAGCATGAGTGAGTACCGCCCACCTCACCCCGCCACATGACACTGAGTGGGACTTTTCGGAAACATAACTTCTTATCTAAAGAAATAAACATAATGGACAGACAGACTTCTGGCAGGTTTCTGGTACAGTTAGTTAGTTGAGATTAATGTAATTTGTCGCAGTGTCCACTGGATGCCGGTAGAATTCTTTGCGGATATGAACATGGCGAAACGGTCCGTGATCGGCGACATCTGGGCGTTCGCCACGACGCTTTGGGAGATATTCTCGTTCGGACAGTCGCCTGCCGACACCAACCCAGTTTTGACTGCTAGGGTAAGCTACAAATATTGACATAATACCAATACCAAATGAACATCGGATCCCAAACAAAATTTATGCCAAAAATGCCTGAGTTCACTTATATAACAAAAATAATATAACATTGTAATTTCAAACCATATATTGATGACTATGTCTAATTGTGTTTGCATCTTCGACTAGTAACACCTTATGCAGCTTCTCTTGAATTTTACGTGAACATGGGAGTAATGGGGTAGGTTTATTTTTTTACTAGCCCTGTGTATACAAAATGTTTCTAAATGTTATTTCAAAATTATATAAATAGAACCCGTATCACGAAACTAAACTATCCCTTGATCGGATGGACTAGGTTTAGTAACGTGTATTACTAAATGTATGGTTTTTTACGTTATAATATCTGTTAATATTTATAATGCTGATTGCTTTCTTTTGTTTTTATTAATTTAAGACTATCTTTTGTAATCAATTGATCAAAATTCATAGAGTGAAAATGCTTTGTATGGGGATGTGTGTACATAATACATAATATTATGTGGATGGTGATGTATAAAAAATTAGAAAAAAAACTACCTGTAATTTTTATGTTATAAAAATCGGTTGTCTGTAAAGTCGGTTTACTGACGATAGTTGAACGTGACAACGTCATAAGAAAATGGAACGCCGCATGCGTCATGTTTTTTCGTTCGTGCAGCCGGCTCCATCGAATTATAAGACGTTGTCACGTCAAAAAAAAAACATTTTATAGAGTGAATCATTTGTAGTGTTCAAACTGCGTCTTCTGAATGATCATTTATTTATTGAAACATGATTATTCATATTAAGCCTCTGAATACACAATAAAATATATCTCATAAAAAAAAAACTAATATAAATAAGAAAAAGAAAATTTTGTAGTACATATAAAAAATAAACAAGTCATCTCCGGTTCTATATTAGTTTCAAATCATACAAAGAAATGAAAAGAAATGGCCTTTTTCTTTCTAATGCGCTCGTAAATAATTATTTAGATATTTTGTTCCTTTGGACAGATGTGACTCTTGAAGAGATATAATTTTACTATAAAAATCAAATAATAATTGAATGTGAATGAAATGTAATGTTTTCAAGTAAAATAATTGAAAACGACATTTTTTTTTCTACGTGGTTTTTACAAGTTTTTATCATGCAGTTCGGCATTGTTTAACTGTCTTGCCCATCGGTTGTCCAAACGAAGACAGGGGCGCGCTTAGAACTCTTTTCCGTCTTGGAACTCTTTCGGACACTTGAGCACGGACCCGAAGTCCATTTGGTATAATGTCAATGGTTACAAATATTAAGTTCATTAAAGAACATAAATTATAAACTCTTACAGTTAAATAACAATAAAATTATTGCAAGATTAAATTTAAGGGTCAAATCATGAAATTAACAACAATAATCTTTAATTTCATCGGGTGTAGAGCTACGAGATGGGCGAGCGCCTGCTGCGGCCGTCGCGCTGCCCCAGCGAGGTGTGGGCGCTGATGCGGCAGTGCTGGTGCGCCGATCCGCTACGGCCCCAGGAAATCATGCGGGACATGAACCACATGCTGCACAGGGGTGAGACGCACGCACACGTACACGTGCACGCACACGTACACGCACATGCACACGTACACGCACATGCACACGTACACGCACACGTACACGCACGCAGGTTTTAGAAACCTATCGCGCACGAAAAAGACTAGTCCTGACAATACTGGCTCTTTCAGTTTTGACCATTTACTGGCTGGTTTGTATATTTGCACTTTTGTACTGTTAAAGTTTGTACAATAAGTGTAGTAGGCGAAACTAATATTGACATTTTACAGACACAAATTTGGAGATTGATGGTTGACTGAGAATTTATAAGACGGATAAATTATTTAATAATAAATTGTATACTTTCGTTGGTTACAGAGTACGTGCCGGTACACGAGTATGAGGAACCCAAGATATCGTTGGACCACATAGACCACGCGGACACTGTCTCTAGTGAGTAGTTTATCTATTTTTATATCTTGTCTAGATTGTTTTTTATTCAGTAGTC
This sequence comes from Helleia helle, assembly GCA_963853865.1. Taxonomy (NCBI): domain Eukaryota; kingdom Metazoa; phylum Arthropoda; class Insecta; order Lepidoptera; family Lycaenidae; genus Helleia; species Helleia helle. Next base: position 8,493,294 of record OY971433.1, on the reverse strand, counting down.
AGTATGATATCATGAGGCGCCTTAAATTACCGCTCAGAAGTTCGCAAGGGTTGCTTGTAACTAAAATCGTGACAGTATTATTTATTGCTACAGTTGTTTTATTTCACGGAAGCGGGTGGGCCATATTTGTAGTTGTGATGCGACAGACGTACGTTCTTGTGTCGTAACTACAGGGAGCGTATCAGCGTACTGAACTGAGCGCTACGATAAAAATGTAATACTGATTTAACTAGTTCGTTCGTTAAAACGTCGCAAACATCATTCTTAAAAATTCGCAAGGAGGAACTCGGAAGGAGAAAGGGAGTCCTCCAAAAAGGGAAGGAGAAAGGGATCCTCGGCTGTTCTTCTGGCTGCCCTCTGGCTACGTGCCACTCCCACGTGGAACTCCTTGTGCTTCTATTTCACGGTTGCCGAAGACGCCAAGGACGCCTTTAACAAAAAATACGAGCTGGTCTACGTCAAACGTCCCCCTTCCACCTTCCTTCGACCTTCCGACAACCTTCTAGAATTCTCGAGGGAATCACTACGATACCCGAAGCTCACCGAGCCGGGACAATATTAAAATAAACAAAACGTCTTCCATATAGCGATGACAAACGGTAACATTTTAACAGTTACAATACGAATCTTGTGATCCGCAGGTGACCGGTTCATACCGAGCGAACTGAGCGACGCGGGCAGCAACAAGTCGCTCATATCGGTGGACAGTAGCGTCCCGTCCATGAACGGAACGCTCTCGGACCAGTACGACAACCCGGTGAGTACATCCCTCATTGGAACACGTTATGTTAGTTGGATATGAATCTGGATGATGAGATCGGTGAGTAGTTCCAGTTAGTAGAGTCCCTCATCAACATAAACCATCTTCCGAAACCAGCCCAGGCAATTTATCCATGCGTTTTTCGACGACGATTCATTGCGTCAATTCTGAAAGACACCGTAGAGGAATGTGAGGATTTAACTCACTATTATAATTATAATGATACAACTATTCACTCACTATTATGATTTCGTAGACAAATACAGACATAATGTAAATGAAATGAGAAATGTATAATGTCTTATATTCTTTTTTGTATATCTTAAAACCGAAAGTAGTTTGATTAACGGGATGGTTCTCGTAGCTTATCACCGCGTGCCTTGTCATTATTTCATGTCCTTATCTTATTTTCTATACAAAATTTTAAATATGGGTGTTCTACAAAAGCAGGCTCGTTCACAGTATTTCACTATACAGTATGTTTAAAAATAAGATCTTTGTCAAGCTATAGTAACTATAGGAAGCAACTGTTGGTCTACTCTGGTTTTAGTAAGGTATTACATAAAAATATGTTTTAAGTACATATTATGTACTTGTAAATGTTATGTTTACATAGGTATATTAATCAGAATCATTAATTAATTCTTCTAGCCCACTAATACTTTCATCGTTCGAGGAGCTTAATGTACGCTGTCGGTAATATCTGTTGTGGTTCTAGTTGAACATATTTTGCTTCATGTTGTCGTGTTTTTCTCCAAACGTCACTAAACATAATATCAAGGGTAATAGACTCTGCTTCTTAATTCCTCCAAAAAAAGTTCAACGACTGAAACAAGGAAAACCGTTCCCGGCTACCCCGATGTTTATTCCAACGATACAATGGATCGTATTTATTCCAACGATACAATGGATCGTATTTATTCCAACGATACAATGGATCGTATTTATTCCAACGATACAATGGATCGTATTTATTCCAACGATACAATGGATCGTATTTATTCCAACGATACAATGGATCGTATTTATTCCAACGATACAATGGATCGTATTTATTCCAACGATACAATGGATCGTATTTATTCCAACGATACAATGGATCGTATTTATTCCAACGATACAATGGATCGTATTTATTCCAACGATACAATGGATCGTATTTATTCCAACGATACAATGGATCGTATTTATTCCAACGATACAATGGATCGTATTTATTCCAACGATACAATGGATCGTATTTATTCCAACGATACAATGGATCGTATTTATTCCAACGATACAATGGATCGTATTTATTCCAACGATACAATGGATCGTATTTATTCCAACGATACAATGGATCGTATTTATTCCAACGATACAATGGATCGTATTTATTCCAACGATACAATGGATCGTATTTATTCCAACGATACAATGGATCGTATTTATTCCAACGATACAATGGATCGTATTTATTCCAACGATACAATGGATCGTATTTATTCCAACGATACAATGGATCGTATTTATTCAGTCCATCCAAGCAATGATTGGTGTTTTTATTTGCGACTACTATTAATTAATGTCCGAGGAACAACATTATTTCAACATTTTCGAACTGTCAATGGTGAATTATGTGACTTTTATAAAGTAGCCTGTCAGCGTTTGCAACTATTATAAAATGATGCTCATTGGGATCCAACTCTCAATGAAGCTGTTATTTCTCCGAAAGCTCATCCACTATTGTGTTTAATTTTAATTAAATGATGCATATTTTCAGAGGCTCACAACTTTGTCAAAAACAAGTATTTTAAAAATAGCATTAAATGTTTTCTGACAATTTTAATTTAACGGTATGTACGAGTTTATGTATGAATGTGTGTGTGGCCCCAGTTCGCAGACAACAAGAGCTCCATGTCGTTGGAGAGCATGAGCGGTCTGGCGTGCGCGCTGCGCTCGGGCCGGTCGTCGGCGAGCGGAGCGGGCGGCGCGGGGGGCGTGGGGGGCGGCGACGAGCTGGTGGCCGGCGCGCCGCGGCTCATGGAGTCCATCGTGTCCCAGGGCAAGACCTACCTCGTCACCGTCACCAAGAAGATCGGCAGTGTAAGTGGTGCATGGTTTTATGTGCAACAAAACACATCGTGACGTCACGTCACACATGTCGGATACAGGAAAAAAAATGTTTTTGTATACTATTGTATAAATTATATTCATTGATTTTATATCTTCTATTCATGAATCTTTTGTTTTCATGGAACTCTTAAGTCTGAATTTAGGCTACATAGAAAATTGCATTTTTTGCGGAAAAAATGTTTGAGTCGTCAAACGATTTTGTTAAATTTTAAGAAACCGTTCACATAAAACTCAGTGTGGCTTATAATTTTATATTTGTAAAACATAAGATACTATTTTTTTTTATTATTACGTTTTGGGTCTTCGGTTACTATTAAATTTGTTTTTTGTATTTTAAGTAAATTGTACCCTGTAATACACAATTTTTCGGTTACAGGGCAACTACGGACACGTATTCAAGGGTTGGATGGAATGTGATAATCAAGAATCTCAAAGGAAGGAGGTGGCCGTGAAGAAACTGACGAGACAAGCGTCCGAGCGGAACGGCAGTCTGTACGAGGACTTCAAAAACGAACTGGAAATTATGAAAGTAATGAAACAATGGTGGATGGTTTTTGTATAGTTTGACCTGCCCCAAAATTGAGACACTCGATTCCCTTGTGTACTAAGATGGCAGTTATTTACTTGTGAAAAGTAATCCCTGGAGGTTTTAATTTTGTATGGCTCTTGCACAACTTCACTACACATGATGGCATAATGATTAACAGCTGTAATTCATAATTAAAAAACGAAAACGTATGCGTAAGTTTGACGTGTGTTCGCTTGCAAGAAAAATGTCCGACTGATGACGCGCTGGACACGACTTTTAAGCCCCGCCTACTTGGACACGACTTTTGTTGGGTCATTTTTATAATACATTATTTACATTTCCTGACTTTATATTACTTATTCGTAGGAGTGAATCGTATTTGTATGTTATACAAAAAATATATATTTAATGTGACTTGATTGACTTTACCTTACAATGAGCAATTTAACTTGCCTGAATTGATTTTTTTTATATATTGTATACAAAAGTCACTGCGCCGTTATTTGTAGCTAACTTTAGGTTATTATTTGCTCTTAGTCTAAATTTGTCTTGACCAGTTAAACAGCAGACCAGTTAGCAGTAGTAGCCATTTTACACAGTTTCTTGTAACATGACGTTGACGTTATTTTCTTCCTCCTTTCACATGAAATTGGGTGTATATACACCTCCCTAAGCCCCTCTTAAGCCCCCCCCCCTCCGCCTTGATGCCCCCTTAATAGTACACTTATTTAACGGACGCCCCCTTTCCTCCACAGTCCTTGCAGCACGTGAACATCGTGGAGATCCTGGGCTACTCGTGGGACCACGGTTCGGACGTGCTCATAGTGATGGAGTACCTGGAGGAGGGCTCGCTCAACTACTACCTCAAGTTCCAGGGAGACAAGCTGAAGATATCGCACCTGCTTAAGTACGCCAAGGATATAGCCACGGTGGGTTCAAGTTTGATGATGAAGTAATCACCCACTTTGGGTGCCTAAGTTACTCCCTATAACATCAGCTATCTGCCAGTGAAAGTCCCATCAAAATCGGCCCAGCCGTTTCAGAGATTAGCCGGAACAAACAGACAGACAAAAATGTTAAAAAAGGCTATTTTGGTATATGTCCCGTGTATACTGCCATATGCATTCATAAAAAAGCGGCTATTTTGATATTACAAACAGACACTCCAATTTTATTTATCTGTATAGATGTGGGTGAAAGATTACTCAAATCAGTTAAGTGTTTTTGTGTTTATCCATTACAAACAAACAAATATTTTTTTTGTTTAATAGAACCTATAAGAATTGTCAGAAATCTTATAGTCTTTCTTGACCATGGCAGCTGTGTGAGATGTTAGACAATGTACAGCTTGGCAAAAAATAGTATGGAAAAAATGACGGCGCCACTTTCACTTAGATCTCTCATAATATGGAAAATCAGTAAGATAATTTAATCAAATCGTTAAAAATAAATGTGAAAAACTAAACATTATTCAAAAATAAAGTATTTGTCGGCCAAGTATTGTCAACATCATAGGTTTCCATTTAGTAAAATACTTGTCACCACTTCATACTCTTTTTGCCAAGCTGTAGCAGTGATTTTGCTTACTAGGTAGTAACGTCTTACGCTTGAATTATGAATTTAGATGGCGGGTCTCGCTATCGAGCTCCTAACCGATCTGGGCGTGTCCAACAGCCCTTGACACCTATTATTATTTGAAACTGCCGTAAAATAGTATTCATTGTGTTTCGGCTGTTCGAGTCCATTACAACCTTTCCTTCTGCTACCATAAACCTGTGGCTTCCTCCTCGCCTGAATTCGAGGAGACTCTTGCACATGGGTCAAACGGTCGCTCACCCTATCCTTATTCAGGGCATGGACCACGTGTCAGCGAAGAACGTGGTGCACCGAGACCTGGCCACCCGCAACATCCTCGTGGTCAACAAGTACCACGTCAAGATCTCCGACTTCGGGCTGGCCAGGATCATACCCAAGGAGGAGAATGCCTACCGCATCAAGACGGAGCGGCTGCTGCCCATCAACTGGTACGGACTCTTATATATCTTTTTAAATGTTAGATGACTGAACTGGCAGACGTTCCACCTGATGGAAAGTGGGCAGCGTCGCCCATGTGTTCATGGAACAAGTTAACCTGAGACTAAACCAGGCATCTCATTCATGTATTACCTATTATGAGGCAAAATGTTAAGTCTATGTGCTAGTTATTACACTGCCTGTCCTGCCCATCTCTCCTAAACGCGAGAAACAAGCTAAATGGTGGTACCTAAGTAAACGGGAGCGCCTCACAGCGCAACCCTCCCACCTCCAAAAAGAGGGGTGTTATGTAAGTATGTGGCACCGTAGTCACATGGGTGAACCGATTTGGATACTTTTTGAAGTGAAAACTTCTTTTAGCGCGGTACGCATATTTTTAGATGAGATAAAATCTCTGGACTCGCGACACCGTTACGAGACGTAGCTATAGTCGTATATATTTGACGTTTATATAACCTTTGATTTATTTATATAAGATAATGTCATATTTGTTTTGCAAATTGTGTTGCTTCTAAAGTATTCGAAGGTAGGTATTCGTTTAGGTCATAGGTATTTGAATTTAATTGTTTTGTTTTCACTTCTATCAGCATTCCCTGTGATTGGTTTCTTTTAAGACATTATTTGTAGCGGTGGTTCAGACATGTTTATAAAATTCGGTTCCGTCGCTAAAGATCATCTTGTCTTTCATTATTGCGTTGGGGGTTTTAAAGTACATATTATGACCTTTTAGTTATTGACATATGAAATTTAAAAAAATAACTTGTGGGTGGGTTGCGCGGTCCGACACTCTTTGAGTAATGCGTGGATTGAATGAGTTGCCCGGGCTAGTTCCAAGTAAATTCGTTTACGTTCATGGGCGACGATGACCACTTACTATCAGGTGGTATGTCGACTAATATAAAAAAACTTAGATTTACAGCCGTATACGGATTGATGATGATTATTTTTATACCCTAAGTTACTCCTTAAAAATTCAGCTATCTGTCCGTGAAAGTCCCGTCAAAATCGGCCCAGCCGTTTCCGAGATTAGCCGGAACGAAACAGACAAACAGATAGACAAAATTGTAAAAAATGCTATTTTGGTATATATATCATGTATACATCCATATACATGTAGTAAAAAGTGGCTATTTTAATACTACAAACACACACTCCAATTTTATATTTGTATAGATAAATAATGCTCTCAATGGCGTATGTTGGCAGGTACGCGCCCGAGTCGGCGGTGAAGCCGTGGCACTTCTCGACCAAGAGCGACGTGTGGTCGTACGGAGTCACCGCGTGGGAGATCTTCACGCGCGCGCAGCACGAGGTGCCGCGCTTCGACGTCGACAACCCGCGCGAGCGTGCCGCCTGGTACGTCTCACGTCGTCTCATACTAGGACGTTTCACCGTGGGACTACGTCTCATCATGGGACGAATTGTCACCATGTCTATCTTGGGAGGGTAGGACTCCGCAGGCGGGTATGTGGAACTCGCTGCGCCCGAAAGGTGGTAAGGTGGACACAGCTCTACCCACTAAAACCCGGCGAGTGCCACCAATACCGCCTTTGGTGAGTTGCCCCGGATCTATTGAGAAAACAGGGTACCTCGACGGCTAGTCAGTCCCTCAAGGGACCGAGACCACCTCTAAAGAGGGGTTGTCCCGCACCACAGAACAACCCCTCCCAACGACGGGTCAGTGCAATAGGGTGAGGTTCCTATCCTCGCCCCTTGTCCCCCTGCTCTTTTGTCCCCTTTTCTTATAAGAGGGGTACATATATCAGTTCGATTTGCTTCGCCCAAGGTGCTGGGTTCACCTTAAGCTACTGAGCCCCACCGCCACGACAAGGCTTGAACCTCGGTGGGGTGGTGTAGTCTGTCCTACGTCGTCGCATCCTATTCGTTGGAGAGATGAATGATAATAATTTATATATATGTACATTTATTTCAGCTTCCAAATACCGGAGGGATGTCCATCGGAGATCTTTAGACATTTGATGAAGGACTGCTGGGCGTTGGATCCCAACATGCGGCCCAAGTTCATAGATCTGGTGCACATGTGCAAGAGGTTCATCGACGAGTACAAGTGAACGAAGCTTCCAGAACACAGGAACAAGACATAAGTGAGGTATGTAAGACTTGACGTTCAGTGACGTGATGAGCTTAGAATTAATAAAATATCGAATGAAATGAGACTAAAATGAAAATTCGTCCTATATAATGAAACAATAAAAAACTGAAACATGATTTTATATATACTATATATTTGAATTGTATAAAATTGAAATATTTGGTGTTCTTATTCAAAGTTATAAATGCTACTACTATTTGTAAATGACAGTGTTGTATACGTCTAAAACATTCATGAAAACTAGTATTTGTGTTCAATCGTTAATGGAAATCAATTCAATGTAAGTGAATATCGCTTTTGCGGCTTTAGTAGCTTTTTGATCAGATTTTTTAGAATGTTCATTCGCAGTGGCCTTATTTTGATGCCCAATAGTGGGACGTCCAAGGTAGTGTGGTTATACATTCGAGATTTTTTAACATTTTCGCATATTAATGCACAAACGACGAAGCCTTTAGGCCGAGAATTTTAAAATGATACTTTATATTATATTAGGTTAGGTTTGCATTCGCCAGTTTAGATGTTGAGAATATGTGGTTCCTCAATGCATTTGCCTTATTTTGTGCTTTAGTGTTGTAAATATTTCCTTTTTCTACTATTAGAGCCCCGAGTGTGAGTTTTGGGATCGGGCTTGCGATTGATCCTTGAAAGTTACGTCTAATGAACACTAGATGGCGCTTTTTCGAAATTTCGTCATTCGATGCTAAAAACTCACTAGGAACAGATGTAAAGACAATTTATATCTGATAAGTACCTCTGCAATGTAATATAGTTTTATGTAGGCTTGGTTAGATGTTAAGAAATTATGTAAATATTGTGTTATCATTGTTGTTATCTGGGGTATGTTTGAGAATGTATTTGGAAATTATTTGAGAAAATGAGTACACGATGAAATGAAAATTTGAATTATTGAGACACGATGAAAATATTTTATGAGAAATCCATTTAAATCCAAAATGAAATAAAATATAGTGTAATATTTTAACAAATTCTGTAAATGTACCTCAGAAATATACTTGCCCAGAATAATGTGACAGCTTTCAGATGTGAGCTGTGTGGGGAGATTTGTGACATAATGCATATTGAGCCATTTGAATTTTCGAAACAACTGTTTTTGTCCTGTTCTCTTGACAATCTTGAATGAAAAGTTATCCGAACATGAAATTGTGTGAATTCTAGCCAAATGAGCCTAGTTTTTATCTGTTTTATAAATAGTGTGAGCAATTTTTAATGGAACTTATTAATTTATTTAAATAATCGTGATGAAGTTTTATTGTTACTAATAATATTATAAAGAGGAAGGGTTTGGTTGTTTGTTAGTTTGCTTTGAATATACTCCGAAACTACTGGCCGATTTTAAAAAATCTTTAACCTGAAGAAAGCGACATTATCAACGAGTAACTATAAAATGTTTACCCGCGCGAAGCCGGGACGAACCACTAGTCCGAAAAGATTCACTTTTATAAACGCGTCATGTACCTATACGTATGTATTAACAATATATGTAATATTGTTAATACATACGTATATGTACGTACATAAAATGCTTTGCATGTAGTGTAACAAAGCGAACAGAAACAGCAAAACAGAGAAACAAACAGAAGAAACTATATTTGTTCAATTATAGTATACGCAATTTAAATTGGCCTTTGAAATTAGTTTAACGGAGATTTAAACGCGACATGCATTTTCTACTTACTTTAAGCACACTTTAGTTCTGTCAAGATAAATTACGAGTACTGTAGCTTGCTGTTTGATATAAATTTTACACAATGACTGCCACATGGAGAATAATCTAGAATATAATTTACATAATAGTTTACAAAACAATGATCAAGAATGGACAATTGCATTATGTTTGATAAAACCAAAGATGATATTGAATCGTTTATCAATTTGTTAATAATAACATAATTATATACTTTATTAATATTTTATATTTGCAATAAGTTAGATTATTTAAGCACTTAAATATTTGGAATGTTGTTGAATCTTAGAAACTATGAATATATGTACTGTTTTTATATTACACAATTGGAAATCAATTTTGTACGTCAAGTGAGTAAAAAGTTAAATTCGAGTTAGATCCGTAAGTCAGTGATAGGTTGTTTTTAGGGACAAAAGGTAATAAGCTAATTTAAATATTAGCAAAGTTTGGGGCCAGCTAGTGTAGTGTAGTAGCTGATGCTAATGATGGAATATAAGGAACAAGAGCTATTTTATTTCTTACATTATTGAATATGAATCGTTTGCAAGTAAACAAACGAAAGTTTTTTTAAATATTTATGCAATTGCATGTACTTTCTTGAAATAACTATTAATATGGCTTTCCTTTATGGTGGCGCGTAAGAACTTTTTATATAAAAATCTTCGTAAATTCATAGAGATGTAACTTTTATCGATACCAAAAAATCGATATTTTCAGATACATTTTATAGTTAGTTTTAAACCTCTTGTTTCTTAAAGATTTCGTATCATTGGCTTACGGACCGTCATATTTTGATTGTGATTGTATAGACTGATTGAGAAGAAAGGTGCTAGCGAAGGATAAGGAAAGATACGTATTTTTATTTTTCGGCTTGAAAAAAATATTTGTATCATAAGAAACTAGTTTAGTGGCTATTGTCTTATAAAATCTGTCAATGACTGTTACTTTTAGAATATATTGAAGAAATTTTACGCAGTTTCATAAAAATGTGCTGTACATATAATTACTTAAATATATTTGCAGCTATTTCATATGGATATATCGATTAATCGATTAATGGTAAAGGGCTTTTCTTAAGGCGTCATCTTTACTCATCCCTGTGTCTAAACAGTGAAATTTTTACTTACGTCTATTTTTAAAATTTGTTCTACTTAAATGTATCTTTGATACTTGCAGTCAAAGCTTTAAACTTGTGTGTTTTTATCAACGTTTCTTTGCAATTCTACCGTTTATGTGATGGATTTATATCTTCTATCAATTGTTCTATTATATACTAAATAGTGTTATAGTAATAATACTATGCCAATGTTTGTTATAAAATGTAGTGAATGCGATAATATAGAACGCATATTCGCGGTAATGCAAAAAATATCAGTTATGGTGATGTATATTGATAAATGATTGCTCACATTGTGGTATAATTAGGATGCAATTATAGAAATAAGTATATATTAAAATTTTAGAGAAATTTGTTTTAAGTTAAGGGTTGCAATCTTTTTTCATCTTCCAATAATTATATTACACGGTAAACACAGTTTATTATATTCATTAAAATATATTATTTTTTAAACTTTTAAAATACTCTTTTTCATCTTCTGCTTTCGAAGTTTACCTTCATACTCGATTGAAATAAAAATAAGTTGCACTGAGTTTGCGCGCACAGATACAAGTCTGTATGTTAGGGATGCATAGCGTATAATAATCGATATCGATGTTTTATAATCGATTTACAAGATGACGCTTACTTGATACAATTTGAGAGTTATAAACAGTCTGACAAAGGTGTTAAAATAATTACAAAATAATAGTTACCAGTTTATTGAAACAGTTGAAAAATACATTGCTTGTATATAGAAATATCGTCTCGAACATGTTTGTTATATGTTTACACAATTGATTTGTACACGATTATTATTGTAAATATTGGAGATTATTATAAAATGATTGTAATTTTAAGGCCGCGGATATTTTCGATCAATGTACATAATAATTATATTCGGGTTCATGAAATCATCGAAAGTTAGGCAATATATTAAGTCGTAAGTCTTTTATTTCTATTGAAATTATAATTGTTTGTGCTTGACACTGACCGAGATATATCCGCCATTTTTATTTGCCATGGATTTAATAAAGAAGGTTTAAATTAAAAAGCAAATATTTATTTATAAAACCTATAATTTATTCAAAGTCCAAACGCTATGGTATATAATGCTTTATAATTATCATATAATTATCTGCGTTTTCACCAATCCTGAAATAGTATTAGATTCCCCCAAAACTAATTATAAACAATTAATCATTGGGCTGTCATGTAATGCAAAAAAAAAACAATTCCGACTCCAGTAGTTCCAGAGATTAGCGCGTCCAAACAAACACATACACTCTTTAGCCTTTTATATTAAAATAGCTTGGTAAGAAATGGTCGAGTCCGAATTGTAGAGAGGCAGTGGACCAAATTTGAAATTAAAATGCTGGCCCTGAAGGTTGGAATTTCAATTTTGGAAATAAACGACAAAGTACTTTTGTCAAATCCTTGAGGAAGCTAACATTGAAGGAGAAGACAAGGTACTTTATTTGATTTGATTATACGAAAGATTTGTTTATTTGTGTTTTTTTTTTGTCACAAGGAGGCAACCGAGCAGTTGGAACCAAAAGTTATGCAAATGCGTTGCCCTCCCTATCCCCCCAATGGGCCACTGGAAATTCACAAATCGCACGAAACGCGACAGAATAGTTGTCACTTGACGCCGGTGTTATGTGAGCGACAGGTACCACCCCGATCGTGCCGGCCCAATTCGGCTGCAAAGCAGCATGACACTATGTCTTGTTTGTTTGCTTGCATCGAATAGGCTCCGAAACTACTAGGCTGATTTGAAAAATTGTCACCTGCAGCACATGAGTAAGTAAACGGACAGAGACAAAGCTTCCATACAACGCGTAAAATTATTTAAGGGTTGTCAGGTGGATAAAATTAAACGAACAAAAAGATTTTGTTATCGAGTAGTAATCTATGTAAATATTCTATCTTTATTACCTACAAAATATTTTTTCTAAATATTGTAGTGTTTATATTTTTTATTTGCAATAATCTGTTGTACCTTTTAATAGAGTGGTAAATTCTAATGGAAAGCTCAAAGCACTCTCATTGCATATCAGTTTTTATTATAACTATTATATTTTTTTCCGAACAGGAATCGTCTGCTAATTACGTATTCTGTACCTATACTTATTGTATTTTTACTGTAAAGTTTAGCTAAGATTTAAGATTTAATGTCGGATCAAATGTTTCCCTAACTAGACTTTAGGCACATCCATAAAAATTTAGTGAACAAAAGTTCATAATATAAAAAGCGGAATATGAGGAGAGTTCCACATAAAATATATTAAGCCCACAACATAAGTAAATACAGATCAAGCCACAACATAAAGAAAACATTTGGAAACCGTTAATTTTTTTGTTATATTACATAAAAACGTACTTTTTCGGAACCCTCAATTTGAAATTAATTCTCGGCATTAAGTGTGTGTGTGCGCAGAGAATTAATTAAAATTTAAATAAATTTCATGCGAGAATATACTATGGGCATGACAATGTTAGCTTTTTAAAATTGTAACGACTTTTTAATTTTATCGTGTAAATGAGGAAGGGAGGTTTTTAAAGTACGAAATTATTATCAGAAGTCCATTTAGTACAGTCGGGGCAGACATAAAACTAGCCTGAAATAGAAAAAAATCCGGGGGGCGATTTTTTTTTCTTAACGTCGGGGGGTTTTATTTTTTTGATAAACTTGATAGTATAGCTCTGCAAATATTGATCCTAGCGTAAAAACGATAATGACCAAACTTGTGAGAAATTAAATTTCCAACAACTTTGGATACCACCATTTTTGCTCTAAAGTTAAAAATTAAGGGCCCCTTCTCCCAAAACTATAGGTATTTAACGCACCGAATCGGTTTACACTTGCGTTGCGCAGGAGATGTCTTTATATGAACTCCGGTGACCTACCACGGCCGGCAAGCACGCCACAGTATACGAATATGCAGTAGATTGACTATGCTCGAATTATTCTTAGATGTGATAATTAATAATTATGCATAACAAAATCTTGTTGTTGTTATAGTTATCTAGTTTTGGATTTATAGAAATACTAGCTGGTGCCAGCGACTTCGTCTGCGCAGGATAAGATAGTTTTATTTCTTCACTAATTAATCGAAAGGAACTTCGATCCATCCGGGTGTCCCTTGACACCTCTCTTTAGTTTTTTTTTCTTATAAAAAGTATCCTATGTTACTTCTAATACCTCCAAGAATATGTGTACAAAGTTTCATGATGATCGGCTAAGTAGTTTTCGCTTGAAAGCGTAATAAACATCCATGCTTTCACATTTATAATATTAGTAAGGATTAGGAAGGATGAATTAGCTACATAGGTCTAAAAGGTAGTGCCATGCTGCTTGCAGCCGAATTGGGCCGTCACGACCGCAGGGGTACCTCTTGTTCACATGATAATGGCGTCATGTGCAGTCCCATTGCAGGGGATGGGGTAAAGGAGGGTAATGCATCTGCATTATCTCTTGTGTGAATGTTTACGAGGACGACCTCTGTGGCTCAATGGTTAGCGCGTTAGCGTTCAAGCCGGAGGTTGCGGGTTCGAATCCCGCCAGGGAACAAAAAGTTTTCCGTGTTCCTGGTTCATGGATGTGTATTAAATATGTGTATTATAAATAAAAAACCTTAAATATGTGTATAGTATAAAATATTTAATATATTTCCATTGTCTGGTACTCGTAACACAAGTTCTTCGAGAACTTACCAAGGGACCAGATTGACGTGGTGCAAAAAGCGTCCTTAGATATCATTATTATTATGGGAGACGGTAGTCATCTAAGGCTCCGAATGCTCGTTTGTCCCCCTAAGGCCTAAGCTATAAAAAAAATCAATCATTCTAAGAATGCTTGTAGGAGATTAAAAAATTGTAGACAAACATATTCATTGTTTTAATTGTTTTAAAATTCAACAAAATTTAGTTGTCGTATGCTAGGTCCAGGTTCATTTTCATCGACCATACATACATCCATCATCATCCATACATACATATACCATACATCATCGATTAATGTTAGACACGGGTCTCCTCTGAGAAGAGGGTCAAGGCCATAGTCCTCACGACACTGCCCTGTAGGTAGGGGGCTAGGAAATGATTGCAAATCAGAAATATTTTGTGATGCAGGTTCCTCATTTTCTTTTTTTTAAATTCTTTATTTATAATATTGTCGGACAATTTGAATTCTTCAAGTGTTAACAATTTCTGGAAGAAGACATCACTACATAGTATAAACTATAAAGCAAAGTCGCTTCCCGCGTCTGACTGTATGTATGCTTACATCTTTAAAACTACACAACGGATTTTGATGCGGTTTTTTTAATAGATAGAATGATTCAAGAGGAAGGTAATAGGTACATGCATAATATAGTAGATAAACACTCATAATTTTAGAAGTTTCTGATGTGATGTCATAAATAAGCACATTTTTTGCACTTACATTGCAAACGCTGGATGAACCCTAACAGATAGATCAAAATAATGTACTACTTTATTATACACCTTAGCCGGGCCCGGTTCCGAATTAATTATTATTGTATCAATGTATGGTAGAATTGTGTATCCTAAATATGCATACTGAAAAGTCCGCGATGGCATAATATTATGTCTATATTAGTTAAATATAACATATTACCTATATCCATTTTAATACTTTAAAAAATTGCCAATTATAAAGCGGTAATGTAAAAGCTATTCACAAAAATACGGTATTAATCCTACATATTATAAAATAAAGTCCTACGCCCGTCCATAGATAAATAATTATCATCAATGCGTATATGGTTGTATATCTAAGTTAACGCGGGCGAAGCTGCGGGCAACAGCTAGTTTGTGATAAAACTGTATTAAGATTCTTTTTCCTTATTTTACTTTTTTTATTCGCCATTTCAATTAAATAACTAGGTACTACACAAACTCAAGTATCTATTTATTTACACTAATTAAAGGTTTTGTATTGCAAACTAATTACAACTAAGAACAACAATTGTTAGTAAGTATTAAGTAGCTGTATTATTTACACTGTGTCGTCTTATTTATTTAGACGTAATAATATAAAATGCGCGGTAACAACGTAGTCACGAGCAAAAGCGGCACAGGTCCTACTTCGATGACGCCCGGCTGGGTACTGGCGCGACGTGGTGCGATGCGATCATGCGAGAGAGCCATTTTTATCGTTTTTTGTTTTTCAAAAATTTTTGAAGAGACATAATAAGGATCTATCCAATCATTTCCACGTCATCCCCGTTTAGCAATTTAAACGTAAAAGTTTCATTAAAATTGAGTTACCCGAAGTCTCATACTACTCAATTTGCTTTTAAAATCGACGTTACTTTAGAATTTTTTTTGATCATGTAAAATGTTAAATATTGTATTTTTATCCAAAAAAATCCCTAGATCAAAGATGTATCTATACCCTATTTTTTTATTATTATTTTAAAACTAGCTGTTGCCCGCAGCTTCGCCCGCGCTAACTTATATTTACGGACGTATCCGGACCGATGATGATCATTTTTTTACTTCTTTTTTTTATCGCTTAAGAGAATAAGGCTGTTTTTTTAATGTAAGCTCCCAAGTGGCTTAATTTTTTCCGACTCTCACAATAATTATCCAACTATTTATCAATTTATACAGTCTTGGTAAATTATATACTATATCCTATTGACAACAGGCATGAAAATCCATTTAGTTAGTTTGTACCTAGTTTTTGAGCTAACCGCGTACAGATAGACAGACGTGAGGAAGGACTTTGTTTTAAATTATATTTTTTGTTTTTATATTATTTATGTTTTGTTTTATATTCTCGATCGGCGCTGCTTTCACGTGCTCTTGTTTCAGTCATGCTCTCTCACATGCGGTTTAACCGGGACTCTCGCTCCTCAGCAGATTCTTGTGATCTAACTAATCTCATTCGCTTAACGTATTTCGATGTAGCAGAAAGAGAAGATTTCTTTCTGGAAGGCATCGTGTTATAACCGTTTTAAAATATAAAAATCTTTAAAACTACCCTTATAGAAAAAGAATCACCTCGCACCTAATCTAGATAATGAAAATTAATAACTATCCAATTTTACCTATTGAATCCTATATTGAAAACTTTTATTGAATTTTAACTAACACCTAAAGCAAAGATTATTAACTAAATAAAATTAAAATAATAATGCCTAAACAAATATCTACTAAAACATATTAATACACGAATGAATAATCCTCCCTTTTTTTTCGCTGGGGAGTGCGTTTATGTATACCACCGGGTCCGGGGGGTCTCGGGGGTTATGTGGGACCAGGGGAGAGGCGCCAGTGCGCTCTTACTCCCGCTCCATCTCCTCCTTCTGTGACATCACTACCTTGCAGAAGGAGAGGACCGCCATGCACTCTCATTGTCAGTCGTCGCATCGGATGACCGCAGGGAGCGACAGGTCCGTGCCCACTTCAGCTAAACAGTCTTAAATATACAGTACCTATACTTTATCTTGTTAACTTTAAAATCTATTCCTACATCCTATCGTGCGGATGTATTAGAAACCACTCAAGGTACCCGCTCGGATAAGTACACCCATGACTATAAGTCTAATTATTATAAGCCACAACAATCTTCTAAATCATTAGTCGTTGCTAGTACTTAAGTGTCAAAACGGTTTCTGTGTAGCATCTGTAAGAAGGACCACGGTGTGTATTTGTGTCCCGTCTTTTTAGAAATGAGTTTGGAGGACAGACAGAGCGAAGTAAATAAATTAAAATTATGTTCAAACTGTCTCCGCGAAGGACACAATGCGCACAGGTGCCGTTTAAAAGGTTGTTGTAGGTCATGCAAGGGGAAACATAACAGTTTACTCCATAAAGAAATTGAAGAGGCTTGGACGGCTGCACCCGTCTCTTTGGCAGTTGTTAACTTTAAAATCTATTCCTACATCTTATATATATAATAAACCTAATAAGTAACTACTCTAAACTGTACTTAATAAAAAAAAGGAAGTGCAAAAGTGCGCGCTGAAAAGCACCGTTGCAAGCAACAGGCATACAATTTAAAAAATGTCTTTAAAAATAATTATTATGAAGGAACGCTCCACGCTCAACACGTCCGTTCGCAATAACAGTCAAAAATGTATGACATCATTTGACATGAACTATGATGCGATACGCGCGGCCTATGTCTCTGAAATTAGCTAGGTGCTCGCGGGGCTGATCCCCAGCCCCCGCCTGCCGCTTTAAGCCAAGTTAGCCTTACTATTACAGCATAAACTTCACATCGCAAAATTAAGTTTGTTTTTAATGTGTATACTTGTGCGAGATAAAAAGTACCCAGGTTGGTGCCCCGGATAGTAAAGTATAATTATACCAAGTTTCATCGTAATCGAACCGGTAGTTTTTGCGTGATGCTTGAACAAACAGACAGACAGACAAAAATTTTGTTGAAAATATTTTTGGGTTGGGTATCGATCTAGTAACACCCCCTGCTGTGTATATTTTAATTATTTTCAATATACAGAATGTACACATCTACAGTTTTATTATTAGAATAGAATAGATATAGATAGATAGCTGATGCCAGCGTGGTATTTATTATTCTTTCAATTAAAATTTTATAGATTGCAATGGCTTAAAATGCTTCTTTATAGACGAAATTCAAAGTAAACTAATTAGGAATATGAACTGGAGTTCTCGAGTCACAGAGTCTCGCCTCATGATCTTCATTAGATTCTTGGGATCTCATCATCCTTAATATTTTAGCTGCGCTTGAGTACTGAGAGAGTTTCAACCTTTTTCTAGGCATTGTGTACAAATTAATCTTCAACCAACACTTGACCAATATTAGAATTTTATTATCTCTTAAATCTCTTAGCAGAAATAAAGGCTTAAGGCAACCTTTGAAACTTTCTTTCCAATATATACAAAATAAATTAAGGCTGGACCACGTACGAAACGACAATCCTTACAAAACAACTTTTTTCCCCATCGCGATGTAAAATACTGTCTATAACGCCATCTACTTTATTAAATACGAATTTATTTAACAGGTAAGAATTGAAATCGTTATAATATTATTTTGACTTATAATATACTGTCATAGTAAACATTTCATATTATTAGCGCCATCTAGTTGAATAGTAAGGTAGACACTGTTGTTATAATATTTGTGTGTACACCATACAAAATTTTATTCAAATTGGTCCAGTAGCTTCGGAGATTAGCCATTACAAACAGACAGACAAACAGAGAAACAAAAAAATCTAAAAAAATCCAAATTAGTTCTATTTCATTTCTTACATAGCTGACTCGGTTTTTAGCATTTTTTTTCATTGTACAAGAATTAGACCTCTACAGATTTATTATATGTATATAGATATAGATGACGACTTCTATGAAAACACCTTGATCTAGAAACAACAATTTGGGATAATTAACGAGTTATTTCAGAAAAACGAAATATTTAACTTTAAAACAAGATGGCGGCGAATCCTTTACCGGGATTAGTTAGAAAATCGAGATGTATACTTCCAAACCAGACGTTTAAGAAAACAAATCGCTCCCGGATTTTTTTCTATTTAAATGTCTGCCCCGACTGGACTAATTGTTAACTTTTATATTGTAAAAATTGGAAGTTACATATTCTAATAAATTTAAAAGTTCGTCATATATTCAGATCATCATAAATTTTCATCTTCATTATTAAACTTTGGTTTACGAGCTCTACTGAAAGACAAGGGCTAAAGTGTAGGGCTAAAGTAGGGCCTTGCAGAATCGCTGTTAAAAATAATGTTGGAACAACTCGCACACGGCCATCTAATCACCAACTAGACAGTCTTATGGCAACCAGACAACTGATACATACTTATATATTTCAAAATACATACATATTATAGATAAATTACACCCAGACACAGAACAAAATATGATCATGCTCATCACACAGACATTTATCCTGGGTGAGGATCGAATCCACGACCTTCTGGTTTAGCAGCCAGGGTCACTTACCACTGGACCAACAGGCCAGTCTAAAAAAGAAATCTTATTTTCGTATAATATGTGTTATCAAATATTCATATGTCTTAAATAATTATTGATACGATTTTAAACTTCCAATGTTTCACAGAAATATATTGGTGATTTGACTCCACTAAATTGGTTGGACTCCACATATTAGGTTGCCGTAGTTCCCAGGCAATTCATTTGTGTTACTAAGAAATGGGGTTGAAAAGAGACTATTCATATTTAATTATATATTGTTTCGGGTGCTTGCCGCGTTAACAGTTTTATAGCCGAAATATCGAGACCTCGACAAAACCATAAACGCGGTAAGCCCCGTAACAGTATTAATTAAAAAAAAAAGACATTAAAGTACGCAATAAAGTCTTAAGACGAGTTAGGTCATGGCGGACTCTAGAATTTTATTTATGATTCATCATCATTATCTTCAACATCGGCCCCTATCCGTCCACTGCTGAAATTAAGCCTCCCTCAAAGCACGCCTTGACGACCGATTTCTCGCCGCTCGCATCCAACACGGACCGGTCACCACACGGCCTTTGTACGGAGATAGTCTTCCGCAAAACTCTGCTGCCCAAACGCAGCCTCCTCTTGAACCTTATTGGCTCATCGGCCCACCGTCCTCTTGAATGTGTGACCAGTCCACTGCCACTTCAACGTCATATTTTGTCTTGATTATACTTAGAATCTTATAATAAATAATACCCTTTCATCTTCGTTTGAAGGATTGCTATAAATACATTGAAAAATTCACAAAGCACAGATGTTTCAAAACAATTTTATATTTTGTGAGTCCATGCATAAATTCAATTAAAACTTTTAACAAAAAGTTCTAAAGTATCTTTAAACCTTTTAAACATTATATAATAATAATAATCAAAAATAATATCAACCCTTATAATATGTCCCACTGTTGGCACGGGTTTCCTTTTCGAAATCAGACGAGGAGGGTGTTGAGCCATAGTTCACTGATGCGCTGGCCCAATGCGAGTTGGTGAACTTCACACACCTTCAAAGACTTAATCTCATCAGGCACGCTGGTTTCCCCACGATGTTTCCTTCACCGGTGAGCGAGCGATGGTCTCATGTTCAGGTGCACGTAGAAATTTAGAAAATCCCATTTCATGGTACAACATGGGACTCAGGATCGAACCCGGACCTCGTACTCACGATGCCAAGCCCAGACCTAGTGACTAGACTATCGTCGCTCACTAACAAAAACAGTTGAATAAAACAAAATGGTTTTCATTTTACTTCATGTAAATGCGCTGGTATTAATTATGTCTTTAAATCGTTATTACTTGTATCCGTTAACCCTTGATAAGAAAATGTGTTCCATTATTAATACCTCTCACGAGAATCGGAGCTCAAAACAAGCTTTATGCATCCTTACTAATGTTATAATTGTGAATGTGAGTTTGTTTGTTTGTTACGCTTTCACACCAAAAAACTAAACTTATTTAAAAAATTGTTTCCTGATAGAAAGCTACATTATCAGTGAGTTTCATAGGCTATACTTTGTCTTCGTATTCTCACGGGAAACACTAGTTTGTTATGAGGGCGACCCGAGAGAATGTAATCACTACGCTGAAAATTCTTAGAACTAGACACTTTTTAGAACACAAAGGAACGGCGGGAAATATCATGGCGTGCGGTTGTGTTTTTTTGGTTTCCCGTTAATTAGGTAATTGTTATTTTGTATTTTGTTCGTTCGGAGCGGTTTTCTAAAGTGTTTGTTTTAAAAACTTAAATAAATAAATAAATAAAAAATAAAAAAGGCTTTTATTTCTTGCTTAATCCTAGTACATGTTCGGTTTTAGTAATTATGTGCATGCAAATTTATTCACACTTTCAAATTGATTTTACTAACTTAAACATATCAATAATAAAAATTATATGATTAAGTGGTGGTATACATTCTAGTTTTCTTTATAAAAAGTAATATGATTAAAAATATATATTAATAAGACCCAACGTGATATCTAACTTTATATTATACCTAGTTAAATAGTAATTATTATTTTAAAAATGAAAATATGTATATATATTAATTAATTAATCAGATATAGTATTGTTAGCAAGAACCCCCTCAATGAAAGGTAAAGGTCTCCTCCAGAGATGAGCAGTGCTCTCTATTCTCTGCCGCTCGCGACCATTTAGTACCTGCAACTTTTATTATGTCGTCTACCCAGCGTGCGTTTGGTCTTCCTCTTTTTCTCTGTCCTAGTGGACCTGCCTGTTAAAAACTTAATAACGCTCCTTGGGGGTTTCCGCCGTTTCTCCATATTACAGACTAAATATTGTATGGCTAATCTTAGTCTTAGGCAAATCTTAGTAGCTAATGCCTTTAAATGAAAAAAAAATGTCTGTGCACATATTTCATTCATTTGTTATTTGATTTACAATTTGGTGGTAAATTGAAAATTAAATAGTCAGTGTCACGACGACGTTATTTTCCGCGGACGACGAACGGTGATGCGTAGGAGGCGCTCCTTAATGCGCCTCCAGTAACGCCCCTGTGTTACCGTTGGTTTGCTCAGGATGGGAACCTGGCTCTGTACTCTGTATGGCACAACGTCGTGGGGACTGCTTAGTAACGGCAGGACAGTCCCGCCTTACGAGGAGTAGTCTGGCATTTGTCGGGGCCAGCCTGCCGCTAAGGTTATCCTGTCTGTTACCTGCATATCCGGGACCCTCAAAAAGCGGCTGAAGGCGCTCGCAGTGGTTTTAGTAAGGGTGGGCACTCCCAGGTGCGAGCCCCACATTGGGTCAGGATTTACCCGAAGATCCTGGCTGCATCTATAAGGATTTCCTTGTGATATAAAAAAAACTTGAATTTAACGATAGAAAAATTTCGTGCAATGATTTTTAGGGCTTTCGAAGTCATTTAATTCAACGAGAAAGTTATGAATGAGATGTTGTCGGGACAGTACAATGGGGTGAGGTTCCCATCCTCGCCCCTTGCCCCTTGCTCTTTTGTTGCTGTGGGTGATTCCTTCAGAGGAGTTGCAACAAAAGTGAAGATAGGTAAAAGCGTGGGAAAAGGATGGTGGTTCTTCCCAAGAACAAGTCTTGGGAAGAACCGGTCATTACGAAAAAAAATGTTTTAAAGGATCTAAAACAGTTACTGCATAGTGGTACACTAATAATTGTTTGCCACTTGTCTTGGAAAAAGTTCTGCAGAAACGACCTCGCAGTAGAATTCGCCTCGTCGTTGTCGTGGTGAAGGCGTCGTCGTCGGTGTCGCACACCGCCATGAAAAAGATCGACTATTTGGCGACGTCAGGCGTGGAATTCTGGGTCACCCGCCGTATAGCACTGACCTCGCACCATGCGAGTTTCATTTATTCCTGAAAATAAAAGAAAAACTTCGAGGAAAACTTTTATGGACGCCGAGGAAGCAGTGGCTGCGTTTCAAAAGGCAGTTGAAGCTAATTTGTTCAGTTTTTTTTATTTTCTAAGAACTTTCCGTCTTTTTTTTTAACTTAATTAAAGACTTTTACCTGAATTGTTAAACCTGGACTTAGAAATTTAAATTATTTATTAATGTGCTGTGTATAATAATTATCAATCTATATATATTTCTATCTATATCTATATATAATTACAATAAACCGTTACCTTGATGTAATAGGTACTTATGTATGTATTTGTGTATTTATTAGGACGATAAAAAGGTTATCGTATGTATTTATTTATACAGTATCTATTGTTTTATTTATTTATTTATAATATTTTTATCTTTGTTATATTGTTTAGATTGTAGGATCCTCTTTATTTTAATTTCTTTTTTTTTTGGTTTACTTTTTTGATGACCTACTCTACTATTATTTAAAATTCTCCTCTACCCTAAGGTTGTCTGGTAGAAATCGCTTCCTTAGCGATAAGACCGCCTTTGTGCATAATATTATTTTGTAAAATGTATATAATATATATATAAGTAATTTTTATTTATATGCACAATAAAGTATAATCTTCCTCTTCTTCTTCTTTCTTTCTTTTAGTTAGGTGAAGTCTGTTAGATGCGAGTGGCAAGGGATCGGTCATCTTGGCGTTCATTGAGGGGGGCCTATGTTCAGCAGTGGACGGATAGAGGATGATGATGATGATGGTGAACTTTCAGTGTCACCCTTGTTATAAAGATAAAATATGAAGTTAAATGTGTGGTGTTAAATGATTCTTCAATACTGAAGTAAAATCTGAATTCTTAAAGATATTTTTTGTTTTTCTTTTACGCCGGGATATGCTCTGAGGCATCCCGCTGGAGAGGTGGGTATGTGGGACTCGCTGCGCCCGGAAGATAGTAAGGTGGACGCAGCTCCACCCACAAAATCCCGGCGAGTGCCACCAATGCCGCCTTTGGTGAGGTGCCCCGGATCTATTGAGAAAACAGGGCACCTCGACGGCTAGTTAGTCCCTCAAGGGACCGACACCACCACCCGCACCACGACAACGTCGGGACAGTGTAGTGGGGTGAGGTTCCCATCCTCGCCCCTTATCCCCTGCTCCTTTGTCCCCTCTTCTTATAAGAGGGGTACAAAGAGCAGCTACCTCGGCTCAAGGTGAGAGTGCGGCGCAGCAGTGGACACCCCACCCACCAGCACAGATGATGAGTCTGTAATGTTCACTTTTTTCACATTTCGTATGTCTAGTCTCCATACATATTTTAAAATATAGCTTGGCTCAGTTATGCCATTCATAAATTCGGGCTGGACGCCTGTGTTTTGGCTGAAAATTCTGCTTGAATACCAATGGTGTTTTTGGTAATTCTAAATAATAATTAGATTATTTTATTTTTATTACCCTTATTAAATAGTATACAGGATGGATTTTTGACACGAGTCAGTAGGGACAGGTACCTTAACTGATAAAGTTACAGGAAAACGTTCCTAGGAGACCATTATATACTTTTTAAGATATTGATACTTTTAAAGATATAAATATTTTTGGTGATTTCTGACATTTCTAGTACTCGACTTACCTTAAATTGTCCCATACAGTCTTTCGATCCCCATACGAAGTAGGATGGATAGGCATAAAAATAAATTTTTTTGGGATGTTATCAATTTTTTTTCGCTGACCGTATATTTTCTCGAAAATATGTGAATGCAATTCAGAATATCTTAAAAAGTTATGAATAGTCTCCTAGGAACGTTTTCCTGTAACTGTAACGGTTAAGGTACCTGCCCTTACGGACACGTATCAACAATCCATTATGTATAGGTATTTTTATAGCAGAAGAGGGCAAATGAGCAGTCGAAGTCAACTATCGACGCCCATACACATCCGCACAATATTATGCAGATGCGTTGCCCTCCTTTTCCCTCAACCCCACCAATGGGCCACCGGAACAAACGCACGAGCGACAGCACAACTGTCAGTTTACGCCCCTATTATGTGAGCAAGATGTACCCCGTACTACGGACCACCCCGGTCGTGCCGGCCGGTCGCTTGGCTGCGAAGCAGTTTGGCACTACCTCTTACTTAGGTAGTGTACTCACTCTTTCGTCTACCCTCTCCTTTTTTATCGTGCTATTTATCGGACATTCTGTATATATATATATATATATATATATATATATATATATATATTATGGGACAGGGATGATCATCTTACGTCTCAGAATAGGCAACACGTAAATAAGTTGCCTGGGCCATTATTTGTTGATGTTCATGTGTGACGCTTACTACACACCATGAGGCTCCTTTGTCCACTTATCCAAGTAATAAAAAAGACAAACATTTCACATTAGTTATAATATAATTTAGTATAACTTATATGGAAATGAAATTAGCACGACTCCACCATTACACAGTGATGTAAACACAACTTTCGGGGCGATGTTTAAGTACACCTAATTTGATAGTTTGGGGAGTTCGATCGAGACACAACAATCGAGTAATGAACTGTAAGTGACTTGTGAGTTGTGACTGACAAGACACTAACTTGTACCATTACTGCGTCATACTAAATAACAACATATACGTAAACACACACATATAAATAACAACACATACATAATACACTGAAACCTGGTTAGTTGGGATCTCAAAGGACCAAGGATTTGTACCATTTAAAGAGGTTTTTATTTATACAGTTTTCCAATTAGATATGTTTAAAATTTAGTTGTCTCATTTACAGAGGCCCCCGCTTATAGAGGTCGAAATGTACTACATATTATTCCATTCAAATGTTTGTAAACAATCGTGTCAAAACCTGTTCCGAACTGATAAATTATCTCACTTATAAAGGAAATTGAGCTCCAGAGTCCCAATTAATAGTATACATCGAAAAAATAATAGAAATCAAATCTTATTTAACCAGGTTCGGAAAGTCCCATTAACAGAGGTAAATCGATGAAAAAGTGCCGGGACCTCATTGTAGTTCTTAATAATAGAGGTTTCCCACTTATCCAGGTCCCACTTAACCAGGTTTCACTTAAAAACCAACACATCATCATCATCATCGCCACCATCATCAGCCTCTATCCGGCCACTGCTGAACATAGGTCTCCCTTAATAAACGCCAAGACGGCCGATCCACACTTATAAAAACCAATACATAAACATAAAAACTAAAGAGAGGTGTCAAGGGACACCCGGATGGAACGAAGTTCCTTTCAATTAATTAGTGAAGGAATTGTAAAAAAAACAAAAACAAAGGTGTAAGGAAAATAATTATTCAGGTATGTATAATTTTTTTATGATTTTTTTATCGATAAAAATCAGAGCATTTCCCGGCGTAAAATAATATAAAAAAAAAACAAAAAAAAGTCACCGAGATCGGTGGGATTTGAACTGGGGTTTTTTACTAAGCAGCCCCAATAGTGTAACAAAAACAGCTACCGACACAGTGATGTGCAGTCAAAAAGCCGCACGGCTTACAACTATAGCAAAAAGTGTCGTTTCAACTTTTCATCTTAATTTTTTCCGTCTAGCCCCCTTTCGTAACGCGCGATAAGGGACTACGTTCCAAAAACCAATACATACACATATAAAACCAACACATACACATATAAATAACAACACAATATACACATATAAATGAGCTTTAAGTCGGTATTTTTGTCTAATATAATGAAACATTTACGGATTTTATCGCGGTTTATTAGGTGTTTAACATTCCTGACGTTTCGGATATTATGTCTCCATCTTCCCTACCAACCTAACACCCTGTCAGATTATAATGTAATAAAGCTAGTTTGGAGGAATGTTTAAGTACGCTTACGATACGATATGGACCTCTTTATGACTTATTTACTTATTTATTACTTACTTTTGTTATTTACTCACTTATTTACTTATGGATGAATTAAATTGCACGACTTCAAAGCCGGGACGTACTTTGTGTCACTTATAATAAAATATCACAAAAACATTGTTCAAAGACTAAATTTGAGTCCAGAGTCAAAGTTACGAAGGTTCTCCTTTGTTTTGTCAAAAGCTACGTCAAAGTGTCGGACAGCGCATTACATTGGGGAAAATATGCAGAGATCGATCAAATTTTTGAACAAACACTTGTGCGATCTTGGTCAAATACTGACTTTCTATGAATGTCAATTATTCAGTCGGTTTCGTTCAAAATTTTCAAGTATCGCGGACCTTTTCAAGTACCTGTGGGTGTTGGGTGATGAAAATTCAATATTCAGGAAATCTTAGTAAGTAGTAATTGTTCATGAATATAAAATATTGTTGTCTAAGAAAAATATGACATAGAGAGAGACTAGGGAGATACATATATGACGTTTTAAGAATTTATTCTTTTTTGTTTGCAATATCTTAAAGTGACTCCTGCTAAAGTAAAAATATAGGTTCTATTACTGAATGTTCTGTTTACGTTATAAGAGTTTATAGCTATATAGAATAGAATAGAATAGAATAAACTTTATTCAGGAATCCATACATGGCACCGCAGTACAGATAAACATTAAGCAATTAGTATAGTGATATAGAAGTGTAAGAAAAAAAATGTTTACAAAAAGGAAAAATATCAGAAATAGTCTCCGCCCTTGAGTTCGTCTGTGTAGAACTAATTATGTTACTTGAAATTAACTAATAGTAATAAGCCGGTAAACATTCTAGAGTATATATGTATTATAATTTATTTATATATTTTTTCTAAAAGGTGCCATGCTTTGCAGCCGAATTGGGCCGGCACGACCGGGGTGGTAACTCTCACTCACATAATACCGGGCACCGGCGGCCGTTTCTCATGATGATGCTTCCAAAACAAGTGTGTCACCGGTAAATTAAGCGACCCCGTAAACAAATCGTTCTCACGGGCAACCATCATCCCCAGTTCATTGGTGCCTTAGTATACCCCTGTCCTTGAGGATTCTATTCTCGAGACTACGCTTGTAACTTCGTCGTTTTGAGATTTGGAAGTTTAGATTTGATACATTGAAGATAATGTCGTTGGTTTGTGTTTTAATCATTTGCTTTAAAGTAGGTATCAAAAGTTTGCAAAATCCAAAAGTGCACGCCTCATAATCTCATTTTTCACAAGATTGATTATTTGTAATAGCATGTCAGTTGCTTAGCAACGAATAAACAGTGATATTTTTGGAAATTACAGAGTCGTATCTTAGTTTTTTTATAAAATATAATAATTAAACGACAGTAAATTGAACATTGATATCTCATAGTTTAGATGATAAAAAAATATAGATTTAGTAAGAGGTTGGTTGTACCTACCTCTCGCTCACATAACACCTTGTGGTTTGTGAGTTTCCGGTTGCCCATTGGGGGTGATAGGGAAAAGGAGGGCGGTGCATCTGCGTGGCCTTGGTTGTGCGAATGTGTATGGGCGTCGGCGCCGAGAGGCTCCGACTGCTCGTTTGCCCCTTGATGACATAAAAAAATATATTCCGGTACGATAATTTTTTCGACCAATTTCCCTGCCATGCCATTTTGTAATTTTCCATGTCAATAATACAGACACAAAACACGCCTCTATAAAATATTATTTATAATGTTATGAAATCTATTTTATGTCCCGGACAGATTATTTGACTTGATATAAGTAGGTACACAGTGTACCCGTGGGCTTCTATATGAGTGTACCGTACACTTATATAGAAGTGCGATATAAATAACAAAAAATCTATTTCAGTGTCGAGAAACTCCTTTTTTTGACATGTCGAGAGTAGAGCACTCTCAATCTCCACCATGGTTCAGGCCTTGTCGTGGTGGTGGGGCTCAGTAACCTAGGGTGAGCCCGGCACCTTGGGCGAAGCTAATTGGACCGAGGGGGCTCTTTGTACCCCTCTTATAAGAAGAGGGGACAGAAGAGCAGGGGGCAAGGGCTGATGATGGGAACCTCACCTCATTGTACTGTCCCGACGTTGGGAGGGGTTGTTCTGTGGTGCGGGACAACCCCTCTGTGGAGGTGGCGTCGGTCCCTTGCGGGACTGACTAGCCGTCGAGGTGCCCTGTTTGTTTTCTAGATCCGGGGCACCTCACCAAAGGCGGCATTGGTGGCACACGCCGAGTTTTAGTGGGTAGAGCTGCGTCCATTTACTTATTTATATATATTAATTCGGCTGCAAAGTAGCATGGCACTACTTCTTACTAATAATAAGACTTTTTATATTACAATCATTTTGTTCTTTGCCGTAGTCGGACTTAAACTCTTTTTGTTGCTTTAAGAACGTTCACTTCGATTCCTTCGAACAGTGGGCTGATGAAGATGTTGACACTTCATTATAAAATATGGTCTTTTAAAGAAAAAGCATTTGGCCCTAAATTCCCCATTTCCTAACATTTCTAATTTAAAAAAAGCCAAAGAAATACATATCTAATTTAAATTTAATTGTTCAAGGGATGATTCCAATTGTAATGTATTCATTTGTGATCAGTATTATTTGTTTATCATTTATACATCTATTACAGATAAATAAAATTGTAGTGTCTGTTTGTAATGTTAAATAACCGTTTTTTATTACAATTTTTGTCTGTCTGTCTGTTCCGGCTAATCTCTAAAACGGCTGGGCCGATTTTGACGGAACTTTCACTCCCAGATAGCTGATGTTATAAGGAGTAACTTAGGTTACAAAATAATCATCATCACTCCAGATACGGCTGTAAATCTAAGTTAACGCGGGCGAAGTTGCGGACAACAGCTAGTTATCATATAATTTTATACCTACTTCTGGACTCATGACTTTTTCAATGAACAGCAAGACGTCCGATCCTTACTTCAACTTGTACCAGCCACGTAGACCTCTATCCTTTCGAGATCTAGGTCGACAGACCTTTTCGACTCAAAGGGACTTCCAGTCCAGAACTTTAATGGTCCATCTTTCGACTTCAGTTCTAACTGTATCCGTCCACTGTACCGTATTTAGCCTTTGCGTGATATAATTTACTTTAGTTCTCTAATGAATAACTTCTTTACTAATGTTAATCTTAAAGAAACAACTTTTTAGAACCCTGACCAAAAACCGGTGGGAGGGAAGCGCTGTGCCGCGCTCCCGGCTGCATGGGTACCACCATCTTGCTTGTTTCTACGGTGAAACAGCTTTGCTGTGTTTCGGAGAGAAGGGCAATACAGGCAGTGTAATTACTGGCACCGGGACTTAACATCTTATGTCTCAGGATAGGCAACACATAGATGAGTTGCCTGGACTCGTTCCAGGTAAACTAGTTTATGTTCATAGGCGACGTTGACTACTTACCATCAGGTGGCACGTTTGCCAGTTTGCCTGTCCAACTAACATAAAAACAAAAAAAAACAATATTTCCAGTGGCCCATTGGGGGGATATGGAAAAGGAGTTTTTGTAGTTGATTCTGACTGATTTCGTATGGGCGTTGATAGTCGCCAAAACTGACTGCTCGTTTGCTCTCTTATGCTATAAAAAAATCTATAGAATGCAACAGCAAATTTATGGACCAGTCCGCTCTTTTTATATGTTAGTTGTTAGGAAAACGGGCAGACGAGCCACATGATGGTTAGTTAGAACATGAGCAAGTAAAGTAAGACTTGTAACTAGCCTAGGCTAGTTATTGTGCCTATCCTGAGACATAAGATGTTTAGTCTCGGTGCCAGTAATTACACTGCCTGTCCTGCCCTTCTCTCCGAAACACAGCAAAGCTGTTCAACCGAAGAAACAATCAGGATAGTGGTACATGCAGACGAGATCAGGGCATAAGCGCAGCCCCCCCCTCACCGGGAAAAACACAGTATCAATGTATTTTCCTAATGAAATTAGTAGTAAACTTAATATTAGTGGCTTATAGTAGAAGCAGGTGCGGCGGTTTTATGAAAATATTTTACGACCTTCGCTATAAGATTTGACGTTAAATATTGCCTTTGTGATTGGCTGTATAGGCACATTTCTATTGCCATTTCCTATACCGCTGTATAAATCTTTTTAGGCTCTATCTATATACACGCAGTTTTATAGGATTTTGTGATACTATTTTTTGTGACTGACTGATATAAATCCTGCTATTTTGGTCGCCTGTGTAATTTTTAAAACTTAAAAACGGATGGACCGATTTTGATGCGATTTGGGCACCTATAGCATAAATATGTAATTGAGTAGGTGCAAGGCCATAACACATAATATCGGTGTAAAATGTAATTGTAAAGTACACTAATAATAACAGTAATTTTGAAATTGTCAGATGTATGTTTATGTTGTAAATCTCCGTCTATACAGGCAAAGCCACAGGCAGCGCCTAGTCTATACAGATAAATACAATTGGAAAGTCTGCTTATAATATTAAAATAACCGCTTTTTAATTAATACATATGGATGTATACACGGTACTCATAACAAAATTACATTTACCATTTTTGTCTGTCCATCTGTCTGTCTGTCTGTTTGTTCCGGTAAATCTCTGACACGGCTAGGCCGATTTTGATGGGACTTTTACTGGCAGATAGCTGATGCTATAAGGAGTAACTTAGGCTACAAAATAATCACCATCACTCCGGAATCCGGATACGGCTGTAAATATAAGTTAAAGTGGGCGAAGCTGCGGGCAACAGCTAGTATTATAATATATGTCTCCTACCGTTCATCTATGACAAGGGACGAAAAACAAAAGCTTATCTTGAGGATAAACTTTTGTATGTTAATATAAAAAGATCCGAGTCGATATCAGCTGCGGCATAAAAAATATGTTCCCCTTTAACTTGGAAATTAGAAGGCACCAGTACTTAAAATTTAATAAATTGAATGGTCAGTGACCACTTTTTATACATAAAAAAATCTTTATTGAGATTAGTAGCGTGATAATGATGATGTG
This sequence comes from Helleia helle, assembly GCA_963853865.1. Taxonomy (NCBI): domain Eukaryota; kingdom Metazoa; phylum Arthropoda; class Insecta; order Lepidoptera; family Lycaenidae; genus Helleia; species Helleia helle. The sequence goes on along the minus strand of OY971433.1, from coordinate 8,461,689 downwards.
GTGATTAATGCTAAGGTGATCATTTAAACATCCAATATAATATATCTCACTTATTGGTAACATATTATTATTATTATAATGAAACTACTTTTAGGGATATTATATATTATAATAATATAATATTATACCTAATATGTCCCACTGCTGGACACGGGTCTCCTCCTCGAAATCAGGCGAGGAGGGTGTTGGGCCATAGTTCACCGTTGCGCCTGGCCCAATGCGCGTTGGTGAACTTCACACACCTTCAATTCAAAGACTTAAATCTCATCAGGCATACAGGTTTCCTCACGATCTTTACTTCACCAGTGAGCAAGCGATGGTCTCATGTTCAGGTGCACGTAGAAATTTAGAAAAGTCCATTTCTAGGCATAACAGGGGGTCAGGATCGACCCGGACCTCTCGGCTCTCACTCAAGAGGCCGAGCCCATACCGACTAGGCCATCGTCGCTCAAACACGTTAAGATTTAATCGTGGTTTATTAAGATTTTTATATGTCCCACGTTTTCTTCACACATCATTACATAATATATCCACCGTTAAAGCTGTCCCTGCTTCTCCCATGTTCTTTAAATATGGGAGATGATGATTTGCCATATAAGTAATATAAAAAAATATATTTTAGCCCACAATTTTTTTAGAAACAACTATTGAAGGTACGTTAGACCCTCGTTGACAATCGTATGAGTAAGAATATGTTAAGAACGTTCTAGATAAGGATGTGATCTCCATAATCCTCATTGATCCCGTGCGTTTGTTCATGTATGTATATCATCTGATCGTATATCGCACGCTACCGATTAATTCTACTATCTCCAGTTTGGTTTTTATTTTTATAGGATATTTAGTGAGGGCCCTATGACTGATGCTAAGATTAAACTTTTCGAACGATGAACAGCTCAAGATGATTTGTACCGTACCTTTTTTGCACTGCCTTTTTAGTAGCTTTTGAGAATCATGTTATCACTGGAAAAAAACTCTATATTTTGCCACTTTCAGCATATTGAATTTCAAATTACGTCGCGTAAAATGTTCATAAAAATGTAGCTGTAACGATGGTTTCCGTGCGATATTATAATTTGCCCGCAAAAGGTCAATGATAGGCATTTTAAATTTTGTGTAGCCGGCATTTGTTGCGTGTGCTTCACTCGAGGGTTCAGGGTATGGAGAGGGCTTCACTAACAAAAAATTATCCTTGTTTTGTAGCACGAAGAAAAATGAAAACAAAGCCCTTAATTTTGTATGTTTTAGTATAATATGTGTTAATATTCCCACAATGGTTCAGGCCTTGACGTGGCGGTGGGGCTCAGTAGACTAGGGTGAACCCAGCACCTTGGGCGAAGATCATTGAGCCGAGGGGGCTCTTTGTACTCCTCTTATAAAAAGAGGCGACAAAAGAGCAGGGGGCAAGGGGCGAGGACGGGAACATTGTACTGTCCCGATGTTGGGAGGGGTTGTTCTGTGGTGCTGGACAACCCCTCTTTGGAGGTAGCGTCGGTCCCTCGGGGGACTGACTAGCCGTTGATGTGCTCTGTTTGCTCATTAGATCCGGGGCACCTCACCAAAGGCGGTATTGGTGGCACCCGCCGTGTTAGTATGTGTGTGTATATTTATTTAAAGTAAGTCTATTTTAAAGGTTAGTATATTAATCAACGTCTTGACAAATAATGAATAAAAGAAGGCAAGAGTACTGTGTGATGGTCCAGCACCCAGAGGTCGTTTGTTTTAATCCTGTCGGTGGTAACGACTTGTATGAGGTCTAATGAGGGGGGACAGGCTTGAACCATGGTAGGGAGACGGCTAATCCCTACAAACGTGGACCGGCTACCCTACGGAGATTGTGTTCCCACCTGGTGATCGTCTTCTAGTGGTCATTCGCCCCGGAATATGCGTTCATCTGGGACTCGTCCAGAAAACTCATACACGTGTTACGTATCCTCAAATATCAGACGGTGAGTCTCGGTGCCAGTAGTCAAACTTTTTTCCACACAGCGAAGCAGTTATACAAAAGAAATAAACAGGATTGTAGCAAGATGGTGGTGGACGCACAAAAAGCGGCTGAAGGCGCTCGCAGTGGTTTTAGTTTGGGTATACACAGCTCAAGTGCGAGTCCCACATAGGGTCAGGAACCTACCCTGGTCCTGGCTACATGCATATACATTTCTCTGCGTCAAAAAAAAGGATGGTAATACCCGCGCAATCGCTAATAAAATGCGCTTAGGGCATCCCTCCCGCCAGCGATACTTGCACACACGAATACTTGCACACACGTAGTCTTTAAAGAATGTTCCACTAAAGAATTTTAAACTTCGATCAAGATTGTCATAAATCATAATATCAAGTTATTGGATAAAGCTTTAGAACGAACTTGAAGAGATCGGACAGTAATTTGACATTTTAATGCATATGATTTCCTGATGTGCATTCTTGTACTTTACATTGAAATATTTTATGAGTTCTGTCAGTATTACTACTCTCAAGAAGCTGAAAGGACGCACCCAGTGTTGGGCAGTATACGTAGGGAGACGTACCAGGGGGTGCACACAGGCTTGCTCCTCGAAATTACGCGAGGAGTATCAGACTACTGCAGGATATACGTCACCAAATATACGACTTAGGGACCTTCATGGAAAGAGCATACTCATATTTGAATTGCAGCACATCTGCTAATCCTCTGGTGTAGCTCATGTCTATGAATGTCACAGATCCTGGCCACCAGGTGAAAGGACTCCATTTGCGCCCTATTCTATATAAAAGAATCTAATAAAATTAAAATAACAGGGCCAAATTAGAAATCAATTCTTGGTGGGGGTACCTACGTTTTTTACAGCATAGGAGGACAAACGAGCAGTCGAAGCCTTTTGGTGACTATCAACGCCCATAAACATCTGCACAACCAGAGATTATGCCGATGCGTTGCCCTCCTTTTTCCTATCCTCCTCAATGGGTCACCGGAAACTCACAAACCGCACGAAACGCGACAGCATAGCTGTCACTTGACGCCGGTGTTATGTGAGTGACAGGTACCACCCCGATCGTGCTGGCCCAGTTCGGCTGCAAAACAGCATTGCACCTTTATACTACGTGTGTCATAACCACGGAGCACTTTGTAATTGCTCTGTGGTCATAACTCATTAGTGACGTTGACTATCAACCTTCTACTAATAACTATATATAAAACGTTTTAGTTCATACCAGTTATTATTATGATATCAAATTATTTACAAATCTTTTTACCTACTTCAAGTTATAATTGTAGCAATACAGGAGGCCTTAATCCTTAGAGTCCTTCGGGAGCATTAACGGGATTACGGTGAGAGAAATAAGAACAAAAATGGGAACAGGTCTGTAATGTAACTGGGACAGTTCATCATCATCATCATCAGCCCTTATCCGTCCACTGCTGAACATAATATAAGCCTCCTTTAATGAATGTCAAGACAGACCGGGACAGTTAGACCTTAATGAATAACATAAGGCTTCAGACTAGCTCACGTCTCTAGTTGGCATTGAAGGTTGTTACTGGGAGTAGCATGAGATGTTTGATTTTTGATGATTGATTCTGTTTGTCTTTATAACGGCTGAGCTTAACTAAATACATCAAAATATGAGGCAAGGAAAAGAAAAAAGAAAGTTTTTTCTTATGCTGACAGTAAAATAATCATGATTACTAGTGGTCTAGCAGTCATACGCAAACGTAAACATAAATTAGTCCGGAATACGAGGCTTTACAACCCATGCGTTGCCTATTCTGAGATGCAAGTAATAATCTAACACGAAGAAGCCGTCTCTAAACTCTTTTTGTTTAAAGACGATGTTAAAAACTTATGAATTTAGTCTCCACTTTTTAAAGTGAAAACTTCTTTTAGCGCACCGCACACAGATTTTTGTAGACTGTGAGTAAGGCTGATCCATCATGCTCGGAGATGAAAGGCTACATCGGGTGAAATCGGGATCGCCGAGTGTGCCCGAGCGAGACAGATACAGTCAGCTCTTTACTGCTGAGTGCTGTGTCGCTGTGTATTCACTTCTATCGGCAGTCCCTACTCCCTATTACTGGTTAGGTTTTTATTATTAATCTAGAGGCCTTCTTCTTCCACTTATCCCTTGGGGTTCTGATGGTTTTTCATGATCTTTAATAACATAACAATATAAACGAATATTATTATTATTATATTAAGTAATAGGCAAAAAATATAACAGCCTTATTTGGCTTAACAAAAGTATAATATATTAGGAATGCCTCGATACACCTTTTTTCGATACGATACCGACAACGACGCTCTTATAAAAATATCGGTGATACCGATACGCTTATTGAATAAAAAAATGAAGGTAAATTAAATAAAATACGAGTCAGGTTATAGGTCTTATTAATTAATATAAAAAGAACAAATAACAGGACAAACTAAATAAAACCGTTTAAATTTTTAGACAGTTTGAGATTAGAAATTTATCTAGTTATTAAAATTAGCATTGATGAGATTTGTGTTAAAAAAACAAATTATTCTTAAGTTTTGCGGATCAAATCAAAATCAAAAAGTATCGTTGAATCGGCCATAAAAATATCGATGATGCCGATATATAAACTTCGAGTATGATACATCAGTATTGGTATCGGGTGCATCCCTAGTATATATTCCTAGTCATTATATTTTTTCTAATATCTAATATAAAATCTTATTAACTTTTTATATTGCCATTTGGTCTAGCTATTGTATAAGACAAGAGTCAGACTAATCTCCTTTACCGACCTAATTTCTGTCTTAGTGTATATTGTGTGACTCGTGTCCAATAATGTACGAATTATTTGATACTAGCTGGTGCCCGCGACTTCGTCTGCACAGCATTAGATTTTGGACAATTCCACACTACCTTTATAAATTATAGGCTATGTGTTATTCTGATGTATAAGCTATATTGTAAAGTTTCATTAAAATCCATTCAGTAGTTTTGGTGTGAAAGAGTAACAAACATCCATACGTACAAACTTTCGCGTTTATAATATTAGTAGGACTAGCTGTTTGCGACAATTTCACCTCAACGTTAAATAAAAGTGATCTAAAGTAAATCTTCAATAATTTTAAAAATATATACTATCGAAAGTATTTATTTACACTCTATGCGGATGATCCTCTTGATTGTAAGTGGTCAACGACGCCCAAGTATAACAACGACGATAGTTTCGAAAAACTTTGTAACGTTAGGACGTATGGCACCTAAGTCCTCCCGTGACCATGGTTGCTTTAAAGTATCCGAAACGTCGGGCTTGTAAAAATCTTAATAAACCGCGATAAAATCCGTAAAAGTATGAGGCTTTTATCACTTAATACTCCTTGTATATTGATACGGCCCGTCAGAATGGGTACGCCAATGGCATTTATTCTAATTCCTTGAAGCAGGCCTCTTGAGTTCCGCAACAAGGGAATTTTAATTACAGGCTTTAAGATCTCTCACTATGCATATCAGGGAACGCATGGTCTAGTCATATGAACCTGATACATAATCCTGGATAATTTGTTTACATGTGTGGCATTGTTGTGGGAACCTCACCCCATTGTACTGTCCCGACGTTGGGAGGGGTTGTACTGTGGTGCGGGGTAACCCCTCTGTGAAGGTGGCGTCGGTCCCTTGCGGGACTGACTAGCCGTCGAGGTGCCCTGTTTGTTTACTAGATCCGGGGCACCTCACCAAAGGCGGCATTGGTGGCATTCGCCGGGTTTTAGTGGGTAGAGCTGCGTCCACTTACCAGCTGTCGGGCGCAGCGAGTCCCACTTACCCGCGTGAGGAGACCAACTCCCCCGCGGGATGTCTCAGATCATTTCCCGGCGTTAAAGAGAAAAAAAGACTAAAGAAGGCTATTTTCCCGGCTAATGTCTCAGCAAATTTCACTGAGTATAATGAATTAAATAAACTTTTAGTATTTTATAGTGGTTTATTAAGATTTTTGTTAGAACTACGGTTCTACAATGAGTAACGTGACCAATCACACATTTATTCCTTAAATTGATTCTCAAAAATCAATTGTCTTTTTTCAGAAATCAATGAACATTTTAATTTCTAGAAAAACGGGACCATTTTGAAAGCTTTTTATGCTTTGCTTTTGGTACTTTTTTAATTTAACGTTACTTCCGATACTTCCGATCGAACTTTCCGGACTTGATGAACTTTCCAGAACCGGTACAGATTACCGAAAATCGGGACGTCTGGTTACGTTAGGTATACCTAAAACGGGACAACTCGCGTCCCGGAGCTTTCTATTGGGACAACGGGACAAATTAGCGAAAAAGGAGACGTCACGTTAACCATGACCAAGCTTTAAAGGATGCGACATGGCGTTAATGTAAAATCTATTAACCGCGATGGAATTCGTAAAAGTTTTCTCTATGAATCATAATATTCTCCATTACATATAGTTTTCGTCGTTTCAATTAATATTTTCTTACCGTTCATTGATTATCATCTGAAGATAGGGCTTAAGACGATTGGGACCAGGACGGTTACAGCCACAGGTTGATCATGATATTATAGATTATATATTAGGGATCACATAAAATCAGGATTGTGGCTTCTCCGGATACCACAATCACACAATCTTTTGAGGAATAATTATTATATTAATACACTGTAGTGTATTGTCTCCATTTTCAATTTTATTTTTATAACTTCAATTATTTTCAATTTTAAGTATATGATTTTGTATCTCACTAAAGATGTTATATGTGACGTGTAAGTGTATAGGTATAACATTAAGTTTGTGTATTGTGTAACAGTGTATAAACTATAAATATTCCTTAATAAATTTCTATTATATATTATACTTACATCGACCACATGTTTTGATGCAATTTGTATCGTATTAGTAAGTTTGATATGTTTCTCTTTGACACTTACTTCCTAATCGGACTACTTCACACCTCCTATTGGCCATCTACCACAATATTTGCCTATTAGATATAATACGTTACAATTACGGCTAGATTTATATTTTTCATGTCTATGACATTCTTTGCAGTGTCAATGTTTTAATATTTCGAGGTCGAGGTACTATAATTTAGAGCGTGTTAAGGCACTTGATCTTCTTGATTATTTCTGTTGAAAAATTGAAAAAATGTTTTATATTAAAACAATATTCAGCTACGTAAGTTATGGCATACGTTTTTTTTTAATATTTTGTTTTATAGAAGAGAGAGTAGTCTACGTGGGTTCAACTGGTGGTATCCATAGACAGGATCTACACAGGAGGGTTTGCAGGTGCCTTTCCAATATGGAAATGCTAAGTGCTGATAAGTCGGCAGAATGAGGATGCTTTTGAGCATTCTTAATCATTATGGGAAGATTTTGAGAAAGTTTAAGCCGCAATGATAACTTTTTGGCGCTAAAATTATCATAAATTCTTACACCAATTTAGGTTTGTCTTTGTTGTTTCATTATAATGAGCGAAATTCGCGTAAACATTGGAAAACAATACATTTAACGCAGTTTGGTGCAACTTCAAAGTTAATTTGAATATGTATTTTATTTGATTATTTATAATTAAAGGATAATTTGACAACCGATAGCTGATGCTATCGTGTGTGTTTTTGCAGGGCGACGTCAGCCCAGAAAACTAATTTATTATTATTGGTCATACGAAATTCGTGCCTTCACTTGTGTTTTTTTTTGTGTCGTGAACAACCCATTATATGGGATGGCGATGGTCTCCTTCTGCAAGGCAGTAATGTCTCAGAAGGAGGTCGACGAGCGGATGAGAGAGGAGGCCGCTGGCGAGGCCTCCTTCCGCGGGCGACGAACGGGGGTGCGTAGGAGGCGCTATTTAATGCGCCTCCAGTAACGCCCCTGTGTTCGTGTCGGGCTCAGGATGGGAACCTGGGTCTGTATGGCACGACGTCGTTGGGACTGCTTAGTAGCGGCCGGGCAGTCCCCCCCCTACGAGGAGTAGTCTGGCCTTCGCCGGTGCCAGCCTGTCGCTGAGGTGATCCTGTCTGTTGCCTGCATATCCGGGACCCTCAAAAAGCGGCTGAAGGCGCTCGCAGTGGTTTTAGTTAGGGTGGGCACTCCCAGGTGCGAGCCCCACATTGGGTCAGGATCTACCCGAAGATCCTGGCTGCATCCATAAGGATTTCCCTGCGTAAAAAAAAAAGACTCCGGAGTATAGCGGGTTCCTCCGAGGTTCGGGAGGAGTCTGCCCAGCACACTTGCCACGTTCACGACCCTCGATCCTACACGTATAAATGTGGGCCGAAGGTCCACCCTCCTTCAAGGATGAGCCCCAGATATTTGATATGGGGGCTCATCCTGACCCTCACCCCTCCGAACTGGAGGGCAGGCCCCGCTGAGGGTCCTTTCTGCCCGGTCCCGCGGAAGAGAAGGGCTTCGGTCTTCTCAGGTCTGAGCCGAAGCCATAACCTCTCTATGCCGCTGATCACGAGGTCGAGCCCGACCTCGCTCAGCCACACCGCCTCCTTATAATTAGGTTTATATTTAGTTTTATAAATAAGTAATAAGTCTACTTAATTTCATATTTAAACATTTTTTTTAATAAATTATAAAATTTAAACATATTTTTAATTATTTTCTCCAGCTTCTATATTTTATAGGTATTTTCTAGTACCTTCCAATAGGAATAAAAGCGTAAGAGCACTTGTATCATATTAATATATTAAACAATTTTCTTTAAGCTCACGGCGCAATAAAAATATTCATCTTGAAAATATGTACTTAAATATGCCTTAATATCTTTAAATGAGCAATTCTTGTATATACCTATATATATAATTGGAATCTCGGAATCGGCTCCAACGATTTTCATGAAATTTAGTATATAGGGGGTTTCGGGGGCGATAAATCGATCTAGCTAGGAATTATTTTTAGAAAATGTCATTTTATACAAAAAAAAAAAACCGAGCAAAGCTCGTTCATCCAGGTACTATGCCTTATTAATATCAACGTAGGTCGGTTATTATGTAGCGATTGAAGATTCTAGGTATTTTCGTTTTTTTTTCCATTTGCTTCTTTATCATTTGTTATTTTTATTAAATGTTTATTATCATTTTAGAATATAGTAGGTATACCTTGCATCTGTCTACTCAAGCGTCTTACTTGAGTAGGTACCTACTGGATCCAAGTAAGATTAATTACAAAATGTTATAGTATGTATATTAGCGCGTGGTGACGATCCATGAATAAATACGACGGAGTAGTTTTCAAGGGGTGTTTATTCCACTAGAATTCGAACACGAATGAATCAAACTGCAGACAGCCCGACAGTTTTATAAGCCGATCAAAACAAGTTACAGGAGTGGGTAGGGTATGGTAGGGAGGTAGGGGAGCGTAGTATATCGATCATAGTCGATCAAAATACTTTTTAATCGACTTATATTACAATCGAATAAATTAATCTAGCTAATTAATTATGATTAAGTATTTACAAAATTGATTTGAATAAATTACAATTATTATTTTAATTACTATCAATAGTTCAAACAAACCATTCATCAAACATTCAAAATTCCTTTATAAATCATTTCTATGCTAATGTTTAATTTTATTTAATAAGACGCTATCACGGCCTTTCTAATTAAAAGCTCGTGCTCTGAGCGGAGATATATTCAACCTGGGAACAAGAGAGCAGATTAATACTTATTGTTTTTAAAAAAAAATATTTTCTTGGTTATGGTGCAATAAAATAAGTAAATGTAAAGGAATATATCGTCACTCAATTATTGAACTATTTCAGTCACCCAGTTATCAGACTAAATCACTTAAGTGATCCGTACAGATAAGTGGCGCACAAAATGTATATATTTTGTCCAGTTGCCAGACTAAATCACTGACGTGATCCGTACAGACAAGTGACAAATTTAATCTTATTCGGCCCAGTTGTTAGACTAAATCACTTATTGACGTGATCCGTGCAGACAAGTGGCACTCATATTTTAACATTATTCTGCCCAGTTGTCAGACTAAACCACAATCATGATCCGTACAGACAAGTGGCTATTGATGTTCATCTTCTGATTCGGTAATGCTATCACGGTTATCTAAATTAGGGTTTGGTACTGGTCTGACATGTTCGTGTGATACAACTGTAACATTATTATTTCTTAAATTTTTCACTTCATAACGATCATTTTCAAGTAATTTAATAATTTGGTAAGGCCCTAAATATTTGGGACCTAGTTTATTTTTTGACCATTGGGTATCTTTGCACAGGACGAAGTCGTTTAATTTGAAAGAAATAACTGTCGCACATTTTTCATTAAAACGATCTCTATTTTTGTGGGACTGTTCGGTCATTCTGATTTCAGCTTCTTTGCGAATTTCATCACGGTTAGTATTCGTTTCAAGTAATTGTGTAAATTGTGCAATACCGGGTGGAGCGCAAATTTTACCAATTAATAATTCTAAAGGGGAATATCCCGTCGCTTTAGATTTTGTGCAATTAATAGAGAGTTGAAGCTCGCCTAACTTTGTAACCCAAGACCTTTTTTGAGATTGAGCTGTGGCACTAAGGTGATCTTTAATGGTACGCATTAAACGTTCAACTTGACCATTTCCTCGTGGTACCCCTTTGGCGATAGCATGATGTTCAATGCCCCCAGATATAAATAGTTCCTGAATTTCCTTCATCATTATAGCTGGTTCTCTATCTGAAATAATGCGTTTGGGGGTACCAAAAAGATTGATTACTTCTTGGATAGATTTAAGAATGAGACTTGAGGTCTTTAACAGAATCAGGCGTTACCTTGCGGAAATCCATTATATAAGATATTAAATTAATTATATTAATTAGCAATTATCCCGCGAAAAACGCAGTCTTTACAGCAAATGTGTGAGTGCACGCATATAGCACCGCCCTCCTTTCCCACACTGCATATGCGTACACTCGCATGCACCACCACCCCACATGCACCACAACCACAGTAAAAGACCGCCACCAAACAATCTACGTACGTTTCGCCCCGACACCGAGGCATCCTCAGGATGTAGACTCTACGATTAGTAATCGTTAAGTGACTTACAGGCCCAAACACCCGCCTTATATTAGCTGGTTCCCCCACTACCCCCACCGAATAACCGTATTATGGGAGAATTCGTTAAATCGGTTTGGTCATTCAACAATGCAATCGATTTATTATTTTTATGTTTTATTATTTCGAGTTGTTCCAACACACTTAGTCGAAATCCCTTGTCGCATTTATGTAAAACCTGGAACGTATGGCCGCTACTAACGTTGTGTCCTGTCTCTAGTAGATGTTTAGCGAAATGGGATTTTTGGGGCTGATCGTTCCTAAACGCTGAGATATGTTCTTTATATCTAGTTTCGAAATTGCGCCCAGTTTGGCCTACGTACAAGCCGTTACACTGTGAGAATTTTAATTTGTAAACACCAGATAAATATTTGCAATCTATTTTGTCTTTGTTGTTACAAATATTTCTTAGTGTATTATTAGTCTTGTAAGCAACATGGACATCATAATTTCTGAGCGTCTTAGCTATCCGTTCAGATACCGGTCCTATATAGGTCAGGCTGGATTTATAATTATTGACTTCTTTATTTGGCGGTACTGCATATAAATATTTCATTGTAAGTTTATTTTGTGTTTTATTAATTATATTCTTAATGACCTGTGAGCTGTATCCATTAGCGTGAGCAATATGGTGAATTATGTCCAGTTCTTTTAGATAGTTTTCTTTCGTAAGTGGTACGGACATTAATCTATGAACGTAACTATGAAAAGCCGCGAGCTTGTGTTGCCAAGGATGACATGAAGATATAGGTATGGTTGTATCGGTATAAGTTGGCTTACGGTAGATGCCAAAAACATGCTTGTTATCATGTTTAGTAATCGATAAATCGAGAAAGTTTAAAGTGTTACCCTCCTCCAATTCTACTTTAATTTTCGCATTATATACATATATATACATAAACTAAATTTAATTTAATTTTCGCATGTTTTTTGTTGAGATCTCTTACGAATATATCAAACTGTCTTTCCGTACCTGTCCAACATATAATACAATCGTCCACATACCTATAGTAGTATAATAAGTTTTTATTCTAGACAATGTACTTGCGTTCAAAATCGTCCATGAAAATTTCCGCCATCAAGGGACTTAAAGGTGAACCCATTGCTAAGCCATCCTTTTGTATGTAAAATTGGTTATTAAATCTGAAATAATTTTGTTCCATGCATACACTCGTCAGATCTATTAATTCCTTGCATTCATCAGGAGGTAATGATTTTTGTTCTAGAGAATGTTTTATAATCTGCAGTGTTTCCTTGCATGGAACATTTGTGAAAAGACTGTCTACATCAAGTGATATTAATTTTGTACGAGATGGCAAATTCAAATTTTTGATTTTATTCAATAAATCAATACTATTTTTAATAGCATATTTTGGCCGAAAATGTATTTTTTCTTTTAATAATATTATTCAGTAATTTGGTTAAATGGTACGCGGGTGATCCAATATATGAAACAACGGGGCGAATGGGTATATCTAATTTATGTATTTTTGGTAAACCGTAAAGAGATGGAGCTTTTGGGTTCATAGTGAACAACCTTTTCTTCGATGATTCGGTATTGAATAAATATTTAGTATTATTGATTGCCCCTTTAACTTTAGCCATGAATTGTTTTGTTGGATCAGACTGTACTTGAATGAAATCATCGCCACGGATAACGTTATTCACTTTTTCAATGCAATCTACCCGTTTGATAACTACCACCGCATTGCCCTTGTCTGCTTTAGAAATGACGAGATCGTTATGATTTATAGTTTGTTTCAATGACTTCAAAGCTATTATTTCTGGATTAAAAGAGAAAACAGAAGGTGTATTTTTGATATCATGGGCTACCATACTTTTAACCAAATGATCCTTTTTATTTATAACGGTGGCTATTTCCGCATCAACAGCGAGAGTTTCTATAGACTTTTGATGAAGGTTGGGCGTGATATTGTATTTTAAACCTTTTTCTAGAAGTGCCATCTCTGCAGCTGAAAACTGGACATTTGTTAAATTCTTTACCTGTGGATGAAAAGAATGAGACGTTCGACAATGTCTATCTGAATCAAAACTTGAGTAAGGGATGGGTTCAGTCGGTCTTCTGGTCTTATTCACTAGGTTTTTTAATTTTTTCTGCTGGGTAAGATACTTTTTGTGAACCTCAATGGACGCAAATTCTCGGGCTTTTTCATCTAAGCAATCAAATTCAATATTGTGCAATTGAAAGGATAATTCTGAATATAGCACTTTTAAATGTAGTTTAAGATTGTCTCTAACTGTGAACCAGTGCCGCGCTTCTTCGTTAAGCCAGATGATCTCAGCCTTTTTAATGGCTGCATTAGCCGCTCGACTATGTGTGTTGGTTTTAATATGAATATAATTAGGAATTACATTTAAACGTTTGCATTGTTGATTGAACCAAACGTTTTGGACAGCCACACGATGTAATTTAGTTAATTTAATGTAGAGTCGTGCCTGTTCGGTCATGCTCACCGTTTTAAGATAGTTAATAGAATCAAGAATTATCCTTTCAATGACTACTACTTACTAACTGACCTATGTGCAACCTGAAAGTGTCCCTAAACTATAATCTCTGCGAGGCCTTTAGCCGCTTTGTATGGGTCCTGGAACTGCAGGCAACAGGATTACCTCAGTGACAGGCTGGCCCTGGTGAAGGGCAGTTACTAAGCAGTCCCTATGATGACTGAAGCCCGACAAGAACACAGGGACATTACTGAGGTGCATTAAGCACCCCTGTTCGACGCCCGCGGGAGGAGTACTCGTTGGCGGCCCGTCTCTCACCCGCTCATCGACCTCCTTTTTTTTTTGAAATGCTCTGAGGCATCCCGCCTGTGGAGTGGGTCTCCCCAGGTGGGTATGTGGGACTCGCTGCGCCCGAAAGATGGTAATGCGCAATAACGCAGCTCTACCCACTAAAACCCGGCGAGTGCCACCAATGCCGCCTTGGTGAGGTGCCCCGGATCTGTTAAGCTAACAGGGCACCTCGACGGCTAGTCAGTCCCGCAAGGGACTGACGCCACTTCCACAGAGGGGTTGTCCCGCACCACAGAACCACCCCTGCAACGTCGGGACAGTACAATGGGGTGAGGTTCCCATCTTCACCCCTTGCCCCCTGCTCTTTTGTCCCCTCTTCTTATAAGAGGGGCACAAAGAGCCCCCTCGGCTCAATTAGCTTCGCCCAAGGTACTGGGCTCACCCTAGGCTACTGAGCCCCACCGCCACGTCAAGGCCTGAACCATGGTGGGGACTCATTGACCTCCTTCTGGGACCGGTGATGACACTCCGCAGAGATAAATCCCCTCCGATGACTTATGACAGATCTTGACGCAGCCTCGCCCATCTTGGACACACCACGATAGTGTGCTGAAAACGACAGGTCCTCTGCCACTCTTGTCCAAACTGAACTGGAACACTTCATGAAGTTCTTCGTTCTATCTAGTTGTTCATCGATTCCCTCGTCTTCCTGAATTTTCCACTACAGAACCTTATTGGCCCACCAATACAAACAAGCTTATATAACAAGGAAAACTGTTTATTGTAAAACCTTCTATCACTTCAACATAAAGTTATAATTTGGATGGCAGAATATAGTGACTTGTGACTTTTAGACAAGTGCTGACATGACAACTTCAGCATGTTTCAAAATATATTTCATTTTCTCCACAAAATGCTTACAGCCACATTCTTAAAAGATAAATACCTTCCACATGAGGATAAAATATTACAAAGGACGGGATCCCGGTTATTTTTTAATTAAGTATATTTTTTTTAAGGCTTAATGCCTCAAAAGTCGGTATATATTATAAATGAAATTATAAACTATAATATTACCACGGACTATCTATATCAGTAGTTCCTGACCAGGGCGGCGGCGCCCACCTAGTGGGGCGTAGAGAAATGTCAAGGGCCCTTTGCTTAAGCCCAAGGTCCAAGGGCTTGTGTTCAATAGAAAAAAATATTTCAATCGTTTTGATAGCGACCTTATGATAGCTCTTGCAAAAACTCACCCTTGAATCGAACAACTGGCCCAGAGAATGCAAGCTCAAGTATCTCATTTGTATTTTCACGATACTCTCTAGTACTCTATAATAGGGTTGATAAAAAGTTTTTTTTTGCCCGTTCGCTAATTGGTCTGCCAAGTTCTCAGACCACTGGTCCACACCTTTATTAGATTAAGTTTTGATGAATGATGTTTTAATTTTTGGTTTGCTCCGCAATCGTTAAATTGGTTCTGTAGATAAATGATCTAAATGCGAGTTTTATTGTAGGTAATGAAAAAAAAAATACCCCCCCCCCGCCCCTCAAGGCACTAAAAATTTTTTTTTGTGACCTGGGGAGGCTGCATGTTTATATTATCATGGACGTATGGGCATATCGTACCGATTTCGATGAGTAATTAATTTACGTTTAATACCTAATCTAATAATCAGTTTTTGATTAAATTGAGCAATTAAATAGATTAAATAACGAGGAAAGTGATAGTTATTATAATATTAGGTTATCCTTTTAGCACTTTCAAGTTTTTTAAATTACTCGGATAATTAAAATCTACTCTATATGTATAGTGCCTACATACTTTATATCCTACGTTTATATTAGCGCGTGGTGACGATCCATGAATAAATACGACGGAGTAGTTTTCAAGGGGTGTTTATTCCACTAGAATTCGAACACGAATGAATCAAACTGCAGTCAGCCCGACAGTTTTATAAGCCGATCAAAACAAGTTACAGGAGTGGGTAGGGTATGGTAGGGAGGTAGGGGAGCGTAGTATATCGATCATAGTCGATCAAAATACTTTTTAATCGACTTATATTACAATCGAATAAATTAATCTAGCTAATTAATTATGATTAAGTATTTACAAAATTGATTTGAATAAATTACAATTATTATTTTAATTACTATCATTAGTTAAAACAAAACATTCATCAAACATTCAAAATTCCTTTATAAATCATTGCTATGCTAATGTTTAATTTTATTTAATAAGACGCTATCACGGCCTTTCTGATTAAAAGCTCGTGCTCTGAGCGGAGATATATTCAATCTGGGAACAAGAGAGCAGATTAATACTTATTGTTTTTAAAACAAATTATTTTCTTGGTTATGGTGCAATAAAATAAGTAAATGTAAAGGAATATATCGTCACTCAATTATTGAAATATTTCAGTCGCCCAGTTATCAGACTAAATCACTTAAGTGATCCGTACAGATAAGTGGCGCACAAAATGTATATATTTTGTCCAGTTGCCAGACTAAATCACTGACGTGATCCGTACAGACAAGTGACAAATTTAATCTTATTCGGCCCAGTTGTCAGACTAAATCACTTATTGACGTGATCCGTGCAGACAAGTGGCACTCATATTTTAACATTATTCTGCCCAGTTGTCAGACTAAACCACAATCATGATCCGTACAGACAAGTGGCTATTGATGTTCATCTTCTGATTCGGTAATGCTATCACGGTTATCTAAATTAGGGTTTGGTACTGGTCTGACATGTTCGTGTGATACAACTGTAACATTATTATTTCTTAAATTTTTCACTTCATAACGATCATTTTCAAGTAATTTAATAATTTGGTAAGGCCCTAAATATTTGGGACCTAGTTTATTTTTTGACCATTGGGTATCTTTGCACAGGAAGAAGTCGTTTAATTTGAAAGAAATAACTGTCGCACATTTTTCATTAAAATCTCTATTTTTGTGGGACTGTTAAAAAGAGGGCCGTTAATTTTGTCGATCGGATGTAAATTTATTTGCTTTTTACCTGATGCTTCTTTACAGACTTTACAGTTTAAACAATTATCGCAAAATTTACGGACTCTTTTCGACATATTCTTGAACCAAAATTGTTCTCTGATTTTATGTAAAGTTCGTTCCCAACCAGCGTATAAAAGGGTGTGGTGGTATTCATTTATAAGATTACGTACTAGAGCATCTGGTATAATTATTCTACTACATGAGTTTCCTTTCTCATTTTGAATTTTTATGTATAAGATATCATTTTTCATTGAGTATTTTTTATCATGGTCTTCGTTGTTAATTATTGATTCTCTTATTTTATTTAAATCAAAGTCTCTTTTCTGTTCCACGACAATCCAAGATAAATCTTTCGATAGCATATTAACAAGAGGATTTCTACTCAAAAAATCCACCTGTGTCATTTCTTCACCTTTTCTGTATTTAATGTCGAATTCAAAACTTTGTAAAAATGACCACCATCTATGCACTCGTGGTGTCAGTTCCTTTTTTGTTCGACTTGCCTTAAGAGCGTTGCAGTCAGTGACTACCGTGAATTGTCTACCAAACAGAAAATTCCTAAAATGTTTTAATGCTTTTACAACTGCGAGAGTTTCTAGTTCATAAGAATGATATTTGGATTCTGGTTCGGTTGTACGGACACTGTAATAAGAAATAACTTTGCGACGGGAATTTTCAATTTGAATTAGCCGTAACCGAGAGAACTAGCATCTGTGTGAACTTCGATAGGTAATTCATCATTAAATATGGACAGTATTGGCTCTGATGTTAAGTAGGTAATTATTTCTTGCCTTATATTTTCGTGTGCTTTGGTCCATTCCCAGGTGCTATCTTTTTTTTTGTTAATTGATAGAGGGGTGCCATTTTCTGAGAGAAATTGGGGATGAAACGACGGAATTAACTAGCTAGTCCATTAAATTGTCGCAACTGCTTAACGCATGTTGGAGGTTGAGAGTTAACAAGAACGTTAATATTATTAGGGCTAGGTTTAACTTCACCGTTAGAAATAATGTTTCCTAAGTATTCAACAGAATTCTTCAAAAATTTGCATTTGGAAATGTTAAGTGAGAAACCTGCAGCAGATAATCGTTCGAGAACTAGATCTAAATGGTTCAGACCTTCTTCTATAGTTTCTGAAGGAATAAGGACATCATCCATATAAACAAGAGCGATTGAATCTTTATAGTCTCCAAGAGCTTTATTGATTGCTCGCTGGTATACGGAAGGGGCATTGCATAATCCAAAAGGCATTGTCAAATATTCAAACTGACCATCGGGTGTCACGAAAGCTGTTTTTTCTATTGACTGCTCCTCAATGGGAATTTGGTGAAAGCCGGATTCCATATCTAGACTTGTAAAATATTTGGCTGTCTCTTACGGTATTCATGTTCAATTCTCTATAATCAACACAAAGACGATCTGTACCATTTTTCTTTTTTACTAGAAGAATGGGGCTAGAATATGGAGAACAGCTATCTCTAACGATACCTTTACTTTTTAGGTCTTCAATCATTTCTTTGACCTTTTTTCGTTCGACGGGAGCTAATCTGTATGGTCGTCTTTGAACTATGCGATTGGGATCTTTCAATCGAATTAACAAGTTTCCAGTTGTTATTTTGGGAATAGAGTTATTCATGCCAAAACTATCTTTATGCCTATCAAGTATCTCATTGAGTTGAGTCCGGTAATTGTCAATTAAATCAGTGTCAATAGATTCAAAAGAATTAGAAGAGGAAATATAAGCATATGTTTAGTTCCCTGTCAATGGCTATTCCATTTGTCGTAATAGTAATTTTAAGACCGGGTGTTTTTAAAGTGGCTATACCAATGATCACAGAATATGGTAATTTTTCTACAACGTGTAAGCTGACGTCAAAAGATACTCCGTTTAAACTAGCTACAGTATGAATAACCTCATTAGATATCAATGGTTGATTTGTGATACTACGCAACTTAAGCACTTTAGTAATGCGTTTACCAGGGACAGATCCGGCTGCTTTTTGCGAAATAAGGGAACATTCAGCACCAGTGTCAATTAAACAAGAAAGAGGTACATTACCAATGTTAATCTCCGTACTGCCAGGTGTGTTGCGCTGTACCAGGTTCGCTTGGGAATCTCCTTTACTTCCTATCTTCGTGGCTGTTGGTTTGGAGCGACAGTCCTTCATTAGATGACCCGCGCGCTTGCAGAACTCACAGAATATTGATTTACAGTCTCGTGCTCGGTGACCTGGTTTTCCACACTTCATACACGTAAAGTCAGTTCTTGGCTGTTTGGAATAAGGTTCATTACTTGATAAGAACTCTGCAGGCCGTTTTCTATAGTTGCGTAGATTGGCAATCAGTTCGGCTTGTGACTTTGGTGCTGATCGCAGCAGTTCTGACTGAATAAATTTCGGACGAATACCTGATATGACAGCTTCAACCATTAAATCTTCTGAAGCGTTTGGGGAAATTCTTGAAAAGAGACGCCAAGCTTCACTCACATACTCGGCATAATTTTTTGCGTCATTAGATGTGTACTCACGAAATTTACTGACGAAATGGATATAACGAGATTCCGCCATGAATTGGGTATGTAATTCGTTTTTTATTTCAGCACACGTAGCGTATTTGTGAGCGTTAGCATCAGCCCAAAGCTTTGCTCACCCTCGAAGGCATGACAATCCTTTCATCATTGCAGTTGTAGTTGAAAATCCTCGAAGATTGATCAAGGAATCAACTTGCTTGCACCATTCCTCTACTGTCAGCTGACAATTATCGGGGTCAAAATCAGGTAAGTAGATTTCGCTTAATTTCTGGCTTGCGTTGGATGACGGCACTGTCTTATTTTGGCCAAGAAGTTGTTGTAGTAATTGAACTTGAAGTCGCAGAAGTGAAAGCTCGTTGGATTATTCATTGTTAACGTTACGGATATTACTCGAAGAGTATGATGGTATTTGGGCAGCATCACATGGTAAAATTGGAGAGCAGCTGCCTTGATCCGGGTTAGGGGCGCGTCCATCCGCTTCTTCTGATATTAGCGCGTGGTGACGATCCATGAATAAATACGACGGAGTAGTTTTCAAGGGGTGTTTATTCCACTAGAATTCGAACACGAATGAATCAAACTGCAGACAGCCCGACAGTTTTATAAGCCGATCAAAACAAGTTACAGGAGTGGGTAGGGTATGGTAGGGAGGTAGGGGAGCGTAGTATATCGATCATAGTCGATCAAAATCGACTTATATTACAATCGAATAAATTAATCTAGCTATTATAATGAAACACTTTTTTACGGATTTTATCGCGGTTTATTAAGATTTTTACAAGCCCGACGTTTCGGATACTTTACAGCAACCATGGTCACGGGAGGACTGAGGTGTCATACGTCCTAATGTTACAAAGTTATTCGAAACTACCCTATGATACATCAATATTTTGGTTAGTCCTATCTACGCAGAAAGTGCTAACTGTATCTTTAATCTGTGACATATTATGCTTGGATTTTGATTTGATGATATTAATAATGGGATCCCAAGCAGGTGGTAAGAGCCAGCCTTCTTCTCTATTGAAATTAGGATGTTTTTTAATTTCAATAGCCTCACGGACCATCCTTGGTTGGAATCGGTGTTCTTTTGCGAGGACTTGTGGTTTATCAAATCTGATATAATGGCGAGCTTTGTCAAGACTATGTTCACAGATGGCAGACTTAGTGTAGCGACGGTGTTTTAAATCAGCTATATGTTCTTTGACGCGAGTTTTAATAGATCTTTTTGTTTGGCCTATATAAGAGAGACCACAGTCGCAGTCAAGCTTGTATACTCCTGCATATTGTAAGGGTATATGACACTTGACAGATGGTAAGAATTGACCTATCTTTTTTGGCGGCTTGAAAAAGGTTTTGATGGAAGCTCGCTTTAGGATATAGCCAATCTTGTCAGTGACTCCTTTCATAAATGGTAGCACAGCAGGTACTCGCTCAACAGTGGCTGCTTTCACGCGGTCACGGTGATGAAGACGCGGCACCCGAAGCTTGTTGTCTCGCAGTACTTGCTTAACGTGTTGAAGCTCGGTTGCCAGGTGTTGCACTGTTTCAGAGAGCACAAGGGATCTGTGATGAGCAACAGATCCCTTGAGCTTGACAAAGCTCGCCATTATATCAGATTTGATAAACCACAAGTCCTCGCAAAAGAACACCGATTCCAACCAAGGATGGTCCGTGAGGCTATTGAAATTAAAAAACATCCTAATTTCAATAGAGAAGAAGGCTGGCTCTTACCACCTGCTTGGGATCCCATTATTAATATCATCAAATCAAAATCCAAGCATAATATGTCACAGATTAAAGATACAGTTAGCACTTTCTGCGTAGATAGGACTAACCAAAATATTGATGTATCATAGGGTAGTTTCGAATAACTTTGTAACATTAGGACGTATGACACCTCAGTCCTCCCGTGACCATGGTTGCTGTAAAGTATCCGAAACGTCGGGCTTGTAAAAATCTTAATAAACCGCGATAAAATCCGTAAAAAAGTGTTTCATTATAATGAGTGAAATTCGCGTAAACATTAGAAAACAATATGTTAATCTAGCTAATTAATTATGATTAAGTATTTACAAAATTGATTTGAATAAATTACAATTATTATTTTAATTACTATCATTAGTTCAAACAAACCATTCATAAAACATTCAAAATTCCTTTATAAATCATTTCTATGCTAATGTTTAATTTTATTTAATAAGACGCTATCATGTATGAATAATATCTATACTCATGACGCAGGTCCAAACATTTATATTCATCATATAAATATTAGCTATTTAAAAATTTAAATCAGTGATCGATTTGATACCTTTTCAAACTTACAAAAAAAAAACGGACTCGAAAGTTCGATAGCCGGCAACGAAATATATCAATATATCTTTTACGAAGTGTTATTTTATTATTTACTTTGAAACCAATTTAATAAATAATAAAAATTATATTGGGACGGATTATATTGGGTTTTATATTAAGTTCATAGGGACTTGAATAATATGTTATTGCCACATCTACGTCTTCGAGAACCAAATAGGTGCGTAGGGAAGTGCTATGAAAACTGATACTCTGTTGTTTAAATGTCGGGGTTTTTTAATTATTTTATCATTTTTCAATTATGTTTTCACAGTCGTGGGTTTTTTTTCAAAATTTTTAATTTTGCTTTTTGTTTCAAACTTTTTATAGAGTATGCTCTATAAAACTAATTAATATTAAATATGTAGAAGCTAAAATTAAATATATTAATGACTGCAGCGCCTTCAAGTGATTTACCACTGTATCATCTGTTTAAGAACCTTTACTGATCAACCACAAACCCTATAATGAATAGCGCATTAAAATCGGACTAGATATTACTGCAGCGTCACCTAGTGAGTTAATACCGTAACACCTGTTTAAAAATCTTCACTAATCAACCACAATCCATTATTAAAAGCCGCATCCAAATCGGACCAGTAGTTTTGGTTTTGTAAAAACAATGTTTACTGCAGCGCCCCCTAGTGAGGTGTCACCGTAACACATTTTTAAGAACATGCAACACAATTTAAACCGAACCTATAACCGGAAACCACATCCAAAACGGACTTGGTAGTAGCTGCACAAACAAAATATTATGTTTTCTGCAGCGCCCCCTGTAGGGCTAGCATTTGCGCACGACAAAATTGTATCTACCCCTTACCTCGTATTACTTATATGAAATAATACGAGAAAAGGCGTAGACAAAATTTTGTCGTGCGCGCATGCTAGCCCTACTGGTGAATTTACATCGTCATAAAAAATATATGAATATCCACCAATCAAACCAGAACCCACCACTGAATGAAAACCGCATCAAAACGAATATTTACTGCAGCGCCCCCTGGTAAGTCGTAATTGTAACACTTATCTGATAACATGCACCAATTAAATCCATACCCGTAATTGAAAACCGCATCAAAATCAGACCAGTAGGTTTGGAGAAAAATTGCAGCATTAGTTTGTACAAATAAATGTTAACTGCAGCGCCCCCTGGTGAGTCGTCACCGTAACACATTTAAGAACACGTTCCACAATTAAACCCGATCCTATCACCGAAAATCGCATCTAAAGCGGACTAGTATTTTTGCTTTTCCACAAACAAACATTTACTTCAGCGCCCCCTGGTGAGTTTTCATCGTAACACATAATACAAGAACATGCACCGATCAAACCAGAACCCATCACTGATTTAAAACTGCATCAAAACAAATGTTTACTGCAGCGCCAATAAAACCCAAACCCATTATTGAAATTCGTATCAAAATTAAAATAGTAGTTTTGGAGAAAAATGGCAACATTGGATTGTACAAAAAACGTTTACTGCAGTGCCCTCTAGTGAGTTATCAACTTAATATCTATCTAATAATATGCACCAATCTAATCCAAACCCATCTCTGAAAACCGCATCAAAATCGGACAAGTAGTCTTGGAGATAAGCGGCAAAATAGGTTTACACACACAAACTGCCTCTCACCCCAAACGCATATACAATCTCCGTTCCGTCGCGGGTAAAAATCAATAAATAAATAAATATTAAATAAGTTCGTAAGAATTTGTGTTACAGCTGCTAGGAACGAAAAACAATTAAGAGATTTATATAAACATATAAACATATCCACATCCATGACCCCGTGCATCATCAAGACAGACATCTTTCAATATTCATCATACAAATTACAAATTAATTATCTGCAAACCCGCGAGCGCTGCGTGAGGTGTCCAGACCACTCGACGTTATATAATAAAACTGACATCAAATATAAGGGTAAATTATATTAATAATAAAATATATTATATTACAGGCTCTGCCTAGTTTGGTATCAGATGGCCGTGTGTGAGTTGTCCCAACATATTATTATTATTTGCATTTATTTTACTCGGGAGAGTAGGATTTAGACTAGTCAAATCCGATACGGTCGACGAATCTTTTTCGGTTGAATTTACTCTATCATTATGAGGGCCGGCCCTCATCACACCCTCAGGAGAGAGAGGCGGGTCGCGTGTTGTACTCGTACAATGTAACGGTGGCATAGTGCTATCGCTGTTGGCGTCTACTCGTATCGGATTCGAACCTAAGCTTTCTCGATCGGTCCGGATCGATGTGGTTGCCATGTGTAGCGGTTAACGTCGCTTACGACCCCGAGGCCCAAGCGGTGTGCAGGTACACCGTGTGTACTATTGTGTGTGTTTTGACGATCGCGTCACACTTTTACATACCGCATTAGCTCAGCTGAGATATTTCGCCAGCGGTTAAGATTGTTTCGGAAAATATTTGCATCCAATAAAGAAAAAAATACTGGCTCTATCTTGAACTCACGTGTGAAACGTACACGTAACAACGTACAACAGATGCCCGCTCGTTTTCCACATAATATATACATATAAAACCAATCTTATTTTTGCCGGAGACTCTTGTTTAAATTTGATAAGATTCATGTTCCAGAATCTAGAGAGCAGATCAATGGTGTTTAGTGATGAAAATTTTAATCTGTTATAATGAAACAAATTTTATGTGGCCCTGTGGCTCAATGGTTAACGCGTTGGCGCTCAAGCCGGAGGTAGCGGGTTCGAATCCAGCCAGGGAACAAAAAGTATTATGTGTTCCTGGGTCTTGGATGTGTATTAAATATGTCATTATATTGTGAAAGCATTCATATAGATATTATTATTATTATTATTATATAATCAAAACCTTAAATATATGAATAGTATAAAAGTATTAAATATAGTCTCGTTGTCAGGTACCCGTAACACAAGTTCTTCGAGAACTTACAACGGGACCAGATTGACGAGGCGTAAAAGCGTTTATATATTATTATATATATATATATTATTATACATATTATTATTAAATTTCTTTTCCAATGTTTCGGATACTTTACAGTAACGATGGTATCTCCATGACCGTCCATGGCTTAAAAAGTTGTTTCGTTATAATGAGTTTAAAATTCACGTAAACGTTAGAAAACTGGTTTTAATTTTCTTACAAAATGGGTTTTACGAAAATATTCTAATGTAATCGATAAAAAATGCGCCAAATCTCATTAGCCTTTTTTTATATTTGATTCATAACAATGGCCGGTGTCGTGGCAAAAGACAATTGTTTTATTGAAAAGAAAACTGGATGTATAGGCGTGTTGCCCTTGCCTCAATTCAGTCGCGCCTCGGTGTTCAATAGAGCCGCACCGCTGGAGCCACAAATAGTGTTTTATGATAAACGAACTTATCTTTACTATGATAAACATTATCTTTACTATGATAACTTTTTAATATCAACTAATGTGCTTTAAGTGTTATCGTAATCAAAGTTGGTAGCGAATGTACTGAAATTGAAAAGTTTTGAAAAACTTTTTGCGTTTGAAAAATTTGAGGTATGTAATTTGCTTTATTATTTTAGACTATAGTTAAGTAAATTTTAAGTGAGTTTTGCTGTGTACAAACATTAAATTCTGCTGATAGCTGTAGTTCCTTTTATTTTAATTCAGTAGATATACTAATTAGTGAGTATAAAATAAAATAATAACTTTGAAATGATAAATATAAATAAAATCTATATTTTTTTAAATTATAAAAAAAATTAACATTAAAATAATCATTAGTTTTTATATAAGCAAAATAAAAATATAAACCAGTAAAATTCATAAGGTAACCCGCCCCAAACATAGACTGTAATTGTCGTAGTTAGTATGTTGTAAGTAGTAGTAGACTTTTAATAATGAATTTAGTTTTAGACTTAAAGAGTTTAATATGAGTTTTTTGTAGTTAGAGCTACATTTTAGTTTTAATTAATTCATATCCGTTATCAATTATAAATAAACAGTTAAATAAAAACCCTTTCTCAGGTATATATTTAAAAAAATTGTAATGATGCCGAATATAAAAGAAATTCATAAGTGTTTTTTAAGAAACGAACTGACCCGGTAAACGTTGTTTTATTATAAAGAGTTCTAGACCCTCTCTAGAACTCTTTATAATAAAACAACCCTAATCAACTAGTGGCAAGAAATATACTTTACAACCTATTTTTATTTTTTGGAACGTAGTTCCTTATCGCACGTTGCGAAAGGGGGCTAGACGGAAAAAAATCAGACGAAAAGTTGGCACGACACTTTTATATGTAAGTATGGCAATACTTACATAAAAAAAATCATGAAAATTCGTCGAGCCGTTTTCGAGGAGTGCCACCACAAACACAGTGAATAAACAAAAAATTAGCTTTTGCTCGCAGCTTCACCCGCGTTATAAGTTAACAGAATTACAGCCGTACCGGATTAATGATGATTATTTTTATAGCCCAGCTATCTGTCGGTGAAAGTCCCATCAAAATCAGTCCAGCCGTTTCAGAGAGTAGCCGGAACAAACAGAGAGACAGACGGACAATTTTTTATATATTTTTTTGATATCAGAACCGTTTATACTTCCATATGCATTTAGTGAAAAAATATTAATTTGAAATTACAAACAGATTTTATTTATATGTATAGATAAAAATACTACAAATCTATACATTTCTATACTAATATTATAAATCTAAAGAGTTTGTTTGTTTGAACGCGCTAATCTCAGGAACTACTGGTCCGATTTGAAAAATTATTTCAGTGCTAGATAGCCCATTTATTGAGGAAGGCTATATAACATCACGCGGTAACGCGGGCGAAGCTGCAGGCAACAGCTAGTATCCAATAAAATGTACCTATGTTTGTCAACAAAACACCATAATTATCTTATCAGAGAAAGTAATAAGTGATCTTATTGATATATTAATGGTGTCAAGGTGAAACAGAGGTCAGATCCCACTATGTGATCAATTTGATACCTTCCAAAACATCATCTCCGCAGGGATCTCGAGAAATATGTCACAGATTTGTTCAGTTGCTATTATTACCTATCTAGGCTTGCGTCTTCTCACTCGGATATATTATAAAGAAATCATTATCATCTTGCTTCATCACATACATGTTCTACTGGACACGAGTCTCCTCGAATATGGCGAGGAGTTTTGGGCCGTGGTTCACAAATGCGCTGGCCATTGCAATACATGAACTACAAATAGGTTTAATATCATCATGCATGTAATTTTCTTACAATGTTTTCCTTCACCGAATTCACGGATTCAATTTAGGCGCCAGTGAGGACCGAACCCATACTTCTTATTTCTAATGCTGAGCCTTCCATTAGGGTTCGTTCGTTATGGGAAATAAATATAAAAATTCTTACACAGATTTATCGAAGAATCTCATCAATCAATTTGATTCTATTTTGAATGAAAGAAAATAACGTATGAAAATCATTCGATGGTACGTGGGTAACACTGAAAATGTTTAGAACTGGCCAGTTAGAAACATTGAAAATGAAAACTTTTTTGAATTTCAATTTTAGAACTCTTTGGTAACCTAATGTAGTATATTGCATTCATTTGTCATTTGTTTTTGTGAATTGGCGGCAAATCTAAAACTCTTGTTACACGTGAAAATGAACATAACGCGAGAAAATTTTCGGTCAATGATTTATTATGACTTTCGTTGTGGGCTTACTCAACAACAAAGCTATGGTAGGCTGCGATTAGCATTTTTTAATGAAGCCCCATCTCGTGCCACTATTTACAATTGGTTTAACGAGTTTAAGCGTGGACGTAGCAATCTCAGTGATGATCCGCGTGAGGGACGTCCTTTAACAGCGACTACTGAAGATAACATCAGTGCTGTGCGACGCATGATAGAGGAAGATAAGAGAGTGACCTATCAGCAGATATGGGCAAGCCTAGGCATTGGTAGGAGTCAAGTTCAAAAAATATTACACGAACATTTAGGCGTCAGGAAGCTTTGTACCAGATGGATTCCCCATACTTTAACCGACGACCAGAAACGCCTCCGCATGGATTGGTGTCGCCAAATGTTAGATAAGTTCAACGGCGGTAACTCAAATGCTGTATTTGACATCATCACAGGTGATGAAAGCTGGATATATTGCTACGAACCCGAAACCAAAAGACAATCAGCTCAGTGGGTGTTTCCTTTCGAGGATCGGCCAACTAAGGTAAAGAAAGGAAGAAGTCAAGGAAAAAAGACGATTGCCTCATTCTTTGGTCGGAAAGGTCAGTTCGCGACAGTTGTGCTAGCAGATGGAAGGACAATTACTGCAGACTGGTATGTCAATCGCTGTTTGTCTGTTGTCTTGGAAAAAATTCGACAGCAGCGCCCTCGAAGCAGGATCCTCCTTCACCACGACAATGCTTCAGCGCACTCCGCAAAACGGACTGTTGAATATTTGACTATGGCAGGTGTCGAGATAATGAGTCATCCGCCTTACAGTCCTGACCTGGCGCCCTGCGACTTTCATTTATAAGAACTAAAGATAAAATTCGAGGTATTCGCTTTACGAGCCCTGAAGATGCGGTGAAAGCGTACGAAAATGCCATAGAAGAGACTCCTAAGGAAGAATGGGCCCACTGCTTTTCTCAGTGATTCCATCGAATGCGTCGATGTTGTAGAAAGAAACGGAGATTACTTCGAAAAACAATAAAAGTATTGGCAACTTTCTACATTAAGCCGTTTTTCATTTTCTAAACATTTTCAGTGTTACCTAGGTATATAAGACCATTAAAATTTTTGTATCGTCCCAGCCAGTTTCATTGAAACTAATCCTTATAAAATCTTTGAATCTAGTTTATTTTTAAATTGTTGAGATAAATATGCTGCTTCATATTTGATTTATCTTAACTTCATGAACGCCTTAAGAATACCGGGAGCTATGTGCCGCGCTCCCGGCTGCATGGGTACCACCATCTTGCTTGGTTCTCCCGTGAAACAGCTTTGTTGTGTTTCGGGGAGAAGGGCAGGACAGGCAGTGTAATTACTGGCACCGAGACTTAACATCTTATGTTTCAGGATAGGCAACACATAGATGAGTTGCCTGGGCTCGTTCCAGGTGAACTAGTTTATGTTCATGAGCGACGTCGACCACTTACCATCAGGTGGCACGTTTGCCAGTTTGCCTATCCAACTAACATAAAAAAAAGAATTTAATAAAGACATGAATATACAGTTTTGATGACAAATAAAGAGAAGCTTTAGGGTTCCTCAAAATGGGCCTCACCGTTATCCGTGTCTGTTAGCCTTTCAAAAGAAAACTATTACTTTTCTATTGATAAAAAAATGATTAGGTAACTTTAAAAGTAACAAAATAAGGTTTTTATCATGAACTATTAGGTCACCAACTTATATTTTCATTCGTTTTGGAATTTCTGAAATAAATGGAGATTATTGACGTAAAATTTTCAATGCGTCCTCTCAATAAATGACATTAAAGCTTTAAACTTAAAGGTTTCCATTGTCTGTATGATATAGGAAGGTAATATTATCAATAGATGTCTATCATAAGAATAACATTGTAAATTATTTGCCAAACTAAAATCTAACGTTGCAAATTAATTCACAACCAGCTCGACGAGACTTTGTATTTGTCGTCTGTGCGAAGCAACGCTAACAAATAAACAAATATTATTTTCCTTATTTTGTTCAATTATGTATAATTTTGTAAATTTAAGGGAATTCAAAATAACAGTAATTACGACACAATGATTCATTCCGAAAATGTCCTTTTAGCAAAACAGTTATTATAGAAAAACTAATAAGTGTATCTTTTCAAAATAAATTTATTTTATCCTTTTAATAACTAAACTATATCTGTACGGGCTTTATTTTTGAGCTTTCGTGCTCGGTATACTATTTATTTACGCCCAAAGTTGGGCTAAAATCAGTGTTGAAATACGAAAGTTTAGAAGCTTGTATTTTTTAAATGTATATTTTTTTACGATTTTGGGTATATACACACATAGATAACGACGTGATCAATTGATATTATACTTAGTTTTTCATGGTCAACGTCAAACATTGTAGTAATTACTGTTCTGCGTTTGTATGGAAAGATGAGCGACTTGTGTAACCTTAAGTGAAGTTAGTCAAATATGTACTTAGCTTTTGTTAAGAATCTTCGAATTCACTACCTTCTGCCCTTGGTGGCCGAAGCTGTAGGCTTGGACGAAGGCGACAAATCAACGGGAGCGGGAGATTTTGAAATAAGAAATAACATTTTTGAAGTTATACTTCTTTTGGCGCGTTAGGGAATAATGATGAGAGTTTTTTACGATGCGCGCGCACACCGTCACAAAAAAAATCGAAACCATGAAGTTAGCTATAGAACAATTTTCACATAATGACAGTATAGACGTCAGTATAAGCAAAAAAAAAATATTCAGACGAATTGAAAACCTCCTCTTTTAAAAAAAAAGAGGAGGTAACCCACTGTAAGGACACAACTAAATAATGAAAAAACACACTGTAACCAGTGTAATGAAATTTTACTATGTAGGAGTATAACTTCTAACGCATGTACATAAGTGCACGCACACTTTTTTAATGAAGTGCCCTGAACGACGGACAGAAAACTCGGAATTCATTTCCGCAAGATTTCCAGGAAAGTTGGGTTTAATCGGAGATATTTTTAGATCACGTTTTCAAGAGAAACTTTTCAAGTTAGTCTAAATATAAAATAATTAATACAAACGCATTTATGAATTTTCGTTTAAATCGTCGGCTATTTTCGAAATACCTTTATATAACAGTCTGGCTCAAGGTGTCACAGGTGTTATAAATTAAATGCTTCGGTGTTAATAATTCATGTTAATTTTATAAAACGTTATTGTCTAGGTATTTGTATTAATAAGCCTCAAACATTTGCAGTAGGTACTTTTCTTCGATATTATTTTATCGTAAGTTTACATTACAATATTCTGGAATATATTTATGAAATTTATTTAATTAATTAATAAAAAATAGCAATTTATATTAATTTGAGTAGGTATTTCTTTTTTATTTTGCTTTGGAATATTTCGTTTTTAAGTTCCATGATAGTACCAGGCAAATGGTACTCTTAGCATTATTTAAAAATATAAGATGTTAAAATTGTTATGTAATATAATATATTATTTGAAAAGATTAGTTCCACTGAGTTTGTTTCGCCGGTTCTTCTCAGTGGGCTTACCTTGGAACCGGTGGTAGATTCAATTGACGTTCAAAAAGATACTGTATTAGTACTATTTTGAATAAAAAAATTTGATTTTGATTTTGATACCGACCAAGGGTGAGTCAGACTCGCGCAGGAAGGGTTCCGTACATTTATAATACTACTTTATATAAAAATAACTGTATAATTGGCCTTTATTATTTCACGTAGTTTGGAATTAGTTTAAAGTAAGTTTTGTAAGAAGTAGTGCCATGCTGCTTTGCATTCGAATTGGGCCGACACGACCGGGGCGGTACGTCTCGTTTATCGTATCGGCGTCAAGTGACAGCTATGCTGTTGCGTTTCGTGTGGCTTGTGAGTTTCCGGTGGCGTATAGGGGGGATAGGGAAAAGGATTGCAACGCATCTGCATAGATATTGGTTGTGTGGATGTCTATGGGTGTCGGTAGTCTTCGGCTCCGACTGCTCGAATGTCTCCTTATGACAAAAAAAAGAAGTAAAACAGAAAAGACCATTAATAGAGAAACGAAGAGAAAAGAATATGATTGGTCACCTGATACGAGATGATCCGTTTTTCAAAAATATCATAGAAGGAAGGATTGAGGGAAAGAGAGAAAGAGGTAGACCAAGGAGAACTTATATGGAACAGATAAAGGAGAAGGTACAGGTCGTATCGTATCAGGAGGTGAAGGTGTTGGCGGAGAGAAGGAAG
This sequence comes from Helleia helle, assembly GCA_963853865.1. Taxonomy (NCBI): domain Eukaryota; kingdom Metazoa; phylum Arthropoda; class Insecta; order Lepidoptera; family Lycaenidae; genus Helleia; species Helleia helle. Next base: position 8,430,108 of record OY971433.1, on the reverse strand, counting down.
GATTGGCGACTGCTCCACCGACAAGAACAAGGCTCTTAAATAGAGAGTGAGAGAGAGAGCATTTTCCCGCGGTTTCACGCATCCTAAAGTTGAAGAAAAAAATCTCCGAAAATAAATACCACAACCGACGCCAGGATGCCGTGTGGTCGCAGACTGCACGGTTGGCGTGGGGCAACCCCCCACTTTATAAATCAAAAGTGAGCCGAATGGGCTCACTCTAATCCGATGTAGTATTAGGGCCTTCGGGCCGTTAGCATAGATCCATCCGAAAAAAAAAGAAAATAAATACCTTGTAATGTTGTCAAATGTAAAAAGATTATTCAAATCCCACCGATAGCCTCGGAGTAACGTGTTAAAAAAAAACAAATTATAAATTAGCGCCCCGGTTTCGCCCGCGTACCTTCCAGTCCCCACACTTCTAAGTGTGGGAATAAATTTAATTATAGCCTATGTGATTTTAAGTTAACATGTTTATTTTCGTTACTAAAATTATTTAAACCGGGATATTTACCATTTTTTTAACTTTTATTACACGGAGCTCAATATTTCAACATTATCTACGAATTCTGATCCGTCGTAGATAGGAGTGTAGCTTCTTTTTTTTTTTTGGTCTGCAGCGGAAATTTGCAGCCCAAACCATAGCTAGGACCGGGGTTGGTTTTAAACCTAGCAGTGTGTGGGGTTCGCACTTGGGCAGTGTCGTTACCCACTAAAACCGCTGCAAGCGCCCTCCGCCGCCTTTTTGAGGGTCCCGGATCTTGCAGGCAACACAGGACCCTCGGCGACATGCTGACCCCGGCGAGAGGCCAGACTCCTCCTCGAAAGGGGGGACTGCTCGGCCGTTCGTTTTCACGATACTTTTAGCAGTCCCCGACGACGTTGTGCCTATCTGGACCCAGGTTAACCCCAGCCTCGGCCCGACACGAGCACAGGGACGTTACTGGAGGCGCATTAAGTAGCGCCTCCTACGCACCCCTGTTCGTCGCCTGCGGTGGGAGGCCTCGTCGGCGGCCTCCTCTCTCACCCGCTCATCGGCCTCCTTCTGGGACATTACTGCTTCACAGAAGGAGACCATTCAGGACACGTCACGTCATTGCGGAGCATCGCGGTCATGATGCTCGGCAAAGACAAGTCCCCTCCGATAACTGACGTCAGATAGTGACACAGCGCCGCCCATCTCGGGCACACCTCTAGAGTGTGCTGGGCCGAGTCCACCGCCGCGCCACAATCGTGACATACAGTTGCCGGCTCCCTTTGGGCCGTCCGGCACAGGTACTCACCGAAGCAGCCATGCCCGGTGAGCACCTGTGTCAGACGGAAGGTGAGGGGTTTGCGTTTACGACGCATCAACCGCTCGGGGACCGGACGCAGGGCAACCGTTAGGCGTTTGCCATACGGCTCCCACGCCAGGTCCTCTCCCCACCTCAGCATTAACGCCTCTTGCCCTAGTCGGCGGACCCGCAGAATCCCGTCCAGCGTCAGGCTCTCGTTGAGAGACCTCCTATCGGAGACATAGGAGTGCACCTCAGCAAGAACTTCCGCCACAAGTTCCCACGGGGGGTCGCCGGCTAGGGCAGTTGCTGCTGCCCACGATATCGTACGATACCCCCGAATCACTCTTACCGCGATGACCCGCTGCGCCGAGCGCAGCGGGTAATAACTCCGCGCGGTAAGGTGACCCGGCCAAATGGGAGCACCGTATGTCGCCATACTCCGGCAAACACCGGAGTATAGCTGCCTGCAGGCGGCGCTGGGTCCTCCGAGGTTCGGGAGGAGTCTGCCCAGCGCAATCGCCGCCTTTACGACCTTCGGACCCAACTGTGCGAAGTGTGGGCCGAAGGTCCATCCTCCATCAAGGATGAGCCCCAGATATTTAATATGGGTGCTCATCCTGATCCTCACCCCTCCGATCTGGAGGGCAGCCCCCGGAGGGGGTCCTTTCCACCCGGTCCCGCGAAAGAGAAGAGCTTCGGTCTTAGATCCATCACCATAAACCACCTATTTATTTATTCGGAATGCGCGATCCATCTAGTCGGTTAATGAAGTTGAGATTGGTATAAGAGGAGTATGACTTTGTACTTGAATATTTAAAAGGGAAAAATAATGCCGTAGCGGACGCACTATCTCGTTTACAAATAACGTCCAAAGAGTTAAAGGAGATGAACGAATATAATATAAATGTTATGACACGAGGTCAAAGGTTAAGACAAGCGCAGGATGCTATTATTTCTAATGACGACTGGCCTGATCAACCAAGAGTTGTAGAAATACATAGTAGACCGAAGCATTTTACAGAATTGCGTTTTATAAGTGCTTATGAATTAATTCATATTAATACACTTTATCGATACAACATTTTTTTTAGAAATATTTTAAGTATGTATTTCGAGTCGTAAATATTTCTTTTTTTTAAGTTTCTTCAAAGAGTAGTATTATCGACGCGCCGTGCCTACTTTGAACACTATTGTGAATTGTGATGTTTATTCTAAAGACAAGTTTTTGACAAAACTTTTATGAAATATTTATCTCCCAAAATACATACTTAAAATATTCCTAAAAAAAATAGTATATTGATCATAAATATATTCATAAATACAATTTTAGATATATCGTATAATGTATGTGAAATTGATGATAAAATCGATTTCACAATCACTAGTATTTTTTATACAGGCAATAACTGTGAACTGTCAAACGTTTAAAACAAACAACAACCGTGACATGTAAGCTCAAAAGACAAAAACCTATTTTAGCTATAGTTTAATTGACTGTTCTCTTGATAGTATAGGGGACATAAAACAATATTATTGTATTTGTCTAGTAGGGAAAAGAACAGTGGGTTGCTGTTTGTCATGTAATATCAATAATATGGTACCTAAGCTGGGTAAGACATCAAGAGAATTTGATAACACCTGCACAGTATTTAGATGATATTTTAATTGTTTACGATGAAGTTGGTAATAAATCAATAAAAAATAAAATGTTTTTAATTCAAACTCGTCTTCTTGAATAATAACCGTATGAAACATCTTAGATCTAGTTGGATGTTGGTTGGATGGCGTAATTAATAGTTTCCCTACAATAATATCTGGTATATTCTTTGGTAAATCTAATCTACAACGAGGTCTTATAATTATTTTCCTAAAGTAACAGTAGAATATGGACTATGAATATTTTATAAACAAGCTAGAATATCATTTTTTGTTCAATCAAAAACACCCTACAACTTTTTTCTCCCATGGATCAGTCATGAAAATTTTAGTTTTTTCGAACAAGTATGAACATATAAATAAAATAATAAAGTAATTGTTACTGTAACGTCGGGCCCAACTTTCTATGAACTTTCGCCCGTCTCCATTTCTGAGTAAATTGAAACTCTTCAATTTGATAATTAACCAATCAGAAACTTTAAAATATTAATGTTGCCTCCCTAAATATATGTATTTGGTGTGACCATTGAACACTTGGTTCAAGTTTAATAGGGATGTTGACATTTTTCATAAATGTTTATAGATCATTTATAAATATCTAATAGAGGCGTAAATAGTATTAACTTTTGCTTAAATACGTCTAATGCCTATAAAATCTTGCATTTTATAATGCATTTTAAATTTCGCTCCAAAACGCTAACACTTGTCACGTGACGTCATATGTTGTTAAACATCGTAAAAATAATAAAATGATTCTAGTTGTCGTTAATAAAAAATGGCTTCTAAGTTTTATAATTGTTGTACGGTGCCTATGTGTGTGTACACTGTCAAAACGCCTGAAAATTAGTTTTTACAATATGTACTGCGTACGGAAAATGGTGTATAAAAGTAAGTCAATATTTTTCCGCTTCCGCTAAATAGGAACAGGTGACGTCATTTCCGTTTATTATCACGTGACCTATTTTTAATTTTGTAACATTTTATTTATTAAATATTAATTTAATCAAATAAAAATAAGGGCAAATATAGATTTTTTCAGAATTCTATTTTGAGAAACTACCAATTAACATCAAAATTATATTTTTATATGAATACTGTCAACATCCCTATTGTACAAACTTGTCAAGTAAAGCATTTAATTTCGATTAAGTATTAAATAGGTACCTATAATTGTTAAAAAATAAATCACATATATTTTATATAAGAATAACAAGTCTTCAACATAAAACATGTAAAAATTTCATAGACATAAAAAAAACCAAAATAGCGCCATCTAACGCAATATAATAAGTGAAATCCCCTGATCCTCCCTGATCTTATTCTCGGGGCCTCCTCTAACCTCTTTGTTATTATTATTATTATTTTGTAACATACTTTATGTAATACGCTTTATTGAAGTAACATAAATAATCCTAATAATTACAGATATATGTTTGTTTCTCTTATCATTTTAGCAGATGCGTTCATTTACCCTTTTTATCTACTCAATATATATCATAATTATCGTTCGTAAGGAGTAAACTCCAATCGTGCGTCGGAGCTGACACACACACACTTTTTATTTTCTTTAATAATTTGAACTTAACTTCACTTTTGATTAAAAATCGATTATTATTACTATTAATTAGCGAATAACGAACAGCCCTATCGTGATGAATGGGAGGAAAATCCAACATTATCAGCGTGGCTATGTAAATATCGCGACGACAACTTCGGCGCTTTTTGCAAACACCAAAATATTGCCTCGGATGGCTTAAATAAGTAAGTATAAATAAAAATTGTTCATAAATATGATTTATTTTATATACCAAATACCTAGAAAAAAATAATGTAGAATTTAGTAGAATTTCACACAGGGCTTTTTCATCTTATTTTGTTAATAACAATTGCAATTTTTTACCTGCACCAAAATCCTTCAAAAACATTTTTCTAGAGGTGATTCCGAATCCAATGAGCCATCGCTCATATTTTTAGGACCTTTATCTCTATTTTTCACGTTTTTGAACTTGTTGACTAGACTAATTATTTTAAGTTACAATTATTAAGGTGACACATTGTTAAACAATAATTCTAGTACCGGATATGCGCAGGGGACTGAGCGCAGGGGACTGAGCGTCCTGAGCGGGGCGAGGTTTGCCATACGCGCGAGCTTATAGCTAAAGGACTCATCTACTAACAAAGTTAAAAGGCTTAAACCGGTCCGGTTTGTCCATAAGATGTGAATCTCTTTTTATAAAGATGTATGTTTGAATTTTTTTTCTCTGTTACAAAAGTGTTACAAAAAATGATTAGGTAACTTTAAAAGTAACAAAATAAGGTTTTTATCATGAACTATTAGGTCACCAACTTATATTTTCATTCGTTTTGGAATTTCTGAAATAAATGGAGATTATTGACGTAAAATTTTCAATGCGTCCTCTCAATAAATGACATTAAAGCTTTAAACTTAAAGGTTTCCATTGTCTGTATGATATAGGAAGGTAATATTATCAATAGATGTCTATCATAAGAATAACATTGTAAATTATTTGCCAAACCAAAATCTAACGTTGCAAATTAATTCACAACCAGCTCGACGAGACTTTGTTTTTGTCGTCTGTGCGAAGCAACGCTAACAAATAAACAAAAATTTTTTTCCTTATTTTGTTCAATTATGTATAATTTTGTAAATTTAAGGGAATTCAAAACAACAGTAATTACGATATCAATTGCGTCAGTTTCAATATTTTACTATTAAGGTTGAACTAGTCGACGGCGCGAACTCTAACAAAATGATTGCTATCTCACCTGACATAGTGCGCGAACATGTGTGCTAGAATGAAATGCACAATGATTCATTCCGAAAATGTCCTTTTAGCAAAACAGTTATTAAAGAAATACTAATAAGTGTATCTTTTCAAAATAAATTTATTTTATCCTTTTAATAACTAAACTATATCTGTACGGGCTTTATTTTTGAGCTTTCGTGCTCGGTATACTATTTATTTACGCCCAAAGTTGGGCTAAAATCAGTGTTGAAATACGAAAGTTTAGAAGCTTGTATTTTTTAAATGTATATTTTTTTTACGATTTTGGGTATGTACACACATAGATAACGACGAGATCAATTGATATTATACTTAGTTTTTCATGGTCAACGTCAAACATTGTAGTAATTACTGTTCTGCGTTTGTATGGAAAGATGAGCGACTTGTGTAACCTTAAGTGAAGTTAGTCAAATATGTACTTAGCTTTTGTTAAGAATCTTCGAATTCACTACCTTCTGCCCTTGGTGGCCGAAGCTGTAGGCTTGGACGAAGGCGACAGATCAACGGGAGCGGGAGATTTTGAAATAAGAAATAACATTTTTGAAGTTATACTTCTTTTGGCGCGTTAGGGAATAATGATGAGAGTTTTTTACGATGCGCGCGCACACCGTCACAAAAAAAATCGACACCATGAAGTTAGCTATAGAACAATTTTCACATAATGACAGTATAGACGTCAGTATAAGCAAAAAAAAACATTCAGACGAATTGAAAACCTCCTCTTTTTTAAAAAAAGAGGAGGTAACCCACTGTAAGGACACAACTAAATAATGAAAAAACACACTGTAACCAGTGTAATGAAATTTTACTATGTAGGAGTATAACTTCTAACGCATGTACATAAGTGCACGCACACTTTTTTAATGAAGTGCCCTGAACGACGGACAGAAAACTCGGAATTCATTTCCGCAAGATTTCCAGGAAAGTTGGGTTTAATCGGAGATATTTTTAGATCACGTTTTCAAGGGAAACTTTTCAAGTTAGTCTAAATATAAAATAATTAATACAAACGCATTTATGAATTTTCGTTTAAATCGTCGGCTATTTTCGAAATACCTTTGTATAACTGTCTGGCTCAAGGTGTCACAGGTGTTATAAATTAAATGCTTCGGTGTTTTATCGTAAGTTTACATTACAATATTCTGGAATATATTTATGAAATTTATTTAATTAATTAATAAAAAATAGCAATTTATATTAATTTAAGTAGGTATTTCTTTTTTATTTTGCTTTGGAATATTTCGTTTTTAAGTTCCATGATAGTACCAGGCAAATGGTACTCTTAGAATTATTTAAAAATATAAGATGTTAAAATTGTTATGTAATATAATATATTATTTGAAAAGATTAGTTCCACTGAGTTTGTTTCGCCGGTTCTTCTCAGTGGGCTTACCTTGGAACCGGTGGTAGATTCAATTGACGTTCAAAAAGATACTGTATTAGTACTATTTTGAATAAAAAATTTTGATTTTGATTTTGATACCGACCAAGGGTGAGTCAGACTCGCGCAGGAAGGGTTCCGTACATTTATAATACTACTTTATATAAAAATAACTGTATAATTGGCCTTTATTATTTCACGTAGTTTGGAATTAGTTTAAAGTAAGTTTTGTAAGAAGTAGTGCCATGCTGCTTTGCATTCGAATTGGGCCGACACGACCGGGGCGGTACGTCTCGTTTATCGTATCGGCGTCAAGTGACAGCTATGCTGTTGCGTTTCGTGTGGCTTGTGAGTTTCCGGTGGCGTATAGGGGGGATAGGGAAAAGGATTGCAACGCATCTGCATAGATATTGGTTGTGTGGATGTCTATGGGCGTCGGTAGTCTTCGGCTCCGACTGCTCGAATGTCTCCTTATGACAAAAAAAAGGTAAAACAGAAAAGACCATTAATAGAGAAACGAAGAGAAAAGAATATGATTGGTCACCTGATACGAGATGATCCGTTTTTCAAAAATATCATAGAAGGAAGGATTGAGGGAAAGAGAGAAAGAGGTAGACCAAGGAGAACTTATATGGAACAGATAAAGGAGAAGGTACAGGTCGTATCGTATCAGGAGGTGAAGGTGTTGGCGGAGAGAAGGAAGGATTGGCGACTGCTCCACCGACAAGAACAAGGCTCTTAAATAGAGAGTGAGAGAGAGAGCATTTTCCCGCGGTTTCACGCATCCTAAAGTTGAAGAAAAAAATCTCCGAAAATAAATACCACAACCGACGCCAGGATGCCGTGTGGTCGCAGACTGCACGGTTGGCGTGGGGCAACCCCCCACTTTATAAATCAAAAGTGAGCCGAATGGGCTCACTCTAATCCGATGTAGTATTAGGGCCTTCGGGCCGTTAGCATAGATCCATCCGAAAAAAAAGAAAATAAATACCTTGTAATGTTGTCAAATGTAAAAAGATTATTCAAATCCCACCGATAGCCTCGGAGTAACGTGTTAAAAAAAAACAAATTATAAATTAGCGCCCCGGTTTCGCCCGCGTACCTTCCAGTCCCCACACTTCTAAGTGTGGGAATAAATTTAATTATAGCCTATGTGATTTTAAGTTAACATGTTTATTTTCGTTACTAAAATTATTTAAACCGGGATATTTACCATTTTTTTAACTTTTATTACACGGAGCTCAATATTTCAACATTATCTACGAATTCTGATCCGTCGTAGATAGGAGTGTAGCTTCTTTTTTTTTTTTGGTCTGCAGCGGAAATTTGCAGCCCAAACCATAGCTAGGACCGGGGTTGGTTTTAAACCTAGCAGTGTGTGGGGTTCGCACTTGGGCAGTGTCGTTACCCACTAAAACCGCTGCAAGCGCCCTCCGCCGCCTTTTTGAGGGTCCCGGATCTTGCAGGCAACACAGGACCCTCGGCGACATGCTGACCCCGGCGAGAGGCCAGACTCCTCCTCGAAAGGGGGGACTGCTCGGCCGTTCGTTTTCACGATACTTTTAGCAGTCCCCGACGACGTTGTGCCTATCTGGACCCAGGTTAACCCCAGCCTCGGCCCGACACGAGCACAGGGACGTTACTGGAGGCGCATTAAGTAGCGCCTCCTACGCACCCCTGTTCGTCGCCTGCGGTGGGAGGCCTCGTCGGCGGCCTCCTCTCTCACCCGCTCATCGGCCTCCTTCTGGGACATTACTGCTTCACAGAAGGAGACCATTCAGGACACGTCACGTCATTGCGGAGCATCGCGGTCATGATGCTCGGCAAAGACAAGTCCCCTCCGATAACTGACGTCAGATAGTGACACAGCGCCGCCCATCTCGGGCACACCTCTAGAGTGTGCTGGGCCGAGTCCACCGCCGCGCCACAATCGTGACATACAGTTGCCGGCTCCCTTTGGGCCGTCCGGCACAGGTACTCACCGAAGCAGCCATGCCCGGTGAGCACCTGTGTCAGACGGAAGGTGAGGGGTTTGCGTTTACGACGCATCAACCGCTCGGGGACCGGACGCAGGGCAACCGTTAGGCGTTTGCCATACGGCTCCCACGCCAGGTCCTCTCCCCACCTCAGCATTAACGCCTCTTGCCCTAGTCGGCGGACCCGCAGAATCCCGTCCAGCGTCAGGCTCTCGTTGAGAGACCTCCTATCGGAGACATAGGAGTGCACCTCAGCAAGAACTTCCGCCACAAGTTCCCACGGGGGGTCGCCGGCTAGGGCAGTTGCTGCTGCCCACGATATCGTACGATACCCCCGAATCACTCTTACCGCGATGACCCGCTGCGCCGAGCGCAGCGGGTAATAACTCCGCGCGGTAAGGTGACCCGGCCAAATGGGAGCACCGTATGTCGCCATACTCCGGCAAACACCGGAGTATAGCTGCCTGCAGGCGGCGCTGGGTCCTCCGAGGTTCGGGAGGAGTCTGCCCAGCGCAATCGCCGCCTTTACGACCTTCGGACCCAACTGTGCGAAGTGTGGGCCGAAGGTCCATCCTCCATCAAGGATGAGCCCCAGATATTTAATATGGGTGCTCATCCTGATCCTCACCCCTCCGATCTGGAGGGCAGCCCCCGGAGGGGGTCCTTTCCACCCGGTCCCGCGAAAGAGAAGAGCTTCGGTCTTAGATCCATCACCATAAACCACCTATTTATTTATTCGGAATGCGCGATCCATCTAGTCGGTTAATGAAGTTGAGATTGGTATAAGAGGAGTATGACTTTGTACTTGAATATTTAAAAGGGAAAAATAATGCCGTAGCGGACGCACTATCTCGTTTACAAATAACGTCCAAAGAGTTAAAGGAGATGAACGAATATAATATAAATGTTATGACACGAGGTCAAAGGTTAAGACAAGCGCAGGATGCTATTATTTCTAATGACGACTGGCCTGATCAACCAAGAGTTGTAGAAATACATAGTAGACCGAAGCATTTTACAGAATTGCGTTTTATAAGTGCTTATGAATTAATTCATATTAATACACTTTATCGATACAACATTTTTTTTAGAAATATTTTAAGTATGTATTTCGAGTCGTAAATATTTCTTTTTTTTAAGTTTCTTCAAAGAGTAGTATTATCGACGCGCCGTGCCTACTTTGAACACTATTGTGAATTGTGATGTTTATTCTAAAGACAAGTTTTTGACAAAACTTTTATGAAATATTTATCTCCCAAAATACATACTTAAAATATTCCTAAAAAAAATAGTATATTGATCATAAATATATTCATAAATACAATTTTAGATATATCGTATAATGTATGTGAAATTGATGATAAAATCGATTTCACAATCACTAGTATTTTTTATACAGGCAATAACTGTGAACTGTCAAACGTTTAAAACAAACAACAACCGTGACATGTAAGCTCAAAAGACAAAAACCTATTTTAGCTATAGTTTAATTGACTGTTCTCTTGATAGTATAGGGGACATAAAACAATATTATTGTATTTGTCTAGTAGGGAAAAGAACAGTGGGTTGCTGTTTGTCATGTAATATCAATAATATGGTACCTAAGCTGGGTAAGACATCAAGAGAATTTGATAACACCTGCACAGTATTTAGATGATATTTTAATTGTTTACGATGAAGTTGGTAATAAATCAATAAAAAATAAAATGTTTTTAATTCAAACTCGTCTTCTTGAATAATAACCGTATGAAACATCTTAGATCTAGTTGGATGTTGGTTGGATGGCGTAATTAATAGTTTCCCTACAATAATATCTGGTATATTCTTTGGTAAATCTAATCTACAACGAGGTCTTATAATTATTTTCCTAAAGTAACAGTAGAATATGGACTATGAATATTTTATAAACAAGCTAGAATATCATTTTTTGTTCAATCAAAAACACCCTACAACTTTTTTCTCCCATGGATCAGTCATGAAAATTTTAGTTTTTTCGAACAAGTATGAACATATAAATAAAATAATAAAGTAATTGTTACTGTAACGTCGGGCCCAACTTTCTATGAACTTTCGCCCGTCTCCATTTCTGAGTAAATTGAAACTCTTCAATTTGATAATTAACCAATCAGAAACTTTAAAATATTAATGTTGCCTCCCTAAATATATGTATTTGGTGTGACCATTGAACACTTGGTTCAAGTTTAATAGGGATGTTGACATTTTTCATAAATGTTTATAGATCATTTATAAATATCTAATAGAGGCGTAAATAGTATTAACTTTTGCTTAAATACGTCTAATGCCTATAAAATCTTGCATTTTATAATGCATTTTAAATTTCGCTCCAAAACGCTAACACTTGTCACGTGACGTCATATGTTGTTAAACATCGTAAAAATAATAAAATGATTCTAGTTGTCGTTAATAAAAAATGGCTTCTAAGTTTTATAATTGTTGTACGGTGCCTATGTGTGTGTACACTGTCAAAACGCCTGAAAATTAGTTTTTACAATATGTACTGCGTACGGAAAATGGTGTATAAAAGTAAGTCAATATTTTTCCGCTTCCGCTAAATAGGAACAGGTGACGTCATTTCCGTTTATTATCACGTGACCTATTTTTAATTTTGTAACATTTTATTTATTAAATATTAATTTAATCAAATAAAAATAAGGGCAAATATAGATTTTTTCAGAATTCTATTTTGAGAAACTACCAATTAACATCAAAATTATATTTTTATATGAATACTGTCAACATCCCTATTGTACAAACTTGTCAAGTAAAGCATTTAATTTCGATTAAGTATTAAATAGGTACCTATAATTGTTAAAAAATAAATCACATATATTTTATATAAGAATAACAAGTCTTCAACATAAAACATGTAAAAATTTCATAGACATAAAAAAAACCAAAATAGCGCCATCTAACGCAATATAATAAGTGAAATCCCCTGATCCTCCCTGATCTTATTCTCGGGGCCTCCTCTAACCTCTTTGTTATTATTATTATTATTTTGTAACATACTTTATGTAATACGCTTTATTGAAGTAACATAAATAATCCTAATAATTACAGATATATGTTTGTTTCTCTTATCATTTTAGCAGATGCGTTCATTTACCCTTTTTATCTACTCAATATATATCATAATTATCGTTCGTAAGGAGTAAACTCCAATCGTGCGTCGGAGCTGACACACACACACTTTTTATTTTCTTTAATAATTTGAACTTAACTTCACTTTTGATTAAAAATCGATTATTATTACTATTAATTAGCGAATAACGAACAGCCCTATCGTGATGAATGGGAGGAAAATCCAACATTATCAGCGTGGCTATGTAAATATCGCGACGACAACTTCGGCGCTTTTTGCAAACACCAAAATATTGCCCGGATGGCTTAAATAAGTAAGTATAAATAAAAATTGTTCATAAATATGATTTATTTTATATACCAAATACCTAGAAAAAAATAATGTAGAATTTAGTAGAATTTCACACAGGGCTTTTTCATCTTATTTTGTTAATAACAATTGCAATTTTTTACCTGCACCAAAATCCTTCAAAAACATTTTTCTAGAGGTGATTCCGAATCCAATGAGCCATCGCTCATATTTTTAGGACCTTTATCTCTATTTTTCACGTTTTTGAACTTGTTGACTAGACTAATTATTTTAAGTTACAATTATTAAGGTGACACATTGTTAAACAATAATTCTAGTACCGGATATGCGCAGGGGACTGAGCGCAGGGGACTGAGCGTCCTGAGCGGGGCGAGGTTTGCCATACGCGCGAGCTTATAGCTAAAGGACTCATCTACTAACAAAGTTAAAAGGCTTAAACCGGTCCGGTTTGTCCATAAGATGTGAATCTCTTTTTATAAAGATGTATGTTTGAATTTTTTTTCTCTGTTACAAAAGTGTTACAAAAAATGATTAGGTAACTTTAAAAGTAACAAAATAAGGTTTTTATCATGAACTATTAGGTCACCAACTTATATTTTCATTCGTTTTGGAATTTCTGAAATAAATGGAGATTATTGACGTAAAATTTTCAATGCGTCCTCTCAATAAATGACATTAAAGCTTTAAACTTAAAGGTTTCCATTGTCTGTATGATATAGGAAGGTAATATTATCAATAGATGTCTATCATAAGAATAACATTGTAAATTATTTGCCAAACCAAAATCTAACGTTGCAAATTAATTCACAACCAGCTCGACGAGACTTTGTTTTTGTCGTCTGTGCGAAGCAACGCTAACAAATAAACAAAAATTTTTTTCCTTATTTTGTTCAATTATGTATAATTTTGTAAATTTAAGGGAATTCAAAACAACAGTAATTACGATATCAATTGCGTCAGTTTCAATATTTTACTATTAAGGTTGAACTAGTCGACGGCGCGAACTCTAACAAAATGATTGCTATCTCACCTGACATAGTGCGCGAACATGTGTGCTAGAATGAAATGCACAATGATTCATTCCGAAAATGTCCTTTTAGCAAAACAGTTATTAAAGAAATACTAATAAGTGTATCTTTTCAAAATAAATTTATTTTATCCTTTTAATAACTAAACTATATCTGTACGGGCTTTATTTTTGAGCTTTCGTGCTCGGTATACTATTTATTTACGCCCAAAGTTGGGCTAAAATCAGTGTTGAAATACGAAAGTTTAGAAGCTTGTATTTTTTAAATGTATATTTTTTTTACGATTTTGGGTATGTACACACATAGATAACGACGAGATCAATTGATATTATACTTAGTTTTTCATGGTCAACGTCAAACATTGTAGTAATTACTGTTCTGCGTTTGTATGGAAAGATGAGCGACTTGTGTAACCTTAAGTGAAGTTAGTCAAATATGTACTTAGCTTTTGTTAAGAATCTTCGAATTCACTACCTTCTGCCCTTGGTGGCCGAAGCTGTAGGCTTGGACGAAGGCGACAGATCAACGGGAGCGGGAGATTTTGAAATAAGAAATAACATTTTTGAAGTTATACTTCTTTTGGCGCGTTAGGGAATAATGATGAGAGTTTTTTACGATGCGCGCGCACACCGTCACAAAAAAAATCGACACCATGAAGTTAGCTATAGAACAATTTTCACATAATGACAGTATAGACGTCAGTATAAGCAAAAAAAAACATTCAGACGAATTGAAAACCTCCTCTTTTTTAAAAAAAGAGGAGGTAACCCACTGTAAGGACACAACTAAATAATGAAAAAACACACTGTAACCAGTGTAATGAAATTTTACTATGTAGGAGTATAACTTCTAACGCATGTACATAAGTGCACGCACACTTTTTTAATGAAGTGCCCTGAACGACGGACAGAAAACTCGGAATTCATTTCCGCAAGATTTCCAGGAAAGTTGGGTTTAATCGGAGATATTTTTAGATCACGTTTTCAAGGGAAACTTTTCAAGTTAGTCTAAATATAAAATAATTAATACAAACGCATTTATGAATTTTCGTTTAAATCGTCGGCTATTTTCGAAATACCTTTGTATAACTGTCTGGCTCAAGGTGTCACAGGTGTTATAAATTAAATGCTTCGGTGTTTTATCGTAAGTTTACATTACAATATTCTGGAATATATTTATGAAATTTATTTAATTAATTAATAAAAAATAGCAATTTATATTAATTTAAGTAGGTATTTCTTTTTTATTTTGCTTTGGAATATTTCGTTTTTAAGTTCCATGATAGTACCAGGCAAATGGTACTCTTAGAATTATTTAAAAATATAAGATGTTAAAATTGTTATGTAATATAATATATTATTTGAAAAGATTAGTTCCACTGAGTTTGTTTCGCCGGTTCTTCTCAGTGGGCTTACCTTGGAACCGGTGGTAGATTCAATTGACGTTCAAAAAGATACTGTATTAGTACTATTTTGAATAAAAAATTTTGATTTTGATTTTGATACCGACCAAGGGTGAGTCAGACTCGCGCAGGAAGGGTTCCGTACATTTATAATACTACTTTATATAAAAATAACTGTATAATTGGCCTTTATTATTTCACGTAGTTTGGAATTAGTTTAAAGTAAGTTTTGTAAGAAGTAGTGCCATGCTGCTTTGCATTCGAATTGGGCCGACACGACCGGGGCGGTACGTCTCGTTTATCGTATCGGCGTCAAGTGACAGCTATGCTGTTGCGTTTCGTGTGGCTTGTGAGTTTCCGGTGGCGTATAGGGGGGATAGGGAAAAGGATTGCAACGCATCTGCATAGATATTGGTTGTGTGGATGTCTATGGGCGTCGGTAGTCTTCGGCTCCGACTGCTCGAATGTCTCCTTATGACAAAAAAAAGGTAAAACAGAAAAGACCATTAATAGAGAAACGAAGAGAAAAGAATATGATTGGTCACCTGATACGAGATGATCCGTTTTTCAAAAATATCATAGAAGGAAGGATTGAGGGAAAGAGAGAAAGAGGTAGACCAAGGAGAACTTATATGGAACAGATAAAGGAGAAGGTACAGGTCGTATCGTATCAGGAGGTGAAGGTGTTGGCGGAGAGAAGGAAGGATTGGCGACTGCTCCACCGACAAGAACAAGGCTCTTAAATAGAGAGTGAGAGAGAGAGCATTTTCCCGCGGTTTCACGCATCCTAAAGTTGAAGAAAAAAATCTCCGAAAATAAATACCACAACCGACGCCAGGATGCCGTGTGGTCGCAGACTGCACGGTTGGCGTGGGGCAACCCCCCACTTTATAAATCAAAAGTGAGCCGAATGGGCTCACTCTAATCCGATGTAGTATTAGGGCCTTCGGGCCGTTAGCATAGATCCATCCGAAAAAAAAAGAAAATAAATACCTTGTAATGTTGTCAAATGTAAAAAGATTATTCAAATCCCACCGATAGCCTCGGAGTAACGTGTTAAAAAAAAACAAATTATAAATTAGCGCCCCGGTTTCGCCCGCGTACCTTCCAGTCCCCACACTTCTAAGTGTGGGAATAAATTTAATTATAGCCTATGTGATTTTAAGTTAACATGTTTATTTTCGTTACTAAAATTATTTAAACCGGGATATTTACCATTTTTTTAACTTTTATTACACGGAGCTCAATATTTCAACATTATCTACGAATTCTGATCCGTCGTAGATAGGAGTGTAGCTTCTTTTTTTTTTTTGGTCTGCAGCGGAAATTTGCAGCCCAAACCATAGCTAGGACCGGGGTTGGTTTTAAACCTAGCAGTGTGTGGGGTTCGCACTTGGGCAGTGTCGTTACCCACTAAAACCGCTGCAAGCGCCCTCCGCCGCCTTTTTGAGGGTCCCGGATCTTGCAGGCAACACAGGACCCTCGGCGACATGCTGACCCCGGCGAGAGGCCAGACTCCTCCTCGAAAGGGGGGACTGCTCGGCCGTTCGTTTTCACGATACTTTTAGCAGTCCCCGACGACGTTGTGCCTATCTGGACCCAGGTTAACCCCAGCCTCGGCCCGACACGAGCACAGGGACGTTACTGGAGGCGCATTAAGTAGCGCCTCCTACGCACCCCTGTTCGTCGCCTGCGGTGGGAGGCCTCGTCGGCGGCCTCCTCTCTCACCCGCTCATCGGCCTCCTTCTGGGACATTACTGCTTCACAGAAGGAGACCATTCAGGACACGTCACGTCATTGCGGAGCATCGCGGTCATGATGCTCGGCAAAGACAAGTCCCCTCCGATAACTGACGTCAGATAGTGACACAGCGCCGCCCATCTCGGGCACACCTCTAGAGTGTGCTGGGCCGAGTCCACCGCCGCGCCACAATCGTGACATACAGTTGCCGGCTCCCTTTGGGCCGTCCGGCACAGGTACTCACCGAAGCAGCCATGCCCGGTGAGCACCTGTGTCAGACGGAAGGTGAGGGGTTTGCGTTTACGACGCATCAACCGCTCGGGGACCGGACGCAGGGCAACCGTTAGGCGTTTGCCATACGGCTCCCACGCCAGGTCCTCTCCCCACCTCAGCATTAACGCCTCTTGCCCTAGTCGGCGGACCCGCAGAATCCCGTCCAGCGTCAGGCTCTCGTTGAGAGACCTCCTATCGGAGACATAGGAGTGCACCTCAGCAAGAACTTCCGCCACAAGTTCCCACGGGGGGTCGCCGGCTAGGGCAGTTGCTGCTGCCCACGATATCGTACGATACCCCCGAATCACTCTTACCGCGATGACCCGCTGCGCCGAGCGCAGCGGGTAATAACTCCGCGCGGTAAGGTGACCCGGCCAAATGGGAGCACCGTATGTCGCCATACTCCGGCAAACACCGGAGTATAGCTGCCTGCAGGCGGCGCTGGGTCCTCCGAGGTTCGGGAGGAGTCTGCCCAGCGCAATCGCCGCCTTTACGACCTTCGGACCCAACTGTGCGAAGTGTGGGCCGAAGGTCCATCCTCCATCAAGGATGAGCCCCAGATATTTAATATGGGTGCTCATCCTGATCCTCACCCCTCCGATCTGGAGGGCAGCCCCCGGAGGGGGTCCTTTCCACCCGGTCCCGCGAAAGAGAAGAGCTTCGGTCTTAGATCCATCACCATAAACCACCTATTTATTTATTCGGAATGCGCGATCCATCTAGTCGGTTAATGAAGTTGAGATTGGTATAAGAGGAGTATGACTTTGTACTTGAATATTTAAAAGGGAAAAATAATGCCGTAGCGGACGCACTATCTCGTTTACAAATAACGTCCAAAGAGTTAAAGGAGATGAACGAATATAATATAAATGTTATGACACGAGGTCAAAGGTTAAGACAAGCGCAGGATGCTATTATTTCTAATGACGACTGGCCTGATCAACCAAGAGTTGTAGAAATACATAGTAGACCGAAGCATTTTACAGAATTGCGTTTTATAAGTGCTTATGAATTAATTCATATTAATACACTTTATCGATACAACATTTTTTTTAGAAATATTTTAAGTATGTATTTCGAGTCGTAAATATTTCTTTTTTTTAAGTTTCTTCAAAGAGTAGTATTATCGACGCGCCGTGCCTACTTTGAACACTATTGTGAATTGTGATGTTTATTCTAAAGACA
Source organism: Helleia helle (assembly GCA_963853865.1). Taxonomy (NCBI): domain Eukaryota; kingdom Metazoa; phylum Arthropoda; class Insecta; order Lepidoptera; family Lycaenidae; genus Helleia; species Helleia helle. Next base: position 8,411,974 of record OY971433.1, on the reverse strand, counting down.
AGTTTTTGACAAAACTTTTATGAAATATTTATCTCCCAAAATACATACTTAAAATATTCCTAAAAAAAATAGTATATTGATCATAAATATATTCATAAATACAATTTTAGATATATCGTATAATGTATGTGAAATTGATGATAAAATCGATTTCACAATCACTAGTATTTTTTATACAGGCAATAACTGTGAACTGTCAAACGTTTAAAACAAACAACAACCGTGACATGTAAGCTCAAAAGACAAAAACCTATTTTAGCTATAGTTTAATTGACTGTTCTCTTGATAGTATAGGGGACATAAAACAATATTATTGTATTTGTCTAGTAGGGAAAAGAACAGTGGGTTGCTGTTTGTCATGTAATATCAATAATATGGTACCTAAGCTGGGTAAGACATCAAGAGAATTTGATAACACCTGCACAGTATTTAGATGATATTTTAATTGTTTACGATGAAGTTGGTAATAAATCAATAAAAAATAAAATGTTTTTAATTCAAACTCGTCTTCTTGAATAATAACCGTATGAAACATCTTAGATCTAGTTGGATGTTGGTTGGATGGCGTAATTAATAGTTTCCCTACAATAATATCTGGTATATTCTTTGGTAAATCTAATCTACAACGAGGTCTTATAATTATTTTCCTAAAGTAACAGTAGAATATGGACTATGAATATTTTATAAACAAGCTAGAATATCATTTTTTGTTCAATCAAAAACACCCTACAACTTTTTTCTCCCATGGATCAGTCATGAAAATTTTAGTTTTTTCGAACAAGTATGAACATATAAATAAAATAATAAAGTAATTGTTACTGTAACGTCGGGCCCAACTTTCTATGAACTTTCGCCCGTCTCCATTTCTGAGTAAATTGAAACTCTTCAATTTGATAATTAACCAATCAGAAACTTTAAAATATTAATGTTGCCTCCCTAAATATATGTATTTGGTGTGACCATTGAACACTTGGTTCAAGTTTAATAGGGATGTTGACATTTTTCATAAATGTTTATAGATCATTTATAAATATCTAATAGAGGCGTAAATAGTATTAACTTTTGCTTAAATACGTCTAATGCCTATAAAATCTTGCATTTTATAATGCATTTTAAATTTCGCTCCAAAACGCTAACACTTGTCACGTGACGTCATATGTTGTTAAACATCGTAAAAATAATAAAATGATTCTAGTTGTCGTTAATAAAAAATGGCTTCTAAGTTTTATAATTGTTGTACGGTGCCTATGTGTGTGTACACTGTCAAAACGCCTGAAAATTAGTTTTTACAATATGTACTGCGTACGGAAAATGGTGTATAAAAGTAAGTCAATATTTTTCCGCTTCCGCTAAATAGGAACAGGTGACGTCATTTCCGTTTATTATCACGTGACCTATTTTTAATTTTGTAACATTTTATTTATTAAATATTAATTTAATCAAATAAAAATAAGGGCAAATATAGATTTTTTCAGAATTCTATTTTGAGAAACTACCAATTAACATCAAAATTATATTTTTATATGAATACTGTCAACATCCCTATTGTACAAACTTGTCAAGTAAAGCATTTAATTTCGATTAAGTATTAAATAGGTACCTATAATTGTTAAAAAATAAATCACATATATTTTATATAAGAATAACAAGTCTTCAACATAAAACATGTAAAAATTTCATAGACATAAAAAAAACCAAAATAGCGCCATCTAACGCAATATAATAAGTGAAATCCCCTGATCCTCCCTGATCTTATTCTCGGGGCCTCCTCTAACCTCTTTGTTATTATTATTATTATTTTGTAACATACTTTATGTAATACGCTTTATTGAAGTAACATAAATAATCCTAATAATTACAGATATATGTTTGTTTCTCTTATCATTTTAGCAGATGCGTTCATTTACCCTTTTTATCTACTCAATATATATCATAATTATCGTTCGTAAGGAGTAAACTCCAATCGTGCGTCGGAGCTGACACACACACACTTTTTATTTTCTTTAATAATTTGAACTTAACTTCACTTTTGATTAAAAATCGATTATTATTACTATTAATTAGCGAATAACGAACAGCCCTATCGTGATGAATGGGAGGAAAATCCAACATTATCAGCGTGGCTATGTAAATATCGCGACGACAACTTCGGCGCTTTTTGCAAACACCAAAATATTGCCTCGGATGGCTTAAATAAGTAAGTATAAATAAAAATTGTTCATAAATATGATTTATTTTATATACCAAATACCTAGAAAAAAATAATGTAGAATTTAGTAGAATTTCACACAGGGCTTTTTCATCTTATTTTGTTAATAACAATTGCAATTTTTTACCTGCACCAAAATCCTTCAAAAACATTTTTCTAGAGGTGATTCCGAATCCAATGAGCCATCGCTCATATTTTTAGGACCTTTATCTCTATTTTTCACGTTTTTGAACTTGTTGACTAGACTAATTATTTTAAGTTACAATTATTAAGGTGACACATTGTTAAACAATAATTCTAGTACCGGATATGCGCAGGGGACTGAGCGCAGGGGACTGAGCGTCCTGAGCGGGGCGAGGTTTGCCATACGCGCGAGCTTATAGCTAAAGGACTCATCTACTAACAAAGTTAAAAGGCTTAAACCGGTCCGGTTTGTCCATAAGATGTGAATCTCTTTTTATAAAGATGTATGTTTGAATTTTTTTTCTCTGTTACAAAAGTGTTACAAAAAATGATTAGGTAACTTTAAAAGTAACAAAATAAGGTTTTTATCATGAACTATTAGGTCACCAACTTATATTTTCATTCGTTTTGGAATTTCTGAAATAAATGGAGATTATTGACGTAAAATTTTCAATGCGTCCTCTCAATAAATGACATTAAAGCTTTAAACTTAAAGGTTTCCATTGTCTGTATGATATAGGAAGGTAATATTATCAATAGATGTCTATCATAAGAATAACATTGTAAATTATTTGCCAAACCAAAATCTAACGTTGCAAATTAATTCACAACCAGCTCGACGAGACTTTGTTTTTGTCGTCTGTGCGAAGCAACGCTAACAAATAAACAAAAATTTTTTTCCTTATTTTGTTCAATTATGTATAATTTTGTAAATTTAAGGGAATTCAAAACAACAGTAATTACGATATCAATTGCGTCAGTTTCAATATTTTACTATTAAGGTTGAACTAGTCGACGGCGCGAACTCTAACAAAATGATTGCTATCTCACCTGACATAGTGCGCGAACATGTGTGCTAGAATGAAATGCACAATGATTCATTCCGAAAATGTCCTTTTAGCAAAACAGTTATTAAAGAAATACTAATAAGTGTATCTTTTCAAAATAAATTTATTTTATCCTTTTAATAACTAAACTATATCTGTACGGGCTTTATTTTTGAGCTTTCGTGCTCGGTATACTATTTATTTACGCCCAAAGTTGGGCTAAAATCAGTGTTGAAATACGAAAGTTTAGAAGCTTGTATTTTTTAAATGTATATTTTTTTTACGATTTTGGGTATGTACACACATAGATAACGACGAGATCAATTGATATTATACTTAGTTTTTCATGGTCAACGTCAAACATTGTAGTAATTACTGTTCTGCGTTTGTATGGAAAGATGAGCGACTTGTGTAACCTTAAGTGAAGTTAGTCAAATATGTACTTAGCTTTTGTTAAGAATCTTCGAATTCACTACCTTCTGCCCTTGGTGGCCGAAGCTGTAGGCTTGGACGAAGGCGACAGATCAACGGGAGCGGGAGATTTTGAAATAAGAAATAACATTTTTGAAGTTATACTTCTTTTGGCGCGTTAGGGAATAATGATGAGAGTTTTTTACGATGCGCGCGCACACCGTCACAAAAAAAATCGACACCATGAAGTTAGCTATAGAACAATTTTCACATAATGACAGTATAGACGTCAGTATAAGCAAAAAAAAACATTCAGACGAATTGAAAACCTCCTCTTTTTTAAAAAAAGAGGAGGTAACCCACTGTAAGGACACAACTAAATAATGAAAAAACACACTGTAACCAGTGTAATGAAATTTTACTATGTAGGAGTATAACTTCTAACGCATGTACATAAGTGCACGCACACTTTTTTAATGAAGTGCCCTGAACGACGGACAGAAAACTCGGAATTCATTTCCGCAAGATTTCCAGGAAAGTTGGGTTTAATCGGAGATATTTTTAGATCACGTTTTCAAGGGAAACTTTTCAAGTTAGTCTAAATATAAAATAATTAATACAAACGCATTTATGAATTTTCGTTTAAATCGTCGGCTATTTTCGAAATACCTTTGTATAACTGTCTGGCTCAAGGTGTCACAGGTGTTATAAATTAAATGCTTCGGTGTTTTATCGTAAGTTTACATTACAATATTCTGGAATATATTTATGAAATTTATTTAATTAATTAATAAAAAATAGCAATTTATATTAATTTAAGTAGGTATTTCTTTTTTATTTTGCTTTGGAATATTTCGTTTTTAAGTTCCATGATAGTACCAGGCAAATGGTACTCTTAGAATTATTTAAAAATATAAGATGTTAAAATTGTTATGTAATATAATATATTATTTGAAAAGATTAGTTCCACTGAGTTTGTTTCGCCGGTTCTTCTCAGTGGGCTTACCTTGGAACCGGTGGTAGATTCAATTGACGTTCAAAAAGATACTGTATTAGTACTATTTTGAATAAAAAATTTTGATTTTGATTTTGATACCGACCAAGGGTGAGTCAGACTCGCGCAGGAAGGGTTCCGTACATTTATAATACTACTTTATATAAAAATAACTGTATAATTGGCCTTTATTATTTCACGTAGTTTGGAATTAGTTTAAAGTAAGTTTTGTAAGAAGTAGTGCCATGCTGCTTTGCATTCGAATTGGGCCGACACGACCGGGGCGGTACGTCTCGTTTATCGTATCGGCGTCAAGTGACAGCTATGCTGTTGCGTTTCGTGTGGCTTGTGAGTTTCCGGTGGCGTATAGGGGGGATAGGGAAAAGGATTGCAACGCATCTGCATAGATATTGGTTGTGTGGATGTCTATGGGCGTCGGTAGTCTTCGGCTCCGACTGCTCGAATGTCTCCTTATGACAAAAAAAAGGTAAAACAGAAAAGACCATTAATAGAGAAACGAAGAGAAAAGAATATGATTGGTCACCTGATACGAGATGATCCGTTTTTCAAAAATATCATAGAAGGAAGGATTGAGGGAAAGAGAGAAAGAGGTAGACCAAGGAGAACTTATATGGAACAGATAAAGGAGAAGGTACAGGTCGTATCGTATCAGGAGGTGAAGGTGTTGGCGGAGAGAAGGAAGGATTGGCGACTGCTCCACCGACAAGAACAAGGCTCTTAAATAGAGAGTGAGAGAGAGAGCATTTTCCCGCGGTTTCACGCATCCTAAAGTTGAAGAAAAAAATCTCCGAAAATAAATACCACAACCGACGCCAGGATGCCGTGTGGTCGCAGACTGCACGGTTGGCGTGGGGCAACCCCCCACTTTATAAATCAAAAGTGAGCCGAATGGGCTCACTCTAATCCGATGTAGTATTAGGGCCTTCGGGCCGTTAGCATAGATCCATCCGAAAAAAAAAGAAAATAAATACCTTGTAATGTTGTCAAATGTAAAAAGATTATTCAAATCCCACCGATAGCCTCGGAGTAACGTGTTAAAAAAAAACAAATTATAAATTAGCGCCCCGGTTTCGCCCGCGTACCTTCCAGTCCCCACACTTCTAAGTGTGGGAATAAATTTAATTATAGCCTATGTGATTTTAAGTTAACATGTTTATTTTCGTTACTAAAATTATTTAAACCGGGATATTTACCATTTTTTTAACTTTTATTACACGGAGCTCAATATTTCAACATTATCTACGAATTCTGATCCGTCGTAGATAGGAGTGTAGCTTCTTTTTTTTTTTTGGTCTGCAGCGGAAATTTGCAGCCCAAACCATAGCTAGGACCGGGGTTGGTTTTAAACCTAGCAGTGTGTGGGGTTCGCACTTGGGCAGTGTCGTTACCCACTAAAACCGCTGCAAGCGCCCTCCGCCGCCTTTTTGAGGGTCCCGGATCTTGCAGGCAACACAGGACCCTCGGCGACATGCTGACCCCGGCGAGAGGCCAGACTCCTCCTCGAAAGGGGGGACTGCTCGGCCGTTCGTTTTCACGATACTTTTAGCAGTCCCCGACGACGTTGTGCCTATCTGGACCCAGGTTAACCCCAGCCTCGGCCCGCCCCCCAAAGACAAGTCCCCTCCGATAACTGACGTCAGATAGTGACACAGCGCCGCCCATCTCGGGCACACCTCTAGAGTGTGCTGGGCCGAGTCCACCGCCGCGCCACAATCGTGACATACAGTTGCCGGCTCCCTTTGGGCCGTCCGGCACAGGTACTCACCGAAGCAGCCATGCCCGGTGAGCACCTGTGTCAGACGGAAGGTGAGGGGTTTGCGTTTACGACGCATCAACCGCTCGGGGACCGGACGCAGGGCAACCGTTAGGCGTTTGCCATACGGCTCCCACGCCAGGTCCTCTCCCCACCTCAGCATTAACGCCTCTTGCCCTAGTCGGCGGACCCGCAGAATCCCGTCCAGCGTCAGGCTCTCGTTGAGAGACCTCCTATCGGAGACATAGGAGTGCACCTCAGCAAGAACTTCCGCCACAAGTTCCCACGGGGGGTCGCCGGCTAGGGCAGTTGCTGCTGCCCACGATATCGTACGATACCCCCGAATCACTCTTACCGCGATGACCCGCTGCGCCGAGCGCAGCGGGTAATAACTCCGCGCGGTAAGGTGACCCGGCCAAATGGGAGCACCGTATGTCGCCATACTCCGGCAAACACCGGAGTATAGCTGCCTGCAGGCGGCGCTGGGTCCTCCGAGGTTCGGGAGGAGTCTGCCCAGCGCAATCGCCGCCTTTACGACCTTCGGACCCAACTGTGCGAAGTGTGGGCCGAAGGTCCATCCTCCATCAAGGATGAGCCCCAGATATTTAATATGGGTGCTCATCCTGATCCTCACCCCTCCGATCTGGAGGGCAGCCCCCGGAGGGGGTCCTTTCCACCCGGTCCCGCGAAAGAGAAGAGCTTCGGTCTTAGATCCATCACCATAAACCACCTATTTATTTATTCGGAATGCGCGATCCATCTAGTCGGTTAATGAAGTTGAGATTGGTATAAGAGGAGTATGACTTTGTACTTGAATATTTAAAAGGGAAAAATAATGCCGTAGCGGACGCACTATCTCGTTTACAAATAACGTCCAAAGAGTTAAAGGAGATGAACGAATATAATATAAATGTTATGACACGAGGTCAAAGGTTAAGACAAGCGCAGGATGCTATTATTTCTAATGACGACTGGCCTGATCAACCAAGAGTTGTAGAAATACATAGTAGACCGAAGCATTTTACAGAATTGCGTTTTATAAGTGCTTATGAATTAAGGCGACATCGAAACTTAAGAGAAATTCAATTAGAGAGGCCTTGTGCCATCGATGAATACGATTTTTATTAATTTAGCTTCTCGATCACAACTTACGCCAGGCGAATTTGTGAGAGAACTGAATGTATTTTGTGAGAAAATCAATATAAACGAAGTGTATGTCATTAAAAATGATAATAAATTTTTTTTATAGAGAAAATGATAAAATAAATAAGGAAAATAAGTAAATGGTCCGGACCACGAGTATGTATTTTGAATGACATTAAAAGAATAATTAATGAAGATGACCAACGTGTGATTTTAAACGACTTCCATCTTCTGCCCACTAGTGGCCACGCGGGCATAAGACGGATGGTTAATAATATTAAGAAATATTATTTTTGGCCGAAAATTGAGGCTGATGTAACTGAGTTTGTAAAAAGATGCGACAAATGCCAGAAACAAAAACATTCTTCACATAAAACTAAAGAAACAATGTCTATTACTTCTACGGCAAATTCAGCTTTCGAAAAAATATATTTAGATACTAGCTGTTGCCCGCAGCTTCGCCCGCGTTTACTTAGATTTACAGCCGTTCGGATTGATGATGATTATTTTTATGGCCAAAGTTACGCCTTATAACGTCAGCTATCTGCCAGTAAAAGCCTCGTCAAAATCGGCTTAGCCGTTTTAGATATTAATCGGAACAAACAGACGGACAAAAATAGTTTTTCTTAATGTAAGTGCAGTATATTATTTCATAGATTTTAACCGCGACTTCGTCCGCGTATAAGAAGTATTGTTTTAAATCTTATTTTTCAAATAAAGTAGTAGTAGTCATGCTGCTTTGCAACCGAATTGGGCCGGCACAACCGTGGTGGTACCTCTCGCTCACATAACACCGGCGTCAAGTGACAGCTATGCTGTCGCGTTTCGTGCGGTTTGTGAATTTCTGGTGGCCCATTGGGAGGTATAGGGAAAAGGAGGGCAACGCATCTGCATAACTTTTGGCTGTGCCGATGTCTATGGCCATCGGTAGTCACCTCCGGCTCCGACTGCTCGGTTGCCTCCATGTGACATAAAAAAAAATGGTTCCAATTTACAAACTATAATAATTTAAAGAATACTATTTACTTCGACCACTGTAAGGCCCGATAGTACGTTTTTATAAAATATATTTATTTAATTTAGTAGTACATTTTTATTATATTTAAATATTTTTTACGGATTTAACGCGGTTTATTAAGATTTTTAAATGCCCGACGTTTCGGATACTTTCCAGCAACCATGTTCATGGGAGGATTGAGGTGTCAGACGTCCTATAGTATTTATTTTGTGTCCTAACGATACAAAATTATTCGTAACTACCCTATGTACATCAATATTTTAATTCAAATTAGTACCTACTACCAGCAAAAAAACTACGAAAACGTTATATTTTTTATTCATATGTTTTATTATTGTTCCTAGCATTGTTTATAAATAGTACTTTGTCATTTATTGCAATTTTAAATGATTAAATAATTAAATAAAAACATATTGGATATAAATTACGAAGAACCTAAAACTAAAAACCTTAAAAAATATAATATAATAACTTAAGTATATTAATAAAAAGGAGTCCCTTTAGGCAAGGTTCCGAAGATTTTCACAGCGTTCCCCCTTTGAATTGCTAGACTAATTCTTTGTCCGAGGTAGCTGCCAGCTCTTCGGTCTCCTGTGATGTTGACTAACCTTTTTGTTATTTCCTTAAAGAGCCTTAAAACGCTAGGACCCCACGGACCAAGGGTCTCGACACCGAATGGGACAAAATCATATTCGGAGCCTAGACCCCTGTATTTGCATATTTTAGCTTTTTCAGCCGCTTCATAATTATATATAAGTATTCCTTTTTTATAATATAATGAATTCTATTAATAAATCATTTTTGGATAAATTACTAATATATGAATACTTCATTAAAAACGCGTGCAATACAAAAGTGCGATCCTCATAAGGATTCGCATCTTGTAATGGATAGCGTGATCTACATTTTGTGTTAACGCCATCTATTGACACATCTAAAAAACTTCTTTTTACACTAATTATTATACATCTTATATCTTACCTAGGGTCTCAAACTATCTCCATATCAAATTTCACTCCAATCGGTTTAGTGGTTTAACAAATACACAGTCCCGGCGTTTTAGCTGCACAACTCCCGTTCCCGTGGGATTTTCAGGATAGCAACTATTTTAAGTCCTACGTTAAGTTCCAAAGTATCTTCATACCAAATCTCACCCAAATCTGTTCCGTGGTTTAGAAGATAGACAGTCCCGGGTTTTACCCACATAGGTCCCGTTCCCGTGGGATTTTTAGGATAAAAACTATTTTAAATCCTACGTTAAGTTCCAAAGTATCTTCATATCAAATTTCACACAAATCTGTGCCGTGGTTTAGAAGATAGATAGTCCCGGGGTCTTACGCGCATAGTTCCCATTCCCGTGGGATTTTCAGGATAAGATTAATTTTAAGTCCTACGTTAAGTTTCGAAGTACCTTCATATTAAATTTCACCCAAATCTGTTCCGTGGTTTAGAAGATAGTCTGTCTCGCGTATTACCCGCATAGGTCCCGTTCCCGTGGGATTTTCAGGATAAAATCTATTTATTGTCCTATGTTAATTTTCAAAGTATCTTCATATCAAATTTCACCCAAATCTGTCCCGTAGTTCAGAAGATAGATAGTCCCGGGGTTTTACCCGCATAAATCCCGTTCCCGTAGGATTTCCGGGATAAAAACGATCCTATGTCCTTTCTCGAGTTTCAAGCTATCTTTGTGCCAAATTTCATCCAAATCTGTTCAGCGGTTTAGGCGTGAAGAAGAGACAGACAGACAGACAGACAGAGTTACTTTCGCATTTATAATATTAGTAAGGATAAGGATAGTAGGTCCTATGGACAGAGATAATAATAATTACGCATATATTTTAACAATACAATGTGAATTAAGTAAATATATTGAGGGTTATCCTTTATTTTCAAAAAGTGCATTTGAGGCAGCTAGAAGTTTCGTTAACAACTTTATTCTTAGGAATAGCGTACCAAAAGAAATAGCGACGGATCGAGGGACAGAGTTCTTGTCACAGACAATGAAAGAGGTATGTAAACTTTTGAATATTGGCCAGTTACAGTCTACTGCTTACCATCATGAAAGTATCGGAGCCCTGGAGAACTCTCACAAACATATGGGTAATTATTTGCGAATTCAAACCGAAAACCACCCAGAGGCATGGAGTACTTGGCTTCCATTTTGGTGTTTCTCATATAATACCGCGGTTCATACCGAAACTAAGTTTACGCCCTTCGAATTAGTCTTTGGTAAAAAAGCAAAATTAAAAATTTTGAAAAAAACCCACGACGGTTAAAACATAATTGAAAAATGATAAAATAATTAAAAAACCCCGACATTTAAACAACAGAGTATCAGTTTTCATAGCACTTCCCTACGCACCTATTTAGTTCTCGAAGACGTAGATGTGGCAATAACATATTATTCAAGTCCCTATGAACTTAATATAAAACCCAATATAATCCGTCGGGGGCTGCCATTGAATGGACTAGATTTGTAGTTTTATAGTAACGTGAATAATTTGGAGATATTTTATTGCTATACTTATATTTCTTCAAATTTAAAACAGTGATGAAACCGCATAAAAATTTGACTAGTAGTTTTGGAGAGAAATGGGAACATTTTTTTCGTTTTTTACGTTTATTATCTCTAGTTGCATAAATTCTTTAAATCGAGGATTTTTTAATTATTTTATTATTTTTCAATTACCTGCATTTTAACCATTGTGGGTTTTTTATGTGTAATTTTGCTTTTTTATATTTATGTTGAAGTTTAAAATAGTGATGGCAGACCCCGACGGATTATATTGGGTTTTATATTAAGTTCATAGTGACTTGAATAATATGTTATTGCCACATCTACATCTTCGAGAACTAAATAGGTGCGTAGGGAAGTGTTATGAAAACTGATACTCTGTTGTTTAAATGTCGGGGTTTTTTAATTATTTTATCATTTTTCAATTATGTTTTAACCGTCGTGGGTTTTTTTCAAAATTTTTAATTAACCAAACCCTATAATGAATACCGCATGAAAATCGGACTAGATATTACTGCAGCGTCACCTAGTGAGTTAATATCGTAACACCTATTTAAAAATCTTCACTAATCAACCACAAACCCATTATTAAAATGCCGTATCCAAATCGGACCAGTAGTTTTGGTTTTGTAAAAACAATGTTTACTGCCCCCTAGTGAGGTGTCACCGTAACACATTTTTAAGAACATGCAACAGAATTTAAACCGAACCTATAACCGGAAACCACATCCAAAACGAACTTAGTAGTAGTTTCACAAACAAAATATTATGTTTTCTGCAGCGCCCCCTGTAGGGCTAGCATACGCGCACGACAAAATTGTATCTACCCCTTTTCTCGTATTACTTATATGAAATAATACGAGAAAAGGCGTAGACAAAATTTTGTCGTGCACGCATGCTACTGATGAATTTTCATCGTCATAAAAAATATATGAATATCCACCAATAAAACCAGAACCCACCACTGAATGAAAACCGCATCAAAACATTATTAATATTTACTGCAGCGCCCCCTGGTAAGTCGTAATTGTAACACCTATCTGATAACATGCACCAATTAAATCCAAACCCATAATTGAAAACCGCATCAAAATCAGACTAGTAGTTTTGGAGAAAAAATGCAGCATTATTTTGTACAAATAAATGTTTACTGCAGCGCCCCCTGGTGAGTCGTCACCGTAACACATTTAAGAACACATACCACAATTAAACCCGAACCTATCACCGAAAATCGTATCTAAAGCGGACTAGTAGTTTTGGTTTTCCACAAACAAACATTTACTTCAGCGACCCCTGGTGAGTTTTCATCGTAACACATAATACAAGAACATGCACCGATCAAACCAGAACCCATCACTGAATTAAAACCGCATCAAAACAAATGTTTACTGCAGCGCCCCCTGGTGGGTTGTAATTGTAACACCTATCTAAGAACATGCACCAATCAAACCCAAACCCATCATTGAAATTCGTATCAAAATTAAAATAGTAGTTTTGGAGAAAAATGGCAACATTGGATTGTACAAAAAACGCTTACTGCAGTGCCCTCTAGTGAGTTATCAACTTAATATCTATCTAATAATATGCACCAATCTAATCCGAACCCATCTCTGAAAACCGCATCAAAATCGGACAAGTAGTCTTGGAGATAAGCGGCAAAATAGGTTTACACACACAAACTGCCTCTCACCTCAAACGCATATACAGTCTCCGTTCCGTCGCGGGTAAAAAATGTATATTACCGTCCAATCTAGATTCCGGACAGGTAGACCCCTTATACAACTTTGATAGCTATCCGCTAGAGTTAAAATATAGACTTCAATTGTCACAGAAAGAAGCTCGTGATAATTTAATTACAAGTAAAAAAAATAGTAAATCCAAATATGATCGTAACATTAATCCTGTGTCATACAAACCAAACGATTTAATTTTAGTGAAGAATGAAACTGGTAATAAGTTTAAAAGTATCTACTCAGGTCCATACAAGGTTATAAGAGAATGTTCGCCAAATGTAGAAATTGTTAAGGATAAAAAAATGACATTATTCATAAAAATATAACTAAGCATTATTTTCCACCAATAGAATAAATTTACTATTAGCACCTATGTAATTAATTTAATGTAACATGTATCGTAATTCATAATATACCTTTGCTACAAGTACTTTAAACTGTGCTTATAAAATAAAGTATAATCTAAAATAATAATATTAGTAATAATGCTTATTTTGATAAACTGTAATATCTACATGTACTTAGGTATCTAAAATTAAGATACGTAAAAAATAAAATAATATATTGTATTTTTTTTAATGCGATGGAGATGAGATGTGTACAATGTACTCGTATGTAACTATGTATGTGTCTTGAATGTATTTAAAGGCGTATATTAACAGAATATAGGCAGTATTTAATCAGCATTCTTGGGTTTCATTTCTTTCCCAAGTCCCGTCTCTACAGTCTGACCCTAAGCCCTAACCTCTCTATGCGGCTGATCACGAGGTCGAGCCCAACCTCGGCCAGCCGCGCCGCCTCCTTGTAGTCTCGTCCCCGGGCGTAGACGAGGGTGTCATCCGCATAGCAGATGACACCCATCCCGGGGAGGAGACGGCCTCGCAGGACCCAGTCATACCCGATGTCCCACAGGATCGGACCAAGAACCGATCCCTGCGGACCGACCCACATCGGTTCTCGCAGGCTACCCTCCTTTCGGAGAGGTACGCCTCGAACAGCCTCCTGAGATAGGGAGGCACTTCGAAGTAGTTCAGGGCCTCCCGTAACACACTTTGCGGGAGGCTATTGAAGGCGTTCGCGATGTCCAAGGACACCGTGACCACCACCTCCCCTCTGTGTTCCAGGAGTCCTCTGGGCTACTCTCGTAATATTTTGTTTTAAATAATTTTAGTAGCCTATGTGTTTATTCTGCTGAATAAGCTATGTTATTGTAAAGTTTCATTAAAATATATATAGTAAGTTTTGCGTGAAAGAGTAACAAACATCCAAATATTTACAACTTTCGCGTTTATAATATTAGTAGAAAGTAGGATATCCTTCCTAAGGGACGCCAAAGTATTATCTTTGTATTTCATACTGTACTTGGAAAGCAATTTTTTTTACTTGTGCAAGTTTAAAGGGCCAACACATAAAGGAACTTATAGAAAGGAATATAAACTTTTTTATTTTCTCATGACATAAATTATCTTTGCTAACAAATGGCCGCAATTTTGTAAGTCGAGAGCACCTTACGTTTTTAATTGTTAAGGAAAACATGGAAATTAAGTTAAGGATAGAATGAGGAAATGGCCTCCGATTTTACGCACGCACTGAAACAGCGTAATCTCTCTGGGCCATTTGAGACGTAACATACGCAGTTGGGGTAGACGAAGTGTTGGTCGGCCATTAATCAGGCGGGAAGACGATCTCCGTGCGGTGACCGCTTCGTGTTGGATGCGAGTGGCGAGGGATTGGCCGTCTTGGCGTTCATCAAGGGACGTCTAAGTTCAGCAGTGGACAGCAGTGGGGCTGAGGATGATGATGATACGTAGTGTAGCCATTAACCAGATGGGAAGACGATCTCCGTCCAGTGGCCGGTCCGTGTTAGAGTCGAGTGGCAAGGGATCGGTCGTCTTAGCGTTCATTGCCGGAGGCTTATATTCAGCAGTGGAAGGACAGGTGCTGATGATGATAATGATGATATTCAGTGTGAGAAAGAAGAGAGGTGCAAGCTTATGCGTGCATTCACACATTTGCTGTAAAGACTGCGTGGTTCGCCGAATTATTTCTAACTGATATAACACCTGTTCGACACGACCCAACCATCTCGCAGTTTACAACTTGTCTCCTAAATCTTACACTTTAGGGTACATTTACTCAAAATGACAAAGCGGAACTCTTATAGAATTCCTCCTTCAGGGGACTTCCCATTGAATCGTGTAATTTGGCAAGAAGCCAGGTCCCTTTTAATTTCTCTAGGTCTCAGGCTAATTTGTCGTTACATTACATATTCTTTTCGGATTCTTCAGCATGAATCAGACTCTTTAGCGTTCATTCGAAATGACCAAGCGGAACCTTTATAGGAGCATTAGTGTCTTCTGTCTATCTGCTAAACCGAAACCTTTAGCATACTTCCCAATGACAGAATCCTGGAATTTGGTAGGAAGCAAGGTATCACAATACTAGTAAAGAAAAAGCTGAAAACTGTTTCTTTTTATATTACACTAGCCGGTGCCCGCGACTTTGTCTGCGCAGGATAAGATTTTAGTTTTTTTTTATAAAACGTATCCTATGTTACTTCTAATACCTCCTAGAATATGTGTACAAAGTTTCATGATGATCGGTTAAGTAGTTTTTGCGTGAAAGCGTAGCAAATAAATTTACTTTCACATTTATAGTATTAGTATAATAGAGTATAGATAAAACGCGTTTTTCGGAACCCTTAGGGCGAGAGTGTGGCTCGTGTTTGTATGGTTTTATATTCTTCTAGTTCCTTCTTTCTATTGTTATGGCAGTTTCATCTGTCACGATTGTGGTGTCAAATATAATTAATGTTGTTCGCACTCGAGTTACGGTTTCGGTAGCAGAGTGTTGCTAATTAATATATGTGTATTAGTAATATTCCACCCGTATCATTCACCTGTAATAAATAGATGATCACGATTTATATGAATTACGTAGGCTTAGAGGATTGGAGTTGTTTTGATGCTTGATATGAGTCAATCTTATGACTTTTGACGTGACAACGTCTTATAAGTCGATGGAGTCGGCTGCAAGAACGAAAAAACATGACCCATGCGGCGTTACCTCGCTGTGAGGCGTTCCATTTTCTTATGACGTTGTCACGTTCAACTATCGTCAGTAAACCGACTTTACAGATAACCGATTTTTTTTAACAAAATGCATTTACAAATGGAATTATCAGTTTTATCTCCTGATGGACGAAGTACTAAAGGCTAGCCCTTTTTTTCCTCTTCCACTGAGAAATGCTTTTGGAATCAAGGAATCCAGGTAGTATGTGGGACTCGATGCGCCCGAAAGATGGTAAGGTGGACGCAGCTCTATCCACTAAAACCCGGCGAGTGCCACCAATGCCGCCTTTGGTGAGGTGCCCCGGATCTATTGAGCAAACAGGGCACCTCGACGGCTAGTCACTCCCTCAAGGGACCGACTCCACCTCCACGGAGGGTTTGTCCTGTACAACAGAACACATCCCAACAACAGAATACAACCCATCCCAACGTCGGAACAGTGCAATGGGGTGAGGTTCCCATCCTCGCCCCTTGCTCCTCCTGCTCTTGTCCCCTCTTGTAAGAGGGGTACAAAAAGCAGCCCCCACGGTTCACTTGGGTTCGCCCAAGGTGCTGGGTTCACCTTAGGCTACTGAGCCCCACCGCCACGACAAGGCTTGAACCGCGGTGGGGCTAACTGCTACCCCCAAATTAGCTTTACCAAAAATCAGGGTTACACCCTTGGTTACTTAGCCTCTAAAACCTAATCACAAAAAAATACTATGAGGGATTGTTAGACAAACTGCGTGATAGTAAATAATGGTTTCATTTTGTATGATATTAAGTACGTATGAGGTTTAGTCGATAAAGTTATCTAGTAGATAGCACTTAACATATACATGTCATCGTTCGTTCGTGTATTTAACGATGACAAAATAAGAGGAGCATATAACCACCTACTTTAGCGCGCGTGACACCATCCACCGCGCAAACACTTCACCAGCATCAAGTGTTAAGTATAGGGATGCCGCCCACTGAGTTTCTTGCCGGTTCTTCTCAGGATAGGGCTAGGGTTCGAACCGGTGGTAACATGTCACTCTCCCTCCATCATCTCAATGGCTCCTCTTAGGCTAAACAACATTAAAATCATCATTATTAACAAAAGTAAAAAAAGCGGAGCAAATAAAAATCATTACTTTACTACATTAATCAAACAATGTTGCGGACCAATGGTCTGCAGAGTTTAAAAAAAACATATACATGTTATAATATCAAAAATTAATCAAAATACTTGGCTTCGCAGTAAAAAAAATATTTGTTTATTAATTTTATTCAATCATCACAGGTAAAAGCGAATATTATTTATGAATAATCGTTATAAGCCCTTTAAGATATACAAAAATCAGATCTCACTTTTACCTTAAAACACTCAAAAACTTAATATAGTACTAATAAAAATACTTATTTTATCTCCTTGAGGAAGGTTTCGTTCAAATTTACGTCTACATATGATGATGATAATAATGATGGAATTAATTAACAATACCAAACATAATATCAATAACCATACCGTATCGTTGAATAAACTGTAATTCAATATCGTCAAATAAATAAAAAAGCTGCGATAAAAAGCATTCCTGCATCTTCTAGTCTATCTGTACATCCTGTGATAACGTCATAATGCGTTACAAGCCGACCGCTTAGGCCGATCGTGCCTGTCCATCTCTTATTCCGCATTTTCGCTTTCACGCTCGGCTCAGGCGTAACGTGACGCTTTTTCGTGCGTGCCGCCAGCGTTCATCGATTTATCATGTCAAAACTATATTTACGGATATTATCGCGGCTTATTGAAATATTTACATGCCCGACGTTTCGGATACTTTGAAACCATGGTCACGGGTATCCCCCAGTAACTAAAGTAGTTATATTATAATGAGTATTAGTAGAGTAGAGTTACAATATAATGTTTAAATCCTTTTCTTGAAGCCATTTGTTCATTGTTGTAAATCCACGCAAGCGAAGAGAAGACGGGTACTAAATAGTATAAAGACTTTTGTAGAGCAATAGATATCAATTTCCAACTCTCAATAAATCGAGCCATTAGGTATTGAATGCCGCGCCGTCTACGATTGTGATCTTTTATTGATAGCGCTTAGCATTTGCGTTGGGTTTTCTGAGTTATCAATTTTATCATTAGGCCTTTAATACCGGTGGGAGGGTTGCGTTGTGTAACGCTCCCGTCTGCATGGGTACCACCATCCTGCTTGTTTTTCCCGTGAAACAGCTTCGCTGTATTTCGGAGACAAGGGCAGGCAGTGTAATTAATAACAGAGAGACTGTCTCAGAATAGGCAGCACATGAATGAGTTCCCCACCAAGGTTCAAGCCTTGTCGTGTCGGTGGGGGTCAGTAGTTTAAGGTGAACCCAGCACCGTGGGCGAAGCAAATTGAACCGAGAGAGCTGCTCTTTGTACCCCTCTTATAAGTGGGGACAAAAGAACATGGGGAGGGGGGGCAAGGGAGGGAGGACGGGAACCTCATCCCATTGGACTATGGCTTTGGGAGGGGTTGTTTTGTGGTGCGGGGCGACCCAAAACCCCCAAACGAATTGTATTCTTTTTACATCTATAATAAAGGTCTACATTCTATAATAATGTTTAGATATTAGTAAATGTAAGTGAAATCAAAATCAAAATATTTTTATAAAATAGTACCGGTGGGAGGGAAGGGCAAGACAGGCACCGAGACTTAACATCTTATGTCTTAGGATAGACAATACATAAATGAGTTGCCTGGGCTCGTTCCAGGTACACTAGTTTATGTTCATGGGCGACGTCGACCGCTTACCACCAGGTGGCACGTTTGCCAGTTTGCCTATCCAACTAAGATAAAAAAACCAATAAAGTATCCTTTTGAACGTCAATTGAGTCTACCACCGGTTCCAAGGCAAGCCCACTGAGAAGAACCGGCGAAACAAACTCCCACTGAGTTCACACACAACTAATCTTTTCAAATAATATAATATTTTCTATAACATTTTTTACATCTTATCCTGAAATGCCAGGGAGGAACGCCCTATTCCCAAGGTGGTATCTTCCATGAAATTTTTTACTTTACCACACAAACGATCTTTTTTGATTTTTTTTAATAGATAGCTTTTGAACGTTTTCTGGGATCCTATTGTAAAAGCGTATACAGTTGCCTTTAAAAGAATTGCTTACTTTTGAAAGTCTAATCACTGGTACATCTAACCTGTGTCTATTACGTGAATCCCTTGAATATCACTTTTCTTACATGATTCATTTGTTTTTCCGGACATACAATACATTTTCTAAGATGTATTGAGAGGCGACATTCAGAATTCCTATTTGTTTATTTTTTCTTTCAAAGAAGTAAAATGCAATGGACAGTATAGAAAGACAGTTTAAAATCTTATACAGTTTCGATCATGTACTAGTAACACTGTTATTGTTGATCTAAGACTAGATTTCGCTATGTCTAACTTGAATATAAATGTTTTTACAAATGGAAACATTACCGTTCTATTCGCGGCATACGTAAACAATTTACATTAGTGAACTCTGAGTGTGTATCACTCGTTAATGTCGTCATCGGTTACCACTATAATAAATAATCGGCGTGTATTTAGTATAAGGTTTTCTTCTATCGCCTCCAAATTGACGATTTTATCCAGATGTCAAATAATTTTGTACAATATTTCAGGTATCACATCTTTCGCGTGTATCTATACTAATATTATAAAGCTGAAAAGTTTATTTGTTTGTTTGAACGCGCTAATCTCAGGAAGTACTGGTTCAATTTGAAAAATTGTTTCAGTGTTAGACAGCTTATTTATCGAGGAAGGCTATAGGCTATATAACATCACGCTGTGACTTATAGGAGTTGAGTATCGCGGGCGAAGCTGCAGGCAACCTTCTACCTGCGATACGATTTTTAAAATAATTTAACATGTTGGGTGGTACCGACCCTTTTATTGATGTTCCCTTTACTTATTGCGTTATGATACAAACAGGGCCGGATTTAAATTTGTGCCGCCCTGGGGCACTGAAGAAAATCCCGCCCTATGACTTAAATTTTATTTTAATAGTTTTGATATCTTATTTTTTAAGAATTAGAATAACTAATTGATTGCAGGAAATTTATTATGTATTATATAGCATTTATTATACATTATGTTTTATTTATATTTATTCTTTATTTACATACTCTTAAATTATATATTATTTATTATATACTATAGTAATATAAAAAAATATTTGTATTTTTCTTAGAATTATAAGTTTTGCACTAAGAACGACTTATATTAGAATTGCATAATTTTTTTCACAGGCAAACTCGCCTAACTTTTTGAATTGCAAACTGGTCGATTAAATCTTCACAATCTAAACGTTGAAGCACATCTGATTCTATGCATAGAATAGTTAAGCTATTGAGTCTATTTGCACCCATTGTAGCAATAACTTAAATTTCCTATATTTTAATATACAAAATTTTAATGTGATACATAATACTTGAATTATATTTCTTGAAAGATAAAATGTTTATTTAAAAGAATTAGTTAATTATATATTATATAGAAAATTTTATCTCACTTTCCAAATTTTGCCGCCCTAGAAAATTTGCCGCCCTGGGCACTAGCCCCGACTGCCCCTAGTATAAATCCACCACTGGATACAAATATCTTTCGCGTGTATTCATTTCATTTCCTAAAAGGCTGGACCGAATGCGATGAATTTATTTAAATGGTTCAGTGTATTCGAGAATGGTTTAGAATAGTTTAGATGCACAATTCGGTCTACAAAATATTTTGTACATCACAATGTCTGTCGGGTACACAAGTATAATATAAACATGTATACATTGGCGGTGGGGCTCAGTACCCTAGGGTGAATAGCCTCTTATAAGAAGAGGGAACAAAAGAGCAGGGGGCAAGGGGTGAGGATGGGAACCTCACCTCATTGTACTGTCCCGACGTTGGGAGGGGTTGTTCTGTGGCGCGGGACAACCCCTCTGTGGAGGTGGCGTCGGTCCCTTGCGGGGCTGACTAGCCGTGGAGGTGCCCTGTTAGCTTAACAGATCCGGGGCACCTCACCAAGGCGGCACTGGTGGCACTCGCCGGGTTTTAGTGGGTAGGGCTGCGTCCATTTACCATCTTTCGGGGGCAGCGAGTCCCACATACACACTTGGGGAGACCCACTCCCCAGGCGGGATGCCTCATAGCATTTCCCGACGTAAAAGAAAAAAAAACATGTATACATATACAACAAATATACATTTATAAGAAGTATAGCAGGATATTTTCCCTGCCACGTGTCACGAGCCTTAATAAAATGCATATTACCTTAGAGCAGGGTTATGAAATTCCTTATGTGCATTTTTAAATGATATTACCACAAATACCGCGGCACGACATAGACAAACATGTCTGGCTGGTGCGCTCGCTCAATAAAACTAGCTTTAGGGTCTTCATATTTAGATTAATAATAGAATGATCATCATCATCATCATCATCATCATCATCGACATCATCATCATTATCATCATCAGCCTCTGTCCGTCCACTGCTGAACATAGGCCTATGTTCAGCCTCCTCCCTCAATAAACGCCAAGATCTGATCCCATTGCCACTCGCAACACAGCCCGGCCCCCGCACGGAGATCGTCTTCGTGGGAGGAAGACGATCTGGTCAATGGCCGACCAACACATCGCCTCCCTAAACGTAATATACTATTATATTACGTTTAGGTAGACGATGTGTTGGAGGGTGAGCCCAACACCCTGGGCGAAGCTAATTGAGCCGAGGGGGCTCTTTGTACCCCTCTTATAAGAAGAGGGGACAAAAGAGCAGGGGGCAAGGGGTGAGGATGGGAACCTCACCCCATTGTACTGTCCCGACGTTGGGAGGGGTTGTTCTGTGGCGCGGGACAACCCCTCTGTGGAGGTGGCGTCGGTCCCTTGCGGGGCTGACTAGCCGTGGAGGTGCCCTGTTAGCTTAACAGATCCGGGGCACCTCACCAAGGCGGCACTGGTGGCACTCGCCGGGTTTTAGTGGGTAGGGCTGCGTCCATTTACCATCTTTCGGGGGCAGCGAGTCCCACATACACACTTGGGGAGACCCACTCCCCAGGCGGGATGCCTCATAGCATTTCCCGACGTAAAAGAAAAAAAAACATGTATACATATACAACAAATATACATTTATAAGAAGTATAGCAGGATATTTTCCCTGCCACGTGTCACGAGCCCTAATAAAATGCATATTACCTTAGAGCAGGGTTATGAAATTCCTTATGTGCATTTTTAAATGATATTACCACAAATACCGCGGCACGACATAGACAAACATGTCTGGCTGGTGCGCTCGCTCAATAAAACTAGCTTTAGGGTCTTCATATTTAGATTAATAATAGAATGATCATCATCATCATCATCATCATCATCATCGACATCATCATCATTATCATCATCAGCCTCTGTCCGTCCACTGCTGAACATAGGCCTATGTTCAGCCTCCTCCCTCAATAAACGCCAAGATCTGATCCCATTGCCACTCGCAACACAGCCCGGCCCCCGCACGGAGATCGTCTTCGTGGGAGGAAGACGATCTGGTCAATGGCCGACCAACACATCGCCTCCCTAAACGTAATATACTATTATATTACGTTTAGGTAGACGATGTGTTGGAGGGTGAGCCCAACACCCTGGGCGAAGCTAATTGAGCCGAGGGGGCTCTTTGTACCCCTCTTATAAGAAGAGGGGGCAAAAGAGCAGGGGGCAAGGGGTGAGGATGGGAACCTCACCCCATTGTACTGTCCCGACGTTGGGAGGGGTTGTTCTGTAGTGCGGGACAACCCATCTGTGGAGGTGGCGTCAGTCCCTTGGGGGACTGACTAGCCGTCGAGGTGCCCTGTTTGTTTATTAGATCCGGGGCACCTCACCAAAGGCGGCATTGGTGGTACTCGCCGGGTTTTAGTGGGTAGAGCTGCGTCCACTTACCAGCTTTCGGGCGCAGCGAGTCCTACATACCCGCGTGGGGAGACCCACTCCCCCGCGGGATGCCTCAGAGCTTTTCCCGGCGTTAAAGAAAAAAAAAGACGATGTGTTGGTCGGCTGTCGATGATAATATGTTTATGAATAATTATGAGCTCGTATCATAGGATACGAGCTCATAATTATTATTGGTTTTTTAGTTTATCGCAGGTTCAAGTTGATAAACTAAGTTTCATGAAAATACATTTTGCAGTTGTTATGCGATATGATAATTATCAAACGTAAAAATGTTTCGTAAGAGGTAGTCTCATGATGCTTTTCAGCCGAATTGGGCCGGCACGACCGGTGTCGCCACTTGCTCATATAATGCCGGCGTCAAGTGACAGCTATGCTGTCGCGTTTCGTGCGGTTTGTCAGTTTTGGGCCTATTGGGAGGATAGGGAAAAGGAGGGCAACGCAACTGCATAACTTTTGGTTGTGCGGATGTTTATGAGCGTCGGTAATCACTATAAGCACATAAAAAACATCCATACTTTATACATTCTTATTCGCATTTATAAAATTGGAAGAATCTCAAGTCTTTCGGTATTTTACTTTCTTTATTAATTAGCGAATTACGCCACATTTTTTTAAATTTACAAACGTTTCAATGGAAGAAATAATAAAATGAAAAAGCTCTGATGGCCGTCTGTGCATTGACTGAATTTTCGGACGATGAAAAAATTCATGAATAAAAAGGGTTGTTCAGAAACGAATTCATGAATATTTAATGATTTATGAGTCTCAAACGTTACTAAATTTATATTCAAACAATAAAATACGCCTTTTGTTCGCTTGTTTAAACAAGATACCCCAAAAGAACTTGTTACTACCACGCTTCAGAGAATTTTTGTTTGAGTTTAACGGTTATATACTTTGGTAATTTTTAGTCTATAAGAATGGTCAGATGAGATTTTCCTAAGTAAGTAGTAGGTAAGAGCGTGGAAAATCTGACTTTAGTGAATTATGCTGTAAGTATGCTGTACCTATTTAACTTAGCTGACACCGACTCCAAAAGTAGCAATAATGACGTGGTAAACGCAAAAATTGTACATTAGTAGAAGTATAAGATGATTATTAGTTGTAGACACAAAAATTAAAGAAACGCGACTATTTTATTACTTTTTAGTTACTTATTTGATTTTTAAAGTCGGTTATAATTTTTGTTTAAATTTTTTATTTCTTAATTTTTTGTGATTCATTAAAGAAATACATACAAAGATAGACATTTTGGCATATTGAACCTCATGAAGTAAGCCCAACAATACCTGTAAATCGTCGAGGAGTACCCTCGACTCTCTATGGTCTCCATCATCAGACCTGTAATGGCATGTATCACCCATATGGGTGCAAAGTTCGCATCAGTGTAAATTAATTAAGTCCAATCACAATGTAGCTACTGCAAACTATTTAGGAGTTCCCTTAACTGACCTTCGTCTTCATCATCAGACCCCGAATCTCAGCCACAACCCATCTAGTTGTAAAGTTCTCATCAATACAAATTAATCAAGCCCAAACACAAGGTTGCTAAAGTAAATCGTCGAGGAGTTCCCTCGACTGTTTTTCAGCTCCAGCATCAGATCGACTCTAGACCTTCATTAAATTGTAGCGCTTTAGAATGCTTAATTAAAAAATATTAAGCGCACTAGTTGCTCCTACGATTTTCGAAAGTTCCCCTTGATTTCTCTGGGATGCCATCATCAGACCCTGGTTTCCTTATCATGGGACCATTTGGCAAGGCAACAACTGAGCATCAGTTTTCATAGCACTTCCCTATGTACCTATTGGCTCTCTAAGACGTAGGTGTGGCAATAACATATTATTCAACTCCCTATGAACTTAATAAAACCCAAGAAATTTCGTCACTGTTACTAGTTACGTATACACATACAGTACAAATGCATCTCCGTACCGTGGCGGGTAAAAAGACGGTTTTTACTTGTTTATAGATTAACTTTACGAGATACTCGCCATTCGTCGTCCGATGTGTTTATACTTGAAATAATTATTTTAGAAGTGGAATTGTCGTGTACTATTTGATTTATTTGTAGATTAAATATTTTAATAGAATTATTAATTACTTAAAAGTGATATCTACTAGAAACATCTTATTTTTTTTACATCAACGCTCTACTGGCACTGGAAAATCGTGTACAAAAATAATGTTAAAAAAAGAAAAAACAGCACTTTGTAATGCAAGGTCTACTAGGTAAAATAATATGAATGAGAAAAACTTAGGGAAATATTTTGGTCTAAATAGTTTTATACATTTTATTTCAAAATCTAGGGAGCGAATATTTTATTCCCAAGATTTGATTTCCTTTCTTTATTATATAATAACCGTTCACAAACAAATGATTTACCATTAATGTCAGATTTATATAAGAAACTAAACGACGGAAAATACGTACTGACCACACAAATTCAATTTAAAAGTAATGTAGGTATCAAATTAAACGCATTTCTAAACAGTTTATTATAGGCTTCTTTGTATACTAGTTATAACTCCTGACTTGGTCTGTTTGGAATTAGATTTGTGGGAGATTGTGGGTTTTTTATATTTACTATATAGTGCGGTTTTTTATATTTAAGGGACGCTGAGTAACCAATAGCAATCGACTGTTCATTGGCTGATTCTCTCTCTCTCTCTCTCTCTCTTCCTGGCTATGTGTCCCACATGGTGGTGGGGTCAGCCTTCCTTATCACACTCCTCCACTTCACTCTATCATTGATTTCGTCTTCAGAAACGTTGCATTTTTTCATGTCTGCCAGTAACACATTTGTCCATGAGGTTTTAGGTCTCCCTCTGGGTCTTTTTCCGGAGACGGACAATTACTTGGTTACCAACGTACTCGGGTGGTTTTCTCCTGACATGTCCATACCATCTTAACCTGTTCTCTTGCAGCTTATCAGCGATATCTCGGACTCCCAGGCAACCTCGCACGTATTCATTGCGGATTTTATCCAGCCTGGTAACGACGCACATCCACCTTAGCATCTTCATTTCAGTGTTCATTTGCTGACTCTTCTAAAAAAACTAAGAAAAGGTTGTAATAATAACTATAATATTATCTTATAAGCAAAATAATAATAAGTATCATAGTATGAGTCATGATCTATCTTTGTAAAATTTTATGCAAATCTGTTCAGCCTATAAGTGTTCGAGTATTTGACTTGACGATCTTAACGATATATAAGTAGAAATGAATTTTACTGAGCGCTAACATCTAGTTTATATGAGGATAGGATTTCCGTCTTGTTGAGGTATATTTATCGGCCGTCTTGGCAGGACTGATAGAGGCTGATGATGATGATGAGGTATTAATGTATTTTTTTTCCCTTCCTCTATCATTTCCCGGCGACCTCTCCAAAACAACGGAATGAAATTAAATATTTTACAACAAACAGTATGAAGTTGATAGAACGCTAAAATGAACCCGTCCGTGTTTGAAAAACTGTGAATCTTAATAACGTTTGAGCAAACCAATTTCGTCTCGAATATTTTATTATCCATTTTGACGCAAGTAAACGAACGACTTTTGTCAATAGATCATAAATGGATTGATGTGTTCCATATTTAAACGACTTCTAAAAGGAGGAGGTTATAATTATTATGTTCTTGTGTGTATATATATATATTTAATGTATGTTCACCGATTTCTCTGTCAATTGTGGACCGATTTTCAAAATACTTTTTTTATTCAAAAGAGTGCACTTCCGAGGTGGTCCCATGATAAGGAAACCCGGATCTGATGATGGCTTCCCAGAGAAATCGAGGGAAACTTTCGAAAATTGTAGGAATAACTAGTGCGTTTAATATTTTTTTAAGTAAGTATTTTAAAGCACTACAATTTCATGAAGGTCTATAGTTGATCTGATGATGGAGCTGAAAGACAGTCGAGGGAACTCCTTAACGATTTACAGCAGTAACCTTGTGTTTGGGCTTGATTCATTTGTATTGATGAGTACTTTACACCTAGATAAATTGTGACTATCATTAGGGGTCTGATGATGAAGACGAAGGACAGTTAAAGGAACTTCTCAGCAGTTTACAGTATCTACCTTGTGTTTGGACTTAATTCATTTATATTGACGAGAACTTTGCACACATATGGGTTATAAGTGTCATTAGAGACCTGATGATGGAGGCCATAGACATTTACGGGAATTTTAAATTTTAAACAAAAATTGAAACCGACTTCAAAAAGTAAAAAATTAACTAAAAAGTAATAAAATAATTGCGTTTCCTTAATTTTTGTGCCTAAAACTTATAATCAACTTGTTATTTTACTAATTACAATCTTTGCGTTTACCATGTCATTGTTGTTACTTTTGGAGTCGGTGTCAGCTAAGTTAAGTACAGCACCAAAACCGTCGTCAGTCACCGGTATCATATTTGTTGCTGTACGGTCTACCTACCTGTCTTTACTGACACCGACTCCAATATTAACAACAATGACGTGGTAAACGCAAAGATTGTAATAGTAAAATATTAGTTGATTATAAGTTCTAGGCACAAAAATTAAGGAAACGCAATTATTTCATTACTTTTTAGTTTATTTTTTACTTTTTGAAGTCGGTTTCAATTTTTGTTTTTTATTTATACCCTTAAATTGTAATATAGCTGAGCCCTCGCCCACTTTGTTTTATATTTTAGTCAATGTGGCGTTGATTTGGAAGCGTTAAGGTGGATATTATATGACTTGATAGATCATTTCTTGTGTATAAGTAGCCATCCATCCATTTTAATTGTGTTTTAATGTTTGTTGAAATTGTTATAAATGGTAGTTTAGATATATTGATGTCAAATGTTCCCCACCATGGTCTTGTCGTGGCCGTAGAGCTCAGTAGCCTAAGGTGTAACCAGCACTTTGGGCGAAGCAAATTGAGCCGAGGGAGCTGCTCTTTGTACCCCTCTTATAAGAAGAGGGGACAAAGGAGCAGCGAGAATGGGAACCATACCTCATTGTACTGTACCAACGCTGGTAGGGTTTGTTTTGTGGTGCGAGACAACCCCTCTGTGGAGGTGCCGTCGGTCCCTTGAGGGACTGACTAGCCGTTGAGGTGCCCTATTTGCTCAACAGATTCGGGCACCTCACCAAAGGTGGCATTGGTGGCACTCGCCGGATTTTAGTGGGTAAAGCTTCGTCTACCTTACCACCTTTCGGGTGCAGTGAGTCTCACATACCCACCTGGGGAGACTTTACTCCCTCGCGGGATGCCTCGGAGCATTTTCCGGCGTAAAAGAAGCAGAGATTGATGTCAAGTAGTAAGAACCTTGAACAAAAGTAAGACAACACAGGTATTATATATACTAAGCCATATAACATTTTGGATCGTTGTTTATCATGAGACGCAAACGCAAGAAAGCCTCAGTGCTAGTTATTACCTTCCCTTTTCCGGAGCATAGCTAAGTTGGCTCTGGGGAAAAGCAGGACATAACATGGCAACGAAATCCTACGTAAATCCAATCAAAGTTAAGGATATACTTAAGCAAATTTTGTATGATTTTGAAATTTCATTTGTATGCGGTTTTTGATAAGTTCAATTTCTAGCTTGAACATGTTCAGCATAGTTAATACGATCCACGAGTGATACTCGCTGGCAAATATCCAGAGATCGATCGTCTTGGCGATCTCTAAATTAAACCAGTATGGGACCACCATAACGGGAACTTACCGAGCTCAGTGAAATTGAAGGAATGAATATGTACCTTATTATTATATTATATTAAAAAATTAGAGATGCTCTTTTTTTTGCTAAAATAATAAATAGTTTTATATCATGAACAGTTTGGTAATAATATGACTGGCCAGTTGGTCTAGTAGTAAGTGACCCTGACTGCTAAACCAGAAGATGAGCATGATCATTTGTTCTGTGTCTAGGTGTAGTTTATCTATAATATGTATGTATTTAGAAATATATAAGTATATATCAGTTGTCTTGTTGCCATAAGAACAGGTTCTGCCTAGTTTGGGATCAGATGGCTGTGTGTGAGTTGTCCTAACATATAAAAAAAACATACATAATTAATAGACAAAAAAGGAAAAATACATGGTTTGACGATGTTATTAGTAGTGCTACGCCACCTTTTTTCACTTATCACTTCACTAATATACTACATTTATCAGCTGTGCTACGGTTATGTAGCACTGCTAATAAGTTTGTGTACTTTTAATTCATAAATAAGAAAGACAATTATTAATAATATACCAATGTAGGCATAAGCAGTGCTACGCCACCATAGCCAACTTAAGATATAAGCACGCATCATTTATCAGCAGTGCTACGGTTATGCTCATATAACACCGGCGTCAAGTGACAGCTATGCTGTCGCATTTTGTGCGGTTTGTGAGTTTCCGGTGGCCCATTGGGGGGTATAGGGAAAAGGAGGGCAACGCATCTGCAAAACTTTTGGTTGTGCGGATGTCTATG
Source organism: Helleia helle (assembly GCA_963853865.1). NCBI lineage: Eukaryota > Metazoa > Arthropoda > Insecta > Lepidoptera > Lycaenidae > Helleia > Helleia helle. Next base: position 8,382,690 of record OY971433.1, on the reverse strand, counting down.
GGCGTCGGTAGTCATCATAAGGCTCCGACTGCTCGGTTGCCTCCTTGTGACATAAAAAAATGTAGTGTAATTTTAATTCATATAAAAAAATAAAAGTTTTCTTTTACGCTCCACTTTTTAACAAGGAACTCTGGTACGTATCAGGTGGTACGTTTGCCAGTTTGCCTATCCAACTAACATAAAAAAAAAAAAAACACTATTCGAACCATATTCTAACAGATATATTCGACTGTCATTTCAAAAGCTCCGCGGTTTAAATCGATCAATTTGTACGATGAATATTAATATCGTGTTAATGATGTTTATGTATGTATTTGAATTAGGTCATAAATGTGTGTCAACTTGAATGTGTTAAGTTGACACCGGAGATACGTTTCGTAGTAAAATCTCTTCAATACTCGTATCATCATCAACAACTGTTAGAGCCTATTAAAAATATTGTCTGATTAGTAATAATAATAATAATAATCATCGTCAGCGTCATCATCATCATCACCATCATCACCATTACCATCATCATCATCATCATCAGCCTCTATCCGACCACTGCTGACTCTGCTGGTTGTCGGTAGTAGTTGATGACTTAGGTCAGCAAACTTTGTTATAGGCGCTCAGTACCTTTATATGCGTTTTAGAATTTTGTCCGTTGGCTTAGAAAAAAATTAACAGACATAAAAGTTGGGATCGTTTAAGTAGATTCTATAGTTTCTCCACCATTGTTCAATCGTTGTCGTTGCGGTAGGGCTCAGCAGCCTAAGGTGTACCCAGCACCTGGGAGAAGCCAAGTGAACTGAGGAAGCCCCTCTTATAAGAAGGGGGACAAACGTGTAGGAGGGACAAGCGGCAAGAATGGGAACCTCACCCCATTGTGACGACGACTTCTGTGGCTCAGTGGTAAGCGCGTTGGCGCTCAAGCCGGAGGTTGCGGGTTCGAATTCCGCCAGGGAACAAAAATATTTTCTTTGTTCCTGGGTCATGGATGTGTATTAAATATATGTAGGTATTATATAATAAAAATCTTAAATATATGTATAGAAAAAAAGTATTAAATATATTTCCGTTGTCTGGTTCCCGTAACACAAGTTCTTTGAGAACTTACCACGGGACCAGATTGACGTGGTATGAAAGCGTCCATAGATATTATTATTATTATTGTACTGTCCCGATGTTGGGAGGGGTGGTTCTATGGTGCAGGACAATCCCTCTGTGGAGGTAGCGTCGGTGCCTTGAGGTACTGACTAGCCGTCGAGGTGCCTTGTTCGCTCATTAGATCCGGGGAACCTCACCAAAGGTGGCATTGGTGGCACTCGCCGAATTTTAGTGGGTAGAGCTGCGTCCACCTTACTACCTTTCGGGCGCATCGAGTCCCAAATACCGGCCTGGGGAGTCCCCCCTCCCCCGCGGGATGTCTAACCGCATTTCCCGGCGAAAAAATAAATCCACAGTCTTTTTGTATGCTAGTAGGTTTGTATAGTTCTAAAAACAATATACGTACTCGCCTTATGAACTACATAATATGAATAGCGGCAATCATTTGCCTTTTTCAAAAACATTATTGTTGTCGATTTTAAACGAAAGGTTTATTAAAAGCTTTTGTTTACTCTGTACTCTGTGTCATGTGACGGTTTCAAAAATGCTTTTTGTGATGTATGCTTTGAAACAGTAAATAAAATATTGACGCTTTTGTCGTTGGATTTTAAATTGGCTTTATTTTTTTCATTTATTTAACGGCTTATATCTATACTATCTATATCTATACTAATATTATAAAGCTGAAGAGTTTGTTTGTTTCTTGAACGCGCTAATCTCAGGAACTACAGGTCCGATTTGAAAAATACTTTCAGTGTTAGATAGGCTATATAACATCACGCTGTGACTAATAGGAGTTATATATATATATATACAACAACACATATATATATATATACAATAACACAACTATAGACGGACTTATTATATACTTATATATAATAAGTAAGTTAACGCAGGCGAAGCTGGATGCAACAGCTAGTAATATATATTGCCATGCGCGTAGGTTTTATACTACCAAGTCCGTCTATAGTTGTGTTCCCGTATTCACTCGTTTCATATATGTATACATAACCTTTATGGATATTATTTCTGCTTAACAGTTTTGCTATGTTCACGTTTAGGTACTGGCTGTACCTTTGATTTTTTTCGTAAAACTACGCATCAAAAAATGATTACGTCCAAGTGGGGAAAGCAAACTAGTAAGACGCCATTTCTGAATTCCATCCCGATTTTTTTTGTGTTGAACATTTCTCCTAAACGGTCATCTTTCCTAAGCTTAGGTACCTTATAAATAAAATGTTAGTGCGTGGCTAGAACGGGAAGGTAACGCTTGTGTCTCGCGCCCTTCTTTCTTCTTTTCTTTTTTATATTCTTCATTATTATATTATCTTGCTTATTTATCCTATAAAAAGTTCTGCTGTTTTGGAAAGAAGGACAGGATTGGCAGTGTAATTACTGGTACTGACAATTCTTACGTTAGGCAACGCATGAATAAGTAAATACGTCTACGTTAACGGCAGCCGAGTTACAAGACAGAAAGTGGATGGCAATTGGCGAGTCTCAGTGCCAGTAATTACTCGGCATGTCCTGACTCTCCCACGAAACACAGCAAAGCTGTTTCACGAAACAGATAGGATGGTGGTACCTATGCAGTAGCGTGGCACAGCGCATCTCTTTAGTTAAAAGTTGCTTACCCAACTTACAAAAAATGTAGTAACAGTGTAGGTTTGAATGATGCTGTTCTGTTAACAATGAAGTGAAAATATCAATTGAAACTTGGTGTATAGAACCAACATTGTAGATCTCAGGATATTTTTATAAAAGTGGGCGAGGTGACATTTATACAGAGCATTATTAATGAGAGTTAACTACTTTTATAATTAAAACACAATGGTATAATGTTAATTGTGTATTTTATTCTTTTTCTCGTTTTATTTTAAACTAAATCAGTGCCCGCGGGCTTGGTCATAGTCTAAATATGGGTCTGGTTGATATATTAGTTAACTCTCTCGTGAAGGGGCCAAAAAATTAAAAAGCTGTCCACCATGGATCGTCGAAAGATTTACATCTTTGTTAGTATTTCATCGAAATAAGTTAATATCATTCATAATTATTAATGAAAATCGGTCCACAATTGACGGAGAAATCGGTGTACATACATAAAAATACCAATCGAATTGAGAACCTCCTCCTTTTTGTTGAAGTCGTGTCGTCTTTATAGTAAAAAAAATACTTTTTATGGCGTATTACTTACGTCTATAACATCGGCACTAGCAAATTGAAGAAGTGACCAAATTAAAGAAGACCGTCAACGTCAATTAATGAATTAATACCATATATAATAATAACGTGTCATAAGTCCTGGACCATCGGCGTCCATCTCCTTCTGCGAGACAGTATATAATGTTCCAGAAGGAGGCAGACGAGTGGGTGAGAGGGTAGGCCACTGATGAGGCCTTTATGCGCGGGCATCGAACAGGGGTTCGTAGGAGACGCTACCTAATGCGCCTCCAGTAGCATTACTGGAGATTACATGCCCCTGTGCTCATGTCGGGCTTCAGGATGGGAATCTGGGCCCAGTAGGACCCAACGTCGTGGGGACTGCGAGGAGTAATCTAGACTTCACCGCGGCCAGCCTGTCGCTGAGGTAATACTGTTTCCTGCAGGGCATTCGCAGTGGTTTTAGTTTACGGGTTAGGCACTCCCAGGTGCGAGTACCATATAGGGTCAGGATCTACCTGAGACCCTGGCTACGTGCGTAAAAAGCATTTCTCTGTGATAAAAAACTGTAATTGTTGTAAAAGAATTTCTTTTTATCTTTGACAAAAATGTCAAATATAATATACCCACTATGATTGATATCGGTATTGCATTAGTAAGTAGTTTGTCCAGTGTACATTCCGTGACAAAGGTCCGACAAACGGAATTCGATATAATAATCAATTTCGCCTGATGCGCTTGTCCGAGCCCGTAATTATATCATTCTGTACGTGGACCTGAGGTGCGTATTGTGCACATTAGTTAGCCAGTATGGCTGATATAACGTCCTTCAATTCAATTCAACGCAAGCTCATTAGCTTGCATAACAATTACTTTTCTATTATACTTCCATCATCGTCATCATCAGCCCCTATTCGTTATCCGATCACATCTCACAGTGAATTTAGGAAGGCAGTAAACCGCTACAAAAGAGTTTTAACGTGCTTCGTTATAATATGTAATATCAGCTAACACTATTAAATACAACCCGTCTTCAGTTTCATGAACAAGTCATACGTAAATAAAACCGAAGTATCATGCTTTGCGCAATAAATACGGTAAATGGTCTTGGCGTTCATTGAAGTCCTATGTTTAGCAGTGGACGGATAAAGGCTGATGACGATGATGGATCAATGGATGAATGGATCAAGAATGGAGGCCACGTTTAGGTAGACGAAGTGTTACCATTAACCGTTTAATATTTAGTTTAATTAGACAGAAGCTGTTCCCCGTTATGATGATTATTTTTATAGGATCACTTGGTATTAACTCCGTAATAACACAGCATTATTCTGAAAGATTATACCTATTATTTATTTTTAAAAGATTATTGTATTTGATAATCAATTTGTTTTAGGAAGGTTATATGCTATTTATTTCGAAGGAACGAATTATTTTGGGTGGTTGAAACCGCGGAGATTAACTCGTAAATATATAAAAAAGTAAAGTCTCACATTTTTGCAATTTTGGGTCGAGAGGACGGGAAATTGCTAGTTTGGAGATATAGAGAAAATCATTTGTATTGGAGAAGGGAAAACGATGCAACGCAGGTAAATTATGGATGTTAGTGTCATGTCAGACCGCCTCGACTGTTATTTATTGCTTTGGGAACTGTAATACCTAATAACGTTACAGACATATCTAGATCTCATAAATCTAGGTTTTATGTAAGTTCTGGGGCCGTATTATAAACAATCTATTACGGTGTTTGTCTTTTTTAACCGCCTCCAAAAAAAGGAAGAGGTTCTCAATTCGGAGTTTGTGTGTATGTTTTTTTAAAATGTTTGTTCGGATCTATTATCGTTATACACCAACGGATTTGAAAAATTCTTTTTTGTTTGAAAGGATATATTTCCAAAATGTTCCATGATAAGAAAACCAGGATCTGATGATGGCATCCCAGAGAAATCGAGGGGAACTTTCGAAAATGGTATTATTATTATTTAAGGGTGGGGACACCAGCAAGGCCAGACGGGTGATCAGTCCTCATTAACGGGACCATTTCACCCAATTCCCCAGGCACGCCTCTGGGATTAGATGCGGGGACGGGTTATCATTTGCCCCTCCGGTGTCACTCCCTCAAACCTACGTGTTGATCTACAAAAACGACTTAGCTGCCTTATGGTTAGATATGCTAAATCTTCTTTCTTCAGCTCGTCCGCTCCAAACAGCTCCCATCTTGCGTATGCATATGCTGGGCATTCCGTTATGAAGTGCAGACTGGTCTCTTCTTTCTCCTTGCACTTAGGACATAGAGGGTCCTCTGTTAGCTTCATTATTGACAGGTGTCTGTTGAGTGGGCAGTTTCCCGTCAATATTCAGTGCCGCTTGACTGTCACTGTATATGACTGCCTTCTCAATCCTATGTGCGCTAATGATATTTTGTTTAATCATGTTGGCGCATTCTCGTATTGCGAATATCTCCGCTTGGAATACGCTGGAGAATCTGCCTAGATTAAACGATGCTTTCATTTCAGTTGGATGGCTGATATATACGCCAGCCCCTGACAGCTTTGTCGATTGCTTCCTGGATCCATCTGTGTAGCCGACCATCGTTGTTTTTGGGTGGTCGATGTCAATGTTCCAGTTATCTCTCGAGTCTATGCTTATCCTGTATTTCTTGTCGAAGATTCTCTCCTTCTTTATCAAATCATTGTTTGATAAAATCATGGATAGATTTTCTTCGTACTGTTTTGCTATCTCGGCGTGACCTTTGTCATAGTGCCCTCCCTTCCATTATTTGTTGCTCTTGAGCTGGAACCATTGTTCAGTCGCTTTCTTCTTGATCGTGAGATCAACTGGGTTGAGGCCGAGTATCATCTCTAGAGCCGCCGTTGGTGTTGTTTTCATGGCGCTCGATATCATGATGCTGGCTAGTCTCTGTACTTTTGTGAATTCTTTCCTGTTCGTTCCTAATTGTGCCTTGTGCCACCACACTAAGGCTCCATGTAGAATTCTTGGTAGTTCTATGGCCTTGTAGATCCAATGAACCACATTTGGTTTCATGCCCTAGGTTCTACCTACCGCTCTCCTGCATTGCACAAGGGCACATTTGGATTTTGTGCAGATCTCTTTAACGTGGGCTTTGTAGTTCAGATTTCTATCTAGGATTACCCCCAGATATTTTATTTCATTGACTACCTCTAGATTTTTGTTATCGATTCTCAATGGAATCATGCTGTCAATCTTTCTCTTGTTTGTGAATAGCACTAGCTTGTTTTTTCCTGGGTTTAGGTTTAGCCCTTTATCCCTGCACCATCGTAGCGCTGTGTCGATTTCTTGCTTCATGATGTCTCTGGTCACGCTCAGTACTTTACCTGTGACCAGAATTAGACCATCGTCTGAGTACGCCTGTATGTAAATGTGCATGGCGTTTATCTTTGATACTAATTCGTCTATGAGAATGCACCATAGGAGCGGAGACAGGCATCCTCCTTGCGGAAATCCTCTTCTTGCTCGAATGGTGCATGTTGTTCCCGCTAAGTCAGCCTGTATCGAGCGATGTTTTAACATATTAGTTATCCATCCCGTTATCTGTCCAGATATCCCCTCTCTGTTAAGTGCTTCCACGATGGATTGAGGGGTGGCCTTGTCAAAAGCTCCCTCTACATCGAAGAAGCAGCCAAGGGCATATTCTTTGTTCTCTATAGCTCTTTCAATTCTTATTACCGCATTGTGTAATGCCGTGTCAATGGATTTTCCTTCCATGTAGGCGTGTTGGTTGGCGTGTAGCGGCATTGAACTCTTTTCTATCCCTACTCTCATGTGTCTGTCTAGTATCTTCTCGAGTGTCTTCAATATAAACGAAGAAAGGCTTATACATCTGAAGGATTTCGCCTCGTGATATGTAACCTTCCCTGGCTTAGGTATGAAGACGGCTTTGACTCTTCTCCAGCTACTGGGGATGTAGTTTGTTGCTAAACTACTCCGGTATATGGTGAGGAGGTCATCTTTGATATACCTAAGGGCAACTTGTAGCATTTTGGGAAAGACGCCATCGGGTCCCGCCGCTTTATACGGTAGGAATGATGAAATGCTCCATGTTAATGCTTCTTCGGTGATAATCAGTTCCGCTTCCGCTTTCGCTTCTGCTAGATTCTCACCGGATGTGACAACCATGTCTTCTTCTGAATAGCTTATGCTATCCGGGAAGTGTATGGCCATCATTTCTGCAAGTATTTCTTTGGGTTCCACTACTAGGGTGTCACCTTTCCTTAGACTTCCTAATTTACAGGTTTTGTCTTTTGCTAGCGTTTTTACCAGCCTGGCCCCTTCTGGTTGTTTTGTAACGCTTGCGCAGTATGTACTCCACCCGTTTCTGTCTTCTTTGCGGCTCTGGTACTTAAAATTGTTACGTTCTTCTCTGTATTTCCTCCAGCTTTCGTCGTCGTCCCTGTTCAAGGCGACTCTAAGTGCCCTTCTGGTCCTTTTCCTTGCTTTGTTCAGGGATTTGTTCCACCAGGGTTGTCCCTTCCCAGGTCTTATCTCTTTCTGGGGGCAGGCTTTGAGGTAGGCATCGTTAAGAGCTTTCTCAAGCCTACATGCTTCTTGTTTTATTTCTTCCATTTCTCCTAATTCTCTTTTTCCGGGAATCCACTCTCTCAACGCTAGATCGAACGTATCCCAGTTTGTTTTCCTATTGTTCCTAAATTTTACTACTTCCAGCTGGCAGAGTCCAGATGGAATGTTATTCTGCGGTGATCTGAGAAAGCATAAGAGGTGTCAACCTTCCAGTCCTTCAACAGATGAGAGGCATCGCTTGACATTAATGTAATATCAAGAACCTCTTTCCTTGTTCTAGTTACAAATGTGGGTGTATTGCCTACATTAATTATTTCGAGGTCAGTGCTAAGAATATATTCAAGTAATAAATCTCCCTTCTTGTTGCAATCTGTGCTGCCCCACAACTTGTGATGGGAGTTGGCGTCACAGCCCACAACAACCGGGATACCCATACCTCTATATTTTATCATTGTCTCTTCTATGAGTTGTCCTGGTGGTTCGTAATCCGTCTCGCTCGGGATGTAGACCGACATGAAGACCATTTTCTTTGTGTTCCCATCTGCCATACATAGTGTGCCTAGTACAGCCGTGAGATCTCTGTAACATTCAACTTTCATTAGTCCTAGCGCCCTAGCTCTGTTGCTAACATAGATGCATATTCTGGGGTCGGACTCACCAACACGATGGTAGATAGTTTCACCGCCCAGACAGCCGATGCCAGCAACACGGCCATTAATTACATATGGCTCTTTATTTTATTTTGTGTTGTGTTTGTATGTGTGTGTGCTTGTGTAGTGCTATTGTGTAGAGTCATTGTGTGTGTAAGGGTGTGTGTGCCGCCCAGGACCTAATGCTTCGGGCCCCGCTTCTGATCACCGTCAGTCACACTATGGTGAGCTTCTGGTGTCTTCAGCGAGGCGGTCTGCACAGGTCCCAGGTCTGTGTCTGTGATTGCGCTTGGGCCGCTGACGGGCAGGGCTGATCGCAGGAGCTGTGGGGCGCATCTTTTTGCTCCCGAACAGACACAACCGCAATGTTAGCCCTTACCCCCCAGCGACTCCTCTGTGGAGTTCTGTGGGTCTGTCTGTGTGCTTGTGTCCCGTGTGTGCCCGATGTGTGTTCCAGGGCACACTGTTTGTGACGTCTGGTCCGTCAAATTAGACCCGCTACAATGTCCGGCATCGGCCACATCAGGTTTCGCCTGCTACTTGCTCGCGCGCAGCAATCGGGCCTGAACCTGGGTGGCCTGGTAATTGAGCCAGACATGTCCTGTGTCCTCCTTGAAGATGTCGTTGGGGACCCCCATCACCAGTCTCTCCCCAGCAGGGAGTTTCTCCCTAGAGATAAGGGTCCACTCCGACATCCTCAATTCGGTCTTATACGCGTTCTGCCCCTGCAGAAACTTTGGTGCTCTTAAGTTCACTTTACCGGGCAGTCAGACTGCTACTCTGCTCCGGTTCAGTGGCTTTACCTTTAGTGGGATCCCATTGTACACGCCAAAATCGCATGTCAAGATCCACTCCCTCGCCTCCATCGTGAGCGGTGTCACAAGGAAGAAACCTTCCAACAACAGTCCCGACGTCGCAAAAGCAGTGGATCTCCCCATGTCGTCCTGGGTGTCCTCCATCTTGGCGAATATGAGGTCCGCCAGCTTATCCCTGATGAGGGCGAAAATGGTAGGGGCGACTATTGCTTTTGTTAAGTTTTTCATCAAATATTTTAAAGCACTACAATTTGAAGAAGGTCTGAAGTCGATCTGATGATGGAGTCGAAAGACAGTCCAGGGAACTCTTCAACGATTTACAGTAGTTACCTTGTGTTTTAGCTTGATTAATTTGTATTGATGAGAACTTTACACCTAGATGGGTTGCAAGTGTCATTAGGGGCCGTATTAATAGTTCGATCTCAATACTGCTCTCAAGATCGATCTCACCTGAGTTACACTCAAGATTCGGACAGCATCTCAAGTTCGTGGCTAATTAATAGACGGATTTTGAGCGCGTATCACTTGAGATCGGTTTCAAGTTCAGCATCTCAAGATTTTGAGATTCTGCACTCAAGTAAGCGTTATTTTGACGTGATTACGTCTTATAAATTGATGCGCTGTCAAACGTTGGCTTGGAAACCATTATTTATAACAAATATAGAAGTAATTATTGTGGATTAAATAATTTTTTAAGTCATGTTAAAGAAAAAAAAGAATCTCAAAACTATATTTTAAGCCTTACCTGAAATGATTTTGTTGCATAAAACCAGAGAGCACATAACTAATTGGTTATATTTATACTCTATAGTCAATGCATAGAACCTTAAGGGCCCTTGCTAGGCGAAAACGGCAAAATTAGCTGTTTCCTATTAGCTGCTATTTAACAACTTGAAGATTTCTGGCACTGAAATTTCTAATATGTATTACAGAACGTATGTATGAGGTGATGACAGGTTTCAAAACACGATTGGAAAAATTTTGCTCTATAGAAAAAATATCTGAAGTAACCTCTAAAATTTCATATAAATGAATATTACGACCGTGTTTTACAATAATCATTCTTATAAAATCACAAACACATAGGTTTTTACCCTAACGATGTGTTAACAGTTTTAGATTTTCAAAAACTAAAAAAAATATTAACTTTTTGATAAAAATTCGAAGTTTCCATACTAACCACGGACCTCGGGCCACACATCACCCGTGAGACCCAGGACCGCTTCGGCATTCGCATGCGGGGGTTGTGTCGCTCGTCACGCGGAACCCGCGAAAGTTACGAGTTCAAAGCAAGAGTAAACAAACTAATATTACCTTGGGAAATAAAAGAAAGTCGCTATCGATATTGACTACCTACTTGTCTGTCTTTACAAAATAATGTTTAGCTAAATATCACAATATAATATTATGGTATGGTAATGGATTTTAGTAATTTTTAAATTGTAAATACTTACATGTGCCGGACCGTATGGCATTGGATCAGCCGTCTTTGCGTTCATTGAAGGAGGCCTATATTCAGCGGTGGACGGATAAGGGTTAATGATGATGATGAAATACTTACATAATTTACTTAGATACGAACGTGAAGAGTGGTGTGTGGAGTAAATACTGTTATAGAATACATACTATTTGAAAAGATTAGTTCTAGTTTTTTTTTTTTTTATTTGAAAAAAATATTAAAACTATACAAATATATTATTATATTATAAATAAAATTGAAGTGTCTGTATCGTATTATACGAGTAATTTCAAACTTTTCACTAAATATGACGACCTCTGTGGCTCAATAGTTAGCACGTTGGCGCTCAAGCCCGAGGTAGTGGGTTCAAATCCCGCCAGGGAACAAAAAATTTTCGGTGTTCCTGGGTCATGGATGTGTATTATACATATAATAAAAAACTTATATATACATGTAGTATAAAAGTATTAAATATAATATTTCCGTTGTCTGGTATCCGTAATACAAGTTCTTCGAGGATTTACCACGTGACCAGATTGACGTGGTGTAAAAAGAGTCCATAGATTTTATTTGTTCGGTACTTACATCGAAAACCATTTTTAAAATCTGTCTGTTTATCTTACTTAGCCGGAAGTTTGGCTAATCTCAGAAACAGCTGGACCGATTTTGACGGGATTTTCACTGGCAGATAACTGATATTACAAGGAGGAACTTAGGCTACAAAACTAATCATCATCAATTCAAATACTGCTGTACCGACTACCGATGATATATCATCATCATCATCATCATGTATATTATAATATTAGGAGATATTATGATGATATTTATCATCATCATATAATATAATATCATCTATATTATATTAGGAGATATTATGATGATATTTATCATCATCATCATCATCATCATCATGTAATGTCGTGATATGGGATCGGCCGTATTGAAGTTCATTGTGGGAGGCCTATGTTCAGCCATGGGCGGATAGAGGCTAATGATAATATATTATATCATCATCATCATCATAATGTTCATCACACAACACAACACAACAATCACAGCAAAGCTGTTTCACGGGAGAAACAAGCAAGATTGGGCGTTTTTCCATTCACCGGCACGGCCACGGCACGGTCACGGCACGGCGGTGGCACGGTCACGGCACGGCGGTGGCACGGTCACGGCACGGCGGTGGCACGGTCACGGCCCGGCACCGGTGCCGTGGCTTCGTTTTTCCACTGTGCCGTTGTCGATGACGGTTTACGCACGTTTTCATAGTTCAGTACTGACACGGACTTCAGCAAGACGACACGTAGATAATAATATTATTATAATTTATACATGATGATGATATAGTATCATCATCGGCCTCTATCCGTCCACAGTTGAACATCGGTCGTGTTGGCGTTCATTAAGGGAGACCCCCTTAATGAACGCCAAGACGACCGATCCCATGCCACGACATTACATGATAATGATGATATTATATAAATCAGCATCAGAATTGATCCACCCATGGCTGGTGATAGGCCTCTCTTACTGAACACCAAGACGGCCGATCTCATGCCACTACATTACATGATAATGATGATATTATATATAGCCACTGCATTACATGATAATGATGATATTATATATATACATATATCAGTAGCAGAATTGATCCACCCATGGCTGGTGATAGGCCTCTCTCACTGAACACCAAGACGGCCGATCTCATGACACTACATTACATGATAATGATGATATTATATATATATATATATATATCAGTAGCAGAATTAATCCACCCATGGCTGGTGATAGGTCTCTCTCACTGAACACCAAGACGGCCGATCTCATGCCACTACATTACATGATAATGATGATATTATATATATCAGTAGCAGAATTGATCCACCCATGGCTGGTGATAGGTCTCTCTCACTGAACACCAAGACGGCCGATCTCATGCCACTACATTACATGATAATGATGATATTATATATATCAGTAGCAGAATTGATCCACCCATGGCTGGTGATAGGCCTCTCTCACTGAACACCAATTTTTAGCCTAAGTTACTCCTTATATCAAACAACATACCTAACATCAACTATCTGTCAGTGAAAGTCCCGTCAAAATCGGGCCAGCCGTTTCAGAGATTATCCGGAACAAACAGACAGACAGACAGACGGACAGACAAAGAAAAATTGTAAAAAACACTATTTGGGTATAATATGTCCCGTGTAAACATCCATATGCATTCAATAAAAAGCGGTTATTTTGATATTACAAACAGACACTCCAATTTTATTTATCTGTATAGATTACACAAACAACATAGCTATTTAAATAATAATAATATATAATAATATACAATTTAATATATAAAAAAAATTGGTTTCGGTATACATACATACATACAACGAAATAGGATCGCTTGATATTATTAAGTTCGGTGACCTACACAGTACACTGATTACCCCTCGCGCGGGGCTCGCGCGGGGCTCGTGCGTGTTCCCCGCGCACACGGACCGCTCCCCACACGCTCGCTGACCGCCTAAGCCCCCTTAATGTCAAGAGCACTGCCATTTCTGGTGCTATTGGAAGACCTCTGTTGTCGACTTTTTGCAGGTGTCCTCTAATTAAAGATGTTATTGACTGGCCTGTTGGTCTAGTGGTTAGTGACCCTGACTGCTAAACCAGAAGGTCGTGAGTTCGATTCCCACCCGGGACAAATGTTTGTGTGATGAGCATGATTATTTGTTCTGTGTCTGGGTGTAATTTTTCTATAATATGTATGTATTTAGAAATATGTAAGTATATATCGGTTGCCTGGTTGACATAAGAACAGGCTCTGCCTAGCTTGGGATCAGATGGCCGTGTGCGAGTTATCCCTACATATTATTATTATTATATATAAAATATACCTTTCATTGAAATTTTAAGTAGGTGTTTGAAAGGAATTTTGGGCTTCCCTTATGTAAATTTTTGGCAAACGAATTATATATATAAATTAATATTATCTTAGTTATCGATAGCTTCGTAGTAATTAATTTCGTTTATAATATTTTCCATATTTGCATAGTTAGCATAAATTGAACAAGAACCTTGACAATGCATGCACTCAAGTCACCATCGGACTGCACTCAGCAAAGACGCATCTGAGCGCGATCTCGAGAGTTCTCTTAAGTGCCGAGTTTGATTTATTAATATGACATCACTCAAGTGATTACGGGATCTTACAATGTGAACTCAGGTTCGGTTTATTAATTAGAACAGTATCTCAAGAGCGTGATTGAGATCGCTCTCAGAGCTGAGTTCGATTTATCATCATGATCAAGACGAAGGTCAGTTAAGGGAACTCCTCAGTGGTTTACAGTAGCTATCTTGTGTTCGAACTTAATTCATTTATATTGAAGAGGGTTTTGCACCCATATGGGTTATAAGTGTCATTAGAGGCCTGATGATGGAGGCCATAGACAGTTACGGGAACTCCTCAACGATTTACAGCAGTTACCTTCTATTTTTACATACAATACATTTTATGAATATTTGAAGGAACATTTATAAATGAACAGAAAATATAAACATGCACATTCATGGTTATAATAAGTTTCAATTTAAACTCCTTATTTGTGATAGTGATAAACTACATTTAAACTATTTATTAATTATATAAGATAACTAGCTGTTGCTCACTGCTTCGCCCGCGTTAAATTTGATTTATAGCCGCACGCGGATTGATGATGATTATTTTCATAGCCTAAGTTACTCCTTATAACATCTGCATGTGACTTTCACTTAGTGACCATCAAAATCGGCTTAGCCGTCCCAGAGATTAGCCGGAACAAACAGACAGAGAGACAAAAATGGTAAAAAATGCTATTTTGGTATATGTACCGTGTGTATATCCATATGCGTTTAATAAAAATCTTTTATTTTAATATTTTACAAACAGACACTCCAATTTTATGTATCTATAGAGATTTATAAATAAAAAGTTATTTTTACTTTGACTTTGATATATTTTAACAACATAAAGACTACTACAAACGCATATATAATCATTTATTTCATAATAACTTCTGCCACATACACGTTTCTTGACAGTTTTTCTTAAATTCATTACTAGAAAGATCTTGAACGTTACGAAAATATGATCGTAACTATTATAATCAGTCTTCGGTCCAGTGCAACCAAAAAACCTAACAATAGTGCAACTAAAAATAATTAAAAATATTATGTATATTCAATTAGCACAACTTGTAATATAACAGTATTTACCTACATTTAATTATATATACACGAATGTGTCACAGTTATGCAGTTCCTGATGAGCATTCCAGGAATTCCAACAGAGTTATGAAATATTTCGCAGACAGGATAGAGTTTGTGGAATATGTCAAACTTTTTAACTGTAATAATGTATTAAAAAGCATCAACGGGAAACAGTCCTTCACTTTATGATTGAGTTTTGCTGTTGTATCTTCTAAAACTAGCTGTTGCTCGCAGTTTTGCCCACGTTAACTTATATTTACAGACGTTTCTAATTGATGATCATTATTTTACTTAATTTTTTTGTTATAACTCTAAAGGAAATAAGGCAGCATTTTCAATGTAAGCTCGCAAGTGCGTAAAATTTTCCGACTCTTACAATAATTGTCCTTATATTATTTACCAATTCACACAAAATGTTGGTAAATAATATTATACTACAAGCTACGACTATAAGTTATACCCTGTCTCAGGAATTACTGTATGTCATGTTAAAAACTGCGTGAAAACCCATCTAGTTTTTGAGTTTATCGCGTACAGATCCGGGGGTGCCGTACCCCGTACGTATCGTGGGCGGCAGCCACCGCCCTGGCAGATGACCCCCCGTGGGAGCTCGTGGCGGAGGTTCTTGCCGAGACGCACTTCTATGTCTCGGATAGGAGGTTTCTCGTAAGAGCCTTACGCTGGATAGGATTCTGCGGGTTCGCCGACTAGGGCAAGAGGCGTTAATGCAGAGGTGGGGGAGGATCTGACGCGGCAGCTGTATGGAAAAAACATAACGGTGCTCTGCGTCCGGTCCTTGAGCGGTGGATGCGCCGTAAGCGCAAACCCCTCACCTTCCTTGGGTCAGGATCTACCCGAAGATCCTGGCTGCATCCATAAGGCAATTCCCTGCAATATCAAAAAAATAGGTGCTGGGTTCATCTTCGGCTACTGAGTCCCACCGCCACGACAAGGCTTAAATTATGGTTGTAACCAACAGGGATACTCTCACAGTATGGACTACTACAAAATTATTTGATAATAAAATTTTAACCATGTGTTATTGGTCTATATAAGTACCTATTGACATCTGCTATATGGGATAGTTAGGGTTACGTAATCGGAGGACAAAGCTATAATTTACGTGTTCGTCAGCGGTGCGTGTTAGTAATAAGGCTTAGGCAAGGTTGACATGTGAGCAGATTAATTGCAAGCCTTCAGTATCGGGAGGTACCGAGACAGCTTACAATTCTAAGAGCTCAATAAATCCTTTATATAGCTTTCGGTAAGCTATTGCTTAACTACTACACGATAAAGCTGTAATTGTCGCTCTTTCTTAAGCTGACAGTCAATATTATTAACGTTTTTAAATGTTGTTCTCTCTCAAATAAAGTGTTCGTTATTATTCTTTTCGTTGGTTAATGCTACATTGATAGAAAGGGTAAGGATTGATATAATAAAAATCATGGACTGGAGAAATTTAAAATTGAAATAAAATTAATTGAATAAAGTTTTAAATTTACAAACGTAAGGGCATATAGTCTATAACTTTGAATTGTAAGAGGTAGTTGCAATGCAGCTGAACTGGACGGGCACGACCGGTGTGGTACCTCTCGCTCAGATAACACTGGCGTCAAGTGACAGCTATGCTGTCACGTTTCGTGCGGTTTGTGAGGTTCCGGTGGCCCGTTAGGAAGGGGGATAGGGAAAAGGAGTGCAACACATCTGCATAACTTTTGGTTGTGCGGATGTCTATGGGCGTCGGTAGACACCATAAGGGCTAAGGCTCCGACTGCTCGGTTGTCTCCTAATGAGATGAAAAAAAAAACTTTAATATAATGGAGGCTTATTATTCAATGAAATATACGCTCTTTATTATTCTGTACACGACTTCTCATAACCTACATAAACGATTTCACTTTTCTTGTTACCATAGATAGATGTACGCTTCACGATGTAATTGATTTAGAATATTTCGTAAACAATTTACACAAAGGTGAGATACGGGAAATTTTTAAGTTTTAAGTATTTTATTAAAAGCCATCCTAAACTAGTTTTTTTCTCGGGAAAACGAATTACGCATATTCGATCAATCGTGTAGGAAAAAACAAGATCTAATAAATAATAATTGTACAAAAGCCTTTCTAATGAGTTTAAAAAGGAAAATAATTTAGACTAACCAAATCCTGTTTTATCCATAGACTTAGGTTTTATCTACGATAGTAAAATGACAGTGAAAAGAAAAGTTTTTATTTAATTTATTTAAATATGCGTCGTATATCCCTTATCTCCTTTCTATTCCTTTAAGTTCTCTTATTTAATGTAGGTATAATGAAGTAAAAAAGTTTTTTATTTGTTTAAGCGCGCTGCTCTCGGAAATCTCAATTCAGATTTGAGCATTTCTTTTTGCAATCAATCAAATTATCGATAAAGCTTTAAGCCTATTTATTTTGGAAATACTTTTAATAGTAAGTAGCCTCCTCCTACAACAAGATAGATCTTCCAAAATTATTTAATAAATTTCTATTAAATAGTCACATCCATTAAAAAAATTAAAGAGCGTTTGTGTGTCAAAGGATGTAATGCTCTAAGTAAAATATTTTGTTGAAAGATACGTGTGGTATCTCCCACAAAATATTTTAATCGGGAATAGAGGGTTCCACCCAGGCATTTCAGGATTAAAATATGTAAAATTTGTGATAAAATATTTGAAAAGATTAGTTCCACTGAGTTTGATTCGTCGTTTCTCCTGAGAAATCTGTGGGAAATTCGATTGACGTTTAAAGAGTGTATTGGTACTATTTTGAAAAAAAAAATGATTTTGATTTTTGATTTAACGCAATTTATTTAGAGTTAATTGTACCATAGTTGAGTAAACCCATAAAGTTAATATACCTTTCCGCTAGATACATAGGTTGAACATAAATATGTTAATTATATGCTATAATTAGGGTGTCACCGCTTAGGCGTTAGTTGAAAGTTAGCGCGTCAGCCATTAGTGTGGTCGCACATCCTCACCATGGTTTAGGCCTTGACGTGGCGGTGGGGCTCAGTAGCCTAGGGTGAGCCCAGCACCTTGGGCGAAGCCAATTGAGCCGAGGGGGCTCTTTGTACCCCTCTTATAAGAAGAGGGGACAAAAGAGCAGGGGGCAAGGGGTGAGGATGGGAACCTCACCTCATTGTACTATCCCGACGTTGGGTGGGTTTGTTCTGTGGTGCGGGACTACCCCTCTGTGGAGGTGGCGTCGGTCCTATGCGGGACTGACTAGCCGTCGAGGTGCCTTGTTAGCTTAACAGATCCGGTACACCTCACCAAGGCGGCACTGGTGGCACTCGCCGGGTTTTAGTGGGTAGAGCTGCGTCCATTTACCATATTTCGGGCGCAGCGAATCCCACATACCCATCTGGGGAGACCCACTCCCCAGGCGGGATGCCTTAGAGCATTTCCCGGCGTAAAAGGAAAAAGAAGTGTGGTCGCACATGCTGAACTGATTGCCTTTTTGACCTTAACCTCTTTTTTACATCATCTCAGATAAGTACCTACGTGTTATTTTTTGTGTGTCTAATAAAGCTAATTCTTTCTTTCTTTCTTTAGACGACGATACTTGTCACATTCTAGCTATTCGTACCGATACAACTTCTTATCTTTCAGAGCACGCTACAGCATCGTGTACTATGTAACACGTTTAGGAATTTGCACCTCGATTAAGTGCATTACTGAGACGAGCGACAGGGCGCTAGAGAATGAGGAAAATCTTCTTGGTATTTATGTAGAATTTCTATTAAAAGCTTGTATAAAAAGTCATGCCCATGTTGAAATTCCCTCATATTGGTTTAAATATGGAAAGAAAGTAATCCAATTATACAAAAAAAAAACCAGGTAACATTAAACAAAAAAGAAAGCTGAACAAACAGAAAAAATGGCATTGAACGCTCTATATATACACTGTTGTGTATGTAAATATTTTTTTAAAGTTGTAAATCTTTGGCAATACTTTAATCAGTATTTCCTGCCTCGTACTACCACTTCAAGAAAAGTGCATACTCATAATTGAAAGGCTGGCCACACCTGCTAATGATGTAGCGGATGTCTATGGATGTCGCTTGTCACTTACCACCAGGTGAAACGACCGTCCGATTGCCCCCGATTCTATAAAAAAATCGATTTGTCAATTAATAGATGAAAACTTTCAGATTTTAAGCATTATTATTCTGTTAAGCGTCGATATGTCGATAACGTAAACACAAATACTTTTTTGAACAAGAAATTTAGGAATTTAAACGGCGTATTGTTTAATGGCATAATCTTATGTATTGGATACTCAGCCCTTCTCACGTGCTTAAAAAATACGTGAGTGCGCTATTATATTCCTAAGAATCATTTAACTTATACGGTCCTTACCCCAACTCGCAATACGATAAGAAGGGATGAAAACGACAGCCATTTTAACAAGGGATATCACTTTACCCCTTCAGAACCATCGCCAATAAATAAAATAAGACAATTTCTGATACTGTGATTATTATAAGTTGCTGATAGAAATATATTAAATGGGTCGGCACAATTTTTGTTTTGAGGAACCTAAGAAGCTAGTACCTAAGACTATAAGTGAAAAGTGCTGGATAATGTAGATTTGTGATTCCTCTTGTGAGTTTCGAGTGTATCGAAAAGTCCTTCGAAAAGGAATTCATCCTTGTTTCTAAGGACCACAGGATTGTATATTGTATGTAGGGGACTATCACGTTTTGCGAAAAAGTACTGAGTACCTGTAATGTGTGCTTCTCCTTTTAGACAGTTACTTTAGGGAGGATTTCTAGGTGGAAATTCTAAAGAATGCATAGATAAAATTATAAATTTGAACAATACCTCGTTCGTTTAATATGGGTTCTGTTCCTAAACATGACATTGTCATTTATCACTTATAGGTTGTCCATCTGTATATTAAACCAAAATCTAGGGTACTTCCCATTGACGTAGAATCATGAAATTCGGCAAAAAGCTAGTTATTACAGCATGAATAAAGGAAAATATTAGAAAAATATTTTGTTGTATTATACAAAAAAAAAAAAAAAAAAAATCACGGAACCCATTGCACGCGAGTTGCGTACGCTCTTCTTTGCTCTTTTTTGTTTGTACACATGCAAAAATTGTTTGAATGCAAAATATTTGAGAAATACATACAAGAATACTCTTAGTTATATATTTAATAGTTGGTTCTATGTTATATTTGCAAAGCGTTATAAGTGATTTAGTTCTAAGTTAATTTTCAGGCACATTTTTTTTAAAAATGTTAGTTGGATAGGCAAACTGGCAAACGTACCACCTGATGTTAAGTAGTCGACGTCACCCATGAACATAAACTAGTATACCTGGAACGAGCCCAGGCAACTCATCTATGTGTTGCCTATCCTAAGACATAAGATGTTAAGTCTCGGTGCCAGTAATTACACTGCCTGTCTTGCCCTTCTCTCCGAAACACAGCAAAGCTGTTTCACGGGAAATATAAGCAAGATGGTACCCATGCAGCCGGGAGCGCGGCACAGCGCTTCCCTCCCACCGGTAAATTTAATAAATTCCTTAATCCTACCGTCTGCATCGACCACAAACCGGGATCTAAACAATAAAATTTTAGTCTTTGTGAATTACGGTTCTTGAATATTCAAAATATACTGCTGAGAATATCTTCCTTTTCGTGTCCTTGGCAGGGTTCACAAGTGAAAACTTGACGTCGAGTATTCCTTAAGAAATTTTTGTGTCCCTTTGTAAGCACCTTATTAAGAAGAATTCAATTTCTGAAAGCTCTTACTTTTTCTTTACAGAACGTATATTTCTACAGCATCATGCCCATTAACTGTTGAATTTCTTCATTCGATCATATTCATCAATTTATCAGTCCCTTCTGAATACCCAAATCCGGCGGTCACTTTAAGTACATTTTTTTTATAATATCAATGATCGCTTTAATACCACGTCAATCTGGTCCCGTGGTAAGTTCTCGAAGAACTTGTGTTACGGGTACCAGACAACGGAAATATATTTAATACTTTTATACTATACATATGTTTAAGATTTTTATTATATAATACACATATTTAATACACATCCATGACCCAGGAACACGGAAAAAATTTTTGTTCCCTGGCGGGATTCGAACCCGCAACCTCCGACTCGAGCGCCATCGCGCTTACCACTGAGCCACAGAGGTCGTCCTACATAAAAATAAAAAGCCTTTTATTTCTTGCATCCGTTTTTACATTTAGTTTTTTTATATAATATATTTTATTTTTGTATGGTTATGTTATGTTTACTTATTCAAATGCTGGTTTGTATTTTTATTATTTCCTTTTAGCAAGAACCCCAATTTTTTCACAGGTAAAGGCCTCCTCCAATGAGGTTTAAGTACATAATCCTACTAATATATGATAATGTTAAAGTAAGTTTGCTTGTTTGCTTTCACGCGAAAACTACTTAACCGATCATCATGAAACTTTGTACACATATTTTTGGAGGTATTAGAAGTAACATAGGAATTTTTTATGACAAAAAAAACTAAAATCTTATCCTACGCAGATGAAGTCACGGGCACCAGCTAGTTCGATATAATTTATTATGCTTATTTTTTGTTAATATTTTGGGAATATGATCTGACTAAGGTAAGGTATATACCTAGTATTGCTGTCGATTATTGAGGTTTTTAAATACGTAATATTGACATTTAAGAAGTACGAAATAAAACATAGTCGGGTTGTTAATTATTTCATTTTATTAAACACAATTAAAATAAAGTTAAGATAAATTATGCATAATGTTTATATAAAATATTTAAACTCTATCGTAAAAGAGAAATTACATTTTAAGCTCTTATTTCACTATTAAGAATTATTATTATTATTGATATTACGAGTATATGTTATTTTAAGTAAAAGTTAGATTAACTAATACTTAATGAAGGATAATGTTTTCGTTTATCTCACTGTCGCCAGTTATAGGCAGGACTTTCACTTCTTTATGAGCATCCCAGTATCGCTAAAAATATCGTAAAAAACGGCGACGATTAGCTATTGATTGTTCATCGTATATATAGTTTTCG
Organism: Helleia helle; assembly: GCA_963853865.1. Lineage (NCBI taxonomy): Eukaryota > Metazoa > Arthropoda > Insecta > Lepidoptera > Lycaenidae > Helleia > Helleia helle. The sequence continues at coordinate 8,360,624 of OY971433.1, read as the reverse complement.
GGGTTCCGTCATCATAAAAAAAACCGAACGCATGTAGACAAGTAGACATTTTAGTATATCTATCAGACCCATTATTTAAGAACGTAAAGTACTCAAAATCGCATTTGGCCGGTTTCACAAAAATTCATAACAATACAGTATAATATTATTTTTAATATGTATGAATGTAGCCTATATAAATATAGCTAAAGCACAGAAATATGATTGTTCAAGTTATAACAACTAAAACCCTATTTGTAAACCCTGTTATGTAAACAATTTATTGTACGGTCTTGGCAGGCTCCGCGGTTTTAAAATTTAGTGTTGTTAAAATAATACCATTGTTGGTTGGAATTTCGTCTAAAATTGCTTTTTTGCTTTGCGATTCTGTGATGTCAGAGGTTATTTTAGATAATGTTGCAGTTATGTGGACATTTTTATAAAGATAATATATAAAATTGGGTTAAAAATACATATTTAAGTTCATTCTGATGATATTCGCCTATGTTGTAAGTTTTTCTAGAACTGAAAGGTTTGTAACCATAAAAAAAGTAATATTGCCTTTTTCATGAAATCCGGATATGTGAACTATGTGTGAACTTTACATAATTCTATCTAATATTATTATACTTATAGAAAATTATATTGTTAACGGATACCACAGGTGAGTTAGCCAAGATGCCTTTATACAATTGTAAACGCTAGTAGAAAACTAATAAATGTATGGAACTGACATTTAAGACATGACCTCGTGATTTATCCATGTAAAATTTCTACGCCACTGCACTAAACGACTTGAAATATGTCAATCACGCGGATTGAAATATTATTGTAGCCGTGTATGGTCAGGATAAACTCGGGGTTCTCCTCGGTTCGAGACCTAAGTCCACTACTCGGCCATCACAGTTTGTAAAATATCTATAAAATAACGGAGACTTTCAAATAATAATCATTATGAAATAAAAAGATTATAGAAAACTCGCCAGAACCAGATTATAGACATAAATTTCCCGATTATAATGAAACACTTTTTTACGGATTTTATCGCGGTTTATTAAGATTTTTACAAGCCCGACGTTTCGGATACTTTACAGCAACCATGGTCACGGGAGGACTCCCGTGTTTCATTATAATGAGTGAAATTCGCGTAAACATTAGAAAACAATATATAAATTTCCCGAGTCAGTAGTGCCTAAAATACACGAAGTATTTTTTTATTTTTCTTTACGTAAATACAAATTCTGACTGTCACCTCTCAATACATCTTAGAAAATTTACTGTATGTCCGTAAAAACATAAATGAATTTTGTAAGAAAAGTGATATTCATAGTAGGAATACACGTAATAGACACAGGTTACATGCACCAATGATTAGACTTTCGAAAGTAAGCAATTCTTTTAAAGGCAACTGTATACGCTTTTACAATAGGATCCCAGAAAACGTTCAAAAGCTCTCCATAAAAAAATTCAAAAAAGTTGTTAAAGAACGTTTGTGTGGTAAAGCATATTATAAAGTAAAAGATTTCATGGAAGATACCACACCCTGGGAATAAGGCGTTCCTCCCGGGCATTTCAAGATAAGATGTTAAAATTGTTATTAATATATATTATTTGAAAAGATTAGTTCCACTGAGTTTGTTTCGCCGGTTCTTCTCAGTGGGCTTACCTTGGAACCGGTGGTAGATTCAATTGACGTTCAAAAAGATACTGTATTAGTACTATTTTGAATAAAAAAATTTGATTGATTGATTGATTGATACATAAGATATTTTTGTGATAAACGTGGAGTGAAATAAAATTTGTACATCCAGCCATTACGGATGAGTTAGCGCATCAACCGTGTTGACTCAAGTTTACGTGAACAAGTAAAAATAGTTTTTTCATATTTATATATATATATATATATATATATATATATATATATATATATATATATATATATATATATATATATATATATATATATGTTACTTGGATAAGCAAACTGGCAAACGTGCCACCTGATGGTTTTTGGAAGAAGTCAGTTCAGAAGAAGATCGTTGTACAAATAAATTCATTAATTCATCTTTTCGCTAAAATAATGTTTTAAGATTTCCCGGTTCTACGGTGAGCGACGATGTCCTAGTGGATATGGGGAATCGGCCTCTTGAGTGAGAGCCGAGGTCCGGGTTCGATCCTGACCCCCCTGTGATGCCTAGAAATGGGTTTTTTAAAACTTTTACGTGCATCTGAACATCAATCAGACTATCCCTTGCTCACCGGTAAAGGAAGCATCGTGAGGAAACCTGCATGCCTGATGTGATAAAAAGTCTTTGAAGGTGTATGAATTTCACCAACCCGCATTGAGCCAGCGCATCGGTGAGCTATGGCCCGAAACCCTCCTCGCCTGATTTCGAGGCGACCCGTGCCTAGCAGTGGGACATATTATAAGGATTGATATTGTTATATTATATAACGGTTCTAAAGATATAACACTATAACATGACGAACATGCGGACAGAAAGATGAACAAACAGACAGTATCGTCATAGTCGTATTTTATATTATTATACTAGCTGTTGCCCGCAGCTTCGCCCGCGTTAACTAACTCAACATAACTACTGTTAGTCACAGCGTGATGGTATAAAGCCTTCCTCGATAAATGGGCTATCTAACACTGAATTTTTTTTTCAAATCGGACCAGTAGTTCCTGAGATTAGCGCGTTTAAACAAACAAACAAACTCTTCAGCTTTATAATATTAGTATAGATTATGCATTAATAATAATTAGTATAACTTTTACGGATTTTATTAGGATTTTTTATGATTTTTATAACAACCATAGTCGCGGTAGGGTCAGTCGTAAACCCTACCATGGTTCAGGCCTTGACGTGGCGCCCCACCGCCACGTCAAGGCCTGAACCATGTAGCCTAGGGTGAGCCCAGCACCTTGGGCGGAGCTAATTGACCCGAGGGGGCTCTTTGTACCCCTCTTATAAGAAGAGGGGACAAAAGAGCAGGGGGCAAGGGGTGCGGATGGGAACCTCACCCCATTATACTGTCCCGACGTTGGGAGGGGTTCTTCTGTGGTGCGGGACAACCCCTCTGTGGAGGTGGCATCGGTCTCTTGGGGGACTGACTAGCCGTCGAGGTGCCCTGTTTGTTTATTAGAACCGGGGCACCAAAGGCGGCATTGGTGGCACTCGCCGAGTTTTAGTGGGTAGAGCTGCGTCCACTTACCAGCTGTCGGGCGCAGCGAGTCCCACATACCCGCGTGGGGAGACCCACTCCCCCGCGGGATGCCTCAGGGCATTTCCCGGCGTTAAAGGAAAAAAAAAAAAGGGTCAGTCATAAAAATAGTTTCATTATAATGATTCATTCATTCGCGTATATATTGGAAAAAATATACATACATAAGGCAAGAAATCCTAAAAAGATTTTTTTAAAGACCTAAAAAATTGGGTCCTGCCACTTAGGAGGAGTTCAGTGACATACACACGTACAGAAGAATTATATATAAAGATTATATCATATAACGAATTGCCCAGTACCAAATCATTATCTGTACATAAACCTAACATACGTTTCATATTTTATTAGCTGCAATCTCATACGATGGTATTACGTCCTTAAGTGGACGTTTCCTGGTCTTTATTCAGTAATTACGAGGAAGATCAATTGTCGCTATACCATGTTGGTTTTGTTAGATTTCTATTATCATACTCGAAATGGGAGAGGAGGGTATTAGTTGACAGTTCACCTATGCGCTAGTGATTCGGGTTCATACATTTGAAAAACTTTTGAGATTTAAACTTACCAAGTATGCAGATGTTTCTCTACTGAAGAAACTACTTTTTAGTCAAGACTCGAACCCACATCTATTACTATATTGATTAGTCACTAGACCTATCTTTATCAAATATACCACGTATCCAGTCTTATGTATGAAGTTGGATAGGGAAACGGGCAGATCAAACCAAGTGAACCTAACTGGCCCAGGCAACTCCTGCATCTCTACCATTTTTCAAGCCTTGTCGTGGCGGTGGGGCTCTTTAGCCTAGGTTGAGTCCAGCAACTTGAGCGAAGCAAATTGAACCGAGAGAGCTGCTCTTTGTACCCCTCGTATAAGAAGAGGGGACAAAAGAGCAGGGGGGACAAGGGGTAAGGATAAGTACCTCACCCCATTGTACTGTCTCGACGTTGGGAGGCGTTGTTCTGTGGTGAGGGGCAACGCCTATGTGTGAGGTGGCGTCGGTCCCTTCAGGGACTGACGTGTCGAGGTGCCATGTTTGCTCAATAGATTTGGGGCACCTTACCAAAGGTGGGATTGGTGGCACTCTCCGATGGCGTGGGTCCCACAGAGCCTGGGGAGCCCCCACTCCCCCGCGGGATGACTCAGAGCCCGGCGTAAAAGAAAAAAAAAAGCAACTCATGCATGTCAACTGCCTGCCCTGCCCTCCTCTCTAAAACACAGCAAAGCTGTTTCATGGGAGAAACAAACAGAATTGGAGTATCCAAGCAGACAGGAGCGCGGCACAGCGCAACCCCCCCACCAGTCAACCGGTCTTTATGTTACGGTTACCGGGTACGGATCATAATACTTCTGGGAAATACTCAGTAGCCGTTAAGACAGCGAATATTATGACAATAAGGTTTATTATACTAGATGTTATTAAAACAAGAAATTAATACTAAAGATGTTATAATAATATTTTATTAACAATCCATTGAATTCTCTGTTTATAGATAACATATTATAATATTATTTGTAAAAAGATTGGAATAGTGCTTTGTGAGGCTAAAAAATAACGATTTTATGAATATTGGATTTAAATATTTATTGCATGGTAGGTATACACAAGGAGCTCGTGGCGGAGGTTCTTGCCGAGATGCACTCCTATGTCTCGGATAGGAGGTGTCTCGGTGAGAGCCTTACGCTGGACGGGATCCTGCGGGTTCGCCGACTAGGGCAAGAGGCGTTAATGCGGAGGTGGGGGGAGGACCTGGCGCAGCAACCGTATGGCAAAAACCTGACGGTTGCTCTGCGTCCGGTCCTTGAGCGGTGGATGCGCCGTAAGCGCAAACCCCTCACCTTCCGTTTGACACAGGTGCTCACAGTACACGTACCTGTGCCGGACGGCCCGCAGGGAGCCGTTGACAGTGTGTCACGATTGTGGCGCGGCGGTGGACTCAGCCCAGCACACACTCGAGGTATGCCCGAGATGGGCGGCGTTGCGTCACAGTCTGACATCAGTCATCGGAGGGGACTTGTCTCTGCCGAGCGTCATCTCCGCGATACTCGATGTCGACGAGTCCTGGACGGCGATGGTCTCCTTCTGCGAGGCAGTAATGTCCCAGAAGGAGGTCGATGAGCGGGTGAGAGAGGAGGCCGCCGACGAGGCCTCCTCCAGCGGGCGACGAACAGGGGTGCGTAGGAGGCGCTATTTAATGCGCCTCCAGTAACGCCCCTGTGTCCGTGTCAGGCTCAGGATGGGAACCTGGGTCTGTATGGCACGACGTCGTGGGGACTGCTTAGTAGCGGCCGGGCAGTCCCCCCCTACGAGGAGTAGTCTGGCCTTCTCCGGGGCCAGCCTGTCGCTGAGGTGATCCTGTCCGTTGCCTGCATATCCGGGACCCTCAAAAAGCGGCTGAAGGCGCTCGCAGTGGTTTTAGTTAGGGTGGGCACTCCCAGGTGCGAGTCCCACATTGGGTCAGGATCTACCCGAAGATCCTGGCTGCATCCATAAGGATTACCCTGCGAAAAAAAAAAAAAAAATTGGTAGGTGTACACAAAGGCTTACAATAATAATATCAACCCGTATAATATGTCCCACTGCTGAGCACGGGTCTTCTCGAAATCAGGCGAGGAGGGTGTTGGCCATAGTTCACCGATGCGCTGGCCCAATGTGGGTTGGTGAACTTTACACCTTCAAATACATTTAATCTCATCAGGCGTGCAGGTTTCCTCACGATGTTTCCTTCACCGGTGAGCAAGCGACAGACCCATGTTTAGGTGCACGTAGACCCATTACATGGCACCACAGGGGTCAGGATCGAACCCGGACCTCTACTTCAAGAGGCCGAGCCCGTACCCACTACGACTAGACCATCTTCGCGTCAGTGGTTATAATATATAGTTGACAAAGTACATATTTCTTATTACTTGTTAAAACAAGGTAACCTCTGCAAGATCATAGTTATTATCAAATCAAATCATATTATCAGATATAAGATAGGAGTGAGAGTCCAGCAGGTCATAGGAGTAAGAATCAGGCAGGTCATAGGAGTAAGAGTCAGGTAGGCCATATGAGTGAGAGTCAGGCAGGCCATATGAGTAAGAGTCAGGCAGGACAGATGTAAAACATCTGTCGGCGGGAATTCATAATATGAACAAAGTGCCTGAAAATAAAGATAACATTATTATTATTACTAAAAATCTATACCGAAAGATGGTAGAAAATAAACAAATGTAGTATATACTGTACGACACACGTATAAAGAAGCCTAGAGCGGCGAAGTTATGAAGGCATCATGCCATAACACCGTCATGTGGTTGCCGTCACAGTCGTCAAGCCAATTGTTGTTTTACTATAGAAACAAATGATAAATCTAAAAAACTTCACTTCTCAGTGTCGAAAGAACGCTAATCTTTTTGTATTATAATGGTAGTTGTGTCGCTGACCTACATCACCCAATGGTAAAATAAAAAGAGAAATACCAGGATATACGTAACCATCAAAAACAACGTTATATTATAATAAAGCTGTCTTGTGATTCAAAGACAAGCTCACATTCTGGAAACTGCATAGCTACACATTACTGTACCCATAACGTATAAATATCATGTGGGGGTGTGTGGGTCCCTTTGGCAACTCGCCATGTAGCACACAGGGTTACCATGTTATACCTTTTATATATATAAAAGAGAGGTGTCAAGGGATATCCGGATGGAACGAAGTTCCTTTCGATTAATTAGTGAAGGAATTGTAATAAAAAACAAAATAAAAGGTGTAAGGAAAATAATTATTCGGGTAGGTATACATTTTTTATGATTTTTTTATCGAATAAAATTAGAGCATCTCCCGGCGTAAAATAATAAAAAAAAACAAAAAAAAGTCACCGAGATCGGTGGGATTTGAACTGGGGTTTTTTACTAAGCAGCCCCAATAGTGTAACAAAAACAACTACCGACGCAGTGATGTGTCTATCAAAAAGCCGCACGGCTTACAACTATAGCAAAAAGTGTCGTTCCATCTTTTCATCTTAATTTTTTCCCTCCTTTCGTAACGCGCGATAAGGAACTACGTTCAAAAAACACCCGAGAGACGTTGTAATATATAAATACTTATCAATAATATTAAAAAAGGCATACCTAAAATTTCATGCTTCTCCCACAAATCCATAAGATTTTTACAGATGAATTTAGTACAGAAAAAAATTATATATTATAAAAGTGAAGGTTATTATTCATTCATTCACTTTAGTATATTCAGTCATTCGTTTATTCATTCATTCAGTCAAAATCTTAATAATAAATGCGTAATACACCGAGTTATCGTTAAATTTTTACACGACGTTGCATATTTAAGAATGACCTTTATGACTTTTAACTCAAAAAAATCGACTAGTATATGGCTGAGCTTAACTTATACGAAAAAGAGAAACCATTACATGATTCCCTTGAACTTTATCTATCAAAAAGCATTAATCTAAATTACATTTTATATAAAAAAAATCGTGTATGTGGTAGCCCTTACATAGATTCAGTTTTGATTTCATCTATAACGAAACTTCAAAGCTGTTTCTTTTGAAATACGTATTTGATTTGATTGTGTTGGCTTCTAAAATAATTCCTATAAATGTTGAGAAAAATATATTTACGTTTAAATTTATTTTTGTCGTAGATCTAGCGAACCTGAATGAAAAAAAGTCATTTAAAAACTGTTTGTGTTAATATGGAAAAATAATAAAAATACCAAAACAATTAATGTAATTACAATTATACATTATGATTGTATATTCATCAACTGAGGTTAGAGATCATGGCACATCTATTTACGTATATATTTTTTTAACAGTAACAGGTTTTTTTAATGTTTTAACGCCGGGATAGGAAATCACAGGAGGTACCTCACCAAAGGCGGCATTGGTGGCACTCGCCGGTTTTTAGTGCGTAGAGCTGCGTCCACTTACTAGCTTTCGGGCGCAGCGAGTCCCACATACCCGCGCGGGGAGACCCACTCCTCCGCGGGATGCCTCAGAGGATTTCGCGGCGTTAATGAAAAAAAAAGACCATCGTCGCGCCAAAGACTACTTATATTTGACAAATTGGACAAAGTAGAATAATTTGATAAAGTATAGGCAACCATCTTTCTTATTACTTATTAGAACAAGGTACAGTATAATGGGGTGAGGTTCCCGTAATCGTCTCTTGCCCCTGCTCTTTTATCCCCTCTTCTTATAAGAGTCACACAAAACTAGGCCAACGTAGTGACAAAGTGTGATTAGTCATACATACTTTAATTTATGTTACAAAAACTCAACCACGTTTTTTAACGATGTCTAAATGTGTACTAAAATGCTTCATTTTTTTGTCCGACAGATACTGGAACCAGAGTTCGGGAATTACTTAAAAGTTCGCTGGAAATCCATGCAAAAATGTCGAACAAATCACAGACTTTAATGGACATCTTCCAAGAGATTCTCGCGGCCTCTGGAAACTCCTCTGACAGCAGAAGTATTAATGAGACGAGAATCTTATCCGTCCTCAAAGAACAGGCTTCTAAGGGAAGGAGTGAGAATTTTGGGTCGGTTTTGGTGAAAGTGGTGAGTGATGTGCAAAGCAAGCTGAATCTCACCATCAAGCCGGAGACTTGCGGCTACTGCGAGGGAGACTTCCGAGATGTCATCGAAGCTTACAACAAGATACATGGATATATTAGTTTAATGGTAAGTATATTTTTGAAATATTTATACTAGCTGTTGCCGGCAGCTTCGCCCGCGTTTACTTAAATTTACAGCCGTACCCCGATTAATGATGATTATTTTTATTGCCTGATTCCCTAAGTTACTCCTTATAACATCAGCTATCTGCCATAAAAAAGCCTGTTAAATTCGGCCCAGCAGTTTTAGAGATTAGCCGGAACAAACAGACAGAAAAATTCTATTATGGTATATTATGTACCGTGTATCCGCATTTAATAAAAAGCGGATATTTTGATATTACAAAAAGACCCTCTAATTTTATATATCTTTATAGATGTATAGATAATACTGTACGTGTGTTTGTCACCCTACTCCTTGTTAGCGACTGGTCACTGGACCGATTTGGTTGAAATTTTGTGTGTTTATTTGAGCAGGTATCTAATTTTAAAAAATACTTTGGATCCGCTAGATGGCGTCGTGCGAGTGTCCTCGCGAGTAACCAATTAATTAAACGTTCATTGAAGGAGGTCTATGTTCAGCAGCGGACGGATAGCTGATGATGATGATGATGATGATGACGATGATGATGATCATGATGGATAGAGGAGAGGTTGTTATGAGGATAATAGCTTGCATACTATTCTAGTGCATAACCTAAAACTATGAAATTTCTGTAAACGGTTCAGTACTTTGTTTTCAGTAGTTGTAACATCCATCTATTGTTACAAACTTTTGCATTCATTAGTATTTCATTAGCACTAGCAACCAACGTCCGATAAAATTAGTACCTAGCAATGGACTAGGTACTAATTTTAGCTCCGAAATCAGGCAGGGCCATTAAGCCATGGTATTATATATGAAGAATTAGCTCGTTGAAGTGGGATTGGGCTGGTCACACACTCAGGAGAACGGATGACCGATGGGGCAATAAGGTTCTAGAGTGGAGGCCACGGTAAGCTAGACGAAGTGTTGGTCGGCCATTAACCAGGTGGGAAGACGATCTCCGTGCGGTGGTCGGTCCGTGTTGGATGCGAGTGGCAAGGGATCGGCCGTCTTGGCGTTCATTGATGGATGCCTGTGTTCAACAGTGGACGGATAGAGGCTGATGATGATTATTATTATATACGAGTGACGATGTCTAGATTCTAGCGTGTATGGGCTTGGCCACTTTAGTAAGAGGTCGGATTCGATCCTGACCCCTGTGATGTCTAGAACTGAGATTTTCTAAATTGCTTACCGGTGGGAGGGAAGCGCTGTGCCGCGCTCCCGGCTGCATGGGTACCACCATCTTGCTTGTTTCTCCCGTGAAACAGCTATGCTGTGTTTCGGAGAGAAGGGCAAGACAGGAAGTGTAATTACTGGCACCGAGACTTAACATCTTATGTCTCAGGATAGGCAACACATAGATGAGTTGCCTGGGCTCGTTCCAGGTAAACTAGTTTATGTTCATGGCGACGTCGACCACTTACCATCAGGTGGCACGTTTGCCAGTTTGCTTATCCAAGTAACATAAAAAAAAAAAACACCTGAACATGATAATCGCTTGCTCACCGGTGAAGGAAACATCGTGCAACCTGCATGTCCGATGAGATTTAAGACTTTGAAGGTGTGAAGTTCACCAACCCGCATTGGGCCAGCGCATCGGTGAACTATGGCCCAACACTCTCCTCGCCTGATTTCGAGGAGGAAACCCGTACTCTGCAATGGGACATATTATAAGGGTTGATATTATTATTATTATATTATACATCCAGGATCAAGATAAGATATTCTAATATATCTAGGGCATTGATAGGCTTAACTCCAGATATTTCAATGGCTAGCTTTTACCAACTAGGCTAGTGTTCCCCACTTAAATTAATTAAAGCTATGGTGTTTTTCTTTATTGTCTGTATAAAGTCTTGACTCACGCATTTATTAATTGTAATGAAAGTGATTATTATAATGGAGACAGTTGTTAAAACCTTCACGAGCACCTGTTTGAACATCATCAATCAATTAACAAATAACTTGGCTCCATTAACGCTAAGTTTGCGACCGAACAATTTAATTTTAGAAATTTCATAAGCTCTCTCTTCAAACATATAACAAGCACGAGTTATTTGGTGAAACTTTGGAAAAACGTTTTGACTTTGCAGATGCCCCTTTGGGGTACTTCAAATTTACCCCTAAAACAGACTTATGACTTTTAGGACTCGGTTAATAAATGCTTGTGACACGATGGGCTACATTTTGAGGCATGGTAAACGCCACCATGGTTTTTTTTTAATGTTAGTTATTATTAGTTATATTTTTTTTCAGGCCTTGTTGTGGCGATGGGGCTCAGTAGCCTAGGGTAAGCACCTGCATCTTGGGTGAAGCGAATTGAGACAAGGGGGCTCTTTGTACCCCTCTTATAACACGAGGGGACAAAAGAGCAGGGGGCGAGGGGCGAGGACGGGAACCTCACCCCATTGTACTGTTGCGACGTAGGAAGGGGTTGTTCTGTGGTTTTGACATCCCCTCTGTGGAGGTGGCGTCTGTCCTCCGAGGGACTGACTAGCCGTCGAGGTGCGCTGTTGGCTCAACAGATCCGGGGCACCTCACCAAAGGCGGCATTGGTGGCACTCGCCGGGTTTTAGTTGATAGAGCTGCGTCCATTTTTACCAGCTTTCGGGCACAGCGAGTCCTACATACCGGCCTGGCGAGATCCACTCCCCCGCGGCGTTAAAGAAAAAAAGGCCTATAATAAAAAAGGCCTATAATAAAAAGGCCTAATAAAAAAGGCCTATAATAAAAAAAGGCCTATAATAATGATGATGATGATGTTTACAATTTTTAATTTTGAGTGCCTCAGTTGCTATTCGTCTATATTAGCACATAAAGTCGGTGGCAGGAAATGGATCATTTTGGTGTTCATAACGTGGACCATATAGGTCGAGTGAAATGTTTTGTTAAAGCCTGTTGGAATACTGGCAGCGAAATAGCACAGGTTCAAATCCGGCAAAGAAAATGTAAGCGTCGGTTTTGATGACATGTATGATTAATTTGTCTTTGTTTTTTTCTAATAGCGTATTGGTCTTATGTTTAGTAATGACTTTGAATTATATGCCCATTAAAACTATAAACTTGGGTAAGAAAACAGATTCTTAGAGGAAGGATATACGATATAACCTAGTAAATGCATAGAAGCCTCGAGCTAACGTTAATCATACTAATATTACAAACGCGAAAGTTTGTAAGAATATAATATATGGATGTATGGATATATATTTATGTTTTTTTTATGTTAGTTGAATAGGCAAACTGGCAAACGTACCACCTGATGGTAAGTGGTCGACGTCGCCCATGAACATAAACTAGTATGCCTGGAACGAGCCCAGGCAACTCATTTATGTGTTGCCTATCCTGAGACATAAGATGTTAAGTCTCGGTGCCAGTAATTACACTGCCTGTCTTGCCCTTCTCTCCGAAACATAGAAAGCTGTTTCACGGAAGAAACAAGCAAGATGGTGGTACCCATGCAGCCGGGAGCGCGGCACAGCGCTTCCCTCCCACCGGTAAATTATATACACCGGTATATTAGTTACTCTTTCACGCAAAAACTGCAGAATGGATTTTGATGTAACTTTAATATAATATAGCTTACACATCAGAATAACATATTATTATAAGCTATAGTTGGTCCTTGTACTCCGACGGGAATGGGAAGTACTCGGGTGAAACCACGGGGCGCTGCTAGTTAATTATAATTTAACGAACCAAGTAATGTAAGAGGCGTCTGAGTCAATCAAATAGTTTTAGTTTTTATTAGCTTATCTCTACTTTGTGAAGACTAAACTATTGAAAGGAAAGTTGTGGCTTCAAGTCACACAAGTTTCATAAAATTATAAAACTATTTTCATCCTGTCCTTATTTGTAGTCCACGCAGATATTTCGTAAGTTTTTATTTGTAGACACGAAAAGGTAAGATTGAAAGGTTTGTTGAAGTGACTGTTATTATTAGTATAATATAGTTAGACCTCGATGAGATGTCGTCTTTTGTAAATTAAGTTCTTCTGCTCATTTTATTATTTTAGATTCTAAAACATAAAATTATATAAAAAACGATGTTCTTATTATCAATTGTAAATAATGACTCTAATAATGAGATGTTTGTAGAGGCAAGATCTATTATAATGGCTTAATTTAAGAAGATTCTTGTTAAAATACTCCAAAATACACCGAATTCTTTAGTTAATGGTCCACTTTAGCTTTAGAGATAGTAGTCCCAGGGGTGCTCTTGAAGACTTTAATAATATGTATGGCATGACCAGAAATATATAAACCCTGCGTGGTGTCGCCACTGTATCTTTTTTACGTCCACAAATAGTATCGTCCATACAGAAATTAGTTCCGAAATGTTCCGCAATATGGAGAGGGTTTTTATTTTTCTGGCCAGGCTATAATTGCAATATGCATCTTATGAGGAATTTGTGCAATTAATGTACTGTTTTTGTGATCCGCTATAAGTAGGTAGCATGTTTGTAGATTCTTAGAAATTTCTAAATGTAATCTGTGTAGGTAAGGTATTTAAATATGAGGTCAGACACGTTACACAAACATTGTTCCAGGTAAGCTCATGCAATCCCTCGACCGGTGGTGGGTAGTGGTGGATAGGTCTTTATGTTCTACTAGTTTAATTTTATTTGATATAATTGTTTTCTTATAATAATTATTATATTCGAAATATATAAAACATATAATATATAATATGTACCTATATTATGATGAATGTAGAACGTCGACTAAAGGTATCGGCATGTATATTTTTTTAATTAAAAACAATACCATTATTTGAAATATTTTTACTTTATTTATACACTTTAAAACGTTAAAAGCTCGTATGGGTTACAGGTAAAAAACGAGAAAAAACTTATGGATTGCTCATTTTCATAAAATTCGGGTCGGGTTTCATAAGAGTCGGTGTCGTATTTGTTGCTGTACATTACCTACCTACCTTGGCTGACACCGACTCCAAAAGTAACTATAATGAACTTAAAAAAGTAACGCAAAGTTTGTACATTAGTAGAAGATTAAGTTGATTATATGTTGTAAGCACAAACATTAAAGAAACTGTTATTTTATTACTTTTTAGTTTAGTATTTTTGAAGTCGGTTTAAATTTTTTGTAAAATGTTTTTTTCTTTTTTTTATCACAACGAAATCTTTTATAGACAGGCCATCCAGGATCTTCGGGTGGATCCTGACCGTATGTGGGATTTGCACTTGGGAATGCACTACCCCACTAAACCACCTGCAAGTGCGTTCAGCTCTTTGAGGGTCTCAGATCTGCAGGCAACAGAAGCACCTCAGCGAGGAGTAGTGTAGCTAGGCCAAGCTACGTCGTGCCATATTGGGCTCAGGTTCCCAACCTGAACTCGACACGAGTACAAAGGCGTTACTAGAGGTAGTTTCAGGGCTTCCCCCCGCCGTTCATCACCCGCGAGGAGGAGGGGGCGTTGGCGGCCTCGTCTCTCACACACTCATCAGCCTCTTTCTGGGATATTACTGCCTCGCAGAAGTAGTCTATCGCCGTCCAAGACTCGACGTCACCGAGCATCGAAGTAATGACGTTCCGCAGAGACAGGTCCCCTCCGATGACGCAGATCGCGACGAAGCGCTGCTCCGAGTCCACCGACGCGACACAATCGTGACACAGTGACACACTGTCAACGGCTCACTGCGAACCGTCCGGCACAGGTACTCACCAAAGCAACCATGCCCGGTTAGCACCTGTGTCAGATGGAAGGTGAGGGGTTTGCGCTTACGTCGCATCCTCCGCTCGAGGGCCGGATGCAGAACAGTCGTTAGGCTTTTGCCATTAGGCTGCCTCACCAGGTTCACCGCCCGAATTTCTCCTATAACCTCCTATAACCTAAACATACTATAAAATTCACGCACCCATATATCTAAAATCCCACACAAATGGCGTTTATAAAAGTAATTGACATTGTTTGTTAAACAGAAATAATAAACAGACATTTTAATTATTAATTATTTGAATGAAAATTATTTGTTTTGGTAGCGAAAAATATTTACATTCGAAAATAATTTCGATTGATCTGAACATTGCTAATAATAATGAGTCAGTGTACTCTGAGTGGGCTTTGTTTTCACAAATGCAGGACAAACGAATTTATTTTAAAACCAATTATTACCTACGGCTTTACTTGAAATTTATATTTATCATTCTAATAGGTATTATCAATGCGAAAGTAACTGTGTCACCCCACCATGGTTCCAGCCGTGGCGGTGGGGCTCAGTAGACTAAGGTGTACCCAGCAGCTTAGGTGAAGCAAATTGATCCGAGGGAGCCGCTCTTTCTGCTTCTTATTAGAAGAGGGGACAAAAGAGCAGAGGGACAAGGGGCGAGGATGGGAACCTCACCCCATTGTTCTATTTGTACGGTACGGTTGTTCTGTGGCGCGGGACAACCCCTCTGGATCATTAGATCCGGGGCACCTTAGCAACAGCGGCATTGGTGGCATTCGCCGGGTTTAGTGGGTAGAGCTGCGTCCACCGTACCAGCTTTCGGGCGCAGCGAGTCCCACATACCCGCCTGGGGAGGCCTCAAAGCATTTCCCGGCGTTAAAAAAAAACCTTTCCTTACCGGACTAAGTTCATAAACAAATATTATTAACACTCGCTCACCTGCTGTTAATATTTATAACAAACTCACAGATAGTGGAAAATATGATTGTGACAGGCGCGTCGTATTACCGACTGAGCGATTTTTCAAAAAATTATAATGGCCGGTGGGAGCGAAGTGATTTACAGTGGCAGTATCCAGTTTGATATAATGAAGGATACTTTAAATGTGGGTCAATAATAATAATAATAATATGTCTCAATTCGTGGGGGGACCCCCCACGAAATTAGCGAGGTGTTAGGCCATAGTTCACAGATGCGCTGGCCCAATGCGGGTTCGTAAACTTCACACACTTTCTAAGACTTACTATCATCACGTATGCATGTTTCCTCAAGATGTTTTTCGTCATCGGCGCTTTCAAGTAGAACTTACATCGTTAATCGTATGAGGGTTAAGGAGGCTTCGGTGTCGGGGGAAAAGAGCGTCGATTGTGTGGTTATGGTTTTTTTTATTGTGGTGTGGTAATGGTGCGTGCACATGCACGCATATGCAGCATGGAAAAGGAGAGAAGTGCTATATACCCGCATATGCGTGCTCTCACACATTTGTTATAAAGACTGCGTATTTCGCGGAATTTTTAGTAATAGTTATAACTTAATATCTCGTATTATGAATTTCCACAAAAAAGCCTGAATCTTTTAACCAACATTCTCCTAATTTCGACCCGAGGTTTTATATTTTACCGGTGGAAGAGAGGAAGCCCTGTGTGTTGCCCACCTGTATTGTACAGTGTTCAATTCTTCCACGAAACTGCTTTGTTTTGTTTCGGAGAGAAGGACAGGACAGGAGGCAGTGTAATTACACACATCGAGACTTTAAATCTTATGTCTCAGGAAAGGCAAGGTACGAATTAGATAGTAGCACTACGCTACCGCTAGATTGCTTGGGCACCGCGCGTGACCCGCCTCCCTCTACAGATGTGGGTCGGGGCCCTCGTGATGATAGGTTAAATTCAACCGTCAAAGATTCGTCAACCGTATCGGAAATGACTAGTCCAAATCCTGCTCTCCCGAGCAGCGCGCGCGATGAACCGCGCCCCCTGCGAGGCGCGGAGCGGAACGAATATTTTTTAAGTGAGTCATCTGTTCACTTACTGTACCGATTGAGCTTGAAGGCCATCAGGCCGAAAAGTCTAGCCCTTCCGAATAAAAACATGTATGAATTGTCAGGCTTGTTCCAGGTAAACTCGTTTATGATCATGGGCGACGACCATGACCACTTACCATCAGGTGGCACGTCTGCCAGATTGTCTATCCAAGTTACACAAAAAAAAATCACTAGCGGACTTGGCACGTCTGCCAGGCCTGTACTGTCCTAAAATGATCTAGTTAGCTTTTAGTTAACATTCTAAAGTCAATATCTATAATATTCTATATCAAGAATATTAAAAGGTGGTGGCAATTTAAAGCATTTCTCCCACATATCTATACAATTTTAAAACTTGCAAAATATTGTACCAAGTAAATTTATTTTAAAATTCAATTGCGATTCTTTTGATAATTTATTAAGATTCTATTCATGTAACGTTCTTCCTCAATCTGACTCCGGAATCAACAATTTTTCGCACAAAAACAAAATACGTCTCATTTTGTTCTCAGACCATTAATTTTCTTGGCTCGTCGCCGGAAAGGCAGGACACGTCTACTGCCTAGGTTTATCGTGACAGATTTTAGAGAACATCATTTATAACTTTCTTCTATTTTCTTTTTTTTTTCTTTATTTTACAACAAAGCTTAGTTATAATCAAAATATTAAATTTCTACATATTGTGTATGTCTACATATTTAAGTTGAATGGTTTATTTGCTTGAAGTTTTTTTTTCTCTTTAATGCCGGGAAATGCTCTGAGGTATCCCGCGGGGGAGTGGGTCTCCAAGGCTCGCTGCGCGCGAAAGCTGGTAAGGTGGACGCAGCTCTACCCACTAAAACCTGGCGAGTGCCACCAATGCCGCCTTTGGTGAGGTGCCCCGGTTCTGTTGACCAAACAGGGCACCTCGACGGCTAGTTAGTCCCTCACGGGACCGACTCCACCTCCACAGAGGGGTTGTCCCGCACCACAGAACAACCCCTCCCAACGTCGGGACAGTAAAATAGGGTGGAGTTCCCGTCCTTACCCCTTGCCCCCTGCTCTTTTGTCCCCTCTTCTTAGAAGAGGGATACAAAGAGCCCCCTCGGCTGAATTAGCTTCGCCCAAGGTGCTGGGCTCACTTTAAGCTACTAAGCCCCACCGCCACGACGAGGCCTGAACCTTGGTGGGATTTGGTTGAAGATACTCTACTGTAACATATCTTTCAGTTGAGAGTTTTGTTTGTTTGAACGCATTGATCTTCAGAATGATTACATAGGGTTATGAGCTATTTATTTTACATTATGAAATTTTAAAGCACACAGTATCACGTGGAATATCTGGAATAGAAATTCCCGCTGGAATTTCGACGTGTTGTTGACATAGAGAAGTAATTATTGAAGTGGCCTCTCAACCCCTAAAATAGACCTATCAATGAAGGTCAATAAACTTTCTGAAATGTTAACAAATATCGGTTTCTCCGGTGTCGTGTTACAGATTATTGTACTAACAGATACCGGGTTCTAATCTGCTGTTATATTGTGCTTTTTTTGTTTTTGCTTAGGAATTAATGATGATATCCCGGTCGCGGGGGAGCCCGGTGGTTATGTGGGACTCTCAGCCTAACTAAAACCCCAGCAATGTTCTCGTCGTCTGGCCTGCCCGGCGCGGGCGACTTCCGCATTGGGCCTCAACGACTTCCGGCACTCTCCTCTGAGTGGTGACACCCCCTCCTCCTTCTCCACTTAAGGCACCTTTTACATATAAGAGTGCCTTATAGACGGACCTTTAGCGCACGCAGTCAATCCCCCGCACTGGTGCCCTAATGGTGGTACGACTGACCGTCGCTGTCGCCGCCGCGTTCTCCTGCGGAAGGAGCGAGTAGTGTTCTCCCTCTCCAGCTCCGGCTCTTCCTTCTACGACATCATGACCTCGCAGAAGGAGGAGACCTCCCATGCACTCGCGCTGACGGTCATTGCTGGGATGACCAAAGGGAGTGACAGGTCAGCGCCTCCCTTAGTTATGAGGTCCGCCCTCACCGACTCCCATGAAGGTCACTCCGCCAGGGTGTGGTCAGCAGTGTCCTCATCACTGCTACATTGATGACACCCTGACGTGTTCTGCGACCCTGCCACCTTTCACCCAAAGCACCGAGATGTCGGTAAGGCCGGTAACGTAAGATGGTAAGTCTGCACTGCCTGAAGAATTAAGCAGGAAGGGGGTGGGGATACTAAATTCCACCGGTAATCCTGTTGAGATATTTGTTAGGACTTAACCATTGAACTATAACCAGACTCAGAGTGATGCTCCGAGTCTGGTTCCTGAGCTATAAAGTCACTGCTGTAGGCAGTGTTCCTGAGCTATAAAGTCACTGCTGTAGGCAGTGTTCCTGAGCTATAAAGTCACTGCTGTAGGCAGTGTTCCTGAGCTATAAAGTCACTGCTGTAGGCAGTGTTCCTGAGCTATAAAGTCACTGCTGTAGGCAGTGTTACTATGCTACTTACTGATATAAAATAACGTTCTAAAATTCTCAATTACAAATCTCATACATTTACGACGCTAATAAGGCAACCTCAATTCTATGCCGTTATGACTTCAGAACTCAACTTCTATTTGTTTGAGAGAATTGTGGCTCCGTTGGTAAATCTGTTATAATTGAGTGCTAGAGATTTAGAAGCTGTTTGTGCCTAGTTTCTTGTTACTAAATATACTTAGGTTTAAGTATATTTTTTTTTATTATTCTTCATATCTCGATCTATTTGTATGAAAAAAACATCTTGATAAAGACAAACATGCAGATGGATAATATAGTTATTTATGCAAATGTTTGATACTAAGGGGTATCAAAACACGAATGTGGGTGTGATTTGATTTGCTGTTTTGAAAACATTGAGACTGTCGTTAAATATATCCATAAAGGCACTTAAAGCATTAAAAATTTTACACAATCTTGATACAGTATAATTCTGCAATAAGCTGACTGTTTCAGAATCTTTATTAGAAGATTTAAAGCATGGGATTTTATATATAGTTTAAAAAAAAACACATATCTGTATTTATATTATGTTTTATCTTTTAAAAGTGACTTTAAAATAAAGCATCGATATCGAATGGTAATAAATTATAAAGTTCTTTGTATAGAAGACGTCTCTCTTGCATTCAGATAGCCTTTTCTTGTCGGCGAAGTTTTACTGAATATCTGTTGTTTTGAGTTCTTCACTAGTCTCAGCTGGTATTGGCTATTTCATGTCGTATCACTCTTTTAAATGTTTTGTAAAATCGTTCCTATCATATAAAGATTTCAAAATAAAAATAAAAAAAAGATTATCGAAAATGTGTGGTAAAGTAAAATATAATAATATTATTTTCTCTTATATGTCCCACTGCTGGGCACGGATCGCCTCCTCGAAATCAGGCGAGGAGGGTTTTGGGCCATAGTTCACCGATGCGCTGGCCCAATACGGGTCCGTGAACTTCACATACATTCAAAGACTTTTAATCTCATCAGGCATGTATGTTTCCTTCACCGGTGAGGAAGTGCACATGTGCTCATGTTCAGGTGCACGTAGAAATTTTAGAAATACCTATTTCTAGACATGAAAGGGGGTCAGTATCGAACCCGGACCTCTCGGCTCTCACTCAAGAGGCTGAGCCCTTACTCACTAGGCCATCGTCGTTGACTAAAGTAAAATTATGAAGGAATTTACGGTGGAGAAGATTCTGTTTGCTATTTATTTTAATTGGTAAGAGGCAGAGTCTTTAGGGTCATTGAAAGAGACCTATGTCCGATAGCGGACGGAAATTGTTGATGATGAAGCTGTCGAAAATTGTGTTAGATCATCGAGCATATAACCGGAATAGATCGGTAATAATGTGTTTTGTATGAAAACTAATACCGCCATATTTGTTCTGCGACGCTGCGCTGGTTCTGTGCTCTGATTGGCCAACTGATGGCCATTAACGGATGATTTGCACATTACTACTCTATTCGGTTATATGCTCGACGTGTGAGATATCAGAGACAGGCCTCAAAAATATTTTTATTCATATGATAAACGCTGCATCAAATGTGAGGACACCTAACGAGAGGTCGAAACGGTTTGGAATGCTTGGGGTTCCTATGGGACCGTCATCTTCCAAGAGTCGACATAAGCACGAAGGCTTCGAAATTACTGCCCACGTCACATTTGATGTACACATGGGACTATATGACGAAAACAGACTTCTATTTTACGTATTTTACGTAACACAACGTATTTTTATATCCATAATAGTAGCCACACTGTTTTCTAATGTTTGGGCGAATTTCACACGAGGTAGCCGATAAGGCTGAAGCTGGCTGGCGGGATGCGGAGAGGTGGGGAGTGATGATAATGAAGTTCAGAAGAAAGCGTGTTCTGTCGAGGGTCACCAATGTAGGATTGTAAGTGAAAGGATCCAAAGGAAGATCTTCGACCGAGCGAGATGGTATCGGTCAGGCCGAAACCCACTTGTTATCATTTCAGCTGTTGTATGTATAACAGAACTGTGTAACTTCGATAGCGTGATTCAGGATTGTGGCGATAATTAGTCCGCCACACACTCATTAAAATCAAATAACTTTTTACGGATTTTATCTTGGTTTATTAAGATTTAATTTGGTAATAGCAACCACGAATTGACGATAAATTGATTGTGCTCATCAAGTGAGATTATGGCTACTCCATTCGCCTATCCTAATGAACACTGCCCGTCCTTTCAGACACAAAAAAGCGTTATATCTTATAAGCAGGGTGACGCAAACGTAAGAAAGCACCCACCATACACCACATACAAAATTAGTATATTAGTACAATATACCAACATTAGCATTTAAGGGTGAGAGGGTTTATCTGTGGCAGAGTACTATGCCGCGCTTCCGTCTGCCTGGGTACCACCATCCTGCTTGTTTCTCCGCTGGAACAGCTTTAATGTTTCGAAGGTAAAGCCAAGACGGACAGTGTAATTACTGGCACAGAGACTTAAGATCTTAGGTCTCAGGATAGGCGTCACATGAACATGTTGCCTTTTTTTTGTTAACACGGGAAACGCCTTTACGCGCCGTTAATGGCCCTGGGTGGGGTCCAATGGTGTGTGGGACTCGCGGCACATGTCTGTGCCGAATACCCACTATAACCCCGCGAGTGCCACCAATACAAAAAAATGGACATGGAACATCGCGGAATACGTGCGCCGGAGGTTGAAGTACTGTCCGAGGGTGCAGGAGCTGGAGTTGCGCCGCAACGTCAACTTCAAGGCGTTTGTGGTGCGAGTACCGACCTGCTACCTGCAGGACGTGTTACGCGAAGACTTTCCTCAGGATGTGAAGTTCCGTCGCTTCCGCGGAACAGTACCACCGGAACGCACGACGACGTAGCGCTAGAAAGTTTACCAATATAATTTTAAGGTTTTATACTAACCCTTATGTAATATAATATATATGTTAGTGTATAAGGTATATATCTATAGGCCATATAATGCCTGAGCATAAATGATTTATTATTAACACCGCCTTTGGTGGGGTGCTCCGGATATGTTGAGCAACAGGGCACCTCGACGGCTAGTCAGTCCGCTGATGCCACCTCCACAGAGCGGTTGTCCCGCACCACACAACAACCCCTCCCAAAGTCGGGACAGTGCAATGGGATCAGGTTCCCAAAGATCAGTCCCCTCGGTTCAATTGGCTTCGCCCAAGGTCCTGGGTTTACCTTAGGTTACTGAGCCCCATCACCACGTCAAGGCTTAAACCACGGTGGGGATTCGCCTGGACCACGAGTTACCTGGACTAGTTTCAGGTTAACTAGTTTATGATTTTAAGTTAACATGGTTATTATCATTACAAAAATTATTTAAAACGGGATATTTACCATGTTTTTCATTTTTATTTCGCGGAGCTCGATATTTCGACATTATCTACAAATGTCTTGTTCACGAGACTGAAGTATGCGGTAGATGTTGACGGCATTAGAGTTGTCCGGATCGGCCTACCTCCTTTCTCGTACGTTTGCTGCGTAAACACTGGTCACCACTACTATTGTCACTAGTTTTACGTACACTCGACACTATTCTGTGTTTGACAGACGAAACTCACCGTATCGATTCGCGAATGTTTTTTTTTTATGTTAGTTGGATAGGCAAACTGGCAAACGTACCACCTGATGGTAAGTAGTCGACGTCGCCCATGAACATAAACTAGTTTTTTTTTTTTTTTGTTCTGCAGCCCAAACCATAGCTAGGACCGGGGTTGGTTTTAAACCTAGCCGCGTGTGGGTTCGCACTTGGGCAGTGTCGTTACCCACTAAAACCGCTGCAAGCGCCCTCTGCCGCCTTTTGAGGGTCCCGGATCTTGCAACAACACAGGACCCTCGGCGAAAGGCTGGCCCCGGCACTAAGTATCCAATTTTAAAGTTCTTAAATACCGTGATAGGTGGAGCAAAGCAGGGGAGGCCTTTGCCCAGTAGTGGGATCCAATAGGCTATAAAAAAAACTCAACTTTACTTCAAACAAATTACATTATCGCGTTAAGTATTGCTCAATCGTGCAATCGTGGAACCTGTTAAGTCTTACGTGCACTAAAGTAATGGAGTTTAGAAATAAGCTACACGTGAACACTGAACAAGAGCTCGTTTCACAAGAATTAAGTTACAAGATAACTGATTTATCTCTTCCAGTATTTATTTAGCTCTTGCTGCTATGTATTGCTAGCGAATCCACTCTTTGTAAGAACTACTCTAGGGATTTAATCATTTCATCATCATCATCATCATTTTTATAATTCATTGTCATAGTTTCAGCCTTTTTCAAAGAACGTTAAGACGGCCTTAGTTACTTTTTTCTTTATTTACTAAATCAATACAATGCAAAAAAAACCGGTCAAGTGCTAGCTGGACTCGCGCACGAAGGGTTCCGTACCATTACATAATATACAACATTAGGCACTTTAACAAAAATTAAGGTTTATGTTTATGGAATTAAATGTTTTTCTCTCTAATATATAAATATTTGAGTTGATTGCATGAAAGGTAAATTGCGGTTTACGATTTATGACGTATAAAAAACTACTTACTAGATCTTGTTTAAACAAATTTTCGGTGGAAGTTTGCATAGTAATGTATATCATATATTTTTTTTAGTTTTATCATTCTCTTATTTTAGAAGTTACAGGGGGGGACGCACATTTTTCCACTTTGGAAGTGTCTCTCGCGCAAACTGTTCAGTTTAGAATAAAATGGTACTACAAACCTCAATATCAATTTTGAAGACCTATCTCTATAGATAGGTCTTCAAAAATGTCATCAAACCCATCCGTGTGTGTATATATCCCACACGGAAGGGTTTGATGAAAAAAAAATTTTTGAGTTTTAGTTCTAAGTATGGCGACCCCCAAAATTTATTGTTTTTTTTCTACTTTTGTGTCAAAATCTTAATGCAGTTCACAGAATACATCTACTTACCAAGTTTCAACAGTATAGCTCTTATAGTTTCGGAAGAAAGTGGCTGTGACATACGGATGGACAGACAGACGGACAGACAGACAGACAGACATACATGACGAATCTATAAGTGTTCCGTTTTTTGCCATTTGGCTACGGAACCCTAACGACGATACATATTAGCAGCAAACAACCACAAAGGGTTAAACAAGTGCTGAACTAAAATCTACACCATTAGTAATTTTAATGTTACTTTTACGGATTGTATTAAGTCTACAATTAGTATTCAAGCTAGTCCTGGCTTTAAAAAAGGATGCCCTTTAATTTATCAACATTACTTACTCACTGGAAGGAAAACATTGTGAGAAAACCTTTTTTTTTCTTTAACGTTATAGAAAAAAATAAAGGCATCCCGCGGGGAGTGGGTCTCCCCAGGCGGGTATGTGGAATTCGCTGCGCCCGAAAGGTGGTATGTGGACGCAGCTCTACCCACTAAAACCCGGCGAGTGCCACCAATGCCACCTTTGGTGAGGTGTCCCGGATCTGTTAACCTAACAGGGCACCTCGATGGCTAGTCAGTTCTTCAGGGGACCGACGCCACCTCCACAGAGGGGTTGTCCCGCACCACAGAACAACCCCTCTCAACGTCGGGACCTGCTCTTTTGTCCCCTCTTCTTATAAGAGGCGTACAAAGAGCCCCCTCGGCTCAATTAGCTTTGCCCAAAGTGCTGGGCTCACCCTAGGCTACTGAGCCCCACCGCCGCGTTAAGGCCTGAACCATGGTGGGGATTGTCAGAGAACCTGCCTGATCAGATTCGAAGTCGAAGTAGATGTAAAGTTCGCCTACCCGCAATGGGCCGAAGAGACATGGTTATCATGCTCGCCTGAGAAGACTAGTGACACACTCTTGAGTATTACCGTAGAACTTAAAAAGCTGTTACGATTACGCGGCAAACGGTCAAAACTTCGAATCAACTAGAACATTGTCCATATCCAGGTACTTCGGCTGCCGGGCGAGTAATGTTCGGTCATTTCCCGCGTGTTGTTACACGGCTTTATACGTTCTACGGTATTATTTTATTATTATTAGGATACTTAATCCTTACGCTAAGCTACATTTTAACCCCTGACGCAATTCTATAAATATATACGCAGACATAAATATAGTTCACCGCTATGTGTATGTGTGTTGTTTAATGTGAAAGTGCGTGTTCTTAGTCATGCTGTATTAAAATTGGTTTCGCCGATTCAAGGTTTTTAGCTCTAATATTTACCTGGGTTTTTGTTAGAGTATATACTTTTGTATTATACTTACATATAAATAAATAATTGTTCTTGTAGGTATGTACAATAGGCGTGCTGGCGAACACCATGAATGTGGCTGTGCTGACGCGCAGAGACATGGCCGCGGCGCCCATCAACCGGCTGCTCAAGTGGCTGGCGGTTGCTGATGTCTTCGTCATGCTGGAATACGTGCCCTTCTCCATATATAAATATCTGGTAAGACTGCATATATTGGTTATATCATTAATGCTTGGAAATGGTACCCAAAGGCATTTCTCCGGTAGGAGGCATTTTTGCGGCATTCTTGCTTGAGTACCATCATCCTGTATATTATTCCCGTGATACAGCTATGCTGTCTGTTTGGAATGTAACGGACAGGCAACGTAAAACATGTAAAACGTAGGATCTTACCCGTATCTGTAACAATTAAAAAGTAAACTTGTTTTTTGTAACAAGGGATGTGCAGTTTCATCATCATCATCATCAGCCTTTATCCGTTCACTTTTCGCCGACACGGATTGGCTACAGTGCAGCTTAAACTTCTGCAATAAACTTAAGAAGAATTGGCACGTGTGGTTCCAAACCCTGCCAAGAGATAAATTTGTAATTGTGACCTTTTGAAAGTATATAAGTACATTTCCATTTTCAATATCATACGACACTGGTATCTTGATATATTATTTATGGCTCTACAAATCATGCATAAATTCAACCCCAGGGGGCGCCAAAGTACCTACATTAGAAAATATCCTGAAAAATGATGATAAAATTCATATATAAATAATGTCGTTATCATCGAGCATATAACCGGAATAGAGTGGTAATATTATGTGTTTTGTATGAAAACAAATTCCACTAAATTTATGCTGCGACGCTGCGCTGGTTTTGAGTTCTGATTGGCTGACTGATGGTCATTGATTGATGAGGGCGATGGGACGTATATACATATCACTAGTTGGTTGAAATGTTATTACGTCAGTGACAAATCACTGACCAGTTTGGAATTTTAAGGCTCACATTACTCCTCTATCTGGTTATATGCTCGATGGTCATTTCGTACCATTCTCCAAATCACGACATCACGTTTGAGCAGCTTATCAGGCTATCGTTTCATAAGAATCAATAGTCGAGGATGTACCTATTTGAGGGATTCAATCGCATGATTGTGTTATAAATCAATATTTACATAACCATATTTTAGGTCTATCGGTTTGCGTTTTTTGAAAACGTTTATCCTTTATATGAAGTACGTTTGTTCTTATAATGAAACAATTTTTACGGATTTTATCGCGGTTTATTAAGATTTTTACAAGCCCGACGTTTTGTTAAAATCGCGCAAACATTAGAAAACAATATACGTTTATTTTGTCTGTAGCGAATTTAAAAAAAAAGGTTTGTGCTTTTAAGAATTATTTACTTTCTATGATATTTTGTCTGATATACATGTTTATTACCTGTATTCAGATAGAAATTGTAATTAGTACACTATTTACTTATTTTGACACCATAAACCAGAAATGTATGTCTATCTTGGGCATACTTTGCAGTTGGGGCGATATAACTATGATAGGGAAGCTGATAGAAGGGTTCAATTGGGATGGACAGCATTCAGGAAGCTTAACCATATCACCATCTCACTTCATCTATACCGCAAAATTTGAGCCGAAAGGTGGCATCTAAATCTACGACTGGTAGTTAGTGTAGTAGTAGTAGTAGTGGTAGTAGTAGTGGACTGGCCGTAAGTTTGCCGTAGCTGAACGTGCTATGGAGCGTGCTATGCTGGGTGTTTCTTTGGCAAATAGGATTCGAAACGAAGACATCCGTCAGAGAACTAAGGTTACCGATATCACACGAAGAATAAGCTCGTTGAAGTGGCAGTGGGCTGGTCACACACTCAGGAGAACGGATGGCTGATGGCGCAATAAGGTTCACTAGTGGACCGCATTTAAGTAAACGAAGTGTTGGTCGGCTATTAACTAGGTGGGAAAACGATCTCCGTACGGTGGCTGGTGTACGTGTTAGATGCGAGTGGGGAGGGATCGGTCGTCTTGGCGTTCATTGGAGGAGGCCTATGATCAGCAGTAGACGGATAAAGTCTGTTGATGATGATGATGATGAAACCCGAAAATAGGTTATCAAGATGTTCTCAGATATTAGAGCAGAAGTCCTCAATCTATGGTTTGTTTGTTCCTGATAAATATCGTTTTACTCAAATAGAAGCGGTACCGTGGACAAAACTTATGGGTCTAAGATTTAAAACGTTCTTTGATGACTTTGGCAGTTTGTACACCCTTCTGACCTGAATTCAAGTGACATTAGGATATACATTTATGATTTAGTGTTTGATTAATTTAAATAATATTGGCAATGTAAAATATATGTTGCAATAAACTATATAAAAATTAGTTGTATGTAAAGTTGGTTTACGGACGATAGTTTAATGTGCGTACAATGAGCGTTACGGGACATTTCACGAAAATGCAGCCGGCGTTCATCGATTTATTAGAAGTTGTCACGTCAAAAGCTATTGTTGATTAAATTAAAATCAACTTTAAAAAATTAAAGCTAATATTGATTCAATTATAATAATTTTATGATAATATTCCAATATTTTATTAAATTTTTGTGTCGTCTCATTTGTGTATATTTTGCTTAGTCACACAGTTATGAGCAAATTACACAAATATGTCCGTATTAATAAGCGCAAGGGATCATCATTATCATAATTATCAGCTTCATCATCATTATCATCATCATCATCATTATCAACCTTCCAAACCTTAGTCTTAGATTTTCCTATTCTAAAACATAACATGTTAGGTCTCAGTGCCAGCAATCACCCTACCTATCCGGTGGGAGGGAAGCGCTGTGCCGCACTCCCAGCTGCATGGGTACCACCATCTTGCTTGTTTCTCCCGTGAAACAGCTTTGCTGTGTTTCGGAGAGAAGGGAAAGACAGGCTCGATCCAGGTAAACTGGTTTATGTTCATGGGCGACGTTGACCACTTACCATAATGAGGCACGTTTGCCAATTTGCCTATACAACTAACATAAAAAACCTGTCTTGCCCTTCTCTCCAAAACACAGCAAAGCTGTTTCACGTGATGATAGTACCCATGCAGACCAATGCGTGTCACAATCGCAATCCTCCCACTGGTAAATTTTTTATCATACTGGCTGCATAAAGATGAGGTTTTTGCAGACGTCTAGAAATTGCAATATTTGATTCTATAATGTTCAAGGATAGTTTAGATTAGCTGTAGTGTACTGATGTAATGCGTACGTCAGAATTAGATTTATGTTATATTTCGTGATAACATATAAATCGTACACCTGACTTCTGTGCTGTAATTCAGGCCAAGACGTGTAACTATGCGGACATTGTCATGTTTACAAATAGCAAATTCACGCATAAAAGAGTAAATAGCTTTGGAACGTTTCTAACATCGCCTATTGTAGATATTTCAGTCTTTTTTTTATTCTTTAACGCCGGGAAATGCTCTGAGGCATCTTGGAAGGGGGGAAGACTCCCCAGGCGGGTATGTAGGACTTGCTGCTCCCGAAAGATGGTAAGGTGGACGCAGCTCTATCCACTAAAACCCGGAGTGCCCCGGATCTATTGAGCAAACGGGGCACCTCGACGGCTATTCAGTCCCTTAATGGACCAACACCAACTCCACAGAAGGGTCGTCCTGCACCACAGAACAACCCCTCCCAATTTCGAGACAGTGCAGTCGCCCCTGCTATTTTTTCCCCTCTTTTTATAACAGGGGTACAAAGAGCAGCTCCCTCGGTTCAATTTGTTTCGCCCAAGGTGAGCTCAACCTTAAGCTACTGAGCCCCATCGCTACGACAAGGCTTGAACCTTGAAGGGGGTAGATATACCAGCCTGGAATATACATGGTTTTTCTTGGGTGGTCACTGCCGTAATGTTCTGGGTATATGGTTTTCTTTTTTTTATCTCATCAGGGGGCAAACGAGCAGTCGGAGCCTCATGGCGCCGACGCCCATACACATCCGCACAACCAAGCAACCAAACCACGCCCTCCTTTATCCCTCTCTCACAAACCGCACGAAACGCACAGCATGGCTGACACTTGACGCCGGTGTTATATGAGTGAGACACCTCGGTCGTGCCGGCCCAGTTCGGTTGCAATGC
Source organism: Helleia helle (assembly GCA_963853865.1). Classification (NCBI taxonomy): domain Eukaryota; kingdom Metazoa; phylum Arthropoda; class Insecta; order Lepidoptera; family Lycaenidae; genus Helleia; species Helleia helle. The sequence continues at coordinate 8,331,113 of OY971433.1, read as the reverse complement.
ATCATGGCACTACCTCTTACTAAATTGTAAAATACACGTTTGCACAATAAAAAAAATTTAAACAAAAATTAAAACCGACTTCAAAATTAAAAAAAAAAACTAAAAAGTAATAAAATAATTTCCTTAATCTTTGTGCCTTATAATCAACTTGTTCTTCTACTAATATACAATCTTTGCATTTACCACGTCATTATTGTTACTTTTGGAGTCGGTGTCAGCCAAGGTAGGTAGAGAGGTGTACATCAACGAATACGACACCGGCTTCAAAAGTAACAATAATGACGTGGTAAATGCAAAGATTGTATATTAGTAGAAGAACAAGTTGATTATAAATTGTAGGCACAAAGATTACGGAAATTATTTTATTACTATAGTTTTTTTTAAATTTTGAAGTCGGTTTTAATTTTTGTTTAAAAATTTTTTATTTCTTAATTTTTAGTGATTGCAAAATTCGATAACTGATTTTATTTGTCTGAAATATGGGTAGAACTATTAAACGCATTGCTCAGATTAGAGAGCGCTGTATTAATGAGATGAACGTAGAAAGGGTGTAAATCATTCAGCTGTCGTCGAGGATTCCCCTCGACTCTGAATGTAAGGTCTCCATCATCACACCTGTAATGGCGCTTATACCCAATACGGGTGCAAAGTTCTCATCAATTTAAATTAATTAAGTCCAAACACAAGGTAGCTACTGTAAACTGTTGAGGAGTTCCCTTAATTGTCATTTGTCTTCATCATCAGATCCTTAATGACAGTCACAACACATCTAAGTGTAAAGTTCTCATCATTACAAATTAATCAAGCCCAAACACAAGGTTACTGATGTAAATCGTCGAGGAGTTCCCTCGACTGTCTTTCGGCTCCAGCATCAGATCGACTCTAGACCTTCATTAAATTGTAGTCCTTCAAAACACTTTATAGAAAATATATCAAACGCACTAGTCGCCCCTATGATTTTCGAAAATTCCCCTCGATTTCTCTGGGATTCCATCATCAGATCCTGGTTTCCTTATCATGGGACCATTTGGGAAGTATACCCTTTAGAACAAAAAAATATTTTTTCAAATCGGTCTAGCCATCTTCGAGTAATCAGGTAACATACATAAAAAAAAAAAAAAAGATTCCGACGAATTGATAACCTCCTCCTTTTTGAAGTCGGTTAAAAATGCTTAATCGAATGAATGAATGATTATTATGATTGAGTATTTGATTGCTCTCTCCACGTTGGAGTATCTGTGCATTAGGTATATTTGAACTGTACAAAGTTTACCGAACCTTCGCAAAATCCAATAGCTTACGTTTACTCTTAACTCGGGTCACGGGTCTGAAATAATCTCTCTGTGTATGAATTGTAATCCGCAGATTTCCATTAAGATAAGTATTATTGACTTTCTATGTGAACAAAACTATTCCAACTGGATATTCTAATCAATTTTATCATCAAGTATGACTCATAAAGTAATATCTTTATTGCTAAAGCATTAAATACATAGTACTTTCAAATATTGGGTAATCCGTCACGGTCTTCACACAAAGCCTTATGTATTTGTAAGTATTTCAGTAGTTGCGTTCAGATAATAGGGATGTTGACAATTTTTTTTAATTGATTTTATTTGATAGATATATATAGAGATATAAACACGAAAAAAATCGGTTGTCTGTAAAGTCGGTTTACTGACGATAGTTGAACGTGACAACGTTGATAAATGGAACGCCTCAGAGCGAGTTAACGCCGCGTGCGTCATGTTTTTTCGTTCGTGCAGTCGGCTCCATCGAATTATAAGACGTTGTCACTTCAAAAACTTATAATATGAAGAAATATGTCCAATTTTAATTAAAAAAGACGTAAATATAAATAATTCTCAAATAAAACGCTCCAAGCTGTCATATGACCATGATTAACGTCACAAACCCATGAAAATACAATAAAGTTAATATACCTAGTAACTTTATGGAAAATACTCGCGCTCTGTACACCTATGACAGTTTGTTCGCTGGTCAGTAACATCGCGCTATAATGGCGTTCGCAGTCACGTGACAATGGGTGATAAATAACGCATTTTAAATTAATTTCCTTTAATTTAAGTCTAATAAATAGACTCTTAAAATGTTATTTTAGATTTTAAAATACTGTCTATAATGTGTAAAACATAACTCTACATGAATTTGTAACATGTGTCAACATCCCTATTTTGCTGTTACTGTAGTTTCAGTTAAGTCCCTTGACCATGGCCATCTTGAACGGTATCAGGGGTATACAAACGCTGTGACGTCAAACCATCGTCAAACGATGTTAAATATAACGAACGAACGAACGAACCTCAAGGTTTTATTGTAATCTAGTGTGGGACGAAGCTATGCGTACAACTCCATACAGGCCCTCTTTTCTATTAGGCACTCTCGGCAGGTGCCCAGGTTCCCGCTAACAATGCGGCCCCGTAATTCCCGTCACACTTTTTAACAGAATTTAACAGAACTTGGCAATTTGTAATAGGGGCCCCACAATCTAGGGCCCTATAGGTTAATGACGACACTGGGCCTCATTACAACATCGCTAGCTCAAGTGAATGAAAAAACGTCGTGGAGAAACCTGTATGCGTGATGAAGCCTTTGAGTAGGTATGTGTAAAACTTCAAAAGTTATTAAATTAACCAGCACTGGCTCCAGTGAGTATATCCCAGCCCAGAAATAAAATTATTATGATACGTTTAGTGATTACTAAAGACAAATTTGAAAAAGGAATAAGTTGGAAAATTAAAAAATGACAACGTGGCGCTATTTCTCTTTAAATAAATGTTTAATTTTCCAATCGAATTGAGAACCTTCTACTTTATGTTGAAGTCGATACTTATTGCAATTAATTTAAAGCTAAAAAAAGAAAAAAAGAAAATTTGAAAATCGTTATTTTCCATACTTCCGACACATTCCATATTTAAATTAATTTTTATCTTCATTTGACATTTTGTTTAGTCTTGCGTTTTGTGTCAAAAAAAAATGTCCTAATGATAACGCAATAACTGAAGATTTACCTCTTTTCTTTTCTTAACGCCGGGAAATGCTCTGAGGCATCCCGCGGGGAGTGGGTCTCCCCACGCGGATATGTGGGACTCGCTGCGCCCGACAGCTGGTAAGTGGACGCAGTTCTACCCACTAAAACCCGGCGAGTGCCACCAATGCCGCCTTGGGTGAGGTGCCCCGGATCTAGTAAACAAACAGGGCACCTCAACGGCTAGTCAGTCCTACAAGGGACCGACGCCACCTCCACAGAGGGGTTGTCCCGCACCACAGAACAACCCCACCCAACGTCGGCACAGTACAATGGGGTGAGGTTCCCATCTTCACCCCTTGCCCCTTGCTCTTTTGTCCCCCTCTTCTTATAAGAGGGGTACAAAGAGCCCCCTCGGCTCAATTAGCTTCGCTCAAGGTGCTGGGCTCACCATAGGCTACTGAGCCCCACCGCACGTCAAGGCCTGAACCATGGTGGGGAAGATTTACCCCTAGTTCAGACTCGGCGGGAACCACACGGTTTCAGAACCGCATGACTTGTAATCGTGCGGTTCCCGCGTGTCATATGTGGTATGATGATGATACTTAATATAAAATTCATAACGGAAAATTTAGTAACCATTTTTATTACAATACCTATATTTAAATAAGCACACTTGTATATTTCGTTTTCCTGTAATATTATGAAATTGGTACTAAGAGGCGTATTTGGGATTCCTATGAAGGCTTCGTATTGCTATGAAGGTGAAATTGTTTTCCTCATACGCTTAAGTGTCTATTTATGAAAAGTGTCGTTTATTTTTGAGAACATAATTCACAATACAATTATCATTAATTTGGGTTTATCGGGATTTGGTAAATTCGCTGGATTTACAGCGATTATTAAAGATTTGCATTGTAATAACATGAATAACGTATGAATTCTTCGCAGATCCTCCCGGAGAAATTGGATTTTCCGTATTCATGGTCGATATACCTGCTGTTCCACATGCATTTTGCTCAAATATTACACACCGCATCGATATGTCTCACTCTCTCCCTGGCCATATGGAGATACGTCGCTATAAAGTAAGTGTCTCTATTTATATATTTTTTGTCTCTATATATTTTTTATAGGTATGTTTGCCCATGTATACACTATACACCCGTGATGCAAAAATATTGATGGATCGGTATGTGTGCTTGTCTGTGGAATCGTAGCTCTTAAAAGGTTCACCACAATAGGATGTGATTTTTTTTATTTGACTACAGATTTCCTAATAGTGACATAGTTTATCATTATGGGTTAACCCATTTCTAGTTCATCAACTTTTTTGAACGGCTAACCTTGCAAGATCGTGAGATCTTTTATTTTTAAACGTTGTCTTATAATTTACTTTTTATTAATCTACATTTTTTTAAGACCTCTGTGGCTCAATGGTAAGCGTGTTGGCGTTCAAGTCGGAAGTAGCAGGTTCGAGTATAAAAGTGTTAAATATTATATTTCCGTTATCTGGTACCCGTAACACAAGTTCATCGAGAACTTTCCACGGGACCAGATTGAAGTTGTTTAAAAGCGTCCATAGATATTTTTTTTCCGTTATTTATATTATATAAAGATACAACCACATCCGATCTGATCCGTTTGATCCGATGCGTGCGTACGATGTGGACATAAATAATAATAATAATAATCGAATAAAGCTTTTCTATTTCTATTTCTATTTCTACATGTGGACGCTAACTAACAACCATCAAGATTTCATCATATTGACGTTTATTACAAGATGGTTATAAGTACAGTTTCCATGTTCGATTTCATTCGGATCGTATTAATATTCCCAAATCTGACTGATTTGGGAATGTTTTCCAATAAGGTTTTGTTATTTACTCTTAAAAGTATTTACACACATTTGTCCCAAGTTTTCGGGGTCTTTTGGTAATCGATATCTTTTAATCATCGCAGTCACTGCAATATTAAGGATATCAATCAGAAGGTATAATTTATGCTTACAATGGCCTTACTGGATAATTCATGGATTCCAATTTTGGGGCAGGATATATTTTGCGGTTATATGAATATTTCGATATGTGCTTGGGTTTATTTATAATATTTGATGGCTCTCCAGCGGTTAGGACTTAAATAAAATATTTTTTATCATACCAAAAACTTTCCTCAATAAGGCTATTAAAAGTAAAATTAATTATTCAAAGATGACTTTTAGTTAAAGATTACTGCGCTGAAACAAAGAACTTAAAGGAGGTATTGATATGAAAAATGCAGATCTTTGTCGTAACAATTTTGTGAATATACCATTAAAAAAATATTTTGTATACTTAATTGAATGTTATTTTTTTTAGGTACTCAGACAGAAGTCATATTCTATGTACAGAAAGGCGATGCAGTATAGCCATTCTGACGAGTTTTATGTTGCCGCCGATTCTGTGTATACCTACCTTTATGGTGAGTATGGTTTTTTATGTCCGTTGAATAGGCAAACTGGCAGATGTGCCACCTGATGGTAAGTGGTCGACGTCATCCATGAACAAGAACTAGTTTACTTGGAACTGGCCCTGGCAAATTATTTATGTGTTGCCTATCCTGAGACAAGATGTTAAGTGCGTGTACCAGTACACTGCCTGTCTTGCCCTTCTCTACGAAACACAGCAAAGCTGTTTCACGGTTTGATATAGAGATGTTACGGAGGAGATTTTATTTGAACGAATTTTACGTGCGCTTTTTCGAATCCGTAATCGGGATTGGAGTCGAAGAATCAAAAAAGACATGGGCAGGTTTGAGAAAATAATATCAATAATAATCTATACTAATATTATAAAGCTAAAGAGTTTGTTTGTTTGAACGCGCTAATCTCAGAAACTACTGATCCGATTTGAAAAATTCTTTCAGTGTTAGACAGCTTATTTATCGAGTAAGGCTATTATAGGCTATATAACATCACGCAGTGACTAACAGTAATTAATTTGATTAAGTTAACGCGGGCGAAGCTGCGGGCAACAGCTGGTGTCTTATAAAATACTAATAATGATACTACAAAGAAAAAATATTAATTAATCTCAAACGTAGATGATAAATGGCCCGCTTGGTGTTCGTTGAAATATCCAGCAGTGGATGAAAAGGCTGAAGATGATGATAATATGAAACATGGAAGAGGAATCGATTACTCTTCTAGAAAGAATGTGGTTTTCTATAATAGGGTTTCCTCTGTTTATTTGTACCACTGCTGGGTACCGTCCTCGAAACCAGGCGATGAGGGTGTTGGGCCATAGTTCACTGATGCGCTGGCCCAATGCGGGTTGGTGAACTTCACACACCTTCAAAGACTTTTAATCTCATCAGGCATGCAGGTTTCCTTACGACTTTTCCTTCACCGGTGGTCTTATGTTCAGGTGCACTTGCACCTAAAAGGAAAGGAAGAGAAACCTGTTTCAAGGCATTACAGGTGTCAGGATCGTAAACGGACCTCTCTCTCAAGAGGCCGGGCTCATACCACTAGACCATTGTCACTATGATTCTAGCCTCCGATATTTTCGAATAAATCGATAAAGTTAAAGTTGCAATATTAATCGGAAGTTCGATTTTTTGGGGTCGATGTAAAACGTCCGAAACATCCCTAGTTTGATAATAGCTTTAAGGTACATGCACACTTGAGTCGAGCTTGTCGTGTTACGTAATCGGTCCCTTGAGACTCAACAATGTACTTAACAACACTAGAAGTGGCTTGCCGTATAATCGATTGTTAAGGCTTATATGGATGTCATCATCATCATCATCTTATCATCTGGCATTTTATTCGTCTACCGTTTTTCTCATCTTAACCATCATTATCGGTTACTTGAGCATCGTTTTTTTCCGAATAAAAAAAGAAATAAAAAAGTAGTAACATTTAATTAACAAAATCATTGCGACTTTAATACAAATGTATTTTAATAAGAACCGTCCTTGAACTGTAAATGAACTAATTATTCAAAAACCAATTAGCGCGTGATTGTTCCATTCAAATTTTTACATACAATGTTAAATTATCATCGAATGCAATATCTCTTTAATTTCAGGTATTCGACATCCACACAAAGAATGTCAGTGATGTGAATGGGAATCCAGATATTGCGTACCACGTTGACTCAGACAGCCAGGGGGCATTGTACCAAGTTAACTTTTGGGTACACGCCGTTCTCATCAAACTGTTACCTTGCTCCATCCTTACGGTGATCAGTCTCTGGCTGATCCGGGCTTTATATAGTGCCAATCAGCACCAGAGAAACCTAAGGAATTACAGCGCTTGCCCAGCGGCTGAGAAAATGGTGAAACGGCAGAACAAAGCAGATAGACGGACTGACAGGACGACGAAGATGTTGCTGGCTGTTCTCCTTCTATTTCTGGTGACGGAGCTACCTCAAGGCATTCTGGGGTTGATGAGTGGCTTATTAGGGTGGTGTTTTTTCAAAAGATGCTACGGACTGTTTGGGGAGCTGATGGATTTTCTGGCGCTTCTGAACGGAGCTATAAACTTCGTGCTGTATTGCTCCATGTCTAGGCAGTTCCGGCAGACGTTCAGGCAGCTGGTGTTGCAGAAGAACTTGGGACGGTTCATGCCAACGACAGTCTCTCATTCGGACTCTCACAACCAAAATACGTGAGTATTTTATTAAGACAATTATCCAAAACGAAGCACATTTTGTAACTTATCTAATCCTAGCCCGTCGAGCGTATAACCCGAATAGATAATATTATGGGTTTCGTATTAAAACAAATTCCGCCAAATGTGTGCTGCGACGCTGCACCGGTTCTGCGCTCTGATTGGCCGACTGATGGCCATTGATAGATGATTGGCCGATGTGACGTACATACAGATCACTGGTTGGTTGAATTGCTATTACGTCAGTGACCAATCACTGACCATCCGGTTATATGCTCGATGTCCTAACCTTACTATTTTTTTATCAGTTCTTGTCTTGTAAATCTTGGATGTGTAATCTAAAATGATGTCTGCGAGGATTGGTCGATTTTTGGCTATATAAATTTACATATTATAATATTCAGATAGATGAAGGCTTGTTTTATTTAACCGATCTTAGACAGATCAATCAAGCCACATACACGCATCCACGAAATGTTCAATTTGTATATACTCTGTCCAATTCTTTATGATATCTGTGGCGCAGTACTATTTTTTAAGTCATCATTTCAAGAGTAATTTTCTTACGTAAATAAGGCTTATTGAAGGAGTGTTTGCGTTTCCATATTCCTTGATCCTACATTTTCTTTTACTTTGCTGTGATGTTACTTACTTTGATTTAACGTAGATATTATCTTGCTTCGATTAACATTTTATTTGCTAATCAGCTATCTTTATATGTCCAATTATACATATATTTTCTTATTACGAATGTAATGTTCTCTTTCATCGAGTTAAAACACGTGCTTTCGTCGTTAGGTATGAAACGTTGCTATTGCGCTTGTTAACTATTATATTATACAACATGAAAATATGATCCCTATGAGGCTTCCGTTGCATGAAAATTCAGTTCTTTACTTAATGTTTTAATAACGTATCACTTAAAATGTCCAAGAATACAGAGCGCCCATTACATTTGACTCGTCGTTATTTTTGATGTGATACAGTTGTTGTCGCGAATTGTTTGTAAAATTGTCTCGAAATGAAAAAAAAAATGTCAGGATGTGCTGATCCCATAACGTGGCTCTCGATTTCTTTGTGTGACGCATATAAAACCAAATCAAATCAAAATATATTTGTTTCGTAGGTAGCAAACTTATTGTACACTTGAAAAACGAGAAAAAGGGTTACTTCTTATTTTCTAATGTTTACGCGAATTTCATTGATTAAAATGAAACAATTTTTACGGATTTTATCGCGGTTTATTAAGATTTTTAGAAGTCCGACGTTAGTCCTCCCGTGACTATGGTTGCTGTAAAGTATCCGAAACGTCGGGCTTGTAAAAATCTTAATTAACCGCGATAAAATCCTTAAAAATTGGTTCATTATAATTAGGGGATGCTCTTTTGTCAGCCATATGTTCTATTTTATTACATACTAGCTATTGCCCGCGGCTTCGCCCGCGTTAACTTAAAATTTACAACCATACCCATATTGATGATGATTATTTTTAACCGAATTCCAAAAAAAGGTGAGGTTCTCAATTCGTCAATATGTTTTTTTTGTATAGCCTGAGTAGTAACTTAGATTTTTGACTTTCACTGGAGTATCCTTATAACATCAGCTATCTGCCATTGAAAGTACTATCAAAATAGGCCCAGCCGTTTCAGAGATTAGCTGGAATAAACAGAACAAGTAAACCGCGACATTTTTGCCACGCTTCCTTCTCCTTCGTCGCCTTAATTAATAGTTTTATTACAATACGCAAAATTCGCATTAAAAACTTACCCTGGGCGTTCTGTGTTCTATCACCTATGTCAAATAACCCTTCATTATCCTTAATTTCTGTGGGATCTGTGTATTTAATGTTACTAAGATCAAGCATGACCATATTTTCCTCCCTCCAGGTGCACGGAAAAGATTAAGAGATAACTACAGCAGAGCAACCTTAAGGCTTAAATAGCGTAAGTAACATACATTTACGTCCAAGTAAAATAAAACCCACTTTACGATATCTAAGAATGTTCTGGAACTTTGTCGTAATTTGATTAAAAGAGTTCGGTTACGTTTTTTTTTTAATTAAAAGCAAATATGTACCTGGCTTTCTGTTTTTTATTGTTTGGCTTTGCTTTTTTATCAAATGACTATGACTTATACTCTTTTTTTAGCTTTAAATATACTCTTCTTCTAAGATATAATACCTTGTTTAAGCTGAAATTATTTTTATACTTTCTAATATAATCATTTTAAATTAATAACATCTTTATTAAAATTTGCTATGAAGTGATTCTAATTCAAGTACTAACCTAGTTTATATGGGGTTCCGGTTGGTTTTACGAAAGACATTGGTAAAAACTGTTTTGAGCATCACACTAAAATGTTTACTACTAGCTGTTGCCCGCAGCTTCGCCCGTGTTAACTTAGATTTACAGCCGTATCCGTGATGATGATGATTATTTTTATAGCCTAAGCTACTCCTCAAAATATCAGCTATCTGCCAGTGAAAGTCCTGTCAAAATTGGCCGAGCCATTTTAGAGATTAGCCGGAACAAACAGACAAAATTGTAAAAAAGGCTATTTTGGTACATGTAACGTGTATACACATTTAGTAAAAAGCGTATAATATTACAAACAGACACTCCAATTTTATTTATCTGTATAGATATCTTGAAAACCATTTATAATATATATATATATATATATATATATATATATTATCCAAGAATGAACTGGCAAATGATATGATCACTTCTATTCTATCGAAAAAGTGAGTTTGGAAAAACTGGTGGAAGAAATATGACCTACATATTATGGAACCTTTTTCGTAGCAGCTGTTATGAATGGTCTGCGAAGTAAGCTTTCTCATATCTCTATTATTGTCAACACTATGAAATAATACGATTATATCTTTCTTTAGTTATATAATAGTTACGATGCCTAAATTATAATTCTAAAGTTCACGATAATATTGTAAGTTTATGATAGATAGCTGTTGCCCGCTGCTTCGGCCGTGTTAACTTAGATTTACAGCCGTCTCCGAAGAGATGATGATTATTTTTGTAGCTTAAGTTACTCCTTATAACATCAGCTATCTGTCAGTGAAAGTCCGGTCAAAATAGTTTTAGTTTAAGAGATTACCCGGAACAAACAGACAGACAGACGAAAATTGTAAAAAATGTAAAACATCGATATGAATTTGGTAAAAAGCGGTTAAAATATATTGCAAACAGACACTCCAATTGTATATATATATATATATTCTAGTTTTAGTGCTTTACTCCCAAATACTCAAACGAATCTCAAATTTAAGACATACTTAAACTCATGCTATAACGTGTCAGATTTTAAAAAAAAAAAGAGGGACAACACGAGTTTAAGTATCATCATAAGATTATTATCCTAAATGTGCACATATTATGCATAGCCTGACCAGAAATAGTATATAAACCCTGCGTGGTGTCGCCACTGTATTTTTATACGGTAACACATAGTATCTGTCCATAAGGAAATTAGTTCCGAAATTTTCCGCAATATGGCGAGGGTTTTTATTTTTCTGGTCAAGCTATACGCATTAAATTAAAATATCGTACTATCTTATGATCATGACTGATTTTAAACGACTTCAAAAAAGAAGCAGGTTCTATGTTCGACTGTATATATTTTTTCAATGTATTTTCACCGATTTCTCCGATTTTTTTTCTCCCAGTCTCCGACTGATTTTCAAAATTCTTTTTGTACATATCTATCGAAGTCTGATAGATACTGACGATATTACTCCAAATTATTTCTATGTTAAGTTTAATATATTTTCTTTTGTTGCAGAGGAAAAACGTCTGTGCCGTGAGGGCGGATTGCACAGCGGATAAGCCCCGCAGTGTGTGAACATTTTCTTTAATTATTTTTACATTTGATCTCTAATACTCACATAACTATAGTAAGAGTCATATAAATTGGGCTGTAATCGGCTGTATCGGCAATGTAAACTTATTTAAATGGAAAATATGAAAAGAAACGGAAAATATGCAATTGTGTGAGAAAGAAAGAGACAGCAGTTTCGCGTGTAATTAATTGTATCGCGTCTTGCGTTAAAACACTCGTGCGGTGTAAATATGTATTAGAAAGAAAACGCAGGACGCTTGAACGTATGAAGCTATATTTTTACTTCTTTACATTACCCAGTATTTCGCTATATTATTTCTTACTTGAAAATGTTAGTAAAATATTGCCTTTTCACACTTTAATGGGTTTTTCTCCAAGCTCATGTGCAATGTAGTGCTACAAATACGGCGATAAAATAAAAAAATGTTAGTCTTAAGCTGAATTATTATGTATTGCTAGATTTTTGTATATAACCAAAGGAAAATATATATTTAGGTACTAATCTTAATATGATCTCTGATTAGAGTGTTTTAAGTGTGAGAGTTTTAATATACATACCTCGGTTTTTTCTATACTAACAGTTCTAAGTTATAGAAATCAAACACATTTTTAAAGACTTATTTAAGGCTAGTTTTGTACATATTTTTTACTATTTATATAATTTATTATTATAAAATAATACCTATAAGATTGGAAAAGCATTATATCAGGACGGTGATAGTTTATTTGCATTTGTATAAGTAAAATTATTTATTTCGTCGAAAATAGTATTGTGAAAAATATGTAATAAGATGTATAAATATGTTTTATAACACTTATTACCAGTAATTATAATTACATTTAAGATTTTCTCAAATAATAATAAAATATGTCCATAGTTATTCGAATAATCCTCTCAAATCGGATATAGTTTCGCGGCTTTTAATAGACTTGGCAAAGACTAGCTGTTGCCCGCAGCTTCGCCCGCGTTATCTTACTTAATTTAACTTCTATCAGTCACCTTTGTCGTAAATGGGCAATCTAAAACTAAAATTAGCGCGTTCAAACCAACCAAACTCCTTAGCTTTAAATGATTAGTTTAAATCTGCTCTTGAACTAGATTTTATTATATTCTTCATAGTTATTTCTTAAAAAAATCTAAATCTTATATTGTTTTCTAAATCTTATTTTAGACTTCTAAAACTCAAGTGCTAAGACTCCATTGTCTGCTCGTCCGTCAGTCAAAGCACTGTATAGTTTGATTTATACTTGTTAATAATAAAAAAATAGGACATCAAAACTATAATATTGTATTTTACCAGACACGAAAAATATGTAGTAACAATTATTATAACATGCATTTTCTTAATTATTGTTTTCTTTGTACTCTAATTCCTAAGTGATTAAGTACCGCTGGTTATGTAGTAAAACGATTAAAACCATATTAGACAATTTTGATCGATTCGCGACATGTAGGAAGAAGAACTTAGGCCTTAGACAAAGTAACATTAAAAAAAAAAAACGATAACGAAGTTCGAAAAGAATAAAATGTATGGGATTGACATAAGCCGTCGTCAATTATGTCACTCGTTATCGTAATCGCAAGTTGGTAGACAATGTTAAAATTCGTAACAAAATCATAAACTGTCAATTGGTTATCGAACACTTATGTCAAACTTATGTTATTTTATTATTGATATTGATTCGTTATCCGTGGGCGTGGGCCATGGAGGGCAACATTTTCACAATTTTTATGAGTTATAGTGTGTGTGTATGAGGTCTATTTACATAGATATTAATTTTAATTTTTTGGTCCGATTTGACACTTCTTGTCGAACTTTGTTAACACTTGACAGTTGTTGTCGTTGCACTGTCACGATCTTTGATTGATCATTGTCTAGAAAATTATTATCGTTATCTCAAAGACGATAACGAATTTCGGCTACAAAGCGATGTCACTTTGTCTACAGGCCCTGGTGAGTTAAGATCGTATCTTATATCGTCATAAATTAAAATAACTAACAGCCAACCTTTATAACTAGACAGTTGGTATATACTCGCATCGAAGTTATTGTGCAAGTGGCGAGGGTTGTCTGGCCGTTCATTGAGGCAGGCCTACGTTCAGTAGTAGATAGAGGCTGATGATGATGATGATGATGATAAATTAAGAGAATTGCTAGTTTTCTGGTACATCGTTTATAAACTTTTTTTAACTAGTTTAGATTTGTCATTCGAGTGACTTTAAGATATAGCCAATCCTGTTTAACATACACAGTCCAAATCACACCATATTAATATTTTATCTCAGTAAAATCTCAGTTAAAGTCTATATCCTTCAATCTAGCATTATTGGAATAACTTCTCTTATAAATAAATATTATTTATATTAGTAATAAAATTAATATACGAAAATAAAAATACATGTATACTATGTAATTAGAATTTAGAGCATATAATATATTTTAGGTTAAAATAAATTTATAAAATTTTATTGAAATTGTTATAATGTAAAAAAAGAAAGATAGTTGTAATCTATAAAACAAATATAAAATTACACTACATTATTAAATGTTATATTTCTTAAATTGTATTTTATTTTACACATCCCTATTTAAGTGCGTATTGTACTAATACTTATAGAAACAGATTGAGGTATGGTTTTTATTCCTTTTACGCTGGGAAATGCTCTGAAGCATCCCGCGGGGAGTGGGTCTCCCCAGGCGGGTATGTGGGACTCGCTGCACCTGAAAGGTAAGGTGGACGCAGGCTCTACCCACAAAAACTCGGCGAGTGCCACCAATGCCACCTTTCGTGAGGTGCCCTGGATCTGTTAAACAACAGAGCACCTCGACGGCTAGCAGTTCCCCAAAGGCCGACGCCACCTCCATGGAGGGGTTGACCCGCACTACAAAACAACCCCTTCCAACGTCGAGACAGTGCAATGGGGTGAGATTCCCATCCTCTCAAAGAGCAGCTCCCTCGATTCAATTTTCTTCTGCCAAGGTGTATAAATATGTTTTATAACACTTATTAAGATGTATAAATATGTTTTATAACACTTATTACCAGTAATTATAATTACATTTAAGATTTTCCCAAATAATAATAAAATATGTCCATAGTTATTCGAATAATCCTCTCAAATCGGATATAGTTTCGCGGCTTTTAATAGACTTGGCAAAGACTAGCTGTTGCCCGCAGCTTCGCCCGCGTTATCTTACTTAATTTAACTTCTATCAGTCACCTTTGTCGTAAATGGGCAATCTAAAACTAAAATTAGCGCGTTCAAACCAACCAAACTCCTTAGCTTTAAATGATTAGTTTAAATCTGCTCTTGAACTAGATTTTATTATATTCTTCATAGTTATTTCTTAAAAAAATCTAAATCTTATATTGTTTTCTAAATCTTATTTTAGACTTCTAAAACTCAAGTGCTAAGACTCCATTGTCTGCTCGTCCGTCAGTCAAAGCACTGTATAGTTTGATTTATACTTGTTAATAATAAAAAAATAGGACATCAAAACTATAATATTGTATTTTACCAGACACGAAAAATATGTAGTAACAATTATTATAACATCCATTTTCTTAATTATTGTTTTCTTTGTACTCTAATTCCTAAGTGATTAAGTACCGCTGGTTATGTAGTAAAACGATTAAAACCATATTAGACAATTTTGATCGATTCGCGACATGTAGGAAGAAGAACTTAGGCCTTAGACAAAGTAACATTAAAAAATCAAAAAACGATAACGAAGTTCGAAAAGAATAAAATGTATGGGATTGACATAAGCCGTCGTCAATTATGTCACTCGTTATCGTTATCGCAAGTTGGTAGACAATGTTAAAATTCGTAACAAAATCATAAACTGTCAATTGGTTATCGAACACTTATGTCAAACTTATGTTATTTTATTATTGATATTGATTCGTTATCCGTGGGCGTGGGTCATGGAGGGCAACATTTTCACAATTTTTATGAGTTATAGTGTGTGTGTGAGGTCTATTTACATAGATATTAATTTTAATTTTTTGGTCCGATTTGACACTTCTTGTCGAACTTTGTTACCACTTGACAGTTGTTGTCGTTGCACTGTCACGATCTTTGATTGATCATTGGCTAGAAAATTATTATCGTTATCTCAAAGACGATAACGAATTTCGGCTACAAAGCGATGTCACTTTGTCTACAGGCCCTGGTGAATTAAGATCGTATCTTATATCGTCATAAATTAAAATAACTAACAGCCAACCTTTATAACTAGACAGTTGGTATATACTCGCATCGAAGTTATTGTGCAAGTGGCGAGGGTTGTCTGGCCGTTCATTGAGGCAGGCCTACGTTCAGTAGTAGATAGAGGCTGATGATGATGATGATGATGATGATAAATTAAGATAATTGCTAGTTTTCTGGTACATCGTTTATAAACTTTTTTTAACTAGTTTAGATATGTCATTCGAGTGACTTTAAGATATAGCCAATCCTGTTTAACATACACAGTCCAAATCACACCATATTAATATTTTATCTCAGTAAAGTCTCAGTTAAAGTCTATATCCTTCAATCTAGCATTATTGGAATAACTTCTCTTATAAATAAATATTATTTATATTAGTAATAAAATTAATATACGAAAATAAAAATACATGTATACTATGTAATTAGAATTTAGAGCATATAATATATTTTAGGTTAAAATAAATTTATAAAATAAATTTATTGAAATTGTTATAATGTAAAAAAAGAAAGATAGTTGTAATCTATAAAACAAATATAAAATTACACTACATTATTAAATGTTATATTTCTTAAATTGTATTTTATTTTACACATCCCTATTTAAGTGCGTATTGTACTAATACTTATAGAAACAGATTGAGGTATGGTTTTTATTCCTTTTACGCTGGGAAATGCTCTGAAGCATCCCGCGGGGAGTGGGTCTCCCCAGGCGGGTATGTGGGACTCGCTGCACCTGAAAGGTAAGGTGGACGCAGGCTCTACCCACAAAAACTCGGCGAGTGCCACCAATGCCACCTTTCGTGAGGTGCCCTGGATCTGTTAAACAACAGAGCACCTCGACGGCTAGCAGTTCCCCAAAGGCCGACGCCACCTCCATGGAGGGGTTGACCCGCACTACAAAACAACCCCTTCCAACGTCGAGACAGTGCAATGGGGTGAGATTCCCATCCTCTCAAAGAGCAGCTCCCTCGATTCAATTTTCTTCTGCCAAGGTGTATAAATATGTTTTATAACACTTATTAAGATGTATAAATATGTTTTATAACACTTATTACCAGTAATTATAATTACATTTAAGATTTTCCCAAATAATAATAAAATATGTCCATAGTTATTCGAATAATCCTCTCAAATCGGATATAGTTTCGCGGCTTTTAATAGACTTGGCAAAGACTAGCTGTTGCCCGCAGCTTCGCCCGCGTTATCTTACTTAATTTAACTTCTATCAGTCACCTTTGTCGTAAATGGGCAATCTAAAACTAAAATTAGCGCGTTCAAACCAACCAAACTCCTTAGCTTTAAATGATTAGTTTAAATCTGCTCTTGAACTAGATTTTATTATATTCTTCATAGTTATTTCTTAAAAAAATCTAAATCTTATATTGTTTTCTAAATCTTATTTTAGACTTCTAAAACTCAAGTGCTAAGACTCCATTGTCTGCTCGTCCGTCAGTCAAAGCACTGTATAGTTTGATTTATACTTGTTAATAATAAAAAAATAGGACATCAAAACTATAATATTGTATTTTACCAGACACGAAAAATATGTAGTAACAATTATTATAACATGCATTTTCTTAATTATTGTTTTCTTTGTACTCTAATTCCTAAGTGATTAAGTACCGCTGGTTATGTAGTAAAACGATTAAAACCATATTAGACAATTTTGATCGATTCGCGACATGTAGGAAGAAGAACTTAGGCCTTAGACAAAGTAACATTAAAAAATCAAAAAACGATAACGAAGTTCGAAAAGAATAAAATGTATGGGATTGACATAAGCCGTCGTCAATTATGTCACTCGTTATCGTTATCGCAAGTTGGTAGACAATGTTAAAATTCGTAACAAAATCATAAACTGTCAATTGGTTATCGAACACTTATGTCAAACTTATGTTATTTTATTATTGATATTGATTCGTTATCCGTGGGCGTGGGTCATGGAGGGCAACATTTTCACAATTTTTATGAGTTATAGTGTGTGTGTGAGGTCTATTTACATAGATATTAATTTTAATTTTTTGGTCCGATTTGACACTTCTTGTCGAACTTTGTTAACACTTGACAGTTGTTGTCGTTGCACTGTCACGATCTTTGATTGATCATTGGCTAGAAAATTATTATCGTTATCTCAAAGACGATAACGAATTTCGGCTACAAAGCGATGTCACTTTGTCTACAGGCCCTGGTGAATTAAGATCGTATCTTATATCGTCATAAATTAAAATAACTAACAGCCAACCTTTATAACTAGACAGTTGGTATATACTCGCATCGAAGTTATTGTGCAAGTGGCGAGGGTTGTCTGGCCGTTCATTGAGGCAGGCCTACGTTCAGTAGTAGATAGAGGCTGATGATGATGATGATGATGATGATAAATTAAGATAATTGCTAGTTTTCTGGTACATCGTTTATAAACTTTTTTTAACTAGTTTAGATATGTCATTCGAGTGACTTTAAGATATAGCCAATCCTGTTTAACATACACAGTCCAAATCACACCATATTAATATTTTATCTCAGTAAAATCTCAGTTAAAGTCTATATCCTTCAATCTAGCATTATTGGAATAACTTCTCTTATAAATAAATATTATTTATATTAGTAATAAAATTAATATACGAAAATAAAAATACATGTATACTATGTAATTAGAATTTAGAGCATATAATATATTTTAGGTTAAAATAAATTTATTGAAATTGTTATAATGTAAAAAAAGAAAGATAGTTGTAATCTATAAAACAAATATAAAATTACACTACATTATTAAATGTTATATTTCTTAAATTGTATTTTATTTTACACATCCCTATTTAAGTGCGTATTGTACTAATACTTATAGAAACAGATTGAGGTATGGTTTTTATTCCTTTTACGGTGGGAAATGCTCTGAAGCATCCCGCGGGGAGTGGGTCTCCCCAGGCGGGTATGTGGGACTCGCTGCACCTGAAAGGTAAGGTGGACGCAGGCTCTACCCACAAAAACTCGGCGAGTGCCACCAATGCCACCTTTCGTGAGGTGCTCTGGATCTGTTAAACAACAGAGCACCTCGACGGCTAGCAGTTCCCCAAAGGCCGACGCCACCTCCATGGAGGGGTTGACCCGCACTACAAAACAACCCCTTCCAACGTCGATACAGTGCAATGGGGTGAGATTCCCATCCTCTCAAAGAGCAGCTCCCTCGATTCAATTTGCTTCTGCCAAGGTGCTGGGATCACCTTAGGCTACTGAGCCCCACCGCCACTACAAGGCTTGAACCATAGCGGGGACATAATTTGATGCCTAAGTGATGATGATAATAAAATTACCAACCCATTATTGTAGTCATAATGTACCCAAGTAAGAGTTTATTTTAAAGCTATATATTTTAACAACTCCGCTTACTGAGGTAGTCTTATTAAAGTGCCTAAATTCAGTCCCTTGTGGTACTGTAACTAAATAGGTACTCTTAAAAAGGAACGAGTCGTCGTCAAAACTTTTACACATTTAACTGTCACCATTACAGTCCTTGAAGATTTTAAATGTTGTTATAAAATATAATTTGTATGCCGATTGTGTTGGAATAAGGTCGGATAAATCAACATTATCAGCTTGACGCGCTACCACTACGCATAGCGCTGTGTGGATGCGCAACACAGCGCAATCTATGGGTGTTATCAAGAAATGCTATACGCATGTTGCCAGGATCGAATATTCCTAACCCTATGTGGAACTCGGCTGTATATACCAAAACTAAAACCACTGCGTCGCCTTCAGCCGTTTTTTGAGGGTCCCGGATCTGCTGGTAACAAGAGCCCATGGATGTTATCACCCTGTTTATTTTCCGTGAATCTTGAGGAGGAATATACTGTCCTGTCTTCACACAATAATAACCATTCCCCGGGTGTATCGTTTATGTAATCGGTGACATTGACCACTTCCTTATAAGTCATTCTTAATATTTTGAAATTTCCGACCTATATCACTGTACCGATTTTAATGTATTTTTGCATACACATGACACCCTTGGGTAGGTTTAAGGCTGTCGCTATTATTATTATCACTATAGATAGACTGTCAATTTATGCTAACGCAAACAAAGCCAGGAACTGGTATTTATATATAAAAATTACCTGTCACGTTGTTTGTCCGCGATGAACTCTACAGCTACTGAATAGATTTTAACCAAATTTTGCCCACAGTGTGCAGTTTGATCCAACTTGAGAGATAGGATAGTTTGTATCTCAATTTGTTATCGCATTTTTTATTCATAAATAATAATTTTACTGTATTGAATAGTTTACTACAATATATTTTAACATATGTTAGTCACAGCGCGTGGCTGGGTCTGCTAAAAATTTATAGAAATACGATAGTACATTTTCAACTAAGTCCATTAAATTACATTTGCTACTTATGTCAATATGACTGGAACGGAATCTTCTCACCCAATTCACCGCACTCACTAACCAGCCATTGTTCCTCGGGGCCCCACTATAACGTCGTTTGGGCCCTGTCTCAGGAAACTGAGGAAATACAGTTCAAACTATATTAAATCAATGTTAGTTTCGGTAAATTGTTACTGTTTTATCTGGTGCATCTAAATCAGGGCACAACGTTTGTATATCATTGTTGGGAAATAAATGTATTGAAATTTAGGATATATGTTTGTAGTATATTATTATTTATGTAACGTTTTATGACGGATAATATTCTTTTAGGAGAAACTAGAAAGAATAAAAATTATAAATAATATTAACCCTTATATCGAAATCAGGAGAGAAGGGTTGTTGGGTCATAGTTCAGTTGGTGAAAGTTGGTTCAAACACCTTCACAGACAATCTCATCTGGCGTGCAGGTTTCTTCATGATGTTTTCCTTCGGTGAGCAAGCGATAGTCTCATGTTCAGGTGCACGGAGAAGTTAAGAAAAGCCCATTTCAAGACACCACAGAGTTCAGGATCGAACCCGGACCTCTTACCCTTTAGTGCAAAGCCCATAACCCACTAGACCATCGCCGCTCCAATTATGAGTACTAAAAGTATCTTTTAATAGGCATTAGAAAACACCACCCCCCTAAGTATACCTAAGTATACGTCATAAAGGATGATGCTGACTCATTTCTCTTTATCACTGGTATTAATAAACACAATTTCTACTTCGCATTAATAACTTTAATCGCACTGAACATTAAAGTCATAATTTTTGTCAGTTATATTTAGTAGCTGTAATTCTCGGCGTTATTAAAACAATTAACCTTTTATTAAGTTATGGTTTTTGTGCTCTAATTATGCTGAAAACTTCATTTAAAATTTATAAATATTTTACAATCGCAGAATTGAATTAAGAAGACACATTTAAGGCGAATCACCGCGACTGGCGGGGTAGCGGGCGTCGCGGCGTCTTGTGAAAACGCTAGATAGCATTCAAGCTTTGGGATAAATTAGAATGAAAAAAATATAGGACCGCAGATAAAAAATAACACGTTCTCTATAGTATTGAAAATTATTATAAAAATGACATATTTTATTCGTAAATTATTAGTTTTAGTTTTTAACCGACTTCAAAAAGGAGGAGGTTATCAATTCATCGGAATCTTTTTTTTTTTTTTTTTTTTTATGTATGTTACCTGATTATTCGAAGATGGCTAGACCGATTTGAAAAATTCTTTTTTTTGTTCTAAAGGGTATACTTCCCAAATGGTCCCATGATAAGGAAACCAGGATCTGATGATGGCATCCCAGAGAAATCGATGGGAACTTTCGAAAATCGTAGGGGCGACTAGTGTGTTTGATATTTTTTTTATAAAGTGTTTTGAAGGACTTCAATTTAATGAAGGTCTGGAGTCGATTTGATGCTGGAGCTGAAAGACAATCGACGTAACTCCTCAACTATTTACATCAGTAACCTTGTGTTTGGGTCTGATGATGAAGATAAAGGACAGTTAAGGGAACTCCTCAACAGTTTACAGTAGCTACTGTTAACGGCTCGCCGGAGGAATGTCTGATTAAAACAATTGGTTCTTCTCCATTACAATATATTTGGGCAGAGTAACGCCCTTCACAAATTATACTAGTAGAATACTCCTAACTGCGCTATTGGCGCCTTTTTATACTACATTGATGTAGTCAATAGAAGGACTATTTATTAATTACAATTATTATAAATATCGTCATAACATTTTAAACAACTACTGTAAATACATTATAGCATTATTATTATTATATTAATTATGTACATTAAGGTTTATTAGTGTTATACTTTAATTATTATTCAACATTACTATATACAATATATATCCGTTTGGCATCACCTCATATTTATTATTATAATAGCATCACATCCGGCTGGTGTTGCCAGTGGTTTGTAACACTACCTTGTGTTTGGACTTAATTAATTTAAATTGATGAGAACTTTGTACCCATATGGGTTATAAGCGCCATTACAGGTGTGATGATGGAGACCATACACAGTTGAGGGGAATCCTCGACGATTTACAGCTTTAATTTGGGCGTACTTCATACGGTAAATAATATTATGCCAAAATCATGTAATTTTATTACTTGTCGTTGTTAAATGAACAAAAAACAACTGTGGCTTGGAAGAGCATCATAGTTTTTCAAGGTCATCATAATATCCATTCTATATCTATATCTATATATTGGTGATGTTCTATACCTATATATAATGGAATTATTTAACGAATAGCAGCAAATCTGCCGTGATTGCTTTCGATTACATGTATATAAAGTTTTACGCAATTCCATTTCGGTTTTTTCATTTGTTATGTAATGATTTAAACCCTTTCTACGTTCATCTCATTTATACAGCGCTATCTAATCTGAGCAACGCGTTTAATAGTGTCTATTACTTAGACACTGGAGTCCGATACCGAACTCAATTAAAAACAAAATTTGCTTCAAAAACTAGTATATTATTGATTTTCTAGTAATGTAATTACAACTTGTCTGGTGACCATAAGTAGTCAAAAAAAAAATCACCGCACACCCTCACTGACACATTTTTATCGAGAAAAAAATAAAAACAAACGCGTACGGTAGGGTAGTTTTAAATAAGGTAAACATTGCTCGTTAAAAGTCGTAGGCGCGAACATCATCCCCGCCGATAAAATCGCCGGATTTTAACCCTCAGCTTGATTCTCTGTTGCTGGTAGAGGACTAAGTCGCGTGAAAGGTCTTCGAAAGATCCCTCGAGTCGTTTGAACGTCCGCCACGCGACATACACCGTCACGGCCAGGGAACAGTTTACTGATGCGCCCCACACGCCAACATAGTGGTGGCGTATTTTCCTCGTGCAAAAGAACCAGGTCTCCAAGCCTCAGAGGGGTGTCAGGAACGCGCCACTTCGTTCTCTGTTGTAACTCGGCCAAGTACTCGTGCTGCCATCTCCTCCAAAAATGTTGTCGGATTTGTTTGAGCAGCTGGTAACGTCGGAGATTAGAAACCTTGCAGTCGACGAGATTCGGTGACGGCAATGCGGTTAGCGGCCGACCAAGCAGAAAGTGCCCCGGGGTGAGGAACTGAAGGTCATTTGGAGACGAGGACATAGGACAAATGGGACGGCTATTTAATATGGCTTCAACTTGCGCAAACAGGGTGCCTATCTCCTCGTATGTTAAATGCGAGTTGCCCATAACACGCCTGATGTGAAACTTGGCGGATATCACTCCAGCCTCCCAGATGCCACCAAAATGGGGAGCGTAAGCAGGAGAAAATACAAATTTAATTTCTTCTTCACTACAAAAGGAAAATATGGATTCTCTATTAGATTTTAAAAAATCGCCTATTTCCTTCGCGGCGGCTACAAAATTACGGCCATTATCACAAAAAATCTCTGTAGGCCTTCCGCGACGGGCCACAAATCTACGTAAAGTTAAAATGAAAGCTTCTCTTGAAAGGTCGCTTACAGCTTCCAAGTGCAAACATTTAAATCTCAAACAAACAAAAATACATAAATAACATTTTGTTGTCCTTGCTCCGCGGCCTCTTCGATTTAGGATAAGGAAAGGACCAGCCATGTCCACACCCACACTACGAAACGGGAAGTCCACCGTTATGCGCTGTGAGGGCAAGTTTCCCATCAACGGAGTCAAAGTCTTGCCTTGCACCTTCCTACACCGCATACAATTGTGCACAGTTTTCCTCGCGAGGTGTCGACCATTAATGGGCCATATATAGTTTCGCACGCTGAAGAGAATATCGCTTGATCGGACGGAGTACCAAATGCTGACCTCCAAAGTTCAATATGAAGATGGCACCCCATGATGATGACGCTAGCGAGAAGTAGCTGTGGACCAGCGTGTAACTTATGCAAATGCTCTCGCTCGAAGATAAGTTTAGTGAGGTAGTGTGATGAATGTAACAAAATTGAATGCTTGCTCTCAAACGGAAGCGACGATTGGTCTAAGCGACCTCCTACGCGTATCAATCCACTAGCATCCATGAAAGGTGTAAGAGCTATAATGCTAGACCGAGAACTAATTGCCTTATTTTTAGCCAACAAGCCATATTCGACAGGAAATGATTCCTGTTGTGCTACGCGACAAAGCAAATGAAAAGAACCTTGTAATTCTTGCACACTCAGTGATTCTAGATGCTTGGACTTAGGGTTTCTTAAATTGTGAAGAAATCGCAAGACATATGCATACACTCGCTTTAGACGATTTAGTTTAGAATAATTATGGAATTGAATTACCGATGAAGTGCTACTCTCTAGATTAACAACATTTGCCCTTAACTCTAGATCATTTAAGTCTTGTTGAACATCTCTAGATAAAGTAGGCCAAGACGATTCGTATTGCAATATAAACTCCGGACCAGACCACCACAAATTATTATTCCTAAGTTCTTCAGGATACGCCCCGCGGGATATGAGATCAGCCGGATTCTGCAAGGTAGGCACATAGCGCCAACACCCAATATCAGTTAACTCTAGCACATCTGCAACTCTGTTGGCCACAAATGTTTTAAGTTTTCTAGAGCTAGTGCGCAGCCAAGCAAGGACGACGCTAGAGTCACACCAGTGGATCCTGCGTTCTATAGGAAACCTCAACGAGTCAACGACTGCCTTACATAGCCGAGCAGCCAGCACAGCGGCGCATAGTTCTAAGCGAGGTATAGTGCAGGCCTTCACAGGTGCTACTTTCGACTTGGAACATAAAAGATTAATACTCACGTTGCCTGCCGCATCTACAGACTTAATAAAAATGCACGCGCCGTACGCTCTCTGCGAGGCGTCGCTAAAGGAGTGCAGTTCTATCATAACTGGTAAGTCGCATAAAACCTTTCTAGGTAAAGAGAGTGAAAATAAATCATTTAGATTATTATAAAATTTAAGCCAAGCCCTTTGCATATCATTCGAAATTTCGAAACTTTATCGAGCCATAACTGCTGCATAATCAATTTAGGGATAATTATACAAGGGGACACAAAACCTAGTGGGTCAAAGATTCTAAAAGCTGTCGATAATATAAAACGCTTAGTTATTTTCTCAGAACTAAGAGGCATGTCGAAGGAATAAAATAAGCGATCTGTTGTTGAATCCCACCCTAAACCGAGGGCGCTGGTAGATTCACTTAAAACCAGCTTATCAGTAGAACTTGAAGAACAGGACTGCAGAACTAGAGGAGAGTTCGATTTATATTTGCGTAAATTAAAGCATCCTGCCTTCAAGGCCTCCGACACCGAATGTTGAATGCATTTCAATTCGTTTTCGTCGTTGCAACCAGTAATTAGGTCATCCACGTACAGGTCATGTTGTAAAATAGTTTACGTGAGTGGATCGTCGCACTCCTCCCCCAGCTGCCAGAGACACCTTGTGCTTAAATAGCTAGCACTTGCGAAGCCGTAAGTAATAGTATTAAGTCTCAGTGTTTTGAGAGGGTCACGCTCATCTTCTCTCCATAAGATTAGTTGTAAATTGCGATCGGACTCGTCCACCACAACCTGCCGGTACATCTTTAATTTTAATTTTTAATTAATTAAATTCAATGTAGGACTATCGAGTGTTACTTCCGAGAGATGACCCAATTCTGCGTATTCCCGGATAAATGCTACATACTGAGATTTGACCTCAGGCTGTCTCTTAAAGCGCTTCTCTAAATTATAAAATCTTTTTTTGGCCATGGCATGTGAATCGCCAAGACAGTCGGGTGATTTAAATAAAGGAAGCCTCACACAGAATCTACCATTGGACAAGCGACGGGTGTGTTGCACAAAATGCCTTTCACATGCCTGCTCGCTGTCATTTAAATGAACTCTAGAAGGAATCTCCTCTAGTTCCCAAAACCTACTCATTTTAGTATGTAGTTACTACAATTAGTAAGAACAGTATTACACCTTACATTGTTATTAATTTGCTTGTTAAACAAAGGCAGAGGACCACTAATAAGCCAGCCTAACTTCGAACTATGCAATCTAGGACGCCCTGGGCCCAATGACTGTTGCTCAGAGCCGATTATATCCCAAAACAGATCCGAACCGATGAGTATATCAACTTGAGAAGGTTCATAAAACTTGGGATCCGCTAGGATAATATTACTAGGAATTTTAAGTGAACTAATATCAAAACTTGAATTAGGTAGCGAACTAGTAAGTTGGTTCATGACATAAAAATTGGAAGTAACATTAAAGGACGTATTACATGATTTAATTTAAACAACACAATATTCTGTAATAGTTCCTGAATAACTATTACCAAAGCCAATGAAATTTGTAGAACTTAAAGGAGTGTTATCTAGTGACAATTTACGTTTCAAATTTAAAGTTAAAAATGAGGTTTGGCTGCCACAATCTAACAAGGCACGCACGTATATTGATTTACGCGTCCTTGGATTGACAGCTTCAATCAGAGCTGTTGACAGTAGGACTTGACTGATATTGTCATTACAAAAGTTAGCTAGTGTGTTGACGGGGCTAATATTGCTTACAGCAGTAGTAATTGTGTTGCCTAGTATACTTGTAGGAAGGTGCAGAAGTGAGTTGTGCCTTTTTTTACACTCTCGGCAAGGACCAAAACGACATTGACGAGAAAAATGGCCAGGCTGCAAACAATTCTTACATAGTTTCAATTTAGTCGTTTGGGTTATACGATCACTAACGCTCATCGCCTTAAATGATGGACAATCAAATATCCTATGCTCAGTAGAATTACAACAAGCACATAAATTAGAAGAAGACGCTCTTTGTTGTTGATCACTACTAGTGTCGCTGTTACTAGTGCATGCATATGACTTCAAGTGAGAACGTTCCGTTTTAGCACTAGCAGCAGTCGCGGCTCGCTGCTGACCATGATTAGACTTAGAAAAGCTCTCAGCCTTACTGCGGTGTACTGATTCTAAAATAGAGACACGATCGTTCAGAAACTTGTGAAAATCTTTGAGCGTGGGTGTATCCGTTGACATCGCATTACGGTGTTCCTCCCATCTCATGAATGTGTTACTATCTAGCTTAGATGAAACCAAATGTATGACAATAACGTCCCAATGCTCAGTTGTCTGTCCTAGGCTGGACAGTGCACGCAAATTCTTAGTTACGTGATCGACTAGGAAGCGCAGCGATCTCTCAGACTCTTTATGTAGTGCGGCAATATTAAAAAGCGAGCCGAGGTGATGATCTATTAACAAACGTTTGTTGTCATAACGCTGTAATAGGAGGTTCCAAGCCTCCTCATAATTATTGGAAGAAACTTCGAGATTCGCAACAGTACGAGCTGGTTCACCCTCTTAATATGAAAGTAAATAATGAAACTTATTCACGGGGCTGATTCGACTATTTTGATGAACTAGAGATTTGAATGTATTTCGAAATTCCATCCACTTAAGATGCGAACCATCAAACTTAGCAATGTTAATTAACGAAAGCCTAAAACCGGTTTCATTATGATCGAGCCCACAATGGCTTACATTATGATAGTTACTAGATTCGTGGGCACTGTCAACGTGACTGTGCAACTGCAACAAGGTTTGAGCCGCCACAATATTGCTAATAAAGGCCCTTTCAATGATTTCTCGTTCCGCGAGCTCCTCGTCTAACTTACTAAAATTAAAAACCTCAATCCTGCTTTGTAAATCATCAAATTTAGAAGATAACGCTTCAAATCTACTAAGCTTTAGAGTAAGTTCAGCCCTTTCCGTCGTAGTAAGCGTTTCCAACTCATCCAATCTATCAACATAATTTTTAAACTTGACAGAACTACGCTTGGCAATTAGTTCCGCCAAATTTTTCACGTCGTCCTCGATTCCCATCGTAAAGCGTTAAAGATTATCGTACAATTCGTAAAGAAGAAATTAAATTAAAGTGTAAGAAAACAACAATTTAAACGACACAAGTCAATGTAAAAAAAAAAATGAAAGTGTAAAACTTAAAATAATAAATTAAAAACGCTCACGCCCCCTTTCGGTGGTATCTGCCGCACGGGAGGTCGAGATGCCCGGCGAACGTGGCGCTGGCGCGGTGGCGCTGGCGCGGTGGCGCGGCGCTACGGCACGGCGCTACGGCGCGGCGCTACGGCGCGGCGCTACGGCGCGGCGCTACGGCGCGGCGCTACGGCGCGGCGGCGGCGGCGCGGCGCTACGGCGCGGCGGCGGCGGCGCGCGTCGCTCCCGCTTACTAGTTAACGGCATCCTTGGAATGTTCGGCAGAATAATCACCACACAGAAAATGACGTGGGACACAACAATACCGGCGTTTAGGGCTTCGTAAACAACAAAAAAAAAAGAGGCAACTGAATAACGGTAGTTACGGTCGGTCGCTATATCAATGATATAATTTACTAACGGCAGTCTTAAAGGTCAATTTAAGAATTAACAAATATATATAATATTAATATCTACCTAATATTGTTTAGATATAACAAGTAAACAGAGGGATTACTTGTTTTCTATTCTATATATAATAATGAATACGACTATAAAATCGGATAACGCAATACCTACCATACTTTATTCACAAAGGTAAGAAATGTGATGACGTAATAACTATTATGTTTGCACAAGTTAAAACCACTAAAGGATGTTCAAAAAATGATTGAAATAGGGATTAGAGTATTGAAAAGGACACTTAGCTGCAATTATAGATTGCTGCAGTGGTCCAAAGTCCAATGACCCGTGATGCTAATTCCGTGTTCCTTTCAAATGTACACGAATGTTCCGTGGTTGTAGCTCGTTCCTCAATACTTGTCTGGACTCGGTGCGGTGCTGCCCGGTAGCTGATTGCTACAGCGCTGTTGCTGACCAATTCCAGCAGGACTCCAAGCTTCCACAATCCAAATGCTTGAATCGATATTGTCTTCGTCAGATTACGTCCTGTCACGGTCGCCAAATATGTCTATTTATTTTATTTATTTATTTATTCGTAACTCAGATATCAGATTCCATATACAAAAAAAATAAAAGAAAGAAAAGCTTATAAATAACGTATAACTATGATAATTACAAAACATCAATTAGAATTTATCATTAAATCATTTTCAAAAAATTAATTTATAATCTGAAATAACAAAACATTTAATAATTATTTAATTTAGATATTATTAAAAAGATATTAATTAATTTTATAAACGGACTCAATTTTTGGATGTGACAGGGCGGTTACCCAATGCCTTTGTAAGACACTGTCAGGTCTGCCAGCGAGCGAACTTATTATGCCGTTAGGGCTGTCCAGCATTCTATTTCTGACAGATGTTATTCTGTTACGAATTACAGCGGAGAAGTCTTTAGTATGTGCATCCGCAAACATGCCGGATGCACTGCAAAGCCTGGGCAATCCCAACAGCATCCTGAATAGGTTGTTATATAGAACCCGTAGGGTACTGAATGTCTTTTGAGTGTAGCTGGACCACAGGCCGCTGGTGTAAAAAGATTGACAAAATGACTTGAATAAAGTTACTTTCACATTAACTGTACATTGAGCGAACCTGAGAACCAGCATGTTACCTCTGACAGCCAACGCCCTACGCTCTCGCTCTATATCACTATCATCTTGAAGGTCTGAATTGATGACGTGACCTAGATATTTAAACCTATTCACTCTAGTAAGCTCACTACCGTACAGCCTGAGGGGTGGCACATACCCAGGGTAGGTACTACGTGTTGCAAAGACCATTACTTCGCTCTTTTTACAATTATATTTAAGGCCATTGTTTTGAGTGTAGTTTTGGCAAAATTGAAGCAAATCCTCGAGCGCACAGATCGACGGACATTACACATTACTTAGACACTGGAGTCCGATACCGAACTCAATTAAAAACAAAATTTGCTTCAAAAACTAGTATATTATTGATTTTCTAGTAATGTAATTACAACTTGTCTGGTGACCATAAGTAGTCAAAATAAAAATCACCGCACAGCCTCACTGACACATTTTTATCGAGAAAAAATAAAAACAAACGCGTACGGTAGGGTAGTTTTAAATAAGGTAAACATTGCTCGTTAAAAGTCGTAGGCGCGAACAAATAGTTCTACCCATATTTCAGACAAATAAAATCAGTTATCGAATTTTGAAATCACTAGAAATTAAGAAATAAAAAAATTTTAAACAAAAATTAAAACCGACTTCAAAATTAAAAAAAAAATCTAAAAAGTAATAAAATAATTTCCTTAATCTTTGTGCCTACAATTTATAATCAACTTGTTCTTCTACTAATATACAATCTTTGCATTTACCACGTCATTATTGTTACTTTTGAAGCCGGTGTCGTATTCGTTGATGTACTACCTCCCTACCTACCTTGGCTGACACCGACTCCAAAAGTAACAATAATGACGTGGTAAATGCAAAGATTGTATATTAGTAGAAGAACAAGTTGATTATAAATTGTAGGCACAAAGATTAAGGAAATTATTTTATTACTTTTTAGTTTTTTTTTAATTTTGAAGTCGGTTTTAATTTTTGTTTAAAAATTTTTATTTTAACCTGTTCTCAGGATTTTTTATGATCAAGTAATATAGCGAAAGTTCACATTTTTTTTTTCGAATGGACTAAGCTAATGGCCTCTTGGCCCTAATGCTACATCGATTTAGTGATGAGCCAACTGGCTGATCTATTGATTTTTATATGATTGGGGGGGTTGCCAACCGTGGAGTTCGACCGCACGGCCTCCTAGTTTGTGTTAATAATAATTATGACACATACATAGCAGTCTAACTTGGCTAGACTGAAGTTGGCGAAAAGTGTCGACAAAAATTTCAATACAAAAGGCATCGTGCCATTTGCACTAAAACACTGTAAATCTTCAAGGCGGTCAAGATAAGTTGTTCGTATGTACGAGTATATCAATATGACGTACAACGTGGACCTACGCGGAAAATAACTTGCCTTTATTATCGGTACATTATGTGGGTGTCGCTTAAGATGAAATTATTTGTTTATTTCTATGATGGCACAGACACCAGGAAGATCAAAAGTAAGTGTTATATAAATCTAGAATATATTTATTAAATCATATTATTTAAGTCTTTCACACACCACGTTTTTTCACGCAACGCCAGCGGGCGTAGTGCGTAACTGTTACGCGGTGCAAACGCGATGCTGTCGCCTGTCGCAACTAATTTATAGTCAATTTTTTTAGAACTGTCCAATTTAGTAAACAAACCCTGTTATTACGTATATCACGATTTTTCGGCATTTGTCACTCACTTTCACGACATATTAGTTTACGGACATATGTAAAACTCCATTTACTATTTATTACACTGAAAACAAACATCAATTTATCATTTAAACTCTTAAAAACTTAGAAAATACGATTATCGAAAGCACAGATAACTAATATTTTTCAATATGACATTTCATCATCTTTTTTTTATAAGGCCAATAGGGTTGTGGTCAATATATTTTTAGAGGTGAAGTGAATAAGCTATTGAACAAAGTGAACTATAAAAATAGACAGTGTTCTTTACCTATATTTTAAAATTTCTTAAATTACATTTTGTAAAAAATTATAAAACAATGTTACAGTAATGCGATTTGTTATTAAGTTGTTACATATTGTTTTTCTTTTTATATTGAGCGCAAAAAATGCTTACATAATATTGCAAATATCAATCTTTTATATTATCAAAGTATTTATTGTAAGGATTTTATTTTTATTATAAATATTTCTGAATATCAATTTCATTCTGAACATTTGACACTATCCCATATAATATAAAAGCACATACCACTGGCATAAAAGTCAACTGAAGTTTACAGAAATATTTTGTGGGACTTTAAAATGAGAGTTAGGATTACTCAATGAGAACTTCATGAAAAATAATTGTATCCGTATTTTTGTTTATCATGTTTGAGACAGGGCGCCGCCCGCGCAAGGATTTTTGATCATAGTAAATACAAATAAGGTGACAATAATACTAGGATCGACTTTTTTTCTAGACACTGGCTGCTCTATCATGTTAATTTTTTATATGTGACGTCTTTTTATCGATTATTTTACAATTAAGACTCTAATATGAACAAAATCACCTCTAAGGCCACTATTCTTTCCTTATCTTACAGAAATTGCGAAAAACTTAAAAGAGGAACTAATTTCTAACAAGTATTTTGTGTTTACGAAATATAAATTTGTAAATTTGTTTTTTATAAAGATGCTCGACTAATATTTTCTTTACATTCTTCTTTTTTAACAGATATATTCAATATATTATCAGATATATCAAATAATTCCAGCAACGTAGTATCGTTAAATATTTTAATAATAATGAATTATACTTTTGTCTATGTCTTATGAATGTTGTTCATTCCTTTGCTCTTTGTGTCACTTCACTAAACTACACTATGACTCTATTTGTCTGTGGCCGGAAGTACGCCATATTTGTTTACCATTTTGGACACTTCTAAAAAAATGGACTATACCTATTCACACGTTTACAAATTTTTTGTTGTAGTATACTGACGTATTTCTACTAGAATCGCCTATACCACAGAACACATTGCGGTATTGCGGTATTATTACTATTATTACTATTTCTGTGGTCTATACATACGCTCGTGCACACTGCGATACTTACCGTAAGTGATACGATGACATTAATCGAGCCAAATACTTTTAACGCTGGCCTGTACATTTGTTGAAAAGGAAACTTAAAAATGTCGTATGTAGGTAAATAGTATTTACAGATATTTAGAACTAGCTGTTGCCCGCAGCTTCGCCCGCGTTAACTTACTCAAATTAATTACTGTTAGTCACAGCGTGATGTTATATAGCCTATAGCCTTCCTCGATAAATGGGCTATCATAACAATGAAATAATTTTCATTGTTATAATAATTCAAATCGGATCAGTAGTTTCTGAGATTAGCGCGTTCAAACAAACAAACAAACTTTAGCTTTTTTTTTTTTTATGTTACTTGGATAGGCAAACTGGCTAACGTGCCACCTGATGGTAAGTGGTCTACGTCGCCCATGAACATAAACCAGTTTACCTGGAACGAGCCCGGGCAACTCATTTATGTGTTGCCTATCCTGAGACATAAGATGTTAAGTCTCGGTGCCAGTAATTACACTGCCTGTCTTGCCCTTCTCTCCGAAACACAGCAAAGCTGTTTCACGGGAGAAACAAGCAAGATGGTAGAAGGTGGTACCCATGCAGCCGGGAGCGCGGCACAGCGCTTCCCTCCCACCGGTAGCGCTTCCCTCCCACCGGTATATGAGTATAGATAAGGTATTAAACTAATTTATATACTATTTCTGGCTGTACTTATGATGAGCAGAGAGTGAGTGTAGTCTGTAGACGTGTGTAACTGAGTCTACTTATTAGTGTTGTATTATTTTTACAATATTATGATATATTATATACAATAGTTATATAGAAAACATATACCTTATATCTTACAATGCGTTACCACAAAAATGTTAAATAATAATGAGTAAATTCCACTGAAATGGGATACGCTAGTAACAGTGACGGGCCATTAGCCGAACCTTTGTTTGTCAAAACGGGATGTTGGACAAATATAGACCTGCGAACGCTAAGTCAATATATAATAAAACACCATGAAAATTTTATGCCGAAGAACCGCTGTTGGGCTGATATAGTTCCGGAGTGGAGGCCACGTTCGAAGACCAAGGGAAGGCCAACCCTAGACGACCAGCATGCATGGCCGGTCCAAGTAGGATGCGAGTGGATATCGCCCGCCTCAACGTTTTTTTTATATTATAAGAAGGCAACCGAGCAGTCGGAACCTTATAGTGACTACCGACTTCCATATACATCTGCACAACCAAAAGTTATGCATTGCTTACTTCCTCACTTACTTGTTATGCAACATACGCACATAAATGTGTTGCCAATTCTGAGAGGTGTATAATCTCTGTGCCGGTAATTACACTGCCTGTCCTACACTTCATCTTAGTAGTTTAGGAGATCGTCGTGAATTCGTGGACTACGTAATTACAAATTTAATATATAAATAATTCTTATATAAAAATGCTTTGCTCTTAAATTTAAATGTGGTTTAGCCTTGGGTTTAGCACTTAATTAATATGTCGTCCACATTCGTGGTGACCAACAATGATTATTATCAATTCTGCGACATTCATTATCAGCTGTTTGCTGAGTTTTGAACTAAGATGTGCAGAATAGATCTTTGTTGAATTTCATTTAGGGGTGTTCCGTACCTGAACAAATAATTTGCTTAAACTAAAATAGATATATGAGTTATTTCGTATTTTCGTACATCTGCAAGGTAGCATAAATTGGACAATATCGTTTAAGTACATATTATTATTTCTTTTCCTTTGAACTGAGGGGTCGCTTTGCGATATACCGCCATCCGAATGCGACCGTGAATGCGCCCTCTAGTGTGCGCTTATAGCCAGTACAAACTCAACCACTGCCGCGCGCGCATACAAACCGGGAGGCCTCCCGTAACCCGTTTAACTCGATCGAGGATTAACATCATTCATCCTACGCTGGAGATCCGAATCAGTGTGTCCCTATGGTGGTGTTGGATACGAGGGTTGGAACAGTTCGCGTCACCTACAGAGTCTCCGGAGCAGACCACGTTGCCGAGGACAGCGGTGAGTAAAGCGGGCGACCCCGGCCTTATATCTAACAAGGGGTCTAATTGAAATTCAGCAAAGACTCAACGGAGGATGACTACAAGGAATAAGGACGTTATGGGTTAGTGCTGTATTAATGAGTTTTGATCAAGCATTATAATCAGGCAAGCATCAAGATCCTGACATGGGCAAACATTATAATCATGTTTAATGTTATATTATCGAGTTAATACGAGGTTATGGATGTGAATTAACATTATACGTAATAGGTACGAGATCTTAAATTCAAAGTAACATGTTGGTGTCCATCAATCATCAACCATAGATCATATAACCGGATAGAATAGTAATGTGAGCTTTATTCAGAAACTGGTTAGTGATTTGTCATTTACGTAATAGGAATTCATCCAACCAGTGTTCTGTAAGTCCCATCGAATGTCCATCATTCGGCAAATCAGAGCGCAGAACCGGCGCAGCGTCGCAGCACAGCGGAATTTGCTTTCCAAACACGTAACATTACCGCTCTGTTCCGGTTATATACTCGGTGGTGTTAACAAAACGACAGTATTGGTAATTTACCGGTGGGAGGGAAGCGCTGTGCCGCGCTCCCGGCTGCATGGGTACCACCATCTTGCTTGTTTCTCCCGTGAAACAGCTTTGCTCTGTTTCGGAGAGTAGGGCAAGACAGGCAGTGTAATTACTGGCACCGAGACTTAACATCTTATGTCTCAGGATAGGCAACACATAAATAAGTTGCCTGGGCTCGTTACAGGTATACTGGTTTATGTTCATGTGCGACGTCGATCACTTACCATCAGGTGGTACGTTTGCCAGTTTGCCTATCCAACTAACATAAAAAAAAAAAAATATTAACACTTTTTAAATTTTTAGGATTCCGCACCTCAAAAGGAAAAAACGGAAACTTATTGGATCACTTTGTTGTCCGCCTGTCTGTCTGTCAAGACCCTTTTTCTCAGGAACGCGTGAAACGGTAGCAAGCTGAAATTCATATAAAATACTACTGGCCCTTGGAGCTGTGAAAATATCAATCTTCTAAACCAATCAAAAGATACAGCCGCTCATGCCGAAAATTTCCGACACTCGCAAGGGAAATAAAACCTACAGGATACTTTCCGTGAACTTAGAATCTTGAAATTTGGTACGAAGCAACGTCTTATAGCATAGATAAAGGTGAAATTGCGAAAATCATAAATTGTTTGTTACATCATATAATAAAAATATTTTTATCAATTTTAGTCTTACTACCCCTTTCTTCATGAACGCGTATTGAAATTAATATCAAATACTCAGGTCTGTAACAAAATCAAACTTCTATGTCAATGCAATCAAAAGAAACAACAATTTAAGCAGCATAAGGGAATCAAAACTTAATACTTCCAGTCCACCTAGAATCTTGAAATTTGGCATGACATGGCATAAAACTTTAACTACATCACATAATATATATTTGTTTAAATAATTATAAACTTATTAACCTTTTTCTCGTGAACAAGTAGAGGTATAAAGTCTTTTTCAAAATTCAAACGCCAAAGACCTACCTAACGTCATTTAATCCCAATATTTTGGTGAATGTAGCTGTATAACCTATTTAGCGTTTATTATATTTATTATTTTTGGTTATTGTTAAACAGATTGCTTGTTTTGGTCGATATTAATAACGGCAACAGTTACACGTTTGAAATATTCACAGAATATTTAGTTGTAGCGGTTTCTGTGATATTTTTTTATTATTATTGTTATTCTTTCTGTATAAATAAATAAATAAATAAAAAACTTAAAAAAAGAGCGTGCGTACAAAGTACACATGTTAGAAGTGAAATTTATTTGGCAAACTAATTTTTAAATCTCGTTTATATTTTTTATAATCTAAAGCTTTAAATTTCCGACACTTGCGATGCGACGTTCGCTCTAACTCACTCTCTCTCGATCTTTCTCACTCGCTTGCTCCCTACTCTCACTCCATGGCTATGTGCTTCATTCTACGTTCACCCTTTCTTACTCTCTCTCAACCGGTCTCTATCACTCTCTCCCTTCCTCTTTTTGGACAAAAACGTTGCACATTTTTGTAAAGTTTCATCCGTAAAAAAATTACCCTTATGCGGGTAAAGAAGTTTCACTTCACAAAAATAATTAAATTAAAATTATAACATTAGCAAATATTTAATACACATCCAACTATATATTTAATACAGGAAACTTTTTGTTCCCTGATGAGATTCGAACCCGCTACCTCCGGCTTGAGCGCCAACACGCTAACCATTGAGGTCGTCAAGATTAAGTTTATAGTGTAGGTTAATAAGTTAAAAAAAATATTTTTGGATGATAGATTTTCATCCGACACCATTTTTTTCGTTACTCGCCATCATAAATGTCAATGTCATTAATAATTACGACTAGGTACAGTCTTGCTTTATAAAAAGTTTGTCAACATGACCTCTACCTTCTTAATTCGTTCGTAGACCTGTCAAATGGCGAACATTCCATTTTTTCACGAGTTTCAGGAATAGTGAATATTCATAAGTCCTTAAACAGTAACGAGTTGAGCTGCAAGATAAAATATATTAGCATAATGTGACGCAAGTGAACGCGTCAATCCGCGAATTATTTATAGTAATAAAAATCTAAGTCCTTAGTTACAGGTCTAGTGACAATAAAGTTCACTAATTTTATCTAAATTCTTGGTAAAAAAAGTTGCACGTTTATAATTTTTTATAGCATACGAAGACAAACGAGCATTCGAAGCCGTTTGGCGACTATCGAAGCCTATACACATAATATGCACAACCAGAGATTATGCAGATGCATTGCCCTCCTTTACCCTATCCCCCCAATGGGCCTTCGGAAACTTAAAAACAGCACTACTAGTCTATTAGACTAGTCCGATTTTGATGCGGTTTTCAGTGATGGGTTTGGATTCGATCGGAGCATGTTATTAGATAGGTGTTACGCTAACAGCTCACAAAAGGGTGCTTATCATAATTAGCGCCCCCTGGTGGGCTGTTGTAGTAGGTATATATGTACATATATATTATATCAACGTATTAAAATAAACAACTACATTGATTTTGTATAAATAATATGTAGGTATCTATGTTCTTTAAAAAGTTATAGAAACATTTTAAAATATAAAATCATTTTACAAAAAAAAAAAAGAATTTTGAAAATCGGTCTACAATTGACAGAGAAATCGGTGAACACACAAAAAAAATACACACGAACATATTATAACCTCCTCCTTTTCGAAGTCGTTTAAAAAATTAAAACCGACTTCAAAAATATTAAAAAGTAATAAAATAACTGTTTCTTTAATTTTTGTGCTTACAACTTATAATCAACTTAATTTTCGAGAAAAGAAACACAGTTATTATAAGATTTTTTAGTATTTTTGAAGTCGGTTTTAATTTTTTGTAAAATGATTTTATTTATTATTTTTTAGTGATTCCGAAATTCGTCTTCTTGACGTTCATTGAAGGAGGCCTATGTTCAGCAGTGGACGGATAAAGGATGATGATGATGATTACGATGACCGTGACATACTATGGTGTGCTACCAAAGCATCCTATACAATTGTTACATCGATAAGTAATAAAATGAGCATATCATCATATCATCGAGGTAAAATAAATCAACCAAATAGGCATTATTGGGAATAACTAGAAAACGGCTTGTCAGATCTTAATAAAATTAATATGGGACCAAATTGGAAACACCAGCTTTCAAACAAAAAAATAACAATCGAAATCCATGCACAAACGGCGGAGTAATCGTGTACTATCATACAAAAAGAAAAGAAAAACATACAGACGAATTGAGAACCTCCTCTTTTTTGAAGTCGGTTAAGAAAGCAAAATTATAAATTTTGAAAAACCCATGACAGAAAATCCGTTAGGGCTGCCATCACTATTTGAAATTTCAACAAAAAATCATTATTAAAAAAATGTAATTGAAAAAGGATAACATGATTAAAAACCCCCGACAAAGAATTTATGTAACTAGAGATAAAGTTTTTTACCCACGACGACGCGATGGTACAAACGAAGACGTCCGTGTGTGCAAACTGCAAACCAATGTTTCCACTTATCTACAAAACTACAAGTCCAATTTTGTTGCGGTTTTCATCACTATTTTAACTTTCAACATAAATATAAATATGTATAGCATAAAATATCTCCACATTATTCACGTTACATTAAAATTACAAAATTAAATGAACTAGTCCTTTAATGGCAGCCCCCGACAGATTTCCTTAGGTTTTTTTATTAAATTCATAGGGAATTGTTTAATAATATGTTATTGCCACATCTACATCTTCGAGAACCAAAAAGGTGCGTAGGGAAGGGCTATGAAAACTGATACTCTGTTGTTCATATGTCCGACACTGCAAGAGTTCAAATCTACTGATAAAAGATTTTTACGTTTATTATCTCTTGTTACATAAATTCTCTAAGTCCCCACCATGGTCCAGGTCTTGACGTGGTGGTGGGGCTCAGTAGCCTAGGGTGAGCCCAGCACCTTGGGCGAAGCTAATTGAGCCGATGGGGCTCTTTGTCACCCTCTTTTATGAAGAGGGACAGAGCAGGGGGCAAGGGGCGAGGATGGGAACCTCACCCCATTGTACTGTCCCGACGTTGGAAGAGGTTGTTCTGTGGTGCGGGACAACCCCTCTGTGGAGGTGGCATCGGTCCCTTGTGGGACTGACTAGCCGTCGAGGTGTCCCGTTTGTTTATTAGATCCGGGGCACCTCACCAAAGGCGGCATTGGTGGCACTCGCCGGATTTTAGTGGGCAGAGCTGCGTCCACTTACCAGCTTTCGGGCGCAGCGAGTCCCATATACCCGCGTGGGGAGACCCACTCCCCCGCGGGATGCCTCAGAGCATTTCCCGGAGAAAAAAATCTCTAAGTCGGGGAAACTTTAATTTTTATTTATTACATTTTAACAGCTGTAACCGTCACGTCGTGAGTTGTTGAGACCATATTTCGGCCCCGTAGGTCACCACGGGGAGAACGCATTGGACTTTTGCCTTCGAACACTGCGGTATAGACGACGTGAGAATATGGCTAAGCTTCTAGAATGCTGATCATCCCAATTGAACCCTGTGTGTCCAAGATGTCTATCTTCGAGAGTTATACCTACCGCTGGGAGGGAAGCGCTGTGCCGTGCTCCCGGCTGCATGGGTACCACCATCTTGCTTGTTTCGCAAGCAAGATGGTGGTACCCATCACCGTGAAACAGCTTTGCTGTGTTTCGGAGAGAAGGGCAAGACAGGCAGTGTAATTACTGGCACCGAGACTTAACATCTTATGTCTCATGATAGGCAACGCATAAATGAGTTGCCTGGGCTCGTTCCAGGCAAACTGGTTTATGTTCATGGGCGACGTCAACCGCTTACCATCAGGTGGCACGTTTGCCTGTTTGCCTATCCAACTAAAAATAAAAAAAAGAAAAATAGTTATGCCATTCGTCGTTAGGGAGAAAAAATTCTGGATTTGGGAAATCTATAGGTTATATTTTTTAAATGACAGACGCGAATATTTTTATAAACCAAAAACAATTGGAGTATATTTATGCCAACAAGATACACCGATATTATTATATTTTTCCAGCAAAAATTTATGTTGGCAAAAATGATCTGCAAAATTATTACAACAAATTTTTACCGGGTATGTGAGGATTGTTCGTACCAGATGTTGTCAGTACGGGAAGATGTTAAGATCTTTAGGAACTTGAATACCTCGTCAATGTCATACTTGAAAGTTTAGAACCCGAGGCGGTTGTGAACATTGCAAAGCGCCGCAACTTCACAGCAATGTACTGAACAATGCTGTGAAGAATTCTTATTTAATAAAATCTTAAAATATAATGTTTTTGGGTAATTTCAATATTGCCTATGTCATAATAGTGCAGTGGCAGTTTTATTTCAAGAGGTCGGCTTTTACCTATTGATTGCGGCTTTACCCCTTTGAAATGGGCGGTGCTTGTCGTGAGCTGATATCAGTCATCGGAGCCGAGCGTCTCCACCGCGATGCTCGGTGAAGTCGAGTTCTGGACGGCGATGATCTTCGTCTACGAGGCAGTAAGAAGGAGGCCGACGAGTGGGTGAGAGAGGAGGCCGCTCACGAACCCTCCCTCCGCGGGCAACGTACGGGGGTGCGTAGAAGGCGCTTAATGTGCCTCGAGTAAGGCCCCGTGTTCGGGTCGGGTTTAGGATCGGAACCTGGGCCCAGTATGACACGACGTCGTGGGGAATGCTTAGTAGCAGCCGGGCAGTCCCTCTTTACGAGGAGTACTCTGACTTTCAGGGGCCAGCCTGTCGCTGTTGCCTGCAGATCCGGGACCCTCAAAAAGCGGCTAAAGGCGCTCGCAGTGGTTTTAGTTTAGTAGGGCACTCTCAGGTTCAAGTCCCACATAGTATCAGGATCTACCTGAGATCTTGGCTGCATACGTAGGGATCCTGGCTGCATGCGTAAAAAACATTTTCCTGCGATAGCAAAAAAAAAGTAGTTTCGAAGATTATCTCCGACACAACTTACAAATATAACTTATAGTATTTGATTAGTATAGATAATAGGTATGAAGGGTACTAAAGCATTTGAATACAACTTTTGTATTATATTCCAACATCTTGCTTCTTGCCGTCAAACAGCTTTGCTGTGTTTCGGAGAGAAGGGCAGGACAGGCAATTACTGGCACCGAGACTTAACATCTCATGTCTCAGGATAGACAACACATAAATGAGTTGCCTTTTAAGCTATTGCATAGCTTTTATCGCGGGCCTTGAGCGCGGCGACCGAATCAAGAAATTCCGTAACGAAAAAAACCTAACACCCGACGAGAGACGAGCTGCTCCGAAATCGGACGAATAAGTAAGCAGCTGTTTGTGAGAAAGTATATAGGTGTGGGATACGGTAAGTTCTCCTCTCAAATTAACGCATTTAAATAAATGTTTCGAATCGACAACATATATCCACAATATATGGATAATGGCGTAGTTTAGATTAAAAAAATGTAAATAATGAAAAAGAATTGACATAATATTATAAGTATAATAGTTGTCAAATTTTAATAAAAAAATTTAAATAAAAGCTATGCAATAGCTTAATAAAATGGGACATTGTATCGATGGTTTTTCACATTTATTTCGCGGAGCTTAATTTCGGTTTACGAATGTCTTGTCTATGAAACTGAAAAAACATAGTAAAATATATCCCCTTTTAAACACTTTTAATAGTAAAAATAAGCATCGCAAATATGTAATGTTTTAACAGATTGTTATTTCCAGAAATTTTCCCGTCAAAGATAAGAGACATGTGCACGGATTGCATACAACCGGAGTAATATTCCAGCGATACACCACGAACGCGATCAAGGATAGGACGCCTGCCCAGTGGGAGAAGTTCAAGGCTAAACACATCACCAACGAAGAACAACTGACCTTTTTGGAGGAATTTCTAAAACAATATTCGTCTTAGTTCAAGTGACGCAATGTAACCAAAGAACATAATATAATTTTGAAAATAATTTGCATTAGAATAAAAAAATCATGAAATGCTCTTATTTCAATTTTATAACAATATACAATATATTATTATTATTATTATTATATCGTTGTGAAATAATACTTGCTTTAACAGTTACCTATATCATATTATTACATAAAATTTTAAAATCCTAAGCATACCTTTTGGAACCCTGGCACAAAATAAGTTACATTATTAATATTTTATTTCAACACTTCTTCAAATTAATTTTATGTAACATGACATATTTTTACGTATCAAAAATGATCTAATTAAGGGGATTTTCTGTATATATATAATATATTTTTTATATAAAAATAGCAATATATAAAAAATCAACTATGAAAAAGTCAACAAGACTCCAATAAAAATCAGTGTGTGATTACTAGTTTCATTACTTATTCAGAAATACATGGAATATCATTTATCTACTAATCTATCTGTACTTTAATTAATACACCAATGTAGTAAATCATTGAAAGTCCATCAAGAAATTTATTATTAGGAAGGATTTATGTAACAATTAAATGGATAGCTTTGAACAATTTAGTCATAAAACCATTAGTAAGCGACTCACAAAGTAATAATGAAATCGATATGATATTTTGTTAAATACGAGGGCGACACTGAATGTTCTTAAAAAATAATTTAAACTGATCAAATTAACAAGTTTTTACCTTTATTGTACCTTTTTAAAATAGTGTGGTAGGTACCT
The DNA here is from genome assembly GCA_963853865.1 of Helleia helle. Taxonomy (NCBI): domain Eukaryota; kingdom Metazoa; phylum Arthropoda; class Insecta; order Lepidoptera; family Lycaenidae; genus Helleia; species Helleia helle. The sequence continues at coordinate 8,288,136 of OY971433.1, read as the reverse complement.
TTCGCTCACATAACACCGGCGTCAAGCGACAGCTATGCTGTCGCGTTTCGTGCGGTTTGTGAGTTTTCGGTGGCCAATTGGGGGGGGGGGGGGAGGTGGTGCTTTGATTCTGCGGATGTGCCCGTTCACATCAATACATCGCTGCATTCGATGACATCACCGAGAAAAGCACTTTGCCCACTCGTCCATAAGGGTGACCTCGTCCTTTTGAAACGCAATCACTGCTTCTTCGGCCTCCATAAAACGTTTTCCTGTAAGTTTTTATTTTTTATTTTCAGGAGTAAATGAAAATCGCAACGTGCGAGGTCAGGGCAATAAGGCGGGTGACCAAGTAATTCCACGCCCGACGTCGCCAAATAGTCGATCGTTTGCTTGGCGGTGTGCTACGAGGCGTTGTCGTGGTGAAGGAGGATCTTACTTTGAGGTCCCTTCTGTAGGGGCATGTAAAGTGTATTGTCACCATCATCAGTGTGGTGTTCGTCCAATGCTTAACAAAATTAATATATATAGTTGAAGTTCTCACGGAAGTGGACTTAAGGTGCCAAACAAAAATACCAAATTGTAAATCCTTGTAACGTTTCGATCTTATATTAGATCTTTATTATGCAATCTACAAATTTGTTCACATATACAAAATTCTGAATGTACAAATTCTAATAGATATAGATTAAAAACAGAGAATTATCTGTACATGTAGTATACACCTTCTTCATTATATTATTATGGATATAATATATCGTCATAATATATTAAATGAATATTACAAAACTGATAATTACAAAATTAACTAATTATATTATATATCTATTATACTCTATATTCGTCATACAAATTACCTACACATGGTGGTATTCGAGTCCGCGACCGCCGCGTGATGTGTCTAGTAGCCGACCACTGGACCAGCCGTCCAAAAGTAAAGGAAAGTTGCTTACATAATATTTTTAAATATTGTTGCTTAGGAAAAAATACGAAGAAAGAAACGCTTCCAGGTCTTCCTGCGTTGATCCCGTAATTTGACTCTTCCGTACCCTATACTTGTTTCGAAATCTTTACAAAACATTTAGAACTTATTTTATATATACAAACAGCTTTGCTGTGTTTCGGAGAGAAGGGCAGGACAGGCAATTACTGGCACCGAGACTTAACATCTCATGTCTCAGGATAGACAACACATAAATGAGTTGCCTTTTTTTTCTTTCACGCCCGGAAATGATCTGACGCATCTCGCGAGGGAGCGGGTCTCCCCAGATGGGTATGTGGGATTCGCTGCGCCCGAAGGCTGGTAAGGTGGACGCAACTCTACCCACTAAAACCCGGCGAGTGCCACCAATGCCGCCTTTGGTGAGGTGCCCCGGATCTAGAAAACAAACAGAGCACCTTGACGGCTAGTCAGTTCCGCAAAGGTCCGACGCCACCTCCACAGAGGGGTTGTCCCGCACCACAGAACAGCCCCTCCCAACGTCGGGACAGTACAATGGGGTGAGTTTCCCATCCTCACCTTTTGACCCCTGCTCTTCTGTCCCTTCTTCTTATAAGAGGGGTACAAAAGAGCCCCCTCACCCCAATTAGCTTCACTAGCATAGAAGGTGCACCGCTCACCCTAGGTCACTGAGCCCCAACGCCACGACAAGGCCTGAACCATGGTGAGGAAAAGAAGTAGTCTTGCCTTCACCAGGGTCAGCCTGTCTCTGAGGTGATCCCGTTGCTTGCTGATCCGGAACAGTCAAAAACAGCTGAAGGTGCTCGCAGAGGTTTCAGTTTAGGGTAGGGCACAGTCGAAGATCCGGGATACATCCATAAAGGATTTCCCTACGATAATAAAGGATGTTTTTAGAGAGATATAAAAAGGACGTTTTTATAGAGGTAGTTCACCGATGCGCTGGCCCAATGCGGGTTGGTGAACTTCACACACCTTCAAAGACTTTTAATCTTATCAGACCTATGCAGGTTTTCTTTAGATGTTTCCTTCACCGGTGAGCAAGCGATGGTCAGGTGCAGGTAGAAATTTAGAAAAACCCATTTCTAGGCATCACAGGAGGGAACCCAGACTTCTGGGCTCTCACTCAAGAGGCCGAGCCCATACCCACTAGGCCATGGTCGCTCACTTATCTTAAGTCGTATAAATTCAAGGCGTGTGTGACTGGCCTCGATATCTTTGTAATATCCTCATTCCTCTCCTATGCTCGATATCTTCAGTAAACTGCCGTGATATAGCAGGCACTGTAGATCAAGAGTAGGATCACGTTATAGCCCATTTACTTATTCCATCCGATAACTCTTAGCCTATCCTTAATTACGTTTTCTTTTGCTTCCATCGTTCACACACCGACAACTGAAGGCGATATGCATACAGCTTGAATTGTGGCGTTTGAGGGCCGCGGTTACACTTTAATATTTTAGGAGCCGTATGTTGCTTCAATGCATGTTTTCCATTTTAATTTCCCGGAGCGATATTTCGGGATTATTTACGAATGCTGTTCGTACTCCGCAAAATAAATGTTCTTTTTTTTATTAAACGATTGTATTGCCAAGACAAAATCCTTTCGCTGCGGCAAAACATTTATTACAATTTCACTGTCTATGGAAAATGAAGTCCCCATTCAGCTATTTGCTTAATATGTTATATTTCCCTCCCCAAATGCGTAATTACTTAAGGGTGATTAAATTAAAACAACGTTAATTAATGGTATTTACCGAGTAATACAATAATGTTTGTTGCCTAATTTTAATAATGACAAATTAGAACCTGCTTATTGCGATGTATAATGAACGAAAATATAATGTACCGAAAATTAAAATGTATGGCTGTTTTACCACTTATATTTTTTGTTATAATTTTTATTTTTTATTTTCTTCTTTCTTTCTTTCTTATAACAATCACACCAAGTTAACCTAGCCCCGAAGAACAGCTAGTAAATTAAATAATTAATATTATCTTTCTGCGTGTATTTTTTTCTTTAATTTCGTCTGACACAGGTAGGTACTCACCGGGTATGGATGCTTTGGTGAGTACTTGTGCCTCACAGCCACAGCGAGCCGGTGACAGTGTATCATGATTGTGGCGCGGAGGTGGACTTAGCCCAGCACACCCTCGAGGTGTGCCCGAGATTGGTGGTGCTGTTTCGTGATCTGACATCAGTCATTGGAGGGTGTTAACTTGTCTCTGCCGAGTGTCAACACCGCGATGTCCGCGACGACACGACGTGACGAGTCCTGGACGGCGATGGAGTCCTTCTGCGAGGTTGTAATGTCTTGGAAGGAGGCCAATGAGCGGATGAGAGAGCGGCCCAACAAACGGGAGTGCGTAGGAGGCGCTACATAATGCGCCTCCAGTAACGCCTTTGTGCTAGTGTCGGCTTCAGGATGGGAACCTGGGTCCTGTATGACACGATGTCGCAGGGACTGCTTAGTACCGGACAAGCAGTCCCCCCTTAAGAGGCGTAGGCCTTCACCGGGGCCAGTCTATCGCTAGGAGATCCCGTTGCCTGCAAATCCGGGGCCCTCAGAAAGCGGTTGAAGGCGCTCGCTGTGGTTTTAGTATACGGGTAGGGTAGAGCTTTTTTTTTTTTGTTCTGCAGCGGAAATTTGCAGCCCAAACCATAGCTAGGACCGGGGTTGGTTTTAAACCTAGCCGTGTGTGGGGTTCGCACTTGGGCAGTGTCGTTACCCACTAAAACCGCAGCAAGCGCTCTCCGCCGCCTTTTGAGGCTCCCGGATCTTGCAACAACACAGGACCCTCGGCGACAGGCTGGCCCGGCGAGAGACCAGACTCCTCCTCGAAAGGGGGGACTGCTCGGCCGTTCGTTTTCACGATACTTTTAGCAGTCCCCGACGACGTCGTGCCTATCTGGACCCCGGTTAACCCCAACCTCGGCCTGACACGAGCACAGGGGCGTTACTGGAGGCGCATTAAGTAGCGCCTCCTACGCACCCCTGTTCGCCGCCTGCGGGAGGAGGCCTCGTCGGCGGCCTCCTCTCTCACCCGCTCATCGGCCTCCTTCTGGGACATTACTGCCTCACAGAAGGAGACCATCGCCGTCCAGGACTCGCCATTGCAGAGCATCGCAGTGATGATACTCGGCAAAGACAAGTCCCCTCCAATAACTGACGTCAGATCGCGACGCAGCGCCGCCCATCTCGGGCACACCTCTAGAGTGTGCTGGGCCGAGTCCACCGCCGCGCCACAATCGTGACATACAGTTGCCGGCCGGCAGTTTGGGCCGTCCGGCACAGGTACTCACCGAAGCAGCCATGCCCGGTGAGCACCTGTGTTAGACGTAAGGTGAGGGGTTTGCGTTTACGACGCATCCACTGCTCTAGGACCGGACGCAGGGCAACCGTTAGGCGTTTGCCATACGGCTCCCATGCCAGGTCCTCTCCCCACCTCAGCATTAACGCCTCTTGCCCTAGTCGGCGGACCCGCAGGATCCCGTCCAGCGTCAGGCTCTCGCCGAGAGACCTCCTATCCGAGACATAGGAGTGCACCTCAGCAAGAACTTCCGCCACGAGTTCCCACGGGGGGTCGCCGGCTAGGGCAGTTGCTGCTGCCCACGATATCGTACGATACCCCCGAATCACTCTTACCGCGATGACCCGCTGCGCCGAGCGCAACTGGGCCCTACTCCGCGCGGTAAGGTGGCCCGCCCAAATGGGGGTAAGAACTTGACACGGAGCCTATAGGCGTGGTGTGATTATAATATTATGTAATAATAGGATAAATGTTAATTTTTCCTCCTAATATTATAAACGCAAACGCTAGTATATAGGTATTTTTACTCTTTCACACAAAAGTACTGAATGGATTTTAATGAAAATTTACAATAATATAGCTTATACATACATCAGAATAATACATAGGCTATTTATAATTATTGTGTGAATTGTCCAATCTATTCTTGCGCAGACAAAGTCGCGGGCAAAAGCTAGTTTATTATGAATATGTAGTAAGTTAAGAGTTTGGATGTCGTAGGTGATATTCGAAGCTTCTCATCCGATTTCAAAAATTTGTTATATATATAATAGTATATATCCATAGGTGGTAGATGTATGCTATAAAATAATGATAAGCGCAGATATGGCTGTAACGTATGGTTCAGACCTTGACGTGGCGGTGGGGCGCAGTAGCCTAGGGTGAGCCCAACACCTTGGGCGAAGCTAATTGAGGGGCTCAAGGCCCGAGGCCCGAGGGGGCTCTTTGTACTCCTCTTATAAGAAGAGGGGACAAAAGAGCAGGGGGCAAGGGATGAGGATGGGAACCTCACCCCATTGTACTGTCCCGACGTTGGGAGGGGTTGTTCTGTGGTGCGGGACAACCCCTCTGTGGAAGTGGCGTCGGTCCCTTTCGGGACTGACTAGCCGTCGAGGTGCCCTGTTAGCTTAACAGATCCGGGGCACCTCACTAAGGCGGCATAATAAGAACAAGAATTTGATTCGAATATCAAAAGAAAGTAATCTTTTGTTTCATTAGGCAAAGTAAATTGAATTATTTTTTCTAATTAAACCGAAAAATAGGATTGATAAACAAATTAAATTTCTCTTAAAACCAATGAACATGAAAATATTTTGAAAGCATTTTATTTGAAAATGTTTAATGAAAATATTACTTTTAGCATTACAAATTTCTTTCCATTCGGACTGTTTTTAAAAAACTAATCTTTTTGGTATTCTAATTTTAATGTTTTCGTTAGAACCGTTGTCATAATAACTATAATATCTGAAGATAAAAATTCGAAAAAGCTCGGGAACAGTCTTTACAAAGTTGAAATTGGTGTAAAACAAATTTTGAAACTTCTTGTTTAGATTACAGAGGTGATTTATTTGGGGTAAATTTCACTGACGAAGGTCTTATAATTGATAAAAAATTAAAAAAAAATCTTTAACAGTTTCCTGATGAAACTGAATAAATTAGAAATGTTCGGGAATTTTCTTTCTAATTGAATAGAAATGAATGAGGGGTTGGAGCATTTTAGCGGTAGTAATAAATCTGTATTTAGTGCAAAGGTAAGTAAATGACTTCGTAAGATCGTTAATTGACCGTGGATTAATATAAGATTAGATTTGTTTGATTAGATTGGCTTGTTTGACCAGTGGTTAGTGATCCTGACTGCTAAACCAGAAGGTCGTGGGTTCGATCCCTACCCAGGACAAATGTTTGTGTGATGAGCATGATCATATTTTGTTCTGAGTCTGGGTGTAATTTATCTATAATATGTAAGTATGTATCAGTTGTCTGGTCGCCATAAGAACAGGTTCTGTCTAGTTTAGGATCAAATGGCCGTGTGTCAGTTGTCCTAACATATTATTATTATTTGACTTAGACAGACGATAGTCCAAAACCTCAACTAAGACTGAATATTTTTTATTCCGTTAATAGTTTCCTGATAATAATTTAAAATATTTTACTATTTAGTTGCTATGAGGCAAATTTCTCAATCATGCTGACATTTTTCATACGATTAAATTAAGGCCCACGGAGGCGAAACCAGTTGATAATTATATTTTAGGCACTTTAACACCCCTGGCGTACTTCTGGCGAAGGAGGAGAGCAGAAGCCGAAGAGGAGGTCTCTAATGATGACGAGGCTGAGGGAGACGAGGGGAGCTTGCGGAGGCTCATGAGAAGGCGAGTGCTCTGCGAGTGGAAGGAGCGGCTGGATGAGCCGAGTGCGGGTCAGCGCACGGTGTCGGCCGTCGGTCCAATCCTGGAGCAGTGGGTGGATCGACGGCACGGTATAATCACCTTCCACCTTGCGCAGATCCTGACGGGGCATGGCTGCTTTGGAAGGTATCTGTGGAAGGTGGCAGGAGCGGAGGACTCGCCAGGGTGTCATCACTGTGGCAGCAGTGAAGACACTGCAGACCACACCTTGGCGGAGTGCCCAGCTTGGGCAGAGGAAAGGGCGCCACTTATCGCTGAAGTGGGCGCGGACCTGTCGCTCCCTGCGGTCATCCGAGCGATGACTGACAGTGAGAGCGCATGGCAGGAGGTCCTCTCGTTCTGCGAGGTAGTGATGTCGCAGAAGGAGGAGGCGGAGCGGGAGAGAGAGCGCACTGGCGCCTCTTCCCGCAGGAGAGCACGGCGGCGACAGGCGGTGGCACCGCCGTGAGGGACCTGTGCGCGGCCGATCGGGGGATCCGCCGCGCGCCGTTAAGGTCCAGGCTATAAGGCACCCTTGTGTGTTCAGGGTGCCTTAAGCGGAGTAGGAGGAGGGGATGTCGACCCCCCTGCCTCCAGAGGAGAGTGCCAGATGGCACACCGTTGTGGCCCGGTGCGGACGTCAATAGCTCTCGCGCCGGGTCAGCCAGACGACGAGGTGAACACCGCTGGGGTTTAGTGGGTAGAGTCTGCGTCCACCTTACCACCTTCTCGGGCGCAGAGAGTCCCACATAACCTCCGGGCCCCCCCGGACCCGGTGGTATGCCTAAACGCATTCCCCAGCGAAAACAAAAAAAAAAAAAAAAAGGCACTTTAACACCTGCTGTGGTGTAGTTTAAAGAACGTCTAGAATGATCCGTACTCAAAACCGAAGTATTTCGTCAAAACCGAACCGATATTCATGACAAAACTGAACATCCCGTCATACCGAATCAAAACGCTAACCCATCGAAGTACGATTCCCACAACTAATATTCAACTTAGGCCGGTATTTCGTCGACTCAAACCACGAGCTGTTCACACGACGTAACCAAGACGAAGTATAAAATTACTACTTGTCAATTCACACCGTGCGAACACGGTGTGAATCGGCGAAAAACCCCTTAGCGTTATCCCATCTGGTTGAAGGTTGTAAATTAACAAATTGGAGTTTTTATGTAATTTGATTAACGTGTTAAGGAACCTAAATTAGTTTTAGTGCAATAATTCATTAGAGGCCCGCCGCGTCGCAATACTGTGCTGTTTTCGTGATACGATCTGTGTGCGAACACCACTCCATTAATATAAACACATGTATATCGCTTTTTAATGTTTATGCGAATTTTACTCATTATAATGTAATAACTTTTTACGGATTTTATTCGAAATCACGGGTCTTTAAAAATGTCTATAAACCGCGGTGAAATAATCGACAAATGGTAGATTTAATAGATTTCGCTGAGATGATATTGATAAGATATAAACTACAGATTGACCGTTTACAGCAATTGTGATGACCAAAGGATCACTTTCGAAAAAATGTTCCTTTTTTTACGCCGGAAAATGCTCGGAGGTATCCCGCGTGGGAGTGGGTCTCCCCAGCCGGGTATGTGGGACTCGTTGGTGGTAAGGTGGACGCAACTCTACTAAAACCCGGCGAGTGCCACCAATGCCGCCTTTGGAGAGGTGTCCTGGATCTGTTGAGTAAACAGGGCACCTCGACGGTTAGTCAGTCCCTTAAGGGACCGCCGCCACCTTTACAGAGGGGTTTTCCGGCACCACAGAACAACCCCTCCCAACGTCGGGACAGTACAGTGGGGTCAGGTACTCATCCTCGCCCCTTGTCTTTTGTCCCCTCTTCTTATAAGAGTGGTACAAAGAGTAGCTCCCTCGGCTCAATTTGCTTCCCCATCGTGGTTTCACCTTAGACTACTGAGCCCCACCGTCACGACAAGGCTCGAAACATGGTGGGGCGATAAAAAAAAATCCTACTTCCTAGTTTATTCTATCCGTACTGACATAATAAAACTAGAACGTTTTATTGTATGTATGCGTTAATCTCTAACTGCCAATTGGTTTGGGAAAATTGTTTTTGCATTTTATTATTCATCGTAGGAAAAAGGTTATAGGTTATTCATTTATTTATGGATAATCCAAAGTCTATTTTACTATGGGGCGGATAAAAGCAGTCCTTTCAGTTCTTATAAAAGTAATTTACCAAAACAAATAAATTCTCAGAAACTAAAAGACTAACAAAGCCGAAATGTATTTAAAATAATTGTACCGAACCGATACGACTCAAGACCTTCAAGAAAAGAGCATACTCATATCTGAAAGGCCGGCAACGCACCTGCTAATCCACTGGTGTAGCGGGTGTCTGTGGATGTCGCTCTTCACTTACCATCAGGTGAACCGACTATCCGTTTGCCCCCTCTTCTATAAAAAAAAGGGATGCGCTGTGCCGCGCTCCTAGCTGCATGGGTACCACCATCTTGCTTGTTCATCCCGTGAAAGTTACTGGTACGGAGACTCAACGTCTTATGTTTCAGGATATGCAACTCATAAATATATATGTATATGTATATATAACTACTCTGGCCATAAATACTGTTATATAAAAACTTTTCTTTTTCTTTTTTGAAAACTTTTTAATTATTTTGAATTTGGAACACTTAGATAAATTATTTTCAAAACTTCTTTCGATTTTGCGCCATTTTACATATTTTTTCGTGTTCATTTTCAAATTACATAATGGAATGGAGTGTTAAAGAAAATAGGATTGTAGTGATCGCCTTGCACAAAGTGGGTATTGAGCCGTCGGTCATATTACAGACACGTCAAAAGTTTGGTATCAGCCGTATGTTCGTATATCGTACTATCAACAGATACAACAACACTTCGTCTGTCGAGGACCAGAAACGATCGGAACGGCCGCGTGCTGTTAGAACTACATTACATACATTACAACGTTTTCAGTGTGTGCAAGATCTACAAAACCTATGTGAAAAATTGAGCTACACATTTCGCATTTTAATTTGAACTTTGATAAAAGTCCAAGGTTTTACGTTTCTTTGATCTGAAAAAGAAAATTTACGAGAGTTGCGAATTATTTTTATAATATTTCATTGTTTTTGTGTGATTAATAACAAAACCTATAATATGTATAATAATATTATGTATAAATATTAAAATATTTTTTAAAAATAAATATCTGCGAGTTAGACAACAGAACAGGGTGGTACCTCTTGCTCACATAACGCCGGTGTCAAGTGTCAGCTTTGCTGTCACGTTTCGTGTGGTTTTTGAGTTTCCTGTGGCCTATTGGGGGGATAAAAATGGGGCAACGCTTCTACATTACTTTTTTGTTGTGCGAATGTCTACGGGCGTCGGTAGTCAGTAGTCATGATAAGGCTCCTACTGCTCGGTTGACATAACGCTTGAAGGGATTTTTGTTTGCGGTAATGACCGCAGTAATCTACGTTACGCGAATAAGGTTGAAAATCGCAAAGCATAGAAGTAACCAGGCTGCAAATAAACATTTAATTTGCGGGTTTTCAGAATATTGAAATATACGCATTAAATTCAATGTTTGTCCGGTTAAAGTTTTAATAAAACCCTATTCCTATTGAATTCTTTAAAAATATTGTTACCGCTGAAAATACAGAGAATTTCGACGCTAAAGTTTATTTTTGTGAAGCAAATTACGATATTTTTTTTCAAAATATTAGACCTTTTTTATGCTCTGTATTTTTTGCGTGGGATATTTTCATTGGGTTTCCCTGTACTCGAGCGTCAAAAAAACTCAGTTTTGTGAATGTTAAGGTAACACTACGCCTTAACCCTTTTTTATTTCAACGATCTTAGGTGATATAATATACTAGCTGTTGTCCGCAGCTTCGCTCGCGTTAACCTAACTGCTATTAGTCACTGCGTGATGTTATATAGCCTATAGCCTTCCTTGATAAATGGGCTATCTAACACTGAATTTTTTTTTCAAATCGGACCAGTAGTTCCTGAGATTAGCGCGTTCAAACAAACAAACAAACTCTTCAGCTTTATATTATTAGTATAGATGTTTGTTTATGTTACTTGGTTAGACAAACTGGCAGACGTCGACCACTTACCAGATGGTGGCACAATCTGGTGGATCAGGTCCATACTTCTATACTTACTAATATTATAAAAAGGAAAGATTTGGTTTTTGTTGGTTTGTAACGAATTAACTCAAAAAATCTCAACCAATTTTACAAACTTTTACGTTAGCACTGAGTGAAGGCAATAATCGTCATTAATCAGGAATCAGGATCAGGTTGTAAATCTAAGTTAACGTAGCCAAAGCTGCGGGCAACAGCTAGTTTTAAAATCAGTGTTTTTCATCATTCCGCAGTGAACCAGCGCGTAGGTGGACCAATACTACGCCACTGATTTCGAGTAAGACCGTGCCGAAAATAAATAGATTAATCGTTTGGGGAATCGATATTGTAGATATCCGTGTACTTGAACAATTCAAAAATAAATAGGTCGAGTAATATAAATAAATTTTGGATTAAAATCGATATTTTTGATGAGGAAATCGGTGTTGTTAATCCGTTTACTGGAGTGATCGTAAGTGTCGACGTTGTCCTTTGATAATCATATTGGATTTGAATGACTGAAATCGGTAGACTTACTTCTTTTCGTATATTAGGAGCTCACTACGCCTCAGTGACGATTGATTAAACTAGATAACCTTAGAGTTTACATATTATATAGAGCGCGCGTCACTAAGTATGAACTGTAAGCACAGGCATGAACATAGACAAGACCATTGCCTTGGACACGTTCAATCAGTGTCAAAACACAGAGTGATGTATGTTTGTTTTTATGTTAAAATATGAAGTGCCAATTTGTAAGAATGATTCCCGGAAGCAACATAAAAGAAGTAATAACATTTCTGTCTTGGCGTGCATTGAGGGGTGCCTGTGTTCAGCACTGGATGGATACTGAAGCTGATGATGATGAATGTCAAATATTGATAGTTTTTAATGCATTACGCCTAGAACGTCACTCTCACATTGTTTACTATAAATACATATCTATAACGCATCTGCTTACGATCGGCATAATGAAGCGGCGTGACACTCGCGTTCTATACACTGGAAGAGGCTGAACTACCTATTATGAAGATTTATTATCTAGATAACGATTCGAGTCAAAGTTTATTATATTACATTCGTGAGGTGCGGGAACGTGAAAATGAATAAAAACCTTTAATTTGATACCAATTATAAAGTCGAACAGAGTTCGAAGAGATAAATATTTGTTGTTTGCGAGAAATTATTTAATTCACAACAGATAAGAAAACTTTTAACGAAAGGAAGTTTAATATGTAATAAGAAAAATAAAAGGAGTCTAACGAAATTTCTTATATAAGCTTATTAAATAATACTAACTTATATCTAAAAATAAAAAAGGGTGGACCAACCTTAATATTTAGGGGAATGAAAAATAGATGTTGGCCAATCGGCCTACCCGATATGCACACAAAATTTCATTCTGATTTTAAGCAGTGCTTTTACCTTTGTGAGTATTGTTGTGACATTTGTAGATTCATATTATATTATTTCCCCACCATGGTTCAGGCCTTGCCGTGGCGGTGGGGCTCAGTAGCCTAGGGTGAGCCCAACACCTTGGGCGAAGCTAATTGAGCCAAGGGGGCTCTTTGTACCCCTCTTATAAGAAGAGGGGACAAAAGAGCTGGAGGCAAGGGACGAGTACGGGAACCTCACCCCATTGTACTGTCCCGACGTTGGGAGGGATTGCTCTGTGGTGCGGGACAACTCCTCTGTGGAAGTAGCGTCGGTCCCTTGCGGGACTGACTAGCCGTCGAGGCGGCATTGGTGGCACTCTCCGGGGTTTTGTGGGTAGAGCTGCGTCTACTTTTCCATCTTTCGGGCGCAGCGAGTCCCACATACCTGCATGGGGAAACCCACTTCCCCTCGGGATGCCTCGGAGCATTTCCCGGCGTTATAGAAAAAAATGGTCATATTCTTTGGGAAGACGGGTGAAGAAGGTCGACCAAAAACCAGATGGACGATGATATCCGTTGGCCACTCCCAGTTGGTTGCGAGTGGCGGGGATCAACCGTGTTCATCGATAGTGGATGGAGATAGTTTGATCATGATGATGTTATTGTTAAAATGCAATAAAAGTATTTAATAAAGTCCTCTCGGATGAGATGGTTGTCGTGCTGCGCTTTCTGCACGTGATCCCTATAAATGATCGGGGGATACCTAATAACAAAAGATAAATGTTTCACCGCTACTACGGAAACAATAAAACTATTTTAATATCTTTTGAAGGATTTCACAAGATGACAAAATGGACCCTTATAGGGTGGCTCGTTGTCTGTCTGTAAAAAAAAAACATATAAAAGGATCCCATTGCCATCGATTAATGATATCTCTTTTTAGATGTCATGAGTATGGGAAAAAATCTGGGTTTTTTCATTGAATAGTTTTAGAATCAAATTCAAAACTAAATCTTTATACCCAACGCCATCGGCAAAGCCGAAAGACTAATTTTTAAAAATATTTGGATAAAAGATGATTCATTTCATCGAGCATCGATTTGATCGAATATTCGGACTAGTACAGGTTAACTTTTAACGGACTTCAAAGATAAAAGATGAATGTAGTTTATAGTCGACTTTCTAATCTTTTTGCTAATGTTATTGTTTCTATGCAATAGACACTAATGTATGTGGACTAAATAGAAATATTTATATAGTGATGATACAACGTCTAACACCTTTTGACTTTTGGGTTTCTACTTGATTTTATCGGTTAAAAGTTATATCGGCTTGTGTTTAAAAGTCTTATTGATCTTAGGCATAAAATTACAACTAGAATGAAAACTAAATTTCATTGACAAATAACCTTAAAATATTGATGCACTGCTGACGAATTACGAAAATTAGTCGACCAGGAGTAGTCTGACCTTCGCCGGGGCCAGCCTGTCGCTGAGGTGATCCTGTTGCCTACAGACCCGGGACCCTCAAAAGCAGCTGATGGCGCTCGCAGAGGTTTTACTTTAAGGGCACTCCCAGATGCAAGTCCCATGTAGTCCCTCCTTTTTACGTTAGCTGGTGCCCGCGACTTCGTCTGCGCAGGATAAGTTTTTTTTAACTTCTAATACCTCCAAAAACATGTGTACAAAGTTTCATGATGATCGGTTAAGTAGTTTTCGCGCGAAAGCGTAGCAAACAAACTTACTTTCACATTTATAATATTAATAGGATACTTAAATGTTCGTTAATCTAATTTATTTAGTATAAAAAAAGATTGAGTATTTTTTAAACAACTTGAACGTCGATGATTGTGTTTGATAAGGACTTAGCTTAAAAGACCTGGATCAGAATTGTTTTCTAAATAACCTTGTCAAAATATCTTGAAAAATGACATCTAGCAAGTCTGAGAAGATTAGGCTCTTTGAAAGTGCGTGAAGTTTTTTTTTTCGGAAGGGCTAGACTTTTCGGCCTAATGGCTTTTAAGCTCAATCGGTACAGATGGCTCACTTTAGAAATATTCGAAAGGGGTACGTCCCTCTCCGCGCCCCTCAGGGGGCGCGGTAAATCGCGCGCGTTGCTCGGGAGAGCAGGATTTAGACTAGTCACATCCGATACGGTTGACGAATCTTTTAAGGTTGAATTTAACCTTTAAATGAATTAAACTTCACACACCCCCTCATGATGATAGGTGGAGGTAGGAGGATAGTGTGTTAATTTAACTAGTGCCTAGGCAAACTTTTAGATACCTTATCTCCGTGCCTAAATAATCTGATTTCAAGCAGATGCTCAGTAGCGCTGTATATAATTTTTACAGGTTAATCATATTTACACGACAAGTATGTCGAGATGTTATCTAAATAGTATCGATTTCGGTATCGAGAAGTATCGATATACCGTGTACCGAGGCGTTATGGAGATGGTTTTGAGATGATTCGAGATGGTATCGCAAAACTTTGGTAATACCGAGAAGGGGTGCTATTCCTGTCACGCAGCTATTCTCACCCTGGGCACGGGGTAATTTACATTTTCTTCAATTTAGCAAACCCCGGCTGGAATTCTTTATTGACTCATTGATCAACAACTCACAAATTTTATAAGCCCAGGTGAAATTTTAAAAGTGAAATTACTAATAAATCCATTGATATTATGGGGTTTGGTAATTGATTTAAAATTTTATTGAAGATTTAATGTGTGACCTTAACTAACGCAATTATGGTCACACATAATTGGGTCAATTATGCCTAATTTTCACGAGATTTACAGCTGTACCGGGATTGATGGTTATTATTTTTATAGTCTACTTAGACTATAAAAATAATAACTATCAATCCCTTATAACTTTTAACTCCTTATAACTCTTAACTTTTACTGGCAGATAGCTGATCTATCTGCCACTTAAAGCCCCATCAAAATAGGCCCAGCTGTTTTAGAGATTAGCCGGAACAAACAGACAGACAAAAATGGCAAAAAAAATTGGTATTTGTACCGTGTATACATTTAATAAAAACTGCTTATTTTCATATTTTCTTTATTATTATTTAGATAGCCTGGAAAAGCTGATTGTCGTTGGGAACACGAAGGATAAGAGAGCCCGTGCGCGGTCCCCAATTAGATGGAGCGATCAAATGAAAGGCCCATCTTCAGAGACATTTTACTCGGTCGTGAGAGACGCTATAGATAGGCACCGATGGAGGCATTTTTACACACAAAGTGTAAACCTCCCACATCCACCGATGACCACGATCCTCAATCATGAGGGAGCGACCAGAGAGAGAGAGAGAGAGGGAGATTTTAATATTACAAACAGACAATCCAATTTTATTAATCTGTATAGATTAATTTAGAAAGGAAGAGAATTCAATTTGTATTTGTTACTATTTCTGCACACACATGCCTACACAGTTAACTCTATTTAAATCATACATAGGTTAAGCAGTGGTGGAATTCGCAGAACACTTAATTGTATCAGAATCCATCGATAAATAAATTACAAATGCAAAATTTACTACCTTTTCATGCCTAAACTTCCTTGCCTTATGTATTTCTACATAAGGCAAGAACATATTATACCTCCTGCTTCCCTCTTCCTTGCTTTGTCCCCAGAACAAAGATAATCATAGTAATATTGACGACCTCCGTGGCTTAATGGTTAGCGCGTTGGCGCTCAAGCCGGAGGTTGCGGGTTCGAATCCCGCCAGGGAAGTTTTCTGTGTTCCTGGGTCATGGATGTGTATTAAATATGTGTAAGCTGTGTATTATATTGTATTGTATAGTCTTGGTCCGAGGATAACTAATAAAAAATAAAAAATAAAATAACAAAATATTGGTGTATTTAAGAAAAGCAATTAATAAAGATCAGAACTCTTACTCGGGTCGCGCAGGACTACTAAAAATTATCTAAAATAAAAAATAACAAAATACACTTGACGCGTACGTCTTGATTCATATTTTAAAAAATAGAATCCAAAAAGTATACTATATTTTAATAAATAAAATTAAAAGAAAATTTACTAGGGTTAGGGATATGCTGTCACTCTAGTGTTGTATGTATAAAAGTATTAAATATATTTCCGTTGTCTGGTACCCGTAACACAAGTTCTTCGAGAACTTACCACTGGACCAGATTGACGTGGTGTAAAAGCGTCCATAAGAAACATCACATCAAATAGAATTGTTTACATTTCAAACAGATCCGCGGGCAGCAGTTAGTTTTACTAATAATTGAACAAAGTCAAAGTCAAATATTTGACTTCAAAGAAAATTTCGTAATGTGATATATTCCAGTACAAATCCCACTCTAATATTTCGACACGAATAAACAGAAATACGCAGACAAGTATTTAGGTATTCCTAACGAGTTTCAGGTTTTATCTTCATAACACCACTCGAGTCTGATTTACGCATTTGAAGAAAACTAAGTTATTTTTGTTATATTGCTCTTACACTTTCATAATCATCATCACCAGCCCCTATCCATCCACTGCTGAATTTACGCCCCCCTCAACGAACAAATGAATTCTCACACTTTTTTTTTTTCTTTATCTTTCAAAATAATTATCTTATTTAGGTACATTGGATATAATAACAATATTATATATATATATTATATAATGTGTATATATATATATATATATATATATATATATATATATACACATTTTGCAAAACAAATATTGCATAATCTTATATAAATAAATCAAACGTCAAACTGCGTCTCCAGCGGCTCGCTTGCGGTGTAGCTAGTCCACGTCATATAAACGCCAAACTGCGTTTCCAGCGTTTGGTGTGCGGTGTCGCGAGTTCAGAGATTTTATCTCATCTAAAAATATACGTACCGCGCTAAAAGTTTACACTTCAATAACCATCCTAACATGAAATCATTTACTAAGTGCTGTACTTACTCTGTTTGCTCTATTTACTAAACAAAATATTATTTAACTAAAGTATTTAAACAATATTCGCAAATTTCTGGAGAAGCACTTTCGAATATACAACTAAATATTATTAGTTCAGTAAGCTACTATTCTGTTATATGGAGACGACTAAGGGCTTCTTCAGACACGACGACAATCGCACGATTTCAAAATCGCGTAGGGACCGCGTTGGTTTTATTTATATGTAGATAATTATTTAGGGCTCGTTGAGAGTCGCGGGAACCGCACGATTAAAATATGTCTGAACGAGGCCTAAGGGTCCTGTAATATAATAGAGGATCTCTATTAACAACATAATCTTATCTTATATCTTTAAATGAGCAATTCTTGTGTGTATATATATATATATATATATATATATATATATATAATTGGAATCTCGGAATCGGCTCCAACGATTTTCATGAAATTTAGTATCTAGGGGGTTTCGGGGGCGATAAATCGATCTAGCTAGGAATCATTTTTAGAAAATGTCATTTTATTTAAAAAAAAAAAATACCGAGCAGGTACTATAATTAATTAGGGGTGGCAATAAAGATGAAACTGTTGCCAAGCAAGGGTCAACTAATGACCCTAATATAATTTGAGGCAACCTTCAATAATGTTCCTTTAAACCTTTACCAATATTTTCTAATTGAAATTTTGAAAGTAACCTTTGAAGCTTCGATTCTCTTTAATAAATGTGTACTTAAGGTTCAACTAGTCGATGCCGCGAACTCTAACAAAATGATTGCTATCTCACCTGACATAGTGCGCGAACATGTGTGCTAGAATGAAATGCACAATGATTCCGCTTTATTTTTGAGCTGTCGTGCTCGGTATACTATTTATTTACGCCCAAAGTTGGGCTAAAATCAGTGTTCAAATACGAAAGTTTAGAAGCTTGAATTTTTTAAATTTATATTTTTTTTACGATTTTGGGTACATACACACATAGATAACGACGAGATCAATTTATATTATACTTAGTTTTTAATAGTCAACGTCAAACATTTTAGTAATTACTGTTCTGCGTTTGTATGGAAAGATGAGCGACTTGTGTAACTTTAAAAAAAAATTAAATAAAAATTATAACTGACTTCAAAAAATAAAGTAACTAAAATGTTATAAAATAATCGCGTGTACAATCTTTGCATTTACCACGTCATTATTGTTACTTTTAGAGTCGGTGTCAGCCAAGGTAGATAGCTAGGTACCTAGAGCAACAAATACGACAATGGTGACGTATTTGTTGCTGTAGGTACCTATTTAACTTAGCTGACACCGACTCCAAAAGTAACAATAATGACGTGGTAAACGCAAAAATTGTACACGCGATTATTTTATAACATTTTAGTTACTTTATTTTTTGATGTCGGTTATAATTTTTATTTAAAATTATTTATTTCTTAATTTTTAGTGATTCATTAAAGAAAGGCATACAGAGATAGACATTTTGGCATATTGAACCGTATGAAGTAAGCCCAAAAAAATCTGTAAATCGTCGAGGAGTTCCCTCGACTGTCTATAGTCTCCATCATCATAACGGTAATGGCACGTATCACCCATAAGGGTGCAAAGTTCTCATCAGTATAAATTAATTAAGTCGAATCACAAGGTAGCTACTTTAAACTATTTAGGAGTTCCCTTAACTGAGCTTCGTCTTCATCATCAGACCCCCAATCACAGGCACAACCCATCTATGTGTAAAGTTCTCATCAATACAAATTAATCAAGCCCAAACACAAGGTTACTGAAGTAAATCGTCGAGGAGTCTCCTCAACTGTCTTCCAGCTCCAGCATCAGATCGACTCTAGACCTTCATTAAATTGTAGTGCTTTAAAATGCTTATTTAAAAAAATATTAAGCACACTAGTCATTCCTACAAATTTCGAAAGTTTCCCTCGATTTCTCTAGGATGCCATCATCAGATCCTGGTTTCCTTATCATGGGACCAAATGGCAAGTATACCCTTTCAAACAAAAAAAGAATTTTGAAAATCGGTCCACAATTGACGGAGAAATCGGTGTACATACATAAAAAAAAATACCGGCCGAGTTGAGAACCTCCTCCTTTTTGTTGAAGTCGGTTAAAAATAAATTTATTTATTAATTAATCAAAATTGAAATGCAGATTGTTTCAATATCTTCAATATAGATGGCATCACAATCGTGTCTCGTAGTACCTTAATATCTTCATGACAATAGGGGCGCCCTTTGTGCAAGCTCTTCTGCACGAGTGTCCACAAAAGGGCCGGCTATTCGGGCAATTTATGTGTGTAATTGTGACGATATATGTATGTATATAGGCTCGGCCCCTATGAGAGGTTAGGATGCAATTGCGAGGAGTCCGCATAAATATAATAATCAAAATATTAATAATAATATCTATAGATGCTTTTACACCACGTCAATCCGGTCCCGTAGTAAGTTAGTAAGTTCTCGAAGAACTTGTGTTACGGGTACCAGACAATGGAAATATATTTAATACACATCCATGACCCAGGAACGCAGAATACTTTTTATTCCCTAGCGGGATTCAAACCCGCTACCTCCGGTTTGAGCGGCAACGCGCTAACCATTGAGCTACAGATACCTCCTGTCATAGCACGCACGCACGCACGCACTAGTTAAATATTTGTCATCGCCCTTATTAATGTTTTTATTAGCCTAATACCTTCTGATTTTGAGAAGGAGACAAATATCCAGCTGTAGAAAGACGTACGGTTTCCATCTGACTTGTCAACACGTGTTTACCTTTATCTACTCGTCATTATCAAAATTTGTTTATCCACTACTGCACAAAGGCCTCTTTTAAGCAACGTCAATATATTATGTCCAAATTCCCGACATTCGCATCCGACTTACGACTAGTAAAATATATTTTTTTCATCATCATCAGCGCTTATCCGTCCATTGCTGAACATAGGCCTCCCTCAATGAACGCCAAGACGACAGATGCCTCGCCATTTGCATCCATCACGGACTTAATAACACACAATAAAAAAAAATGAAAATCGGTCCACAATTGGCGGAGAAATCGGTAAACATACATTAAAAAAACATACACACGAACATAGAACCTCCTCTTTTTTGAAGACGTTAAAAAAATATATGAATATCATATAAAAGTGAATAAAATTAATAAACAAAAAAGCTCGTTTAATGCCGTTATGAATAAGGCAATGATAAGGTTGTTTAAATACGCACACAAAGCAAATTGTCCAAACGCCTAAACTTTCCATTACGCTATTTTGTCTAATTACCATAAAAATAGAATGGAATGTCTGGGAGCCGTACAAATTATATCTGCTTGTGGTCGTTACTATGTTTAATAAGCGCTTTTCGGATTACTAATGTTATTGATTCTGTAATAAAGCACCGGTGTTTTATCATGCCCCATAACTTTTCGCGAGTAATGGCGTAATTCGGTGTTTTAGTCGTTTATTGACCGTTTACAATATTATGAGGGAGTGTCTATGAATAGAATTCTGATAGAATTAATATCAACATCAGCAATGTGGTTTAAAAATAGCTGGAACAAAACTTTAAAAAACTGTTTGAAATTGTATTTTTACAATGTTATGAACTTTTTCGCAGAGCTCGATATTTCAGCATCGTCTACGACTCCCTTGTTCATTAGAATAATAAAGGTCTTAGTGATCAGCAACACAGGCCCTTGTTGGATAGTGTCAGTATAAATACGTATCAATATAATAAATCCGGCTTGATTTTTTGAACATACTTTTATACAAACATAATGTTTATTTTTATCGTTGGACAGTTTTGCTGCGTTTTAATTAAAAAAGCTTAATAGAGTCTACTTTCTTTTATTTCAAGGTAAATAATATAAATCATTTAAATATGAGAAAGAAGGCCTTAATCTTTTTCCTAATTGTATCTTATGAAAGAGGTCGGAGGGAAGCGCTGTGCCGCGCTCCCGGCTGCATGGGTACCACCATCTTGCTTGTTTCTCCTGTGAAACAGCTTTGCTGTGTTTCGGAGAGAAGGGCAAGACAGGCAGTGTAATTACTGGCACCGAGACTTAACATCTTATGTCTCAGGATAGGCAACACATAAATGAGTTGCCTGGGCTCGTTCCAGGTAAACTAGTTTATGTTCATGGGCGACGTCAACCACAACAGGTGGCACGTTTGCCAGTTTGCCTATCCAACTAACATAAAAAAAGAGAGATAGGACAAAGAATGGATGGATCCCTGAGACACTCTCATTCTTATTTTAGTCCTATTTAACCATTTACAATTATATACTGAGTTCTTTTATATTATGTAATATGTTTTAGTAATACATATACAATATTTTAACCCTATATTCTCTGGGGAGCAGTGGAAAACTAGCACTTATCGTCTCATTTAAACTGATACGCCTCGTTTGAATGCGAATAGAAATCGCTGGGGCGTTTAAAAGACGCCATTACGTGATTGTACGTATCTATTTACGGCACACTGTTACATGTTTCTGTTTGAAAAATACGATGGAGAGAATTTCTTTATTGGATTTTACTACTTTGAAAAACTATATGACCTGACACAAACGGACATGAGTGATGAAAAGTAAAGACCAACATCGGATATGATTAAGGTCAAGAGATGCAAGGTGGTTTTAGATTCATGAATTTCATTGTATACTAGCTGTTGCCGCAGCTTCGCCCGCGTTAACTTAGATTTTACAGCCGTACGCGGATTGATGACGATTATTTTTGTAGCCTAAGTTATTCCTTATAGCATCAGCTATCTGACAGTGAAAGTCCCATCAAAATCGGCCCAGCTGTTTCAGAGATCAGACAGACAGACAGACGAAAAGTATTAAAATTGCTTTTTTGATGTAAGGTCCGTTTATACTTACGTTTTTTTTTAATATTGTTTATGTTTTTATGTATTCTTAATAATAGGTACAACTTAACTACATCATACACATTATTTATATTAGGTATTTACCTATGAAATTGCCGTTCTGCAGTACTGGCCATTTCAAATCAAAATATTTTTTGTTTGGCTAAGAATTCTAATTTCAAATTAATTTTATTTTAAAAACATGGAATCCTTTTTCCAAAAGTAGTGATTTGTTTATTGATAAGTATTACATTTTCATTGCATTTCAATCTTTTTCGTCATCATGGATACGTAAAAAATTCGAGTAATTATGGAATATGAGTACCGTGGCAGCAACGCGGCACAAGCGGCCCGCAACATCAACGACGTTTACGGAGCTAACACTACAAACCAACGGACCACCTGTTATTGGTTTGCTCGCTTCCATTCTGGAAATTTCGACCTGAAAAATGAACCTCGCGGTCGTCCGAAGACTTTGGTCGACAATGACGAATTAAAGGCGATTGTGGAAGCTGATGATACACAATCTACGGCTGAATTATGAGCAGCTTTCGAAGTTAGCGTCAAATTTCATAGGTCCTATATTATATCCTAATTTAAATAATGTGTATTATGTAGTTAAGGTTTTGTAAATGATACATTTATCTCTCTCGGATAATTATCCTGGATTCACTCAAAAAAATTCAAATCAATTGTCTTAAATACTTACGAACTTTTCCATAAAATTGTAGTGGATTAATGAAATATAAAAGGTTCAATAGAAGCGAACTTAAGTGCTTTATTAATACTTTTAAGTGTACTTTCCATATCAACGAACGCTGAAACTCCCTCCGCCACTCGCATCCAATTTGGTACATATTCTGATCAAATCCATTAGATGCATTACATCAAGATTCATACAAACTAAACCGCGATTCCAATATTTTCTGTATTCATAGTAAAGCTTTTAGTCTAAGTATAATTTACAGTTTATAATTTTATTGATTTACTTTATTTACACTATGTTACTTGCTGATAACCAGACTTTCTATAGGAGAAAGAGTTTCAAATCGGTCCATTTGTTTCGGAGCCTATTCCATGCAAACAAATAAACATACAAATATTTTCTCTTTATATATTATGTCTTTATCGCTATGCTGTCGCGTTTCGTGCGGTTTGTGAGTTTCCGGTGGCCCATTGTGAGGATAGGGTTTTCCCTATACCCCACCATGGTTCAGGCCTTGTCGTGGCGGTGGGGCTCAGTAGCTTAGGGTGAGCCCGGCAGCTTGGGCGAAGCTAATAGAGCCGAGGGGCCTCTTTGTACCCCTCTTATAAGAAGAGGGGACAAAAGAGCAGGGGGCAAGGGGTGAGGATGGGAACCTCACCCCATTGTACTGTCCCGACGTTGGGAGGGGTTGTTCTGTGGTGCTGGACAACCCCTCTGTGGAGGTGGCGTCGGTCCCTTGAGGTGCTGACTAGCCGTCGAGGTGCCCTGTTAGCTTAACAGATCCGGGGCACCTCACCAAGGCGGCACTGGTGGCACTCGCCGGGTTTTAGCGGGTAGAGCTGCGCCCATTTACCATCTTTCGGGCGCACCGAGTCCCACATACCCACCTGGGGCGACCCACTCTCCAGGCGGGATGCCTCAGAGCATTTCCCGGCGTAAAAGAAAAAAAAAGGGTTTTCCCTATCCTCGGAGGGCCACGCATCTGCACAACCAGACACATCTGCATAATCTCTAATTGTGCAGATGTAATAATAAGCGTCGGTAGTCTAAAGATTCGACTGCTCGTTTGCCCTCCTATGCTTTATATAAATATTTAAAAAAAAAAAAATTGAAACCGACTTCAAAAAGTAAAAAATAAACTAAAAAGTAATAAAATAATAGCGTTTATAATAACTTAATATTTGTGCCTAGAACTTATAATCAACTTGTTATTTTGCTAATTACAATCTTTGCGTTTACCATGTCATTGTTGTTACTATTGGAGTCGGTGTCAGCAAAGACAGGTAGGTAGGTACAGCAACAAATATGATACCGGTGACTGACGACGGTTTTGGTGCTGTACGGTCTATTTAACTTAGCTGACACCGACTCCAATTTTTGTTTTTGCAATTATTTTATTACTTTTTAGTTTATTTTTTACTTTTTGAAGTCGGTTTCAATTTTTGTTTAAATTTTTTTTATTTCTTAATTTTTAGTGATTCCGAAATTCGATAACCGATTTTATTTGTCTGAAATATGGATATAACTGTTAAACGCATTTCCACTGTCTATACTCCTGTCTATACTCCATAATCAGACCTATAATGAGACTTATAACCCATATGGGTGCAAGGTACTCGTCAATATAAATGAATTAAGTCCAAACACAACGTAGCTACCTACTGTAAACCGTAGAGGAGTTCCCTCAACTGTCTATGGTCTCTATCATCAGACCTGTAATGATGCTTATAACCCTTATGGGTGCAAAGTTCTCGTCAATATAAATGAATTAAGTCCAAACACAAGGTAGCTACTGTAAACTGCTAAGAAGTTCCTTTAACTGTCATTCGTCTTCATCATCAGACCCCTAATGATAGTCACAATTTATCTAGGTGTAAAGTTCTCATCAATACAAATTAATCAAGCCCTATCACAAGGTTACTGCTGTAAATCGTCGAGGAGTTCGCTCGACTGTCTTTCAGCTCCATCATCAGATCAACTCTAGACCTTCATGAAATTGTAGTGCTTTAAAATACTTAATTAAAAAAATATATTAAACGCACTAGTTACTCCTACGATTTTAAAAAGTTCCCCTCGATTTCTCTGGGATGCCATCATCAGATCCTGGTTTTCTTATCATGGGACCTCGGAAGTGCACTCTTTTGAATAAAAAAAGAATTTTGAAAATTGGTCCACATTTGACAGAGAAATCGGTGAACATACATTAAAAAAAATATACACACGAACATATAACCTCCTCCTTTTCGAAGTCGTTTAAAAAAGTTTACAGTCACAAATTCCGTTTAATTAATTAATTCCGCAAAGTTTATAACCGAATACCTCGAAGTTATAAAAGCAAAGAAAGAGTTTATGAATTTTGCTGTTTATGTATGTTTAGGGGAGGCCTATGTTCAGCAGTGGACGGATAGAGGCTGATGATGATGATGATGATGATGATGTATGTTTGTTTTTTATTAACGTATGTTCTCCGGTAGCGCCTTAGCCACCTGTCCGATATTGATAGATGAGGTGTCAATCGATTCGTTATTTTGGTCCACGTGACATAGACAGTTTACACGACTTAAAAAGCAAGGGTCGAGATATTCGTAGTCGACTCAAGGCCATAATGATCACTGCCAAGGAGCCATGGGGCTGGAAGGTCAGGTCAGGTCCTCTAATCGTAAATCCTACTATAACGTACTGGCAGTCGCCCAATATTTTAAAGTGCGCCATAATTCACATTATATTTTCAGCAGCTCACGAGCAGACTTTTCACCAGAACTATGAAAAGTTCTCGGAAAAAAAATCAGTTTCAAGTTACTTTAAAATATTAATTGTACAGTCACCTGTATGTACCTATGCATTTAATTTGCCCTAATGTGCTTTATATAAAATAAATTCTGTTCTGCTAAATTTAATTATGATCATCATCATCATCAGCCTCTATCCGTCCACTGCTGAAAAAGGCTTCCCTCAATAAGTGCTAAGAAGATCGATCCCTTGCCACTCTCATCCAACACGGACCGGCCACCGCACGGAGATCGTCTTCCCACCTGGTTCATGGCCGACACTTCGTCTACCTAAACGTGGCCTCCACTCTTCAACCTTATTGAACCTACATTAAATTTAAATATTTAAAAATATATCGTTTTCTAATGTTTACGCGAATTTTACTCAATATAATGAAACAATATTACGGATATTTTCGCTGTTTATTAAGTTATTTACAAGCCCGACGTTTCGGATACTTTACAGCAACCATGGTTCTCCCGTCCTCCCATGACCTAATATGATATTGACCCGTAATTATTATAAAAATATATCACCATTATTTTAAGTCAGTCGTCATTAAGAATTTTATAAACATGGAGAAAATTAAAGAAAATTATTATTATATTAATTGTAAATGAATATCATACTATATATTTTATTGTGCGGATGTGTATGGGCGTCGTTAGTCGCCAAAAGGCTTCGACTGCTCGTTTGCCGGCACATGCTATCAAGACCTTAACTGTAAAAACATTTAAATTTTGAATAACATTTGATGTGTACATTACTGAAACTGATTGTATCGTAATTCTAGTAATTTCAACAATTTGTATCATAAACTTTGTTTTTCATGGATATAATAAAGGACTATTATGTATAATATCACTATGTATGTACATAATATGTATAAATATTTTCTTGACACTTCATGTGACATATTTTCAAAATACACATTCACTTTATTCACAAACCACTCATAAATATACAAGCTTCGATGTCAGGAAATATTGCCGTGAATTTATTCGTTTGGTTTAGGGATGAGGTATACTTGTCAGCTGCGATTACCATTTTGGCAGTGAAACTACACACAACGCTCTTTAAGGTCAATAAGTTTCTGCTACGGGATATAGAACTAACGTGATATGCTTTTAAGAAACATTAGTATAGGTATGCATTGCCTATTCTAGATATAAAAATACTGAAATATATTATATACCTACCGTATTTATAGCTTAAGATATACTAAAACATGTAATTATCACGAGTCTCTCTTTAAGAACCAACTCGCACTGGCTCCTGTACGGAGATCGTTTTCATGTACTGGGAGATATACCTCCGTCTTCTGTTCATTGAGATACATCGAGCATATAGCCGGATAGAGTCTAATTCCGAAACTGGTCAGTGATTTGCCTCTGAAGTAATAACCATTCAACCAACCAGTTATCTATATACAAGGTTGATAAAAGCGAGAGGCATTAAATTAAACCACATATGCTATGTACCATTTTCAGGCTACACACCAAAACTTAGACCAATAGAATCAATAATTTTGTCACACGATATTTTTAAAGTTTTAAAGCCGCGGACCCGGTGAGACGCATCCTGTGCCGCGCCGACGCAACGTACTCTGCGACGTTGCCTTTTAGATTCTAAGGTCAGTGTACATTTTACAAAGGCTGTTTACGTTTTACTTTGACTATTCACGTAAGTTCTTTGAAAAAGTTTATTTATTTCTCTCATAAACTATTAGAAATAAATATAATTTATGGTTTAATTTAATGGCTCTCGCTTTTATCAACCTTGTGTTGGCCAATCATCCCTCAATGGTCATTTGTCGACCAATCAGAGCGTAGAATCAGCGCAGGATCTCAGCACAAGGCAGTATTTGTTTTCATACAAAACACACGACACTACCGCTCTATTTCAGTTATACGCTCGATGAGATAGTCCAATGTCTATCTTTGGATAGTTATACATATGTAATGTAATCTATCAGCGCATAAATGTAAGCTGTCTGCAGCAGCAGCTGTGGTAGCTGGAGTAAATAAATAAGATTGTGATATAATTTTTTCTTTTTTTTTCGGAGGAATCTATGTTAATGGCCCAAAGGCCCTAAAGCTTCGTCGGATTAGTGTGAGCCCATTTGGCTCACTATTGGTTTGTTAGTGGGGGGATGCCCCCCGCCAACCGTGCAGTGTGCGACCGGCCTCCTGGCGTCGGGTTGGATGTGACATCTATATCAATCTGTATAGTATTAATACAAGCAGATGCGCTTCCGACAACAATCCTTTATAGTAAAGGTGCCGATACATATTCAATATCATGATCGACAGGATATCTCTCTCTCTCCCTCGACAGAGCGGTGGTGGTCGTTACTCGTAACCTGCCTCACAGTACCATTCCTCTCTTGCAGCTGCCATTTTTGAGTACATAAGTAGAGGGGGGGGGGTAGGGTTGGAACAGTCACCAGATCAAGGATACATTTCCAATCCGATCAGATACGAATAACAGCTATGATCGTTCAACCCTTAACAATAACCTGCAGCTCGCAGTTGTTTTATTGTTGTAATATGAATAAAATAGTTTCCAGTATGTCGTATACCCGTAACCGCTAAAATTAACACGTGACATGAATATCAAACAGTTATTTCAATAAAACTTCAAAATGGCCTGTAGTTTATTGAGTAATAGAAAACTTGTCGCCTAAAACATGAATTGGGGTGTTGTCACTGTTGCTTTTAAATTTTTAGGGTTCCTTACCCAAATGGTAAAACGGTAACTAAGACTCCGCTGTCGGTCTGTCTGTCCGTCCGTCTGTCACCAGGCTGTATCTCATGAACCGTGATAGTAAGACAGTTGAAATTTTCACAAATGATGTATTTCTTTTGCCACAGAATAAAATCAATCTTTAAGGGGAACTCCCATACAACAAACGTGTTTTTTGCTCGGTATTAATAACGATAACATGAAGGCGCTTTAAATATTCACAGAATATTTAGTTATATATTAATTCTAAAAATAAATAATTCAATTATAATAAAATAAATATTTAATTTTTTCCCATACAAAAATCATATATGGTATAATCGACACCTATAGGAATAGTATAAAATCAGAGAAACCGTAGCCGAGCTAACAAACGGTAATAGTTTAAACATCATCCCGCTAGATGGCACTTTTGTTAAACATTAATAGCCGTTTACTTTACTTTAATAAAAAAACGTGATTCTTTTTTGCTTAAGTGTCTAATGTTTTATATATATAATATAATGGTACGGAACCCTTCGTGCGCTAGTCCGACTCGCACTTCATCATCATTATCATCATCATTAGCCCCTATCCATTCACTGCTGAATGTGCCTCCCTCAATGAACGCCAAGACGACCAATCCCTCGCCACTCGCAGCCAACACGGACCGGCCACTGCACGGAGAGAGAGAGAGAGAGAGAGATAGACAGACTCGCACTTGGCCGGTTTTTGTGGTTAGACATGAACACGAACCAGTTCACCTGAAACGAGCCCATGCAACCTCATACAATTTAAATGTAGTCAGTTATTAATAAAAAAACCGGCCAAGTGCTAGTCGGACTCGCGCACGAAGGGTTCCGTACCATTACATAATATACAACTTTAGACACTTTAACAAAAAATATGGTTTATGCTTATGAAATTAAATGATATAAATATTTGAGTTGATTGAATGAAAGGTAAATTGCGGTTTACGATTTATGACGTATAAAAAAAACTACTAACTAAATCTTGTTCAAACCAATTTTCGGTGAAAGTTTGCATGGTAATGTACATCATATATATTTTTTAGCTTTAACATTCTCTTATTTTAGAAGTTATGAGGGTGTGACACATATTTTTCCACTTTAGAAGTGTCTCTCGCCCAAACTATTGAGTTCAGATACTATAATGGTATTACAAAGCTCAATATCATTTTTGAAGACCTATCCATAGGTCACGAACGTTACACGTATGGGTTTGATGAAAAAAAATGAGTTTCAGTTCTAAGTATAGGGACCCCGAAAAGTTATTGTTTTTTTCTACTTATGTGTAAAAATTTTAATGCGGTTCACAGAATACATTACTCACCAAGTTTCAACATTCTTTCTTTCGTTCTTATAGTTTCAGAAAAAAGTGGCTGTGACATACGGACGGACGGACAGACAGACATGATGTATATATAAAGGTTCCGTTTTTCCATTTGGCTACGGAACCCTAAAAAGAAATGTCCAAGCCGTTTCACTAAAAATGCACCAGTGCTTCCTTCCCACGGAATTTTTATTTCACAAAGTTCGATATTTGGGATTCGACCACTGTTCAATAAAATCGTACTAAAATATTCCGTATTAAACATTTCAAATCGAACAAACTTGTTTTATTGTTCTTAGGAAAAGAAATGATTTTTAAGAAATTTATGTCTCACCATAACTCTTCTTTTAGAGACATTTTTATTAATCTCAAAAGTGTACTTGGCGGAATTCCAACCCGCGACAATGCAAAGCGGGGTGTCATGTTACCCCTACACCCGTCGTCGTATATGAAAAATAAATATCACCATTGTAATTATTGTATTGTCATCGCTTGTTTGTGATAGGATGAGAAGAGCCTAGGACTTCATAGAAGAGGCTTATATGACAATAATTATGATGATGATTAATGATTATGAAAATGATGATGATGATAATTATTATGCTGATAACGTTGTCTATAATACACGAGAGACGTATATGTAGAAAAACTCTTGTGCCAATGTTACAGAAGCCGACGTCCTCATGAGCGGTTTTTTATACCTTCCTACGCCCAAACACCGTCCATTGCTTTAAATGGATGTCTTTCAATTAATGTCGAAACGACTGGGTTGAGAGTATACGAAGGATGCAAGGATATACATTTACACGTATTCTATTAACCTCTAGTCTCTATTAAGGAAAAGTTTCAAATAAATATCAGAATCTAGAGGCAAGAAGTGATGTGGTAGCAAAAATCTTTAATACCTTGCTTTACGTATAATTAGGAAGCACTTTTTTTTCTTTAACGCCGAGAAATGCTGTGAGGCTTCCCGCTGGGGAGGGGCCCACGACAAGGCTTGAACCTTGGTAGGGTACTAGAAAGCGCTGTACTTGGTAAGAGTTACAGAAAACTTCTTTCCGCTTTTCTAAACAAAACATGCATAGGCACGTAAGCATACAACCAATCATATCTGACGCCTCTGATATCAGAGGGACTTCAGTAGCATATGCTATCATTAAGAAAATTCTTTTACTTCTTGGAAGAGGTGTTCATCTGGGATTGCAGTGGATTCCTTCCCACGTTGGTGTTCGAGGAAATGAGATTGTAGATAAACTAGCAAAAGATGCAGCTTTGAATGGATGTGAAACTTTTTTATTAAATGATTATACAGAAATCCTAAATAAATATAGATACAAAATTTTTGAAAAATGGAAATATGATTATGATAATATTTTAGCTACTAAAGGAATTTGGTTTAGAACAATACAATCTCATCCTCCTCGAATACCATGGTGGTCATCATGTAAATTAAGAAGACAACAAATTGTAACATCTTTTAGACTTCGCTCTGGACATATTATTCCCTTAAATAAATTTAAACATTTACTGAGACATATAGATTCTCCAAACTGCACTTCTTGTGGGGTCGCAGAAGACATATATATCATATAAGAGTGAAGTATTAAGAACACATATCTATAGTAAATATAATATACAAGATGTCGGTATTTTCCAGAGTATACTGGCAACACCTATGTCTGATGCAGTCAAAGATCTATATAACGGATGTATACAATTGATTAATAATCGTTCTAATGATTGATATTGTTGTAATATGTGTACATAATTTGGTTTTTTTACCCTCTTTTTGTCAATGTTAACTTGTTAACTAAACGGGACTAAAGCCCCTTAAAAAGAAATAAAGATTTAAAAAAAAAAACATATCTGATAACCGTAACATATAGGATCACGCCATATCGCTAGAGAAGGTTTCAAGGATACGTAGATAAAACTTAGAGTACAATAAAAGAGTTTTGAGAGAAAATTCGCTAGAGGTCAATACTTCAAAATCTTATTACCAAGAACAAATAAAATTTAAGACAAACCACTTACTCCACGAGACCTATATCACATGAACATAAAATTTATTAAAAAGAAAAAAAATAATTAAAACCGACTTCAAAAAACAAAAAAAGAAACTAAAAGTGATAAAGCAACCGCATTTCCTTCATATTTGTGCCTACAACTTATAATCTACTTAATCTTCTACTAATTTACAATCTTTGCCTTTACCACGTCATTATTGTTACTTTTTATGTGGGTGTCGTATTTGTTGCAGTCACATATATTTCTGTGGTTGCAGCACCTATCTAACTTAGCTGACACCGATGCTAAAAGTAACACAATGACGTGGTAAAGCAAAGATTGTACATAAGTAGAAGAACAATTGTTGATTCTAAGTTGTAGGCCCAAAATTAAACAAATGCGATTATTTTATTACTTTTATTGTTGTGTGTTGTTTGTTTTTTGTTTTCTGAAGTCGGGCTAGGGCATGCTACATTTTTTTCAAAAAATATATCCTTCTAATATAATTTTATGTTCATAATATTCCTTGCGCATTCCTGAAGTCGGCTAGGGCATGTAACTTTTTTTTCATAAAATATATCCTTCTAATATAATTTTATGTTCATAATATTCCTTGCGCAAAATAAATACAAACAAAGCCTTTACATAATGTGACCCTTGCTTTTGTCGTTGCGAATTCAAATTTCGCTTCCCGATTTCCCCTTACAAAGCAAACAACGAAACAATTTTTTTTATTACAATTTTATTCGTCTGAAAATACTAGATACGTTGATATCTCAATTTGTAAAATAAAGTTGCCTGGAATATTCTATACAAAAAAATATTCAAAAAGTATAATATTATGTACCTACTGTCCAAGAGTTTTTAAACAATGTAAAATCGTTAAATTGGACACACTTGACAGTCAGACACGAAAGAAAAGAGAGAGAGCATGTGTTGAAAAAGAAAGAGAGATTTTCTTTAAGAAAATACGGAAATATTTTGAAAGAGCCAAAACCATAGATGATGCCCATGAAGCCGTAGATTCAAATAACAATTTAATCACTTCAAGTTTTACTACCGAACAAAAGTATCCAAATCAGCAAGATTTGGCACTTTTTGTGAAGTCATAAAAACTATTTATCACAGACAAAAGTTTTCATCGATAATGAAATTAGTGTAGGAGCTACCCCATCTGTTTTTCCGTAAATTGCAAAAACTACTATTGCTTAATTACTTTTTGGTCAGAATAAGATTCTGACTTCTCACTTTTTATTGCCTTTATGAGTCGTCATAAACATGTTTATGCAAGTTGGTCCCTTTGTCATGATAGATCCTTTTAACATGGATATAATTAAAAAAATACATTGTTAATGGTGACTTTACATATTTATTATATTTGTTGGGCGCAGTCACGAGCTAGCAAGCTAGAATATGAGATCACGTATTGCCAGTATTGGGAGCGTAGACTGTCTCTCGATCTTATATAAATTAAATTACCAAGGGAGACAAATTGGTCGATAGTATTTCTACATCAGACACAAACGAGTGGTAGAATGATATATAATCATAAATAACTTTGTAATGATAGGACGTATGACACCTCAGTCCTCCCGTGACCATGGTTGCTGTAAAGTAGCCGAAACGGGCTTGTAAAAATCTTAATAAACCGCGATAAAATCCGTAAAAATTATTTAATTATAATCATCATTTTAAGTTTAGGTACGGTTTGACTCAGGTGAGAAAATGAGTATTCACCGGAACGAGGAATGAAAGTTCTTAATGAACACTTGTTTCTGATAGTTTCTGATAGATAGATAGATAGATGCTGCATTGTAGACGAACTGGACTGGCACGACCGGGGTCGTACCACTCGCTCACATAACAACGGCGTCAAGTGACAGCTATGCTGTCGCGTTTAGTGCGATTTGTGAGCTTCGGTGGCCCATTGGGGCGATAGGGTAAAGGAGGGCGGCGCATCTGCGTGGCTATGGTTGTGCGGATTTGTATGGGCGTCGGCACGGTAAGGCTCCGACTGCTCGTTTGCCCCCTAGTGACATAAAAAAAAGATGCGTTTCTTCGGGTAGTCCCGAATGAATTCATCGTTACCGTCGAGCTGCTTTTTATTTACTCCTAGTCCTAGTTTATTTATATATGCCCATGGTTTGCTCTTCTATCAATACTATGCTTCATTGACGAACAAAATCCAAATAACAAAACTTTAGATTCCTGGCTTCACAATCAACTATAATATCAATGATTTTATTAGAGTATTTTTTTTACTTATTTCATAAGGAGGCAACCGAGCAGTCGAAGTCTTATGGTGACTACCAACACCCAAAGACATTCGCATAACCAAAATCCCCCCAATATGGCACCGGATACTCACAAACCGCACGAAACGCAACAGCATACTCTGTCATTTGATACCGGAGTTATGTGAGCGAGAGGTATCACTCCGGTCGGGCCGGCCCAATTCGACTGCAATGCAGCATGGCACTACCTCTTACATTCACGCAACATCATGTTAAGCTCAGTTTTTTCAATGTCAGCGTTACAAAAACCAATGGGCATATTAACGTATAGAGTATGAATGTGAGCCATAAAATTCCGAAAGTGGTTTGTCACTAACGTTATAGCAATTCAAACAAACAGTGATCTGTGTGTACGTCCCATCGGCCAATCATCCATTAATGGCCATCAGTCGGCCCATCAGAGCGCAGAACCGCAGCGACGCAGCACCAAGTCGGAATTTGTTTTCATACAAAACATAAGTTTACCGCTCTATTCCGGATATATGCTCGATGACAAAAACTCATACTGTGTGTCAATGATTGCTCCTTGACATGAGCTACACATATTATTTCATCATTAGTTCCCTCTTTTACTAGACGGATCAGTCACAACCTTAATATTCTTTCTTAAAATCTCACTGGATCTTAAAGACGAACTATTTCCAAGTTATAAGAAAACATAGATTTTCCATAGCAGTTGCGGGATATATTATGATGGATGGTTTTCTATTCAACTTCTTTGTATGCTTTGTTTCGAGTTTCAAAGGTATTGTTGGTAGAGTAAATGTATTATAGTGCGTTTACACTGGCATACTTTGTTTGCGATTCAAATAAAACTATTTTAAAACGCTATGGAGATTTGCTAACTATGCAGCTTTAGTTTTTACTTAATTTTCTGTATTTCAGTGATAGGTAAATTTAACTTCTGCTTGGGTGAGTAGTCAGCTACAATACAGCAGCTACTAGTCGTGGGTTTGAATCTCGCCAAGTGCAGAAAATTATCATCATTTTATGCATGTATATATATTTATCTATACATATATTAATACGTGAAGCAAAAACCATAGTTTCCATTTTTAAAAGGATTTCGCAAACGAAAGAATTTGAAATTTAGTACAGTTAAATATTAAGCGAAGAGTGAGTTGAGAAAGCTAAAAAAAAGAGTGTTTCCGAACCGATACGACTTAGGAACCTCCAAGAAAAGAACATACTCATATCTGAAAGGCTGGCAATGCACCTGCTAATCCCCTGGTGTAGCGGGTGTCTATGAATGTCGCTTTTCACTTACCATCAGGTGAACCGACTGTCTGTTTGCCCTCTTTTCTATATAAAAAAGCCTTTATTTTTGTGTAATATGTATTGTAAATACATTAAATTAATAAAATAAAATGTAACACACACTACGATAGACACACATTTCACAGTTGAATAATGACGACAATGTTAAACAATAGATGACTTCAAAATTAGAAGTTTTGAAGCATAAGTTTTTAGGTATTGTAAAATTGTATTTGAAATTGAATGTTTTTTTTTTTAAATTGGGATCGTATTTCGATCGCTGGGCAACCCAGTTTTTATGAATTTCCTCAATTTATTTTCTTTCCTAATCGCGTCAAAAAAAGTTCTTACGAACTTGACGAGACGCTATTGTTTTTGTTTGCTTAGACCTAAAGACCCAGTCTACCTAGTTTTGAACATCATGAAATCTATTGTTTTTTTAATCTCTTGCACTAATATAAAGGTAGGTAAGTATCGAGAGGAACTCTGCAATTGTGTTTATTTGCAAAATTAAAAATATGTATAGTCTGTCGACCCGTAATTGGCCAGCTCCATCGAGCACACAACCGGAGAGAGTAGAAATGTGAGCCATAGAATTACGACGGATAGAGAAGACAAAGAGATGAAACTGGTCAGTGATTTTCACTGACGTAATACCAATTTAATCAACCAGTGATCTGTATGTACGTCCACCGGCCAATCATCTATCAATGGTCATTAGCCATCCAATCAGAGCGCAGCGCAGCGTTGCAGCACAAATTTGACGGGCTTGTTATCAAACAAAATACATCACATTACCGCTGTATTCCGGTTATATGCTCGATGGCCAGTGCATATGCTATGGTCTAACATTATCCTGATTGGAAGATCTGTGTTCAAACTAGTGCCTAAGTCATTCTGGTTACACTCCGCTAGTGAACGGATATTTTTGTCAATAAACTTCAGCACCACAATTTTTATGTGTGTGAAATCCGTGATATTTTAATATCTACAGGAATCGGGTGACGTAATTTCCTTCCTTGTAAGTCTCATTTGCCTCAAATATGAAGAAAATCACGCCGAGAGTGTAGTATTTCTCATGCGAAGGCTTGTACAATTTTGTACAAGGCAAAATAACAAGTAACGAGACACCAGAGCCTCTAGTCTTTGTCAATTTCGCTAACGAAATATAATAAGAAATATGAGGGCTTATTTAATAAAGTCCAACATAATTCGTCAGTACATAATAATGTAATGTCCCAAGAACGTAATAACAACATTTTTTGTGTGTAAAATGATAAATTGAATGAACGCCACGTATTTTTGATGTGATAACGTCTTATAAATTGATTAACGCCGGCTGCACGAAAAAGTGTCACGTTCCGCCTGAACCGAGCGTGCAAAAGAGAGCGCGGAGCAAGCGATAGAAAGCCACTATCGGCCTACGCGTTCACTTTGTGATGCATTATGACGTTATCACGTAAAATTATTGTCCGTAAACCGACTTTACAGACAAGAGGTAGGTTTTTAATTTATAAAACATTACCTACAGGCATTCGGGCCCTTACTTTTTTGTTCGAATTTATATATTATGTGTCGTGAATATAGAATTTAGTGCTTACACTTACAATTACAGTTTCTGTTTGAAGTTTGTTTATAGATGAAGGCCACGTTCAGGAAGATGGTCTACGTCACGTCCTACTAGATGGGACTTGGTTGAAAAATCTTCTGCCTTAGCGTTCTTTGAGTCATTGCCAAAAGTGGAAAGAAAAGGTTTTTTTTATTTTTTTATGTTAGTTAGATAGGAAAACTGGCAACGTGCCAGTTTTCCTATCAGGTGGCCCTGATGGTAAGTGGTCGACGTCAACCATGAACATTTTACTTGGAACTAGCATAGGCAATTTCATGTGTTGCCTATCCTGAAAGAAGATGTTAAGTCTCTGCGCCTGTTATTACACTGCCTGTCTTGCCCTTCCCTTCGAAACACAGCAAAGCTGTTTCCCGGTAGGAAAAAGCAGAATACCGATGCAGCCGGGAGCGCGCTACAGCGCATTCCTCCCACCGGTCACCGGTTGATGGCAATGATGATGATGACCATATAATGGCGTGGATAGGCCGTCTCACCGTTCACAATCAGTCCAATAATGGATACAGACTTATAATGCAGATGATTAAAAAAAGGGTGTATCTCAGAGGAAAGTAGGTAGGTACTATAGGTACTATATTTTAGCGATATCTATCTAATATATAAAATTCTCATGTCACGGTGTTTGTAATTAAATTTCACCGAAATGGCTCGATCGATTCTCATGAAATTTTGTGTGCATATCGAGTAGGTCTGAGAATCGGTCAACATCTATTTTTCATCTCCCTAATTGTTAAGGGGGTGTACCCCTTTTTTATATTTTTTTGACAAAAGTATACGCGGGTGAAGCTGCGGGCAACAGCTAGTAATATATAGAATGCAAGAGTATAAGAGTTCTCTGAAAACAGTTGACAAAGATAACCGCTGAGACGATACGCGAACGGGCGGATTGACTCGAAAGCGAGTTAAGCTCTACGGTGTTCAGGTAAAACGCGGCTTATAACATAGATGGCGGTAGCTAACGGAGATTCTAATAAGAATCTGAAAGCTGTACTTTTACACGTCGCAACATGTTAACGTTTGAACTGAATTAAATTAAATAGACACTGCATAACGATAAAACTATTAAGATCTTGTAATCTACGTGGCTGTGCATTTTTTAAACTGATTGTTTAGTAGACAAAACAGAAACAACACTATCATTAGTATTTCTTAGACTTTTCCCTATATTAAAGATTTCGTCGTGGTATTCTTACTCCCTTAACTGCTGCGTGAACGACGATGGTCAATTGGGTATGGGCTCGGTCTCTTGAGTGAGAACCGACAGGACCGGGTTCGAACCTGACGCCCTGTGATGCCTACAACTGGGTTTTTCTATATTTCCATGTTTCTATATTTCTAACATGAGACCATCGCTTGCTCACCCGTGAAGGGAACATCGTGAGGAAACCTGCATGCCTGATGAGATTAAGTCTTTGAAGGTGTGTGAAGTTCACCAACACGCATTGGGCCAGCGCATCGGTGAACTATAGCCCAAAACCCTCCTCGACTGATTTCGAGGAGGAGACCCATGCCCAGCAGTGGGACATAATATAAGGGTTGATATTATTATTATATATTATTATAAACATCCAACGCAGAATGCACAATTGTGGACTCGAAGTGAAAGCGAGTTGTAAAGGAAATTCGCATATTCTATGTACTACAATACGAGTACTGTAGGAGGCCAGCTACGTAGGTATATTAATTAGTCGAAATCCTTTCTATTGTGTTCTCCCAAAAGGATCTTGGTTAAATCTAACTTACGAGCGGGGGAAAAGTGTTTCCTTGTTCACAGAAATACGTGAGTCTAAATACGAAGTAATAGTAAACTAGACAAATGCTATTTTTGTGGAAAACTATTGCTTTGCCCGTAGGGATTAAGTCATACTTTATTATTCATTGTGTAATAGACTAAAGGTTGGAGTTCTATTTTAGATTGTAGCAGCCGTTATATAATATTATCAACCCTTATAATATATACTGCTGGGCACGGGTCTCCGCCTCGAAATCAGGCGTGGAGGGTTTTGGGCCATAGTTCACCGATGCGCTGACCCAGCGCGGGTTGGTGATCTTCGCACACCTTCAAAAACTTAATCCCACCAGGCATGCAGGTTTCCTGACGATGTTTCCTTCATCGGTGAGCAAGCGATGGTCTCATAAGTCAGTCAGTCAGGATCGAACCTGGACCTCTCGGCTGTCACTCAAGAGGCTGAACCCATACCCACTATGCCATCGTCGCACACGCATCAGTTAAGGGAGTAAGAATACCAATATTATCGAATATTTTCGAATATTTTCTTACCGGTGGGACAACCAGACACATGCCACCATTCTGATTATATTCTCCGTACGTGAAACAGTTTTGCTGAGTATCTGAAAGAAGAGCAGTACCTACATGCTGTGTAATTACTCCATAAAATAGCTTTGATGTGTTTCGAAAAGGAGCACCGACTGTATAATTACTGGCTCAGAGACTTACCATCTTACGTCTCAGGAGAGGTAACACGTGAATTAGTTACCAGGGCTAGTCTGCGGTAAATTGTTTATGTCCGGCGGCCGGTGGTAAGTACCATCATGTAGGACTTTTGTCAGTAAAACTTTAATTTAGCTTAAAATACGTACGCTGGTTGCGACCAAAAAGAAAGCAAAAAATCTTCCTTTGAGTGTGCAAACATTCTTAACCAGATTGTTAAAAGAGTTGGAAGATCTTAGATTTTACTGGAAAATCTTCGTATTTACCGTAGTAAATCTTTTACAGTAACATAAATAATATTGATATTTTGTATTACCTATATATTGCGTACATAATTATTTCAAAGTTTATAATCAGCTAGTCGGAACCATACGCAAAATATCGTTTCATTTATTCATTCATTCAACTGTCTAAAGAAGTTAACTGCTGGAAGTAGGCCTCCCCCAGAGATTTCCTCAGAGCCCGGTCCTGCGCCGCCCGCAACCAGCGGATTCCTGCGACCAGGTCGTCCTCAAATATGGTTTCTTGATGACTAATTTTTATGATTAATAAATGGTTCAAATAAAAAAATAATGATGTAACGTTAAGTAACAAAAGTGACGACTGCATATTAGGGCGCGGCTCCACCGCGTTGCACGGAGAGGCTACGCACGTTTGTCAAGTTTCGCTTTGTAAGAAAATGTATGTGATTGTTTCTACTGCAACCCACAAACCTGCTACGCATTAAGGCGAGTCACCGCGACTGGCGGAGTAGCGGGCGTCGCAGCCTCTTGTGAAAACGCTAGATAGCATTCAAGCTTTGTAATAAATTTGAATAAAATAATAGGATGACTTGAGATTAAAAAAATAGCACGTTTTCTGTAGTATTGAAAATTTAATATTTCTATATTAAATGTAGTAAATTATTCGTTTTAGTTTTAGCATCGTATCGTGTAACCAATTAGCACATCTCTTAGACAAATATATTTAGATGTCTCTGATGTTTTTTGCGAGACCGTTATCTAATAGTAAGTACCTCACAAATTTGATTTGGCAAACCCTTTTTCCGTTGCGTCTGTAGTGACTCGCCTTATTGACATTTTCTTGCAATTGACAGTAGGAACACGACACGAAAATAAACGCATGACCTATTTGTAAATTCAGATTTCCGTAATTTTATTATTTTCATACTATAATGATTTCAAAAATTTCATTTCATTGAAATGTATTTTAGTACCTTGAAAAATACAAATTATACACACTTACGTAGGTATAATACATTCATATTAATAGGTATTATGAAACCTAATGACCATACATGCATTGACTAGAAACTTTCATCATCATCATGATCAGCCTCTATCCATCCACTGTTGAACATAGGCCTCTCTCAATGAACGCCAGGACGGCCGATCCCTAGCCACTCGCATGAAACACGAACCAGCCACGGCATGGAGATCGTCTTCCCACCTGGTTAATGGCGACATCCTATGCACCATCACACCCCGGTGCCGCAAAGGCTAAAAAGCCGCAACAGTTTCGCCAGTTGTGTCCACCCTCTTTCAGGAAACCGATCCCAAACTAGAATTCGACTGTGGCGAGATAGCATTCCGCTCCCTACGCCTTTTGTCTCACCGTCCGAGAGTCCCCCACCTGGACACGAGCTGCCGTGGCCGACCTGGAAGTGCTTGAATAGACTTAGAACTCAGGTCGGCCGGAGCAAGGATAACTGTGTTCGGTGGGGATTCACAGATCCCGCCAATATGGAGTGCATGTGTGGTGCCGTCCCACAAACAATGGACCATCTCATGTCGTGTCCTGCGTGCCCTACCACCTGCACATTGCAGGACTTAATGGACGCTACTGAGAATGGAATACTCGTAGCTGAGTTCTGGGCGGATAAAATTTAGGTAGCCATCGACACGCTAAGAAGAAGAAGAATGGCCGATTTAAAAACTAGATAGAAATAGAATAGAGATAGAAACTTTACTT
Source organism: Helleia helle (assembly GCA_963853865.1). Lineage (NCBI taxonomy): Eukaryota > Metazoa > Arthropoda > Insecta > Lepidoptera > Lycaenidae > Helleia > Helleia helle. The sequence continues at coordinate 8,247,030 of OY971433.1, read as the reverse complement.
TGTAGCAAATAAATAAAATATAAAGATTTGTCTCGAATTTCATTCCAACCGACCACGACGCCACTTTTTTACTAAACTTGTAACAGTGCATTTGTGCAAAGCTCAACAAACAACTGAACTACTTCATTTACTGGATTTACCGAGCACAAAACCAAATTTAAATTTAGACGAGCTTGATAATAAGATTAACAAAACAAATTTAACAGCAACCAGAACGAATTCCTACAGCGACTGTTTTACTTCGTGCAAGTAGAATAATCAGAATTAGGAAAAAGGTATCCTGATCATTATTACAACCTTTAGTTCTAGTTTTTTCAATAAACATGAAGATGGGTCAATCCACCGAAAATAGGTCACATACGCCACATACGTCACATACATTTCATACAGCGCCTTTTGAAAATCTTTTGAGCTGTAGTACAGGTTCGGCGTGTGCGTCAAATACAGGAACTTTTCTTGAGCCTGACACGCTCCTCCCCATAAATGTCCCCATGGCAGTGATGTCGACAAGCTAGGACATCACGGACTGTCATGCCAAAAAAGTACAGGCCGCTTCTCGAGACACGCCGCACTTAACGATATCATACGTCGGTCCCTTGCCACCGTCAACGTGCCAAGTCTACTTGAGCCGACTGGTATTGAAAGAGACGATGGTAAGAGACCGGACGGTATGAGTTTGATTCCATGGAAGATGGGCCGGGTGCTGGTATAAGATGCAACCTGTTCAGGACACTGGGCCCTTCCCATCTACATGGAACCAACAACAGAGCTGGGCCTGTAGACAAAGTGACATCGCTTTGTAGCCGAAATTCGTTATCGTCTTTGAGATAACAATAATAATTTTCTAGCCAATGATCAATCAAAGATCGTGACAGTGCAACGACAACAACTGTCAAGTGTCAACAAAGTTCGACAAGAAGTGTCAAATCGGACCAAAAAATTAAAATTAATAGACCTCATACACACTATAACTCATAAAAATTGTGAAAATGTTGCCCTCCATGGCCCACGCCCACGGATAACGAATCAATATCAATAATAAAATAACATAAGTGTTCGATAACCAATTGACAGTTTATGATTTTGTTACGAATTTTAACATTGTCTACCAACTTGCGATAACGATAACGAGTGACATAATTGACGACGGCTTATGTCAATCCCATACATTTTATTCTTTTCGAACTTCGTTATCGTTTTTTTAATGTTACTTTGTCTAAGGCCTCTGGTGCGGCTTGTGAAGCGGCTGAAAAAACTAAAGTATGCAAATACAGGGATCTAGACTCCGAATATGATTTTGTCCCATTTGGTGTCGAGACCCTCGGTCCGTGGGGTCCTAGCGCTATAAGGCTTTTTAAGGAAATAGCAAAAAGGTTAGTCGACAACACAGCTGACCTCGGACAAAGAATTAGTCTAGCAATTCAAAGTAGGAACGCTGCCAGTATCTTCGGGTCCTTGCCTAAAGGAACTCCTTTTTAATAATATATTTTAGTTATTAAATTATATTTTTTAAGGTTTTTAGTTTTAGGTTCTTTCTTTGTACTTTATTAAATAAAAATAAAAATAAAAAAGCCTTTTATTTCCAGTATTTAAAGTTTACACTTCTTACAATTTATTTTCGTGTTAGTTCATGTAGTTTAATCTATGTTAGTATAATTTCTCCTTCCTTTACTTAATTGTATGTGTACCTAGATTTCTATATTTATATTAATATATATATTAATAGTTTTTTTTTTTTTTTTTTTTATGTCTTTATATTAGTATAATCTCACTTTAGCTTATAACATTGTAATAATAGATATAAATAAATAATAATAATCTCATACGTCACATACGCCGTTGAATCTCATCTTTCAACGGTCTTCTTGTCTTCTTGTCTTGCCGAAAGTCACCACTTAGTGGCCATGGTGGTTCTTTGGCATATTATGTCATTGCCACATTGTGCTAATTTAATAATATTATATGTAATTGTATATGATGTAACATACTTACTTGATGATACTTTGATACTTGGCACGGAATAAGAGAGGCTTTTCAATTATTTAAAAGTAGCAAAATATCGCTGTATTTATCTATATTTTATAGCATGTACTTACAGTTTTGACGGACAAATGATTGTGATTCGTCTCCGTCAGGCTCAAAGTACCCCGAGGAGATTGGAGGACTATTTGTCTTCTCGGACAAAATGGCCGCGGCTCTTATCTACGCGGACATAAAGAAATACTTACTTGTTTAAGTATTAAAGTGATATTGTTATAAAGTACCTAAATAGTAAAGTTACGCTGCGGTGTTAAATAAGATTGTTAATGAATATTTGCGTGGCAAAGATCGTTAAAAAATATAAAAAAATATAAAAAAATACCGTACCTTGGGAACTTAAATAATTTAAATAATTCTATCCAAAAAACAGCATCTAAGTATTTTTTCTCGGTTTTTCTTAATTTTTCATTGCAATAGAGTTTTTTGTGAGTTTATTTTTTACCTTAAATTGTGTAATGTGTTACGAGGGATTCGAATTTATTACCTATATAATAATACAATGATTTTACTCCTGTCTTCTAACGACGACAACATAGATTAAAAATTGGTACGACCTAGTGGTCGTACCACCTACTACCGTCTACCGAATTTTTGGCTAGTCTGAAGTATGTAATTTAGCCATCCTGTTTTAAAGTTTAATGATATTTCACTGGGAATTCCCCGATCTCATTTGTCTTACAAACTCCTTTTGAAAGCAGAATGAATTTAAAGTACTTACATAATTTTAATATTAAAATATTTTTTTAGCCAATACTTTTTCAATTTGTTACTACAGAATATATTGGACTATGCTTGGATTTTGCTATAAAAGCTTTTTTCTATACTGCAACTATCGAATAAGTTCTATAACCACAAAAAAAAAACAGAATTTTATCTTAGTTTCTCTTAATTAACAATGACTCACACAGCTGTGTATTTTTGCCTATTTGATAAGAAAAATACCGTTTGAATCGTCCGTACTTCGTTAGCAAGTATCAGATTTATAATTGTTGCCTTTGCAACAGAAGTATTTGTGGTACATATAAAGTTTTAATGGATAAGTTTATTTTTTACTTTTATATTTTATTGTTAGAAATGAGGATTTATACGAAAGGGTTTAACACGAAAACATGTGAAAAATATATCTGTCCGCTAATGCAATAAAATGTACTGTTTCGTAGGGTTATTAAAAACGACGCAGACAATGGATTCCTAGCAAAAAACAAATTAGAGTACTGCTTCGTTATCGTGAAAGAATAAGAAGGTAATACAATCGTTACCTTTGTTTCAACCTCCAAACTGCTCCTCATCATAAAAAGTATGACTTTGTAAAAGGTAGTTTGCTTTGCGGCCGAATTGGGCCCTCACGACCGGGGTGGTACCTCTCGCTCACATACCACCGGCGTCAAGTGACAGCTATTCTGTCGCATTTTGTACAGTTTGTGAGTTCCCGGTGGCCCATTGGGGGGATAGCTAAAAGAAGGCCTACACATTTGCATAATATCTGGTTGTGGTACGGGCGTCGATAGTCGTCAAAAGACTGCTCGTTTACCCTCCTATGCTATAAAAAAACTAAAGCTACTTTTGTTAAATTTCGACGGGTATACACAGTTTTATGAAGTGGTGGAACTTTTTCACGCAGTCGAGCGGAACTCATGTGCATACACAGCCGTTTATGAACTTTTAAAATAAGCGGGAAGTCGGGGTTCCGTTTCACATTTTTTCGTTTTTGAAAGTTCTTCAGCTAAATTAATGTAAAAGCTATTTTTAAATGATGTTAAAATGCATTGACTATTTGCGTGATTTTAATAAAATAATAAAACTAAAGAACCTGTTTTTATAACAGGATTTTTTACAATGGATGGTCAATCCAATGATGATGACCAGTTATTATATCTGGATTTACCTATTAAAAATCATTTATTATTGTATTATCATATTCATCAATAATCGAATACAGACTGTATTCTGCAAATAAAAAAAATTATATAAATTTCCTGCTTTTCATTTATAAAAAATACATTGTCATTTTTAATTACTACGCGACCATAATAGAACTATTTACTAAGTGGCCAATTATAATTAATCATAAGCTTGCAGTATAGGGATACATACTAGACGACAAAACGCCAAGACGTAAAGAACGCCAACACATCTTGGCGTTCTTTGATGGAGACCTATGTTCAGCAGTGGACGGATAGAGGAGGATGATGATAATGCAGTATATTCTTGTGGAATGTCCATTTGATCTAACGTCTCATTTTTGTCATTATCAACCGTGCTTTTATCCAGAAGAAATAAGCAGAGACTTGGCAAATTAAAATTATATTCCATACACCTTTTTATGTTACTTTGATAACTAAACTAGCAGACGTGTCACTTGACTGTAAGTGGTCAATATCGCTCTTCAATATAAATGACTTGGGACTACTCAATTTTTTACATCGCAGAGAAATCCTGACCCTACGTGGGACTAGCAGCTTGGAGTGCCCTATCTTTAACTAGAACCACTGCTCCTTCAACCGCATTTTGAGGGTCTCTGTCGCCAACAGGATCACCTCAGCAATAGAGGACTAGTCCAATTTTCAGAAACGTAGGGAGGTAAGACACGGTGCCAGTAATTGCATTTGCATCAAACTCCTTATTCAACTACCAACCGTATAGTGTCCATAGCCAAGGTCAGACAATCTTAATCTAATGACATAGCTAGCATTAATTACTGTCCATTCGTCTAATTGTCCTGGTCCAATCATGTCGTTAAATCTGCTAGAGGGAGCCCTGGCACGGAACTGACTCCAGAGCCAATTATTTGTCGAGGAGAAAAACTTAATTGACTTGCTAACGCTTTCAACCCTATTGTAAGCACGATTCTATGAAGATTTTAAAATGGAACATTTTAAAATGTAAACTAATAAAATGTGGTTAAGTGCCTGTCGGACTCGCGTACTGAAACTCATGTCAAAGAAGTACAAATACACTTTAGTGTAGGTAGTATAATATTATGTTGATATAATGAAAAATAGATGTAAAAATAAAATATGTTGTAGACAAACTTGACTGTTTGTGGTATGCGAGATTGTGAACCTTAGATTCATAGGTTACTGGTTCAGATCCGGCTCGACGGACCACTAAAATGTACATGCTGTCGTACACCTTGATTTGCTTGCTTAATGATACACTTGTTGATATTTATTTATATTTGCTAAGTGATACTGATTGATGATATTATGAGAACGCGCAATGAATGCTGATAGCGAACTAACTAAATGGCAAAATGATAACATAATTATAATATTATGTACGAGTTGTTGCTGACGTCGCACGATGTACGGTCAGCCCGTACGACTTAGACGACTAGCGTTAATTTTTTTAAATAAAACATTGATGTATTGTTAACATATATGTCCATATTATCATAGTCATGGAACTAACAGGAAACACATGATGATGATGATGATGATGATAATGAACTTTACTTACAACAGAAATAAGATTAATGTGGTGGTATTTTTCATAAACAGCATTATTTCATAAACAACAATACAACTCAAATTAGGAATTCCAGTAAATGTTGTGAAGTTATTTTATATCCTAAGTGCGCTCTAACATATGATACGTCCAGCCCCATACACTGGAGATTACTTAGCCAGGAAGAATCATCCATCTACGCGACGCTATCTTATTTTCTTAAAACAAGTTGAACCTTTGTTCTAGAAATACATGGAACATAATATTTTTATTACCTATTATAATAATAATCAGCATCAACTCTTACGACTTCTGTGTATGCCTCTTTTATTGATCGATCGCCTGTTATTCTCATGTAATATGTGCCGGCTATTCCACGGAGATTGTAGACTCACTACTTCATTTCACCGTATCGAACGCGTCCTCTACCCCAGAACTCTACCAGGCCCCCAGGGCTCAATTCCACCGGCTATCATATTTTCTTTGGTTTTATCAGCGTCCCTCCTTACCGAGCTGTCGACTACTTTTTTATCTGGTGAATTTCGTTACAAATCTAATCATTTTATTACTAAAAATCTATTAAAAATTAAAAAATGTTTTCTTCCATTGAATTAAATTGGAAATGATTGGCGCACGTTGCTATTCTTACCAGCCGGGCAGTCCCCCCCTTAAGAGGTGTAGTCTGGCCTTCGCCGAGGCCAGCCTGTCGCTGAGGTGATCCTATTGCCTATAGACTCGGGACTCCCAAAATGCGGCTGAAGGCGCTCGCAATGGTTTTAGTTTACGGGTAGGGCACTCCCAGGTGCGAGTCCCACATAGGGTCAGGATCTACCCAAGATCCTGGCTACATGCTTAAAAAGCATTTCCCTGCGATAACAAAAAAAAAATACGTTGCTATTCTTATACCATCTTATACGTAAATAAGTTTGATTTGAAATAGAAATTCGTATCAATTGATGAACTAAAAGTAACATAGATAAAAGGTCAAGGATTTCAAAGGATAGTAACGAATATATATATATATATAAATATATAATATATAATAATATATATAAATAAAATACTTTCATAAGTAACACTTAGCATTTATTTACATACTTTTATTTATGTCGCTGAGAAATGACTACTTCAGGGATTGCCGGAAGAATCCATATAGTTCAATCGTTTACGCTATATTCTTGAAAAATCCAGTGTCGAGTGAGAGGCCAACGTCATATTACCGGACCGAATCCAGGGAATTTGGAAGAAACGTCAATTCAGGCGAATGATCTATCTATACTAATATTATAAAGCTGAAGAGTTTTGTTTGTTTGTTTGAACGCGCTAATCTCAGGAATACTGGTCCGATTTGAAAAATTCTTTCAGTGTTAGATAGCCCATTTATCTAGGAAGGCTATAGGCTATATAACATCTCGCTGTGACTTATAGGAGTTGAGTAACGCGGGTGAAGCTGCAGGCAACAGCTAGTGTACAATATAGTTCGTGTATTTGTTTATATATATAATTAAAACTTCCTTGCTGTAATAAATAAAAAAAATAAGCTCTGACATTTTTTAACAATAATTATTGTTATAAAGAGGTTTATAACCTCTCTTATATTTAACTTTTCGTTTATTATCATTTTTCTTATTCCATTTTCGACTTCTCCCTGATGTCGCCATTTCCCTACGATATATTTTACATTAATTTTATAATTACATCTGAATAATGATTTATTATTAATAGTATAATCGATTGTCGGTAATAAAATGAAATCGGAGACTTGCCACAAAAATGTTGATAGTTTTTTGTTCTATTTCAATATTTGCACCGAATTACTTTCTATATACTAATGAAATGTGGGCTTCTCCGGACCACATATATATATTAGAATTACAAATTTACATAAAGTTATAAATACTTTAATTTATTAAATTTTAAGTATACAGTACTGATTTTGTACAGGAGAAATAAAATGTTATGACCATTAAAACTGTTTAAAACATATAATATGATGTTTTTTAGTGAGTTTTCGTTCGGGCATAAAAGCAAAGAATTCGGAGATAGTAAAAAATGTGATAAATATTATAAATATACCGTTTATCTAGATTTCAAAACGTTATCAACTTTAGTTTTTTTTTCAAACATTATTTTTGCGCATATTTAAAAAAAAGTTCTTATATTCTGAAAGGTAATTAAGAGCGGGTGCTCCTAGTTGTCTCAAAACCTGCTCAAAAGTTATCCATAGGGCAAAAAACTTAGACCTTACGATTACTACCTATATAATATTAGGACATAAATATATTCCATTGTAGCAACATTATCCTTAGCACCTATTCTATATAGCGTACACTGATGCTTATATTATAACATATCGCTTATGCATTTTACATACTAAGTCTAAGCTAGGCTTAACATACATTTGACCAATTAAAACCTCAAACTTATCAAAACGCACCAATAAGGACTCGCCATTCTTAAATACAAGTTTTGTTGATTTTATTCCCAATTCGCAAGCGAAGCTTCTATACGGACGTTTGGTCCGTGGCTTCAGATATTTATACCGTTATTCACCTCGCGCATTAGACGCAACCTTCGTCGTAGAAGCTACGATCGGGATGCGGCCAGTTAGGCCACGCCAATATTTTGTTAGATGTTTGATGTTAGGAGTTAGAAAACACAAAACAATGTTGCAGGAGACACGCCTTACTGTTCGCGCACACGCTCTCATTTGTATGTCGTTCAGAGCGCGGTTCTGCGGAGCCAGCCGGAGCGGGGCGCGTGCAGGAGGAGTGCGAGGGGCTCGCAGGCGGGGAACGCAAGAAGAAGAAGAGCGAGATCCTCAGCGATGTCGTCTCCGCTTGGCAGACGCGCTGGACTGCGAGCGGAGAAGGGAGAGAGTTGTATAGCTTTGTCCCTGAAGTTGCTTCGCGGTTGGCGCGCCGCTGGGTGGAACCGGACTACGTTCTCTCGCAGATTCTCACCGGCCACGGATGCTTTAGGGGTCACCTGCACAGGATGACGTTGTGTGACACCATCCTGTTACTACGGCCACGATAGCGAGACCCGTGACCACATTATGTGGGAGTGTGACCTGTATAAGGAAGAGCGTAACGCGATGTTGGACGGAATCGAGCGGACGAAGGTAGGCCCGGTCTACCACGAGGACATGACTGCCACGAGGAACAACTTCAGCCATCTTCGGATGTTCGTGCACAGTTGGCACAAACGAAGGACTGAGATGACATCGTAGCTGCAACTTCGACACACCCGGACTGCCGTGCCGTCACCGTCGTGATGTGAAGTCGTCAGCCCAAAAAAGGGGAGAGTGACGCTAGGGACGTATTAAAGCACTCTCACAAGAGGGTGCTTTTGATTTGTAGGGAGTGAAGAATTGTACAGGGGAAGAGACTCCGTATACCGAGAGGTGGGTTATGTTCACTCACGAACTGTCCGAATGACACTGAGAATGGCCGCATTTTCAGTCGCAGATCTAGTGCGCGAGCGCTCATAGAAAACTATACGTAAGTTGGTCGCAACGACCAGTCGTGCTGGCCAGGGGTGAGGCCAAGTGCGACGTTCATATTGTTTCTTTAGTTAATCTGGTTATCGTTGCGGCTACTGGTTGTGGCCGTGGTCGTCTAATGCGCGAGGTGCCTTACAAGGAACGGGCGGCGCGCGTGGACTTTAACATTTAGTTCCTACGCTTTATACTATAAAGCTTGGCTTCCCTGTTTTTTTTTCTTGCCTTTTTTCCTTATTCTTTACAATTATAACAGATAATATTATTTTACAATACAAGTATTATAATATCGACTTATAATTTATATATTACACATACATTCTAAAATAGAAACTTCTTATATATAAACTTTGTTCTGTAAGGTTTTTACAACAATTATACGATGAAATTTTAATATGTACATTTAGCTCACTGCTTTTTTGACGAATTCACACAGAAACATTGAAACCATTCATACAAACTGGTGCATAACGAACATCTGTTTCTCTTGTGCAATCTTGTTTCATGGAACAGAAGTTTTCACACTGAAATAGAAAATGCAGATGAAAATGCATGTAAAAGTACTGAATGAATTTTAAATTGGTATTTTGGAGGAGAGCTAACATTCAAGTAACTGTAGTGCCCAGTCCAAGTTGGGATCGATCGTCGTGGCGTTCAGTGAAAAGAGTCCTATCTCCACCAGTGGTCGGGTACGTGATCATTATGATGATGAATAATGATAACTTAATGTGTGTATGGTAGGAACGAGTAATGCTAACCACTCTATTTCGATTACACGAGTAATGTAAGTAACTACGTCACTCAACTTCTCCTTATCGGCTAGACCGATTTTGATGAAAATTTTGTGTGGTTTTCACAATTACGTACACTACTAATGTTATGTACATGACAATGTCTGTTGGGTCCGCTAGGAAATTATAAAATGTATATTTACTTGGGTTTAAATATTTATCATATACCTAAAGATCCCTTATAGATAGAAGATACCATAGATACCTTGCAAGGCTATAACTTACCAGATCAGATACGAATAATACCGCATTATACCAAACAATAAAATAACGGACATAACGTGTTAAATCGAATATATTTTTCAGATATTGGTAATTTATGTAAATGCATACGTTAATATATTATATCACAGAACATTCTGAAAGCCCGCCAATAAACTTGGAATTAGTTTGTGTATTGTTAACGTTTGTCAACTATTATGTATTCTATAAGACCAGACGAGGCACGTGTAGTGGTTTTGGTTTGAATATCTATTCCCTTCTCTTTGTGGATGCTAGTGACATGTTATAAGAAACCCTATAACCAAAGATATTATTATATAATAATAAATATACATATAAATATAGTAATAATAAAGGTATAAAAAGGTAAAAAATAAATAAAAATACCTTTAGTCTATGTGGGCAGGGTTTATAAACATCCCCACCACGGTTCAAGCCTTGTCGTGGCGGTGGGGCTCAGTAGCCTAGGGTGAGCCCAGCACCTTAGGCGAAGCTAATTGAGCCGAGGGGGCTCTTTGTACCCCTCTTATAAGAAGAGGGGACAAAAGAGCAGGGGGCAAGGGGTGAGGATGGGAACCTCACCCCATTGTACTGTCCCGACGTTGGGAGGGGTTGTTCTGTGGTGCGGAGCAACCCCTCTGTGGAGGTGGCGTCGGTCCCTTGCGGGACTGACTAGCCGTCGAGGTGCCCTGTTAGCTTAAAAGATCCGGGGCACCTCACCAAGGCGGCATTGGTGGCACTCGCCGGGTTTTAGTGGGTAGAGCTGCGTCCATTTACCATCTTTCGGGCGCAGCGAGTCCCACATACCCACCTGGGGAGACCCACTCCCCAGGCGGGATGCCTCAGAGCATTTCCCGGCGTAAAAGAAAAAAAAAAAAAAAGGGTCTATAAACATAAAGCATCAGCTGAGAATAGCACAGCAATATATATATATATTTTTTATGTGTCTCCGACTCCCGTCCATCCGGCGTCGTCGTCGTCGTCGACATCAAGGGGGCGAAGCCAGTTTCCGCGTTGGGCGCTCACGAAGCTCGACCGGGAACTGGCAGAGGAGGCGGCAATCGTCTGCCGGTGGAGCCTCCCGCCGCTGTCGGAGCTTGGGGTGGACAAGGCGGCTGACTGGCTCTGCGACGCGTTCACTGCGGTCTGCGGAGCGGCCATGCCGCGTGTGAAACGTCCGCCCCCGCGGCGGGCGCTCTACTGGTGGTCGACTGAACTAGCCGACCTCCGGGCCGCCTGCCAACGGGCAAGGAGGCAATATACCCGGAGCAGGCGGCGGCGCCCCCAGGATGTCAACAGAGACGACGGCCTGTACAGGGTCTGCACTGACAAGGTCAAGACCCTGAAACAGGCCATCTGCCGAGCCAAGGAGGAGGCCTGGCTGGAGCTCGTTGATGGTCTCGATAGGGACCCCTGGGGCCGACCGTACAAATGGGCGCGGGACAAGCTCCGCGCCCAGTCGGCCCCTATCACCGAGACGCTCCAGCCGGGTCAACTGAGGAGGATTGTCGGGGAACTTTTCCCCGACACACCTGGGGGCTTCACGCCCCCCAGGATGGCTCGGCAGATGCCAGACGAGGAGGGTGTTCCGCCACCCGTGACGGAGGCTGAAATGGAGGCAGTTCTGACCCGCCTCCAGAGTAAGAAGAGGGCGCTGGGTCCAGATGGGGTGCACGGGAAGGTTCTGGCCCTTTCCCTAGAGCACCTCGGCGATAGCCTTCGGGAGCTGTTCGATCGCTGCCTGCGGTCCGGACAGTTCCCGAGGGCATGGAAGGAGGGTGGGCTCTGTCTGCTTCCGAAGGCAGGGCGACCCCCGGACTCGGCTTCGTCGATGCGACCGGTGGTGCTGCTGAACGAGGCTGGGAAGGCTCTGGAGAGAGTCGTAGCTTCCCGGCTCGTTCAGCACCTGGAGGAGGGCCCGGGACCGGGACTCTCAGAGTCCCAATTTGGGTTCCGGGCACGCCGGTCGACCATCGATGCCCTCAAACGCCTGCGGGCGGTGACGGGTGAGGCGGAACGCAGAGGGGAGGTGGTGGTCGCGGTGTCCCTGGACATCGCGAACGCCTTCAACAGCCTCCCGCACAGTGTGATACGGGAGGCACTGAACTACTTTGGTGTGCCTCCCTATCTCAGGAGGCTGTTGGAGGCGTACCTTTCCGACAGGAGGGTGGGCTGCGAGAATCGGTGTGGGTCCGTAGAGTGGTGGCGAGTCAGCTCCGGTGTCCCGCAGGGATCGGTTCTTGGTCCGATCCTGTGGGACATCGGGTATGACTGGGTCCTGCGAGGCCGTCTCCTCCCCGGGATGGGTGTCATCTGCTATGCGGATGACACCCTCGTCTACGCCCGGGGACGAGACTACAAGGAGGCGGCGCGGCTGGTCGAGGTCGGGCTCGACCTCGTGATCAGCCGCATAGAGAGGTTAGGACTTCGGGTCAGACCATCTAAGACCGAAGCCCTTCTCTTCCGCGGGACCGGGCGGAAAGGACGCCCACCGGGGGCTGCCCTTCAGATTGGAGGGGTGAGGATCAGGATGAGCCCCCATATTAAATATCTGGGGCTCATCCTTGACGGAGGATGGACCTTCGGCCCACACTTCGCACAGTTGGGTCCGAGGGTCGTAAAGGCGGCGAGTGCCGTTGGGCAGACTCCTCCCGAACCTCGGAGGACCCAGCGCCGCCTGCAGGCAGCTATACTCCGGTGTCTGCCGGAGTATGGCGACATACGGTGCTCCCATTTGGGCGGGTCACATTACCGCACGGAGTAGGGCCCAGTTGCGCTTGGCGCAGCAGGTCATCGCGGTAAGAGTGATTCGGGGGTATCGTACGATATCGTGGGCAGCAGCAACTGCCCTAGCCGGCGACCCCCCGTGGGAACTCGTGGCGGAAGTTCTTGCTGAGGTAAACTCCTATGTCTCGGATAGGAGGTCTCTCGCCGAGAGCCTGACGCTGGACGGGATCCTGCGGGTCCGCTGACTAGGGCAAGAGGCGTTAATGCTGAGGTGGGGAGAGGACCTGGCGTGGGAGCCGTATGGCAAACGCCTAACGGTTGCCCTGCGTCCGGTCCTAGAGCGGTGGATGCATCGTAAATGCAAACCCCTCACCTTCCGTCTGACACAGGTGCTCACTGGGCATGGTTGCTTTGGTGAGTACCTGTGCCGGACGGCCCGCAGGGAGCCGTTGACAGTGTGTCACGATTGTGGCGCGGCGGTGGACTCGGCCCAGCACACCCTCGAGGTGTGCCCGAGATGGGCGGCGCTGCGTCATGATCTCACATCGGTCATCGTTGGGGACTTGTCTCTGCCGAGTGTCATCGCCGCGATGCTCGGTGACGACGAGTCCTGGACGGCGATGGTCTGGATTCTGCGAGGCAGTAATGTCCCAGAAGGAGGCCGACGAGCGGGTGAGAGAGGAGGCCGCCGTCGAGGCCTCCCCCCGTGGGCGACGAAGGGGGGTGCGTAGGAGACGCTACTTAATGCGCCTCCAGTAACGCCCGTGCTCGTGTCGGGCAGAGGTTGGGGTTAACCTGGGTCCAGATAGGCACGACGTCGTCGGGGTCTGCTAAAAGTATCGTGAAAACGAACAGCCGAGCAGTCCCCCCTTTCGAGGAGGAGTCTGACCTCTCGCCGGGGCCAGCCTGTCGCCGAGGGTCCTGTGTTGTTGCAAGATCCGGGACTCTTGCAGCGGAGCGGAGGGCGCTTGCAGCGGTTTTAGTGGGTAACGACACTGCCCAAGTGCGAACCCCAACCAACCCCGGTCCTAGCTATGGTTTGGGCTGCAAATTTCCGCTGCAGAACAAAAAAAAAAAGGAAACTTTTTAATATAAAGGGGGCAACCCTTTCTACGTACAGACGGTTCACCTGGTGGTAAGTTATCAGCAACATCCATGGACACCGGTTACACCAGGGGATCATCAGGTGTGTTGCCGGCCTTTCAAATATGAGTCTTTTTGGAAATACTGTAGGTGGCAACGGATCTGACTAACACATAACACATTTATGTGTTATGTGTAAACACTCCCCTTCAAGCGGCTGAAGGCAACTCGCAGTGGTTTTAGTGGGCTATTCCGGCGCCTTCGAAGCGGGGAGCGCAGAGAGTCCCACACATCACTGGGAACGACCCAACCCCGGGAGAATGTGCAAAGTATTTCCATTTCGACAACAAATAAAAGACTCATTGTGTGAAACCGACATTTCGCGTCACACCGCGGACTCCGCGGATAGGGACAGAGAGGATGACGCCACGTCCGTCCCGAACCATCGACGTTCGACGGGAGTGCGGAGGAGGTGCCATGCGTACCTCCTGCCTCCCGTCTAACGGGACTCGGGGTAAGGTTGGGTACCTGCCCCGGTAGAAATTTCCGGCGTCGGCGGCGGTACTCTAAGTTGTCGTAGTGCCCCCATAATAGGAAGAAGCCCGGGTAGCCCTTTTGGCCCCCTTGTGTCTTGTGTTAGTAAGATCCGGGACACCTCCCTTCAAGTGGCTGAAGGCAACCTTTTTTTTAAGAATCTAAGCATATGACGACTTTGTATGGTAGACCGAGCCATACTCTAGCAAATTCGGGAAAAACGTATGCCTTTATATCAAAACAAATTTAATATAATTTATTGGAATTATATTAAAACACGTTAATCATGGCATATATTATGCATTATAATAAAACTTTATTATTTTATTATTTTTGTAGCCTAAATTTATATTTGTATAAATAAATGAAAATACCATCATCAAGTAGAAAAAGTTTGAAAACGTTTTGAATAAAATGTTCCTCGTGGCATCAGTTGTTTTTATCACAAGGATGGATATGAGGGTAAATTACTATGTCACAGAAATCTATTACCAGAGTAATTATCTTTCCTTGGAATAACTTATAAGTCAACTAATATGAAAATTAATTGAGATTAAAAACGTATTTAAAGGTGTGTGCAGTTAACGGCTCCGCATAGGGCCAGTACATAGATGAACTAATGAACTATGTCTCAACACCCTCCTCACCTGAGGGCCCATTAGTGAGACATATGAGTCGGTGATGATGATTATGATGAATATCAAAATTACTTGAGTAGTAGGAATACTTACGTATTAAGGCCATCGGAATGCGACGGCTGCGGTGGCGGCCATCTTTGTATCTTCGCGCGCCACATCAACTGTCGAAATGTCAACCGAAACTGCCTCGACATCGAGCAGTACAGGACAAAATTTATGGCGCCATTCAGTAACGCCAACGCGTCCATTATTTCACCGAACAAATTGTAGCAGCGCTTGAAGAAACAACGCCCCAGAAGACCGCTCATCAGACCCAAAATTCCTTGCGGCAATTCTGTCACGAGAAACAAAAGCAGCACAGCAACAAGCATCTTTGTCGTTCTGTTCGTTCGTTTGTCCCCTTTACACTGCCTCTTCTGGGCTTTGTCGTTCGTCGGACATTTGTTGTATATGCGAATTTTCTTCTGGTGCTCATTGGCGCTGTATACTTCTCTGATCAGCCATAGACTTATCATAGTGAGTATGAAACACGGCAGAAGTTTGATCACTACCGCGTGTACCCAGAAGTTTATTTTGTACAAACGTCCCTCTTCGTCGAAATCAACGTGGTACAGGAACACGGGGCGGCTTTGTTCCCAAACTATGGCGGTGTGCACATCGAACACCTTTAAACAAAAATGATATAAAATCAAGGAAGAGAAGATAAACTTACTACTTAGAAATTTAAAAAATGGTATGGTGCGGAGCCGCTATTTGCATTACTTATATCTATACGCCAGGTGGGAAGACGATCACCGTGCGGTGGCCGGTCCGTGTTGGATGCGAGTGGCAAGGGATCGGCCATCTTGGCGTTCATTGAGGGAGGCCTATGTTCGTATTGTATACGAATATAATAAAGAGTCAACCTTTGTAAGTTTGGACGTGAGAGGTTATTTTGGAAACTTCTGATCTGATAAAAACATATTTCACCAGTATAATGCTACGTTATTACTGAGAGACAAAAACCTACCTGTTGCCTGTATAGTCGGTTTACGGTTTACGGTTTACAGTTTTTTTGGTTTTCGAGAAGAAGACCCGTGCCTAGCAGTTGGACATGCAAGGGTTGATAATGAAGTTCTGAATATCATTTTCTGTATCCAAACTAACAAACATTATTTCTTTATTATAAAAAAATATAAATAAGTATTTTAACATTGTATGTAATCAATGATGATGATTATTTTACAGCCTAAGTTACTCCTTATAACATCAGTTATCTGCCAGTGAAAGTCCCATCAAAATCGGTCCAGCCGTTCCAGAGATTCGCCGGAACAGACAGACAGACATACAAAAATTGTAAAAAAGGGTATTTTGGTATATGCACCGTATACATCTAATATGCATTTAATAAAAAGAGGTTATTTTATATTAACAAACAGACACTCCAATTTTATTTATTTCTGTATAGATCGAATTTTTATTGCCAAATAGAAAAACCTGTGACGTCAACCAATTTGATGGGCTAACATAAAAAGCGCAAAAACAATCAATCGGTGCATCCGAGACTGAAATAATTTTATGGACAGACATTGTATATTGTTCAAAACAGGACGTCAGCAAGAATTCCTAGACAGTTGGACACAGTCTAAAAGTATGATATTTTAGTAATGCCACAGCACTCTTATAATAATTTTACGAGCACATTTTAAGACTCAGCCATTCTAAACTCTCTGTGCCGGTGTACATAGATAAGAATAGGAACTTAATTAAGTTTGAACTAGTCAACGGTGCGAACTCTAACAAAATGATTGCTATCTCACCTGACATAGTGCGCGAACATGTGTTAGAATGAAATGCACAATTATTCATTCCGAAAATGTCCTTTTAGCAAAACACTTATGTATTCTAGAAAAACTATTATTTATTTTACTATTTCAACTTATGAATAACTAAACTATGTCTGTACGGGCTTAATTTTTGAGCTTTCGTGCTCTGTATACTATTTATTTTCTCCCAAAGTTGGCCTAAAATCAGTGTTGAAATACGAAAGTTTAGAAGCTTTTTTTTTATGTACATTTTTTTAAGATTTTGGGTACATACAGACATAGATAACGACGAGATCAATTTATATTATCCTTAGTTTTTCATGGTCAACGTCAAACATTGTAGTAATTACTGTTCTGTGTTTGTATGGAAAGATGAGCGACTTGTGTAACCTTAATCGTAGGTATTTCGTCTAGAACTTACCTTATGACTTTTGAAAACGGAAATAACATGAAAAGATACGCAATAGACTCAAAAACTACTTGATAGTTTTTCATGCTGTTTTCAACATTTTTTTCAACATTACAGTAATTTAGACAGGTTATAACTTTTGGTATATTCATTACCAAGGTTTTGTGTAAATCCTTACAAGTTCTTACTAATATTATAAATGTGAAAGCGTGGATGTTTGTTACGCTTTCACGCAAAAACTACTCGATGAATTATCATAAAACTTTGTACACATATTCTGGGAGGTATAATTATTAGAAGTAACATACTAACCTTTATTAAAAAAAAACTAAAATCTTATCCTGCGCAGACTAAATCGCGGGCATCAGCTAGTTCCGTGCTTTAGGGAATAAAATGAGAAAAAATAATAATAATTTTTATTTCAGAAATCGATTATACTACCGAGTGCTGTGCAAAAATACGCAGTGTTAGAAAAACTATTATTTTAATAAACTAAATTATATAATAAAAAAAGTTAATAAACTTTTTTTTTTTTAGTTTTGTTTTGTAAAATTATGTACAAATATGAAGATAAAAATGAAAGCGACATAAAGTTAGATTAGCTTTACGCATTTTTTGTACGCATTATTTGTACTATAAATGCAATATATTACAATTATCTAAGTACATACAAATAAAATAATTGAAGTGTCTGATTGTAATTTCAAATTAACAGCTTTTTTATTAAATGAAAGTAGGTACGGTACTTACATGAATTATGAATTTTAAAAAAATCTGTCAGTCTGTTTATTTCTTATATCTATTTCCCGCAAATTTCTGAAACGTAGCTAATGTTATTTGTTAATTAATATTTTTTGTTATTTTTTATTATATTCGTTGTTCGTTATTTGTTTTCCGTTATTCGTTATTCGCTATCTGCTATCTGCTATCTGCTATCTGCTATCTGCTATCTGCTATCTGCTATTTGCTATTTGCTATTTGCTATCTGCTATCTGCTATCTGCTATCTGCTATTTGCTATTTGCTATTTGCTATTTGCTATTTGCTATTTGCTATTTGCTATTTGCTATTTGCTATTTGCTATTTGCTACTTGCTATTTGCTATTTGCTATTTGCTATTTGCTATTTGCTATTTGCTATTTGCTATTTGCTATATGCTATCTGCTATCTGCTATCTGCTATCTGCTATCTGCTATCTGCTATCTGCTATCCGCTATCCGTTATCATCTGTTTTTCGTTATTCGCTATTCGTTATTTGCTGTTAGCTATTTGCTATTTCCTATATGCTATATGCTATCTTCAATCTGCCATATGCTATCTGCTATCTACTATTTTCTATCTGCTATCCGTTATCAGCTATATATCTGCTTTACACTATTCATTATTCGTTACTCCGTACTCGTTATTTGCTTTTCGCTATTCATTATTCGTTATTTGCTGTTTGCTATTTCCTACTATCCGCTATTTGCTATTTGCAAATCAGCAATCTGCAATCTGCTATCAGCTGTTATTCGTTATTAGTCTTTCGGTATTCGTTACTCGTTATTCGTTTTTCGTTTTTCGCTATTCGCTATTCGCTTTTCGATATTCCGCTATCTGCTATATGCAATCTGCTATATGCTATTTGCTATCTGATATCCGTTATCAGCTGTTATTCGTTATTCGTTATTTTCTATCTGCTAGCTGCTATCTCCTATCTGCTATCCATTATCAGCTGTTATTCGTTTTTCGTAATTTGTTATTTGGCTATCTGCTATAAGCTATCTTCAATCTGCCATATGCTATCTGCTATCTACCATTTGTTATACTCGTTTACCGTTTTTCGTTATTCGTTATTCGTTATTCGTTATTCGTTTTATGCTATCTGCTAACTGCTATTTGCTATCTGCTAATCATTATTCGTTATGCGTTATCCGTTATTCGTTATTTGCTGTTTGCTATTTACTGTTTCCTATCTGCTATCTGCTATCTGCTATCCGTTATCAGCAGTTATTCGTTATTTGTTTAACTGCTGCGTAACTGTTTGGTGGTCTCAGCATTTTTTTATTCACTATAGCTTTCTTAGATCAGATCAAGCAATAACGGTGTCTACTATGCCGAACTCCGAACAATGATAGCAAAACTAGCAGCGAAACAGCCCCGACTGATGAATCGATCTTCACCATCAGCAATAGCTCCATGATAACGCGAGACCTCAGACACCACGAGAAAACCGTTTTCTACAGGAATTGCAATTAGAAACAATTAATCACCCTCCGTATTCGCCAGAAAGAGCAAGGGCTCTAACGGACTACTATTTTTTTTTTGTGATTTGGACAATTTTCTACGTGATAAAAAGTTTTCTTCTCAGGAAGTAATACAAAACACAATTTGTCGAATCTAGAACACCAGAGTTTTATCGCAAAGGCATAGATGACCGTCTTATTATACGACAGCAATGTATAGACCAAGCCGCGTCAATAGTTCAAAGCAAAATATTTTGTGAGTTATATTTTTATTACTCTCTTACCAAATATGTCGGGATACACAGAACTGGCGGTAAGATGAAGCTGCTCAGTATAGCCGTGCTACATCGCCTCTCCGTGCAGAGAACGTGATTCCTGTCTGAGTATCTGAGAACAAAGGAATTGTTTTCTAATGTTTACGCGAATTTCACTCATTATAATGAAACAAATTTTACGGATTTTATCGGGGTTTATTAAGATTTTTACAAGCCCGACGTTTCGGATACTTTACAGCAACCATGGTCACGGGAGGACTGAGGTGTCATACGTCCTATCATTACAAAGTTATTCGAAACTACCCTATGATATATCAATATTCTGGTTCGTCCTATCTACGCAGAAAGTGCTAACTGTATCTTTAAATCTGTGACATATTATGCTTGGATTTTGATTTGATAACATTAATAATGGGATCCCAAGCAGGTGGTAAGAGCCAGCCATCTTCTCTATTGAAATTAGGATGTTTTTAAATTTCAATAGCCTCACGGATCATCCTTGGTTCGAATCGGTGTTCTTTTGCGAGGACTTATGGTTTATCAAATCTGATATAATGGCGGGCTTTGTCAAGACATCAACAGACAGACAGACAGACAGACAGACAAGACAAGGACACTTGACATATGGTAAGAACTGACCTATATTTTTTGGCGGCTTGAAAAAGGGCTTGTAAAAATCTTAATAAACCGCGATAAAATCCGCAAAAATTGTTTCATTATAATGAACAAAGGAATTATCATTATTAATGACCTCTGGCGTAGTGGAATATGGTCGTAGACTCGAATTCATCGGACAGATGATAAATATGGGTGACGGTGATATAGATATTTACAACCATTTTTGCTCTTTATTTATATTATACTAGCTTTTGCCCGTAGCTTCGCCCGCGTTAACTTATATTTATGCATATGGATGTATACACGGTACATTTACCAAAATAGATTTTTTTTTACAATTTCTGTCTATCTGTCCGTCTGTCTGTCTATCTGTCTGTTTGTTTGTTCCGGCTAATCTCTGAAACTACTGGGCCGATATTTATACGACTTTCACTAGCAGATAGCTGATATTATAAGGAGTAACTTAGGCTACAAAATTAATCATCATCAATCCGAGTACGGCTGTAAATCTAAGTGAACGCGGGCGTAGCTGCGGGCAACAGATAGTATAATATAAAGTAAGAGTAAACATAAAGTATATACATAGTATAAAGTAAGAAGCCATGCCTCTCACTCAGATAACACCGGTGTCAAGAGACAGCTATGCTGTCGCGTTTCGTGCGGTTTGTGAGTTTCCGGTGGCACATTGGGGGTATAGGAAAAAGGAGGGCGACGCATCTATACAACTTTTTGTTGTGTGGATGTGTATGGGCGTCGTTAGTCACCATAAGGCTCCGACTGCTCGGTTGCCTCCTTATGACATAAAAAAAACACCAAGACAAAAAGCACTCGTTTAAAATGCAAAACAAAATTACGCACCGTAAATTATATGATACTGCGATAATAAATTACATGTATTATTTATACCGCATTTGTATTACAATATGTTAAAATTAAGTGCCGGAAAACCGCTTCGTTTTAACTTCGTGCCCATTACTTTATGAAAATATGTTCATGTCATGGGATGTTATTTCATAATTTTTATGTGTTTTATTTAACAAGGTAGGTAATGGAAGGGATTTAACTTAACCATAGAGGCTCGGTATGTTGTATAACCTTTCTTCTTCTTCCTTTTTTCTCCTTTTTTCTTCTAAGAGCAGAGCAGCTCCCTCGGCTCAATTTGCTTCGCAAATGGTGCTGGGATCTTGTGTTGTAATTGGAAGAACTTGTGTTACGGGTACCAGACAACGAAAATATATTTTATACTATACATATATTTATATTATATAATACACATCGATGACCCAGAAACACAGAAATATTTTTGTTTTCTGGCGGAATTCGAACCCGCAACCTCCGGCTTGAGCGCCAACGCGATTACCACTGAGCCACAGACGTCGACTTTTACCTGTATAATATCATAAAACTTCCTATCAAATTTAGTAACATTTCCAAAAATAGACTTCGTAAGCACGTTACGGATGCGGTCCATTTTGAATCCGATTCGCTCATGTCAGCAATCCTGAGATCCTAGTTCACACATGACTCAGGGCCGCGGCGACAAATTTTCATAAGACTTTGTTGAATAATGGATAAAGACCTTTTCTCTGAACTAGCTAAAGTCTACGTAGGTAATTTAAATGCAATTACAAAGATCCTTTCTACTTCTTTCGAATCTCTAACGTATTTTTGAGATTACGTCTTCTGCTAGAGAAATCTTTTTTATAAAACTATCCTTTTTGGCAATTTTTTGTTTTTTTTTTATTTTAGTTGGAAAGGCAAAATGGCAAATGTGCCACCTAATGCTAAGTGGTCACCGTCGCCCATGGACATAACCTAGTTTACATTCTGAGACGTAAGATGTTAAGTTTCTGTGCCAGTAATTACACTGCCTGTCCTGCAGTTCTCTCCGAAATACAGCATTGTATAGCGTCGATATTCAATATATTCTCATCTTATCTTTTCTCTACTCAAGACTTCGCTACTTAGCATGCTTTTATACACACCGACGGCCAGTCGCCCATACACTTGGGCGTATATAGCAACTTTCACACGTACCGGCGTAATTTGCTTAAACTTCGCTACCGGATATCGGCGCCTGCTTCCCGGCAACCGGTAGGTGGCGACCGGGCGCACAGTGGTGAATCCGGCGTGCACCCGGCGACGGCTTGCCGGCCAAATCATGCCGGTACGTGTGAAAGCTACCATACATGCCCATACACTTCGCTACCGGTTGCCCAGCGCCGGCTACCTGGCAACCGGCACGTGTGAAAAGGCACATGTTTATGTTAATGGGTGCCGCTGATGACGTTTGCCTATCCAAGTAATATTCATTCTAGAATAAGCACACGGCATACACTTGGTTAACGTTACTTACTTGATAGCCACGTATCTCCACACAGCCAGGGAGAGGGTTAGGCAAATAGAAGCCGTGTGAAATATCTGCGCGAAGTGCATGTGGAACAGCAGGTAGGCTGCCCAGCGGTACGGCATCTCGCGTTGTCCCGGCAATATCTAGAAACAACAACAAATGATACGCAATATTGACAAACGACAACAAATATTTTGATATAATATGTAGAATGTAGATATAAATACCATATATGTAGAAATAACAATTAATTTAAAATACAATCTCTCGTCTAATGGCCGATGACAACCTTCGCATTAAAATATAAATGAAATAAATCAATTTCAGTTTCGAGAAAACTGCTTTTATGACATGTCGAGAGTAGAGCACTACCTCCACGCTTAATGAAAAATACCTTTAATTAACTTTCGTAGAGACTAAACTTATTAAAATGTATATTATTATCATGTTTGTGCAGATATGATAAGATAGGACCGATTGCTCTACACACCCTGAATGTTATTATTATAGGAAAATTATCGATATCAATCTGAATGTAGGGCACCATAAAACTAAATGAGTGTATAGTTTTATCAAGTGGATGACAGGAAATATTGAGAATTTAATAAAAAATACGTAATATTCATATATATATAAAATCATGATGTCCGTACGATGTCCTAGAGAAGGATCCGAGTGAGGGGGGATTCGACGTCTTGGCTTTCATTGAAAGAGGCTTCAAAGGTATAGCAATCGGGTGACATAATCACCAAGTGATTAAATCCCTATTAAATAAAAGATTTAAAAAATCGGTTGTCTGTAATGTCGGTTTACTGACGATAGTTGAACGTGACAACGTCATAAGAAAATGGAACGCCTCAGAGCGAGGTAACGCCGCATGCGTCATGTTTTTTCGTTCGTGCAGCCTAGCCGACTTCATTGAATTATAAGACGTTGTCGCGTCAAAAAAATCGGTTGTCTGTAAACTACGAATAAATAATAAGTCTTATTCGTAGTCTGTAAAGTCGGTTTACTGACGATAGTTGAACGTCACAACGTCATAAGAAAATGGAACGCCTCAAAGCGAGGTAACGCCGCATACGTAATGTTTTTTCGTTCTTGAAGTCGGCTCCATCGAATTATAAGACGTTGTCACGTCAAAAAAAAAAAAGGTATAGCAATCGCTTCTTGGCAAATTGTGAGGTGAAAATTTTGTACTTCGTTTTCAACTTGGCCGTCTCATAATTTTCTTTTATAAAATCTACTCTGCCATCAAATCGATTTTTTCGATAAACAATACCCTATTGAAAGACTACAGGGCATTTTTCGTACTTCAATTTAATAAAATTACGTCTTAGTGGACACATAAAACTTCTTGGTATTTATTAAGACAGGTCTATGTTTGAAAGTGTGGTGTGCTGCATGCTCGAGAGTTATGTGGCCTGGCAGGCGGCGGTCACCCTATGTGACACCGTCATCTCGCATAAGCAGACCGCGGAGCGGGACAGAGATGACGACAGGAGAGCGGAGGAGGCGCTATGCGCACCTCCTGCCGGCTGCCTCCCTTCTAACAGGGCTCGGGGTAAGGTTGGGTACTTGCCCCGGTAGAAAAGTTCCAGCTATGGCGGGGATGCTTCAGGTTGTTGGAATTGCCCCATACTAAGAGGAAGCCCGGTTAGCCCTTTTGAGGGAACCGGCCGTTCGCGGGGCGTGTCATTTGCTAGTCAGATCCAGTACACTCCCCTTCAAGCGGCTAAAGGCAACTCGCAGGGACGATTACAAGTTGATAATGAGTTACATATCTTATAACTTTTTAAATTTCGTTATTTTTCGCATTAGTAATTCTCTTTTATATTTCGTATAGATACAGGTATAGATAACAATAATAAACTTTGCTATGGTAGTTACATAAATTTAAAAATTTGATGCATCATAGACCAAAACTATAAAAATATTGTGATATTTTCATTTTTCATCTTTTTTTTTGCGAAAAATTGACTCTCATTTTCTCAAGCGTTGGGAGTCCAGAGATCTCTTAATCCCCCTTTTTGGAATTCCGTCATAAAATGATAAACTTTTAAAGTTCGTTATATCAGCTGTTACAGTATTTTTATGTAGCAATTATTTAGCATGTTCTATAGACTAATATATACTGATTCGAATTATATCAATATAATAGGGAGTGGCAAGGGATCGGCCGTCTTAGCGTTCATTGAAGGAGACCTATGTTCGTAGAGGCTGATGATGATGATGACGTTGATGAATGATGTGAAGATATTGATTCTAGAGCAAGATAAAAGGCTAAGAAACTGTCTAGCTCCTTTACTCAATCTTTTTGTGACAAGATGAAGGAAAGAAGAGGTATCTAAACCTAGAGACATCCCGAGTATACTTTAGTGTTTTGGTGACGTTAACAGAACACCAGGTGGCTAACTCCCAGTAATCAAACCGCCAACCAATTAAACAGATATAAGCAACCGAACAAGATCAATAATAAAATCATCATCAACATAAGCACTTTTTACGGTAGAGGTGCTAAGAATCCCCGGGCTACGGAACGTTAATTAGATGGAATACTTTATATTATGTAAATAAATAAAATACACCAATATTTTATATGCATTTTGTCTTATGTTAACGCAAATTATACTGATTATAACGAAACAAATTTTTAGTGATTTAATCGCGGTTTATTAATATTTTAACATGCCCATGTTTTGAATACTTTACAGCAACCATGGACACGGAGGGTTAGGTCGGGTATGGATAAATCTTCCACACAGTCCCCTCTTACGAGGAGTCTGGCCTTCGCCGAGGGTCAGCCTGTCGCTGAGGTGCTCCTGTTGCCTCCAGGTTCATGACTCTCATTATTAAAGAGGCTGAAGGCGCTCGCAGGTGGTGGGTATGTATAAATCTTAATAAGCCGCGATGAAATGCGTAAAAAGTCATTTTCATTATAATTGTATATCCATTTTTTTAAATCCAAAAAACACTCATAAAACTTGAAAAATTACTCTTAGCATATTTGTGAACCCGAAGTTGCGTTGCCGACTCACACTTGGCCTGTTGTATCTAAGCACGTTACTTCATAAACAGGACACGACGGTTCCATCATCCCCGCTGTTTGTTCTCGAAATATCTGACTACATAATTTTGTAAGACGTTATATATTTTGTCTATTCAGATCACGGAGGTCTTAATTCCAGAATAACGTAAATATTAAAAGATAAAGTATTTTATTATCTTTTAATTTTCTTATTATTTAATTGCTTTTTTTTTCTTTAACGCCGGGAAATGCTCTGAGGCATCCAGCGGGGGGGTGGGTCTCCCCACGCGGGTATGTGGGACTCGCTGCGCCCGAAAGGTGGTAAGTAGACGCAGCTCTACCAACTAAAACCCGGCGATTGCCACTAATGCCACCTTTGGTGAGGTGCCCCGGATCTAATAAAAAAACAGGGCGCCTCGACGGCTAGTCAATCCCCCAAGGGACCGACGCCACCTCCTCAGAGGGGTTGTCCCGCACCACAGAACAACCCTCCCAACGTCGGGACAGTGCAACGGGGTGAGGTACCCGTAATCGCCCCTTGCCCCCTGTTCTTTTGTCCCCTCTATAAGAGGGGTACAAAGAGCCCCCTCGGCTCAATTAGCTTCGCCCAAGGTGCAGCGGCTCGCCCTAGGGTACTGAGCCCCACCGCCACGACAAGGCCTGATCCATGGTGGGGATGTAGTGTCTATCCTGAGGCATAAGATGTTTAGTCTCGGTGCCAGTAATTACACTGCCTGTCCTGCCCTTCTCTTCGAAACACAGCAAAGCTGTTTGACGCGAGCAACAAGCAATATGGAGGTACTCATGCAGACGGGAGTGTGTTACAAGCGCCTCCTCCCAGCGCCGGTAAGTAAACGATGAAAGTATTTTATTCATGTAATACATTACTTAAGATCTTTTTAAATTGTAAAATGCTTATTTCGAATACTTACATATTTTATTTTAGACTAAAGTGGCGAATAGATGAATTTTTAATCGTTACATTTGAATGTCAAAGAAAATAGTTTCAATTAAAAACTTGGCTGATTTCTGTGCTGTCTAAATTAACACCGACAAAATGTATCTACTACAGACAAAAATAGTAAATGACTATAAAATAGTAAATGACTATAAAATAGTAAATGACTATAAAACAGTAAATGACTATAAAATAGTAAATGACTATAAAATAGTAAATGACTATAAAATAGTAAATGACTATAAAACAGTAAATGACTACAAAATAGTAAATGACTATAAAATAGTAAATGACTATAAAATATAACAAATTATAATTGGTTACGGTTATAATGTCAGGCCTTTATCAATAAAAGCCCAAGACAATTTTATATATTTTTATTTTAACCCAAATTAATTACAGATATTTGTAAGAGGTAGTGCCATGCTGCTTTGCAGCCGTATTGAGCCGGTACGACCAGGATGGTACCACTCGCTCACATAATACCGGTGTCAAGTGACAGCTAAAGTGTCAGTGACAGTAATTTTAAGCCTTTTCTGCCGAAATAAACGAAACTATGAAATTTGAAATTTAAAACAAGCTGGATAGTAAAAAATAACCGGAATAGAGCTGTTATATGTTTTGTATGAAAACAAATTCGCCGGTTCTGCGCTCTGACTGACTGGCCAACTGATGGCCATTGATAGATGATTGGTCAATATGACTTACATACAGATCACTGGTTGGTTGAATTAATATTAAGTCAGTGAAAAATCACTGACCAGTTTCGGAATTGTATAACTCACATTACTATTCTATTCGATTATAATATGCTTGATCCATACGAGACTAAGGCAGTCGCACAAATTGTCACCAGCAGAGCGAGGGAAATGCACATGCAATGAAGAGAAGAGCATTGTGCAATGGGAGCATTGCACAATGCTCTTCTATTAAAAAAGATGTTATTTTTTATATAAGAGGAAGCAAACGGGGAGTCGGTTCACCTGATGAGGTAAGTGATAAGCGACATCCGCAGACACCCGCTACATCATTAGCAGGCACGTTGCCGGCCTTTCAAATATGAGTATGCTCATTTCTTGAAGATCCCTAAATCGTATCATTTCGGAAATACCGTGGCAGTAGATTCCATATAGATGTAATGCGAGGCAGGAAATGGCGTAAAAAACGGGCTGTTGTAGATTTCCGGACATCGAAGTGGTGGGGGTGAAATTCTCGATGTACGGTGGGGGAAGTGTGCTTCAAGTATTCGTCTGAACAATGTAGTGGTAAATGCGGAAGAAGATGCAAAGTGATCCGACTTTTCTACGCAGCGCCAAAGAATCATGTTGATGAGAATCTTGTTATCGATTCGAACCACTCGGCGTTCAACGCGGTCTCTCCCTTCAGTAGAAATATGCAGTATATTTGTACTCACGCAGATACACGGCATAAGCCCTACCTCTTACCGATGTCTCGCAATACTGTTTGGGTCTTATGAAAAAAATCCATTATCAACTATTCTTGTCTCAAGCAGGCTTTTAACGATGCATCTAAAATACTTACCATATACTTATACACCGCGAAGGGCACGTATTCCAGCATGACGCAGACATCAGCGACGGCCAGCCACTTGAGCAACCGATTGATGGGCGCCGCGGCCAGGTCCCGCCGCGTCAGCACAGCTACGTTCAGCGCGTTGGCCAGGCTGCCGAAGAAGCAAACCTGTAACAATACACCAATTTAATAAATGATTGACAATTAACCACGACGGCACAGCCTTAAATACTAGGCTAAGTAAGCTATTTTCAAAGTCACCTATGGTATTTCCCAACAAATACGACTTCCTTTATGAAAAGAGCATACATATTTGAAAGGCCGGCAACGCACCAGCTAATTATTAGGTGTAACGGTGGTCGTTGATCATTTACCACTATTTTTTCTTTTACGCCGGGAAATGCTCTAAGGCGTCCCGCTGGGGATGGCGGACTGTCCAGGCGGGTGGGACTCGCTGCGCCCGAAAGATGGTAAGTGGACGCAGCTCTACCCACTAAAATCCGGCGAGTGCCACCAATGCCGCCTTTGGTGAGGCGCCCCGGATCTATTGCGCAAACAGTGCACCTCGACGGCTAGTCAATCCCCCAAGGGACCGACACAACCTCTACAGAGGGGTCGTCTCGCACCACAGAACAACCCCTCCCAACGTCGGGACAGTGAAATGGGGTGAGATTCCCATCCTCGCCCCTTGTCCCCTATTCTTATAAAAGGGATACTAAGAGCAGCACCCACGGTTCAATTTGTTTCGCCCAAAATGCTGGGTTCACCTTAAGCTACTGAGCCCCACCACCACTACAAGGCTTGAACCTTGGTGGGGTGATCATTCACCACTAGGTGACTGTAAGTTTGCCCTTCTTCAATAAAAAAGTCAATAATTTTTGTTCAAGACTGTACTCGGAAAGAAGATTATTATTAACTGATTCTACTACCGGCTAAATCTGGATTAGCTTGAACCGTTGTTGATAATAACCGGCGTTACAAACTCAGTGGCACTAATCTTTGAATTGGTATACAATAACTTAAGCCACAAGAATATCATAAGCCTATAGGCAAACGCGTTATTCGCAAATGTATTCTAAATAAAATCATAATATATATATATATATATATATTATCCAACAAATGCTTCATAGTTTTCTTGAAGCGCATCAGCGCGCATCTCTATTCGTATTCATAAAATGTTAAAAATCTCTTCAACTCTCTCTTATGTAGGTACTTATTAATTAAATCCAACATTGTAAGCACATTCATTCATTTTTCTGTAAATATAGCATTTTCAATTTTCATTCAATCTGAATGTGAATGGATTCAACGCCTCAAAAACACTGGCACGAAGCTTTTACAAAAAACGAGTGTCTTTGATCTGGTGATCTGCCATAGACAAACTGACACGTGTAGATAGATAGATAGATAGATAGATAAAAACTTTATTCACAATTCCACATTTATATCAATATGTATCAAATGGTTGGTATATTTTTAGAGTTCCGTATCCAGAGGGTATTACGGAACCAGTTTAGGTTCTTTTCGATCTTAATCGTTACTTCGGTGTCCGTCTGGCACAGGGCAGTTTTTTTAAATGTGCATTATTTTATTATAACAAGAAACGCATTTTTTTCAAAGTTATGTACTTAGTTATTTACTGAACAGTACCAACTTATAAAAGTAGAAAAAATAAGTATTTAATTTTTGTGTGGCACGGAACCCTTTGAGTGAGTCACAGTTGCAATTAGAATTTTTTAAATCTTGTTTTATCTAGTTACCTATTAGTTATTATATGGATTTTACGATTAAAATATATTTTAGAAAGAGTTAAAATAACCTGTATTTTTTATATTGGATCATAAAAATTGCCTTTACCCATTATATTTATAATGGGTAAAGGCAATTAAATATAAAAAAATAAAAAATATAATATAAATATAATTATATTTATAACATAAATGTATGAGAAAAATAGCATAATTGCCTTTACATATTTACTCTAATAAAAGCTAGCAAAAGTCTCGACCTAAAAAGTCTAAGAACATGTCAAAGAGCGTTTATTTATTCATTCACGTTGTAAAATTATAAAAATGTTATTTCAATTTCTTAGAAATAACATTTGGAAATAGAGCAACAAAAAGTTTTGATCTAATTTGAATCCAGACACTTTATACATATGCAATTTATGTTTGTGTGTTTGAAAATATTTATTTACAGTAATCGGAAAACATAATTTCTACACAATATTTTATTTCTATATGACAGTTTGTTTTGTGTATACCTTGTTAACTCGCACCAGCATATTCCAAGCGTCTCGCGAAAATAAAACAATGCTAAGAAATACAAAAATTTTATGAAAAGCAAATTGATAGTTAGCACATATCTGAAGAAACAACATTCAAATCACTGAACCGCAATTTTATAAGTCACTAGCTTTTGCCCGCAGCTTAGCCTGCGTTAACTTACATTTACAACCGTCTCCTGATTGATGATGATTATTTCTATAGCTTAAGCCAGTGTAATTACGTAAATTAGTATCTGTAGAGACTCAACTTTACTTTGAGAATGTTTATACGCGTCACCGCCGTTTCATCTGCGTAGTTCCCGTTCCCATGAGATTTTTTCAGGATAAAACTGTCCTATCATCTGTTCTGGGTCTCAAACTATATCCATTCCAAATTTCATTTGGATAGTTTCGGTTGTTAGACTAAACGTTAGTTTGTTCAAATAGTGACATTTTCTTACTTAGAGAATTTTTATAGATCAGAACTTCTAAACAAAAAGTCTGATCCAAATAATTTGAATTCTGAAATGAAATTTACACATAGATAACGAATCTAATTTGTTAAAAATTCAAATGGATAAGGATTAATATTCTGATACCAATTTCACCACTATTAGATTCCACCCATATTTGAACTTAAAAATTTAATCAATAATTGTTATTGTCGCTTTACTATAATAGTTAGGTTATACGATCGCGGCCTTATTGTGACTTATTATGAATACTATAATTAATATAAGGAACATTATGTTATAAATCGTTAATAGTTTTCGCAGCACACACGAAATAACGACTTTTATCGGCAAAATTTTGATTTGGAACCTTGGGTTACATTATTCCAATTTAAATAGGGATTAAAAAAAATATAATATAGCCTATGCCATTCCTGAATAGTGTAGCAAACGGTTAGTGAAAAGAAAAGTGCGTACGTACAAAGTAAACATGTCAGAAGTGAAACTTATTTGGCTAACTAATTTTTTAATGTCGTTTATATTTATACTAATCTAAATCTTAAAATTTCCGAGACTTGCGATACGACGTTCGCTCTATCTCACTCTCTCTCGATCTTTCTCACTCGCTTGCTCCCTACTCTCACTTTATGGCTTCATGCTACGTTCGCCCTTTCTCACTCTCAGTTTCAATCACTCTCTCCCTCTTCTTGGCCAAAAACGTTGCACATTTTCGTGATGTTTCATCCGTAAAAAAATTACCCTCATGCACGCAAAGAAGTATCACTTCAAAGTTTTTTATGAGTGGATCAGTACTTCCGAAGATTACCCCCTAGAAACATACAAAGATAAAATCTTTACCTGTTTATAATATTGGTATAGATAATATTACCTTTCATTCCTTTTTTTATTCTTTATTTATAAAGCTATATAAGGCTAAGCCAGTTTTAGCTTTAACCTTTCATTCCTTGTATGATTAATTTGTGCAATATATTCTCTCACAGAATTTGCCTAGGGAAGTACTATCTAAATAACTTATATTACTATCTACTGAACCGTAACGAGTT
Source organism: Helleia helle (assembly GCA_963853865.1). Classification (NCBI taxonomy): domain Eukaryota; kingdom Metazoa; phylum Arthropoda; class Insecta; order Lepidoptera; family Lycaenidae; genus Helleia; species Helleia helle. The sequence continues at coordinate 8,215,064 of OY971433.1, read as the reverse complement.
ACGCTACGGGCTTTAAGCTTGTAGTACCTATCATAGTATACTTTCTCAATATTCCCCCTACAATGTTTCTCCGGAAAATTTTAAACAATCATTTGCAGGGATGCACCGGATGCATGAGGTTAAACATTAATAAATGAAATTGTTTGGCTTTATATAATATGATGACGTTATTTCAGTTTATATTAACCATAATCATTCATCATGTAAGAAAAGTATGTTGGTATGTTTATGTGAAATTTAGGAACTGAATTTTGAATTAAATGCATTCGGTTGATTTTTCCAAAATTTCATAAAACTTGGGCTTTTATCGTCAGCCTCTATTCATCCACTGCTGAATATATCCTCCCTCAATGAACGCCAAGACGGCCGATCCCTCGCCGCTCGCAACCAACACGGAGATCGGAATTGGCTTTAGCTTTAGTAAAATAAAAGTATATATGTAAATATATTATTTTTAAAAAGGCGTCGGCAGTTGAAATGTTCTTTGTTATTCTTATTAAAATGGATTTATTTGAATATATTCTCTTCTTCTGCGTAGCGTTTTCCCAACCATGTTGATACCACTATTTTAATTGGAACTGCTTATCTGACCTCTACAACCCAGCAACTGGGTAATACAATAAATATAACCCGTGGTAAAACTGGAGGCCAGACTTTCGCACTTCTGACAAGCAGTAACGACTATCAAAGATCCACGAATGATAGCCGGGACCAATGGCTTAACGTGCTTTCCGAGGCACAGAAGAGTCTCCGTATGTAAAGATGGTCACCAATCCACGGACCAGCCCCGGCCAGCGTTACCTGATGAATCGATCCGTCGGCTGTTATTGACACGATTAATATATTCTATAATATGAGTATATTGATTTATAGATTTGACGTTCTAAATGTATGGGGTAGGTAATAAATAAAATACTTATCGTAATTTATGAAGTGATAAAATAAGTGACGTCATTACAAAATGGCTGCGGCTGAAAGATGGCGGATTATTGGTCCAACCCTTTAAAAGTCATCAATCAAGTGATCAATCATCATATTATTAACGCGGTTACTAAATAAAAGCAAGTATATATTTATTCGTTTTTTGACGTGACAACGTCTTATAATTCGATGGAGCCGGCTGCACGAACGAAAAAAAAATAACGCATGCGGCGTTACCACGCTCTGAGGCGTTCCATTTTCTTATGACGTTGTCACGTTCAACTATCGTCAGTAAACCGACTTTACAGACAACCGATTTTTTTTTATAGTATAAGAGGGCAAACGAGAAGTCAAAGCTTTAGAGTACCGACGTTACCAGAGATTATGCAGATATGTTACCCTCCTTTTCCGTATCCCCTAATAGGCCCTCGGAAACTCACAAACCGCACAAAACGCGACAGGTCACAGCATACATTGTCACATTGTCAGTATCATGTTAGCGAGAGGTACCACCCCAGTCGTGCCGGCCCAATTCGGCTGCAAAGCAGCATGGCGCTGCCTCTTACTAATTGTATACAAAGCTTGATTTCATTTAATATTCGTTTTAATATCTGTGTCAACCTTTTTTGTTGATTTTTCTGTTGATGTGTAACTTATAACATTAAACTTTAAAGCAATAATGTAGACATTTTCAATATATTATTATTATATAGTCTACATTAAATTTATCAACTCGTACACAATTTCATATACAATATAGTGTGTTTGAGAAATAAGGTAAGTATATAGATGTTCCATTTTTCCTTTAACATATTTTGTCGATTGACTCGTGTCATATAATACCTTGGCTGGCGTCTAGTGATGTATGTAGCGCTTTAAATGTTCATATAAAGGCATGCTAAGTCATGCATGATAAAATACCAGTCAATTTATACGCGAAACGCTTTAGTACAAATTCAATGTCAATCTTCGTTATTACAGTATAAAAGGAAATCCCTAGCGCGTATGTCGGTCTGCATGGAATCGATCGACGGATTCGGATGCGGTGATTCGGGTGCGGTTTACCCTTTACGTCGTTATATTGTATATTTCTCAAGAAGGTTTTAAAATCAATTGAAATTATCTCCTATAGTAAGTAAAAATCGATAGCGCACTCTCTTAAGACATGCAGTTTAAACCTGCAATAATTAGTTTCAAAATTTTGTGTGTATGCATGATGTTTATAAATAAAATATAAATCACAGTTTGATTTCTATCCTGTTCACATTTTCAAAACACAGTGAAGATACTTTGCAGAAGAAATAAAAATAATTATGTTCTTTATGAAATTCATAAAATTTAAGGTAAAGCTTATTTTATAGTACTTTCCATGGAAATAAGGTAAATCAAAATCAAGGATTATAAAATAAAATTCTAATATCAGATTATGAAAGGAAAAAAATGTTTTTTTTTTTAAATAAAATTATATTTATTCTTTAAGCTATACTGATATCATATTCTTCCAAAGATTCTTCTATATTACGTTTCTAAATATTAAAGCATTTTCTTAAGAAGTGTCAATGAACTTTTGATTAGAATCATAGATTTATTATGTTTCCGAACCGATACGACTTAGGGACCTTCAAGAAAAGAGCATACTCACATCTAAAAGGCCGGCAACACACCTGCTGATCTCCTGGTATAGCGGGTGTCTGTGGATGTCGCTATTCACTTACCATTAGGTGAACCGACTGTCCGTTTGCCCCCTCTTCTATAAAAAAAAAAGAATATTTTTTCTACGCAAAAAGATCCACGAAGCTTGGGAGCGAGAAATCCTAATCAAGTACAAACCAGCCGAGAGAAAAAGAGACAGTGAATAAAGCACCGATATGTCACTGTTTTTGCGAGTAAATAAGAGGCCATAGCGCCCCAGACTGTTTTACGTCGCGGTGTATTTTGTGAATTTTCCTATTTTTCGTGCGATAAAAATTGAAAATATTAAATCTGCAACTATGGCGTCATGTTCTGTGAGTGACGTGATGTTACAAGACGAAATAACGCTCACAAGCTCACAATAACCCAAAAAGATACACTACACTCACACATGTATACCTATGTATTTTTTGTTTGTCACGTCCCCGAGCCGCCATTGTGTATCTCGTACATCCTAAATCTATGATTAGAATATTCAAGGCTGTGTAATAATGTGTAAAAACGAGTCCACTGAGTATAGTATGCGTGATTTAACTTACACGGATTGAAGTTAGTAAAAGTGACGAGACAATAATATATTTGTTTTCTTTACATTGTCAACTTATTACGTACAGTATCATCGAGCATATAACCGGATAGAGAAGTAATGTGAGGCATAAAATTCCGAAAGTGATCAGTGATTTGTCACTGACATAATAGTAATTCAACCAACCAGTGATCTGTATGTACGTCCCATATTTCATACAAAACACATAACATTACCGCTCTATTCCTATTATATGCTCGATGATATACAGCATTAACGACTGACACAAATTGAATTATCACAGGCTAACATAGTAGAGCTTAACTACGTCTGATAAACTTAAGAAATATGGCAGGGGAAAGACAATACCTAAAACTTTTATTATTTACAGGAGTTGGTGACTGTTATGCGTACAAACAATATGCGACAAGTTAATAGCCAGGGTATAAATAAAATATGTAGTATCGTTTTAGGATAAACCTATACAAAACAAATGGGACATAACATTTCCCCTGGACACATGATATGGCTTTAGAGAAATATAAAAATAGATCCCGTGTATTATAGACTACGTAATATGACTTCCTCTTGTTATTTTATTTTGACTGTTAAGGATCAAACAAGTAAAAACATTCACGCGAAACTAAACAAAATCTGCGAGTAGAACACGTAGTAGGGAGTAAATTTTAGCAAAACATTCGAGAATCGAGATCTAAGTTAATGAAAGAACAATATTAAAGAAATTGTATCTTGAAGCAATTTTAAATACTGTGCGAAATTAGTAAATATACAAAGTAAATAGTAAATATACATTATTAAATATAAAAAGTAGTAAATTCTCATAAGTATGTATTCATATTTTTCACCGACTTCAAAAAAAAGAGGAGGTTCTCAATTCGTCTGTATGTTTTTTTTTTGTATGTATGTGACACGATATCTCCGCCGTTTGTGAATGGATTTTGATGGTTATTTTTTTGTTTGAAAGTTGGTGCTTCTAATTTGTTCCCATATTAATTTTATTAAGATCTGACAAGCCGTTTTTTAGTTATTCCCAATAATGCCTATTTGGTTGGTTCCTTTTACCTCGACGATATGCTGATGTGCTCATTTTAGTACTTTTCGATGTAACAATTGTATAAGATGCTTTGGTAGCACACCATAGTATGTCGCGGTCATCGTAATCATCGTCATCATCATCTTCGTCCTTTATCAGTCCACTGCTGAACATAGGCCTCCTTCAATGAACGCCAAGACGACGAATTTCGGAATCACTAAAAATTAAGAAATAAAATTGTTTTACAAAAAATTAAAACCGACTTCAAAAATTCTAAACTAAAAAGTAATAAAATAACTGTGTTTCTTTAATTTTTGTGCTTACAACAAACTTACTAATGTACAAACTTTGCGTTTACCACGTCATTATAGTTTATTTTTGAGCCGGTGTCAGCCAACGTAGGTAGGTAGGTAATGTACAGCAACAAATACGACACCGACTCCAAAAGTAAACTAGGCGGTGCGTTGGTGGAATGTGCAACGACGTCACCAGGGTGACAGCACGTCAGCGTCAGCCAAGGACAACCGGTCGTCGGCTAGCACTGAGGCAGGCGCGGCCGCCCAGGTGCTGCCGCGAGAAGCCTTGCAAGGTCTCACTAACGCAGCGTACTTTTCTTTTTTTTTTCTTTAACGCCGGGAAATGCTCTGAGGCATCCCGCGGGAGAGTGGGTCTCCCCACGCGGGTATGTGTTACTCGCTGCGCCCGACAGCTGGTAAATGGACGCAGCTCTACCCACTAAAACCCGGCGAGTGCCACCAATGCCGCCTCTGGTAAGGTGCCCCGGATCTAGAAAACAAACAGGGCACCTCGAGGGGTTGTCCCGCACCACAGAACAACCCCTTCCAACGTCGGGACATTACAATGGAGTGAGGTTCCCATCGTCACCCCTTGCCCCCTGCTCTTCTGTCCCCTCTTCTTATAAGAGGGGTACAAAGAGCCCCCTCGGCCCAATTAGCTTCACCCAAGGTGCACCGCTCACCCTAGGTTACTGGGCCCCACCGCCACGACAAGGTCTGAACCATGGTTAGGAACGCAGCGTACTAGTTTAGTGTCAGTGACCAGTGTTTAAGGGTAAAACCAGAGCATAGTGGCACCAATGAGTGCAATTGTGCAGTGAAATCAAGTGTAAGTGTTTTAAATGAAAGGGTGGAAAATAAATCTACATCCCCCATAGTGTGTAAACATCAATTCAGTGACTACCATAGTTCATAATTCTAGGGACATTAGAGTGTAGATAAGATAATACGTGGGTAACACTGAAAATGTTTAGAACTGGCCAGTTAGAAACATTGAAAATGAAAACTTTTTTGAATTTCAATTTCAGAACTCTTTGGTAAACTAATGTAGTATATTGCATTCATTTGTCATTTGTTTTTGTGAATTGGCGGCAAATCTAAAACTCTTGTTACACGTGAAAATGAACATAACGCGAGAAAATTTTCGGTCAATGATTTATTATGACTTTCGTTGTGGGCTTACTCAACAACAAAGCTATGATAGGCTGCGATTAGCATTTTTTAATGAAGCCCCATCTCGTGCCACTATTTACAATTGGTTTAACGAGTTTAAGCGTGGACGTAGCAATCTCAGTGATGATCCGCGTGAGGGACGTCCTTTAACAGCGACTACTGAAGATAACATCAGTGCTGTGCGACGCATGATAGAGGAAGATAAGAGAGTGACCTATCAGCAGATACGGGCAAGCCTAGGAATTGGTATGAGTCAAGTTCAAAAAATATTACACGAACATTTAGGCGTCAGGAAGCTTTGTAACAGATGGATTCCCCATACTATAACCGACGACCAGAAACGCCTCCGCATGGACTGGTGTCGCCAAATGTTAGATAAGTTCAACGGCGGTAACTCAAATGCTGTATTTGACATCATCACAGGTGATGAAAGCTGGATATATTGCTACGAACCCGAAACCAAAAGACAATCAGCTCAGTGGGTGTTTCCTTTCGAGGATCGGCCAAGGTAAAGAAAGGAAGAAGTCAAGGAAAAAAGATGATTGCCTCATTCTTTGGTCGGAAAGGTCAGTTCGCGACAGTTGTGCTAGAAGATGGAAGGACAGTTACTGCAGACTGGTATGTCAATCGCTGTTTGTCTGTTGTCTTGGAAAAAATTCGACAGCAGCGCCCTCGAAGCAGGATCCTCCTTCACCACGACAATGCTTCAGCGCACTCCGCAAAACGGACTGTTGAATATTTGACTATGGCAGGTGTCGAGATAATGAGTCATCCGCCTTCCAGTCCTGACCTGGCGCCCTGCGACTTTCATTTATTCCCAAGAACTAAAGATAAAATTCGAGGTATTCGCTTTACGAGCCCTGAAGATGCGGTGAAAGCGTACGAAAATGCCATAGAAGAGATTCCTAAGGAAGAATGGGCCCACTGCTTTTCTCAGTGGTTCCATCGAATGCGACGATGTGTAGAAAGAAACGGAGATTACTTCGAAAAACAATAAAAGTATTGGCAACTTTCTACATTAAGCCGTTTTTCATTTTCTAAATATTTTCACTGTTACCTAGGTATAGTCGATCACCTTGTCTCACTATCACTCACCATCATACTCCTTATCACCAGCCAGCTGCAATTACTCTCTCGTGGTGGCAGCATCGTGATACGCAGTATCAGTGCTTTACGCCGATAATGCGGATTAGTTAATTCATATTTAATTATATTGTTCAGTACTCGTCCAATAGCAGATTGAGACTGGTGCTCTCACAACCATACCATTCTAGATCAAGTGAAGTTAAATAAACCACACGTTTTACTTAACTTGATCGTATTATTTACGAACCAACGTAAATATCCTGTACGGTCACCATAACCATACAGTAAACTCGAAACGTCCAGTTCTTTAGATTATGGCTTAGCGCCTATAATTATAACAGTTGTAGGTAAATATTGTATAAAAAGATCAAATTTTATTAGAAATATTTTTAGCGGTTTAAAAAAGTTTTAGTTCGGAATATGTTTACCTACTAGAAATAACAACAAAAAGGCCAAGTAAAGAAATTCTCGTAAAAATGTATTTTTGTGCCTTATTTCTGGCTGTGTTATTTTTGGTTAGTTTAGAAGTTTCTAGATATATACAAAATAAATAAAATAATAAATCCTAAATTTGAATAGCAAAAAGTAAAACTTTACCCTTACTAGAATTCACCTTATTAAAGTTTTAAAAAATCATTTCTGTCCGAGCGTATACTTTCAACTATATTAAGAGTCTCAAATGGTCCGAAGTCGGCCCTGAAATATTATTCTTGACTTTCTACTATACTGATGTATGTTTGTATTTATTTATGTTCAACCGTATCGCCTTAACTATTTATCCGCTTGTGATGAATGGAGTGTCAATCGATTCGTTACTACGGTTTAGAGAGGTAAGTAACATTTTTACCCTCTATTAAGGAAGTGATTTTTTTCGTAGTCATATCAAAGTTCGCGCGAAAGCTAGCGTGTCGTGCTAGCGTGCTAGCGGACGGTGCCCAGGTAAATTTCGCCCTTAAAGTATATAAAAAAGCTATAGAGTGCGAGTGTCACATCACTTCATTGTGTCGATCGTAAGCAGTTGCGTTATAGATATTTATCTATAGTACCTCTACCATGAGTTTTTGTTACAAGCGTAAATGACATAACTATAGTAGTTACGTAAAAACGCAACACGAATAAAAACTAAGGTATGGTATAGTTTTCGATTCGTGTTGCGCTACTATAGTTATGTCATGTGCGAACTCATGGTAGAGGTACAGTAAAGCGCTGTGAGAGTGACGTTCCATGCGTAATGCATAAAAAAATATCGATATTTGAAATTAGGAAATTCATCATCATCATCATCAGCCTCTATCCATCCACTGCTGAACATAGGCACCCCTCAATGAACGCCAAGACAGAAATATTATTGCTTCTTTTATTTTGCTTCCGGAAATCATCCTGACAAATTAGCACTTCACATTTTAACATAATAAAAGCAAAATCAAAATTTTTGAAAAAACCGAAGACGGTTAAAAGTCAATTGAAAAATTAAAAACCGTATCAAAACAAATGTTTACTGCATCGCCCCCTGGTAAATTGTAATCGTAACACCTATCTAAGAACATGCACTAATCAAACCCAAACCCATCATTGAAAATCGCATCAAGATTAGAATAGTAGTTTTGGAGAAAAATGGCAACATTGGATTGTTCAAAAACGTTTGCTGCAGTGCCCTATGGTGATTTATCAACGTATTACCAATCTAATAACATGCACCAATCAAATCCGAACCCATCTCTGAAAACCGCATCAAAATCGGACTTACAGTCTTTGAGATAAAATTAATGGCAAAATAGATTTGCACACACAAACTGCCTCTCACCCCAAACGCATATATATACAGTCTCCGTTCCGTCGCGGGTAAAATCAAATATTATTATACATCGCTCGCGGACCTAATGTGACGCGTATTGTTTTGACACTGATTGAATTTTTCCAAGACAATGGTCTATGTTCATACCTGTGCTTACAGTTCATACTTAGTCTACGCGCTCTATCTATTATGTATACTCTAAGGTTCCGCCATTTTTGATTAATGTAAGTATAGTACGCCTGCGACACGTATGTTTCAGCTTTATGTAACTTTTAACTAGGTTTGAGTGATTTTACTTTGTTTCTCGTATATTTCAGCATTTTCGGGGTTGTTTCAGGTATAAGTATGTCACGGTCTAAAATATTAAACGAAGACGATATTTTTAACAATCTTAAACGAGGAGGCCTTGGATGGAGGAAAGACTTGAAACTGCGACATTGAAAAGATCTACGAGAAAATATAAGCCAAATTCTCGTAAAACCTACTACCTAATTCAAATAAAGAAAATCGAAAAAACGTATATACTGTGCTTTTATCCTATAAAGAAGGAGAATCTCAAACATAGTGTGTAAAAAAATGTAAAAAATATGTGTATGTCGAGCACAAGGTTAATACTGGGGATATATGTGTATAGACTGCTTATTAATTCTGATTAGTGTTTGTTCTAATAATAAAAATATAATAAGGTATAATTAGATTAGTGTTTGCTCTAAGAATAAAAATATAATAAATATAATATAATAAGGTTAAAAAATATCCAAAAAATACGTTGAAGTTGATTTTGAAGATGTTAATTTCTTTGTTTCAATTTATGCGTATGTTTTTTCGTTGTAGTAAATGAATGTGATTATGGTTATAATTCATAACAGTCTTGTTTTTTTTTTAGTTTATAAATTCCAAATTTAAATTTCCGCTAAATGATATTTCTAAAATAAGGGCTATTTTTGAATACATAATATTGTAATTTGTGTACGCTTTCAGACGTATATTAAGGCTTTGTGTACGTCCAAAATAGATAAGGTTTCTAGGTTTAAACTTTTTACTAGTTTGTAACTCGACATCGGCGTTGATTGCCATTTTTGAGGTGAAAACGCCAAACCTAATTGTAATAACCTCCTCCTTTTTGTTCAAGTCGGTTAAAAAGTATCAGGAACTATAGACCTATGCTGCATGCAGGCAGAACTCTATTTTTTTCGATTTGGTGCAAAATGATCTGCCAGATGTGTGAAGTCAGCAGATCATTTTGTGGTTTTTTGAAGTGTCATTTTTTAGGTAACCACGCCAGAACTATTTGTAAAAAGTATCAGGAACTATAAAACTATGCTGCATGCGAACAGAACTCCTATAATTTTGTGATCTGCTGGAGAATGATCTGCTAAGTTCACGGGCATCAATGGGGTGAGGTCCTCGCCTCTTGACCTGCTTATTTGCCCCTCTTCTTATAAGAGGGGTACAAAGAGCAGTTCCCTCGGTTCAATTGGCCTCGCCCAAAGTGCTGAGTGCCCCACCACCACGACAAGGCATGAAGCATGGTGGGGGCGACACTCTTATCATTATCTTTTATATTTTTTTATTTACAAACGTGTTCATACTTATGTGCTTACAGAATAAAATTTTCATTTCAGCGCATCCTTTGTGAACTTTTCTTTTTATAATTCATTGTGCTGCAGAGAAAGGGATTTAATAACAACCTCCGCGCGAAAGTTTTATCTCTTAAGTTATTTATACGAAATAACTTCGCTATAATTACGGACTTAGTGATACTAAACGGACGTTTCAAGTATTCTGTCCCTTGCCCTGTTATTTTCTAATTAGAACGTTACAAGGGATTTCCTCCTCACCACCTTTGTGAACGTATTAACTCTAGTTTCCGTTAAAAATGGCTTCATCTAAGTGATTATGTTACCCTGTTTATAATAAAACAATTTTTACGAATTTTATCGCGGTTTATTAAATCAAAATCAAAGTTCATTTTTGTACTAATTTTCAAATCTATTTGCGTCTAAATTTGGATGAGCTAATAAGAAAAGGCACACGGCTAAATTTGTAATGAATTTTATACTAAAATAATGAGGTAATGCTTGTGAATTTGTGTGTAGATTTTCTTTTAATATTAGTTGGATAGGCAAAATGGTAGACGTGACACGTAATGGTAAGTGGTCGACGTCGCCCATGAACATAAACTAGTTTACCTCAAACTAGGCCCAGGCATTTATGTGCTGTCTATCCAGAGACATAATTACACTGCCTATCTTGCCCTTCTCTTCGAAACACAGCAAAACTCTTTCACGGGAGAAACAAGCAAAATGGCGTACCCATTCAGCCGGGAGCGCTGCACAGCGCATCCCTGCCACCGGTAGAAACAAGCAAGATGGTGGTACCCATGCAGCCGGGAGCGAGGCACAGCGCTTCCCTCCCACCGGTAGAAACAAGCAAGATGGTGGTACCCATGCAGCCGGGAGCGAGGCACAGCGCTTCCCTCCCACCGGTTGAAACAAGCAAGATGGTGGTACCCACGCAGCCGGCAGCGCGGTGGCATCCCTGCCACCTGTACCTTCGAAACTAATCATCAGACTTAAAGTCTTTCACATTTGACGCCACGTTTCACTGAGGGACAGACTATAAAGCAAGCATCATTTTTAATTATGTTGTTAATGTGTCACATACAAGTCATATATTTTGGCGTCTCTCACCTTTTTGTCACTAAAACATTAACATCTAAAATATTTTATTATTAGTTTTTACATTGTCACAACACAATTATACACGTATATCGGTAAGTGCCATGCTGCTTTATAGCCGAATTGGGCCGGCACGACCGGGGTTGTACCTCTCGCTCACATAACACCGGCGTTAAGTGATAGCTATATTATTGTCGCGTTTCTGTGCCTCTTTGTTTTTTTGTTGTGTCATAATACATTTAGATGCCTATTGTATTATAGATGACTTACTAGTTTAAAGTGCTTTCTTAATTTACAGAGCTTAAGATTAGATATAAAGATTATAATGAAATAATAATAAAATCTATGGACGCTTTCACATCACGTCAATCTGGTCCCGTGATAAGTTCTCGAAGGACTTGTGTTACGGGTACCAGACAACGGAAATATATTTAATACTTTTATACTATACATATATTTAAGATTTTTATTATATAATACACATATTTAATACACATCCATGACCCAGGAACACAGAAAATATTTTTGTTCCCTGGCGGGATTCGAACCCGCAACCTCCGGCTTGAGCGACAACGTGCTTACCACTGAGCCACAGAGGTCATCGAAATCAAACGAGCCTTTGAAAACACTCCTTATTTTCAAATTTGGTCAATCAACAAATAAGCAAAGCAAATAATTAATCAAACTCACGGCTAAATTTGCGGCCACAAAAATGATTGGTCGGGCAATATCGGTCGTTGGCAAACAATCGAACGGCAAACATGGCTCTAATTGATGTTCCTTCCAATTCATTAACGTCAACTTACATCACCGCGATCATTCATATTATAATAACCTACGTCACTGATATTATGTTATACTGGAGCAGGCTGTTGTCGTACGTACCACAGACAACAGTGCCAACCAACTCTTTCTGTTGGTACAAATTGCACAAAATAATGCAGAGGATGATCAGCCTTTGTATCCACTGGAGTTGGCATTTGTTCAGGATGTTTTTTTTTTGTCATAAGGAGTGTGTGTGTGATGACGCCCAAAGACATCCGTCTTTGGGCGTCGGTAGTCATCTAACTAAAAGTTATGCAGGGGCGTTGCCCTCCTTTTCCCTATCCCCTCAATGGTCCACCGCAAACTCACAAAACGCGCGAAACGCGACAGCATAGCCGTTGCTTTACGCCAGTGTTATGTGAGCAAGAGGTATCACGCCGGTTGTACCGGCCCAATTCAGCTGCAAAAAGCAGCATGACACTACTTCTTACAGGTTTTATTATCAATCTTACAGGATTGCAGGTTTATAATGATATTGGTACAGTACTGAGGTTGTTTCGCCAGTTGTTCAGTGGTCTAGCTTTGAAACGGGTAGTAGAGTTAATTTGACGTTTAATAAAAATATTTGTACTTCTTAGTTTATTTTACAGTATTATTAGAATAGATCTTCAGCCAATGTGTCTGAAATATGTCAGTGTTAGTGGTCAAGACTGGTGGACAAATTGTCTCAGCAAGAAGTCATCAGTCAGAGAACTGAAGTAGTCGATATCGTACGAAGAAATATCGTAAGCAGTAACCGATGTGGATATTTCGTAAAATATTGTACATCCATCGTGACAGACACGTGGAAACAGAGGCAATGAGTCCTTTACGTTAAAAGATCAACGCCTAACGAATGACGCCTAAGATTTTTTCCTAAGATGTAGGGATCATACAAATCGGGTTTGAACTCCGGCCCGACCCATCCCGTCCACTTCATAGAGTCCCTACTTTATTTGAATAACCTCTAGCTCTCTAGACAAGTGACTCGGCGATCTATTTAATCTTAAGTCATGCCACTAAACCTATACCGCCTTATTACAAAAAACTTATCTAGTACCAGGATTAAACCAAGACTGAAAAGTCCAGGTTTGTTACGGTATTAACGTTAGTCCATGGACTAAAATTCATTCTTATTACAAATCGAGGACCAACCGAGGTCTAGGTAGTACCAAAGATCGTCCCTGGTTTAATTGTATCCACAGATTATTGAGCAACATATCATTCATTTTGTTCGTTCAATATTTGATTAGTTCGGTACACCGTTCCTTTTTATGCAAAGCTCGCTAATTTATAATTAAATAGAATGTGGAAAATACATCAATATTTTGATAATAAAATTTATTGTGTTATATAAAATATCTGAAATCTTTACTACTTTGTACTTTGAGGTAGTGTGATTTAAATTCTTGTTTATTACACACAAATATTGTAATATTTCGCTGTTAAGTTGTTTATATAGCTAGCGTATAAGGGAATGAAATACAAAGCGCGCGTAGTTCTAATGTCATCGAAATGTTTATTGTTTAATGTTTAGTTATTGCAATGTAAGTCGAGTTACCAATAGTTACAATACAGCCATTATTGTTCTTTGATTCTAAATAGACGGTATGTTGTTCATAAGAATAGTATAATATTTTTGTTGTGAATTTGTGTGCCACGAACATTACATATGTTGTAAAATGTATCAACAAAAGAAAAAAGGGATGATAATTGGACTTCTCAAGAAAAGGTTAGTGTTTATTTAATCCAAACATACATGAAAAATATCAGAGTTAATTAGAATTATTACATATGATATAAAATAGGTATGTATATCAATGACAAAATACAATACAACAAAATTACAGAAATAGAATGTTAAATTATATAAGGATGTCAGAATAATTATTTTAAATGTTAGTCCAATTCCATAATTTTGTCTACATCGAGTTCATTTAATTACCTTTCAATACAATTAATACGAAAAAACGGAAATTCAACGCATAAGACATCTGATAATTTAAAGTTTTGAGGTTAGTACCGAAGTTAAACTAGGGGTCACGGTGGTCTAACTTTAGTACCATAGATAGTCCTGGTACTAGCGTTAAACTAGTTTTTGTAATAACATTTATATTAGACCATGGTTTAAAGCTGGTATTAAACTCGGTACTATATTTAGTCTTCGTTTTGGAATAAGGCGGATAAAAACCTCTTGCGTTATGTCCCGTGCTAAAAGTATTACGCTGTTAGAATTTATGAGAAAATTTGATTAGGTTACCAAATTTTACCAAGTTTTCTTTCCTTCATCATCATCAACCTGTATTCGTTCAATGCTGGACATGTTTATACAATATATTATAAAGTGTAACAAAGTATGATACGAGTTTGAATTTGTCTAGAATAAAAAAAAACCGACTTCAAAAACTAAATGATAATAAAATAATTGCGTTTATTCAATTTTTGTGCCTACAACTTATAACAGATTTATTGTTACTTTGAAGCCGGTGTCAAATTTGTTGATGTACCTTGGTTGACACCAATTTCAAACAAATCTTTTTTTTTTCAAATCGGTTGGTAAGCGACAGAGGTATGTCCGAACAAAATAAAAAAATAAATCATGTTTTATCTTTCTGTCTGTCTGTCTGTCTGTCTGTTTGTTCCGGCTAATCTCTGAAACGGCCGGACCGATTTTGACGAGACTTTCACCGACAGATAGCTGTAAAAAAGATGTTATAAAGAGTAACTTAGGCTATAAAATAATCATCTTCCCTCCGGATACGGCTGTAAATCTAAGTTAACGCGGGCGAAGCTGCGGGCAACAGCTAGTATAATCCCTTTTTACTAGATTCATATGGATGTATACACGGTACATATACCAAAGTAGCATTTTTTTTTAAATTTTTGTCTGTCTGTCCGTCTGCCTGTCTGTCTATCTGTCTGTTTTTTCCGGCTAATCTCTGAGTAAGAAGTAATTTGGGCTACAAAAATAATCATCATTACTCCGAATATGGTTGTGAATCTTAGCGTGGGCGAAGCTGCAGGCAACAGCTAGTTTTCTAATAAAATCTGAGACAAATCACGTGTTGGTATACGTTAAACGTCACTTTTGACCTGTCCACGCGAACAAGTCGCCGGGGACTAGCCCTTTTTATGTCAGCCTCATGTCATATGCGTAGCTCAACTTGACACACATGACACATAAGTATGTGTGTGTGTGTGTGTGCGTGTCTGTATGTGTGGGCGCGTATTAGTGTGTGATCCTTCACAATTTTGTTTTATATTACTACTAGCTGTTGCCCGCAGCTTTACACGCGTTAACTTAGATTTACAGCCGTACCCAGATTTATGATGATATTTTTATAGCCTAAGTTACTCCTTATAGCGTTTTCCAATAAAAGTCCCATCAAAATCGGCCAAGCTGTTTTAGAGATTAGCCAGAACAAACAGACAGACAGACAAAAATTGTAAAAAATGCTATTTTGGCACACTACGTGTATACGGTACATACATATATGTACCGTATGTCACGTGATTAAAAATGTTGTTAAAGAAAATGTAACCTCAATTATTGTGTCCATATTCTACATGAGTACTGTCCTGCTTATTTTTTAAGCAGTATTGCTGTGGTTCAGGCAAAAAGAGCGAAACAGTTTTGGTTTTAATTAAGTGATTTGAGCAATATCAAATTGAATATAAGAAAAAAACGGCTCGTTTATATTTATGGGCGACGTTAACCACCAGGGCTTGTTTCTGCTTATTTGCATATCCAGCTAACATAACAATGAAGCAATACTCTTTTTGTGAAACCTCATGCAAAATAGGTCAACCCCGGTTGAAGTTATACCACTTACTATCTGGTATAGTGGTGTACACTAATGGTGGTATGCCCACCTCAACAGAAAGATACATCATCATCACCATCATCAGCCTCTATCCGTCCACTGCTGAACACATGCCTCCCTCAATAAACGCCAAGATGGCTGATCCCTTGCCACTCACATCCAACTCGGACCGACACAGAGTACGTCTTCCCACCTGGTTAATGTTCGACCAACACTACGTCTACCTAAACGTGACCTCCAATCTAGAACCTTATTGGCCCATCGGCCATCCGTTCTTCTGAGTGTGTGACCAGCCCACTGCCACTTCAACGAGCTCATTTTTTGCGTGGTATCGACAACCGTAGTTCTCTGGTGGATCTCTTCGTTTCGAATCCTATTTGTCAAAGAAACACCCAGCATAGCACGCTCCATAACACGTTGAGTTACAGCAAACTTACGGACCGGTCGTAAATGTAGAGGCCACGTTTCAGCCCCGTAGGTAACGAATTGATAAACAACGTATAAAGATATATACTTTATATAGAAAGGAATAAAGATTTTATCTTACACCACCATACCTTGATATCATAAAGACAATATGCACGGCATAAAAAATCACCTTTCTTATCTTACTTTTTGTTTTACGTGGCGTTTATCGTCTAGTGTTACGTTAATGTTTATAGCACAATAACCACACCGTTAAAATGTGCTGTAAAAACTCAGAAATGAAGTCTACAAAAATAAAGCTCGTGAAATTGGGGCTCTAAGCTTATTTATAAAGCTCTTACGTCATTTCATGATTACATCATACGCTAAAGTAGCCCTAAAGTTGATATTGCATCATCAACATCATCAACATATCATACTATTAGATCGTATGCTTTTAAATTACCTGGATAGGCAAACTGATAAACTTGCCACCTGATGGTAAGCGATTATCGTCACACATGAACACAAACCATGAGAGTAACCTTGACAATTCATTCATGCATTGCCATCGTTATAAGTGGTCAACAACGCTCATAAACAAAAACTATAGTTAACCTGGAACTAGCCCAGGCAACTCATTCACGTGTTACCTATCCTAAGACGTATGATAAGGTAAGCCTCGGTGTAATTACTCAGCCTGTCTTGCCCTTGTTTCCGTAACACAGCCAACAGGATGGTAGTACCTTTTTGTTCTTTTGCGCCAGGAAATGCTCTTAGTTAACCGCGGGGAGGGGGAATTCCCCAGGCGAATATGTGTGACTCACTGCGCCCGAAAGATGGTAAGGTCAGCTCTACCCACTAAAACCCAGCGAGTGCCACCAATGCCGTCCTTGGTGAGGTGCCCCGGATGTGTTGAGCAACAGGCCATCTTGATGGCTAGTCCCCCGTGGTGGTGTTAGTCCCCCATGGGACCTCGAGGACCTCCCTCCCAGAACAACCCCTCCCAACGTCGGGACAGTGCAATGGGGCGAGGTTTCCATCCTCGCCCTTTATCCCCCTGCTCTTTCGTCCCCTATTTTAATATGAGGGGTACAAAGAGCAGCCCCCTCGGCTTAATTTGCTTCGCCCAAGGTACTGGGTTCACCTTAGGTTACTGAGCCCCACCGCTACGACAAGGCTTGAGCCATTGTGGGGAAGACGTATGTTGTACCTATGCGAACTTATATTTCCACAATCTGACCAATACTGTTTTCAAAAATGCCATGATTGGTGATTCCATTTTTCACATTGTCTTGCATCCAATTTGGATCGGCCATAGCACAGAAAACATAATCCCATGCATTTGGAGGTCGACATATGTTCGTTAAACCTATGACCTAATATGACATTTACTGCAGAGCCTGATTGGCCCATTGCAGCTAATGAGCTTACAGTTCTTCAGCATGTAACAAGCCCATTGCCATTTCAGCGTTATCTTTCCAGTGTCAACCACTTTAATTCTCTATCGCATCACTTTATAGTTCATAATAGGTACTACTCCACCAAAAAAATTAGGCGCATGACAGCAACCGCCCGAACCCCGCCTGTTTTGGTGGAGTATATATCCTTATTAAGATTGCCAATTAATTTCCTTATTATAAAAGTTTGACCAAAGTTAATATTTACATGTTGAAATAATTTAGAAAAATAATGGAATAAACAAGGGAATATTTACAAAGAAAAGTAAATTTGTGTATTCAATGTTTTCTTAATAAAAGTAAAGTGTAAACACGGAAGTTTTATTTTTGTTTTGGATATTTTCATATTGCTTAGACCTTTTCTTTAACGCCGGGAAATGCTCTGAGGCATCCCGCGGGGGAGTGGGTCTCCCGACGCGGGAACGTGGGACTCGCTGCGCCCGAAAGCTGGTAAGTGGACGCAGCTCCCACTAAAACCCGGCGAGTGCCACCAATGCGCCTTTGATGAGTAGCCCCGGATCTAATAAACAAATAGGGCACCTCGATGGCTAGTCAGTCCCCCAACGGACCGACGCCACCTCCACCTAGGAGTTGTCCCGCACCACAGAAAAACCCCTCCCAACGTCGGGACAGTACAATGGGGTAAGGTTCCCATCCTCGCCACTTGCCCCCTGCTCTTTTGTTCCCTCTTCTTATAAGAGGGATACAAAGAGCCCCCTCAGCTCAATTAACTTCGCCCAAGGTGCAGTGGCTCACCCTAGGCTACTGAGCCCCACCGCCACGTTAAGGCCTGAACCGTGGTGGGGAAAAAGTCAGCATATATTATATGCTAATATAATTTTTTTTATAGCATAGCAGGGCAAACCAGTCGTAGCCTTTTCGAAGCCAAAATCACATCCGCACAACAAGAGATTATGCAGATGCGTTGTCTTCCTTTAACTACCTCCAGTAACGCCCCTGTGCTCGTGTCTGGTTCAGGATGGGAATCTGGGCCCAGTATGACATGACGTCGCGACTGCTTAGTAGTGGCCGGGTAGTCCCTCCCTTCGAGGACTAGTCTGGCCTTAGCCGGGGCCAGCCTGTCGATGAGGTGATCCTCTTGCCTGCTGATCGGGGCCCCTTAAAAAAGTGGCTGAAGGCGCTCGCAGTGTTTTTAATTTATAGGTAGGGCACTCCCAGGTGCGAGTCCCACATCAATCTCTGCCCTGGATCAAAATCTGTCCGAGATTCTGGCCACATGCGTAAAAAGTATTAACCCTGCGATAACAAAAAAGGCCGTTGAGCATCTTTTGACATTCAAAGTTAAATCGGTTTCCGTAATTTAGCCTATCAGAGTATTCGAGCATATTACAAAGAAATGTTTTTCTACGATTCTTTTGTAAAGAAAGTCATTGGTAAAAGCTTTTTGTCGCATTTTGTTCGCCGGAATATTTTAAGGCCTCAAATCTCCCGTAGTGAATAAAATCTTTAAAAACCTGTTCCGGTGTCATTTAAGTGACGGTCGCTCTTACTCTTTTATATTTTACTTACATTTTATATATTACTTACATTTTATATATTACTTACATTTTATATATTACTTACATTTTATATATTACTTACATTTTATATATTGCATACTCAGATGAAGTAAAAAAAGGTAGATGACGCACGGCCTTTGATAATACTGAAGCCACAAAACTAAGCTCCTTCATGTAAATACACGCGCTCACGCACACAGATACACCAAAACTAAGCTCATTTTTGTTAGTATCTTACGAGTCGTCGTGCAGTAAGTTTGCCAAAAAAATACCGTTCTGTGTAATTAAATGGAGTTAAAACAATACAAAAGTGACCAAAGAGTCTAAAGAAATATCGTTTCACACATAAATAAACACAAGACTATATTCTTTTAAGATATTTTAACACTATTTTGAGGTTATTCAACATAAATAATATTATTGCCCCGAAATGACGTATCGGAAGAGTGTTGCCAGAAGTTAGTATTTCTAATAGCCCAATAGTGGGTAAGTCAATTGCAGGCAAAGCCATAGCAAAATAATTAAGTACAGAGGTGACATAATTATTATTTTATTATTTGATCGCTATATGACTGAATCGAAATGACCTCGTATAACCTATGTTGTATTTTTTTTGGGACTCACGTACCCACAGCAGGACTATGTATTTAATTATTTATAAATTCAAAGATTTACCATTTAATAAATTTAAAAAAATGTAACAGTGTGGCTTGCAGAGAAATGTTTTTATAATTTAAATGTTTTTTTTAATGGAAAACGACATATTATGTATTTAATTTAAATTGTGTATTGATAAAATGTGACTTTCTAATTACTATTATAATCAATTATTTTGAAACTGTTATTCTCTGACAATGATTTTAAGGACATGTTGTATTTATCAAGTTTATTTAATTGTAACAATTTTTTCCTGTTAATTTATATTAATTGTTTATTTATGTAAAGTTTTATTTTCACACACCATGTTATGGTAGAATGTATAGAACTTGTTTTTTTTTTTAATATCACCTATGTATTTACTACATTCATGGGAATAAATAAATAAATAAAACAATTGTGTCAATAAGATATCTATTGAGACAGTTTATAAAGTGATCCTACACGCCTCCTACATATTCGTAATATTATTGTATTTTATAAAAATATTCACTGTCGCATTCACTTATTACCTATTTTTATTAATATAAAATTTTAAGGGATATTTTAAAAAATGGCAACCCTTCATTTACTCACACATACTTAAAAAAGTGGCTTCACTTTCTTGTTCCAAGTGCGCTATCTACCTTTTTTTACTTCATCTGAGATTGCATATATAAAATGCATATATTTGTTACACATCAGACGTTTGATAATACATCCGACCATCAACACCATTCAATAGAAGACATGCGTCTTACTCGCATATAAACCTTTTGACAGTCAACTTCACTGGCCAAAATATTACTTTGGGCAAAGGACTTGTATCCAGCTCTTAATAAATTTTAAAAAATACAATTCAACCAAAATTAACAATTAGAGGAACGGAGGGAAATATCGGGGAGTGCGGTTGTGTATTTGGTTTCCCGTTAATGAATTGTTATTTTGTTCATTATGAGTGGTTTTCTATATTGTTGGTTTTAAGAACTTAATCTGTATAGAATATTGTGAATGGTTGGCGAATATTGTGTTGGACTGATCTGGGTGAGTGGGGTGGGAAGTGATAGTTGTATGATGAGAACTAGAGTGGCGAAACCACACTCCTTGGGGTTTCCAACAATCTGTCCATATTATAGACTAAATATTGTATTTTAAATGGCTAATATCATAATAGCTAATGCCTTGTAATGAAAAAAAATGAAAAAAAAACTATTAGGTGTATGACAGCGACCGCCCGAACCCTGCCTTCTCCCCGCGTCGTCCGGTCGTTGTCATGCGTCTAATTGTTTTGGTACAAAATGGTACAAAATTGTTTAAGCATTGAGTACCTATAGCATTTAAGCGCTGCCATTAAGGCGAGGATGCAGACCACTACTTACCCCTCTGGGTGATGAGGTGTGGGGCGCCGCGTATGTGGTGGACGCGAGACTTTACGCATTATGACAATGCGGGAATTTTGAATTTTATTACGTATGTCACTCGCCGGAACTATATAGAGGTGTTCATACTTACTATCATTTAATTTTATACCGATTTTGGTATTTATCTATACAGATAAAAAATTGGAGTGCCTGATTGTAATATTAAAATAACCGCTTTTTATTGAATGGATATATATCAAGGGCTTCATAACAAATGAGCGTATACAAAAGTACAGTTTTACAAGAAAGACAAAATAATGAATAAAACAAAACTAGTTGATTGTATAAGGCTGATATTTGGCATTCTTTTTCGACATAACTTACCGTCTGGTAAGACTTTTCAGATTATAGCACGCATAGTTTTTGATAAACGGTAAATCGAATCAGACCAGTAGGTCTGATTCGAAAAATTCTTTCAGCGTTAGATAGTCCATTTACCTTGGAAGGATATATAACACCATGCTATGACTAAAAGGAGTTAAGTTAAGTAAGTTAACGTGGGCGAAGCTGCGGGCAACAGCTAGTATAATATATACCTACAAAAAAACTTAATATGATTTTATTTCAATAATAATTAAAATACTATTTTATAAATGTCTACAAAGAATATCTTAAATTAGATTTCTACATTTAAAGTAATATATTAAGTTCAATGAAAGAAATTAATATAGTTTTCCTGGAATACAACAAAGATATATAGAGAAAATCTCGTCTAGACGTTCGTGTGAATAATTAATGTCCTTCATGTTCAAACTTATTAATTTTAGATACGAATTCGTGACTACACTTGTACGTGAGGAGTTTGCTCATAATTATCACGCTGAGTGTTTAAAGGAAGGGATAAATCACTTGTGAATTACTGATTTCTAAGAGCTTGATTTAGTGTGAATTTATACTCTCTGTTATTAGAGAATAATTATATAATGAAACAATATGATATGTTTTTTTTTCCGGAAGGGCTAGACTTTTCGGCCTGATAGCCTTTAAGCTCAATCGGTACAGTAAGTGAACAGATGGATCACTTAAGAAATATTCGAAAGTATAATATACCCCTTTCGTTTCGGCCCCCCGGTTCATCGCGCGCGCTGCACGGGAGAGCAGGATTTGGACTAGTCAAATCCGATACGGTTGACGAATCTTTTACGGTTGAATTTAACCTATCATTATGAGGGCCGGCCCTCATCCCTCCCTCTGTAGAGGGAAGCGGGCCACGCGCGGTGCCCAAGCAATCTAGCGGTAGCGTAGTGCTACCGCTGTTAGCGCGATCTGGGTTTGTGTCTACTCGTATCGGATTCGATATAATATGTATATCAATATCATAGAGCTAAGGAGCTTTTTGAACGCGTTAATCTCCGAAACTATCTGTCGGGTGTAAATATAATTATGTCCGTTTGCCTCTTCTAAAAAATATAATACAAATTGTATTATATTTTTTAGAAGATTCAAGATCATTTCATATGTAATCCGTTTTATTTATTTCTACTAGAAGAAACTACAGCGAACTAAGTGCTTGTTATAGAAATATACTAACGTTACTTATTTTGGTTAGAGGACATTATAGTTCAGAATAATTATTTAGTCTTAAAAATACATTAAAGCTCTATAACGGTAGCGTGCAATTACACACTGACCACAGAAATCTAAATAATAAGACAATTGCCTTATTATTTAGATTTCTGTGATACTGACTTATACAAAAAAATCTGAATTGCACTGTTTTTTTATTTTTATTTACATGAAACCAATTGCACGTAACTTGTTTCGAGGCCTTCCCACTACTACCACATTTCCACACTATTCTCCCATGTAAATATTGACTATAATGATATTAGCTCTCCGGTGACCGGAATGATGGCGGTTCATCCACCAATTACCTAAGTCCCCGTTCTAATTACCTCTACGCCAATCTCTTTAGCTTATCTCAAATGTGTTATGTAAAATGTAGTTAAAGAGGTAGTGCCGGAGTAAGTAGGTAAGAATTGGGCCGGCACGACCGGGGTGTTACCTCTCGCTCACATAGCACCGGCGTCAAGTGACAGCTATGCTGTCAGGTTTCGTTTCGGCTTGTGAGCTTAGAGTGGCCCATTAAAGATGGGGAGGGATAGGGAAAAGGAGGGCAATGCATCTGCATAGCTTTTGGTTGTGCGGATGTGTATGGGCGTCGGTAGTCACCTGGCTCCGACTGCTCGGTTGCCTTTTTATGTCATAAAAAAAAAACATATCCTCATATTGTACACTCTCTTATTCCTTCTACTACACTCATTAAACGGGGTTCTACTCTGACAATCTACTACTACTCCTGTGTGCTCAAGAGGATAGATAATAATAATAATATCTATGGATGGTTTCACACCACGTCAATCTGGTCCCGTGGTAAGTTCTCGAAGAACTGGTGTTACGGGCACCAGACAACGGAAATATATTTAATACTTTTATACTATACATATATTTAAGATTTTTATTATATAATACACATATTTAATACACATCCATGACCCAGGAACACAGAAAATATTTTTTTGTTCCCTTGCGGGATTCGAACCCGCAACCTCCGGCTTGAGCGCTAATGCGCTTACCACTGAGCTACAGAGGTCATCAAATAGATGTGATTAAAGTTGTCTTTTATTGTGTTTATGGTTATGTCGTTAAAAGGTCTTGTCTTTTTTTTTTTTTTTTTTTATTTTACGCCGGGAAATGCTCTGAGGCATCCCGCGGAGGAGTGGGTCTCCCCACGCGGGTATGTGTTTTACGTCATTATTTCTTAAAAAGTATAAAGAATGGAAAATTCAATCTCATCAGAGCATACAATTGATCATACAACGTACGTATCAGTTTATTTTAAATTGCATTGTGTGTATCAATTTATTAAATTTTACGCAACACAAGTTACAATATTACTCTACAAGTGTAACCCTCGAAGGGTTCTATAAGATGTATGCTTTTCGATATATTAGAGTCCTCCATTACGGATGCTCTGGGGCCTTTTTGTAAACCACTTGCCAAATGATATGGTTCTACCTTTTTTGACTTGATTGAGAGATTTTGAATAACGTCTGATTCGGGAGCCCAATGCTTTTATCAGGAAATTACTCACTCACATTTTGCAGTTTATTTCACAGTCATCAATATGTATATAATAATAATAATCACAGGATACCGAAGAGCTGGCAGCTACCTCGGACAAAGAATTAGTCTAGCAATTCAAAGGGGGAACGCTGCCAGTATCTTCGGGACCTTGCCTAAAGGGACTCCTTTTTATTAATATACTTAAGTTATTATATTATTTAAGGTTTTTAGTTTTAGCTTCTTTGTAATTTATAGGAAAAATATTTTCATTTAATTATTTATAAAATAAAGCTAATGAAATAAAAATAATAATATCTATGGACACTTTAACACCATGTCAATCTGGTCCCGTTCTCGAAGAACTTGTGTTACGAGTACCAGATTTCTTTATAGAAGAGGTGACAAACGGACAGTCAGTTCACCTGATGTTAAGTGAAAGCGATATCCACAGACACTTGCTACATCATTAGCAGGTGCGTTGCCGGCCTTTCAAATATGAGTATGTTTTTTTCTTGAATGTCCAAACAAACTCTTCAGCTTTATAATATTAGTATACATTTTGTGTTTGGTAGTTAATACTTTTGTTATGATTGTTATGTATTTTATATAATTAGAATAATTAAATGTTTTTATTTTACTCTCTTAGTAAACATAAGTATTTAGATAATAATTGTTATCTAAAGTGTGTAACAATGTAATAATCTACCTAAATAAATTTTCTTGTATTCTTCTATTCTATTCTAAAAGTTTGTACGTCTCGGCGTTCATTGAGGGAGATCTATGTTCAGCAGTGGAGGGATAGAGGCTAATGATGATGATGACGATGATGATGTACTTGTAATGCGTTAACGTTTATGACATGGGGATTCTGGAAAACTCAAAAGGTTAGAATTTCCGTATTAACAAGCTAAATAAGCGGATTGGCAATCGAACAGCTACTAAACATAGACGATACTAATATAAGATATTTTTGACAAATATAATATTACGAAATGGCGGCGCTTAAATGCTATACTTAATGCTTAAACAATTTTGTACTACTGTACCAAAACAATTAGACGCATGACAACGACCGGACGACGCGGGGAGAGGGCAGGGTTCGGGCGGTCGCTGTTATACACCTAATAGTTTGTTTTTTTTTTCATTACAAGGCATTAGCTATTATGATATCAGCCATTTAAAATACAATATTTAGTCTATAATATGGACAGATTGTTGGAAACCCCAAGGTGTGTGGTTTCGCCACTCTAGTTCTCATCATACAACTATCACTTCCCATCCCACTCACCCAGATCAGTCCAACACAATATTCGCCAACCATTCACAATATTCTATACAGATTAAGTTCTTAAAACCAACAATATAGAAAACCACTCATAATGAACAAAATAACAATTCATTAACGGGAAACCAAATACACAACCGCACGCCCCGATATTTTCCGCCGTTCCTCTAATTATATTATGTGTAATACACATATTTAGCATCCGTGACCCACGAACACAGAAATTTTTTTGTTCCCTGGCGGGATTCAAACCCGCTAATTCCGGCATGAGCGCCAGCGTGCTAACCATTGAGCCACATAGGCCGACAAGCCATATATTTTCGCGATTGTGCCAGAATAGGCTTTTTGAGTGTTTATTTCTCTATTGTGCTCTGTATAGCTTGAGTAGCTTGATGATCGTAAAAACTGAGAGAGATAAAAAGTTTAAAATATAGATTCGTCTCAATACGTCATTATAGTATCTTGTTTGATTTCTAGCAGGTTGCGCACAGAACGTCTAATTCTGTCTCCTTGCTGTTGCTGTTGTGATTCGGGGCACTTCATTTTAAGAGGTAGTGTCATGCTGCTTTAAAACCGAACTGGGCCGGCACGAACGGGGTGATACCTCTCGCCCACATAATACCAGCGTATAAGTGACAGCTATGCTGACACGTTTCTAGCGGTTTGCCAGTTTCCGGTGGCCCATTGGTGGGGTTAGGGAAAAGGAGAGCAACGCATCTGTATAACTTTTAATTATGCGTAGGGTGTCGGTAGTCACCATAAGGTTCCGACTGCTCGGTTACCTACTCATGACATAAAAAAGGTGGCTGAATGGATATAAGGTATGTAAATAAGGAATGTAAGGTAAGAAGGTAACTAAATTAATTTTCCTACGCAAAAAAGGGTGCGTTTAGAAGCGGTGATTGTGACGGATTGTATGCGAAGCTAACACGGCAATTTCCTTAATATACGGTGATTTATGATGTTCACCGGTTTTCCCGATGAATGGGACGGGGGTGATGGTAAGAATAAGATTTGTGTGCGTGATTATAACATCAGTTTTTTACCTAACACTTTCTTGCTTACACTTAACAAAAAAAGAAAGCAAAATAAGGGCAAAAATCCATAAGGTGGGATGAGATTTTGTGTCTCTAGGTAGGCAACGCACCCCACTGTGGTTCAAGCCTTGTCGTGGCGGTGTAGCTCAGTAGCCTAAGGTATGCCCAGCACCTTGGGCGATGCAAATTGATCCAAAGGAGCTGCTCTTTGTACCCCTCTTATAAGAAGAGGGGACAAGAAGACAAGGGACGAGGATGGGAACTTCACCCCATTATACTGTCCCAACGTTGGGAGGGGTTGTTCTGTGGTGCGGGACAACCCCTCTGTGAAGGGGCACCTCACCAAGGCGGCACTGGTGGCACTCACCGGGTTTTAGTGGGTAGAGCTGCGTCCACTTACCACCTTTCGGCAGCGAGTTTAACATGCAACAGCCCCATAATGAATGGTAAGTGGTCAGCGTCGCCCATTAACCTAAACAAATGAATGAGTTGCCTGGAACTAGTCCAGGCAACTCATTCATGTGATATCCTTATTTTTATTTTACTTTTACGCCGTGAAATGCTCTGAGGCATCCCGACTGGGAACTGGGTCTCCCCAGGTGGGTATGTGGGACTCGCTGCGCCCGAAAGATGGTAAATGGACGCAGCTCTACCCACTAAAACCCGGCGAGTGCCACCAGTGCCGCCTTGGTGAGGTGCCCCGGATCTGTTAAGCTGACAGGGCACCTCGACGGCTAGTCAGTCCCGCAAGGGACCGACGCCACCTCCACAGAGGGGTTGTCCCGCACTACAGAACAACCCCTCCCAACGTAGGGACAGTACAATGGGGTGAGGTTCCCGGTTCCCATCCTCACCCCTTGCCCCCTGCTCTTTTGTCCCCTCTTCTTATAAGAGGAGTACAAAGAGCCCCCTCGGCTCAATTAGCTTCGCCCAAGGTGTTGGGCTCACCCTAGGCTACTGAGCCCCACCGCCACGTCAAGGCCTGAACCACGGCGGGGATTCATGTGATATCCTGAGATATAAGATGTTAAGTCTTCGTGCCAGTTATACACTGGTACTAAGGGTACTTCCGAGACATGGTTACTATAAAGTATCCGAAACG
Source organism: Helleia helle (assembly GCA_963853865.1). NCBI lineage: Eukaryota > Metazoa > Arthropoda > Insecta > Lepidoptera > Lycaenidae > Helleia > Helleia helle. The sequence goes on along the minus strand of OY971433.1, from coordinate 8,187,280 downwards.
TGGGGCATGTGAAAAACATAACAAACGGCGATAAGTTCGTAAAAAGTAGTTACATTATAATGAAAACCCTAGAACCGTAATATCTTTTTAATATTATTCTCGTATTCTTGGTAACAAGTTGATATTTTGCGTAGGTGTTTCCGAACAATAGCTTACAGCGTATTGGAAAAAAATAAAAATCGAATACTTATGAATAGCACAAATTATTTTTTCTTTTACACACGGCTATTTTCATTATGAGTTTTATTTTATAGAAGCAAATGGACAGTCGTTTCACCTGGTGGTAAGTGTTAACCATCCTTGGACACCCTATATCATTAGCAGGTGCGTTGACGGCCCTTCAAATATGAGTATGCTTGAAGTCGTCACAAATAAAATTGAAAAAGTCTGTGATATTAAAAGCGCCTGCTTTAATAGTACCAGTCATATTATAAATGTTAAAGTTTGTGAAGATATTTGCTCCTCTTGAATCGGATTGGAGAGTGCAAGTTTTAAAGTAAAATTAACTCATATTCTTCCTCGCTTCAGATTTTAAAGCAACTTTGTCTTCTACACTAAGTAATTTGGACAAATAGTTTTAAAGTTAAGGCTATAATGCGTTTAGCGGGGCGTGCTGAAAGTTCCCCCGGTAATGAAAGTTTGAATTATTTATGTTTTCTCATTAAAAAAATGTGGATATTTATAATCAATGTTAATATAATAAAGCTGAGAAGTTTGTTTATTTGTTTGTTTGCGTGGTCAATCAAACCAAAAAATCTCCAGAACAGCGAGTCGGATTTGTACAATATTTTTTGTTTAAGACATCCTAATTATTGTAGAAGGTTATACTACTTATTTCAAAAGATTTTATGTCTATTTTAGGGCAGGTGGAAGCGCAGGGAATAACTAACTCGCTGACGGTGCGGCTGTTAGTTTTATTTTAGTCCCCTGACGTTTCGGATATTATAAAGGAACTATGATTATATGAGGCACACAAAAGAGTAAAAATTGTTAAAAAATTATCATATCAACTACGTCAGGCTCTGCGTATATTTGTAGGATCCGTTCCCAAATGGTGTCAACGGAAGCTTGTTGACTTAACTTCCCCCAATTTTTCACAGGATTGTATATTTTGAACAAAGGCAAAGACTTAACATAATGCCAGAGTGCGTATCTATCATAGCTTCTGAAATATCATCTAACAGATAAATAAAGCCGAATTGGGCCAACACGACCGAGGTGGTACCTCTCGCTGACACAACACCGGCGTCAAGTGACAGCTGCTTCGTGCGGTTTGTGAGTTTCCGGTGGCCTAAGGGGGATAGGGAAAAGGAGGGCAACGCATCTGCATACCTTTAGTTGTGCGGATGTCTATGGGCGTCGCTAGTCACCATAAGGCTCCGACTGCTCGGTTGCCTCCTTGTGACATAAAAATGGAATGTTTTTTATCCGAGAAAGCACTAAGTTCCAACGGAAAAGAATAAATTTGTTTAATTATTATTTAGGTATAAAGGAGTTCCTAAAAAATCTAGCTCTAAAATTTACACTGCAGTGCCTAAGTATTAGTTTTTCCTCTTAGATTCCTAGAACGTCTAAGATAGCTTTTTAAATATATTGTATAAAGTTCTTTTTATAAAACTTAAAAGGTTGTTGCTCAACTTCGTAATTTTTAAAGAGCGAACTAAAACAAGGATTTCTTGCGTTCCTCTCAAGAAGAACTTTTTCTTCATTTTTTTTTAGAAATATACTAACTTTTGTGTGAGCTCTATTATTTTAAATTAGATACCAATGAAGTAAAGATATTTTTAGTTTGTTAATGAGAATGTACCATGATCAACATAAAACCTGTCTCGCGGAAATGGCTAAAAGCGTAATGCTTTGTGTTTAGAATTATTCTAATCCCCTGTAATTGAGTTTCATTAATTAATTCATTCATTTAATCATTCGTTCATTCAAACGGTACGAGTAATTTGACTAGAGATACCGGATAAAAGATAAATTCATTTCGTATTTTGACGTGACAACGTCTTATAATGCGGTCCCTAGACGGTAATGCAGCTTGACATGCGTTACGTGCTGCTGTATGAACGCCCATGTTTCATCATGCAGTATTATCAATCATTTTTATCAGTCATTTCTATGTAATACGGTGAGAAGGTCTTCTTTGTTGCTATGGATCAGTATTATTTGTCAAAGGCAGATTCATTTTATCTAGAGATGACAGCTGATATGCTGCGTAAAAAGAAGAGAACAAGACGATGGTCAAAAGAGTGGTACTTGTTAAGGCACCGATTTACGCATGAACATTTACAAAGAGTACTTGCTGATACAGAACCTCATGATTTTAAAAACTTCTTAAGAATGGATGAAACTACGTACGAGCATTTGTTATATTTAATAAGACCTAGAATTGAGAAACAGGATACTGTAATGCGACAGGCAATACCTGCAAGTCAAAGACTTAGTGTGACATTAAGATATCTAGTTTCTGGTATGGATCTAGAGGATTAAAAATTTACTTGTGCAATAGCTCCGTACACACTCGAAGGTATTATAATTGAAACTTGTGAAGCGGTAATAGCAGCACTGAAAGAAAATATCCAGGTAAGAGAATAACTTTATTTACTTACTTATTTTAGAACCAAAAAATAGTATTAGGAAAAAAATTTAAAATGAACTAAAGTCTCGTAAATATGTTGCTAGCCGCATTCCCGTTTCAGCTCCAGTACATTCAGACTCTGTTTCAAAAGATTCCTCTTGTGTAGGCTGGTTAAATGGAGTCGAAACAACCGATGTGTTTGAACCGCTTGGTCCAGGATTATTAATAGGAATCTGCAGCGACGTGCAAGGTTCTTGAATCACATATTGCGTCATAGTGTGTGGCTGGTTTTGTGATGGTGGTGACTGGTAAACTACGTACTGATTAGGAGATGGGATGTTGTCAGTTGGAGACGGAACTGGAGTAAGCGAACCGCGAAGCCCAGTGTTATTACGGGACGGGATTGTTGTACATGAAACATTTTGTGTAGGACGATTAACTGGAGTCGAAACAACCGATGTGTGTGAATCCCTTGGGCGAGGGTTATTTACAGGGGATGGAATAGATACAGTAGGAGATAGGCTGGGCAAGGTACATGGACTAAATATAGGCAATGACTGGGAACTCCCTGACTCAACAGAAGGAATCTTTGAATAGGCCGGAGACAAAGAATGTGTATTTGGAGTTGGTGATATGAAAATAACTCCATCTCGTGTTAATGTTTCCATTTCTGCTTCAAAAAGAACGTCATTTATTATTTTTTCTGCAAACCGTCGTTGAAGGGGGCTTAATCTGTTAAGTTTCATTGCCCAACCTTTCGCAATAATATCGGTGTCACTCTCTGGTTTCTTAAAATAATTCGTGGCTAAAGATAAAAATTCATCGTCTTTGGACTTTTTTTGTTTCTTCCGAGTTGTGTTTGTAATAGGAGAGTTACTCGACCCATTTTCCGCAACCTCCTATAACCGAAAACAAAAAGTGAAATTTATTTATAAGTAAATTAATTTTGTTTTCAGGTTCCTAGATCATCGGAAGAGTGGTGCAGAATTGCCGAAGGATTCCAAAATCGATAGAATTTCCCTCATTGTATAGGCAGTGTTGATGGTAAATATATAAATATTGAGAAGCCAGCTAATTCAGGATCATACTATTATAACTATAAACAACCATATAGAATCGTTCTTATGGCTATAGTAAACTCTAACTATGAATTTATTATGGTTGATGCGGGAGCAAATGGCAAAGTGTCAGATGGCGGCGTTTTAAAAAATACCGAATTCTGGGACAGGTTTTCATCAAACCAACTAAATATTCCACAACCCTCAGAATTACCATCAACAAACCAAACGCTACCCTACGTTCTCATTGGCGACGAGGCATTTCAGCTCACCTCAAATTTTATGAAACCATTTAATCAAGCTGTTTTAACAGACGAGCGCAGAATCTACAATTATAGATTATCTCGAGCACGGATGGTTGTCGAAAATACATTCGGGATTCTAACAACAAGATTTAAAATATTCAAAAGAAATATTACTTCTGCCTCCACAAAAAGTGAGAAAAATTGTACTGGCTTGCTGTCATTTACATAACTTTTTATCAAAAAGAAGAATAAATTATATTAGACGTGACGATGTAGACTTCGAGGATATACAAACTGGAACAATAATTCCGGGGTCTTGGAGAGCAGATACGATAACAACCTTGCCTTTACGAAACTACAGAGGGAATTCAGCAGTGGAAGCAAAAAGAATTCGTGACATTTTTTGTGAATATTTTAATACAATTGGCGCGGTCTCGTGGCAACAAAGATGTTTATCATAAGTAAAACTTTACAATACACGTTACACTCTATTCATTACGTTAGTAAAATAATAATTGATTATATTGATCGTATTATATTATTTTCCCATACACAAGGTCCCTAATCCCAAACTAGACAAAGCCTGTGCTATACCCATATTAGCAGGTAAAAAGTAATACTAACTACACTCTTTTCCATCGAACCCTCAGTCGGTGCAATCTCGATTGAGTCTGTGATAAATAGCATTTCCTGATAATACCACAGTTTCGGTTGATACACTTCATCACTTGCCATTCCAGACTTAAGGCTTTTTTTCATTTCCGAATGTTCTCTGTTAAAATTCTACAGTAAAAGTCTACAGTAAAATCTTTGTCGAATCTTTTCAATGCGTTGGTTATTTTGTTTAATGCCATAGTTTTCTTATTTCTGTCCATGTATATTTTTCTTTTTGAGTCCCATAACTCTGGGCAGTCTTTATACATGGATATTAGTAATAAAACAAATTCCTTTGAATCTGCGCTCGCGTTGATTTCGTCATTATCGTCACGAACCTCGTGCGGTGCCTCATTGACCGTGTCCATCTTGGTTGCCGTTTGCTATCGAAATGAGTTGTTGAATGACATGCCGATCGCAACAAGATCATGCGCGCATATCATGCATGTCTTGCAGGACGAAAAATAAAACGAATTGTCAATCAATGTACAGCACGTAGTTTGCATGTCATTCGCATCAATCAATACAATTAAACGATCATGCATGCATGACAGCACGTAACGCATGTCATGCTGCATTACCGTCTAGGGACCGCTTAATTCGATGGAGCCGGCTGCACGAACGAAAAAACATGACGCATGCGTTACCACGCTCTGAGGCGTTCCATTTTCTTATGACGTTGTCACGTTCAACTATCGTCAGTAAACCGACTTTACAGACAACCAATTTTTAGCTGACTTCAGTCCGAAGTGACAATGTGTTAAAACTACACGGTTATACTTAAAAAAAACGAAAGAGCTGATGATTGAAACAACTGTATCGATTTTCATAAAACTTGTTCTAAAAAAACCACGGTCATATCACACAGCGGTCAAACGTATAGTCGTCTTTACGCTTCAGAGTTAGAAATCCCTGCGATGCTAAGCTAACCTCAGTTCGGAGCTAACTTTCTCATATAAAACTCTTCAAAAAAGTCACTAGAATTTAGAATCGGTAACTCTTTTTATTATGAAACCTAAACAATACGACAGACGTTGTTAGAAACAAGACGAATTTATTTTGATACTATGATGTTGTATAAATCAATTTGTAGAAAGTAATTGTACTCTTGACATTTAATTTTCAAAATTAATGATAATAATAATATCTATGGACGCTTTCACACCACGTCAATCTGGTCCCGTGGTAAGTTCTCGAAGAACTTGTGTTACGGGTGCCAGACAACGGAAATATATTTAATACTTTTATACTATACATATATTTAAGATTTTTTTTATATAATACACATATTTAATACACATCCATGACCCAGGAACACGGAAAATATTTTTGTTCCCTGGCGGGATTCGAACCCGCAATCTCCGGCTTGAGCGCCAACGCGCTCACCACTGAGCCACAGAGGTCGTCAATGCTAGTAATATGTAATTACAATTTAAAGTAGGTATGTAAGTTATTAAAATTTCCACGTTACTGAAACGGAAATGTACGCGGCCAAACTAAGTTTACTGTTACATGCATCGGAAATAAGATGAATTTGAAATGAATTTGAATTCTTAAACAATGTAATTGAGGCCCACATTACTTCATAATATCATATTTCGAGTACCTTGTAAACACCAACCCGATGCCAGGAGGCCGTGTGGCCGCAGACTGCACGGTTGGCAGGGGGCACATCCCACTTTTACAAACCAAAAGTTAGCCAAATGGGCTCACACTAATCCGATGTAGCATTAGGGCCTTCGGGCCGTTAGCATAGATCCATCCGAAAGAAAAAAAACCTTGTAAACGTGAGCGCACTAAGAGAAGTGAAAATTTGCTTCATTAGAACCTATTTGCATTTAGTTCTCTGGCTTCTTTAACTTTTCTCTGATGAAGTCGTTAAAATAAGTTTATATTGTACCTATGCAACAATATGTTATTATAATTCATGAAAATTATTGGCTTTTGTTTCTATAAATAAATAAAACAATTTACTCACAATAAGACTGACGTATCCGTGGATGCTGTTGTACGCGACGATGACGTCACGAAAGTTGCCATCACAGTAGTCACACGTCACCTCCGAGGGTTTGGTCAGGTTCAGCCTCGTCCTCCACCCGTCCACAAGCCTGACCAGTGTGCCAAAGTCCAGGGTATCGTTGTCGTTTTTACTCGACTTCCCCTTTAAGGCCATCAGAAACTTTGCCACGTTGACCTCACTGCCATTGTCATTTTCCTCCGACCCAAGGAGGACCTCCTCGAACAAATTGGACAGGGTCTGCGTTATGTTTGTCATCGTGTTAATGAATCATAGCGGCGACAGGTCCCTGCAACGGAAATGTCTGTTAATATTGTTGGAATTAATTATTTGAGACAAGGAAATGAGATCGTTTTTTGTTGTTTTGTTGATGACAAATGTCATGGGTGATATATGGGTACAGTCATTTGTTCTTGGGATCCTAAATAATATCCTGTAAGAGACAGTTTGGCTGTTTGATGGTAGTTTGTGTAGCGTTAAAGAAAAAAAAACGCTGGAAAATGCTCTGAGGCATCCCGCAGGTTAGTGGGATTCACTGCGCCTGAAAGTTGGTAAGTGGACGCAGCTCTACCCACTAAAACCCGGCGAGTGCCACCGATACCGACCCTGGTGAGGTGCCACGGATCTTTTGAGCAAACAGGGCACCTCGACAGCTAGTCAGTCCCTCAGAGGACCGACGCCACCTCCACAGAGGGGTTGTCCCGCGCCACAGAACAACCCCTCCCAACGTCGGGACAGTACAATGCAGTGAGGTTCCCGTCCTCGCCCCTTGCCCCCTGCTCTTTTGTCCTCTCTAATATCTCTAATATAAAAGGGGTACAAAGAGCCCCCTTGGCTCAATTTGCTTCGCCTAAAGTGCTGGGCTCACCCTAAGCGACTGAAGCCCACCACCACGACAAGGCCTGAACCATGGTGGGGTAGTTTGTGTAGCTTAGGGCATCAAGTCGCGGATTCAAATCCTGCTAAACATAAATTGTTACGAGCTGATATTATGATGACTTCCATTATTTCCCACATAAATTCCCGACGTTTTGGATACTTTAAAACTATCTGATGCGTCTGGAAACTTTGTAATAATATGAAGTATACTGTTGGAAATCCTAATCAAAATGACGTCACACGTGATATTTTTTAATCAAGACTCTAAAAAACAGCTTCACCACTGTAGCAGCAGACTGAACATAGCTTCAGATATTTTTCTCTTTTTTAGAAACTTTTTTCCTTTTTTTTTACGAATCCCTATTGATTTTTCTCATTTCGAATATTCAAAGGCTATTTATAGTAGCTAATATTACGCATCACACTTTCTCGTTGTAATTCTGAGCGAATTTCACACGTGCCTGGTTTTTATAATAATATTATTACAGTTGTCCGCGTAACTTAATAGAAAAATAGTGAGAATTACAGACGAAATTAGTCTTGACCTTAGAAACGTCAAATTAAGTGTCATGTGGCTTGTCACTGTCCCTTTAGGAGTCGCCCGTTCTATCCCGGCAGGAATAATTTGACTTTTTATCATAGTTGGATAATAATAATAATAATAATAATAATAATAATAATAATAAACGTTTATTCAGACTCACATACACACATCGTTATACATATAATTTACAGACAAGACAAGACAACAAAAAAAAATCAAAATAACAAAAAAAAGACTTTGTAGGTGTTACCAATACTGTGTAAATCAATAATTAAATTATAATATGAATATAATACACAGCTAAAAAAAACATAATAAATTTAAGCCTAATGAATATTAGGTACCTACCCACATAAATACCTACAATGATGATAATAACAAAAATATAAAATTATAGGAAACCAGAAGAGATAAAAAAAAAGCACAAATAGGAAAACGGGCAGATGTGCCATCATGGTAAGTGGTCAGAGTCGCCCATGAAGATAAACAAGTAAACCTGTGACTAACCACAAAATGGTAGTACCTACGTACACCGCAAACCTCCCACTAAATCTTTTATTTATTTCCACTAGTTTTTTTTATAGCATGGGAGGGCAAACGAGCAGTCGAAGCTTTAGACTACCGACGCTTATACACATCTGCACAACCAGAAATTATGCAAATGTGTTGCCCTCCTTTTTAACCGACTTCAAAAAGAAGGAGGTTATCAATTCGTCGGAATCTTTTTTTTTTTTTTTTATGTATGTTACCTGATTACTCGAATATGGCTGGACCGATTTGAAAAATTATTTCTTTGTTCTAAAGGGTATACTTCCCAAATGGTCCCATGATAAGGAAACCAGGATCTGATGATGGCATCCTAGAGAAATCGAGGGGAACTTTTGAAAATCATAGGGGTGACTAGTGCGTTTGATATTTTTTTTATAAAGTGTTTTGAAGGACTACAATTTAATGAAGGTCTAAAGTCGATCTGATGCTGGAGCCGAAAGACAGTCGAGGGAACTCCTCGACGATTTATATCAGTAACCTTGTATTTGGGCTTGATTAATTTGTTATGATGAGAACTTTACACTTAGATGGGTTGTGACTGTCATTAAGGGTCTGGTGATGAAGACAAATGACAGTTAAGGGAACTCCTCAACAGTTTACAGTAGCTACCTTGTGTTTGGACTTAATTAATTTAAATTGATGAGAACTTTGCACCCATATGGGGTATAAGCGCCATTATAGGTGTGATGATGGAGACCTTACACAGTCGAGGGGAATCCTCGACGATTTACAGCTTTTATTGGGCTTAGTTCATACGGCTAAATAATATACCAAAATCATGTAATTTTGTTTAATTAATTTAATTTTACTTGTCGTTGTTAAATGAACAAAAAACAACTGTGCTTTGGAAGCGCATCATAGTTTTTCTAGGTCATCATAATATCCATTCTATACCCATATATTGGTGATGGTGATGTTCTATACCTATATATAACTGAATTATTTAATGAATAGCAGCAAATCTGCCGTGATTGTTTTCAATTACATGTATATAAAGTTTTACACAATTCCATTTCGGTTTTTTCATTTGTTATGTAATGATTTAAACCCTTTCTACGTTCATCTCATTAAAACAGCACTATCTAATCTGAGCAACGCGTTTAATAGTTCTACCCATATTTCAGACAAATAAAATCAGTTATCGAATTTTGCAATCACTAAAAATTAAGAAATAAAAAAAATTTAAACAAAAATTAAAACCGACTTCAAAATAAAAAAAAGCTAAAAAGTAATAAAATAATTTCCGTAATGTTTGTGCCTACAATTTATAATCAACTTGTTCTTCTACTATTATACAATCTTTGCATTTACCACGTCATTATTGTTACTTTTGAAGCCGGTGTCGTATTCGTTGATGTACCTACCTCCCTATCTACCTTGGCTGACACCGACTCCAAAAGTAACAATAATGACGTGGTAAATGCAAAGATTGTATATTAGTAGAAGAACAAGTTGATTATAAATTGTAGGCACAAACATTACGGAAATTATTTTATTACTTTTTAGTTTTTTTTAATTTTGAAGTCGGTTTTAACTTTTTTAAGTAAAGTAAAGGTTAAGTAGTTTTAACGTGAAAGCGTAACAAACATCCATGCTTTCACATTTATAATATTAAAGTAAGGATGTACCTACGTAATATATAAAATCTTTTCTGACAATGCCAGTGGATAATATATTTATTTTATATGTACCTACTGCCTACCAGGTAGGTACATATAAAATAAACTAATAAAATAATCTTCAGCTCGTATATATTTACAAAATATATGAATGCCTATTGGATCATGGCCTAGTATAAATTTCTTAAATAATTTATCTTTTAACAAAAAGCAAAATTCAAAGGAGTCGTATTTATTTTTTTCAAAATACATCTTTAAAAACGATTTTTTTTATAACGTTTACAATAAGAATGAACTTCACATATAACATGGTACCGTGTATAGTGACACTCTGGTGATATAGCGGCAATAATTGATGCCATAGTGGTGTTTAATGGCGTTTTTGGTGGCGTTTACAGCGCCAAGAGCAACAATACCGCAGATAACTATGACGACAATGTCGATGATATTTTTAGAAATAAAACTGTACGAAATAGTTACAAAAATACACGAAAGTTCTCGTATCACCTACAGACGACTTTCCAGCGACATTCACTGTTACCAGGGGAATACATTTTTGATATCTAATACCTATTTACTATCTCGACTACACTTGACAACCACTAATTCGCTAATGCTGAACTTTCAACATCATAAGTCCACTTTTGACGTGACAACGTCTTATAATTCGATGGAGCCGGCTGCAAGAACGAAAAAACATGACGCATGCGTTACCACGCTCTGAGGCGTTCCATTTTCTTATGACGTTGTCACGGTCTACTATCGTCAGTAAACCGACTTTACAGACAACCGTTTTTTTTTCTATGTGGCTCAACCACAAGAGAAAAAGAGGTATTTAGCAACAGAAGAAGCAGAGACAAAATGATAAGACGGAGCGAAGCAAGCAAGAATTACGTGTACTGGGTTTACCATCTGACTTTAACATCTTATGTCTCAGGATAGGCAACAAAAATGAGTTGCCTTATTTTTTTATATCGCCGAGAAATCCTTATGGATGCAGCCAGGATCTTCGGGTGGATCTTGACCCAATGTGCCTAACTAAAACCACTGAAAGCGCCTTCAGCCACTTTTTAAGGGTCCCGTATTTGCAGGCAACATGATTACCTCAGTGACAGGCTGGCCCCGCCGAAGATAAATGACTAACCTGGGCTAATTCTAGGTACACTAATTTATGTTCATGGGCGACGTCGACCGTATCCAGGTGGTAAGTCTGCCAGTTTGCCTATCCAAATAACATAAAAAAATCTTACTTTGCTTAGGAAGAACAACAGTGAAATGAGCATCTTCCATTGTATAAGCCTACCTAATCGTAACAGGTATGCTAAAAGGAACATGGGATGGTTGAATCTGCTCTGGACAATGCCAGTGGATATTGATCATTGGGCTCTGGCCAAACCTTACTGGATTATCATCAGTATGCATCCGATTCCTCACTTCGATCACTGCCCATTTTTGCCACAGGCATACCTATGTGAATGAATAGTTACCAAAATAAATAAAATAATAATAATTTATACATACAGATAAATATAATTGGAGTGTCTGTTTGTAATATCAAAATAACCGCTTTTTTTGAATGCATATGGATGTATACACGGAACATATACCAAAATAGCCCTTTTTACAATTTTTTCTGTCTGTCTGTCTGTCTGTTTGTTCCGGCTAATCTCTGAAACGGCTGGGCCGATTTTGATGGGACTTTCACGGGCAGATAGCTGATGTTATAGGGAGTAACTTAGACTATTAAAATAATCATCATCAATCCGGGTACGGCTGTAAATCTAAGTTAACGCGGGCGAAGCTGCGGGCAACAGCTAGTAACAAATAAAACTACTGATCTTTTTCTTGATATCGCAGGGAAATCCTTTATGGATGTAGCAAGAATCTTCAGGTAGATCCTGACTGACCTATGTGCAACCTGAAAGTGTCCCTAAACTATAATCTCTGCGAGGCCTTTAGCCGCTTTGTATGGGTCCTGGAACTGCAGGCAACAGGATCACCTCAGTGACAGGCTGGCCCTGGTGGAGGGCAGTTACTAAGCAGTCCCTATGATGACTGAAGCCCGACAAGAACACAGGGACATTACTGAGGTGCATTAAGCACTCCTGTTCGACGCCCGCGGGAGGGGTACTCGTTGGCGGCCCGTCTCTCACCCGCTCATCGACCTCCTTTTTTTTTTGAAATGCTCTGAGGCATCCCGCCTGGGGAGTGGGTCTCCCCAGGTGGGTATGTGGGACTCGCTGCGCCCGAAAGATGGTAATGAACGCAGCTCTATCCACTAAAACCCGGCGAGTGCCACCAATGCCGCCTTGGTGAGGTGCCCCGGATCTGTTAAGCTAACAGGGCACCTCGACGGCTAGTCAGTCCCGCAAGGGATTGACGCCACCTCTACAGAGGGGTTGTCCCGCACCACAGAACCACCCCTGCAACGTCGGGACAGTACAATGGGGTGAGGTTCCCATCTTCACCCCTTGCCCCCTGCTCTTTTGTCCCCTCTTCTTATAAGAGGGGCACAAAGAGCCCCCTCGGCTCAATTAGCATCGCCCAAGGTACTGGGCTCACCCTAGGCTACTGAGCCCCACCGCCACGTCAAGGCCTGAACCATGGTGGGGACTCATCGACCTCCTTCTGGGACCGGTGATGACACTCCGCAGAGATAAATCCCCTCCGATGACTTATGACAGATCTTGACGCAGCCTCGCCCATCTTGGACACACCACGATAGTGTGCTGAAAACGACAGGTCCTCTGCCACTCTTGTCCAAACTGAACTGGAACACTTCATGAAGTTCTTCGTTCTATCTAGTTGTTCATCGATTCCCTCGTCTTCCTGAATTTTTCACTACAGAACCTTATTGGCCCACCAACACAAACAAGCTTATATAACAAGGAAAACTGTTTATTGTAAAACCTTCTATCACTTCAACATAAAGTTATAATTTGGATGGCAGAATATAGTGACTTGTGACTTTTAGACAAGTGCCGACATGACAACTTCAGCATGTTTCAAAATATATTTCATTTTCTCCATAAAATGCTTACAGCCACATTCTTAAAAGATAAAGACCTTCCACATGAGGATAAAATATTACAAAAGACGGGATCCCGGTTATTTTTTAATTAAGTATATTTTTTTTTAAGGCTTAATGCCTCAAAAGACGGTATATATTATAAATGAAATTATAAACTATAATATTACCACGGACTATCTATATCAGTAGTTCCTGACCAGGGCGGCGGCGCCCCCCTAGTGGGGCGTAGAGGAATGTCAAGGGCCCTTTGCTTAAGCCCAAGGCCCAAGGGCTTGTGTTCAATAGAAAAAATATTTCAATCGTTTTGATAGCGACCTTATGATAGCTCTTGCAAAAACTCACCCTTGAATCGAACAACTGGCCCAGATAATGCAAGCTCAAGTATCTCATTTGTATTTTCACGATACTCTCTAGTACTCTATAATAGGGTTGATAAAAAGTTTTTTTTTGCCCGTTCGCTAATTGGTCTGCCAAGTTCTCAGACCACTGGTCCACACCTTTATTAGATTAAGTTTTGATGAATGATGTTTTAATTTTTGGTTTGCTCCGCAATCGTTAAATTGGTTCTATAGATAAATGATCTAAATGCGAGTTTTATTGTAGGTAAAAAAAATACCCCCCCCCCCCCCCCCGCCCCTCAAAGCACTAAAATTTTTTTTTTGTGACCTGGGGAGGCTGCAGGCATATCGTACTGATTTCGATGAGTAATTAATTTACGTTTAATACCTAATCTAATAATAAGTTTTTGATAAAATTGAGCAATTAAATAGATTAAATAACGAGGAAAGTGATAGTTATTATAATATTAGGTTATACTTTTAGCACTTTCAAGTTTTTTAAATTACTCGGATAATTAAAATCTACTCTATATGTATAGTGCCTACATACTTTATATGCTACGTTTATATCTAAGTAAATAGTGCAGGTAGAAGTTGCATCATGTAAAAAGATTGTGCGACACAAGCCATGACACAATCTTTTAGTTTTTTCAATCGTTACTTGGCACGACTCTTACATCCCTAACATAAATAATTGGCCATTAGGTTGCAGTGCTATTGTATATTTTCCATATACCATGGAAAATAATAAGTTTCTTCAAAAAAGCCTAAAGGAACTATAAAAGTTGCTTAAATCAGACAAATATAACTTTTATTAAACCTCCCAAAAAGTCTGAAATCTAATTCCACGAAATAAATCTGAAAAATATGGCAAATATCTGTATAGTAAGAGTAATAAAATTTATTCGTAATAATAAATCTGTAGTAGTAAAAAGTGCTAGTCATTATACAATTTATAGATTATTATTTTTTATGTCATAAGAAGGCAACCGGGCATTCGGAGCCTTATGGTGACTACCGACGTCCATAGACCAAAACCAAAAGTTATGCAGGTGCGTTGCCCTCCTTTTCCCTTTACCCCCCAATGGGCTACCGGAAACTCACAAACTGAACGAAACGCGACAGCATAGCTGTCACTTGACACCGGTTTTATGTGAGCGAGAGATACCACTGTCGTGCCGGCCCAATGCGGCTGCAAAGCAGCATGGCACTTTCTCTTATTTCCAAAACACTTCAATATTAAAAATAAGAAATTTATGCTAATCAATTATGTAATTCGTTGAAGTAAGTAATAATAATTTATTCAAAAAATGTACGTACATGGTAAATTACAGGTAGGTAATATAAGTACAATTTATACTTATTCTTTAACGTTAACGGTAAAGCCTCAACTAGAATATCCTGTGTTTCAGGCAACAACTAGAGCTTACAAAGTGATGACGTCATGAAGTACATAACAGGCTAGTTTCGAGTGTCCGTAATAAGGCACTAATGAAGCACAATCTGTCCTTTAATGAGATTGGGAAATTCATCTCGAGTATCTGAGTATATCCCATGATAAATGGGGCTGGAAGTCTGACTTGCAGAAGTAAGTGGTTTTTATTGTAATTCAAATGTTATAGAACAATAAGTAGTGGTTTTTAACACTAATAATTGATTAAGGTATAAAAGCGACGATGGTCCAGTGGGTATGGACTCGGTCGACCCTCCTCGTAAGGGGGAACTGCCCGGCCGCCATTAAGCAGGGTAACTGCTTACAACATCGTGTCATACTGGGCCCTAGTTCCCAACCTGAGCCCGACACGAGCACAGAGGCGCTAGTCGAGGCGCCTCCTACGAAAGGGGCACCCAGTTTCGTCGCATACCGGTAAGGCCCGTCAGCGGCTTCCCTTCTCACCCACTCGTCGGCCTCCTTATGGGACATTACTGCATCACAGAAGGAAATCATCGCTGTATCGGATCGTCGTTACCATCGCGGTGATGACGCTCGACAGAGACAAGTCCCATCCGATGACTGATGTCAGCTCGCGATATGGCAGTTGGTAGCCACTTCCAGAACGTATCAATGTCTTAATATAATTTTTCCCTTGTAAAAATACAATAGTTCTTAACAGACTATCGGATGTTGATTGATGTTATTAGATAATCTTCTTTGTGTTCCTCAGATGTCTCTGTCCAGCAGATTAAAGATGATGATGACGTGATATTTAAACTGCAGAAACATTGCTGTAATATATGAAATTCTAGAACACGTTAATGTATGAGAGTATTATTAAAATACTTTATCGTTTGCCGTACATTGAAAGTAAAAGCGCGCTTACATCTGATTTACTGCGCTGAAATTTTAAATTCGCTACTTCCTACGCTTGGAGACACATTTAGTACCGAATTTAATATCTTATGCGAGATAATGATATAAGATAATAAATCAATCATGATTATCAGCTTTTTCCCTCCACAGCCTCTTGCAACTAACGTAAAGCCGGGCGAACCCCACTCACTTGTATCTAGCTAGAATCGGTCACTTTGATAATATTAGGTATTTACCTATGAAATTGCCGTTTTATATAAAAAAAATTAAACGCAGTGGCAGTTTATTGATGCCCTTCTTAAAGAAATCAGCTGGACAGGCAACAAATTCTTCAAAGGCATTTTGTACTGCCTCTCGGGTATTGAATTTTGTTCCCGCCAAGAAGTTATCCAAATTCTGGAAAAAGTTGTAGTCTGTAGGCGCAAGCTCTGGTAAGTAGGGCGAATGACGGAGAGCTTCCAACCCCAGTTCTTGCAACTTGGAGACCGTCTGCTGTGCAGTATGAGGTCGCGCGTTGTCGTGCAGGAGCAGCGGAGACGAGCGATTGACCAATGCTGGTTGGAGATGTGCCAGCTTCTCCATCATTGTGTTCAGTTCTTCACAGTACACATCTGCAGTAATACTCACCCCGTTTGGTAAGAAGCTGTAATGAATCACACCGGCGCTAGACCACCAAACAGTGACCGTCACTTTTCTAGGGGTAAGTTTTCGTTTAGGGCATTGTTTAGGTGCTGAACCAGGATCCAACCAATTTGCTGAGCACTTGCGGTTATCAAACAGAATCCATTTTTCACCGCAGATAACAATGCGGTTCAAAATTCTTTCATTTGTGTGTCTGTTGAGCAGTGCAAAGCACGTCTCGACGCGTACTTCGCGCTGGTGATCATTGAGTTCGTGGGGCACCCATTTGTCAAGCTTTTTTATCTTGCCAATTTGACGCAAATGGACCAATATTATTTTGACACTAACGTCGAAAGCTGCTGCTAATTCAGCCGTAGATTGTGTATCATCAGCTTCCACAATCGCCTTTAATTCGTCATTGTCGACCAAAGTCTTCGGATGACCGCGAGGTTCATTTTTCAGGTCGAAATTTCCAGAACGGAAGCGAGCAAACCAATAATAACCGGTGAATTCTTAGCCAAACAAAAATTATTTTGATTTGAAATGGCCAGTACTGCAGAACGGCAATTTCATAGGTAAAGACCTATTATTATTAGTAAGGATATATTGCAACAATAATAATATTATAACTGGCCCGTCGGGAACTATCTACTTTTTGAAGTGATAACGTCTTATAAATCCATAAACGTAGGCTGAAAGCACGAAAAAGTGTGACGTTCCTCAAGGTAGGTTTTTTCTGAAAGAATTAGCTTTTTATGCCTACGCATTTGAATCTGACTGCTCTGTCCACTAACGTCCTCGCGGATACCATCGGCCACGATAACTGAGGTGCCCGGATGGCACTGTGTCCCCTGCCTGCAACAGGGGACAGAGTACCATCATTTTCATTTTCCCCTACTAAGCTGATTTCCAGTGCCACAGAAATAAATGCGGGACCCTAAACTTAGTATATATCACACAATATAGGAAACTTGAGTGTTAAAACTTTCTTCATATGATTATGAGATAAATTATTCTGTTTTTTGAACTAAACTTGTTAACGTTAGAACGTATGTTGGCAGGTACTGTGTTATAGGTAGTCATAATACCAGATTTTTTTAGGAAACGTAATTAATTAGACTTTCCAGCGTCTTACGGGATTTCGTGAAATCCCTAAGGATATTTAATATACCCATTTCATTGCGACATATACCAACCAGGCTTACTTTGATAACTTACTGTATAATTCCTTTGCCAATTTGCATAGTCTGCCTTAGAAGAAAGTCTGAATGCTTAATCGTTTTATAATCTTTATTCTTAGTCCAACATTTTCTTTTCTTTGCGCCAGGAAATGCTCTTAGACATCCCGCGGGGGAAGGGAGACTCCCCAAGGAGGTATGTGGGACTCGCTGCGCCCGAAAGATGGTAAGGCAGCTCTACCGACTAAAACCCGGCGAGTGTCACCCATGTCACCTTTAGTGAGGTGCCCCGGATTTGTTGAGATTCAGGGCACCTCGACGGCTCATCAGTCCTCCTCACACGGACGCCACCTCCACAGAGGGGTTGTCCCGTACTACAGAACGACCCCTCCCAACGTCGGGACAGTACAATGGGGTGAGTTTCCCATCCTCACCACTGGTTTCCCTGCTCTTTTGTCCCCTCTTCTTATAAGAGGGGTACAAAGATCAGCTCCCTCGGTTCAATTGGTTTCTCCCAAGGTGCTGGGTTCACCTTAGACTACTGAGCCCCACCGCCACGTATGTATAGAGTATGAATAGAGACTGATAATATTTTTTATTTAATAACTATTTTGATAGTATATAAGCTAGTTTCTAGTTTAATAATTGCAACAATGTAAGATCCATAAAATCTCTTAGTATTAGTGTGACTAACAAAAATTTGCGCTACGTTTAATTATTACGAATTTCGCATTTTTAATACAGAATAAGATGGGATAAACACTTTAAATTATAAACGAAATAGTATTTTTAAGATAGTTACGGAAAAGAGCTTGTACAGAAATATCTTAATAGGTTTCAGACATAAACACAAAAACTATCAACAAAACGTTTGGAAACACCGCAAATAACTGTGATCATCGATCGTCTATAATTAAAAATATTTTTTTACTTCATACGCACACACACATGTCAACAATCATCTTTGTTTTTGCAGGTTTGTGTATGATATATTATTTAAAAAAAAAGTTAGTAATCAGTCATTTGTTTTAGAGGTAAATATTATACAAACAATTTCAAAAATGCATGTGAAAATGTCAAACCAATTCATTGCATTTCCAATAATCAACTTTTTCAAATCAAAAAAGTGTAAAAGTTATTTATAATTATATTCTAGAGTACTTATCATATGAAGTTAATACTAAGCGATAAATAAAATAACAGCATATAATATTAATACAACAAACTAACTATACCTTACAAATTTCCATTTAATCACTATATCACAAAAGCACAATCACATACATTCATGTTTCCTCGAAACTATTTCGCAATGTTATAAAGCTTAGGAAGCGCTTTCACCGCGCGGAAGATCGTCAAACACTGAGATTGGTGAAATTCAGGCACGGGGGCGTTTCGTACTTCACATATCAAAACACATTTGACGGATCTGCGATGTTTGTGTAAATAGGTTTTCACGTAAAATTAAAATCTATGTGGCCTCTCAGAGAGGCCTTCTTGTAGCTAGTAGCTAATCCCGGTACTCGTTTGGCTTTCTATTGCAAAAATATTATTGTTTTCTAATGTGTACTCGAATTTCTCATACAACATACAAAGTTAAGATTTATTAGGATTTTAACATGCCTTACTTTTCGGATACTTTACAGCAACCGTGGTCAACGGAGGACTGCAAAAATAATTTTTCATTTTTTATTTATGTAATGTCGGTTTTAGTGTACATAAGTTACTTGAGCAAACAAATATATTAAGGATTCGTGATCGAATAGTACGGGATTTACCGTTTCTTAATCTTTGTTTAATTAAGAGATTTTAATACATTGCAGTGACTACGTCAATCCCTTCGTGCTTTTCTATAAAATCACACATTATTAATCATAATCTAATATAAAAAGATAAATTTATAGTTATAAAAGAATACAGTATCTTAGCTACTTCAGTTGTCGGGCTTGCAAATATACTCATAGCATAGCTGTCAAGTGATAGCTATGGTGTCGCGTTTCGTGCGGTTTGTGAGTTTCCGGTGGCCCTTTGGGGTGCGGGGAGCTTGGTAGGGAAAAGGAGGGCAATGCATCTGCATAACTTTTGGTTGCGCGCATGTCTACGGGCATCGGTAGTCACCATAAGGCTCCGACTGCTTGGTTGCCTCCTTATGACATTTAAAAAAAATACTATTAAATAACCCGACATCCAAGGCCAATAGATTGAGTGAAAACAAAAGAGCAGTTCTCTTTTTGACAAATCGAACACATTCCGCCAACACATGTTAAATATCCTCCTTAACTCACAATTAAGGGAATTTGCCCATGAAGAAGGCAAACTGGTTCAGTGGAATATGTCCAGATTTCAAACGGTGCCTAGTTTTGAAATTTTAAATTATTATTACAATATAAGATTGTATTAAAATTACATTAATTTATATCTTACTAGCTGGTGCCTTCTTCGTTTGCGCAGAATAAGATTTTAGTTTTTTTTCATAAAAAAGTATCCTATGTTACTTCTAATTCCTCCAAGAATATGTGTACAAAGTTTCATGATGATCAGTTTAGTGTTTTTCGCGTGAAAGCGTAACAAACAAACTTACTTTTACATTTATATTATTAGTAGGTATAGATGTTGAAAATTGAAATCCTCCATTATAAAGTTTTCAGCTGATTCGTTAAATAAATCCTCAAATCAGCTAACTCAACGTCTTCATTGGACCGTAACAACGATACATAAACACAAAATGTAAACTTAAGTCTCCATTTAAGTGTATATTGTTTGCCTCAGCCCTTAATTAGTCTATGGACCATAAAAAGGGGTTCGTAAGATATTCGCTTAAATCTAGTACAGTACATTTTCTCGATGCGAGTGGCTGAGATGAGGATGAGATCAGCTGTGTTAGCGTTTATTGAGAGAGTCCTCTGCCCAGCTGTGGAAAGAAAAGTATTGATAATGATTATGACATAATAAATTAATTATTATCAACATATTTTCTAAAATTTTTGTAGATTTTCATCATCATTATCATCATCATCAGGCCTCTATACATCCACTACTGAACATGGGCCCTAGCCTCCTCCTTCTTTTATTACATTTATGAAATGACGGGTGTAATCATATTATGTAACCTTTGGGCCGAGCAGTATTGTAAGCGAGTTCCAATCCAACACAGAAAACCTCAAAATTGGGTCAATTTTTTTTTTTTTTTACATGTACAGACAAACGGCCATCCGAGCCTTATGATGTTAAATGGTCACCGTCGCCCATGAACATGAATATTTTTACTTGAGACTAGCACAACTCATTCATGTGTTGCCTATCTTGAGACATAAGATGGTGCCAGTAATTACACTACCTTTCCTGCCCTTCTGTGCGAAACACAGCAAAGCTGTTTTACGGCAGAAATTCTTGACCCATGCAAACGAGAGCGCGATTCAAGCGGCATTCTTTTGTTATGAAAAAATATTAATGCTGTTAAAAATATAATACCGGCTTATGAAAGCTAAATATTAGGAATATCTATATTATAATATCATTGATTATTATATCATTATTTTTACCGAATGACAAATGAAACTAAAAAGTATTTTTATATCAGTGCCAGTATTTGTACATACTGAAAAGAGGCTTGAGGCTATTGATTATAACTTCAACAATACAAAATATGTTCAACTAAATTTCAATTAAGATTTCATTTGCATTCTGTACAATATTCTAAAATATTGAATGTTTGATATCATCAATGCCATTAGCGTTAATTCACTAGTGGTAGCTCGCGGTTTTCCACGAAATCAAAAGAACTGTGGTTGAGTTTAAAAACTATGTAACGCAATCAGTGTTATATAATTATTTTGTCCCAATTCTGTTTCGAAATTATTAATTTCGCTATTCCTGGAATGTTTATTTTCACAGTCCCAACGATCTTGTGGCGAAAAATTATGTTGATACATAGTTCTATAGCAACGTAAAAAAGAAAAATTGTAATGTCTACAAATATCTATCTACGGGGCCCACAGGTGGCGTATAGTGGAACGGCTATCAGATATTATGATGGTTGGCTGCGAATATACGAATAAGCAGTCCCCGACCTAGCAGAGACAAGATTACCAGGATGCCAGGCAGCAGTATTAGTACTGGCTAGAGGCCGAGGAAATGGATTCCGGTAGGGCTCTGGATTAGAGTACTGCGGAACGAAAGGCAAGTGGGGCAATCACCGTTCTAAGTGCTCTAATTACGGAGTATGGAAGACTGCTCCACCGACAAGAGCAAGGCTCTTAAATAGTACGTTTTACCGGTGGGAGGAAAGCGCTGTGCCGCGCTCCCGGCTGCATGGGTACCACCATCTTGCTTGTTCCTCCCGTGAAACAGCATTGCTGTGTTTCGGAGAGAAGGGCAAGACAGGCAGTGTAATTACTGGCACCGAGACTTAACATCTTATGTCTCAGGATAGGCAACACATAAATGAGTTGCCTGGGTTCGTTCCAGGTATACTAGTTTATGTTCATGGGTGACGTCGACCACTTACCATCAGGTGGCACGTTTGCCAGTTTGCCTATCCAACTAACATAAAAAAATATTAATGTAATGTGATTAATTAACTATGAGTTGCTATAACTAGCTATAGCTATAACTTCGTGATTATATTACGTCACGGGGTACAAACTACCTAACATTGACAAGTAGACTTCCCGCAGGAATGGCGGCTGAGAGCAAAATTGAAGCGCCTCTATGAAATATTTATGGAACTAAATTCAATTAGTATATTATGTCAAAAATAGCCGCCATATTTTTGTCTTAGTATTACGTCGTATTACAAAATTACAATAATGTTATATTTGTATTTAGTAAACTTGTTTGTGTTTGCTATTTTTGTGTTGAACTTACATGTGAAAGTGATTTCCATATATTTTCGGTCCATATATCACAAAAAACTTTTGAGTTGTTAACCTAATGTCTTAGTAAGCGGGGGGATTTTCTTACACAATATGCCCAATTGTGAGAAAGACTTCGAAAATGGAAATGGCGAGTTTATACCACAAACACAGGAAAGACACGTATTATGAGTTCTGGTTGTCCCACTTTGTTCCTGCAATCAGAAATACCGGGACTCCAGTCTCCAACAAATTCTCTTCTTGTGACTTCTGGTGAGTGAATATGAACTTGTTTTCGTTATGAATCTTTTATTTTTATATTACGAACCAATAATCGGTTGAGGTGTAGCCTTAGGGGCGCTATGGGCGGTGACTTAGAAAATTTACGAAAAATTTTGATGTCAATATAACCCCCAATTTTTTACGCTTATCATACAGTCCCTATATAATCTACTAATAATCCATAAACTTTCCATACATATTAATGTACCCAAAAATATATTTTCATGTTACAGAATCTGTGCCACTCTTTGATCATGTTTAAATTGCAAGAGAATTTATATACTTATGTACTATGATCATTGCAAATTGTTGGATCCTACATGTAATATAATAAATTATCAGCTGGAGAAGGCTGTCACAAACAGATGGAGCAAATGCTTGACCAAGTTGTATCTACAGTTCTTAACTATTTAACTGATCCTGTAAGTATGAATATAATAATATGTAAATATACAGTACAATAAAATTAAAGGAAAAATGATGCTTTCATAACTTTTTAAATTTTTTTAATTTATTATGAGAATCATTATAGAATTTACTAACTTTAATAATATATTTATTTTCTGACTGGCAAATTTAAAAAGGAATCCTTATTATTTATTAATATCCAATGTTTGTTAGTAGCCAGACGTCTACTAGTAGTGATATTACTTCCATAACATTGGAAAATCATTTGTAGCATTTGCCTTTTTGCTTCTCTTATACGTTTAGGGATCTCCGTTCACATAATATATGAAAAATATTTACCTAGTTTTTGTTAGGATTTGATTAAATTGGTATTTATATTTATCTAAATTATATTTGATCTCTTATTTATTAGTTGGTGCAACGAGGCTCGAAACTAGTGTTGAAATAAATTGTGAGTACAATTGTTTCAGTTGCCGTTACAGTGAAGAACATTTTGTTAATAATATAACGACCGCCTGATGCTTAAAATATAGAATATCTAATGTTGACTAATTAAAGATGCTCAGAGGAAAAACCATTTAGTGTGTCAGTCTTATTGGTAAGTTATTAATGGATTTAAGTGAATATTAATAATAATTTATTTTCTCTGTTTAGAATGCTACTTTATAAATTTTAAATAAGTTATAGTTAAGTATATGCCCCCCAACGTAAATGTAACTGAGAAATTGACCTGAAATTGAAACCACATTTTCATATGTGAATGCTTCAATACAACGGTTTCTAATTCTACTGAATTTGTATTTAGAAAGTGAATGAGATTCTTTATCTAACATAGTGTAGTCCACTGCACTAGAATAATATTATTAATACAAATATGATATTTTTACACAGAGTCCAGTATCTATGAAAAATTTTCAATAATTTAAAAAAATATTTTTTTTTAATATGTTGGGCCATCTCATCCCAAACTAGGCAGAGCCTGTTCTTATGGTAACCAGACAACTGATACATACTTATATATTTCTAAATACATACATATTATAGATAAACTACACCTAGACACAGAACAAATGATCATGCTCATCACATTTCATTTGATTATTTGTCCTGGGTCACTAACCACTAGACCAACAGGCCAGTCATTTCCCCCACCATGATTCAGGCCTTGACGTGGCGGTGGGGCTCAATAGCCTAGGGTGAGCCCAGCACCTTGAGCGAAGCTAATTGAGCCGAGGGAGCTCTTTGTACCCCTCTTATAAGAAGAGGGGACATAAGAGCAAGGGGCAAGGGGTGAGGATGGGAACCTCACTCCATTGTAATGTCCTGAGGTTGGGAGGGGTTGTTCTGTGGTGCGGGACAACCCCTCTGTGGAGGTGGCGACGGTCACTTGCGGGACTGACTAGCCGTCGAAGTGCCCTGTTAGCTTAACAAATCCGGGGGAACCTCACCAAGGCGGCACTGGTGGCACTCCCGGGTTTTAGTGGGTAGAGCTGCGTCCACGTACCATCTTTCGGGCGCAGCGAGTCCCACATACCCGCCTGTGGAGACCCACTCCCCAGGCGGGATGCCTCAGAGCGTTTCCCGGCGTTAAAGAAAAAAAAAGGGCCAGTTATTTCTATATGTAGATATGTTTTGAATATTCTTTTTTCTGTTTCAGATGGTTGGCAGTTACAAAAAAAAGATCAATAGGCTAGTAGGACGAGGAAAGTATAAAGAAACATGAAAAATTGGGAAGAAACTAGTTTGTGAAAATTAATTTATTTATTTAAAAATAAATAATAAGTTCCTAAAAAATATTTTTTTTTTGCCCCGATTCTCTATCCTAAATTAATATAAAATAATCAATATTAAAGAGCAATTTCGGAAAAAAAATAACAGGCAGCATGGCCTCTGGTCTTAGCCTGTTCGAATAGAAGAAGAAGGAACGATAAATAAACTTCAAACTCTATTTTGCCTGTTTGGCTTAAAGGTCTCGTAACCAGGCCATAAAATATTATTAAAAAAAAAAATATTTTGCCTGTCAGCGGGATGTCTGCGATCGTTGTTGGTGAGTGGTTTGTCTGAATATGTAGTATTCTCTATATCTCTTATATCTATATAGTTTGCGTATTACGTATAAATAATAACTACATAGTGAAGTTAATCTTCTTAGATTAACTTCACTATGTGTATATTAACTATTATTAATTAATATTTATGTACTATGACTTAAGGATTTATTTATTTTTCCAGATATCATCATCATCAGCAGCAGCAGCAGCCTCTATCCGTCCACTGCTGAACATAGGCCTCCCTCAATAAACGCCAAGACGGCTGATCCCTTGCCAATTGCATCCAACACGGACGGCCACCGCACGATGAACGTCTTCCCACCTGGTTAATGACCGAGCAATATTTCGTCTACCTAAACGTGTCTTCCACTCTTGAACCTTATTGGCCAGTCGGCCATCCGTTTTCCGTTTCATATATATATTTGGCAAAATCTAAAAATAACAATTTTGAGTATTTAAATTATATCTGAATAGAAATGATATCATCAGTTGTTATTTCACGTTTATTATAATATCTTGTAAACGTTAAGGCGCGTCTCCACCGTGGCGCACGCAATTGACCTTAGGAGACGCACCTATAACATTATTCAAATTATTAATTTGCTAAAGCAAACGATGAAAGAAGTTTCATAACAAGAATAAATGATATTCATACTTAAACCTTTTCATGAAAAGGTTCTTTGAATTTTCTAATATCTATAAGTATTCCCTTATCCCATTTAATTTCGAACCCTTAAACAGTTTAAGTTTAGTTTGCATAAGAAGTTGTATGGTGATTGCCTCATATGAAAAGGCAAAAGGCCTGGTTTCAATATACGCGATAATTTGTCATTGTCAAATGTTTTATGACGTAGTTAACGAGATCGTTGTGGGTCGTCATATTAACATATGAAGTAAATCAAAAGCTTTGGACATTTAAGCGATAAGTTTATCTTGAGACCCTTATTTTTTTATGGTTTCGTCCCTCAAAATAAATGATCCAATGATGAATCAACGCATTTTCCGTCTGTCTGTCTGTCGAACCAAAACAGAACCGATCGAAAAAAAAAATGCACTTTGTTATACATCGTTATTTTTGTAATTTTTACGAGTTTCTGAAAAAAAATGTTCGGAATTCCTTTATAAACAATGAAATTGTTTTTTACTTTTTGTTTAAGTTACAAAATGTTTTAAATGTGTATATTATGGCGCGATCTTGTTATGAAAAGGCCTACTCACATCTAAAAGGCCGGCAACGCACCTGCTGATCTCCTGGTATAGCGGGTGTCTGTGGATGTCGCTATTCACTTACCATCAGGTGAACCGACTGTCCGTTTGCCCCCTCTTCTATAAAAAAAAAAAAAATGTATGTTTATAAGAAGAGCTCCACGAAGCGATTTTTTTTTACAATATATATTTAACATTTTTAATGGAGGTACAATGAAAACAACAGTTTAAGAAAATTTTGTTAGTGTTTAAACAATCGTCCAACTTGTTGAAAAATTAGTTTAAGATAAATTTCCAACGGAAGTATTTTCTAAATTTTTTTTTCATTTTTTTTTTTTAAACTTTAAAAATATTTAGAATGACGTATTATAACTCGGATTTGAAGGTGTGTGCGCAACCTAAAAATACCGGATGGAGGCTGATTTTCAGCGTTTTTATAAAATAAATTAAAATTATAAATAATGGAGATAGAGTTCTGGGATTTATTGTTTCAAAATTTCCTCCTTTTTAAGCCTCTTTTCTTTGAATTTCTTAAATATTAATATTTTCGGAGTTATTAATGAAAAATCTAAATGCCATTTTTTTATTAATTTGTCAATAATAAAGTAAGTGCTACTAAAAAATCCTCGAGATACATTCTAGACGAATCGAATAAGCTAGCGTTCATATTTTTAAGAGCTTTATCTCTATTAATTTATAAATAGAACTTGTTTGAAAGACTAGACTAGAATGAATTATTTACTTGTTCTAACCTAAATCCTAAAACCTAAAAAATATGTTTTTGAATTCTCCGTAATAGATCACAGAGATTCAATTAAATTTGTTTGTTCCTAAGACGTTGACCGCAAGGGTTACCCTTTCAATGATAAACAAAAATTCCATGAATACAAAATATCCTTTGGGATGTAAAGAGTATTGATTTGACTGTTTATTGCGAAGTGACCTTACCGGTCAATGAGACACCCACGAGCCTTTCACAGAGCAATCTGCGAAAGTGACTATTTTCGTTTAATAATGACATCTAGTATAGTGGTTTGGGTTTCTTAGATCTATAATGATACTTACATTCCATTATATAACTAGTTGTTGCCGCGACTTGCCCGCGTTAGATTTACGTCTCTATACTCTGCGATAACCTAGCATTCTACTGAATTAAAAGTACCTAAATACAAAATACACTTTTCAGAAGTGAAACTTTTTTGGCAAACTAATTTTTAAATCTCGTTTATATTTATATACTAATAACTAAATTTAAATACTAAAGCTTTAAATTTCCGAGAATTGCGATACGACGTTCGCTTTATCTTACTCTCTCTCGATCTTTCTCACTCGCTTGCTCCCTACTCTCACTCCATGGCTATTTGCTTCATGCTACTTTCGCCCTTTCTCACTCTCTTTCAATTCTTGGACAAAAACGTTGCACATTTCCATGACGTTTCATCCATAAAATTTTACCCCCACACGCGCAATGAAGTCTCACTTCAAAAATTATTTTAATCGGATTAATTTCAAAGATGATCCTACATCAAAGTTACAAAACTCTTTATATTAATAAAAATATAAATTCACTGTTATATTAATATAATATTCTCATTATACCTAGACACCGAGTTTTTTATGTTAGTTGGATAGGCACACTGGCAGACTTGTCACCAGATGGTAGGTAAGTGGTCGACGTCGCCCATGAACGTAAACTAGTTTACCTGAAACTAGCAGTCAACTCATTTATGTGTTGCTTATCCTGAGACATAAGATGTTAAGTCTCGGTGCCAGTAATTAAACTGCCTGTCTTGCCCTTTTCTCCGAAACACAGCAAAGCTGTTTCACGGGAGGAACAAGAAAGATGGTGGTACCCATGCAGCCGGGTGCGGGACAACGCATCCCTCCCACCGGTATATAGATAGATAATATTATATTAAAACGGCTTTGATTTTAGTTGTATCTCAACTTTCATCTGGTAGAATTCTTTGAATACAGAAGAAATTCGGAAGTACACTAGCACGAAAATCTACCATCCGTCTTAGGTAGAAGGAGTCGTGGTCCAGACATACAGTTTATACATTAATAGAAGCCGGTGGGAGGGAAGCGCAAAGGGCGCGGAGCACGTCCCGGCTATAAATGAGTTGCCTGGGCTCGTTCCAGGTATACTAGTTCATGTTCATAGGTCACGTCGACCACTTACCATCAGGTGGCACGTTTGCCAGTTTGCCTATCCAACTAACATAAAAAAGAAGCCTAGTAACGAACGTTTTATTCCCAAGGTGTGGTATCTTCAATCAATTCTTTTATTATAATATCCTTTACCACACAAACGCTCTTTGACAGCTTTTTTTAAATTAATTTATTGAAAGGTTTTGTACTTTTTCCAGGATTCTATCGTAATAATGCGTTACCCATGGGGGAATAACGGACTTTACAAATTCAATCATTAAGGTTTATCACCTTACATCAAAATCATCTATACAATAATAATAATATATACACCTAAACCATGTTCCAAAATATAACTTTTTATTCAATTCCAGTCTTTGATCCCGATTATTATCTAATCTATTCATGTATCAGTGATTGATATCTTTAAAATGTCGACAAAGAGATTCTACAAAGTACCCTCTTTTATTGTACTCGAGTTTTACAGCAAATGATCTCTTGCGTATAAAAGTACCCATTTCTTTGCCCCGTTACATGACTTGAAATTACTTTAGCGTATTCGCATAGTAAAAGGCATTTAGGTAAGACTGAATATTTACGATAGCATAAATTGTGGGGTTGATGTTTGAGAAAACAGGGAAATATACTTCGCTCGTTAAGTTTTAAATTTGAAATTCTATAGCTAGAGAGATAAAGTATATAGATATAAAATAGCTTAGAGAAATCGGTTAGTATTACTGTAGCAGAAGCTAGCAGTCCTTCTGCTATGATACTATTATTATTTTAATATATTGATATGTTCATATTCTAATTATTAGTTTTAAAAATTATATTATAAGCATGTTTTGCTATTACTAATAAATATAAAAAGTAGTCTTCAAAAATTGCATAGAGTAGATTAGATAGAGTCACTTACCTAAGGTGAGGCGTAAGAGGTACACACAGAATACCTATAATAATAATAAATTAAAAAAAATCGCCCAGGACTAACGTTACGGATGGTCTGGGCAAACTTGCCTCCTGTAAACGTTAATGGTACAACTATACCCTATAGTAAAATAGTAAAAAATCTGCGAGCATACATTGATGAAAATCTGTCCTGGTCACACCATCTCAAACAGATAAGTAGGAAAGTCATTGCAACATGGCACTCTCTTAGGCGTCTACAATATCTGGTTCCCATTCCTACCAAAATTTCAATTACAGAGTCATTATTACTCTCAATTATTGATTACCTAGGAAATTACCTAGGAAACCTAGGAACCAATTTCAAGTAGCACAATTAATTATTATTATTATCATTTTATATTATCCTAAATCATGATTGACAAAGGTATGGAAATGGGACTATTTGGAATATTAATTTCTATTGTGGAAGTAGCTGGGGATATTGTATTGCTTTAACGTGTTGAATGTATAATATTAATACTGTAGTTTGATGATATTAAACCGTGTACGCGTCTCAGTTATCACGTGTCAGTTATCAATGGGCTAATCCGATGTAGCATTAGGGTCTTCGGGCCGTTAGCATAGATCCATCCGAAAAAAAAAATCAACGAGGCCACATTGAAGTTAGTTTGACATAGCTTTCAACATGCGCTTGGCGTTTTTAGCTGAAAAACCATTTGTGACGCCACACGTCTCAACTTTAGGCCGTTCAAGTTAAATAGCTCGTACTGCACGTCACGCGATTAAACTTGTACCGGTGGGAGGGTTGTGGTGTGTACTGGTGGGAGGGTTGTGCTATGTACTGGTGGGAGGGTTGTGCTGTGTACTAGTGGGAGAGTTGTGCTGTATACCGGTGGGAGGGTTGCGCTGTGTACCGGTGGGAGAGTTGCGCTAGGCCACGCTGCATGGGCTGCATGGGTATCACCATCCTGCTTGTTTCTCATTTGAAACAGCTTTGCGATGTTTCAGAGAGAAGGGAAGGAACAGGTACTGCAATTACTGGCACAGCCTCACCATATAACGTCTCTAGCTAGTCCTAGGTAATCGTGTTCATGGGCGACGTTGACCACTTCCTATCAGGTGACTCATCTGCCCGTTTGCCTATCCAACTAACAAAAAGTAGCAATATTATTGATTAGTATTTTTTTCCTATTTCATTTCCTTAGCCTTGATCTAGAATATTCCGTCTAAAATTAGCCACTTAAAAGTAATGAAACAGACAGTTCAGGCCGAAAGCATGTATTTTGTGGTTTTTATTTTTAGTAAAATCATTTCACTTAAAATTAATATATAGTTAAAACAACAGCAATATTGTTGTTTCCAAACCGATGCAACTTAGGGACCTCATAGCCATAGAGCATACTCATATTTGAAAGGCCGGCAACGCACCTGCTAACCCTCTGGTGTAGCGGGTGTCTGTGGATATCACTTTTCACTTACCGCCAGGTAAAACGACTGTCCGTTTGCCCCCTCTTCTATGATAAAACTAAACAAAGTTAAAGTGAATTCATTTTTATTGCAATGTTCATGTTTTTGATGCCTACATACAACAACCATGCAGCTAGGGATAGTTCCAATCCCATTTCTGCGCTTTGCTTTGACAAAGTGTTGCATGTAGCACAAAGTTGGAGGCAAACTTTTCATCAAACAAAATGCGCTTGTACTCATGAAGCCAATTTCTGCTTTTGATATTAAAAGATTTGATGTGTGTTAATTATTCTATATCGAACGCCGATTAGTATGAAAATAAACAGTACACTTGTTAAATTTTATTTGGTGTACTTTTGTGGGCTCCGAGCACGAGTTCAGCGCCATCTAGCGTCCGCAACTTTGTTGGCTCTGACGTTTTGATATTAAATCGCATAACTTCTTTATCTTTATATATATATATATATATATATATATATATATCTTGTGTGCGTGTGTATGTCACTGAACTCCTCCTAGACGGCTGGACCGATTTTGATGAAATTTTTTGTGTGAGTTCAAGGGGAATCGAGGATGGTTTAGATTCACAAAAAAAATATATTTTGTACAGGACAACGTCTGTCGGTGCCACTAGTAATTATATAAAAATCAATGCCACTTTTCGTTGTAATTTTATAAGTCAAGAACGAGCTCACCAATCTAAACCAAATGCTTAGGCTTTGTTCGGACTATTGAGAAGATGGTTTACGTGAAGTTTGCACAAAATCGGTCGAGCGGTTCTTCGGATGATCTGTGTTGGATGGGAGTAGCAAAGGATCGGCCGATGACGGCGTTGATTGAGGGAGGCCTATGTTCAGCAATGGACGGATATAGGCTGATGATAATGATAATGACGATGATGATGATAAATCTATAACACGACATTCGTTGACTGTTGGGTGGTAAGAAGTTCACCGGGTCAGCTAGTAAATAATATATAATATGGACGCTTTACACCACACCAATCTGGTCCCGTTTAAATTGTATAGGTTGTCATAATATATTTCAGCCTGTATTATATAGGTATTTGAATTTAATTGTTGTTTTTTTTTCACTTCTATCGGCAGTCCCTGTGACTGGTTGTTTTTTTTTTAATTTGCATTTCACTTAATCATAAGGCGCTTCACGCTCCTTTGCTCCTCACACGTTGAGCAAACAAACTGACAGTGACATGTTTTTACTGTTCATCAATACAACATCCATCTATTATTTCACATTGTGAACGACTGTGTGATGAAAAAGTAGACAAAAATATTTACACACCAAAAAGTACTATTCATGTCTCTATATAAACTTCACTAGCCTTGGTCAGTCTGTTCATTACCAGTTATTAGTGGGAATCGAAAACATTCGCCTCTGTTATGTTTACGTTACAGCAAATAAATTCAAAGATGTGTCGGTATATGAACACTGAGTTTACAGACTAAAGGAGTCTTTTGCAGTAGAAAAGCTATCAGGGTAGGGATGGGATGACTCTCTGTCACATCCCTTTTTTTTCACATCGGGAAATGCTCTGAGAGATCCCGCTGGATAGGGGGGGACTCCCCAGGCTGGTATATGGGACTTGCTGCGCCTGAAACACGGTAAGGTGGACGCAGAGAATCCCGCCAGGGAACAAAGGTTTTCTGTGTTCCTGGGTCATGGATGTATATTATATAATAAAAATCTTAAATATATGTATAGTATAAAAGTATTTATTTATATATTTCCGTTGTCTAGTACCCGTAACACAAGTTCTTCGAGAACTTACTACGGAACTAGATTGACGTGTAAAAAATTAAATCTGATGATAATTATCTAAATTATTAGAAAAAATATTTGTCCTACAAAATGTATGGTTTGATAAAAGAGTATCCTTCCAACATATATCGATAACGAGGTCATCAAAATGATTACTAACCAGCTGATTTTTTTCTTTTACTTAGTTATCTTTATATATAAAAATCAATGCCACTTTTTGTTGTAATTTTATAACTCAAGAACGAGCTCACCAATCCCAACCAAATGTTTAGGCTTTGTTCGGACTATTTAGTAGAATGTTTATGTGAAGTTTGCACAAATTCGGTCGAGCGGTTCTTCATTTATCACATTTTTTTAATTCAATAAATGGCGGATCATTTTGTTAATGGAGATTTTGCTGTCAAATTGAAGCTTTTTCAGTTGGGGTCATATTGAAACTTTTAGAGATTTTTTCAGTGTTGACAGTACAACATAAAGTTTTAAAATAGCTAGCAATTAATAATATATTTTTTTGTTTGAATAAATTAATTTGATGTTCCCAATTTTTTTATTTCACTTTATACGTAGCGAAGCACGTACCGGGCCGCTAGTTATTTATATAATTTAATAGTCATATTGCCCTACTAATTGCGTGGTATGTTATCCCGGTCGTGCATTCATTATCAAGTCGACATAATTCCATTATTTATCCTTGCTATCTTTGTTAGCTATCACAATCGACAATTTTCACTCATCCTTCATTTTTAACCGACTTCAAAAAAAAGGAGGTTCTCAATTCGTCTGTATGTGTATGTGACACGATATCTTCGCCGTTTGTGAATGGATTTCGATGGTTATTTTTTTGTTTGAAAGCTGGTGTTTCCAGTTTGGTCCCTAAGTAAAAGTCGACTCCAAAAGTAACTATAATGACGTGGTAAACGCACAGTTTGTACATTAGTAGAAGATTAAGTTGATTATATGTTGTAAGCACAAACATTAAAGAAACTGTTATTTTATTACTTTTTAGTTTAGTATTTTTGAAGTCGGTTTTAATTTTTTGTAAAACTTTTTTTATTTTATTAGATTATTATATCTAATTAGTTTCACTTTCACACTATTTTCTTAAGAATAATTATTATTGTTTCTTAAGTCCCCTCATACCTACATAATATCTATTATAATAAAACAATTTTTTTACGGATTTTATCGCGGTTTATTAAGATTTTTACAAGCCCGACGTTTCGGATACTTTACAGCAACCATGGTCACGGGAGGACTGAGGTGTCATACGTCCTATCATTACAAAGTTATTTGAAACTACCCTATGATACATCAATATTTTGGTCAGTCCTATCTACGCAGAAAGTGCTAACTGTATCTTTAATCTGTGACATATTATGCTTGGATTTTGATTTGATAATTTTAATAATGGGATCCCAAGCAGGTGGTAGAAGCCAGCCATCTTCTCTATTGAAATTAGGATGTTTTTTAATTTCAATAGCCTCACGGATCATCCTTGGTTGGAATCTGTGTTTTTTTGCGAGGACTTGTGGTTTATCAAATCTGATATAATGGCGAGCTTTGTCAAGACTATGTTCACAGATGGCAGACTTAGTGTAGCGACGGTGTTTTAAATCAGCTATATGTTCTTTCACGCGAGTTTTAATAGATCTTTTAGTTTGGCCTATATAGGAGAGACCACAGTCACAATCAAGCTTGTATACTCCTGCATCTTGTAAGGGTATATGACACTTGACAGATGGTAAGAATTGACTTATCTTTTTTGGCGGCTTGAAATAAGTTTTTATAGAAGCTCGCTTTAGGATGAAGCCAATCTTGTCAGTGACGCCTTTAATAAACGGGAGAACTGCAGGTACTCGCTCGACGGTGGTTGGTTTCACACGTTCACTGTGACGGAGACGCGGTACCCGAAGCTTGTTGTCACGCAGTACTTGCTTGACATGTTGAAGTTCGGTCTCCAGGTGTTGCTCATCACAGATCCCTTGTGCTCTCTGAAACAAAGATTTACCCACGGTAGCTAACTGTGTTGGATGGTGGTGAGATTCGCCGTTTAGGTACTTATCCGTATGGGTATGCTTCCTATACACTGTGTGGCTTAAGGTATTGTTGGGATTACGGATAACTAATACATCTAAGAAGGCTAGAGAATTATTTTCTTCTAATTCCATTGTGAATTGAATTTTGGAATTAATGGAATTAAGATGGTCTAAGAATATGGTTACTTTATCAGATGGTAATATTGTGAAAGTATCATCTACGTACCGCTTGTAGAACCTGGGTGTTATGGGCGAAGTTTGCAGAGCAGTCTCCTCGAAGTCCTCCATAAATATGTCGGCAACAACAGGGGATACTGGTGAGCCCATGGCCACTCCATCTACTTGCTTGTAGAAATAATTATTCCACAACATATAGCCAGATGTAAGGCAATGTTCCAAAAGGTCAGCATATTCCATTGGCATGTCATTTTCTCTTAGCTTTCTTCTTACTATTGTTATGCAATCTTCCACAGGTAGGCAGGTAAAAAGAGATTGCACATCAAAACTAACCATTGTTTCATTGTCGCTGAGACGTAGGTGTTTGATCTCATTAAGCTGTATGGGTTGCCGAAAATACACAAGGATAATGCTCCATTACGTCCAATTGTAAGCCAGATCGACTCACCAACTTATAGATTGGCTAAACATGTGGCCCAAGTACTGTCACCACTGCGTGGACAAACTAGAGCACATACACGGGATTCTTACCACTTTGTTAATGAGATCAAACACCTACGTCTCAGCGACAATGAAACAATGGTTAGTTTTGATGTGCAATCTCTTTTTACCTGCCTACCTGTGGAAGATTGCATAACAATAGTAAGAAGAAAGCTAAGAGAAAATGACATGCCAATGGAATATGCTGACCTTTTGGAACATTGCCTTACATCTGGCTATATGTTGTGGAATAATTATTTCTACAAGCAAGTAGATGGAGTGGCCATGGGCTCACCAGTATCCCCTGTTGTTGCCGACATATTTATGGAGGACTTCGAGGAGACTGCTCTGCAAACTTCGCCCATAACACCCAGGTTCTACAAGCGGTACGTAGATGATACTTTCACAATATTACCATCTGATAAAGTAACCATATTCTTAGACCATCTTAATTCCATTAATTCCAAAATTCAATTCACAATGGAATTAGAAGAAAATAATTCTCTAGCCTTCTTAGATGTATTAGTTATCCGTAATCCCAACAATACCTTAAGCCACACAGTGTATAGGAAGCATACCCATACGGATAAGTACCTAAACGGCGAATCTCACCACCATCCAACACAGTTAGCTACCGTGGGTAAATCTTTGTTTCAGAGAGCACAAGGGATCTGTGATGAGCAACACCTGGAGACTGAACTTCAACATGTCAAGCAAGTACTGCGTGACAACAAGCTTCGGGTACCGCGTCTCCGTCACAGTGAACGTGTGAAACCAACCACCGTCGAGCGAGTACCTGCAGTTCTCCCGTTTATTAAAGGCGTCACTGACAAGATTGGCTTCATCCTAAAGCGAGCTTCTATAAAAACTTATTTCAAGCCGCCAAAAAAGATAAGTCAATTCTTACCATCTGTCAAGTGTCATATACCCTTACAAGATGCAGGAGTATACAAGCTTGATTGTGACTGTGGTCTCTCCTATATAGGCCAAACTAAAAGATCTATTAAAACTCGCGTGAAAGAACATATAGCTGATTTAAAACACCGTCGCTACACTAAGTCTGCCATCTGTGAACATAGTCTTGACAAAGCTCGCCATTATATCAGATTTGATAAACCACAAGTCCTCGCAAAAGAACACAGATTCCAACCAAGGATGATCCGTGAGGCTATTGAAATTAAAAAACATCCTAATTTCAATAGAGAAGATGGCTGGCTTCTACCACCTGCTTGGGATCCCATTATTAAAATTATCAAATCAAAATCCAAGCATAATATGTCACAGATTAAAGATACAGTTAGCACTTTCTGCGTAGATAGGACTGACCAAAATATTGATGTATCATAGGGTAGTTTCAAATAACTTTGTAATAATAGGACGTATGACACCTCAGTCCTCCCGTGACCATGGTTGCTGTAAAGTATCCGAAACGTCGGGCTTGTAAAAATCTTAATAAACCGCGATAAAATCCGTAAAAAATTGTTTTATTATAATGAGTGAAATTCGCGTAAACATTAGAAAATAATATCTATTTTTGGTTTACTGTTGAAGTGTTTTTGTAAATCCTTTTGCAGGTGTAGAAATACTGTGAAAAATATTTATTTAATTATTGTATGTATTTCGAAAGACAATACAATTTAAGCTTTGTGTATTTCGGACGGAGAAAATTCATTAATTTTAAATTATTGAAGAAAATTCGCTCTCCCTATCATCAAAAATGTACCAAGTAATATTTTGTTCGAAATATTTTGCAATTTGAAAGTTTAAATTAATTAATTCACTTTACTTCCTCGTGAAAGGCTTTTTATGATTGAAATTTTGTTTCTGTCATTTTAATGAAACAATTTTTTTTTACGGATTTTATCGCGGTTTATTAAGATTTTTACAAGCCCGACGTTTCGGATACTTTACAGCAACCATGGTCACGGGAGGACTGAGGTGACAGATGTCCTAATGTTACAAAGTTATTCGAAACTACCCTATGATACATCATTATTTTAATTAGTCCTCTCTACGCAGAAAGTGCTAACTGCATCTTTAATCTGTGGCATATTATGCTTGGTATTTGATTTAATTATTTTAATAATGGGATCCCAAGCAGGTGGTAAGAGCCAGCCATCTTCTCTATTGAAATTTGGATGTTTTTTAATTTCAATAGCCTCGCGGATCATCCTTGGTTGGAATCGGTGTTCTTTTGCGAGTATCTGTGGTTTATCAAATCTAATATAATGGCGAGCTTTGTCTAGACTATGTTCACAGATTGCAGACTTAGTGTAGCGACGGTGTTTTAAGTCAGCTATATGTTCTTTAACGCGAGTTTTAATTGATCTTTTGGTTTGGCCTATATAAGAGAGGCCACAATCACAATCAAGCTTGTATACTCCTGCATCTTGTAAGGGTATATGACACTTGACAGATGGTAAGAATTGACCTATCTTTTTAGGCGGCTTGAAATAAGTTTTTATAGAAGCTCGCTTTAGGATGAAGCCAATCTTGTCAGTGACGCCTTTCATAAACGGTAGCACAGCAGGTACTCGCTCGACGGTGGCTGGTTTCACACGTTCACTGTGACGGAGACGCGGTACCCGAAGCTTGTTGTCACGCAGTACTTGCTTGACATGTTGAAGTTCGGTCTCCAGGTGCTGCTCATCACAGATCCCTTGTGCTCTCTGTAACAAAGATTTACCCACGGTAGCTAACTGTGTTGGATGGTGGTGTGATTCGCCGTTTAAATACCTATCCGTATGGGTATGTTTCCTATACACTGTGTGGCTTAAGGTGTTATTGGGATTACGGATAACTAATACATCTAAGAAAGCTAAAGAATTATTTGCCTCCAATTCCATTGTGAATTGAATTTTAGTATTGATGGAATTGAGATGGTTTAAGAATATGGTTACTTTATCAGATGGCAATATTGTGAAAGTATCATCTACATACCGCTTGTAGAACCTGGGTGTTATTGGTGAGGTATGCAGAGCAGTCTCCTCGAAGTCCTCCATGAATATGTCGGCAACAACGGGGGATACTGGTGAGCCCATAGCTACGCCATCTACTTGCTGGTAGAACTGGTTATTCCACAACATGTAGCCAGATGTCAGGCAATGTTTTAGAAGTTCAGCATATTCTATTGGCATGTCATTCTCTCTTAGCTTTCTTGATACAATATTAATGCAATCTTCCACCGGTAAGCATGTAAAGAGTGATTGCACATCAAAACTAACCATAGTTTCATTGTTGCTGAGATGTAGGTGTTTGATCTCATTAACAAAGTGGTATGAATCCCGTGTATGTGCTCTGGTTTGTCCACGCAGCGGCGAAAGTACATGGGCAACATGTTTAGCCAGTCTGTAGGTTGGTGAGTCGATCTGGCTTACAATTGGACGTAGTGGAGCATTAGCCTTGTGTATTTTTGGCAGCCCATACACAGTTTAGGTGGCTTTGGACAAGAAGGAATCAATGATTTGACGTCTAGATTCAATGAACTGGAGTGCTTCTTTATAAGGTCACTGGTGATTTTCAAGACCTTGTTAGTTGGATCGGCTTTGAGATCTGTGTAAGTGCTTTCATCCAATAATAGTTGTTGAATTTTATCATTGTAATCTGACGTGTCCATCACAACCGTTGCATTACCTTTATCCGCACGAAGAACCGTTAATTCTCGTCTGTTGCGTAGGTTTATTAACGCTTTGTATTGTTCGCGAGGAAGATTTAGTTTCGGCACAGAACTTCGTCGTAATGCTGACGATACATCTTGTCTGATGGCCTCCGAATCTTCCTTCTTTATATTATTTATCGACAGACAATGTTCAACGTTACAAATTATTTCTTCGAACGGGATTTTGCGAGGTGTAACAGCGAAATTTAATCCCTTTTCCAAAACTTTTATTGTGTTATTGTCTAAATGACATTTTGACAGATTGACAACTGCGCGTGAGCTGTCATTGTCTGTGGTCTTCGTTTCGTTATTTTTGACATTTGATTTGCTGTTTAACTTTTCGAATTTTAAAATTTGTTGTTTTTTGCATTTATTGTATTGAGATATTTCGCGCTTATTTAAAGTTTCTATGCAATTATCGAAATCAAATGTCGTTAAAATTATCTTTAACGCGGCGGTCAAGCATCCAATGTCTTTTTCACAAGCTGCTAGATCGGAACGATTTTGATGAATCACCGTCCGTAATAACTTTTTACTCGCCTGGTTTAAGATTTTTGCGCTCCCTCGGATGTCGTTTTTTGGT
This sequence comes from Helleia helle, assembly GCA_963853865.1. NCBI lineage: Eukaryota > Metazoa > Arthropoda > Insecta > Lepidoptera > Lycaenidae > Helleia > Helleia helle. The sequence continues at coordinate 8,147,618 of OY971433.1, read as the reverse complement.
GAAATCTTGACACACGTAGGGATGAGATCTTGGTCTCTGCATCTCTTCAAGAAATTTAATGATGTTATAAATCTTGCGCGCTTTGTCATAAGAGCTTCCAGGCGGCGAATTTGAACGTGTGAAACCAGCCACCGTCGAGCGAGTACCTGCTGTGCTACCGTTTATGAAAGGCGTCACTGACAAGATTGGCTTCATCCTAAAGCGAGCTTCTATAAAAACTTATTTCAAGCCGCCTAAAAAGATAGGTCAATTCTTACCATCTGTCAAGTGTCATATACCCTTACAAGATGCAGGAGTATACAAGCTTGATTGTGATTGTGGCCTCTCTTATATAGGCCAAACCAAAAGATCAATTAAAACTCGCGTTAAAGAACATATAGCTGACTTAAAACACCGTCGCTACACTAAGTCTGCAATCTGTGAACATAGTCTAGACAAAGCTCGCCATTATATTAGATTTGATAAACCACAGATACTCGCAAAAGAACACCGATTCCAACCAAGGATGATCCGCGAGGCTATTGAAATTAAAAAACATCCAAATTTCAATAGAGAAGATGGCTGGCTCTTACCACCTGCTTGGGATCCCATTATTAAAATAATTAAATCAAATACCAAGCATAATATGCCACAGATTAAAGATGCAGTTAGCACTTTCTGCGTAGAGAGGACTAATTAAAATAATGATGTATCATAGGGTAGTTTCGAATAACTTTGTAACATTAGGACATCTGTCACCTCAGTCCTCCCGTGACCATGGTTGCTGTAAAGTATCCGAAACGTCGGGCTTGTAAAAATCTTAATAAACCGCGATAAAATCCGTAAAAAAAAATTGTTTCATTATAATGAGTGAAATTCGCGCAAACATTAGAAAACAATATCTGTCATTTTGTTTCTTATCTTTATTGAACATATTATACAATATCGACAGGGACTTTTTTGCATATTGTTCAATTAATAAATCTAATAGTACTGTTGTAAGCGAACACCACAGAAATCTAAATAATATTGCCTTATTATTTAGATTTCTGTGGTGAACACGTACGCATATGCATTGTAAATCCTTATTTAAGAATATAATAATAATATGCTAATAATATTATTTATTCACATTCTTACATACTAATTTAATCAGGTTTTTAAACTTATTTAGCCATTATTATGAGTAAATATAAACATTTAGAAAATCCAAAAGTGCACGCCTCATAATCTCATTTTTCACTATTAAAATTTTTAAGCATGTCTGTTACTTAACAACGAATAAGCAGTCTGATATAAATGTGTATTTGTTAGTCTATCTTGTTTTTTACAAATAATAATAATAATTAAACAACAGAGAATTGAACGCTCATATTAAGGTTGAACTAGTCGATGGCGCGAACTCTAACAAAATGATTGCTATCTCACCTGACATAAGGCGCGAACATGTGTACTAGAATGAAATGCACAATGATTCATTCCGAAAATGTCCTTTTAGCAAAACAGTTATTATAGAAAAACTAATAAGTGTATCTTTTTTTCAAAATAAATTTATAATATCTTTTGAATAACTAAACTTTATCTGTACGGGCTTTATTTTTGAGCTTTCGTGCTCGGTATACTATTTATTTACGCCCAAAGTTGGACTAAAATCAGTGTTAAAATACGAAAGTTTAGAAGCTTGTATTTTTTAAATGTATTTTTTTTTACGATTTTGGGTACATACACAGAAAACGACGAGATCAATTTATATTATACTTAGTTTTTCATAGTCAACGTCAAACATTGTAGTAATTACTGTTCTGCGTTTGTATGGAAAGATTACCTTAGTAGACTTGTGTAACCTTAATTGAGAAACTTGGCGCATTGTTACTTTAGATGACAAAAATATTCCTGTACGATATTATTTTCGACCAATTTCCCTACCACATACAGACACAAACACAGACGACTACTGAAGATTATTTAAACTTTATTATTGTTACCTATGTTAAACTTTTTATACATAGTATAATAGCTTTGTGTTAAACTAAATAATTGTTATTGAAATATATTTTAAATGCAGTGAAGGATTTACAATAGGGGCAGTCGGGGCTAGTGCCCAGGGCGGCAAATTTTCTAGGGCGGCAAAATTTAGAAACTGATTTTTTCCAGTCTTATCAAGATTGTTCAATATAATTAATTAGGTAATTCTTTTATATATTTTTTTTATTAGATAGATAATTAAAGAAATTCATTTTCACATAATTTAAAGGACCTTTACACTGAGTTTCCAAACGTGGGTTTATGATATTAGCTGCAATAATCTCTCAACAAAGGCTCAATAGCTTAGATATTCTATTTTTTTTTTCGGAATGATCTATGCTAACGGCCCAAAGGGTTTAATGCTACATTGGATTAGTGTGAGCCGATTTGGCTCACTTTTGGTTTATAAAAGTGGAGGGTTGCGCCCCGCCAACGGTAAAGTCTGCGACCACACGGCCTCCTGGCGTCGGGTAGGGTAGATATTATATAAAAAATCAAAAAAAATCAAAAATCATTTATTGTATATATAAAGGTGGTACAGAAAATAAAACAATGTAACCCTGGTCCCTACACTAGGATTCCCTGTGTTGTAGGTGACCAGTCTCTTCCCTGATGCATATAGTAGGTAAAGAAAAAAAAAAGCAAACTAAATAACATTTGGAACAATTTTTTTTTCTTTTTGTTAACAAACAAATATAATATATATAAATATTAATATTAATAACTTGTAATATTGTTTGTTTACACAAATGTAGGTAGGTACATATTATTAATAAACGTGGAACCATTCTCATTAATGTCGTAAGTTTAGCTATCAATTCGCTAAAGATTCTATGCGTTTGAAAAAAAAAATGCGTATTACTAAGTAATTATTAGTTTATTTATTAGAGTTAAAGTAAATAATTTATTGTTTAGTGTGTTATGATAAGCTTGCGTGAGAATGTATATATTTGTATTTATGCGTGTGTGTTGTGAGTGTATATGTAAGTGAGTCTGAATGTATGCCTGTGTGTTATGTGTGTTTGATGTGGGTGTATATTATGATATTATTGTGTGTATGTATTTCTGCGTGCGTCTCACCTTGCGATTAAATTTTGTTATTCAATGTACGAGTTTTTCAGTTTCATCATAGTTTAAGGTAAGTAGCCACCGTTTTAATATCTTTTTACACCTAAAATTAACTTATTCACCCTATTATAAATAGAAGGTGCCTTATAAAAGAAAAAGCGACTAGCAAATGTCGTTTTTATATGTGGGATGGTCCATTTTAGAATTTGTCTTCTTAAGTTACGTGGCTGTTCTTTGAAAAGTGGTGCTCTCGAATGATATTTAAGTACTACAGTAGGTTAGGTAGGTTAGGTTTAATATCATATCATATCAAATCAGACGTACTGACAACATTTAGATTGCGAACAAGTATTTTTTTTTATGTTTTCGCAATATACAATAGGCAGTATATAATATGCACAGATATTATAATAAATTAGTCATTTTATTTTTGAAAAATAAGGTAATAAACTATAAGTTTAAGTGAAACTGCAGTATAGGGGCGGCATTTTTTTCGGTGCCCAGGGGCGGCATTATGTTTAAGTCCGGCCCTGTTTATGTGTGTGTGTGTGTTATAATTTGAATTGATATAAGTGCACTCATATTAACAATATTATACCTAAATAATAAAAATGTCAATTTTATTTTCGAGAAAACTGTTTTTTTTCTTGACGTGTCGACAGTAGAGAAGTTTCAACACTTCGGTTATGAGGAGTGCAATAAGTGCGTAAGATATTGTTTATTGGAGTTACGCGTTTGGACCGAGAAATTTTTTGTAGACCCAGAAACTTCTCGAATACTTGGTGTATTTTTTTAGTTGGTATGGAACGTTCAAGATTTTTTCTTTGAAAAATCAGACATCAGAAAGGCTATCTATCGGATGTTAGTAACAAGCTTACAGTACGATCCGATCCGAATCCTACGCTAGCTAGGTATTCATCAGATTTCTGCTACTGATTCTTTGAAATACCTTTTATTGCAAATAATTTTTGTTTAAGAAAATAATTAAATAACTTTCCCTTATTGCTAAAATATAACTGGCAACTCAAATGACGAATACAGTATATTACTCGAGACATGGATATATAGGTCTTACAATTAAATTATATTTAGAAATATAATTTAATTCTCTTTGTAACAATGACAATAACAATATTTAGTAGTCTATGGGACATATATTTCTCAGCACGGGTCTTCTCCTCAGAATCAGAAGAAATAAACAAACCCTCATAGACACTTGATCTCATCAGGCTTGCGCGTCTCTCCACCATGGTTCAAGCCTTATCGTGACGGTGGGGCTCAGTAGCCTAAGGTTAACCCAGCACCTTGGGCGAAGCTAATTGAGCCGAGGGGGCTCTTTGTACCCCTCTTATAAGAAGAGAGGACAAGCGAGCAGGGGGCAAGGGGCGAGGACGGGAACCTCACCCCATTGTTCTGTCCCAACGTTGGAAAGGCGTGTTACGAGGGCGGCACTGAAAATTTCGGGAATCAAGGAAGTGACTCAACATTACTATTTAAAAATGTATTTATTGCTTTTCGAAGTATTCTCCGCGAATTTCACACATTTTTCCATACGATGAAACCAATAATTGAAGCAACCATTCCATTCGGAAGTTGGGGTCTCCAAAATGGCCGTTTTGTAGGCGTCCACAGCTTCTTTAGGCGATGAAAATCTCTGACCACGCAATTTATTCTTTATTTTAGGGAAAGTATAGAAATCATTAGGGCTTAGGTCGGGGCTGTACGGCGGATGGTCTAATAATTCTATGTTTTCTTGCTCTAAAAACTCTTTTGTTCTGTGCGCGGTGTGAGAACTCGCATTGTCGTGATGGAGAATGATGCGGCGGTTGCAGTTCTCTTTACGGAGTTCAGAAACGACCTGTGGCAAACAAATGCTAGCATACCATTCTGCATTAACCGTTCTTTGTCCATCAAGAGGAATAGTCGCAACATGACCGGTTTTGGAGACAAACGTGGCCACCATTTTTTTTGCAACACTCCGTGAACGAACAATTTTTGTTGGCTTTAACTCATTTTCGAATGCCCAAACTCGTGACTGGTTTTTTGTTTCGGGTTCGTACGCGTATATCCAGGATTCGTCACCTGATACGATGTTGTACACAGCATTTGAGGATCCTGCGTGGAATCTTTCGAGAGTTCTGACGCACCAAGTAACGCGAGCCGCTTTTTGCTCTTCACAGAGCAAATGCGGTATCCATCGGGAAAACAATTTTTTTACACCTAATAGTTCATGCAAGATTATTTGTATTTGACTCATGCCAATGTCTAAAGTTGCCTGAATTTCGCGGTATGTCATATGTCGATCTTCCTCAATCAGCTTACGCACAGCATCAACATTTTCTTGGGTGACTGCAGTTTTTGGACGACTTTGACGGGGATCATCACTGAGCTTGACACGTCCACGTTGAAATTCAGCAAACCAGCGATAAATTGTGGTTTTGGATGGGGCTTCATCACCAAATGCAGAAATCATCCGGTCAACACACTGTTTTTGTGTTAAACCACTTCGAAAGTCATAATAAATCATCGCTCTAGAATTTTCTCGAGTCAATTCCATTTTCTCAACGACTAAACAAGTTTGACAAGACCTTGTGACAAGACCGAGATTTTTTTTAAAAATAAATAAATGGTATTCGATTTTTAAAACCAAGGAGTTTTCAATTAAAAAGATTTTAATATGACAGGAACAGTGGAATTATTCCATTCCCGATACTTTTAGTGCAGCCTATGTATGTCACCAAATTATTTTACATATATAGTTAAAATGTAACAAATAGAAATTTCCTTTGAATCAATGACATCAAGAATGTAAGGTCGGATCGCCGGCTCATACTCTCATCTCATCACTCATCCTCAAGGGTCCCTTTTGAAACTGGATTTGATGGCACAAGGTCGCCCCTAATAGATTCGTTGTGCATCACTTGAATGACGTCGCTATCTAGTGAGAATCTATTGATATCAACGGCTTGACGGTTTTGGGTTTCCAGTTATTAAATAATAACTACAGTAATCGATAGATTTGAATGTAATATATTGAAACACATTTGTTTAGGTAAAACTTTGCACATGCGCCAAAATTTCCGAAAAACGTGTTTTATAGGTGTATAACATGCACTAAAACGAAGCATTCGAATTTTTGGCATTTTTTGGAATTTTCAATATTCTAAGCAAAGCAAGTTAATTACGTGAATGAAATTTTAGCATGTTATTTTTTGTCATATATTAACGAGATTAATAAAAAAATCCCCGATAGGTCTTTATTCCAAAGAAATGTCAATTATGTTTTCCTTTTTTGCCAATTATTCAGAAATGATAGTAATGCTAAGTATCTAGTGAATTAGGAAAATCATGTAATTTTTAAAAAGTGGAGAACGGTTAATTACCTGGACGTCCACGCATCTCGTTAAACAATCGTATTCTTTTAAACGCAATTTTTTTTATAATTACTGTTCAAAAGTTCTTCAAAATCAAGGGACCAAAGCGACGCGCAGTTCACCCAACATTTTTGGTCCTTCGAGCCGGATCGCAAATTAAAATTGAGCAGCGACGCTTTCGAACATAAAAGACTTTGCCACGCTGGGCCCCAATTACTTCTGTATACTATAAGGGAAAATTGGTGGCCTATAGGTGGTAGAAATTTAGCCCGAAAAACGGTACGCAGTTGTGTGATTTGCATGCGTTTCATGGGCAATACCCTAAGGTCTCTCATGGGAAACCTGCCCCGGGAACGTGCTGAAGCCGGGTTCCCCTTTGTGAAGTGCGGAGTGGATTATGCTGGTCCGTTTTTAATACTCAACCGTCGAGGAAGGGGTTCAAGGTTAGAAAAATGTTATATTTGTTTGTTTGTGTGTTTTATCACCCGGGCTGTACATTTAGAATTAGTCACTAGTCTAACCACGGATGGATATTTACTCGCACTCAAAAGATTTCTCTCGCGTCGGGGTAAACCAATAGCAATCTATTCTGATAATGCTAAGAATTTTGTCGGGGCAATGAAAGAATTCTCTAATTTTTTAAATAATAATTCACATTTTATATCCGATTATGCGCATGATAACAATATTAAATTTAAATTTATACCGCCTTATGCGCCCCATTTTGGAGGTTTATGGGAAGCAGGGGTAAAATCTTGCAAGTACCATTTAAAACGTGTAGTAGGTAATGCACATTTAACGTACGAGGAGTTCAGCACGGTATTAACACAGATTGAGGCCGTCCTGAATTCCAGACCCATTTCACCTATGTCCACAGATGCTGCTGACCTCTTACCACTTACCCCAGCTCATTTCCTTATTGGCCGACCAATGACTACACCAGCCGGCAAAGATCTGATGTCGATCCCTACTTACCAGTTACCCCGATATCAAAGGGTTGAGCAGCTGCGACAGCATTTCTGGGCGAGGTGGTCTAAGTAATATGTATCGGAACTTCAGACAAGAACGAAATGGAAGCAGCCCAGCCCCGATATAAAGCAGGATACACTGGTGCTAATTAAGGACGATAACCTGCCACCTTTGAAATGGCGATTGGGCAGAATTGTGGAGGTCTCCAGAGGCTCAGATGGTGTTGCGCGTGTAGCTACCATTCGCACTAGCGACGGAATAATACAAAGAGCTTTTTCTAAAATTTGTCCGCTGTTTCAGGATCCTTCTCCAGGAAAACAAAATTAAATTATTGGAAGCACTCACAGCTTCCAAGGCCGAGGGCATGTTAACGCCATCTAGTTCAAGATGATGAAACTATATTGCATCGATACGCGGCCTGCTTAAGGATCTGTCTTCCCGAGTTGGTGGCGCTGGTGGTTTCGGAGTTGGAGGGGAGAAGGATTTTTTAAAAGAGGAGAACGGTTAATTACCTGGACGTCCACGCATCTCGTTAAACAATCGTATTCTTTTAAACGCTATTTTTTTTATAATTACTGTAAATTAATACAAGTAAATGTATTAGTATCCAAGCATCGTTTTAATTATCATCTATATCATAATATAATAACAGCAAAACTTCTTCAAAATCAAGGGACCAAAGCGACACGCAGTTCACCCAACAACTTGCGTAGTTTATTTTATCAGATTTATTTTATACTTTCGGGGCTTATGCCGCATACGCCTTCTTGTTCATTAGCGGCGCCTTTGTCCTTTGTCTCTTTTTTGCGCACGAATGTACATAAATGAAGCAATCACTTTGAAACCATGTGAAATGTTCAGAGCAAGCGTGATAATTATTTCGTACCTCATCTTTCAGATATTTTCCTTTACTCACGTTGAGAGACCTAGCTTCTTACCAAATTTAATAGTTATATGTCAACGGGAAATACCCTCTAAGGTTTTGGTTGGACTGACCGAGAGACAGAAAAACAGACGGAGAAATCCTTTATGGGGTCCATCCGAATCTTTAATATAATAATAATATGTTGGGACTACTCGCACACGGCCATCTGATCCGAAAGCAGAGCCTGTCCTTATGGTAACCAGACAACTAACACATACTTATAATATATTTCTAAATACATACATATTATATATAAATTACACCCAGACACAGAACAAATGATCATGGTCATCACACAAACATTTGTCCAGGGTGGGAATCGAACCCACGACGGTTTAGCAGTCAGGGTCACTAACCACTAGACCAACAGGCCAGTCAAAATAAAAATGGTAAAGTTTTTTTTCAGCCACAGAGATAAAGTAACATAAAACGACGTTCAAAATTGGAAAAAAAATACGAGAATTGCGACGGAAAAAATGTAAACAGCATATAAAACCTACGATACTATAAAGTAAATATCTGAAGAGAAATGTACCATCAATCGATTACTACAACATCTGTATTATATGTCTATAGGTATTAATATAATGAAATTGATGAGTTTTGTTTGTTTGTTTGAAAGCGCTAACCTCTGGAACTCATTTTATAAACGTTATTTTTTTAAGAAGAAAGATTTTCGTTCAACTTTATGACGGAAAACCACAAAGTCAGCTAGAAAACCAATAACAATGATGTTCGAATAGAACATACCAAAGATCCATTGATACAATTCTAAAAGCGCCGCATTAAACATGAACCAAATCTATTATATATTTTACAGCGATACGCAATTCCACGGCTTAATACAAATTACTGTCGGTATTGTGAAAATAATTCAAATGGGATAATATGTATTACAATAACATCCGACCAGAACAATATGTGTACATCTCTTGTTTGTCAATAGGATAATATTTGTATAATGGCAGCGTCCCGCGGTTTTACCCGTGTACTTATTCCCGTGGGAGTACAGGGATAATGTAACTATATGTTACATTATCCCTGTACTCTTATTATTATAGTTATGCTTATGTATAAGCTATATTATTGGATAGCTTAATTAAATTTGACTGGACTGTTGGTCTAGTGGCCCTGACTGCTAAACCAGAAGGTCGTCGGTGCGATCCCCACCCAGGACAAATGTTTGTGTGATGAACATGATCATTTGTTCTGTGTTACACCCACAATTAATACATACAATACAACAGACGGTGTAATTTTTCTATAATATGTATGTATTTAAAAAATATATATATATAAGTAGTATATATCTGGTTATCTGGTCTGATTACCATATGAACAGCCTCTGCCTAGTTTGGGATCAGATGGCCGTGTGTGAGCTGTCCCTACATATTATTATTATATTAAAAATCTATTCAATTCTTGCGTAAAAGATTAACAAACATCCACACATTTGATTTTTGATATCGCTAGGTCAGTAATACAAACTAATAGTTATTCAACTAATAGGCCATCTATCAGCGACTGACCCACCGCCACTTCCGCGAGATCTATTGCTTTTTTAATGTTCACGGGTATTTCACTTGGTTGCTGTAAAGTATCCGAAACGTAAGACGTGTAAAAATTTCCAATAAACCGCGATAAAATCCGTAAAGTAGTTTGATATATTAATTATTAGTATATATATTTACGAAGTAGCGCCATGCTGCCTTGCAGCTGAATGGGCCGGCGCGTCCGGGGAAGTACTTCGCTCTCACATAATATCGACGTCAAATGGCGGCAAATGTCGTCGTGTTTCGTTCGGTTTGTGAGAGATCCGGTGGCGGTGCTCTCGTCGCCTTGGCAGTCTTGAAGGTAGGGACCTCTCCATCCTCTGGTTGCGCATAGACAGCGACGACCATCCCCGCGTCTATGCCTGCCTATATAGGTCCCACAGCGGTAATGACGAAACCGTTCGACTCATAGAGCACATCCAAATGGCTACAGATACCGTACTACAACAGATCCCATCTGCAGATATCGTGATACTTGGTGATTTCAACGCCCATCACACCGAGTGGCTCGGCTCACGTACAACCGATCATGCAGGAAGATCTGTTTACGACTTTGCCTCAGCATATGATCTGACACAATTGGTGGTATCACCAACTCGTATCCCTGATGTGGAAGATCATACGCCTTCCCGGTTGGACCTTCTGCTGACCTCTCACCCGGACAATTACGTGGTATCCGTGAACGCTCCACTTGGCTCATCGGACCACTGTCTGATCCGGAGTTCTGTACCTGTCGCAAGCCCATCATGGCCACGTTTTGCCAGCTGCCGCCATGTTTGGCACTATAGGTCAGCTGATTGGGATGGAATGTGGTCCTTCTTTGCATCCTACCCATGTGGGCGAATTTGCTTCTCGCTGGATGATCCAAACATCATTGCCGATTCTGTCGCCGAGGTGGTGCTGCAAGCCATGGAGCTTTTTATTCCAAGCTCTTCAGTGCCTATAGGCGGCAAATCCCAGCCCTGGTTTGGTCAAACTTGTAAGATGGCTGCACGCCACAAGCAGTTAAGCTACCGAGCCTGGGCCAATGCATCGATGTCCCAGGATGTAAAGACCAGCGCATTAAAAAAGGAGTATAACTTTGCCTCCAGGTCCTTCAAAAGAGCTATTGCTGAGGCAAAAGCGGAGTACGTGAACAGAATTGGCGAGAGATTGGTTCGACTTCCTTCGGGAACTCGTGCATTCTGGTCGCTCGCCAAGGCTGTTCAAGGGAATTTCTTTAAGCCATCACTACCATCTCTGCACATGAGGAACGACTCGTTGGCCCACACCGCGAAGGAGAAAGCCGATCTTCTAGGCTCTCTTTTTGCTTCCAACTCGACTTTGGCCAGGGAAAAATACCACCGACGATCCTTCGGTGTGATACCTCAATGCCGGAAATAATTTTTCGACAGAGCTCCATACGTAAAGCGCTTTTTTTGCTGGACATCCATAAGTCGAGTGGGCCTGACGGCATCCCTCTGTTAGTGCTACGTACTTGTGCTCCTGAGTTGACACCCGTCCTTACGCGTCTTTTTCCCTATCCCGATCCCTAAGAAAGGGGACCGCTCAGACCCGTCCAACTACAGACCAATAGCCATAATTTCCTTGTTCTCAAAGATGATGGAATCCATAATTAACTGCCAGCTCTGGCGGTATTTGGAGGAGCACCAGCTAATTAGCGATCGCCAATATGGCTTTCAACGGAATCGTTCAGCTGGTGATCTTCTAATATTCCTAACGCATCGATGGGCGGAGGCAGTTGAGAGCAAGGGGGAAGCGCTGGCGGTTAGTTTGGACACAGCGAAGGCCTTTGATCGGGTGTGGCATAAAGCACTTCTAGCGAAGCTACCATCATATTATGGGCTTCCCGAAAAATTATGTAAGTGGATCACCAGTTTTTTGGCAGACAGGAGCATCAACGTTTTCTTGGGTGACTGCAGTTTTTGGACGACCTTGACGGGGATCATCACTGAGCTTGACACGTCGACGTTGAAATTCAGCAAACCAGCGATAAATTGTAGTTTTGGATGGGGCTTCATCACCAAATGCAGAAATTATCCGGTCAAAACACAGTTTTTGTGTTAAACCACTTCGAAAGTCATAATAAATCATCGCTCTAGAATTTTCTCGAGTCAATTCCATTATCTCAACGACTAAACAAGTTTGACAAGACCTTGTGACAAGACCGAGAATCTTTTTTTAAATAAATAAATGGTATTCAATTTTCAAAACCAATGAGTTTTCAATTAAAAAGATTTTAATATGACAGGAACATTGGAAATATTCCCTTCCCGATACTTTTAGTGCAGCCTATGTATACCATGTTTCGGAGAAAAGGGCAAGACAGGCAGTGTAATTACTGGCACCGAGACTAAGCATACTGTATCAGGATACACAACACATCTTATAATATTCCGCTATTCCGCTTTCATTAAATCAATCCACAAGACATTATTATGGTAAAAATAATAATATATTTCACACGTGTTGTTCATATCAAAACACTTCAGTTTCAGACATCAAATAGTTAGTAAATCTACGTGTGCAGTTGTTTATTTGCTGACAGTCGAGGAAGTTGTATATAACGGTTTATGGTAATACGGAGTGAAGTTTGAGCAGCACTTGTATGTAGATCTTAACCATTTAGCATTCTATGGAAATTAAATACTAGAGCATGGAGGATAGAAGTTTTGATAATTTTGTTAAAATAATAACATTAAAAAGCTTTGCAATAAGCTTTTTCTCTACTTTTCACAAATATACTAGCTGGTGTCGGCAGCTTCGCCCGCGTTAACTTAGATTTACAACCGTATCCTGATTGATAATGATTATTATTATATCCTATGTGTTAACGTAGCATTCTAACGGTGAAATATTTTTTAAAATCGATTGATTAGTTTTTGAGTTAAATTCTTAACAAACAAATAAACTTTTCTCTACTTTCTATGATAAAAATAATGATGTGTAATACTTAGGAACCTGCCCTAGTTCATAACAAAGCCGACAGTGAAAACCGTATCAAAATCCGTTGAGTAGTTTAGAAGATATCAATGTACAAACAGACCGACACAAATAGTTACTTTAATTAATACTCTGTAAAGATACATAACAATTAAAATAGGCCTTTTTTCCCTTTCCGCCGGGTCTCTCCAGGTCCGGGTCCTCTTAGGCAACTCGCGAGGGAGGGAGGACTCCCCAGGTGGGTATGTGGGACTCGCAACTGGGAGTGCCCTACCCATAAACTAAAACCACAGCGAGAGCGTTCGGCCGCTTTTTGACGGTCCCGGATTTGCAGGCAACAGGATCACCTCAGCGACAGGCTGGCCCCGGCGAAGGCTACATCTTGTAAGGGGGGACTGCCCGACCACTACTAAGCAGCCCCACAACGTCGTGCCATACTGGGTCCAGGTTCCCATCCTGAACTCGACACGAGCACGCCACTGTGCTCGTGTCGAGTTCAGGATGGGAACCTTACTGGAGGCGACTTAAGTAGCGCCTCCTACGCACCCCCGTTCGTCGCCCACGGGGGGAAGGTACGTACTTAACTTATTCACAGAAGGCGCGTAAACTCTTTTAAACTTTTTGCTTACTAATGGAAATAATCGTTTCGCGGCTAACTACTAAAACATAAAATTCACATATTCTCACATATTTCGTAAATACGAAAATTACGTATCACTAATAATGCTATACGCGATATCCTCTCAGACACGTTTTTGGAACTTGTTAGCGCTTATCAATGGTGGCTCCGGGGTCGGCCCGAAAAGGATAGCCGATAGAGGCTTTTATAATCGACACTTCTTATAACGATCAAAGGCTTTGCAAGAGGGTCGTTTATGCGAGTTTGAAAAATAAAAAAGAAGACAATATTGGTATAGTTTTTTGTTACTTAATCAAAAAAAGATTTTTTATAACAATGAAATATAGGGATATCAAAGAAAAAAATATGGATCCCGGATCTGACTAACACAGGTGACAGGACACCCCCGCGACCGCCCGGTTCCCTCGGTAAGTAACTAAAAGGCTTTCACATAGTATGGGGGAAATCCAACAACCTGAAGCACCCCCGATGATGCCGAAACTTTACAACTGCGGCAGGAACCCAACCGCACCCCGAGTACCGTTAGACGGTAGGCAGGAGGAGTGCATAGCGTCTCCTCCACACTATCTTGATTGATTGGCTTGATTCTTTGGCGCTGCGTAGAGATGTCGGAGCGCTCTGCATCTTCTACCGCATCTACCACGGGGAGTATTCTAAGGAATTGTTCGGACTAATACCTGCAGCAGAATTCCACCACCGGACATCGCGTAAAAGCTCCAAATTTCACCCAGAAAATGAAGTCAAAGATATATCACACCATCTCGATGTTCGTAAATCCACAACAACTCGATTTTTACGGCATTTCCTGCCTCGCACGACTAATATATGGAATCAGCTGCCACTTACGATGTTTCCGAACCGTTACGACTTAGGGACCCTTAAAAAAAGAGCATACTCCCATTTGAAAGGCCGGCAACGCACCTGCTAACTCTCTGGTGTAGCGGGTGTCAGTGGATGTCGCTGTCACTTACCGTCAGGTGAACCGACTGTCCGTTTGCCCCCTCTTCTATATAAAAAAAAACGATCATCCGCGAGGTATCGCGGGATGCCGCAGAGCATTTCCCGGCGTTTAAAACTAAAACTCGGCGAGTGCCACCAGTGCCGCCTTGGTGAGGTGCCCCGTATCTGTTAAGCTAACAGGGCACCTCGACGGCTAGTCAGCCCTGCAAGGGACCGACGCCACCTCCACAGAGGGGTTATCCTGCACCACAGAACAACCCCTCCCAACGTCGGGACAGTACAATGAGGTGAGGTTCCCATCCTCACCCCTTGGCCCCTGCTCTTTTGTCCCCTCTTCTTATAAGAGGGGTACAAAGAGTCCCCTTGGCTCAATTGGCTTCGCTCAAGGTGCTGGGCTCACCCTAGGCTACTGAGTCCCACCACGACAAGGCCTGAACCATGGTGGGGAAAATTGGTATATCTATCCCAACCAGGCCTGATTCAAGTTTAACGAGTAGGCCATGCAACTCTAAAGGCGACATGAACGATGTATTTTGAGTCGGATAGTACTGCCCTCGGTACTATGAAAATAATAAAAACATTTTACAAAAAATTAAAACCGACTTCAAAAATACTAGTTTGTACATTAGTAGAAGATTAAGTTGATTATAAGTTGTAAGCACACAAATTCAAGAAACTGTTATTTTATTACTTTTTTGTTTAGTACTTTTGAAGTCGGTTTTAATTTTTTGTAAAATGTTTTTATTTCTTAATTTTTTGTGATTCCGAAATTCGTCGTCTTGGCGTTCATTGAAGGAGCCTTTTTTTTTAGGATTGAAGATGTTTAGCAGTGGACGGATAAAGGACCAATGATGGTGATGATGATGATTACAACGACCGCGACATACTATGGTGTGCTACCAAAGCATGCTATACAATTGTTACATCGACAAGTAATATAACCTCCTCCTTTTTGAAGTCGGTTAAAAATGAGCATATCGTTGAGGTAAAAGAAACCATCCAAATAGGCGTTATTGGGAATAACTAGAAAACGGCTTGTCAGATCTTAATAAAATTAATATGGGACCAAATTGGAAACACCAGCTTTCAAACAAAAAAATTACCATCGAAATCCATTCACAAACGGCGGAGTAATCGTGTCACATACATATAAAATAAAAGAAAAATAAAAAAAAATACAGACGAATTGATAACCTCCTCTTTTTTTGAAGTCGGTTAAAAATAAAGATAGCGGCCATTACTTCAGGATATAATAAGGCATTTTTGGTGGATTGAATTAATAGACCATATCATTCAATAACATTCATTCATTCAGTCATTCGTCGATAACATTATTATTTCTGAAGCCTTTTATTCCGGTGAATTGAAAACCTTCGCTATTTTTGCAAGGGATTAAAAATCTCAATGAATGAAAAACTATGAAAACGGAACGTTGTTCGGTGAGTCAGCTTTGTGTTTTTTCAATAAAAATTCCGATTCCGTTCATTTAAAGCATTGCAATTGTATTGATTGATCAAATAGTATGATCAAAGCATTCAAATTATTACAATGTTAAAAAATCGTAACATACCAGTGAAGATACCTGTAGTGAGATTACCGTCTTCTTTGTAAGTCAAATAAATAAATAATATTCAACCATCACACCACGTTAACATAGTTCCGTGGTAAGCTCGTAAGTGTAACGGTTTTAACAATATTAATACATAATATCTACACATCCATGAGCCGGATGGATGGATGTGTAGGTAGCGTAGAAAATATATAACATAATGAATATAGTCTATGCTAGCCGGGATTCGAACACGCGATCGCTGCGCAAAATGTCCAGTACCCTGACCACTCGACCAGCCGAAGCGAAAGAGAGAGCGCACTGGCGCCTCTTCCCGCTGGAGAGCGCGTCAGCGGCAGGAAATCGTACCGCCGTCAATGGACCTGTGCACGGCGGATCTGTAGATGTGGGGGGGGGGGGGGCTATAAGACACCCATATGTGTTCAGGGTGGCACGGAGTAGGAGGAGGAGTAGAGCGTTCAAGCCGTCAGGCAGGCACCGTCGCTGGTGCGGACGATCATGGTTACCGCACCGGGCCAGCACGAACGTCTGTAAAGCTAGAAAGGTCAAGTCGGCAGAATCACTCGTTTTATATCTCAAAATTTAGTGCTCATTTAGTGCTAATTTAGTGCTGATAACAGATATTTGGTGCTGTGATAGGGGGACTAAAAATTAGAACACTGCTCACTTTTTATTAAGCTAGCAGTGTACAATTCGTGACCGCGCTATGATACAATTGGAGCGAGAGGCACATCAGCTAATAACTTAGTGCTCAATTAGTGCTGCCTGTACAAGCAAACAGATTTTTCAAAAAAAAAATCAGTTTTTAAGTATAGATAATTGCTGACATAACGATACGAGCAATCATAGAGCTGAAAGATGACTTTATGCCTGTACAAGGCAGCACTAATTGAGCACTAAGTTAACGCCGGAGGTAGAGAGGGTTCTAATCCCGCCAGGGAACCAAAGAAAGATTTCCGTGTTCGTGGTTATGGATGTGTATTAAATATTATATAATAAAAATCTTAAATATATGTATTTTATAAAAGTATCGATTGGTTCAACTGGTGGTACTCGTAAGAGACAAGCAACATACATAATATAATTATTATACACCCGCTACACTAGAAAATAAGCAGGTGCGTTGCCAGCCTTTCAAAGTATATATACTTGTAGAAAATATGACAAAATGTAGATAGACTAGTCTATTTTTAACCGACTTCAAAAAAAAAAGGAGGTTCTTAATTCGTCTGTATGTTTTTTTTTGTATGTATGTGACACGATATCTCCCCCGTTTGTGAATGGATTTCGATGGTTATTTTTTTGTTTGAAAGCTGGTGTTTTCAATTTGGTCCCATATTAATTTTATTAAGATTTGACAAGCCGTTTTTTAGTTATTCCCAATAATGCCTATTTGGTTGGTTTTGTTTACCTTGATGATATGATCATTTTATTACGTGTCGATGTAACAATTGTATAGGATGCTGTGGTAGCACACCATAGTATGTCGCGGTCATCGTAATCATCATCATCATCACCATCATCATCATCATCATCCTTTATCCATCCACTGATGAACATGCCTCCTTCAATGAACGCCAAGAAGACGAATTTCGGAATCACTAAAAATTAAGAAATAAAAACATTTACAAAAAATTAAAACCGACTTCAAAAATCAAACGGTGTCGCAACAAATACGACACCGACTCCAAAAGTAACTACAATGACGTGGTAAACGCAAAGTTTGTACATTAGTAGAAGATTAAGTTGATTATATGTTGTAAGCACAAAAATGAAAGAAACTGTTATTTTATTACTTTTTACTTTAGTATTTTTGAAGTCGGTTTTAATTTTTTGTAAAATGTTTTTATTGTATTTTTTTTTTGTGTATATTGTACTTTGCCACTTATTTTCGCTTTCCGATTATTCCTAAGTAAGTGTCGTGATTTTTCAGTAATTTAAATTAAATATTGTAGTGTACATAGTGCTGTATGTATTAGGCCCACGCCTGATACATTTCTTGATCATCTTCTTTTATCACCTGATGGTAATGTGGCGCCATCTTTATTTAACGCTTTTTGACGGCCACTATTCATACACGTAGATTGTACTCGTTGTGTCTAGTCTCCATGGTTGTAGTGCAATATGAAAGAAGTTATAGGAACATAATTAAAACCAAAAAATTATGTTAACAATTATTTTATTTTAAATAGGCTACCATTAGCATAAATGACTTTTACATATAATATAAAACATAATATATTCCTGTATTAAACATATGTGGTTTGCAATTCTGTCTGTGAGTTGGCGCGGGCAGTTGGTGAGCAGCGATTGAGAAGGATCTGTCTGAAGGTCGTCCGGAACTGCTTTGACATAGAGCAGTAGAGGACGAAGTTTATGGCACCGTTGAGGAGGGCCAGAGCGTCCATCATCTCACCGAAGAGGTCGTAGCAGCGCTTGAAGAAACACCGCCCTAGCATGCCGCTCATGAGGCCTGCAAAAAATATCTTATATAAAAAACGATTGTATTAGTTTTAAATAATATAAAAGTTTGTACTTTAAATAATCCTACGCAAGAACATAATCAATAACAAAAGATCCGATGACCTTGAAAAGGTTAAAATCATATTGATATAATATTTCTAAGAACCACCACTAGGAAACCTGCTTTCAAGTAAAAAGATCAGCGTTAAAATTCGTCAAACTGTTTAAGAGCAATTTTTTTTCTTAAGCGCCGGGAAATGCTCAGCTGAGGCATCGCGCGGGGAAGTGGATCTTCCCAGGTGGCTATGTGGGACTCGCTGCGCCCGAACGGTGGTAAGGTAGATGCAGCTCTACCCACTAAAACCCGGTGAGTGCCACCAATGTCACCTTTGGTGAGGTGCCCCGGATATGTTGAGCAAACAGGGCACCTCGACGGCTAGTCAGTCCCTCAAGGGACAGACGCCACCTGTTCTTTTTTCAGGGGTACGAAGAGCGGGCCCCTTGGTTCACTTGGCTTCACCCAATGTTCCGGGTTCACTTTAGGCTACTGAGCCCTACCGCCACAACAAGGCTTGAACCATGGTGGGGAGTCTGAGAAACCCTGCTTATTACAAATATTTGACTCAGTTTAATGTTCACCAACAATCAAAATGAGCAACTATAAATTATACGCAGATTGATTCCTCGCCTTATTTCGAGGAGGACACCCGTGCCCAGCAGAAGTAATGTTAAATTCTGTCATTTTATCTAAGTACTTTTTTTACTGGTTTGTTTCTTAATTTTCCTGCTTTAGAAGTTTTTCTTAACATTCGTAAGCATCGTTGAATTATATGGTACAAACAATTTAACTAAACTTTGCCTTTTTGTTCATAAAATGTGAGAATGTACAATGGAATTATTGCCTGTGTAGAAACCTCGCGTATTTACTTTACAAAAGACTTTTTGCTTATTCTAATGTCCTTATTACGTTCCATTTTTATTTGTTGTACAATTTATAAAACAAACTTCGTGATTTTTCTTTTAATAAAATTAATATCACCTAATGCCACATTATCACCATCAAGATTATTATCAACTCATAATCGTCAAAAAAAATTAAGGTCGACTTTTTTTATTTTTTATGTTAGTTCGATAGGCAAACTGGCAAATGTGCCACCTGATGGTAAGTGGTCGACGTCGCCAATGAACATAAACTAGTTTACCTGGAACGAGCCCAGGCAACTCATTTGTGTGTTGCCTATCCTGAGACATAAGATGTTAAGTCTCGGTGCCAGTAACACTGCCTGTCTTGCCCTTCTCTCCGAAACACAGCAAAACTGTTTCACGGGAGAACCAAGCAAGCAAGACTTGAATTTATTTAAGCATTAGCCAATAAAAATTTAAATATGGCGGTTTTGTCTTCCCGCCACAAAGCGAATCTAGTTTGAAACTTTCTAACCCTTGTCAGAGTCAGACATTTTGTATTATCAGGTGTAAGATAAGAACTCAGTTGTAAATTTTACGGTACTCGGAATTATATAATGTTACTGATAAAAGCGGTGTTATAATTCTGATATGTACCGCAAAATAGCTAGAAATTCCTATAGCTCTCCTACATATTTTCTTCCAAAGCTTTCTTGCAAAGCAAATCTTTTCTTCTATATGCAGCAGTGAATGGTTTGAGCGGCCACTAGCGAAGCCAAAAATTAAAAACTATGTAGACCACAAAAAAAAATACATTAACTCTCTTCAAGGGTTATAAGCAATTCGTAGTGTGGTACACTTTATTTTCGCCGGGAAATGCTCTAAGGCATCCCGCGGGAAGGGGGAATTCCCCTGGTAAGTATGTGGGACTAAATGCACCCGAACGATAATAACACGGACGCTCTACCCACTAAAACCCGGCGGTGTTATCTTCGTCGTGCTGGACCAGTTCGGGAACTATGGTCGTCCGCTCCGGCGACGGTGTGCCTGAAGGCAGGAGGGTGACGTTCCCTACTGATACTCCGCTTAAGGCACCCTAAACACATTAAAGTGGTGGTCTGCAGTGTCTTCACTACTATCGCAGTGATGACACCCTGGCGAGTCCTTCGCCCCTACCACCTTCCACAGATATCTTCCGAAGCAGCCTTGCCCCGTCACTGGATGTACGTAAGGTGGAAGGTGATTATGCCGTGCCGCCGGGCAATCCACTACTCCAGGATTGGACCGACGACCAGAAACGTGCGATGGCCCACACTCGGCTCCTCCAGCCGCTCCTTCCACTCGCGGATCACCCGTCTTCTCAGGTGCCTCCCCCACCTGTCTTCTCTTTCGGCCTCGTCATCTCTCGAGACCTCCTCCTCCTCAACATCTCTTCTCCTCCTCCACCAGGAACGCGCTAGGGCACCTACCACCAGGCCCCATGGCGCAGAGGTCGTACGGTACGCACGGATGGCCCTGACAGCCATGACCCGTCGCAACAGTGCGACGTCCGCAACGGCCCTGTCTCTGACAGCGAAGAGCATGACCACAGGGTCATGCTCTTCGCTGTCAGAGCGGTCTTACACTAACGTAACTCTTAATAAGATAATATCTTAAGAAGATTTATCACTCTTTTTTTATGTCAAAAGGGGGCAAACGAGCAGTCGGAGCCTCGCCCATACACATTCGCACAACCAAGGCCACGCAGATGCGGTGCCCTCCTTTTCCCTATCCTCCCCCCCCCCCCCCCAATGGGCCACCGGAAACTCACAAACCGCACGAAACGCGACAGCATAGCTGCCACTTGACGCCGGTGTTATGTGAGCGAGAGGTACCACCCCGGTCGTGCCGGCCCAGTTCGGATGCACTGCAGCATGGCACTACCTCTTACTACAGTCTAAGACCTAATAATAAATATCATAAAGGAATATACATTTTTTTTCTTTAACGCCGGGAAATGCTCTGAGGGGATGGTGGGAATGTCTCCCCACGTGGATATGTAGAAATCGCTGCGCCCAAAAGCTGGTAAGTGGACGCAGCTCTACTGTCTAAAACCCGGCGAGTGCCACCAATGCCGCCTTGGTGAGGTGCCCCGGATCTAATGAGCAAACAGGGCACCTCGACAGCTAGTCAGTCCCTCAAGGGGCCGACGCCACCTCCACAGAGGGGTTGTCCCGCACCACAGAACAACCCCTCCCAACGTCAGGACAATACAATAGGGTGCGGTTGCCGTCCTCGCCTCTTGCCCCCTGATCTTTTGTCCCCTCTTCTTATAAGAGGGGTACAAAGAGCCGCCTCGGCTCAATTAGCTTCGCCCAAAGTGCTGGGCTCACCTTGGCTATTGAGCCCCACCGCCACGTCAAGGCCTGAACCACGGTGGGGGGGTCACATTACTACTCTATCCGGTGATATGCTCAATGTATGCAGGTTTTCTAACAATGTTTTCCTACGGTATGTCAGTAAGGCAAAGTCAAATACACAGGAATAAAATAGCTCTATTTTCTAGAAGGCATGGGTTGAGTCCGAAACCAGGCCTCTTACATTAAAGTACCAATAATATGTGATAAATTCGAAGTTAGAATAGATATGACTACGTATATCATTTCTTGACCTCGTACAGTTATTTTCAATTAGTATCTTCGCTTCTATAAATGTACATTATAAATACTGTGTCTGATATTTTGAATAGTAAAAAATAGTCTAGACTGAAATCTAGATGGAATAAAAACACAATTTCTCGAATCTATTCTTGGAGTTAAATACAATTACAGTTTATCTATTTCAACAAAAGACTATTTGTATCACTACAGCTAGTTTTGAAAGAGCTTTTATTCACTTCTACATTCTCGTTAAATTTACCTCTGCCTTTTTAGCTTTGCTAAAATATATTTATTTTTAAACAAAACAAAGCTAAAAATAAAAAAACAAATATAAATAAATATTTATATATACACATCGTTAAGCTAGTATCGTAGCTAGCAAGATCTTGTATTTCACGTACCAAAATAAAGATGTTTTAAAATACATTTTACTAATATTATCAATTTGAATATTAGTTTGTATGTTCGTTGGTCTTTCACAGCAAAACGACTGAACCGATTTAGCTGGAAGTTGAAATGGTTATACACCAAGGTATATAAAATAATCCAAGGTATAACCCTGGATTAGGACATAGGCTACATTTTGCCCCGAACAATTTAAGGTTCCTACAGAAATAACATTTACCTTATTATTTGTAGTAATTCATAATTACGTCAATTGAAATGTCAAAGACGACTTAATTGTCCAACGCACAAAATTCATATAACACAAGCTGCCCGCACGGACTTCGTTCTGCAAAAGGTGGAGGGGGAGAAATTTCTTAAAATCCGTTCTTAGCCCTACATGGCAAAAGTAATATTCCTACCAAATTTCAAGTCTATATATAAATATAGATCTTATAGTTCCAGAGATATCGTGATGAGCCAATATATCTATAGAACAGGTCCTATATATGATATGTATATAGATTATACTGGCTGAACCCAACAAGTCTTTCATTATAGTACGTAGAGATGTGTTACGTTAACACGTTTGCATTTTAAAATAATATTAAGGATAGAGGCAAAAGCTAGTACTATATAATATACTAGCTTTTGCCTGCATCTGTGTCTGTGTCTCAAATCTGTGTCCCAGGACATAATATTAGCTATGGTTACCCTAAATTTGTCTGCACTTTATAGGATACACAGAGGTAGCTGGCTACCTAACTACACCAGTCAGCCTTAAAATATTCCTTACCTAGAATTCCCTGAGGAAACTCCGTCAGTAAAAACAACAGTAGCACTGCCACCAGCATCCTTGTAGTCCTGTCCGTTCTGCGCTCAGCCTTAGACCGCTTTGTGGGCTTCCTGGTAAATATATTCCCGTTGCCGTTGACAACCGCATCAGCAGGGCACGCATTGTAGCCTTTTAAGGCTTTCTTCCTACTCTTCGTTCGGTACAGTACTCTGATAAGCCAAGCGCTGATGACTGTGAGGATAACGCACGGCAGCAGTTTGATGACCACGGCGTGGACCCAGAAGTTGATCTGATAAAGGCTGCCGTCGTAATTGGAGTCCACGTAGTACACCTTCAAGGGCGGCCGGTCAGAGGTATACTCCTCATGAATACTGAACACCTGGAATGAGTGGAGGTAACATTATAAAGACTTATAATTTATGAATATACGTTTGAGGGAGAATAACCCTCATAATATCCGTGTTTTAATGTAAAGTTCTGAATGCTGGGGATATGGAGAAAATCTAAACAGATAAATAAAATTGGAGTGTCTGTTTGTAATATTATAATAAACGCTTTTTAATTAATGCATATACACGGCACATATACGAAAATAGTTTTTACCATTTTTGTCTATCTGTCTGTTCGTCTGTTTGTCCGGGCTACTTTCTGAAACGGCTCGGCCGATTTTGATGGGACTTTCACTGGCAGATAACTGATTTTATAAAGAGTACAGCTTGACAAAATAGAGCATGGAAAAAATGAGGGCACCACTTTCACTTAGGTCTATGGGAAATCAGTAAGAGAATTTAATCAAATCGTTAAAAATAAAAGTGAAACACTAAGCTTTACTTAAAATCTATAAGTATTTGTCGGCCCAATATTGTCAACATCATAGGTTTCATTTAGTAAAATATTTAGTTCCGCTTGTCACCACGTCATACTCTTTTTTGCCAAGCTGTAACTTAGGCTATAAAAATAATCATTATCAAACCGCGTACGGCTGTAAATCTGAGTTAACGCGGGCGAAGCTACGGGCAACAGCTAGTATAAAATAAGGTATGACGATGGTCTTGTCACTGGAGGGTATGGGCATGGCCTCTTGAGTGAGAGGTCTGGGTTTGATCCTGACCCCTGAGGTGCCTTGAAATGGGTTTTTATAAATTTCTACTTACACTTGAACACGAGACCATCGCTTGTTCACTGATGAAGGTGATGAGATTAAAAGTCTTTGAAGGTGTGTGAAGTTCACCAACCCGAATTGGGCCAGCGCATCGGTGAACTATGGCCCAACACCCTCCTCGCCTGATTTCAAGAAGACCCGTGCCCAGCAGTGGGATATATTAGGGTCGATATTATTAAATATTATTTTTTATATTATAATTTATGGGTTCATCATCATCATGATCATCAGCCTCTATCCGTCCACTGCTGAACATAGGCCTCCCTCAATGAACGCCAAGACGGCCGATCCGCCGACGGCCACTCGCATCCAACACGGACCGGCCACCGCACGGATCGTCTTCCCACCTGGTCAGTGGTCGACCAACACTTCGTCTACTTAAACGTCCACTTTTGAACCTTATTGCCCCTTCGGCCATCCGTTCTCCTGAGTGTGTGACCAGCCCACTGCCACTTCAACGAACTTATTCTTTGCCTGATATCGGTAACCTTAGTTCTCTGGCAGATGTCTTCGTTTCTAATCCTATCTATCAGAGAAACACTCAGCATAGCACGCTCCATAGAACGCTAAGCTACGGGAAACTTACGGAGCTTATAAGGGATATAAATTTAAAAATATATGTATACAGGTTTAAGGTTAAATAAAGCATTATTTCGGCACAAATCTTCTTCTGTGTATAGGAGCTGTTCTATAGATTGACTCATCACGATATCTCTCTATAAGAACTAGAGACTTGAAATTTGGTAGGAATATTACTTTTCAAATGAAGAGGTCAGCTAGGAAAGGATTTTAAGAAATTAAAAACGAATTTAAAAAAACGAAGCCTGTGTGGGCAGCTAGTTCATTATACAAGTCTTCTATACAACTTATCCTTAGTTTTCGTTAAGGAAAACAAAATTTACCAATAAGTATTTTAATGGATACACGAAGAACGGGAGCTACTTCGGGTTTGTAACTCATTTTGTTCTTTTTACATTCACCGCTAAATCTTAATATATTTTTAATTTTTCTCACGTCGCTTTGTCTGGGATTTTCAGGCAACTAACATTTTAAAATATGAGCTAGCATTTTCACTAAGCGACAATGTCTTTTGATCAAATAAAGATTTTTAAAAAATGATTGAAAACTGTCATGTAATCAGGTAGTTGCTTGATGGCGACTAGAGAGGCGAAGACGCGCTCCTTGATTTCCCGCCGTTCTCCATATTACAGACTAAATATTGTATTTTGTATGGCTAATAGCCAAGTAGCTGATTGCCTTTGAATGAAAAAAAATCAAGAATCTGGCTGTGTAATTTACCCTGTTTCACGATCAAATTGTACTTTTTCGTTGGTTTCAGAGACAGCAGAGCATGAAATTGAATTGGGTGTCATCCCGAAACTCATCGGAATTGCTCACGTCACGATGAATTCATTCTGGAATGTGTCGAAATATGAACTATATTTTGCCAACAAATATTTATTTACGGCTTAGAAGGTTCGAGTAGACAGAAGAAACTAGATATAATGACAAAAAAGGCTCCTGAAAGGAACTCTTCTAGGACCGACACCACCTCCACAGAACAACCCCTTCCAACGCCGGGACAGTACAATGGGGTGAGGTTCCCATCCTCATCCGTTGCCCCCTGCTCTTTTGTCCCCTCTTCTTATAAGAGGGGTACAAAGAGCCACATCGGCTCAATTAGCTTCGCCCAAGGTGCTAGGCTCACCCTAGGCTACTAGGCCCCACCGCCACGCCAAGGCTTGAACCATAGTGGGGAAAATCGTATCGTCTAGTTATTTAGTCAAATTACCATTACAATAAAATAAAGGTATTTTTTTCATAATTTACTTACCATCCTTAATTTCTAATTATCGTTAGACTCAGATTCTCTCAAAATAAGCCTATATCTTTTTTATCTTAAGTCTCAATTATTTCACAAAAATCAAAAGTAAATGGATAAAACTAATAACTAAAAAAAGAATGTATTAAAAAAACATGTTCTTCAACAAAAAATATGTATGTATAGAAATGCCCCACAAGTATGTAATGACTTTTTTTTACTGGCGTAGCCAAAAAGAGGAAGTATAGTTAAAACTAACTGCTAAATCAGTCTATATTATGTTTGCATTAACGTATTAAGCTATTGCATAGCTTCTATCGCGGGCCTTGAGCGCGGCGACCGAATCCAGAAATTCCGAAACGAAAAAACCTGACACTCGACGAGCGACGAGCTGCTCCGAAATCGGACGAATACGTAAGCAACAGCTGTTTGTGAGAAAGTATATAGGTGACTAACTAGATGGCGCTTTACATTTTCACGTCGTCTCCGTGTTAAATAAAGGATTAAAAATAGAAATAAGTAATAATTTAATAAGTGTACGTGTTATAAGTGTACATGTTATAAGGGTTGAACATTAAAGTGACAATAACTAAGTGAAAGTTTTATCCGTGAGAATATTTAACTGCCTTAGAATATTATCTCTTTGTTGATCATTGGCTATTCGCATTAAATCATAGAATTGTTGGTAATCCATTAAATATAAAATATAAAACAAAAGAAAGAAAAAAAAAATACTGCATAAATAAAAAATAAACAAATAATTATAATTGCATAAGTTGCTTAAAAAATGCTATGCAATAGCTTTACCGCGGCAGTCCCCGAGTGTTATTTTATTAATTACATCGTACCTACTCATGAACCACTTATCAGATTTTCATAGCTACATTTTAATCCGCTTTAAAAAGAGTTAAGTTTCTCGCTGTTGGGTTTTTAATTTTTTTAACATTATCATCATCATCCGTATCGGCTTTTATGCGTGCACTGCTGGTTATAGACTCCTTTCCAACGAATTAGAAAAGGTATGGAATACGAACTGCGCTAAAAAACGGTTCCTCGCCAACTACAATCAAGTGGGCGGGGCCAAAAAAGTACAATCAATTTGTCTCTCAGTCTGCTGCGCGTACTGTGACAGTCTAGACGACCGTTGCGTTGACGAAAAAATCGTTTCCCAGAGACAAAAATGACCTCCTATGTTGTAAAATGGTGTAAGAGACGAAAAGAAGGAAGTAAAAAGCAAACTGGGATAACTTATTCACAGGTAAGTTAATAATTTCGTATTTTATTCACGCTTAAATAACCTCCATATAATTTTTTGTGGTCAGTATTATGCAATCATCAGGCAGCAGATTTTATATACTGAAGTGTTATATTAAATTTTACATTGAGTACCGAGTTTTTATATTTTTATTTTTATTCCTTATTTATGTTTTTATCAATTATTTACTTTTAGTTTCCCCATAAACGAGATTCGGCGTTTACAATGGATTGCAGCAGTCCGCTTAGAAAGAAGAAAAGATGACTGGTTACCGACTAACGCCAGTAGAGTGTCTTCCATACATTTTGTAGGTTCTTCTCAGTACTCATGGAACATTTATTTGACGTTCAAAAAGATACTTTAATGGTTCTATTAAAAAGAAAAAAAATGTTAATTTCTTACTAAAGAGAAATACTAAACTATTTTGACTTGTGATTTTTATTTTATGCCCCATTCCCATTTTTCAAACATTATTGACATTTTAATAATAAAAAACAAGGTTACAACAGACTGTCAACTACTCTAAGGCTTAAAAAATATACGAAATATCGACAGATTCTGTATAGTGAGTAAATAATGACTTACTCTCAATTTGATAATAATTATTGGTTAAAAACAGTCATTTTATTACTCGTCATATTCAGACAAAATAAATGTAGGTTTCCACATTAATTCATATAATCAATGACTTTATAATAAAATTTATAAATGTCAGACTAATGCATAATATCATCCTTCCACGTCTCAACTGACATTGTCATTGTACATGTCGCGTAATAGTCCATCACGTTCGCACTCACTTTCTTTGATATTTCAGTTTCATTCTATCACTATCCTCCTCAATTAGATTGCGCCTTATATGGATAGGTGGACGAATTCATGGGCACATATTAAATTTAGCAAAGTATTTTGTATTGCGCGTGTGCAAATCGTGTTAGTATTATCAGTTTAGTAGTGTGAGTTTGGAACCATATTTTTCCGAGCTTTGTAAGAGAGTTATGTTTCCATACCTTTACTAATTCGTTGGTTCTATGTCAACGGGAAATATCCTATAGGTTTTGGTTTGACAGACCGAGAGACAGAAAAACAGACGGAGAGATCCTTAACGGGGTCCATCCGAACCTTAAATATAATAATAATATGTTGGGACAACTCACACACGCCCATCTGATCCGAAAGCAGAGCCTGTTCTTATGACCCAGACACAACAAATGATCATTTTCATCACACAAACAATTGTCTTGGGTGAGGATCGAACGCACGACCTTCTGGTTTAGCAGTCAGGGTCACTAGACCAATACGGGCCAGTGAAAATAAAAATGGTAAAGATTTTTTTTAGCCACAGAGATAAAACGGCGTTAGAAATTAGAAAAAAAATACAAGAATTGCGACGAAAAAAATGTTAACAGCTTAAAAAACCCACGATACTATAAAGTAAATATCTGAAGAGCATATCGTTTTGGGAAATGTACCATCAATCGATGACAATAACATGTGTATTATATGTCTATAGGTATTAATATTTTTTTAATATTCGCGTAAACATTAGAAAACAATATCAATACGCACTTTTCTAATTCCGTAAAGAATAAGCTAAATAAAAGCGCGGGCAAGCCTCAATAAAAGCAACTTCGATTAATTATCTGCGTCACTCCGTAATCAATCACTCGACTCGCCACTACCCGCTACTCGCCTAATCCACTAATATATCATTTTAATTGTGATCGCTATGGCGTATTACACAAATTGTTGTGAATTTGTATCAATTCGTAAAAATTTACGAGCCATTGGACCCGTATACGTCTTACCCTTATACACGTAAGACACCTTTTCTGCTACTTCCTACGAAATTAGGATTTAGGTCGAAGCTTATATTATATTTCTCTCGTAGAACGTACGTCGCGCTACTTAATGTGCCTCAAGTGATGCCCCTGTGCTTGTGTCGTATTCAGGATGAGAAACTTCGTTTTCTTTTTCTTTAACGCCGGGAAATGCTCTGAGGCATCTCATGGGGGAGCGTGTCTCCCCAGGCGGGTATGTGGGACTCGCTGCGCCCGAAAGGTGGTAAGCGGACCCAGCTTTACCCACTACAACCCGGCGAGGTGCCCCGGATCTAATGAGCAAACAAGGCACCTCGACGGCTAGTCGGTCCCCCAAGGGACCGACACCACCTCCACAGAGGGGTTGTCCCGCACCACAGAACAACGCCTCCTAGCATCGGGACAGTACAATGGGGTGAGGTTTCCGTCCTCGCCCCTTGCCCCCTTCTCTTTCTGTCCCCTCTTCTTATGAAAGGGGACAAAAGAGCTCACCCTAGGCTACTGAGCCCCACCGTCAAGTCAAGGCCTGAACCATGGTGGGGTCAGGATGAGATGAGCGACGTCGTATCATACTGGGCCAAGGTGAGAACCTTGGCCCAGTATGACACGACGTCGCTGGGACTGCTTAGTGGCGGCCGGGAAGTCCCCACTTACGAGCAGTAGACTGGCCTTCACCGGGGCCAGCCTGTCGCTGATCCTGTTGCCTGCAGATCCAGGACCCTCAAAAAGCGGCTGAAGGCGCTCGCAGGTGTTTTAGTTTGTGTAGTTTACTCCTAAATGCGAGTCCCACATAGGGTCAGGAATCTAGCCCCTTAAACTGCCTACATGCAAAATGCATTTCCCTGCGTTATCAAAAAGGGCGGGTGAAACCGGGTAGCAGCTAGTTTATTTTAAATGTCCAAAAAAAACAACTAAGTCAGATAGACAACCCTACCAACTTATCAAACGTCATCTGTTCCGAATGTATTTAATGGCGGCTGTATACTCTCGCTCGAGAGCACTTGCTATGTCTCGACCGAGGCCTCTCGGTCGCCTATTAATAATAATGACAGGCCGAGGCGGCGAGCGCTACCATCTACAATCTCGCGCTCGCCGCCTCGGACTGTCTCGGGGAGAGTGTATAGCCGCCATAATATTCTAGGAATTAAGAGTAAATTATCGTTAAAGTCCCTAAAAAGTGAACTGGGTTAAGAATATAAAGCTAAAATATGTACACTGGTGTTCAAAGTTTTGTTAATTCCGAACGCGTCTCTTCTACGATTTGGTACATGTATCATGTCCTTATTTACCAAGGATAGCCATCGACGAGCATGTGTGAAAGCCAAAGGTGTATGTCAGTATCGTAATTATTGAAGTAAGCAGTTTGCAGAAGCATCGTACATGAAAATGCTATAGTAAGTGTTTAATTTATGTAGGTATGTTAATTTTGTAAGATGAGGGGGGGTACCACCCCGGCATGACCGGGGTGGTACCTCTCGCTCGCATAATACCGGCGTCAATTGACAGCTATGCTGTCGCGTTTCGTGTGGTTTGTAAGTTTCCGGTGGCCCATTGGGGGGATAGGAGAACGGCAACGCATCTACATAACCTCTGGTTGTTTGGATGTGTATGGGCGTCGGTAGTCACCAAAAGGCTTCGACTGCTCGTTTGCCCTCCTATTCTATAAAAAAATGTCTATAAAAAACTTAAACATTTTTCTTTCCGGAGCAGCAAAAGCTTGACAGAAGAGCTGAGCATTTAATTTAAGTCAAAAACACCGGATATTAAAGTCAGCCAATATTTAATTTGTTCGATATTACAAAATGGTTCCGTACTTCGCCTTTATTGGAGTGAATTATAGTGCTTAGTGAAAGTCACCTTCCTGTCACTGTGTTCAGTTTATTAGATGGGCAGTAACTATGCTGTCTTTTGGGTAGTGACTATAGCTATTATTAGACTACTACGAAATTACATTAAATAGACACTAACCCAAGAACAGTATTATGAGTAGAAGTACCTGTAGATTGGTTAATAATTATTAATAATAATAATATCTATGGACGCTTATACACCACGTCAATCTGGTATCGGGTCAAACCGTAACACGAACTTGTGATACGGTTACCTACTAGACAACGGAAATATATTTAATACTTTTATACTATACATATATTTAAGATTTTTATTATTTGATACACACATTTAATACACATCCATGATTTTTTTTTCTTCCCTGGCGGGATTCGAACAGGCTACCTACGGCTTAAGCGCCAAAGCGCTAACCATTGAGCCCCTGAGGTCATCGAATATACTATGTAATAAAATTAGAAAATAAAAAGTGTCCTTAACTGAAAGATTTCGAGTCACACGATAAAGCTGATATTTGAAAAAAGGTGATATTTTGACACGAGAATTTTCGATTGAAAATTAAGCTGCTTTTTCGATATTAAATCAAAATAAGATGAAAAAAATAGATATTGGAAATAAAAAACAGTGTATTTGTAACATAAAAAGGTAAATTTTTACCAAATTTTGTGAGTAATTTTTTTTATCCTAAAAGATAAAAATAAAATACCAAAAACTTGGTTATTTGAATTTTCCACATACATTTTGAGGTTATGTAAAATAATGTGAATACAAAAGTTGTAGACTTTTTTATTACCTACAACTTTGCCATTCAACTTTTTTCCGTGGGACTTGTAGTTTTGCTGGAAATCGAGATAAACCGTTTGTTTACCTTTACCCCTTCCACTTTCTCGCCCTCAGATCGCCCGTAAATTATTTTTCCTTCCATTTTTGTTATATTATCTTCCTTTTCCAATGGGTTTCATCCTACTATATTTTTTTTCTGTTTGAAAATTATCGACACAGGTCTAAAAAGTCGACGTCGCTGTTAAATGTAAGTTGTCTAGAAATTGACTCATTAGTACGTTACCTACTTAGAAACAAAAGGTGATGCGACGCTAACCACAATACCCGCCTTTTCTCCGTAACAGAACAAAACAACATTGCAATGTTTTCAGTATTGTATTGATTGCTAGCAGTTGCCCGCCGCTTTGCTTGCATTCACTTCATCCTATGTGTTTTAAACTTATCATAATAAAAAAAATCTTTCTTATTATAATTACTTCAATAATGTCCTCAACATAAAATACATCTCCTTGATAATTTTTATCAAAATCTTAAAAGCTGTAGACATATTATTACAGATAGAACCTTCGATTGGAAATCGAATTAGGTATGCATTATACTTACATATTTGAACTAGTAGAAATACTAGTTCAAATATGTATAATTCGATTTCCAGTGTGAGGGATGCAATTTACTGCGGGCTCGTGTATGGCTACAAGACCGGCAGTGCAATTACTGTCACTGTGACTTCTCTTATGTCTCAGGATAGGCAACTCATGAGTAAGTTGTCAGAGATAGTCCTGGTAGAATTCGTTTATAAATGGCGACGTTAACCATTTACCATCGGATTGACCACTTAACATCGGCTTGACCACATAACATCGGGTTGACCACATAGCATCGGGTTGCTCGTTTACCAGGATATTTATCTAACTAACGTAAAAAATAAAGAAACTTACAAAATACGAAGGGATGCACAGGATCGGCGGCAACAAGAAACTACACATGATGGCGAGCGAGCAACGTCGGTCCGTGCACAACGACGCGCCGTGGGACGGGTACCTGGTGACAAACAGACAGACAAACTGATAATGTACAGCCATATGCATAAAGAGATAACAATAAAAATATCGGTGGGAAGCTTGTGCCGTGCTCCCGTCAACATGGGTACCACCATCCTACTTGTTTCTTCCAGGAAACAGCTTTTCTGTGTTTCGAAGAGAAGGGCAAGACAGGCAGTGTAATTACTAACACCGCGACTTGACATCTTATGTCTTAGGATAGGCAACACATGATTGTGTGGGCTTGTTCCAGGTTAACTCGATTATGGTTATGGGCGATGCTGACCACATACCATTATGTGGCACTTCTGCCAGTTTGCCTATACCACTAACATAAAAAAGCAAACTAGAATAAGAGGTAAGTGATCGATATTATGAACATATAATATATTTGATGGGGTCCCGAGTGTTCCAACTTATACAGATAATATTGTTCTATTTAGAGCAATAAAAGCCAATTTTATTTAGCCCCGAGGTTAAACAAATCTGATACCTCATCGCTCGGTTCATGATCCAGTATTCCCAGCTGTTCCAGAAGTTCCAGACGGTCCATTCGAGCTATGGTTTATACTTAATATGAACTGTATAATATTTTGACGACCTTGTTTATATAACCATTTTTACACGCTTTTTATTAGCTTCACCTGTATGTTTGTATATTTGGATGTTTGTACTTTGTATGTTTTGTAGTGCATACACCCCACTAAAATATGACGTCACGAGCATTATATGTATATGTATTATATTTAAGTTCAGTCGAGCAGTCGACAGACAGTCAGTCGCTTGTGCTCAATTAAACAGCACACATATAACAGTATAACCCAGTTGTTTTACTTGAACATACCACTCAATAATTAGGATACCCTTTTCTTTTTCCATTAACGCCGAGAAATGCTCTGTGGTATCCCGCGGGGGGAGTGGGTCTCCTCCGCGGGTATGTGCACTTGCTGCGCTCGAAAGCTGGTAAGTGGGCGCAGCTCTACCAAAACCCGGCGAGTGCCACCAATGCCGCCTTTGGTGAGGTGCCCTGGATCTAATAAGCAAACAGGGCACCTCGACGACTAGTCAGTCCCCCAAGGGACCAGCCCCACCTCCACCGAGGGGTTGTCCCGCACCACAGAACAACCCCTCCCAACGTCGGGACAGTACAATGGGGTGAGGTTCCTATACTCGACCCTTGCCCCCTGCTCTTTTGTCCCCTCTTCTTATAAGAGGGGTACAAAGAGCCCCCTCGGCTCAATTGGCTTCGCCCAAGGTGCAGCGGCTCACCCTAGGCTACTGAGTCCCACCGCCGCGTCAAGGTCTGAACCATGGTGGGGATAATTAGGATACCTTCTGATAGTCTGAGGTAACAATAATCATCATCACCAACTATTCTCACTTTATACTACTATAACTCGCATTTTTTTTACTCCATGATCAATATTTTCGGATTTATACTCAAATCGGAGGTGAAATTGTTTTTATTTTTCATATATTTTGTTTATTATCTAATTTATTTATAAAAAAATAAAAAAGTAAATATTGATCGTGGAGTAAAAAAAGTGCGAGAACCAAAGTTGAAGAAAAAAAAATTCCACCCATTACGATTTTTTTGATAAACTTGATAGTATAACTCTGCAAATATTGATCCTAGCGTAAAAATGATAATGACCAAACTTGTGAGAAATTAAATTTCCAAGAACTTTGGTTACTACCATTTTTGATCTAATGTTGAAAATTTCGTTATTTCAGAAAAACGAAAAAATTTAACTTTAAAACAAGATGGCGGCGAATCCTTTACCGGGAATAGTTAGAAAATCGAGATTTATACGTCCAACCACCACCCCCGACGTTTAAAAAAAAATCGCTCCCCGGAATTTTTTCTATTTAAATGTCTGCCCCGACAGGACTATTAGTAAACTAATCGAGGACCGATGACAATACAATAATTAGATAAAATAATTTCATTTTACTAATAAGGATTTTCAGGATTAATTTAAAGGCTTAATACTTATGAAAACTATCTGCTTACTAGAAGATTTTTTTTTGTAAGAATGACAACTTTAGCAGCTGTCAATTGAACGTAGCCCGATGTAAGACGTCAGAAAAAAATCGATACTAAAAAGTAAAAAATAAATTATAGTAAAAAACTATTTTTTTTTTTAATTTGCTATAATTAACTATAATTTTAAATAATAAAAAAAGATCGAAAAATACAAAAAAGTTACAGAATAATAAGAATTATTTAATATACTTACTAAAATATAATAAACTAAAAGACGATTTGCAACGGCTTCTTTGATATTGTTGATAAAAATATATCATTTTAGAGTCAATAGAGACATCAATGTAGCTATAAAGTATTAGTTATTATTACAAACTCGTTAATCAAAAGAGTTATCCTGTAAGACAAATTTTATTCCGAAATTGACATTAATCCCACGACAGACTTAAGTCGTAATTAATCGAAGGAATATATATTTAATTAGGATTGGCCTTCTTGTCTTCATTTACATATCTCCTTTTAAAATATTACTGCATACCCAACGGAGTAGAGGTAGATTTTAAACTATCTGTAAAACAGCCGTATCATTACTTTGACTTGCATAGATGTTAACCTCTAGAGATTCAACTGATTGGTTCGCCAAATTAGATTAGGCGAGGACTGACTTCCCCTGAAGCAACGACCTCAAGAGGTAAGAGGTAGTGCCACTACTGCATTGTAGCCGAATTGGGCCGGCATACCGGGGTGGCACCTCACATAATACCGGTGTAAAGTGACAGTTATGCTGTCGCCTTTTGTGCGATTTGTGAGTTGCCCAATGGGGGCATAAGGTAAAGGAGGGCAGGGAGAGGTTATACAGATGCATTATCTGTATAATCTCTGGTTGTGCGGATTTCTTTGTGCGTCCCCATGAGGCTCCGACTGCTCGTTTACTTCCTTATGCCAAACAGCCTTCTTGTGTTTCAGAAAGAAGGGCAGACAGTGTAATTACTTGAAGCAAAACTTACCTCGAAAAGTTGGCTTGGAACTATAACCGCTCAGATTAATGAATAAGTGCTCTTAATTGCTCACAAAATGCACAATTCAAATCCGCAATTTCTCACCCTATCAATTAATTATTTAATTAGTTAATAATATTAAATAAATTAAGAAAATAATAAGTGAACTGAGGGGGCTGCTCTTTGTACCCCTCTTATAAGAAGAGTCTCTTATAAGGACGAAAGAGTGGGGGCAAGGGGTTGGGAACCTCACCCCATTGCACTATCCCGACGTTGGCAGGGGTTGTACTGTGGTGCGGGGTAACCCCTCTGTGGAGGTGCCGTTGGTCCCTTGGGGGACTGACTAGCCGTCGAGGTGCCCTGTTGCTCAACAGATTCGGGCCATCTCACCAAAGGTGGCATTGGTAGAGGGTAGAGCTGCGTCCACTTACCATCTTTCGGGCGCAGCGAGGGATAGCTAAGAGCATTTCCCGACGGAAAAGAAAAAAAAAGGTCCCAGATACTTTTTGTTCAAGGCTACACGTTTGCTATCCGACTAACAAAGAATATGTCCCCAGTAGGTACATAGATATTTATTATACGTCCCACGGCCTCTTAGTGCTTCCAATCTCTCAGCCGTCAATATAAAGATAGAGTCTGAATAGAAACCTGTACTTGGCTCGGTGATACTCTTATATAAACCCGATATATGCCACACGACATTGATAGATGTTCAAATGTATATGTCAACCAGTATTGCTTATCTCGTCCTCTTGTATACGAAGCCACAAAACTAGGTAGCGTTTAGTCAGGCAAAATTGAATCTACTGTCGCGCGGTACATTTCATGTTGCTTTTTAAAACAACAATGTATTTTATTTAAGACTTTAAATTAAAATGGTTATTTTCCCTTTTGAAAACATTTAAAACGGGATACTTACCACGATTTTAAGTTTTATTTCGCGGAGCTTATATTATGAAATTATTGTCTACGAATGTCTTGTTCACTAAGTAAAAACATGGTAAATAAACCGTTTTAAATAAATTCATAAATATTATATATATAATATAATATTTTATATAATAATATAATATAATAATATAATCTTTTATCTATTTTTTTTTTTTGAAGAAAAAAGTATAAGTAGTAAAACGTTATAAACGTTCATTCATATAATCGAGCATAATATAACCGGAATAGAGCGGTAATGTTGTGTTTTGTATGAATACAATTTCCGCCATATTTGGGCTGCGATGCTGCGCAGGTTCTGCGCTCTGATTGGCCGACTAATGGCCATTGATGGATGATTTTCCGATGGGACGTACATACAGATGATTGGTTGGTTGAATTGCTATTACGTCAGTGACAAGTCACTGACTAGTTTCGTAATTTTATGGCTCATATTACTACTCTATCCGGTTATA
Organism: Helleia helle; assembly: GCA_963853865.1. Classification (NCBI taxonomy): domain Eukaryota; kingdom Metazoa; phylum Arthropoda; class Insecta; order Lepidoptera; family Lycaenidae; genus Helleia; species Helleia helle. The sequence goes on along the minus strand of OY971433.1, from coordinate 8,110,309 downwards.
TGATCGACGATTGATATAGACTAGTGTTTTTCAACCTGTGGGTCGCGACCCCCTGGAGGGTCGCGAAGCTTCTGTAGGGGGGTCGCCAAAGGTCGAGAGAAGAGAACTACTTCAGTAAAAAAACAACAAAGATTAAAAAGATTCATTTATTAAGTAAGAGAATTTTAACAAAAGGATTTACTCATAAACATTTGTATGTTAATACAAACAAATTAACAAAAAATTAAATCCTAAGACTCATGTTAATGCGAAGGTTGTGCTTGTTTTTGATTAATCAATTTCTCCCATCGTGGATCTGTATTTGCTACACATAGAATTAAATCGTTTTCCAAATTTAAGCGATTTCTTTGCTTACTTTTTATTTGGGCCATTGATGAAAATGTCAACTCGCATAAGTACGAGGTGGCAAATGGAATCAAACACTTCAAAGCCTCAGTTGTCAATTCCGGGTATTCTGTTTTTCTACTTATCCAAAAGGTATCCAAATTAGCAGACTTGAATTCCAAGTGTAGCATTCCATCGGCAGATAATTCAAGCAAATTCTCTTTGAGCTTAGTTGGCAAATTAACCTCATTTATAGCTGCATTTAAGAACGGATTTAAGATTCACCTCTGCCTAGTGTTCTCCGATGTCTCTTGCACTGAGAAATAATGACACAGTTCGTTTTTCAAATTATCTAACACCATTTTCATACCAGGTATATATGCCTTGATGTTTATCTCACATCCGATTTCTTCAGTAAAAGATTTTGTCGACGAAAATGAATCAAAGTTATTTTGATTTATAGACGACGACCACAAGTCAATTTTTTTTTGTAAAGCCATGTATTTTGTCTTTTGCCGTGATGATATTTTCATCCCGCCATTGAAGACTTTTATTCAAGATATTTAAATGCTCAAATAAGTCAGAAAGAAAAGCTAATTTCAAAAGAAATTCCGGGTCGCAAATGAATTCAGAGTATTCTGACTTGGCCTGTTGTAAATATATTAAAAGTTCAGCACGAAGTTCCATAACTCTGGTCAGTACTTTGCCTTTTGACAACCACCTAACCTCCGTATGGAAAAGTAAATTTTGGTGGAGTGCCCCCATATCTTCACAAATAATCCGAAACAATCGTGTCTGCAACGCTTTGCCTTTAATAGAATTTACAATCTTTATAATAATATTTAGAACTTGGCTGTATTCCTGTGGTAAGGTTTTGGCCGCAAGAGCTTGGCGATGGAGAAAGCAATGCACCCAACAAGAGTTTGGCATCTGTTCTTTCAGCCTAGCAATAAATCCACTCTTCGCACCAGTCATCGCTTTTGCTCCGTCGCTGCAAATAGCAATGCATATATTTGCCCAATCGATATTTATATCTTGCGTAGCTTCAAGGAACATGTTATGCAAGCACTGACCTGTAGTATTTGTGGGAAGCGCTTTGCAAAATAGTATTTCTTCCATTAATTTTTCCCTGGATTCAAAACGCACAAAAGCTACAAACTGCGCACAACCCGCAATATCCGTGGATTCATCAAATTGCAAAGATACAAAAGTATTTTCCTTTATTTTTTCTATGACTTGATCACAAACGTCAGTGGCCATATCGCTTATCCTGCGTTGAATGGTATTGTCAGAGAGAGGTATACTTTTGAGTTTTTCGACCTCTTGTTTCCCAAACATAATCTTTGCTATATCTAAAGCCGCGGGTAAAATCAAATTTTCGGCAATAGTGTGAGGTTTTCCTGCTTTAGCCACACGAAAAGCCACTCGATAACTAGCAAGCAACGCTTTCTCATTTAGATTGGACATTTGTGCTATACCAGTTTTTTGATGTTGAAGAGCTTGTAATTTTCTCTCAAAAAATTCCACGGGCTTATTTTTTTCATTTGGATGTTTTGTGTTGAGGTGGCGTATTAACTTCGATGGTTTCATGCTTTCGCTTGATAAAGTTTCAAATCAAATAACGCACTGTGGTTTATTCTTAATCACAGTAAACCCGAATTTCAAATAATTGTCGTCATAAAGACGTTTTTTTTTTGTTTTACTTCCACTACTCTCACCAGAAGTTGACGGTTTTGTTGATCTTTTCAGGAATTTATCCATTTTAAATTAGTACAAATCACTTCCAATGCGTAATTATTACTAAAAGGTAAAAACAATGTCTTACGGTCGTCAAACAATTGAACCGTCGACGTGAACTGAGTGAGTATCGCTTCGTCCCGCGACGCCCCTCCCCCCCGCAACGCTCATTGTGTCCCGCTCGCTCGTTCACTCTCAACAACTCGCAAGCTAGCCACCACACTTGCCGGACGGCCGGCATCTTGGTCGTATGTACACACCTATGTGCGTAAATTGCGTTAGTTATCAATTGGCGACGTATTCGATGTATGTAATTGTAAAATAATGTGTTTTACGTACTATATTATGTACTCATATCCCAATCCTAATTATGGAGACGCATAAAAACGTCGTATGGAATGAATATTTGTACATACACATACAAAAGCGAAGGGTCGGGGGGGTCGCGAAATATTTTTTCATACCAGGGGGGGGGGTCGCATCATGAAAAAGGTTGAAAAACACTGATATAGACCATAATCCGGCAACTGACGGAAAAGGTAGATTGATGATTCCATGTGTTTATATACCTATATAATTTAAAAAATTGCATTACATTGTTGCATTTATATAATATGAAGTGTATATTTTTTATTCCCAAGTTCCCACGGGAACTGGATTGCAAACGGTCCGTGAGGTTTAGATAAATTTAATTAGAATGAAATACGACGAGTACATTTATCTCCACAGCGCCAAGAAGTAGATTGATAGCTAAGTCGAACGGCAAAGGCATTTTGTAGCAAAGAGTGATTTAATAATAATTATACAAATAAAAAAAAAAACAATAATTAATGCCAACGTATTTTTTTTGCTAGTTCCGCTTTCACGCCTAAGCCACTCTGACAATTTCGGCATGGAATGGTTTTTTATAGGCAAAAACAAAACTATTAGAAATTTAATCTTTTGTTTTTTTATAATTCTTCGTTGCCTGGAATTGATCACAACCTACTTTTATGCTGAAATTAAAGCTTTATGTATTATATTTTATTATTTCGATCGAAGGCATGGGCGTTATTTCCTAGAAACGTACAAAAATAAATAGATTTCAAAATAATAATAATGTATTAAATATTTATTCACAATCACACCACGTTGACCTAGCCCCGTGGTAAGCTCGTTAGAACTTGTGATACGGGTTCCAGGAATGGAAATAATTTTGAAAAATTTATATAAATACACGACATTTATACATATACACGTCGATGACCCGGTACAGACATCTATATTCATCATACAAATTATCTGCACTTGGCTAGATTCAAACCCGCGACCGCTGCGTCCTTGCATCTCGACCAAAAGTCGTTAAATAAAATAGAAGATAACTTACTTAATAGCTAAATATCTCCATATAGCCAGTGTGAGGGTGAGCAAGATGGAGGCTGTGTGGAGGATCTGCGTGAAGTGCATGTGGAACAACATGTACACGGCCCAGGAGTACGGACGCTCTGCCTGCCCTGGGAACAGCTGGAACACAAGGAGACACGTTAACAAAGTTACGTGTGTGTTAAGTCATGTATCCATAATACCCTTTTACACGTACACAGATTAATGTATTATGGAGTGATTTACTCGTCTGTCGTAGGTATTCAACGTCAGCAGATGCATCCGTCACAAACCGTATGTTGTTGGTTTTTGTAACACGGATTAAAGAGTCTAAGCGCGAACGTTTGGCGTCCGACAGACGTTTGGACGCACATCAACAGATGCATCGGCAGACGTCAGTGGATGCTTCTGCCGATGTCTGCAGATGCATCTGTTGATGTGTAGAGAAGCGTCAAAGTGTCGAACATCAATTGAAAAACATGATCGCGCGGCTACCGCGCAAAAATGGCGAACATTTCAAGAAAAGAGCAGAATAATAACAATTATAAATTCTTTATTTCTTAATCAGCAATACATGACCTTCGTGAGGCAACCCCATTAAGTAAAAGATTACTTGTGTTGGGGCTGTCTCGCTCATTCCCTCAGTTAATTTTGTAAAATTATAAAAAAATAGGTACAAGCATAGCATTTGAAAGGCCGGCAACGCACCTGCTATTGATGTAGCAGGTGTCTGTGGATCACTTATCACTTACCAATAGGTGAAACGACTGTCCGTTTCTCTATATCCATATAGCATTTAAATAGGCATTAAAAAAATCGGCACTGCTTAGTCGTGGGTAAAGTAACTTATTTTTATGGGTGACATTATCTACTTTCTAGTAGTTATATAATAGTATGCCGATCTGAATATGATGTAAAAACATTTAGCACAAAAACGAATTCTAAACAAATGAACTGGGAAGATCAATTTAATTTCCGTACTAATACCAATAAAAACAAATATATCTATTCCCATTTCGGATCAGCGAAAAAAAATAAAAAAGGCAATGAAAGAACACATCGAATTTAATTTGCTAGAAGTTTTAATTTGTATTGAAGCTAAAATTGTATTAAAAAGGTGTTCTTACAAACACGATGTTTGATAATCGCAACTGATCCACGTTGATGATATTTTATACCACATAAATAAGCACTATCTAGCTCGTTTGCCAGGTTGCCTATCTGACATAAAATGAACAACTTGGAAACATAGAGATAAAATGAACAAATTGGAAAAATAGTTGAAATTAAAAAAAAAACAGTACGCCGACGCGAGACGGCCAGCCAAATATGAGAAATAAAATATAGAATAACTAGTGGCCCCGACAGACGTTGTCCTGTACAATTTTTTTTTGTGAATCTAAACCATTCTCGAATCCACTTGAACACACACAAAAAAAATCATCAAGATCGGTCCAGCCGCTTGGGAGGAGTTCAGTGACATACACACGCACAGAAGAATTATATATATTAAGATAATATATAATAGTATATACCTACCGTTTACCGAGTCACGGCATTCGAATTAATTTACTGACAACGGGCGCGAATTGATGTATATACATATATACACATAGAATCAGACATTATTTTGCGGAAATCCATAATATGAGATATTAAATTATATAATATTAGTAAGCAATAATTCCGTGAACCACGTAGTAACAAATGTGTGAGTGCACGCATATGCGCATATACCACCTCCCTCCTTTCACGTACCTTCCTTACGTACACTTGTATGCACCACCACCACACACCACAATAAATAAAAAAACCGGCCAAGTGCTAGTCGGACTTGCGCACGAAGGGTTCCGTACCATTACATAATTTACAACATTAGACTCTTTATCAAAAAATATGATGTTTATGGAATTAAATGTTTTTTATATATTTGTGTCGATTAAATGAAAGGTAAATTGCGGTTTACGATTTATGACGTATAAAAAAAAACTACTTACTAGATCTTGTTCAAACCAATTTTCGGTGGAAGTTTACATGGTCATTAACCATGTAAACATCATATATATTTTTAGTTTTATCATTCTCTTATTTTAGAAGTTATAGGGGGGCCACATTTTTCCGATTTGGAAGTGTCTCTCACGCAAACTATTCAGTTTAGAAAAAAATGGTATTAGAAACCTCAATATCATTTTTGAGACCTATCCATAGATACCCCACACGTATGGGTTTGATGAAAAAAAAATTGAGTTTCAGTTCTAAGTATTTATTTAGTACCCCCAAATTTTTTTGTTCTTTTTTCTACTTTTGTGTTTCGGTTTTTCAGGTAGTTTCGGAAAAAAGTGGCTGTGACATACGGACGGACAGACAGACATACAGACAGACAGACAGATATGACGAATCTATAAGGGTTCCGTTTTTTGCCATTTGGCTACGGAACCCTAAAAATCACACAATCCTCGTCATCCGAGGTGTAGTGCAGTGTGGAAAAGGAGGTGGTATATGCATGCATATGCGTGCACTCACTTTTTCTGTAAAAACTGCGTGGTTCGCGGAATTATTGCTAGCTAATATCTATATAATTTAATATCTCAAATAGATTTTTTGTCTTGACCATGTGACTTACCAGATACCTGTAGATGGAGAAGGGCACATACTCTATCATGACGAAGACATCAGCGACCGCCAGCCACTTGAGCAGCCGGTTGATGGGCGCCGCGGCCAGGTCCCGCCGCGTCAGCACAGCTACGTTCAGGGCATTTGCCAAACTACCAAACAGGCAGATCTGGAAATAGCATGCACATATTACACGGGAAATCTACGGTTCTTGCTCATTTGCCTAGTAACAAGTAAAAAGTTTAAAAATTGTGACAATATTACGAAAAACTTAATCCCTTTTTTAGAAGTCGGATCAAAAAAACTAGTCGACTGATGGTTTCGGCACTACGATAGAACATATTATATTCATAAGTACATCTTATCTTCTTATATATAAAATTTCCATGTCACAATGTTAGTTACCGTACTCCTACGAAACGGCTTTACCGATTTTTACCAAATTTTATATGCTTATTCAGTAGGTCTGAGAATCGGCTACTATCTAATTTTCATACCCCTAAGTGATAAGGGTGGTCAACCCCTCAAATTTTAAAAGTTAACGCGGGCGAAGCTGCGGGCAACAGCTAGTATTTATATAAAACTCAAAACTAAGATTTAAATCACTCGGATTTGAACTCGCGACAACTGTTAACTACATAACCCTATAGCCAAATATTTTTAAAAGTATTCATGTTTCTTTTATTACGTTATTAAAATTTCATTTCTTAGAATTTCCTTTACAAATAATTTTCATTTTAGTGAAAATCAAGAAAATAACTTAGGCTCAATTCATATTGAAACGACTAGTCTAAATAGATTTTAATATCTTATAAATTCAGTAAATATTTAGAGCTTAATTTTAATTATAATTATTTATTGTTTAGATAAATAAAGGGCTTATATTATATCCTTAGTTATACAACGACCGAAAAATATATTTAAAGTAAAAAGATTGCAAAAAATACATTTTTTTTTTTTTTTTCGGATGGATCTATGCTAATGGCCCGAAGGCCCTAATGCTTCAACGGATTGGTGTGAGCCCATTCGGCTCACTTTTGATTGGGGGGTTGCCCCCCGCCTACCGTGCAGTCTGCGACCACACGGCCTCCTGGCGTCGGTTGTGCAAAAAATACAGCACACTTAAATAACGAAGGAAATCTTAATGTAATTTAGCTGTTTATTATTGTTCAATCACATTTGTTAATGAATGGTACCTAAGCAAACAGACAAACACATAATAAAGACTTATAAAAGTGACCTTAAAGTTACGAACTTAAAAAAATACGAAAATCTATCCACTGCTCTAAATTAAACCATAACAAATATACATTTCTATATATTTATTGAAATTGTTTGAAGCCGGAATGTACGTAAAACTCATTTAAATATGTAAATATCTAACGCTACTTGTTATTTAACAGATAAAATGGATTCCAATTTATATTTATAACCCGTTTATAACGAGGAAATGCAATGGGATGGGTAAAGATGGCCGTATATTGGGTAGCGGTAACCTCTCCGTCGCAACTAGACAGATGCCTTTATCCAGCAATGGTCAGATGAAGGCTCATGATGATTAGGATGATTATATGATGATGATGATGATGATGATGAAAGCAAAATAATATCAATCAGGTGCATCTTCATGACACATTGACAACTTATTTTCTTAGCTCCAATAGCAGCAGTGGTAAGGAGTGGTATTTTTATGTTATTTGGATCGGCAAACTGGCAGACATGCCACCTGATGGTAAGGTCAACTCACCCATTAACATAAACGAGTATACCTGAAATCAGCCCTGGCAAATCGTTCGTGTGTTACCTATTTTTTTTTTGTTAATACGGGAAACGCCTTTACGCGCCGTCAACGGTTCTGGGTGGGGTCCGATGGTAGATGGGAATCGCGTCACATAACTGTTGAGGAACAGGGCACCTCGACGGCTAGTTTCACCCTCCTCGCCTGATTTCGAGGAGGAGACCCGTGCCCAGCAGACATATTATTGGTTGATATTATTATTATAATATTAGTCTTTATCGTGTATGACCATTGTATGACGTTGAGCGTCTAAAAAACCGCGGCGCGTTTGTAGACTGTTGTGCGTTTGCCTTAGGTCTACAATTTTCGCATTAATGAATAATTATACTCGACAAATTGGTCTTTGCTGTTTGGCCGACGTTTATTTTTTATTATTCAGATTTGTTTTTCTTTGTTTGACGTCGTATGTTTGGAAAAACTGATAAAACTTTGCATTTAATTAAAATTGGAACGACATCCATTCCTTGAATAAGAACTAGTAACAGTGGAAAATAATGATACATGCGCCTTTTATAGATTTATGTGTGTGTGTGTGTCTCTGTGTGTGTGTGTGTGTGTGTGTGTGTGTGTGTGTGTGTGTGTGTGTGTGTGTGTGTGTGTGTGTGTGTGAGCGTGTATATATGTATGTGTGTGTGAGATATTTATATTTTAGACTTTTTGAGATTGGTTGAATTCCCGTGGTTATAGTTGTAAATCATGCGATTTATAAAACCTTATAACCCTATATGATGCGCAACATTTTAATGCAAATAAATTTTAATTTTAGGCAAATAAATAATAAACAAAAATTTACATTTGTAATATTAAAAAGGTCAGATTCTAGTAAAAAAAGGGGAAATGAATTAAATAACTAGGACATTCTAAACAATCTGTAGCAACCCAGTTCTGAAATTACGGACAACAGTTTAATGTAAGGAGCAAAATTAACAACCGGTGGTAGGAATGCGCTGTGCCTTTCTCCCGTCTATATGGGCACCTGTGTTTTCTTCTTCAAACAGCTTTGCTGTGTTTGGGAAAAAAGGACCACAGGCAGTGTAATTACTGACACCAACCACTGACAAAAATCATCTTGTCTCAGATACGGCCCATGAACTGGTGTGGGCTATCCCTAGATTAATTCTCAAGCTCTATTTGCCTATCTAACTAACCTCACAATAAAACTCACCAATAAACTAATGTATCCATGTATGCTGTTGTACGCTAGGATCAGGTCTCGGAAATCTCCAGCGCAGTACTCGTTTCGGTGGCACTCCTTCACCACGGATATATTGTATTTGCTCCTCCAGTCTTCCAGCATCTTCAGCAACTCGCCGAAATTCGCGCTGTTGTTGTTACGCAGCAGCGACGTGAGTTTGATCCCCTCGATATCGGTTTCATTGTAAGCGTCTCCGTACCTTTGTGTCGATTCTTCCAACATGTTGCCTCTATCTACGCCTTCATGTTAGTGCCAGGCTCTCAATCCAATGCTTGCCCCATTGTCCTTAAAAAAAATTGGTATTGGTGAGAAAGATACTTTGTTCTTATGCTAATTAGGTGTCAAACCGTGCAATTATTTTATGTTACGGGTTAAATATGACAAGGTTACGTCTCATATTTTGCAGATTTGGCTTGTTTTGATTTTAATTTTGTTTTGTAATGTTGAAACCTATATATAATGTTTTAATCAATATTATTATAGTAAGATTTTATCTGTTCCATATATTGACAGCCTAAGTATGAGCTCCCACCATGGTTCAAGCTTTGTGATGGTGGTGGGGCTCAGTAGCCTAAGGAGAACCCAACACATTGGGCGAAGCAAATTGAGCCGAGCGAGCTGTTCTTTGTACCTCTCTTATAAGAAGAGGGGACAAAAGAGCACGAGGACAATGGGCGAGGATGAGAACCACCCCCTTGTACTGTCCTGACGTTGGGAGGGGTTGTTCTGTGGTGCGAGATGATGCCTCTGTGGAGGTGGCATCGGTCCCTTGAGGGACTGACTAGCCGTCGAGGTGCCCTGTTTGCTCAACAGATCTGGGGCACCTCACCAAAGGTGGCATTGCTGGCACTCGCCGGGTTTTAGTGGGTATAGCTGCGTCCACCTTACGACCTTTCGGGAGCAGTGAGTTCCACATACCCGCCTGGGGAGACCCACTCCCCCGCGGGATGCCTCAGAACATTTCCCGGCGTAAAAGAAAAAAAATAAGCCTAAATATAAGCTAAGTGTTGACCTAGTTCATGGAATAACCTGAAATCGATCATCTGAGTTAATAAATACATGAAACGAATGTTGACGGTCAACTGCCTATCAATCTCAAAGGTAAAATAAACATTTGTGAATCAGAATCACAAGTATCGTGGTAATCCCGTAAGAACTTCGGTTTCAGTAACAGATAATGAAAACAAAATATTATCATTAAACTTATTATTATAACCCTGGCCCCTTTCAATGAATGCCAAGATGACTGATCCCCCACCACTCGCATCTAAGACTGGCCACTGCACAAATGTACGTGGCATATAATTTTGTGTTTGGACTCAAAGCCAGGCTTGTGAGGAAGCGATTTAATTGCCGCACCACCATCCGACACATATTAAATTAGTAACAAAATATTCTCCAGTTTTGCAACTGTAGTGAAACATTAGACTGCGGAAATGTAATCACATTCCAGTTAATGTACTATTAGTAGAGCGGTGTAAATTACAACATAGATTATATTTATTTTATACTAAAATAGACTCCATCCACTTCCTATGTTTGAAATGACCCAAATGTAATGGTAATTTACTTTGAAAACAAGTTTTTTAAGCGAATCTTCTAAACAGACATTCGGGCCGCTCGCATTTATGCGCTCGCCGTGCGGCCAGTCTATCCGTGCTAAACGTCAGATTTGACGTTATTTCAAACGCGCGGCGCGCGTGTGACCAACAAGAAGCTTAATGAGATTAAGCTCTACGCTCTGATTGATTGACTGATGGCCATTGATGAATGATTGGCCGAAGGGGCGTACATACTCTCGATACAAGATCACCGGTTGGTTCAATAATTGAATTGGTCAGTGATTTGTCACTGATGTAATAGCAATTATTGCTATTACATCAGTGACAAATCACTTTCGGACAAGTTTCGGAATTATATGGCTCACATTGTTATTTAATTTGTTGTTATCACAACATAGTATAAAACAAAGTCGCTTTCTCTGTCCCTATGTCCCTATGTCTCTTTGTATGCTTAAATCTTTAAAACTACGCAACGGATTTTGATGCAGTTTTTTTCAATTCAAGAGGAAGGTTTATATGTATAATAACATCCATTAAATAGTGGAGAAATACTGTTATTTTTCTAATGTGATGTCGTAAATAAACACATTTTTTGCACTTACATTGCAAACGCTGGATGAACAATAACAGATAGATCAAAATAATGTACAACATTATTGTACACCTTAAAAAGATCTACAAAAAAGTCCGCGATGGCATATGTGTATCTCTTAAGGATAACATACTATATCCATTTTAATACTTAAAAAATGGGCAATTATAAAACGGTAGTTGGAAAGCTATTTACACAAATGTGGTATTAATCCTTATCATTTTAAATATGTTAGTTAGCTTAAGCATTTCATGAAGTACGTTTTTCCCCTTTACACCATGCAAAAGAAATGCATATCTTAGAAGATATAGCAAAATCAAAATAATGCGACACCGTGATTTCGACTGAGCCGCGCGAGCCGGGCGCTCCGTGATGTCGCGGCCGCGCCTCGCGCCCGAGCCGGGCCCGGCCCCGGTTCCGAAAGTTAGGATAATAGTTATTATTGTATCAATGTAATATGGTAGAATTGTGTATCCTAAATATGCCTACTGAAAAGTCCGCGATGGCATAATATGTCTCTATTAGTTAAATATAACATACGACCTATATGCATTTTAATACTTAAAAAATTGGCAATTATAAAGCGGTAATGTAAAAGCTATTTACAAAAATACGGTATTAATCAATTCATATTATAAAATAAAGTCCTACGCCCGTCCATAGATAAATAATCATCATCAATCCGTGTATTATATAAAACACGTTTACAGAACCCGCAGCGGACGGGTCAGACTCGCACTTGTCTGATGTTTTCATATACGTATAAGTATGTACCTACGAGTACATATAAGTATGTACCTACTTGACTTGTTTTATAACATTATGTCATTAGGAGATTTTATTTACTTATTTGAATATGAAACACCAACAGAACGCACATTAAGTTATACATAATGTTATCGATATAAATAAAATAAAATTGGAGTGCCTGTTTGTAATTCCAAATTAACAGTTAGATTAACAATAAGAGGTACCAACCCGGTCGTACCGGCCCAATTTGGCTGCAAAGAGCAGCATGGAACAATTCAAGTGACTGCTATGCCGTCGCGTGTCGTGCGGTTTGTGAGTTTCCGGTGGCCCATTGGGGGGATAAGGAAAAGGAGGGCAATCCATCTGCATGTGCGGATGTTTGTGGGCGTCAATAGTTATGCTATAAAAAACAGCTTTTCACTAAAATATGCATATGAAAGTATGTACGGTACTTAACATGAAAAAAAAATTCTCTTTCTCTGTATGTTATCACAGCTTACCTTTCAAATAAGAGTAAAACCAGTGAAGTAGGTACAATGAACAATATTCGATTAAAAAAGGGAAGTATTTATTTCCAACCAATAAAAAAATACTGCTTCAATTAAAAAAAATACTAATGGAAAGCTACATACATACAGCAAACATAACAGCAAATAAAAGACATGACACATACAAGACATCTCTAATTTTTTCCCCGTATTCTAAGGAGAGCGGGAACGCGGCTGAGACCCCGGGGCGCTGCTAGTACATTCTAAGACTGAGGTGATCATGGATCACTTTCTTTATAATAATCCATGGAGGTGATTGACCATGGAATAATTTTATTTATTCACATGACTATGTCAATATTTAAAGACGTCATATCATATTATATATGGCGGTAGACTATGTAATAAGCCTGTCATATATTCTTTTTATGATAAAAAACTATCTAAATTGTAATAGCTTATCACTATCAAAAAACTTTTTCCTCTTATTTTTTTCCCTATACTATATGTAATATGTATGTTTATAATATGTTATATACTTTGATTTTATATATATCATAAAAGTTACTCTATGACATCATTTAAAAATGAGTTGCAATTATTTTATTTGGTTTTCTCATTATTTAAGCTAAAAGGTGAAAAAAAAATCGGTTGTCTGTAAAGTCGGTTTACTGACGATAGTTGAACGTGACAACGTCATAAGAAAATGGAACGCCTCAGAGCGAGGAAACGCCGCATACGTCATCGCATACGTAATGTTTTTAGGCTTCCGTAGCCAAATGGCAAAAAACAGAACCCTTATAGATTCGTCATGTCTGTCTGTCTGTCTGTCCGTCCGTATGTCACAGCCACTTTCTTCCGAAACTATAAGAGCTATACTGTTAAAACTTGGTAAGTAGATGTATTCTGTGAACCGCATTTTGACACAAAAGTAGAAAAAAAAACCAATAAATTTTGGGGGCCCCATACTTAGAACTAAAACTTTAAAAATTTTTTTTCATCAAACCCATCCGTGTTGTGGATAGGCATCTAACATCTATGGATAGGCCTTCAAAAATGATATTGAGGTTTCTAATACCATTTTATTCTAAACTAAACAGTTTGCGCGAGAGACACTTCCAAAGTGGAAAAAATGTGAGTGTGTATCCCCCCCTGTAACTTCTAAAATAAGAGAATTATAAAACTAAAGAAAATATATGATGTACATTACCATGCAAACTTCCAAAATGACCATGAAAATTGGTTTGAACAAGATCTAATAAGTAGTTTCTTTTATACGTCATAAATCGCAAACCGCAATTTACCTCAATTATATAAAAAAAATATTTAATTCCATAAATATAAACCTTAATTTTTGTTAAAGTGTCTAATGTTGTATATTATGTAATGGTACGGAACGCTTTGTGCGCGAGTACGACTAGCACTTGGCCGGTTTTTTCGTTCTTGCAGCCGGCTCCATCGAATTATAAGACGTTGTCACGTCAAAAACTTGGTTTGGTTTTCAGTTTCAAAACCAACTGATTATTATTTTAGTTATAAATTATTATTAAATAGATTTGGTAATTTAATTATTATGTATAAAAATGCAACTTTGCGAAAAGTAAGAAAAAATCGATTATTTTTTTATCGATTTTTCCCCCCAAGTCACATCCCTATATTATGGTGAAATAAATCACTTGAGCTTGTCTATAAGATGATTGGGTAAATTCATAAATCATGGGTCGTTTAACACAAACTGTGGCTTGTACCTGTGTAGTGTACTTACTACACTAATAAACATATTGTTGATCTCCTTAGTCAGCATCTTCATTGTTAAAAGCCATGTCTATGGCGTGATAAATAAATAAATAAATATTAGCCAACAATCACACCACGTTAAACTCGGCCCGTGGTAAGCTAATTAAAACAGGTGTTACTAGGAACGGAAATTTATATAAACACTATATACACATCCATGACCCAGTCATGATCTATATATACATTCTGTACTTGGCGGGATTAAAACCCACGACCGCTGTGTGCAGTATCCAATCCAGACCACTCGAACAACCGGAGTCATACTTCATAGTGACCTTTCGGTGTCCTCGGTGTGACATTAGAAATTGTCAGATCAGTTAGTTTCATAAAAATATCTGACCAACGTGTACTTATGTGATGGAACGGCCTTTTCCCGTCGACCTGACCAACTAGACTGACAGAGCTTCAGCGACCGCTGTGTAATATTTAAGTATCCGCTGGATGAAAATAATCACAATTTATTAAAAAGCACTATCAACCTATTCCCGCTGGACATCAGTGTAAGAGGTAGTGCCATGCTGCTTTGCAGCCGAATTGAACCGGCAAGACCGGGGTGGTACCTCTCGCTCATATAACACCGGTGTCAAGTGACAGCTATGCTGTCGCGTTGCGTGCGGTGTATGACTCTCCGGTGGCCCAACGCATCTACATAATCTATAGCTATGCTATGTATGGGCGTCGATAGTCGCCATAAGGCGATATTTTAGTCAAAAAAAAAATATACGAAAATAAAAAGGCAAGTGACGTAACAAAATGCCCGGAGACTCTAACAAAGATAAATGGCCCTTCATCGTGTTCCCGCTTCAGATGCGAATATTCGCAAATCGGAAAAACGGAGAGAAATTACCGACTCGATACATCATGCATCGATTAATCGGTATCGATGTGATTTATTGTTAGACAAACGGCATAAACTTATACTATAGCCGTCGGCAAAAAAGAAAAAATGTGATAAAAACATTACTGAGATTCGGGGGCTGGAAAAATTATAGCAAAGGTACAAATAACAAAAAAAAAATAAAAAAAGTAATATCACAAAAAATCCATGACAAAAAGGCTTTTTTTTTTTGCGCCGCAAATGCTGTTACGCATCCCGTGGGAGGGGACTCCCCAGGTGGGTATGTGTCCAACTCGCTGCGCCCGAAAAATGGTAAAGTGGACGCAGCTCTACATACTAAAACCAGCCCCTAATGCCACCTTTGGTGAGGTGACCCGGATATTGAGCAACAGGGCCTCGACGGTCAGTCAGTTACCCAAGGGACCGACGCCACCTTCACAGAAGGGTTGTCCCGAACCACAGAATAACCCCTCCCAACGTCGAGGCAGTGCAATAGGGTGAGGTTCCCATCCTCGGGACAAGGGGCGAGGATGGCAACCTCCTCCCTCCCAAAAGTCCCCTCATCTTATCTTATCTTAGGGTACAAAGAGCAGCTCCCTCGCTTCAATTGGCTTCGCGCAAGGTGCTGGGTTCACCTTAGACCACTGAGCCCACCCGCCACGAAAAGGCTTGAACTATGGTGGGGATCGGAGTGGACTTATCTCTACCGAGCATCATCACCGCGATGCTGATGTCAAGTCTTGGATGGCGATGGTTTCCTTCTGCAAGGCAGTAATGTCCCAGAAGGACGCTGACGAGTGGGCGAGAGAGGAGGCCACCGTCGCATCAAATTTTGTTGTATAAACAGATGTTACACGTATTACTCGTGACGACCTCTGTGGCTCAGTGGTAAGAGCGTTGGCGCTCAAGCCGGAGTTGGGGGTTCGAATCTCGCCAGGGAACAAAAATGTTTTCTGTGTTCCTGGGTCATGGATGTGTATTAAATATGTGTATTATAAAATAAAAAATCTTACATTTATGTATAGCATAAAAGTATTAAATATATTTCCGTTGTCTGGTACCCGTAACACAAGTTCTTCGAGAACTTACCATTGACGTGGTGTGAAAAGCGTCCATAGATATTATTAATTATACTCGTGTATCTTTCTGATGATGTGAAATCCATTCACCGTATAGTCAGTTCAAATGAAAACACAACAGTCAAATTTCAAAGGAACCTTTAATGAATGCTCTCTTCAAACTAAGCCGGGAATTAATTTGGATATATCGTATGTGGGCTTAACTGACAATCGGCTGGTATAGTAGTGGAGTGAGTACTGCGCTTAGAATACGGGTTCGAATCTTGACAAGGGAAGGAACATTTTTGTATAATAGTTTTTTTTTACTTTAACGCCGGGAAATACTCTGAGGCATCAGGTCTGTAGGACTCGCTGCGCCCGACAGCTGGCAAATGGATGCAGCTCTACCCACTAAAACCCGGCGAGTGCCACCAATGCCGCCTTAGTGAGGTGCCCCACGATCTAGTAAACAAACAGGGCACCTCGACGGCTAGTCAGTCCCGCAAGGGACCGACGCCACCTCCACAGAGGGGTTGTCCCGCACCACAGAACAACCCCTCCCAACGTCGGGACAGTACAATGGGGTGAGGGTCCCATCCTCGCCCCTTGCCCCCTGTAGATTAGGCTACTGAGCCCCACCGCCACGTTAAGGCCTGAACCATGGTGGGGTGTATAATAGATCCAATAGTCAAACCTATATTTAACTTTTCTATGGCAAAAGCCTAATGGCTGCTCTGCGACCTTGTGCGGTGGATGCGACGTAAGCGCAAACCCCTCATCTTCCGTCTGACACAGAAGCTCAAACGGGCATGACTACTTTGGTGATTACCTGTGCTTGACGGCCCACGGAGAGCCGGTGACAGTGTGTCACGATTGTGTCGCGGCGGTAGACTCGGTCTAACACATCCTTGATGTGTGCCCGACATAGGCGGAGCTGCGTCGTGGTCTTACATCGGTCATCGGATGGGGCTTGTCTCTACCGAGCATGATCACCACCATGCTCGTTGATGACGAGACCTGGACGGCGATGGTCTCCTTCTGCGAGGCAGAATGTCCCAGAAGGAGGCGGACGAGTGGGTGAGAGACGAGGCCCCTCCTGCGGACGACGAACGAGGGTGCGTAGGAGGCGCTTCTTAATGCGCCTCCAGTAACGCCCCTGTGCTCGTGTCGGGCTTAGGATGGAACCTGGGTCCAGTAATCAGTATGGCACGATGTCGCAGGGACTGTTGTCGCCAACCTGACTGCGGCCGGGTAGTCTCCCTTTTACTAGGAGTAGTCTGGCCTTTTGCCGGGGCCAGCCTGTCGTTGGAGTGCTCCTGTTACCTGCAGATCCGGGACTCTCAAAACGGGACTAAAGGCGTTTGCAGTGTTTTTAGTTTGGGTGGTACACTGCTCAAGTGTACCCACCATGAGCGTTATCCGAGATAATCTGGATACATGTGTAAATGCATTTCCCTGCGACAAAAAAAAATTAGTTGTCTGTAAAGTCGGTTTACTGACGATAGTTGAACGTGACAACGTCATAAGAAAATAGAACGCCTCAGAGCGAGGTAACGCCGCAAACGTCATTTTTTTTTCGTTCGTGTAGCCGGCTCCATCGAATTATAAGACGTTGTCACGTCAAAAGCTGTTGCCTGTAAAGTCAGTTTACTGACGATAGCTGAACGTGACAACGTCATAAGAAAATGGAACGCCTCAGAGCGAGGTAACGCCGCATACGTTATGGTTTTTCTTTCTTGCAGCCGGCTTCATCGAATTATAAGACGTTGTCACGTCAAAAGATGATGTTAGCTATCAATTCCTGCGAGGTTGCTGGTGTTTTATCAACAACGATGTATATTTTTTATGTCTCTACTGGAGTCTTGGATGTATATTTATCTATTTATATGGAGTTCTTTAATTTAGTTTCATTCCAAATATCCGTAGCATAGCTATCGCTGTCAGTTTACATTAGCACTAAGTTAGGGTGTTATTCTATTCATATAATATCATGAACTCTGCTTAATCTTATGACATTAATCTAGACTCCAACTGGTCATATAACTTGGCGATTGGCCAATGTTACCAGCATCTGTATCAATACTAATATTATAAAGAGACAGACATTACAAGTTTGTAAGTTTTTATGTAAAATATAATCTTCGAAACTACTCATCCGAGTGAAAAAATATTTCAATTTAATGCTAAGTTATAACCGAGTTACGAGCCATAAAATAATTATTTTTTTATTTTTTTATTTTTTTATTACTTTCGTTTATGGTTTTTGTAATGTGCATAATGAAGTACCTATATTCACTCATAATTATCAGACCGGATACGGCTGTAAATCTAAGTTAACGCAGACGAAGCTGGGGGCAATAGCTAGTATTCGGTCGCTGAAAATCAAATCAAGATAGAGGCTAGTTGATCGATGTTCAAAACCGATTAATCACACTTTATTCGATATCAAAGCAGTTTTGATTTAGTATTAAGCCATATAAGCCAAATGGATATTTATATCAGTGACAAATCTAAACTAGATTTGTCACTGATATACCACCGAGGTATAACGCTGTTGACAAAATATACATATTATAGAGTTGTACATTCAGCAACAAGAGATTAGAATTTCAAAATCCACGTCTCATTTTTATTAATAACATTTTTTACTGACATTGTTAGCAAATTAATTTTGCTACACAAAACAGAAAATTTCATTTCGTTTTTAATTTTTTTTAAACGATGGGGCAAACGGACCAGCTTTAAAATATGAGTAATGTGTTAAAAAATGAAACAAAAGTTTACTCAGCTCACCCACTGTACTAACCTTAAATGACACAATGCAAAAATGTTTAGGCGAGTCATCAGCTTATCAACAATACCGTATGCGTAAAGGGGCAACAAACAAGCCAAAAGCATGGACCACTTTGAAAAAAAAGCAGGACAAAAGTATAGACAGACCACTTTGAAAAAAAAAACAGGCCAAAAGCATGGACACTTTGAAAAAAAACAGGACAACAGTATAGACCACTTTGAAAATAAACAGGACAAAAGCATTGACCACTTTAAAAAAAAAACAGGACATGGACAACTTTAAAAACAAACAGACAGAACTGAAACAGACAGGAGGACACGAAAAGGCAATATAATAATATTATTATGGTCACAGATTGTATATATTATGGGCTACTATTTATAACCTAAAAACAGCACAGAGATTTGGAAAATATAACGAAATGCGAACCTTTAGAGCAACACAGTAGCTAGTGTAAGGCATATGATTACTGGATTACGGCGACGGTATTCGTCAGGGGATACGACACGCGTTGTATCCAGGACACGTGTAGGATAGACACGGCAAATCAACATCTACTTGTGTTCGAACAATCAAATTCATATTTCGGTAAATAGTAACTCGCACAAGCGCATGGATCTCCATTTATAGTTGGAGAGTCAGAAAATTATTCTATTTCATTTATTAATTGAAAAAATATAAAAACATTACTACACAAACATACAGTTTTTCTATACAGTCGTATAGAAAAACAATTAAAAGTTTATCCAAGCGAATTTTTAAGACGCGCCGTATCTTTTCTAAACATAATGTGATGGTTTATATTTCATTTAATTATGAATGAAAAAGAGTTTAAGGTTAGCGCCAAACAAATTTTTAAGGCTTATTAATATATTTTCTTAACGCATTTTCACGCTGGCCCCTTCCTATCTACAGGGAAACAACAACAGAGCTGGTGCGGTTTATGAAGCGGCTGAAAAAGCTAAAGTTTACAGGGGTCTAGGCTCCGAATATGATTTTGTCACATTCGGTGTCGAGACCCTTGGTCCGTGGGGTCCTAGCCCTATAAGGCTTTTTAGGGAAATAGCAAAAAGGTTAGACGACATCACAGGAGACCGAAGAGCTGGCAGCTACCTCGGACAAAGAATTAGTCTAGCAATTCAATGGGGGAACGCTGCCAGTATCTTCGGGACCTTGCCTAAAGGGACTCCTTTTTAATAATATATTTTAGTTATTTTTTTAATACATTTTTAAGGTTTTTAGTTTTAGGTCTATACATTAATAATATCACTTTAGCTTTAAATAATTATCTATAATTATTTTTCATTTAATATCATTAATATTTACAGTATGTGGGACAGTCTAAATATTTTTTCTTAACTCCCTCTAATTGGAAATATGAGAAAAAGTGATATAACATAAAGCTATCTTATATCAATATGTAATTTATGACTAATCTCGTAATTTGTAAGAAGCTCTGATGAAATTTATAGGTAACTTAGATTATTTTATGGTTTAATTAACTCATAACTTGCAGATTTTTTTATACACCTCGTCTGGTTGCAGTAATTATAAAAATAATTCTTTAATTAAATAAATCTTGGGGATATTTATTCACTTTGAGACACGCTTTCGTCTGCATGAGTACTGTTGTTTTCTACTGTTTACGCGAATTTCACTCATTATAATGAAACAATTTTTTACAGAGAAGAGTACTGTATGCACAGATATTTGAAATAGTTCTTAATATTTCTATGGCTGTATCGCACACCGTTGTGGCCCGATACGAACGTCCACAGCTCTCGCGCCGGGTCACCCAAACGACGAGAAGAACACCGCTGGGGTTTAGTGGGTAGAGTCTGCGTCCACCTTACCATCTTCTCGGGCGCAGAAAGTCCCACATAACCTCCCCCCTGGACCCGGTGGTATGCCTAAACGCATTCCCCAGCGAAACCAAAAAAAAGCTTTATATTGGCGAAAGAATTTGAATGACAAACAAACAAATACAAAATCAAATTTTTTCTTTATAATATTAGTATACATATATAAATAAGACCCAAAAGTTATTTCATAACGTTATCGGGGTGGAACACTGTTTGTGCTCGAAATTAGGTTTAAAGCTTTACTCAACTCCCTAAGTAGTTATTTACAGAAGGAATTAGGTACTTACTTAAGTAAATAAAAAAATGACATTCACTTCGGTCTTTGGCAAACCACTTAGAGTTTTAGGCTTATAAGAGAGATAAGTGGAGTGTGTAAATAATATCATCAGCCCGCTTTCCTCCAGTCATACCGAGTCTTAGTCGGGCAATAGAGGAAATTCAGAAACTAAGACTCCATTTAAATTTCTATTTTAATAATATAATATGACGACCTCTGTGGCTCACTGGTAAGCGCGTTAGGGCTCCAGCCGGCCCCAACATGGTTCAGCCCTTGACGTGGCGGTGGGGCTCAGTAGCCTA
Organism: Helleia helle; assembly: GCA_963853865.1. NCBI lineage: Eukaryota > Metazoa > Arthropoda > Insecta > Lepidoptera > Lycaenidae > Helleia > Helleia helle. Next base: position 8,088,960 of record OY971433.1, on the reverse strand, counting down.
GGGTGAGCCCAGCACTTTGGGCGAAGCTAATTGGGCTCTTTGTACCCCTCTTATAAGAAGAGGGGACAAAAGAGCAGGGGGCGAGGGGCGAGGATGGGAAACTCACCCCATTGTACTGTGCCGACGTTGAGAGTGGTTGTTCTGTGGTGCGGGACAACCCCTCTGTAGAGGTGGCGTCGGTCCCTTGCGGAACTGACTAGCCGTCGAGGTGCGCTGTTTGTTTATTAGATCCGGGGCACCTCACCAAAGGCGGCATTGGTGGCACTCGCCGGGTTTTAGTGGGTAGAGCTGCGTCCACTTACCAGCTTCAGATGCCTCAGAGCATTTCCCGGCGTTAAAGAAAAAAAAAGGGCTCCAGCCGGAGGTAGCGGGTTCAAATCCCGCCAGGGAACAAAAATATTTTCTGTGTTCCTGGGTCATGGGTGGTTATAAAATATGTGTATTATATAATAAAAATCTTAAATATATGTATAGTATAAAGTATTAAATATATTACCGTTGTCTGGTACCCGTAACACAAGTTCTTCGAGAACTTACCACGCGACCAGATTGACGGTGTGTGAAAGCTTCCATAGATATTATTATTAATATTATTATTATTATATGTAAAGTATATCAGTGAATACATGAATTTTAGTATGAGGTGTGGGATGTTTGCCTCCTCGCCTGATTTCGAGGAAACTCACACTCAGCAGAAGGACGTATGGAAATTACTTAACCTACGATTGAGATGTTTGACCTCAGAAAATATAATCAGCCATCGTAGCTCAAGTCAACAAAAATAATCAAATAAAAGATTTAAAATTAACATGGTTTGAAGTCTCCCAAAAAGGGTATTTGTTTGCAATGTTGAAATATCGATTTTTGCGAATTAATTTAAAACATTGCAAATAGTCCGTTTTTAATAGTTTTAATGTGGCGATAAAATGTGTTAAATTTGTTTCGAAATACCACGTTTCTACGATTGGAGTAAATGATATAATTTAAAATCGACGTGTCGTACAAACGTAATTACCAGGATTATAGTACATGGTAATGAAAAACTGTTTATTATATCACTCACATAGAGTAAATAACGGATGGAATACTGGCTGGTAAGTGGCCAATATCGCCCAATATCCCAGGTGACCCCACATCCAGATGATATCAACAATAACTCGTTATGTTATTGTTTATTAAAGGTTCGGCCACTGTATTTACACTACTGATTGGTACTTGCTTTGCGAAACATAAAAATGCTTCCAGAGAACCTAGGTCTGATAAAAATCGCCGTTTTTTTTATGCCAATAAGAAGCAACCGAGCTGTCGGAGCCATATGGTGACTACCGACGCTCATAGATATCCGCACGATCAAAGGTTATATTTTATGCACATGCGTTGCCCTCCTTTTGCCTATAAATGGGGGATGAAACTCTCAAACTGCACCAAACTCGACGGCATTGCTGTAAACTAATTGCTGCAGATCGACCTTTTTAGCTTTCCTAAGTCTGATGTAAACATCTTTGAATATCGGAAAACCAGCATATACCGGTTATACTCGTAATATAAATATCGAAATGACCTACACAGCTGTTACCTAATGTACCAGTAACCAGCAGCAACCAGAGTATACCGGGTATACTCGTAATATAAATATCGAAATGACCTACACAGCTGTTACCTAATGTTCAGACAGTTCGAAGTTTTGACCTTCTGTTTTGACCCATAGTGGTACTAGTAGTGCTTAGATCCGTGGAGAATTCCGTAGTGAGCCTGGGGCATGTAGATAGGATCCTGAACAAGGTATAAGTTTGAAAAGTCGTAATATTGGAGTTCAATTTTTTTTATATTGTATTAAAGGCAGTTTAATAGTGACTAGTCCACGAATAATAATTGGATCAATAAAAACGACAAAAAGAAACAACCTTTTTTTCTAGATAACACGAAGGCTATCCCATAGCCACCAAATAATATTTGTTATTCCTGATTTAATTTCATATTGTTACGAGTCTCAAAGCAGTTCTTACGTGTGTCTCGTTCATAAGATTATTCTTCTTCTTTCTTCTTTGTCGTTACACTCTTGGCAGAGCGGTCGTGGTCGTTACTTCAGCAGCATCGGTGTTCGTGGCCCGCTTCACAATTCCACGCCATTCCTCTCTTGAAGCTGCTTTTTTTGAGCACACATGTAGAGGTTCTTCTGTGATGGTTTTTACGATATCGGTCCATCTTGTCGGTGCCCTGCCGCGTGCTCGAGTGCCGTAGACTCTACCCTCAATAATCAGGCGCTCGATGGAGGTTTCACTTCGGCGAGACACGTGTCCAAAGAAGGTGAGTATACGAGCCTGCACGAAGGAAGACAAACGGCCTGTAACGCCGACTTCCCGAAGTATCGAGACATTTGTTCGGTGTTCAGTCCATGACACTCCAAGCATTCTTCTCCAGCACCACATTTCGAGAGCATCTATCTTTCTTCGCTCAACTTCTCGTAGGGTCCACGTTTCTGAGACATACAAGAATATAGGAAACACTAATGCTCTGACGAGCCGGATCTTTGTGGCTTTGGTTATGTTACGGTTTCTCCATATCTTTTTCAACCTCTCCATAGCAGATCTAGTAATCGCCATGCGACGCCTAATCTCATCGACGCATCCGCCATTGTTAGTAATTAGCGCTCCCAGATAGATATATGATTGGACCACATCACAGTTTGCGATTCGCGTGATCTCTGGCGAATTGTTATTGGTACGGTCCGTACCGTACCGTACCTGAGATTATATCAAAGGGTTATTTGGTGGTTACCGTGGTCGATCCTGGCTACACAAGAGTAGCAGCGGTGAGAACGAGTGATGCTACTAAAAACAAACCATGTGGTGTCGTCGGACACCAGATAGGAACGAGGTTACTTATTATAAAAATATTAATTTCAAGTTCTATTCGAGGTATAAAGAAAATAATAAATTACTCTGGTATTAATTTTTTATTATTACTTTTTTAACGGTAAAAGTCAGAGCATTTCCCGGCGTAAAATAAATTTAAAAAAAACACAAAAAACTATACATAGTGTGCCTTCATGGGTTTACCACTTTTGACCACTAGATGGTGTACTTATGGAATGATATAATAAAAATCTTATGCTGTTATTATTGGACGTTATGGACGTTTTTTACCTCTCCGCATCGCCCCATAAAGAACTTCATTCCAATAAAAAACGAATCAGTAGACAAACAAGAAGAAATAAGTTTAAAAACCGCGAGGTTCTGGAAAATTTTGCATCGACTTTTAATTTTTCCTTGTACTTAAAGTAACTAAGTTTAAAGTTTAATGTGATTTTCTTTAGAAGCCAGTTGAAGCTCTCTCCATGTACAAGGACGGTGCAAAAACACCTGCGTCTTTCCACCTAGATTATGTTATAATAAATCGGTTTATAATACATTTTTTTCTATAATCGCACCTCTAGCCCCATGGTAAAAGTTCGTAAGAACTCGTGTTAAAGGCGCTAGGAACTTTAATTCTCAGCAGGCATACAGGCATCACAATGTTCCTATGGTGAGCAAGCTATGTTAACTTGATATGTCTAAATCTAAAAGACAAAGTCATATTAGATGCACCGGTCAGGCCAATCCAGACTTCTGACTTCGAGTCCATACCCACTAGAATGTAGTGTGTGTGGTACTCGAACGTATATTATAATATTATAGTGACTACTATACACGTATATAAATAGAGCGGCTACTATACTCGTATATAATAGAGCGGCTACTATACTCGTATATATATAATAGAGCGGCTACTATACTCGTATATAATAGAGCGGCTACTATACTCGTATATATATAATAGAGCGACTACTATACTCGAATGTATATAGCGACTACTATACACGAATGTATATAGAGTGGCTACTATACTCGAACGTATATTATAATATTATAGTGACTACTATACTCGTATATATATAATAGAGCGGCTACTATACTCGTATATAATAGAGCGGCTACTATACTCGTATATATATAATAGAGCGACTACTATACTCGAATGTATATAGCGACTACTATACACGAATGTATATAGAGTGGCTACTATACTCGAACGTATATTATAATATTATAGTGACTACTATACTCGTATATAATACAGCGACTACTATACTCGTATAATATAATAGAGCGACTACTATACTCGTATATAATAGAGCGGCTACTATACTCGTATATATATAATAGAGCGACTACTATACTCGAATGTATATAGCGACTACTATACACGTATGTATATAGAGTGGCTACTATACTCGAACGTATATTATAATATTATAGCGACTACTATACACGTATATAAATAGAGCGGCTACTACTATTATATGTAGGTCCTGTGTAAATATTTGGTAATTGTAACTGTCGTGTTCCCGTTTACATATTCTATTGGTGCGGTCTGTCCGTCCGCCCGGCGCCATGATCCCAAAGGGATTGACAATTAACCCAGCGGCGTGTAGTCGATTAATAATTACAACTTGTATTATGTAGGTATATGTGATGTCTTATAGTAATAATTATCAAATCGATCTTAAATTAAAGAAATTTCTTGTAAATACCACACCTCGAAAATGATATATTTATATAATTGTATCTACGAATTAGTTTCTTCATTAATGAAGAAACAAGTCGCAATAATTATTCGTAATCGTTGTTGTGTAACCTCCAAAAATCAGAAAAATGATCTCAAATGCTCACGGCATTTGAGATCTTTTTTAATATCCTTTTATTATTTGTGACATTTATTATAGTTATTATTATTTAACGTGTCTCAAGTATTATAAATTTGTTAATACAAAATAAATATGTGTATAGTGAGCGAGCCAACGTCCATACCACGTTGAATACACCGGTTCTCGTCCGATCACCGAAGTTAAGCAACGTCGGGCGTGGTTAATACTTGGAGTGAGCGACGGTGGTCTAGTCGGTAAGGGCGATAGTCGTTTGAGTGAGTTTGGATTCGATCCTGACCCCTGTGATGCCTTGTAATGGGTTTTTCTTAATTTCTTTGTACACCTGAACATGAGACAAATCGCTTGCTTACCGGTGAAGGAAACATCGTGAACAAATCTGCATGCCTCATGAGATTAAAAACTTTGAAGGTGTATGAAGTTCACTGTTGGGCTTATTATATTAAACACTTTAACTTTTAAATATTTTATTCCAATGCACACTAGGAAGTTACAAAAATATAATGTTAACACTTTAAGACGCAGATATGAAGTGAACCAGTATAATGAAATTACACTGAATATATACCCTTCTCAAATAGTCATAATCACAACTATATTATTAAGGAGCTAATTTTTGTATATTAAATTCATATAAATCAACACGCCCCCTCAAAAATTAATCCTTACTTATAACAATACAATTTATATCAGTCTCATCTTCCTAGTGCTTACCCTGGGAGTAAAATTACATTTACAATGGCCCAACATTTGTTGCCCAGGATCAGGAAAACCAGGGAAAACCTGACCAGACCATAAATCATTTAAATAAATTCGACAGTAATTCAAATTTAACAATATAAATTTACAGATTATTCTAAACCCATTTTAGGTCTCAAATATTGAAAAGATACAGCTGGAAGTGGCTTCGTTAGAGTATCTGCAAGCTGCTGACCTGTGGGAATATAATTTAGTTTAATTATATTTCTTTCTACTTGCTCTCTTGAAAAATGATACTTTATATCAATATGTTTTGATCTTTTATGATTACTTGGATTACTGGCGATACAAATACACCCATTATTATCCTCGTAAATTGGTATAGGTTTTTCGATACAAAAATTAATACTGTTTGCTAGAGACTTAAGGTCTGCCTCTTTGTATTCCAGGTAATCGTACATTGATCAAATAACATAAACAAGTATCCTGTAGTGCTATTTCTAACACTACTATCACTACTATCACTGCCACCCCAGTCAGAATCGACATAACCACTTAGTACATCATCATAGGTACAATATCTTCGGTATGTCAATTTTAAATTAGTTGTGCCCTTTAAATACCGTAATACCCGTTTTAGACACTTCCACAATTCCTCATTATTTTTATTGGTATATCTACTTAATATATTTACACTTACACTTAAATCAGGACGAGTACATACCATAAGGTACATTAAATTCCCTATTAGATTTCTACATGGTGCATTACATATGACATCTGAATTTAATGCTTCATAATTAAGTTTAGTTTCTAATGGAGTACTTATAGGCTTACAATCCTGCATACCATATTTATTTAATATTCATTTTATGTAAGAACTTTGATCTAAAGTTATTTTATCATTTTCCCTAGTGACTTTAATACCAAAGAATAATTTGATTTCTTGTGAATCTGTCATTTGAAATTTTGTCATTAAATATTTTTTTACTTCATTCATTATATTACTATCACCACAAGCTATTACTAAATCATCAACATACAATACTAAATAAACGTTTTTATTTATATTCCCAGTGTCTAAAATATATATACATCTATCTACTACCGAATTTTGGAAACCCTTTTTTTAATAAATTGTTCAAAAACTTGAAACCAGCACCTAGCCGCTTGCTTAAGACCGTATAAAGCTTTATTTAGTTTACATACGTAATTATCTTTACTTTGTATACCTTCAGGTACTTTCATATATATTTCCTCACTTAGTTCACCATTTAAAAATGCTGTTTTTACGTCTAAATGGTGAATTAATAAATTAAACTGATTAGCAAAAGCAACAATAAAACGAAAACTAGCGATTCTGGCAACCGGGGCAAATGTTTCATTATAATCGCAAAGATATTGTTGACTAAAACCCCTAGCCACTAATCTAGCTTTATATCTTAAAGGTTTTCCAAATTCATCATTTTTAATATTAAAAATCCATTTGCAATCTACAATATTTTTACCTATTGGCTTAGGAACTAAAATCCAAGTATTATTCATTAACAGTGAGTTTAATTCATCCTTGATAGCATTTTCCCATAAAATTTTATCATCACGAGAGTTTATTTCATTATACGAATTAGGTATATTACATCCTACATACATTAGGTAATCATTTTCAATTTTATCATAAGAGATAGGGCGCTTATTTTTTAATCTATCGCTCCTTCTAAGTTCCTGTGTGTTATCTGTGTTTTCATTTTGATTGTTACTTAATTGTGAAGTTACATCTTTAATATTAATTTTGCGAATTTTTGTGGGACTGTTATATATTTCATCAGATTTAGTAGCATCTGATTTAGAGCTACTAGGCTCCTGAGACTTTAATAACACTGATTTAGATACATCAGTTTCGTTACAGGAATATTCTTTACTATCCCTTTCAAGCCTTATAACTGGCCTTGTTTGCATAAAATTTGTCTCATCAATAATAACATCCCTTACTGTAACATATTTTTCGCATTCTACATTCCACACTCTGTAACCATTTGGTTCATAGCCTACCAGTATTCCTTTCCAAGATTTGTCATCAAATTTAGATGTACCGGTTTTGTTATGGACATAAACGGTAGAACCAAATACTTTTAAATATTTTATTGTAGGTTTCCTATTATGCCATAACTCAAATGGTGTACGAGATTCTTTTAAAGCCCTTGTTGATGTAATATAAATAAATATACAGCAGTTAACACCGCATCACCCCAAAAAACTTTTTCTAATTTCGCACCATTTAAAATACTACGAGCCTTTTCAGTAATAGTCCTAACCATTCGTTCTGAAACACCATTCTGCTGTGGCGTTCGTGGTACAGTTAAGTGGTAAGTAATTCCCCTCTCAAGACAATAATTTTTCATTTCGGTAGATAAATATTCTCTACCGTTATCACTATAAAGATTAACTGATTTAGAATTAAATTTTACTTCACTTTTTGTAACAATCTTTTAAAACCGAAAACACATCCGATTTATATGTTATTAGGTACGTTACGCAGTAAATGGGTGAATTGATCTACAAACAGTACAAAATAATTTTTGTTGTCCATATAATTGGAGTGATAGGGTCCACAAACATCTGTATGAACAATGAACAATGGCCGATTAACATAATTTTTATTTTTAGTTTTATTAAATGGTAACCGTGACTGTTTCCCACTAATACAAGCCTCACATAAAGTATCATTAGGAAATACAGATTCTATTTGTATTAAGTCATCGACCATTTTATGACTTTTTAATTTTTAAAACTTATTTTTACTAATATGACCCAAGCGCCGATGTCATAAATCATAATTATGATTATTATTATTTAATTTTGAAATTAATTGACATGTTTTAGGTATTAAGAATTCTATAACTATTAAATTATTTACACTCCTACCTCGTATTATGGTTTTACCATCCTTAAGTATTTGTACGCCATCTTTACAAATAATCACCGTCATTCCAGCTCGCTGCATCTTTGAAACGGATAATAAATTGTACGGCACCTCACGACAGAAGAGCACATCTTCCAAAACTCCTTGGACATCCATGTCGCTTATTACATTGATATTTCCTCGTTTGGTAGCTGAAATAAATTCATTGTGCTTAGCAACAGACAATTTGATCGGAACCTGTAAATTTATAGAATTAATAAACAGATCTTCCCTGTTAATAATGTGATCCGATGCTCCAGAGTCTAATAAAAATATTAACTTATTTTCTTGTGTACTTTGTCCCAAGAATTGACATCCCATCATAAATGCGAAACCTGAAAAATTATTAGCTTGCGATATCGACCCTCCAATTGAATCAATTGCTTGAAGTGTCTGTGTATTTTTCTGTTGATTTAATCTTTTGTAATAATAGCAATCCTTTTTAACATGACCTTTTCTTCCACAATGATGACATTTTGTAATTTTGTACGACTTCCTTTTTAAATTAAACTTATAATTTTGTTGGTAATTATTTAACGGTTTTTCATTTTCAATTTTTCTTCTTTTATTTTCTATATACAGTACTTTGACTTGTATCACTACTTTCATTCTTTAGCTTCACTTCATGATCCAATAATCTCGTTTTAACAAACGACAAGGTTAAATTATCCTCTGACAAAGTTTCTATAGCAGTAATAACGCCGTCGTAAGTATTCGGAAGTGTAAGTAATAAATGCGACACCTTATCAGTTTCGTCTAAATAAGCTCCTGCCGCTAACAATTCCGTAATTAAATCTTCAAAAATTGTAAAATGTTTTATCAATTGTGTGTCACCTCGTAATTTCAAGCATAATAATTTCTTGCGCAACGCCAGCTGCGTCGCAAGACTTTTACGTTCATAGATAGCGTTTAAACTTAGAAAAATTTGCCGAGCTGAGCTCTCTTCTTTAGCGAAGCCAAGAAACGAGTCGGAAAGATATTCAACTATAATACCTTTTGCAATCCGGTTATTTTTCTCCCAGTTCTGGCAAGGTGTAATAGGTGGTTCTTCATCAACCACATTTAAAACGTCCATTTCATTAAGTAGTGCGCGTATTCTAAATTTCCAAATACTATACTTTTCACCATTAAATAGTGCTATATTCCTTTTTGATTTTAAATTTTCCATTATTAATAATAAAAAATTAAATGAAGGTAGATACGAAAAAAAAAATGCTTCGACTAGATCTTATGATATTAAAGCCTCTGGGCCCATAACCTGTTGGGCTTATTATATTAAACACTTTAACTTTTAAATATTTTATTCCAATGCACACTAGGAAGTTACAAAAATATAATGTTAACACTTTAAGACGCAGATATGAAGTGAACCAGTATAATGAAATTACACTGAATATATACCCTTCTCAAATAGTCATAATCACAACTATATTATTAAGGAGCTAATTTTTGTATATTAAATTCATATAAACCAACATTCACCAACCCGTATGGGGCCAGCGCTTCAGTGCACACCCTCCTCGCCTTATTTCGAGTAGACCCGTGCCCAGTAGTAGGATATATTATTAGGATTGATTATTTTAGTATAAATTATTATTTTATTGTATTATAATATAAGGGATCATCATCATCATCATCATCATCAGTAGCAGCAGCAGCAGCCTCTATCCGTCCCAGTGGACGAACACCTCAGAACTGCTGAACAGACCTCCTCAATGAACGTCAAGGCGGCCGATCCCTTGCCACTCACATCCAACACGGACCGGCCACCGCACGGAGAACGTCTTCCCACCTGGTTCATGGCCGACCAACATTTCGTCCACCTAAACGTGGCCTCCACTTTTGAACCTTATTGGCCTATCAGCCATCCGTTCTCCTGAGTGTGTGACCAGCTCACTACCACTTTAACGAGCTTATTCTTGCCAACTATTTATATCTTTATTATTATTATTATTATTCTTTAACGCCGGGAAATGCTCTGAGGCATCGCGCGGGGGACTGGGTCTCGCTGCGCCCGAAAGCTGGTAAGTGGACGCAGCTCTACCCGGCGAGTGCCAGCAATGCCGGGAGATCGACATTATATAGCTTATTCTTTAACGACCCAATGTCACGAAAATCTTGTTAAAACACCTTCAGAATATGTTAGACTTTAAAATTTTTAAACTCGAGCGAGAGTCCCGCTCGGAATTATTGGAGCTCTCAACAATCCCTTGCATAATTTATGTTTTGTTTGTTGACGTTTCGTATGGTTTATCCTTCAAAATACCTTCTTTTATAGAAGAGGGGGCAAACGGATAGTCGGTTCACCTGATGGTAAGTGAAGAGCGAGATCCACAGACACCCGCTATGGTACGTTGCCGGCCTTTCAGATATGAGTATGCTAACTACGTTTATAATTATATTGAAAATCCTGGGAAAGGAGAAACACGGGACGTCGGCAGACGTGAAACATATTTAAGATTATAATTCATAAAAATGTAACGAAAGATGGCTTTAAATACGCACCCCCACCATGGTTCAGGCCTTGACGTGGTGGTGGGGCTCAGTAGCCTAGGGTGAGCCCAGCACCTTGGGCGAAGCTAATTGAGCCGAGGGAGCTCTTTGTACCCCTCTAATGAGCAGAGGGGACAAAACAGCAGGGGGCAAGGGGCAAGGACGCGAACCTCATCCCATTGTACGGTCCCAACGTTGGGAGGGGTTGTTCTGTGGTACGGGACAATCGCTCTGTGAAGGTGGCGACAGTTTCTTGGGGGAAACTAGCCGTTGAGGTGCCCTGTTTGCTTAACAGATCCGGGGCACCTCACCAAAGGCGGCATTGGTGGCATTCGCCGGGTTTTAGTAGGTAGAGCTGCGTCCACCCTACCCCACCTTTCGGGCGCAGCGAGTCCCACATACTCGTCTGGGGAGACCCACTCCCATGCGGGATACCTCAAAGCCTGTCCCTTGCATTAAAGAATAAAAAAACCAATACGCGTGCGCGTTATGCCGTTTACCATCACGGCAGTCGAGATTGATTTTAATGACAAAGCGCGCCAAAAGAAGATACATATCAAAAATATTTCTGGTATTCTAAACGTTATTATGAAGAAAATTTACTCGTAATTGAATTCTATATTTATATACATACCTAAAATCCATAAATTCCATAAATATTATACAGAACCTCGTTAAGTCGAACCTCGAAAAGCTGAAAATCTCAAGATCTCGAAAAAATGTTTTGTTCCCACAGATATCTCTTCTCAATAAAAGTAAATGTATATTTATGTATATAATTGTAATATAGTATGTTTATGTATAAATATGTGTACTGTATATATTATATAATTAAAGTGTGTATAAAATTAATGTTTGATTATGTAATGTATGTGTACAATAAAGATAATTTATTATTAATATTATAATGTGTAGGTAGGGTGCCTACATCTGTGTTTGTGGGAACAAACAAAGTAATGGATGTTATGGTATTTGAATCCCTTCAAACAAAAACCTCCATTAGGTACTCGAAATCTCAACCCTCTATTAGTCGAAATAATCAGTGAGTCCCTCAAAGCTATTTTGGTAGGTTCATATTTCCCCTCCGTAACTCGAAAAATTAATTTGGACCTCTGCATCTCTACAATAAATATAGCAATATTTTATTTAACAACCTTTACAAATCGATTTTTTTAAACATATTAACTTACAAAAACCTATATAGTTTGAAGAAAAACCGAATTTAAGAATTTGCCGACAATGTAAGTTCACCATTGTTTCTTAGAAATCAATTTTGGAGTAGACAATAAATAGGATTAAAACGAAATTAAAAAAAGCTTAGATTCGAATCCGATACGAGTAGACATAAACCCAGACCGCGCTAACAGCGGTAGCACTACGCTACCGCTAGATTGCTTGGGAACTGCGCATGACCCGTCTTTCTCTCCAGAGGGAGGGATGAGGGCCGGCCCTCATGATGATAGGCTAAATTCAACCGTACAAGATTCGTCGACCGTATCGTATTTGACTAGTCCAAATCCTGCTCCCCTGTGCAGCGCGCGCGATGAACCGCGCCCCCTGCGGGGCGCGGAGAGGGGCGTCTCCCTTTTGAATATTTCTTAAGTGAGCTATCAGCTCACTTACTGTACCGATTGAGCTTAAAGGCCATCAGGCCGAAAAGTCTAGCCCTTCCGAAAAAAAAACGAATTTAAAAGCATAACAAGTCATTTGTTGTCGACTGAAATATTGAACCTCTTTATGTCGAATCAAAATACGCCTAAGTCTCTATAACTCTAATTTATTGGCGTCTCAATTATTGAGGTCCGATGTATAGAGTTCCTATTGTATTTAAGCTACCTTCGTCCAGGTTGTACTCGTGTATATACTCTCTTTCGATATACCCTTTAAAATATAATAACGTATACAAACAATATTAAAAATGTAACATACTCCGTAATCTAATTCAACAGGCTGGCAACTAATTAAAATTTCCTGGAAACATTTTAATATGAAATGGAGTTTTACTACTCCATAATATATTTTACACGTGTACGAGATGCGCCGTTCAAAACGTTCCAGGTTTGTCAGTTTCACTCCTGAATATTTTTATGGCAATACCAATTTCTTTTAATGTTAGTTGGATAGGCAAACTGGCCAACGTGCCACCTGATAGTAAATGGTCGACGTCGCCCATGAACATAAATTAGTTTACCTGGAACGAGACCAGGCAACTAATTTATGTGCTGCCTATCCTAAAACATAAGATGTTATGACTCGGTACCAGTAATTACACTGTCTGTCTTGTCCTTCTCTCCGAAGCACAGGAAAGCTGTTTCACGGGAGAAACAAGCAAGATGGTGGTACCCATGCAGCCGGGAGCGCGGCACAGCCCATCCCTCCCGTCGGTTATTTTTATGGGCTGGTCACACACTCAGGAGAACGGACGACCGATGGCACAATAAGGTTCAAGAGTGGGGGTGCGTTTAGGTAGACGAAGTGTTGGTCGACCATTAACCAAGTGGAAGGATATCCGCGCAGTGGCTGCTCCGTGTTGGATGCGAGTGGTGAGGGATCAGTTGTCTTTTGTTCTGAGGCCTATGTTCAGCAGTGAACGGATGACGATAATGATGATGAATACTAACTTGCCACTGCGCTCTTGATATGTCTGATTTCCATACAAATGTAAATATAAAAATATAAGAACAATGGTCAGCTCGTAATACCTTGAGGTACGGAAAAACTTTAAAAATAAAATCCATACCGATGTCAAGTGGGAAAAGGTGGATACTGTCGATGATGCCTTTGCTCTGTAAGACCACGTATTATTTATTCATCATTTTATTTCGTATATAAGGCATTTGTAAATAACGCTGAAACACCGAGCTCCGCGAAATAAAAATGAAAATGTTAACATTTTTTTATCAATGAAAATGTTGCCAAATATTATCCATCCACTCATTCTTCTTCTTCAATGTAAGCTTCCTCAAGGATTTGCCAATGTCAGAGTAGGTGACTAGATTCAGACTTTGTGATAATGCAAGGCAAATATAATAAATAAAATGCAAAAAGTAACATAAGTTGTTAAAACAAAAGACAAACGAATATAATAAATATACAACAATCCGTCCACTCTATTGCAGCTTATTATTTGACTGATATTACTGTCAAAATACTAATAGTTATAATCGGTTACAGGCTTCTGTTTATACTTCAGTGAGACAACCATTACGTGGCACAATAACTCTTTCATTAAACTATTTAATTAGTTGTTATTATAGGCGACCATTTCATTTCCAACCGCTCCGTCATACAGATTCAATAATTACAATTCACAAAGGGACAGAGAACTCATTGTATGTGCCTAACTTGGACATATTGTAATTATCTCCCCACCATGGTTCAAGCCTTGTCGTGGTTGTGGGGCTCAGTAGCCCAAGGTGAACCCAGCACCTTGGGCGAAGCAAATTGAGCCGATGGAGCTGCTCTTTGTACTCCTTTTATAAGAAGAGGGGACAAAAGAGCAGGGGGACAAGGGGCCCCACCATGGTTCAGGCCTTGACGTGGCGGTGGGGCTCAGTAGCCTAAGGTGTGCCCAGCACCTTGGGCGAAGCTAATTGAGCCGAGGGGGCTCTTTGTAACTCTCTTATAAGAAGAGGGGACAAAAGAGCAGGAGGCAAGGAGTGAGGAAGGGAACCTCACCCCATTGTACTGTCTCGACGTTGGCAGGGGTTGTTCTGTGGTGTGGAACAACCTCTCTGTGGAGGTGCCGTCGCTTCTTTGAGGGACTGACTAGTCCCCGAGGTATCCTGTTAGCTCCACAGATCCAGGGCACCTCACCAAAGGCGGAATTGGTGGCAACGCCGGGTTTTATTGGGTAGAGCTGCGTCCATTTACCACCTTTCGGGCGCAGCGAGTCCCACATACCCGCGTGGGGAGACCCACTCCCCCGCGGGATGCCTCGGAGCATTACCCGGCGGAAAAATAATTGTAATTATCTAATTATTATGTATAAGCTATCGTTCGCTGCATTTTCTGCACTTATTTAATTTACATGTTACTAATTGTACGGGGTATTTTTTTTACCTACTATAACATTAAAGATATGAAGCGCCCATCTTAGTGGGATTTTATTTTTTATCGAAGCACAATATATTTTAATGGCGTATTTTAAACAGCAATATTCACACTCATATAAAATTACATTGTCGAGCTTAAGTACTTAAGTATCGATAGTAATATGAATGCACTGTGGTAATATGTTACAGGGAAACGTTTAATAAGGTTGATAACACTTCTCCTGATAGCTGCGCACTTGAAATATGGCTGGTGTTAGATTTTGACGCTACCATCGGGACGAACGAGCCGTTTTAATACACTAGTTGTTGCCCAATGCCCCCTTTAACTTAACGCGCGGCCCTGGACACTAGGGTGATGGGGCCCCGACGAAAACATTGATTTTAAGATCTGTGAGCCTCAATTTTAGGCTAGAAAAGAGTAAATTGATTTTTTCAATCAGCAATCATTAATTATTATTACTATAGAAGATTATCACTTATATTCCTTTTTTAGCCCTATTATGATATACTATATTATTATCAATATTATATATAATATAATATTGAAGTGAAACTTCTATAAGAACGCTTGACTTGCGGAGTATGCTGGTGAATGCATGACGAGAGCGTTCCAAAAATCGGGCGAGACGAACGGAAGTTGGGAGGGAGATATAAGTAAGTGAAGATAGAAAGGTAGAAAGTAACGGGTGTATTTTGAACGCTTGCAAAAACGAAGAGGTATGATAGTGTTGGCATAGCCTGACATGATACAAGTGAAAAAAACGCGTTTCTTTTTTTTTTGTTTGCCTTTTTATATGTGCTACTTCCCTCTTTCAGAAGGGTCATGCTGTGGCATGGCCCTCCTGAATAGGCACTAGACGGATATACGGCGATATACCGATCACGTTGAAACATTATTCTTTGGCTAGTTAACTTGTGTCAGACTTACACTATTACTATTTTTCTTTGAATTCCTTTGTTATGAAGTTTTACTCCAATCGCGCATTAAGATTACACGCACATACTTTTTTGAAGTTAGACTTCTATAGGCGCGTTATGAAAAAATGTTGAGAGTTAAATTTTAAGATACGCGCGCATCACTGTAACTCAAAAAAATTTTAAACAAAAATTAAAACCGACTTCAAAATTAAAAAAAAAACTAAAAAGTAATAAAATAATTTCCGTAATCTTTGTGCCTACAATTTATAATCAACTTGTTCTTCTACTAATATACAATCTTTGCATCGTCGGTGTCGTATTTATTGCTGTACCCTACCTACCTACCTTGGCTGACACCGACTCCAAAAGTAACTATAATGACGTGGTAAACGCAAAGTTAGTACATTAGTAGAAGATTAAGTTGATTATATGTTGTAAGCACAAACATTAAAGAAACTGTTATTTTATTACTTTTTAGTTTAGTATTTTTGAAGTCGGTTTTAATTTTTTGTAAAATGTTTTTATTGTTTAAAATTTTTATATTTCTTAATTTTTAGTGATTGCAAAATTCGATAACTAATTTTATTTGTCTGAAATATGGGTAGAACTATTAAACGCGTTGCTCAGATTAGATAGCGCTGTATTAATGAGATCAACGTAGAAAGGGTTTAAATCATTACATAACAAATGCAAAAACCGAAATCGAATTGTGTAAAACTTTATATACATGTAATTGAAAGCAATCACGGCAGATTTGCTGCTATTCATTAAATAATTCTGTTATATATAGCTATTATAGAACATCACCATCACCAATATATAGGTATAGAATGGATATTATGATGACCTTGAAATACTATGATGCGCTTCCAAGACACAGTTGTTTTTTGTTCATTTAACAACGACAAGTAAAATTAAATGAATTAAACAAAATTACATGATTTTGGTATATTATTTAGCCGTATGAACTAAGGCCAATAAAAGCTGTAAATCATCGAGGATTCCCCTCGACTGTGTAAGGTCTCCATCATCACACCTGTAATGGCGCTTATACCCAATATGGGTGCAAAGTTCTCATCAATTTAAATTAATTAAGTTCAAACACAAGGTAGCTTACTGTAAACTGTTGAGGAGTTCCCTTAATTGTCATTTGTCTTCATCATCAGACCCTTGATGATAGTCACAACACATCTAAGTGTAAAGTTCTCATCATTACAAATTAATCAAGCCCAAACACAAGGTTACTGATGTAAATCGTCGAGGAGTTCCCTCGACTGTCTTTCGGCTCCAGCATCAGATCGACTCTAGACCTTCATTAAATTGTAGTCCTTCAAAACACTTTATAGAAAATATATCAAACGCACTAGTCGCCCCTATGATTTTCGAAAGTTCCCCTCGATTTCTCTGGGATTCCATCATGAGATCCTGGTTTCCTTATCATGTAACCATTTGGGAAGTATACCCTTTAGAACAAAAAAATATTTTTTCAAATCGGTCTAGCCATCTTCGAGTAATCAGGTAACATTCATTAAAAAAAAAAAAAATCCGACGAATTGATAACCTCCTCCTTTTTGAAGTCGGTTAAAAAGTAACAAGTTGACTTGTCATTTTCAATGTTTAATATTTATTATTAATTTCTAATATCTAATTCTTTACAATAAATCTAATTCATCTATCTAAGATTCTTTTAGTTTAGATTTGATGACTATTAATGGTAGTATTAAATTTATATTCCAGTTTCAAGATAGGTAAAACAAATGCGGAAATGCGTAAAAACTATTACAATCGAAAACAAGCTGCCAAGGAAGCTGAAAAAAATCGGCAAGGATTTTATATTAATTTATAATTCCTTTTACAAGCAAAGAGTTGTGGCATATGGAATTAAATCTTTAGCTACTTATTTTTGTTTTGTTGCAACACAAAAAAAGTATAACTTCTTAGTTCTTACATAGTACACAATATAAGTACATACACGCTTAATTTAATGCATAAGTATTCTGCCTGTTACATTTTCACGTTTGTCATATTTTTATACTTCAGTTCCTATGTGGCAAGGAGATTGATAAAAAAATAATGATTATGATATTTAAAGATAAATACCAATATGAAATGGGCTAGTGGAATATTTCCGTATTTGAATAGCTTTTGTAGACGATAAATTTAAAAATGTCTACGAAGGGACTCTAACAGCGTAGGACTTTATAAATATTACATACAACGCCGCTAAATAGAACTATTGTGTCGTATACGACAGGTTCTATTTCCAGCACAATAATGCTCATATAAGATATGAACGTGGGTCGCGTATAATGAGCGGGCCATCATCATCATTAGCCGCTTTCATTGAACGTCAAGGCGGCTGATCCCCCGTCATGCGTCCAATGAGGACCCAACACTGCACGGAGATCGTCGTCTCATTCAGAGGTCAAGCCACCCGTCTTCCCGAACGTGGTCTACACGCCAGAACTGTATTAGTCCACCGTCTATCAACACTTCAGCGTGCTTATCCTCGAACATCGAGCATATAACCGGAACAGAGCGGTAATGTTATGCGTTATGTATGAAAACAAATTCCGACCAATTTGTGCTGCGACGCAGCGCCGGTTCTGCGCTCTGATTGGCCGACTGATGGCCATTGATGGATGATTGGACGATGGGGCGTACATACAGATCACTGGTTCATTGAATTGCTATTACCTCAGTGCAAAATCGCAGACCAGTTACGGATTTTTTGGCTCACATAGATAGAGTGATGTCAGCTACTCTCTTATTACCATTAAATTCAGAAAGTTAGAAATGAAATCACAAGAGAATTTTGCTCAATAGAATCAATTTCTTAATTTCTAAATATATAATCTTCTATATTTTTAATTTATAATGCGGAGGAACATTATCAACGCATTGATTGAAAAGCTTTTAAGTATTTTTTGTAAAAAAATTCAAATATCGAATCCGAATATATAGTCAAACTCGAAATTTTGCATTTTGTTTAACAAAAACACCATGGTTTATATTATAGCGTTACAAAATTAAAGAATATTGATAAATGATAATCCGCGCCATCAAGCGCATCGACCGAGATACGCTCCGAAAAATCGGCGAGCAAAAATGTTGGAATGGGAAACTCTAGAGTCAAGTCGCACTTTCAAAAGTAATATGCTGCATCTGTGTGGTGTGTATTAAAACTGCAAAACAAGGATGTACTCGTATTTTAATAGTGTTCCGGAAATACAGTGAATTCTGTAAAAAAAGTTACATCCCTAGTAGGGATATACGCAATAGACACAGGCTAGATGTACCAGTGATTAGACTTTCAAAAGTAAGCAATTCTTTTAAAGGCAACTGTATACGCTTTTACAATACGATCTCAGAAAATGTTCAAAACCTCCCAATTAATAAATTCAAAAAGAGCGTTTGTGTGGTAAAGGATATTATAAAGTTAAAGATTTTCTGGAAGATACCACACCTTGGGAATAGGGCGTTCCTCCCAGGCATTTCAGGATAAGAACCTTGATATAAAATAGTTGAAAAGATTAGTTCCACTGAGTTTGTTTCGCGGGTTCTTCTGAGTGGGCTTGCCTTGGAACCGGTGGTAGATTCAATTGACGTTCAAAAAGATACTCTTTTGAACGTCACTTTGAACGTACTTTCAACTCTCGCTTGAAGTTCCCAGTTGAATACGACGTTTAAGTGTTCATAAACCGTCACGTCACGTTATTTGGTCGGGTCTCCTCACTCTTCGGTCCTGACTCCTGTCCCGCGTTATCGATTTTCGCAACTGGGCTTTCTCGAGATCACAGTCGATATTCGACCCCAGGTCAGTGGCGGTCAACGTCTTTGGCTATGGTAAGTTTAGGCGATTATCATAAGGTCTCATAACCACAATCTGGTGGAGGACGGTAATTTTTTGTAATAGGATTATAGTAGGTAGTGCAAGAAACTTATGAGATTAAAAAAGGTTTGAGTAATTTAAAAGTTCCTACATGCGTAATTTCATACAAATTCAGTCATGTACGCGTAATCTCGCAAAAAAATCCTCCACTATGGTTGCAGTAAAGTATCCAAAACGTTCGGAATGTAAATATAACAAGAACATCCGAAAAAGTTGTTTCATTATTTAACTATTTTAATAATCTGCATTATATAACCGGATAGAGAAGTAATGTGAACGATAAAATTGCAAAATTAAGTCAGTGATTTGTCACTGACGTAATAGCAATATAACAAACCAGTGATCTTTGTGTACGTCCCATCGGCTAATCAATTATATGAATGGCCATCGGTCGGCCAATCAGGGCCTGTAGACAAAGTAACATCGCTTTGTAGCCGAAATTCATCAATCAAAGATCGTGACAGTGCAACGACAACAACTGTCAAGTGTCAACAAAGTTCGACAAGAAGTGTCAAATCGGACCAAAAAATTAAAATTAATTTCTATGTCAATAGACCTCATACACACTAAACTCATAAAAATTGTGAAAATGTTGCCCTCCATGGCCCACGCCCATGGATAACGAATCAATATCAATAATAAAATAACATAAGTTTGACATTTGTGTTCGATAACCAATTGACAGTTTATGATTTTGTTACGAATTTTAACATTGTCTACCAACTTGCGATAACGATAACGAACGACATAATTCACGACGGCTTATGTCAATCCCATACATTTTATTCTTTTCGAACTTCGTTATCGTTTTTCTAATGTTACTTTGTCTAAGGCCTCAGAACGTAGAACCGGCGCAGCGCCGCAGCACGAATTTGTCGGAATATTACCGCTCTATTCCGGTCATAGCCTCGATACCTGCGATACAAAAAAGTCTATAATTTTTCTTAAGTGAAAAAAAAAAATTTGCAGTGAGTACTGAGTGAACTTCTGAAGTTCCGTCATCAATCATTCATGGCCGTCGCTCTACTTTCCCAAGACTTATTTAGGCTAACTAATACTGCTATAACCTACATAATACTACAATACAAATAATTTAGACGGATTAGGATTGCAGGACTTTTTTGATTATTAGGAGCTGTCTTTCGCAAAGTCAAGAAAGATAAATTAAGAAGGATTTTACAATGATAGGATTTTTAGTACATAATAAATAGGGTAAATATAAATACACTTTTTTGCGCTGGGAAATTCTCCCTCCCCTCTCAGGGAGAGGGGACTAGTGTAAATATGAAGTGCCCTGTTGCTCAACAAATCCGAGGCACCTCACCAAAGGCGACATTGGTGGCAAAAATCCGACAAGTCCTCTGGTGAGGTGCCTCGTATCTGTTGAGCAACAGGGCACTTCATGAATACACTAGGTGAATAAAACTGCTAACGAAATAAAACTATATTTTAGCCTAAGCGATTAAAAATAATTTAATCAGCTAGCTACATCTTTATTTTTATGGACTTAAACGTAACGTCCAACTGTTATCAGTTGGACGTTACTCACATCCAACAACGTAGCCGATGCACCGACCGAAAAACGTAGTCCCATCTAGTTCGAGATCCGATCTTTGCGTTCATTGATAGTGGCGCCCGGCAGTGCACGGAAGAGGTTGATAATGAAAATAATGATGGAATAACTTTTTACGGATTTTATAGCGGTTTATTACGATTTTACAAGCCCGACGTTTTGTATACTTTACAGCAACCATGGTCATGGGAAGCCGGGGCGGTAATATTCGTAAAAAGTTATCTATTATAAGTGAAATTTGCCTAAACATTAGACAACAATAAACTAAGAAGCTGGTATTGACGTTTTATCACTAACATAATATCAACCTTAAAACAACGTATATTATTTGTATCTGGCAATTGGCGCCGGCGCGTATTATCTATGTTAATAATATGCAATTTAAATATAACAAAATATAGCAGACATGTGTGGTGTTGAATGTCTAAAGTCTGACCTTACGTCCAAACGGGCTTATCAAATGTTAAAAGGCGAACTGATAAATTTTAATTAACTATTTATATCTGTTAATTAATTTTCCTCATTATGCGGTCGTTAATTAATGGATAAATAAAATAAAAT
This sequence comes from Helleia helle, assembly GCA_963853865.1. Taxonomy (NCBI): domain Eukaryota; kingdom Metazoa; phylum Arthropoda; class Insecta; order Lepidoptera; family Lycaenidae; genus Helleia; species Helleia helle. The sequence continues at coordinate 8,067,105 of OY971433.1, read as the reverse complement.
AATTATGCTAACAAAATAAAAACGTGTTATACATATTGTTAGTCTGACTTAAACAATTAAACTTATAAACCGATCGTTTTTATTGATTGCAAAGTTTTATTAATTTTGCACACCTCTAAATTGACTTAAGATGTCGACCTAACCTTTGTCTTCCCGAATGTGACCTCATGATGTGGCTTGTGAAACTAAATTAAACAAATGTTCATTTACATCAGACAGTTTATTCGTTGCTAAGCAACAGTGTGGTTTGGTAACTGTGGTCAGTTGCTTAGTAACGAATAAACGATCTGAAATGCTTTAACTTAAATACTTAATTATATTTGCAAAATAATTGTGGACCGAATTGTGAATCTTTAAAACCATTCTCGAATCAACTTGAACGCACACAAAAAAATCATTAAGATCATCTAGCAGCTTAGGAATAGTTCAGTGACATGCACAAGCATAGAAGAATTATATAATATAGAAAGAAGAAAGAGAAACAGTGTGACAGTCGTACTGAAATCTCGGAAATCTTAAGATTTCAGTGTTTACTAGCACAATAGTTTCATCCCCACCATGGTTCAGGCCTTGACGTGGCGGTGGGGCTCAGTAGCCTAGGGTGAGCCCAGCACCTTGGGCGAAGCTAATTAAGTCGAGGGGGCTCTTTGTGCCCCTCTTATAAGAAGAGGGGACAAAAGAGCAGGGGGCAAGGGGTGAGGATGGGAACCTCAACCCATTGTACTGTCCCAACGTTGGGAGGGGTGGTTCTTTGGTGCGGGACAACCCTTCTGTGGAGGTGGCGTGGGTCCCTTACGGGACTGACTAGCCGTCGACCTGAAGAAACCCACTCCCCGGGCGGGATGCCTCAGAGCATTTCCCGGCGTAAAAAAAAAAAAAAAAAAAAAGTGTGTGTGTGTCAGCTCCGACGCACGATTGGAGTTTACTCCTTACGAACGATAATTATGATATATATCGAGTAGAAAAAACGGGTAAATAAACGCATCTGCTAAAATGATAAGAGAAACAAACATATATCTGTAATTATTCGGATTATTTATATTACTTCAATAAAGCGTATTACATAAAGTATGTTACAAAATAATAATAATAATAACAAAGAGGAGGCCCCGAGAATAAGATCAGGGAGGATCAGGGGCATTTCACTTAGTACATTTGGTTTTTTGTATGAGATTAGAAAGTCGTTAGATGGCGCTATTTAGTTTTTTTTATGTCTATGAAATTTTTACATGTTTTATGTTGAAGACTAGTTATTCTTATATAAAATATACGTGATTTATTTTTTAACAATTATAGGTACCTATCTAATACTTAATCGAAATTAAATTCTTTACTTGACAAGTTTGTACAATTAAACTTGAACCAAGTGTTCAATGGTCACACCAAATAATATATTTAGGGAGGCAACATTAATATTTTAAAGTTTCTGATTGGTTAATTATCAAATTGAAGAGTTTCAATTTATTGTATTATTGTTAGAAATAAATTGCAAATTATAAATATGATTTTTAAAATATGAATATTAAAATTACTAGACTTTTCTGGGCTGAAATTTAAAATAATTTTTAAATCGCCGCGAATATTAGAACGTAATGACTTTTTTTAGTCTGTGCTCATTTCTCAATTTTGAATTCATTTCTGTTATTACGTAGTATTCCCTAGTTTGTGTTTTTAATTATTCAATCTTGAATGTGCTCTAGTTGTTTTATTTTCTTATCCACTCATGTTTTAAAAAACCATTGTGAGTTGTGACTATGATAACGTAAGAAATTACTTGAAGACAGTTTTCTATACGGAAATTAATACAATGCCAATTACATAAAAATCAAAATTGTGATTTCATATGCAATTTGGTTAGTAATTTTTTCACATACATTAGTGGTGCAAAAATATAAATAATATATTAAGTGGACGCAGAAAAGACACAGTGATAGTGATACAGTAAAAATTTACCTAGTCAATATTTTAATAAAAGACGAAAAAATAAAATAATAATTAGTACCTACACATTGTTTTATTTAAAATCCTACATAATAACGTCACGTCAATTTTAGCTATAGGGATACTTATTTGTCTTGCAAATCATTGCAACGGAATAAAGTATTATTCCCATTTTTTTTTTCATCATTAGCTAAAATTGTTTAAATATCTCATAATATTGCATATATAATGGTCGTGTGATTGACTTTTAGTGCTGTAATATCGTGTTAGATGGCGCTGGCGGCATTATTTTAAGATACGCTGTGTAATGTATTCCATCTCATTCTTTTACACGTTCAATCATACAGATATATATGTTTGTCTCTTTCTACGTAACGCCTCAACTTTTGTGTTACACTTGATTTTACTCCTCATAAAATTTCCGTACCGGGCCGTATAACTCAAATCGTTTCTTAAGGAGTAAACTCCAAAAAAAAAGCGCAATACTTTCATACCATTTTTAAATGGTATGAAACTATTGTGCTAGTAAACAAACAGACATAATATTTTCCCCAACCAGCTACCATAAAACCTGTGCATAAAACCCTGTCCCTTTTAAACGCCTCGTGACTCGTTTTACCACAATATAATAAAACCGTATTCACGTAATCTTCTGTTCCTATTACGTATCGTGTTGCTTTTAATTAACTCTATGAAATAGTTATTGTTTTTGTTTGTTTTGTTGTATAGGAGTTCATTAACTCCTATAGAAATATAAAATTCTGATACGGGCTGAATAAGCTTATTTCAATATATCTACCAACTTAATTTACCTTTGAATGAACTAAACCACCTGCGAGCGCCATCAGCCGCTGTTTTAAACATGAGGGTCCTGGTTCTATGAAAAAGTACCTGAACTAGTCTTGGATGAACTCATGTGTTCTCATAGTCGACGTTGACCACTAACTATTTTTAGGCTGGTCGGCCTGTTTACCTATTTAACCTAGTGATGATAATATAAAGTGATACAAGTTTATTTTCAGTTCATCGTGTATACATTCAATTCGGTGTTGTTTATTTTTTATTCTCTCTACTAGCTCACACTTCAGTGATACAAACTTCAATATCACATGCCTAGTCTTAACCTAATTTAGAAATTTATTTTAATGTCGATGTTTTTTACATGTTCTATGCGGCTATTTCTGAGTAGATTTAAATGAGTTACAAATTTTAATAAAGAATTAAATAGCTAAAAGAAATACACTACAATATCTTATTCTTGTTTTTTTTTTATTTAAAAAATGTCGTTTAAGGTTAAAATGGTAGATTTTTTAAGACCATAATATCATTCTTTTAAAGTAGTTATTATGAACAGTTACTAAACTTCTCTCTTACTCCTCCTGAATCCGCCTAATTAAATTCTCTTAATTAAAAGCATTTTCACCCACACCACCTCGATGCCTCCACAACAACTCGATTTTTACGAACTTTCCTCGCACGACCACTATACGGAACCAGGTGCGGTATTTCCAAACCGATACGACTTAGGGACCTTCAAGAAAAGAGCATACTCACATTTGAAAGGTTGACAACGCACCTGCTAATCCACTGGTGTCTGTGGATGTCGCTTATCACTTACCATCAGGTGAACCGACTGTTTGTTTGTCCCGTGTTCTAAAAAAAACGTTACGGGTCCCAAGGCAGTTTTCAACGTAACGAAAGGTTCATTGGTGGTTGCCGCTGTGAGCAACCAGACTCTTATAATATTATTTGACCAAGTGTGAGTCCCACATAGGGTCAGGACCCACCCAGATACCTGGCTACATGCATAAAGCGTTTTCCTGCGTCACCAAAAAAGCTAATCACTACATAGTATAAAGCAAAGTCGCTTCCCGCGTCTGTCTGTCTATATGTATGTTTAGATCTTTAAAACCACGCAACGGATTTTGATGCAATTTTTTTTAATAGATATAATGATTCAATAGGAAAGTTTATGTGTATAATACATGCATAGCAAAGTAGATAAACACTGATAATTTTAGAGGTTTCTAATGTGATGTCGCTAGTTGGGCGCTCCGTGACGCCTCGCCTCACGTCCGAGCCAGGGGTTCCGAAAGTTTAGGTAGTGTATCAATGTATGGTGTAAAATGATCATCATGATATCTTTCTACGGACCGCGGACAGGCAGTCCGTATACGGCTGTAAATATAAGTTAACGCGGGCAAAGCTGCGGGCAACAGCTAGTATTATTATATACAAAATATAAGATTTGTTTGTCCTTACATTTCAAAACCTAAAAAATACGAAGTAAATTTCATATTTTTTTCATGTGTTTTGTAAACCTAGCTCCAGTCATTAAACGTCTCCATCATCGATCGTCGCTTTTATCTGATAGCCCAGAAATATGTACAGGCCATCAAGGTTTTAAACTGGTGGCCATTTAGAGAATCTGACCAATTTTTTAACTAGCTATTGCCTGCAGCTTCACTCGCGTTACATTTACAGCCATATGCGATTTGATAATGAATATTTTTATAGTCTTAGTTACTCATTATAACGTCAGCTATCTGCCAGTAAGTCCCGTCAAAATCAGCCTCGCCGTTTCAAAGATTTGCCGGAACAAACAGACAGACAGGTAAGATTTTTAAATTTATTTTTTTATGTAAGTAAATAATGCATCTTGCAGTCGACGCAGCACAGTGCATCTCTCGCAAAAATATATTACGCAGCGCCACACACTACATAATTTCACCTATATTTTACTAAATTAATTATAGTTAGGTACTTGGCTATGATAAATCAAGTTGCCATGTTAATATATGTAAATTTATGCACTGAGTATGCAGCAAATTATACAGTAAAAATAAAGGCTAGCCATCGTGTAAAAACTGTAATTAAAAACGTAAAACTTTAATAAAGACTTAGTTTACATAGATTTACATAGTTAGCTAGCTAAATCGTCATTTATCGTAAATTAATGTAACGATGTAAATACATTATAATATAACAATGTACATGGACAAAGTGTATTTCATCATCATCACTTAATTTCTTTTTTTTTGACGGCCGGCTGGTCGAGTGGTCTGGCTACTTAGACATTTTACGCAGCGGTCGCGGGTTCGAATCCCACCAGGTTTGCATGATGAATATAGATGTCTGCACCGAGTCATGGACGTGTATAACATCTTTTATATGTGCGTGCGTGTAAAAAAGTGAGTGCGTACAAAGTGCACATGTCACAAGTGAAACTTATTTGGCAAACTAATTTTTTAATCTCGTTTATATTTATACTAATCTAAAGCTTTGAATTTCCGAGACTTGCGATGCGATGTTCGCACTATCTCACTCTCTCTCTCGATCTTTCTTGCTCCCTACACTCACTCCATGGCTATGTGCTTCACTCTCAATCGGTCTCAATCACTCTCTCCCTCTGCTTGGACATAAACGTTGCACATTTACGGATGAAGCGTCACTTCATCCATAAAAAAATTACAATCATGCGCGGATAGTAGTTTCACTACAAAATTTACGTGTCACGTTTGTTTGTCAGCGATGAACTCTTTAACTATTGAACCGATTTTAACCAAATTTTGCCCACAGTGTGCAGTTTGATCCAACTTGAGAGAAAGGATAGTTTATATCTCGCAATTTTTCTCGTTTATTATCGAAATTTTTTATTCATAAACAATAATTTTACTGTATTGAATAGTTTACTACAATATATTCAAACGTATAATAATCTCCTTATGGCATACAATAACTGATCGGCAATTAACGACCAGGTCATTCTCAGCTTGACAGGGAAATATGAAAGTCTCATGCATGTATCAAAGATGTCAAACGTTCATATTATGTACAAGTTCAACAGTGGACGGATAGAGGCTGATGATGATGATTGTTCAAAATGGCTACTAATATCAAACCGAGCAAATTAGATATTGACTGTTGTTTTCCGCAATTTTAACAGCCCACACAAAAAATCTCTATAATAACCTCCCTCAAGAATTGGCAACCCAATGCACAAAGGATTTTACTAACTACCAGTTCTTAGCCCACAATTTCATTGATAAATAGACTCACTCCAATAAAAAGTCAAGTAACAAAATATAGCTTAGCAAATTTGAAATAAAAATAAAAAAAACTCAGAAACGAGCAGTCGAATCTTTAGACTACCGACGCCTATACACATCTGCACAACCAGAGATTATGCAGATGTGTCTGGTGGTGCAGATGTGTTGCTATTATTTTCCCTATCCTCCCAATGGGCCACCGGACACTCACAAACCGCACGAAACGCGGCAGAATAGCTATCACTTGACGCCGGTGTTATGTGAGCGAGAGGTACCACTCCGCTCGTGCCGACCCAAGCCAAGTCATGCAGCATGGCACTATCTCTTAATATAATATATGCTTAGTTTAAGAGATTAACGCGTTTAAACAGACTACTATTCAGATTTATAATAATATATTAGTGTAGATGCCTTCTAGAGACGGCAAGAAAGATTTTTTACGTTATCTATTAAGTTAGGACACGTCTAAAAGAGTATCAAAGACAAAGATGAAAATTACATTTCACACTTCGCTCAGAATTTTGCTATCTGTCCCTTCGATATATTTATAGAACTTCCAATTTCATGAAGATCTTGATGATCAAGATACGTTTTTGTTTGATACTACACACATTACACTATATATAATAATAATAATAAATATGGATGCTTTCACATCACGTCAATCTGGTCCCGTGGTAAGTTCTCGAAGAACTTGTGTTACGGGTACCAGACAACGGAAATATATTTAATACTTTTATACTATACATATATTTAAGATTTTTATTATATAATGCACATATTTAATACACATCCATGACCCAGGAACACAGAAAATATTTTTGTTCCTTGGCGGCATTCGAACCCGCAACCTCCGGCTTGGGCGCCAACGCGCTTACCACTGAGCCACAGAGGTCGTGGAAAATATTATTTTTATATTAATTTCTAAATTTTACCACAAGTATATATAGAGGCTATAGCATATGTGCTGCCCTCCTTTCCCCTCCCCCCAACATCATCATCATGGGGTGCCATCTTCATATTGAAGTTTGGAGGTCAGCATTTGGTACTCCGTCCGATCAAGCGATATTCTCTTGATCGGGTGGTAGCTCAATCCGGTCCAGTCCTTTATATCATCAAACCACTTTCGTCTTGGTCTTCCTACGCCTATACACATCTGCACAACCAGAGATTATGTTGCTTACAGTGTTGAAAGTGTTGCCCTCCTTTTCCCTATCCCCCCAATAGGCCACTGTAAACTTATAAGCCGAATACGAAACGCGACAGCATAGCTTTACCGGTGGGAGGGAAGCGCTGTGCCGCGCTCCCGGCTGCATGGGTACCACCATCTTACTTGTTTCTCCCGTGAAACAGCTTTGCTGTGTTTCGGAGAGAAGGGCAAGACAGGCAGTGTAATTACTGGCACACATACTTAACATCTTATGTTTCAGGATAGGCAACACATAGATGAGTTGCCTGGGCTCGTTCCAGGTAAACAAGTTTGTGTTCATGGGCGACGTTGACCACTTACCATCAGGTGGCACGTTTGCCAGTTCGCCTATCCACCTAACATAAAAAAATATATAAAAAAATAGCTGTCACTTGACGCCGGTGTTATGTGAGCGAGAGGTACCACTCCGGTCGTGCCGGCCCAAGTCGGCTGCATAGCAGCATGGCACTACCTCTTACTTTGATTTATTAATTATTGAGAGTACTTTTCAGAAATTCTCATTATCAGGTTTTGATCAATACTATAATAAACCAATACAAATAGTGTCGGGGCGGTGTAAGCAATTAAGTATAATTGTTTGAACATCCACCGTGCGTTACAAATACTTGAAGAGTGTAAAAATAGAACGGGGGTATTGAATAAACGAATAGGTAAACAGGGGAAATTCCTCAGCATAGATAAAAATAATAATAATAATATCTATGGACGCTTTCACACCACGTCAATCTGGTCCCGTGGTAAGTTCTCGAAGAACTTGTGTTACGGGTACCAGACGACGGAAATATATTTAATACTTTTATACTTTACATATATTTAAGATTTTTATTATATAATACACATATTTAATACACATCCATGACCCAGGAACACAGAAAATATTTTTGTTCCCTGGCGGGATTCGAACCCGCAACCTCCGGCTTGAGCGCCAACGCGCTTACCACTGAGCCACAGAGGTCGTCAAAAAAAAATGTTTGCAGATAATGTAATTATCAGACGAACCACCAACAATGAACATTTCGGTTCTTAGAAATGTGAGTCTTTAGTTTTTGGTAATCTCCACAGCTGAGCATAGTGTTATTATAATTACACCACACACGGAGCTACCTTTTTACCGGTGGGCCATGGGAGGGTTGTGCTGTGCCGCGCTCCCGGCTGCTAGAACAAGACAGGCAGTGCAATTACTGGCACCGAGACTTATTTATTTATTTGGAGAACGGTACAGAAACAATTACAAGAATAACAGCGTAGCAAAAAAAAACAGAAAATGGTTACAAATTCTTCCCTCTATCTATGTCTCACTAAGAACATGATTTAAATTAACATGTGACTTAACATCTTATATCTCAGGATAGGCAACGCATGAATGAGTTACCTGGGCTAGTCTCAGGTTATGTTTATGGGCGACGTTGGCCACTTACCATAATGTAGCTCGTCGGCCCGTTTGCCTATCCAACTAACATAAAAAACTTAGGAGCGGCAATTGCAGGGAGATTATTGATCCACCTAGTTGGCGGTTGACCTACGCTCCATCTTCTCTAACGTGACCTCTACTCCAGGATTCTATATATCGGTAAAGAACCTGAAGACATTTGCATGTCTGTATTGAAAGAGTTTGAGGCGTGAAGTTTGTCACCCCACATTCAGTCAGCGCATAGCTCCCTGATTTCGAAAGAAAAATCCATCCATCCAACGGTATTTTAGGATCTGATGCTTTAGCTAATATGATAATCTTTAAAATGCTTGATGCCAGGTTATAGTGTGCAAAGTAGCTCAAGATATTTTAAAGAAATATGCATATTATATGAGGTGCACAAAAATCCATCCAAGGTATATAACGAACACGACACAGAACCACTCATTCGAGATAATGTATACAGTACGTTCGGTGTACCAGAAACGTATGATCGGCTTAGCAGTGCGATGGCTACCCACTTGTAGAAGCAATTTGAACGAGCAATGCATTCTAAAATGACATGTTTCTTGAAGACTTTTTTTTCCTTTAACACCGGTAAATGCTCTGACTCAGAGCCTCTGAGGCTTCCCGCGGGGGAGTGGGGCTCCCCACGCGGGTATGTGGGACTCGCTGCGACCGACAGCTGGTAAGTGGACGCAGCTCTACCCACCAAAACCCGACAAGTGCCACCAATGCCGCCTTTGGTGAGGTGCCCCGGATCTAATAAGCAAACAGGGCACCTCGACAGTCCCCCAGGGGACCGACGCCACCTCCACAGAGGGGTTGTCCCGCACCACAGAACAACCCCTCCCAACGTCGGCACAGTACGATGGGGTGGGTGTCCCATCCTCGCCCCTTGCCCCCTGCTCTTTTATCCCCTCTTCTTATAAGTAGGGTAACAAAGGGGTACAAAGAGCTCCCTCGGTTCAATTCGCTTCGCCCAAGGTGCTGGGCTCACCCAAGGCTACGAGCACCACCGCCACGTCAAGGCCTGAACCATGGTGGGTATGTTTCTTGAAGACTACTGTTTTGTTGATGCGATTCTACCGCGCTCCCGTCTGTATGGGTGCCATCCCGCTTATATCTTCCGTGAAACAGCTTTGATGTGTTTCGGAAAGAAATGTAAGACAATCTTAAAATCTTAACTCTCAGGTTAGACAACGTAGGTTTCCTGAACTAGTCCCAAATAAACTTGTATCATGGGTGTCGAGCAGGCGTGGAGCATATAACCGGAATAGACCGGTAATGTTATGTGTTTTGTATGAAAACAAATTCCGACCAATCTGTGCTACGACGCTGCGCCGGTTCTGCGCTCTGATTGGCCGACTGATGGCCATGGATATTGGTTGAATTGCTATTACGTCAAAGACAAATCACTGACCAGTTTCGTAATTTTATGGCCCACATTACTACTCTATCCGGTTATATGGTCGATGATCATGGGAGACGTCGCCTACTTACTAATATGTATTAAAATATTGTACAAAAGTACTGAATCCTGGAATCCTTCAGTGCACATTTGTATCACACTTGGTCAGTTTTAAACAGCCGAGTTTAACTTTTTGTTTTATACAACTATTTTTCAGTACATGATAAGCTAAAGCGAAAAAGCGTAGAGAGTTGTAGTAGCTTTATCTGTATATGCAAAGTGTATAGATTCAAAGTCGGGATTTGCATAGTTGTATTCAGTTGTGTCAACTTTGATGTTTGAATACTGCAGTAAATTTTGTTAATGAGCTTTGGGCGAAGTTGATGACTTACTATCAAGATCAATTTTTGATTAGCAAGCATCGAGCATAATATTATAACCGGATAGAGTAGTCATGTGGGCCATAAAATTCCGAAACTCATCAGTGATTTGTCACTGACATAATAGAGATTCAACCAACCAGTGATCTGTATGTACGTCCCATCGGCCATTCCCATCCATCAATGGCCATCAGTCGGCCAAGCAGAGCGCAGAACCGGCGCAGCGTCGTAGCACAATTTCGGCAGAATTTTTTATTTATTTTTATTTTTTTATTTTTTATTTATTTATTTAGTTTTCATACAAAACACATAACATTAACCGCTCTATTCGGGTTATATGATCGATTTTGTCAAGCGATGAATTGAAAATGTAGGAGTGGTCGGTCACAAGATCGTGTACTACAAGAACGAACTATCGGTTCGATTCCCGCCAAGTATAAATATTTTATACCAGATCAATAATGACTGTATATCGACCTCAAAATTGTAAGAAATTTAGTTAGTAGTTAGTCTAGTTTAGCAACTGCTAATTTAATCAACTGTTATTTATAGTTCCTTACAAGGTATTCTAAATTGGTCCAAGGAATATAGCTTTTTAATAAAGAAAGAAACTAACGTATACCTTTCAATGTGAAGAAAATTGTAAAGGATATTTACTTCGATGCGTAAAGTTCCAAAATCATCTTTGAGGACGTATTAACAACGTAACCATTGATGAACATCCCAGCAATCCAGCTTCAGTGATTATTGTTGAAACGATCACTAATAAAATGAACTATAATGTCGCCCCTTGGCCCCTCCTACTCTTTTATATCGTCTTCTTATAAGAGGGGTACAAAGAGTTCCCCCACCATGGTTCAGGCCTTGACGTGGCGGTGGGGCTTAGTAGCCTAGGGTGAGCCCAGCACCTTGGGCGAAGCTAATTCTCTGGGGGCAAGGTGCGAGGACGGGAACCTCATCCCATTGTACTGTCCCGACGTTGGGAGGGGTTGTTCTGTGGTACGGGACAGCCCGTCTGTGGAGGTGGCGTCGGTCCCTTGCAGGACTGACTAGCCGTCGAGGTGCCCTGTTTTTTTACTAGATCCGGGGCACCTCGCCAAAGGCGACATTGGTGACACTCACCGGGTTTTAGTGAGTAGAGCCGCGTCCACTTACCAGCTGTCGGGCGCAGCGAGTCCACTCCCCCGCAGGATGCCTCAGGGCATTTCCCGGCGTTAAAGAAAAAAAAGGGTACAAAGAGTTCGCCCGAGGTGCTGGGTTCAGGGTTCACCCTAGGCTACTGAGCCCCACCGCCACGACAAGGCTTGAACCATGGTGGGGACATGAACTATGACCTAACTTATGCAAATATATATTTGTATAAGTTAACGGAGCAAGGTTAAAGAATTATTGATGGAAATTTTCAGTTGAAAAATACTGACACTGAGTGCAGTAGCTATTGATATGCAAAGTGTCTGTTCAAAGTCGAGGATCTGCATATTTATTCCTTGTGTCAACTTTGATGTTTGAGACTGCAGTTATTTTTTAATACTTTTGAATTGCCTATCAACGTCCACATTTTTGCTGCGTATATTATATTCATACGGGTTGCATGTGAGTGGCGAAGGATCGGTCGTCTTGGCGTTCATTGAAGGAGGCCTATATTCAGCGGTTGATGATAATGATGAATATTGAGTTATTATTTAAAAGAGATCTTACCGCGTTTGTCTAGTTTTTAACTCTCTTAAACATAAACTTCACATGCATATATTATATGTATAACGATTCATAAACGTGATTTTAGCCGGCTACAAAATGTTCAATTAAATTGAAATTTTACATATCAAGGATCGATATAGAAACTTTATTTTTCAAAATTCCATTTTATTTGTTAATATTACTCAAACAAGCTTTTTTAATTTTTATTAATCAGTTTCAGTGATCTGTTTGTATAAAACTTGTAGCCTATAAAAGGCATGTACAAAGAAGTGAAGTATAATCGAGTGCGAACACCAGTCACTCAAAATGAAAGAAAATGGTAAACAGATTTCTATAAGTAATCTGTCTCTTCATAATCATGACGATTCGAACATTGTCGAACTCAAAAACGAAAAAAAAAACTCACTAATATTCTGTTTAAATATTAATGTTAATATGAAAAAGCGATCGCCTTTACTCCATCATCGTCATCAGCCTCTATCCGTCCACAGCTGAACATTGTTATAATAGATACTATGAAATAAAACTTAGACAATGAAAAACAAGAACTCATGATTTTATTATTTATTAATTATTTACAAGCGGATTTTCAGTGTCCCATCCGTGTGCAAGCCATGTGCTTTAATACCACTATCCTTTTTTTCTTTTACGATCGGAACTGGGGTGAGGTTCCCATCCTCCCCCTTTGTCCCCCTGCTCTTTTTTCCCCTCTTCTTATAAGATGGGTACAAAAAGCAGCGCCCTCGGTTCAATTTGCTTCGCCCAAGGTGGTGGATTCACCTTAAGCTAATAAGCCCCACCGCCACAACAAGGCTTCAACTTTGGTGGGGTTGATGCCACTATGCTGGTTTTTTACTACGAAGCGTTTCTTCGTCTACGAACCTATCTTCTGGAAGTTCAGCACGGCGTAATGCCTCAGCTTGATTAGGATCGTTGGCCATTGTGTTCGTCTTTTTATTTTATTATTTTATAACTTTACAACACCACGAACTCTTTGGTCCGTGCCTTTTTTCTATTAATTTATTATTGTTAGACTTATTTTTTTTACATCGCTACTCCCAGATAGGATGGAGTCCTTCCAGATTTGTTAGTATAAGTTATTTCTAATTTTTTATTGCTATACAATTTCCAATCGAAAAGGAGCCTTGAAATTGTAAAAATAACTACGATATCGACTAATTAATTATTCGATTACCTCACCTAATTAAATAATGCCGGCATATTATACGGTTAATTTAAAATAAGTATTAAATATATAGTAGATAAGCAGGTTACCTGTTAATAAAGTTGTCAGAAGCCACCATTCAGCCAATACATGTTTTAAAAACACTCCACGGAAACATAAATAATAATTTACTAAAATACACTACTTCTGTTTGTTTGGCTTCGTAATACTTTATACAAACCGAACTATGTTTACGTACGATAAGAGATAAAACGTAATTTTTCCCGTAATCTCAGCCAATGTTTCTACAGTTTGTGAGTTTTCTCGCGCGTGATGTGTCCCACTCGACCGACGTACCTCTACTGAGTAGAGCCGCTGCCTGTTGAATGTTGATTCACTATTACAAATGTTTCATCATCATCATCCTGTCCACAGTCTTTTGCCAATGCCAATACTGTCCTGGAAACCATATTATTGAGAGTTTAAGTAAATATTTTAATAGTTTAATGAAATTTGAAACGTGTGTTTAATGTGTTATGCGATATTTAACCGCCATATTTACTGTTTTAGTTTAAATCGTCAGTTTGACTTGATATTTATGTTATACTACATAATAACTACTCCACCACCATGGTTCAAGCCTTCACGTGGCGGTAGGGCTCAGAAGCCTAGGGTGAGCCCAGCACCTTGGGTGAAGCTAATTGAGCCGAGGGGGCTTTTTGTACCTCTCTTATAAGAAGTGGGGACAAAAGAGCAGGGGCGAGGATGGGAACCTCAACCCATTGTACTGTCCCAACGTTGGGAGAGGTTGTTCTGTGGTGCGTTACAACCCCTCTGTGGAGGACTGACTAGCCGTCGAGGTGCCCTGTTTGATTATTAGATCCGAGGCACCTAACCAAAGACGGCATTGGTGGCACTCGCCGAGTTTTAGTGGGTAGAGCTGCGTCCACTTACCAGCTTTCGGGCGCAGCGAGTTCCACATACCCACGTGGGGAGACCCACTCCCCCGCGGGATGCCTCAGAGCATTTCCCGGTGTTAAAGAAAAAAAAATCTATAAGTATACTATATACAGATGACAGATATACAGATGAGTAGAATGTATGGACGACGGCGTTTGATTGACCTCCAATCTCCGAAAAGATTATAATAATAATAATAATATACGATTATTGAGGTTCTAATAGTTGTGATTCGTGATTTCATTTCTTTCAAAATTTGAAAATAAACATTCACAAATTAACAATAATTTTTATTTTACGTAAAATGAGAAATACCAAAAAAATTACTAAAATAGTATTACATTCTATTATCATCAAAAATGGTGGGAGCTTATTCTGTAACAGAACAAGGACAAGACTAGAAAAAAAACCTACTTGTTGTCTGTAAATTTGGTTAACAAAAGATTTTTACATCGATACCAGTGGCACCGACAGACGTTGTCCTGTACAAAATATTTTTTTTCATTTTTTTGTGAATCTAAACCATTCTCGAATCCCCTTGAACTCACATAAAAAATTTCATCAAAATCGGTCCAGCCGTCTAGGAGGAGTTCAGTGACATACACACGCACACAAGAAATATATATATAAAGATATGTACAAAAAATAACACGTGAAAACGTCATAACGCGTCACAACCCGAATGGTTAGGCCGCTCGTACCTTTCTATTGCTTATTCCGCGTTCTCGCTTGCACGCTCGGCTCAGGTGGAACGTGACAATGAGTCATACTTTTTCGTGCGTGCAGCCGGCGTTCATCGATTTATGGGACGTTATCATGTCAATGAATGATACATAAATTACTGAATTAGATAATACTGAGAGTATTATACTGCGAACGTCGGTCGTTTAGTGGCTCAGCCTTGAAGTGAAGACTTGGGTTCGATCCTATCCGATGCATCTAAAATGAGTTTTGCTAAATTTGTCTGTGAAGTTGAAAATGAGAAAATCGCTCGCTCACCGGTGAAGGAAATAATCGTGAGGAAGCATGCCTGATGAGATTATCCTTTACCTTCAACACCCTCCTCGCCTGATTTCGAGGAGACCCGTGAGCAGCTGGACATATTAGGGTCGACCATGATGATGACGATCATAACATGTCTCCGTATCTTAGCTTGATCTTGTAATCTTGTCAGGCGCAAGTTAACTGTTTACTTATACAGTTGAAGTGACATTGACAAATTCGTGTGATTGCGTTTAATATCCTGAATATAAAAATCCTTTCTAGAAATTTCTAGGCTTATGTATTAGAGTATTTGATCACAGCTGTATTGTAGAGCATGTTCCCTGTTTGTATTTTAGGGTTTGTAACTGCCCCCACCATGGTTCAGGCCTTGACGTTGCGGTGGGGCACAGTAGCCTAGGGTAAGCCCAGCACCTTGGGTGAAGCTAATCGAGCCGAGGAGGCTCTTTGTACCCCTCTTATAAGAAAATGGGACAAAAGAGAAGGGGGCAAGAGGCGAGGAGGGGAACCTCACCCATTGCACTGTCTCGACGTTGGGAGTGGTTGTTCTGTGGTGCGGGACAACCCCTCTATGGAGGTGGTGTCGGTCCCTTGCGGGACTGACTAGCCGTCGAGGCGCCCTGTTAGCTTAACAGATCCGGGGCTCCTCACCAAGGTGGCACTGGTGACACTCGCCGGGTTTAAGTGGGTAGAGCTGCGTCCATTTACCACCTTTCGGGCGCAGCGAGTCCCACATACCCACCTGGGGAGATCCACTCCCCAGGCGGGATGCCTCAAGGCATTTCCCGGCGTAAAAGAAAAAAAAAGAAAAAAAAGGTAACTCATTTATGTATTGCCTATCCTGAGACATAAGATGTTAAGTATATATGACAGAAATTACACTGCCTATCTTGCTCTTCTCTACGAAACACAGCAAAGCTGTTTCACAGAAGAAACAAATGTGAAACTAATTTCCTGCGAAAAGAAAAAAAGGTATACAAACATGGAAAAGGAAACAACAACTCATATTTTATAAAACATATATTGTTATTGTTGATCAAAGCTTCATCCGTGTAACACAGTATGATCGCTTCTCTAGACAAAGCTTTGACGTTTATAGAATAGAAACATCAATGTATGAGGTTGACGTTCGCTTTCGACAACTTGACGTTCGCTTTCAATCTGTCAATCTGATACCTTGATGTTTTTATTCGATTCTATAAACGTAAAGCCACTTGTCTACAGGGGCGTATTCGAACGTAAAATACCCTAGTAAATCCTCATCATCATCACCATTATTACCAACTTTTATTTAATTACCATTCATCATCATCATTATCATTATCTACTTTTATCAACTACCGGACATAGGCCTCTTTCAATGAACGCCAACGCCAAACGGCAGATTATTTTACAATGTTTCTGTAACAACGCAGTGAATCTGAAGACTTTCCACGAATACTTCAGTCAAAAGCAAAATTTAAATTTTTGTTTATGAAAGCGTCTAAAAGTAAAAAGACTTGATACTGCGGACATAAAGAGGGATATTGGTTTGATGTCCGAACCGCGTTTATGTGTATCTTGCCATATCATCACATAAATTAGAAAACATTTACTTGCTAATATTAATCAAGATTCAGCCGTCTTAGCGTTCAGTGAAAGTTGTTTTTATTTTTTTTTACTTACTGACGCTCATATAACCCCGGCGTCAAGTAACAGCTATGCTGTCGCGTTTCGTGTGTTTTGTGAGATTCCGGTAGCCCATTGGGGGCGATTGAGAAAAGGAACGCAACACATTTGCATAACTTTTGGTTGTGCGGATGTCAATGGGCGTCGGTAGTCACCATAAGGCTCCAACTGCTCGGTTGACTCCTCATGACACAAAAAAAAAACAATTTGGCGAAAAGTAACGTGGCATAACCACTGTTATTTATTATACCTGTGGCCGGTATTTTCCGGTAAATATAGGACTTTACCGTAAGTAGAATTTCCAATAAGCAAAACAACAGTTCGTTTTATCAATTCCTATAATAATACATATTATACATTCCTGGTAAAACAAATACCTTGCCTACGTTAATCCCAAGCAACAAATTATGTACAGTCAAAAAATCCACTAGTCAAAAAATATATTTTATTTAAAAAAAAAATTTTACAAATTTCTTTCATCATCATCATCCGTCCACTGCTGAATATAGGCCTCCCTCAATGAACGCCAAGACGGCCGATCCCTTGCCACTCGCATCCAACACGGACCGACCACCGCACGGAGATCGTCTTCCCACCTGGTCAATGGCCAACCAACACTTCGTCTACCTAAAAGTGGCCTCCACTCTTGAACCTTATTGGCCCATCGGTCATCCGTTCTCCCGAGTCGGTGACCAGCTCACTGCCACTTCAACGATATATTATTAACCTTAGTTCTCTGGCGGATGTCTTCGTTTCGAATCCAAATTTCTTTATTAGTCTTAATATTTAGAGAACATCTACTGATGTGGTAATCAGGATTAATTATGGCTTATGTGTTAGAATAGATTCCATTTCGATGTTTTTTTGGATTTATAATTAAAAGTTCGTGCGAATATGTGAGCGAAGTAACAATTCAATTTTATAAAACTTATAAAGGGATGACAATTACGTTCAAACCTACATTAAAACAAAACAAAATGGCGAGTAATTTTCGTCAACAGTCAACAACGAATTGAGTGACTCAATAACCTATTTAATGTCATGTAGGCCAGGTGACCAAATCCTAATACCCCAGTGCCATACCCGTTGGACGTAAACATTATGACGTAAAGTGTCACGTGGTCATTACATGACACATGAAAAATACATAGGTCAAATGTGACAACGTTTATGATTATTTATCTTTAATGACTACTTTTTATTTATCTTATTATGATAAAATTGAGAGCTGGCACCTATTTTTGGGACGTTTCGCTCATTGTACGCTTGCGTTTTGCTATGACGTTGTCACGTTAAACTATCGTCCGTAAACCAACTTTACAGACCGGCTATTTTTTAATTAAAATAAGGCAATTTTATTTCTTGGACTTTCATCAAACCAATGCTGTATTTAAATCTGCACAAGACACAATAAAAAACTAAATCTTAATAAAAATACATATTTTTATGATTCTTCATAGTAATAATTACTTTATCGTTTATAAACTAATATTTTATTAAATTACAAATAGGAAAAAACGTCCAAATACTTGTCGGATATAGAGAATTCCGTACCATCCTTTTAATTATTTTGCTATTAACAAAAATATTAAAATAGCACGTTCTTGTATGGTAGTTTTGTTAAAATTATGGAATTATTTAACTTGATTTTGCAAACATTAAACTTTATTTTTATTATACATAATAAATGATATAGTAAATGAACTGTGGAAATTTAAGTATACCTACCTACACATTAGGATTAAAAAAATTGACAACTCTTTGACAAACGGACGTACGGATGGACAGACTGTTCTACTCGCAGAGACTACACAAGGCGTACAATATCGGGAGAAAAGTTGAAAAAGTGTCCCGCTGATCCTATAAAAACTAGTTCAAAAACCGTCCACAATGCGCTGGTGAACTAACAGGGTATAGCAGGGTATGGTATTTGTATACAGTGTGTGTGTGTAATTTCTTTTCGCACACACGCTTTAAATGTTACCACCTGTTTGTAGTGTGACGTCATCCTTATTTAACGCTTTTCAACACTAGTCTCCACGAGTAATTGCAATGATAATTATTAAAAATACAAACCCATAAGAAAATACCGAATAGCTGTCCTTTGTATTATTATACGCGGATAGGTTATCATGTAATATAGTGAATTAATATTTCTATATTATATTAATATAAAAATGTATATCTATATTGAACATTTAAAAAATTATGTAATAGTTGATAATTCCTACCTAAACGTGGTCTCCACTCTAGAACCTTATTGCCCCATCGGCCATCCGTTCTCCTGAGTGTGTGACCAGCCCATTGCCACTTCAACGAGCTTATTCTAACCTTAGTTCTCTCGTTTTGGTAGAAGTGTTGGTCGGCCATTAACCAGGTGGGAAAACGATCTCCGTGTGGTGGCCAGTCCGTGTTGGATGCGAGTGGCAAGGGATCGGCAATCTTGGCGTTCATTGAGACGGATAGAGGCTGATGATGATGATAATTCCTAATCTTACTGTACTGATGAGATTCTTGACGTGAAATCAATTGGTACGCTTCGATCTCGAATTAGCAAGATTACGCTGTCATATCGTGACGCTATTATGCCCGCTCTTATCTCTTTTGAGTGCGACACATCATCAGGCGTCACGTCACAGCCAACTATGTGATAGCCTGTACATATCACACGAGGACTTACTAAGATGCCCTTATAAGTGTTTGGCGCCACTGTAAAGAGGTTAGCATACTAGTCAAGTAATTATCACACTTGTATTATTGTTCTCTTGTCCTACAATCTACATAGTAATAAAGTCACTGGGACTAAAAATCCCGTGTCACGATGCTCTTTCACAATAACTTCTGAAAACTTGTTTCAAATTATTATATTATAAAAATAATTATATTATAAAAAAAGTGCGTGCGTACAAAGTACACATGTCAGAAGTGAAACTTATTTGGCAAACTAATTTTTAAATTTATTTTATATTTATACTGATCTAAAGCTTTAAACCGAGACTTGCGATGCTACGTTCGCTCTATATCACTCTCTCTCAATCAATCTCTCCCTCTTCTTGGACAAAAACTTTGCACATTTTCGTAACGTTTCATCCGTAAAAAATTTAGCCTCATGCGCTCAAAGAAGTTTCACTTCAAAAAAAAGTTTCAAATTAAATTTTGTAAGGTAAATGTTTAATTACGCATTTTTTAATTTTTAATTACGCAATTAAGTAAATGTTTCATAATAAAACCGGCCAAGTACTTAAGGGTTCCGTACCATTACATAATATACAACATTAGGCACTTTAACAAAAATTAAGGTTTATGTTTATGGAATTAAATGTTTTTTTATATATTTGAGTTGATTGCATGAAAGGTAAATTGCGGTTTACGATTTATGACGTATAAAATATCTTGTTCAAACCAATTTTCGGTGGAAGTTTGCATGGTAATGTACATCATATATTTTTTTTAGTTTTATCATTCTCTTATTTTAGAAGTTGCAGGGGTGGGACATTTTTCCACTTTGGAAGTGTCTCTCGCGCAAACTATTCAGTTTAGAATAAAATGGTATTAGAAACCTCAATATCATTTTTGAAGACCTATCCATAGATACACGGGGTTTGATGAAAAAAAAATTGAGTTTTAGTTCTAAGTATGGGGGTAAATTTATTTGAATTCCTATCTTAAAAACAGGACTCAAAAGGTCGAGATAAATGGTAAAAGATCGTCCGGGACTAAAATAGAGATGGGGGTCCCACAGGGGTCCATTCTAGGTCCATTTCTTTTTCTAATTTATGTAAACGATTGAATGAAACGAACGAACGAACGAGAAACGAAACTATATCAAGAGGTAGTGTTGTTTGCTGATGATACTTCACTTATTTTTAAAATCAAACGACAAGAAACTAATTATGACGAGGTAAACAACACACTTTCGAGAATGGTACATTAGTTTAGCGTTAATAACTTGCTTTTAAATAGTAAAAAAACTAAATGCATAAAATTTTCCTTGCCAAATGTTAAGCAACTGCAAACAAATGTACTCTTAGACAGTGAAAACTTGGAATTGGTGGACTCCACAGTTTTCCTAGGAATAACTCTAGATCTTAAGCTGCAGTGGGGTCCCCACATAGCTAAATTGGCGAATAGACTCAGTTCAGCAGCATATGCAGTGAGAAAAATAAGACAGTTTACTGATGTAGATACAGCGCGAATAGTATATTTTAGCTACTTTCATAGCATTATGTCTTATGGCATACTTTTATGGGGAAATGCGGCCGACATAAACAACATTTTTGTGCTGCAGAAGCGGGCTATTCGTGCAATTTACAAGTTGCCTCCCTATTCATCTTTAAGAGAAAAATTTTAAGAAATAGGAATTCTGACTGTCACCTCTCAATACATCTTAGAAAATTTACTGTATGTCCGAAAAAACATAAATGAATTTTGTAAGAAAAGTGATATTCATAGTAGGAATACACGTAATAGACACAGGTTACATGCACCAATGATTAGACTTTCGAAAGTAAGCAATTCTTTTAAAGGCAACTGTATACGCTTTTACAATAGGATCACAGAAAACGTTCAAAAGCTCTCCATAAAAAAATTCAAAAAAGTTGTTAAAGAACGTTTGTGTGGTAAAGCATATTATAAAGTAAAAGATTTCATGGAAGATACCACACCCTGGGAATAAGGCGTTCCTCCCGGGCATTTCAAGATAAGATGTTAAAATTGTTATTAATATATATTATTTGAAAAGATTAGTTCCACTGAGTTTGTTTCGCCGGTTCTTCTCAGTGGGCTTACCTTGAAACCGGTGGTAGATTCAATTGACGTTCAAAAAGATACTGTATTAGTACTATTTTGAATTTTCTTTTTTTTGATTTTTGATTTTGATTGATTTTATTATTTTTTTTCTACTTTTATGTCAAAATCTTAATGCGGTTCACAGAATACATCTACTTTACAAGTTTCAACAGTATAGGTCTTATAGTTTCGGAAGAAAGTGGCTGTGACATACGGACGGACAGACAGACAGACAGACAGACATGATGAATCTACAAGGGTTCCGGACTTTTTGTTTAGAAGTTATGACTGGTATAAAAATTATCTACGTAAAAAAAAGACGCGATTTGATTAAAATGTTCTATACCTAGGTAACACTGAAAATGTTTAGAAAATGAAAAACGGCTTAATGTAGAAAGTTGCCAATACTTTTATTGTTTTTCAAAGTAATCTCCGTTTCTTTCTACACATCGTCGCATTCGATGGAACCACTGAGAAAAGCAGTGGGCCCATTCTTCCTTAGGAGTCTCTTCTATGGCATTTTCGTACGCTTTCACCGCATCTTCAGGGCTCGTAAAGCGAATACCTCGAATTTTATCTCTAGTTCTTGGGAATAAATGAAAGTCGCAGGGCGCCAGGTCAGGACTGTAAGGCGGATGACTCATTATCTCGACACCTGCCATAGTCAAATATTCAACAGTCCGTTTTGCGGAGTGCGCTGAACCATTGTCGTGGTGAAGGAGGATCCTGCTTCGAGGGCGCTGCTGTCGAATTTTTTCCTAGACAACAGACAAACAGCGATTGACATACCAGTCTGCAGTAACTGTCCTTCCATCTTCTAGCACAACTGTCGCGAAATGACCTTTCCGACCAAAGAATGAGGCAATCATCTTTTTTCCTTGACTTCTTCCTTTCTTTACCTTAGTTGGCCGATCCTCGAAAGGAAACACCCACTGAGCTGATTGTCTTTTGGTTTGGGGTTCGTAGCAATATATCCAGCTTTCATCACCTGTGATGATGTCAAATACAGCATTTGAGTTACTGCCGTTGAACTTATCTAACATTTGGCGACACCAGTCCATGCGGAGGCGTTTCTGGTCGTCGGTTAAAGTATGGGGAATCCATCTGGTACAAAGCTTCCTGACGCCTAAATGTTCGTGTAATATTTTTTGAACTTGACTCATACCAATGCCTAGGCTTGCCCGTATCTGCTGATAGGTCACTCTCTTATCTTCCTCTATCATGCGTCGCACAGCACTAATGTTATCTTCAGTAGTCGCTGTTAAAGGACGTCCCTCACGCGGATCATCACTGAGATTGCTACGTCCACGCTTAAACTCGTTAAACCAATTGTAAATAGTGGCACGAGATGGGGCTTTATTAAAAAATGCTAATCGCAGCCTATCATAGCTTTGTTGTTGAGTAAGCCCACAACGAAAGTCATAATAAATCATTGACCGAAAATTTTCTCGGGTTATGTTCATTTTCACGTGTAACAAGAGTTTTAGATTTGCCGCCAATTCACAAAAACAAATGACAAATGAATGCAATATACTACATTAGGTTACCAAAGAGTTCTAAAATTGAAATTCAAAAAAAGTTTTCATTTTCAATGTTTCTAACTGGCCAGTTCTAAACATTTTCAGTGTTACTCACGTATTTAGTCTAACAACCGAACTGGGCCTGTAGACAAAGTGACATCGCTTTGTAGTCGAAATTCGATATCGTCTTTGAGATAACGATAATAATTTTCTAGCCAATGATCAATCAAAGGTCGTGACAGTGCAACGACAACAACTGTCAAGTGTCAACAAAGTTCGAAAAGAAGTGTCAAATCGGACCAAAAAATTAAAATTAATATCTATGTAAATAGACATATTATAGTGTGTATGAGACATACTATAACTCATAAAAATTGTGAAAATGTTGCCCTCCATGGCCCACGCCCACGGATAACGAATCAATATCAATAATAAAATAACATAAGTTTGACATAAGTGTTCGATAACCAATTGACAGTTTATGATTTTGTTACGAATTTTAACATTGTCTTGCGATAACGATAACGAGTGACATAATTGACGACGGCTTATGTCACATTTTATTCTTTTCGAACTTCGTTATCGTTTTTTTAATGTTACTTTGTCTAAGGCCTCTGGTCTAAATGAAATTTAGTATTGATATAGTTTGTGACCTAGAACAGGTAATAGGATAGTTTTATCCTGAAAAAATCTCATGGGAACGGGAACTACGCAGATGAAACGGCGGTGACGCGTATAAACATTCTCAATGTAAAGTTGAGTCTCTACAGATACTAGTTTACGTAATTACACTGGCATAGGCTATAGAAATAATCATCATCAATCAGGATACGGTTTTAAATCTAAGTTAACGCCCCCTCTTCTATAAAAAAAAAGAAGGAATAAGAAGCATGGAAGGAAGGAGAGTTCCTAGATAGAGGGCATTCTACTCCGGCGTTATCTTACTCACATGCCTAACTAAGAAGTGGGTAGACATACCAGCCAGAAACACGCCAAATGACACCGGAATTAGGAGCAGAGCAACGGAGTGTGTATAAGTGAAACGAAAGAATTTCATCGTCTTCGAATGGACATTTCTTTATCTGTATTTATTCTGTAGATATTATAGGTATTTGAATTGAATTGTTTTGTTTTCACTTCTATCGGAAGTCCCTGTGACTGGTTGGCATAGTTTTTTTTTATCCTTTTCACGGCAGTTGTACTATAATAATATAACCAGCTTCCGTAAAGATTACGGACAATCAGAAATCACCTTAACCACGGCCTTTCTAGTTTTTTGTTCCCAACATAGTTTTATTGTTGATTCACTCGGTCCGGTGCAGCATATTAAGTGGTTGGACAAAGAATTTACCTACTGCAAGGCATTTGCATATAATGCACTGCATACATAAAATCCTTTCATTGTTGTGAGTAAACATTCTATCACTATTACTAATCTAGTCTAATAGATCACTCCTTAATATATGCCATCATCATTATCGGTCTGTAGTCATCCACGCTCAATCATAAAGCTAAAGGGTTTGTTCGTTTGAGCTCGCTATCTTCTGTACTAAGTAAGAAAAGGGAACACCTAATTTAAGAAAATTTTGTAAGAGGTAGTGCCATGCTGCTTTGCATTGGGCCGGTACGACCGGGATGGTACCTTACGCTTACATAACACCGGCGTAAAGTGTCAGCTGTGCTGGTGGGTTTCGAGCGGTTTGTGAGTTTCTGATGGTCCATTGCGGGGATAGGGAAAAGGAGGGCAACGCATCTGCATAACCTTAGGTTGTGTGGATGTGTATGGGCGTCGGTAGTCACCATAAGGCTCCGACTGCTTGTTTGCCTCCTTATGACATATAAGAAAAAAGCATAGGTACTAATATTCGAAAGGCCGGCAAAGCGCCTGCTGATCCTTTGGTGTAGCGGGTGTCTATGGATGTCACCCATCACTTACCACCAGGTGAACCGACTCTCCATTTGCCCCCTCTTTTCATTTAGTAGTTAAATTATTGAGAAGATTATTTGTATTGGAGAAAAGTCAATTTAGAGTTATTGGGGAATAGAAGGGACCTGGTAGTTATTTTAAACGTTAAGTGGTAAAACGACAAGTATTTATCGTGGTCGCGGGTTCGAATACATGAGTATTATAATGTGTTCAAAATGAATGGATGAGTGATTTTTTATTAAAACTACATGTATGGAACGAAATACGAATGTATCAATAAAGTTTATGGTATCAATTTCAAAACTACCATCATAATTTGTTAAACAATCCGTTGCTACACGTTTTGTTTGACATACGAATGTGAACCATGAATATTGAAGTAGTATTATATTTCTTTCTAGTGACTTTTTTTTAAGTTTGTTGGATAAGCAAACTGGCAAACGTAAGTGGTCGACGTCGCCTATGAACATAAACTAGTTCACATGGAACGAGCCCAGGCAACTCATCTATGTGTTGCCTATCCTGAGACATAAGATGTTTAGTCTCGGTGCCAGTAATTACACTGCCTGTCTTGCCCTTCTCTCCGAAACACATCGAATCTGTTTCACGGGAGAAACAAGCAAGATGGTGGTACCCATGCAGCCGGGAGCGCGGCACAGCGCTTCCCTCCCACCGGTAAAGACATTGGTCTCGTCTCTCTTTAGAGATTCGCCCTTGAAGTGACGTCCGGGTTTGATCCTAACAGGTACCTTGACATGGATTTTTCTAAATTTCTACGTGCATCTGAACATGACATCATCGCTTGCTCACTGGTGAAGGACAACGTGGTGAGGAAACCTGCATGCCTGATGAGATTAAAAGGCTTTAAGTGTCAAGTTCACGACCCTTACCCTCGAAATACGGCAAGGTCGTCCTTGCCTGATTTCGAGAAGGAGGCCCTTGTCCATCGAGGATTTAATTTTATATTAAATTGAATGCAAAACTTTATTACACATATTGTGGATAAAATAAATAAATACTAACCAACAATCACACCACGCTAACCTAGTCCTGGTATGTTCATAAGAACTTGTGCTCCATGTACCTACTAGAAACGGAAATAAATTTAAGGACGGACGGAAATAAATATGTACGTATTTACTTCCGTCCGTCTTTCCGGTGCAGACATCTATGTATATTCATCATAAAAATTTGCACGTTTGGCGGGATTCGAACCCGCACCCGCACCCCGAACTTATTAGAAACAGAGATTACATAAATTGATTCTCGTCACCAGTCAGCCGTAGCACACGATTTTTCGAACTTTCCATTATAGTTTAGACCTATAAGTAGATACAGCTTGGCAAAAAAGAGTATGGAAAAATTGAGGGCGCCACTCTCACTTAAGTTTAATCATAATATGGGAAATAAGTAAGATAATTTAATAAAATCCTTAAAAATAAATGTGAAACACTAAACTTTACTCAAAATCTAGTATTTGTCGGCTAAATATTGTCAACATCATAGGTTTCCTCATCATTTAGTAAAATATTTAGTTCCACTTGTCACCACGTCATACTCTTTTTTGCCAAGCTGTACTGCCTTTTGCCATAGAGTGTTCTTTGCATAGCGACCATTTTCTGTCTCAAATATAAATCACATGAATAATTGCATTTTTTATAATAAAGACCTTTATTATAATAATTACTTATTGCACATTTATAATAATTAACTTTATAAATTTGCAATTTTTATAAAGGTTCTAGTTTTTGTTTAAAATAAAATAAAACTATAAAACTTAAAAGTGAGCACAATATAAGTACTGTTTACTGTGTGTGAGTGTGTGTTTAATTTCGGTGGTTCAATGGCTATTAATATAATATCTGACTGGTCTCGGAGACCTCTAAGGGCTGGAGTCCCACAGGGCTCCGTGCTGTCTCCGACCTTGTACAATTTGTATACCTCCGACATCCCCGAACACCCGACGGTTAAACGGGTTCTCTTTGCAGACGACACCGCTCTGTATATTACCCACCCCTCAGCCGCATAGGCTTCCACCATCCTCCAGTGCGCCGTCACCGAGCTGAGTGAATGGTTCGCAAAATGGAGGATTGATAGAAACCCAGAAAAAAGTGCCTCCATAAAATTCTCCCGTAGGAGGGTCACAAACAGACGACATTATCGTACCATGAAACCGATAAGGTTAAACAATATAGAAATACCCAGAGTGGATCAGGTAAAATACCCAGGGGGGTCACCCTCGACAGGTCGATGTCATTTAGACCGCACATAGAGACAGGCACCAAAAAGGCCAAATTCGTCTTAAGCCGTTTATATTTCTTAATTAACAAAAACAGCAAAATGCATAGGCATAAGCTAATCCTGTATAAAACTTGTATCCGACCCATTATGTCATACTCTTGTGTCGCATTCGCGCATGTGCCACAAGGTCGACTTAATGCACTACAAATAGTCCAAAATAAATTCTAATGCATGGCAACCGTTTGCCCGTGGTACGTAAGAAACATCGACCTGCACAGGAACTTCAGATAAGAGTCCATTAGGGGCAACTTCAAAATGACGTCCGAACTCCACCCAAACCAATCCAATCCAATTAGACATAGGTTACCTAAGCATGTTTTAACAGATCCAGCTGACGAAATCTCTCAGCTACTAATGCGCGACGCAAAACCGTGACGCGAACTTCACAACATATACAGAAGTACAACACACGGTGCTAGCTACACCTGCACACCGCTTGGGCCTCGGGGTCGTAAGCGACGTCGACCCCTACACATGGAAACCACATTGATCCGGACCGATCGCGAAACCTTAGGTTCGAATCCGATACGTGTAGACACAAACCCAGACCGCGCAAACAGCAGTAGCACTACGCTACCGCTAGATTGCTTAGGCACCGCGCGTGACCCACCTCCCTCTACAGAGGGAAGGATGAGGGCCGGCCCTCATGAATCATCATGTTAAATTCAACCGTAAAAGATTCGTCTCGTCAACCGTATCGGATTTGACTAGTCCAAATCCTGCTCTCCCAAGCAGCGCGCGCTATGAGCCGCGCACCCTGCGGGACGCGGAGGGGGCGTCCCCCTTTCGAATATTTCTTAAGTGATCCATCTGTTCACTTACTGTACCAATTGAGCTTAAAGGCCATCAGGCCGAAAAGTCTAGCTCTTCCGAAAAAAAAATTAATATCTGATTATTATAGTAAATATATGCAGCTTGCAAACGAGTGTCTAGCGGTTCATGGTCATAGTCGCTTAGTGACAAAAGTGTTCACCTAGGTCTATCTCGTAACGCACATTGATTGTTTAAATAGAAACTTTAAAACATGAAATTGTATTGATCTAGATCAGTTTTTATTACTTCTCGGATAAAAATGTAATCAGTTCACAATATGTTTTTTTTTCTTTTACGCCGGGAAATGCTCTGAGGCATCCCGCGGGGAAGTGAGTCTCCCCAGGCGGGTATGTGGGACTCGTTTCACCCGTAAGGTGGTAAGGTGGACGCAGCTCTACCCACTAAAATCCGGTGAGTGCCACCAATGCCGCCTTTGGTGAGGTGCCTGTTGAGGGTCTGTTGAGCTAACAGGGACTAACTCAAGGGACCGACGCCACCTCCACAGAGGGGTTGTCCTGCACCACAGAACAACCCCTTCCAACGTCGGGACGGTACAATGGGGTGAGGTTCCCATCCTCGCCCCTTGTCCCCTCTTCTTATAATAGGGGTACAACGAGCTGCTCCCTCGGCTCAATTTGCTTCACCCAAGGTGCTGGGTACACCCTGGGCCACCGCCATGACAAGGCTTGAACCATGGTGGGGAATATGGCATACACTACAGACATGACATACTCCTGACAGACTTTCGGATATCATCACCGAGTATCATCTCGGCAAAAAAAACATTGAACGAAAATATATTAATTGTTAAATAAACAAAATGAATTCCTAATTCGGTTTAAAATCAAGACGAATTAGAAGTAATGGTTGGTTAATTAATTAAAATAATGCAATTACGAAACAACCACCTCGGCGAGGGGATTCCACAGACAGATGGGATTCAGTCATGCCATCTTTAATTACGAATGTTCCTTAGAGATTGGGCACTACGTTAATCAATCGGATTATATCCTTGGAACATTCTGGATTTGTACAAAAAATATACCTTTTTTCGTATGTAAGCGTAGTATGGACTTGAAATACTGGAAATTTTGGAAAAATGTTGTATGCATGTCATGATGATCCGTTTTGTAGTATGTATTTCACTGCTATATATGGATAATGATCATCATCAGAAACGATCGCATATTTATTTTACTTCATCGGGCTTCAAGGGATACCTAATGGAGCTACCATCTACTACACATTTATAACTTTGCAATATAAATCCTGCAGTGCGCTCTGAATGGAATGGAATTTAATATTAAACACGGTAAACGTTTTCTTATTCCGCTAGCTGTGCTAGATTTAATATTTAGAGAACTGACATTGAAATGCGAATTTAAATATTATTATGACCCACATAGCCAGGGCATAAGTTAAATTTGATAACGAATGACGCGCTGACATAAAAGGAAAACTTTTATGCATTATTAGCATACATTTATATGAGAGTACGTTCGTTGATAGAGCATATTGTATTGTGTATCGCTTTTTAGGGGTTTCCCTCCAAATGGAACCCTTAAGATCACTCTGTTGACATGGAATCATGAAATTTATCAAAAAGCTAGCTCCACAGTATAAGTGAAGGCAAAAATTCGAAAAAAGTGTATTATATTTTTGGAACGTAGTTCCTTATCGCGCGTTACGAAAGGGGGCTAGACGGAAAAAATTAAGATGAAAAGTTGGAACGACACTTTTTGCTATAGTTGTCAGCCGTGCGACTTTTTGACTGACACATCACTGCGTCGGTGGCTGTTTTTGTTACACTATTGGGGCTGCTAAGTAAAAACCCCAGTTCAAATGTTTGTTTTTTTTTTTATTATTTTACGCCGGGAGATGCTCTGGTTTTTATCGATAAAAAAATCATTAAAAAATTTATACCTACCCGAATAATTATTTTCCTTACACTTTTTTTTGTTTTTTATTACAATTCCTTCACTAATTAATCGAAAGGAACTTCGTTCCATCCTGGTGTCCCTTGACACCTCTCTTTAGTTTTTTTTTATATAGAAGAGGGGACAAACGGGACAAACAGGTGAACCGACTATGGTTCACCTGATGGTAAGTGAAAAGCGACATCATTTTAGATATGAGTAGGTATGCTCTTAAATACTTTTTCGCGGAACCCTCAGCGCGATTCGGACTCGCACTTGTCCACTTTTTATCGTGTTAGTTAGATAGGCAAACCTATTTACCATAGTAGGGGATTTTTTTTTGTTGACGCAGGGTAATGCTTTATGCATGTAGCCAGGTCCGGGGTAGGTTTCTGGCCCTATGTGGGACTCACACTTGGAACTAAAACCACTGCACGCGTCTTCAGCCGCTTTTTGAGTGTTCCGGATCTGCAGGCAACAGGGTCACCTCAGCGATAGGCTCCCCCCAGCGAGCTAAGGCGACGGCTGCCCGGCCGCTACTAACCAGTCTCCGCGGCGGTATGCCCTACTGCGCCTAGGTTCCCATCCTAAAGCCCGAAGGGAACATAACCTACCCATTTACCATTACTATCATGCTATAGTTATATTATGATAGAAATGACAGTTGACACGTAAGACGATAGTCGCAGTACATTGCCTACCCGGGACTAGCTAAAGCTACTTATTCGTGCGTTGCATTGGACGAGTTAATTCCTCGATTTCGTTGCTTATCCTGAAACGTAAGATTCTAAGCTTCAGTGACGGTAATTATACTGCTTGTTCGTCCCTTCTCTCCGAAACACAACAAAGCTGTGTCACGGGAGAAGTAAGGGATGGTACCCAAACAGACGGTCCAAGCGCATTCCTACCACCAAGGAATATAACAATAATATAATGAAAAACCAAAAATAACTAGCAATATAGTTCTGCTAATAAACGCAAACCGTTTATGTAAACTATACGATCTTAATTTTATAAATACGAAAATTAAATTGCTTGTTAAGGCGACGCATTATTAAACAACCGTTCTAATATGGGACAAGCGCCAAAGGGGACTGAGGGTCCTGAGCCGGCGAGGCTCTCCATACGCGCGTGAGCTTATAACTAAAGGACGTAAACAACAAAATGAATTATGTTATTTAATTGCGTTAAAAACAATAATTGGAGAAATTCCTTCTATCATTTTAAACATGACGTATAGAATCATCTATGAAAAAAGTTAAGAGGCTTAAACCGGTCCCGTTTGCTCATAAGATGTGAATCTCTTTAAAAGTGGCATGTTTGATATTTTTTTCTCTGTTACAAAAGTTATCTAATCATATTTTGAAAACTAACAAAATAAGGTTTTTATCGTGAAAAATTAGGTCACCAACTTATAATTTCATTCGTTTTGGAATTACTGAATTTCCAATGCGTCCTCTTAATTATGTAATGTAATTTCTTTGCCTAAACAATTAAAATTACAAAATTGAAAATTAAAACACCCTGCGGAGGGACATAGGCTTAATAATTAATCATAAGCACGTTACATACGTCTATTAATAAAATATTTAAAGGTTTTATTAAATATCCAAGTAACAATAACAAAAGATCCAATGATATTGAAACGACTAAACTGATTTTGATATTCTTTTTTTTATAGAAGAGAGGTTTACCTCTCTTCTATAAAAAAAAGTCATTCAAACAGGATAGTCGGTTCACCTGATGGTAAGTGAAAAAAATTATAATATATGTTAATAACTATAATATTTATTAGTTAATAAACTTGCTATCTTAAAAAAACTGCATCCCAATCGGTTCAACAGACACACGTAGCGTTTTTTTAAAGTAAAACTTCTTTTCGCGCATGAGGGTAAAATTATGACGTATGAAACGTCACGAAAATGTGCAACGTTTTTGTCCAAGAAGACGCAGAGAGTGATCGAGACCGATTGAGAGAGAGTGAGAAAGGGCGAACGTAGCATGAACGTAGAAAACATAGCCATGGTGTGAGAGTAAGGAGCAAGCGAGTGAGAAAGATCGAGAGAGAGAGTGAGATCTATCTCACTCTCTCTCTCTCTTTTCGTTAAAATTAGTTTGCCTAATAAGTTTTACTTCTGATATGTGTACTTTGTACGCACGCATTTTTAAACTTTTAACACCCCTTCTTTTAGGTCGAGGGTTAAAATAAATGCAAATCCATGCAGGTGAAGTCGTCGATAAAAGTTTTCTGTACTACTAATAAATAATAGCATTTAAGAGCATTATTCTTAAATAACATTATACACAATTCAGGTTTGCACGCCCTACTGCCAGCAAAGCCATGAAGATTTGTCTTGTGTTAAGCCAAGACGAGCCAGGACTATCTTGGTTTGAGCTTAAATTTCCATCACAAATCCTGAGCTTAACAAAATCCTACTAGATTTTAGCAAACAGATTTATTTATGGGCCTTAATCTGTTAAACTTACTGGACACCGGTGAGAAGGACGAGATTCTGCCGCATTTGCGTCTGTATGGATACCACCATATTGCGCGTTTCTTCCGTGAAACAGCTTGGCTGTGTTTCAGAAATAAGAGCAGGACAGGCAGTATAATTACTGCCAAAAAGACTCAGTAGCCTAGGGTGAGCCCATCTTGGGCGAAGCAAATTAAGCCAAGGGGGCTCTTTGTACCCCTCTTATAAGAAGATATACTGTCCCGATCCATTGGGAGGGGTTGTTCTGTGGCGTCGGTCCCTTGAGGGACTAGCCGTCGAGGTACCCTGTTTGCTCAACAGATCCGGGGCACCTCACCAAAGGCGGCATTTAAGGAACTCGCCGGGTTTAGTGGGTAGGGCTGCGTCTTCTTACCACGTGTGGGACGTAGCGAGTCTCACATACCCGCATGGGGGACTCGCTCGGAGAATACCTCAGAGCATTTCACGTCGTAAAAGAGAAAATAAGGATATGCAACACGCCTTGGCTAGTTTTGGTTAGTTTCTTACTCTTTTTGTAATGATAAAATATTTGTAGTTGCACTCTCTTATTCCAAATTTGTAAATGTATATTTTGTAAATACCTCTAACTTCACAAACCTTGGTGGAACTGAATATTTCATTAAACCCGATTGCTCAAGTAATCCAAAATAAACAGTTTGTTGAGTGGGACGACTGTCTCAGTGATGGACAGCTTGACACACCGACCGACGGGTCAGATATTCTTAGATATCGCTTTAGAACAATGTTGCAAAATTGTTAACGCGACTGAAACTGTTTTAGGGTTACCATACTCAAAATAAGATTGATAAGATTGGAATATTATATTTTAAAGGAACCGTATACGTGATAACGTCATAATGCGTCACAAGCCGAACGCTTAGGCCGATCGTGTCTCTCTATCGATTGGTCCGCGCTCTCACTTGCACGCTCGGCTCAGGCACGTGACACATTTTCGTGCGTCCAGACGGCGTTCATCGTCACATCCATGACTCAAGAACACAGAAAAGTATTTGTTCTCTGGCTAGCTTCGAACCCGCTACCTCCGACTTGAGCGCCAGCGCGCTAACCATTGAGCCACAGAGCCCTTAATTTATAATTATTATCCTAAGAATTCATTGACGGAAATCAATTTGACTAAAAATTGGTTGTCTGTAAAGTTGCTTTACGGACGATAGTTTAACGTGACAACGACAACGACCAAGCAAATTAACACAAGCGTACAATGAGCGTAACGGGACAATTAGCGTATTAACGGCGCGGGACAATGAGCGTTACGGGACAATGAGCGTACCGGGCTCCGGGACAATAAGCGTTACGGGACAATGACGCGATATTTCACTAAAATGCAGCCGCTGTTCATCGATTTATTAGACGTTGCACGTCAAAAACTACTAGACAATAAGGACGCGGCTCTACCGCGGCGCACGGAAAGGCTACATACGTTTGTCAGTTTCACTTTGAAAAAAAAAATGTGATTGTTTTCACTGCAACCCAACTGCAACCCACGAACACGCTAGCATTATTTGACATTTTCTTGCAATAGACATTTTAACACACATGCGTAAACTATGCGTGACCGCGGTGGAGCCGCGCCTTAGCCACTCTGGTTCACAGAGTGAAAAATTCTAAATAGATTTTTATTGTGTCAGGTTTTTATAAAATTCAGACCATTTTACTTTGAATGTTTAAATTAATTCAGGCTTAAGAATTCTTAGGCCAACAAATAGATGATGATGATGATGATAATCTTTAAACATAATATGGTAAAAATATTGCCTACTTTGTTAAATTAACAAAACAATTAAAAAGCAAAGAGCCCGTATTAAAATTCGTCTCGGAGCCACCACGTTACAAAGGCCAATCAATTTGCCTTCATCATCGACGACCTTTTATTCTCTTTCATCATCATCATCATTATCAGCATCTTTTAATGGACCCGCACATTGTGTCATGTCCCTTTTGGTTTAGGTCAATCAAAAGAAAATATTTCAAATATTACCAATACAGTATCTTTTTGAACGTCAATTGAATCTACCACCGGTTTCAAGGTAAGTCCACTGAGAAGAACCGGCGAAACAAACTCAGTGGAACTAATCTTTTCCTAGGTACTAAACTTCTTAGGTAAGTACTAAAAAATATTTTAAGCCAAATTAAAAAATATTATTCGAAATCTTGCATCGCTCACAATTTAATAAAACTTAAGATGAGTTTCTTTTCTACAAAATTTTCTCGTTTGTAGGCAATGAAATAACGAGGAAGCCGCATCTCCAACGATCAGATAATCCTCGGAAAGTACCTCACACGCGGCTAATGCAAACGCAAGAAGTTTATAATTGGGATATAAACTTATTTCATGACTTGTCGTCTAATCAACAAGTGCCTATTGGGTGAAAACTTTTTTTTCCGTCTTGTTGAAATATGGTTTAGGTGTCGTTTGATTCGGAATCGCGTGTAATATTCGCATATTAATTTTTAGTAATATATTAATGTATGTAATATGCGCTCAAAAACAAAAAGTAACAATTTAAAACTGAAAAACGAAACCCTTTTTGCTTATTTCCCAACAATTATTTTAGATATTTCAAATCTGCAAAAAGATTCGAAAAGAAGAGGAAAGGAAAAATCTAACACCCGAAACTGTAGGACCAATATTTATAATTTTTACCAAGGGTTAAATATACGTTCGAAAACGCCACTCCCCCAATTTTTTTTAAACGTGTTAAATATTGAAAAAAATATTTGAAAAAATCAGGCACTCACAGGTTAATCAACGAAAAATAATAATCCGCCGGCCAAAAAATTTTATTGCGATTTTTCAGAAGAAGAAGAAAGAAAAAGGAAGAAGTTTAGATATATATTAGATAAATCTCGTTTTGTTTTCTTTCGTGGAGCTATTTTTCAAATGCTTCAGAATAGATCCCGTCAGGAGAATTTAAAAATTGTTTATCTTACATTGTTATTAACAATTTACGTCGGTGACAAAAACTGATGGAGTAAAGAAGATTTTAAAAAAATAAGTACTATAAAAAATATAAATATTTTTTTATTGAGGAAAAAAGCTAGGTTCTTTTTGTTTTAAAGTGTAGAAATAAAAAATATGTATTAATAATGCACTCTGCCACTGCATTATTTATACATTATTATCTATACATCTTATAAACAGATAAATAAAATTGGAGTGTCTGTTTGTATATACCAAAATAACATTTTTTACAATTTTTGTCTGTCTGTCTGTTTGTTTCGGCTAATCTCTCAAACGGGTCGATTTTGATGGGACTTCACTGGCAGAAAGCTGATGTTATAAGGAGTAACTTAGGCCACAAAAATAATAATCATCAATCCGGTTATGGCTGTAAATCTAAGTCAACGCGGGCGAAGCTGCGGGAAACAGCTAGTTTGTACATAAATCAATAAAATATTATAAGTATTAGTATAAATATCTATGAAAAATGGTCCCCGCCAATGGTTCAGGCCTTGACGTGGCGGTGGGGCTCAGTAGCCTAGGGACAATTAATATATTTTCGTTCAATGTTTTTTTTTGCCGAAATGATACTCGTAGATGATATCCGAAAGTCTGTCAGGAGTATGCCATATTCCCCACCATGGTTCAAGCCTTGTCATGGCGGTGGCCCAGGGTGTGCCCAGCACCTTGGGAGAAGCTAATTGAGCAGAGGGGGCTCTTTGTGCCCCTCTTATAAGAAGAGGGAAAAAAAGAGCAGGAGGCAAGGGGCGAGGACGGGAACCTCACCCCATTGTACTGTCCCGATATTGGAAGGGGTTGTTCTGTGGCGCGGGACAACCCCTCTGTTGAACAAAGCTGCAAGAACGAAAAAACATGTCGCATGCGGCGTTACCTCGCTGTGAGGCGTTCCATTTTCTTATGACGTTGTCACGTTCAACTATCGTAAGTAAACCGACTTTACAGACAACCGATTTTTTAGTAGGGGAAAATCTTATAGGTTCGCGACACCGACATCATAGGTACCTAATGTGACACTATGACGTCATTCAGCTTCGCCTGCGTTAACTTTTGTCCAAAAAATGAAAAAAAAAAATTGGCATGAGCAACACTAAAAAAAAATAGTTATAAACCTATTCTCATACCTACTGAATATACAAGTAAAATTTCATCAAAATCGTTCAAGCCGTTTCGGAGGAGTATAAACACTGAAACTGTGTTTACCGGTGGGAGGGAAGCGCTGTGCCGCGTAGTGTAAACTCCCGGCTGCATAGTGCATATTGGGTACCACCATCCTGCTTGTTTCTCCCGTGAAACAGCTTTGCTGTGTTTCGGAGAGAAGGGCAAGACAGGCAGTGTAATTACTGGCACCGAGACTTAACATCTTATGTCTCAGGATAGACAAAAACATAAATGAGTTGCCTGCGCTCGTTCCAGGTATACTAGTTTATGTTCATGGGCGACGTCGACCACTTACCATCAGGTGGCACGTTTGCCAGTTTGCCTATCCAACTAACATTTAAAAAAAACAAGAATTTTATATATTTTTATAGTGATTATGTAGAAATAACGATGTCTATTTTTTTTCTTTTTCTTTCTCATACGCCTGGAAATGCTCTGTGGCATACCGCGGGGGAGTGGGTCTCCCCAGGTGGGTATGTGGGACTCGCTGCGCCCGAAAGGTGGTAAGGTCGACCCACTAAAACCCGGCTAATGCCGCCTTTGGTGAGGTGCCCCGGATCTATGGAGCAAACAGGGCACCTCGACGGCTAGTCAGTCCCTCAAGGGACCGATGGGTTGTTCCGCGCCCCAAAACAACCCTTCCCAATGCGGGACAGTACAATGGAGTGCGGTTCCGATCCTCGCCTGTCGTCCCCCTGCTCTTTTTATAAGAAGGGGTACAAATAGCAGCTCCCTCGGCTCAATTTATTTCGCCCAATGTGCTGGGTTCATCTTAGGCTCCTGAGCCCCACCGCCACGACAAGGCTTGAACCAAGGTGGAGAATGTTATGCTGCTTTGATATTATATTCAATGTTAAAACATATACATCAATACTATTATAAAATATAGCTTTATAGTTGATAATTTAGACACTTTATAGAAAATAGTCACTTAGCTCCTAAGTTTTATCTTTAGCGCATAGGTACCTAACTTTTTAAAAATTTGGTGTAGGTACGTAATACGTTTAAGTTTAGCACTTGTTTAAACTCTTTGTGATTTTTTGCTGCTAAAATGTTTGATCTCTTCTTTATTGTATTTTTTTTATTTGGTAAATAAAAAAATATTGTATCTAATTCTCGATGATAAAACCACTCTACCATCTATGGAACAACCGATTAAACTTATATTTTAATAACATACAAAAAGTTCTTCTATGTGTTTCTAGATGGCGCTGTATAAAACATGCTTTGTATAAACTTAGATAACATTATTAACATAGTGTTAAATGGAATATTTCAATGTATTCACTTTTAAAATGATCAAATTTAATACTTATTTGAAACAAGATATTTTTTTTATCTATCCATCTCTTATTGTCTATGAAACATTAACCTAGAAAAAAGTTGAAATATTGTCTATAGCGCGTCAAAATGGCTGCTTGTAGACAAGTCCTTTCGGGATTTCATATTCTTTGTTTACTATAAAATTATGTTTACCGTTTATATTTTTTGACTTTAATGTGACAAAATAAAATGTTTATGGACAAACTAATCTTGTACAGTTGTTTGAATGTATACAAGTGTGTGATTTTATATAAAACAAGTGATAGCAGTCTCACCTTGTAAAGAGAAAATGGGGAACTGTTTCAGTAGCACAAGAGAAAAAGATTCAAAAAGCAAAAATGAAAGAACAAATCCTCACGAGGAGGATCCAAGACAATTTCAGACTCCTGTACCGACTCCGCCCCCTGATCCAATAAGATCTACAATAAATCAAGGGCCAGATACCAGTGAAATCCCTCCCACCCGAATATTTGTTGCCCTGTATGATTACGATGCTAGAACTGATGAAGACCTAAGTTTTAGAAAGGGTGAACATTTAGAAATCCTCAATGATACCCAGGGAGATTGGTGGCTAGCCAGGAGCAAGAAAACCAAACAAGAAGGCTACATTCCATCGAATTATGTTGCCCGCCTGCAGTCGATAGAAGCCGAGCCGTAAGTAATCATTCTGTTTTATGCAATCATTAGAATAGTGAGTGGTTCCTGTACGATTTCTATTCCTTAACATGTTTAATAGTCAAGTTTATAATTGCTATGTGTACTTCGCATATTAAATGCAATTTATAACTACTAAACACACGAAACGACCATTTATGCACATAGTTTACGACAATATTACTATAAAACATATTAATCTCATGTAATTCAGTGATAAAATGTCATATTACGAAAGTCAAAGTATCAATGTATGTCCTAAATATGATATTATGTATTGACAAATCAAGCACAAATATGATTCATATGCTAAGTGAAAGTACTAGTGACATGTAAAATTTTCAATGCTTTTGGTTCAATTGTTGTGTGAACATAAATAGAAAGGTAAAAACTAAAATGTTATTTTGGACAAATGTAATTTTTATCATAGTGAATCACATTTATGTTATGGGTCAGACACAAAAACTAAAGAACCGAGCCAATGATCCACTAAGTTTTTTGTGGATTTGGAATGACAGAAATCGAGTGCTAAGGATTTAGGACACAGGTTAAACCCTAAAGTTACAAATAATGTAAGTTCAAATAAACAAATGGTTACACATCATCAGGTAGTTTGCCTGCCAGTTTGCCTATCTTACTGACATAAAAAACAAATACATAAGGTCAATCACCTTTTGTCGGAAATCCTGTAAAATGTAAGGAAGGCTGTGAATAATTGTAGTTAAAACTTTGCATATTATGTATTTTAATTTACATATAATTTATAACATAATAATATATTCTTGGTAGGTATTTAAATTTTCACAAAACATAAATTTTATTTGCTTTGTTTTCTGAAAATTAAAATAGGCTTTGTGATAGAAGTAGGTATGTCATAACTAGAAGTCCTTTCTAGAAGATGCCAATACCAGCAGCAATTTACTTGTAGTCCTAGAACTTACTTCTTTACTTCCTGCTGATTGCAGTTACAAAAGTACAGATAAGATTGTAGATGAAATAAAAAATCACTACAACTTAAGACTCCACATGCTTTGCCATTGCCTAGTTATATACTAAACTAATAAAGTTAATACTAAAGACTTCCTTTAAATTGTATTTTTTTTAATGTGTGATTTACTATAATAAAACAATGTTTATGGATTTTACTGCGGTTTATTAAGATTTTTACATGCCTGATGTTTGGGTCACGGACACAGGGGATCATAGTAACTATGATGAACATTTCCTGTAAAGTATTTGAAATTTTGGATAAGTTTATTAAATATAAAATAAGCCAACCTTAAAAATACATTTTATGTTGCTGGAACTGGAAATATGAAATAAATCTCTTTCTCTTTATGTTAAATACCTACATAAAGTTTTATGTGATTAACTAGCTGTTGCCCGTAGCTTCTCCGGTGTTAACTTAGATTTATAGCCGTACCTGTATTGATGATGATTATTTTTATAGCCTAGTTACTCCTTATAACACCAGCTATTTGCCAGTGAAATTCCGATCAAAATCAACCCAGCCGTTTCATAGATTAGCCGGAACAAATAGACAGACAGACAAAAATTGTAAAAAGTGTTATTTTGGTGTATACATCCATATGCATTTTTAATATTACAAACAGATGTTCCAATTTTATTAATATCTGTAAAAATACTTTAAATAGGTAGTTTACTTTATTATTTTTTAACTACTTAACAATGTTTTTTATTTGGCAACAAAATATAAAAAATATTGTAATTATTTTGCTGTTAGTTGTTGCTTCATTTTTTTCAAATAATACCAAAATGTGTCCCTTTCTATGTAGTTAAGACTTATGTTGTAACACAACATATTATGTGAGAAAAAATTGTCTAAAATCTAAATATCAGTCTCTATTTTCAGTCACTGTGATGATAGTTGTTTATTAATGATCATGTGAAAGTCCTAGTGTGTCTATTGGACTAGGTGTACATTAATGAAATTATTCTCAATACTAGTCTGAATATTCCGTTACCATGTTCAACCACTTGTCAAATATCTGGTAGAAAATTTGCAAGGGAAAGTAGGATATGTAAGTTGTCAAATTGAATTAATAAGATGACAGTTTGAAACATTTAAAAAAAACTGTTGTAAAGCAACTGTCACAGAGCTATACTTATATAATATTATGTTTTTTGCGAATATTATCTTAGAGAAGTTACTTATTTTGAATATGACACTTACATATGAACATTACAAAATATGATGATATTAGGAAGGTGATAGCTTTCTATGATGATTAAAAATTTCAATTTATATTTGGAGATAAATATCTCCGAATCTGATCTGTAACCCGTCTGTAACATATTGGAAAATCCAAACACTTTATAAAACTTTCTTTGAAAGTATGCTGTATGGTGGTGTGGTAGGATAGTAAGCCACAATGGTTTCTCACACTAGTTTTTGATATAATATTTGTAAATAAAAAATCATCAAGTTTTATTTAATAATTGCAGATTATATCCTTTTCCACTGACTGCCATGTCATTAATTTCTCACTGTAGGTATAAAGTGAAAGGTAATTTTATAACATAATCTACCTATCTATAGGTACAGATAAATAAAATTGGAGTGTGTGGAGTTGTTTGTAATATTAAAATAACCGTTTTTAATAAATACATATGGCATATGGATGTATACATGGTACGTATGGCAAAATAACATTTTTTACAATCTTTGTCTATCTGTCTGTTTGTTCCGGCTAATCTCTGAAATGGCTGGGCCGATTTTGACAGGACTTTCACTGGTAGATAGTTGATTTTATAAGGAAAAAAAAGCTTGTGTAACAAAATATGATATTTATTTAAGTATGTAAAATTCATATATAATATAGGTATATGTTACAATATATCACACATATATCAGATATGAATACATGAAAGATTGAACACAGAATGGCGCAGTATATTTAATAGTACAGGGAACACCATATACAATAAATTTTAATATAAAATACTCTTGATAAAGATGCGTCATACCATGCAATAAAGCATTAACTATAATTTGCCACACTGAACATGCTAGTAGGCAAGTGGAGAGTGAACTTTTATCATAATTATAATAAATAAGGCCTTTAGAGATTATTCCTTATTATGTCCCCTTTTATTGATTTTATTTTCCTTTTGATAATTAAGTTTTTTACCATACACTACTAGGATTCGTCTAGCTTAATATACTAAGAGCCAAACTAAAGTTCAGAGTGAACTAGTCAACATAATAAGTAACAGGTATGAGGCAGGCCTATGAAAAGCAATCAGCTGACTGACTTCTTTCTTTCTTTCCCGCCCCGAACGGCTAACGCTGTTCACACATTACAAAATGTTGTTTCCATTCAATATTCATAAGGGTGCTGTATTAATTATATGAAACATTGCATGTCCAGTTATACCTGTTATCTCAATATACATTAAACACAGCAATAAAATTGTACAGGTTTAATCACACTTTTTATAGCTCATATAGACTAAATGACCAATGCTTATACCATGCTTGACAACACCAATGCAATCCT
This sequence comes from Helleia helle, assembly GCA_963853865.1. Classification (NCBI taxonomy): domain Eukaryota; kingdom Metazoa; phylum Arthropoda; class Insecta; order Lepidoptera; family Lycaenidae; genus Helleia; species Helleia helle. The sequence continues at coordinate 8,024,811 of OY971433.1, read as the reverse complement.
CGTGTGTCCCAGTCTAGTAGTTTCTTTATTTATATATTAGCTAGTGCTCGCAGCTTCGCCCGTGTTATGAGGAAATACAAGGGCCGTTTTTCCATACAAACATAGTCCCCTGTTTCCTCCCTGGATCCCGTTAGAGTTATATTTTTTTTCCTAAATATATATCTATGGCCACTATTAGCATGTCCCTATGACTTCTTTTTTATCATAAATTAATTATTAAAGGAGTTGAATGTTCAAAAACCCAAAAAAACGCCAGATTTTCTGCTGTAACCAAACGTCCATTAAACGATTATATAAAAAAGTAAAACATAGAAACAGATCAAGCCTTTGTTAATTTTTAATAAAAAAAGGTTCTTAAATCCGTTAAGCTTTGGAGAAGAAATCAGGGGACTACGAAACGTTGATTTTCTGTTCTTTTGGTAGATATTTTCAGTTCAAGCTCCAGTTGTCTCTATCGCACTTTGCGGGGGGAGGCTTGACGTTAAGGAGACAGCAATAGACTTTACAAATACTTATTTTTCATTTTTCTAGCCCTTGGTGTTTCCTCTTAACTTAGACATTCAGCCGTATCTGGATTGATGATAATAATTTTTTAGCCTATGTCACTAATTGTTAACGTAGCATTCTAATATAGTATTTTCAAAATCGATTGATTAGTTTTTGAGTTAATTCATAACCAACAAACAAATAAACCTTTCTATGATAAAAAATAATGAGTTAGCATACTTAGGAACCCGCCCTAGTTAATAACGAAGCCGACAGTGAAAACCGAATCAAAATCCGTTGAGTAGCTTAGAAAATATCAATGTACAAACAGACCAACACAAAAAGTTATTTTAATTAATACTAAATAAAGAAAAGATAAACAAACTTCTAAACTAGTGAGTTTACTATTATAGTACTAGGTGGCGCTGATATTACGGTATGAATTCGCGGTTGAAATAATATACTTTTGCAATGGATGGAAGAGGACCGATAATTATGATATTAATTATAGACAAAAACTATTGAGTTCCTTGGTGTGTTAAAGTAAAGAGTTTTCATTGATGTACATATTATGAAATTGTAAATTACTTAGGAAATTAGCAAATGCAATTATTCATGAAGAGTTATTAGTGCGAGCAAGATAATTATCCGCCTGCAATCGGGCGATTTCTGATGGAGTATGTATTTAATAATATTTACCTATTATAATATTAGACGAAAATGTTAAAATTAACAAACATTAAAAGAATCGAAACTAGTGCTTAGTACGGTGAATCGGCCGTCTTGGCGTTCGTTGAAGGAGGGAAGTAAGAAAGAAAAGGGTTGATGAAAAAAATTTGAATTAAGTTGCCATTCGCGGAATATTTTCTTGATCTCGCATTATGGCTAATCGACTAATTAGATGCAAATAGATATGATGGCTTCCTTCATCCTTTTTTTGATATCGTAGGGAAATCCTTTAAGGATTTAATCAGGACTTTCGGGTTGGTCCTGACCCTATACGGCACTTGCACCTGGGAGTGCGTAGCCTAAACTAAAAGCTGTGCAAGCGCCTTCAGCCGCTTTTGAGGGTCCCGGATCTGCAGGCAACAGGATCACCTCAGCGACAGGCCAGCGAAGGCCAGACTACTCGTAGGGGAGGGGAGGGGGCTACCCGGCCGCTACTAAGTGACCCCCGTAATGTGTAATACTGGTCCCAGGTTCCCATCCTGATGTCCAACATGAGCACAGGGGCGTAACTGGAGGCTTATTAAAAAAAAACTTGGCTACTAGTTACTGTTGTCTTTTATGTAACGTCGTAGTCGGCGGTACCACCCTGCGTTTTGTCACCTGTGCAAGCCCAGCATATTGTAATTGGTGACATAGGATGGATTTCGGTAAGCGTCAAATTTGATTGACGCGACGTTCTGATTTCGATTTCACTAACCTCCTCTTTCATAACCTTCTTTTTTCATATTGTTCCGTTGAGTTACGAAAATATATTCATCGGCCGTAGCAGAAGATTATTTAGAAGAAAAGCTAAAATACAACAGGGTTGGTCTTCGTGTCCTAAGATGGTTCTGTCACGACATCTTCACCCTAATGCGCCTCGGTCATCGGCATGGCCTCACCCTGAATGTGTTAGGTTAGGTTAGTTACCCCACTTATCTCAGCTTAAAGCTTACTTCGTTCTCCTAGATCGGTGACCAATTTTATTGACGCCATTCTCACTAAATCAGCCAATCAAATTTTGAACTCAAAATTATATCAGCCATACCATTTTATTTCTTATATATGCTTCTTATTTAACCCTTTTATTTGATACCCATACTATGAAAGTGCTTTTAAAAAAATCCGCCATCTTGAGCGGCCCGCCATATTGGGTTTAGAGAACTACAGTGCAGTGTAACAATTGCATTTGATGCTTTGATTTTATATTCTATTGTTTGTTGATAATTTACACATTGTTTCATGCTTTATTCGTTTTTTACAAGTAATTTGTATTCAAATATAGTTTTTTCCTATCACGCCTACTTATTTTTGTTTACTAGTTTTGTTGCAACTGTAAGCGTTGTAACTGAATAATTCAAATCGTTGTTGATTTAATTATGGTTCAAAATTGACATTGTATTTTGGAACAACCCAGAAATTAAGTCCTTTTTTCTCATTTTTCTTACTCCCTTTTTTTTATTTATTTTATGATTAAAGCGACAAAAGACTGGACGTCTTTTGTCACTTTAATCGCTGAAAATGTCAAAATAGTCCTTCCTTCATGCAACTTCATTTTCCTCGCTTATCTTATACATTTCAACTAACGTAGCTTTTTTTTTATATATTCATAATTTAACAACATAATTTAAACATATTTCACAATTATACCTATATTAAGTAATTAAAGTTACGGTGACCTTATGATTACATATTACTCGTATTTTCTCATTTATATTTAAAGCAAACAAAAGCGTGCTATTTGTATTTAAGTAATTAAAAACATCGTGCGCTGTAAGGTTTCAATGCCGAACGAACGAGGTCGTTTAGGCGCTTCTACGACCGTTCTGGCCTTTCTTCATTATTAACCCGCATCCACACATTTTCCAATTATTTAATTTTCGAACATGAACAAATTATCCCGGAACTAACCGTTGCGCGCGCCCAAGTATCCAAGTTACTCGTCGATTATTCTGAACTTAAACTGAAATGGTAGGCCATTTCTTTTCTCTTCTTTTACGAAACAATAAGCACATAATCGTGTTCATACAAGTATATAATAAAGCAAAAGATATGCGAGATAGGTTCCCATTTCAGCGCTTCTGTTATGACGTGGGTCATACTTATCCGGCAACACTTTCGAAGATAAAATTCAATTATGTTCGTATGTATCATCATTTTATCACTCCCCTACCATGGTTCAAGCCTTGTCGTGGCGGTGGGGCTCAGTAACCTAGGGTGAGCCCAGCACCTTGGGCGAAGGTAATTGGGCCGAGGGGGCTCTTTGTACCCCTCTTATAAGAAGAGGGGACATAAGAGCAGGGGGCAAGGGGTGAGGATGGGAACCTCACTCCATTGTACTGTCCCGACGTTGGGAGGGGTTGTTCTATGGTGCGGGACAACCTCTCTATGGAGGTGGCGTCGGTCCCTTGCGGTACTGACTAGCGGTCGAGGTGCCCTGTTTGTTTACTAGATCCGGGGCACCTCACCAAAGGCGGCATTGGCGGCACTCGCCGGGTTTTAGTGGATAGAGCTGCGTCCACTTACCAGCTGTCGGGCGCAGCGAGTCCCACATACCCGCGTGGGTATCCCCACTCCCCCGCGGGATGCCTCAGCATTTCCCGGCGATAAGGAAAAAAAAACATTTTATCACTCATCCACCTAGGACACGGAGATTGTCATAACGGAGGTCGACTGAGTACTGACCCTCTCGCACCTAAGGCGGCCTCCACTCCAAAACTTTATAGGTCCAACGGCCGTCAACTCTTCGGCGTATACCATTACCGGACCACTGCTACTAAAACGTTGCGTTTGTATTACTTAAGCTCAAAATAATCTATTTATTTCGAAAAAGCAGTTGTGACATTACCATTAATATGATGAGAAATTAACAAAAGGGAAATTGCCTTATACGTAAAGATGTTGCCACTCTATCGTTGCTGATGGTGGTCTGTACCAACATACCGTCGACGGTAAGGCCAAGGTGGTTTGAGCAACACGATAGATAACGAATGCAATAGCAATCAACTACCGACTGTCGTACGGGAAATACTGACACCGAGACGAGTCTTCAGACTACTTAGCATTGCAGTACTTACCAACAGAAAAGATTGAAAAGTGGATATGACTAATATATTGAATAAATTATATAACAGATGATTAATTTAAAAAAAAAATCAAAATTTCACCCACACCATCTCGATGTCCGGAAATCCACAACAATTCGATTTTGTTCAGCTGCCACCTATGGTGTTTCCGAACCGATACGACTGAGGGACCTTCAAGTAAAGAGCATACTCTTATTTGAAAGGCCGGCAACGTACCTGTTAATCTACTGGTGTGCGTGTGTCTGTGGATGTCGTTTTCACTTACCATCAGGTGGACCGACTGTCCGTTGAAAAACTTGACGGGTCACACAGCTATAGTCATGTTGATGTTAACCTATGGTATAAAATTGAAAAGACAAAGGCTTATCGTAATCTTATTAATATTTTGCAAAAATGCGATATTATGTGTGCGTTTATTAAAACTGCAGCGTTGCATAAACAATTTACATTTCATTGTAATTTGCATAATTCATAGTAGGTATGTATGTATTCGCTATTGTTCATGTTTTTCGAAATGTAGTGCTAAACTGAAATTTTGCTAAATAGAAATTTTTGCAACTACAGCGTACAGGAGTGAGGATTTCATTGGACATATCTTTGAATGATCTTTTGCATTGTACAATTTATCTATAAAAAAATCTCTTAGTGTGACAGAGGGCCTATAAGGAGTTTTGAAACGAGCAGTCCAAACTTTAAACATAATATGTAGGTATTTTATAATTTGTATTAGTTCAAATATTATTCGCTTTTAGATCAGGTAAACGCGATCGATGAATTTCATTTGGTAGTTCAGCTATCCGATTCTAGATGTCGCTGCTCACAGTTTCCCGATACCTTCATACAAATGATTCCGTCGTGGTAAGTAGGAAGAACACTCTTACCCATCCCCTGTACACGGTACTTGATTGTCATAATATAAACTCAACAAAAAAAAATAGCTAGATTTTTTACCTTCTTCAATTACACTGTCGATTAGAAGTGCTACTTCAGTCGTAGTTAAAAAGACCTTTAGTGCATGAGGTGTGTCCACTTAATCACGCACATTTTGGTACCGGGGTGTAGAGAGGGTTAATAGAGATTTTATACCTAGATTCCTTTTTTTTTTGTCCGGGCGTTTAATTGGTCCGGATTCCAAATTTTGAAAGTATAGCGTCGGGTTCGCTACTTCGCCCACATTAAGATTTTCGGGATATAGTAGAATAAGCATTGTCTCTCTTTTGTCTTACAAACATTCTTTATGTAAAGAATGTCGAGCCATTGATTGGTCAGATAGTGTTGGGAAATAAAAAAAATTAAGAAATAAAATCATTCATCATATTATTTATGATATTCATTATTTTATAGTAATAAGGATGGATACCAAAATGGCAATTTCTTACAAAAGTTCAATTATGTTTTGAAATGTCTCGCTCCAAAAGAACACCAAAGCAAACAAAAGACAATTTCAGACAATACAGGTTTATTTCAGGTAGGCTCATAGACATCATATAGAAGGACTGGGCATACCTACGAAAAAAAGGTGTAACCTACAACTCAAATCGGCACTTAACATGGCTACCTTTGCTAGGGTTTTGACAGCAAAACCACAAACTATATAGAGTATACTATACTATGAAAAGGGCACTCAAGATGGCGGATCAGGCACTCACAGCTGTAAGTTTAAAGAAAGGGGCATCTGCTCTTAACATTTCCTAACTTCATGTGTAGGCTGAGAATGTTACTGTAAAGTATGGAAATATGTATGTAGTTAATATGTCGGATTCTAGAGGGCGCTTGTCATAATTCATACTTACATGATTTTTATTATATTTTACTTGAATAGGCAAACGTTCAGACATTGGTATGTGGAAATATATTTCATATTTGAAAGGCCTGCAACGCACCTGCTTATCCTCTGGTGTAGCGGTTGTCTATGAATGTCTGTTATCACGGACACGTTTGCCCCCTCTTTTATAAAAATCGGTTGTCTGTAAAATCGGTTTACTGACGATAGTTGAACGTGACAACGTCATAAGAAAATGGAACGCCTCAGAGCGAAGTCACGCCGCATGCGTCATGTTTTATCAATCTTGCAGCCGGCTCCATCGAATTATAACATGTTGTCTCGTCAAAAAATGGTCAGCTTCATCCATGAATATAAACTCCCAGGCAACTCATGTATTTCCTATCCTGAGACGAAAGATGATAAATGTCTGTGCTAGTTACACTGCCTGTACTCGAAACACAGATAAGCTGTTTCGCAAAGGAAATAATTATGATGGTGGTACCCATGCAGCTGAGAGCGTAATATAAACGCATCCCTTGCTCCCATCGGTAAATGTAATTAACTCTACAAATTGATTTTTATATACAAAACCCCCGCAATTAAGCAGCTTCGTTTCGTTTCTAAAAGGGCTGGAAATGACGAGTCATCAGTTATTACTGATAATGCTCGATGACGACGTGGCCTGGACGGCGATGGTCTCCTTCTGCGAAGCAGTAGTGTCACAGAAGGACGCTGACGAGCGGGTGAGAGAGGAGGCCGCCGACGAGGCCTCCCCCCCGTGGGCGACGTACGGGGATGCGTAGGAGGCGCTACTGAATGCGCCTCCAGTAATGCCCATGTGTTCGTGTTGGGCTCAGGATGGGAACCTGGGTCTGTATGGCACGACGTCGTGGGGACTGCTTAGTAACGGCCGGGCAGTCTCCACTTACGAGGAGAGTCTAGCCTTCGCCGGGGCCAGCCTGTCGCTGAGGTGATCCTGTCCGTTGCCTGCATATCCGGGACCCTCAAAAAGCGGCTGAAAGCGCTCGCAGTGGTTTTAGTTAGGGTGCGCACTTCCAGGTATGAGTCCCACATTAGGTCAGAATTTACCCAAAGATCCTGGCTGCATCCATAAGGATTTCCCTGCTATAAAAAAAAGTGTTGATAGTAAGGGGTAGTTTCTTTTGAAATTTATCATCAATTTTCGACCTATCTCAACTAAAGTATAAATAAGTATCTATGACAAAACATGAGTTGAATATATGCGTTAAGGAAGTTTTAGTCTGTACAAGGAAACAGTTGTTTATACGCATAATTTGTAAGACAAATATAAGTATGGTGGTTCCTATGCGGGGTCGACGCCGCCTCGAGCCAGCATCCCGCTTGTTTAACGGTCGCCTATTAACTTGGATAAAACTGAAGGAGAATGTTGAAGGTTCCTTGAGTATATGAAAACAATAAGCCTGTTTGCACTGTAATGTTCGGTGTTGGTTTATTATACCCGATGGTGATAATGATTATACATCGAGCATATAAACGGATGGAGTAGTAATGGAGCCATAAAATTCCGAAACTGGTCAGTGATTTGTCACTGACGTAATAGCAATTCAACCAACCAGTGATCTGTATGTACGTTCCATCGGCTAATAAATAATCCACCAATGGCAAATCAGGGCGCAGCGTCGCAGCACCAATTTGGCAGAATTAGTTTTTATACAAAACATAACATTACCGCTCTATTTCGATTAAGTATGTATGCTCGATGTGACTATAGAATGACTCGGTTTGTTAATGTGGATAACATTCAATTCAATCAGTTCAGTATTATTCTGGTCAAATGTTCATTTTTATTTATACAATATTAATTACCTATAATTTTTTTTTATTTTATAACATTATAAGGATTTATTATAATAAATATCGTTTGTTTTGATATAAGTAATATGCTCACATGAATATGTAAAATTTTTGTCTATTATTATTGAACTTTTAAAGTTGAATTTTTTAATTTTATAACTTTTTTTAGTTAACAACGATGACATGCCTTTGATCAATAAAAAATCTGTGAAATATGTTTTATGAAAAATTGAAGGTATCAATCACTTAAAGGTCTAAGGTCTAAATAAATAAAAATCCAAACCAGAAAAGTGATTTTTTGTGACACGTCCAAGGAGACCCCATGCGGCTTGACGGTGACCGCAGTGTTTTGGCCAAACTTGCATGTCTTGTCTTAAACCGTAACCATCAATCATTTACATAACATCCGTCTCAAAACAATGACACGATTTTAATTTTTTAATATAAATACCTCATTGATAAACCACTTTTTAAATATATTTATTTTTTATTTTACGCCAGGAAATGCTCTGGGGCATCCCGCCGGGGAGCGGGTCTCCCCAGGCAAATCTCCAAAAATCATCATTTGTGTTGGTTGAGTGAGCTAGTGAGCCTTGGGCCGTAATACTGTTCCAAATAATTGATGATGTTTTAATCATCTTTCAAAGACGTAATAGGCCAATGAACCTTACATATTTAGTTCTCGTAGAACAAAAATATTTGCCTCATTTGTTTTTCGTGATTTTTCTTTCAATAAATCGCATTGTGTGTCAACATATAAAATTAATGCAAACAAGAAGTGCGAGCCAAATTATACATCGTGTACAGCCTATATGTAGACATTGTAACAATACGATGAACTTCGTTAGGTCATTTACACAACACTTTGGCAAACATACTTATTACCTCACTACATACTGTACAGTCTTGTGTGAGATATCTCTGTTAAGGAAATCGCGAATTGATTAATAGGGTTTGCACTTTGAAGATTTTAAAGTTAATGAAATCCTACTAATGTTATAAACGCGATAGATTGTATGTATGAATGTTCGTTACTTTTTCACTGAATGGATTTTAGTGAATAACAATAATAAAGCTTATACATCAGAATAACACGTAGGCTATAATTTATTCCCGTACTCGCACGGGAATGGCAATTACACGGGCGAAACCGCGGGGCTCTGCTAGTTAAATAAATCTAGTGGAAAGACCAGAAGATGCCAGCGTTTTTAACGGCTTTTTATTTATATATGATCAATTTTATATAATATTGTGAAATTTCAGAAATAGCCAAATATTTTTGTTTCTTTTACACTAAAATTATTATTATACTAATTATGATGCAATTTGACAGTGTTATATCGTATAAACTATACTTGGTTATTGGCCATAGACGGCCTTCATCATTATCACCATTCAGCAAGGCTCGTCTACTAAACGATTATAATCAAAGTCTACCCGTTTAAGGCGTACAACAATATGTATCATCAGAAACGAATTATCTGATAACAGGAATTGGTGTAATTAAATTAAAGTGTGACCATATTATGCGCATACAGTGTGACAGGAAGTCGGTGGATTCGACGAAACAGCCGCGTCCACCGACATACGACACTTAATACTGCATTCTGATTAAGAATTAGCGATAAATGATTTACATATATACACATTACAATAACGTTATCCGGCAGAGGCATGGGATAGGTAAAATTACTTTTTTTCAGAAATGGGCCAAACGGACAGACGTTTCACCTGATGGTAAGTGATAAGCAATATGTATGGAGACGGTCCGTTTTATCCATAGACATGACTGATTGCCAGTCAGTCTGATTATAGATAATCGGATATGCACAACTCTGCGGTTGTCAAGCTTTGGGCGGAAGTTATTATCTTTTATTAGAGGCATTCAATTCACACATGGTTGAAGTAAAAAAATATTAGGTTTAAAACCATTATAGATAATCCTTTGGTTGGATTGGAGAAAAGGGTTTTGATTTTCATAAACCTAATCCTATCTAAATATATCGCAATATCTGGGGCCGTCTATGAACTACCGTCACACGAATTTCGTGACTTTTACCCCTCCCCCGTCCTTGTCAGAGATAGTTACATTTGTGAGACTCCCCCTCCCTACTGTGACGTCACACATACTTTTTACATATCGAAATTAGTTTTATTTTCTTTGAAATTATTTTTTGATTTCGTCGTTCTTTATTAGTCCAAAATTCGTGTTTTAATAACTTAGACTTATTGATGTTGAAATGTGACATCACCAAATTTTAGTCCCTCCCAACGCTTATAACGTCTCACTTTGTTTCTCCCTCTCCCCCTCTTTCTACTCCTGTAACGTAATTTATGGATGGCGCCTAATATACTCCACTATCCCAGAATATTAACAATGCATGATTCTAGAAAGATGTCCTCGAAATTGTAATTCACATCGATGGGGGTACGATTAGGATTATTACCCGCAGATCATGCTAATGTAATCTATATTCAGACGAAAACAAACGCAAATAGTAACAAAACTTTGAAGAATGTGTATGCTGTTTTATGAGTAAGCCGAAAGAATTTAGATCGTTCTAGAAGCCAGTTGTCGAATGGGAAAACCAAAAACATTATACGTAAATATTGCTCAATATTCATGATTATCTCATCAGAACGAGACGCGTTGTATCATTCCATTTGGTGAGCAATGTTGAGCAATAGGGCATCTCGACGGCAGGGCATATTTTGTCCCCTCGTCTTTTAAGAGGGATACAAAGAGCAGCTCCCTCGGTTCAATTGGCTTCGCTCAAGGTGCTAAGGTTCACCTTATGCTACTGGGTAGTACCTACTAAGCCCCACCGCCACGACAAGGTTTGATGAACCATGGTAGGAAGGATTATCATCCTATTTCTTCTGTACCGATTGAGCTTAAAGGCCATCAATCAGGCCGAAAAGTCTAGCCCTTCCAAAAAAAAATAATCCTATTTCTTTTGACGATGCAACTTTGCTTGCTTTGTACAGAAGAATAAAACTGGTATGTTATCACTAGCTCCTCGAGACCTTCCATTACCATGATACCATCTTGGATCATCTAGTTCCAATTAGACTTGTTTGTGACCGTAGACGTATAGAGGACGTCGATTGATCACTATAAACTTATTGTTCCTTTGAAAATCAGATTAATTTGAAATCCTACGTCTACTTCACACCACAATCCTTACTTGTATAATTATATTCTTTTGTTTTGTTGCATTGAGTGTATAAGTTTAATCTGCTATTAATTATGACTAAATCAATTAACTTATAAGTCCAGCATGGGTTGGGACTCCAACTTTAAGGTTTGTAAGAGGTAGTGTCATGCTGCTTTGCACCCAAATTGAGCCGGCATAGTTGGATAATACCGGTGTCAAGTGATAGCTATGCTGTCGCGTTTCGTGCGGTTAATGAGTTTGCGGTGGTCCATTGGGGGATAGGGAAAAGGAGGGCAACGCATCTGCATAACTTTTGGTTGTGCGGATGTCTATGAGCGTCGGTAGTCACCGTAAGGCTCCGACTGCTCGGTTGCTTCCTTATGACATGACATACAAAACGCAAAAGCAAACCCGCAGTATGAGTGGATGATCATACATATTTAGGGAAACTACAATGACGACGTTTCCTTGTTATTGTAAAGTAACTGTTGCCCGCAGCTCCGCCAGACTACTAGTATCCGGTTTGAAATGTATTATCAAAAGAATTTTCTTAAAAAAAAAGAACTTAGAATATTCGAATTTAAAATGTGATATTAATATTTATTTGTATAAAAGATACAATATATGATAAAATAAAAGATACAATATATAATAAAATAGCATAGGCCATAGGATATCTAGACATATATGTCCTATATTTTATTAACACGTTTCTGGTTCTCCTCAGGGTCACCGCAACAGACATAAAATAAGATTTTTTATAAAAATAATATACTTATATCATCCCTTATATGTCCCACTGCTGGGCACGGGTCTCATCCTCGAAATCAGGCGAGGAGGATTTTGGGCCATAGTTCACCGATGCACTGGTCCAATGCGGTTTGGTGAACTTCACACACCTTCAAAGACTTTTAAATCTCATCGGGAGATTTCCTCACGATGTTTCCTTCATGTTTTACCCACACTTATTTACTTATTATCATATCATATTATACATTTTAATGTTGTTCATTTTATTAAATGTATGCCTATCTATGGTGTATATTGTAGCAGTACTGAAGAGTAGTTAATCGTGTGCTTGAATGATAATTATTATTAGTTGACCATTTGTAAGTACAAATCTTATCATTTGACAGATATATCACAATTATTTGATAAGTGTAAATGCAACTGTAAAAAGATATCTTGAAGACAAAAACACATTTAAGATTCTCAAAATTAAATATTTTTATAGTTAAAAGTAAGTGTGTAAAGTTTCAATTTTATCTGACGTCTTAAAATGGGTCAAAATCAAGTCCAAATGAGTCGGTTACGAAAATACAGGTGAAGCTAATTTAAAGCGTGTAAAAATTACTCTGACGGAAATGAAAACCAAGATGTCAGCCCTATTCCATAACAGGATTCCATAAAAAATATCAATAAAATGATATACAGTAAATGTTTTAAATATTTCTGAATATTAAACAATTATTATCTGATAAAGATGATTTAAATTAAAATATAAATGCTAATAAAATGAACTAACGAATTCCAGATATCTGGTATTACCGGAATGTCGGATGTTGGATCGCCAAATGACATTCTATTTTTCATCATCATCAGCAAGTTACAGCGGCCACTGGCATTGGCTCGGACCCTCATCTCTTTAAAACCTTGGCAAAAAACGCTACTAAATTGGCACGTCTCATTTATACCAAAATGACTGTTATCTCAAAAAGGTTTCTAATTATAAAAGACAACCAGCCAAAACATACAAAACGCTACCATCGTTTGAAAATCTTATAAGCTAAGCATATCCTTGACCATCAGATGTCATATACAACTCGTTCAATAATCCTTCAATAATAAAAGCAGTTTTCGTGAGTTTGCAGCGCAGAACCGGCGCAACGTCGCAGCCCAAATGTGGCGGAATTTGTTTTTAGTTTTCACACAAAACACATAACATTATTGCTCTATTCCGGTTATATGATCGATGTGCTACGCATACATGGAGGAGAGACATTAGAAAAACGATGCATACGTTTTCATCATGAGTATCCCGTGTGTTGAAGTGTCAGTGACCCACCCCACTCCCGCTGACGCATTAGTCATATAACACGGCTACTATTTCTATTGGCGCCGAGCTTAATTATACTATCAACAAACGTTTGTAACTTTTTAATCCTTTGTAAAAAATTGCTAGTGGGGGAGGAGGGGGGGGGGGTCGTTGGTGTTGCTATTATTTGTCAGGTCTTAAACTAATATGATGATCATCATCATTTTACGTCCACGCCTATTTTGATAAACACCAAGACGGACGGACGATTTCTAGTACTCATATCCAACTAGCACCGACCACTGCATGGAGATAATCCCATCTGGTCCCCAATATTCATAATCATCATCAGCCTCTATCCGTCCACCACAGAACATAGGCCTGCCTCAATGAACGCCAAGGCAGTCGATCCCTTGCCACTCGCATCCAACACGGACCGGCCACCGCACGGAGATCGTCTTCCCACCTGGTTAAAGTGGTTAATGGTTGACCAACACTTCATCTACCTAAACGTAGGCTTCTACTCTTGAACATTATTGACCCATCGGCCATCCGATCGGAGTGTGTGAAAATTATATTGCTTATTTATATTTACTAGACAGTGAATTGAAAATAAAAAGTAATCCTTATTATGTAACTAAAAATCTTTTGTGATCTTTACGTCTATTTGGAAAAAAATATAACGGATATGCATTGACCATACAAGTTTGAATATCTGTAACAAGCTCAGCATCTCGTGCGATAAATCTCGAAGCGGATGGACCGTTCAACTGACCCACCAGGCTAACGGCTTCTCAAAACCCACATTTCCTAGTTGAGACGGCACACATGGGGCAGGGAGACAGGATGCGCGTCTGTCCACTGTAAACCAACACTCGGGTATAACTTGTGGTTTTAACGCATCTATTTCTAATTTTGAATGAACACTAACAATGTGTACTTACAACTGTTGTTTAGAAAGTATGTCATTGTTTGTTTTATATTAGACAGCGAGCTTTAGTAATGAGCTGTTTATGTCATTGATGTCTGCCAATATTCGGTAGTCGATAAAGTGATGCGATTGGCGTAAATTCGTTGATTTGCGTATTGTATGCGGCACGATCCTTTGTATGGATACAGACGCATATTTCTTACACTAAACAGCTTTGTTAGATTTTTGAGTGAGATAGAAGGCTTGCCAGTGATTAAGAGGCAGTGTGATAAATGGTGCCATGACCAGTATCGAGGTGGGCAATGCATTTTACGTGATTCCGGGTTCGACTTCTTTTATCTTCTCTTTCCCAAGATTGCTGAATGAAGATGGCCGAGATTTTATAATGTTCTGGATGTTGCGTTTTAAAAAGAGGTACTTAATATTATTTACCAACCGATTGTTACGACGAACTTCTCTAAAATAACTGTCCAGATTGAATCTGTGCTAGAATTCGGTCAATTTGGAATCGATTGATTATTATAGATGCCGATTAGTATGGATAAGGACGCATGTTGTTTTTTTCGAACGTGCTAGAGTTTTCGGCCTGAAGGCTTTTAAGGTCAATCGGAACAGTGGACATATTATGTTCAACAGTAAATTGTGGTAGGGTACTTTAGGTCCTCCATTTCTTTTTCTAATATAATGGGCTTCATGATTCCGAACATTAAACTTTCGTCCAATCTGTTTCGACATTTTAGCCTTCCTAGCAACAACAACTTTCGATTTTGTTATATTATTTGATGGCCACCTGATGGTAAGTGGTCGCCCATGAACATGAACTAGTTTACCTGGAACTAGCACAGACAAGCAAGAATGTGGTACCGCAGCCCGGAGGGCACCACAGCGCATCCCTCCCAGTCCACCCACATGTTTAAACTTTAGATACTTTTAATTTAAGTAAAAAAGCACACCAATTTTAGTTATCAATTTTTATTAGTACACATAAAAATCATTATCACCATCCAGGGAGCCATCGAGATTGGTCTACTGGTTGACACATTATGAATTTGATTTGCACACGATTTACATAGAAATATACACTATAACATTTCACTGTAATAAAATTATGGGAATGTAATTGGTTATATATTAAAAATTACACGAAAGTATTAACGTAGAAAGTAGCACGGAACCACTGATTGATATCAATGTTTGTTTGTGCTGATCATTATATAATACAACAAAACTAATGTATAGGGGACCATTCACATAACATCCGATAGCGTTAGGGTATGAATGGGTGCATGATAACGCGGTCGTTGACCTGTTGCATAAGGCGGATCATCCACGTAGTCGCGATAAGTGGGGTTCTAGGGCCCTAGAGATTGATTTAAGAGAGAGCAGCGGCCGAGTTCTGGGCAATTAAGGTCACTGCAGACGGTGTGTCGCGTACGAACATCGCCCCTTTTTACATAGGCTATGTGCGGATGCATCTATATATGGTCAAAATTACGATATTATAGTCCATTTTTTTAGAAGTGTCCAAAATGGTAAACAAATATGGCGTACTTCCAGCCACAGACATATAGAGTCATAGTGTAGTTTAGTGAAGTGACACAAAGAGCAAAAGAATGAGAAACATTAATGAGCCATAGACAAAAGTAAAATTCATTATTATTAAAATATTTAACGATACTAAGTTGCTGGAAATATTTCTAAAACTTATAATATATTGAATATTTCTCTTAAAAAAAAAGAATGTAAAGAAAATATTAGTCGAGCATCTTTATAAAAAACAAATTTACAAATTTATATTTCGTAAACACAAAATACCTGTCAGAAATTAGTTACTCTTTTAAGTAAAACAAATTTACAAATTTATATTTCGTAAACACAAAATACCTGTCAGAAATTAGTTACTCTTTTAAGTCTTTCGCAATTTCTGTAAGATAAGAAAAGAAAAGTGGCCTTAGAGGTATTTTTGTTCATTTTAGAGTCTTAATTGTAAAATAATCGATAAAAATACGTCACAAATAAAAATTTAACATAATAGAGCAGCCAGTGCCTAGAAAAAAAGTCGATCCTAGTATTATTGTCACCTTATTTGTATTTACTATGATCAAAAATCCATGCGCGGGCGGCGCCCTGTCTCGAACATGATAAACAAAAATACTGATACAATTATTTTTCATGAAGTTCTCATTGAGTAATCATTTTAAAGTCCCACAAAATATTTCTGTAAACTTCAGTTGACTCTTATGCCAGTGGTATGTGCTTTTATATTATATGGGATAGTGTTGAATGTTCAGGATGAAATTGATATTCAGAAATATTCATAATAAAAATAAAATCCTTACAATAAATACTTTAGTATTATAAAAGATTGACATTTGCAATATTATATAAGCATTTTTTGCGCTCAATATAAAAAAAAAACAATATGTAACAACTTAATAACAAATCGCATTACTGTAACATTGTTTTATAATTTATTAACAAAATGTAATTTATGAAATTTTTTAATAAAGGTAAAGAAATCTGTCTATTTTTATAGTTCATTTTGTTCAATCGCTTATTCACTTCACCTCTAAAAATATACTGACCACATCCCTATTGGCCTTATAAAAAAAAAGATGATGAAATGTCATATTAAAAATTTTAATATGACATTTCATCATTTTCTAAGTTTCTAATCATCGTATTTTCTAAGTTTTTAAGTGTTTAAATGATAAAATGATGTTTGTTTTCAGTGAAATAAATAGTAAATGGAGTTTTACACATGTCCGTAAGCTAATATGTCGTGAAAGTGAGTGATAAATGCCGAGAGATCGTGAAATACGTAATAACAGGGTTGGTTTACTAAATTGGACAGTTCTAAAAAAATGGACTATAAGTGTGAGCGATGGTCTCTATAGTCTTTATTGATATCACCCTCGCATTAGTTGTTCGTACAGTCTTCAGTTCGGTGAACGCCTGAACAATGTTTCTTATCCTCCTGGGTTCGTAGTCTTGACAACGTGACGTCGCGTCACTAGTAAAGGGAAATATGCATAGTATTTGGTGTAGAATTCGCCAAGCCGCATAGGACCGCGCTGGTCTATAGTCTATAGCAGAGATTCCCGAAGTGGTTTCCACGGAACCCTGATGAATATTCTACGGAACCTAGCGGAGGTTCTGTAGAATATTCATCAGGGTTCCGCCAACATTATTTATCACCTGTTAAATAATACCACGGTTACAAATATTATTTTAAAATAGAGCAAAATATGTGATTAGAAGAACTCGTTACTTTTATGTAAAAATAATGTGTTTAATTTTATGAAATATAATAATAATATCAACACTTATATTATAATGAAACACTTTTTTACGGATTTTATCGCGGTTTATTAAGATTTTTACAAGCCCTACGTTTCGGATACTTTACAGCAACCATGGTCACGGGAGGACTGAGGTGTCATACGTCCTAATGTTACAAAGTTATTCGAAACTACCCTATGATACATCAATATTTTGGTTAGTCCTATCTACGCAGAAAGTGCTAACTGTATCTTTAATCTGTGACATATTATGCTTGGATTTTGATTTGATAATATTAATAATGGGATCCCAAGCAGGTGGTAAGAGCCAGCCATCTTCTCTATTGAAATTTGGATGTTTTTTAATTTCAATAGCCTCACGGATCATCCTTGGTTGGAATCGGTGTTCTTTTGCGAGGATTTGTGGTTTATCAAATCTGATATAATGGCGAGCATAGTCAAGACTATGTTCACAGATGGCAGACTCTTACCACCTGCTTGGGATCCCATTATTAATATTATCAAATCAAAATCCAAGCATAATATGTCACAGATTAAAGATACAGTTAGCACTTTCTGCGTAGATAGGACTAACCAAAATATTGATGTATCATAGGGTAGTTTCGAATAACTTTGTAACATTAGGACGTATGACACCTCAGTCCTTTTTTTTTTTTTTTTTTTGTTCTGCAGCGGAAATTTGCAGACCAAACCGTAACTAGGACCGGGGTGAGTTTTAAACCTAGCCGTGTGTGGGGTTCGCACTTAGATGCCTTACCCACTAAAACCGCTGCAAGTGCCCTCAGCCGCCTTTTATGAGAGTCCCGGATCATGCAGGCAACGCAGGACCCTCGGCGACAGGCTGGCCCCGGCGAAAAGGCCAGACTCCTCCTCTAAAGGGGGACTGCTAGGCTGTTCGTTTGTTTCGATACTTTTAGCAGTCCCCGACGACGTCGTATCTAGCTGGACCCAGGTTAATACCCCATCCTGGGCCCGACACGAGCACAGGGGCGTTACCGGAGGCGCATTAGGTAGCGCCTCCTACGCACCCCCGTTCGTCGCCCGCGGTGGGAGGCCTCGTCGGTGGCCTCCTCTCTCACCCGCTCATCGGCCTCCTTCTGGGACATTACTGCCTCGCAGAAGGAGACCATCGCCGTCCAGGACTCGTCGTCGCCGAGCATCGCGGGGATGACACTCGGCAGAGACAAGTCCCCTCCGATGACCGATGTCAGATCATGACGCAGCGCCGCCCATCTCGGGCACACCTCGAGGGTGTGCTGGGCCGAGTCCACCGCCGCGCCACAATCGTGACATACAGTTGCCGGCTCCCTCTGGGCCGTCCGGCACAGGTACTCACCGAAGCAGCCATGCCCGGTGAGCACCTGTGTTAGACGGAAGGTGAGGGGTTTGCGTTGACGACGCATCCACCGCTCTAGGACCGGACGCAGGGCAACCGTTAGGCGTTTGCCATACGGCTCCCACGCCAGGTCCTCTCCCCACCTCAGCAATAGCGCCTCTTGCCCTAGTCGGCGGACCCACAGGATCCCGTCCAGCGTCAGGCTCTCGCCGAGAGACCTCCTATCCGAGACATAGGAGTGCACCTCAGCAAGAACTTCCGCCACGAGTTCCCACGGGGGGTCGCCGGCTAGGGCAGTTGCTGCTGCCCACGATATCGTACGATATCCCCGAATCACTCTTACCGCGATGACCCGCTGCGCCGAACGCAACTGGGCCCTACTCCGCGCGGTAAGGTGACCCGCCCAAATAGGAGCACCGTATGTCGCCATACTCCGGCAGACACCGGAGTATAGCTGCCTGCAGGCGGCGCTGGGTCCTCCGAGGTTCGGGAGGAGTCTGCCCAGCGCACTCGCCGCCTTTACGACCTTCGGACCCAACTGTGCGAAGTGTGGACCGAAGGATCTGGAGGGCAGCCCCCGGTGGGGGTCCTTTCCGCCCGGTCCCGCGGAAGAGAAGGGCTTCGGTCTTAGATGGTCTGACCCGAAGCCCTAACCTCTCTATGCGGCTGATCACGAGGTCGAGCCCGACCTCAGCCAGCCGCGCCGCCTCCTTGTAGTCTCGTCCCCGGGCGTAGATGAGGGTGTCATCCGCATAGCAGATGACACCCATCCCGGGGAGGAGACGGCCTCGCAGGACCCAGTCATACCCGATGTCCCACAGGATCGGACCAAGAACCGATCCCTGCGGGACACCGCAGCCGATTTGCCACCACTCTACGTACCCACAACGGTTCTCGCAGGCAACCCTCCTTTCGGAGAGGTACGCCTCCAACAGCCTCCTGAGATAGGGAGGCACTTCGAAGTAGTTCAGGGCCTCCCGTATCACACTGTGCGGAAGGCTATTGAAGGCGTTCGCGATGTCCAAGGACACCGCGACCACCACCTCCCCTCTGTGTTCCGCCTCACGCATGACACCTCAGTCCTCCCGTGACCATGGTTGCTGTAAAGTATCCGAAACGTCGGGCTTGTAAAAATCTTAATAAACCGCGATAAAATCCGTAAAAAAGTGTTTCATTATAATGAGTGAAATACGCGTAAACATTAGAAAACAATATAACACTTATATTATTATGTCCCACTGCGGGGCACGGGTCTTCTTGAAATCAAGCAAGTAGGGTTTTTGGCCATAGTTCACCGATGCGATGGACCAATCTCGATTTACTAACTAATCCCGGTAGAGGATTCGCCGCCATCTTGTTTCAAAGTTCATTCGTCTTTCTGAAATAACTCGTTAATTTTCAACTTTTGAGCAAAAATGGCGGTATCCAAAGTTGTTGGACATTTAATTTCTCACAAGTTTGGTCATTATCATTATTACGCTAGGATCAATATTTGCAGAGTTATACTATCAAGTTTATCAAAAAAATCGTAATGGGTGGAATTTTATTTTCTTCAACTTTGGTTCTCGCACTTGATGCTCGCAACGGATTGGGGTTGGAGGAAAACAAATCGTGGGTTGGAACCGATTACAACCATCGCTGACCCAGCACCGGAGTCTTTGCTCAAATTAATTTACTGCAAATGCAAATCCAAGTGCGAAAAGATGTGCGGCAGCCGTATAGCGGGCCTCAAGTGCTCTGTTTTATGTCTGCACTGCAGCGGAGAGACGTGTGAAAATTTAACAAACATAAGGGATCTCCTGCTGGAGAAAGACTACGATATTGATCCTAGCGTAAAAATGATAATGACCAAACTTGTGAGAGATTAAATCTTTTATTCTGATCGGGCATGAAGGCTTCTTCACGGGTGAGTGTTTGTCTGATGTTTCCTTTTGGCTCTCACTCAAGAGGCCGTGCCCATACCCACTAGACCATCGTATACGAATGTTTATTACATAATATTTTCTTTAAAAAAATCTTATGATCATTCATTCATTGATATGGGGTTCCATAAAATAAATGCTATTTGGTTGGTATCTATCTGTACAGATAAATAAAATTGGAGTGTCTGTTTGTAATATTAATATACCTAATCTCTTTTTATTCAATGCATATGGATGTATACACGGTACATATACCAAATTAGCATTTTCTACAATTTTTGTCTGTCTGTTTGTTCCGGCTAATCTCTGAAACGGCTGAGCCGATTTTGATGGGATGGCAGAAAGCTGATGTTATAAGGAGTAACTTAAGCTATAAAATCAGTCTCGTTTGGCCGCCACTCGATGCGAACGTATTGCTGACACTTACTATTAAGTAAACGTGTAGCGCGGCGTAAGCCGTCGCTCGGGATTATATTTCGTCATGAGCCAACAACTTGTGGCGAACGAATTGCTGGCGTTCTTGCTGCAGAAGCTGGACGTGATGGACGAGCTGTCCGCTGTTCAGATCTGCACAACGAACTTCAGCGAAGATGACATCGCCACTGCCAAGGTGCTATTGTACAAGTCACTCAACAAGAGTGACCAGATGGTGTCCCGCCGGCGTGACGGGACAAAGAAGAGTGTGCAGGACATCATCACGCTGCTGAAGGAGACCGACCCCGACGACGTGCCGACGTTTGTGGCAAAGGACTTAACAAAGCTCCCTCCTGTAACCTTCGACCATGTCGACGTCACGAGCCTGCTGAAGGACATTGTGTTTCTGAAGGCTAGCCTAGTGGATGTGCAGAAGCGACTCGATGCATCCCAGAATACTGTTGCTGATTTGCGCAATGAACTCACAGAGTTGCGTAAATATAATGCATCGAACGTCAATACGCGTCGTGGAGCGTGCCTCGATTTATCGGGCGTCAGCTTCGCGTCAGCAGTTTTATCTTCGCCGTCACCGATGAACGCCGAGTCTGCTGAGCGCGCACTGTGCACGCCCCGCAACCCCGCTCCCGCCCCCGCAGCTCCTCGTGCTGCACGAAACTCCCGACCAGCTGTCCCGGTGCCTGTGTCTGCGAGAAATGATCTTGCCAACAACACGAGTGATATATCAGCTACGAAGCCCTTGCCTGAGAAGGCATCGAAGCGGGCTGATGACGAAGGTTTTATGGCGGTGCAAGGAAGGAAGCGCCGTCATAAGGCTAACAAGAACCGCTGTGGCACGGCTCCCATGGATACTAACAGTATACGTGCTGCAGCACCGAACACCCCGTTGTATATCTCTCGCCTACACTACACCACTGAGGCGAAAGACATCGTGGAGTACGTGCGCCAGAGGACCAAGTACACAGCGAGAGTGCAGCTACTGGAGTCGCGCCGCAACGTCAACTTCAAGGCGTTCGTGGTGCGAGTGCCAACATGTTTTCTGCACCTCGTTATGCAGGAGGACTTCTGGCCAAAGGGCGTGGTGTTCCGCCGCTTCCGCGGACAAGTTCCACCGGAACGCACTAAGACTTAAGTGCAAGTGAAGTGTTACTAACATAGTTTTAAGGTTTATGTACTAACAACATTGTTTATAATTAATTATATATAATTAGGTTAAGGTATTTATCTATGGGCCTATGCAGCCTGAAAATAAAGGTTTTATTATTATTATTATAAAATAATCATCATAAATCCGGGCTGTAAATCTAAGTTAACGTTCATTTAAGTTAAGTTAATCTAAGCTGCGGACAACAGCTAGTAGTCTATAGACTACTATTTCACAAGTTAGACAACAGCTAGTAGTTTATAGACTATTAGTTGTTACCCGCAGCTTCGCCCGCGTTATAAGCTTGGCCTAATGTTCTTGCTTAATTTCAAGAAGGTGACGAGAGAAGTATCTACTCGTGTATGAGTAGCCGCAGTTATTATGTGAAATACAAGTTGTTAAACGATCAATTTATCGCTAATATGTATTACATTGTCAAGTGTATAAAAATGTTTACTATTTCACTAATGGAAATACATGTTCTGCGCAGTTTAAGTAATACTGATAGATCATGTCGTCCGACCGTACTATTTCTATTCGAAAATATATATCTATCGTTTATACTATTTTTTTTAAGTGAAAACTTCTTTATGCGTGGTAGGCATATTTTTAGATGAGATAAAATCTCTGGATTCGCGACACCATTACCACCTGTATAGACGCTATTTGACGTTTATAATATGACGTTTGATTTATTTTTTACCTTTTTTTATACCATTATCCTTATACTATCTGATTTAAAACTAGTAAGCAAGTGACCTTTGTGACTAGGTACTACAAACTACATAAACAACCAAGTGTCAAAATTAAAAAAAAAAAAAAAAAATTTCGACGTGGTCGTAATTATTGCGTGTCAAAAATAATCTAGAAAAATCTAGTTTATGAAAACTATAAAATCTATTTCACACGTAATTACTTTGAAATGGCTATAAAATACTGTCTATTATAATTTAATGCTATACCTGTTTTGATAAGAACTGGGCCCGTTTTATTATCATTATTTGAAAACTAATATTTACACGGGGAAGACACATGACGGTATTGGTTTGATATTTAAATGCTGATGGAAAATGCGAAAGTAACTCTGTCTATATGTTACCTTTACACACTCGAACTAGTGATCAAATTTAGCTAAAATGTCTAGCTGTTCCCCGCAGCTTCGCCCGCGTCATTCATGAACTGAGATTTGTAGTCGTATAACACTTTTCAAGTATTATTATTGTGACAAGTAGCAGCCAGGTACCAATATAGTTCTAATTTATCAAAATTGATCCGACTCACTTTTGAATTTATAATATTATATAGGATTTTATAAGACAATACATAGTACCTTCCCAAATAATCATACAATATTCCGGAAAGTGTCAATCTAATTTAACGTATGTAAAGCTGCGGGCAACAGCTAGTAATAAGTAGATGCAATCCCGGCGGTCGTATATGACTTGAGACAAATATTTATTAGATCAATGAGGTAGATACAGAATGAATGTACGTGGTGAAATTAAATCGCAAAAATGAAACACATGAGTTTGTCGTTAGAAAGTAGGGTGACGCTAACTTTCATGATGGAATATTTGACTGATCTCGTTCCAGTAATAATTAAATTGTACTGTGTTTGCAGACGCCAGAATATATTATAGATTTGATTTTCTTTAACAGACTACGCCAAAGTCGGGTTTCAAATAGCTATATGCATATTAACATCACTTGTGGGACCCTATAGAGTATAGACCCTATGAGTTCAATACTCGACCGTAATACTTCGAAGATGGAGAAATAAGAACCGTTTCCTTCTTTATTAACTCAAAACTTTTTTTTAGCCACTAAACAAAAACCGACTGAAACAATCTTCGTTTGAAATAGAAATGTTTTATTTTTTGTTTATCTAGATTCTAGATAGATTGAATATATACTTAAATAAACCTAGATAACTTAAATGTGTAAATGTTTTCTCTTTGATCCATAACTTTAAAAAATATTTACGACGTATAAACTAAATGTGTATATCGCACGCACTTTGATCATAACATTAATAATTTTGTGGCCGTCTACACTAGTACAAGAATATATTTGCCACTCTCCGCTCGAAGTCTGAACAAAAATTCGTGAAAATAAACAAAATTGCAATTCATAGATTTCTCAATGCAAATATTACACCGAAAGGAGCCACGAACCGCTATAGAGATGGCGTGTAAAATATTCAAATTTACGTTTTGCAATTTTGCAACGCGAATGTAGAGTGGCACGTCCCAAACAACAAACGCTATGCAAAAAAGATCAAGAAAGATGATTTCGCAAAACTATTGTGATATATGGGCATTCGATTTTTTTTAAGGTTATGACTTTGTCACTCCATATCGATCTTCCTGGTCATAGATCTTTCAAAAATGACAATAAGGTGCACTTTCTACTTCCAGTGGCTTCTATGAAATAGATGGCTTTGACATGCCACGATACACCAGTCAGGATCGAACCCAGATCGTCGTTCATCGTCATCATCTATTAAAAAGCTATGCAAAATAGTTTCATAAAGTTTGGGGTATCGGCCGTCTTGTCCAGTGGCCTTCTTGGCCTTCTTTGAAGGACGCCATTACACAGTGGACGGATAAACGTTGATAATAATGATAATGAAGGAAAGTATTGCGTATAATAAAAGCATAAATTATACGTAAGTGAATTAACATTTAAAGTTGCGAGTTGCGAGCTGGTTGGGCCACCGATCCGCCCCGTCGCCAAGCAAATGATAGCTTCCCCTGGCCAACAGTAAGTGCAGGGAAAAATACTACGCACGCGCAGACGTAGGTATTAGCCGGGCGCCACAGATTACCTCGTCCACGTCACAGATTTATTATGGCGAAATTATCTTATCACTCCCTAGTTGTAGTTGAGAAACGTAATATTGTGGATTCCATGAAAACAACAAGGCTGCTTTTTAAATACATTTCTTTCAATACACGAAGTAATGTTATGTTATTAAACAATGGTAGTTTTTGATTTGAATTTTGATTGTGCTGGCGTGTGGAATTGCTACATATTAGTCATTGTTTGTACTTTTTCCTTAATGGAAATTTTAGGATTTCGTTTTCTAGCAATTTATACTGAGCCGGCCGGCCTGTATACCGAGTACCCAGGGTCGTTATTTTCATTGGATTAATTTAAATATCTAAATATTTATGTCTAATTAATGTATTATGGCACTATTCAATCATTGTAAAAACTCAGCATTTGTATACTTACCCATAATGTTACATTAAAGTTAACGATAGAAGCGGCAGTTACTACCTATTTCATATTATAGGGTTATTTTTAACGGCAGCAAAAAATTAAGAACATTTATTAAATTTATACTTTGTTTTGTAATCGATTCATATCTAGGATCTACTTACACCATGTATTTTACCATGTTCAATCAATTGAATTCTGATTTAATCATTAACGTGGACGATGTCACAGGCAACAACCAGTATATATTATATTGTAACACAATATTAATCTTGAACTTGTAACTATTCTACGAAACGCGCCATTAACGAGACTGCAATTGACGAAACGTGACGAAGTAGGAAATGGTTCTACGGAAGATTTATTTTTATTTAATTTTTAACTGCTTTCGAGATTACCCTCTTGTTTTACATAATACTGATGATCACTATCGTCATTTTTTTTGATTTTGGACCTGCTTTCCTCAATAAACGCAAAGCCACTTCTCCAGCACACACCCAACGTAAAGTAGCCAATAAATCTCATCTTCATATAATATAACGATTTCTATCTTCTTGATTGTCCCTCATTTTGGTCTCCAATGCTGAATCTCCATTTAAGAATAGATTCATCACATATATTCTTGTTCATTCGGTAGTACGACGTAATTTGGATTAATTACATTTAAAAGTTTTCTAGGTTTTGCAGTGCACTTATTTACATAGATCTTTTTTTAGATAGTTTTAATATTATCTGCTATTATCATCATTAGTTAGTTGCCATTACCTATTGGATCTTACTCCTCGATTAGCTAGTCATTTAGCTTTACATTAACATGTTTTTTGTTTCCTATTTACTATACATGTTTTATGTCCATTAATGGAATTCGCTTAATTACGTCGCCGGTAAGATTTAGTGCAATTGTCATTACTTTCTCGTACGATCCCAGTGGCGCCGATGCCTTAGCCTACGATTATTTTTAGATTAGAAATGGGCCCAACCGCTTTATGTAATTGAACGAGTCGCATACGCGGCTGGGTCCAGAGTGTTTGCTTCTAAATATAGGCACCGGTGGTGGTGTGTAATTATACCATATTATCGCATGTCTCCACTGGAAGGTAGGCTTCTTGCAACAATTATTATTAGTTGTTGCAGTTTCTTTAGAAAGCTGTGACGAAACTTGAAAAATATGTGACTTCTGGTTATTTTTTCTTTTAAGTTTTTCATCGTTTTCGTAAGTTAACTTAAAATAGGTTACGTGTAAATTTAGGTGTCAAGACTGACAAAAAAAATTAAGAAATACGCAAATAAAGGAGAGCATATATAATATGGTATATCATACTCGCCTTTTAATTGCACGTTTGGTTGTTACTTTTTTACGACTTTCGTCTAGACTCAAGACCAACCCAGTCGATGGTCGTAAAAGGTACCTACCTATCTGGAAAAAGTATTTTTATATATTATGTTCCCTTACGTCAACTACTTCATCTCTGGTCTCCTCTAAATTATGGCCAATATGATACATTACTAAATATTGGTACTTGTGGTCCTTTCATTGTACTAATAGGTATTTCAAATGACGTAATTATATACTTATAATTGTCACACCAACATTGCTGGTGCACAAAAGAAAAACAAAATAGATCAGTACACTTACCGTTGCTTTCCGTTGTGATATATAAAACAAATTCAAAGTATTCACTGTCAATTTAAAAATAGAAATTTGATTTCTTGCTGTGCGAGGTTTTATGCCCCTCAGACTTAAAATAAAACTAACGTTTTACGACAGATACTCGGCCTAGCGACCAATCATAGCTATGGAATGTACGTAAACGCAGCAATTTCGAGTAGTACTCCTTTTTTTCCATTTCTCATGCAAATTTGTGGTCACAGAATTACTTGAGAATGAGACATATCCATGTGTATACTCATATATTATATTACTAGCGGTTGCCCGCAGCTTCGCCCGCGTTAACTTTAATTTACAGCCGTACGCGGATTGATGATGATTATTTTTATAGCCTAAGTTACTCCCTATAACATCAGCTATCTTCCAGTGAAAGTCTTGTCAAAATCGGCCCAGTCGTTTCAGAGATTAGCCGGAACAAACAGACAGACAGACAAAAATTGTAGAGAAGACTATTTTGGTATATGTATCGTGTAAACATCCATATGCATTTAGTAAAAAGCTGTTATTTTAATATTACAAACATACACTTCAATTTTATTTATCTGTATAGATATCTGGTACCGGTTTTACGGGAGGAACACAGTTGTTATTCGAGAATCATAAATTAAAAGGTTTTGGGGCTTTGTTGCGACGTTGAAATTATAACCGCGAATTGTAAAAGCAGAATATGAAAGAAATAAAAAAATACAATCATGTTGATAGACAGTTATTGATCTTATTTTTTATTCTATCATATACCAATAGCAAAATACCATGGACCAGGTTTACTTCGAACGTCAAAGTGCTGCAACGAGCAAACCGCAAACGAGAGCTGATGTTGACCATTGTTAAAAGAAAAGTGGCCTTCTTTGGACACTTGCAAAGAGGGCCCGTCTTCGAATATCTACGGACAATCCTCGAGGGCAAGATACCGGGTGGAAGGCCACCAGGAAGACCAAGGCGAAAGTGGTTTGATGATATAAAAGACTGGACCGGATTGAGTTGAGAGAGATTCAGTGTATATAATAATTTAAAGGATTTGTATATTACTAATTACACCAGCAAAATCTAACAAAATCTATGATAAGCGAAAAACATTTACGAAAACCCGATTTTGAGCAGAAAGTGCTTTGTTCTAAAGCAAATAGTATTTCAGTATGATTGGATGACGATATTTCGTACTATGTTGGATGTTGGCGTATTCCTATCTAAAAGATGTGGCGTGTGTGAGAATACTGGTGGTATTTTTTCCTCCCGTGGGTGTCGTAAAAGGCGACTAAGTGATTACAAACTTTTAAGAATTGCATCCTCAGTTTCTCGTGAATCGTACTGTCCCTACGGTCCATTGACATAGGGGAAAGGAGGACAAGAGAGAGGGCTTGCGTTTGCGCAGTCGCTTGTCCACTATAATCAAAATCACGCGCGGATGACCCTTGGATTCCGGATTTCTTATGGATTCCGAACTCAAAAGCCCAACGGCGATCGGGTGCTGGTGGTGGGGTCAGGCTTTGTGAGGTCGGGCTCTAGTTGGCATTATGCACGTTGGTGGCCAGACGATTGTGGTCGCTCTTGGACTCGAATCAGGCAGGAGGCCGAGTACGGCAGCACGTTTGGTGACAAAGCAACCCTATTTAGGATCGCTCTTTAAAGCGAAGATAGGGTTTGTAATTCATATTCGTTTCCATCAAAGGAACTCATAGCGAGGGTCGCCGTTGTCGGATACTACAAGGAGGACATCATCATCATTTAAAAGAGGATCTGTAGAAATCAATAATAGTAATGGTTTCATTTACTATAAATGGGAACGCGTAATGGAACACCGTAAAGAGCTTAAATAACGTAAATTTTTACTTGATAAAATAGCCACTTTGCGTGATAATAATGGGCCAGTCTAAAATTTTGTGAGTTGTGTGAGTCTTTCGTGTTGTCTTTCATGCTAGCCTAGAAACGGTCGATAAAGGATCGATATAATACTAGATTATGTATTAGCGAACAAACACAACCCAATTACAGCGAGAACACATGTCATTTATTACGCGCCCACGCGCCGAATCGCGCCCGTGTCACGGTCGATTCTGTATAGACGAACGCCAAGACCGTGAAAACATCTTGACACACATCGAATGTGGTACGCACCGCTGTACTGTTTGATAATTGATAACACTTTCAATGATCGCTGCACCACCGTCCCACGCTCAAACATTGATCATTTTTAAATGCAACCATTTCACTGTGTCATCTGTTGTAGGTACTTTCTCTTGTTTCCCGTTTTAATTTTTTGTTCTGCATGCTCGCTCTCAAATGCACCTGTCAATTCTCGTTACCGTCATCTCTATTCGATCAGCCGTTTTGACAAAATATCAATTGCAAAAAAACCCTCGTAATTGACGTCGTACTATTTGGATCCTGGTACCGCGTGTGATGTAAAAGGCTTTCAGTAAACTTCCGTTGGCCTAGATGTGATTAGAAACGCTGTCGAAAAGCGAAAATCATTTTTTTGCCGCCCGCCAATTTTATTGATAATGAACCGTAGAGCGATTCGAGTGCGACATCGAGTGAGAGTTTGCAACATCCGAGCCATCGGTGCGTGCTTAATTATTTCTATGATATGTCTTATATGTCTAATACGTAATATACGTCCGGCACTAGTTAACTGAATCGTTATTTTAATCCTACATTCAATAATTTGTTACATCAGATGTTATTCTTGTGTTAAATTCTCGTTAGCGAAAACTGTAGTCACGTTTTGCACGTGGTTTTTTTTTAATTGTGTAACATTGAAGTTCGTGAAGAGGGAGGGTAGGTGGTGGTCGACCACTAACTAGATGGGTATTACGAAATTGAAAGGATAGAAATACGTATTCATAGATGCGTATGTTTTCTTTCAAAAACATACGCAAACTTCTGATAACGGACAAAGGCATCGTATGCATCCTGCATAAAGTTAAGAAAGAACTGTTCAAAGCAATAAAAATGTAATCACGCTGTTGATAGTCATCACTTACCTACATGGAAGATGTGCAATTTTTGGAGCTGCCAGTTCTGCTTGCATTTTTAATGATAAATTCGAATGTTTCTTAAAGTTTTTCTTTGTGACTCTGTATGATATTTAACTTTACATACACGGAAAATATATTAAGGAATTAACATTTGCATAGTTTTAGTCGAACCCGGAATAAAATCGAATCTGGGGCCTTGGAGACGAGCCTCACAGACTATTTTGTAATGTGTATTGCATATAAAAATTGTTTGTCTGAACTATGTATTTCCGCTTCTGAATCGCTACATTGATTTAGCATGGCTCTTATGAGTATACACTTCACACCATTTTACCTAAATGATAATGATGATGATGATAAGAAACTAAAAGGCTCTTACAGTAAAACATAAAATAAATATCTATTAACAATTTCACCACTTTTAACCTCTTGTAAATAAAGGAAATAAAGGAAAAGGAGACCGCGTTTAGGTAGACGAAGTGTTGGTCGACCATTAACCACTTTAACCAGATGGGAAGACGATCTCCGTGCAGTGGCTGGTCCGTGTTGGATACGAGTGGCAAAGGATCGGTCGTCTTGACG
The DNA here is from genome assembly GCA_963853865.1 of Helleia helle. Taxonomy (NCBI): domain Eukaryota; kingdom Metazoa; phylum Arthropoda; class Insecta; order Lepidoptera; family Lycaenidae; genus Helleia; species Helleia helle. The sequence continues at coordinate 7,994,219 of OY971433.1, read as the reverse complement.
TTCATTGAAGGGGCCTATCTTTAGCAGTGGACGGATACATGTGGATCTAGAAACATGGATGAGAAATGCAAGGTATAGAGGAGATTAGAAAAAAAGGAATCAGCAGCGGGCAATAACAAACTGATGATGATATCTAGAAATTAGGACTCCCGACCTTTTGAAAAATCTATTTTACTATAATATCAAGCCGATAAACTAAGTCATAATAGTTATTATCTATAGGTACATCTATACAGACAAATAAAATTGGAGTGTCTGTTTGTAATATTAAAATAACCGCTTTTTATTAAAGATGTATACACGGTACGTAAACCAGAATAGACCTTTTTACATTTTTTGTCTGTCGTTTGTTCCGGCTAATCTCTGAAACGGCTGGGCTGATTTTGATGGGATTTTCACTGGTAGATAGCTGATGATATAAGGAGTAACTTATGCTATAAAAATAATCATCATCAATCCGCGTACGGCTGTAAAAATCTAAGTTAACGCAGGCGAAGCTGCGAACAACAGCTAGTTATTTATATGTTTGGAATCCAATTAAATTGGTCATAAGAGAACGCCTATTATAATTAGTTTTATCGTATAATATGTACATTAATATCGATGTTTTGATAAATCGCGTAGGCCGTGGCCGTCCGTGGCCATAATCGGGTTTGATGGTGTTGGTGAAGGAAACGGCTAGGCCGTTCAACGACCCGCGAGCGATTGTATAGCACACCATTACCCACCGTTCTGCCGCTTCGTGACATTCCTTTGTAATCATTTTGTAATGTGGGTTAAGGCTCCTCTTTCATTAATTCCATAGTATTGTTTTCGCTCTCCTTATTGCTTCAGTATTTTCGAAGAATTGCTAATCTCGATAGTGGCATTACGTAAATTGGACTGGTAAGGTCGCTAATGGCAAGTGTGAGTTGAATGACGAATTATTCCGCGAACGCTCAATGCGAAAGTTGAAAGTGTATGTTTGTCCTATCCAATATAAATTGATAACCTTGTTTTTATAAAAAAATACTATTTTTATGTTACTAAAATTATTTAAAACGGGATATTTACTAAAATTATTGAAAACGGGATGTGTGTGTGTGATATTTACAACGTCTCGTGAACAAGACATCCGTGTGAAAAACATGTTAAATATCCCGTTTTAAATAATTTTAGTAATGAAAATAACCATGTTAACTTAAAAGAAAGCGTCCATAGATGTTATTATTATTATTTCTTTTTATATTTAATCAACTTAATATTCTACTAAAAACATATAGGATATTAATTACAAAGAACCTAAAACTAAAAACCTTAAAAAATATAATATAGATAATAACTTAAGTATATTAATAAAAAGGAGTCCCTTTAGGCAAGGTTCCGAAGATACTGGCAGGGTTCCCCCTTTGAATTGCTAGACTAATTCTTTGTCCGAGGTAACTGCCAGCTCTTCGGTCTCCTGTGATGTCGACTAACCTTTTTGTTATTTCCTTAAAGAGCCTTAAAGCGCTGGGACCGCACGGACCAAGGGTCTCGACACCGAATGGGACAAAATCATATTCGGAGCCTAGACCCCTGTAACTTAAAATCATATTTTTATGTTAGTTGGATAATGTTGTAAGTAACTGGCAGAAGTGAAAAACATCGCCATGAACAAAAATTCGCTATGTCAATTACTGACTGTACTGCTAAAGTCAAAAATATGTCTCAGTGTGCGAAGCCAGTATCAAAAGCTAGTTAATAAAGATGTAGGAAATATTAGAAGTGTCAACGTATTGAGTTTCCCAATACATTTGTTTATCGACACGGAGGTTGTTTCTGTTGGCAACTGGATCGTGGACATGACCCGCTTAAGAGATTAATTTGATCAAAAACAATATTATATTATAATAATATTACGATTTAAAATTCACGTTTTAACCGTTGTAACACTCACGATGATATCGTTAGCCTGAAAAAGATTTCTATTTATAGTAGGTATCCTATTCTAGATTATATTAGTTGAATAATAAAACACCATTGTAACCTAGCCCTATACAAACTGGTAAAAGCTTGGGTGTATCTAATGGGAACGCATATAAATAATATACCTAATATAATAAAATCATACATAATACTAGTCCATCAAAACCAATTTTTTTTTTATGTTAGTTGGATAGGCAAACTGGCAAACGCCACCTGATGGTAAGTGGTCGACGTCGCCCATGAACATAAACTAGTTCACCTGGAACGAGCCCAGGCAACTCATCTATGTGTTGCCTATCCTGAGACATAAGATGTTTAGTCTCGGTGCCAGTAATTACACTGCCTGTCTTGCCCTTCTCTCCGAAACACATAGCAAAGCTGTTTCACGGGAGAAACAAGCAAGATGGTGGTACCCATGCAGCCGGGAGCGCGGCACTGCGCTTCCCTCCCACCGGTAATTTAATAGTATATTAACAAACATCCCTCCATCTTTACAAAACGGTTTTATAATTAAGTATGTAAAGTATTCTTGTTTTCAGCACAATTATTGCAGCAAATTTCCGAATTTATATAGGTACTTAATTCAATTTACGCACTGAGAGACGTCCGGAAAGGAAAATCAACAATAAGTTGAACAAGAATTATAATTTTTGAAAGACGGAGACCCCGTGTTAATTGAAAGAACGAAGAAGGTAACTGGTTGAGTATTTGAACAAATAGAAAATGTCTTGTAGAGGTACTTATAATATAGACCACAGACGACGAGATTTTAATTTCGTTTTTTAAAAACGATTAAATTAACTTAAATATAAGACTTTTAAATTAACATGTATATTTGCACACGAGATTAACTCGAGAACAAGATTGCAGACAATGTCCAAAAATCGAGCTCCGCAAAAAAGTAATAACATGGTATCTAAATATTTCGTTTTAAATAATGTTAAATATATTTAAATATTCCGTAAACTGCACTTGTGAGTTCAATATCTTCTGCCCGTGTGCGAGTTCTCTCTCTCTAAACTTACCACTCGAATTAGTTTCCAAGTAGAGAATCCTTTCATCTAGATTCTAGATGATGTCTTTTTAACCGACTTCAAAAAGGAGGAGGTTATCAATTCGTCGGAATCTTTTTTTTTTTATGTATGTTACCTGATTACTCGAAGATGGCTAGACCGATTTGAAAAATTATTTTTTTGTTCTAAAGGGTATACTTCCCAAATGGTCCCATGATAAGGAAACCAGGATCTGATGATGGCATCCCAGAGAAATCGAGGGGAACTTTCGAAAATCGTAGGGGCGACTAGTGCGTTTGATACTTTTTTATATAGTGTTTTGAAGGACTACAATTTAATGAAAGTCTAGAGTCGATCTGATGCTGGAACCGAAAGACAGTCGAGGTAACTCCTTAACGATTTACATTAGTAACCTTGTGTTTGGGCTCGATTAATTTGTAATGATGAGAACTTTACACCTAGATGGGTTGTGACTGACATTAAGGGTCTGATGATGAAGGCAAATGACAGTTAAGGGAACTCTTCGACAGTTTACAGTAGCTACATTATGTTTGGACTTAATTAATTTTAATTGATGAGAACTTTGCACCCATATGAGTTATAAGCGCCATTACAGGTGTGATGATGGAGACCTTACACAGTCGAGGGGAATCCTCGACGATTTACAGCTTTTATTGGGCTTAGTTCATCATGCAATCATGTAATTTTGTTTAATTAATTTAATTTAATTTTACTTGTCGTTGTTAAATGAACAAAAAACAACTGTGCCTTAGAAGCGCATCATCGTATTTCAAGGTCATCATAATATCCATTCTATACCTATATATTGGTGATGGTGATGTTCTATACTTCACAACCGACGCCAGGAGGCCGTGTGGTCGCAGACTGCACGGTAGGCGGGGGGCAACCCCCCACTTTATAAATCAAAAGTGAGCCGAATGGGCTCACACTAATCCGATGAAGCATTAGGGCCTTCGGGCCATTAGCATAGATCCCTCCGAAAAAAAAAAAAAGATGTTCTATACCTATATATAACTGAATTATTTAATGAATAGCAGCAAATCTGCCGTGATTGCTTTCAATTACATGTATATAAAGTTTTACACAATTCCATGATGATGAATGATTTAAACCCTTTCTACGTTCATCTCATTAATACAGCGCTATCTAATCTGAGCAACGCGTTTAATAGTACTACCCATATTTCAGACAAATAAAATCAGTTATCGAATTTTGCAATCACTAAAAATTAAGAAATTAAAAATTTTTTAAACAAAAATTAAAACCGACTTCAAAATTTAAAAACAACTAAAAAGTAATAAAATAATTTCCTTAATCTTTGTGCCTACAATTTATAATCAACTTGTTCTTCTATTAATATACAATCTTTGCATTTACCACGTCATTATTGTTACTTTTGAAGCCGGTGTCGTATTCGTTGATGTACCTACCTCCCTACCTACCTTGGCTGACACCGACTCCAAAAGTAACAATAATGACGTGGTAAATGCAAAGATTGTATATAAGTAGAAGAACAAGTTGATTATAAATTGTAGGCACAAAGATTAAGGAAATTATTTTATTACTTTTTAGTTGTTTTTAAATTTTGAAGTCGGTTTTAATTTTTGTTTAATTCAATAAAATCTCCTCGATAAAATTCACTAGTCACTTGTTATAAATAGATTATGCTAATGTACGATTCATACTTTCTTGCATTTATTTATATAACACACAGTACCAACTAGCGCATTGGTATACATGTGCCCACATGGCAACCATATTTTATGCTGAACGCGTTCGAAGCCAGTTTTTATAGGAGTTTCATCAAAGGTAACAGACGTACATGAAGGAAGGGTAATATTTAATTATATTGATAATTATACGCAATACGTATCTTCGTTATCTAACCCAAATTGTAAATTTGAAAGTAATCCAGGCTGCCGTTTGTCCGTCAATCTGTTGCGTGTACGAATTTCCATAAAATTTGGCGAAAAAATAGAGTACCGATACTCTATTTTTTCGTGGACACATGCTATCAGAATCATCAATCAACATTGATACGACTGTGAAGAGTATACGGTGACGTGGGCAAAGCCACAGTCAACATATAGTATTTTATAAATAACAATAAGTAACATCTGGTAAGTGTAAAATTCTTTTTCCAGATATATTTTTCCTAGCATTTTCTTTAGTTGAATTTTCGTAAATATTGTGGTTTCATATTTCAAAGTTGCCACGGAATGCCTGCCGTCTACGTGTAAGCAGAATGTGAAATAATAGTTTCTCAGTCAAAACACAGGAGATAATTACATCTGCCTGACGGACCACGGGACAACTTATTGATTTTGATATATTTATGAGTTACATGAGACTAGTATGAGAATCATTGTTTTTCTTCCACCAATATAACGAATACAGTGTTAAATAATTACATTTAAGTTACCAAGAAACTCACAATAAATCGAGAATTTTACAAGGCGAATTTAAAATTATCGGATACAAAAACGAAGCTATATTTAAATTTATAAAAAGGTTTTAAGCTAAATACTTTTGTTATATAATGATCAGTAATATCACTTATTAGTATATTATATAAAACGCAGATTTTATATGGTGAGGTGCGCGGCGTAACATTTTTCAACATTGCAAAGCGATTGCCTTAGCTCATGAATGCCGGCAACTTAAGATTTCGAGAGATGGTTTCGGTAAAATTTTTGTATCAAGGAATTTTGAGTCCGCGGCGAAAATAATTATTAATATATACATAAGAGGGGTAAATGTAATGGCGTATCCTATTTAAATGACAGCTAAAAAGCTGTTTAATAGTTAATTTAAAAAAATGGTATTACAAATCGTGACCCCTAAAGAACAAATTTAAACTATGATGCTGCCTGAAATAAGCCTAGACTTAATGCTACAGGTTTAAACCAAGGTTTATTTAGTATTTTGTAATAAGAATGTTTAAGTTTTAGCAACAACACGCGTTTATAAATTTATATATGGCGTTGGTCGTTTATTTACTGTTTGAAATTGACTATTCGCTAGCACATATTAATTTTTCCTACAAGAAAAATATTTTTTCATAACTAGTATTTACCACCTTTTATGATAATAAAGTACCTAATAGTACAAATAAAATAATATAAAAATTGTTCACAATACAGAAATTATGACATTTTGAATCTTTGACAAATGTATGAGACTAAATACGTATTAATATTCATGATGGTGAATTTATAATTATCGAATTACGTCAGTTATTATTAGATTTAATAATTCTGTAGCTTTCACTTCAAGACTTATTCACTGAATTATCTTATACCTTTGCCTGCTAATAAGCTAATGACCGCGGATTCGCCTGCGTGGAGGTCGAAAAAGTAGCTTATGTATTTCCTTGCTAGAATCAGATAGTTTAAGTTATAAGTCAAAGTGGCTTCAATTTTCAGCCAAATCGGTTCAGCCAAAGAGCAACGAACAAACTCACTTCAACGACTCACGACAAAATCCCTTTTCTCGTACTGCTTATATGAAATAATAAGAGCAAAGGCGTACACAAAATTTTGTCGTTCGCGCATTGTCTACTTTTCTCGTATTGCTATATATGAAATAATAGGAGAAAAGTCCCTACTGGATATCCGAGTTCACGTCCAGACAGAATTATCATAAAACAGACGATGGGGTTAAATCAATTGATGAAAAAGGGAAATGGATCTCTTTGCCTATAATTCAACAGGTCTTTTGTTGATACAAACCACGCGCAGTTCGTCCCCCGGTATGTATATATGTATGTACATATAATATGATATAGGTATAATCGCACTGACCGGTTTTTAAGTTGGATATTAATCGACTAATGGCTATTTTGTAGGTACTTCGTTTTCTTCTCTTTTTAACTTAGTGGTATAACTCGACGAAAGACCCCCTAAAACTTCGTTTTTGTATCTGGACCCCCCATAGAAGCAGTGATGAAATAAACAGGTCGATGATACGACAAAGTTGGCGCGTCGTTATTACATATATTGTTTATGACAATGACCTTTATTTTCTTAGTGCATAAAAAACTAGCTTCAGGATCTGATTGATAGGTACCTGTTTGGTCAGTCTAAGAAAGTGGAGGCGTGGTTTCGTGGTTCATTAGTTGTGCAATGGAATTACTATTTTTTATGTCATAGGGAGGCAACCGAGCAGTCGGAGCCTTATGGTGACTACCGACGCCCATAGACATCCGCACAACCAAAAGTTATGCAGATGCGTTGCCCTCCTTTTCCCTATCCCCTCCAATGGCCACCGGAAACTCACAAACCGCGCGAAACGTGACAGCTTAGCTGCCACTTGACACCGGTGTTATGCGAGCGAGAGGTACCACCCCGGTCGTGTCGCCCCATTCCATACTATAACTACACAGTACACACTACCTTCTACTACTAGTGATGATTTACTTAATCTTGGTATTTTAGAACAACAAGGGAAGTACTTCCACTATGTAAAACAAAACCTTACATCAAACACGAAAAAAATTTACATAATATTGAGTCATAAAGAAATTCGCCCACATCCAAGTATCAATTTATAATGCCCTCGCAAAATTGGATCAAGGCTCCTATGTGACATACTTATCTTGTATAATTTTCCTCTGTAACTTCCAAAAATTCATATGCATGTCTCATTCATAACAAATAATATAAACTCAGCTCCAGGTATTTCATAATAGTGTTATGAAATCGTTTTTACTTACATAGATAATGCCGTTTTCAAAGAGATACGACATTTTTTGTGATTTAAAAAACAATACGTCTAATCAGACGCATTTAACACCTTCCCGATATATTTACAAATTCCGAGCAAAGGTCACCAAGGCAATTAATATGAGGATTAGATTCGGTTATATAAAAATATCTCTGTTGGTGTAAATATTAATTAATAATAATAACCAGAGACATGCATATACCTATAACGACATTAACAGTCAATACAATCATCTATATCTTGTATACAGATAAATAAAGTTGGAGTGTCTGTTTGTAATATTAGAATAACTGCTTTTTACTAGATGCATATGGATGTAAACACGGTACATAAACCAAAATAACATTTTTTACAATTTTTATTTGTCTGTCTGTTTGTTCCGGCTAATCTCTAAAACGTCTGGACCGATTTTGACGAGACTTTCACGGGCAGATAGCTGATGTTATACGGAGTAACTTAGGCTACAAAAATAATTATCATCACTCCGGATACGGCTGTAAGCGAAGATAATGCGGGCAACAGCTATCATCCATAAATTTACTGACTTAGAAATAAGTAGATACTAGCAGCGCTCCGCGGTTTCATCCGCGGATTTCCCATTACCGTGGGAGTACATGGATTAATTATTGCCTATATTTTCTGATATGGTTAAGGTAAGGTAAGGTTAAGCTATATTATTGTAAAGTTTAATCAAAATCCATTCCGTAGTTTTTGCGTGAAAGATTAACAAACATACATCCATATATTGTTACAAACTTTTGTGTTATAATATTAGTAGGAAGTACGATTTATTGCATCAGACTCACAAATGTTCCAAATACTCGATTATATTATATTATGCCTATCACTTTTTCGATAATTGATGTTTTCATTACATTAACATAAGAGTAAAAGAAAGAAAGAAAAACGTTTAATTGACCACATACTAGAGACAACAACAAAATAGTTTAAGATACACAATTTAAAAAAAATATAACATATACTTATAGATTTAGTTGACAACAATCATCTCATAAACTAAAGTTTTAGATTATGTATGTATGAAATTTTCTTCCGTAAAAAATATTTTTTGTTACGTTTTAACTTTTAAGATTGGTTAGGTATCACATTTCACTTATCTCTTTCAAAAGCACTAGTAACAAGGAATATTAAGGCTTGAAATAAAAGCTTATCGTATTTTCAGAAACCGTAAGATGCTGAGTATCTCTTGATGCCTCTCTTGCTATAACATTCGGAATATTATTATCTTCGACGATATAAACAGCGTTAATAATTCTATTCAACATAGGAAATTTATTTTGATATATCAACTCGAAAGCCAGGACGTCAAACAGCATGACACTGACATTTTCTATTTTTTCCATTACTTACATCAATTTTAATAATAAGAGACGGTTCACCTTTTTTTGCTTTTGCGCCGGGAAATGCTCTTAGGCAACCCGCGGGGGAGGAGGGACTCCCCAGGAGAGTGAGTATGTGGGACTCGCTGCGCCCGAAAGATGGTATGGTGGACGCAGCTCTACCCACTAAAACCCGGCGAATGCTACCAATGCCGCCTCAGGTGAGGCGCCTCGGATCTTTTTTTTTATTTTTTTTTTATAGAATAGGGGGCAAACGGACAGTCGGTTCACCTGATGGTAAGTGAATAGCGACATCCACAGACACCCGCTATACCAGGAGATCAGCAGGTGCGTTGCTGGCCTTTTAGCTCTGATGCTCTTTTCTTGAAGGTCCCTAAGTCGTATCGGTTCGGAAACACCATAGGTGGCAGCTGATTCCATATATTTGTAGTGCGAGGCAGGAAATGCCGTAAAAATCTAGATGTTGTGGATTTCCGGACATCAAGATGGTGTGGGTGAAATTTGGAATTCTTACGCGATGTCCGGTGGTGGAATTCTGCCGCAGGATCTGTTGAGCAACAGGGCACCTCGACGGATAGTCAGTCCCCTTAGGGGCCGACGCTACCTCCACAACAACAACAACCTCTCCCAACGTTGGGACAGTGCAATGGGGAAAGGTTCCCAACCTCGCCCCTTGTCCCCTTTTCTTATAATATAAGAGCGGTACAAAGAGAAGCTCCCTCGTTTCAATTGGCTACGCCCAAGGTACCACCACGACAAGGCTTGCACCATGGTGGGGAACAGACGATTCACCGCCGTCGAGCGTGAGGTGTCGGAAAGACAGGCCAAATATAAATAGTAAAACAATAGTTTACACCTAATTAAAACAGTAGCGTTCAACATTTTTTGCAGTCATTACAATTAATGTTACATAAGATATTTTTAACTATTTTATAATTCTCCTTTTCTCTATATCAATGCACGAGTAATCCTCGGTAAAAAATCGAACAAAAACTTGGAGCCAGTTTTTCTATAGTCCATTTTATGAGGCACAAGCGTTTGGGTGCAACAAACTATTCATTAGCGTTTTATTCTTAGAACAGATAGCCTTGGATGTGTTCGATAATTGTCTATTTTCTCTATCTTCTAAGGTAAGGGCTTTAACTTCACGATACTTTGTTTAGTTTAGCGGAGACACTTTGCTCTTTTTAGTTGTGTTTTAAAGCTTCCAAGAGAATGCGGTGCAGGACATACGCGGGCGCCAGTGTGTCGCGCCGCAACTTTCTACCTTAGCGTCTAGAACGCTCTTAAACCGTAATCTGCACAGATTGACGATCAAGAATGTTACGACAGGCAAATTAATTATAAATTACGTTTCGAATGATTGACAATTTCTATTTCTTTGGGATATCCCAATCGCGTGCGCATTTTCCAGCTTATACAGGATTTATTGTGGGAGCTTATTGGTATCTAACTAAATATTTGCAAATTCCTTTGTTCAATTTAATTGGATCTTTGATACGCATGGCAGCTTCAATATTTTAGTAGGTATAATTAAGAAATTGAGATTGGTAGAGAAGTAATCTTAAAGCTACCAAATACAAAACCTAGCTCGCTAGTGCATTTTGAGTTCCGAAATTTTAAAGTTCATTTTACCAAATTATTCGGATTACTGAAATTACTGATCAGAGATACATAATACATATAAGGGGTAGTGCCAAGCTGCTGTAATAGGTAGTGCCATGCTGCTTTGCATCCGAATTGGGCCGGCACGACCGGGGTGGTACCTCACGCTCACAACACCGGCGTCAAGTGGCAGCTGTGCTGTCGCGTTTCCTGCGGTTTGTGAGTTTCCGGTGGCCCATTAGGGGGAATAGGAAAAAGGATAGGAAGCATAACTTTTGGTTGTGCGGATGTCAATGGGCGTCGGAAGACACCGTAAGACTCCGACTGCTCGGTTGCCTCCTTGTGACATAAAAAATAAAATAATAATAATAATAATCGTTTACATTTGATAATGACACCATTTATTAGATGTTTACATAGAACATAGATCTTTTTTCCTTACTTTTTACATTATGAAGGCCTAAGTTCAATTTAGAAAGTATTTAAACCTTCGCAGAGTTAGGTTTTTTTGTTGCAATTTTATCTCTAGGTACCACGAATTTTATTTTGAATGATAAATCATTTTACGATTTTTATCTAAATATTTTAATAGTACCTATTTGAAATTTGTGTCAAAAGTTAATTTGAATGGATAGAATCAATAGTGGACGTGCCCCAAGTAGGTATTTGTTTACATTGACCACTTCCAAGTACTCGGCTAAACCAGCCTCGCTACTACAATGAATAATGTAAACGGTACGGGGGATATGACGATGAAGCCTTTTAATTCTTAAGTTAAACAAGTGCTGGACGAAACAGTGGATCTACCCTTGACAGTGTACATTACACTATAATAGATAATACGAATGGCGATGGGGTGATCCGTAATTCTGTAATAGTATTTCGAGGAGTGTACATTGATCGACGTACGGATTACAGAAGGGAGTTTAAAGCTCGAATTAGGGTATAGAACAAAAGATCGAAAGCCAAATAAGTGTACACTATACTTTCGAAATATTAAATCTAATATTGTACTAGCAGCGCCATAAGTTATGGCCTATATGATATTCTGACGTATACGCTATATTATTGTAAAGTTTCATCAAAATCCATTCAGTAGTTTTTGCGTGAAAGAGCAACAAACATACATTTTTACAAGCTCACGCGTTTATAATATTAGTATGATTAACATGATAATAATGACATAATATTGTGTCCGGATATGTGTCAACGGAAAGTCCAAAAGAAAATGACCTGATATTGGAAATATAATCTTTTAGGAAGTATAATTTGATAGCACAACTGACTAGTTTCGATGTTGTTAACACGTTTAAGCTGCTCATTGAAAAGGTTTATTTTTTTATTTTTGCAAAAATGACTAAAGAAAATATTTTCTTTATACCTATGTTGAAGGCGAAGGTCTTACGATCGAAACAATCGGAAATGAACTGAAAAATATTGAGGAAGAACATACTTTTAAAAGATCGTTCACATTCCGCAAGGCCAAAATCGAAACTTATTCTTTATTCACCGAACTTGCCGAATTGTTTTGTTTACAGACAAAAGAGCGTACAGAATTTTGTCAGCTAAAATGTTTTATTGAAAATGACTCGTCAGCACGGAAACGACAACGCCTGTCAGCGCATATTTATTATTTATGTACAGCACTAGTTTCGTGGAAATCACCATCGTGCCGGCGTTGGCGCCAACAGGCGGCGCCGTAATCAACCATATGAGCTTTTTTGACAAGTATACTCAATTATGAACTTATTACTTGAATATGAATCACTAGCGACCCACTCTGGTGACATGGAAAACGCATATATTCGAAATATGACACAAAATTGCCAAAAAAAAGTTGTTATCAAATAATAACTTTTCTTTTGCGCCGGAAAATGTTCTTAGGCATCCCGCAGGGGATCAGATCATCTACCATAACAGAAGCTGAACTAATCTAAAGGTTAAAAAATTAACAAAATGGATCAATTTTTTTTTAATAATTTATTTATTAAACAATTAATATATTATGTAGGTAATGGAAACGGAAACATGAAACTAATTCTACGACCAATGCTATTGTTAACTTGTTTAACGGTGTGTATTCGTGTATTATTTTTGTTGTTTATTTCAAAGCATGTTCTTTTAAATCATTCTTTTTTTCCTTATATTTAATAATAGTTCGTATATATTTCCAATACACATATTCCGTCAACGTATCTATCGCCATGGTCATAGTTGTTACGTGTTATATTTAGGGTTCCGATTTGTCATAGCACCAAAACGGAAGTATGGACGAGGAAATCCCTCGAGTTTCACAACTATTCTATTGAATACTGTCTGAAATAATATTGATTACATTTTTTAGAATTAATCTTAACAGAATTTCGAAAATAAATTGGTTTGTCCGTATCCCATGCAAATTTTATTCGAATACTATTGTAACTATAAGGAAAGTTACCGAAAAAATCTTTTACAGCTTCCTCTATATGCATGAAAATAGGGTTCGGAAATAAATTGCAAATATTGTAAGAGGTATGCCTTGCTGCTTTAGCCGAATTAGGCCAGCACGACCCGGGACTCTAGACTACTGGACTCACATAATACCGGCGTCAGGTGACAGCTATGCTGTCGTGTTTCATGCGGTTTGTGAGTTTCCGGTGGCCCATTGGGGGGGATAGGGAAAAGGAGGGCAGCGCATTTGCATAGCTTTTTTTTGTGCGAATTTCTATGGGCGTCGGTAGTCACCATAAGCCCCCGACTGATCGGTTGCATAGGGGTAAGGTTGGGAATGTCTTAACGTTTAAAATTATATAGTCTGAGCGAATTATCTGGGTTATTGTTATTATTATAAAGATTCTTAGTAAATTAAATTATTACTTTCGGGAAAATGTTGAAGTTTGTGTTCTTTTATTTTAAAAAATATGGTTTCTAAGTATCTTTCTTTAAAGGGACTATATGCATGACACCGAGAGGACATATCTTCATAATCATCATATTACAGGGGAACTTTTTCCCAGGACGACGTTGACTAATATTATTAAGAGGCAAGATTCGTATCTTTGTATGTTAGGAATAAACTCAAAAACTACTGCACCGATTTCAAAAAATATTTTGCCATTAGATAACTACGTTAACACCGAGTGACATAGGCTATAAAAATAATCATCATCAATACGAATACGGCTGTACATTAACGCGGGTGAAGCTGCGGGCACAAGCTAGTTTACTTTATTCTGGTCTGTGTGCCAGTTCACCTATCCAACTAATATAACAAAGCACAATACGTTTTTGTATACGCCAAAGTCCATCTATTATACAATTACCTAAAAATAGCCATGAATTGATCTAATCCGCCGTAGTCTAAATTAATGGTTATTGTTTAATTTATTTGTGTCACTAATTCTCTTAGTCAAGCCTTTTGTTTTTGTAAAACTGTTAAAATTATTCTATACCCAGGGTCAGATTGTTCTTGGTACATAGGAAAAGGAGATGGGGACTAGTGGGCCAAAATGTAATAAGTTGTGATATGGTTTAAAGAATTCGTAATATTTTTTATTTAGAAATATTTTAAAAAATCAGCTCTATTCTGAATCTGAAAGCGGAAATAAAGGACCAAGATTTTTTTGTCAAATAAATTGGAAATTATCGCTTCATCTATAATCGATTACAGAATTTAAAAAGAAAAAGTTTGCACTAGTTAATTAACTCGATTTCGTATTGATTTAAAATAATTCATATTTTCATGCCATCTTTGACTGATATTGATACTAGCCTGCACATTTCCTAGATGAAATTTTTAACTGACTTCAACGAAAAGGAGGAGATTCTCAATTCGGTCGGTATTTATTTTTATGTATGTACACCGATTTCTCCGTCAATTGTGGACCGTTTTTTCAAAATTATATGTAAAAATAAATCTTAGAATGATATTGATTGCACATTGTGTGTAAAATCTGAATTATTTAATCTAATCGTTTTCTTCTTTCGATGTTGAAAACAAGGACCAGACACACTTCCAAGGGTAGTAGGGTAATGAACCATTCGATAATACTTATATGTATTGTCCCTCTTTTTTTTCTTTAACGCCGGGAAATGCTCTGAGGCATCCCGCCTGGGGAGTGGGTCTCCCCAGGTGGGAATATTGGACTCGCTGCGCCCGAAAGAAGGTAAGTGGACGCAGCTCTACCCACCAAAACCCGGCGAGTGCCACCAGTGCCGCCTTTGGTGAGGCGCCCCGGATCTGTTAAACTAACAGGGCACCTCGATGGCTAGTCAGTCCCGCAAGGGACCGACGCCACCTCCACAGAGGGGTTGTCCCGCACCACAGAACAACCCCTCCCAACGACGGACAGTACAATGACGGGAAACTCTCACAGGTTCCCGTCCTCGCCCATTCCCTCCTGCTCTTTTGTCCCCTCTCTTATAAGAGGGGTACAAAGCTAATTGCTTCGCCTAAAAACAATTAGCTTCGCCCAAGGTGCTGGGCTTACCATAGGCTTATAAGCCCCACCGCCACGTCAAGGCCTGAACCATAGTGGGGATTATATTGTCCCTCTACATAATGTAACAGCCAATTAAATTTTTCTCCTATTTTAGTATCATCATCATTATCATCTTTTTTATGTTTAAGAATAGTTTTCAAATATTGATTTTATTGTAGGAATATTCTTAGGAAAAAAGGAATCAATATTCATAATTTTAGTAGCCATTTTGTCGACTTCGGGTCTAGTTAATGGTCATAATTTACAGCGAATCGTATATAATATATTTGTGTTTAACAAATATAATCTGATTATGAAAAACATTTTTTTCTTAATATACCCAAAGTAAATGTTTTGAATTATCTGTCATAAGTTGGAACGAACGTACGACGCTGGTACAAAGCGATTAATCTGTCATTCTTTATATTAAACTCTTGATAAGGGTCAACAGATTTTATAATTATTAATTTAAAAGCTAACAATACGTCTCCGAAAATTGTAATTCAAAATACATCGCACTTCCAGGCTATATTTTAAGTTCAGTTAAAATACACTTGTGAGCGACGATGGTCTAGTGGATATGGACTCGGCCTCTTGTGTGAGATGTCCCTGTTCGATCCTGACCCCTGTTTTGCCTTTTTTACTTGAATGCTCACCGGTGAAGGAAACATGAGGAAACCTGCATGCCTGATGAGATTAAAAGTCTTTGCAGGTGGGTGAAGTTGACCAACCCGCATTGGGCTAGCGCATCGGTGAACTATGGCCCAACACCCCCCTCGCCTGATTTCGAGGAGACTCTTGTCCAGCAGTGGGACGTATAAAGATACATTCAATTAGTTTAACAAAAAAAATCATAAAATTTACTTAACGTTGTAATCGCCTAGTAGTTTACTGAACCTCAGTTGAATCAACCA
Source organism: Helleia helle (assembly GCA_963853865.1). NCBI lineage: Eukaryota > Metazoa > Arthropoda > Insecta > Lepidoptera > Lycaenidae > Helleia > Helleia helle. The sequence continues at coordinate 7,978,173 of OY971433.1, read as the reverse complement.
CCGTTTCCAAAGCGAGCAAAGAAGTGCCGACTACTAACAAATGAATGTCTTTGCTCTCCAGCAAGTAAAATCTGTTTCCGCAAAGTCAGATATTTTTCGCTCTCAAGTTGAACGTTATCACTTATCCTGATACATAATGATTTTCACTTGAATGACAGATCCGTCCCCCTTCGATGATAACTAGAAGTTTAAAGTTTTCTTATCACATCTTAAATTATATTAATTTGACTCGTATAAAATGGGAAAAGGAATAAATTTCACTAAAGTCTTATCCGCACTAAATATGTACACAAGTAGGCGAGACGTGCTTCTATAACATTCATCAAAAGATAATACTAAATTGACGTTACCACATAAATTGTATTAGATAGCGCTGTCTATAAAAAATAATAATTCCGTACGAGAACTCACGTATTCTTTAGATAGCATAACTATGAGATATTCCTAAGAAAATAAAAACGGCAAAATAATTCTGTGATGGTGTGGCACCTATCTTATATGCAGGAAATTTATTAATTTACCATAATAAAAGTCCTATTGATAAAAGTACTCCAATTATATCATATTTTTCCTGATGTGATATAGACTAAACTCTCGTCAGTAGAGTGTTGTTTCGTCGATTGAATCTTCATCTCTCTATCCTTAATTTTTCCGTCTTCACGTTATGTTAGTTATAAATGTGTTTTTTTATGTTAGTTAGATAGGCAAACTGGCAAACGTGCCACCTGATGGTAAGTGATCGACGTCGCCCATGAACATAAACTAGTTTACCTGGAACGAGCCCAGGCAACTCATCTATGTGTTGCCTATCCTGAGACATAAGATGTTAAGTCTCGGTGCCAGTAATTACACTGCCTGTCTTGCCCTTCTCTCCGAAACACAGCAAAGCTGTTTCACGGGAGAAACAAGCAAGATGATGGTACCCATGTAGCCGGGAACGCGGCACAGCGTTTCCCTCCCACCGGTTTGTTGTTGGTTGACGATTTGTATTTAGTTAATATTTAATGGGTCAAATATTAGAAGCGCTTATATATACGACATACATTTTTTTTATAGAGGGGGCTGACGGGCAGTCGTTTCACCTGGTGGTAAGTGATAAGCGACATCCATACACATCCGCTACATCATTAGCAGGTGTGTTCCCGGCCTTTTCTTGAAAGTTCTTAAGTCGTATCGGTTCAGAAATACCATAGGTAACATCTAGTTCCATATAATGGACGTACGAGGCAGAAAATGCCGTAAAAATCGAGTTGTTGTGGATTTCCAGACATCGAGATGGTATGATATATCTTTGACTTCATTTTCCCTGTATAGGACCATATTATACACCCAGCCAAGACTTGCTATAAGTTTTACGTAAGCAACTAATTAAGGTAAGCACGTCATTAAGACCTAGTCTATCAGCTATTGTCAATTGCCCACCATGGTTCAGACCTTGACGTAGCGGTGGGGCTCAGTAGCCTAGGGTGAGCCGCTGCACCTTAGGCGAAGAGACCCACTCCCCCGCGGTATGCCTCAGAGCATTTCTCGGCGTTAATGGAAAAAAATAGCTATTGTCCATTGATAGGATATGGGTATGCGGTGAACAACAGCATTTATATCTGTAACTCTGGCATGTTCCAAATATGTAACGAATAATTGATCATATTTTCAACCATAATTTTTAATGTGGCTTGATAAGTTGACCATGACATACACAGCATAGACGAGATTTTTTTGTCTGACCTGATAACATTAGGCTACAGTGTAGACCCGTTTAAAATGTCATTCATTACGTGGTGGTCGCTATTTATTAGAAATAAATGATAAGCATTGAAAGCCCAAATACAAGATAAATTGAGAAAAAAAATTGAAGCTGTATTTATATTATATATATATACATATATATTAATTCAGGGCGTTTTCATAATTTGCCTACGTCGCGTCGACTTTTAAAAGTACTGCCTAAATGTTACGGTTCAAGTGGAGCGAATGTTTAATTAGCAAGAATTTATTTTCTAACTTATTACTAATAGTACGAATTTATCTTTGGATAATAATAATAATATCTATAGACGCTTTTACACCACATCAATCTGGTCCCGTGGTAAGTTCTCGAAGAACTTGTGTTACGAGTCCCAGACAACGGAAATATATTTAATATTTTAATACTATACATATATTTAATATATAATACACATATTAATACACATCCATGACCCAGGAACACAGAAAGCTTTTCTGTTCCCTGGCGAGATTCGAACCCGCAACCTCCGGCTTGAGCGCCAACGCGCTAACCAAATTTTACCTTGGTTGTGCCTCAAGCACAGAGGTAGTCAGATTTAGTACCTAACTTGCTACTCGATGCCACGGTAAAAATCACATCAACCAAACGGGCGTTTTCTGAACGTGGTCTCTAATATAGAATCTATTGTATTGGCCTAGCGGTCATTTGCTTCTGGAGAACCTATTGTTCTAGTGGATGAGATTTATTTAAAGTTACTTTGACGGTTAGACAAGGGCTTTTTTTCATCATCTAGCGACATGCTATTTATTTGAAAATAATTCAAAGGTTTCAAATATTAAATATGTTTAATAATATTTAATTAGCATGAGGATATGATCGAAAAATCATATTGATCTTCTATACACAACATTATGTACGAATTCGTTATTTCACGGTTATTAATTTCTTAGTAACATATCAAACATATAATCGAATATATCGCTAAAATAACTAATACCATTTCATTAAGGTTTGCTCATAAAAATAGTTTTAACACCGCTCATTGGCTAATAATCAATTCAAAGAATTGGAAAATAACTCGAGGATAATACATTTGAAACTAACGCACAGGCAAAGATCAAAATACCGATGAAAGGTTTAAATAAAGTTGACCTTATACCTGCCTTGATATTTCGGATAACGAAAAGTTCAAGTTCTGAACATGTGTTGCTATGTTATAAACAAACGTACACAGCAAATATCCAAAATAAAGGACTGCTAGCGTTGTTTACTCTTAATGATAAATTGCATACGACAAAATTAATATGTATGAGCATTACACAGTACCTACATTACAAATTTATTTTTTCGTCATGGTTAGGCGTTTGATACTAAAAGCAAATTTCTCTATCAAACGCCTCAATTCATATTGAATATTATGGTTTCTATTTTAAATGTATTTGAATAAAGAATTTATTTTACCTATCCGCACACATTTTTTTGATATTACACCACTGTATAAAAGTAATAAAAAAAAAAAAAACAATTTTAAATGATAAAAAAAATCTAGTTATCTACAGACTCACCTAAAACAATCAAGATATGAAAGTCAATGCAAACACAATGCATGATCTGCAAATTTGTGAAAACAACTGTTAATACACACGTAATTTCAGTTTTTTCCTGTTATTAGTTACTTCCAAATTTCCGATAAACAGAAAGCTTTTTCTTCGAATCGCGAAGTCAAAGTTGATGTTCGCAATAATTCTTGAGGTTAAATCTGACTAATATTTATATTTCTCATGCGTGATCTTTGGATATATCGTTGTTGTTATTTCAATTTTTATGTGATTTTCGACTGGCTTATAGGTAGGTATATTTTACCTTCAATGCGATCGGCAACAAATTATTATATTAACTCATTCATTCACGTTTCAAAAATGGCAAAAAGTACAAGACAGATATTGTAAAGTTGTTATTTAGCCTCATTATTAATAAATCTTGAAATCAGTCTTCATTATTGTGGAAAAATATGAATCGGGATTCGTACAAAATATTATGGCGAATATCCATTAAATAATTATAATACAGTAGAACCTCTATAAGTCGAATTTCAAGGGAGACGCCAAAAAAATCGAGTTATAGAGTTTTCGACTTATAGAGGATTTCGACTTAGGCGGATTTTGATTCTACTTAAAGAGGTTAAGATTCATTACGTTTACGTTTCTCAGCACTCATGTTTCAACAATTTTATTTGGAAACTGTTACAAATTGATGTGTATTGCAGTAGAACTAAACTACTTCTGACAATATTTCACTCGACAACAAATGAATTGCTTCACTAAAGTTTAAATAAAATCAAAAATAATAAAATTAAACACCTGACACCAAGCAAGCAAACACGTGTTAATGTGTGTCATAAATTCATGGTAATACTATTCATATACTCCTTTATTGCTTTCTTTAAAAACAATCGTGTACTTACACTGTCGGCAAATTCTTAAAGTCGGTAACTTAGTTTTGTCCGAACTATAGAGGTAATAAATCTCAAATAATCGAGTTGTAGAGGTTGTAAAATAAAACATTGCTTTGTTCGAGATACAGAGGTAAAATTTGATTTTTCGAGTTATAGAGGGAAAGTATGTACCAAAATAGCTTGGAGGGGCTCATTGATTATTTCGACTAATAGAGGGTTGAGATTTCGAGTAATGGAGGTTTTGGTGTTTGAAGGGAAGGGAACCAAACATTTTTTCGAGATATGGAGGTTTTCGACTTATCGAGGTTCGACTTAACGAGGTTCTACTGTATATAGAAGTGTCTTCTAATTAAAAAAAATTGGCACTTGGGTCTGTCATTGCTAAAAGTAGATATGTAGGTACTCAAAAACAGTGTCAAGCACTATTCATTACTAATTTTTTATCAACGGTTACTATCATTTCCCCTCATCATCACAACTGTGATAATAATTCCTTTCCTTCCACTATCTTGACTCGTTACTATAAAATGAACACCGTTTAGGAAAGGTTCATTTTTCATTCTAATGCACATAGCATTAGAATGAAAAATGAACCTTTCCTTAACGCTGACCTAAACGAAGGTTGATAAGGTGTCGTGGATAATTAATACCTGATTTGTCTGTGCCAGATACGAGATGCGCATCGCAAATTGCAACGGCGCCAAACCTAACTGTTGATTGGCATTAGCGCATAAGCACTAAGTTAAGCGATCTATTCAGCAATTCCAATATTAAATTTTATGTTTTATAAAGTTTCTCCCATATAAAGTTACTAGCAACTTTAGGTGGTAATGATCAATGTTAAATATATTCGAAAGGATAAAAATACTACAATTACAAAGCAATTAAGATAATTAAGAGAGAAGAGAAGAACTTGTCGTTTTTATGCTAATTTAAACTAACCACCACGAAGTGAGTACAGATTTTTAAGTAAATATATCTTTATTACTTGCTTTTATAACCTTTGTTAAATAACTGTTCGATGTAACAACAACTGAAATATTCGTTTTAAAATTAATGAATAAGAACTTGTTGTGAATATAGATGGTTCCTAAAATCAAGTGACAATAAGCGGCGTACGAAGCAAGTGAATGTTTTACTAATTTTACATTACATTATTTACGTAACCCATCTATCTAATTCTCCGATAGTTGTCGCATATTTAATGTTAGGCATTAAAAAGAGACTGTGACATAACATTATTTTTTCATGTATTAGTAATATTATTATTTGTTGTAATTTTCTTTGTTTTTATGTACGGTAAGAATTATATGACAAAATAAAAGGCCTTAGATGTATATAGTGTCTATTATATACATCTAAGGCTTTTATTTATACTATTGTTACGTAAGTCGCTCAAGATTAAGTTTGATGAAAAATTATGTGTCGATTCAAAGAGATGGAGTAGTGCAGTGGCGGGGAGGAAGCGGGTGCGGGCCGCGCTTATGCGCGTGCGACTCTCACCGGCTTATCTCTCGCGACCTCCGCCGCGCCCGGACGCGTACGTACACGGTCCGCTTCGCTCGAACTCGCGCCGCGTTCGCGATATGTCGCCGTATCAACGGCCTATTCATGTGTTAGAATATCAATATATTCTATATTGTATAAAAAGTCTACGACTAAATTGTTTATTTTAAATCAAAGTGCTCGTAATAAACATTTTATTAGACTGAGTGTTCACGAAAATTTTGACTTTGAAATACGACTTGACGATGGTGTCAGAAGGGGCCTTGCCCGTGGTATGGTGTATGCGCGATAACCAACTAGTGCCTCATCAAGTGTCAGGAGTTAAATTACAAGGTGCTGTCACTGGGGCACATATTGCTGCTGTTACAGATTTTTTACGGATGGTTTCTGGGACACCACTTATTTTGCCTCATATGGGCGTTTCTGAAAACTTTGAAAATGATACTAACAAAGAAAGAGAGAACACGACTAGACGTCGTAAAATGTCTATGCAGCTTGAAGTTCCTTGTGTATTTTTGTCAGAAAGCGTATTGCAAAAGGTTAAGAGCCGAAATAATTCTTTAGAAGATAGTGTTATATTTGAAAACTCTGTGTCGACACATAAAGTTAAGTATCCCGAAATAGATAAACCATCACATAGTAATAATATTATATGCTCTAGTATAGAAGACAAACAATTGTCTGAAAAAGTATGTCCGCAAAGGATTAGGATTATTGATTTAGATAAATTAGATTCTGAAACGATAAAAATTGACAAAGAACCAATGCAACGAATAACTAGGATAATCGAATTTGAAAATAACGATGGCTTTTCATCGGTCACCTCTGTGAGAGAAGAAGATACCAAAGTGCCACAAAAAATCACTAGGATTATAGACCTTAACGATCATTCCCCAATTTCGACTATTGTAGAAACAAATAGCGATCTCGATAACGAAAGCTTAAAGAAAAGATTTAGAGTCGAACCCGTTAAAGAAGAAAGTTTTCCGAGTATGGCTAAGATCATAGAAATGGAAAATGAGAAATCAAACGAAAGGAAGATATCTCTAACGAATGAACGAGAAATTAGTTCCATTATTGGCAATAGTGAAGATATAACCGTAAAACCTAAGCCAATTCAAAGAAGTAGGCTTAGTCTCGACTCTTCCTGCTCCGAAAACTCTTATGCTAATGTTGAAACAATAAGAAGTTTACAGGACTTACAAAAGTGTGAAAACGATTTTACAAACGGTCTCGAGTCTTTGTCAAACTGTAAGCCAATAATTAAATCTCGCTTCCGGAGAAAAAAAAACTCCGTTTGTTCTATCGGTTCTTCTGACTGCGACGACGAGGTAGATGTAATTTTTAAATCTAAACCTAAATCTAGTCAATGGGTAAGCTTAGATTGGATACCACCACCGCCTAAGGAAGAACCAGTTATAGGACAGACATGCTACAAAAATGATTTTATATCAAAATGGCTGGCGGAACAAAATTCTCAGGAATCATGTATTCTCTCTGATGAGAGAAGGAGAAGAAGTCTTCCCCCGAAATCGAATGAAATTTATTTACAAACTATGAGAAGGTTTAGTGACAGCTTGCAAATATGTAAGGAAGATGCCGCTAGTGATTCTCCAGCGACTGTAAAATGGAAATGGCAAGATATGGTTAAGAGACATTTACAATTATTAAAAAGCGACAAAGGATTTCGACGTCACAGAGGCAGTTGGATGCGAACAGCACGTCGTTTGTCCGGACCAAACGCGAATTGTAATTTGGAGTCAGCACCCTTAGATAACTACATGAAGCTGAATTCTATGCCGTAAGTCAACTATACCTTATTAATTTATAATTTAGAGAATAAATTGATACTTTTTATGCTTGTCTATGCAGTGGGTCGCATCGGTCTACTTAATCTTAACTCGCTGAACAGGTTGGCCATACGTTAGCTTACAAACTGGTTACAAAATTTGGCCTGCAGCGTATCAAGTTTTCGTGATAATCATTTCTAATGTTAAGTTAGATGTTATTCTGTTAATATACGCAATAAAAAATACTAAATTATGTAAGGTATGTTTTATGTTCACTAACTTTCTTAAGTCAAGTTAGATTTGGACAGAATTGACTGTGACTAAATTTAGTGTAGCTTCTTTATGACAAAATGGGAACTCAAATGTTCGTGTTACGAGAGCGTTCCCCAGGCACGCGCTTCCGCAAGGCCGTTCGATTAGAATGCAGGGTGCTCGCGTCCAAGGCTATGTTACGCGGTCGGTCGCTGCACCAACACCCATCTTCCTGTAGGCAGTTTGGCGATTGGAAATCCATTCAGGAAGTCAAACATGAAGGTGATACGAAACTGTACCTACACAAATCGGAAGCGGTGTGTTGAATTTTCGGCGCATCTTTTGTTCTTCGTTCTTGTTTACTTCCTCAATTGTTTGTATTATTTGGTGTTTATAAATATTTAGTAAGGTTTTAACTTGCATTGTAAAACGACCCAACGGCAAGGGTACGTGGGAAGTGGCGGCTTGTTACGCGGATGTGCTGGTGTCGATTTCGCTTAGTAACCTTGGTGGTTATTGATGTTTCACAATCAATAACAATGCAGATGGATAATGACATATACGTACATACTAGCTGATGCCCGCGGCTTCCCCCGCATTAACTTAGATCTATATTTTATATGCAAACTAATGATGATTCTTTTCATAGCATATAATACTCAGTGATCATCAGTATAGTGTTACGTGCAATATACTTTTAAAAAAGAATTTTAAATCTTTAAAATATATTTTTTTAAATCGGATGAGTGGTTTCGAAGATTACCTCCTACATTGAAACATGTAAATATCTATTATATGAGTATAGATAGATCAGCGTTTCCCGAACTCTGTTCTACTATGGCCCGATAAATTCCGTACAATCCCCTTCGTGACTCACTCAAGTTTTTAAACCTCCTGAAATATTAGGTAAAATAAGCAGATTTATTGCAAATGAATTATGCTTATGTTAGTATTACAATAATTAGTGAGAAATATAAAACTGCTTATTTTTGACTGTTTTGTCTCATCAGTCAAACTCCTAATATTTGTTTAAAACAAGGAGGCAATGGTGCGACCCGGTCTTTTTTTATCATGGCCCGGTACCGGGTCACGGCCCAACAAACGGGAAAAGCTGGTATAGATAATTATTAGATTACCGACTGTAGTATGCACAGATTCCAAGTTTACATACCTTAAAAAAATTATGCACTTGCATTTCTGGGTCATTGCAATCAATTACTTATAATATATTTACTGAAAATCTCTTATAAAGTATTTAAATTAAATTCTTGTAAAAGATGATTACATGACAATACAAAATTCTGAAACAGTGATTTTCTTAACACTTTTCTTTATTTTATATTACTCCTATTCACTTACAATTATAATGTTCCATATATTATATATAACTATTCCGTTAAACTAACTGTAATTTGTAAGGAACATGCCTGATATATTTTTATTACAATGTTTGGTAGATCTATAAACTGGTAATTTTTCCTGAAAGTCTAGAATTCAAAGGTGGCCTTCATGACAGGACTTTTTGTCTGTCATTTGTGTTGCGGCCTATGTGACTCAACTAACTTAAAAACGCCCGTGAAAAATCACGTTTATTTTTACGCCATCAGAGTATGCGTTGACGTATTCAGCCTGCGTGTCTGATGACTATCAAAGCTGACCATCATCAGGGTGCGGCTGACCTGGGTGTTAATGGCTTTAGGATTCATTGGGCTCTTCACCTCCACTTCATTAATTTATATTGAAGGTATTTATGTTGATGGCAAAGGTTTATGTGAAGGTTGGGTCAGGGATTTTTTTATTACAAATTTATTATATTACTATCTTTAGCCCGCTGCTTCGCACGCGTTAATGTGTATAAAGAAATTCACAGTTCAACGATTGTTGCAAAAAATGCATTTATATGAAAAATTTATAAAGCGCCTTATTATTTAACAAATTAAAAAAATATTGTGTACGGCTGGTTCCAAAGTGGCGCTGCTGGACCGCTGCGTTTCAATTTCAAACGCGCGCTGTTCAACAGCGTCGGCGATTACCAGCCAATACTGTAATCAATACCACAAATCACAAAATAGAAATGAACAGAAGAGGACAATCACATGAATGTACCACTTTTCAGACGCGTTAGTTAGATGTAATAAAGAATACGTATATTACACAATAAATTATGATTCATAACTATGATTATCAGTCCGTTCATTGTTTAAGATGTTTCAATGATATCCGTCATTAGCTGAATCCATAACTACTAGCGTTTAACCGAAAAGGTTACAGTAATTATTACTCCCTTGCCTAGTAAAAAATAAGCTTATGTGAAAGGCATTAGTTAAACATGTACTTATTCTTTATTGACTATATAAAATTCCTATTGGCATCTAATAACCAGTGCCGATTGCATATGACTACCCAAAAGTCGCTATTTATTTTTCGTTACCCTAATAACAGCTGATGATGATACATCACCGTCACTTTTTGTTCGTTTGTTGGGTTCAAAAAAACATTGCACTCGACGATTATCAACATAGCTATTGTACTAAATGCATAAGCAGCGTTAAGCATACACATTCACATCGAAATATTTACCTTGTATTGCAAACGCTATGATTTTTCTGAGAAAGGACTTTTTAAAAGTCGTTTAACGTATATTGTGGTATATTTAAAGATTGTCTTTTCGATGAAAAATATACGGATGGTAGATCCGTATATTTTTCCTGTACATATGAAATTCTGTACTTTTGTATACCTAGTTTTGTACGGCTATAGATGTACACTTTTTTTTTCTTTAACACCGGGAAATGCTCTGAGGCATCATGCGGAGGAGTGGGTCTCCCCACGCGGGTATGTGGGACTCGCTGCGCCCGAAAGCTGGTAAGTGGGCGCAGCTCTACCCACTAAAACCCGGCGAGTGCCACCAATGCCTCCTTTAGTGAGGTGCCCCGGATCAAATAAACAAACAGGGCACCTCGACGGCTAGTCAATCCCGCAGGGGACTGACGCCACCTCCACAGAGTGGTTGTCCCGCACCACAGAACAACCCCTCCCAACGTCGGGACAATACAATGGGGCTAGGTTCCCATCCTCGCCCCTTGCCCCCTGCTCTTTTGTCCCCTCTTCATATAAGAGGGATACAAAGAGCCCCCTCGGCTCAATTAGCTTCACCCAAGGTGCTGGGCTCACCCTAGGCTACTGAGCCCCACCGCCACGTCAAGACCTGAACCATGGTGGGGAGATGTACACTATAGATTTATTTAATTATATAAATAAATCCACGAAATCTTCCTTTAACAGCCATTGCATACTTAATTATAATTTGGAAATTTGAGAAAACCGAGTCGGTAAAATCAAGTAATACATTCTAGCTATAAAGAAAAAAACCTATCTATTTGTTGTCTTTATTAACACAATCTTATCAATTTTACCTCGGTACTGATTTTAATCGAATTGATTTCGATGATATCGTGACGTAAACGCCGAATACAATAGTCGACTTCTAGGATCGTGTTTGACGCCTGCATCGTTATAACACAAGTTTAATATCGTTATAATGTATTATTTGTGCTGTGTATAAATAATCCTGTGATTTGCTGTGGTAGTTGGTTATTATGATTAAAAGTGTGGTACAGTTTCGTAATGCGATGACTACAAATGCTATTTGTACTACAAATCATGCAATCGAACTTAGTATTCGAAGCTGAAAGAAAACGCTCTGTGAATAAAAAGTAAATATACTTCAACGTTCTACACAATTATACCATATAATAATCGGGTAAAAGTAAACGTAGCATTATATTTCTATTAATTATTATTACTTGATCCTTGTGTGTTCTATTTTGTGGAAGGTTCTATTCAGAATTAGGTTGTAGGACTCGTCTCGTGTCACCTAAGACTGGATGGTGGAATTTATCGCTTTAACCCTTTTATCGTCATATGTTCATCAACTAATTATTTATTCTGTTTTGATAAACAACCATCATAACTAAATAGTTGTTAGTCAAAGTAGAATAATTAGTCCAAACTAACCTAAAATTCTGACATTAATAATACAGGTTTTCTTTGCATTTTTCTGCAATGCAAATATTGACATAGTCGAGTAGGACGCGAGATTTGAAAAAAAATTGTCACCTACATGTCGAAATCAAATTCCTAGTTTTTGGTTCAAAGTAGTTTTTTTGATAAGGTTATAAGTAATTGGTTACATTTAATATGAAAATTATTATGATAGTACATTTAGTGCGCGTCTTATTGTTTCAAGTCGCACGTGTTAGTGAACGGTTTGCTCTTATCACGGCCCGAAGAGATTCTCGAAGAACAATACAACAGGTTTTATGATTTGTTTTTGCTCTTTACTCTGCTCGCCAATTGCACGCAATGAACTTGGATTGTTTAACGTGAATATTTCCATGATGTATGAAATACTTCATGAAGTCTTTAAAGACTTAAGTGTTCACCTATTTTTTCTTAGACTTTTCTATTTGTTTTTACTACTAATCAGGAAGATAATTCAAAACGTATCCAATTTTTGCGATGAATTTCTGTAAATCAAAATTTTGATCCGGTTCTATAATAAGACTTACTAGATTTTAGTCAAAGCCACCCATAGTGTAATAAATAACAATGGACTACCCAAAAGGGATTTGGCTTCAAAATGTTCGCCAATTTCGCAATGACTATTCCCAATTGTCATCTTCCGCTAAAATGACACACCAGATCATGCTTATGGATGGCGGAGTAACAGTTTTCAGCTCTAAATCATCACACCCTTTGCCGATTAACAAACGCCAATAAGATTTTACGACTCATTGTCAAGTTCGTTATACGTTTTTGGCGCGCTAACGTGTTGCTAAATTATCATTTTGTCATCCTGTTATGTTCCCTGTCCATATAAGATGTGTTTATATTGCCTATATTGATTTATTGCGGTGGAATTGTTTGTTGTTGCGAATGTGACGAACGTTGAAGTGACAAGATTTGCAGAAAAGGATTTGTAGGGCGATGATTCTGGAATGTATGGAAATATTAGGAAAGCGTGTGTGAAAAATCTTAACATGTTCCTTAGACATGGTACTACAGATACTTATGCAACAAAATAAAAATGTTGTATTCATTGTTAACATTTTTCATGTTTGCGCTCTTAAAGGCGGCTTCCTCATGGTGTTTACCATGAGGAAGCCGTATATGAAATTGTGATTCAGTGGATGTTATTTGAAAACGAATTTCCACACATCTGAATACTTGTATTCTCTTCTGAGCTGATTTAAAATGCTCAATTATGTCTATTTTTGAAATACTATAATTTATACAATTCCCAAAATATGTTGTTGACTATTTGTCTACTTCCAAATCGCAAAAAAAATAGGCATAATTTTGACACGCAGGTGATTGAAAGACTAAAGTAAAATTACCTACTTTTTACACTAGCAAATGTTTCCTTTCCTAGGGTAATGAAAAAAATAAGTATTGTTGAATATAAAGGACAAGTTGCTTACAAGATTATTATGGTACTTAAATTCTCTTCAACATCCCGTGGAAATTATACTTACAGTTATATAAGTATTTGTAAGCCTATACATGTTCCATGATAAATCTTATAACATTTATTAATCCTCAATGAGATTCTGCATGACGCTTGCATATTGAGCAGTCAATCTGTCATGATATGAATGGGTTATCCTTATCTGTCAGTTCTGAATAAGTAACGGGGAGACCTATATAACATGGCAAAAATACCGTTTATTTTATTATGTTTAATGGGGTTTTTAGTCCAAGACTACTGAAGCCTTGCAATGGTGACAAACGCAATTTATTTGTACAATTTGGCGTCACCGACCAAAGTAACACTGTGAATAATGTTTCATAATTCTAAAATATCCTTATGAATGAGATATGGGTCATATGAAATTTATTATGTGGCATTATAATCAGTGAAGGCCTTCGGATTGTCACCATCGTTAATATTATGAATGCGATTTTTTTGGTCCGACGAAAGTGATGTTCGATTTTTTGCGTATCGGTTCGGATCGGTTATCAGTTCAGATTGATGATCGAGATCTACAATATTTGCCTACATATTAAAACTAAATCCAAAATTATAATTACTAAAATTAGTAACACTGTAGTCTGTATTGTTATGGGGTATGAAGCAAAATTATGCATTTATTTGTTGTTAGTTTCACTTGAAACGATTATTACATGTGTGTGTAGGGAAATCTTTAGAAAACAGTTACTATTTGTACATATTTTAAGAAATTCCATCGGTAGGAAATGTTTTAAAATAAAGTGAAAAGGAAAAATTAAAACAAATTTTTATCCTAACCTGTAAAACAGAGATTCAGATGGACTTATGGGTTTTGATTGGTAATAAAAAAATAATTGGTTTGTTATTGTTTCTATTTTTATTTTACAATAGCTTATTTGGTATTTTTATTACAATATTTACCGGTTCGGTTTCGACAAGTCTAATGCGCTGTGAAAACTATTTATATCGATATGGATATTTAAAAAGAAAGAAATAAAAATATTTTATTGTTCACAACAAAAATCAAAACATTATCACAAAGTAGTTTCATAAAGGTACATATTAATATTGTGAATAATAAAGGTAACCGGCATGACTCTTCATTGACCGTTTTTTGTTTTGCGGAGCTCGATATTTCAGCAGTTTACGAGTGTCGTGTTCCCGCGTCTTGTACAACCATGTTAATTTTAAAAACACTTTCATCCGTTACTGTTACCAGTTTATCTCGTCTTTTGTCACGATGTTGTAGGTAATGTTATATATAGGCTCTAAAAGGGTCTCTTTGTTATACCCGTTATAGTCAACCGCCGAATACTTCGAACACGAATCTCCATCTAGTTATCGGTCCAGGTTTAATTTTAGACTGGACATTTAAAATTATACTAAGTGTTAGTAATATATTTTTTTAAGGAATTAATCTAAATTTCACCGGAATCCATTGAATTACTTTTGTGTCATTCGAATAACAAACCTTCCATTTAGTACCACCACACACATTCTTTGGGAAATTAAAATATGTAGCTTAATTAGAAAAATAAATTGCTTTAACGGAAAATTTAACTTGCTGAAAAGAAAAGCAACATCAAAAATAATTCGCCGCACCTGTAGGATTCATGAAAGTCCTTTTTTGAAATACTAACACAAAGACTTGATCGATACTTCATTTACCGGGAAAGTGGGCGAAGATACAGCAAATTAATAGGCCAATTATAATTATAATGGATTGCCGCGTTGAGTCGTGAGACATATTATATCGAATAGTTTGTAGTACACAATTTGCACGCACATACAATTGCAGATAATGAATTCCACGTGTACCTGCATGGGGGCTCCGGCGATTATTGTCTTATATAAGCAAAGCACGAGGGTAAAATGCGTGATGGACGCACAAAGTATATAATAATATGTTTTTATCTTCGTGTCAACTTATTTTTACTGACCGGGCTTGCAAAGAATGATTTTTGAGGTGAGACTCGGTGATAACGCGGCATAATACGTGTGATTTTGTTTTAACCGGACCAGTATTTTTATATTACCTCCTACACACAAACTCACAAACATCCCTCATAATAATAATACAGATTGGGTCAAAATTCGATTTCGTTGCTTTTGTCGTTTAATGATTTCGAAGTTTAAAGTTTAATGAATTTGGAGTTTAAGGATCTTTTGCTGTCTTCTATGAAGTAGTAAAAAATGTGCTATTTGAAATTCTCGTTCAACAGCGGATGAACAATATCGGCATTATTGTCATCATCATAATAATTATCATCATTGTTTTCATCATAATCATTATTATAATCATGATCAATATTATCATCATTATGCCTCTGTCCTCTACTGGACACAGGCCTTACTCAATGAACTGCAAAAATAAATAATATTTGCGATTCGAAGGTGATGTGGTGATTATAATTTTAATGCGATAACTATTAGTATTCATTGTGCCGACGAGAATATGAGTAAGTATCCATCGATGACGTCACGAGATACTATTATTGTACGACGCATAGACGGGAAGACGATAGTTGTATCCTTTTTTGTGTGCGATATTTAACATTACGGTCAAATTTGGTTAACAACGTTGTGTTCAACAACAAATGGCTGCTCGAATCCTCATTTTAGGCTAAATTGGATTTCTGCGCAACCATTGCAGCTGCAGCATTTCAATTTGAGTACTAACGCAAAAAAATAAGAAATATTAAGTCAAGATTTACTCGCAGCCAAACTTTTCATATAACACTCATCTTTAACAATTTGTATATTTGCATATTTTCATCAATGCTTAACTTTTGCCTATTTTGTGAATATCATTTTGTCCATCCTGTGTGATATTCTACTTAAATTGAATAATATAAAATAATTTAAGAATTTTACTTTCGTGCACACGACAAAATTGTGCCAAACCACACTTATCTAAATTTTGAACTATCAATAGAATCAATATTTGCACATTGCTATTTGAACTTTCGAATGTGTCCAATTGAAACATGTAAAATCAATATAGCGGATGGAGCCTGACTAAATAACCTATAAAATTTAGAAACTTGTTAGGATATGCTACTTACGTGATGTTGCTACGTGGTCTCCTAAGAAATACGGTCCTTTCTGGTTCTAAGATCTCTCGTCGCTGACACCTCTTGCGGACCCTAGTTTTATTTAAATGTCTTAACGTCTTTCTCTCTTATTGTTTTCTAATGATGAAGAGAATTTAACTCATTATAATGAAACTAATTTAATAATGGTTCCTGTAGAGTATCCAAAAATCCGTAAAAGTTTTATTATAATGTGTGTCTTTCGTGCAAGAAGCGGGTACTGCGTAACTTACGACGCTTTTTCAAAGCCTTTTCTTTATATTTTCTAATATTTACGCGAATTTAACTTATCATAATGAAACCAACATCCCTATCTACTACCCAAAAGAAGTTGTTTGATTATAATAAGCTTTTATTATCTTGAGTCGTTACCATGTCTGAAAAACTTGACGATTTGAATCTACTTGTTATCATGTCGATTTCCAAGTAGAATGATAGAGATAACAGTGTCAAAATTTGACATCGTTGGGCGGATGTGTAACTAGAGGCAAGAAATGGAATTATTCTGCAGCTAGAATTAAGTCGTTTCAATTTTGTGCACATTTAATGAACTCTCATTTAATTTCAGTGCTTTGCGACTAAAAGGGTATTTTCTTACTAAATAAAACTAATATAATAACATTTTCTCATGTAACCGTACCCGGTACAAGCCTGAGGTTTTTATAGCGTCGTACTTTACGTACACTGTTAAGTTTTGAATATAGGTCGCCTCGTCTGAAAGAGACCTAGTTCTGAAAGAACTAGCGAACTTTGCAACTACCATAATTTTGCTTGCATAGCAACTAAAAATAATTTGCTTGCATCATAGGATGTGGATACTTCTAATATATATGGTAACCTATCGTTTGTTAAGAGGTAGTGCCATGCTGCTTAGCAGCCGAATTGGGCCGACACGACCGGGGTGGTACCTCTCGCTCACATAACACCGGCGTCAAGTGACAACTATGCTGTCGCGTTTCGTGCGGTTTGTGAGTTTCCGGTGGCCCACTGGCGGGGTGGGGGGGGTTAGGGAAAAGGAGGGCAACGCATCTGCATAATCTTTGGTTGTGCGGATGTGTTTGGGCGTCGGTAGTCGCCAAACGGCTTCGACTGCTCATTGCCCTATGCCAAAAAAAAAAAAAACATGAGCGTGGGCTTTTGAACTGCATATTCCTGTATAAGAGACCCATCTTCCTGCTACTGGAGCAACTTGATCTGACCGATTACAGATTTCATCTATTCAAGGCGTCTAATCTATACTAATATTATAAAGCTGAAGAGTTTTTTTGTTTCTTTGAACGCGCTAATCTCAGGAACTACTGGTCCGATTTGAAAAATTCTTTCAGTGTTAGACAGCCCATTTATCGAGGAAGGCTATAGGCTATATAACATCACGCTGTGACATATATCAGTTGAGTAACGCGGGCGAAGCTGCAGGCAACAGCTAGTTTAAAAATAAAAGCATTACTTGGACTGTATACCATTGTGTTGAGATTCAAAACCGCTACCCTTCGAACTTTTGCTTTGTATTTAAAACGGGATATACCATGTTTCACGAGAGCCTCGTGAACAAGTCGTTCGTAGAAAATCGAAAATCGTAATATCGAGCTCCGAAAAACAAAAGTGAAAAACATGGGAAATGACCGTTACCATGGTTTTTAAAGCTTTGTTACTTACTTGACCACTACGCCAAAGATGTTAACTTAATCGTTATTGATTAAAAAGTATGAATTTTAATAGATGCTCAGATTTAAAATCTTAAATAATCAAGAAACGAATCGATGAAGAAACTTTTAATAATAGGTTAAGCGCATATCTGATAATTACGAGTAAAACTAATTTATATTACGTTCAGAATTTAGAAAGTCAAGCTTAATATATTTTGATAAAGAGAAATTAAAAGATCTAATGCCTTAAATCGAAACTATCTATTAAGATGTTAAATATGAGTAACAAGTACTATTAATTGTTGTGAATGTGAAAGTTCTTGTCAGAACCGATGTAGCGCACAAGGACATTAGCATTATTCTGTCTATATTATTTAGAGTTTATAAATCGACAGATGATCTTGGTGGTCAACGTCGCCCATGAACGTTTCACCTGGGACTAGCTCAAGCGACCCCTTGGACCCAGAGAGACATGGTCACGCAGATGGATGATGGTTTCGGTTGCAGTGCCTGTCGAGCCTTTTTTTCTAAAATTCAATTTTTTTTTAGAAAATTGTAAATTGTTTCGATGATGGTTGGGCCCGTTTATTAACGGGCCCAACCATCATCGAAACAATTTAATTTTCATAACAATTTCAAACATTTTTGTACAAAAAAAATGTAGAAACTTGATAGATTTCTCTCGCACTGCAGGCCAAGGCTGTTAAGTCATTTTCTTGATTTAATCACACACGGGTTCAACAACCTGTTTATGGTCTAAGTACAAAAATAGATTGAACCTAGTCCAGCCGATCGGGACAAGTTTTATGAAGAATCTGATGACTCAACGATGAGATGGACTTTCAACGATTTTATCATACTTTAATATCGAACTCAGTTTCTCTACGTGACCTTGTGATGGTTTTCAATTATTTTCTCTAATTGCGTATAAACTTTATCTTCGCCTCGGATAAAACGTGTTTTAGAAATGTCGATTTTGGTCGTTATGTATTCTGGGTTAGGTTTATTAAAAAATATTCTGATATTTTTTGGACAATGTTGGTGCATTTCATCAGTAGAGAAGTATTTAATAGTTGTTCGAGTATATGAAGAATGTTAAATCTAATTAATAAATAAAGTGTAGTTAATACTTTACATAGTGAAATAGATTACTTTTAAAAGTTAAAAACTGCTACCACATTACTAACAACACAAACAACCTAACAATAGTAAAATGGTTTTACACACAACTGTTCATAATTTTTTGTTTCCTAACACATAAAAATTGCATACTTAAACTTATATCATGGAACTTTTGTACTCGACGAAAAAGTATATTTCTAGTATTGCTTTTTATTAAAATTCCTAATTATATAATATTCAGTGACATAAATAATTTTAAGTTATATTTTGTAATTCTCAAAAGGCAAAATATTTTCATCTGTAAAATTATCATTTCTACAATTACCTTTATCTGAAATTGTAAAAATGATGATTATCTCTCATTAACACGATATGAAATGTAATAACACGACAACAATAAAATTACAACACTATCAATATAAGGATAAAATAGATCTTATTTCGATGATAAAACTATAATAATTATAATATTACGAAACTAGTTGAATATGTACGTGTAGGTGTAAAAACCTAGAACTATGACACTAACATTATCATATGAATTAAGAATTAATCTAATTGCATCGCCATACAACCTCGCTTTGCTATGCTGCTTTGTATTCAATTTGACACTTTAATAGTTTATAGAAAGGATAATTATGGGTATCAATGTCAAAATTATAAGTAACATGTGGAAAGGGCATCGTTTTATTGCCGGGACCTTGTCACGCGTTCAACATAGGGTCATAGTAGATACTAAACAACCAAGGCTTGAGGATACGATAGGAAACGCTCATAGAATTGATTTATACGATTTATCCTTGCACATAAAGCGCATTTGATTACAATGTGTAATAGGAAAATGTCCTCAGAATTTTTTGTCCATAGTTGAACAAAATGAAACACCAAAACGACCAACTAAATCAACAGTTCAACAGACCTTATCTATAGATATGTTTAGCAGCGAGATTATTTTAAAACGCCAAAATGGCCAACTAAATCAACTGTTAAAAAGAACAATAGATCTCACACCATTTGGAAACGTCAAAACGACCAAGGAAAGAAGCATATTGGTCCCAAGTTCATTTGAGTTTTTTTGCCGGCATAACAGATCTACATATTTTTGGGTTTTGTGATAACGAATGCATAACTATATAACTTGAAGCGTTTATTTTTATATTCTTTGATATATTGACTCCTTTCAATCATACACATGGGAGAAATAAGAATTATTTTAAAATTTTCTATTCTTAGAAATTCGGAATTGGAAGTTAATCAAAGCTTTGAATTATTTTATATTCGCTTATTTAAGCGAATAATGCACTACATACAGCGAATGACTTTACTAAAAGTAGGTCAGACACTAGCACTTATATTCAATAATATACTGCATTTCTATTTTCAAAATACTATATGCTATAATAATGTACTTGAATTTCCTATAGTTGCCAATAATTAAAAGAAAACTTATATCAGATCGTACATAAAAAAATCGATTCCTCTCCATTCGTGTTTAATAAAAATTTTCATTTTTCCTTTGAAGTCAGTTGCGAGATTTTATATCGTCCCAATTCCAATTGAAAATTGATTGGCTTTAAAATGAATTCGTGTCAGATCATCTCCGATAACCATCGCACGATCTTTTCCTTAATTACTATTTCAAGGATTCGTATTTCTTGGAATTTGCAGCGAACACGTCTCAGTTATTATTGCAGTGTAAAAATATACGCGATTACAGCGTTATTACTGAAGCGCCTCTAAAGGTTTTTTGTACCTCGATGCCATTATTAAGTTGTAACGTATATTTATGATGCAAGATCACACGAAGTGATATAGAACTTACGTTTGAGTTCTAGTTCTGGTTTATTGACCGAATTAAACGGATTTGATTTAATGTCCTATACTTTTATCCAAAATTTAATGTCCCAAATAACGCCAACTTTGGTAATGGTTGTTACCTTTACACGCGTATTCGTTCATCAGATTTCAATAATTTGGCAAATATGTACATTATATTATGCGAAAGATAAAACAATATACAGGAAGAGGTTAAGAAATCAATACATTTTTATAATACTGGCACATAGAAAATTAAAAAATATAATAAAAAATTACATTATGGTCAAAAGAGGCTTAATCCTTTAGTCCGTAGAGCAGATGGAGGTTTTGTGTGTACTTTCATCGTCGGGTGTAAATTTATTAGCCGCAATGCCCTCTCGTTGCTGTGAGCGCACGCGAATTGAATGCTAAGTGGCGGGGTTATTCAGACGGTCGAGTTGAGTCACTGTCGTTCCAATTTTTACACTTGGATGTTTCTGTGTACATTGACTGTTCTTAATATTGGTTATAGTACTATAGAGACAATGCCTTTATCATGAGACCGTATCCGTTCACTTCTGGACATAGTATTTTGTTGAATATCGAGATATATGCGGCGTGCCCGCACGCAACCAACTTTACATGGCCACTGAAACAATGCTTTATCGGAATATCATATATTATGGATATAAAAAGGAAAGTGTTTGATTGTGATGATGATGAAATTATGGATCTCAGGGCGTGGAAAGATGTGTGATTAAGGGACATTTAATACATAGTTTTTAATCTAAAGACGAGAAAAATAGTCGTAAAATAATGTTGGTTTCCTTTTTTTATGATTTCTAATGAAATACTTTTCTATAACATCAAAAGCCTATCAAAATGTTTCATAATCTTATACTAAAATGAAATTTTCTTCCACAGATGGTATTTCCGTAAAATAAAACGAATCGAAGCAGAGAAGAAACTGTTGCTGCCCGAGAACGAGCACGGTGCCTTCCTAATACGAGACTCCGAGAGCCGGCACAACGATTTTTCTTTATCAGGTAATTAATCTATACTAATATTATAAAGCTGAAGAGTTTGTTTGTTTGTTTGAACGCGCTAATCTCAGGAACTACTGGTCCGATTTGAAAAATTCTTTCAGTGTTAGACAGCCCATTTATCGAGGAAGGCTATAGGCTATATAACATCACGCTGTGACATATATCAGATGAGTATCGCGGGCGAAGCTGCAGGCAACAGCTAGTTACACATAAACACGATGTCTTTAATTAATGCAGACGCTGTTTATATATAATGCGTGTTGATAAAATTTAGAACAATACCGAAATAAAGATGTACGAAACACTGTTGCCCGTGGCTTTGTACGCATTGCTTAGACTTACAGACATATTCAGACTTATAATGATTTTTTCATACCATGTCTATTATATAATATATGCATAGGGCCTTATACTTTAAAACAAATTATGTCCTGAGAATGAGTGACGAATTCATATTACGTCAAATCTTTTCAGCGCAAAAAGGTAACAAATAAAGTGACTAGTTAGTAGAATCGAACTAGCGCTTTTTGATTTTTGGTCACTGTTTAAGATGACTGGGCATACACACAGAGATCGCAAATTTGATTTTTCTATCAAGATCATGAATCTAAATATAAATATTCATATTGTCTTATTTATTCCCTTGACTATGTTAATGGTGTGTGGAATTTAACACGTATTATTGTTTATAATTCATAAGAATTATAAGGAATTATTAATAATTCATAAAACGTCGATGAAACAGATGGAAAATATGTTTATGAAAAATATTGTGTATTTTGCAATCTATTCTATGAAAACTCACAAGAATTTACTGAGCAACCAAAGATAAATGAACTATTGTATCATAAAATAATTACTTTGATTTAAGTTATACGATACCTGCAATTTCCTTAAGTAGGTACATTTTTATCCCTAATATTAACATTCACTACTGAATGACTACAATTTTTTAGCGTTGATTAAATAGTTTATTAAATGATATTATGTAATATTTTAAAGTGTTTATGGTTTTTTTTTTTGTAATATCCAAGAGTTTTTTAATGTTGTCTGCCAACTGGAAACAGAAACGCCTTATTATAATGTAAAAATTGAGTTCGCCCAGAACTATCCCAAGAACCCATTCCCGTTGGCCAACCCATCGGCCTCTTTCAATGAATACCAAGACTGATCTTCCGAGATTCGGATTTAGCTAGGGCTATAACATATTATTATATCCGTGTACAGTAATGGCTGCGTAAATCAGGGTGGGCAAACCCGCGGGCGACAGCGTATTATAACACTTACACAAAGCTAGTATCACGTTTCCAAGATCCCCAGCGGTCTCACAATTCCTATAACTATTATTTTACATTCCGGTTCAGGTTGCATTCGTAACAGTTGTAGGAACTTATTAACTAAACGTATTCTATCCGTACTGCCTCGAATCAGCTTATAAGTTAACGCGTATTGTTGAATATTAACAAAAACCTACATTTGGTTCAGTGACTTGGGCGATTCGCAATCTGAAAATAACATAGTGAAAAGCGTTTAAAATTCCGTCGTTACTGTATTGTGGAATGTTAGTTTATTGTATTTGTGTGATTTTCCTTCTCATTATCGACACGTATGCATAGGCTGTGGGTCTGTTTTAGTGAACGCCAAGACGGCCGATCCGTCGTTACGTGCATCTAACTAAATGAACTGTTCTTAGAGGTCGAACTTCTGCCACTCCGACCGCAGCTTCTGTTTCTGCTCATTATAATAAAATTACTCTTCACAGATTGTATCGCGGTTTGTTAAGTTAAGGTTTTTACGTTTTAGGTATTTCGCAGACTTTACAACAACAATCTTCTATCACATGTACCCTTGGGGGTCTTGTAGACCGTTACGGGAGGTCGGTTCTCCCGTGAACACAGTTGCTGCAGTAATTTTATGAGTAATCAAGTATTTTAATTGAATTTATGTTAGATTCAAATCTTTTGCTTCTTAGAATGTATACTTATCATATTAGTAATGTATGGTGTTACTTAACACTTAGCAGGAAAATAAGAGCATTCCATGGAAATATCGGAATTTAATACAATAAAACTATTAAATGATAATAATAATTAATGGTGTAATTATTAGTGTTTATAGCGTTTATTGCATTACGTCACCCAATTTATCTTTAGATTTATATTGTTTTCAAATACTTTTTTGTTATTTGACGACCTCCGTGGCAATGGTTAGCGCGTTGGAGCTCAAGCCGGAGGTTGCGGGTTAGAATCCCGCCAGGAAACAAAGTGAATTCTGTGTGCCTGAGTTTCTGGTGGCCCATTAGGGGGAAGGGGGGTTGAGAAAAGGAGTGCCCTCCAGATGGCAACGCATCTGCATAATCTTTGGTTGTGCGTATGTGTATGGGCGTCGATAGTCGCCAAAAGGCTTCGACTGCTCGTTGGCCCTATGCTATAAAAAAACACCCCATACGTCAGTGAATGCGTCTGCCGATGACGTCTGCCAATACATCTGTCTACGTGTAGAGCGGCTATTATTCTGATTTTTTGTAATCACAATACGTTCCAACAAACCTTATAATGCTCATGTTATCCAGTGTTCGACATTGCAACAGTTAAATAAGGCACGCAATAATCCATTGTATTTAGCTCTACACTTTAGCCCTGAATGAATCTCGTCCCTGGGCGGACTTCAGCCTTATTTTAGCCATGATCGATCATTAGTATCTACTTGGATCATAGTGCCTGTAATCATTACACGATTAGCAAAAAATAACGCCAAAACTGCCAATAACACTTTTTTCATTAAACTGTCAAAATACACTTTATTAATAAAGTATAAATAATAAAATAGTAATAAACTTTATTAATGAATAAAAATTGCTTGGATTGCAAACTCCAATTAAGAGAAACGTCATTTTATGTATTGCATGTAATAAATTGAAAAATATTACTGTAGAACTTTCGTTGTGAAGCTTTTATATTATATAGTAAAGTCTCACCGGGCTGTAAATAATAATTTAAATCGTAATAAAAGGGTACGCAATAAAATTCTCCACAACTTGGAACGAAAATTTAACTTCATCTACTGCATTCAACTTTAATTTATTATTTAATGATAATATTAACGTGATACTTTAGTTTTTTTTATGTTAGTTAGATAGACAAACTGGCAGACTTGCCACCTGATGGTAAGTGGTCGACGTCGCCCATAAACATAAACTAGTTTACATGGAACGAGCCCAGGCAACTCATCTAGGTGTTGCCTATCCTGAGACATAAGATGTTTAGTCTCGGTGCCAGTAATTACACTGCCTGTCTTGCCCTTCTCTCCGAAACACAGCAAAGCTGTTTCACGGGAGAAACAAGCAAGATGATTGTACCCATGCAGCTGGGAGCGCGACACAGCGCTTCCCTCCCACCGGTAAAGTAGTTGTAGTTCTCTCTCTCCGTTTTGTTTACTGTATTGTTTATATGTGTCAGAAAATTATTTAAGACTGGCTTCAGCGTCTTCACTCTGCTCTATTGGTAATCGACACCTGAATTTATTTGATATTTCGCAATAAAATGAATCCCAATATACATCAATGAAAGATCCTACGTATTGTTGTTTACAATACTTGATTTGATAGATGTCATAGATGACATATTATGCTTTTTTGTCGGGTCACAAAAAAGCAAAACCGTAACACCAGTCAGCCGAAGAAATGACGTACATTTGGCACATACGTCTATTTAGAATTTCAAAAGTTAAATATATTATATGAAAATGAATTAATCTTGAGAAAATAAAAAAATGTGGGTAGGTATCCTATTTTTCAATCTAGTTTCAGTTAAAAATATAATATAGGGGGGTGTTAAAAAATTCGATATATTCGAGCGATGGAATCTACTAATATTATAACGCTAAAGTTTGTATACTTACGTATTTGTTACTTTTTCACGCTAAAACTGGATGATGGAATGGATTTTAATGAAACTACAATAATATAGCTTATACATCAGAACAACACAGGCAATAATTTGCTTTGTAAGAGGTAGTAGCAAGGCAGCATTTTGCAGCCGAATTGAGCTGGCACCACCGGGGTGGTACCTCTCGCTCACATGACACCGGCGTCAAGTGCCAGCTATACTGTCGCGTTTCGTGCGGCTTGTGATTTTTCGGTGGCCCATTGGGGGGATAGGGAAAAGGAGGGCATCGCATCTGCATAACTTTTGATTGTGCGGATGTCTATGGGCGTCGGTAGGCACATAAGGCTTAGACTGCTCGTTGGCCCCCTATAAAATCCCCGTACTCCCAAGGGAATGGCAAGTATGCGGGCGAAACCACGGGGCTCGGCTAGCTTTATACAATTAACGATTACACGATTCACTCTAACTTATATTACGGTTAATAGAATGTTGTTTAATCATATTAAATAACATACTAACTATAAAACGACGCCTCGCTTTGCTGACTAGCTGTGATGTGGCATCCGTTCTCGTGGGAACTTCAGGATAAAAACGATATGATTCCTCTTTATATAAGAAACAAAACGTAGTGTGAAAATTTCAATTGAATCCATAGGTGTATTTTCGAGTTTTGTAGCCACGGACATACAGGCTCTGATACTTTAAATAAAACATGCCTTAGCACCAGGTGGCAGTTCGATTTGTGAAGCATTCATTTTGTGACTAGAGGAGATTAAAATTTTCACCGCAATCAAATAGTTCATTATAAAAACGTTGTAATTAATGTTTTTTTTTATATTATTTCTCATATTTATAAAATAATTAAATAAGCTTACTAACATACCTAAAGTATAATCTTGCGTAATACGTATCTTGCGTAGTGTTACCTAAATATATTAATTGCTATAATGTAAGAAAAACGTAATTTTGTTTGATTGGATTTTCTATTCCGTAAATAAGACGCATACACAAGGACGCGGCGAAGAAATAAATGAGAAATGTCAAAATAAAATTATTTGCGATTGACACACATACCGACAAACATATATCACAATATGATGTGTGCAGTCAAAATATGATTTACTAGCTGTTGCCTGCAGCATCACTCGCGTTTATAAACGTGTCCGATCTGATCGTGATTATTTTTATAATCTGTCACTGATAACGTAGAATTATACTGGTCCCCACCATGGTTCAAGCTTTGTGGCGGTGGGGCTCAGTAGCCTAAGGTGAAACCAGCACCTCTTATAAGAAGAGGGGAAAAAGAGCAGGGGGGATAAGAGACGAGGATGGGAACCCCACCTCATTGCACTGTCCCGACGTTGGGAGGGGTTGTTCTGTGGTGCGGGACAACACCTCCAAGGGATTGAAGCCACCTGTGGAGATGAAGTCGGTCCTTTGGGGAACTGACATCCGCAACCTGGCAACTTACCAAAGGCGGCATTGGTGGCACTCGCGGGGTTATATAGTGGGTATTCGGCAGAGACATGTGCCGCGAGTCTCACACCCATCGAACCCCACCTAGGGCCGTTGACGGCGTGTAAAGGCGTTTCTCCGTGTTTACATAAAATATATATACCAGTGTAAGATTTTTTACAATCGAATTAGTAGTAGCGAAGATTACCGACTACAAACTGACAAAATATAGAGATGGCAATAACGGCTGTTTTACAATAATAGATTATCCTGGTGTGTTATTTTGTAACAACTGTTGTTCTAAAGTGTTGTCTGTTATCCTGTTATTGTTGATTTATAGACGTTGAAAAATATGAATTGTGTCAATAAGATTTTCGAAAAATTAAATTAAGCAAAAAAAGAAGCAAATTCTGTCTATTGCGTGCCTATCCTTACGTATAGGTATTGCCTATATTACGTGTCAAATAACGCATTACTATAACTGTTGTTGTAATAGTGACCACCTCGGCTGACAAACATAACTTGTTTAATCTATACTAATATTATAAAGCTGAAGAGTTTGTTTGTTTGTTTGAACGCGCTAATCTAAGGAACTACTGGCCCGATTTGAAAAATTGTTTCAGTGTTAGACAGCTTATTTATCGAGGAAGGCTATAGGCTATATAACATCACGCTGTGACTTATAGGAGTTGAGTAACGCGGGCGAAGCTGCAGGCAACAGCTAGTATAATAGTATATAATAGATATTAAAACTATTGTCGTCACTGGGTATGATGCAGGTAATAAATATTTGACGCATGTTGATTGTTGAGCTATAACAATAATTAATATTATGACTTGAACAATCTAAGTTCTACTGTTTAGTAATCTTGGCGTTCATAAAGAAGTCCTGTATTCGACGGTGGACACATACGATGATGGTGACATTTTGTTCAAGGGAACTTATCTTTTAACAGATCTAAATATATATTAAATAAATCATCTTTTCGTATTTCAAATATATAAAACTCTGTGTGTATTACATCATTTCATTTAATGATGCCTACAAGGAAACTATCTAATGATACCCTTTCAACTAATCATTATTACTAATCAAGAATAGATAGTATCATCTTCTCATCAAAATCGCCGATAAAAAATGTAGCTATGACCGCTTCTATAGAAGGCTGCGCAGCTGTAACGGTACATACTGGACGGGAATTGAGATTGTGAATTATGAATTAGAATGATATAATACCTGTGTAGAGATCCAGTTTGATAATCATATTCTATTTTTACGATACCTGTTGCCAATGGCTTAGCGTTGATTTCGGTTTTTTTTTTCTCATGAAATACCTATGAAATAAAAGGTACTTCATAACACTACAATCTAGCCTAGATATAAGCTAATAAGTAATTTTTATCTAACCTAAATTGCTAATGTTAGAGTTCTTGTAAGAATGTATCCTTTGGCACTTTTTCTTATTGTCTCTAGTTAAGGGGAAGACACTCTGTTATTGTGTTCTTTCTGTAGCACTCACTACACTGCACTATGCACCACTGTCACTTTTATAAAACTAACTCAAAAGGTTTTGTCCTTTTCAGTCTTTTTCAGGTTTATATTAATAATAAAATATTGTGGACGCGCAAATTTCCATCCAAGTGATCTTAGTCATGTGCACAGCAAAAACAAAAGAACTAATAACCCTAAAACGGTTTAACTGATTGTGATAAAACACCTCAGAACCACCGCTACAAAACCTACTTTCCAACAAAAAACCAAAATCAACCCGCAGGCTAATTACGTATCTTGAAATTACAAGCAACAGGCAAAAATTGCACAATATCTGCTGTCAAAATCATATTTTGTATTACCTATTAGCAACGCGACAGCAACAAGCTCAAATAATCGACCGCAACGCCATCTGCAAAGCGACAGCGACCGAGGAACTAAAAATGCATTTTTTGGTATGTTTGGCTGACGGTTTGGTATTACGTAAACTATTTAGCAGCCCGCGACAGCAGATTGAAATGTCAAACAGCGATTTTTTTACAACAACTAAAGTAGTGTCTGCAAGCCTGTTGCTATTCGTCTGCTTACTATATAAACTGTTTAAAATACTTGGTTAGTGATCGAAAAAGACTGTTAGAGACATTTTAGGCGTAATATTATCTTGTGTGACTCTTATTGAACTTACCCTATTCTATTTTAAGTGGCAGTGTTATTGAAAAAGAAACTATAATTTTAAAACAATGGCTCGTGCACTTCTTTTGATGGTTGCATTAGAGGCTGAGGAGATAAGACAGGAGACCAGGAGCACAGCCTCACTGAGACGTCGACTACGTGAGGAAGCCAAAGCATTCAACTTGTCCGACTGGGAATTTCAATCTCTTAACAGACATTCAAAGGATTTTAACTTATGAAATTAAATTGATCTAAGTACTATATAAAAGTCAAGAGTTTTGCGACTTAACAGTAGGATTCCTGCCGGCCTACTCTTGACTGCAATTCCAATCTCACAACAATATGAATTCAATCCAGTTCCAGTTCCAATCTGGAGTATATTGGTACTCTTGAACAAATCGAGTTTACGATTGATTTTGAAATTGGAAGCAATGACGGATGTGATGTGTATAATAAAATATAATAACAAAATAAAATTCAACACAATATGATGTTTTATGTTTTTTTTTTAATTAAAATATGTCTCCAATAATGAATTATTATCTTTTATAATGTACCTAGTTCCTTAAATTAAACCTAAACTTATTTTGTAAAGCATTAAACGGCAAATAAATTATACATTCTGGCATAATGTGTATTGCTGTTATAAAAAAATCTTACGTGCAATTTTGAATAGACATCAAATTTCAAAATAGCTCAAAACAAAGTAAACAAAAAAAAATTAGAAATCATCTTATTTCTTAATTTACCAGTATTGGTGCCAAGGCTTTCCAAAATAACACCTAAGTTCTGACAGACCACATACAAATTATTATTGTTATGTATTTTAGTGATTGGTCTTATTGAAAATGAGGTATTTTACTCATAAACATAGGCTTAATTTGTTTACAGAATACTGTGATTTATTTAAATATTGCTACCTTGGGTTAAAAGATAATAAAAGACTGATTGTTACTAAGTATTTTAGTACTTATTTTTATAATACCGTGATTGTAGGTATGATTACCATATCGATCAATGACCAAAAATTTAATATACACATGGAAATAAAAACTGTGTTACATTTAAATATTAGAAGCTAAATATTGTGCTTTATTTAAATATTGCTACCTTAGGTTAAAAGAGAATAAAAGGGTTATTGTTAAGTATTTTAGTTACTTACTTATTTTTATAAATACTGTGATTGTAATATTGATTATATCAATCAATGACCAAAAATATAGAATATAGTTAAAAAAAACAAATAATAGTTTAACAAGAGTTTAATGAAAACATTAAAAACACTTATAGCTATTATAGCAGCCTATTATAGCTCACGCACACTAACTCTGGAAGTTCCTGCCTACTTGTTTCCTGGGTGCTGTCTGTGCTACTAAGTAGGTGGTATGGTATCCTCACTGTCTTTTTGACTCAAGCTTGCTTCATTACAAATGTTGTGTAAAACACAACAAGCATTTATAATTCTAATAACTGTGTCCAGATGATAGAGAAGGACCCTGTGGCCTAGGAGACATTGCCACCTATACTTCAGAACACCCATAGTATGCTTTACTGTATAGTGTCCCACACAATTAAATTTGGTGTAGTGTTCTTCAGGTGAGCCAGCCGGAGCATCCAAATATGTTTCATCACAATAGTTCTTTGGGCATAGCCCGAGTCTCCTAAAACATAATAAATAATTATTGCATTATAATATTCATGTATGAAACAAATGCTCACTTTATTATGATTTTAACTTAGACTTAACAAGTGAATAAACAACTTCCCCAAAACTTAAAAAGGAAAGAACACATTCTAAGATTCCTTTATAATTTTTATGTTATTTGCCAATTTAAAGGTATTATGACTTCTTATACTGTGGTATTACTAAAAGAATATTATATCTATTAACATATATAATTAATTTGTTTAAATTGTATAATATATTATATCAATATAATACCTATATAAAATTTAAAGGTATTTATAAAACAAAAGGCATTATTAAAACTAACTTATACAATTACAGAATCCAAGAGTCAACTTACATTTAAAACATTTCTTAAGTGAAATCCTTTTCTATTATAAAACCTCTCATTTTGGGCTGGACGTATGAGAGCCATATGAGTACCAACAATAGCACTTACTATGTCATATGGAAGTTTTCATAAAATCTGAAATTAATGCAAATATTATTATGTAGCTCAATAAGTCAAATACATTATTATAATTAGCACTTATTTTATTTATATTAATAGATAGGTATCACATAATATGAAGAACAATGTAGAACCAATCAATAATAAAATAATTTGAGATATATTTTTCAAGTATCCTACATATGCATTGAACTATTATTACTGTAGTAATTACAACTCACTGTACATAGGCCGTAAATAAAGAGAAAAGATGAACTATAGAAGAGGTTAGATTCATTATAGATATTTCTATTGACATACCTTATAACCCGCAGATACTAGATAGTAGATACAAATCCAAATCGCTATAAATAACTTAAAGCTCCTTGCTGAGGCGATAATATCTCTTAAACTCCTCATCACATTAAATTTCACTGTAATTGTGCGCTATTGTAGCATATTTTTGATCCCAATCCTAAATTTCGATAGGATCGAGTGTCAAGAGTAGGCCGGCAGATCACAGAATAATATTAGCATAGTGTTTATATACTCTTTGAATATTAGTTATTACATATGTATGTACCCCATATTTAGTATTTACATTAAAATTGATTAAAATTTAAAAGTATTTGAAGTGTGTTAAGTGTTTGACGTTTTGTAGTTCCATCCATTGCTACCTGGCTGCTGGTGGCGCTAGTAAAAGTGCATTAGCTAGGCATTAGCGGCTAGTGAGCAGATAGCAGACGATAAACTTAGATAATACGTTTCTTTTTGCAACCTCTCGACCGGTCGCTGTCGCTCTGCTGTTGCGTTGCTATCGCGTGGCTGTCGCGCTGCGGTTGCTTTGAAATACGTAATTAGGGTGCCGTTTAAGAATTACGGTGCTCAGACAGACACACTGGTCAAACTTATTCGTCTTTGTCGTCAGCGGCTAAAAAATGGAATTAGTTAATGCCTCCGCCCCGTTGCCACTCTATGTGGCTTCTTCGATCTGACAATGTCACCGAAATGACGATTCGCAAATTACTGACAAATCGGATGTAGTCGTTAAACAGCTGCTATACAAATAGCTGTACTAACTACTACTTCGGAACGTATGTCGAAGAATGTATTCGTAAAAAATTGGTAATTAAAATATATCGTATCTGTCCTCAGTACGTGACGGCGACACGGTGAAGCACTACCGCATCCGGCAGCTGGACGAGGGCGGCTTCTTCATCGCGCGCCGCACCACCTTCCGCACCCTTCAGGAGCTGGTGGAGCATTACAGCAAGGACGCCGACGGTCTGTGCGTCTCGCTCAACAAACCCTGCGTACAGGTTAGTCACCATTCATTAACACGCTTTTATCACCTTCGTCTGTAAGTAACGGGATCTTGAACGCGATTTTCCAGGACGTCAAAATGTCGGATCATTGAAAATTTTGATCGTGACCGATGATTTGAAAATCCTGGCTTATGACAATAATATATAAGAAGACCTTATAACATATTATATCACCTGTAAAGTATAGGCCATAGGGGTTAGCTTAATTTGTTATTGTGATAGTTTTAGACAAAAAAATAAAACTTATAGTATTAGGGTTATAAACATACAAATCCAATATTTTTGTGTAAAGCAATAAATATATGTATTAGGAGTTAAAATATTACGTATTGTATGTCATAGGCGACACTTTAACAGTTCAGAGTCAGGCATTTCGTAGAATCCCCGTCATTCTAGATCACTGGGTCCAAAATATCCCTAAACCCAAAAGGTAAGGTCATGTGCATGACACATCGCAATGTTGTTCCACTTTTACGAGATTGAACAATTGGCAACTGTATATTTATTTACTGCGTTTTCCTTAAATACATTTTTGCATTCCTAAAATCATAAGGATGGCTTCGCACTGAAACCGACGCGAATCTGTGGAAATACATTTCGTAGATGATGCATATCTATTCTATCTAGTGTTTCCTTCATACGATTGTATCTGTCATTCGTGAATCTCTCTTTCTGCGATGATGAGTGACAGGCCTATGTAGCCATATTTTTATTTTTAAATGCAGAGTCGCAACGAGATAGGAAGCATTACTAAACACTGTTTCAGATCCGTGAAATAACACCAATTTAAAAAACTAGGGCTTCTTCGGACGATCAAGAATTATAATTAATCATCTCTGATATGGATATTCAAGAATGACGGAGAAAATCGGATGACGAAAACAGATCTAATGCGTTGTAAGCTACCGGGCAAATTGTACACGGCCACTTTGGAACGTATTGTGACGGGCTTGGATCGGTTGCAGAATGCAGACTGCAGCGCGTAACCCTAAGGGTATTTGTACAGCGCGGCTAATAACTGGACAAGCGAACCAAAGGTCGGTTACTCACGGCTTATGTAACACATTCCTTGACCACGAGGAATGTCATATGTCCAGTTGTCGACGGCTGGGGTTGGGAAAATCTTAATGAGGATGCGATGACTCTATCGCATCATATGTAATTGCCTCGGGAGAAAATTAATTACACCGTTTCCTTTGGAGCTTAATGGCTTCGAGAAAATGAACTTGTATACATTTTTGACATAACTTTTGTTGCCAAGATTTCATCAATATTCATGTGTGCTAGAAATTAAGACGTAACGTGACAAAATTGAATTAATACAAATCTTTGAACATCCACGTCAAGTTAATCTAGTACCTTAGTTACTTATAACCATGAATGAAAATGAGGTCAAAATTATACAATGTGGGTTGATGGACACATTGTTGACAATATTAGTAGGTAATATGTATGTTTATTTATATTTCCTTGTTTACACTAGTGTGTCTGCGTCTTAATTTTGCATTTCTTTAATTTGAAGTCGGATATTTCGTGGTGATCAACTTTCCAATAAAGTATTTAAATATGCTCGTTTTAATTGTATCATCATCATCACCCCATTTCCTCGAGTGGGAAATCATAATGCAATATTAATTATAAACGCCAAACAGACGCCAAAGCAAAAGCAATTATAATATTTTATCTGATATCACAATTTCTTATTACCATTTAGAAGGTAAACCACTTCAAAAATGTTGATATTCGGGTTTTTATCAATAAAATATTTTATATGATGATTCTTTATTAGATTTCATATTTGAATACTATTGATCTGGGAATTCGATTCAATTGTGTCGTATAATAGTAATAGTCCGTAAAAAAATCTGGCATCGATACCGTATTTGGGGAGACCCTGAGGTCGTTGACCCGTCGATAGTCGATATCAGATGACGTTCTTTGTCTAGTGGCTGGTTTATAATTACTTCTAATAGGTCAAGAAAGGCGACAAAATTTTGACATTGGAGTTTGGAAAAGTGGTTCGTTCAGTCATTGATGAATGATGATAATATTTTTAAGCTAACTACATAATATTAAGAACACAAAAATAAAAATAAATGGTTATGGATTGATGAAAATTAAATTTAAATTATTATTTATTAATATCTTATATAACTACTATAGTGTAGAAGTCGACAATTTGAAAGAATATTTATTATATTATGGTACAATACGCTTTTTTATAGCATAGGAGGGCAAACGGCGAGCAGACGAAACTTTTTGGCGACTATCGGCGCCCATACACATACGGACAACCAGAGATTATGTAGATGTGTTGCCCTCCTTTTCCCTATCCCCACCCCCTCAATGGGACCGAAAACTCGCAAACCGCACGAAACGCGACAGCATAGCTGTCACTTTACTTCAGTATTATGTGAGCGAGAGGTACCACCCCGGTAGTGGCGGCCCAATTTGGCTGCATAGCATTAGCAGCAAGGCACTACCTTGACCTCTTGTATGTTGCGTGTTGAAATTTTATTTTGATCTTGAGACCAAAAGAAAATACAATAAAACGTATGATATTTTCTTATATTTACACATAAAAATTATTGCGTCATCGTATTGTTACTATATTATTATCATATTCCACGTGCATTCCTTCGCAGTAAATAATAAGCGCATATGACACAGGTCATTTACAATCCGTCCGTAGTTACAAACAAATTAATAATTATGTATAGTAATAGCCCGATTAACCTTACTTATATTTTAATGCCTTTATACTAAGGTCAATTTTATTTCTATGTCCGTCTGTTAGTGATTTGAGTCTTGTAACAATTATCCGAAAAATATCTTTAAAAAGTTTTATTAGTTTCTCAAAAATACAAAGTGTCCTATTTTCGTAGCAGTTTATTCCCATTGAGTCCATACGACTGCCATCCGTTTAATACCACGAAATTGGTGGTTAAGTAATGAAATAACACATACATGTATTACATATACGTATACAGAATATAGTAATAAATACTGTCAAAGTCTTTTCCTTATATGTGATTGATTTTATATGTAACTTTTATGCTAATTAAATTTAATTCTTATCACAATTTTACAATGTTCCTTGTAACACCAGACATGCAAAATGTATATTAAAATGTAACATTTAAAGGTGATTTAAAAATTTCCGTTCACACAAAAGCCGCAGGTAACGCTTAGTGTTAGTAAAAATGTAAAAACTCATCATACACTTTACAAATTTACAACCGTATCGCCTTACGCCCTTGAATTAAATAAACGAAAATCTGAGGTTCCGTTTTCCTTTGTTAGTTTGTTTTCGATGTGTTTCTCAATAACATGAAAATATGTTTTGTCTGCAATTATTATATTATCAATGGCGAGATATTGAATGTTGTAACGCGGAATACCCGTTTGTGCAATGATTGTTTAGTGACAAAGACTCGACCGTCGCCAAGGTCCCAGCTTACGGCATACGTTGGCTTTCACGTGACTTATCAATTGACTTGGGAAATGTTTTATCGCGTCCTACTAGTGAGTAGTGAATGGCTTCCTTAGAACCATGTATAAGAAAGAGAAAAGGAGCTTGAAGAGCAGGAGAATTTAGGGCAATAGAAAGAGAGAGAGTAAGAAGGATAGGACATAAACTGACGAATCTAGGTCCATCAATCTATCCATTGAGACTGGACTGACTATGCCTGGGTGGGAAACTGACTATTAACATGGCCGAGCAACTCGTTAATGTGCTGCCTAATTTGAGACATTATGCTAGATCTGGGTAGCGAATCACGATCATCTTTGGCGAAAGAAATGTCCAAGGGTGACAGCCATGCAGACCGGAATTCCTCACAGAGCTACTAAATCGAGGCTGTTTTATCAAAGCGAACATAGTTGCACACAGAAGCTAGTAAATATTAAAATGTTGAGATGCTAACGAAGGAGACAAACCCATTAAGGTTACAGTTATGTCATTTGGATTCGTGCTCGTGGGATATCGGTTACAGCCGATATTACGTTACGGATATAAATAGACACGGCACTGCCGGCTGTTTATTTTTAACTTTATTGCTGTATTTAGTATACAGTGTTTCATAATTTGCTTTATCAAAATTACTGGTTTTTCGTCTCTCGTATAATTTTATCGTGTCTTAGTGATCGAAATTGGTATTGGTAACTTTATACCTCACGCGGTTGTCGCGGCAATAATTACCACTAAGTTTCTTAAATATGTTTTTGTTAATAGTGCTACTATTGGGTAACGTAACAATAGCCTAAGTACCAGGTTAACGTGATGTTATTGTTCTCATGAACAGTTCGTATATTAAATGTAAAAAAACTAGTCTTCTCAGTGTTGAAAACTCCCCGACAGGCTATAAACTAACTGCAATATCAACGTTGTCCAACTTTTTATAGTTTAATTTCGCTGCACCGCGTGCATCGCATCCGTTGCATGCTAAAATCAGACAGACGAAATTTTATACGTATATCCATGATTAAAAAAAGGGCACTAAAGCTTTGGCCGCATCACATCGTGTGTAAAGATTAATAAAATACTTTCACTTGTGATTTCAATTATTTTAAGGTCACCCATTTTCATGGATTCTTGTATACAATGAACTTACATAAATTACGGCCAACAACCGGTTCCGAGAGAAACTGACCGCTAAAAGGGTTTTAAGCGATCAAGTTCGACAAACGCCTCATATTACTTAACTTCCGAGCGTTTCGTCATTATAATAATAAGCACGCGTCCATCTGCTGGACGTGGAGGCTGGCATATCCCGCCATCCATCCTGGCACTGATTGAGCCCAAAACAAGCTTAGAAACTAGGTTCTAGATAGGCAATTTACCGAGTGGAAAGATACGCTTGTGCTGCGTGTCTATCTGCATGGTTACAATTACAACTATCCTACATGAAGACTTACCTAAGGCTCGGCACATACGGGCCACCGACAGCATAGCGCAGCGCAGCCACTGGTGGCTAGCGACAGCGACTTAACAGTTAACATACTTTCATATTATATTTTGTATAGACACGACACGCCGCACACGTTATGACGGCCATTCGCTACAGCAATGTTCGCTACGGGCTAAAAGTGGCGACAGCGACAACCAACGGTGGCTGTGGTCAGTGGTCCGTTTGGGCTGAGCCTTACATCTCAGGTAGTCAACCTGAGATTTAGACTATGCTAGTCTCGGATGAACACTTTGATTTGGGAGATGTTGACAACTTACGTGGCTCATCGGCTAGTCTGGCTATCTCTCTCTATATATTTAAGAGCCTTGCTCTTGTCGGTGGAGCAGTCGCCAATCCTTCCTTCTTTCCGCCAGCACCTTCACTTCCTGATACGATACGACCTGTACCTTCTCCTTTATCTGGTTCCATATAGGTATTTTCTGTCTATCTAATTAATGCAAAAAAGACATTAAAATCACGGTGCTATTGTTGATCTAAAAACGTCACTCAGTAATATCACAGTCTATGAAACTACAGTCGGCCAACGGGCACGCCTAGAGAGAGCAATCTCTCGCCCCTCTCACCCCGCACAGAGGTTTACAGGGATGATGGATGATGATGATGAAGAAAAGGAAACTTGGTAAAGTTTGATAATAATACCTTATCTTTTTCTAGGTCTCATAGATTCTGACAGAATGTCTGAAACAGTCTATGAAACAAAAAACAGTTGACTAACGAACACGTC
This sequence comes from Helleia helle, assembly GCA_963853865.1. Classification (NCBI taxonomy): domain Eukaryota; kingdom Metazoa; phylum Arthropoda; class Insecta; order Lepidoptera; family Lycaenidae; genus Helleia; species Helleia helle. The sequence continues at coordinate 7,939,587 of OY971433.1, read as the reverse complement.
TAGATACAGCAATCGTGCAGGTTTTGCGGGGAGAGAGGGTCGGCAGCGAGTTCAAGCTACCATACCCTAGCTGGGGACACGTCAGCCGTTTTTTATTTTGATTGCTTAAGTGTTTCATTTTAGTTGTATTTATTCATAATATTTCATACTACATGTGCTTTGAGAGTCTGCATGAGAGAATGTTGGAAATAGTATTGGAAGCCAATTATATCAACACTTAAAAGAATATTAATTTTAATACAAAATCATATGTCTGCTTCCCTTCTGAATTTTTAATAAAATTGTTTTTAGCGTAGTTTTTACGTTTTATATTTTTTTTATAGTTTATTACATTATCAAATTCAATTATCCCAATCTCAAACTAGTAAATCCAAATGTCGAAAGTACGTTTCAGTTTCGTATTTGTAGATTTTAAATCTGTTTTTTTTTTTTGTTTTGGTATCTTGAGCAAATTATTAAAGGTCATCTATAATAATAATTATGTTAGGTACTAGTTCTACTAACCTAGCTAATTTGTATTTTTTAGTATTTGTTTATATAAAAATCGTCATATTTTTATATACTACATTATTTTTTCATTTTATTTCTGTATATACATACACATTACACATACTACGAATGAACAAGTGTAGAACGGATGATATAAAATATATTATGTTGATATTGTGACAACCCTGCAGCAATGACGATAGCCTACACAAAAGCGGCTTTTCGCGTGACTTCAAACGCGTTGTCCCACTGATGTTCCTTAGACTGTGGTAATATTAATAAGTCGGAGTCGGTTAGTGGTAGTGCAGTTCTGGCCCCTTTAGTCCACCTTTATCATTGACTGACATTACTATAATATTATACTTTAGTCATTTTAATATTTTGATAATTTTTATAAGTTACTTTTTCCCACCCGGACCTCAAGAGTCGCAGTGACATTAGATATTGCATCTTTCGCTCGTCTCTTGATCTATGTAAATAAAATATTGGCGCCAAACATTTGAATAAATTTGAATAATATTCGAATTAGAATTAATTTGACCATTTAATATACATATTTGTAAAATGTATAGGAAATGCCGTGTACGTATGTGTGATTCTTACGTAAATATTACAACGTTTTAAACGTATAACATTCCTGACTGCAGGGGTAATATACATTCTTCTTGGACGTGTAAAGTTTTTTTGCAAAAAAAATATTGACTAGCACCGGCCTTACCTCGCCCGTTCTAAATACTGTTACGAAACACGGCGAAGGATTCTTTTGCATACGCTTGGATGGCGATGAACTTGGATAAATGTAGAATGTCTTGAAAGACGTTTATTATTGACTAGTTGTTACCCGCAGCGTCGTATATCATTTTCATAAGTTACTCTATAGCTATTTTAAATTCTACTCCTTCAAATCACACAACTCTGCATATTCTACTTTAATTATATAGTATCTGTGACGCTTTTAAAATACATCGTTGTTTTATTTTCACCATCATTTTACAGACAATACGGTCACATATTCTAAATAATTGATGGTAGCCTAAGCATCTCTTTTTTTGTTATTTCTTTTACACCGGGAAAAGCTCTGAGGCATCCCGCGGGGGAGTAGGCTTCCCCTGGCGGGTATGTGGGACTCGCTGTGCCCGAAAGGTTGTAAGGTGGACGCAGCTCTACCCACTAAAACCCGGTGAGTGCCACCAATGCCTTTGGTGAGGGTCCCCGGATCTATTGAGCAAACAGGACACAGCCTAAACATCTCTTAACATATTATATGCATCAAGTGAGTTGATGAAATGAATGCCAAATATAAATAGATATATATCATAGAACAGCAATCATAGAAAGTTACTAAAAACTACTATCAAATTTGCAGATGAATCCTCCCAACGTCGGGACAGTACAATGATGTGAGATTGCCGTCCTCGCCCTTGGCTATTTTGTCTCCTCTTCTTATAAGAGGAGTGCAAGAGCCCCCCTCGGCTCAACTCGCTTCGCTCAAGGTGCTGGGCTCACCCTAGGCTACTGAGCCCCGCCGACAAGGCCTGAACCTTGGTAGGGAGACTTGTCTACAAATGTGACCTTTCTTAACTAACAAAAAAGTGTTGACGGATCTGTGTTAAATTAATAGTTTTTGTTATGTAGTCCCGATATTATTAAAAATAATATAAGCGTGACGTAAGATTTATACACATGTGACATTACTACTACGGTTTATTCCGACATCGTACCATGGAAACCATAATCCCGTTTAATACCTTTCACCGTATACCATACAATGTCCAATAAAATACGTTTTTATTATATGACTAAAGAACTTACATAAGCACATAAAACAGTGACAACTAATGGTCGATTGTAAATTAGAATTAAATTTAAATGTCTTCTGACTCCCAACAAGTTTGAACTAAAAGAAAAATCGCTATTATACATAAACTTGAGTCTTTATGGAAATAGATTTATTGGTTACTAGCCAAACGGTGACTTTCCCGATGTAGAGTAAAATCCCCAAATATGGACCGCCATTTACATTTTATTCAATAAAACGAGATTTTAAAGATAAAGAAATTTAATTAAAACGAATCAGTCAAGAAATTATCTGGCAATCTTATAACCATAATAAAAATGTCATAAAGAATCAAATGATTAAAAATAAATTCGTACTTCCAAATGAATTCAAAATTAACCCTTTCGAAAAAGGTAACATAATATGGACCACCATGTTTATAATACGGACTAGGGGTACGTTATATGGACCATAGTAATTAAGGTGTGATAGTTGTCATATCTTTTATTCTATTACAATTATTATTTAGGAACTTTTAATCAGGCTTATCTGTATGTGGAATGAAATTCTATATAGTATTCGCCGTATATGCTTACATATTATGGAAATATTCTTTTTCGTTTCTCTTGGTTTTCTTTTACCTGCACCCTTATTTTGCGTTTTATCCTGTTTTTTTGACGCATTTCTTTTTTTAGATTTCCGGCCGACCAATCAGCGCCACAATACTGAATCGCGCTATCGAAGTTCCACAGCTCGTCGCTATACATACAACAGCTGAATTGATAGCAAGTGGGCTTCGGCCTGACCGAGCATATCATCTCGCTCGGTCGGAGATCTCCCTTTGGGGCCTTCACCTATTCCCCCACAGATTCTTCATTTGTTTCCTTCATTCTTTGTTTAGATTCAGCTTTTTTCTTTAGATCTTCTTTTTTCTTAGATTCATTTAATTCTTTTGCTACATTTCATGTTTTTTTTTTTGACTCTGCTTCATATTTCTTTTTAATTGACGTTCCTAATTCAAATGTGCTTGGTGACGATGTTATTTTTTTTAATAAATTTTATAAGAGTCGTTTTTGGTACACCAAAAGTTTTTGATGCTTTATAGAATCCCACTTTTTTTTGCTTGCATAGCCAATATAGCCATAGCCATGGAATTTCGATCCCATTTTTGCCTTTTTATAGGAATGGCCCTGATCCTTAAACAAATAAAATATTAAAGTCAACAAGTGAAATGAGGCACGAGTCCATATTACAAGCATGTTCGTAACTAGTCCATATTTGAAACTACGCTACTAGTCCATAATATGAACAAGTGGCATTTGTCGTTAAATATTTCTCAAAATAATACTAGTATCACGTGTCATCACAAGAGACAACAAGAAAGCTTACTCACAAAATAACGTTTCTAGGAAATGAAGGTACAATAATAAGCTTTTGTCATTAAAGAAGTAATAACCTTACAAAACTCACCACAACTGAACTGTGACTAAAAACTTCAATCGTCGATAACTAACACGTGTGTACACTGAGCTTCACAGCGAATCTCTACTAGCGTGGAGCCGCACCTTAAGGACGTCGAAAGCGGGCAACATCACTTCGATAGCAACGTCACCTAACGCGATATTCGTGTGGTCCATATTATGTACCTAGTCCATATTTGGGGCTATTCCTCTAATTTACTGCAAAAATACGGTATTATGTTTTTATTATCCATTGTCTTGTCTTGATCATTCGACGAGGGCTGATCTTATCGGGGGCTTCCTAATTCGTCATCTGATGATGTTGTAAGTTAGATAGACAAACTGGCAGACGCGCCACTTGATTGTAAGTGGTCCGTCGCCCATGACCAAACGAGTATCTGGAACTAGTGCAGGCAACTCATTCATGTATTGTCTATCCTGAGACCCAAGATGTTAAGTCTTGGTGTCAGTAATCTCGTGCCTCTCCTAAACACAGCAGTGCTGATTCACGGTAGAAACAAGCAAGATGGTAACCCATACATATGAGTAACCAAGGTCTTTAAGAACCTAAAACTTGGGCGCATTATAATGATGTTAATATAATATTTTATGTTATTACCTCATTTGGGGTAAAAGGCTGACAAGATTTATGTAGTTAAAATAAGAGTGTGATGTGATGTCATAAACGTAAGAATGTGCCGACGATTATGACATAAGTCGATTTTTATAAATCAATACATTTCTCAGAATTTTAATACATCGTTTTAGGCAATTAAGCCGCGGCTCCAACTCGGCGCACGCTGGGATATATGTAAAAATGACAATAATTGCAAGAAAATGTCAATTAATACGCAAATAAGTAGCGTGTCCGTGGGTTGCAGTGGAAACAATCACATACATTTTCTTGCAAAGCGAAACATGACAAACGTGCGTAGCTGCGCCCTTAATTCAACATAATATTTGAAACTATTAAATGTTAATGAGGATCGTATTTTAGCCAGAAAATATGTTCATGGTGTGATAGTTTTTGTGATATGATATGACGGGATGATGATATGTATACGATTAGTTTTATCACGGTTATAACTTATAAGTATGAATCGAGCCATTGTGTAACACTTAATAAGCGCATTGTTTTTAAATTGTATTACGTAACCTTGTATAATTTACATTAACTACAATTAATGCCGGCTTTATATTCACTGTAGAAACTGAACAATAACGAGTCCAAGTACTATCAGATAGGTTAATAGGGTGGGTAGGATTTTCCATAGAAGCAGCAAGAATATTAGCAAATGGACCGATTCAAAATGAATGTTTTTCTTTTGTCAGGACATACTTATTGGTAAGGTAAAGCTCAGATGATGCCATACGATCATGGCCAAGAGGACTAAATGACTTTCACCTTTAATGATTCTGTCCTATCGTTAACACCTATTAAATTGTATGTTATTCTTTGTGCTAAAAATTTGATTAAGAATTCACAGGGAAAATACTTGACTAGCAGCGCCCCGCGGTTTCACCAGTATACTTTCCATTCCCGTGGGAGTACAGGGATAATCCTATATGTTATTCTGATGTATCAGCTATGTTATTGTAAAGTTTCATTAAAATCAATTCAGTAGCTTTTGCGTGAAAGGGTAACAAACATGCATCCGTACATTTTTACAAATTTTCGCGTTTATAATACTAGTAGGATTAGTAGGATTTCAATTTTGTATGTTTATGGTTCGAGGAGAAATGGGAATGCCAAATAAAGATTCATCATTTTCATCACCTCAAAAGTCTCTAGTAGCCTGGCGGACAAATATTTTGTGAAGATTTTTAGAATTAGGTCAAATTGAAAAATAGTACAAAATCAAAATAATAATTGGGTATTAGTTTACTTGATACGAATTTCTCAACGGATGTGTGGTCGAACGTAATCTCCATTTCAACATGTGTTATGTTTTGTAATGTAACGAAACAAATAACATTATATTTTAACTATGCCAGGACGTGACTCTTGCTACCATTGTGATAATAAAGTGGCAAATGACTATTTATTAACACAGTGACGAACTATTGCGAATGACATAAAATATTGTATGTATTTATAAAATTCAATGCTAGATATTAGTTTTATAATTTGTGAAACATAAATGATCATGATATCATTTTAAATCTTTTTTTTATATCATAAGGGGGCAAATGAGCAGTTGGAGCCTTAGGTAATTACAGACGCCTAAAAAACATGCGCACAAGAGGTTATTATCCACACCCATGGGTCACCCGAAACTCACAAACCGGACGCAACGCGACAGCATAGAGCCCGTCACTTTACGCTAGTATCATGGGAGCTAGAGGTTCCATCCCGGTCGTGTCGGCCCAATTCAGCTGCAAAGCAGCAAATCCAGAAATTTAAACATTTATATCTCATCTTGCGGAGGATACTCAATTAATATCACGAATGCATTTCATATTTGGTATGAAGTTTTTCCACCTAAGGTTTTCTGGTAATTGTCAAGGTTCTTGTGGTTAAGGCTTGCCTTTTTTGTCGCAGTGGAAATGTTTTGCGCATTCACCCGGTGATGGGTCGTTCCCAGTGATATTCTGGAATCCCGGCGCTCTCTGCCAACCCCAGCCCCGGTATAGAACACTAAAACCACTGCCAGTTGCCTTCAGCCGCTTGAAGAGGAGTGTCCCGGATCTGTCTAACACAGGACAACCCCCGCGACCGGCCGGTTCCCTCAAAAGGGCTAACCGGGCCACCTCCTAAAGTTGAAACATGCCTATGATGTCTTAATGACCTCTAATCAATGCTCATGCAATCTTAAGTAAAGATACTTTCAACTAACGTGTTCCTGGTTTCCGTAATCCCCTTTGTTTTGTCATCGTCAAGAAGAATGGTACTGGGATCGAATCGGTCCAATTCTAGACTAGGTACATATAAATGTCTATTCCCGGACTAGTATTTTTTTTATAGATATTCCCATGTAATAAATACCTACATACGATCTCATGAACTAAGTTAAATGGACTATCATTGAGTTTGTCAATATCGAAAATTATACATAATTTAATTTATTTAACGAAATAATTTAATTATACCGCTCTATTTATATTTTATTGAAATTATATTACTTTCGAATAAATATTAGTGCGTGAAACGCAAAATATTGTAGCCGAATTATATAATTTGCCCTACAAATCAATGATGAAATATACTTATGTTATTCACGAGGTGTCTAAATCGTGTATATATTAAGTAGAATTTTCTGGAAGTCATGAGATAAAGAGGGATGGTAGAATGGGAGGATAGCGGACTGATGATGATAATGGTTCACATCCTCCGGCGAGCATCGTGACTGCATTATCGCGTGGTGTTTTCAAGGCAATTTTGCAATTATTTCAACAAAATAAACTGGTTTTTATTGTTTGACGCATTATGATTACAATGAAAATTTAAAAAATGATAAATAAATGCAGTTTTTCCTAAGGTTAGGTTATTGCCATTATAAATTTATAAAACGCTAACTCGTGCTGCGAAATTTTCTTGTAAGTATTTATGAAGCAAATGCTATTATATTATTAAATAATAATAAAATAAAAAGTACCTAGTTTTGCTTATTTTTTTTATGTCATAGGAAGGCAACCGAGCAGTCGGAGCCTTATGGTGACTACCGACGCCCATAGACATCCGTACAACCAAAAGTTATGCAGATGCGTTGCCCTCCCTATCACCCCCCCCCGCCCCCCAAGTACCACCCGAAAACTGGTGTTATGTGAGCGAGAGTTACCACCCCAGTATGCCGGCCCAATTCAGCTGCAAAGCAGCATGGCACTACCTAGGTACTCATAGTTAACCCGTTTATAAAACTTTTCCATATTATACAGGAAGTAAGATTAGTTATGGTCGATCAAAAAATATCATAAATGGCCTTTTTTCTAACGTCTCGTCTAAAATATTATTGTCTAGATGTTTTTATACTTTAGTTCAAATCTCATTTCCTATTACCATAAAAGTAGTGTGAACACGATTGCAAGGTATAAAATAAAAATATAAAACGTTGGAATTATATCTGCGTTTAGGAGATTAAACAATCTAGTGTTGCTGTTATAGAAAAGTAGATTTTTTCTTTTACGCCAGGAAATGTTCTTAGGCATCCCGCGGGGGAGGCGGGACTCTCCTCTTCTTATAAGAGGGGTACAAAGAGCAGCCCCTTCGGTTCAATTGACTTTGCCCAAGGTGCTGGGGTCACCTTAGGCTATTGAGCCCCAACCGCCCCGACAACGCTTGAACCATAGTGGGGTAGAAAAGTATAGTTGTAGTAATGTAGTGTTGTAGGTCAAACATGATCTATGACACCTGTACTCAAGTTGACCATGTTTTTCTACGTCTGTAATTCTTTGAATCTAGATTGCATAAAAACTGTGTTCAGACCAACCAGCGATGCAAAACATAGGAGAAGTAGGAAGCTATTTGAGTTCATCAAATAACATAGTTATGCAAAAATAACGTAACCTCGAAATTCGCAAATTTGGCAATATTATATTCGAATATTTTAAACCAAACTGTTTTTACTAAGTGATAATCAGTATTTGATGCTTCTTACCATGTCTCATATTAATCTTATAAATTAATTTGTTTATATTGTTTGTTGATAATTTTACTATACTTATAATAAAATTAATTTAAGAAAATACGTGTACCTACTCAAAATTTTCCTAAAATACTTCTAATGATTTTACCTTATCTGCTATTGATTTTTGTTTCATTATAACATTTAACCCCGCCTTAAAATGTATTTCCTAGACCACTACTGATGATGATGATGATTATTGCTATGATAAAATACCCGATATCGCCAGTCCTTACGTAACTAGGACATAATCATCACTCAATATCATCATTTCAAGTCTGAAGCAAGCATCACGAATGACGTATGCGTGATCATTATCGTGATATATTTACTCTGTCTAGATTTGTCTACGTCAAGATTATGACACATTTATACTTTTGTTATATATGGTTTATTGAGAATGTCGATTTATTTGCAGAAATTAAATTTATAGTAACGTTTGCAAATATTATGTATTTAAAAGATATGTTAATTCTATTCTTACATCCTCATTATTATTATATTTCTATATAGAAGAGGAATTATTCACTCTTTCATATGTGTATATTTAGTATGTATTAGCATTATAGAGACGCGTGGAAAAAAATGAGCGAGAACTTTGCCCAGCTATACTGTAGTATAGGCTGTGGAAAAAAAGTAACGACCTTAATATCTTTTATATATAAATAGGAAAAAAGTTTTACCTTTTTCTCAACGGATTGTCTACCTATTTCCTTTGTTTTTATTTAGAACTTCTTAGTTGTTGCCCGCAGCTTCGCCTGCGTTAACTTAGATTTACAGCCGTACCGGGATTAATGATGATTATTTTCATAGCCTAAGTTACTCCTTATAAGATCAGCTATCTGCCAGTGAAAGTCCCATCAAAATCGGTCTAGCCGTTGCAGAGATTAGCCGGAACAAACAAACTGACAGATAAAAATGTAAAAAAAATATTTTTGTATATGTACCGTATATGGGTACATATGCATTTAATAAAAAGCGGTTATTTTAATATTACAAACAGACAATTTCATTTATATGTATAGATAAAACGTTAATTTACTGAATCGCTTACATTACGCTTGCTCGATGAGTCACGTTACAAGACAGACGGCTTATCGTATTTTCCCCGTGCATTTTATATTTGCTAATGGATTTTCCGAGACGAATTTATTTCGTAATGCCATTTGAATGGCTTTCCTCAATGTTTTCACGTTGATGTTTGAGTTTCGAAAATTGTCGTTGTCAGTTTTCATGATTGGTAACATTTTAAAATTTGCGTAACAAGGAAAAAAATATTTGTACACTCCGAAATTATGAGTATTATTTAAGGGTGGGATCAATACAATTATCCTTATGAATCAATATTAGTGATAAAGGAGACGGTCCATTACTGGTCTGGTCTTGTACAGTATACCATGAATAGAGAAAAAATACATAGATTTAATTAAAAATAAAATAAATTAGTATAAGAAACTAATTTACATGTAAAAAATAATAATATATTTCAAGTTTTTTAACTTGTAGGCAATTCTTAATGAAGATGGCGCCCTTCAGAGTTCAGATGGATGATCATTACTTACTAAATGTCATTTCTGACAAAAGACAATCCAAATGATGACAGATGCCTATCGATCAATGACATAATTCCTTACATTTGGCAGATAACGCCAAAGAATATACGCCATACGCCATACGCCATTGTTTTAAACACGTTGTGTTGCAAATCTTGGAAACATTAAATTATTCTACCGTTGAAATTGAGATGAATTCATGGATATGAACAAATCAAAACTGTTTCAATATTTTCTTTCTTTCATCTCATTACATGTACAAAAGTAGACCAACGACCCATACAATTTTGGACCGTCTCCTTTTATTTTAATTAAAACTTGTTAACAACTTTGTAATCTACTAAACTCTACGTTTTTTGCTTAATATGGAAGCTATAATCAGTGAAACCTATAAACTACCAGGTGCACCTATTTTGATCTTTTAAATAACAATGTTAGTGAAGAATCGAGCCGATAATGATATGTAGCGGGTGTCTATGGATGGCGCTAGGCGTCAGGATGGATAAGTGACATCTACAGGCACTCGCTACAATAAAGGATTAGCAGGTGCATTGCCGGCCTTTCAAATATTAGTTTGCTCTTTTCTTGAAGATCCCTAGACCCTAAGTCGTATCGGTTCGGAAATAACGTACCCATTTTCAAAAAAAAAAATACTTAATAGTGTTGATTTCATGGCACTTCGGTAACCTCTCAATCTTACTTCTGTAGAAGTATCATAACTACTTGTATAAATATTTACCTCTATATTATGTAATAGATACAGATTGACACAAGCAAACGCATTATACGTCTGTGCAACAATTTGGAGGCGTCAATGATAAAATTTGCAAGTAATAAGGAAATATGGTTTTTGTTTCAATGAAAAAATGTATAATAGATATTATGAAAACTGAAACAAGATTGTTGATGTGCCGTCGGTTTAGAATTTTAACGTGTTGTGAATAACGTTGAAAGAGACGCCCCTTCGTCTACTGTTTTACGAGATACTTCTGATGCAACGATTGTCTGAAAGTGTGTTTGTAACATACAACATCACATACCACACCACACCACGTTCCAACCGGTGATTTAGATTTGGGCTAAAATTTTACGTCATGTTGCTGATATTGCATTCTGTCCTTATGCGGTTTAGGCTCTGCTCGAAATAAGTCGAGAAGAATATAATGCCATAGTTCATGTGTCGTGGAAGATTAAATTTTATCAGAATCCCTCTCGAAGTAACCACCTCTAAAATATTTGATCGACCGTTTTGACTCGCTCTAGTTACACATACCTACCCCGGTCTCAACATTTTCAACGATAATAAAACGCTTTATGAATAATTTACAACAGCAAAATACTTTTGTGAATGTGAAACATGAAATTATGTTTTTAGTGAATAAATATAAACATAAATAAATATTTTATATTACTGAGGGGCTCTATAACTAAGGGAGGTGCCGGTAGTAACGTCGACTTGTATATATGAAGGTATCAAGAGATGGTTTGTTTAAAAAATTACACTTTTTTAAGAGAAATGGCCGATTTTCGATTTTTATTTCTAGTAGTACCCACTTCTATTTGACATTTTAGACATTTCGCAGTTAGTTAGTTATCTTCAAACCCCAAGAGTAAGATTTTATTTATTTTTCATGTTTGTGTTCGATACATTTTAAACGGAAAATGACATTTCAAACAGCGCCCCTAGCGCTTGAAAAGTGAAACTTTTACTCACAATGTATCAAATGCAAACGCGAGTTTAAAGACTCCCACTCACATCTGTGTCAGTTTTTCTTTTTTTATTCTGTTGTTGGCTTTTTGCCTTGTGCATTGATGTGACAATAAAGTAATGTATGTTTTTTTTTTTATTTTATGTTGTTACGATAACGCAGACGGATTTACACGCGGTAAGTCGACACCACCTGTGTGACACATGACACCAGTAGCGCCTGACGATTGTGTAGTGTAGTGTAGGGCTAGATTGAGCTAGATTAGTCTCTATAGTATTTACTAAGGGATTATGTGCCTGTAGGTATAGTTATGAGGGAAAATGGCAGTGGCTGATCAGAGTTGATTGATTTTATTCAAATACGTCTTCGTCGTATGTCTAATTGAACTTTTTGACGACAGTAAACAGACCAAGAGTAGTTTTTCACCATATGTACATGATTAGAGAAAGGACTGCAAGTTTTGCCTTGCGAGTCCTTCTTAAGAATGGACTAGTTATTGACGATCTTTTTCTTGCTTAAATATTACCATGGATGTAAATGTAACAAAATATTGATAGACTTCTAACTCGAATGACTTAATGAAGGTAACTTCGATATGCATACGAGAAGCTAGTGTCTATTTTAGAGTATTTCCTTATAAGTATACAAGATTTTAATGAGATTTCTAAAAACTATATTGTACTCGAGTGTAGTTTTTTTTTTCACTTGTACGTGTCACAGCGGACACTGCCACGTCATTGACCCTCGTTTCTAGATAATTCTAACCGCCGCGGTTTCCGGCGATGTCTCTCGTGAGTTCCCTCCCGACTTTTTATTTATTATACTATTAAATTACTTATTATATTGTGATATTATTTTATCAATTTTATAGTATGCCATAGTGGTAACAGGAGAACTGGCAGACGAGCCTACCTAACCCTAAAAAAAGCGTAACCTAGATCTATAGGTACATATTATAACAGGTTATATGTAACAGGATATATCTTGGTCCTATTTTATATACCCAATTTTTGCAGCACTAAATTTATAAAAATCATGCAAATACAACATATTATACCATAAACCCGGTAACGAACTATATTTGTTATTTGAACGTTGTCTGTGGGATTAGAGCCTCCAAGCTACGGGCATTTTCGTCATTAAACCAATGTATCAGATAGATCCATATCTTTTATGTAAAGATTCATTGTTTTTTCTACTGCGTATGCAAATTTTTTACACTGTCGTCACAATTAATATTTTACGGGCCATTGTTATGTTTATTTTGTCGTCATCTCGTTGCAACGTCACGCGCTGGACAATGCAATTAATGCATTCACTTTTATAATGATCGCGAAATATCTAGAACAATTAGAACAATTCCGTCTTAAAACGTCCGCTAATGGAGAAATTGAGACTACTCACACATGGTCCCTTTTTGTTTGAGAAGAGAAAAAGAAAGAGAGAGACAAATAAGTAGGTACTAGGAATTTTAATATGAGTTTATGGGGTAAGTAAGGTATGAAATATTAGCATGCTACACATGCTAGTAAATAAATAGATTTGTATGAAAATGTCGAATCAAAAATGCATAGGAACTTTGCATATTATTTCCATTACATACTTTTGTAAATTCCATGGAATCTATTTCTTCCTAACTAGAAACACTTTGTTTAAATTTAGTTTGATAAATTTAACGTTTATCAAACCTAAATAAGGTTTTATTGGTAATTGAGTTAATAACTCTATTAGATAGATATAATTGTTTAAATATTAATTTTAATTAATTGAAGGAAGTAGATGTACGAAGTATAATTCATATGAACGTCAACGAGAAAAATCTTAGGATCGATCAGAAGTAAGATTCCCCTTGATCCATTTGAGATTTACCACAATACCTTCAAAAATTAATATATTGACGTTTTCAAGTTTTAACGGTAATATGTTAGTTAATGTGCTGGTAAAGCTGTTACTATTCATACGTTAAGGCTTCCAGTTTCCACACATAAAATTATAAGGTTCAGAACATGCCTATTGACGTTTTCAACTTTTAACGCTAATATTATGTTAGTTAATGTGCTGGTTAAACCTCTCGATATTCTAATTTAGGTTACCTCAATCGCTCCTGAATAATACAAATTTATTCTCATACGTATAACTCAGTTCGAATAACTCTTATTTTACATAACGAGGAAAAGTGAATTTTCTTCAAATACAATGGTCATGAATTTATGTAAGCCAATCATAAAGAAAATAAATCTTTCGAATAATAAAAAAAACTTAATTAGAATTTTAACATTTTTAAGTTTGACCTCCATATATATTGTTCTATGAATTTGTATATGACGCACATTAGCCTTGCCTTCCCTCATGATAGCACAATTAAATGTATTACTCAACATTTTTTTTAAATATATTTAGACTTAAGTTTTTTTTTTCGAACAAAAATTCCCCTACACTGACCCAAGCTAATTACTAATTTACAAACATTTTACAATTTAAAAAAATAAAACCTATCTCTTTGATTTGTTTCCAGGTTGAGAAACCTGTGACAGAGGGATTGTCACATAAGACGCGGGACCACTGGGAGATAGATCGTTCCTCGCTCAAGTTCGTCCGTAAGTTGGGACATGGGCAGTTCGGTGAGGTCTGGGAGGGCCTGTGGAACAACACGACGCCGGTCGCGATCAAAACCCTCAAGTCCGGTACAATGGACCCGAAGGACTTTTTGGCCGAGGCCCAAATCATGAAGAAACTGAGACACATGAAACTCATACAGCTGTACGCTGTCTGTACACTGGAGGACCCGATTTATATTATCACCGAGCTAATGAAGAATGGCTCTCTCTTGGAATACTTACAAGGTAATTTGGTGGTTCATGTCACAGCGGTTTTTCGCAATAACATTTCTGAATTCAAATATAAGAGGTTTAATGATGCAAAGTCAATCAGCAGGGGTGATGTAAGACTGACTTTTCCAATGTAAAAATCCATTAAAATCCTAATTTAGTCTTGAATAATATTGCTATACCACTATAGCAAAAAAATTAGGTACATTACAGCGTCCACCCGAACCCCCCGCGCGTCCTCTAGCGCGTGGATGGGCGGGGCGAAGGCGGGGTCCGTGCGGACGCTGTCATACGCCTAATTGTTTTGGGGTAGTAGTACATTCTGATTTCTTTCCTGTGGACAATGACTTGTTGCTTGTTGTTGTCATCATCACCTTTTGTCCGTCCACTGCTAGACATACTCTTTTAATATACTTACAATAAATTAATTAATATTCGTCAATTAGTTTTGTGCGAATTCAATTCTCCATTCATCTGTAGATCCTTACACAAGAAGACACATTTTATATCTTCTCTATACAAACATTCCTTAATTGTTTCACTATTCAACAGGCAAGGGACGGGGTCTCAAACTTCAGCAGCTAATTGACATGGCGGCGCAGATCGCGACCGGCATGGCGTTCCTCGAATCCCAGAACTACATTCACAGAGATCTGGCCGCCAGGAACGTGCTCGTCGGCGAACCAGGGGAGGTCAAGATCGCCGACTTTGGACTCGCCAGATTAATTAAGGCAAGTGGAAACGTTTTTACTGCTTATATTAAATGGACATTTAGGGACCTATAAGAGTCCCCTACCTTGCGAATCTTCTGTCTCATATTCGACGGACAGATTGTATTTATCACCACCGATTGTCCATCTCCCAGCTTTTCTATAGAAAATAAACAAATAATGGCAGGACCATTGCACGTAAAGGATTTTAGTAATTCTGTTAGTTCTGCGCTATTTAAGACAATGGTGGCTTGCTCCTTTTACTTATCGGTCAATTGGTCATGGACCCGGAAACAAGGTTGACCCCTCTTATTGTGGAGACTTATATTTTTCTAAATATGTTTTATATCCGTATTCTAATTGGGTTATTTCATAATCACAATTTGTTTGTATCGTCACATTTTTAATGTGTTTGTTTACACAAAACAAATCTATATTGGGTTACGGTAATAAACCAACACTGGTAAGGGGCACCAATCAGTGTTTACGATAACGTACGAGCGAGCCGTTTGAGTGGCAACATTCTGGAAGCCATTTCACTTTGAGGTTAATCACTATGGGTGGCAAACCTCATGCCAACGTTACGACCAGTTAATGGGAGGCACGTTAACAATGTACACGCTTGTGGGGACAAGTGGTAGTGACATACATGATCGTGTACAACCATTGAGAGAAATATTACATATGTATTTGACGTTTATAATAATAACAATATCTATGGACGCTTTTACACCACGTCAATCTGGTCCCGTGGTAAGTTCTCGAACTTGTGTTACGTGTATCAGACAACGGAAATATATTTAATACTTTTATACTATACATATATTTAAGATTTTTATTATACATATTTAATACACACCCTCATGACCCAGGAACACAGAAAACTTTATTGTTCCCTGGTGGAATTCGAACCCGCAACCTCCGGCTGGAGCGCCAACGCGCTAACCGTTGAGCCACAGAGATCGTCTTATAAAAGTTAGATATCAGCAGGGTGAAGGGTTATTATAATGAAACAAATATTGTAAACAACACAAACACAATAACTTACCAAAAACATAATTTCGAATTTTTTGTGAGAGAAATGAAAATACTATTTTATTATTTTAGATGGGTAGCTTTCATTAATTCATTCCTTAAGCGAATTCACTGCAGTGGCCCAAATATGCCAAGGTTTACCCGAGAATCACTTTTCATTTAATACAGAAAAATAATTCTCACGGGTTGAGAACATTCTACATTTTTATTATTGTAATGGAAATATCGAATAATCTCGATTAATTCGCTTTTCAATTCCAGCCGGTCACATTTGCGAATCAATCGCCGGTGGTTATGCAATATCGATGTTTGGAAACATCGATTTTGCGGCTAATACTTACATCATGTACGCGTCCATGCACAGTGATGGATTTCAATTTACATAACCGTTTTGAGATCCTCTTATCATCGTTATAGTTGGTGTTATTGAAATACTAGTAATGTAATGCTCGCAGGTTCGCCCGCGTTAACCTAGATTTAATAATAATAATATCTATGGACGCTTTTTCACCATGTCAATCTGGTCCCGTAGTAAGTTCTCGAAGAACTTGTACTCTGAACTCTGTTACGGGTACCAGACAACGGAAATATAATATTTAATACTTTTTTATACTATAAATATATTTAAGATTTTTAATATATAATACACAACCATGACCCAGGAAAACAGAAAACTTTTTTGTTCCCTGGCGGGATTCGAACCCGCTACCTCCGGCTGGAGCGCCAACACGCTAACCATTGAGTCACAGAGGTCGTCAAAATTACATGTCTATATAGCCTGATGATTATTATTTTTATGGCCTATGCCGAATAAGTAATTTCGAAGATGTCCTACATCCGAACTTACTAATATTACCTATTATTCGTTAGTAAATGTATGGTAGGCAAACAGACTTGTAAAACATCAGCAACCGCCCAGAACTAGGTAGCTAACATTAACGTTATTTCTACGACTTACGACTGACGAGCCATTAGATGGTAAGTGGTCAGCGTCGTCCAACCCGACGCCAGGAGGCAGTGTGATCGCAGACTGCACGGTTGGCGGGGGGCAACCCCCCACTTTTACAAACCAAAAGTGAGCCAAATGGACTCACACTAATCCTATATAAATATAGCATTAGGGCCTTCGGGCCGTTAGCTCCATCCATCCATAGTTAGATCCATCCATCCATAGTTAGATCCATCCGGAAAAAAAAGGTCAGCGTCGACCATGAACATAAAATGATTTTATTTTATGGTAATTAGTGATGTGCCAGATTGGTAAAAATGAATATCCGCGGATATGAATACGGATATTGGGTATCAAGGTCCGCAGATACGGATCCATATCCGTATATGGATCATCTTTCTTACTTAAACGGTGTCGGTGCGCGACAGCGCGAGGCTTTGAAACGATAGTTGACACCACGCCTACTGCGACGAAATCGGGAATTGGGATATGTTTTGCATTGCCTGAGTTTTCGTTTTGTTATAGTGTGACACTGGGCAACATAGATAAAGTTTAAACATGTATGTAATTATTTTAATAAGTTTGTTACAAAGATAATTGATAAAGATAGTTGATTTTGTACCTTTAATTTATGTAGATACTATCGGTATTATAAATGTTTGCAATTAAAAGGAGCCAAATATTTAATTTTTAAAATAAAGAAATATATAAACAGAATTTAATAGTAAGTAGTAGTAAAAGATTTTTAGGTAGATTGTAAAAGATCCGTCAAAAAGAACAGATACGAATATGAATCTTTTTTCTCACTCGGATATCCGCAGATACGGATATCGGGGCTACGGCACATCACTAGTACCAATGCAGATGGAAATGCGTCTCATCCGGAAATCGCGTTGTTTATATGCAGTATATAATGGTGCTTTAAATTTACAGGAAGACGAATACGAGGCACGCGTTGGGGCGCGGTTCCCCATCAAGTGGACGGCGCCCGAGGCGGCCAACTACAGCAAATTCTCCATCAAGTCCGACGTGTGGTCGTTTGGCATCCTGCTCACGGAGCTGGTCACGTACGGGCGGATACCATATCCAGGTATGTCAAAAATCATTGTTTTTTATTGAAAATAGTAACTCATTGGTACTGACTGATCTTTAACTAAAGGAATATTTAATAACAAATTTTACATATCGTTAAATGCCTGGGAGGAACGCCCTATTCCCAAAAAATATTCCCTTTTTACCTTTACCACACAAACGCTCTTTAATAACTAAATGACATTGACATTTCAGTGTTTGACGATTGTCAAACACACTGAAACTTTTTTTACTTATGTAAACAAATATTGCATAATCTTATATAAATAAATCAAACGTTATATAAACGTCAAATAGCGTCTCATGCGTGTGGTAATGGTGTCGGGAATCCAGAGATTTTATCTCTGAATCTAAAAATATGCCTACCACGCCTAAAGAAGTTTTCACTTCAAAAATAGCCTAAAAAGTCTTATAAGCCGTCCCTGATCGAAATTGTCATTTTGCAGGCATGTCTAACGCGGAGGTGCTACACCAAGTGGAGCACGGGTACCGCATGCCCTGCCCGCCCAACTGCCCGCCGCCGCTCTACGAGATCATGCTCGAGTGCTGGAACAAGGACCCCCTCAAGCGGCCCACCTTTGAGACGCTGCAGTGGAAGCTCGAGGACTTCTTTACCATGGACAACTCCGAGTACAAGGAGGCTTCGGCCTACTGAGCCCGGCCTTCCCTGCCGCCCCACCGACACGCACACGCGCATCATGTGAGTTAATTCTACCTTACCTGATTATTTTAATTATGATACTCAAATACTGATTATTTTTATTCACCTTTCTTCAATTATTGGACATATTAGACAAAAATTATAATTGGGTACATAATATAAAAAATAATATAGATATAATTAAAATATAAATACATAACATAAATTTGTTCATGTGATTATTCCTTATTGTGCCCGACTCATACAACTTATGTGTTGCCTATCCTGAGAGGCAAGATGATAGATTAATGAATGGATCTTGGAACCATAATTAAAGTAACCAGTAATTACATATTTCTACTTCCCTACTCTGCACGCACTTAGCGCTTACCTCCTACCAGTAGAATAAATTAATAAACATTCGTTGGTCTTGTTTCCAGACCCCGGGCCTGTACCACATGCCGCCGGAGCTGCAGCTGCTGCACGGCAGCACGTCTATGCAGCACCTGCAAATGCACCAGCTGCAGGGGCTCGCGCAGCTACCGCACGCCGCGCTCTCGCAGCTACCGCACGCTGCCAGCGTCGCGCACATGCAGACGCACGCGTACCCGCACGTGCCCGCCGCACATATGCAGTCGCACACGCATGCAGCCGGTACGCATATGCAGACGCACGCGCATGCAGCCGGTACGCATATGCAGACGCACGCCCACACGCACGGCCGCGCGTGCCAACACCACGCGCGACACAACACGCTCGCGTACCGCGCGCCATAGGCGCCCGCACGAACACACACTTACATACTCACTCATTCCCATACAATCATGCGCATTCATACACACCGACGAGGTCAGGAAACCCTGTGGCCTTCTACAATGAACACGTATACGAAGTTTCAGCGTAATGTAAGCATTACATAAGCCACACCTACACTGAAACTCGAAAGCAACTAAATTGCTCATCATAATAAAATAGGATTCTTTACATTGAGGCTGGATCTCGATCGGATATTAAGAATCATCCGGACTTGTAAAGATAGATGGTAGTTCCATTACAAGAGTTGTTTGATTTTATATTTGTCAAAGAAGTCCCGTCTCGACTCCATTCCTAGTGCTGGCGCTATTGTACATTAAACATTTTAATACTCAATTCATTGTGACATACAGAACGAGTATCTGTAGAATTTTAGTGACGACCTCTACCAGAGACCGACATTTTGTGAGTGCTCATTTTCTTATCTGTATCTACTCGTAATTAAAGAGTATCAGCATATCATTAATTGTTACATAAGCTTTTTAAACATACAATTGATTTAATGATCACTTCATGAATGTTGTTGCTATATAGATTAATAAGACGATAACAAAGCGGATAACTCAGTGGCCAGCATGTTATTGAATAAACATTTGTCACCATGTGTTATATTGTCATTTGAATTGTTTTCAATTTTAATTTCAGAATTATCTAAGACAATTCAGATAGCAAATAAAAACTGCCCTGAGATTATTCACTGTACAGTGAAAACTTGTAATATCAATTTTATTAACAACTTATCGTTAAATTATGTGAATTCACTGTTAATTACTAAAATCATCTGAAATATATGTTAACAGCTTGTAGTAAGTTAACATTGTATTTCATGCACTCTCAGGCAATTTGGCCACATGATTTGTAGTACTTGTGGCGCCCTCATGTCTCGACACTGACATGTTACGGACTAGACTTGGGCTCACTATTGAATTTATTACTTCTTTGAATTTCATCCTAATCATAAACTGACTTTGAATTCATTCACCATAATACCATAGTAATAATTCAAATTCTCGCAATGGTTTCTAATTTTGTTTGAATCTCTTGGGCCGAATGATTCAAAAGTGAGCCAACCCATCCCAATTTTGATAGCAATAGAATTTAAAACAATTTTAGATTAAATAAAATTGTACGAACACGAAGTTATACTGTCTGTAATTCGCCGTTATAATAAGACTAGATGCTTTTAGAACTAACAATACAAATGTTATGATGGTTAAACTGTTTATTATTAATACTTAGACACACTAAGCGTTTGTAATGGGAACGTTCCGAAGGTTGTATTGTAGCTATTCTCATGCAAATGTGGATAGAGTTTGTTAATCAATTTTTATATCGCACGATCCCTTCGTGGTTTCCGAACGTTCCAAACCAAGGACATTGACAGGTTAGCTTTGCGACCAAATGCACTGCCGTTTTCGCAATTTTATTACTCTTCGGTCGACATGTTTTAGGATACGATAGGGTTAACTTGCAGTTTTTACTATATAAACGTTTTCTGATAGTCTCGGGAGTTTAGTAAGTAAAAGTATTAATAACTTACTACTGTCTAAACTTTTTGATTATGTCAAGATTGTATGTGATGTGGTTTCGCTATTTATGTATCCGGACAGCTTTTAATTCGTTTCTCGTATCGGAATGCGAGTGTGCGAGTGTGTGTAACGGACGCTGTTGAGTGCGTGATCAGGAGGAAATTTAGGTTCGGCAGGGAACGTCATGTATGACGACGGATTTATGTTTAGACGTTATCGGATTAGGTCTTCACCTTTGTGAATCATGTTTAACGTAGAATATCGATATTGGTGATAGATGCCAAATAATCCTATTAAAGAACTGAATTTTTATATAATTATTAAATGTTCTGAGGGTATCTAGAAAATTAGGATTTTATTTATGTAATTATGATTGTAGCCTTTTAAACGTTTTGACTTGAGTAACATGTATTGTTTTACTCATGCTTACGATTATGCTTCAAGATACCTATTTGATATTTTTACGTATTTCAATCGTGCCAATATTTAGATTAAGACGAGCAAATGTAAGTGAAGAGTACAAAAAGGAGTACTTTCGACAACTTCCGAATATAGATTGGCCTAAGAAAAGAAATAGACAGTAGACGACATTTAAAAATAGATGATTTTATCATTTGTTGAATCTGCACCTTTTTTTTCGTGCAATATTTGTTGTATTATAAACCTGGTGCTCCGTTATACTCTACATTTCGTATTTTTTGCGATATATCTATAAAATAATCCTCAGAACTTTTAAAATAAATTAGTATCGATGTAAGCTTATTATCGATGTTAATGGAAATTTTATATTACCGATACAAGAAAAGATAATTTTTGTATTTTATCACACTATTTGTAAATAGTACCGAATATTTCACAAACGTTATGGAGTGATATTATATTGTTGGTAACGATGAGTGTATCATGCTGTCGACTCCAATAGTTTCTCAATCATTCCAATTGGATTGCAATAAAGATTATATGTAATTACTATAGTGACAGGTAGCGAAATAGATAAATGAATCGCACAAATAAATTTAGCATTACTAATGTGCCTGGAAATTACACGTACGTCACAAAACTGGATCGATACGAAAAGCAAACGATGATTATGTTTAGGTTTAATTGTAATCGAAGTGGTGTCGCGAGACAATTTGTCCCGCTGACGTGTAGAAGTGCGAACGCACCAAGCAATAAAGAGTTACGTCGTGTATCCGTTAATTTTAAATCAATAAGTATTAATTTGTTTGAAAGTAATTTTAAGCCGATTATCTTTTGTATTATTTTGGTAATTTATTAAATATCGTTATTTATAGCTGTAAATCCGCTTAGCTTTGCTTACGCGATCTTCGCTACGGTACGTGTACGGCAATAATGTATTCATAATTAGGCTAGCCAATGTTAAGTGCGCCATCACAACTACGGTAGAGATGGGTGATGCGAGGGTAGATGTAGCGATACGAGTCAGCGACTGATAGTCGATACGTCTGCGAGTAACGTCTTATTACCTCCGACTATCGATTAAATATATTTTAAGTTCCTGCTGTTACACCGCCGCCGACGTGTACACGGGCGGGCGGTGTAACGACAGCCATAATATGGTTATGATTATTATATTTCACTTATTTGTAAAGATTTTTTTAACACAACAATAAATATAAATGTGGAATATGAATATCTTTTATTTGTACATACCTAATATTGTGCTTAACTTATTACATGCATTCTTTATTCGGGTCTTTTGATCTTCGGTAAGTATGTCTCTATCTTGATAAATTTGAGAGGAATTTGTTTCAAATTGCACAACTATATCTTCAATAACGCTTGCATCGATTTTTGCTTTTTTTGATGACGGTTGTCCACATTCCAAAGAAGTGGTTTCTTCTCTGACAATATGATTATTTTCACTGTCATTGAACTTGGAACATTTTATTTGTACAGAATTTAAACATTTATGAACATACATAGAGAGTGGTTGGGTACTCTTATAGTTATTGTTTTTAAAACTTTCAAAATTACTAAGCACCTCCTTCATTATTTCGTCATTAGCGAGGAAGTTTGAAATAAATTTATTTAATGATGCATCAGACACACAAATAGCAAAGAGATGTTCTTGATCCTCTTTTTCTATTCCAAAAAATACATCACTTAACACATCATAGTTCACAATATAATCTTCGTCTTCCATTTGCCACAAAAGTTTGCAAATTAATTCAAATAAAACTAATATTAGTTCAATGCTGCCAACTGTTATAGTTTTACTCACAATGTGTAGAATCTAAAAAAAAACAAAAAATCTCATCAATAGAGCTAATTAATGGTCTTACTACAAGCAAAAAAAATATCTAGATATTACATATGTAGGTATCTACACACAGTACACATCTCAGTGCAGACATATATTCACTATCTGCCCGCCCCGGCTTTGCACGGGTGCAATATGTAATGACAAAAATTGATAAACATTTAGAAAAATATACTAATCATGTTTAGCATGTGACATATCTATAATTAATCAGTGGTTAAATTGGGTTAATATTTTATCTGTTTGAACTGAAAAGGCAATAGTGAAAGTGTCATAGGAATACGCACTTGTATTTATTGTCGCGCGCCTATATTTTTATATATTCTATATTTTTGCGATAACTCCTTAAAATATCTATTTAAATTACATGGTGTATATGAATTTAATAATGTGCAGGATGCCTAAGAGCATTTCTCATTAAGATTGAACTAGTCGATGCCGCGAACTCGAACAAAATGATTGGTATCTCACCTGACATAAGGCGCGAACTTGCGTGCTAGAATGAAATGCACAATGATTTATTCCGAAAATGTCCTTTTAGCAAAACAGTTATTATAGAAAAACTAATTAGTGTATCTTTTCAAAATAAATTTAGGTATTTTATTTTTTGAATAACTAAACTATATCTGTACGGGCTTTATTTTTGAGCTTTCGTGCTCTGTATACTATTTATTTTCGTCCAAAGGTGGGCTAAAATCAGTGTTGAAATACGAAAGTTTAGAAGCTTGTATTTTTGTAATGCATATTTTTTTTACGATTTTGGGTACATACATAGATAACGACGAGATCAATTTATATTATACTTAGTTTTTCATGGTCAACGTCAAACATGGTAGTAATTACTGTTCTGCGTTTGTATGAAAAGATAAGCGACTTGTGTAACCTTAAGAGAAATACTCTCATCAGCGAATTAAGGACAAAAAAGAGCGATGTCTACACGCCTTTGCGACGGTAGCTGTTCGGTCAAAACGGCACCCTACTAAACATGTTAAATATTTTAGAGGTGGTTAAATTCGAGAGGGATTCTGATAAAATTTAATCTTCCACGACACATGAACTATGGCAAATAATATTCTCTACAACTGATTTCGAGCAAACCCTAAACAGCATAAAATGGTGAAATGGTCCCGTTAATGAGGACTGATCACCCGTCTGGCCTTGCTGGTGTCCCCACCCTTAAATAATAATAAACGGCATAAAGATTGAGAAAGCAATATCAGCATCAGACCCACTCCCCAGGCGAGATGCCTCAGAGCATTTCCCGGTGTAAAATAAAATCCCCATCCCGCTCGTTGCTTTGGTGACATTGATCACTTACTATCACGTGGCTCGTCTGCCCGTTAGCCTATCCAAACTAACATAAAAAAATTAAAGTGCCTCCAAATTAAACAAAAGTTTAGGATTTGATTACCTTAGAAAGACTTGAATCTTGTATCTTATTTACTAAGTTATGTGTCCATGCAGTAAGCGCTTGTATATACTGGATGTACCACACTCTCGCACTGAGCTCTTTCTTAATTAATTCTATCTTCGGGCAGCACTTCATCCAACATTCCACTAGCGCTTCCTTCATATCTTTGAATTCTCGGTTATTGGGAGTGCATTTAGAAATCAATTGAGTATGTTGTATCTGAAACAAAAATAATTTACTAAAATACATAATATGTCTGTGTAAGTGTGGTGTGAATATTCCAACTTGAAAACCATGCTAGGCCGAACTTATTGCCGGTGGGAGGGATTTCAGCCAAGTAATTAACACCATTGTGATTATTTCCATAGTCATACTTAGATGCAAGACAGGCAGTGTGATTCCTGGCAGTGAGACCTACTGCTGTACATAGGCGAAAATGAGTTGCTTGGATCTAAAACGGAGCTGGTTCCAGGTAAACTCGATAACTTCACGGGCGACGTTGACCTTTTAGAATCAAGAAACAAAAAATATCTAAATACGTACCGCCAAATTCAAGTCACACATTCTGATTTTTTTTAACAAAATGAATTCTTTTATGCATCTCAAACACTTTTCTCTCAAGATGTTCTCCGCTGTGACTCTTATATTATCTGGCAAGGCTGGAATCATGACACACCATACGGAACTATTCTTGAGGTCTTGCACATTAACCTGTCTGTAGATCAGTACTTTATCATCGTATGGTAATGTTTTGAAGAGTTTTTCAATGGTGTGTAGTAAGTGATGTCTCTGAGGTGATGTTTGGAATGTGTTGCTGACTTCCAACTTCTGATATATTCTTATGAGATTAGTTAAGGTGTTCAACTGCAACTGGTCATTGCTCCTAGAAAGTGTAGTATAATGGAATATAATTTTGGACCCATTCAGCATATAATAACATGCCTATATTTTGTACTTTTCCTTTTAGTCAAGATTCAAACAGAGTCAGCTTATGGTGACCAATGTAGAATCATCATTATCAACCTTTTCCGTCAACTGCTTGACATAGGCCTCTCTCAATGAACGACAAGTTGTAAAGAGGTAGTGCCATTGCAGCCAAATTTGGCCGGCACGACCAGGGTGGTACCTCTCGCTCACATAACACCGGCGTCAAGTGACAGCTATGCTGTCGCGTTTCGTGCGGTTTCTGAGTTTTCGGTGGCCCATTGGGGGGATAGGGAAAAGGAGGGCAACGCATCTGTATAATCTCTGGTTGTGCGAGTGTGTATGGGCGTCGATAGACGCCTAAAGGTTTCGACTGCTCGTTTGCTCTCCTATGCTATAAAAAAAAACTTCAAAGCACTTGCAACTAGAATCCACCACCGCACTGAAATCGTCGTTCCATTTAATTGAACGCCGACCCCTTTCATTAGCTATTCACAACTTCATTATGCTAGCGGCTATCAGTATTCAAAACATATTAGACCAATCACTAACCTGCACAAAATAACCCACAAGTCGGACACAAACATGGCACTACAACAGTCTGTACAAAGTAGTGTTTCTAATATATGTCCTTCCAACTCCACATATTCTCTTGAATTGAAAGATCTCGTGAACATAACCACGTATATAAGCAAATACTCATATAGCTCACAACATTTACTATCATTTAATTTAAATCTTGATGGTGTGATGAGCAAAGTGTGACCTGTGAATTTAGTTCAGTAGTTAATTAATTCATAATACATACCTATAGCTTAGTTAACTTAGATTTATAGATGGTGATTGTTTTTATAGCTGATGTCACTTACCAATAGCAGGTGAAAGATATTTTAAAATCATATTACTAAAAAACATTACTTCTGGAATAATATAATAGTGCCGAAGCCTTTGAAAATGGCAAAAAGTGGAACAAAATTATAGTAGAATGGAACCCATTGGAAAAGGAAGAGAATATAACAAAAATGAAAGGAAAAATAATTTACGGGCGACCTTAGGGCCGGAAAGTGGAAGGGGGCCTTCTGGGCCCATCCTGCTTATTTTTTCTGTAAAGCGCCTTTTTTGTATTTCAATCACAAGGTCAGGACAAGGGGTGTTTCTGGCACAAATATCTACAACGTCTCATGATAGGCCCAATGCGTTGCTCAAGTTAATCCCGGGTGAACTCCGTTAATAGGTGACATTGACCGGTTTGCTTCAGTTGGCTATGCCTATCTCTTAAATACCAAAAAAAATATACAAAATCAACTTACAGAAAGGTAGGGCAGCAAACATACACTTAATAAGTCTTTCCTTCGTACCATTTGATGTGTTTGTACGGCGAGCTACATTCTCCATTGTGGACACTAACAAAAGAATATATGATAATTTGTCTTCTACCTCCAGCATACATTTGTCAGTGATGTACTAAAAAATAAACATTATCCATAAATATTATTTAACAAACACTCCCTGCTAACCTAACCCTGTGCTAGGTTAACAAAGTTGGTCTAATGGTTAGTGACCCTGACTGCTAAATCTTCTGATTTATCTGGCATATTTATCTGGTCGTGGGTTCGATTCCCACCTAGGACAAATCTTTGTGTGATGAGTATGATCATTTGTTTGTGTGTAATTGTGGGTGTAATTTTTCTATATTATGTATTTATTAATAAATATATGAGTATGTATCAGTTGTCTGGTTGCCATAATACAGGCTCTGCCCAGTTTGCGATCAGATGGCCGTGTGTGAGTTGTGCCAACATAATATATGGCATTGACTGGGTTTGATTAAGGATGTTGTTTCCTTCTTGATCAAACCAGGTACAAGATCTGATACAAGATATCATTAGGCAGGATTCGAACCCGCAATCTCTATGTGTACCATTTCTAATGTAGGTCACCGAACCACCACCAGCTGATAATTACTAAAATTATATAGAAGAATCTAAAAAGCCAAGTCTCTTCCTTATTTATATTTACTTACATTCAAAAAATCTTCATTAGCTAATAGTGTTAGCAAATTGTAAGCAGGTGACAATATGAGGTTGTCTATTAGACTTGTGTGCTTCATAAACTTCCGTGGATGTAGTTCATCTTTGTAACTGAAAAAATAATTATCATGTATAATTCTTGCACAATATGAGAATAATAAGATGCTACTGCAATTTATTTACTATTTTAGTTATTGTGGGGATAATGATAGTTAACTAAACTAAACAATTAATGTTTTCTGATAAAAAGAAGTTTATGAGTTTTAACATTATCAAATCCATGTTTCGAAATACAGAGTACAAATAAGGAATAAAGATCTTTGGCTTCAATTGTAAATATAAAAAGTTACCTATATACTATATTTGCCTACAACAATTATTTTCGAGATTTCTTATAAAAAAATTGCATTTAACAATGATTACTTACGGTAAAATGAATAAAAACAGTTCCACAGCCTTGCCATGGTTGTAACGGGTATTTTTTAAAACATTAGACAGCTTGCATAGTATTTTTATAACAAAACTTGCTACTTTCAGAGATCTCACAATAACCTTATCTTCTTCTGTTGGCTGCAAAAATATAATTAATTCTTTATTTAAAGTTATATATTCAGGTTTGTTTTAAGGGATTTAATACTGAAGGAATGCAACCATTTATACCAAATAAGGGACTAGCCAGTGAGATTTACACAAGGATGGTTTTTATTTATAATTCTCTTTTACAATTATAGAATATATTATAAAATTATAAAAGATAGAATTATTGAAATAGAAAAAACAATCATCCAAGATCTATGGAAACTAATCAAATCGAAAGAGCATGTCAACTTAACACAGTGACCCTTCAATGGATAAAAGGGCACAGTGGCTCAAGAGGTAATGATGCAGCAGACGAGCTGGCCAAACGTGGAGCAAATATGGAGGTCAAAGGCAATGAACCAATGACCCCGCTACCATATAGCCAGTTAAGGGCATGGGTTAGAATGCATGCAAACACACAACACAGAGAGCTCTGGACGAGCAGAAACGATTGCAGACAAGCAAGGGAAGCGATGCCAAAAGGCAACCCACGCGTCTCTCGTCAATTAATGCTCTTAAAACGATCAGAACTGTGCCTGATAACAGGCACCATAACAGGACATGGTCACTATAACAAGCATCTTTTCACTATAGGTGTTACAGCCCATGTACTACTGGAGTGCACAGGATTAGCACCACTACGGGCTGCCCATCTCGGATGCCCGAGACGCTCCCGGAGATTTGCGCCGATGTCAAGAGACTGCTAGCATTCTTGCGGGAGCTTAACTGGCAGTAGGGAGTGCTTCAGGCTCACAGCACGCAAAATAGGCGCAAAAGCGTCGAGTTGCGGAAACCAGCCTGACCTCAAGTATCAAGTATCAACATATACATATATAGCTCAGGAATAATTGGAATTAGGGGTACTGGCAAAAGATTGCGATATATGGAAGAGGCCTTTGCCCAGCAGTGGCACAGCATAGGCTGGTAAAAAAAAGGGGGATACTAATGGTAAATGAAGTCATTGATAATAAACTATGCACTCACAAATTATTACCTCTAACATCATATTAGATTTTATTGTAGCCACCGCATGTTCTATACATTCACTAAGCACTTCTGTATCCAACAAGTACGATGCATATTTTTCACAGACCGCTAAGTATGCCTTCCACTGCTCGGCCATCGTTTTAACGTCTAGGTCTTGTGTGACATCACAGATTTGTAAATAAATATCCAAACCTGAAAATATAAATATACTTGGTAAGTTTATGCTGATGGCTGACTGCAGGTGTCTTCTAGCCACTGGTGGGAAGGATGTGTTAAGAACAGTAGCAATGTGAGGGACGTATAAAACAATTCTTTTTTTGGTAGTCTGATGACACCTGATAAATTATTTTCCATGTTAACCTACTTACTAGCTGGTGCCCACAGCTTCACCTGCATTAACTTAGATTTACAACCGTATCCGGATTGGTGATGATTATTTTTATAGTCCATCACTATTTCAACTTTCAGCTAAATCAGTTCAGCCGTTTTACCGTGAAAGATCAACAAACATCCAAACTTTCACCTTCATAATATTAGCAAGATTTTTCTAGGCAATGCATACAATGCTTAATCTGAGAGACAAGGTAGTATTTATAGGTTAGTGGCTTCTTTTTAATTTAAATCATGGCAACACATCTGCATGAAAATATAAGTATGATAGTGATCCTTGCAGGTAGAAACACAGAAAAGGAAACAGACCAAGACAATAAAGTTTCCAGGCGAATTATAGTATATACATAATATGGTAGAATCACAACATACTTGCCAGAAGAACTTCTTGTTCTGCTTTTACATCCAAATCAATGACATAGTGTTTTTCGAATATCACCAGATACAATACCTGCAGCTCATGACATGTACGAAATAGATCTTTCAATTCATTTTCTACACTATTCAGATGTATACCATATAAACATTCACTGAAATAAAATATTATATTGCTGAATCAAAAAGAAGCTATTAAATAAAAGTGACTTATCACAATATATGTGTTCTTACCTATCTTTACAATGTTTAAATACAGATAGAATTATGTTACCAGAAGTAATTGGAAATGATTGCATTGAAGAACATGTGATTGGAATAGATTTGACTAGATTTTTTAAATAATTAGACAGTAGTCGCAATATAGTAATGGCATTTCGCAATAAAAGACTCAGCTTTGTTCCATCACTTGATTTTTCAATCAAATTAACAATGATATCAAAAGTCTGTAAACATAAACCAATAATGTAATTCCTAAACACCATTTAAATTAAAGATTGGTTTTAATGATAAAACATACCTGAGAGATACACTTAGTACAATCCTCTAGAGTTTCTGCAAAAAATGTGATAGACTCATTTTTGGAGGTATCTAAACTCAAGGATTCTTTTAGTTGGGAGAGAAGTTCCTCGTATGATAAAAAATCTAGCTGGTATGATTGTGTTAAGAATATATACAAGTGTTAATAAATCGAACGGAATCATTACATTTATTTACCGAAAGTTTTTGTATATATGTATTCTAAAAAAATCTTTAAAAAGGATACATCGCAAACATTTTTAAAATCAATGTGAAACTCTGTAAAAACTTGAGAACTTTGAGAGTTGTCCATTTTGATATTGAACTTTGACAAAAGTATGTTAACAATTTATTAAAAGATTTTATTGTTGCATTAATAGTGATATTACACAGTAGTAAATCAGGTGTCAATTGTCATAATTCGCAAAATATCCGAAATCCGAATTCCCGCGCGGCGCGATGATTTATTATTTTTTTCTCGTTCCTATTGAAACAGGCTAAGACCAGATTGCCTCCGATCAGAGAAACAATATGTAATATCGCTGTTCAAACTGTTCATCAAAGCGTAATTGTACTTCTAGACTCTAGAGGAATATCGTTTCTCTGGAAAGTAATACAATTCAAGTTTAGCAATGATTTTTAAAGGCGATGTTTACGAAATCATAGTAGAAAATTGTTGACTTTTATTTATTCTTGTTCGAATCGCACATTTCGGTCTACATATTTTAATATGGCTTAATTATTGTACATACATGATACTTAACAAGTCATTTTATTATGACTCCGCAATGAATATTTTAGTGAGCAGTACTAACTAGCAGGCAAAAGAATCGTAGTGCGGCCGCATGTCGTAGTCGCGAGTTAAGGATGCGCACTATCGATAAATTTAGGTAGTTCGCAATCTTGTACTAAGCGAACTTGTATTTTTTTTTGATTCACTATTACATTCACTTAATTGAATAACTCTTTTTTTTTGTTTTCCGAAAGATGCAAATATCAAGGAAAGATAGATGAGGATGAAAGATGAAGCAGTCCGTATATGGTTGTAAAATTAAGTTAACGCGTGCGAATCTGCTGGTAACAGCTAGTTTAAACATAAATATTTTCCTAAATATGAATTGGTTATGTTAAGACAGAAAATAAAAGCTTTTTATTGCAAACTACCTAATTAGTATAGGTATTTTTATCGACTACATTTATTTTGGTAAACACAGCGTATTTGTAAAATATGCTTTGCATTTTTACACACTACACACTACATAGACGTCATGTCTACCACAGAACTCAATTACTCCTAATACGGTAGTTGACAGTAACAAAAATAATGGAAGATTTTTGTTTATTATGGTAATAAAATATACAGAAATGCAAAATATTAATAAAGAAAGAATCGAGAAATAAATTTACAAAAATCGATGCATTGATCACGCGAGAAGGAACGCGAATCAGAGCTCATGACGTCATAGTTTCCAATACAAACAAAAATATTTTAGGTAAGTGTTGTTAGTAAATAAATTTAGATTTGGTGATTTTTTTGTGAAATAATCCTTTTTGACTGACTCTACTGCAATGGAAAAAAGTTTCGTATAAGCAAACAGCCGTAACATTTCCCCAAGATCGATGTTGTTATATGACATCACATTTTTGCTTTTATTCGCCATATTCTGCTCTATAGAATTCCAAAATATCAAAATATCTTTCATTTTGCGGTATTATACAGTATTTCTGTATTTGTAATATTATTTTATATAAGAATCCATTTTACTATATAAAATTTCACAAGCTTATTAATTTAGAGCCTGACCAGAAATATACAAGCCCTGCGTGGTGCCACCACTCTATATTTTTTAAGTCAACGCTCATTAGAACATCCAAACAGAAATTTGTTCCGAAATGTTTCGCAATATGGCGAGGGTTTTTTGTTTTTCTGGTCATGCTATACCCAATCCAGTAATGTTTGTTGTTGAACCTTTGATGCCGCATTTACACATTCGCGCGAACCGCGAGGCGAATCACGAGGCGAACTACGAACTGACTGTTTACACATGCGTGTTCGTCATTCGCCTGCGGGTTCGTGAGTTAGTGTCGAGTTTACACATTCGCGCGAACCACGAGGCGAATGACGAACACGCATGTGTAAACAGTCAGTTCGTTGTTCGCCTCGTGATTCGTGAGTTCGCGTTGGGAGCGGTTTTTGGGCCGCGATCAAAGGGCACGAATGGCGAACACGAACGTACTGTTTACACATTCGCCTGCCTTCAGTGAACAGCTAGCGTCCGACCCAACAGGACGTATAGAAAAAATGGAATGGATGGAAGTTCAAGTTTAGTTTAACTAAATATCGTTTTATCAACAATCAATCGTTTTTATGTATATTGAGA
Source organism: Helleia helle (assembly GCA_963853865.1). Classification (NCBI taxonomy): domain Eukaryota; kingdom Metazoa; phylum Arthropoda; class Insecta; order Lepidoptera; family Lycaenidae; genus Helleia; species Helleia helle. The sequence continues at coordinate 7,906,501 of OY971433.1, read as the reverse complement.
CAATTTTTTTAAATAATTTGATTAACAAAAATATATTTATGATGATATATACCTCTTTTAGAGATCTACAAAAAGTTGAAAAATTATCATCATCAGTCCGTATAAGTCTGTAAATCGAAGTTAACAAGGGTACTTATAGTTTTAAATAATATAAAAAGTATATTATTATTATTACATAGTATAAAACAAAGTCGCTTTCCGTCTGTCTGTCCCTATATTATTACATATATGCTTAGTTCTTTAAAACTACGCAACAGATTTTCATGCAGCTTTTTTAATAGATAGAGTGATTCAAGAGTAAGGTTTATAATAATATGTATAAACATGCATAATATAGTAGATAAACACAGATAATTTTAGAGGTTTCTAATGTGATGTTGTAAATAAACACTTTTTTTTTTCTCGCGGGTAGTTCAAAGGGAAGGTCGGAAATTTTTGTGCTCTTGAAATCTTTATTAAAATTAATCAAAATTTTGATTATTTCTTATATGTATAGTAAATAAATGATATAATAAATACCTTGGACACCTGACAATAATAATTTCAACATATTTGCAAAGAATTATAACTTTTATAAAATGGATATTCACAGTCAATTAAATAAAAACATGCAAGACATAGTCAAATTATTCGAGACACGTATGCACAAATTTGATGAAGCGCTGGCACAGACTGGAACAGAAACATCTTCTTCATCGGCATCATCAGATTTGGTTAACCTCAAAGCGGACTTCAACTCCATTAAGACCATGATTTGGAACACCTTATCCTTGTTGAAACGGCAAATCGAGCTCTTAGCCACTGGTATGGATGCTCAAGTGTGTGTAGTGCATGGTGTCCCCGAAAACTCTCACGAAGAGGCAGATGATAAGGTGTGTACGATTCTAAAGAACAATTTAAAGATCTCTGATATTAATACTAGCAATATTGATGTCTGCCATCGTCTTGGCTCGAAGAAGGATACCCCAAGACCGCTGCTTGTACGTTTTTGCACAACAAAATTAAGAAATCTTATTTGGTCAAGTAAAACCAATCTCAAGGGTTCTGGCTTAACAATATCAGAGTTCTTGACAAAATCCCGTCAGGAGATCTTTGTCACTGCCAGAAAGCACTTTGGTATGCGAAATTGCTGGACTGCTGACGGTAATATCCACGTAATACTTCCTGATAAAAGCCGGTTGAAAATTTACTCGTTGCAGGAATTAAATGATATCATAACAAAATATCCAACTAGCTCTCAAGATGCCCGTAGTGTTAGAACCAGGAAGGCTAAAATTGTAAACAAAAAGTAGACTATAATAATATTATACTATCGTTTGTTTTGAATGTACTTGTTACCAGCTGCTATATTTCATCAGTTCTTACTTTTGTTTTTAAGGTGCCGAATAGTGACGGTAAGAAGTAAATTTTTATTTAAAATATCGATAATATGTATGTACTGTTAAAATAATATTGTTCTTCTTCTTCTTCTTCTTCTTCTTTTAAGTACTAGCTTCCTTTAGGATTTGCCAACATCCGAGTAATAATATTGTTAATGTTTGTGACTTGTGAAAATTGAAATTATTAAATTCGTCACCGTGTTTTATTTATTTTCATTTAAAGGCATTAGCTACTACGCTACTAGCCATACAAAATACAATATTCGGTCTGTAATACGGAGAAATGGCGGGAAACCCCAAGGAGCGCGGCTTCGCCCCTCTAGCCCCCATCAATCGTCACCGTGTCAATTATGTCACTTGTCATGTTGACGTTTGAGTTTTTTTTTTTTTTCTCTTGGCATTAAGTTATGATCTTTTTAATTAGCATGGTGTGGTATTACAAAGTTAACTATTTAGTAATTTGTATTAACGATAGAAATTATGTAGGTAAAGTATTGTTTTAGGTCAATTTTGCATGTTTGTGTTTAATATTAGTTTGTATCATTATTATTTTTCTGATTTGTAGATGCAAACAATTAATTGATTGCATAGAATATGATTGTTTTTTTTTTTACTTTTACTCATCTGTCAGTGTTCAAGATTTGTATTGTATTTTTTTTTTTTTGTAGATTTTATATAATATTCTGTGGAATAATTTAAGTTGCTAGCTTTTTTATTAGTTATATTATTATAGTTTATTATTTATTTATTTTATCGTTAATATTATATATTAATATTTAAGTATTTGATTTATGGATGATTTAGATGTAAATCAAAGTTTTTTTCGTGCTCTTCATCGAATGAATTTGTGAGTGGTTCTGGTGATGACTCTTCTAATGATTCATTCACTGATTTTTTGCCTTTGAATTCGAGGCTAAACGAAATATTTTCTATAAAATGTCCCACATTAAACTTAGTTCATATAAATGCGCAAAGTATCCCGGCCCATTTCTCTGAACTTCTTGCATCTTTTAGTGACGTCGCAGTTGATTGTATCTTGGTATCTGAATCTTGGCTTAAACCCTCTCTTCCTTCAACGCTGTATCCCTTACAGGAATTTACGCTGGTTCGTAATGATCGTATTGACGGCAGAGGTGGGGGTGTGTGTATTTATGTCAGGAAGAACATCTCCTTTAACATAGTTTGTCAATCTCCCAATAATATTAGTGGCTTACTAGAATATTTATTTCTTGAAATTATCATCTCTCATAACAAGATTCTTCTTGGCGTTATGTACAGTCCGTCTTCTGCTGTCAACTACTTCAATACTCTTGAGGATTTACTAGAGTCACATTGCCCTTGTTATGATCACATAATTATTGTGGGGGATTTTAATACATGCCTAATCAAGCAGGATCATAGATCTAACATATTACAAACGCTTATTTCTTCTTTTAACATGCACATATTACCTCTCTCGGCAACACATTTTCCTCCTAATGCAAAACCTTCACTTTTAGATCTCATTTTTGTATCCCAACCTGATAAAGTTATCTCTCATGGTCAGCTTACGGCCCCCTTTTCCTATCACGACCTTTTGTACTTTTCTTATAATCTTCGTACACCTAAATCAAGGGGAAGGACTATCATGCAGCGTAGTCTCTCCAAAATAGATAAACAGCATTTACGTAAGGACTTTATTGCAATCAATTGGGACCCGCTGTATGATGCTGCGTCTGTTGATGCCAAAGTTGACAATTTTTCTTCACTAGTAACTAATATATATGATAAACATGCACCAATCAAACCAATTCGTATGAAACGTTTGCCTGCTCCTTGGCTTACATCCGAGATTAAGAATTTAATGACTAAACGAGATAAAGCCAAGAACAAATGTAAGCGATCACCTTCAGAAGTTAGCATCAGAGCGTACAAGAAGTTACGTAATCTCTGCAACAGGCAGTGTAGGTACGCCAAGCGCCGGTATATTTTCGCTTCCATAGAGAATATATCTACTGCACAGACGTGGAAATTCCTTGGTTCCTTTGGCATCGGCAAGTCCTCTACCACTTATGCTCATTTTAAAGACATAGACTCTCTTAATAAACATTTTGCTACTTCGCCAGTCGTGCTGTCTGATAGTAATAAATCTACATGCTTTGACATACTTTCCCAATCAAACCCTCCCTCTTACGAACCCTTTGTTTTGAATGGCATCTCAGAACATCAAGTATACTCTGGACTTTTATCAATATCCACCAAAGCATTTGGTTGCGATGGTATAAGTAAGGACATGTTATTGCCCGTTGCTGATCTACTGTCTCCTATAATTGCCCATATTTTAAATTTTTCTATTTCTTCTAATACTTTTCCTCCTGAGTGGAAGCAAGCTCATGTAATTCCTCTCCCTAAAAATTCTAACCCAAATTCTCTTTCAGATTATCGCCCTATTTCAATCTTACCTATCCTCTCTAAAATTCTGGAACAAGCGGTATCTAAGCAACTATCTCTATTTCTGTACAAAAATAATATACTGAGTCCCTTCCAGTCTGGATTTCGCCCATGTCACAGTACTACCACCGCACTACTCAAAGTGACAGATGATATACGACTGGCTATGGACAACAAGATGTTTTCTATTGTTATCTTGCTGGATTTCAGCAGCGCATTCAATTCGGTAGACTATGATGTCTTACTTGCCATCTTTAAATCGATTGGTATGTCACCCTCAGCTATGTCTTGGTTTGAGTCGTACCTCAGAGGCCGAAAACAGCGTATTTACACTTCTGAGTACAGTTCCAACTGGTGTGAACTTCATACTGGCGTACCTCAGGGGGGAGTTTTATCGCCTATACTTTTCGCTATATTCATTAATGAACTCACTAAGACAATCTCATCTAGCTATCATCTTTATGCAGATGATCTGCAGCTTTATAGGCACTCTACCGATAAAGACATTGCTGATACAATTAAGGAGCTGAATTGTGACCTCTTGAGACTCAAAGAATGGGCTAACACATTTGGTGTCCTTGTAAATCCAATAAAGTCGCAGGCATTGTTAATTGGCAGTAGGCAACTACGTAGTAAATTAGACGTGAATACTTTTCATATAATGGTAAGGCTATAAATTTTAGTTTTAGTGCTAAAAATTTGGGTTTACTTATGGACTCAGACTTATCTTGGTCTGTGCACATTAACAATGTCTGTAAGCGGGTGCACCACTCTTTACACATACTGAAGAGGTTACAAAATTTTCTTCCTATCACTACTAAAATACTTCTAGCACAGTCTCTTCTTCTTCCTCTCCTAGATTATGCCGATGCCTGTTACTTAGATGTTACAGAGGAGCTTCTAAATAAACTAGAACGCCTACAGAACTTATGCATACGTTTTATATATGGTCTGCGCAAATTTGAACACATAACAGAATTTCGTATTAAATTACAATGGCTCCCTATCCGCCTTCGTCGGAATTTTCACATTCTGACGATTCTGTTCAAAATTCTGACTACTCAGTCTCCGCCTTATCTCTTAAATTATACGAACGCTTAAATTATACTCCCCCAAGCGACAGGCCCGTAAGATCTTGTACCGCGAAAAAAGCTCTAGTAGTCCCATACCACAACACTACCTTCTACGCGAACTCGTTTTATGTTCGTGCGGCTCAGCTGTGGAATGCTCTCCCCGATGATATACAGCAAAGTCCATCAGTATCCACTTTCAAGTCTAAAGAGCTACTACTTATCATCTTTATAGACGTTTCATATTATGTATGTATAATAATATTATGTAAGTATTATTATTTAATATAATGTATATATTTAGTATCAGGTATGTATATATGTATATGTGTGTATGTATGTATATATTATAAGTAGTATATATTATGTATGTAGACGTATGTATGAATATAGTTTTTTTTACATTGTTATCAATTGCTTTGTTTATCGCTTTTGTTTTTAATTTTTGTTGTTTTATCTTTTTTTTTTTTTTTTTTACATTCTTTGTACTATGTCCGCTTCAGACTCTCTTCACGCACTCTCTATGGTTTGCTGGTAGAGATCTCTTCTAGAGATAAGCACGCCCATGTATAATATGTATCTATTATATATAAGTTGTAATTTTTTTTTTATGTACATAAAGAATAAATAAATAATTTTTTTTGAGCTAACTAGTTGTATACATATAAAGACATTCTGTAGTATTTTTAGTATCAGCATTGCACCCGTGCAACACATCTGCATAATCTCTGTTTGTGCAGATATGTATGGGCGTCGGTAGTCTAAAGCTTCGACTGCTCGTTTGCCCTCCTATGCTATAAAAAATATATAGAGACGCAGATACGGTGACAGTATAGTTTTATCCTGAAAACGCGATTGAAACGGCGGTGACGGATAAAAGCATTATCAAAGTAAAGTTTAGTCGCTACTAAGACTAATTCACGTAATTAAGACAATTAATAGTTAAATAACGCAGTCTACCATACCCTGAAAAGATATTTTAATTCTTCGCTTGATTTTCTTTTTTTAGAAATCTCTTTCACTTTTAAAATTATACGTTAACACGGAGCGACATTGACTATAGAAATAATCTTCAGTGAGAAATCACTGACCGGTTGCGGAATTGTATGGTTCACATTACTACTCTATCCGGTTATATGCTCGATGCCTATTGTATTCATTGGGATAGTTATATATGGTAGTTATATTTTTTTTTTTTTTTTTAGTATTATCATACACACAGTACAAGAAACAAGCATTATTAATAATAAAATAATTTTCTCAGGCCGTACCTATACGTCCGTAAATCTAAGTAAAGCGCGAGCGAAGCCACGGGCTTTGTCTGCTTATAGTATAAAATAATATAATATAAAAAGTCTAGGCGTTCATTGAGTTTGGCCTATGTTGAGCTGTGGATGGATAGAGGCTGATGATGATGATGATGAATATAAAATATATATTATGAACTATACATGAATAAAGAATATCTACACTACACTATACTAATATTAGAAACAAATAAAGTTTATAATTTTGTTTGTACATGTATGTTTGTAGGGAAATTACGCAGAATATCTAAATTATTGTATAAGCTCAATAGATATAGCGCGCAAGCTACCATTATTTCCACGTCTTCCATGTTCGCGTACGAATGTCATAATGAACACAGTACAGGTACAGGTAGTGTTTATATACTCTTTAGTCTTTGACTTATGAGAATGATTCACCTCGCGAATGTGTGAACAGTAGTTCCGAGTTCGCGACGGCATTCGTATACGAATGTTTCCGCGAACGTTTCCACGAATGAGGAGGCGAATGGCGAACACGAATGTGTAAATGCGGTGTGACGTAACGCGCGATACCATGACAGATGCCCATGTTTTATAGTGGAAATATTACAAAGTTTTTTTTAATGTAAAATCAAAATAGAATGCTGGTTTTTTTACAATGAAATAATCAAATTTTGGTTAGATTGAGAGAGAAAATATTTTGAAATATTTAAAAAAAAATGGCAACATTCCTATTTTGTCGTACATCTGTCAGTTTTATCTTCATAGTGAGGTGAACATCGAATAAAGTGAATGAATCGATACGGACTGAAACCTAAGAGAATTTTAAAAATCATCAAGCGAATCCCTGTTTCTCCGTATTACAGACTAAATATTGTATTTTGTATGGCTAATAGCCTAGTAGTTAATGCCTATAAGTGAAAATAATAAACGTAATCTGTCTGACTGTCATTGTCATTTGTCACTATCACTCTTGTCATTTGTCAATCGCACGTGTTTTGCAACACGTTTTAAATGCCGGCATTGCTTTGCGGCAATGTTAAATTGTTATTAAATAGTATTGTGACTTTAGCTGTAATAGCTTGACGAAAATGAGTGAAAAATTTCTGTTATCTTTAAAACACATCCAATTAGAAACGAAAAATTTGGATCTAATAAAAACATGTCAACAATTGTCTGTAAGTAAACATACTTTTATAATATAGCAAACCATATTTCTATTTCAATTTAATAGATTTATTTTTAATAGCCTTTAAAGAGTTGAATTGAAATTTTTATTACAAATTTGCAAATGGTAATCTTTATAATGACACAGCTTTTACGGATTTTATCGCGGTTTATTAAGATTTTTACATGCCCTACGTTTCGGATACCATTTATAAACCATGGTTAAGGTCCTCCTGTATAAATTATTTATGAAACTATATGATTTTTTTTTAACTATATAATTTTAAACCGCGATAAAATCTGTATAATTTGTGTCATTATAATCAGTGAAATTCGCGTAAACATAAAACAATAAATGGTAGGTACTCTTATTAATTACTTGGTAATATTAAGTTTCTCTATATATATTTTCAGGACGCTTTAAAGAAGAATACGATAGAAGTAGAGTTTGCCATACAAAAATTATCTGAGTTTCTTCTTAATTTTGAAGATACTGTGCTCTTCAGAAATTATTTATCTAGTGTCTTATTAGCGCTTGTAACAACAACAATACCATTGAAACCAGTATTTTCAAACAATGAATATGATTTGTGCACCGACTTGGAAAAAACGAAACATTTAGAATATTCTGTGGTATTAGCGCTTTTGAGTGATCATCCAGATATTATACAGTAAGGATTAGAATACTGTTTTTACAATATTTATATAAATTTGTATGTGTGTTCTTAACTAATGTATATCATTGACTCTTCTCCTAATTACTAATGAATCAAAAATAAACAAAAGGTGGTATCACTCCTTATCATTATTATTGCCTACATTTGCCTGCTGCTGAACATAGGTATCTCTCAATTAATGCCAAAATGATTGAACCCCCACAACATAAATTTAATTAGACTAACCATTGTTTAAATAACATAATAGGGATGTTGACATTTTTCATAAATGTTTATAGATCATTTATAAATATCTAATAGAGGCATAAATAGTATTAACTTTTGCTTAAATACGTCTAATGCCTATAAAATCTTCCATTCTATAATGCATTTTAAATTTCGCTCCAAAACGCTAACACTCGTCACGTGACGTCATATGTTGTTAAACATCGTAAAAATGATAAAATTATTCTAGTTGTTAATAAAAAATGACTTATAAGTTTTATAATTGTTGTACGGTACCTATGTGTGTGTACACTGTCAAAACGCATGAAAATTAGTTTTTACAATATGTACTGCGTACGGAAAATGGTGTATAAAAGTATGTCAATATTCTTCCGCTTCCGCTAAATAGGAGCAGGTCATTTCGTTTATTAACACGTGACCTATTTTAAATTTTGTAACATTTTATTTATTAAATATTAATTTAATCAAATAAAAATAAGGGAAAATATTGTATTTTTTCAGAATTCTATCATAGAAACTACCAATTAACATCAAAATTATATTTTTATATGAATACTGTCCACATCCCTATTACAAATACAGTACAATACTAGAAACCAGTCCTACGAATGGATATGTCAATGTTAATATTTTACTGTAGTATATTCATGTATATAATTATTAAGTAGCAGAGTGAGGTTTCTTTTTATAGTAGAGGGACAGGGCTAACGGACAGTCGGTTCACCTGGTGGTAAGTGAAGTAACATCTTTAGACACCCGCTAAACCAGAGGATTAGCAGGTGCATTGCTGGCCTTTCAAATATGAGTATGCCCTTTTCGTGAAGGTCATATTGGAGTTCATTATAATAAAGAGGTCTAAGTCTTGCAGTGGATAGTAAAAGGTGATAACCAATATGATATAAATTTGTTTCACTATCCGACAAACGACAATTACAAATCCGGGTAACATTTTCATATATCATATTATTTTTCAGATATGCCCTTAAATACTTCCAAATTAATTCAGTGCCTCCATATGAAGTGTTTATTCATCATGAGGACTCCTATAATGTGGCACCGAAGAAACGAAGACTTCTGGATTGTCGACAAAAGATAACAGATTATCATATGGTATCTTGTTGCCATTCACTGCTCACAAAGTTACCTAAAGTATTATCATCTAAATGGGACTGGACTAATTTTGTGATAAACTTTAGTCAACATGAAAATACAGAAATTAGATGGTAGGCTTTAAGTTCTTTGTATAGTTAAAATTTGCTTTTTATGGATTTGTCTATGGACTGTATGTTTTGAAGATAGTTCCTCCAAACTTATTATAATGAAACAATTTTTACGGATTTTATCTCGGTTTATTAAGATTTTTACAAGCCCTATGTTTCGGATACTTTACAGCAACTATGGCCATGGGAGGACTGAGGTGTCGTACGTCCTATCGTTACAAAGTTATTCGAAACTACCGTATGATACATCAATATTTTGTTTAGTCCTATCTACACAGAATGTGTTAAGTGCTTGGATTTTGATTTGATAATTTTAATAACGGGATCCCAAGCAGGTGGTAAGAGCCAGCTATCTTCTCGAATGAAATTAGGATGTTTTTTAATTTCAATAGCCTCTCAGATCATCCTTGGTTAGGTTAGAAACTTTATATACTAAATATTATGAACAGTTTAAAGAAAAGGTGGCAAACAGAGTAACTTTTACTCAATTGCAACAAAAGTATAGAATTGTTTATAAAAGCACTTATTGTTATGCTAAACCAACTATCTTATATCTTTAAATGAGCAATTCTTGTATATATAATTGGAATCTCGGAATCGGCTCCAACGATTTTCATGAAATTTAGTATATTGGGGGTTTCGGGGGCGATAAATCGATCTAGCTAGGAATCATTTTTAGAAAATGTCATTTTATTAAAAAAAAAAAAAAAAACTTACCGAGCAAAGCTCGGTCATCCAGGTCCTAGTTATTAAAGAGATCAATTTCTTAATTATTTACCAGAAATAAATTTTAAAGCAAAATTGAAACAGCAATTTAATGTGTAGAATACTTAAGGGGAATAGAGTTTCAATATTCCATTACCCGCTTTACATTCACTAATAAACTACTTACTTGATCCTTTTATAAGGCACTGTTTTTACTATATTGTATAAGTGACTTACGAAACTTGATTTTCAGGATGGTTAAAGAATGTATAGTCATCCTAACAAACATGACAGAAGCTCAATCAAAAATACTTTCTAAAAACCTGAACATCACTGATGTCACACCAAACATTGTACAAAGTACCAACTACAAATTTAATGATGGAACTGACGATGATTTATGTCATCAAGTAACAAATGTTGTTAACATTGATGGTATAATGTTACCCATTTACGACGAGAGTAATGTCCAAAGAGGAAATTTAATTCCTGTTAAGTCAACCATGAATAATTTGAGAAGTCTAGCCCTTGCAGTTGCGTCAGGTAAAGAAATAAGTGTCATTTAAAAGAAAAATCAATCTCACTGTTCAATTAAAAAACTGACTGCTAAACCAGAAGGTTGTGGGTTCGATCCCCACCCAGTACAAATGTCTGTGTGAAGAGCATGATCATTTGTTCTGTGTCTGGGTGTATTTCATCTATAGTATGTATGTATTTACGAGGGTGGCACTGAAAATTTCGGGAATCGAGGAAGTGACACAACATTACTATTTAAAAATGTGTTTATTGCTTTTCGAAGTATTCTCCGCGAAATTTGACACATTTTTCCATACGATGGAACCAATCATTGAAGCAACCATTCCATTCGGAAGTTGGGCCGTTTTGTAGGCGTCCACAGCTTCTTCAGGCGATGAAAATCTCTGACCACGCAATTTATTCTTTATTTTAGGGAAAGTATAGAAATGCGCGGATGGTCTAATAATTCTATGTTTTCTTGTTCTAAAAACTTTTTTGTTCTGTGCGCGGTGTGAGAACTCGCATTGTCGTGATGGAGGATGATGCGGCGGTTGCAGTTTTCTTTACGGAGTTCAGAAACAACCTGTGGCAAACAAATGCTAGCATACCATTCTGCATTAACCGTTCTTTGTCCCTCAGTAGGAATAGTCGAACACCATTTTTTTTGCAACACTCCGTGAACGAACAATTTTTGTTGGCTTTAACTCATTTTCGAACACCCAAACTCGTGACTGGTTTTTTAATCCAGGATTCGTCACCTGATACGATGTTGTATACGGTATTTAAGGATCCTGCGTGGAATCTTTCGAGAGTTCTGACGCACCAAGTAACGCGAGCCGCTTTTTGCTCTTCACAAAGCAAATGCGGTATCCATCGGGAAAACAACTTTTTTACACCTAATTGTTCATGCAAGATTATTTGTATTTGACTCATGCCAATGTCTAAAGTTGCCTGAATTTCGCGGTATGTCACATGTCGATCTTCCTCAATCAGCTTACGCACAGCATCAACGTTTTCTTGGGTGACTGCAGTTTTTGGATGACCTTGACGGGGATCATCACTGATCTTGACAAGGCCATGTTGAAATTCAGCAAACCAGCGATAAATTGTGGTTTTGGATGGGGCTTCATCACCAAATGCAGAAATCATCCGGTCAACACACTGTTAAACCACTTCAAAAGTCATAATAAATCATCGCTCTAGAATTTTCTCGAGTCAATTCCATTTTCTCAACGACTAAACAAGTTTGAAAAGACCGAGAATCTTTTTTTAAATAAATAAATGGTATTCGATTTTTAAAACCAAGGAGTTTTCAATTAAAGAGATTTTAATATGACAGGAACAGTGGAAATATTCCATTCCCGATACTTTTAGTGCAGCCTATGTAGAAATATATATCAGTTGTCTGGTTACCATAAGAACAGGCTCAGCCTAGTTTGGGATTAGATGGCTGTGTGTGAGTTGTCCCTACATATTATTATTATTATTATAACTGTAGTGCACTTACTATAAGTTATCATTGTTTACTTTAACAATTTCATTGTTATTTTGTATCACATTGTCTCTGTCGTAATGAGTTCTGAAGTGAAATATTTGGTAACTTCTTTACTTTTCTTGATAACTTGATTACGTAAATTACAAAAACCTTATCACTGATATTGAATGTTCTAGCATATATCTGTTTTAGATCTGATTAATAGGTCATAACGATCATAATTTAATTCCTTTAGTAGAATTAAGAATATGATTAACCATTTTTATTTGTTACACATTAAATTAAATAACTTGCAGGAAATTCTCTGTCCTTGATGGGTCCCGTTGGGTCTGGAAAAACCAGCCTTGTGGAGCATTTGGCAGCTATAACTGGGCGCAAAGGTGTTGCTTTTAAGAAAGTGCAATTAGGAGATCAGACAGACTCGAGAATGTTGTTAGGCTCCCATCAGTGCACTGATATACCTGGCGAGTTTGTATGGGCACCAGGCGTTTTGACAGAAGTAAGTTGTTTTTGTTCTCTCACATTTTAAAGACATTGATATAGTGCCATGCTACATTGCAGCCGTACTGGGCCCGTAAAACCGGGGTGGTACCTCTTGCTTACATAACACTGGTGACAAGTGACTGGTCAAGTGACAGCTATGCTGCCTCTTTTGGTGCGGTTTGTGAGTTTTTGGTGGCCCATGGGGGGAAGGGAATAAGAAGGGGAACACATCTGCACACCCTCTGGTTCGGCGGACGTGTACAGGCATCGGTACCATAAGGCTCTGACTACTTGTTTATGACATAAAGAAAAAAGAGAAATAATATTTTTGCTATGTCTATATGGGTAATACTTCCCTGCTTATTTTGTTAAGTGGAATTGCCGACTTTGTGAAAGAAATGGAGGCAGTAATTGCTGGCACCTCAGGTCAACCTAATGCAATAGGCAATACATGTATCTGTTGCTAAATGAACTTGTCTGTTTATGGTCATTGGCAACATCGATCTGATGGCTAATTGTGCGAATTTGTCTATTTCAATTACTATCAAATTAAATGCCAACCATAATACTAACCATTTCTTATATGTATTTTAGGCAGTACGAAATGGTCATTGGCTACTTCTAGAAGATATTGACTGTGCAGCATTGGATGTGGCATCTACATTAAGTTCTCTATTAGAAAGGAGAACACTATGTGTACCAGGATACAAAGACGCATTATCTGTCACACCAGGATTTCAATTATTTGTTACACAAAGGTAGACAAATAGATAATTACATATTTATTTACTTAATTGATAAAATACTATTGTTATTATAATGTTATTATGTAATTAAAATAATAAATCAAAATAATCTAATTAACATGATTAAGAAAAGAAGTATAAATAGAAGGAGGCACAGATGTAACAACAAATTGCTTTACCCTAAATGACTCGTTGAATGTTTTTCCAATGGTACTAACGGTTATTCTGTATAAAATAGATGACTTGAGAGATGTTGTGAAATGACATCACATAATGTTAACAGAGATTTCAAATGTTAACAAACTTTGAAGCTGTATTTAATATGTATTAACATTATCTATTAGTAGTAATCTATCCGATATTACTTATACTAATTTACCAATTGTAATTGCAGAACTGTAGTTACAAACTATGGATTTCAAAAGAAATTGTCAAACTCCAGCACACTGCTTCAGAAACACTTGACGCAGATCAACGTTGAACCACTTTCGAGGTCCGAAATGGCAGAAATAATACAAACTAAGTATCCCAGCCTTAACACTATATCACAGAAGATGATCGAAGTATTCATGATGTTCTCAGTGGGCAGCCACGACACATCTTTACAGAATCAAGACTCAGACAAAGATTCCAATGTCATAGTAAAGAGAGGATCTAGACTAATTTCTACAAGAGATTTGGTTAAGTGGTGTGCCAGATCTGTTGTTGGTTTTAATGTTACATCCCCGGAGTCGGCTTTGAAGGTTCTTCAAGATGCTTTTGATATATTTACTTGTTCAATATCATCAATGGAAGACAGACTCGAGTTAGCCAAGAAAGTAGGGACATGCTTGGGCATTGTAGAAACAAAAACTGAATTTTACTTCAAACATTACAAACCAAATGTGTCCTTGCATCCCACTTGTTTGGAGGTCGGCAGAGCATCAGTTCCTAGACTAAATAAGACTTTAGATAGAATAGAATTTAATAATAGAGATGTTGTGTTTTCCTTCACTCGACAATCTGCTGGCTTGCTGGAGAAAATTGCGTGCTGTGTTGCAGCAAATGAACCTGTTCTTCTTGTGGGCGAGACGGGAACGGGTAAAACCTCCTCCGTGCAATATCTAGCTAAACAGACTGGCCATAAACTTGTCGTCATCAATATGAATCAGCAATCAGACTCAGCTGACCTCCTTGGAGGATACAAACCGGTTCATTTAAAATATATTGTTCAACCAATAAAAAACGATTTCCTTGATATGTTCAAAAACTTTTATAATATACAGAAAAATCAAAAGTTTCTCGGCCATATAGAAACGTGTTTTGAAACAGAAAACTGGACTGCATTGCTGGCCCTAATGAAACAAAGCCATAAGTCCGCTGTGAATCGACTCAAAAATGAAAAGAAAGACAACAAACTTAAGATATGGATGTCTTTTGGATACAAACTTGACAAGTTGGAGCAACAAGTCAAAGCTGAACTGAAGCTGACCTTTGCGTTTATTGAAGGATCTCTAATAAAAGCTATGCAAGAGGGTTATTGGGTGTTGCTAGATGAAATTAATTTAGCATCACCAGAAGTCTTAGAATGTCTAGCTGGTTTATTAGAGGATAAAGACGAAACTATTGAATTATTAGAAAAAGGTGATAAAGTGCCGGTCAAACGACATCCAGATTTCACTTTATTCGCATGTATGAACCCAGCAACGGATGTCGGGAAGAAAGATTTGCCTGTGGGACTCCGAAATAGATTTACAGAATTCTTTGTCGATGAGCTCACGGAAAGAAATGACTTAATGTTACTTATAGGGGATTATCTGTGTCATATGAATCTTAGTGGTGCTATTTTGGAGGCAATCTATAATTTTTACTCCAACATTAAAAAAGAAGCAAAATTGAATCTGGTAGATGGTGCCGGTATGTATTTTTTAAATCTTTTGCTGTTATTTTGTTCTTCATTTGTAATAATAATAATATCTATGGACACTTTTACACCACATCAATCTGGTCCCGTGGTAAGTTCTCGAAGAAATTGTGTTATGGGTACCACACAACGGAAATATATTTAATACTTTTATACTATACATAATATATTTAAGATTTCTTTTGCATAATACACATCCATGACCCAGCCGGAGGTAGCATGACGCTACCTCCGGTTTGAGCGCCAACGCGCTAACCATTGAGCCACAGAGGTCGTCAATTTTGGAGTATTTTATTTTAAATATCTATTGGCGCGCATTAGAATTGAATCGAATGCCGTGACGGCAAACGGCTTGATGCTGTTATTTATTTATTTTATTCCATCTTTCGTTTTAAATTTTTATGTATTATAAACTCCAGTATGAACACATATGATTCAACACCTGTCGGGCGTGAGGACCAACTTTTGATTTTCTTTTTATCTTTTATTTCAGGAAATGCCCCTCATTACTCTTTGAGAACTCTTTGCAGAGCGCTAATGGCAGCGGCCAAAGCTAAATGTGGAACAATATCTCGGTCCCTGTATGAATCTTTTTGCCTCTCATTTCTCACTCAACTGGACAGAATATCACATCCAAAGGTTGAAGCTATGATTGCCAAGTAAGTTCAAAAGTGTTTAATTTAGTTGTATAAAATATTTACAACAAATATAAAGTTTATTATTAAGTATATTATTAAGTATTGTTATTATTAAGTAAAATTACGTCAGCTTCATACTATATTTTTCCATTTTAGGATTGTCATTGGTAAAAAAAATGTGATCTGTTGCAAAATTACGTCAGCTTCATACTATATTTTTCCGTTTTAGGGTTGTCATTGGTAAAAAAAAATGTCATTAGTAAAAAAAAAAGTGATCTGTTGCAAAATTACGTCGGCTTCATACCATATTTTTCCGTTTTAGGGTTGTCGTTGTTAAAAAAATGTGATCTGTTGCAAAATTACGCCAGCTTCATATTTTTAAGTTTTAGGGCTGTCACTAGTAAAAAATTTGGTCCGTTGCAAAATTACGTAAGCTTCATATTACCTATATTTTTTACGTTTTAGAGCTGTCATTGATAAAAAATGTGATCTGGTGCAAAATTACGTGAGATTCATACCTACTATACTTTTACGTTTTAGGGCTGTCATTGGTAAAAAATGAGATCTGGTTGCAAAATTACGTGAGCTTCATACTATATTTTTACGTTTTAGGGCTGTCATTAGTAAAAAACGTGGTCCATTGCAAAATTACGTGAGCTTTATACTACATTTTTACGTTTTAGGGCTGTCATTGGTAAGAAAAATGTGAACTCTGTTCTCAAACAACTAATTCCTGAACCGAAAAGCTCGGAACAAGACTTTTTGCTATTTGAAGGACATTGGATAGCCAAAGGAAAGTTAGACATAAATATTCCAGATGATTATATATTGACACCGACTGTACGGAAGAATCTCCGTGATATTGCGCGTATAGTTTCACTAAGTCGGCTGCCCATATTGTTACAAGGAGACACGTCAGTGGGCAAAACATCCCTCATCACATACATAGCTAAAGCTTCTGGAAATTATTGTGTCAGAATAAATAACCACGAACACACCGACTTACAGGAATATATAGGGTCGTATGCAACAAATGCTAGCGGCAGTTTGGTATTCAAAGAGGGCGTCCTTGTAGAAGCCATGCGAAAAGGCTATTGGATCATTCTCGACGAATTAAATTTAGCGCCGAGTGATGTTCTAGAAGCTCTTAACCGTGTTCTCGATGACAACAGAGAACTTTACATCCCCGAAACACAAGAAACAATAAAAGCTGATCCCAATTTCATGTTGTTTGCAACACAAAATCCACCAGGATTGTACGGGGGTAGGAAAATGTTGTCAAGAGCCTTCCGAAATCGTTTTGTAGAGTTGCACTTCGATGAAATACCTAGGAAGGAGTTGGAAACTATTCTCCACCTGCGGTGTCATATTCCCTCGTCGTATAGTAAGAAGATGATTGAAGTTATGGCCGAGTTGCAAGTGAGACGTCGAGGCTCGGCCGCAGTACAAGGGAAAGATGGTTTTATCACCCTCAGAGATCTGTTCAGATGGGGCCAAAGATATAAACACGCTTCCAAAGATAAATTAACTGAAGAGAAGTTTTACGATTGGAACCAACACATAGCGGACGAGGGGTACTTGATTTTAGCTGGAAAAGTACGCCAAGCGGACGAAAGGGAGATTATCGTTGAGGTTATAGAAAAACATATTAAAAGAAAGGTGACCCCTCACAATCTATTCAGCTTGCACCAAAACACATCGGCAGTTACAAAATCCATTTTGGAGTTGATATTGAATAATCAACTTTCGGAATTTTCTCATGTCGTTTGGACGTATAATATGAGACGTTTGGCTGTTTTGATAGCAAAGGCGTTTACGTTTGATGAACCAGTGTTGTTAGTGGGTGAAACGGGATGTGGCAAAACTACTATATGCCAAGTGTTGGCGAAATTGAGTAATAGACAACTTTTGTCTCTCAATTGTCACATGCATACAGATAGCTCTGATTTCCTAGGAGGTCTCCGCCCAGTGCGACAATACAAAAACGATGGGAGACTCTTCGAGTGGGTAGACGGACCTTTGATTAAAGCAATGGAAAGTGGAGATTTATTTTTAGCCGATGAAATATCTTTAGCTGACGACAGCGTTTTAGAAAGAATGAACTCTCTACTCGAACCTGAAAGGCAGTTGGTGCTTTCAGAGCGTAGTTTAGAAGACAACAATGACATTTTAGTGATTACAGCAAACAAGGATTTCCACTTCATCGGTACCATGAATCCCGGAGGTGATTTTGGTAAGAAGGAACTGTCACCAGCCCTGAGAAATCGATTTACAGAAATATGGTGCGACCACGTAAGTTCTAGAAGTGATTTGGTCCAAGTCCTCGAAAAGAGTGTAATTAAAGGCATATCGTTGGGTAACCAGGAAGATGGTCGTTCTGGTATTGGGAACAGTATATTAGATTTTGCAGATTGGTTGAAAAGTTCCGAAGTGACCAATAAGTTCCCTTTCAGTATTCGTGATCTACTCTCGTGGGTACAATTCATCAACACCACGGTAACAAAAGGTTTGCTTGATGTTCCCGAAGCGTACGTTCATGGAGCCTGTATGACCTTCTTAGACTGCTTTGGCACAACCCTAACTGGTCATATAGATTCACAAACTTTGATTCTGTTGCGCAAAAGTGCGATAGATTATTTGTTGGCACAAATAAAGAATGTTGGGAACGAAAACACAGAGTATCTCCGGGAGATGTTATGTAGTAAACAATTGACTCTCAAAACTGAGTCATGTGAAACGAAGTTCGGTATTAAACCATTCTATATAGATATTGGACCATATAAGAGCAACGAAGGAGCAAACTTTTCATTTACTGCGCCGACAACTGGTTCGAATACGTTGCGATTGTTGCGTGGCTTACAATTGAATAAGGCGATTCTTCTAGAAGGAAATCCAGGGGTGGGGAAAACAAGCTTAGTAACAGCTTTAGCTAAATCATCAGGCCATCGAGTGATTCGAATTAATTTGAGCGACCAAACTGTAAGTATGCACTACATTTCAAATTTTGCATTATCATACTAAGAAAAGAAGTGAGCGACTATGGTCTAGTGGGTATGGGCTTGGTTTCTTGAGTGAGAGGTCAGGGTTTACACCTGACCCCTGTGAAGCCTTGAAATTGGTTTTTCTAAATGTCTATGTGCATCTGACCATAGCTTGCTCACCGGTGTAGGAAACATCGTGAAGAAACCTGTATGCCTGGTGAGGTTAACAGTTTTTGAAGGTGTGTGAAGTTCACCAACCCGCACTGGGCCAGCGCATCAGTGAACTCTGGCCCAACACCCTCCTCGCCTGATTTCGAGGAGGAGAGAGAAGAGTGGGCAAGGGCCTGGCAGTGGGACATATGAGGGTTGATATTATTATTATATTATACTAAGAAAGACGAAGAGTAGGTAGACCTCCAAATACATGTGAATACGATCTCCCTGCAGTGGGTGGTCCTGGTTGAGTGCGAGTGGCGGGGGATGGGCCGTCTTAGCGTTAATTGAGGGAGGCCTGTGATATTATAAAATACTTTCACTATTTATTTTTATTATTTATTATACTATTTATAATTCATCACATTTTGAAAAGTGCTTGAGATAATTTATTGATGTGATGTTGCTATCAATTATAACGTAGTATTTTACTAGCGGTTTAATATATTGTATTGACTATTGAAAACGACGTTAAACATTTTATTATCTATTGTAGGATATTACAGACTTGTTTGGTACGGATTTGCCTACCGAAGATGGCTCGTTTGCGTTCAAGGAAGGTGCTTTTCTTAACGCTCTGCAAAACGGTGATTGGATACTTCTTGATGAATTAAATTTAGCTCCCCAGTCTGTCCTCGAGGGCTTAAACGCCTGCCTCGATCATAGAGGGGAAATCTTTATTCCGGAACTTGGAAAAACTTTTAAAGTGAAACAAGAAACAAAACTATTCGCTTGTCAGAATCCCCTGAAACAAGGCGGGGCTAGAAGAGGTCTTCCAGTTTCTTTCCTCAATAGATTTACACAAGTATATATTGACACCTTGACAAAAGACGATCTTTTATACATCGTCGAAGCGCATTACAGTCAAATCCCGACGGATATTTTGCACAAAATTGTAGAATTCAATTGCAGAGTTTCAAAAGAAATAACAGAGTTGCAATACTGGGGACACAAAGGTGGACCTTGGGAAATGAATTTGAGAGACATTCAAAGGTGGTGTGACGCCATGATCAGAGACAAAGAAGATGGCAAAGATCTATCCCCAGGGAAGTTTCTAGATATGCTATACGTAAATCGCATGCGTACTGAAGAAGATAAGGATAAAATGATATGGACGTACAATCAAGTATTCGGACCGAAATATCCCAGAAGCGATGTCAACCCACAATTTACAATAACCGATGATGAAATAAACTTTGGAGACGTCACACTATTGAGAAACAACGAACGAATGTTCAGCAACAAATACGCCATCGAATCTGATTTACTATTACTAAGAAACCAAAAGGCAACTTTTAAAGCACTAGCGCAGAATGTTAAAATGAACTGGCTTTCAATCTTAGTCGGTCCGACTGCTACAGGGAAAAGTAGTGTGGTTCAAGTGATAGCTGATCTGACTGGAAACGACTTGCATATTGTACCAGTGACATCGGCAATGGATGTATCCGATCTTTTGGGAGGATTCGAACAAGTTGACTTTAATAGGAACTTGGAGAATTTGTATGATAAAATTGAAATACTGACTATCGAAAGTACAAGGAGAATGTGGTTAACTGAAGAGCCGATTAAATGGAAATCAAACAAATTGCTAACGAACTTGTATAAACATAAACACATGCATAGTGATAGAGATAAAAATAATGAAATTGATAAATACAAAACGAAACTACATTATCTTATTAACCATTGTGAGAAGTTGATAGAATTTAATGTCGCATACGATTATAGAATATCAGAGACAAGAGCTATTATAAATAGTTTAATGCATTTGAATAATAAAATCTGTAAATTATCTACAGTGAATGCGGGGGGGAAATTCGAATGGATAGATTCGTTACTTGTTAAAACTATGGAAGAAGGATCGTGGCTGCTTTTAGACAATGTTAATTTGACCTCTGCAGCTGTATTAGACAGACTAAATGGACTTTTGGAACCGAATGGTGTTCTGAGCATCCCGGAAAGGGGTGAAACCAGTGAAATTAAACCTCATCCTAATTTTAGAATATTTTTCACCATGGATCCCAAGTATGGAGATATATCTAGGGCGATGAGGAATAGAGGCGTAGAGATTTATCTATTGAGACCGGAAGATACTGATTTGGGATTATCGGAGACTATGGAATACTTTGATTTGATCGCACTGCTGTCGTCATGCGGTCTGCCCAGCCAGTACCACGATATTTGTATACGTTGTCACGAATCTATGACTGCGTTTATTCAGGGTATGTATTGATTTTAATTCATTCTTTATGACTCGACTACGAATGAGACTGTTTTTTTTATGTTAGTTGGATAGGCAAACTGGCAAACGTATCACCTGATGGTAAGTGGTCGACGTCGCCCATGAACATAAACTAGTATACCTGGAACGAGCCTAGGCAACTCATTTATGTGTTGCGTATCCTGAGACATAAGATGTTAAGTCTCAGTGCCAGTAATTACACTGCCTTTCTTGCCCTTCTCTCCGAAACACAGCAAAGCTGTTTCACGGGAGAAATAAGAAAGATGGTGGTACCCATGCAGCCGGGAGCGCGGCACAGCGTTTCCCTCCCACCGGTAAATCCTTGGCCTCCTTTACGAAAACATGCACATGCTTGGCGGAAGAAATTTTAATTCTGAAAGCTATAAGTATCTCCGGGCATTGGCCGGCTCGTGTTGAATGCGAGTAGCAAGGGATCTCTCCTCTTGGCGTTCATTAAGCGTGGCTTACGTTTATCCAACCCGACGCCAGGAGGGCGTGTGGTCGCAGACTGCACGGTTGGCGGGGGGCAACCCCCCCACATTAACAAACCATTAAGTGAACCAAATGGGCTCACACTAATCTGACCCGAAGCATTAGGGCCTTCGGGTCGTTAGCATAGATCCATCCGAAAAAAAGCTTACGTTTAGCAGTGGACGTTTTAAGTAGTATCAAACTTGACACTCTTCAAATTTGCTCAATTTTAATCCTTAAAAATATGGTATTTCTGCTCTTATAATGTAGTATATAACTTTACAGGATTAGAAAGACCGACAATATCTCATTTGTTGCAAGCCGCATATTTAACTTACCAACAACTGGTCAGAGGTATTTCATCAAAGACAGCGTTATTAAATAGCTTCTCAGATGTCTACATAAAACCAAGAAGCGGTAGCGATTTCACTTCCAACGTGAACAAGTCGTTGGCTGAAATGAAGAACGCCATGTTGAAAGAGTTATTTAGTGAACTTGGTGAAGAGTTTAACAGTATTGATGATATTACAGGACATACATTAACAGTACAAGGTCTAGCTACAAATTCCAATTATGAAATTGCGCGGCAAATCGCTTATCCGACTGTCAAACTGAATTCAGATGCGTCTTCCGTACAAAATCCTTTACATTGTATGTTCAATGTGCTGGTAGCATTTCAAAAGTGCGCACCGAATTGCTTAGATGTATTCTATTATACTCTCAAACAAGACACTGGCACAAATGATAAAAGACTTATCCATGACTTGATTGAAAATACTTTTAATTATATTAAAAGTAATCCAGACTGTGTTTCATATCAAAGATATTTCCCGGAGACATATAATTTGGATTCTAATTCTGTTTCTAAAAGTAATATAAATTTAGCTTTGTTATTTAATAAATTACAAAATAAAGTTCTCAAAAGTTCTATAACAACTAATAGTTTTTCCGCAATAGATTATTCGAATGCGGTAACATCAGGTAAAATCACTGATGACTTTGTTGAATATCCTATACTGAAATATTGTCAAGCTTATCTGCATCTAATCGACAATAATATTGTAAAGACAATAAAATCTTCTGAAAATCACTTCGATGATAATATAGCGTGTCATATTCTTCAACTTCTGAACTGGAGGAGTAGATTCATAAATATATGTTCTCAGCCCATATTTAGCACAAACAAGAATAAGAGGCCAGTTTTAAAGGAAGACATTGTGCCATTATTGCAAGCCCACAGTCGATGGATACAAAAATACTTATTAGAAGTGTTATTCAAATTGTGTACCAATAAAAAGATACATGAAAGCTTCCAACACGAATTAAATAAAATGAATATAGATAACGACCGAAGCAATACCATATTGATGAAAATTACAAAGAAGTTACGAAAATTGTACGGTCAGCCCAAATTGTGTAAAAATACCCACGAATATGACTTGTGTAGTTTGAGAAAGAATGTATACAAAAACACACACATCGACATGAATCTTCCTATAGATAAGCAAATATATAAAATTTCTGTAGAACCAATAAGTTTCTGTACTGCAGAACTTACATTTGATGTACCCGAAGATAGTATTGCCACACTCGATGCTAAAATAGCTGAAGTTACAGAGAGAACTAAAGAAAATCCTAGTCTGCATAGAGATATTAAACTATTACCTGTAAATTCGTATGTTATAAAGCGAATAATACAACTTCTTCAACCATACTTACTAGATATAGTGAGCAAAGTAAAAGATGACAAAAAAATAACAAATGGTTCAGAAGTTTTAGAGAATTTGGTGAATTTTGCGAAAGTATCAAAAGGATTTCCGCCCGCACTTTTAAGTCAATTGGAAGTTATAGAGAAAATAATATGCAATAGTGACAATATGCCTCTTCAAAGGTAAGTCAGAGATTCATTACTACCTCGTCTAGCTGAGAATTGAACATATTGTGTTTAAGTTGGTTCCATGCTTCTATTGGGCTTGCGCTTACAGCAGTCATTCAAGCAGTGGTCATAGTTGGTCTTCTCTGTTCTTGTTGAATTTTATTATGTTAGTTGGATGGTAAGTGGTCGACGTCGCCAAACACAACCTAGTTTACCTAGGAACCATGAGACCTAAAATGTTAAGTCTCTGTGCCAGTAATTACACTACTTGTCCTGCCCTTCTCTCCGAAACTCAACAAAGCTGTTTGACGGGAGAAACAAGCAAGATGGTGGTACCCATGCAGACGGGAGCGCGTTCCTCCCACCGGTGAATGAACCCTGTTCTTACAATTGGTTTTAGCAAAAAATATGTGGAATCAAAAAAAAAACGTTTATCCACTTATGTGACAAAGAGAAAAAGTTAGATCTATGGTAGATAGATAAAGAAAGCAGTGATCATAAAATATTTGTTCTAATTTCAGAATATCTGCTTTACCTGTGTCATTTTGGGACGAATTTTACAAAATTCTGGAAAGTTCACCAGATCTGTATCCTTTAACTTTCTTCAATGTGAACAATCTAGTCAATTGTGATGAAGGTTTGGAATCTATTCCCGCCAACAATAAAAGGGTGTCTACAAACTTGCCGCTTATGTCGTATTACGTTGATAAAATGACCACATTTGTGGATGAAGAAAATAGTAAGTATTGAGACAATAAACTAAATTGATAAAAATATATACTTTTGTATTATAAAAAAATACATACAAAAATGAAATAGTTGAAAAAACATTTTTTTTTCACACATTTTGTTTTTATTAATATTTTTCATGTTTTTTTTTTCAGATTCTCGTATTCAATTGGCATACAAAAAGGTGGCATTAAGAGATTGTGTGGATTACTCTGTACAGTTGAAAGCAATAAAAAATATTTTATGGAAAAATATAGGTTCTCTCGATGTGGGAGCGGTGATGAAAATGTAGGTACAATTACATACTTGTAGTGTAGATATTTATCAAAATAATAGGAGCTTTTTGTTTGGATTGGATTTGTTGGATAATTTGTATTCATTCAAATTTGCACGCCTCAAAAACATATACTGAAAGTATTATAGTAAAGCAACCTTTAAATGTCTACTTTTTTGATTTTGGTATTTTTGTATATTATTATTGTAGTAAATGTGTGTTACAGAAAATATGTTTTTACAAGTTTTATGAATCTTTTTTTTTTTTTTGTTTTTACAGAAAATCAGATGCCACATTCGAACTGACGAAGTACGACCAACTTTTAAGATATCTTTATATGTGTGTATCTACAGAAAATGGAATAGGAGAATCCGATTTGATCAACAAAGTTGTAATTGAACTAAGAAGGTATTTCCAAAATAACGCTATCATCGTAGAATTAGTTACGAAAGCAAATGTTATATACGAAAAGCTTGTGAATGAAGTATCATATATACTAGAACCAAGAAGCAAATTAAAAATTAAGATTTTAACGTCGGAACTTTCTTTACTAACAAGCGTTATCCTTGTTAGAGTTATGACCGAAATTAATCCTATAGATCATGTTGAGAAATATCGTTTGAAAATACAATATATTGAAGAAGATATTAATATGTTTAATGTCCTACTGAGTACATATTATATACATGGTGTTGTTTCCGGTACGGTAAGCGAACAACGGAATATAGAAAATTCTTTACAAGTTTCAACAGATTATTATAAAGAAGGTACCGAGAATAGAGATAGATTAAAAAAGGTACATTCACATTGTGTTATAATAATGGACCTTATTAACAAAACTGCAGAGAGGGTCCATAAATATGCATCCGGAAATACATTTAGACCTAAAGAACCATCATATGGTACATTTGTTAAGGTAAGCTTATACTTTAAGATAATCACTTTTATTAAAATCATTTTCTTACTGTAGAAGTATTTTTACCCAACTACAGCAAATCTGAAAAAAAGGGTTATGATTTTGATAATCTGTGTCTGTACTTACGCATGTTCCATCGCAGCCTGTACTTTTCCGATTTTGATGAATATACACGTCATTCGATTCGTTATTATGGTCCAGGTAACATAGACTACATTTTAACCGACTTAAAAAAGGAGGAGTCATTTCTTTTTGTTGCCTGCTTTTTACACTTTTACACCTTAATTTAATAATGTCCATTGATTACAGGATTGCAGACATTTCACGAATTCAGTCCTATCAAGCAAAACGTTGACAAGCATGATTTCGAATCTTGTGACCACATGTGATGAACTGTACAATGGTGTGACAGCACCATGTGACCAGAAATCAACATACCATGCTCAGAATATCATCAAAGAATCTGTATCTTGGTTACATTCAGTGCGAGCGTTTTACAAGAAAATAGACTCGGCGTATTCAGAAGCGTTTCCTGACTTGGCGAAACCTTTGCAAAGCTCTTTATCACAACTAATATATACAGTAGCAACTCTGACAGATGTAATGAGGGAGCTGATAGCCAAGATTGAGCAGGGGCCGCTCTTGCAAGAGGTTGTACTGAATCTAGTCGTGTATCCGAACGTCATAGCCAAGTCCAAGGAGAAATATCTTAACAGATTTGTGACGTCACACTTCATGCAACTGTTGAATAGAAATGTGATAGCGGCCAATGAAGACTTGTATAATGCTGAAGTTGAGTGCCTCGAGTGAGTATATTGTTATTTGACATATTAAAATATCTCTAATGCGGGATATAATATTAGGAGTTTTAATAGAGATTTTATATATAGGTATTGAGAGGCTGTTAATTAACATAAGTTTACTCAAAATAAAATTGCTAGTTTTATATATAAACTACAATTTGACTATTTCTTGAAAATAGTCAAATTCAAAAATATTTTATTTATAAAAATATAATAGTTAGGGAAGTTTAACGCCGATAAACAACGAGACACGGATTATATATAATAATTGCTTCTGTTAAGGCGAGGATGCAGACCGCTACTTACCCCTCTGGGTGATGAGGTGTGGGGCGCCGCGTATGTTGCGGCCGCGAGACTTTACGCATTATGACAATGCGGGAATTTTGAATTTTATTACGTATGTCACTCGCCGGAACTATATAGAGCTGTTCATACTTACTATCATTTAATTTTATACCGATTTTGGTATTTATCTATACAGATAAAAAAATTGGAGTGCCTGATTGTAATATTAAAATAACAGATTTTATTATATGCGCATATTGAATGGATATATATCGCGGGCTTCATAACAAAGGGGTGTAGATACAAAAGTACAGTTTTACAGAAGAGACAAAATAATGAATAAAAGAAAGCTTTTTTCGTTTGATTGGCAGCTCCTGAAAACGAAACGCATTCTCTAAAAAACAAGGTACTTATGAATATGGGTAGGTAATAGTTGGTGGAACGTTTTTGTAAAACCTATTTCATATCAATAATTTTGTTTCACCTTCGTGTACGATATGCAGACCTGGTGGCCATCAAGTTTGCATCATCATCTTCATTGTCACATTCTGGGATAACGCGGCTGCGTGGCGATGGAACACAATGATTTGTAAAACCCTTTTTGTGTAGATATCGTAAAATAGAGTCTCTCCAGTCCTTTTGCTATTTTCGAGTAGCCCATCTTTACTACAAATTACGTGGAGCCCATCTATGCCAGATTCACCTAGTAATTTTAAAATTCCTGCCATTTTTCCTCATTTTAAGGGAGTTTAGAGCAGCATATACATTGAATCACAGAGTTTTAGACTCCAGGCACTTTTAAATTATCCCAATCATACATAGGACAGATACTATGTCCACCATCGTATTGCTTTTTTCAACTCTTCACAATAGCTTTTTTCAGCGATTTATATTTTTATATATTATATAGATGAAGACATGTACCGTTAATGTTATTAGCTGTGTTCTAGGCTTAAATTTTTTAGTAAGTAAACAAACTTTCCTTAATAGGTCTGCAATTTGCTACTTTAAGAAGTGTTTTTCAATTTCTGAGCAAGCACTTACTGTATATTTGTCTTTATCAATTCTGAACCATTTAGCAATGGTTTGGCATAACACTTTTCCTACTCTTTGCTCACCTATGGATCTTATAGTCCTTTGACTTTTAATTCATTTCGCCTACGCTTCAGTCCCGAGGTTTGGTCTGAGATCAGATATATCATTGTAGTGATTCGTAGCTTCAAGCTGTTACTTCAGTTTGTTTTCCATTGTTCTAAAGTTTGCCACAAGAAGACTATGATCTGGTCCACAAACAGAGGATTTTTTCGAATGTATAATATGATAATATAATTAAATTATATTTTTTTAAACTACATTTATTGTTTAAAAAAAACAGAGATTTGTTATGTACTATACCTATAAGTTCAACAAGTCAACAATTTAACTTACAACAAAGAATTGATAGCTATTAATGCGTCTGAATATACTCTTGTAAATCAAAGCATGCTAAAAATAAAACAACATAATTTAAGGCATGCACAGCTTTCGAAATTCTAATAAGTAAGATATGAACATCGTTAAATAAAGAAAACAATCGATAAAATCAAAAATATATATTATTTTTCGTCGTTGAATGTAACACCTTTTATTTAAATGGCCTATAAATATCCACAAAAAATCAAAAAAATATAAGTCTTTCATCATGTTTTAGAGCTGCTTTTGTACTATTTATTGCAGTAAAATAAGAAAAATGGCATTTTTCCGTTTAAGCCCCTTTGTTATGAAGCCCTCGATATGGATTTATACACGATACATATACCTAAATAGCATTTTTTTAAATTTATGCCTGTCTGTTTTGTTCCGGCTAATTTGTGGAGCGGCAGGGCTGATTTTGATGGGACTTTCACTGGCAGATAGCTGATGTTATAAGGAGTAACTTAGGCTATAAAAATAATCATCACCAATCCGGATACGGCTGTAAATCCAAGTTAACGCGGGCGAAGCTGCGGGTAACAGCGAGTATTTTAAATAAATATTGTTTCGGGTGCTTATCGCGTTTATTGTTTTATTGAGTTCCCGATATTTTGGCAATGTTTCAATCACCATGATCATGGGGAGACTGTCGCCATCTACCAGTACCGTACGTCAGTCTCTCAGTGATCATGGCGATTGAAACATTGCCGAAATATCGGGACCTCAATAAAACAATAAACGCGGTAAGCACCTAAAACAATATTTATTTAAATAATATGAATAATGATCGCGTAAGGTTTTGGTATACCTTATAACGAGAAAGTAATAAATGACTAAAATGTGAACATTAATTATTTAAATTGAATAAATAGAGTTGAGAGTAGCGTAGTGGAGGTGGGAGGAGAAGTATGGAACAATGTGGAGTGGAGCTGAGAGGAGCAGAGCTATAGAGCTAGGAGGAGAAGAACGGAACTATTTATAATAGAACTAAGAGGGGTAGGGTGACAACAGGGATCAAGTATCTTAATTATTTTCTAGTTTATGATACCTACATAAAGTAAATGAATTAAAATTAAAACTTGTTAATTTTAATAAATATAATAGGTAACTATTATATTTATGGCAATATAAATGCGTTCAATTAATAGAGGTTGGTTTTCTCCTGACCATATTCCAAAAATACACTCGTTTCTTCCTGTCACGTGTAGCTGGCCCTGAACTTGGTAAAACCAGTTGCTTTTTTTGTTTATTGACCTGGTATTGTTTTTTTTGTCATATTTAAATAATTGAATTTTATTTGCTTCTATGGCTGTATTGATACCTGTTTTAAAGGATGTTATCGGACACTTAACTTCCACTAAGCAATCCTCTCCGACCAAACCATCGGGTGTTGCGCCTATATAGCAATGTTTTTTGTCAATAAAGAGCCCACAGGGTTCAACAGTTATATTTTCTTGAAGCGTCAACTGTTATATAGCTTGATTTTCATTTTCTATTCCATGTGCCACGGATTCAACATGCGCTAAATTTGAAGTGTAATATAATATTCTTTTTACTAATGGCGCAGTACTTCTACATTTTTGTTTTTTACAAATTTCGCCAAAGTTTGAGGCCGTCAATAGTTTTTTTCTTAAATCTATCCACTCACTACTGTGTCTCTGTAAAATTGTGTTTTTTTTTTGTATTGTTTCTCTATCTTTAGTAAGCTCTTTTAAGCGTATAAGGAAGTCCTTTTTTGCTTGGTCAAACTGCTCCGAACTCAAGTCCGGAGACGAACATGCTGGACCATAGTTATGCTGAATTACTTCATTGAATCTTCGTATTTTTCTGGTGGGATGCTCTTGATTATGTTTTCTTTTTAGTGATTTTCTTCTTTCTATTTCCAGTACTTTTCCTTTTGGACTTTTTACGAGTATTGATTTTTGTACAGCAGATAAAGATGCTTCATTATTAAATGAAATAACTGCTGCAGCACATCGCGCTTGATACCCCCTTCTAGAAGAAAAGTTTATTCTTTTTCCTCCTAAGAATTTAGCAACAACGCTATTAAAACACTCGACGGCATTTGTGTCCATGTCTTCAATTAGACTTCGAGCCTTATTTGCTGTAGTAGCAATTATAGCATTAACTTGGAATAAAAACGTCGAATTTTGCACTAAATTCATAGTATTACCAGCAATACCCTTTTCTTTACTACAATGATAATCACTACAAAGTCTGTGATCGCCATAACCGTGTGCTACTGAATTAATAATATCATTGTGTAGTAGCGAAATAGCAACGCTTTTAGGAGCCTGAGATTTGTTGTGGTGTTTGATTGATTTAACAATCATTTTTCGCATACTCATAATTTTGACGTTGCTTAAAGTCTTTCTATGGACAAGAGAATATTTTGTGTCTTTGGCTACAGCTCGAAGCTTATTACAGAAGTTTCTGAGTATATGGTTCCTACATTCAATTTTCTCTACTATATGGTTATCGTATGGATTTGATTTCAGTACTTTGGCGTAAGTTGACGAATCGCCATCGCCAATCCTTCTGGCATATATAATATCGTACATATCTTTTGAGGCTTTAAATCCATCGCAAATAATGTCAGCCTCCATAGCACTAGACGACCCACTATAGTGTTTTTAACACGTGTGGTCCTTTGGTTCAATCCCTTTTTTATCGGCTCGGGCACATAATAAACAATATTTGTTCTTTACGGCCATCTAAAGAACGTTTTTGTATTTTGCACCTATAATGGCTGCTTCCCCAGAATTAGCTCTATAATTGTTTCCGTAGGATGTTGAACATCAAGCGCCATCAACAATTACATCAATGAGAGCCATACCATCTTTTACACGACCCTCAGCAATTGCTGCCTCTTTTTCTCGATTGGCGGCTTCCATTGATTCTGCCGCAGTCTTTTCCCAATTTTCTTAAACCATATCTTGCAGTTTTGCATAGGAACCACTTGTAAAAACAGGCATATCTAATGCAGAGAAAAGTTCCTCAAATTGTGAATGTCCTATTCCAGTAGCGATAATACCAGTAGCAGCAGCCACATTGACATTGACGGTATCTGGATTTTGAGGGTTTTCAGAATCAATTTCAATTATATTTTGACATAAATTGCATTTAAATTTAAGTTTTGAAAACAATCCCTTTCGCTTCTCACCAATGATTGCAAAATTACCTGCTTTACAGTCAAACAAACCGATATGGTTAGACTTTTCTTGCAATTGGGACATGAAATAATTCAAATCAATAATTCTTCTCCCAATAATAGGTTTATCTTCATGATTTTCCCCTTGAACTTCCACAGTTATAGGAAAGTCTTCAACTTTTTTGACATATCTAAAAAAAAGGTAAATTAGCATGCAGGAGAACTATCATACCATTCCATATACAAACTACTGCTGGGTGCGGGTCTCTTTCCGAATAAAGGTACTGGAAGATATAAAAATAGTAAGTTTTACATATATTATGACTCACTCATCAATATGTTGATATGAGACATCGGCAATTTCTTCGTCTTGAATTTTTAGTTTGAAGCTAGAATGAAATGGGTTGTTACTTTTTTATTTGAAAATATGAAATTTTCATGTATACTATATTACATACAAAAATATAGTAAAAAGGTGTTATTTATTACCCATTATCGGTTGGAGCATCGTAATTTAGAGGCAGAATTTCTTTTAATGGCGTCCTTGTAATCCTCGAAACGGGCTGTTTTTTCGGCCTGTAATAAAAAAAAGGAAAAGGTGAATGTTAGAATATCATACAAACGTACTATTATTTAGTACGTTTGTATGATATTAAATTACTCACTCATTCATATTTTGATTTGAGACTTCGCAATTTTCTAAATGCGGTACTTCATCTGAAGTCTTTAGCTTCAAGCTGAAATGGGAATGCCAGTTGCTAACTTTATTTTAAAATATATGGAGTATTTTCCTACACTTATTATAAAAGTGAAATTTTGATTGTATGTCTGTCAGTTAATTACCGTTCAATAGCATCCTCATAAATGACACCTCATTTATGAAAATCTCTTAAGCCGTTCAGTCAGCAGAGGGGTGGGGGGGGGCATAAACGTACTTACATACATTCACCCGAATAACATTACCCTCCTTTCTTTTGGGACAGTCGGTTAAAAAGGAATCTGTTTCATTACCTAATAGTAGCAAAACTCAAAATTAATAAAAATCGGTTACCGGTTAGTCAAAATTAACTGCTTCATATACATATATCCTGATTCCGTGACATGGTATGTTATATAAAAAAACAGTTAACTTTAATATAATATACGAGTACTTACGTTTTCATAAATTTCTTTTTGACTGATCTCCTTCTGGATGTTGAAATTGAGATCTTATTCTTCGTTTTATTGTTTTTGTTAGCCATTTTTTTTAAAACACGTTGAGAAAAATTTGACACAAATCTGACCGTCACAGCGGCCAAACCGCGACTGGCGGGTCGCGGGTGGCACGGTATCGCATTGGCCCGCTCGAAACAGTTGTTATTTTTATGTTTGTTTAAGTTTTTGTACCGAAAAAGTGAAATAAATTAAATTTGAATAAACATAGCTTACGTAGGTTGAAATGAAGAAAATTATGGTATAAATTTTCCAATTTAAACGAAATATTTTTTCCTACAAATGTGTACAGGCTTTGCTTCAATTTATGCTATGTTTGGGATTTTTTATGATCGAGTCAAGTTAATCTAATTGTGTAATAAACTTACAAGGGTTCTAGGTAATATCCTTGAATATAACATATCTTTTTTCCAGGCCGATAAATTACGCGGGAATAATTTTCCTGATTTTTTTGCTAAGCGCTTCTCACTGTTTATTTGCCAATATACCGCCTTAAATCATATTTCATTATAGGGTATTGAAAATGAATCTCTCCGAACTGAACATGGTATGTACGGCTCAGGAGCGCGTCGACAAGTCCACCATGACTTCGGTCATGACGACTCTCAACGCGCTCGTGAAGGCCTGGGAGAAACAACGACAAGACATTGAGAAGCAGAAACAAGACGAAGAGGCGCTCTATGTTACAAAGTGAGTAACAGTTTTTTCCATACTTAGGATATTTTGTAAAACTAGAATTAGTTTTAGTAAGAAAAAATATTAAAACCATAAGAAAACTTTATTTCGCCAAACAATTACAAGTGACATGTGATAAATAAATCTTATTAATCATTTTATCTGTGGTGTTTATGCTTGAATAATAGCGTTTGTAATATTTAATACAGTGTAAATAGAGAATATTTACCCTTAATAACAGGCTAGCAAGAAACTTTTGAAACATAATTATCAGCAACGTTATGACATTTTTTTTTCTTTAACGCCGGGAAATGCTCTGAGGCATCCCGCGGGGAAGTGGGTCTCCCCACGCGGGTATGTGGGATTCGCTGCGCCCGACAGCTGGTAAGTGGACGCAGCTCTACTCACTAAAACCCGGCGAGTGCCACCAGTGCCGCCTTGGTGAGGTGCCCCGGATCTGTGAAGCTTCCAGGCCACCTCGACGGCTAGTCAGCCCCGCAAGTGACCGACGCCACCTCCACAGAGGGGTTCTCCCGCACCACAGAACAACCCCTCCCAACGTCGGGACAGTACAATGGGGTGAGGTTCCCATCCTCGCCCCTTGCCCCCTGCTCTTTTGTCCCCTCTTCTTATAAGAGGGGTACAAAGAGCCCCCTCGGCCCAATTCGCTTCACCCAAGGTGCAGCGGCTCACCCTAGGTTACTGAGCCCCACCGCCACGACAAGGCTTGAACCTTGGTGGGGAGCAACGTTATGACGTCACACAACCAAAGCTGACCAATCACAGATCCGTTTGACGATGTGATGTAATTTTACATAAAATACTGGCAGCTGTAGGATTTAAAATAAGTATTAATGATCATTAAGTACTAATGAAATTTTAGGTCTAAATGTGAAGACGAAGACGATGATGAAATCGCTTATGAAGAAATTATGGAGATGTTCCCGTCATATTCAGAGGACGATTTCTCTGACTTCAAACCTCCGACGCTCGAGCAGAAAGTGGTGAAGAAGCCGACTGACAAACAGAAATATCTCATATCACCCAACGACGTCACTCTCATATACAAGTGGCATTCTACTTTCGTTAAGAACATGACTAATGCGGACTGGTTATCCAGCCCAAAGATAATGATAGGGAACGACGTGAAAAGTCCCCTGCTACTCCGGTATTCTACATTCAGTAAGATTATACAAGGAGCGTGGGAGGCTTTGGACGCAGAGTTTGAGGGTGCGGTGTCTCCGAGCTTGTTG
The DNA here is from genome assembly GCA_963853865.1 of Helleia helle. Lineage (NCBI taxonomy): Eukaryota > Metazoa > Arthropoda > Insecta > Lepidoptera > Lycaenidae > Helleia > Helleia helle. Next base: position 7,872,046 of record OY971433.1, on the reverse strand, counting down.
GTGCTTCTGTCTCATATAGCTGCTACTATTGATGGATCAGGTGAGTGATTTAACTTCAACTTAAATCTGATTATATTAACTTCCAATTTTAAGCACTGTTTCATTTTATATATCCAATTGATCATGGCATTTTCCACATATGTGGCCGTAAGGCTAGCCAAACATTTTTGTATTATTTTTCGTTGGATTCAACAAGACGTAGTAGGGTGCTTTTAGATACAAAAAGAATATCTTGACGGTGTGGTTGTTTTTTCTTTTCTTTCTTTTTAGCTTTGTGTGATAATTTTGATAATGCGTTCATACTACAGGAAGGTACCAGTTTGAAATAAATTAATGAATCAACGCTTTAGTGTTCCGTTACACATGATTGTCAGTAGCATTTTGGCCTTTCTATATATTTGTTACAGCTAAACTCGTGAAGTATCATATCATAGTAATCGTACACAACTGACAGCTGAATTCTTATATTTTCATAAATAAATAGGGTGAGCGACAATGGTCAAGTGGGTATGGGCTAAATTTCATTTCTACGTGCATCTGAACATGAGACCATCGCTTGCTTGCTTGGTGAAGGGAACATCGTGAGGAAACCTGTATGCCTGATGTAATTAAAAGTCTTTGAAGATGTGTGAATTTCATCAACCCGCATTGGACCCGCGCATCGGTGAACTAAGATCCAACACCCTTCTCGCCTGATTTCGAGGAGGAGACCCGCGCCTAACAGTGGGACATATACTGTTGATATTATATTGAGTATTAGATATTTAGGTTTCAGCCCAAAAACATGAAACGCAATGTAAATTTTTGAATAGCATAAAGTAGCGTTTATACAAACCCATGGTATCCAACTAAAAAAAATCAAATAGATAGTTCATAAGGTAGGTCATATCTAGAATGGATACAATTATAAATCTAAGTTAATTCAAATGTGCGAGCAGCAGCTAGTTTCGTCTATAACAAAATATAATTGTTATCCATAGCGTCCATAAATAATATATGATTCAGTAGTTAACAGGGAAGTGGACCTTAAGTAATCATACAAAATATAATTATTACAGAGATACATAGCAAAGGAGATTTCTATCGCTCGGCGTGGGTGTCGGAAACGCGCGAATGTCTGCCTCTCTTGCAGAAGGTGAAGCAAACTACCAACGAACTGCTAAACCAATGGCCTGACTTTCCCACTTTGAAAGATGTAAGTAAATTATTAGAGAGATTAGAAAGATGCTCAGGTACTACTTTAATCGGGTTACGGGTTCGAGTCTCGGCGTGGAACCGTGGACCGATTCCGATAACTTTAATATAACCATTTCTGTAACATCCCTAGTTCCTACTACCGGTCTCACAAGTTAACATGGGTTTTATTGGGCATTACTATTGTCTCATTGTAATCATGTCCCGTAGGTGCCCTTTTACGCGACTACGACAAAGTCAAAAGAAGGGTTATGATTTTAGCAGTCTATGTATGTTCTAGCGTAGCACCTAAACCACTTATCCGATTTTGTCAATTGATTCTTTATCCTGTCCGTGTGTTAGCCTATATTTTTACCGACTGCATAAAAGTTTAAAGTTGTTCGTAGTCTAGTCATATTGAATCTAGTGAATGTATATATTTATGACAGGATTGCAGACATGTTTAGTTTAGTTTAGTTTTATCAATTAATTTTAATAAAACAACTTATACGGATTTTATCGTGGTTTATTAAGATTATACATGCCCGACTTTTCGGATATTTTACAACAGTGTTTTTCAACACTGGGGGGGGGGGGGGGGCGCCGGCAGAAGGTAAAGAAAGAAAGACAAGGTTCTACATTACAGTAAAAACCTTGTTTATTTAAATAAAATCATATCATTTTTAAATAATGATTCTATTTGGCTGTGTATGGTCCAAGATCAAAATTTCTTCATCAAAAAACAGCAATCATGGTTATAGAAGGACCATGGTAAAGTCTATCTCTATATTAAATTATGATTGTCATTTCCAGATTATAGTGATAGTCGACAGGATCCTGGGCTTCCCCATCACAAGCGCAGTTTCCAGGTTCCTGACCGGCCTGGAACTGCTCCGGGATAAGATCGAGGAGTGGAACAAGGCGGCACACAAGGACAATAACATGATAGACATCTCCCTCGAGGTGGGACAGCAAATCATCAACTGGAGGAAACTCGAGATGACACACTGGAAGGAGTGCCTTAATAGTTTATATCATAGGTAATTGTTGTTTTATATTAAACTGAATGAATCATCATCATCATCATCATCATCATCATCATCATCATCATCATCATCATCATCATCATCATCATCATCAGTCTTTATTCGGCCATTTCATTTATTTTCTTTCTTCATTTATTCGGCCACTGCCGGAAAGGGTTATCTTTCAATGAAAGCCGAGACAGCCATCGCACCCAACCAGGAGCGGCACTGCACGGAGATCGTCGATCAAGGTGTAAGTCACCTCCGTCTTCCCGAATGCATCAACATCATCAGCCATTATCCGTCCACTGATACATAGGCTTTCTTCAATGAACGCCAAGACCGCCGATCCTTTGCCATTCGCCTCCAACACGGACCAGACACTGCACGGAGATTGTCTTCCGAATATCCCGAATGCATATAATAAGAAAACTATATAGCTTACAAACACTCATCAATGTATAAGGCGTAAGGAAGATATTCTTTAGAACACCAAAACTTCTTATACTTTGCCTTTCGGACTGATTGTCATGTGGTTACAAATCCCGCCAATTGCATGTAATTTGTAGCGAATATAGGTATTTTCTCTGGGTCATGACATCTAAATGTATTTATACATTTCTTAAAACACAAGTACTGTGATTAATTATTATCTATTTATTTATAGAAAACAAGCTGAAGCACACAAATATTGGTTCTACCTGTTTGGTGTCATCAACTCGTACCTTGAGGGCAATCCCACCGGAGAAGAAGTGTCCTCCGCTCGAGTGATAGCGGTGCTCAAAGACTTCATGGAAACATCCAACTTGGCGGAGTATGAAGTAAGGTTGGACATTGTGTATGTGTACCATTGTCATTTGGTGCATCTTGAAGCTAGTGTGAAAAAAGGTATGTTAGGAAAATCTTGTCTTTAGCGAACCATTTGTTAAAAAAAAACAACCTGTCTATGATCACTCTGTAATCTGTCTGCTATGTCTATGAAACCAGTACTTACAATTAACTTTGAATCTGATAGCTTAAAAAATGGACAACATTCTCAGTCTCCCTTGAGCCAGATTCGCACTGATCCCGTTTTGTCCCGCTATTTTTATATTGGTTTTATTTGTTAGGAAAATCTTGTCTTTAGCGAACCATTTGTTAAAAAAAAACAAAACCTGTCTATGATCACTCTGTAATCTGTCTGCTATGTCTATGAAACCCCATACGCTGTCGGAACATTGGGAGGGGTTTTTTATTATTATTATTTAAGGGTGGGGACACCAGCGAGGCCAGACGGGTGATCAGTCCCCATTACCGGGACCATTTCACCCAATTCCCCAGTTGGGAGGTGTTGCTCTGTGGTGCGGGACAATCCCTCTGTGGAGGATCCCTTGAAGGACTGACTAGCCGTCGAGGTGCCTTGATTGCTCAACAGATCCGGGGCACCTCACCAAAGGCGGCATTGGTGGCACTCGCCGGGTTTTAGTAGTAGGGTAGCGCTGCGTGCACGTTACCACATTTCGGGCGCAGCGAGTCCCACATATTCGCGGGATGACTCAAAGCATTTCCCGGCGTAAAAGAAAAAAAAGTGTATGCTTGTGCGCCATATACACTGGTACCAACATCCTGCTTTGTTGCGTGAAACTGCTTTGTGGAATTTCGAAAGAAAGACAGGAGTTTTTTTTAATATTATTAAAATAAAACACGTATTTCAAAATAATATCATTAATATGTATGTATATAGAATTTTTTATTGAATTTTTTATTGAATTACTTATTAAATTAAAACACATGTAAGATGAGTATGCTTATTAATTCCTTAAAAAAATACTGGTTGGTTCTGGTGTAGGAAGTGATTTGTCTTTTGGCCGCATTCGAATTTAATGAAAACCATTTTATCCTGTTTTCAGATGAACTTATATCAATATTGTGGAACACGTATAACTACTACGCCCAGTTCCTGCCTCAAGTTACGGCGTATATTAAAGAAAAGCGGGCCCCTATAGAGAAGAAACTCCGAGACTTTGTCAAGATCTGCACCTGGGATAGGGACCTTAGCTATTGGAGTGTTAAGAGCACAGTGGAGAAAGTGCACAAAGCTCTGCACAAACATACCAAGGAGTTTGAGGTACTGTTTGATTTATTTCTTACTATTATTAGAGCGAATGGTTGAGGGATGCGCTGTGCCGTGCTCTCGCCATCCTGGGTACCACATTGCTTGTTTCTTGTGTGTTTGGTGTGTTTCGGTAAAAACGCAGGACAGGTAGTGTAATTACTGACACCGAGACTTCTTACGTCTCAGGATAGGCAACGCATGAAAGTTACCTGGGCTAGTCTCAGGTTAATTTGTTAATGTTCATGGGCGACGCTGACTACTCACTTACTTAACTGACTTACTTACTTACTTATCATGTAGCTCGACTTCCCGTTTGCCTATCCTACTAATATTAGGAAAGTTTAGTTAGTCTAGACAAGTTTAAGGCGACGCATTATTAAACAATAATTCTAATACCGGACACGCGCCAGAGGGGACTGAGCGTCCTGAGCGGAGTGAGGCTCCCCATACGCGCGCGAGCATATAACTAAAGGATGTAAACGACAAAATGGTTTTTGTTATTTTATTGCGTTAAAAACGATAATTGGAGAAATACTTCTATAATATTAAAGAACATATAATAATATAGACTCATCTACAGTTTGGCAAAAAAGAGTATGACGTGGTGACAGGTGGAACTAAATATTTTACTAAATGGTAACCTATGATGTTGACAATACTTGGCCGACAAATACTAGATTTTGGGTAAAGCTTAGTGTTTCACATATATTTTTAACGATTTGATTAAATTATCTTACTGATTTTCCATATTATGATAAGACCTAAGTGAAAGTGGCGCCCTCATTTTTTCCATACTCTTTTTTGCTAAGCTGTACTAAGAAAGTTAAGAGGCTTAAACCGGTCCCTTTTTACGTAATCATGTATTGAAATCTAACAAAATAAGGTTTTTATCATGAACTATTAGGTCACCAAATTATTTTTTCATACGTTTTGGAATTACTGAAATAAATTGAAATTATTGACGCCAAAATTTCCAATGCGTCCTCCTAGTACAATGTTCACGTTATTATAAAAGCAGGGTTCTTCTACTTTTAGTCTAAAAGTTCGTCAAATTGACCTGTGCTGTTGCTTATGCAAAAAATTCCTCTTCCAGAAAGTTCTAAAGGAGGGTGTGTTGGCGCGACTGGTGGCGCCCTCCGAGAGCTCACACGCAGGGCTGTGGGACCGGCCGCGCCGGGCCGCCGCCGCGGGGGGCGCCTACCTCATCGACCCGCTCCTTCATCTGGCGCAGCCGAGGACTCTCAAGGTGCGTTATATATATATACCGGGTGTAATCGTTAAGTGTGCACATGCGATTATTCCGTAACTATTACAGATATCAAAAAACTTTAAACTGATTTCGAAAGTACTTTACCTAATGAGTAAAATAGCAATAATAACTTATTAAAAATAAAACGAGAAATATCTAAAAAAAAATACATTAAACTCTCCAATACATTTTATTTCTTAGTAAGTACAACATTTTGTATTCAAAGATGTTCGAAGTGACGTGTATATATATATATATGCACGTAGCAAATATAAATATCTGTAGTTCGTAGGTACACTTGAAACACGTCAAAATAAAAAAGTCAATGAAAATTTTAGGTTAAAAAACAATTTTTTACAGTTTCGTATTTTTCTATTTTTCTGATATTTTCTTGATTCTTAATATTTACCGGTGGGTTGCGCTGTGACACGCTGCCTGATTGCGCACCACCATACTGCTTGTGTTGCTGTGAAACAGCTTTGCTGTGTTTCGGAGAGAAGGGCAAGACAGACAGTGTATTGACTGGCACAGAGACTTAACGTTTTATGTCTCAGGATAGGCAACACATAAATGAGTTGTCTGGGCTAGTTCCCGGTTAACCCACCCATCACCATCGTTTGTCCGTTTGAATATCTAACATAAAAAGACATACTAAGTTTTTTTTTTTTTCAGAAATATCTAGACGCAACTGAGCAGCCGTGCCCGCTGCCCGAGGGCAGTCTCCTGTCGAAGGTGCCCAGTCTGCTCAATAAGGCGAAGGTTCTGTGCAGGGACACCATCGCTAATTCGGGGTACCCGGCGCTCGCACAGGCACTCGACGACTTCGTCACACTTGTTATAGAGTCTACCACGCATCTGGGATCGCTGGAGGTATGACCATATTGAAATACTAGTTTTTACTAACTTTTTTAGAAGCAGTAGCCGAAATAAAATCAGTAGAACTAAGCGCTACTGTGTAGCCAGGATCGGTAACTATTATCAACCCCTTATACTACTACTATATACCTTATATTATTACTATACGATCTCAGGAAGCCCGAACAAGTAACACTTCACAGATGGAGTATCTGTGAAGTAAATATGTTTTGTTTTATATCCCCATTCAGGTGACTGTCAACAAAAGTTGTTAAAACCTGTATGTCTAAAGGTTCAAATGTTTAAGATAATGTGATCAATTAGGCCAGGTCATCGAGCATATAACAGGATAGAGTAGTAATGTTGAAATGAAATTCTGGAACTGATCAGTGATTATTCACTGACATAATAGCAATTCAACCAACCAGTGATCTGTATGTACGTCCCATCGGCCAATCATCCATCAATTGATATACTGCTTAAAGTATAAAGCGGTAGAATAAAAGTAGTATTTTCACTTAGGTAGAAGACATAACACTTATATGTAATTTATCATGCAATAATATGAACGATTTGAAACAAATATAACTTTACTTTACAGGTAGACGCAACAGCTCCCAAAGACAAGCAAACGTCCCAAGCCAAGAACATAGTGCAGCAGAAGAGGAAAGCTCTGGCTGATCTGTTCAAGTACTTAGCAAGGATGGGACTCAACTACAGGACAGGTCTGGTCATCCTGTCCGCGTCGGATGAACTGTACGACTTCACCATCCCACCTGTGGACTTGGTAGCCGCTATCAGCTGCCTTAAGAGCAGGTCAGTACTTCCATAGTAATTATACGAAAGTATATATCATATATACTTTCGTATAATATATGGCCAGTCCGTGTTGGATGCGAGTGGTGAGAGATCGGTAGTCTTGGCGTTCTTTGAGGGAGGCCTATGTTCAGCAATGGACGGATAGGGGCTGATGATGATGATGATGATATATCATGAGCTTATTCCAGGGGGGTGTCACTCCGCAGTTTAGGTATATTCGGCCAGCGCGCCGCCCGGGTGGCGTATGGCTAGGGCTGTCGCTCGGCTCGCACGACAGTCGCCGTAACGTCGCGCTCGCGCATACTTGAAAATATTTTCTTGCTTTTCGACAGTAAGTAGTAGTGCCATGCTGTTTTGCAGCCGAATTGGGCCGGTACGACCGGGGTGGTACCTCTCGCTCACATAACACCGGCGTCAAGTGACAGCTATGCTGTCGCATTTTGTGCGGTTTGTGAGTGTCCGGTGGCCCATTGGGGGTGATAGGGAAAAGGAGGGCAACGCATCTGCATAACTTTTGATGTGCAGATGTCTATGGGAGTCGGTAGTCACCATAAGGCTCCGACTGCTCGGTTGCCTTCATATGACATTTAAAAAAAAACTACGCTACTTCTCGATAAGCCAATAAATAAATTCTACAGACGGTGCGACGTATCAATGACTCAGTTGTGGTCGGGCTGTGAGAAGTACTTCCAGGTCAACGTGGCGCGACACAGACACTTCACTGCCGCGCTCACGTCCCCACACAAGGACTTGGGCATGCAGAACATTGAACGGTGCAAGGGATTTGCTGCTCAATTGATGGTGAGTAATTGTTATTTTACGTCTTATGATTTTCCATGGATTACTCCGAGATAAAAAGAGACCTGGTCAGAGTCAGGCCCCAAGGCACTTTTAACTTATCCTTTGATCTCCCTGGGATTGTATCAAGGGGTCCTTTGGTAGTTAAAACTGTCAACATCGGCTACACAGGAGTAGCAACATTGAAAACGAGTGGTGAACCTAATCCATACAAAAAAGTTACAATATAGCTCACCTGGTAGAACAAGCAATTTATTTACATTAGATTGGTTATATAGTATTTTAAAAAACATAATTTATAAAAACCTATATTTACAAGTAACAAAGTAAAATTTGTTTACAGAAACTCACAAATGTGCAAAAGAAATCCATTTCGAAATACTCCAGATATATGTGCGATTTGCGATCTGCCATCTCTAGTATAACTAACGCACTCGAAATAGATGACAGTAATGTAAATATAACAACAGTCAAAGAAAAGCTGCACGTCCTAGCCGACTCCTATGCAAATGCCAGTATACTTCTAGATCAATTTATCGTTATACTAAAATCTCTACCAGAGAAAACATTCATAGAAAACTGTGAACCACAATTCGATGTGGTGCTATCAAACTCACCGATAACAAGTTGTTTCAAGAACAGCGAAGAATGGCAAGAACTGTACAGTCAAATAAAATCGATAATATCGATAGTGGACAAACAAAAGACAGTTATAAATAAGTTGATCAATTCAGTGCCAAAACAAATTGGTAATGTAAGTGAAATACCTATAATATCTCAGAATTATATAGATGTTACCAACGACGCAAAAGAAAAGTTAGGAGTTGTTATTGAAAAAAGTGAAAGTATTTTAAATATATACCAGTTTAAACTTAAAACTGGTATATGTGGTGATTATGTACCAGAACACCCTGTATTAAGAAGTATTAAAGGCCTAGTAGATTATCTTAATGGTACAATAAAACAGATTGAAGAATTAGATACACCCATAGATGAAACAATGGATGACAAACAGCAGATCATAATACAACAATCGGAAGATCTGGTAGCTTCAATGCTGTTAATTATACAATCGTTGTATAAAAATCATTTACCAATCGACAAAAGTGCCGAAAATGTTGACGTGCTAAATGCAATAGATGAAATAATAGACGGAGGAAATAAAGAAAAGGAGGAATCCAAAGAAATTTTGGAAGAGAAACATTTAAAAGAGCTCTTACAAGAGAAACTTTCTAAGGATTCCAAAATGTTACAGTTGGATACTTTGATTAATAAAGTGCGTAGTTTGTTGGTGAACTACATACAATATATTACAACTACGGCAAATGTAGACGAAGTGAAGGCTGCTGTGATGAGATTAGTCCCAATTCTAGAACAAACTGTGTTATTTGTCCAATATTTCATATCTCAAAAGGTAGCGGTACACAGAGTCTCCTGCAAGATGCTGTCTGTTCTCTTGAAGATATTTTCAGACTTGGCAACAAATGGGTATGTTTACATTTTTATTAGTAACAATTATGATTTCAAAGTCGTTTCAAACTTTTGTGTGTGTGAGAGACCTTTGCATAACATCGGCCCTAACTTTTGCCACTTTTTTATGTTACTCGGATAAGCAAATGGGCAGATGAGCCACATGATGGTGAGTGGTCAGCGTCGCATATGTAAATGAGTTTACCGGGAACTAGACCAGGCAACTTATTCATGTGTTGCTTATCCTGAGACAAGATGTTAAGTCTCGGTGCCAGTAATTACACTGCCTGTCCTGCCCTTCTCTCCGAAATACAGTAACTACACAGCACAGAGCAACCCCACTACTGGTAAACTACTCCCACTAACGGAGGCAGGATTTGTTTGTCTCTTTCATATTACACAACAACCTATTATGATCATGATATTATATAATACTACTATGGAGGTATGCATTAATTCCATTAATGTAATTATCATGTGCCCATCTATCCATCGATATCCACCATCCATCCACATCAAAATGTCTAATACCATTAACTAAAATTTGCACCCAAAATTGAAGTTATTCTATTGGTGACTTTGCATTAAAATAGTGTGCCGTGACTTTAAACGGTATGACGCTGTCAATTGTCATCCCTTAATTTTACGCCATCTTTTGTTATAGATTCTTATTATTTATGAATCCTAATATTACCATACATAGTCCAGTCATTTAAGCTTAAATTAGGTAAGAATCTCGGAATTCGAGATACCCAGCTGTAAGTCTGTAAATACTTGTATATTGACACCCTAAAAGTTGTCTCAAAATCTACATAATATGGTAGGGTGTACGCAACTATTAAATTTCTGGGTATCTCGAATTCCGAGGTCAACTTACTATAATGACTGGACTAACATGTCTCAACATCTGCCGGTCTCCTGTGACGTCCGACTTTTTTACCCACGTTACATATTTCCAGGTTCTGCAAGCCTTCTGATTTGGATATGGAGGAAGGGGAAGGTGAGGGCGGCCCCGGCAAGCTATCCGGTGGGATGGGCTTGGGGGAAGGAGAGGGACAGAAGGATGTATCGGATAGGATAGAAAATCAGGTATGGAAAAGTATTATCTCTTCATGAGTTTGAAGCGTTATAATGAAACAACTTTCTATGGATTTTATTTCATGGTAAACAACGTGACGTGGCGTAAAAATCGGTAACAATGGCTGTACTGTACTGTGGTACTGACATGAAATTATATGAATGGAGGTTGTCTGGGTTTGAGATAAAATGCACATTTAGTTAATCTTTGCCTTTTATTCGGACTTATAATAAGAGCAATTTATCTTTGCAATATTCGAAGCACAATTGTCACAAGCAAAACTTTGTGCGATAGTATGCTGCTATATACTCATGTATGCTATATAATAGTCACCCGTAGACAACTTCAGATTGCCCATAGTAAATAACTTGTAATGGCTTTATTTATTTTTTGTATTAATTGTTCTTATATATTTAACCAAACAGGATCAATTAGACGACGCACAACGCCCGGGCGAAGAGAAGAACCAAGAAGATAAAGACTGTAAAGAAGAAGAGAAAGGAGTTAACATGACCGATGACTTTGATTCACATTTACAAGATGTCGAGCGTAAAGGTATATTTAAAACGAATATGGTTTATACTCAACCACTCAAGCCTTGAGGAGTGTCATTAAATTTGTCTTAATTGTGAAAGTGACAGTGGGTATACCAAGATTGACGAATTTGAGGCGCCAAATTAGGGGCCATCCATAAATTACGTCACACGAATTTCATGATATTTGGACCCCTCCCCCGTCCTTGTCACAGATGGTCACATTTATAAGACCCCCCCCCTAGTGTGACGTCACATATTTTGCAATTTTTACATAAATAAATTGATAAATCAAAACAGCTGTTCCGAAATTAGTTTTATTTTGGTTTAAATTATTTTTAATTTCGTTTTTTAATTAGTTCATAGTACCTAGTCTTATGTGACGTCACAAAATCTGGGAGCCCTCCCACCCCTTTGTCACGTAATGTCACACTTCGTCGGACGCCCCCCTACCCCTTAACGTGTGACGTAATTTATGGACGGCCCCTTATACAATTTTCCAGTCGAGTTTTTTTTCATTATAACTAATGTAATACTTAATTTTTTGTTTTATAACAAGCACTAGTCGAAATCGCAGGTTTGAATGGTAGTAATCATATGTAACACATGTGATTACTACCATTCAAACCTGCGATTTCGTCAAATGGCCGTGGCCGTCAAAATCATATTTTGTAATAGCAGTTTCTCAACTAAACTATTATATCATTATATAACAAAGGCATTGTGTTATTGACAGAAGGTGAAGATTCCGATCAAGAAAATGACGAGGAAGATGCTGATAAACAAATGGGTGACACTGACAACGCCGCAGAGAAGTAAGAACCTTCGTTCACTATTTATAAATGAGATTTATACAATTAGTACTATATTGTAGCACAAGTTTACAAGGATGTCAGAAAGACTTAGAATGTCATAACTAAACAAATAAAGTAATACAATTAACAGTATTATTCATAAGAAATTCATACACTAAAGTTGTATTTTTTTTTCATGAATACCTGTATATTTAAAACTAGCCGTTTTTTTATGTTAGTTGGATAGGCAAACTGGCAAACGTACCACCTGATGGTAAGTGGTCGACGTCGCCCATGAAAGTAAACTAGTTTACGTGGAACGAGCCCAGGCAACTCATTTATGTGTTGCCTATCCTGAGACATAATATGTTAAGTCTCGGTGCCAGTAATTACACTGCCTGTCTTGCCCTTCTCTCCGAAACACAGCAAAGCTGTTTCACGGGAGAAACAAGCAAGATGGTGGTACCCATGCAGCCGGGAGCGCGGCACAGCGCTTCCCTCCCACCGGTATGCCTGCAGCTTCGCCCGCGTTACTCGACTCGTATATATCACAGCGTGATGTTATAGGATATATAGCCTTCCTCGATAAATGGGCTGTCCAACACTGAAAGAATTTTTCAAATCGGACCAGTAGTTCCTGAGATTAGCGCGTTCAAACAGTTTGTTTGTTTCACTCTCAGCAACAAACTCTTCAGCTTTATAATATTAGTATAGATTATAACGTTATTATTTTTTTAACTTATAACGTTGAAAATTTACCAATACAGATTAGATCAGCAAATTTGGGGTTCAGAAGACGAAAACGATATAGACGAAGAACAGAGTAAAAAGGAGAAAGAAGAACGCGGTAAAGGTGAAAGCACGGGAGAGAAAGAGATGGCAGCAAAAGAGCAAGAGAAAGGGACAGATGATGGAGATGAGGGTAAAGACAGACAGAAGAAGAAAGACATCAATGAAATGGAGGACCCTGAAGTTGACGACGATCATGTTAGTATATGATGTCGCTAGCTTTTTACGCGGTTATACTTGCCCTTAAATTGAAAAACAATCTAGAATAAATACTGATAAAATTTCTCAATAAATGGGCTATTGTATACTTTTTTTCAAATACGACTCATAATTCTGAACTAACACGTTCAAACATACAAATTCTTCATCTTTATAAGATTAGTATCTGTATTATAAAATTATTTCTAAACTAAATTTGCAGCGGTATATTTCTTTTGTTTGGTTTTCTTACATAGAATTATTTTCAGATTGATCCATATCATGGAAATAATCCTACACTACCCGAACCGGAAGATTTTGAGCTCCCTGATGATATGAACGTGGATGGTGACGAAGGGGACGATGATAAGGTATTGTTTTTTAGTAAATTTTTTATGTTAATAAAACTAAAAGCAGCGACAATGGTCTAGTCACTAATGGGTATGGGCTTGGCATCTTGAGTCTCCGGGCTCGATTCTGACCCCTGTAGTACCCTGAAATGGGGTTTCTAAATTTTTACATGCACCTACACATGAGAACACCGTTGAAAGAAACATCGTGAGGAAACCTGCATGCCTGATGAGATTAGAAGTCTTTGAAGTTGTGTTCACCAACCCGCAGTGGGCCAGTGCATCGGTGAACTATGGCCCAACACCTTCCTCATCTGATTTCGGAAGGAGACCCGTGCCCAGCAGTGGGACATACGCTTATAAGGGTTGATATATAATATATATTATAAAATATGTATTTTTTTAGGACTTAACCTAAAAAAATAAATACAAATTTTATAGGATTAATCCTATAACATCTTATACCAATAAAATAGCAATACAATGCTGAATTATAATGTTTATAAAATAGTAAGCTGTTCCCAGAGATTTCACCTGCCCCAAAGCTAAAAAATATAAACTTCTGAAATAAACATCCTATAATTTTAAAAATAATAATAATAATAGCAAAACATTTTTTTTAATCCATTGGTATAAGAAATATTATTTATATTTTATTAATGGTTTAGGACGGTGAAACGGAGACCGAGAATCCATTTGACATTGATGTAATTAAACAAAATATACCTGAAGAAGGCGAGGAACAGACAGATGAAAACAAAGAGAAAGACAACAAGAACGGTCTAGAAGTTTCCAGTGATGAAGAAGATGGAAATGATGGAGAGGATAAAGAACAACAAGTAAGATATTATGAATTATTTAAATTTACTTACTAATATAATAATACTGTCCATTTTGTTTAAAAAAATCTTCATATCTATATTTATCTATATCTATCGTCTTCTCTAAATAATGTAATAATATCATCTTTTCCTATCCAATAACTTTTCCTGCAACTTAAATTGAAAATAAATTGAAGCGACTCATTCACTTGCTAGCTCGGTTCTGCATAACAGTAATCACTTATATTCTTTATATATAAAAATTAATGCCACTTTTCGTTGTAATTTTATAACTCAAGAACGGGCTCACCAATCCCAACCAAATGTTTAGGCTTTGTTCGGACTATTTAGTAGATGGTTTATGTGAAGTTTTCATAAAATCGGTCGAGCGGTTCTTCATTTATCACATTTTTTTAATTCAATAAATGGCAGATCATTTTGTTAATGGAGATTTTGCTGTCAAATTGAAACTTTTTCAGTTGGGGTCATATTGAAACTTTTTTCAGTGTTGACAGTACAACATTAAATTTTAAAATAGCTAGCAATTAATAATATTTTTTTTTGTTTGAATAAATTAATTTGATGTTCCAATTATTTTTATTTCACTTTATACGTAGCGAAGCACGTACCGGGCCGCTAGTCACTTATACTTACACTCAATATTTTTGACTTATAATAATGAAACTTTGAACATTAAATAAGTTTGACATGCAAAAAAACTTATCTGGTTCTTTTCTTTAAGAATTACACAGTTATTATTTATCACATAACTGCAATTAGTCTGACAAGAATCTAGAATTTTTACTTTAGTTCTCTCAGTAATTTGAATTAATATAAATCACAGGACAATGAAAATCCCGATTTACAAAATGACGAAGAAGAAAAATCTAAAGACGAAGAAGACAAATCGAAAGATGAAGAAGAAACTATGAATCCAGAGGAGACTGACACACAAGAGGAACTCAAACAAGATGATATTCAACCCGATGAACAACCGGATGAGAAAGATGCCAATGATGAGAACTTGCCAAAGAATAACGACGATATCAATCAGGATGATAAAGTAGAGGAGAAACGTGAGGAACCGAATCCACAAGCCAACCCTTCCAATGACGATCCTACTGCTGAAGACAAGGCGGAGAACGCTGAAATGGAAAGGGGAACTAATGATAATGTTGAAACGAACGCGGAACAAGCTAAGGACGAAGAAGCAGCGCCATTTGTAAGTTTAGATTTGCTTATATTCAATGAAGTTGGTCGATATTAGTTTAAAAAGGTATTTGGCAACGTAAGTTCTAGTTGATATTTGAAAAAAGTTGTGTATATTTGATAAATTGTGTCTATAAAAACCATAAACAATTTAAAAAAGTATTATACTTTGCTCTATATAATGAAGTATAATAATGAAAATATATTTAAAAACTTAAAAAACAAGCTTTTATAGCAATATGAAGTAATAATAATAAATTTATCAATCAAAATTCCGTTATATAACTACATATACTTACAGGTAAAGGCTTTATAAGCGCGTTAAAGATATTAATGCTCCGAGCTTGTTTCTCCCGTGAAACAGCATTGCTGTGTTTCGGAGAGAAGGGTAGAACAGGCAGTGTAATTACTGGACCGAGACTTAACATCTTATGTCTCAGGATAGACTCAGAGACTAGTCCACGCAACTCTTTCATAAAACATTATGAAAGAGTTGCGTGGACTAGTCTGTTAATGGGCGACGCTGACCACTTACCATCAGGTGGTCTGCCCCATCTACCTAAAAAACCGTTCTAATCGTCTTAAATGTTGCCAGGAGCAAACACAAGAGCAAGTTGGTGAAGATAAGCAGTCGACTGGTCGGTCGGAACTGGACAAGAGTGACAAAGGCCACCGCGGCGACAAACAGGCCACTCGCGCTGAGAGATCCCGGGAGGATCAGAGACGATTGGAAAACAGACCCGGGAAGACTGACCAGGAGCGAACACTCGGTATGTATGACTGTTACCTCGAAAGGTGAGGAGAGTGCAACTTATTTTCCTTAACATTGAGGAAATTTGTGATATAAGGTAGTCCAGTCAGATT
Source organism: Helleia helle (assembly GCA_963853865.1). Taxonomy (NCBI): domain Eukaryota; kingdom Metazoa; phylum Arthropoda; class Insecta; order Lepidoptera; family Lycaenidae; genus Helleia; species Helleia helle. The sequence continues at coordinate 7,855,926 of OY971433.1, read as the reverse complement.
AAAACCCCGACTATTCAATGTCGTGATAACGTCTTATAAATCGACAACAAGCGAGAGAGAGGCACGATCGGCCTAAGCGTCCTACTTATGACGTTATCACGTAAAATTATCGCCCGTAAACTGACCTTACAGGGAACAGAGAACGACAACTTTCATATTTTCTTTAAATTAACTTTCATCGCTAAGTGTGTCTGTCTGTGCTCACAATCGTAGTTTTCAAACAAGTGAATCGATTTAGATACGTTTTTCTTATTTTTAAACAGGTTTTCTATAAATAGTTCTTAGACATGTTATTCAAAATTCGTTCCACCGTTTTATCGGCTCTTTTTAAGTATAACATATTATTAATATTTTATATGTTAACTCAAAACAACTGCCACAGGCGATATCAATGAAAAGAAGCATAAAAAGGCTCACACGATGGACAAACAGGACGACGGTGCTGATGATGAAGGCGGGGACAGAGATGAGTCCAAACAAGACGCGGACGCCTACCAACACGTTAACGAGGGCAAGAAGGATGACATACAGGTTCGTTTGTAATATCCCAACCAAATAGAAACAATGTAGTAAAATTATGAGGGCCGACAATTTGACCATGTTTATTTGGCGAATTTTTCGACATCTACGAATGCCTTGTTCACGAGACTGAATTAATCGAGTTGATCTTCTTTCACCCAACACGAGGAAGGAGGTTTTATATCACGGGTAATATGATTTCTTTTTATTTTCTTTTACGCCCGGAAATGCTCGGAGGAATCCCGCGGGGGTGTGGGTCTCCCCAAGCGGGTAGGTGTGATAAGGCGGGTATTTGGGACTTGGTGCGCCCGAAAGGTGGTAAGGTGGACGCAGCTCTACCCACTAAAACCCGGCGAGTGCTACCAATGCCGCCTTTGGTGAGGTGCCCCAGATCTGTTGAGCAAACAGGGCACCTCGACGGCTAGTCAGTCCCCCGAGGGACCGACGCCACCTCCACAATGGAGGTTGTCCCGCACCACAGAAACCCCCCCCCCCCTACGTCGGGACAGTACAATGGGGTGAGGTTCCTATCCCCCACCTTGTCCCCTCTTCTTATAAGAGGAGTACAAAGAGTAGCTTCCTCGGCTCAATTTCCTTGGGCCCACCGTCACGACAAGGCTTGAACCATGGTGGGGACGTGTAATATGCTTGCCCATGAGACTGAAATATGGGGGTAAATCTTGATTAGAGGTTTTATTTGACTACCCTCTTTCGTATGACATGAAAAGTCACGCAGAATTACGAGAAAGGTTTTATATCGAATATGATTTGTAGGTGGTGGATGCGGCGACGAAGGAACAAGCCGACCAACAACCCACGCTGCAGCAAGAGGACGAAAAAGGAGACGAGCTGAAAGACGACGAACAGGTGGCTATGGAAGTGGACGAGGAGATTCAGGTATTTTGGGTCCTCAGCTTAAAAAACTGTTAATATATACGGAAGAAGACATAACTTTATATAAATTTGAATTAATTTTGGTTATATTAGGAGTAACATTTATTTTTTATAGAATCTAAAATGAAAAGATATACCTAATTGTTGAAACTGTAATTTTAGACCAACTCATTAGGTTTTATTTCATGTGTATAAAATAAAACCTTGATAACACGTTTTTCTTAGGTGGAAAAAGCGGAAGAGTTGAAACCCGAAAAAATTAAAGACGGTCCAGAGAAGGAAGATAACAAGTCTGGGAATAAGGAGGGAGGGGACGAGGCTACGGGAGAAACTGGGATAGAAGTGGAGGGAGACGCTGTCGTCACCGAGAGTGTGCCTCGAGGGCGAGACACTACTTACCACACTAGGTAAATTTTGTAACCATATAAAGTCAAAATTTAAGTTTTTAATAAGTATTGTCAGATAAATATATCAACTTAAAAGAATTAAATGTATTAGCGCATGTAAATAAATAAAGGATTGTGCTGTAAGTAAATAAATAAATAGTCTCGGTGTAAATAGAAGTTTGCATATCTGAAATCGTTAATCTCCAATTTCACAGTTTATAACCAGGAAAGTTAGCACATAATTATACAATACAATATATGATTTTGAGTTTGGAACTGGGAAAGTTTCTGGTTATTTACAAACTTCCCAACTGGGGACTGGGAAAATTTCATGAATACAATTCATAGTAAAATAATATTTATTTTTTAATTACACCATTTAACAACAAGTGGTAGCGCAGTCACTTAAGTGTCGCTATACCTACAGTTTTTATTTGTCCGTTTAGATTGGAAGAAAGTAAGGAATATGCAGAAGAGCTGTCCCTGGAGCAGTACATATCGGTGCGGAACGCTATGTCGACAGTAGGCATATCGGTGGGCGGGGCCGAGGCGGCGAGTGCGTGGCGCGGGGCGTGGCGGGGGGCAGGGCCGGCCGCGCGGGCGCTGTGTGAGCGGCTCCGGCTCGTACTTGAACCCACTGCCCGCTCGAGGATGGCCGGTAAATATCTATGTGACTTTTATTTACTTACCAGACATGTACAAAAACAAAAAATACGTATACACCTACCGAAGGAAACAAATAAGGTCAAATTAATGTACCTAAAGTAATATGAGGCAATTATGTTAAATATGAATATCACGGAACAAGTCGAGTATTGTACTTGTATGATAAAAATTAAAACATCATTGATGTTTTATTTCACTTAACTGAATCTAATAAATTGAAAAAAAAAGGGTTGGACACCATTGCCCATGAAACGAGTTTACCTGGAACTAGCCCAACTCATTCATGAGTTGCCTATCCTATGATGTTAAATCTCTGCGCCAGTAATTACACTGCCTGTCTTGTCCCTATCTCCGAAACAGCAAAGCTGTTTCAGCGGAGAAACAAGTTGGATGGTAGTAACCATGCAGCCGGGAGATTATAAAGTAAAAGATTTCATGAGAGATACCACACCCTGGGAATAAGGCGTTCCTTCCAGGAATTTCAGGATAAGATGTAAAAATTGTTATAGAATATATATTATTTGAAAAGATTAGTTCCACTTAATTTGTTTCGCCGGTTCTTCTCAGTGGGCTTGACTTGGAACTGGTATTGAATCTACTTCAATTGACGTTCAAAAAAATACTGTATTGGTACTATTTTGAATAAAAAATTGATTTCATTTGATTTGATTAATTGATGAATAAACTTTTACAGGCGACTTCCGTACGGGGCGAGCGATCAACATGCGGCGAGTCATTCCGTACGTGGCGTCGCACTTCCGCAAGGACCGCATCTGGTTACGAAGGACCAAGCCGGCGCGGCGCGAGTACAAGGTGGCCCTAGCCATCGATGACTCCTCTTCCATGGATGACAACCGCAGCAAGGGGCTCGCCTTCGAGAGCCTGGCGCTGGTGTCGCAGGTATGTGGCATTTTAAAAAAGTTGTCTGTAAAGTCGGTTTACGGGATAATTTTACGAGATAACGTCATAATGCATCACAAGCCGAACGCTTAGACCGATCGTGCATCTCTATAGCTTGTTCGGCGCCCTCGCTTGCACACTCGGCTTAGGCGGAAGGTGACACTTTTTCGTGCGTGAAGCCGGCATTCATAGATTTAGAAGACGTTATCACGTCAAAAAAGTTGAGGGCATCTCGACATGACAGCGTTATGCCAGGCGTTAAGCCTTCAGAATATCCAAATTAAAAAATTATTAACTTTCTATAATATGGTCTCCATATTATCAGCCTTTTTCCGTCCTCTACACATAGGCCTTTCAATTAATCCAAAAGGTCAGACCCTTGCCGCATCAAGCAGGATAGGCCAGAACATATTATCGTCTCGTCTAGTGGGGGGTCGACGTACCCTGCGTCTTACTTTAATTTACATTTTACCCAAAGTTATACTAAACGAAGGAGAATCACGGTTTACTTACAAGTTATTATTATGTTTTAATATGTATTATGTTACATACATACTGAAGTAAACTGAATAGAAAAGGACTGCCACAGATGTCTGGCTGCTGTGAAACATATAATACTATGTCAATATTAGAATTTATATATACATCTATATCTATACAGATAAATAAAATTGTAGTGTCTGTTTATAATATTAAAATAACCGCTTTTTATGATATTAAATGCATATGGATACCGTGTATACACACGATATACATATATACCAACATAGCATTTTTTATAATTTTTGTCTGTCTGTCTGTCTGTTCCGGCTTATCTCTAAAACAGATGGGCCAATTTTGACGGGACTTTATAGCAAATAGCTGATTGTTTTTTTTTTTCGGAAGGGCTAGACTTGAGTGAACAGATGGCTCACTTAAGAAATATTCGAAAGGCGGACGCCCCCCTCCGAGCCTCGCAGGGGGCGCGGTTCATCGCGCTCGCTGCTCGGGAGAGCAGGATTTAGCAGGGACTAATCAAATCCGATACGGTTGACGAATCTTTTACGGTTGAATTTAACCTATCATCATGAGGGCCGGCCCTCATCCCTCCCTCTGTAGAGGGAGGCGGGCCACGCGCGGTGCCCAAGCAATCTAGCGGTAGCGTAGTGCTTGCTACCGCTGTTAGCGCGATCTGGGTCTACTCGTATCGGATTCGTGGCGTGACGAAATAGCTGATGTTATAGTGAGTAACTCAGGCTACAAAAATAATCCTCATCACATACGGCTATAAATATAAGTTAACGCGGGCGAAGCTGCGGGACGGCTATAATTAATAAAATATATAAAGATGGTGGAACAAAATAATGAAAAGACAGCGTCATGCTGTTTGCCGTTACGGCATTCGAGTCAATTTTACTGCCAAGGCGCGTCTATCCAATATGGGCTATATTTCACAATCTAACGTCGATATTTGATTCTTCGTTAATATAGCTTTATAATTGTATACCTTATTTCCAGGCACTGAACCTACTCGAGTCCGGCGACCTGGCCGTCTTGAGTTTCGGCGAGAACACCAACCTCCTGCATCCGTTCACCGAACAGTTCTCCGAACATTCCGGGTCGAAGATTCTGGAACAGCTCCGCTTCGAACAGACCAAGACCAAGATAGCGCAACTGCTGGACTTCTGCACGGTTATGTTCGACCAGACGTCTGTCAGGAGTGACGCTGTGAACGCCAAGCTGCTGGTCATCGTGAGCGACGGCAGGGGCATATTCTCGGAGGGTGAGACGAAGGTGATGCAAGCGGTGAGGAGAGCGCGGCAGCAGGGCATCTTTCTCGTCTACGTCATCATTGACAACCCTGATAATAAGGTTAGTTCACAACGATTTTGGAACACTATAATCTATTCAGCTTTCTAATCACAATTATTATCAAATTTCTCTAATGAAGAATTTTTTATTATTTCTTGGATCGTAAGGAGTCAGAGTCGTCTCGCGATTGCCTGGGCTAGTCACTTGTGAACTTGTGTAAAGTTCACAAGTGACTAGCCCAGGCAATCCATCCGTGTTGCCTAACCTAAGGCGTACTATAGTACTACTCAACCAAAACAATTAGGCGCATGACAGCGACCGCCCGAACCCCGAACCCTGATGTTTGCTCGTCAAAAACACATTATGAGTTTAAAGTATATCAACACGCTATGGGCTCCATGCGAATTCCCATCTAATACCTTTCTCGCCGGATTACAAACAAATCTGCACCACATTCTAGGCCTAAAAGATTAAGGTGCTGAATACTCTTTTTTTTTTTGCAGGACTCTATAATGGACATCCGTCGACCCGTGTTGGATCCTGTAACGAACACCTTGTCCGGCTTCGTGCCCTACTTGGACACGTTCCCGTTCCCGTTCTATCTCATCCTCCGGGACATATCCGCGCTGCCCACTGTACTGGGGGACGCTCTGAGGCAGTGGTTCGAACTGGCCGCCAATACGACCAACTAATAAGTTTTTTATGTATATTTATTATACCGGCTGTATTTGGAACGCTCGCAAAAACGAAGAGGTATGATAGTGTTGGCATAGCCTGACATGATACAAGTGAAAAAAAAACTCGTTTTTTTTGGTTGCCTTTTTTTGTATAATCCGGTTTAGTAAACATAATAATATTTGATGATAATGCTTTAAAATAATCGTTTTTAGAAAAAAAAACGGCAATGTAATTGGTTTATGGTTCACGCCGGCCATCGGACTGCATCAGCTGACAGAGTATGCTGTTCGAGTTGTATACATACATTGTGGGTTTGCAAAATACATAAGTCCTAAAATTTTCTTAAAAAACGTTTCTGAGATAAATGGTTATATGAATTATAACCATTATATTTTATGTATATAAATAGTATATTATTAGGGTTAAATCTTTGCAAGTGTTCAAAATACACCCGGTATGACTGGCAATGAGAATCATATAGTTCATTTTTTGCAAAAGTGAAGTTGTTAATAAATGGTATCGTATTAGTATATATTATCAAGAGGATATTCACAAAATTATACATTCCACGGACAACTAACAGATTTGGTGTCATTGTGAATCTACAAGTATACTAAGGCTATAAGTCGAGTTGGGGCGCTAATAAGGGATTTTTTAATCGTGGGTAGATTGTGTTAAAAATAATAGTTATTCGAGAAGTACTATTGGTTTCAACCTTTTCTTTGGTCAACCTATGAGGGCTATATTGTAAAATTAAAAAAAAAAAGTGTCCAAAGACGTGTTACAGGAATTGTTTTCTTCAAATGTAACGCGAGAGTCATATTTTCTAGAAATCTTATGTATTCCCTTGCATGTTTTTTTAATGCTACAATCATTGTCTTATTTTTTGCTTATTCGTAGTTTTTAAAATACATATATAGCACTTGGCACACAATAATAAATAGTAAAATAAGTTTATATAAATCTATATAAAGTTAGGATTTATTACTTAAAATGTTTATGTTTTTTTCAATATAAGGCTAAAATGTATATACAAAATAAGTGTAAGTATAGTTGTAAATTGACAAATAAATAAATATAAGAAATATTTTCATATTTACATTTTTTCTTTCATTTCAATCCTTCACAATAGCCAGCCTTTGTTATATAGCCCTATCATTTAAAGAAATGTAATGGTTATTATTTACCAAGAAGTATAAATGGGTTAATGTCATTATCATAAAAGACAACATGAAACATTTATCTTTAATCACACACTCAATATAATATAGGAAACAATACAATTGGATCGCTGGCATGATGAAACTACTCCTTTTTTATTTTTTATAGAAGAGGGGGTAACCGGTAGGAGGGAAGCGCTGTGCCGCGCTCCCGGCTGCATGGGTACCACCATCTTGCTTGTTTCTCCCGTCAAACAGCTTTGCTGTTTCGGAGAGAAGGGCAAGACAGGCAGTGTAATTACTTGCACGGAGACTTAACATCTTATGTCTCAGGATAGGCAACACATAGATGAGTTGCCTGGGCTCGTTCCAGGTAAACTGGTTTGTGTTCATGGGCGACGTCGACCACTTACCACCAGGTGGCACGTTATTGTGTTTTACGTGGCTATTAAATACAAAATCTTTTTGTATTTAATAGCCTATTTATTTAGGAAAGCTATTGAAATGAAGTCAGGTTACTTTTACCGGCTTGCGTAACTCTACAAACATAACTTATATAATCTATCAGTATCATATTGAAATTCATTTACTTATTTTCGTCAATACATGTTTTTCCAATTTATCCAACGCTCTCGTTCTAAACGCTGTCACCTCTAACACGAAGATGATCCCAGATATAACATAACCAATTATCAAACAAAATATGCAACTTAACAACTGATTTACAGTAAGAGGTGTGGGGTCTAAAGGCTTCAGAGCATTCATTAACGGTTTTTTCATTGTATCTTTATCCAACAAACCACTTTCCAAAAATCGAACGAGCCATAGAGAAGTCGATCGCTTGAACAGTGAATTTTTCTTCATCCACACAACTAACGGAACTGTCATGATTGAATCCGGGATAACATGTCCGCATTCATCCTCGCTCCATCCCTGGGACAAACAGTACGCCCACGCATATTCCAAAAACATGGTGAACACAAATTTGGTCTTACCGTTCAAAACGTCTCTAAACCTCTGTGCGTATGCTTCCTCTGTGACGATATCATAATTATCTTTGATAAAAGGATCGTGTTCGAAATGTATTAAGACATCTTTTCTTCCTCCAAATCTATATCCAGCGTAGAATGCTTCTTTTACGCTTTCGAATTTTCCGACCGTTACGTTAGACTTTAGCGCACCGATCAGAACGCTCTGGTACGCACTTCTAATGACAAATGTGAACCAAATCCAAATTCCAACGATATAAAAATCTCTGAACCGTTTCGGTGCGACTCGAATCGTCTGTCCCATCATAATACCCCAAGCTCTGATCGATATACTATGCAAGCTATCGAAGTATTTGAAGTTGCGACGACAAAACTTATTCACCCGTCTAAACTTCAGTATCAATGGTAGCGATTTGATGAATAAAATTACTATCAAAAGAATAAGCCACAGATATCCGCTTAAGGGTGAGTATAATGGCCACCATATCGGCCCGGGCTCCGGAGGAGGGGCCAGCCAGCCCAGTCGAACCCTGAAATAGGGCATAGTAAAGTCTAGCATTCCAAATCCATCGATACCTAAAGTTACGGTGCAAAGTGAAATATTGGATGCCCCTTTTAGTATATCACCCAAAGCAGCTGACCAATTCTTTGACTGATCTGAATCTATATTAACTGCGTCTAAGCTGTAAATTATTGGTTTAAACTTCATCACTTCGCTTAGTAGCTTCCCTATGCGCTGTTTTATTATTTGTAACGTAAGTTTCTGATCTGTTATTGGATGAAACAGTTTGTCTGTGGATATGTAAAGAGGACAGCCCTGCATGTTCCTCGTTTTATCTGTATACAAATCCTTTGGGAGGTTTTTATCCCAGAAACCGATTAAGCTAGGCTCAACATTTTGACAACTCAAATGATTCTTGAATGGATAGTAAGTATATAAAACAATTTTGTTGTTTCTATCTCCTGTAACCACAATGACGTCAGTAGCGAAGTACTTCCACAATATACCATTTATATGTTCAAGTCTATGCGGGTATGCCATTATTACTATTAATATTTTGGCTCCGCTATGAAGTAAAGAGTTCCCTTTCAAGTCTGGTGTCAGCTTGTCTAAAATTTTCATGAACGACGTAAAAGATTGGACCATTATTACGACTTGGGTTCTCGACAATTCGTCGTTCGCTTCGATCATGGCTGTACCTTCATAGCCCAACATGAATCTATTAACTAGTGCAGTTTCTACATCCTTAGACACTATAATAGCTTTGACTCGGAAATTGAAGTTATTGTTGGCTATATCTATAGCACTTTCAACTATATTGGCCGGCAGATTTTGATCAACTTTAAGGCCAATTACAAATTTAAATAATATCACAAAATATGTTAAGTTACACATGTTTTGAGTCGAACATTCAATGTGGAATGCAATTCAAACGTACAGTATGAACCATTTCACAAAATGATTTATCTTCTATTGTTTTCTAATGGACGGCTTTAATGTCGTTTTGTTGTGATTTATAAATGCATTCTTTTGTAATAATAAATAGTGCACTGGAATTAATCGGAACATTTATTAACTTTAATGTAGATTATTTTTACGTAATCATATTTTATAAGATTAAGGATCTACTTCTTTTCGTGCTTTGTAAAGTAGGTACTTTTATCAGTTTTGAAATAATTGCCGGTCCCAGTATTCTAAAAAAAGATAAGCCAACGATGATGTAGCAACATAACGAGCTCAGTTAGCCATTTCTTAAAATACTCAAGAGGTAGTGCCATGCTGCTTTACAGCCGAATTGGGCCGGCACGACCGGGATGGTACCTCTCGCTTATATAACACTGGCATCAAGTGATAGCTATGCTGTCGCGTTTCGTGCGGTTTGTGAGTTTCCGGTGGCCTATTGGGGGATAGGAAAAAGGAGGGCGCCGCATCTGCGTGACCTTGGTTGTGCGGATGTGTATCATGTATGGGCGTCGGCCATAAGTCTCCAACTGTTCAGTTGCCTCCATGTAACATAAAAAATAGCTTTTATTGTTATGTAGCTATATTATTTACACTGTGTCGTCTTATTTATTTAGACGTAATAATATAAAATGCGCGGTAACAACGTAGTCACGAGCAAAAGCGGCACAGGTCCTACTTCGATGACGCCCGGCTGGGTACTGGCACGACGTGGTGCGATGCGCGAGAGCCATTTTTATCGTTTTTTATTTTTCAAATATTTTTGAAGTAACATAATAAAGATCTATCCAATCATTTCCACGTCATCCCCGTTTAGCAATTTAAACGTAAAAGTTTCATTAAAATTGAGTTACCCGAAGTCTCATACTACTCAATTTGCTTTTAAAATCGACGTTACTTTAGAATTTTTTTTGATCATGTAAAATGTTAAATATTGTATTTTTATCCAAAAAAAATCCCTAGATCAAAGATGTATCGATACCCTATTTTTTATTATTATTTTAAAATGACGACTTCTATGAAAACACCTCGATCTAGAAACAACAATTTGGGATAAGGGGCCCTTAAAATAAAACAAAAACGGTTAAAATATTATTGTATATTGTCAACCAAAATTGAATATTTTATATTTACCACTTTTAATAAAAAAACAGAACAGTACGTTAACATTTTAGGCCTATCATTAGATTATAAATAATAATTAAATTTAGAATAAATTTAGACATTCTCAAGCAATGTCCATAGAAAATATAAATTAATTGTTTCAACGAAACAAAATGTATGCTAATCTATGCACCTCATACAACTACCTCTAATATACATACAAATATACAAAATAGATTTACACATTTTTGTGAGTGCTTGTGAAGAATAAATATCAAAAACAGATTTTATTGTTAACAATGTGTAAATCAATTTGTAATTAACAAATACAATAGCAAAATATAAACTATTATAGTTTACAATAAAACATACTAACTCATGTATAATATTAAATTATTCAAGACTATGAACGCTTTGAAACGCGTTACAACCATCGAGTTATGAAAATAGAGACGACAAAGTAGGGATGTATTTTTAGGTTATAAATTTGGTAAGTTTTACCTTTTGGTAAATGCACTTTTGCCTTTTAGTAAATGCATTTTTAACTTCAAGTCCATATATGCGTTAGCCTCAAAATCAAACTCTATTCACCGAACTCGATAGTAAAATTATAATCGCAAGTGCTCGGTTGACATTTGAGCATCATAAACCAGTATCTATTGGAGTAATATATTTGTGAAAAAATTACCTCAATATAAAAATATAATTCATTGTTCACTATCACCTAGCAAATTTGATCTAAGGTAAAGTGAAGGCATCACGGTGCTTTTAGATATATCACATATTATATAATAGACAATGATTTTTCTAATCAAAACTACGATTCATTTGGATAGATTTCCATCAATTATCCACTGTTGAACCTAGGCAGCTATCAACGAACGCCAAACCGACCAGGCCATTCAACTTGAAATGGTCAAGAATCAATGGATACAACGCTTTCCCCCAAATGGCCTTCAAATGGCCGACCTATCTTTTTGACAGTTGCAGTGACCAAACAAATGAAAATAGTGTTGGCAATTACAACTATTTAAAGAATTATATCGTTTTTATTTCTTTGCAGTCAATATTGCAAATAATCGAAAAAGGAAAAATATGGTGAATATTTATTTCGCTTTAGATAATTTTAACAGTAAAACAGCCATGTTAAAATCCAAGAGCGTTGATCACTGCAACAAAAAACTACTGCAAAAGTACGTTAGGCCCTGGGCATCCGTTGTATCTACTCAATAATTGTAACATAATACTTATAACCAATGTCTTTTAACGTGGGCAAAGACCATGTTGTCTCCGGCATTTTATTGTCCACTCAGAACATACTTGAATTTATAACATCTTAGTGAAAAACATTACATATGTATTATCAGCACGTTACATATGTTGTTGTTTTCAGCCAACGAAATAATACATAGATATATAATAAAACGATACAAAACTTACTTATAAATATAGAGAAAAAAATATATCTTAAAATAGATATAGAAAAATAGATGCTTGTCTCTGGTAAATATATTTTAGTTCAACATATATCCTGTCCATATAGATCGAGACTTTTCGGAGAGAATCAGATTAATTGTCGTTAAAAGATTACGTGCTTCATGTCTTAACAAACAAAACAGTATTAAATATTTTATTCTTAGTATCTATGTGCTCTTAGTTCGTTGCATTTTTACCTTCTTCATATCTATGTATTATAACGTAAAATAAAAATTAAACATTTTTGTAGTTTCTAAACATATTTTATCCTATGTTTAAATGAGTTTGTAATAGGGATGTCGACACCATGTTACAAATTCATGTAGAGTTATGTTTTATACATTAAAGACAGTATTTGAAAACCGAAAATAGCATTTCAAGAGTTTATTTATTTATCTTAAATTAAAGAAAATTAATTTAAAATGCGTTATTTGTCACCCATTATCACTGCTAACGCCCGATGACGTCACTGACCAGTAAACAAACTGTGAACTGTCATAACCCAGTTATAAGTGTCACCGGCGAACTGCAAGGATCATATTATTTGCTCCGTGCTTTGACAGAACCCGGGTATGTTTATTGTTTTGTGACGTAATCATGGTCACATAACAACCTTGGTCGTTTTAGCGGGAATTTTAAAAACTATTTTTATTAACGTCTTTTTTATTTAAATTGGAAATATTTCTTCATAACAGTATTTTTTTCGTGTTTATATAGGGTATATCTGTCAAATAAAATCAATATAAAAAAATTGTCAACATCCCAATATTATAGTAAACAAGCTTGTTAATTATGAAATGCTTAATTGAACTATGTCATAGTGGACAATTTTGGAAATATACTTAATGAAGGTTTGTATTTCACTTTGTTTCCTTGGACGAATGATTATTGGTCTCATCAGTCTTTTCACCGTCACCGTAAAACTTTGGCTAAAATGGAAAAATATAGATTATAACACTTGTATTGGTCGGCACAAACAATTATAAAATACAGTGTAATCTCCAAATATAACGAAAACCTTTCGTTCTATACAGTATATTATTTTATATGTATATATAGCATTAAAAATTCTATACAGCTTATAATATTTCTATGTACCGAAAGCTATTCTAAACGAAAAAATTAACGTCTATTTAATTTTGTTATAAAGATCTTAAACTGTATTTTCTGTTAAATACTATTAACCCCCAAATACTCAAACGAATCTCAAATTTAAGATGTACATAAACTCATGCTACGACGTGTCAGATTCAAAGAAAAAAGAGGGACAACACGAGTTTAAGTACGTCTTAAATTTGAGATTCGTTTGAGTATTTGGGGGTAAGATATTTAATGTGAGTTTATAAAAATAATAAGCTGTTCACTGTCAGTTCTTTTGACATTTGATAAAGTAAATAAAAAAGAAATCTATTTACATTTGGCCAGACTTTTAACATAACTTCAAGCTTTTGAAATTAAAACTAACTTAACTCCGAACGAGCGAAGATTAAATGTGTATTGTATTAAAAAATCTAACATACATAAATACTTAAAATAAAAATCAATTCTGTTATTTCCTACAAATGTTTGAAGTAATAAGCTTTACTTTAACGTTCTGTTAACCATATAAAAAAATGTGTATTGGGACCGATTTTTATGTTTACTTGACCTGCAATCTGTTTTCGATAAAAAAATCGAATTTAATTGTTAAGGTAAATTAGAAATAAAAACAAAAAACCAAACAATGCACAAACATATTATTAACAGAAGACCTACAACATATATTTTTAATTAAAATTAGAATGTTCTCTTGTTTAATTTTGTCATTAAGACCACAAAAATATTTGAAAATGATTAGATGAAAAAAATTGAAAGTAACTTTTAGAAAAAGAAAAAAAAAATGTTTCCGATGTTCCAACTGAGTATTCAACTATCAACTGCTAAAAAACCATAAAGCAAAAACACACCTAAAATAGCAAAACATTGGGAATCATGTACAAAAGGAGAAAATGTGAAAAAATCACACAAAAATCCAAAAAAAATCTATGTGAAGCATGATAGTTGGCAGGTCTATACGACTTACACAAACTCACTAGGCACTATACGGTCGTCACTTTATTTCCATATCCATTTTTGACACCGTTATAACTTGTAAAACCCTAAAAATAAATTTTTTTTTTCATCATCTTTTGTCTCACTTGTGAGTATAGCAATATTCACAAGACTTTCAATGTTTAAAAAAATGTAATATGTACTATCATTTTTTTTATGTTAGTTGGATAGGCAAACTGGCAAACGTACCACCTAGTGGTAAGTGGTCGACGTCGCCCATGAACATAAACTAGTATACCTGGAACAAGCCCAGGCAACTCATTTATGTGTTGCCTATCCTGAGACATAAGATGTTAAGTCTCGGTGCCAGTAATTACACTGCCTGTCTTGCCCTTCTCTCCGAAACACAGCAAAGCTGTTTCACGGGAGAATTAAGCAAGATGGTGGTACCCATGCAGCCGGGAGCGCGGCACAGCGCTTCCCTCCCACCGGTATATATATATATATCATAATATATCTATATAAAATTATCATCATGTAATGGTTAACTTGTGTTGTAAAATAAATTTCACTTTATATACTTTTTACTTTGAAATCAATTAATTACTTATATATGATCTTGTATATAATATAGTTATATACAAGTTGTAGTATAGTTGTACTGACCTCATCATGCTTTTCTTCGGCAACTCTATCATCGTCATCATCGCTGTCATCGTCAGCAGACGAGTCACCTCCAGAACCGGCCGCATCCACAATGGGTTTAGCTGAAATAGAAAACATATATAACAAATGCTATTTAATATAAAATATTGATACAACATAATAAAAATAACATTAGATTGTTATTACATATTTATTAAAATATGTTTAAAATATTTTAATTATATTGATACGGACACCCTTATCAATATAATTAAAATAGCAAAGCCCGTCTATCGTAAGTAGAGTATAATAATACAAGTGGGCATGTCTACGTTTGTGAGTCTACATGGGCGTGTCTATGTAGATGTACATACTGGGGGTGGAGTCCTGCGGAGTGTGGGCGGAGCGTGCCCGTTCTCGGTTGAGCTCGTCGTAGCACTGGAGGCACACGCGCAGCGGCTTCTCACTCTGGCCGCGCAGCACGAAGCGCTTCGACGAGCACGGCCCGCACACCACCGAGCCGCACTTGCGACAGTGATGCTGCGACAATGTTACAGAATTACATTAGGTAAACTACAGTATTACATTTGGTAAATTACAGGATTTACTTTTGGCAAATCACAGCATAATTCCAATGACCTTTGTTTGTCAGATTTAGTAGTAACTATATGTATACAGAATGTTTATTGCGGTCAATATCTTTTACACTACGTATTGGGACGTACGGGATATAGTGTCACTAGAATATACACAAAAGAATACTTAAATATTATTAAAAACAAAAGTTTCTTTTTCAAATATTCTGTTGTGTATATAACAAGTGGTGTAAGGGAAATTGATACCGTAATAAATAGAGGGTCTGTATAAGTAGAAGAAAGTCTGCTTTACCTAAATGTAACCACTATAAAAGTAAATTTGTACACATTTAAAATTTCTTACCCGTCTGTTGAGAACAGTGAATTGCGTTTTCTTGCAATGCATACATATAGTGGCTTCATTGTCCGGTACCCAAACAGCTGCATGCTCTGATGGTGGTTGCTTTCCACCTGTCCAAGTGTCATATATAATATATTTTTAAATTTCAATAATAACTGTATATTTAAATTATTAAATTAAGGCATGAAACTGAACTGGTATGTGAAAATAAAATTAATTTGGTATTTTCAAATTCTGTAGAAGTGTGAAAAGAGTATTCACTGTCTTACAGTAGGTAGTTACAAGGTAATAATTATGTGTACTTATTCGAAAAAGACCCACTCAAATATACATATAACAACTTATGTTATTAGATCTATTGATTCGAATTTCCTAAATATAGTTTTCATAGATTCACATACTTTTCCTTAGCAAATCTTCTATACATTTGTCAATGTGTGCCATCCACTCTTCTTTTTCAGTTGCTGTGGCTGCATAAACGGCAAACGACTTTGATGCAGTTCGAATTAACCAGCCATTACGGTACTCTAAAAAGAAATAAAACCTTATTTAAAATCCTGTCTCTAAACAAGACTGTTCTTCCGAAGAGACCAAATATGTTCATAAGTGGCAAAGTATATAGATACACCTACTCATTTACTTTTTAGCTAGTCTTTTTTCTAACATCTTTAATCCTAGCTACAATTACAAGTTTAGGGGCTTATGACTTTTCAGGGCGCTTCTGAGTGGGGACTCTTTTGACTTTTATTAAGCTTAGTAGTTTAATTGGTCTAATCTTAAGATCTAGCCCCCTTTGAAATCCATTAAGCTTTAGATTAAATTTGTGATGTTATGACATCTTACAGTTTACACCTCACTTCTCCCATGACAATGTTTTTAGTAAATAAAGTATTGAAAACATTGAACGTAAAAATCTTTATAACCAGCAACAAAATATAATAATAATAATATAATAATATATTGAGACAACTCACACACGGCCATCTGATCCCAAACTAGGCAGAGCCTGTAATATGGCAACCAGACAACTGATACATACTTATATATTTCTAAATACATACATATTATAGATAAATTACACCCAGACACAGAACAAATGATCATGCTCATCACACAAACATTTGTCCAGGGTGGGGATCGAACCCACGACCTTCTGGTTTAGTAGTCAGGCTCACTAACCACTAGACCAACAGGCCAATATATATGCAAATCTTATTACACATAGTAACAGCAGTTTTAGTTTAATCCCCACCATGGTTCAGGCCTTGATGTGGTGGTGGGGCTCAGTAGCCTAAGGTGTGCCCAGCACCTTGGGCGAAGCTAATTGAGCCTAGGGGGCTCTTTGTACCCCTCTTATAAGAGGGGACAAAAAAGCAGGGGGCAAGGGGTGAGAACGGGAACCTCACCCCATCATACTGTCCCGACGTTGGCAGGGGTTGTTCTGTGGTGCGGGACAACCCCTCTGTGGAGGTGGCGTCTGTCCTGAGAGGCTGACTAGCCGTCGAGGTGCCATGTTAGCTCAACAGATCCAGGGCACCTCACCAAAGGCGGCATTGGTGGCACTGCTGAGTAAGTGGACGCAGATCTACCCACTAAAACCCGGCGTTTTAGTGGGTAGATCTGCGTCCACTTACCAGCTTTTCGGGCGCAGAGATCCCACATACCCCACTCCCCAGCGGGATGCCTCAGAGCATTTCCCGGCGTTAAAGAAAAAAAAAAAGTTTTAGTTTAATAAAGGAACAGTTATAAAATGAGTATATATAATATTGTCACCCAAAATGGACACTATGTAACCACATATACATATATTAATTATTCATAACATCTGCTGACTCATATCATTTACTAATGTATCAATGGACATGAAATTATACATAGTAACTTGTGACTCATCAAAAACTATTTCTGTACCTTGTTTTATATATTCACCAGAATGCAGCTGAGGTAAATAAAAACCCAACCAGTCACAGGGACTGCCGATAGAAGTGAAAGCAAAACAATTAAATTCCAATACCTATAATACAGGCTGAAAAAGATTATGACAACCTATACTATTTAACGGCGCAAAAAATGGCCGCATGACATATTTTAGAAGCAACACAATTTGCAAAACCAATATTGCATAATCTTATATAAATAAATCAAATGTCAAACTGTATCTCCAGCGTTTCGCGTGCGGTGTCGCAATTTCAGAGAGTTTATCTCATCTAAAAATATGCGTACCATGCTAAAAAAAAGTGTACACTTCAAAAATAAAAATCTATTGTCTATGTTTTTTGTTTTCCATCAGTGACATAACTGTCAGCAGTAGAACTAGTGCATTCTAGTACTGGCAATAAGCTGGAGTCAGCAACTCTTTTTTTATAACATAGGAGGGCAAGCGTTTGCTTGCCCTCCTATGTTATAGAGGCTTGGACTGTTTAGTCCAAGCCTCTTGGCGACTAACAATGCACCCGCACAACCAGAGATTATGCCAGAGATATGTTGCCCTCCTTTTACCTAACCCCCTCAACGGGCCACCAGAAAATCACAAACCATACGAAACGCAAGCTGTCTCTTTACGCTCGTATTTTGAGAGCGAGAAGTACCACCCTGATCGTGCCGGCCCAATTCGGCTGAAAAGCTGCATGGCACTACCTCTTAGTAGAACTTTACCCGCATTAACTTAGATTTACAGAGGTATCCAGTTTGATGATAATTATTTTATAGCATATGTTATTCAGTGTTAAAAAAAAAATATGGTTTTTAAAATTGGTTCAGTAACCAACAAACAAACAAATAAACTTTTCTCTACTTTCTATGATAAAAATATTAAATGTATATTATGAAAATGTTTATCATACTTAGGAACCTGCCCTAGTCCATAACGTAGCCGACAGTGAAAATCATATCAAAATCCGTTAAGTTGTTTAGAAAATATTGATGGACAAACAGACCAACATAAAAAGCGGCTATAATTTCTACTAAATGTATAGTAAAGAAAACATATGTGTGTCAATTTTGATGTGTGAAACAAACAATCCAAAAGGTGTTTTAAAAAAATTTACTGTTCCTTGGTTTAAATGTTTCTTGCAGTCTGCTTTAAAAAAAATGTGTCCCAATAGCATAGGATCCTGATATAAAGAGGACTTTCACCGAGCTGGTTAATGGATGAAACTTATTTTATATTCAATTTAATATGTCAATAAATATATTGCATATGGGTTGCCTAAAAAATTTCAGTCCAGGATAAATAATAATTAATAATTTAAAAAAAATAGAACAAACATAAATTTATAGACAACCCTATACCACCGTGATTGTAATGAAATAATCTTTATTTTCATTTAATTTATTAACCAGACCGGTGCAAGTCACTAGTATCTATTTACCTGCTTATACCCGCCTATCCGAGAGTTGTGATGGGTAAAAGAAAGGCAACCTAACGTTTGCATATTCTATTGGGTTTATACTTATGGGTATGGAATTTGTTTATTAACCAAACCTTGTTAAAAAAAAAATTATTTTTGTTAATTATTATCTAATCATATTCTGGACTGAAATTTTTTAGACAACCCATATGCATTAATATATTTATTGACATATTAAATTGAATATAAAGTATGTTTCATCCATTAACCAGCTCGGTGAAGGTTGTTTTATATCGGGATCTTAAGCTACTATCAGTTCATTGAAGTGTTACCATGCCACAGTCAATACACTTAGCTGTCAAACTTATAACACAACTAACACAAAAAAGGGAATTACAAAATGATATAAAATACAATAGAATGTCATTACTTACGTCCCTCGTCTTTCAGTGACTCCAATTTAACTTCTTCAAGTGGTATTACATGCTGTTTATTATATTTCTTTTTATTTATAACAATATTGCCATATACCAAAATGTCATTGAACAGGAAGAATTGGCGAGCCTTTGGTTTCTTCCTGCACATTTTTGTCAGGACACCTTCACCAACAAGTACTCTGCCTTTCTCCGCTAATGGCTGTAAATAGTTTTAATTTTTAAATCTACAATTCAAAAGCCTGTTGTATAAATTATTTATTTGGTAGACTCCTGCTTTTAGCAGATAGTTAAAAAGTTGTTTATGAAAAATTACTTCTTAATCAGTGAATTATTGTCTGCTCTTGATCAAGTTTACAGAACTTACTCCTCACATAAATGCTTAGGGCATATTAGTTTAATAGCATTTAATAATCCGTCAAAAACTTCTAAGAGTATATTTTGCTCAAAACACTGACAAGCAAATTGACAATAATTTTAAGAAGTTTATTATAATTAAATATAATGTGATCATACTCCCTATATTGATTCTGCCATGGTATGGAGCCAAAATAACTATTTTCAACATGATAAACAGTTTACAGAATGTTAAATTAAATAATTATGATCTGCAATTTTCTACTATAAATACTAATAAAGTCAACAAAAGTAATCATACTGATAAAAATTGATATCGTTGGTCAAACCCACATATTGTACCTACTATGTAAACTTTTATCTCGCAATTTGTCGGTTGATAAAATAATAAACTGTGATCTTAAACTTAACAATATTAAAAACGTTTAAAAGCTTACCTGCCCAGAACTGCCGAAGCAGTTTTCAACCATGGCAATCCTTCTAGCATTGGCCTCACTATTTACTGCAAAAATGGAAAGAAATCATAAAAATTGCGGTACACCGTACACAACTAAAGTTTGACGTCAAAGTAGTGAATGAACAAACAATGTCATTCATAATTTTCACATATTTGCACGAATTTACGGCTTAAAAGAAATATTCGTGCAGAAGAAATAACATAATTATTCTATTAGAATATTTTACCCACCTAAACGATCCACCATTATCGAAATTATAGTTCAGTTTACACTTTAGAGTTTCGACTGACCTAGCACAGTAAAAAGATTACGGTCTACGGATGACTGATGAGAAATGTGTCATTTTTAATGTTGCCATGCCACCTGCCGTGACTGTCAATTTATACTAGATACATCGTTTGTTTACTAGTTTTTTGGCCAATTTATATTATCATTATTATTAGCAGCCTGATCATACTTATATTAATATTGTTACGGGTACTTACCGCGTTTACAGATTTATTGAGGTCCCAATATTTCAGATGATCGCCATGATCACGGGAAGTCTCCCCGTGATCATGGCGATTGAGACATTTAAAATAAATATGAATAGTGATCGCGTTAGTTTAAAACAATTTAATGTAGCCTGTTATTACTCAGTGCTGAGCATAGGCCTTCCTTTTTTCGGATTGTCCCTAGCCTGTCTCAAAGCTGTCTTATCCAAATTTTGCAGCCACATTCCCACGTCATGGTTTTATCTTGCCATAGAACGTCCCAGGAGGAGATATCAAGACATCTCCGACCCAGTCTAGACAATAATTCCTTCTCAGCCGTTTACGACCTGTCAAAGTTTAATATAATATATCAAACGTTGTATGTTTAAACAAAGTATAATATTTTAATGTTATTTAGTATTTTAATGTTAAATATAATAAAAATCTATTAAATTATTGTATAAATGTCACCAAATTCTTTATTCTAAACGTGAGAATTACTAATACTTTCCTTCACTAAATAAGTAGGTACATATATTATTAGACTTTTAGTAAATGTAGGTGTGAATCAATACTATTTATTGTGCACGAACGTAAAATTAAAATATTTATATAAATTTTACAGAAGAAAAATAGAAACAATAAAATGAAGTTTCTTCCAAGCAAGTGGATATAATATGGATAATATAAAGGAAACTAATTCATTAGAACGTATATGTAACGTGGTTTGAATAAAAAACAACATACTAATTCTGAAATTTTTATGTTTATCTTCTATATATATATATATATATATTGAAATTGAAATCCAAAAAAGAAAGGAACATCCATTTATAACATTGATACTAGTCATGTCTCACGTAACCACGTTCCATAACAGTACCAAAGACAAGGAATGATCATTGATCATGTGAGAATCCATCATTTTCTATATTTGACACCTTTTGACAGATATTGGTCGATATCAAATCATTTTGTTCGTAATTTTATAAAATAAACGAACAAAATGGCTTTTAAATTCTGTGGCCCAAAACTTTCCCTGTGTGGACTCATATTGAGCGTCTGGGGAATAATACAATTGGTATGTATATGATACATTTCTTCATTATATTAAGTGCTTGCTAATTATCACACTCAATATGAAAATGTATTTTTACAGACACTTATGGGCGTATTCTACTACATTAAAGCTGTGGCTCTGTTAGAAGACCTTCCACTTAGCGAGGAGCATAAAAGTATCGAGGAATTTGTAGCTGAAGTTGAGGCTGGATATTCAATGGTAATTTACCTTGTTATAATTTGTGTAATATATTTGGTCTTATACATTCGTTATTGGGTGTTTTGAACATAAAATTAGGTAACATTAATTAGTATGTATTTCATGAAGGAGATAATAGTAAGGTCAAACAATTTTGTACTTGATATTTGATGTCACTTTAAGTTGAGACACTTTAAGGTGCATTAAATTTTATGTTCTTAAGTTTATACAGTAAATATCATACTACTTTTTGATGTTTGCATGTAAGTTAGGAACAGACTTGCTTTAATTGCATGCTCATTTCTGATTTTATGTATAGCTACCTATCGCTTAAAATATCATGTAATTTGAAATTCTTCCATATCTGTACTAAATGTGCACATATAACTGGAATTGCTCTTAAAACTGGTCAAGATATAAAATAACCAGGGGTCTTTTGTTAATCTTAAACAGTTAATTTACAGATGAGAATAATACATTATATTGTCTAAAGAATTTTTGACAATATATAAACTAACAATCATACATTGATCGATTTAATCACTACCTACACTTTTAAACTATTTAAATTGTTATGTTTATTTAGTTTTATTATATCTCAGAAAATACTATGGTCTTATAAAATATATTATCACAAAATTTTGTTTTTACTTATCGAAACTATCATTAAAGACTTATAAGTTTGTGTAAACATTTTTTTTTCTTTCAGAATGCTTATAACTGCTGGATCGCTGCATTACTTTACGTCATAACATTAATTGTATCCGGTCACCAGTTTTGGATGAATAACCGTTCTTCTGTTAGCATGTAAACATTAAAATGAGTGCAGAGTATATTAATTAAGAAATATATGAATAGTTCCATTCCATTTTTAAATGACCAGAAATTCCTTATATTACACAAACATGCTGTACAGGCTCATATTTTCTGGTCAGTTAAACATAATAAGATAGTGTAAAACTTCACTATAATTATAGGTGTTATATTGAATTATTGTTTAAAAAATTGTGCTAGACAGAAAACCATGTAGTGAAGTTTCCTTACAGCTTTCACAAATTTGCATTTGAAGTATATGTAAATTACAATTATGTAAGATTTTTTTTCTGATAATCTTATTTAATAATTTATATAAAAAGTATTATTTGATTCAATATTGTAAATAAAACGAATACTGTAATTATCTTTATTGTAGGTACATTGTAAAATGCTTCTATAGTTTTTTCTCCAGTAAATTATAAATGTTACATTATGTTTTTTTTTTCTTACAATTATTAGAGTTCAAAGGTTATCACTTTCAATATAAGCATACAATTGTTGAAATTACTTTCAGTACGTATGTTAAATGTAAGCAAAATAGTATTTCAAATTGGCAAATGAGAAACTCAAGTATATTATATAGTTCTTGGCTTAGGGAAGAAATAAGCTAAGAGTTATAAACCCAGATAATCATGTGTTCCAGAGTGCACGCCTCTTAACTTTTACACAGACCAGCAATGACATAAAAGCTTAACCTTATTTATCAATTTACATGACTGAATTTAGTTCAGAGATACTTAATCTTTTTTCCAATGTTTCAAATTTGAGTAATTTAATTTTATATTTAAGAATAATCATTAAAATACAATAATATATGTTATGTTTGCAACCATGTATTTGAACATATAGTTGGGATCGGACTACAAAATAATTGGAGGTTGTGTGCATAGGATTTAGTTAATTATGCCATTTATTTATGTGCACAAATAATAGTATCTTTAGCTATCTAGCTTTCTTAACTAAAAAGTTCTTTTATATTTAGCTACAGAATAATGTCTTAAATGTCATCAATACTTCAAATTGTAGAATAAATTTAAATGGGATAAAATAATAATGTAAGAAAATAAGGATTATTAATAATTATTATTACTTGAGTTCTTAAGAATTGGAGATAGTGATGGGTTTTTTATATAGCTGTGGTATTTGCTGTATGTTGTTAAGTATCTGGGCAGTGATACAACTGGTATGTGCGACATTTTATACGATTATTATTGATATACAAATGCGATAAGCATTGTGCCTATAATAAATGAATGTGAAAGTGGCAATGGGCTGGGCACACACACGGGAGAACGAATAGCCGATGGGGCAATAAGGTTCAAGAGTGGTGGCCACGTTTAAGTAGATGAAGTGTTGGTCGGCCATTAACCAGGTGGGAAGACGATGTCCGTGCGCTGGCCGGTCCGTGTTGGATGCGAGTTGCGAGGGTTCGGTCTTCTTGGCGTTCTTTGAGGGAGGCCTATGTTTAGCAGTGGATGGATAGGGGCTGATGATGAAATGAATAGAATTAGTATTCAGATATCAGTATTGGAATAAGAATCATCATCAGGAGCAGGGCCCCAAAGCTGTGCTTTACTCGCTACTATGTAGGCCCCAGTTAAACCATCGAGCATATAACCGGAATAGAGCGGTAAAAGTTATGTTTTGTATGAAAACAAATTCCGCCAAATTTGTGCTGCGACGCAGCGCCGGTTCTGCGCTGGTCTAGTGACGGCCATTGATGTATGATTGGCCGAAGGGACGTACACACATATCACTGGTTGGTTGAATTGCTATTACATCAGTGACAAATTACTGACCAGTTTCGGAATTTTATGGCTCACATTTACTACTCTATCCGGTTATATTATGCTCGACAAGTTAAGCAAGCGAGGCTTACATAAGACAGGGTAAAAACCAAAAACAATTTCGTTTTTGTCTTTTTTTTTCTTTTACGCCGGGAAATGCTCTGAGGCAATACGCTGGGGAGTGTCTCTCTCCACGCGAGTATGTGGGACTCGCTGCGCCCGAAAGCTGGTAAGTGGACGCAGCTCTACCCACTAAAACCCGGCGAGTGCCACCAATGCCGCCTTTGGTGAGGTGCCCCGGATCTGTTGAGCTAACAGGGCACCTCGACGGCTAGTCAGTCACGCCACCTCCACAGAGGGGTTGTCCCGCACTACAGAAAAACCCCTGCCAACGTCGGGACAGTAAAATGGGGTGAGGTTCCCGTTCTCACCCCTTGCCCCCTGCTCTTTTAACTTCGCGCAAAGTGCTGGGCACACCTTAGGCTACTGAGCACCACCGCCACGTCAACACCTGGACCATGGTGGAGAACTAGTTTTTGTGCCTCGCTTATAACGGTGTAACGGTCGGTGCCGTATCAACGGAGCACTCGTTTCGATATCCTGTCATTAACCGACTTCAAAAAGGAGGAGGTTATCAATTCGACGGAGTCTTTTTTTTTGTTATAAGTTTGGGATTTAAAGTGATAGATAAAATAATTTGTAGGTCATAATGGGAGTTTTCTTTAAAATGGAAGTCCTTGCGTTTATAGAAGAGGCACATCCTCATCATGACGAATTTGATGACTTTGATGATTTTATGAAGATAACGAAACAGAACTATCAATCCGTAAGTTTTCTTTCTTTTTATTACGTAGGTACCTTCTTACTTTAAATCATTGGGTATTATTATTTATTTAATCTCGAACGGATTTTAGACGCTTAATTAGAAATCCCAACATTATCTATTCAATTTGAGCCCATAATAGTCTTAATACTGAAAAAAAATATATATTATTTCTTACAGATTGCCTTCAACTGTTGGATTGGTGCAATAATATACGTATTATGCTTAGGATTATCCTGGTTGTGTATTAAAAAGGCTAAATCGAATGAGAGAATTGTTGCTGAAAAAACGAAAGATGATGATTTGTTCTGTCAGAAGAAAACACGGAAGTTTACGGCGACTAAAAGTTTAGCTTGAAATGTACAGTATCGTAATATGTAAAATAAATGATAAAGTACTGCATAATATGTACTTATTACCTACATTCTATAATATATTATAATCCTGGAGATATTATACCTACAGGCAGACTGACTATGTGATCGATCGTTTGGCCCAGGCATCGAGCATAAAACCGGAATAGAGCATTTTTTTATGAAAACAAATTCCGCCAAATTTGTGCTGCGACGCTGTGGCAGTTCTGAGCTCTGATTGATCGACTGATGGCCATTGATGGATGATTAGCCGATAGGAGGTACATAAAGATCACTGATTGGTTGAATTGCTATTACGTCAGTAGCAAATCACTGACCAGTTTCGGAATTTTATAGCTCCATTACTACTCCATACTTTCTGACGGTGTAAAAAATACATTAGGTACAGCTTGGCAAAAAAGAGTATGACGTGGTGACAGGTGGAACTAAATATTTTACTAAATGGAAACCTATGATGTTGACAATACTTGGCCGACAAATACTAGATTTTGAGTAAAGCTTAGTGTTTCACATTTACTTTTAACGATTTGATTAAATTATCTTACTGATTTTTCATATTATGATGGAACATAAGTGAAAGTGTTGCCCTCATTTTTTCCATACTCTTTTTTGCCAAGCTGTACTTTGGTAAATTTTCTCAGAAAAACCAAAAACACTGCGATCATACGAAACGCATCTCGGGCATCTAAGCATACCTATAAGTCCTATAACTTCATAGGGGCTAGAGCGGTCTGGGCCTTATTTATTAGTCTTTTTTTATAACTTTTTGAGGCCAAGCCATTTTTTCTGTAAAATTACCTTCATAAAATATATGTCGATTAAGTTTTCGGCATCCCAATATTTTATGAAGGAAATTTTACAGAAAAAATGGCTTGGCGTCAGGGGTACGGCGAGACGTTTATACGCCGGCGTTCAAAAGGTTAAAGGCGTAAAATTCCTTCATACATACCAAGTTATTACGTAAGTATCTTACGTTAACGCAAAGAAAGGGTCTCAAAATAAGATTTTTTTTCTCGTTCGTGCCACATTTTTCATTGATGCTCCGCTCTTATTGGTCGTAGCAGGATGTTACATAGCCTATAACTTTCCTCGAAAAACGGACTATTCAACAAAAGAAATTTGCAATTCGAACCAGTAGTTCCTGAGATTAGTGCGTTCAACATGATACGAAAACTTAAGTATTTATTGGTCAAGCATATTTAAAAGAATAACACGAGACTACAAATATCATTTATTTAAAAAAAAAATTCAAAACTGTTTTACTTCTTCAAATTTTCTATCAAATGTGATCGTTCCAATGTTTACGCTTTTCGTTTCTTCTTTTGTCGCATTTTCCTGTTACAGAATAATAATATTATTTACAATGAAACAGGTAAATGTTTGATATATTATATTTATATAAAGTAACTGAACTACTTGAGTCACAACGTTCATTGTCGCGAATATCCTAAACAATTTGAAGTTATGGTAACACTAGCAGCGCCACACGGTTTCGCCCGCGTACTTACCATTCCCTGTGGGGATAAATTATAACCTATGTGTTATTCTGATGTATAAGCTATATTATTCTTAAGTTTAATTAAATCCATCGTCTTTAAACTCATGGCAACGGCAACCGATGGCGTGCCGGGGAAGAAAAATGTATGAAAATGGGCGTTTTGACTCGTTTTTTCATACATCTCGTAAAAAAAAAATCTTCCGTGACCATAGTTGTTGTAAAGTGTAAAGTATCCAAAACTTCGGGGATGTAAAAATCTTAATAAATTGCGATAAAATCCGTAAAAGTTGTTCCATTATAATAAAAAAAAAACCCGACTGCAAAATCTAAGCACTAACTAAAAAGGTAAAAACAACTTAATTTAGTGTGAAGGGTACCTCTACACAGAATTCGATATACGATACGATACGAAACAACAGATATATTAAAAAAATATAATTTATAGGTTTATATTTTTTGCAGGCCGGGACAAAATAATAATTCGAATTAATTTTGTAGATTAAATGATGATGACTTAAGTTTTGAATACCTACCTAGTTAAGTTTTGAATACCTATCACCTATGTATGTTATTAATAATACATACATACTTCCTTACCCGAGATAAACCTGAATCATCAAAAAAAATTACATACTTAGTATTACATTTTTACCTGATCGATGTCGCCGTCTCTGTCTTGGTGTGGATTGAGCCAGGGATCGGCCAGAATCTGCGGTATTTTCGCCCGAAGCTTCAACGGTGATAGGATCTTGGTGATCAACTTGCGGCATTCTATCGACACTTTTGGCTCGCGAGGGAAGGAAACCTTGTTTTGAACTTGCTAAAAAAGAGCAAAAAGCTATTATAGTAATAGAGAATGCTATTCATATGGCCATCGTAATATTCGTTAGCGGCTTAGCCTCTAATAAGGTGTATATTTGCTAGTACCTATACCTATCTGCTATATGAAAAATATTCTATTCCATAGATTAAAAATTGGTCGTCGCTATTTTTGTCTGTGTGTCTGTCTGTCTGTCTTTTTGTTCCGGCTAATATCTAAAACGGCTGGGCCAATTTTGACGGGACTTTCACTGACAGATAGCTAATGTTATAAGGAGTAACTTAGGCTATAATAATATTAATCATAAATCCGAGTACGGCTGTAAATCTAAGTTAACGCGGGCGAAGCTGCGGGTAACAGTTAAACATTCAAGAGCATTCATAAAGAGACATGAGCTGTTCAACATGTAATACCTTGAGTAAATGTGTAAAGTTGGTATCATCAAACGGCAGGCGTCCATACACGATCGCATATAGCACCACTCCCATGCTCCACACGTCGGACTCCTGGGGCTTATATGGGACCCCCTTCAGGATCTCCGGCGAGGCGTAGGCATAGCTGCCGCAAAACGTCTCACTCAGCGCATACACCCCGTTCTTGGGCTTCATGTGCCCCCTCGCGAAACCAAAGTCGGACAACTTGATGTTCAGACAGTGGTCCATTAGGAGGTTCTCACACTTGATGTCTCTGGACAGAAGGAAATTGCTATCGTTATTTGTTGTTTTGATATTAGTTCGATAAGCAGACGAGTAGAGTAGCCTACTGCCTAGGTAGTAAGTGGTCAGCGTTCCCATGGGCCATGAACATACCCATAGGCAAGTCGGGACAGCTCTCAGTATATGCTACTCATTCATGCGTTTATATATGCGTACCTTTTAAACTTTAAAATTGGAGATATATTTACAATGACAAATCGCACGTTGAAAATCAAACCGTCACTAAACAAAATATGCGAAATTTTAACTATTGCCTCCATCTAGTGACACTTTGTCGGAAATACATTATGCAGAAACACCAATAGTTATAGCCATATTAGCAACATAGATGTCATAAGTGTCGTTATGCGTTTTGGAGGGGTTGGCAACAGTCAGTGACAATGACACTGACATTTTTTTATTAACGACATAGACGTCGTGGCTTACACATCAACTCTGTGCAGAATAGTGTCATTTTTTATTTAAAGACAAATTTCTCTGAAATTGTAAGGTATGTAAGACCATTAATAATTTAACGAATACTGCACTTAAACTAAATCTGACAGTTTTCCTGTTATATCTACTTACCTGTTTGACCAGGAGTTTAGGGAATAATGTTGTTATGCATAAAGTGACGGTTTTGAACAATATTTTTTCTTCTATAAAAGACGTGTCTGACTTTAAGAATAGTGTATTTAATAGGAAAGTGTCAGTTTTAAACAACGTTTTGCTAATTTTCACAAAATAGATTAAAATCTTTAGTGTTGCTTTAAGTATTGTGACAATATTCTAATATAATTAATGATTTTAATATATATTATAATCGTACTATATTGACATTAACAAAAAAGTGGCATTTTATCCCATGATCGATTTGGCATATTGTGAATAATGCCCGTAATACTTAATAGTTTTTGTTCGGATTTCTACCTGTTGTTTAGTTCTTTGACGCATTTACTATGCCAAAAAATTGTCTGATAGGAATCATGCTTGATTCACTTCAAATTTTACGTTACATTTAGTTATTAGCATATTTTATTCTTATATTTTGTACTCATAAATTGTAGACCGTGTATTATATTATTTGAAAAACCTGAGTATCTTTAAATTTTATTGTTGCAGCCGTTCATTATGCCTCCTGTTAATCCAAGAACTAGGAAATTAAAAGAATTTGTAAAAGAAATTAATTCAAAATATAGCAATAACGTATCAACAGTTAAGGGTAATGATTTTGTAGAATTGGAAAGAACTAATACAAACACTATTACACCAACAGCAGGCCCAAGCTCCAATGCTCCTGGAATGCAAAAACAGCGACACGTTAGAAGTCTGTCAGACTCGTCTTCTTCTAGCCATAATTCTGTTCGAGATTACTCACCTGCTTCTGATTTTGATCGAGAGTATAAACCTACTTCCTTTGACAATTTATCATCGTCTAGCTCTGATGAATCTATTCACAATACATTACCGAAGAAAAGACGATGCCAAAAGACAACTTTGAATGATGGTTCTACCTCGAGGCTACATCCTGCATATTGTTCGGAGTTAGAAATTACATCTGCAAATATTAATTCATCAAAGTCATCTAATTCTTCAAGATCTTCCAGTTCCCCAGGATCATCTAGTTCATCAAAATCGTCAACAAGTACATTTGAATCTTCTTTCAGCTCAGACTCCAATGATTCAGATCTAGATCAAGATTGTATAAGCGTGAAATCGCGGACGTTTACTGAAACTATTGTCAAGGAATCTAATACATCTTTGACTGCTTTACAACAAATATCTTTAGGATACAGCAATTATTCCTCGTGTGAAGATGATGATGACAATATAAATAATTTTGAATTCAGTAATTATTCATATAAATTACATACAATAGATGACACTCATTCTAATCTCGACCACTATGGCCAAATAGCTGAGACTATTACGGATTCTGGCTTATTTTATGAACAAATTAATCCAACAAGCCCATCTCTTTTACCTGATAATACATATTCAGAACTGATTGGTTTTGAGTTTCCTCAAGAACTAAATTCACATCTCAATAATTATCCACCATCTTTGGTAAGTATTGCGCTAGAAACTTTGAATCGCACATCCCAAAGAGCGATTACTCCAATGGTGCCCGAAACAGAGAACCTCAATAATAATTCTATCACAGAAACTCGAAAACGAAAGCGAGGAAGTAAAAAATCTCTAGCGAAATCATTGCGAAACATGGGTTTGCAGTATATATCGTCATCTCGCAATCATAGAGTTATTCCTGAAAGAAAAATTGGGATTCCTTGTAATTGTCGTTACAGATTTAAGTGTTCTCTTAATATTATTGAGGCAGAACGTGCCGAAGTTTTTAAAAACTATTGGAATATGGGTGCTTTACCCTGACAAAGAGAATTTATTTCTAAACATATAACGGAAGTAAAACCCAAGTACCAGTATAAAAAAATTAATAATAATCGAAAACCTAAACATGCATTTTATCTTACTGTTAATGGTGTGAAAAAGAGAGTGTGTAAAACATTTTTTAAGAACACTTTAGGCATTAATGACAGACCTATTCGAACCGTGATTGGTAAAACAAGTTCCAGTGGCATTGTAGAGTCTGAGATGCGTGGAAAACATGAAAACCATGGAACTAAAGTTCCACCGGAATTGATAGCTGCAATAAAAAATCATGTTAATAGTATACTGAGAATTGAGAGCCACTATTTACGTCAGCAAACGACGAAAGAATTCATAGAAGGAGGGAAAACATTAACTGACTTATATAAAGATTATGTAAAAGAGTGTCAAAAGAACCAAGTTGATTTTGTCAAAATTCATATTTATCGCAAAGTATTCAAAGAAGATTTTAATATAAGCTTTTTTGTTCCCAAAAAGGACAGGTGCGATGACTGCGTTGCCTTTGAAAATGCAAACCCAACAGAAAAAGAAAATATAGAAGAGAAATATAGACTGCACATCAAAGAAAAAGAAGTAAGCCGCGAAGAAAAATCAAAAGAAAAATTTAATTGACAGGCAAATTTAGATGTAAAAGTTTTATACAAAAAATCGTATTTGGAAGAGGAACAAGGAAATAAAATTAGGAAAGATTCGTCGAGTAGTACCGCAATTAGTACCTTTGTATACAGACAAGTTACCACTTTCAGATAAGAAGAAACAAGACCTTAGAGACCTCATAAGAAAAAACGCAATTCCTCCTTACTACGCATCATCTTTTTACAACCACATTTTGTAACTCAATTTATTCTAAACTACAATTCTATGCTTGCAAAGTTATTTTTCTAGAGTTCAGTATTTTAGAGAATTTTTATTTATTTAAGATTTCTGAAGCTTTGTTTAATTTTCTATCATTTACTCTAGGTTTTTACTACTAATCTAATTAAGAATAAGTATAACTACCTGAACATAAAGTCTGATTATATTATAAGTAGACTGACTATGTAATAGACTGATTGCCTTAAAGTATTACGTAAGTTTAACTGTTACAATTTGAGTGCTTATATTTTTTATTGTTATTATTTTATTTCGGTAGATAGTTACATTTTTGAAGTTTTGTTTGATTTTATAAAGTTGAGTATTTTACTAGATTTAATTTAATCAAGATAATATTTTGATCTTTTGTTAAATTTTCTATAATTAACACTAGTTTATGACTAGGTACTAATCTAATTAACACTGAGTATACCTACCTCTCTGAACATAAAGTCTGATTATATTATAAGTAGACTGTAATAGACTGATTGTCTAAAAATATTACGTAAGTTTGTTGAACTGTACTAATAAATCTCACTTTGTACCGAAGAGAAAAGTGCCATTGAAGTATAGTTTTCTTTTTATTTTTAAGTCAGGTAGTCATCAGTATGCCGAAAATATTTAATATTCGTTATAATATATCTTTATTTATAACATTTTTGCATTTTTACTTTCCAATACTTCAAATTATATGAATATAGTGACACTTAGGCATGAATAATTTCATAACACCTGCAGGTTTTTTTATTGAAAAATGACACTTTTACATATTAAATGGAAAAGTGACACTATTTTGTAATAAAAATAAAAATATTTCCATAAGTTAATACATTATTTCTACTTTTTAGCATTCACATAGAAGCCAGGCTTTGTACCAATATTCTGGATGTGAAAAAACAACGATTCTTTTACATTTAATATATTTTTGCAATGATTTTTTATTTGGTAACTTTGAGCGCCCCTACTGAAAAATTGTGTTTTTTGTTTAATGACGGTTTGATTTTCAACGTGCGAAATATTACTTATACATTTTTGAAGTAAAGATTTTTTCTGACGGAAGTAACGCTCAGTATTCCTTATTACCGTTTCTGTAAACGCGAAAATCATCTGTCACCTGATCATCAGGCGATGCATTCAGGGGAGTCATACACGGGTCTACGGTGACATTATTCTTTAGAGGGCTTTCTTCTAGTTAACTTGTGTCAAACTTACTAATATTTTTCTTTGAATACCTTTATTCATAATTTGTTAATTCTTTTGTTAATTATTTTTGTGACTTACAATTATTTAATGTGAATTTTTGTTTCTTTTATTTAATAGTCCGCTCGATTTACAAATCCTTACTTCCTTACTAATATTATAAATGCGAAAGTAACTCTGTCTGTCTGTCTGTCTGTCTGTCTGTCTGTCCATTCTTCACGCCTAAACCACTGAACAGATTTGGATGAAATTTGGCACAAAGATAGTTTGAAACCCGAGAAAGGACATAGGATAGTTTTTATCCCGGATATCCCACGGGAACGGGATTTACGCGGGTAAAACCCTGGGACTGTCTATCTTCTGAACCACGGAACAGATTTGGGTGAAATTTGATATAAAGATACTTTAAAACTTAACATAGGATATAAAATAGTTTTTATCCTGAAAATCCCTCGGGAACGGGAACTATGCGGTTAAAACCCTGGGACTGTCTATCTTCTAAGCCACGGAACAGATTTGGGTGAAATTTGATATGAAAATATTTTGGAACTTATCCTGAAAATTCCACGGGACCGGGAACTATGCGGGTAAAGTCTCAGGACTATATCTTTTAAACCACGTAAAAGATTTGGGTGAAATTTGATATGAAGATGCTTTGAAACCTAACGTAGGGCAAAAAATTGTTGTTATCCTGAAAATCCCACGGGAAAGGGAACTATGCGGGTAAAACCCTGGGACTGTCTATCTTCTAAGCCATGGAACAGATTTGAGTGAAATTTGATATGAAGATACTTGAGAACTTAACGTAGGGCTTAAAATAGTTCTTATTCTGAAAATTCTACGGGACCGGGAACTATGCGGGTAAAGCCTCAGGACTGTATATATTCTAAATCCCGAAACAGATTTGGGTGAAATTCGATATGAAGATGCTTTGAAACCTAACGTAAGATATACAATTGTTGTTGTCCTGAAAATCCCACGGGATCGGGAAGTATGCGGGTAGAACCCCGGGACTGTCTATCTTCTAAACCACGGAACAGATTTGGGTGAAATTTGATATGAAGATACTTTGGAACTTAACGTAGGACTTAAAATAGTTCTTATCCCGAAAATCCCACGGAAACGGGAACTATGCTGGTACGACACCGGGACTATCTATCTTCTAAACCCCGGAACAGATTTGGGTGAAATTGGATGTGAAAATACTTTAAAACCTAACGTAGGACATAAAATATTTCTTATCCTGAAAATCCCACGGGAACGGAAGTTGTGCAGGTAAAACGCCGGGACCTGTGTATTTATTAAACCACTGAACCGATTTGAGTGAAATTTGATATGCAGATAGTTTGAGACCCAAGGTAAGATATAAGATGTACAAGTGTAACAAGAAGTTTTTTAAATATGTCAATAGATGGCGTTAACACAAAACGTAGATCACGCTATTGATTACAAGATGCGAATCCTTCGTATTACACGCGTTTTTAATGAATACTATTTCCATATATGTGTTACTTACTAATTAATAATAAAATATATGAATAATAAAAAAAAAATGTAACATTTCTTTTTCGCAGTTTTTCGCTAGTGGTTTTTAGTAGTAATTTGAATTAAAATATTGATGTATCGTAAGGTAGTTTGGAAGAACTTTGTAACGTTAGGTCATCTGTCACCTCAGTCCTCCCGTAACCATGGTTGCTGTAAAGTATCCGAAACATCAGGCATGTAAAAAATAAAAATCTTAATAATGAAATCCGTAAAAGTTGTTTCTTTATAATAAAAATGTATTTCTAAATTAAATATATTTTGTAAAAACGTACTATCGGGCCTTATTGTGGGAAGTTAATAGTATTCTTTAAATTATAATAGTGTGTAAATTGGAACCATATTATTCGAAAAAAATATATGAAAAAAAAAATCTTCTAGCGTGCGGACGAAGTCGCGTCTACAATCTATGAAATAATATACGGTACCTACTTACATTAAAAAAAAAAACAATTTTTGTGTCTATCTGTTTGTTTCGGTTAATCTCTGAAACGGCTAAGCCGATTTTGACGAGACTTTCACTTAGGCCATAAAAATAATACTCATCAATCTGAACGGCTGTAAATCTAAGCAATCGCGGGCGAAGCTGCGGGCAACAGCTAGTATGGAATATAAAGGAAATAGTACCTAATCACTTAAATGAAATGGCTGAGTGCCAGGAATATTTAACTCGTTCATCAATAAATAATAATGAAAGAAAAAATTAAA
The DNA here is from genome assembly GCA_963853865.1 of Helleia helle. NCBI lineage: Eukaryota > Metazoa > Arthropoda > Insecta > Lepidoptera > Lycaenidae > Helleia > Helleia helle. The sequence goes on along the minus strand of OY971433.1, from coordinate 7,820,438 downwards.
AACCTGATAATGATTTGACTTGTAAAAATCGTAAATGTAAATTTTTTGAAGTAAAACTTCTTTAGGTGCGACTAGAGTGTAACTTAGATTTTTATGAAGTGTTACTTCAATCGCGCGTAAAGATTACACGCGCACACTTTTTTTTTATAGAAGAGGGGGCAAACGGAATTTGAGAGTTTCCGGTGGCCCATTGGGGGGGATAGGGAAAAGGTGGGTAACGTATCTGCATAATCTCTGGCTGTGTGGATGTGTATGGGCGCCGATAGTCACCAAAAGGCTTTGACTGCTCGTTTGCCCTCCTATGCTATAAAATAAAACGGACAGTCGGTTCACCCGATGGTAAGTGAAAAGCGACATCCACAAACACCTGCTACACCAGAGCATTAACAGGTGGCCTAGGACAAGGTTACGTGGCGACTTAACCTAGGATTAGGTCGGGATTTTTCTGGAATCTAAAAATCTTAATCCGCAATAAAATTAGCAAAAAGTTGTTCATTGTAGACTAACCGATGAACCACGCCCCTTTCGTGGCAGTAATCCACCGCTTCCACCAGCTGCCGAAACCACCGCCGGCCCCGGTCTTCGTCTATGTGCTGGTCTTTTCGGATGATGTCCAAGAGGCTTCCATTTTCAGCGTACTCCATCACAATGTATACCCTAAAACATTTGATGTAATATTTTATATGTATACTAGTTGTTGCCCACAGCTTCGCAAGCGTCGCCTTAGGTTTACAATCGTATCCGGGCTGATGATTACTATTTTATAGCCTACTAGCTGTTGCCCGCAGCTTCGTCCGTGTTCACTTAGATTGACGTCCGTACTCGGATTGATGATGATTATATTTATAGCCTACTGAATTATTGATGACAAAATTTCTAATGCGTCCTCTTAACGCGAGTGAAGCTGCAGGCAACATCCAGTTAATAATAAAATGACAACTAAATATAGCGTATTAATCATTTGACTACTCCTACATATACTAACACAATCTACTTCTAAGATACGTTCGAAGATAAAAATAGAACCTATGAGTGGTTTCGATAGCCTGTAGGAAACGTATTAAGTTTTCATGCTTCAATCCTTTAACAACTTCTATCTCTCTCGGCAGGAACTTTTTCAAATAATCTCCAGGTGCTTGAAACTTACTGATTATTTTTATTGCCACTTGACAATTGTGTCTGTCACTGCTCGCAACCTGGTTTTGATATTAAATGCGAGTAAATCATATTGGGTAAAAAAAACATTATAACTAAACTTTTATGGATTTTATCGCGTTTAATAAGTTTTTTTACATGCCCGACGTTTCGGATACTCTAGTGTAAGCAAACGTAGTCATGGCAGGACTGACCTGACGGCATGTAAAAAGTTTAATAAACCGCGATAGTCAGTTGTTTAGTTAAGAGTGAAATTCGCGTAATCATCAAAAAACAATATTGTTCATTTACTTTAATCAGGTGATAAATGAAATAGAAATTGTGGAAATTCTAAATTGGAGCAAGGCTAAATTCGTGTCATTGGACATGCAAAATCCAATAGGTACCGAATTGCACGTAATATCGGAAAAAATCTGGCTGTATGTGTATAAAATCCTTTGCCCAATTGCATGTTGATGATTGATCCATTTCAGTTAGCGAATTGGGTGTATTAGGTGTACCTTAATGCTTTATTAAAAAGAATAGGACAACATTTTACTTAGCACTTTATAATAATATTTCGAATGTCAAATTATTCGCGTTTTATGTTGAGATTATAATATTATGTTATAATATTTAATATAATATATACTTAAAGATTTTGTGTTATAAGATTATTTATAAACAAACCAAACATGCCTAAAAATCACCGCAAGAAAACCGGTAGAAAATAGGACGCGCCGCGCCGCGCCGTTTCACCCGTTTGCGAACTAAAGTGTTACAAAACGACATACTCGCGTTCAAACTTATTTGTTAACGTCGGGGGTTAAAATATAAAAAATAACAACAAATTAATTATATACATGTAACTACATAAAAAAGGAATATAATGATTTCAATAATATAGTAATGTTAAAATGTTTTTGTTTTTTGTTTACCTATTTAATAGCAATTACACAAGTCTCTATTCAAAGCTTATTTTTCTCTGATACATTATTATTAGAGAAAATATTAATATTTTTCCGGCAATAATGTATCAGAAGACCTTTTATTTAACACTAGCTGTTGCCCGCTGCTTCGCCCGCGTTTACTTAGATTTACAGCCGTTTGGATTGATGATGATTATTTTTATGGCCAAAGTTACGCCTTATAAGCTATCTGCCATTGAAAGCCTCGTCAAAATAGGCGGCTTAGCTGTTTCAGAGATTAACCGGAACAAACAGACAGACAAAAATTGATTTTTTTAATGTGAGTACCGTATACTAATTCAAAGCTTTTACCCGCGACTTCGACAGCACGTAAGAAGTATTTCTTTAAATCTTATTTTTCAAATAATATGGTTGCAATTTACAAACAATTATAATTTATATTACATACAGGATACAGATTATTTGAAAGGCGTGCAATACAAAGGTACGATCCTCATAAGGATTCGCAACTTGTGATAGATAGCGTGATCTACATTTTGTGTTAACGCCATCTATTGACGCATCTAAAAAACTTTTTACATCTTACCTTGGGTCTCAAACTATCTTCATATCAAATTTCACTCTTATCGGTTCAGTGGTTTAACAAATATACAGTTCCGGCGTTTAGCTGCATAACTCCCGTTCCCGTGGGATTTTCAGGATAAGAAATATTTTATATGCTACGTTAAGTTTTAAAGTATCTTCATATTAAATTTCACTCAAATCTGTTCCGTGGTTTAGAAGATAGACAGTCTGGAGGTTTTACCCGCATAGTTCCCGTACCCGTGAGTTTTTCAGGATAAGAACTATTTTACGTCCTACTTTAAGTTTCAAAGTATCTTTATATCAAATTCCACCCAAATCTGTGCCGTGGTTTAGAATATAGTCCCTGGGTTTTACCCGCATAGTTCTCATGTGATTTTCAAGATAAGAACTATTTTAAGTCCTACGTTAAGTTCCAAAGTATCTTTATATCAAATTTCACCCAAATCTGTGCTCTGGCTTAGAACATAGACAGTCTCGGGGTTTTACACGCATAGTTCCCGTTCCCGAAGTATTTTCAGGATAAGAACTATTTTAAGTCCTACGTTAAGTTTCAAAGTATCTTTATATCAAATTTCACCCAAATCTGTTACGTGGTTCAGAAGATAGACAGTCCCGGTGTTTTACCCGCATAAATCCCGTTCCCGTGGGATATCTGGGATAAAAACTATCCTGTCCTTTCTCGGGTTTTAAACTATCTTTGTGCCAAATTTCATCCAAATCTGTTCAGTAGTTTAAGCGTGAAGAAGAGACAGACAGACAGACAGACAGACAGACAGAGTTACTTTCGCATTTATAATATTAGTAAGGATTTGAATTTTGCTTCAGTTATGAAGACAATGAGAAATTTAAATTTAAATGCAGTGTTAGGCTGAATATTTTTTTACCTTTACAGTGGCATAGGAACCTGAGCCAATCGTCCTTCCTAGATTATATCCATGTGTCTCTAAAACGGTTAGCTTCCTTTCAACTTTTTCTTCTCCGCCGTGGGCTGCCGTAGTAGGTTCTGTGGACCTCTCACCAAACACATTGTCATCGGCTCTAATATCCGGCCCTGGCATTACAGAAATATTTGTACTATTTTTATTTATTTTAGTCCGTTACATTATAATTTATAAAGCCACATTATATTGATTTTCTCGTAAATTTTGTATCGTAGATATTATGCCATTTTGTCCAGTGATAATGATTGACAAAAGAAATATTTTAAATGTCAAGACAATAAGACGGATAAAGTTTTTATGAGGTGCCAGGCTTATAAACGGCCTTTTATTATCATTCAAACATTATTCAATAATGTAATCAAAATAATTTAAGAAGGACATTTATAAGTAAGAAGTAAGGAGCCGAATAATTTGAAGATTATGTCAACTATCAAATAGCAACTTAACGTTGTTACTTCGGGATGACTCAAAGCAAATCTAGTGGGAGTGCCGCATTCTGTTTGGGTTATGGGTACCACCTGCTTGTAAATCAGCTTTACTCTACTTCGGAGAGAAGGGAAGGTCAGGCACTGTAATTACTAGCACAGAGAAGTAACATCTTATGTCTCAGGATAGGTAACACATTAATGAGTTATCTGGGCTTGTTTATGTTCATGGCCAACGATAACCACTTACCATCGTGTTGCTCGTCTGCCCGTTTGCGCAAACTATCATAAGAAAGTTGTTTTATGGACATTTTAATAAACGCCTTGATCGTCGTTACATCTAGATATAGGTCAATCAATCCCACCACAGATTTCACCCCAGAATTTTATTAGTCTACCCGCTACCAACCAAAAGTTGTTCGGTGTATGTGAGCGGTCCACTGTCACTAATACATCGCGTATTCCTCCAAATTAAGATTGTGTAAGCGTTAGCAGTTATTTAATACGGATTTATAATCAATTTTTAAAACGTAAAAAGGAAAATTACTTTTACCAACTATGGTTACGTGAGAACTGGAGTCTGTTATTTTTACCTAAATATGGACACAATATAGTATTTTTTTTCTTATGTACTCCTTACTCCATAGCCCATTCCAAAAAGTATGTGTTGCCAGGATACATAAATTATATTTTTAGATCTTTCAACTGTGAACTGTCAAGCAATTGACGTTTACAAAATGGCTGGCGTTTCAAAAACAAAAACATTATCGGCGTGATTTGTTATTTTATGGGACAAAAATTTATTAAAAGTTGAAGAATATAAAATATATATTTATTAATTCGTTGAACGTTTATAAGTGTTGATACTAAACATTGCTAAAACAGTGCTTTAACATAGACATAGTGCAATTTGTGTGTCTTTATTTACAATCCCTTTTAAACTATTATTTATATTGTTAACAAAATTGGTGATATTATTTTGTCAACTGTAGTCAAAGGTGAGATAAAAACAAAATTGTATAACTTAAAAATGCATGGTTTTAATCACTTGCATACTTGAGTTTTTTCAGTTCTTTTTTTTCTATACTTTTATTTATTTATTTGCTTGTTTGCTTGCATAGAACCATTTAAGGTTATAGAATTAATTGTACTTATTATATTTCTCGGACCAAGTAGTTTACTTGTTACTTAGAATTGAAATATTTAATTTTTTTTAGCTATTGTATTAATGCTATCAAAGAAATATCTAGCAATATTGGTGTAATATACAATATTGTACTTTGTAAAATATGAGTTTTTTGCTTTTCTATTAAATAAATACTTAAAACATTTGTGTTTTTTATTTTCAATTTCATTTATGATCATATTTGGGTTAAATATCTAAATATACATGTCATGCATGGCCGTTTTGGTTTTATCTAGAATTTGGTTGAATTAAATATAAATAGGTAAGTTTAACATTGAAATGACATTACATATTAAATTACTTTTCTAATAGTCTTCAGTCAAAGATAAAGTACTTACATAATTTGTGGAACCACAGTACCCTAGATTATGTAAAATAAAGACATTAGAAACCATGATTTACATTTTAATGTGAATAAAAAATGTATTGATTATTTTTTTATTAATTTTGTTTTCTATCATATTAGAATTTATGTTGTCTTTGCCAATGTTTCTTTTGGTACTATAGTATGAGCGATTTAAATGGTCATATTGAAGATGCTATCACACTTTTGAGTCAGCTATAACTCATTTCACATGGAAAAAATACTTTGCCATATCTCTCAGCTAGTCGCAGTCCATACAAGTTAAATTGCTTGTATTGAACTATAAAATTTACCTTTGTCCATTATCAGATATAGTATAGCTACTAATTTACTATTTTTTTAATGAAGAAGGACAGGATCCTATTCCTGTTGAAAGTGTAGTGTAGGTGATGTTGGCCATTCTGTTTAGTTGAGTATTTGGGTTTTCTAAACTTAATTACACTCTCTTTGTATAATTAACATGGTGAGAAATACATCTCTTTTCTAATGTATAGTTTGTTGTAGTCCTCGGAAATTAATGATGTCACATTGCAAGTAAAGTATCTACTAGGATAGCTTCTGTTGACCTTACACCTTACCTTTTTTTACAGGTAAAGAGTTTATGGGAAATGTTTTATTGACTTTCGGTAAATTCAGTTATTTTTTTAGTATAGTACATCTATAATTTATATCAGGATTGATTTTCTGTATACATACAGACAAATATTTATAAGTGTACCTAAATATAATATAAAAAAATTGGGAATGTTTTATAACTGTTTTATATAATCTTTATCTGTGTTAGCAAATGTCAGATATAGACAAAATACCGTGCTCAACATGCTATGCTGGGTGTTTCTTTGACAGATAGGATTCGGAACGAAGACATCTGCCAGAGAACTAAGGTTACCGAAACCACTCAAAGTATTAGCTTGTTGAAGTGGTGGTGGGCTGGCCACACACTCAGGAGAACGGATGCCCGATGGGCCAGTAAGGTTCAAGAGTGAGATAGACGAAGTGTTGGGTTGGCCATTAATCAGGTGGGAAAACGATCTCCGTGCGGTGGCCGGTCCGCGTTGGATGCGAGTGGCAAGGCATCGGACGTCTTGGCGTTCATTGGGGGAGGCCTATGTTCAGCAGTGGACGGATAGAGGCTGATGATGATGATAAGACAAAATACCGACAAGCTGACTGATAATGAGATAAATATGGAGAGGAGTATGAATTATCCTAGCTTTTGCGACTAAATAATTCATCGGAGGGGACTTGTCTCTGCCGAGCATCATCAGCAGAAGACGAGTCCTGCACGGCGATGGTCTTCTGCGAGGCAGTAATGTCCTAGAAAGAGGCCGCCGACGAGGCCTCCCTCCGCGGGCGACGAGCGGGGGTGCGTAGCAGGCCCATTACATAAAGCCCCCTCGGCTCAATTAGCTTCGCCTAAGGTGCCGGGCTCACCCTAGGCTACTGAGCCCCACCGCCACGTCAAGGCCTGAACCATGGTGGGGAAGGTCAGGAACCTACCCCAGTAATGGCTAAAGCATATTTTCCCTGCGTCAACCAAAAAAAAATAGTGACATATTTTATTTGGCATTTCCCTGTGAGTAATGAAAACAATGAAGTTACACTGGCATCAATTGACAGCTATGCTGTCACGTTTCGTGCGGTTTGTGAGTTTCCGGTGGCCCATTGGGGGATAGGGAAAAGGACGGCAACGCATCTGCATAAATTCTGGTTGTGCTGATGTGTATGGACCGTGGACGACGTTAGTCGCCAAAAGGCTTACCTGCTCGTTTGCCCTCCTATGCTACAAAAAAATGTCGACAGGGCCTGGATGGCGTGCCATCTGGCTCTTTCCTCTGGAGTTGCGTCCCCTCCTTCTCCGCGTTAGGCACCCTGAACACATAAGGGTGCCCATACAAACGCGCGCGCGGGGGATTCCCCGATCGGCCGCGCACAGGTCCCTCACGGCGGTGCGACCGCCTGATGCCGCCGTGCTCTCCTACGGGAAGAGGCGCCAATGCGCTTCCTCTCATGCTCCGCCTCCTCCTGCGACATTAATACCTCGCATAAGGAGAGGACCGCCTGCCATGAGCTCTCACTGACGGTCATCGCTCGGATGACCATAGGGACCGACAGGTCCGCGTCAACCTCAGCGATGAGGGGCGCCCCTGATGCCGCCCAAGCTGGGCACTCCGCCAGGCTGTGGTCTCTCACTACTCTGCGCCAACTGCTTTTTAAGCTATTGCATAGCTTTTATCGCGGGCCTTGGGCGCGGCGACCGAATCAAGAAATTCCGTAACGAAAAAAACCTGACACCCGACGAGCGACGAGCTGCTCCGAAATCGGACGAATAAGTAAGCAGCTGTTTGTGAGAAAGTATATAGGTGACTAACTAGATGACGCTTTACATTTTCACATCGTCTCCGTGTTAAATAAAGTATTAAAAATAGAAATAAGTAATTAAAATTAATAAGTGTACGTGTTATAAGTGTTGAACATTAAAGTGACAATAACTAAGTAAACATAAATAAATAATTATAATTACATAAGTTGATTAAAAAATGCTATGCAATAGCTTTACCGCGGCAGTCCCCGAGTGCCACACGTCTTTTTTAATATAAATCGAAGTACTTAAGGGCCCCTTGTCCCAAAACTATAGGTATTTAACGCACCGAATCGGTTTGCACTTGCGTTGCGCGGGAGATGTCTTTATATGAACTCCGGTGACCTACCACGGCCGGCAAGCACGCCACAGTATACGAATATGCAGTAGATTGACTATGCTCGAATTATTCTTAGATGTGATAATTAATAATTATGCATAACAAAATCTTGTTGTTGTTATAGTTATCTAGTTTTGGATTTATAGAAATACTAGCTGGTGCCAGCGACTTCGTCTGCGCAGGATAAGATAGTTTTATTTCTTCACTAATTAATCGAAAGGAACTTCGATCCATCCGGGTGTCCCTTGACACCTCTCTTTAGTTTTTTTTATAAAAAGTATCCTATGTTACTTCTAATACCTCCAAGAATATGTGTACAAAGTTTCATGATGATCAGTTAAGTAGTTTTCGCGTGAAAGCGTAACAAACATCCATGCTTTCACATTTATAATATTAGTAAGGATTAGGAAGGATGAATTAGCTACATAGGTCTAAAAGGTAGTGCCATGCTGCTTGCAGCCGAATTGGGCCGGCACGACCGTAGGGGTACCTCTCGTTCACATGATAATGGCGTCAAGTGACACCTATGCTGTCGCGTTTCTTGCGGTGTATGAGTTTCCGGTGTCCCATTGCAGGGGATAGGGTAAAGGAGGGTAATGCATCTGCATAATCTCTTGTGTGAATGTTTACGAGGACGACCTCTGTGGCTCAATGGTTAGCGCGTTAGCGTTCAAGCCGGAGGTTGCGGGTTCGAATTCCGCCAGGGAACAAAAAGTTCCTGGTTCATGGATGTGTATTAAATATGTGTATTATAAATAAAAAACCTTAAATATGTGTATAGTATAAAATATTAAATATATTTCCATTGTCTGGTACTCGTAACACAAGTTCTTCGAGAACTTACCACGGGACCAGATTGACGTGGTGCAAAAAGCGTCCTTAGATATTATTTTTATTATGGGAGTCGGTAGTCATCTAAGGCTCCGAATGCTCGTTTGTCCCCCTAAGGCCTAAGCTATAAAAAAAATCAATCATTCTAAGAATGTTTGTAGGAGATTAAAAAATTGTAGACAAACATATTCTTTTATACTATATTAATTGTTTTAATTGTTTTAAAATTCAACAAAATTTAGTTGTCGTATGCTAGGTCCAGGTTCATTTTCATCGACCCATACATCATCGATTAATGTTAGACACGGGTCTCCTCTGAGAAGAGGGTCAAGGCCATAGTCCTCACGACACTGCCCTGTGGGTAGGAGGCTAGGAAATGATTGCAAATCAGAAATATTTTGTGATGAAGGTTCCTCATTTTCTTTACTGTCGGACAATTTGAATTCTTTAAGTGTTAACAATTTCTGGAAGAAGACATCACTACATAGTATAAACTATAAAGCAAAGTCGCTTCCCGCGTCTGACTGTATGTATGCTTACATCTTTAAAACTACACAACGGATTTTGATGCGGTTTTTTTAATAGATAGAATGATTCAAGAGGAAGGTAATAGGTACATGCATAATATAGTAGATAAACACTCATAATTTTAGAAGTTTCTGATGTGATGTCATAAATAAGCACATTTTTGCACTTACATTGCAAACGTTTGATAAACCCTAACAGATAGATCAAAATAATGTACTACATTATTATACACCTTTGCCGGGCCCGGTTCAGAATTAATTATTATTGTATCAATGTATGGTAGAATTGTTTATCCTAAATATGCATACTGAAAAGTCCGCGATGGCATAATATGTCTACATTAGTTAAATATAACATACTACCTATATCCATTTTAATACTTAAAAAAATTGCCAATTATAAAGCGGTAATGTAAAAGCTATTCACAAAAATACGGTATTAATCACTACATATTATAAAATAAAGTCCTACGCCCGTCCATAGATAAATAATTATCATCAATGCGTATATGGTTGTATATCTAAGTTAACTCGGGCGAAGCTGCGGGCAACAGCTAGTTTGTGATAAAACTGCAATAAGATTCTTTTTCCTTATTTTACTTTTTTTATTCGCCATTTCAATTAAATAACTAGGTACTACACAAACTCAAGTATCTATTTATTTACACTAATTAAAGGTTTTGTATTGCAAACTGATTACAACTAAGAACAACAATTGTTAGTAAGTATTAAGTAGCTATATTATTTACACTGTGTCGTCTTATTTATTTAGACGTAATAATATGAAATGCGCGGTAACAACGTTGTCACGAGCAAAAGCGGCACAGGTCCTACTTCGATGACGCCCGGCTGCAAAGAGTATATAAACACTACGTTAAATGCTCTGTGCCCGGCTGGGTACTGGCGCGACGTGGTGCGATGCGCGAGAGCCATTTTTATCGTTTTTATTTTTCAAAAATTTTTGAAGTGACATAATAAAGATCTATCCAATCATTTCCACGTCATCCCCGTTTAGCAATTTAAACGTAAAAGTTTCATTAAAATTGAGTTACCCGAAGTCTCATACTCCATTTGCTTTTAAAATCGACGTTACTTTAGATTTTTTTTTGATCATGTAAAATGTGAAACATTGTATTTTTATCCAAAAAAATCCCTAGATCAAAGATGTATCTATACCTTATTTTTTATTATTATTTTAAAATGACGACTTCTATGAAAACACCTCGATCTAGAAACAACAATTTGGGATAAGGGGCCCTTAAGTTAAGTTAATAAAGATCATATACAAGTCAAGTATAAGTAACACGCAGTGGGTTTCACTGCGATTCCGCGTAATGTGATCTATGATGTGTAGGTACCATTGCGTGGCTCATATTAGACAAAGTCACATTTTATATTTAAATAATAATAATAAATATTATCCAACAATTACACCACATTTACCCAGCCCCATGGTAAGTTCGTAAGAACTTGTGTTACGAGTACGAGGAACGGAAATAAATTTATGCAATTTATACAAATATATTATACTGGGATGCTAAACATCCCGGTGCAAAAATCAATATTCATCTTAAAAATTTACCTGCATTCGAACCCGCAACCGCTGCGGAAAGTTTCCAGTAGCCTGACCACTCGACCATCTGCCGTCACATAAACAACACAAACAACTAACATTATTTTTATATTTTGGTAATTTGAATAGCCCTACGCAAAATGGCTTCCTGATAAAACCTTGCGTCATTCAGAATTCTATTTTCGTACACAAAGAAAGCGATTGCCGCGATTGTAACTTGGGATAGTCGTGCGAATCTTGCCGTATGCGTTTTGACATCTATCGTGTCCACAAATAAAGACCCCTAGCCAAACCCGCTCGTGCTAGTTTCTGAAAGTAAATCGTAAATTCACTAGGGTCTCATTTCATTGGACGTGTGCGATACTTCATTCGATGACCCATTTTAGTACATTTACCTCTTTTTGTGCGCTTTCATTTAGAAAGCATATTTCTAGAGCTCCTGTGCGCTTTTGTTATCATAATTGCGAAGTCAGCCTTATGCATAGCGTAGTATAATACATCGCTGGCTTCAATGAACGTGCTAAATAATTATTCGTTTTCATATTTGTACTGAGAACTATTAAACTAGATTCAACTCGAATTCTATTCATTAATTTGTTGTTTTAATGTTTGTATATAAATAAGGGGTTATTCAAATATTCATATTCAGCAACGAAATAATTAATATTATTTGGGGTTTTAATTAACGAAATATCGGTTTTTTACATCTGAAATCAGAATTTATTTTGAAATCATGAAAAATATTTTGGCTTCTCGTATTCGTACATTTTACATTCCTGAATGTAGCGTAATAAAAAATATTGAATGTTAACGTACTTCACCTTATAATATACCTATTCTACATTCTTCTCACAGAACGCATACATAGAATTCTATTATCATTATATATTTTTTAATCGGCAAAGGCCAAAGTTGTGGTGACCGGTGGGAGGGAAGCGCTGTGCCGCGCTCCCAGCTGCATGGGTACCTCCATATTGCTTGTTTCTCCCGTGAAACAACTTTGCTGTGTTTCGGAGAGAAGAGCAAGACAGGCAGTGTAATTACTGGCACCGAGACTTAACATCTTATGTCTTAGGATAGGCAACACATAGATGAGTTGCCTGGGGTCGTTCCAGGTATACTAGTTTATGTTCATGGGGGACGTCGACCACTTACCATCAGGTGGTACGTTTGCCAGTTTGCCTATCCAACTAACATAAAAAAAAGATTAGCTTGAACAAATAGTAGTATTATTAGAAAATCTGTGCTTAAGAATAGATATTTTCTTGACTTTCTCTTATCTTATTTTATGATTCAGACCTCAGCATGAATGTCGGCTACTTCAACCTTCTGAGGTGTTTTGTGGTGTCTTTGCTCTATCAGAGACATCGTTACAGCCTTTTGATAGTTTCGATGCGTCTTCTTGCCGAAAGAGCTAATCTAGCTAATGGAGACTGGTATAAGAGAATGGATCACATTTTCTTATTCGGTACGGCTTCGTATACCCACAATACCCACTTTTATAGTATCATAATCATCCTCCCAAACCTTTTTTCCGTTCTCTGGACATAGGCCTATTTCAGGCCGATCCACAGGCATTATTCGCATCATAAACGACCTCTGCATGGAGATCGATCTCTCTCATCCAGTTCAGTAGTAGGTAGTAGAGTCCTCCACCCAGTCCTCAATTCGATTATAGTATACCTAAAATCTGTTTACTCCTTAGTACGTATTTAGACTACTCGTTACCTAATGTTACTCCAAGTGTAACGAACTGAAAACTTCTTAAACAAGATAGAAGAGGTGTACGTATCCGTCACATCAAACAATTACGAGTTCTGCAGTTGGGTGTACAATATATTGCAGACTTGATTACTTTTCCTACTCGAGGAACTAATAAAACTTGACCAGCAAAGCGAGAGCTCCCTCGTCTCGTTTTTAATTGAAACATTGGAGTTCCATATAGAATCAATCAATGGGCGAAGTGCACTTTTTCTTTCCTAATATATCGAATCCTGGCCACCCAACTTCGAATACAGATACATATTCTGAAATTTAATTAAAACATGGCAACACTCGGGGTTATAGAATAAAGATTTATTTAAAGTCGGGCAGATAGTTTTAAAAGGAAAGTTTAGTTTTAAAATTGGTGTTTGTATTTTAAATATAGCTTTATCATGTCTATATAATCTTCTTATCTACTAATATTATAAAGCTGAAGAGTTTGTTTGTTTGGACGCGCTAATCTCAGGAACTACTGGTCCGATTTGAAAAAATATTTCAGTGTTAGATAGCCCATTTATCGAGAAAGGCTATAACACCACGCTGTGACTAACAGTATTTAAGTTGAGTAAGTTAACGCGGGCGAAGCTGCGGGCAACAACTAGTCTCATAGAAAAGTACCATTTTATGTATGCTACGATGCTAATAAAATATGAGATTTCGGCTCGGCGGTGATGAATAATTTTTTTTTTTCAATATATAACATTTCAGATGTTTTGACTACATTTTTATACTAACTTCACCTTTATCCGATATACCGATTTATAACAATGTATATCGAGCACCTCACGTTTTTTTACAATAATATCAAGGTTTAGTTTACTTTCACTAATTTTTAGTTCGATTTGCTATTAAAGTGTGTTTTTTAGTTATTTAAACTACTATAGTATTTTTTTTTTTTTTTTATCATGAATTAAGGACATTTGCTTTGGGCCATTTGGTGTGTATACTTACTAGAAATATTTTTCATTTATTTCATTTCTAAGTGCTTACAAGTATTGTATTAAATCCCACGCCACGCCACGACAAGGCCCACCATGGTGAACCATGGTGGGCCTTGTCGTGGCGGTGGGGCTCAGTAACCTAGGGTGAGCGGTGCACCTTGGGCGAAGCTAATTGGGCCGAAGGGGCTCTTTGTCCCCTCTTATAAGAAGAGGGGACAGAAGAGCAGGGGGCAAGGGGTGAGGATGGGAACCTCACCCCATTTTACTGTCCCGACGTTGGGAGGGGTTGTTCTGTGGTGCGGGACAACCCCTCCCAACTCTGAGGTGGCGCCGGTCCCTTGCGGGACTGACTAGCCGTCGAGGTGCCCTGTTTGATTTCTAGATCCGGGGCAACTCACCAAAGGCGGCATTGGTGGCACTCGCCGGGTTTTAGTGGGTAGACCTGCGTCCATTTACCAGCTGTCGGGCGCAGCAAGTCCTACATACCCGCGTGGGGAGACCCACTCCCCCGCGGGATGCCTCAGAGCATTTCTCGGCGTTAAAGAAAAAAAAAAGAAAAAAAAGTATTGTATTAAATGACTTCAAAAAAGGAGGAGGTTCTATGTTCGACAGTATATATATATATATACTGTCGAACATAGAACCTCCTATCTATATATAATGTATGTTCACAGATTTCTCCGCCAATTGTGAATCGATTTTCAAAGTTTTTTTTTCACTCTAAGGTGATCTATATTTATTTCGCGATCTCGAGTTTATTTACTCTTCCTAACAGTCAACTTTCAACTAAAAGGCTTTCTTTTTTATTTTCTTGATAAACTGTGGTTAGCGGAGTTGATGTCACATTTGCGAAATATTGATGTACCTACCTACCTTTATAATATGTATGGATGTTAATTAGTTTTAATATAGCATTGTTTGCTTGATAAATTTTTTTGTTTGCTTGATAATAGTAAAAAAGCCCAGGATTGGAAATGGCACAAAGACGTACCTATTGATTAAAGTCTCACACAAACTTGGCATTATTTAATACTACCCACACGTCGCTTTATGTAAGAATACTGACTACTTCTGCGACATATCTCTAAAATGAGATAAGTTCTGTAACAACTAACGCAAGACAAGTTTTAGATACAAACCATACGCCACAGAAATAAACTTTCCGTTGTTTATTATGTTGATCCTAAAATTCGATAAAAGTAGTTGTAACTTTCTCTTATAAATAAGTAAAATTGTGTAGGTTTTTTGTTCTATTGTTCAGAAATTTGGTTTGGAAAAATGGTCATGGTTACGATGGTTTTGAACATTGCACTTTTAATAGTTATTCTAAATCATAATACATATAATAATATCAACCCTTATATGTCCCACTGCTGGGCACGGGTCTCCTTTTCGAAATCAAGCAAGGAGGGTTTTGGGCCATAGTTCAATGACGCGCTGCCCCTGTGCGGGTTGGTGGA
The DNA here is from genome assembly GCA_963853865.1 of Helleia helle. Lineage (NCBI taxonomy): Eukaryota > Metazoa > Arthropoda > Insecta > Lepidoptera > Lycaenidae > Helleia > Helleia helle. Next base: position 7,805,076 of record OY971433.1, on the reverse strand, counting down.
CTTCACACACCTTCGAAAACTTTTAACCTCATCAGGCATGCAGGTTTCCTCACGATGTTTCCTTCACCGGTGAGCAAGGGATGGTCTCATGTTCAGGTGCACGTAGAAATTTAGAAAAACCCATTTCAAGATTTCAACATTAGAACAGTATCGAACCCGCAATTCTCACTCAAGAGGCCGAATCCTCACTAGACCTTTCATCATACATATCTTCTATAAAACATATACCTGAAGTATTTTTTTCGGTATTTTTTATGTTACTTTGATAGGCAAACGGGCAGACGCCCACATGATGGTAAGTGGTTAGCGTCGCCCATGTAAGTCGCTAGTAATTACACTGCCTGTCCTGCCCTTTTCTCCGAAACACAGCAAAGCTGTTTCACGGGAGAAACAAGCAAGATGGTGGTACCCATGCAGCCGGGAGCGCGGCACAGCGCATCTCTCCCACCGGTAAAAGATACAGGTCCATCCTGATTATTTTTTCTTGGGTAAGATATCTTGTGTTTTAAAAAGCAGGACAGAAGCGGCAGTTTCATTTCTGGAACAAGACTAGATATAGATATATCTCAGGCAACGGATGCATGAGTTGCCAGTGCTAATTACGGAAAATCTTATCGATAATCACATCCGGTGATTTATCTTCTAGTTTGCCTATTCAGTTAAGTTAAAGAAAAATCTTCAAAAGATCAGTAGTTGTGGAGGCCCCAGATGACTAAAGTCTTTTGACTCATTGTACTCCTTACCCTATTGTTATAGGGTAAGGAGTACAATGATTGGCCCTTTAAGATAAGCATTGACTTTGAACTTAACTCTGTACAAAATAATGTTCAAAATTTAATAACATTTGCCGTCAAGTTTCTTCATATAAACTTGACAATTAGAATAAATCATTATCATATTGCATGATATTTACAACTTTAAAGCAGAGAATATAGAAAAAGAACCAAAAATACAATCATTGGCCATAGGCGTACAGAAATTGGCATACCAAAAGTATAATGATAAGCATGTCAATCACTGTACTTTGTGTGTATTAGCACTGCCAATTTTTATACCACGCTAGGGCCAATCTCTAAACCAAAATATAATTTTAAACGATAGTGATGTGCAGAGTGTAATTTTTGTAGGTAAGTCCTTATTTCAAGCTATCATAGGAATTTAGGTAGGTTGAAAAACAAAGGTAATTAAAGTAATGTTTATTATTCATTACGTCAATATTATTATTATTAATTACTTTAATTATATTCATTTTATTAAAACTAGATTGCTTTCATCATCATCATAACATGCCTTTGTCCACCTATGATGCCTCATATATTATGTGCATGCCAATTTTTTTTAACACGCCGCGCCACGCCAGCTATTTACTTTGTAAACAGAAAATGTTTTGGTCACAAATTATATTAAGTTATCAAAATGTTGACTGATTCCAAATAAATGAAATGAAAAAATGGTGTTTCTATTCGTAGGTAGGTACCTAATATAATCGACATTCGTACATCACTACGTATTTAAGATCTCTTTGTACAAAGATTGACATAGGTAAAAGTATAATGATTAGCATGGCCAATGACGTAAAAGTATAATGATTGACCGGGCCAAAATCTAGATCCTGCGATACTATTTACATTTACACTAAAATTACTAATAAAGAATTGGATAATAACATTTATTCAAAGGTTTAAAAAGAGGCGTAATTTAAATCACCAATTACTATTTCTGGCATAGATGCTAATCAATTAATCTTCCATATAAGCCATAGGTACTGACTTTGGCCTACTCATTTTTAGATTATCCTGAGAGTTTTTGCATGAATTTATGTAAGCCGAAATTGAATAGTAATTAACTGAGCGCATATCGCGCCATTTGAATAGCAACAAAATAGTAAAATAATTATGTAAAAGTACTTACTTCTTACAATTTTCGTAAGAAACCGCACACTTCTTGTAGTCACAAGGAAAGTATTTTTTTGTAAGCGTTGCTAGCCGTTCAATTTGAAAACTATTAAAATACGTTTAGAGTGTTGTCAACAAAGAATAATATGTATTTTTTTCGTATGTCTTATCGTAATGCAACTCATAATAGGTATATTGATTTTACACTTTCAAAAGGCCAATGATTGAGAGGGGGCCAAGATTACTACTGCTTACCCTATAATGATGCTGATACATCGGTTAGATGTCCCTTGTGGGGGCAATTTGGTCAGTCCCGCATCGTTGCATTTTGCCAAACAAATTCTATAAACATTGCACAAAGAGACATTTTTTTCATCGTTACTTTTTCTTGGCAAAATATTTTTAAGTCTATTGGTAATTTTCATCATACTTATAATCATTCTACAGATTATCAGACTGTTGATTATCATCCCAATATATAAAAAATGGTCAGAGTTTGTAATTGTACCCAGCACCATAAAAAAGATTATCTAGCATTTAATAACTTGTATAGAGAAATCATGGAGACAGCACGATCGGTCTGATTTCTGCGAGAGCGACGTCAATAATGGAGTAAAAAGCAAAAAGCTTCGGGCGAGTTATCAATTGTATCTTGGAGTTGAGAAGTTTCCCATTCATTTATTGCACGCAAAGCTAAGGGAAACGCTTAATGGTTATTCCCTAGCTCCCATTTGACATAAAAGTTCAGTTTTGTCCTGAAGATACTGAATTGTTATTTGTCCTAAAGGATACAATTATTTTATATAATTGTAGTTCTCGAGAAATAATTGCTCTTAAGTGTCCTTTACTTAAACAAAAGAAGATTTTGTCTGCAGTGTTTATAATAGCTACTAATTTGTTAAATTAGTGGCTAAATTGAATTTATTGAGGACAATGGCCGGATGACTTTGTAATTTTTTTGTGAAACAGATATTTATTGTTTTATATGAGATATTGAGACAGATTTTTTATAAGCAAATTAGCAAAATAAGCAAGATAGAAACCTGTGAAGCTTTTTTTTTTCAATAAAGCTCTTATTCTTCTTCAGCATATCAAATATTTGTTTTTCCCTTCAAGAATAATAGGTACAACAAGGCCTACGCTCCCTCGACTCCATCATCAGACGGACTACAGATCTTCATTAAGTTGTAGTGTTTTCAAATACTTAATGAAAACATTTATTCGCACTAGTCACCCCTACGATTTTCGAAACTTCCACTCTTTCTCTGGAACGCCATCGTCAGATGGCGTTTAAATATCATGATATTTAAGGACACTATATTTTTTGTTTGATATACTTCCTAAGAGTCCAAAATAGATTTATCGAAATCGGTTCATAAACGAAGAAGTTATTCGTCGAAATCGAACTGAGAAACCTCCTCCTTTTTTTAAGTCGATTAAAAATCAAAAACACTTTTGCAGCTTAAAATTGTATAGTTGCTATATAGCAACTATACAATTTTACTTAAATGGGCATATACTTACTCAATAAATAAATAAAACAAGGTATTTCAGTTAAGACTGTTCAAAATATTGTGATAAATAGAAAAGGTTGTTTGTCTTACCTATAAAATATATAATTATTTTATTTCACGAGAATTATACATTGAAAATGAATGGGTTGCTTAGTTATATTTAAATATACACAATTAATATTCCAAACAAAATGATTTTAATATAAATATTCAAATCAAAAATGAAATGTTCCAAAGCTTCTACCACAAATAAACCACTTGTACTTGTATGTAGACAAAAGTGTTCATAAGTTCACGGGTCGTCGAACCTTTTGCCACAGATTATAAAACAAGCCATAATCACCAGTGGACCGTGGAGGAAGCGGTTGTTATGGTCCTACATTGCGGCAGAACTTCATGAAAAACAACCCGAAACACATGAATGGGTTTCGGAGGTCTACTGGACGGTTGTATTAAAATTCTGCAAATAACAAAAGGGTCTAAAAATGTCGTGCCCCCGTATACCGGTACAAAAGGAATGTGATACAATGCCAGTAATTCTCATTACTTTGTGAAATAGGTGGAAATTTTGTATGGCCGAAGTTTGAAGAATGACGGAGTATTAAAATTTATTTATAATAATACTTAGAAGGTTAAACAAAACACTAAAGGCCTAAACAAAGACTAGATTCCAAAAAAATATTTATCTATACTAATATTATAAAGCTGAAGAGTTTGTTTGTTTGTTTGAACGCGCTAATCTCAGGAACTACTGGTCCAATTTGAAAAAATTCTTTCAGTGTTAGATAGCTTATTTATCGAGGAAGGCTATAGGCTATAAAACATCACGCTGTGACTTATAGGAGTTGAGTAACGCGGGCGAAGATGTAGGCAACAGCTAGTATTTAATAAAAAATTGTCCTTTAATTTTTTAGTTAATTTCATTATGACCGTGCGGACGGTGAGTCCAATAATAATTTGCGGCATGCTGTAGCCATCAAGTATATAAACGGATAGAGTACTAATGTAAGCCATAAAATTACGAAACTGGTCAGTGGTTTGTCACTGACGTGATAGCAATACAACCAACAAAGATTTTAAATTGAGATTAATTTGAAATGTAATTCTACTAAAACAATAGTTTTGAGGTGGTTACTCAATTTAACAAAACTTTATGTTTTGTTAGCATCAGTCTACGAATAAATAATAAGTCTATTTATTCGTAGGCATCAGTGAAAATATACTCAATTTTATTTATGTCATAAGGAGCCAACTGCTATTCAGTTGGCCTTATGGTGGCTATTGACGCCCATAGACATCCGCACAACCGAAAGTTATGCAGATGCGTTGCCCTCCTTTTCCTTATCCCCACAATGGGCCACCGGAAACTCACAAATCGCACGAAACGCAGCTGATTTTTAATTTTATCAGTATATCATATTTATAATATGTTAGTCATTACTTATTTGATATAGCTGTTGCCCGCAGCTTCGCCAGCGTTAACTTGCTTAACTTCACTCCTGTTAGTTACATCGTGTTGTTTTATAGCCAATAGCCTTTTTCGATAAATGGGCTATCTAACACTGAAAGAATTTATCAAATCGGACCAGTAGTTCCTGAGATTAACGCGTTCAACCAAACAAACAAACTCTTCAGCTTTATAATATTAGTATAGATAACTGTAAAAAAAAATCATAAATATGTCGACCAAAGAGTCTTATTTTGAACATTTTTCGATCGAAGTGACTGCTAAGTCATTGTGATCACAAGATGAAGGTTTCTTTCTATATCCCAATATCTATGCCTGCACAGGGCCTATATAAACTTTTTTATAACAGAGGAATCCAGGTAAAATTCATGCCTATTGTGTTGATTTGCGTATAGTTTGTTATATTATGATTCATGTCAACAACATCATTATCGAATATTTGTACAGGATTGAAGCCTTACAATTTATCATAACCAGTACGCATTCTGTCATGAACTTTGGAAGGACTCTGAAAAGTTGAAGAGTATGAATGGGTACATTTCCGCCAGGTTGGGTTTAGATCCTGAGTAAATGGGCTGGTAATTACTCGTCTTCTTTTCGAAGCCAATGGTTCATCATCACTATCGGCATAGTCGGCAAAATATTGATTTTCTCTATTCACATTCAATACTTTGATAATACTCGGTACATCTTGTGATATGAAACTAGTTGCCATATCTTCATCGGCACCTTCCTCGTCATCAGATAACGCACTTGGATCAGGTACCATAGCCAAGTCAGAATCTTATCATCGCTTTCCAGTAAAAAGGCTGAGCAATAGTTTCTTCAAGCCTCTTGGCGCTGTTTAGAGCTGTAAATAGTCGTTTCGCCATTTCAAGAATTTTGAAAAAAGTCAGTTATTTTACTTAGGTATGTGGTCAGTGTACTCATTCGAGTACAGCTACTTTTGTATGACTATATTTTTATGTTAGCTTTATATAATTGATTATATTTATTTCTATAACATAGTCTGATATGTATTTTATAAGAATGAACTGAAAAAAAAGTATCTGCAAAAAGTAATGGGTTATAAAAAATAAAAATAATTCACTAACCGCCACAGTGTTTGCGTACTACAGCTTCCTCATAGTTTATTAACCATTTTAATTGAACAGTGTTATAATGAAACAAAATAAAAAGGTACCCCACGTAAATTGTGCGAGATTTGTAATTTACACTAATAAATATCGCTGTACTCAATTGAGTACAGTGACTTCTAATGGGTTAACCGTTCTTTGTCCCTCAAGAGGAATAGTCGCAACATGGCCGGTTTTGAAGACAAACGTGGCCACCATTTTTTTGCAACACTCCGTGAACGAACAATTTTTGTTGGCTTTAACTCATTTTCGAACACCCAAACTCGTGACTGGTTTTTTGTTTCGGGTTCGTACGCGTATATCCAGGATTCGTCACCTGATACGATGTTGTATACAGCATTTGAGGATTCTGCGTGGAATCTTTCGAGAGTTTTGACGCACCAAGTAACGCCAGCCGCTTTTTGCTCTTCACAGAGCAAATACGGTATCCATCGGGAAAACAACTTTTTTACACCTAATTGTTCATGCAAGATTATTTGTATTTGACTCATGCCTAAAAGTCTAAAAAAAAACTCATGTCTAAAGTTGCCTGAATTTCGCGGTATGTTACATGTCGATCTTTCTCAATAAGCTTACGCACAGCATCAACGTCTTCTTGGGTGACTGCAGTTTTTGGATGACCTTGACGGGGATCATCACTGAGCTTGACACTTTCACGTTGAAATTCAGCAAACCAGCGATAAATTGTGGTTTTGGATGGGGCTTCATCACCAAATGCAGAAATCATCCGGTCAACACAATGTTTTTGTGTTAAACCACTTCGAAAGTCATAATAAATCATCGCTCTAGAATTTTCTCGAGTCAATTCCATTTTCTCAACGACTAAACAAGTTTGACAAGACCTTGTGTCAAGACCGAGAATCTTTTTTTAAATAAATAAATGGTATTCGATTTTTAAAACCAAGGAGTTTTCAATTAAAAAGATTTTAATATGACAGGAACAGTGGAAATATTCCATTCCCGATACTTTTAGTGCAGCCTATGTATAGCCTGATCCCACCTGATAAGTAGGATTTTTTGATCAATATAGAGATGATAAAATTTAGTAAATTTCATTTTTACTGCGACTCTACCGGCAAAGGTGATTTGTCGCTTTAATACAATCTTTTTGTCTGATTCTTTATTAAGTATCCAATCGTGTATTATTTCTAAACCAGAGAAGATTTTGTACGTATTTTGACTTACACATGTCCCTTTAGTCTACCGGCGCCCTGGGCACTAGGATAATGGGGCCCCAACGATAGTATCGATTTTGAGGTCACATTGGAATATTTTTAATTTTTAATTTTAATTAGAGCAATACTAGCCCTATTCTAATCAGCAATCATTGTTTGATTTCCGAATCGCCGTTGAATCAGAGAATTATAACTCAATCGTAATCTGATCGTAAACCGTAATGGGGCCCCATCGCGGGGCCCAGGGCAACTGCCCGGAGTGTCCAATGGGAAAGTCGGACCTGTGCTTAAATTTAACTTGAAGTTCTCATTTGTATGATTTTGAGTCCAAGTAAGAGTTAAATGTCAGGCTGTCATGAAAAGAGAATATGTTTAAAATGAGCACACGAGATGGTAACTCATTAAACTGTTCGTTCTATTACCGTTTGAGATCGTAAAGAGTAAGCGTTTAGGGGTAGTCGATCATTGCATTTTAGAGCTTTTAAATTCAGGACTCGAATTGGTTGTACATTTTTTATTTTCTGCGTTTTTGTAATGATCCAAAGCTAATTTAAATATTTATGAATCATCAAGTTATGGTCTAGGAGCTTCTATGTTCGGTTTTATTTCGTCATATGGTTCGAAATTTCAAGTTTAAATTTTAGTGAAAAAATAATACTACAGAGTTTGTAAGTGTTATTTCCCAATTACGCGAAAGTTTTGTATAAAACAATTCCAGTTTCTAGAAAAAAGCTGACGACTGTACTGAGTCTGGTATTGTGGTGAGTCCAGGATGAACTCATTTACTCTCGTGAGGAACTTTGACAACGTACCGTCAGATGGCGATTATATGGATGAGCCATATAATTTTTATTCCTGTTTTCAAATACATATTTAATGTTTAATCCACTTCAGAATGGCAAAGTGCTTACCTACATACCTTTTTGCACTGTCGGTTAAAAATGGAATCAATATTCGCTACTGGTCCTATTGTTTGTTATTCCGGTCATGTAGGCTGCTCTTGGGAGGCTGCTACGATTTCATCGTCGTAGCACGGTTAACCTTCGTAGCGCATGCTACGCCGTAGCGTTACTAAAATACTATTGACGGATGTCTTGATAATGGCTGGTTTTGGCCTGCAAATAATGTTTGTAACGTGATGGACTATCTTGGACTATAATTCCGCAATTCCTGATCGTCAAATCACTCAGGTAATTCTCGCCATTTTAGTTTATTATTCCTATTATGTTACCAATTAAGGATCAGTTTAGGGGAAAATAAATCAAATAAATTTGTACAGTTTCGTAAAAAGGGATTTTTTCACTTTTTAACTTATAAAACTTAAAGAAAAAAAAATCACAAAGAAGAATGGGGGTTTTAGTAACATCATAATTTACTGTCCAGGGGTGTTATTTGAGTGTTTGCATGTAAAATATCCTTCCTGATATCTACAAAAAAAATCTATTTACATATTTGAACCTGCTCCCGCTACTAACAGAAAACCGTCTGTCGGGTCGGAATGTGACCTGGCTAAAACTATTTCCAATTTCGACGTAGGCTCGAATGATTCGTCTTTTGTTCTGTGAAGAAAAAATACATTGGGAATTAGCGTCATATTTTTGTGCCAAATGTAACTTCTGTCGTTTTAGTATGCTTAGTTTTAGCCCCTTGTTTTAAAATTTATCTCAAAAGCTGCTAAATGGATTAAAAATATTCTTTAACAGATTACAATTTGAATTTTTACCAAGAATTCTGTGGTAGCCAATTTCGATATCATGAAGTTTAGATGATATGGATCAGTCCATGGGTGACTCGAACTATTTCTAACATAACTATTATGAAAAACTATCTTATCACTAGAAAGGCTTACACAAAGCCCAGAAGAGTGAGGAAAATGTCAGAATTGACTATATCTTTTTTTAACCAACTGCGCGTCGCAAAGAAGGTTTTTATTTATATTGGTGCTAAACTGTTCGTGTATGAGTCTGGCTCGACTTTAGTTGGTATTTTTCTAGTTTTTACGCTAAACGTGTTGGAGTTATCGCTAGACATACTAAACTTGATTGCGTCTAGACTGTACCTTTGAGCTGAGTACAGAGTGGTCTCCTTCTAGCTTAGATATTAGTATGTTTTGGGTTTAATAAAAGTCTTTACTTCATTTGCATTACCACGCGAAAATTATGATCACAGTCGTATAATAATAAGATCAACCCTTATATATCCCACTGCTGGGCACGGGTCTCCTCGAAATGAGGCGAGGATGGTGTTGGACCATAGTTCACAGTTGCTGGCCCAATGCCGGTTGGTGAACTTCACAGAGGCCGTGCCCATACTCACTAGACAAGGGTCGTATGAACTGTATCTATTTTTTACAAATGATGAGCAAAACCTTTTAATACGCATTCTTTATATTGTTAACGCACGGATTTATTTATTTTGTCAGTAGCATAGGAGTTTTTTTTTTTTTTTTTTGTATGTATGTGACACGATATCTCCGCCGTTTGTGAATGGATTTCGATGGTTATTTTTTTGTTTGAAAGCTGGAGTTTCCAATTTGGTCCCATATTAATTTTATTAAGATCTGATACAAGCCGTTTTTTAGTTATTCCCAATAATGCCTATTTGGTTGGTTTTGTTTACCTTGATGATATGATCATTTTATTACGTGTCGATGTAACAATTGTATAGGATGCTTTGGTAGCACACCATAGTATGTCGCGGTCATCGTAATCATCATCATCATCACCATCACCATCATCATCATCATCATCATCATCATCATCCTTTATCCATCCACTGCTGAACATGCCTCCTACAATGAACGCCATGACGACGAATTTCGGAATCACTAAAAATTAAGAAATAAAAACATTTTACAAAAATTAAAACCGACTTCACCAGTTTCTTTAATGTTTGTGCTTACAACATATAATCAACTTAATCTTCTACTTATGTACAAACTTTGCGTTTACTCATTATAGTTACTTTTGGAGTCGGTGTCGTATTTGTTGCTCATTACCTACCTACCTACCTTGTGACACCGACTCCAAAAGTAATATAATGACGTGGTAAACGCAAAGTTTGTACATTAGTAGAAGATTAAGTTGATTATATGTTGTAAGCACAAACATTAAAGAAACTGTTATTTTATTACTTTTAAGTTTAGTATTTTTGAAGTCGGTTTTAATTTTTTGTAAAATGTTTTTATCTATGGACGCTTTCACACCACGCCAATCCGGTACCGTGGTAAGTTCAAAAAAAACTTGTGTTATCGATACCAGACAACGGAAATATATTTAATACTTTTATATTATACATACATTTAAGATTTTTATTATAAAATACACATATTTAATACACATCCATGACCCAGTAACACAAAAAACATTTTAGTTTCCTGGCGGGATTCGAACCCGCGACCTCCAGCTTGAGCGCCAACGCGCTAAACATTGAGCCACAGAGGTCGTCAAAGTGGAGTAGTAACGAGTAGGTAGGACAGACAGAGCTAGTTTCGCATTTATAATTAAAGAGAGGTATAGATATGAGTGAACGTTCAGTTATATTACTAAACTCTAGACAGTGATAACAACAAACAATAAAATTCCCATTGTGGTGCAGTCATCGGTTTGTTCTAAACGTATTTGTTTTGTGTTGTGGTGAGCAGGGTTGCCAACTCGATATCTCGGTGATTGCTCAATTACGTCTCAAATAGTGCTAGATTATTAAAAAAAATAGAAAAATAGTGCAAGATTTTTTAAGACATGAAAAAAAGTTATTTTTTTTATCAGCCGATAGTAATAACAAGTCATCTGTTTCCACTACTGTATTTTCTTGTCGTAGTACTGTCACAAATTAATTATTGGTACCACACATTACATGACTATCGTTCGTTGCTTGAAGGCTCTAGGCCTACTAAATATTATAACTTTTTTATTGATGTTTGGTCCTAGATGTAGTGCTAGGTGCTGAATGTTAAATTACAGCACAATACTTGCGAAAATAGTGCTAGGTCTAGCACCGAAAGTGCTAAGTTGGAAACACTGGTGGTGAGGCTAATATGAAGTTCACTTTGTATAAAGCAAACGCAAAAACATGTTGGATGCGAGCGGCAAGGGACCGGTCATCTGCGTTCATTGAAGTAGGCTTATGTTCACCAGTGGACGGATAAAGGCGATGATAGTGATGATGAAACGGAGAGAAAATATTTAATATTAGATATAATATCATCTTCATAGAACTTCGATGTTATCTGGTTTCTATCTGTCTCTTTCTCAACATAGGTTTCAACTTTCAACGCCAAACTTTCGAGTTCAACTTAGCTACTAGCTAGCTTAGCTTCTTAAAGAGACCAGCTACTGCGTATAGAATTGTATATTTATATTATTTCATTCAAAACTGTATGTATATAACTCTATACGTAAACTAATATGCCTTAGATACCACAGATAAAATGCTTTTAACCTCAGTATTTTTAGTTTTATTGTCGTCAGATGGGGCTGTAATAATTGCAATACGAATTCCTAAATGTACGCTGTGTAATGACTATAATTAATTAGCTTATTAATTATTATGAGCGCAACATTTGTGGTGCGATGCGCGTTCGCCATTTTGTTTTTTTATTTGATTTGTATTGTGAATATTTGATGTGATTCTGGTAATATCTACGATAGTTTTTATGACGTCTGTAAAGCTAGAAAGGTCAAGTCAGCAGAATGACTCGTTTTATATATCAAAATTTAGTGCTCATTTAGTGCATATAACAGATATTTGGTGCTGTGATAAGTGGACCAAAAATGAGAACTCTGCTAACTTTTAATTAAGCTAGCAGTGTACCATTCGTGACCGCGCTATGATACAGTTGAAGCGAGCCTCTCGCTATACTGGCTATAATCCTTTGCTATACTGACAGCACTAATTGAGCACTTAATGGTGACGTCTTCCAATTCCATTAGTTCCCGTTTAAGAGTGTGTTTCTCGCTCTTAAGACTGCTGGCGTCGTTATATTAGCAGTAGTTGCTTTGAAAAAAAAATATATAAAAAATATATTTTTCAAAAATCATTTGCTATACTGGCAGCACTAATTGAGCACTTAATGGTGACGTCTTTCAATTCCATTAGTTTCCGTTTTAGAGTCTCCTTCTAGCTCTTGAGACTGCTGGCGTCGTTATACTAGCAGTAGTTGCTTTGAAAAAAAAATAAAAAAAATATTTTTCAAAAATCTGTTTGCTTATACAGGCAGCACTAATTGAGCACTAAATTATTAGCTCATGTGCCTCTCGCCCCAACTGTATCAAAGCGCTGTCACGAATGGTACACTGCTAGCTTAATTAAAAGTTAGCAGTGTTCTCAATTTTGGTCCACCTATCACAGCACCAAATATCTGTTATCAGCACTAAATTAGCACTAAATGAGCACTAAATTTTGATATATAAAACGAGTGATTCTGCCGATTTGACCTTTCTAGCTTTACAGACGTGTTTTTATGTTAGTTGGATAGGTAAACGGGCAGACGGGCTTACATGATGGTTAGTGATTAGCGATACCCCAATTAACAAGTTAATCTGAAACTAGCCCTGACAACTCATGTGCTGAGACGTAAGTAAAGTCTATCAAGCATAATTTTCATGTTGAGCGTCAGGTAAGTCATAAGTGCCAGTGTACGACCCTGCACGTACCTCATATCCATATGTTTATATTGAAAACACATCTCAGAAAAATAGAAACCAAGATTCCAGAATATTTCCCACTAAGGCAACACTAATTAATAATTAATCAAGACTTTTACCAAGGAAAATGATGCATTTGTGCGACGCACCCGTCTGTATGGGTATCACCATTCTGCTCATATCTACTGTCAAAAAGCTTTACAGTGTTTCGGAGAGAAGGGCAGAAAAAGGCAGTGTAATTAGTGGCACCGAGACTTAACATCTTATGTCTCAGGATAGGCAACACATTTTTGTGTAGGCATACATGGTGTGCTAGGCATAAGAGATGCCCGGACTAGTTCCTTGTAAGCTTGTTTATGTTCATGGGTGACGTCGAACACTTACCTACCATCAGGTGGCACGTTTGCCAGTTTGCCTATCCAACTACCATAAAAAATGTCCTCAAACCTTCTCTCTTCTCTTTCTTGGGGTAGGGTATTAAATTCAACTTCGATTTTCAGCTGTTTCCAGTGATTAGTGCGATCAAAGTAACAAACAAAAAACTCTCTAGTTAAAGACATTAGAAGATTCCAACTAAACGAGACCATCTACTTTTTGTGAATCGGTTAAAGTGATGTTGGCCTGCCTGCGTATCTGTGCTATTCAATCTCTGAGCTGTGGAGTAAACATGGAATGCTGTTAATATTTAAAAACGTCCAATTCCCCACTTCAATTAAAAAAAATAGCACATTTCTGCAGTCATCGAGTTCGCCAAATTTAAATAAACTAAAACATATTGATTAAAACTAAGCCGTCGAAAATAGTTTTGTGTTTGTTTTTGGTTTATTGAAAACAACAATTAATTTAATTCACATCATCATTTTATTTTAAACTATAATCACAATTGGCCTGGATCTATCTCGTTATTAAACAAAAGCTTAGTCGCATAAGAAATAATTAAAATTATTAAGACTAATAACCGAAAAGACCTAACCAGTCATAGGGACGACCAATATTAGTGAAATTGGGTGAAATGGTCCCGTTAATGAGGACTGATCACCCGTCTGACCTCGCTGGTGTCCCCACCCTTAAATAATAATATTAGTGAAAACTTATAACTTAATTGCGTTTCTTAGAAAAGGTTTCTATTTTATGTCAATAGATGTCACTGTAACGTAATTTAATTGCGCAATCTGTTGTACTTCAAAGATTTTGTTTCCTATATATTTTTAAATCGGTTAACGGTATTAACTTACAACAGCAGTGATTATAATGAAACCATTTTTACGGGTTTTGTCGCGGTTGTAAAAATCTTAATAAACCGCGATAAAATCCGTAAAAATTGTTTCATTATAATGAGTGAAATTCGCGTAAACATTAGAAAACAATATAACAGCAGTGATGTTCCAATTATTGTGAAGTTACGCAGCGAGAGTATCTTTCTCGCTCGGGCACACTCATTTATACCCTACAAAAATCGGTGTGTGGTGCGCTAAAAGAAGTTTTCACTTCAATAATTGTTACCTATAGGACGCGTTATGCCGCCCTCAACCGCGTTGGTACTACCGTCCGTGTTATTTTTTTTTAAATATCTTTGTTATGTCTTGGAGAAGGCTGGAATAGGCAGTGTAATTAGTGGCAGAGAGACTTATCAACTTACGTTTCAGAGCAACCCGTGAATAAGACGCTTGGTGGGGTCCCCAGCGGTACCGTCGTTCATGGGCGACGTTGACCACTTACCATCAGTTGGCTCGTCTGCCAGTTTGCCTGTCTCGCGAACACAAAAAACTACTCTATCCGCCCACTGCTGAACATAGCCCTCCTGTCAGTTAGTCGGCCAGGAAATCACCACTCTATGTCAAGTTTAGATATTACTACATAAATAAAAAAAATATTTCTACATAACATATTAATATAAATGCAATCAAGGTAAGTCGCGGGTAACAGCTAGTATGTATAATGAACGCAAAATTATTTGTGAGACTCATTAGCGCCGCGTGCCGGTCGTTAGAGGAAAATGTTTTTAAGTCACGTGGAAAAAACGTCAACACGTGATTTATAATTTTAATGTTGCCATTATATTATTATTTTTAGCAGGGAATATTATCTGTGGGAGAATTTATTTTGTTCTGTTTCATTACGTGGTGCTCGTCTGCATGAGTATCTACCAACATTCTGTTGTTGACAGGAAAGAAGTGTGGCTTACTATCTTACATCTTAGGATCGGTAACGCATGAATGAGTTACCTAATACATGAGGGCTAGGATATGGAGACGATACCTGATAATGGGCGATGTTGACCACATATAATGAGTGGATCGTCTGCTAGCTGGGTCAACTGAGATTTTTTTGACGTGATAACGTCTTATAAATTGGTGAAAAATTGTCACGTTCCGCCTGAGCCGAGCGTGGAAGCGAGAGCACGGAACAAGCTATAGAGAGGCTCGATTGGCCTGAGCGTTCGGCTTGTGACGCATTATGACGTTATCACCTAAAATTATCGTCCGTAAACCGACTTTACAGAAAATATGTAGGTTTTTTTCTATTACCCTGGGTATGCGGCTGGGTCTTGGATGGACGGAGACTCCTAAGTCCTAAGAGACTATAAAAATCTCTTTCATCATCATCGTCAATCTCTATCCGTTCACTGCCGAACATAGGCCGCAATGAACGCCAAGACGGCCGATCCCTTGCCACTCGCATTCAACACGGACCGGCCACTGCACGGAGATCGTGTTCTTTTTATAATAATACTAGCTGTTGCCCGCAGCTTCGCCCGCGTTAACTTAAATTTACAGCCGTATACGGATTGATGATGATTATTTTTATAGCCTAAGTTACTCCTTGGAACTTAAGTTATCTGTCAATGAAAGTCCCGTCAAAATCGGCCCAGCCGTTTCCGAGATTAGCCGCAACAAACAGACATACAGACAGACAGACAGACAAAAATTGTAAAAAATGCTATTTTGGTATATGTACGGTACATATACCAAAATAGCATTTTTTACATCAATATGCATTTAGTAAAAAGCGGTTATTTTAATGTTACAAACAGACACTCTAATTTTATTATATGTATAGATAATTATCTTTCAAAACCAAGGGTTTATTCTAATGTACCCAGGGCCAATAGGTCAAAAGTTATGTTGCCCAAGTTCGTGTAGAATCTAGATTAATTAAAGGTTGAAATTAAATAGATTTTGATTGAGAGAGCCGTTTTGATTAAACACCTAAAGGCTTTTACTTAGATTTAAGTACCGTAGTAAATTACATTTTGAATTAGCTCTTTACATGTTACGTAATGTATTTAAAGGTATTGATTTTTGAAGTGAAACTTCGTCACGAAAATGTGCAACCTTTTTGTCCAAGAAGAGCGAGAGAGTGATTGAGACCGATTGAGAGAAAGTGAGAAAGAGCGAACGTAGCATGAAGCACATAGCCATGGAGTGAGAGTAGGGAGCAAGCGAGTGAGAAAGATCGAGAGAGAGAGTGAAATAGAGCGAACGTCGCATCGCAAGTCTCGCAAATTTAAATCTTTAGATTAGTATAAATATAAACGAGATTTAAAAAATTATTTGCCCAACCCGATGCCAGGAGGCCGTGTGGTCGCAGACTACACGGTTGGCGGGGGGCAACCCCCCACTTTTACGAACCAAAAGTGAGCCATCCGATGTAGCATTAGGGCCTTCGGGCCGTTAGCATAGATCCATCTGAAAAAAAAATAGTTTCCCAAAAAGGTTTCACTTCTGACATGTGTACTTTGTACGCACGTACTTAAATTTTTTGACCCTACAGCTTATTTTTAAAATTCAATAAGCCTTTAGAACCCAAGTTACATAGTTTTAGAGGTTAGCGCGTTTAAACAACGAAATCAACGTCATTATATTAGTTTAGAGATCGATTAATTTTACTACAGATATCATTATACATGAGTAGGTGGCATTTATTTTAATTATTTTGGAGGTAATTTGATTTGGAGCAGATGAAACTAAGGAGAACTATTGTTCTATACATATATACAGAGTGCAATTGAAATCATGAGCATCCTTTTAAATTTAGACACGTTTTATAATATGTATGTATATATATATATATATATATATATATATATATATTTATAATAAAACTACTATATAAAAATAAAACTCCCAAACGCACATCAATTTTATTAACTTCGTAAAAAAAGTTTATGCAAGTAAATAGAAGCCGTCGGCATACTGAGCAAACAGTGACCAAGGTCTAGCTGGAGAAAATGTTTTACATTTGTATATGAATATTTTTATTACTGGCAATACAATTATTGAAGAATAAATATTGATAGTCTGTGGTATATTTATTGGCAAAATTTGTTTAGAAATATTAATATGGCGGGCAAAGGAGTTGTATCCAGCTCTTAATAAATAAATAAAATATACGTATTAATATGGTCGGGCTGGTGAATGCATAGACATATAATATACTGTCGACAGTATATTATATGTTTATGGGTGAATGCAATATCGACGTCACACTTGTCTAACAGACGTCCCGTTCTGGAACCCCGTTTTTCGGTAACCTGTCCCGTTGTCGAGTAAGAAACCTCTGGGACGCAAAATTGTCCGTTTTTTCAAAATCTCCTTCATTTTAATTAAAATTTCCATAATAAAAACAAGAAAATGGACAGTTCAATAACTACTAAAAACGATCATCAGGAAGAACGTTACGTAAATATTTTCAATTTCAAATATATAAAATGATTATTTTGAGAACTTTTAATAGCCAATAATATAATATTGGCTGCGTCCCATTTTGTGTTCAAAAATATATGGTCACGTTAAAAATATCCCACTGTGTGTCTAAAATTTTGAATGAGTATATGAAATAATTTTTATAACGAAAGTGCTAGATTCGGAATACAATTATCAACGAAATCTCCGCAAATTATTTAAGTACAGATAAAGCGGTTGTAACCAATAAATTACTGAATACCAACGAATAAGTTGTTTCAAATTATGCCTACATTGTTTCGAGTTTTCACTTACAACACCAGCGGAGTGGAAATCTCATTTTATGGTGGGTGAGTCCATCTCCCGCAATTAAATTGCATGCAGGGATGATTTTTTGGATATTCAGTCGGTAATGCTGTAAATAGATATACGATCAATTTTCCCAATTTATCCCGCTCCAAATACTTTTATATATGTAGTCAGAAGAATAGTGAGAATACTGAATATGATAAATGATAATATCTAATATCTATCCTAGCTGTTGAGGTTTTGCCTACGAGTGTGCAGCGTCGCAGCACATTGGCGGAATTTGCTTTCATACAAAACACAATACATTACCGCTCTATGATCGGGTTGTTCACTTGATGATATCATGATTAATATACTGATATAGTAGGACTGTCTCTAGGCTAGCGTACAATTTACTTTAAGATATATTATCTTAAAGGTTAGGCCAAAAATGTTCAAGAGTGGAGGCCTCGTTAGTCGTTTAGGTAGACGAAAGTTGGTCCGCCATTAACAGACCGATCTCCGTGAGGTGGCCCGTCCGTGTTGGATGCGAGTAGCAAGAGATCGGCCGTCTTGGCGTTCATTGAAGAGGCCCATGTTCAGCAGTGAACGGTACTGACAGTCTTACTCTATAAGCCTACCGCAGCTTCTGATTAATATATTCTTCCACCCTAAAAAATTCTTTAACCTTACTTTATAATTTGATATCAAATATAACGAGATCTTTTCAAATCCGTCTAGTGGTTCGGGAGATTGGCGCGTTCAAACTAAAAAGAAATCTTCGTTTTATGATATTAGTATATAATTATGATTAACTAGTTGCGGGAGCAAAATCGCTGGAAAGCGGCTTCACCCGCGTAGTTCACATTCCCGCAGGAATACGAGGACAAGGTTATAGCCATATGACACTCACTGATTATGTAGCTTTCTATCAGGAAACAATTTTTTAAATATGTTTAGTTGTAGAGCCATATCACGGAAACAATTTTTTAAATAAGTTTGGTTGTAGAGCCATATCACGGAAACTATTTTTAAATATGTTTAGTTGTAGAGCCATATCACGGAAAGAATTTTTTAAATAAGTTTAGTTGTAGAGCCATATCACGGAAACTATTTTTTAAATAAGTTTAGTTGTAGAGCCATATCACGGAAACAATTTTTTAAATAAGTTTAGTTGTAGAGCCATATCACGGAAACTATTTTTTAAATAAGTTTAGTTGTAGAGCCATATCACGGAAACAATTTTTTAAATAAGTTTAGTCGTAGAGCCATATCACGGAAACAATTTTTTAAATAAGTTTGGTTGTAGAGCCATATCACGGAAACTATTTTTAAATAAGTTTAGTTGTAGAGCCATATCACGGAAAGAATTTTTTAAATAAGTTTAGTTGTAGAGCCATATCACGGAAACAATTTTTTAAATAAGTTTGGTTGTAGAGCCATATCACGGAAACTATTTTTTAAATAAGTTTAGTTGTAGAGCCATATCACGGAAACAATTTTTTAAATAAGTTTGGTTGTAGAGCCATATCACGGAAACAATTTTTTAAATAAGTTTAGTCGTAGAGCCATATCACGGAAACAATTTTTTAAATAAGTTTGGTTGTAGAGCCATATCACGGAAACTATTTTTTAAATAAGTTTAGTTGTACAGCCATATCACGGAAACTATTTTTTAAATAAGTTAGTTGTAGAGCCATATCACGGAAACAATTTTTTAAATAAGTTTAGTTGTAGAGCCATATCACGGAAACTATTTTTTAAATAAGTTTAGTTGTGGAGCCACATCACGGAAACAATTTTTTAAATAAGTTTAGTCGTAGAGCCATATCACGGAAACAATTTTTTAAATAAGTTTGGTTGTAGAGCCATATCACGGAAACTATTTTTTAAATAAGTTTAGTTGTAGAGCCATATCACGGAAACAATTTTTTAAATAAGTTAGTTGTAGAGCCATATCACGGAAACAATTTTTTAAATAAGTTTAGTCGTAGAGCCATATCACGGAAACAATTTTTTAAATAAGTTTGGTTGTAGAGCCATATCACGGAAACTATTTTTTAAATAAGTTTAGTTGTAGAGCCATATCACGGAAACAATTTTTTAAATCAGTCTATTGCAGCAATACAGCAATATCACTACCTCTACGGAGGATCTCTCACTATGGAGGCAACCGAGCAGTCGGAGCCTTATGGAGACTATCGATGCCCATAGACATCCGCCAACCAAAAGTTATGCAGATCGTTGCCCATCCTTTCCCTATCCCCCAATGTGCCACCGGAAACTCACAAACCACACGAAACGCGACAGCATAGCTGTCACTTGTGGTGACACTGACACGCCGGTGTTTTGTGAGCGAGAGGTATACTCTCGGTCGTACCGTTTCCTTCCACCGCCTACGGTGCCCCAGATAGACACAGTCGCGTTTAAACTTATAACACCCCTCTTTTGTGGGGGTAATAGTACTAAAGTAAAGAGAGAAATGTCATCATTAAAATATATAATTACACTAAACAGCAGGCAATTTGATAAACTCCGAAATGAAGATTTGTAAGTCATTGATGATAATCTGATTAAGTTTAATGGCGTTAATTAGAAGCTTAGAATGTAAATACGGGCCGCGAGACAAACTTTTACGGAGCCTTTCCGAAGTTTCAGGTATTAACTTGAAATTACATTTACCTTTATCATTTTAATATCAGTAATTGCAATTTTGATTAACTAGCGTTAGCCCGCGGGTTGGCTTGAGTTCGATATACGGTATTCTTATTGACTATGTTCTATTGTAAAACATGTTTTGTTCTGTAGTTTTATTTTTAGTTCGGTATTCTGTATTAAGTATACAAACATCCTTACAAACATTTCATCATCATTTAATGATGTAGTAGTGGACTTTGAATGAACGCCAAAACGGCCGATCCCGCCACTCCCAACTATAATGTGTCACTTTCATTAAAATCCCCTAATGGATGATTTTGCAAGATTTCTGGAATCCGCAATTTCTATTTCAACTTAAAAATGAATTTATCTAACCCCAAACTAGGGCGGCCGAATTAATTAGACCCATAATCTAGGTACTGTTTACCAACGAGATCCTTTGCGATCTACCAATTCTCATACTTCTTAAATGAAATAGTTAAGTAACAATTATTCAGTAGTTATGTTTTCTGAATATAAACATTGAACGTAGAGAAAATTAGAGTAACTCTTTAATATAAGTATAAGGATTGCTTCTAAACATCCTTTTTTTTTCTTTAACGCCGGGAAATGCTCTGAGGCATCCCGCGGGGGAGTGGGTCTCACCCGGTGGCTATGTGGGAGGTGCCCCGGATCTAATAAGCAAACAGGGCACCTCGACGGCTAGTCAGTCCCTCAGGGGACCGACGCCACCTCCGCGCCTAAACGTCCTCTTTTTGTTCTATTTAATCCGGTGGGAGGGAAGCGCTGTGCCGCGCTTTCGGCTGCATAGGTACCACCATCTTGCTTGTTTCTCCCGTGAAACAGCTTTGCTGTGTTTCGGAGAGAAGGGCAAGACGGCAGTATAATTACTGGCACCGAGAATGAACATCTCATGTCTCAGGATAGGCAACACATAAATGGGTTGCCTGAGCTCGTTCCAGGTAAACTAGTTTATGTTCATGGGCGACGTCCACCACTTACCATCAGGTGGTACGTTTGCCAGTTTGCCTATCCAACTAACATAAAAAAAAATTAGGACCATCAGCAAAAGATACCCCTTGCCAAATGTTGTCGAAACAGATGTTCGGCGTGTAAGGGAAACAGTAACATTCATAATATTGTCTCTCGACCTCTACTGTACAGCAATTGACTGTCGTATTGTTGCTCGTTACATCTTATTCAAACAAGCGAGCTTAGAACTACAAGCAAGATTAGTATAGTAGTCAAAATGTTGAGTATTTCTTTTATAGCGTAGGAGGAAAACGAGCGCTCGAAGCCTTTTGGTGACTATCGACGCCCATACACATCCGCACAACCAGAGATTATGCCGATGCGTTGCCTTCCTTTTTCCCTATCCCCCCCAATGGGCCACCAGACACTCGCAAACCGCACGAAACGCGACAGCATAGCTGTGACTGTGCTACGTTGTGTTGTGTTGTGTACTGTTGTTGTGCGGGTGTTATGTGAGCGAGAGGTACCACTACAGTCGTGCCGGCCCAATTCGGCTGCAAAGCAGCATTGCACTACCTCTTACAACATTTTTGTCTACTGCAAATTTGCACAAAAATATTAATATTTTTAATCACATTAACTTATAGTTACTCAATTTTTGCTGTGTGATGTGGGAATGGGTTTTTTTAATGTCCCAAAAACCTTCCAAACGAAAAATGAAATGTAACGAGACAGAAGGCTTCGTCAATTTTTTACACAAACAGTATCGTGCGATGAACTATGATGATTGTAGTGTTTTTTTACGACCACCGTTTATTAAAGTGGTAGTGAAACATTGTCTACACGCCGTACAACTTTACCAGCATTTATTTTATTAGTCTTAAAAAGTATATGGACACTTTGATTGTTAATAAAATTGAATTATATTTACTATTTGATTTGAGGAAACATTTGTGACGCGACAATGGCATATGGGCGCGGCCTCTTCAGATCCGGGTTCGATCCTGACCCCTCTGTAATGCCTAGAAATGGTTTTTTTCTAAATTTCTATGTGCGCCTGAACATGGGACCATTGTCTGGTCACCGGTGAAGGAAACATCGTGAGGAAATCTGCATGCCTGATGAGATTAAAAGTCTCACCAATCCGCATCGGGCCATCGCATCGGTGAACTATGGCTCAACACTCTCCTCGCCTGATTTCGAGGAGGATACCCGTGCCCGGTAGTGGGACACATAAGGGTTGATATTATATTATTATATATATTGAGGAAACAGATTAGAAAAACATCCAGGGATAAATTCAATGAATCAGCTTTGTAGTATTCTAGAATATCAGAATAGTAAAAGCTGGCCCAGACTCACCATCTGGTATCTCAGGATCCTGACTTACCACCTAGTCTTGACGTATAACACATGTCAGAGACATCGCGTAAAGAGCCACATGGGTCTGACACATTAAAGGCTAGGAACTTCAGAGATAGTCAGGTCAGGTCAATATAATAACTAAAATAATGTAAACCTGTGGTAAAACTTAACGCAAGAACGAAAGATCTGATGACCTTGTGACCTGAACCAATTTCAATAAAACATCTCTAAGAACCGCCGCTAAAAAAACCTGCTTTAAAATAAAAAATCGGGTGTTAAAAATTATATTATTTACCCACTACGAGATACGCATCGGGAGACGTCGGCGGATGCATCTGCCGACGTCAATACAATACAAATCGACATGCTCCAGACTTACTGAAGTAGGTTGATTCTGTGTTATTAATATTAGTAATTTATTATAAGCTGCGTTAATATTCCAAATGTATTGCACAAATCCAATCGTTGTTAAACCCATAACTTCGTAATCTTGTTCCAAAATTCGATTTGCTAGAGGGATGTTTGATTATATTAATAATAGTAGCAATTGTAGTATAAACATGATTGGTGTATCGTTACGCGTAGTATTTGCATATTTATTACAAGGGAGCGTCGTTCCTGACATAATGGCCTGTACAAGAAACTTGCCCTATCGTTATTTCTAATTTCTATGTTTTGTGTTTTATGTATGGATTATATGTTTTTGTTTTCTGTATATAAATGTTATGAGATCGATA
Source organism: Helleia helle (assembly GCA_963853865.1). Lineage (NCBI taxonomy): Eukaryota > Metazoa > Arthropoda > Insecta > Lepidoptera > Lycaenidae > Helleia > Helleia helle. Next base: position 7,781,538 of record OY971433.1, on the reverse strand, counting down.
AAATGGGATAGCATTCAATGAATTCATGATAGATTCTGCTGTCGCAGTTTCAGTTTCAATTAGTCAAGATATTAATTAATGGAATTTTTTTATTTTATTTATTTATTTCGGCACATCAACAATATAAACACAATACATTGGTTATTTTAATTCCTCGAACTACAGATGGTGCTTACATTTATTAAAGACATGCACAACATTATCTTTAGTTTCCCCACCATTGTTCAGCCCTTGGCGTGGCGGTGGGGCTCAGTAGCCTAAGGTGTGAGCCGAGGGGGCTCTTTGTACCCCTCTTATAAAAACAGGGGACAAAAGAGGGTTGAGAATGGGAACCTCACCCCATTGTACTGTCCCGACGTTGGCAGGGGTTGTTCTGTGGTGCGGGACAACCCCTCTGTGGAGGTGGCGTCGGTCCCCTGAGGGACTGACTGGCTGTCGAGGTGCCCTGTTAGCTCAACAGATCCAGGGCACCTCACCAAAGGCGGCATTGGTGGCATTCGATTTGATTGATTACATAGAGATAATACATAGACATAGAGATTGGTGACATAGAACAAATTTTATGTATAAAGTGGTTACATTACAATTTGCTTACTTTAGTATAATGATGTAAGCATAATAATATAATAAATATGATGGATAAAAATTTATTTTCCGCATCCTAATCATAGTAATTACACTTTCTTATACAAATATTTTAAGTATTACCAAACCAAAAAGGTTACTTAAAACTTCGCACTTTATTAAAAATCTCCACTGCACTTAGCTGTGGTCGGTTTATGTTGTGTTTATTCAAATTTGCGACTTCACATCTCACTAGACTCTCTACACATGGTAAAACGTGTCTTGAGCTAGAAAAATATAAATATGGTTAGTTTTGATTTAAAGGATTTTTAAATTTGATTTTGAAAACGTTTCTAAGGGCTGAGACAGTCGGAGACATGGCACAGACTTAGTAGCCCTATAATGATACACTCCCATCAGCCCTTGCCAGGTATTGATCCCGCGAATCGCCTATAAAGTAGCTTTCTTAGCTTGTAGTTAGCTATCATTTATCAGTAACAATAAGCTATCTAGTACAATTCGTTGTTACATCTGTTTCTACTGTGTAAATAACGAGCATCTATTATATTCTAAAGATAAGCTATTTGTGTTTCTTTTTAAAATATATTCTTATGATATAGAATGAAACTTCACTTTACCGATAAAATTCATAGCGAGATATTACTGAAATATATCGTTTTAAAATATGTGCATATAAAAATACAGTGAGTAAAACATTCTTGTTAATGATTTTCATTTTTCATATGGCATTTTAATATTTGTGAAGAACATATTTTACTTTTCATTTTTACTCTGAAACAAATGTTAAATTTGTATATTATTTTTCAAAAGAGATCTAATCATCTTCACTTTAATAATAATCTGGAAAAAACGTGGATAAAAATACACTAGATGAGATTACAGACCGTATCAATATGGATTTGTTCGGCTCGGCTCAATTACCTTCGCCCAAGGTGCTGGGCTCACCCTAGGCTACTGAGCCCCACCGCCACGACAAGGCCTGAACCATGGTGGGGGTATAGGAAAACCCTATCCCCACCAATGGGCCACCGGAAACTCACAAACCGCACGAAACGCGACAGCATAGCTGTCATTTGACGGCGGTGTTATGTGAGCGAGAGGTACCACCCCGGTCGTGCCGGCTCAATTCGGCTGCAAAGCAGCATGGCACTACCTCTTACAGTCTATTTGGAAACATTGTTAGATAAATATTTGGTAGCATTCTGTATGCGAACTAAAATAACATGCTTATTATATGTTTAAATATGTGTTCATGGGAAAGCATTACCATTGATTTATAGATAACGATGAGTACAAATTGTAGTGAAACGAATTCTTTAATCCGAGCACGAAGGGTGTGTAAACATTTATATTATAAATTATTTTCCATAGACCGGGGGATGACTTGCATAACACACTCGAGGGGTGAAATTAGGGTATCGTTTATAGTAACTTACAAATTTACAATATTTCCTGCAGCTTAGCGTAGTTTCAGATAATATGTGAAACAGTGTGTTACAACTAAAAAATGTTAAAGATAATTAGACTAAAACAAGGGATAAAAAAAATATCTATCTAAGTAGGTACATGATCACACCCTTTTTTTCTTTTGCTTCGTGAAATGCTCTTTGGCATCCCGCGGCGGGGGGACGAGACTACCCAGGGACTCGCTGCGCGAAGGTGGTTGCAGCTCTACCCTCTAAAACCCGGCGAGTGCCACTAATGCCGCTTTTGGTGAGGTGCCCCGGATGTGTTGAGCAACAAACAGGGCACTGCATAATCACACCCGAATCACAATCGAATAACAAAATAGCTTACAAACATCGATCATAGAACCGGAATAGAGCACTAATGTTATGTGTTTCGTATGAAAACAAATTCCGCCAAATCTGTGCTGCGACGCTGCGCCGGTTCTGTGCTCTGATTGGCCGACTGGTGGCCATTGATGGATGATTGGCCGATGGTACGTACTGTATGTACGTATCATCCCTCTCACTTATTGCTATTTCGTCAGTGACAAATCACTGACCAGTTTCAGTATTTTATGGCTCACATACTACTCTATCCGGTTAAATGCTAGATTCCTACAAAGCAGTTAAGTTAAGAGGTAGTGCCATGCTGCTTAGCAGCCGAATTGGGCCGGCATGACCGGGGTGGTACCTCTCGCTCACATAACACCGGCTTCAAGTGACAGCTATGCTGTCGCGTTTCGTGCGGTTTGTGAGTTTCCGGTGGCCCATTGGGGGGGTTAGGGAAATGGACGGCAACGCATCTGCATAATCTTTGGTTGTGCGGATGTGTTTGGGCGTCGGTAGTCGCCAAACGCGGCTTCGACTGCACATTGCCCTACTATGCCATAAAAAAAAGTTAAAAAGAAAAAAAGTGTTACACTATGTTATAGTGAAATGTATGACGATGTTTCTAATACGTAAAAAAAAAACAGAAATTTGGGCCTTTTGAAAAGGATTGAAAGAGAATCTATACATATACTAATATTATAAAGCTGCAGTTTTTTTAAACGCGCTAATCTCAGGAACTACTGGTCCGATTTGAAAAATTCTTTCAGTGTCAGATAGCTCATTTACCGAGGAAGACTATAGGCTGTATAACATCACGCTGTGACTAACAGTAATTAAGTTGAGTAAGTTAACGCGAGCGAAGCTGCGGGCAAAAGCTAGTCTAATATATTTGTTGTGGTACCGATTTCGTTACAATGCAAACATTATGTATGTTTGAATTAAGTTAATATGCTGCTAGTCGAGTCCAGTACCACTTACGTACCTGCTGAGTACCAGCAATGGTATTAAATAGATCAGTAACATTCCGTGTGAGGACGGGCGCCCTACGTATAAGGCTCTATAGTCCTGTGACACATCCATAAGCTTTAACTCATCGTGTCAGAACGTAAAACTAAAATTCCTACTGGTTATTCCATTACTCCGAGCAAACAGCTGTGACTGACGGACATAACGAATTTATAAGGCATCCATTTTGTCACTTCAGCTGTAAAAGCTGGCTTGGACATATTCACTGGAAAGTTGGGCCATTAATAGACTGAATATAGTCAAAGTCGTAGTCAAGTGAAACTGGATCATCATCAACATCATCATTACTATCCCGTAATTTTTTTATGCCATCTGGCAGGAAATTAACGTAGCCGACATATAGGAGGATAAGCAGGTTGTCGTGGTTGATGGCCAATAAAGAACTGTGAACGATGGGCTAATAAAAGAATTGCGCACCCTCTAGTTAGTTGGCATCAAGATCTTCAGTAGCTAGTCCAAGTTTTAGGACGCGGCTCCTTAACAAACGTGTTTAGCCTCTATGTGCGTAGCGGTGGAGGCGCACCCTTAATGCGAAGGAAGTGAAAGGAAAAAGACGGAAGGGTCGACCATCTTGTTTTTCATAAAAGGCCTATGTCAAAAGTTGCATACACTATCAACGGATTGCGTTTTGTTTGTTTCCGCGTGTGATGACTGTAATGTAGGTACACACGCACACACACACCCAAACACTCTCACACACATCCACAAAGTGTGACTAAGCCAAAAAAGTTTTCTGATATGTTAATAGTGCCGAATTTGCTGCTCATCAGAATTCCTATATTTCTGTGTATGTATTATGTACCTGTGTGTGTATGTTCACATGAAAATCACATAATTAGTGGCTCTCGTGACCCGCATCCGGATTTCATCGTCAAGTAAAATACGAGTGCCCCAATTTTGGCAACCGATTCGAATTGTAGCGATGAAATCGTTTGTTACTGCCATAAGTTTTGGGACTAGTGTGGTCAGGAATTGGTTACAAGCGGTCTCAGGTCCAACCTAACTTACCTATTAATTGAATATATATTTAATAATCTTCCTACCTTTTTTGTTGGCGGGGTAAATGTGTTTACCCACCACCAGCTCCGGGTGGAATCTGACAGCTATCGGTATAAGCCCCTTCCCACTAATCCTTCAGCCACCTGGAATGAGGTGCCCGTATCTGTCAGCAGGGATCCTCGGTGACTGGCCGGTCTCCCAATAAGCAGCGGATTTCCACACTCACGGAGTCACAAGGCAACTTATAGTAACATCAAACCATAACGTACTTTACCTAATATCTACCTATTATACTACTATACCTACTTAACATACCTACTATAACATATAACCTGCTAAAAACTGGTTTTATTCTCATTTTATTTTACAAATTTTTAACAATCTTAGCAGAGAGAAACATAAATCAAAGACTCACTCTGATATTGGCAAATCCTCGCGGGAGCCATTATACAAGAAGTAGAAGAAGAACTACTAAGAGAAAGCAATTTATAATATCTATGTAGTCCTGGATAATTCAAGTTCGCAGCCTTCACCGAGGAAGTTAATTATGTGAACACTGTATGAAATACTGCTCTAAATTATTGCTCTAAGTACGGGAATAAGCTTACAATATTTTAATTTCAATTCAAAAAGGATGATCCTTAAGTGTATAAAAACATAAAAGTTTAAGATTCAAAATTAACATGGTTTTATTTTTATTGTTAAAACTGTTTAAAACAGATATTTACGTTTTTTTCATCCTTTTCTTCGCGGAGCTTAATATTTTAGCATTGTCAAGGTCGCGTTCACGTGTCTCGTGGTAATTAAACATTATGTTTTAAATATTAAAAAAAAGGTTAGTAAATTTGTACGTCGCCCAGAGGATGAAATTAAAAATTAGTTAACATAAAAAATCTTATACTTATCGAAAACGAATCGAACAAAAAAATCTCTTAAATAATATCAATATCAAGCTTAGTTGTGTTTACCGTTTGTACGGTTCTTATCAGAATGTCGATTAGACCACTGATACAATGCTTGATGTTCAATAAGTTTTGTTAGTATAATATTAAGTTTCATTAATTTATATACATCGATAAGCACCTATAAACACGGAGAAATGAGAACTAAAAAAAACTGTATTTTATATGTATTTAAATTTAAGAAAAGACCTCCTTTCAAAGTTAATTAAAATACCTCGATAGCCCCAAAACACCGATATAGCCAATTTTTTACCCTTAATTAGGCAAAGTAAGGCTTCTGTAACTCAAGGCGATATCGCGGGGCTCTTAGCGCAGCCAAATTAACGACATCCCCCTTACTAACCCCTTCGGCTTATACTATTTTGGGAGCTCCGTGTAACTACATTATAGTCTGCCGTTTTATAGTTTAATCTCTAAAGAATGTGTGCATTTACATGAACATTTTGTGGTTTTGCTAATGTTTTACATTGTAGAGACTGATAATTGTTTTTTAACCTAAGTAAGTCGTTGATAAAAAAAAAATGTTATCGTTAGAGACAAAAGAAAAGAGTATCTTTGTTTTTTGCATTTCGCGTATATAATATTTGTATGAAAGTTTTTATGATAGTAATGAACAATAGAAACTACAAGGATTTTTTTATTTATAAAGGTTTTTCCATTTCCGACGTTTGAGATAGTGCTCACAGTATCTTGATTCTTGCGTGAAGTGTTATTCCTGAAAATAAATTAAAGATTAAAGCTGTTTAACTAAGTGTAAAATTAAGCTGAAAATTGTACACTTAGTTAAAAAGCTTTCATATCAAAAGCTCATGATATTGTTTTCAATTTTTTTTTATGTCTAACGACCTATCACAAAAAAAACAAGACTCGTAGAATTTGTTGACAATCATGAGTATCGAGTACCCGTCATCGAGCATATATATATACATACATAGATACAGTAGTAATGTGAGCCATAACATTAAGAATTGGTAAGTGATTTGTCACTGAAGGAATAGCAATTCAACCAACCAGTTATCTGTGTTCGTCCCTTCGGCCAATTATCAATCTATGGCCATCAGTCGGCCAATCAGAGCGCACAACCGGCGCAGCGTGGCAGCACAAATTTGGCGGAATTTGTTTTCATACAAAACAGTATTACCGCTCTATTCCGATTATACACTCGATGGTACCCGGTGACTATTTACTCGTCGTTTAGCTTTCCCTACACTTAAAAAAGCTTGTTAAGTTAATGATCATTAAATATTCCGTAGTACCTAATTGGAACGCTGGTCTTATATATTTTATGGAGCTAATGAAAAATGAAATTTCCTAAAGACCATCTTGAAAAAATATGCTAAATTTAATTAACAAAGTTACCTGGAAGCTAAAACGCAAGTTTCGTAAGAAAAACGACCCAACTGACACGGTAATTTGATTTCCTCGAATTACAACTGTTCGAGGAAGTGTGAAGGAGATCGTGGTTTGAATGGAATATCCTTAACCTTGGTTATACGTAAATTGCTCCAGTATTTATATTGATCAATGATGCCTTGACCGATGCTAAATAAAGACAAAAGAAATTGTGGGAGGGATGCGCTGTGCCTTCTTGCTTGTTTCTCCCGTGGAACAGCTTCGCTGTGTTTCGGAGAGAAGGGCAAGACAGGCAGTGTAATTACTGGCACCGAGACTTAACATCTTATGTCTCAGGATAGGCAACACATAAATGAGTTGCCTGGGCTCGTTCCACATATACTAGTTCATGTTCATGGGCGACGTCGACCACTTACCATCAGGTGGCACGTTAGCCAGTTTGTCTATCCAACTAACATAAATAAAGACGACAGAATTATACTTTTAAACAGATTTTTCATACGTGATACACATATTTAACACACGGCCTCCTGGCGTCGGTTGTGTCTTTTGTCTGTGTAAGCGTATCTATGGTTGAAGTAACTCTGTAGTCTGTAACGTCTCTAACTAATGTGCTTTGTAATGTGTGGTTGGTCTGAATAAAACGGCATTTATTCTAGAATACAGTTTCTTATTTAATAACTATAAACCCGCTACCTCCATCTTGAGTGCCAACGCGCGAACCATTGAGCCACAGAGGTCGTCTATATTAATATAACTAGTATGTAAACGTAACGATACGCTTTTAATATCTTTCTATCTGCTTGGATAGTAAGAAAACTCGCGCCGTTAACTTAAAAACAACTCCAAGTTTCTCATATTGTGTTAATTCATTGATAATACTGTTACATTAAGACACAATGTGAAATATTTTCTATACTCGTCGAAATCGTTCCAAATAAAACTATGCTAGTACAAACATAAAAGCTATTGTATTACGGAAACTTATTGGGACTAAATAATAGATGGCGTTGGCACATGGCAACTATATAAATTTGTTTTTGCTAATACCGCGTCCAAAAGTTACTTATAGCTGTAGTGCTCTTTCGGCTGACCTACATTCAGCTTGTTATGTTGACTGTTTATGTTTTAAGTTCGTATGAAGGACGGGTGTTTGAAAATGTATTTTTTATTTGCGGCCAGCATTGTTCCGAAATAAATTATTTAAAGTTGGCCACTTAAAATTTTAATTGGATATACATTTTTATCTGTTAAGTGATATAAATAAGATTCAATATTGTTTAATAATGTTGAGTTACTTATAAAATTTTTGGACATTTGGACAGTTAGTGGAATAGGCAAACTAGCAGACGTTCCACCTAAGGTCTTTTTTTAACGCAGGGAAGTGCTTTATGGATGTAGCCTGGACCAGGTTAGGTTCCTGACCCTATGTGGGACTCACACTAGGGCTGTGTATACCCAAACTAAAACCACTGCGAGCGCCTTCAGTCGCTTTTTGAGGGTCCCGGATCTGCAGGCAACAAGAGCATCTTAGCGACAGGCTGACCCCGGTGAAAGGCCAGACTGCTCCTCGTAAGGGGGGACTGATGAGCATATCGAGTTCCCCTGGAACTAGCCTAATCAACTCATCACACACTCATCGTTAATCGTCATCGTTGATACATATAAGTTCACATGCAAACGCGAGTGCGGCACAGCGCCTCTAAAAGTCAAAGCATACGACGATTTTGAATGGAAGGACGAACGCCATACAAATCAGTTTTTACATAATAATGGGTATTAAGATAATAAATTTATTTAATCAATGGAATATCATGTTCCCAAACCCAAGGCTTTATCCAATGACTCTATCAAAGATTAGGCTCTAATTAGAACTATGAGCTCGTTGGCCATATAACAGACTTGAATCAAAGATTAAAATAAAAAAATCACATCTCCATTAAAATCCTATTTCAGAAGCAATGTGAAATTTAAAATTCTCGTGTATTTTACTATGATACTCTCTGGAGGAATTCTTTTTCCAACACGATTTTAAGTCAAACACTATACTTTCAAAGTGCAATCCTGGTATATTCAGGATAGTCTCATAATCAGACATAGCAGTGATAATTTGACGGAGCCGGTATGCTAGTATCAATTCAATTTCATAACTCGAATCGGCTACCTTTTGGAATAACTTCACGCCGCAACGACAGCGTTACAGAATACTTGGAATTCTTTAAACGTTTCCTTGAGCTTAAGAACTTCAGCCTAAAGTTTGTGTAATGAATTTGTTAGGATACTCCGTGGTTTTATTGTAAAAACTGATGTAATAGTAATAAAAATAAGCTTTGGTGATTTGTTGTAGTTTTTTCTTACATAGACAGCCAGATTTAGATATTTTTATTGGGTAAATTATTGAGTAAAGATTGGGTAATAATATTGAGTAAAGTATAGTATCATCATCACTTTATCCGTCCACTGCTGAACACAAGCCTCCTTCAATGAACGCCAAGACGGCCGACGGCCCTCGTCACTAGCATCCAACACGTACCAGCCACTGCACGGAGATCGTCTTCAACCTGGTTATGGCCGGTCTGGTTCGTCTTCCTAAAGTACAGACTACGGTATAATAACAGTAAAATCGACACGCGCTAATCATATTGATACAGTTTGGGAATTAGTAAAAGTAAACTATAGTTATATTGTTCCCAGTGATGAGGAATTGTATTTAAAGAGGAAGCAAGGAGCCATGGGACCACCGATCAGATGTAGTTTCTGGTCTGTGATTCATTTCTAAGTTAGTAGAGTTTCCAGTTTGATCTATGGCTTTGCAGTTGCTTATTGCTAAGGCTTATTTTAAGAAAATTCTCGTAAATAAATTCACTAATTCATTATCATCATCACTAACAATTTCCGTCCACACACGTGCACATATATGTTTAAGACTTTATTTTACATATATATATGATTATACGGTACGTATAATCATATACAAAAATAAAATAAAATACATTCCCGGTAGAGGAACTTTAATAAAAAATGTAAGAGGTTAGTGCCAAGCTGCTCTGCAACCGAATTGGGCCGGCACGACCGGGGTGGTACCTCTCGCTAACATAACACTGGCGTAAAGTGACAGTTACGCTGTTGCATTTCGTGCGGTTTATAAATTTCCGGTGGCCCATTGGGGGATAGGGAAAAGGAGAGCAACGCAACGTTAAACAAACGTTCAACGGCGTCGCTAGTCACCATAAGGCTGCAACTGCTCGTTTGCTATGCTATAAAAAAAGAAAGTTCGTCTTTAGCAGGATTTGAATCCACGACTTTTGAGTAGTTCACAACTATACCCGGTTGACAAGTGATGATAATAATGACTGAATGAAGTCACAGTTCTTCAGCTGTACGACCACAAGCCAGGCGAAGTGTTCCCAAACTATTCCTCGATGGATCTGCACTGCGATAAAATAGTTTCGATGTTGCATTCCCGACGTAAATGGATTTGTTTCAATTCGTACATCGTTTTGGATTTATGCCAAATTAACATGTAATATTTTGCGTTTTTGCCAAAACGTATGATTGTATTTTTTATGATGGTAACATCGTCCCTTCAATTCCAATCTTCTTCGTATTTACGCTTGTGCTTCTATGTATCTAAATTATGGTTAAGGACGAATTTCATATTCTTGAACTGATTCTCAAATAAGCAATGCATAAATTATCCCATTCATTTGCAGCAGGTCTATAAACATAGAATATAATATTGTCTATATTATGTTCTTGCTAGTTCCCGAATATAATTTGAAATAGCTAAAGTTATTTCTTTCTTTCCAATATAGAACCGAACCGATATAAGGACCTTCCAGAAAAATAATATTATAGTAATATAAACCCTTATATTATGTCCCATTGCTGGGCCCGTGCCCAGAAATCAGGCGAGGAGGGTGTTGGGCCATAGTTCACCTATGCGCTGGCCCAATGCGGGTCTTCACACTTCACACTTCGGGGAACTTCACACACCTTCAAAGACTTTGAATCTCATCAGGCATGCAGGTTTCCTCACGATGTTTCCTTTACCGGCGAGCAAGCGTGTTCTCATGTTCAGGTGCACATAGAAATGAAGACAACCCCTTTTCAAGGCATCACAGGGGTCAGGATCAAACCCGGACCTCTCACTCAAGATACCGAGCCCATACCCACTAGTCCACCATCGCTCACAAGAAAAGAGCACAATAATCCAAACGAAAAACGAGCAAACATATCTCAAAAACTGGCAACGCCCCTGCAAGCTTCCGATATCTCTCGATAGCAGGGGTCTATGGGTGCCGATGATGACTTACCACCAAGTTGAACTGACTGTCCGTCTGCCCCCCTAACTCCATAAAAAATCATGTTATCATGATTGTAGTAGTTGTACTATTTGTATAGATGCGCTTATTTGGCTCGCCAACACACGACCACGTCCACTCGGGCCGACGGTCTGACATTGACTACCCCATGCCCACTCTGCCCGCCTCGTGACGTATGCGCTCGAGAAAAATGTCATAACATAATGTATGTATGTATAACTACATAGATTAAAATGATCATCATGCTGATAATTATAATCTAATATAGAGCTTTTTTTTCAAGAGTGGAGGCGCGTTTAGGTAGACGAAGTTTGGTCGACCATTAACCAGGTGGGAAGACGATCTCCGTGTAGTAACTGGCCCGTGTTGGATACGAGTGGCAAGGGATCGCTCGTCTTGTTGTTCATTTAAGGAGGCCTATGAAGCAGTGGACGGATAAAAGCTGATGATGTTGATGATAGAGCCTTTATAATATGTTCTAAATGGATCATAAGCCTTTTCATTTATTCCCGATTTGATATAGATACGATAGATCTACCGATAATACATTCACTTGATTACTATCTAGTATCTTGAGCAGAAGTTAGTTATAAAAGAAAAACTTTTGATAAAACTGTAGAAGTTAAACCGCCCGTTATTTGCATAGTAAATACCGCGAGCACCGCTTACAGAGGTTTAAAACTAATAGACAGAGATAAGTACCTACAGTGATAACTTACACTGGTGATATGGTTAAAAATAGACATTTTAAACTTTATTGGAGAGCTATCGGGTACATTCTATTGTAAAAAATGTAATCTTTTAAGCAATTTTAAGAATCTAATTTTTTTTACATTTAAATTTACATTTAACGGTTTCGCACAATGACGTCATTAAATGTAGAAGTGATGATTATTCGAGAAGTATCTCCGGTTTTTAAATGTGTCAAGCGTCCGCATTGTCGGAAACATCCAGACATTTTGCCACAAATCAAGAAAAACGACACTAGATAGCGTAACGCGAGCTCCCACACGCTCGTGTAGTTCAAGTATATTTATGTTTAAATGTGAAACACATTAATGATTTTTACTTTTTCTTTTGAAATTATTTGAAAAATTACAGAAAATAAAAAAATATACTCAGTAGTCAAAACATCTTAATTTAATATAACACGATTATTTTCTCGGTTAAAACTCGAGCTTCGAGAAAAACATTCGGAGACAAGGCCGACAGCCATAGTAAATCTCCGGTTTTAATAAGTGAATAATAATGACATCTATACTAATATTATAAAGCTGAAGAGTTTGTTTGGTTGTTTGAACGCGCTAATCTCAGGAACTACTGGTCCGATTTGAAAAATTCTTTCAGTGTTAGATAGCACATTTATCGAGGAAGGCTATAGGCTATAAAACATCACGATGTAATTATCAGGAGTGAAGTTAAGCAGTAAACGCGGGCGAAGCTGCGGGCAACAGCTAGTAATAAATATATATAATGTCACACAGTAATACTTCATCAAATCTAATTAGGCGCATGACAGTGACCGCCCGAAGCCAGCCTTCGCCCCGGGAATCCCCGTACGTGGTTCGGGCGGTCGCTGCCATGCGCCTGATTGTTTTGGTGGGTTATATGTTATATGTTATATGTGTAGGTAATGGATGTTCATAAACTTCATAACTGTAATTTTTTCTAATGCTCGTAAAACATATAAGATTTTTTTAACTTTGTCCCGATTATGAAAAGAAAACTTTTGTTCTGTTGCCACGACTTTTTTTCCTTTTTTTGAATTCGGTAAAAAAAACAAGTCTACTGTCTATGTCATCTGAATATTACACTTCATTCATATATCGTATGTATATCAAAACCTTAGTAGTTAATTATGTAGTTAAAAAGTTACGCGCTACGTTACTGCATTTGTATATAAGTACAAACATACATAATATTATAAGTCTGTAAAAACCATCAATCTCTTTTGAAATTCAGTCAAGTGAAAAGATTATGACGGTATCTGTGTCATATCTTAGACATTAGGTAGCATTTAACGTACTATATAGAGTCTAGACTCTAAAGCATTAAATATTAAAATATTTCAAATTATATTGAGCACGGATTTTCATTCTGTAAATTCGTTTTTTATCTTTGTCTTATGTCGCCTGTATAAAGTTTTCAGTCGTCTATTTCATAACGTTTTTTTATTTAATATCATCATCATCATGAGCCTCTATCCGTCTACTGCTGAACATAGGCCTCCCTCTATCAACGCCAAGATGGCGGATCTCTTGCCAGTCGCTTCCAACACGGACCGGCCACCGCATGGAGATCGCCTTCCCACTTGGTTAATGGTGGACTCCTACCTATCTAAGCACGGCCTCCACTCTTGGCCTAATCTGCATCGGCCATCTGTTCTCCTGATTAGTGAATGTGTGACTAGCCCACTGACAATTCAACGAGCTTATCCTTTTCCCTAGTAGCATTATAAACGTGAAAGTTTGTAAGAATGTATATAATTTGTAAGAATGTATATGATGTATATAATATGTTTGTCGTTGTTCACGTCGTTGTGATGAAACTTTACAATTACATTTAAGCTATAATTTATCCCTGTACTCCCACGGAAATGGAAAGTGCGCGGGTGAAACCGCGGGACTGTCGGAAAAAATTAGCGGCCTGGGAGTTCTCAACGAAAATGCTGCCTAAACGTTTTGAGTTATAACAAAATAATGTAAGGTGTCATTATCATTTTAAATAGTTGGCTTGAGCATTTCATGAAGTTGACGATCGACTAAACAAGTCTAACTCCTTAGAGTTAGAGTTGTTTAGTCGATATTGGCCTGTCGATATTATCTTTTATGATTTATCTATCAACACATCTTGAGCATCCGCGCGAAACTCGCGAAACAAGTGTACTTCATGAAATAATTATATGTGGCCAATAAGAATAATCAGTACTTGAAGAATTTGATGTACTATCGTCACTCTCCTCACGGACTTCAATAATAAATAGTTGACAACATTCTTCATTAAGCCATCCTTTTCCCAGTAATGTTTATCATAATATCCACACCAATCTTCTTTTATGACTTCCGTGGTAGCTCTTTCTTGATTTTACTTAACACACTTTTAGACAAACCTGTAATAAGCAGCTCGATCAAGTGCCTGGTGTCATTGCTTGACATTCCTTTTCCGTCCAAATTAAATAGAGCTATTGGCCCACACAAAACAATTATTAAAATGTAATACTGTTTATAGTAGAAAATAACACTGATATCGTAAAATTAAAAATTACGACTGTATTCTCGTGTTATGGTCGACATTCGACACTAGTACATGAGAGTGCGGGTATCCCCACCATGGTTCAAGCCTTGATGTGGCGGTGGGGCTCAGTAGCCTAAGGTGTGCCCAGCACCTTGGGCGAAGCTTATTGAGCCGAGGGGGCTCTTTGTACCTTTTGTCTCTTATAAGAAGAGACAAAAGAGCCAGGGGCAAGGGGTGAGAACGGGAACCTCACCCCATTGTACTGTCCCGACGTTGGCAGGGGTTGTTCTGTGGTGCGGGACAACCCTTCGGTGGAGGTAGCGTCGGCCCCTTGGGGGACTGACTAGCCATCGAGGTGCCCTGTTTGTTTATTAGATCCGGGGCAACTCACCAAAGATGGCATTGGTGGCACTCGCCGGGTTTTAGTGGGTACAGCTGCGTCCACTTACTAGCTTTCGGGCGCAGCAAGTACCACATACACGCCTGTCTTAAAGGCCGCCTTTAAGTCTAGTTGTGGAAAGAAATGAAGTGTTACTCTTTTGCGAGTTGTGCGATATTATGGGTAACTGCTGTTGCGTAAAAAGATGTAAGGGGATCCTTATGTGCGTTAAAATATTCCTTGTAAAATATACTTCCAAAAGTCTACGTGTTGAGATATATTTTTATTAATTCAATATCCCAGCAATACGTCCTTCAAGTCAGCAAGGTTCATATTTCAAAAGTCAGTAAGTCTCAAGGGCTGAGAACCTATAAAGTAGACACTGAAATATTTCATAATATCTGTCTTGAGGCAAGGATAAAAATACTTTACTTTTCTTTCAGATATTTCAAGTTTCGTTTGCAAAGGTTGAATAGTTGTCGAAGTATTTCTCTCATGTAAATATTTTGGTGATATATTATGTGATTGATTATAAAAGTTTATGGCGCTTTTTGTATATTCTATATAAAGTATAATAACTTTAGTTTTATGGTTCCGTGCCAGAAAAACCCTACAAGGCTTTAGTATCAAAATCATGAATATTTGAAGTAAAACTTCTTTGGTAGCATGAGGGTAAAATTTTTACGGATGAAACGTCACGAAAATCTGCAACCTTTTTGTCCAAGAAGAGGGAAAGAGTGATTGAGACCGATTGAGAGAGAGAGTGACAAAGGGCAAGCGTAGCATGAAGCACATAGCCATGGAGGGAGAGTAGGGAGCAAGCGAGTGCGAGATCGAGAGAGAGAGAGTGAGATAGAGTGAACGTCGCATCGCAAGTCTCGGAAATTTAAAGCTTAGATTAGTATAAATATAAACGAGATTTAAAAATTATTTTGCTAAATAAGTCTCACTTCTGACGTGTGTGCTTCGTACGCACGTTTTTTACAGCAAAGATAAATTATATTTGATAAAGTAATACAAAAAGTCCCGTCGGCCATCCGTTCTCCTGAGTGTGTAACTAGCAATTTTTTTTTTATGTTACTTGGATAAGCAAACTGGCAAACGTGCCACCTGATGGTAAGTGGTCGACGTCTCCCATGAACATAAACTAGTTTACCTGGAACGAGCCCAGGCAACTCATCTATGTGTTGCCTATCCTGAGACATAAGATGTTAAGACTCGGTGCCAGTAATTACACTGCCTGTCTTGCCCTTCTCTCCGAAACACAGCAAAGCTGTTTCACGGGAGAAACAAGTAAGATGGTGGTACCCATGCCGCCGGGAGCGCGGCACAGCGCCTCCCTCCCATCGGTAATTGCCACTTCAACGAGTTTATTCTTGCGTGATATCGGTAACTTTAGTTCTCTGGCATTCGTCTTTGTTTCGAATCCTATCTGCAAAAGAAACACTCAGCATAGCACGCTCCATAGCACGTTGAGCTACGGCAAACTTCTAGACCAGTCGTGAGGGCACGTTTCAGCCCCGTAGGCTGGATGCGAGTGGCAAGGGATCGGTCGTCAGGGTGTTAATTGACGGAGGCCTATGTTCAGCAGTGGGCGGATAGAAGCTGATGATGATGATGAATACAAAATGATAAGTAAAACAAGTATAGCTCATTAAAATTGATCGTATCATTTTTTAAACATGATGAGAAATATTATTTAGACTTTTTTCTTTTTTTACATTTTCGTGCATTATCCAGTTCTGTTGAAGTCTCTAGCTCATCATATAGATAGTTTATAATATTGAATCAAATAGAGTAAAAACACGGTAAAAAGGAATCGGGAATCGGTCATATTGTAACACGTTTGTTGTATAGTACCAAATATTTTACAAAAATCTCTGTAAAGTGGCATAGAACTTAATATATAAACCTTAGATCCCTAAGTATGTAACCATGTGGATAAAATATGAAGTCTTCTTTTTAAAACCATTTGAAGCTTAAAATTCTAACAAGAACATTCTAGCAGTTCTTCCTAGTACGATACTCCGTCTTAGTTCTGGCACCAGCATACAGTTCTCAAGCGCATGGTTTATTTCCGTGCACTTGTGTTTTTCTGGTGAAGCCACTTAGGACGAGATAGTATGTAGTATAAGGCATTGTCTTTTCTAGTTTAAGCTCGGAACTCTTGTAATGGTTTTGGTAGTGTTTAAAATGGAAAAAAAACCGTATAGTGACGTGTTTTATTCTTTGATTTCTTCTTTCTTTTCTTCCCAAAATAACACAATTTGATCACTTACCTGATTTCTGTCAGAGAGAAGAAAAAGGTACTCAGCTCTTTGCCTAATTATATGAAAAATTATAAATATGAACGATATTTATTATTTAAGACGTGTGCCCTTCCTGGGATTCGAATCCACAACCTCCACAAACTTGTCAAGAACATTTAATAAAAGTATGCGCACGTATTATGAGTAATTTCTCTAAACACCATATAAAACGAGGGGCGCGTAATGGAGGCCAGGGTCGTTATTTATAATTTATTCTCTCAATTAATACTTCCCGATTGTTCTACGTCGCTTTTGTCGTCGGGCTAAGTTGAAAGATCAAGTGCACTTCACGATATTTGTGATCGTTGTAATTGCCCAAATTTTCGCTGTTGTGTATTTATGCGGAATAAGGTCGTGTTTGTTCGTCTGGGTGCATCTTGCTCGTGCATCGTTCTCGTTTGTTCTCGTTTTCGTTCTCGTTCTCGCTCTCGTTCTCGTTCTCGCTCTCGTTCTCGTTCTCGCTCTCGCTCTCGTTCTCGTTCTCGTTCTCATTATCGTTACGTTCCCGTTCCCGTTAACATTCATGCCACCAAGCTTGTCGTGCCAGGTTCAGTTAATTCCTTCATTTGTGCTTGCTTCGCTTTAGCGCAAAATGTATTCTGCTATATTGCTCGGTTATTCTTTTCTGAATAAACTGCCTAGTAGAATAGGCAGTGTGTTCTGAAAAGGAAAAAAAACGAGCAAATATGTAATTGCGTCTATCTATATAACATAATTGGCGATTGCGAGGTTTATTCATTTACTAAAATCTTAGAATTCTAACAAAATTAACAGATTCGATATGATAAATAGTTTACTCGGAAAGTTTGGATATTGCCAAGAGCTGGAACAAGAGCGGCCACAAATTCTAGCTGATAACTTTATAGCGTGGAGGTTCTATCATTTTGAAATTTTTAAATTGTAAAGAACTTTTAATAAAAATCTAGGACAGGCATTTGTTTTAGCGTGATGTAAGTGTCACAGGAATATATTGAAAACGATTGAAAACGATTATTACATTTTCATGAACACCAAGTTTAAAAATATGGAGTAAAAATGAGTTCCATGTTTGAAATTTAAAATTTTACTTTAAAATAATGTTTTTGTTGTTTGGTGCTATAAATAATAGCGTTGATTTTCTTTTTCTTGAGTTTTTGAAGAGAAAACATCTTTTGGCGTATCGCACACATGTAACCTAAGAGGTAGTGCCATGCTGCTTTGCAGCTGAATTGGGTCGGCACGACCGGGGTGGAACCTCTCGCTTACATAACACGTATCGTGCGGTTTGTGCGTTTTCGGGATACGGAAAAGGAGGACAATGCATCTACATCTTTAGTTGTGCGGATGTGTATACGTCGATAGTCATCAAAACCTTCGACTGCTCGTTTGTCCTTCATCTTATAAAAATGTGATGTATTTTTTCAAATTGTTAATTGGAATAAGTCAATGCTATATTGCGATATTCATAAATACTGTAAAGTAATGAAAAAAAGTAAAAAAAAAAATGTGTAAACTAGCCGCTGCCCGCAGCTTCGCCTGCGCAAATTTAGTTTTACAGCCGTATCCTGCCGGATGATGATCGTTATTTTTGTTGTCACTCAGTGATAACGCAGCATTACATGCATCGGTGAAAGGATTTTTAAATCCAATGTGAAGTTTTAAAGATTGCCTGTTACATCCAAACTTACAAACATTTCCTCCCTTCCTCTTTTCCACGCGTCTCTATCGGCGGTGTGCACCTAACACTTCATAGAGGTCGTCTCGCCATCTCCGTCGGGGTCTGCCGGGTCATATATTTAATGGGACCGAGTATGTAGTTTATTATACGTATGTATTAGTAAGGATTAAAACTTCTAGGAAAGCATTAATGAATTTATATTCAAATTAAACGTACCAAAAAAACCAACTTACCTTAAAGCTACCATAATCCTTTTATCACGGGATTTGTAGAGTTCATTTAAGAATAAATAAATATCTTGATGGAATATATGGTTGGCGATATTGGTGTTTGTCGTTAACATATAAATAAATGAACGCATTCTGATGTTTCTAGTGATTTCGCGAATTCCACCCATTGTTATAAAATTATTATTTTCTCGGCTTATAACAAATTAGCGGCGGCCTGAGGTTGCAGCCGCGTACCTGCCATTCCCATGGGAGTACGGAGATAAATTATAGCCTATGTAATGTATGCCCTATAAGCTATATTGAAGTTTCATCAAAATCCGTTTAGTAGTTTTTTGTGAAAGAGTAACAACATCCATACATATATACTTTCGCTTTTAAATATTAGTAGGATTTACAGCCTAAGTACATAGATAGTACTTAGGCTGTTACACACCCATATGTAATAGTAATATTTATATGTAAGCCCCAAAATGGAAATCCTAATTTGGTTTTTGTGTGGTTATGGGTACCACGATCAGTTAGTGTGCTGACGTTGATATATCACTACTAGTGGGATTACATCTCACCGACGAAACAATTATCGTTTGGTGCTTTTGGGGTTTAATCTGCATGCAATTCTTGTGAAACATCTATTCGTGGGCCTTGGTAGTCATTTCTCAAATGCCATTCTCAAAATTTCGAAGATTTTTAATAATTATGGATTCTGATATCAACATGATGTTTGAAATCTCAAGGGTATTCTGTGATATTTACGTTACTTTTGTGAAAACGTAAACGGACACAATAATGAATTTGGATATCATTAGAATGATCTATCTCTCATGGTAATAGGTAAAAGTATGAGCATTATAAATTATAATGGCAATGCGTTGAATACTCTTAGAAATAAAGTTCATACTTTGTGATTTTTTTATGTCAGAAGGAGGCAACTGAGCAGTCGGAGCCTTATGGTGACTACCGACGCCCATAGACATTCGTACAACCAAAAGGTATGCATATGCGTTGCCCTTCTTTTCCTATCCCCCAATGGGCCACCGGTATTATGTGAACGAGAGGTAACACCCCGGCCGTGCCGGCTCAATTCGGCTGCAAAGCAGCATGGCACTACCTCTAACATAATAATATAATCATCATCGTCATCATTCCCATGCCACTCGCATCCAATACGGACCGAACACCGCACGGAGATCATCTTCCCACCTGGGTAATAGCCGACCAACACTTCGTCTATCTAAACGTGTCCAATCTTGAACCTTAATGGCCCATCGGCCATCCGTTCTGCTGAGTGTGTGACCAGTCTACTGCCACTTCCAGGAGGGGAAGCATACGGGCAATCGGTGGTCGTAAGTGATCACCAACTCTCATAGACTCCCGCTACACTGGAGGGCTTGCATATTTTGCCATTATCACATGTTTGTGTTAATGAGTTCGATATTGTAAGGACAGGACACATATAGATTACTTAGTTGGTCGTTTATTTTATGTTCTAACTTAGATTTGCAGCCGTATCCGGATTGATGATGATTATTTTTATAACCTAAGTTACTCCTTTTAACATCAGCTATCTGCCAGTGAAATTCTCGTCAAAATCGGCCCAGCCAACAACGGAACAAATAGACAGATGGACCGACGGACAAACAGACAAAAATTGTAAAAAATGTTATTTTGGTACCTACATGTACCGTGTAATATGCATTAAGTAAAAAGTGGTTATTTTAATAAGACAAACAGACACTCCAATTTTATTTATGTGTATAGATAAAGAGGTCCTTTTTTAACGTTGGGTCTTGCATACCATAGAGCCCGGGGGTCCTGGTGGTTAAGTGGAACTCGCACCCACTAAACCTAACGATGTTCCTCCTTTCTGTTACTGGAGAGGGAACGGCAGGCATACGATTTATGATAATTAAGAGGCCCTAGCGTATTTAGTTTCAGATTTACCATGTTTCATTCGCAGATAAAAAATATAACCGGTGAAGGAAACACCGTGAGGAAACCTGCCTGATGAGATTAAAACTTTTTGTGGGTGTGTGAAGTTCACGAACCCGCATTGGGCCAGCGCATCGGTGAACTATGGCCCAAAACCCTCCTCGCCTGATTTCGAGGAGACCCTTGTCCAGCAGTGGGACGTATAAGGGTTGATATTAATTATTATTTTTAATCGCAGATAAGATCTATGATCGATTATTTATTATTTGGTTTTATTTATTAGACATTTTATCGGCTGACGAACTTGGTGGTAATATACATTCAGTGTGGGAAAGAACTAAGAAGTGAGAATATACAATTACCTACGTCGTTCGCGGAATATTTTTTTTTTTGGAATGATCTATGCTAACGGCCCGAAGGCCCTAATGATTTATAAAGCAAAAGATTTTATGGAAGATACCACACCTTGGGAATAGGGCGTTCCTCCCAGGCATTTTAGGATAAGATGTAAAAATTGAAGTAGAGTATTATTTGAAAAGATTAGTTTCACTGAAAAAAATTGAATTGATTATTATTTGATAGTATATCATAGTGGAAGTATATGCCTCTAAATTAACGCCTGGTTTCTTATTAATTATATCCGATATACCGATATAAACCGATTATAATCTAGGAGTCTGGTAGACCTAGACACAGGGTAGTTGATACAAAATATAGCCATTATACTATTTCATATCTCAAAAAGGCCAAGCTTCTTGGCTGAAGGTACTAAAGAAATGTGCATGATAGTCCACAACCGACGCCAGGAGGCCGTGTGGTCGCAGACTGCACGGTAGGCGGGGGGCAACCCCCCAATCAAAAGTGAGCCGAATGGGCTCACACTAATCCGTTGAAGCATTAGGGCCTTCGGGCCATTAGCATAGATCCATCCGAAAAAAAAAAAAAAAAAAAAAGCATGATAGTCTTAGATCCATATAAAAACGACTTTTGCAGCTTACACGGAAAATAATTATGTATTTCAACAAATTAATTTTTATCACTATAATTAATAAATTATTCACTGAATCATATTTTCTTGTAGAGCGCTGTTTTATTAAATTTAAAACGTATTTGCGTTGAGAAACTGCAGACAATTGCTATGTATTAAGTTATAAGGAGTTATTATTCTTTAATTACAATTACCGCGGCTTTGCACGCGTTTACCATTTTCCCTGGGGAAATATTCCGTTGATGTCTGACGTCCCTTTTCCTATATGACCCTATGTCTGTGTCCTTTTCGGAAAATTCTATCTAAGTTGTATATTTTAATTGATAAATTATATATCAATAGGATCTCGGGATTCAAAGGAATCCCGATATAGATTTTTTATCGTGTTCTTGTAAAAATTTGTTTCAAAGTAATGCATACTACAAATATATTTTTAATTATGTGAAAAATAAATTGCGCTGGGAAATGCTCTTAGGCATTCCGCGGGGGAGGGAGGACTCCCCAGGCGGATTTGTGGGACTCGCTGCGCCCGAAAGACGCTCTACCCAAAAACCCGGCGAGTGCCACTTTGGTGATAATATGCCCCGGATCTGTTAAGCAACAGGACACTTGGACGGCTAGTCAGTCCCTCAAGGGACCGATCCTACCTCCACAGAGAGGTTGTTCCGCTCCACAGAGCAACCCGTCCCAACATCGAGGCAGTACAATGGCATAAGGTTCCCATCCTCGCCCTTTGTCCCCCTGCTCTTTTGTCCCCTCTTCTTATAAGAGGGGTACAAAGAGCAGCTCCATCGGCTAAATTTGCTTCGCCCAAGGTGCTGGGTTTGCCTTAGTCTACTGAGCCCCACCGCCACGACAAGGCTTGAACCATGGTGGGGATGATACTAAGCTGGTGTGAATGGGCACAGAAGTGTCTGATGATGACGAATCTCATGAACCCCCGTGTCTCATTAAAGCCTCATATCCTATCTCGTACATTTCATATATATAGTACAATTTTGTACCAATTAAAACTAAACCATCCGCCACATTGAAATTCTAGAATGTTCGCCTTAATTTACTTTTACACCTTTCCTTTACAAGATTGGAAATGGTTCCTTGCGGGGTACAATTTTATTAAATTTCTATATGAGAGAACTTCCCTTATATTAATTTTGTTCGTGTATGATATTGAGGGAGTTATTTATATAACGGTTTGATATTGCTTTCTAATGCGAACTCGTAAAATGGCTGCGAAGTATCCGAAACGTCGGGAGTGTGAAATTATAAATCGCGATTAAACCCGTAAATAGTTTAATTATATAAACTGTTCAATATTATTTGCGTACACGTTTTTTTTTTGCTTCTGGCCTGAAGTTCTCACTTACGGGTCGCCATCCATAAATTACATCACACGAATTTAATGATATTTCGACATGATATTTTTCTGGGGAGGGCCCCGTCCTTGTCACAATTGGACACCTTTGCGACCCCCTCCCTAGTGTGACGTATATTTTGCAATTTTTACATATTGAAATTACTTTTAATTTTTTATCTTTATAGGTTAAAAAGTTTTAATAAATTGGACATTTTGATATGGAAATGTGACGTCACAAAATCTAGGACCCTTCCTATGCGTTGTCACACAATGTCATGTTTAGTCGACCCCCTCCCCCTTTAATGTGTGACGTAATTTATTGATGGTCCTTATGGTTAGGTAGCGTGTGATCGAACCATTCAACTATTATTTAGGCTTTACATTATTGTCCAAAATCCTTCTCTGTGTTTTCAATGAAGGCTACGTGTTCCAACAATCGCATCTAACTCGTGGCACCAGCCTCTGCCTCTGAAGATCGTCATTCTACAAGTTGGAGGTTGACTTCCCTCCGTCTTCCCAACGTCGCCTTCACTTGATAATCCCGACGGCAACCCTTACATCAATCTCTTTTTATTTTTAATAGCACAGACTATAGAGTATATTATTAAGAGAGATCAGTTCGAGTTTCCCCAAATCTCTTTCAAAGTTCGGCGAAACTAAATCGGATTCTTCCACTCATCCTCATCAAGTCCACCTTCATCGTATCAGGAGATAAAGGAATTAGCAGAGAGAAGGAAGGGTTGATAATTACTCCACCGGCAAAAGCAAGGCTGCGGCAAAAGCGAAGCGAGCGAGAGAGATCCAGCTTCATGTGTACACACTGTGCACATTCAGACAATCTCGTAGGATGTGATCCAAGCTCACATCCTACGAGATTGTCATTGCATCCTGTATCGCCTACATGGGATAAAAATATGCAGACCAAAATGTTTATTTCTGGCAATGTATGGAGAGGAAGTTAATTCTTCATGGCTAGGGTTGTCACATGTCGAATTCGAAATTTATTCCTTTTTTGTGTGAGTGTGTGTTAATTCGTGTGTGGCGGTAAGATCGACTGGAATGTTGTGATGGAAAGCGGATGACGCTGTCACATCATACGTATTTTCAACCGACTTAAAAAATGAAGAGGTTCTCAATTCGACTGTATGTTTTTTTGTATGTATGTATGTGACACGATTACTCCGCCGTTTGTGAATGGATTTCGATGGTTATTTTTTTGTTTCAAAGCTGATGTTTTCAATTTGGTCCCATATTCATTTGATTAAGATCTGACTAGCCGTTTTTATACTTTTTGAGTTATATACCCAATAATGCTTTTTTGGTTGATATATTATTTGCCTAGATGATGTGTTCATTTTATTATTTTATACGTATTATTATTAGTCCTTCAAATAACACCCACTTTAAATCAATTCATTCTAGTGATTTCGAATTTGTTTTCATTTAGATGTAATATATATTTAGTAAAAGCATAAGACGTATGTAATAAAAATACGGTAGTAGCCTCGAAGTGAGAATTGAGAGTATATAGTATTGTATTCAATGCCATGAAACCTATTTATTGTGATAAGAATAACCGTGATACATGAACACATACGATAATTCGTCGTTTGTAACAATAAAAATGGGCCCATAACTGTCTCAAAATGTATGATAATGTACAATCTTAAAACAAAAAGTAATAGATGCGATTAAAATGTAAGTATTAAAATACTTCGATTTCTGACTGTTTAAAACACTACGACTTGATGTGGCTAACGTCCACCGAAATAAAGCCGGTAGATAGCGGCAACCCTAATACCGCATGGCATATATCGACTTGCGAGAGTCCAATAAATGTTTATTTTATCGATTTTCACACGGCACAATTACTGCGACACGGTTCCAAATTGTTAGAACAAAAATTACACCAACAACTTTACCGTATTAATAATAATGAGTTGCACCAGAACCCTCTGGCGTTCAAAGTTTTTTATTTAGACAAAGTCCTATTTTGTTTCTGTGTGGCCCGCGTTGGAACTTTTGTTCCTCTATTATTTATCGCCAACTCCGCTCATTCGCCATCTTTATTTAGTTTAGGAACGTGTGATTAATTTTATTAGCCGTAAAATTAAAATGCTTTTGTTTGTTTCGAATTTTACATGCATGGTTTTTAATTTATTAAATCTAAATCAAATTATTTTCATTACATTCACATTGAATACATAGGAATTAGATAATTAACCGAATAAAATACCCACTATGTGAACCTACTATGAACCGAAAATCATTATATTCGTAAGTAGTGCCATTTATAATAGAAGTATCGAGTTCGTTACTTTAATGCCCGTTTATTGTATGTTATTATTTCTACATTCTTACTTGATTTCAGTCTTTCCTTTTAAATGGCAATTTTTTCGTGTCTACTTTCCTTCCAAACGTCCAATTTTATCGTCTTTCTGGAAGTTGGTAAAACCATCCTTTTAAAGAATATGCCTTTATTTTAAGGGTATCATCATCTTTGTAGACACAAAAATCTAAATAATGAGGCAATAATTATTTAGATTTGCAATTGCCTTATTATTTAGATTTCTGTGGTTGTAGTTTTTTGTTGATTTCACACGGATCAAACCACTGACAGAAGATATAGTAGTTATAGCAGTATCCACGAAGGATTTGAAGAACATATGAAATTCTTTGGCATTTCCTGCAATTAGTTTTCATTATTTTCCGATTGATTTTGGATCACACTGCATTTTTTATGTCATAAGGAGGCAACCGAGCAGTTACTAGCAGCATGACACTACCTCTTACTAGCAGCATGGTACCCCTTACTAGTTGCATGTCACTACCTCTTACTAGAAGCATGGCACTACCTCTTACTAGAAGCATGGCACAACCTCTTACTAGCAGTATGGCACTACCTCTTACTAGCAGCATGGCACAACCTCTTACTAGCAGTATGGCACTACCTCTTACAAACGTTGTTTATATATTAACAAGCAATTAGTATTGAGCTACTTAATTTAGATTTACAAAGCTTTCGAACGAATATTACCGGTGGGAGGGAAGCGCTGTGCCGCGCTCCCGGCTGCATGGGTACTACCATCTTGCTTGTTTCTCCCATGAAACAGCTTTGCTGTGTTTCGGAGAGAAGGAGACCGAGACTTAACATCTTATGTCTCAGGATAGGCAAAACATGAATGAGTTGCCTGGGCTCGTTCCAGGTATACTAGTTTATGTTCATGGGCGACGTCGACCACTTACCATCAGGTGGTACATTTGCCAGTTTGCCTATCAACTACTAGTGTACTACTATAAAAAAAGAATAACGATTAATTTTATAAATCATAACTTAACATAATATCAGGAACAAAGTTACTTTCGCATTTATAACATTTTAAATAAAATTGTAGTTTATAATAAATAATTTTTAATTCTAAAATGATCAGAAATAAATAAGTGATTCCAAAACCACTAGTCATCTTACCTCTTCAGAGGACTATTAAAATATAAAAAAGGAAACTTTTCTTCTAACGAAAGTAAAACAAACAAAAATGTTTTTAGTTTGTAATGTATAGAATGGTTAATAAGTATTTTGTCTGATATGTAAATGGCTCGGATACATAGAAATCTTAATTATTACCTTATTATTTGGATTTCTATCATCACCATCGTCATCATCATCAGCCTCTATCCGTCCACTGCTGAACATACGCCTCCCTCAATAAACGCCAAGACGGCCGATATTTTTTTTTAAAGATTTCTATGCTCTGATGAAATTCATTCGATCCTTGTGTGTATCATCAAAATGAGAGTTTACTTGACCGAACTTTAATACCTAGTACTGTTACTTCACATGGCTATTAAGTATTAATTGTGTTCGCTATTGGATGTTATTGCGTTTAGACAAATATATGATGTACAACTGCCTGTCTTGCCCTTCTCCCCGAAACAGCAAAGCTGATTGACGGAAGAGATAAGCATGATGGTGCTGATACAGCAGCGCTGTCTCCCAACGGTTATGGTGATGATTGTTTGTCACCTCAACATTTAAGTACAGCTATGTCCATAATTCACGTTGATTAACTTTATAGAGACATTACGGCACCGTTAACATTCCTTTTGTTATACGTTAGTTGGCGATAATCGCACGATAAGCTTGTATTTCAAACAAAAGCTCGCATTAGACTTTTCCGCTACTAATTAGTGCTTTTGCGACGCTTGTGCGCTTTAATAGACCAAAATCATGATGTAATTGTTGGTTGGATGTGGTGGTCAGGTAGTGACTGGGTCAGAGGTTGCGGGTTCAAATCCCACCGATTGCAAATTGTCTGGTCAACGTAGATGTCAATACTAAAGCTGTGTATTGTGTTTTTAAGTTTCTTAAATTTATTTTCTTAGCTTGTTATGGGTAACACATGCTCTTACTACTTACGAGCTAGGTTAAGTTAACGGACGTGAGATCAATAAATAATTATTTATTATTATTTTTTGTGCTGTTATGGTTCGTATAAGCATTCACTGTTAAAGAGCTTTTACTGGACTAACTAAGTTAAGTTAAATCCACAAATATTTATTTTTATTTTTGTGTTTGTTAGGGGTCGACTTTAAGGCAAATGAACGCTAAGCCATGTTTTTTGATGTTTTTTGTTTGCAACTTGAAGCCCACATAGTTGCAGTGACGGGTAGCAAGTTCTTACTGCTTACGAACTTTTACGGGATTTTAATGTATGTTAGAAATAAATAGTAATTATTATCTTTGTTTGTTTGGGGTGCGATATTGGTTACACGGTGAACGCTAAACTGTGTCGCGCCTAATGTTTTTTTAACTTGAAGCCCTTTTAATTGCAATTCATTAGGACATGCAGGCAGTTTTTTAACACGATTATGACGTCGCAGGGCCGAGGATATTGGGGTGAGACGCTGCGTCACGTGCAAGTCCGCAGCACGACGCATGCGAGCGCGCGCAGCAGCAGCGGCGCATGCGCCCCCCGCCCGTCCCGCGCGCCAGTCCGCCGCCATCGCGCGCCCCGTTAGCACGCGCCGTGAGTGTCGAGTGATGTCGTGTGATTAGTGCGATGTTCGTGCTGCGCTGTGCCCTGTTAGCGGCCCTCGTGGCTGCTGCCGCCGCTGCCTGGCAAGAGAACGTTCGGCCGAAGGTCTTCGCACAACTAGGTTAGTTCAGGACCTAACATACAACGAACCCAGACATAATATGCACAAGACATGACATAAACACGGCATGTTTATATTCAGTAAGCGTTTATGAGATAGCTTTTAAAGTTTCTTTCGCCTAAAGTTACGTATGTTCAACCTTACAAATGTAACTGCCTAGTCAACGGTCAGATCTTGTTTGTTATCTGTTAACGAACTTGTATGTCTTATTAGATTTTAACTGATAAAAGACTATAGAAATATGGACAATTGTAATTTATCACAAAAATGTGTTATCTACAATTTATTATGTCACGAAATACGATATACATAGATCACAAAAGCTCTATGAAATAGAGAATACTAACATCAATAACAAAACTACTTACCTGAACGAACAATATCTGGATTTTATTCAAAACAGATTTGATTTAAATATTCCTTTAACATTCGAAATACAAATTCAAACGTAAAACAATACCAGAATGTTATTGCACCATTTCGGCAACGGTACATCAATAGGGTAGTCACGCGATGGTATATTCGGGGATAATATACCATTGTCTGCTGCAATGCGGGCCACGTGGTCACCATTAGAGCACAAAGCCAGTTCTCGTTCTGATGTTATGCACGGATTACCGATTTATCTTAGTGCCTATATAAATGCAATTGCGTGTAAGTGAACTTCAATGGACTTTGTTTTCAGTGAGCGATGTGTTTGTGGCGATTTGGTGAGGCGGTTGTTAGATTTGATTTAGTCCGATTGAAAGGCTTACGATTCTTATGTTATTGTTGTTAAGATACGAATTGTAAGTTATCCTGATACTGGAATCGTGTTTAAGTCACGGTCTATGGATGTGCAAAATTACATGGAAATTCATGAAATTTCCGAACTCTTCCTGAGTATGTAGGACATACATATCAAAGTTTACACATTTATTCAATAGTATAGTCATAAATTGAATATGGTCATATCATTTAAGATTCAGACGTAAAATTTTCGCTGTTCTAGGTCGTCTAGCTTTCGTTCTATAATATGTAGAGTTTGACTCTATCATTGGGGAAATTAACATTGCGAAAAAATCTCCCATTTCTTTGGAAGGCTTTTCTGTAGGGGATTATTAATGCATTTTAGGTCATGCAGGCTTTATTTTGTTTTCGATGTTGACATAACTTTACAAAATATTTATACCTAGTCCTGTTTTATAGAAATACTAGCTGGTGCCTGCGATTTCGTCTGCGCAGGATAAGATTTTAGCTTTTCTTTGCATAAAAAGTATCCTATGTTCCTTCTTATACCTCCAAGAATATGTGTACAAAGTTTCATGATGAACGGTTCAGTAGTTTTCGCGTGAAAGCGTAACAAACAAACTTAATTTCACATTTATAATATTAGTAGGATATTTAAAAAACGTATTATAGGTATATTTTACACATGATGACAAATGGTTATGATTAAGCTTCAAATTGTTAGAAGTGACTACCAACATCTGTGTGTACGATATGTATAGTGAGCTGTGCTCAGCATGGCAGTTAAGAGCGAATTTTTAAAAATGTGTCTTTTTCGTTGCTAATGTTCAAATCTGTGTACGTATTTACTAATTATTTTTAAAACAAAAGTCTAAACGAGTCTCGCAAACAAAGCATTCGTAAATGTAGTGTGAAACATGGTAAATATCCCGTTTGAAGTACATAGTTTAATAGTGAAACCATATTTTGATGTTAAGATCGAACTGAATTCTAGATTTAAACGTTTCTCTATTTGTTCAAATAAGAATAGTTTTATCTAGTTGATACAAAACGCTTAATCCAGTAGTACACAATAATTGAAGGTTATTCATTAAACAAATTCCTCTCATGTCAAGGTCATGTCATAAAATGATCTCAATTCATCATTAGGTCACTTTAATGACAAGTTCATGACCGATGTGAGGTCATTAATGATGATCGATATGAAGACGTCTCAATCTGAAAAATATATTTTGATTCTTCTGTCTGTGTGTGTATGTCACTGAACTTCCCCTCAACAGCTTGGCCGATTTTGATGAAATTTGTGTGCTCAAATGAATTCGGGAATGGTTTTGATGTGGTGTGTTTTAGAACAGGTCAGATAGTGTAATGACTGCTAGGAAGACTAACCATCTTGGCATTTCACGTCTCAGGACAGGTAACATGTGAATGTGTCGCCTGGTCTAGTTTCAAGTTAAATAATCTGACGTACATTTAGGTAAACGAATTGTTGGTCGGCCATTGACCAGGTGGGAAGACGATCTCCGTACAGTGCCCGATCAGTGTTGGATGCGAGTGGCAAGAGCGACCGTCTTGGTGGCCTATGTTCAGCAGTGGACGGATAGAGCCTGATGATGATGATAGGGTTAACAGATTCAGAGAAATCAGGTACCTTTTACCCAGTCAATTAATACCAATTCATTTAATAGCTTTAATGTATAATGAGATTTAGTATATGCCTAATGAGATTAAAAAAATACCCTCCTCGCCTGATTCCGAGGAGGAGACCCGTAGCCAGCAGTGGGAAATATAGGTAAGAGTTGATATTATTTTTACATATTTATATTTGTTATGAGCTCATATTATATTTGTTTATATTTGGGACCATCGTCTTAGTGTCCCTGCAGTGGTTAGAGGCTGTTGTTGATGATAGTTGAGATATGTAGTTACACAAACCATACATACATCTTTCAATGTACTACATACTCTCAATCATACACACTTGGGCGAGTACACCGGGCTGAAAGACGAACGGCGGGCTGACCTCCGTGCTGTCCTAGATGCGTGTAGCTAGGGATCGGTGTCTTGGCGTTCATTGAAAAATGATGATGATGATGACTATGACCATGATGATAATGATGACAGCGGTCGGATGCGCGCTGATGATGTATTCTGACACTTAAAGATATCGATGCCTATTAAAGAATCCTCATATACATGTTGTCGGACGTATATCCGCCTATTGTCCTGAGTATTGTTTGACTTAATGCAACGTCACTGCATATGTATTCGAAGTGGTTAGGTTGTGAGGTTACAGGTTCAAATCCCGCCAAGTGCAAAATTGTATGATGATATGATATTATGCCGGGTAAATAAAGAAACTTGGAAATCTCTAGAGGAGGCCTTCACCCTCGATTATTATCGACGAGTTCTTGCTGGTTAAATAAGTTTTTTGGGTAAAAGTATATAGTATTATAAATTATTATAAGTGGTTAATTAAAAGCAAGCAATATTGTTTTCTAATGTTTACGCGAATTTCACTCATTATAATAAAACAATTTTTTTACGGATTTTATCGCGGTTTATTAAGATTTTTACAAGCCCGACGTTTCGGATACTTTACAGCAACCATGGTCACGGGAGGACTGAGGTGTCATACGTCCTATTATTACAAAGTTATTCGAAACTACCCTATGATACATCAATATTTTGGTCAGTCCTATCTACGCAGAAAGTGCTAACTGTATCTTTAATCTGTGACATTATGCTTGGATTTTGATTTGATAATTTTAATAATGGGATCCCAAGCAGGTGGTAGAAGCCAGCCATCTTCTCTATTGAAATTAGGATGTTTTTTAATTTCAATAGCCTCACGGATCATCCTTGGTTGGAATCTGTGTTCTTTTGCGAGGACTTGTGGTTTATCAAATCTGATATAATGGCGAGCTTTGTCAAGACTATGTTCACAGATGGCAGACTTAGTGTAGCGACGGTGTTTTAAATCAGCTATATGTTCTTTCACGCGAGTTTTAATAGATCTTTTAGTTTGGCCTATATAGGAGAGACCACAGTCACAATCAAGCTTGTATACTCCTGCATCTTGTAAGGGTATATGACACTTGACAGATGGTAAGAATTGACTTATCTTTTTTGGCGGCTTGAAATAAGTTTTTATAGAAGCTCGCTTTAGGATGAAGCCAATCTTGTCAGTGACGCCTTTAATAAACGGGAGAACTGCAGGTACTCGCTCGACGGTGGTTGGTTTCACACGTTCACTGTGATGGAGACGTGGTACCCGAAGCTTGTTGTCACGCAGTACTTGCTTGACATGTTGAAGTTCGGTCTCCAGGTGTTGCTCATCACAGATCCCTTGTGCTCTCTGAAACAAAGATTTACCCACGGTACCTAAACGGCGAATCTCACCACCATCCAACACAGTTAGCTACCGTGGGTAAATCTTTGTTTCAGAGAGCACAAGGGATCTGTGATGAGCAACACCTGGAGACCGAACTTCAACATGTCAAGCAAGTACTGCGTGACAACAAGCTTCGGGTACCACGTCTCCATCACAGTGAACGTGTGAAACCAACCACCGTCGAGCGAGTACCTGCAGTTCTCCCGTTTATTAAAGGCGTCACTGACAAGATTGGCTTCATCCTAAAGCGAGCTTCTATAAAAACTTATTTCAAGCCGCCAAAAAAGATAAGTCAATTCTTACCATCTGTCAAGTGTCATATACCCTTACAAGATGCAGGAGTATACAAGCTTGATTGTGACTGTGGTCTCTCCTATATAGGCCAAACTAAAAGATCTATTAAAACTCGCGTGAAAGAACATATAGCTGATTTAAAACACCGTCGCTACACTAAGTCTGCCATCTGTGAACATAGTCTTGACAAAGCTCGCCATTATATCAGATTTGATAAACCACAAGTCCTCGCAAAAGAACACAGATTCCAACCAAGGATGATCCGTGAGGCTATTGAAATTAAAAAACATCCTAATTTCAATAGAGAAGATGGCTGGCTTCTACCACCTGCTTGGGATCCCATTATTAAAATTATCAAATCAAAATCCAAGCATAATATGTCACAGATTAAAGATACAGTTAGCACTTTCTGCGTAGATAGGACTGACCAAAATATTGATGTATCATAGGGTAGTTTCGAATAACTTTGTAATAATAGGACGTATGACACCTCAGTCCTCCCGTGACCATGGTTGCTGTAAAGTATCCGAAACGTCGGGCTTGTAAAAATCTTAATAAACCGCGATAAAATCCGTAAAAAATTGTTTTATTATAATAAAAGCAAGCAAGTTTTTGTAAAATACTTTATAAGTAAGAAATATAAGTCTTTTTAATTTTATTGTATTTATTATACCAGGTCAAAGATGCGTGTCATTATTTTTTTTAAACATTCTTCTTATATTAGGTTGACGTGATATGATTTTATTTTTTCGGCCGTCTTGGCGTTCATTGTATAAGTCCAGCAGTAGGCAAATAATCATCATCAACCTTCTATTCTTAATCTGTTCATCGTCTCGTTTTCCTTAGTGGTATTTGGGCAATTCATATTTTGCCAAAGTGATTTAAAAAAGAATTTGCCGAGATTAGACAAAAAAAATAGTATAATGAAATTCATTATATTTAGGATTCTTATAGTCTTATCTATACTAATATTATAAAGAGGTTAAGTTTGTAAGGTTGTAGGGGTAATCTCATGTTCCATTGAACCGATTTTGAAAGTTCTTTTACCAGTAGAAAGCCACATTATTTGTGAGTGTCATAGGCTATAAAAATAATAAACATCAGACCGCTGTATCTTACGTTACTTATCAATCAAACGTTAACGCAGCAAAGCTGCGGGCAACAGCTAGTGAAGTAATAAACAAATACCAATCACCACATCTTAATCGATCTCTATATTAAGTGAATTAGAGAGTCAATAGCCGTAATGAAGTTGTTCGGTCATGGTGTCTGTTTGACGAGTCAACACCTCCACTGAAGTCTGATTGACCGCACGGTTTGATATGAGCACGATCAAACGGTCATTTTAGGGTTCAGAGGCAAATATGCCTTATTTAACTTACAAAGGTTTGCGAATTGCGATACGGTCTCAAAAGTATATTTTTTGAAGACAGCAGTGTTGTTGGAATATCCAATCATCGTCCTGTAATTGTGCATTGGACTATTTTTTTAGTTTTTAATGAACGTCAAAACCAACAATAAAAACGATGGGACTTTAGGGGCCTACAAGAGAGCATATTCATAATATTTGATAGGCCGATAACGCACCTGTTAATGATGTAGCGGGTGTCTATAGATGTCGCTTATGACTTACCACCAGGTGAAACGACTGTCCGTTTGCTCCCTCTTCTATATAAAAAACAACATAGTATAATTTTGTAGTAGACTTGACTACGTCATACACCATTTGTATACTTTATGGGCGCCAAGATGGCTGACCTCCGC
The DNA here is from genome assembly GCA_963853865.1 of Helleia helle. Lineage (NCBI taxonomy): Eukaryota > Metazoa > Arthropoda > Insecta > Lepidoptera > Lycaenidae > Helleia > Helleia helle. The sequence continues at coordinate 7,747,089 of OY971433.1, read as the reverse complement.
CACTACAAGCAACACAAACTCTAGTCTAAGGTTGAACCAACAATGAAGATGTCATACCATAGTGAATCTATTGATACCTCATTTGTTAACATTTAGTTTAGGTTTGACAGAACCCCACCATGGTTCAGGCCTTGTCGTGGAGGTGGGGCTCAGTAGTCTAGGGTGAGTCCAGTACCTTGGGCGAAGCGAATTGAGCGAGGGGGCTCTTTGTATCCCTCTTATGAGAAGAGGGGACAAAAGAGCAGGGGGGGGGGCAAGGGACGAGGACGGGAACCTCGCCCCAATGTAGTGTCCAGACGTTGGGAGGGGTTGTTCTGTGGTGCGGGACAACCCCTCTGTGGAGGTGGCGTCGGTCCCCTGCGGGACTGATTAGCCGTCGAGGTGTCCTGTTTGCCCAACAGATCCGGGGCACCTCACCAAAGACGGCATTGGTGGCACTCGCCGTGTTTTAGTGGGTAGAGCTGCGTCCACTTACAAGCTTTCGGACGCAGCGAGTTCCACATACCCGCCTGGAGAGTCCCACCCACCCGCGGGATGCCTCAGAGCATTTATCGGCGTTAAAGGAAAAAGACTATGACAGAATATACCTAAATACAATACATATATTATTATGTATATATGTAAATAATCCTATATTCCTACATAGACTGCGGAAATCATAACCACTCCTTTCTCCTTTGTAGGTATTCGGGTAAAAATAAAAAGTACATATATTTTATAAACTAGAATGTGTCGTATTACGGTGTACTTTTAATTCAAAAGTGTTTCTAATAAACTAGTATTTTCATGATGTTAGTTCATTGTGTTAATTAAAACTAAAAAGCCTTCGGTTCGTGTCTCGATGAATAATTAAGTGTCGCGGCCCCGGGAGGTTTCTGGATTAATTAAAATGTAACAGTTCAAAAATTCACCCCAACTTTGGTTGTAATAAAGATTTACGTGAATCGGTAATCGAGTCATATTCTTCTCGATTAGAAAATGGCGAAGGACGGAGTAAGGAAGGGGGTTAAAGCTGTTTTGTGACATCTACATCGGACTACCGGCGATAGGACGGGACAAGTGACTTACGTTTATAGAATACTAGCTGTTGCCCGCAGCTTCGCCCGCCTTAACTTTTAAAATTTGAGGGGTTGAACACCCTTATCACTTAGGGGTATGAAAAATAGATAGCAGCCGATTCTCAGACCTACTGAATACGCATGTAAAATTTGGTAAAAATCGGTAAAGCCGTTTCGGAGGAGTACGGTAACTAACATTGTGACATGTAAATTTTATATATTAGAAGATTAGATAATAGAAAAATAAATGTATGTGATTAATATTCACTTCAACCTATAATTTGATTGACCGAATCTCATATATTAATTTTTGTATTCTCTACTATTCTGTTAAGAGGAATACGCTGCGCCACGCTTCCGACGCCATGGGTATCACCATCTTGCTTTTTGTCCGTCCGCTGACCTGTTTCGTAAAGCAGGGTAGGATAGGCTAATTACTGGCAGCGATATTTACCATCCTACGTCCCAGGATAGGTAACAAAAACATAATGATCATAATTTATTATTTTATTTCTGTAATGTGTGGAAAATGGTTATTATTAATATTATGATCGCGTAAGTTTGAATTTATAATTAATATAATTAAGGTAGACGAAGTGTTGGTCGGCCATTGACCAGGTGGGAAGACGATCTCCGTGCGGTGGCCGGTCCGTGTTGGATGCGAGTGGCAAGGGATCGGCCATCTTGGCGTTCATTGAGGGAGGCCTATGTTCAGCAGTGGACGGATAGAGGCTGATGATGATGATGATGATGATGAAGTTTGAATGTATGGGTTTGTTACTCTTTCATCCAAAAAGAGTAAGAGGTAGTGCCATGCTGCTTTGCAGCCGAATTGGACCGGAACGATTGGAGTGGTACGTCTCGCTCACAACACCGGCGTCAAGTGACAGCTCTGCTGTCGCGTTTCGTGCGGTTTGTGAGTTTCCGGTGGCACATTGGCGGGATAGGGAAAAAGTGGGTAACGCATCTGCATAATCTCTGGTTGTGCGGCTTTGATAGTCGCCAAAAAAAAAATACTAAATGAATTTTAATGACACTTTACAATAATATAGCTTATTTATCAGAATAGCACATATGCTGTAATTTATCCCCGTACTCCCACAGGAATGGGAAATACGCGGGCGAAACCGCTGAACGCTGCTAGTTCATTCATATTTTAAGGAAACATTCATACCCATCTAAAAGTTTTCTCAAAATTCAATTAACAGAAAGTAATTTTTGTAATGATGAACTCGGTGTGGTATCAAAATAACACAAATAGCTGTTACGTCCGTCCACTGATACTGAACTGGGCCACGTTATGTTGTAAACGCGGCTTCGCTTGTCAATGTTGCCAGCTTAGGGTTTTTCTCCCTTTTAGGGAGTAAAGCTATGGTTTTTATTGGGAATTTTGGGTTTACTAATAGAGCCTAGGATGCGCCAATATTATTTTATTTGAAATTTCTAGTATATATCTAGCGTCTTACCTCTGAAGCCAATTTAGGGTTTACCGTTTTGGGGGTGAAGTTATGGTTGCTTCCGGGACTTTAATTCACTAATATAGTACTTTGGATACGACAGTATGTTTATTTTATTTTTATTTTTACGAGAAATCCCAGTGTATGTCATACGTCTGATGCCAGTGAAATTATATGGCTCAGGTAAACTATAAAAATGACATTTTTTTCTAATATTACTTGATCCTAGCTTTCATCATCTGGCTAGATCTCTTTCAATGGCCAACAAGGTCGATCTCAATACAATCTTAGATTTAAGGTAAATTATATTTCAGAGTTGGTAGCACTGTCACCTCCAGACGGGTAACATAATAAAATTTAAAGAGCGATACAAAGAAATGTAGCGCTATCGCTTGTTATCCACACATGGGATTCTTTATTTTTTAAATTTTGATTGGACTGATTTATGTGATATTATTCTTGCCACTTCTGCTTTTTTAGACATATTTTGGCTCATGGTAAGTGGTCAATGTCGCCCATTATTCTTAACCAGTTGACTTGGGTCCGTAGTCATGTTGATGACCAACTTATGGTTCTGATGCAAGATGGACCCGGTTGCGGGAGATAAATCTAGCTGACACGTTAAAGGCGCGGCACCACCCCCACACACGCATAGTCTACGCACGTGTGTTAAAATGTAAATTGCAAGAAAATGTCAAATAATGCGTAGCGTGTCAGTGAATTGAAGTGGAAACAATCACATACATTTTCTGTATGTGCGCCGCGGTGGAGCCGCGCCCTTATTCACAATAAAATATAAACTGATAAATTTTCAATTGGAAAGAAATCACTTGACTTGAAAAAAATATCAGCCCGTTACGATTGTTCTACAAAAACGTGGACGCTCTTGCATTTGGTATTAACTAACCAAAATAGGTACATCGACAATACTGGACGGAATAACCACAGCGGTTCAGCTTATGATAATGTAGCCATGCCCGCCATGGACATAATTATGGCCCCCCGAGGTCCAGTTTTACGAACTAGATAACAGGGAAATAGATAGCCGTGTAAATCATATTCGTTCATAGGGATAGTATTTGTCGAGGATCCATCATCATCATCATCATCAGTATCTATCCGTCCACGATATTGTCCTGTACAAAACATTTTATAGTGGATCCGATTGTAAATCGAAACCCTTTTTGAATTCACTTGGACACAAAAAAAATCATCAAATTCGGTCCAGCCTTTTAGGAGTTACATGACATACACACGTACAGATAAATAGAGATATTATGCTTGTTAGCACCATTCCGCAAATAACATAAATGAATAAATATCAACAGTTACACCACGTTAGCCCCGCGGTAGGATCGGAACTTGTGTTTACAGATACAAGGAACGGAAATAAACACAGAAATCTAAATAATAAGACAATAAGTCTTATTATTTAGATTTTTGTGGAAATAAATTAAATAAACTTATCATAATCAGGATTTTTTTATTTTTTTTCTTTTGCGCCGGGAAATAATCTGAGCCATCCCGCGGGGGAGTTGGTCTCCCTAGACGGGTATGTGGGACTCGCTGCGACCGACAGGTGGTTAGATGAACGCAGCTATACCCACTAAAACCCGGCGAGTGCCGCATTTGGTGAGGTGCCCCGGATCTAACGAGCAAACAGGGCACCACGACGGCTAGTCAGTCCCTCAAGTGACCGACGCCACCTCCACAGAGCGGTTGTCCTGCACCACAGAACAACCCCTCCCAACGTCGGGACAGTACAATGGGGTGAGGTTCCCATCCTCGCCCCTTATCCTCCTGCTCTTTTGTGCTGGGGCCACGACAAGGCTCGAACCATGGTGGTCGGACTTAACTTACTTAAGTAAGTTAAGTCCGGTTAAGTTAACTATAGGGTACTCCCATTGACATAGCACCATAAAAATCGATCAGAAATTTTTATTTTTAGTTACATTACATACCAGATACTTTTATACGGAACCCTCAGCGTGCGACTCAGACTCGCCTTTTTAGTAATTGGCGTGAACGTCTTATAGTAATTAAAAGGTCGTTCACTTCAGATGTCCTTTAGATACTTCACGTGACTAATATTTATGTATTCTTTGTATAAGATTTAAGTATCTATTCCTTTTTTATCTAACACAACCAAAAAGTACGTCGTACAAAAAAAAAAACAAGAACATGGTTTTTTGTTTCATTTTCTAAGTTATCATCATTATCTTTATCAATCTTTTTCTGTTCCCTGCTGGTCATTTCAATGTACGCCGAGGCTAGGGTTGCCAACTTTTATTAGAAAAAATAAAGTACCTAGATCTGATTTCAAAGGAGGTTAATAAAGAGTACGGACTTATTAAAAAGAGTATAATTTATTGAACCTTTTTAAAAATATATTTTTTGGTACTTTTTGCGGAACAAAAATATTTTTTTCGCTGTTTTTAAAAGAATTATACGAATTTAAGCATTATATCTGTAAGTTAACATAGATCAGGAGCTCTTTTTTAAGTAATTTTAATGAAATCCTGTTCCTATTCTCCCACCACTTATATGCAATGGTGTGCAATATGCATCATATTTATATGGGTGACTGGCATTATAAGTATAGTAAACATTATGTAAAAAGAGTATTTTAGCGTCCTCTATTGGTGTTATAGATTATAGAGTAAAATCAAAAACCAAGCATAATAGAATATGCCACTTAACAAACAACCAAGACTCGGTTAGCACTTTATGCGTAGAGAGGACTAATTAAAATATTGATGTATCTGGTAGTTTTTCGAATAACTTTGTATCGTTAGAACGTGAGACTTCAGTCCTCCCGTGACCATGGACCATGGTTGCTGTAAAGTATCTGAAACGTCGGGCTTGTAAAAATCTTAATAAACCGCAATAAAATCCGTAAAAGTTGTTTCATTATAATGACTGAAATTCGCGTAAACATTAGAAAACAGAATGTAGGGTATTAGGGTATGTATTAGGGTGATGGTGTTAATGATGATATGTATTACCCATAGCCCACACGGGATTATCAGTGACTTTGGAGATAAGCAGATAAGTATACAATAGTATTGTTCCGACCGGTCGTGTGGGCAGGTCGTGGTATATCAAACTGGATCCGAAACGAAACCTCAGTGACTCATTGAGGTTCAAGACAAGACATACACAATGATACATTTCCTACTTTTAAATCTATGGACATTACATTTTTCAAACGAGCATTCGATTTCTTAATATTAATTCGTTGTAGTTGTGTACGGTTAGATGATAGTACAGTTTCCCCACCAAGGTTCAAGCCTTGTCGTGACGGTGGGGCTTAGTACCTTAAGGTGAACCCTTGGGCGAAGCAAATTGAACCGAGGGAGCTGCTCTTTGTACGCCTCTTATAGAAGAGTGGACAAAAGAGCAGGATGGGAGAAGGGGCGAGGATGGGAACCTCACCCAATTGCATTATCCCGACGTTGGGACGGGTTGTTCTGTGGTGCGGGACGACCCCTCTGTAGAGGTGGTGCCTGTCCCTTGAGGGACTGACTAGCCTTCAAGGTGCCCTGTTTGTTTATTAGATCCGGGGCACCTCACCAAAGGTGGCACTCGCCGGGTTTTAGTGGGTAGAGCTGCGTTCTTACCATCTTTCGGGCGCAGGGAGTCTCACATACCCGCCTGAGAAGTCCCCCCCTCCATAGCGGGATGCCTCTGGCATTTCCCGGCGTATTTTTTTTTTACAGTTTAAGATGTGAAATTTTACCAAAATCCTGTTTTACATACACAATAAGAAACATACGCATAAGTACACATAACATTATGTTCTACATCTATTCATACAAACTTTCACATTTATTATATGAAAATTGTAATAACGTAGATTACAAAAAGAGCCATAATCCCTACAAAATATTGATATTAAGGGTTTTAAAGAATGGATGAAATAATGCGTTTGATTATATGGAAAGTCTAGGTTAGGGTTATAAAGAATACCCATTACCTAGATGAATTCGTTAGCTCAAAACTCGCAATATTAGGGGAAATTTAAATCGCTGCTGTTGATCTTTTAATTAAATTTTGTATGTTGCTTTAGGGTACAATGCTTTATTTCGTTTACATTTTATTTATATTTTTGCATATATTTGATATTGTATTGTTGTGGCTATGGACTCCACCATGTTTCAAACCTTGCCGTGGCGGTGGCGCTCAGTAGTCTAAAGTGCGCACCTTGAGCGAAGCCAATTGAGTCGAGGGAGCTGCTCTTTGTGTGGTACAAAGAGCAGCTCCCTTGCAGCTCTTATAAGAAGAGGGGACAAAAGAGCAGGGGGACAAGGGGCTATTTCAGGCCTTGACGTGACGGTGGGGCTCAGTAACCTAAGGTGTGCCCAGTGCCTTGGGCGAAGCTAATTGAGCCGAGGGGGCTCTTTGTATCCCTCTTATAAGACGATAAAGAGCAGGGGGCAAGGGGCGAGGACGGGAACCTCACCCCTTTGTACTGTCCCGACGTTGGAAGGGATTGTTCTGTGGTGTGGGATAACCCCTATGTGGAGATGACGTCGGTCCCTTGCGGGACTGACTAGCCGTCGAGGTGCCCTTAACAGATATGTTAAGGTTGGTCCACCCCTAAAATTTTAAAAGTTAACGCGGGCGAAGCTGCGGGCAACAGCTAGTATTATATAAAATACCTACATGTCATTACTCATATTCGTAAGAATCTTAAGGTTCCCGCGGGCGACGAACGGAGGTGCGTAGGAGGAGCTACTTAATGTGCCTCCAGTAACGTCCCTGTGTTCATGTCGGGCTCAGGATGGGAACTTGGGTCTGTATGGCACGACGTCGTGGAGACTGCTTAATAGCGGTTGGGCAGTCCCCACTTACGAGGAGAGTCTGGCCTTCGCCGGGGCCAGCCTGTCGCTGAGTGTTCCTGTCTGTTGTCTGCATATCCGGGACCCACAAAAAGCGGCTGAAGGTGCTCGTAGTGGTTTTAGTTAGGGTGGGCACTCCCAGGTGCGAGTCATACATTGGTTTAGGATCTACCCGAAGGTCCTGGCTGCATCCATAAGGATTTCCCTGCGATAAAAAAAATCTTAAAGTTCCTATTATGAGGAGTCTGGACTAATTTGAAGTTTTGTTTGATTGAATCATGCTAAGAATGTCGTCGAATGGGACTTGAAACACCATCCAACTTGAACCGGTTACTACACGCCATCTAGTCAATTAAATATGTCATAAAGCTGTCTAAATGAGAACCCTACATACAAATAAATTAAGGGCCAGGTACATTCTCAAAAGATTTATGGATTACTAAAATACAGGTGCCGCTTCAAACGTTATGATATAACCACCCTTATAACTGGCCGGATTAAAGAAAGCTTAAGTGGGCAATAAAAATGGTAAAGAAATATAATAATGCTTTTATGTTTTGGTACGTGTCGCGTTTTGCCTCTGGGTACTTATTGGGTCATTCGCCAGGAGCCAATACACGGGGGTTGTGCGGTTAGGGTGCAGTCGGTCTATCCTCAATTTATTAACTTTATGGGGGCTTGCACCATTAAATTATATTTGACTTAACATTTAGAGTTATGGGTGAAAAGAGTGCCTTAGTTTGGTTATTGGGGATTGTGAATGTTTGAATAAATATCAATTTTATAACTAAGAGTCTGCTCGCTAAATATAGGAATATAAAACACTGAGATGCTTTATATTTGATATTTTTTCCAATATCCTTAGTAATATTCCCTGAATCGTTTAAGAAAATGTTAGTATTCCGTAATACCTATTAAACTTGTTAGTATTTTAATATTGATTAGGCATAATATATGATGATAAAACGAGTATTGTATGTAGCATATTAAAATTAAACAAATTTGCATACTTTACAGCGAAGCTTATTAACTATTAAATATATTATAACTAGAATTGGATAGGATATCGTCATATCAGCAAAAAACACTAAACAATGACAAAAATCCTACAAACGTATGCAGCTGTTAAAACTATAGTCTATACAAACAGACGAAAACAGTCCTTATTGTAATGATACATCGAGAATGTTTTTGTAGAATCGCTCGAATATATAAAAGGAATGATTTTTTCATATTTTGAACTTCAAGTGAAATTTTGGTCTGAAAAATTTATTGTTGCGCCTTTGCATTAAAATCGACTCGAATGCCGTGACGGCAAACATGGCGCTGTCATTTATATTATTCCATCTTTCGTTATAGATTCATCTCTGAATGATGGTAATAGGCATATAACATATAGATATTAAATATATTTTAAATGAATAAGTATTCATTGTAAAATGTAACAGATTTCTCTGCATGTTATCCCTATCATCATCATCAGCCTCTATCCGTTCACTGCCGAACATAGGCCTCCCTCGTTATAGATTATAATATAAAATTTTAATACATAAAATAATATCAACCCTTATATTATGTCCCATTGCCGGGCATGGGTCACCTCCTCGAAATGAGGCGAAGACGGTGTTGGGCTAGTGTTGGTGAAACCTTCAAAAACTGTTGATCTCATTATGTTATCTTTTGATATTATTATGGTATGCAGGTTTCCTCACGATGCTTTTCTTCACCGGTGACCAAGCGATGTTCTCATGTTTTATTAGGTGCACGGAGAAATTTTTGCAAACCCATTTCAGGGCATTCGGTCAGGATCGAACCCGGACCTCTTACTCAAGAGGCCGAGCCCATACCCACTGGACCATCGTCGCTCACAAATTCTAATATTATAAAAGTAAGTCCGCTTTTTATATAAACTAACATTCGTTTTCACTTCTAAACTGATACAATAAATAATAATTATTCCTTACTTTTTCACTTTAAAATGCATTCAGATCCTACTAGTATTACAAACACGAAAATATGTATGTATGGATGTTTGTTACTTTTTCACGCGCAAAAGCTACTAAATGAATTTTAATGAAACTTTACAATAATAAAGTTTATAATATGTCAGAATAACACGTAGGCTATAATTTATCCCTGTACTTCCATAGATTAGAAGTACGCGAGCGAAACCGCTGCTTGTAAGTTTATACTCACCACGAACGTTAATCAGAGGACAAAAGTTCAGACATTCTCAGACGGTCGAAAACGAACTTATGAATGACGTCACAGAGTACGCCGCCGACTTATCGATAACATCTCCCGATGAAATGTATCGCGTATTCTGAGAGGATAAGATACGTTATTGTTTGTTGGGAAGTGCGCATAGGGTTACCACCTGAGAGATTCAATGAATTAATTTATGCTGCTAAGTAAGAAAAGTAAAGTATTAGATTATATAATTTTTTCGGTACTTTGTTTTGGCTGGTTTTTTTTTACCTTTGAAAATGTAATGTTCAGCAAGTCAAATTTGAATTCAAAATATTTTTTTAATGAATTAAATCAGGTAGGTTTTAGGTTAATAATCGATGACAGATTCGTATATATTGAGTCATCATCATGATCATTATCACTGCTGAACATATGCCTCCTTCAATGAATGCTAAGATGGCTGATTCCTTGCCACTCGCATCCAACACATTTATATGGATTGTAGTTTGGAACCATTATGAATACAAGTAGCATTTTGAACATTACACATTTTATCTGTCTATCTAACTGATTTTAACTGATTTGTATAAATTCTAAGAATACCTATAATAAAAATGCTGTACAATGTAGAGGTACTACATTTTATTTATTTATTTGACAACAAAAACCTAACCATTCATAGGGACTGCCGATAGAAGTGAAAACAGCGACACAGCACTCAGCAGTGAAGAGCAGCTGACTGTATCTTTCGGCTCGGGCACACTCGGCGGTCCCGATTTCACCCGATCGAACCTTTCACATCCGAGCGTGATGGATCAGCCTCGCTCACAGCCTAAAAATATATGTGCGGTGCAAAAGAGGTTTTCACTTCAAAAAGTGCTAATAATAATAATAATCAAAAATAGATATACATACGTAATTTGAAATAAACAGCATATTAAGACAAACAAAAAAATACAAGAAAAAGCAAAATAAAATAATAATTACATGGTTGGTAACCCTAGGTACGCATGTGCGTGCCTGCGTGCGTGCGTGCGGTCGCGGGAGACGAACACGGCGCCGCGCCGCCTTGCGGGAGAGGGACGGTTTAATGGCTGCACCATAATATTGTTTTTACACAGTATGGCGCTAACGTTATTCTCTTATGTTTTTGGCTCTTATACGAATTGGGTAATATAACTATTGTGGGAATTATAGTTGTGTATCATCATCATCATTAAAGTAATTTTTGATGTGAAACATCTATTAGCGCCATGACAGTGAAACCGTGTCTGACGAATGAAGCTGTCGTGTCACGCGTATTTTTATTAATTACTGGTTGGTGCCCGCAGCTTCAACCGCGTGGAATTCCAAAAGGTAGCTTAATATGTATTACCTTGCTAGCATGAGATAAAAAACAGACAAGTAGGTACCTAGTATTTATCCTTACTAATCTATACTCTATACAACTAAATAAAATTAAAGTGTCTGTTAGTATTGTAATGAAACAATTTTACGGATTTTATCGCGGTTTATAGAGATTTTTACAAGTCCGACGTTTCGGATACTTTACAGCAACCATGGTCACGGGAGGACTGAGGTGACAGATGTCCTAACGTTACAAAGTTATTCTAAACTACCCTATGATACATCATTATTTTAATAAGTCCTCTCTACGCAGAAAGTGCTAACTGCATCATTAATCTGAAACGTCGGGCTTGTAAAAATCTCAATAAACCGCGATAAAATCCGTAAAATTAATTCATTATAATGAGTGAAATTCGCGCAAACATTAGAAAACAGTATGTGTCTGTTGGTAATTTCAAATTACCAGCTTTTCACTAAATGCATATGAAAGAATAAACGGTACTTACAACAAAAAAGCATTTTTTACAATTTTTGTCTGTTTATCTGTCTGTTTGTTCCGGCTAATCTCTGAAACGGCTAGGCCAATTTTGACGGGACTTTTACTGACATAGCTGATTTTAATGGGAGTAACTTAGGCTATAAAAATAATCACCATCAACCCGGATACGCCTGTAAATCTAAGTTAATGCGGGCGAAGACTTGTTGCAATTGGCCAGTACCTAGTATGTACTGTATACATATAAATTTTATGCGTTTGACAATTACGTTATTTTTGACATTACGATTGACGTAATTATAAATTACTATACTGTTTCTCTACTCTGTGCTTAATATTAAAGCGAATGTAATTCCCGTAGGAACTCGGAATTTTTCTTGATAAAACGTAGCCTACCTATTTGTTATTCTGGTTACATACATACTCGTATAAGCCAATATTCGCCCAATAGTTTTGTCGTGATCGAGGAACAAACATCCAAACTTTCGCATTTATATAATATTCGTAAGATTAATTCTAATATCACGCCCGGGCGACCGGTGACGGTAGGATTTTTTTATTCCATATCGTACTTTTTTTTTCTTTAACGCCGGGAAATGCTCTGAGGCATCCCGCGGGTGAGTAAGTCTCCCCAGGCGGGTATGTGGTACTCTCTGCACCCGAGAGCTGGTAAGTGGACGCAGCTCTACCCACTAAAATCAGGCGTGCTCGGATCTAATGAGCAAACAAGGCACCTCGACGGCTAGTCATCCCCTCAGAATACCGACGCCACCTCCACAGAGGAGTTGTCCCGCACCACAGAACAACCCCTGCCAACATCGGGACAGTACAATGGGGTGAGGTTCCCGTCCTCGACCCTTGCCCCCTGCTCTTTATCGTCTTATAAGAGGGGTACAAAGAGCCTCCTCGGCTAAATTAGTTTCGCCCAAGGTGCTGGCCACACCTTACTGAGCCCTACCGCCACGTCAAGGCCACGTGAACCTTGGTGGAGATTCCATAATATAGGATCTAATATACAAAGTATTTTAACGTCAAGTTTACTATCAGTTCCAAAGCCAGCCCAGCTGAGAGGAGCCGGCGAAACGAACTCGATGGAACATCACCATCATCAATATAATCATTTTCATTAACATCCTTAACTCGTTACTGTAATGGTTCCGTCATTGACATACATACTGATTACCGCCTCGGTGTTACTTGGTTCTGTTGCGAAGTAGTCGGTACATCTTTATATATATAATTCTTCTGTGCGTGTGTATGTCACTGAACTCCTCCTCAGCGGCTGGACCGATCTTGATGATTTTTTTGTGTGAGTTCAAGGGGATTCGAGGATGGTTTAGATTCACACAAAAAAATATTTTGTACAGGACAACGTCTGTCGGTGCCGCTAGTCTTTATATATATATATATTTCTTGTGTACGTGTGTATGTCACTGAACTCCTCCTAGACGGCTAGACCGATTTTGATGAAATATTTTGTGTGAGTTCAAGGGGATTCGAGGATGGTTTACAGGACAACGTCTGTCGGTGCCACTAGTCTTTATATATATATTTCTTGTGTGCGTGTGTATGTCACTGAACTCCTCCTAGACGGCTGGACCGATTTTGATGAAATTTTTTATGTGAGTTCAAGGGAATTCGAGGATGGTTTAGATCACAAAAAAAAATGTACAGGACAACGTCCGTCGGTGCCACTAGTATATATATATATATATATATATATATATATATATTTCTTGTGTGCGTGTGTATGTCACTGAACTCCTCCTAGACGGCTGGACCGATTTTGATGAAATTTTTTGTGTGAGTTCAAGGGGATTCGAGGATGGTTTAGATTCACAAAAAAATATATTTTGTACAGGACAAAGTCTGTCGGTGCCACTAGTAGGTATATAAAATACTAGATCTCTTACGCAGCTACGTTTGTTATTTCTGAAAAATGAAAAAAGTCTAAGTTACTTTTGGATAATGTTGCATTACCCGCAGATTCGCCCGCGTTTACTTACTTTAATTATTTACTTAATTTCTATTACTCGCAGCGTGATGCCTATAGCCTGATAGCATATAGCCTTCCTCGATAAATGAAACACTGAAATAATTGTTCAAATCGGACCAGTAACTCATGAGATTAGAGCGTTCAAACAAACATACTCTTCAGCTTTATATTATTACTAGCTGCTTCGCCCGAATTTTTTTTCTAGTATGAGATGCTCGTAAGAGCAATAATATCTAAATATATACAAAATTATACCTGTTTATTACATGGATTTAAAATGTAATAAAAATGTTATGTAAAGAAAATTAACTATCAATATGCAATGCGCGTGGGCGAAATCGCTGGTAACAACTAGTATAATAATAAAATTAGAGCCATATAGTAGAACAAAGAATCTCTTATGTTTGGGTGGTCTTGAATGCAGGCAAATTTATGTGAACATACAGTTTCAACATCCAAATATGGAACCAACGATGGGATAAGAATGTTCTGGAACTATTCGGGAAAACCAGTTTGTAAATTTCCAAGTAAATGAGATGGAATCTTCGAGTAGTTGCCAATCGTAGTAGTAGTAGGACGTGAGCAAGACTCAGCCGTCTTCTCGATCATTGCGATGAGGAAGCCTTTAACGCCGGGAAATGCTCTGAGGCATCTGAGGTATGTGGGACTCGCTACGCCCGAAAGATGGTAAGTAGACGCAGCTCTACCCACTAAAACCCGGTGGGTGCCACCAATGCTGCCTTTGGTGAGGTGCCCTGGATCTAAGACGCCACCTCCACAGAGGGGTTGTCCCGCACCACAGAACAACCCCTCCCAACGTCGGAATAGTACAATGGGGTGAGGTTCCCATCTTCGCCCCTTGCCACCCTGCTCTTTTGTCCCCTCTTCTTATAAGAGGGGTACAAAGAGCCCCCTTGGCTCAATTAGCTTCGCCCAAGGTGCTGGGCTCACCCTAGGCTACTGAGCCCCACCGCCACGTCGAGGCCTGTACCATGGTGGGGACATATCGTTATCCTGAGATGCCCGGGAGGGACGCCCTATTCCCAAAAAAAATTAACTTCTAGGTATAAAGTCTTTTACTTTATAATTGATGAAAAAACTAATGATCTTCTTCATCGCTTATTGAAAGAGAGGAAAGAAAAGGAAGACAATATCATTAGGTATGGTATACCGTACTGTATATTATACTTCTTACTTTTCCGTGAAAAAGATTGACTGTGTTTCGGAAAGAATCGGCTGACTGGCCGACTGATGGCCATTGATGGCTGATTGGTGATGGGACGTACATATACAGATCACTGGTTGGTTTAATTGCTATTACGTCAGTGACAAACCACTGACCAATTTCGGAATTATATAGCACACATTACTACTCTATCCGGTTAATATGCTCGAGGACAGACTTAACATGACATAACGTGAAATGCTATTTACGCATGTAGCCAGGATCTCGGGTAGATCCTGACCCTATGTGGGACTCGCACCTGGGAGTGCTGTACCCGTAAACTAAAACCACTGCGAGCTCCTTCTGCCGCTTTTTGAGGGTCACGGATTCAAAATGAGTTGCCTAGGCTGGTTGTACGACTTCTTACCATTATGTGACTTGTCTGTCAATGTCTATACTAACTATGTAACATAAAAAATGAAAATAAAATACTTACGCGAATACTCTGACGTCATTCTACGAAAGGAAGTGAAGACCCCAATTTTTTACCTTGTTTTATGTTTTGAATACACATTTATAATCGGATGCGAAATTTCACACTAATCTACGCACGTGCATCGCATACGTTGCATGTGTATTTCCGGGCATGCATGCGCATTCCCGTGCATGCATGACACGTATTCTTGGATTAAACACGTAAGCTCACGGGAGAGAATTTTAGAAAAGTAGGGTAAAGTAATGATATATTTAACTAATATAGTCTGGCCTTCGCCGGGGCTAGCCTGTCGTTGAGGTAATGCTGTTGCCTGCAGATTCGGGACCTTCAAAAAGCGGCTGAAGGCACTCGCAGTGGTTTTAGTGTACGGGTAGGGTACACCCAGGTGCGAGTCCCACACAGTGTCAGAATCTACCCGAGATCCTGGTTACATGCGTAAAAAGTATTTCCCTACGATAACTATTTTGGGCTTTTGTCTTTGATTTGTATGTCACCATGGTCACAGGAGTTTGCTGACTATACTGTATGGTTGCTGTAAAGTATCCGAAACGTCGGGTATGTGAAAATTTTAATGAGTTAAATTCGCCATTACAAAATACTAAATCCTACTAATATCATAAACACAAAAGTTTGTATGTAGGCTGTATGGATGTTTGTTACTCTTTCACGCAAAAACTACTGAATGGATTTTAATGAAAATTTACAATAACATAGCTTATACATCAGAATAACATATAGGCTATAATTTATCCCTGTACTCCCACGGGAATGGAAAGTACGCGGGTGAAACTACGGGGCTCTGCTAGTCTATACTCTATACAGATAAATAAAATTGGAGTGTCTGTTTGTAATATTAAAATAATCGCTTTTTACTAAATGCATAGGGAGGTAGGTATACACGGTACATATACCAAAATAACCTTTTTTACAATTTTTGTCTGTCTGTCCGTCTCTCTGTCTGTCTGTTTGTTCCGGCTATTCTCTGAAACGACTGGGCCGATTTTGATGGGACTTCACTGGCAGATAGCTGATGTTATAGGGAGTAACTTAGGCTATAAAAATAATCATCATCAATCCGCGTACGGCTGTAAATCTTAGTTAACGCGGGCGAAGCTGCGGGCAACAGCTAGTTGTAAATAAAAGAATAAGTAAATAAAATAAATAATAATACATTTCAGCCTTAGAATAACAACGAAACTCTTGTACTATCATGTTATCTCGTTACTTTTTTAACAAGCGGAAATGTCAAGTCTGTTCTTTATTCAAATCCAAAAATAAAAAGGTGACCGTTAGATGTTGTACCCTTACAGATGAGGGTCGACAAATATTGGTTTAGTTGTGAAAATATTTGTTAGACGCGTTTTTTATTTGCAAAGGAAAGCTTGCATAATACCCCTGCAATGTGTCTGGAGTATTGTCATGCAGTTTTTAAATCTGGATCAAGTGGAAGGTTAATAATGGGTTGCTGAGTTAAACTTAAAAGTTGCAAACTGAATTAAACTATAGACATTATATTGTTTTGGTTTAAAGTTATTTTATGGGAATTTCACAAATTAGGTAGACGAATGCCAGTGGGAAGGGATTGGCCGTCTTGGCGTTCATTGAGAGAGGCCTATTTTCAGTGGACGGATAGGGGTGATGATGATGATGATGGAAACTTCACTTTACCGGTGGGAGGGAATCGCTGTGCCGCGCTCCATGGGTACCACCATCTTGCTTGTTTCTCCCGTGAAACAGCTTTGCTGTGTTTCGGAGAGAAGGGCAAGACAGGCAGTGTAATTACTGGCACCGAGACTTAACATCTTATGTCTCAGGATAGGCAATACATAAATGAGTTGCCTGGGGTCGTTCCAGGTATACTAGGTTATGTTCATGGGCGACGTCGACCACTTACCATCAGGTGGTACGTTTGCCAGTTTGCCTATCCGACTAACATAAAAAAAAAACTCAAAAACAACTTTATTACAAAAATAAAAGCAGGTTATTTCTTATAGGTATTAAGTACCTATTTATAAATTTATGAAAATAATTAATTGTTCCGTATTTTTTTTTTGTAATAAAAAAAGAATAACGTTATTTTATCGGAATAAATACAGTAAATATACAGTTTTTAGAATTAAAACTAAATAGTTTCAATAACACATATTGTGCTTAGAATTGATTGGAACTTCCTATTTAATTACTTTCAACTATTACTGTTCCCCTCGATTTGTTTGAAATCATAGGTCAATTTATACTGGTGGTCTCTGGTGTTCATTAATAGGGCAGGTGGTCCCAGCACAATGTGTACCATTAACAATGAGCTCAGGGGTAGCTTTCTCGTGCTCTATTCAAAAAAAGTTTTAAATTCTATTTGGTTTCGTGAAATGATTCACAAATGCTTTTACAATTGGCTTGGCTGCTTATTAAGTGTGCCCCCTTAAAAAATATATTTTTTGTGTATATAATACTACTACTACTACTAATAATAATATGCTTTATTTTGTACCATACATACATTGGTACAAATTGTTAGTTGATAACAACATAAACTTAATACTAGGAAAATGCACAAAAATTGCGGTCTTACTGCTTTAAGCGGTCTCTACCAGACAACCATGAGTAAAAAATAATAATAATGATACAGTGTGAAAAAAGGTAGGAGTTCGGAGAGGAGGAGGAGAGGAGGAGAACGGCACAAGCATTTTTCTTTAAATAGGAAAACAAAATTATAATATACATAATTTTTCAGTCATAAATATAAAATTATTTTTATAATATAATATTATTTGTATAATATACTTATTTGATAAATAAATACTATTGACTGTCCTGTCCTGTTGGTCTAGTGGTTAGTGACCCTGACTACTAAACCAGAAGGTCGTGGGTTCGATTCCCACCCAGGACAAATGTTTGTTTGATGAGCATGATCATTGTCCTGTGTCTGGTAGTAATTTATCTATAATATGTATTCAGAAATATATAGGTACTTAAGTATGTATCAGTTGTCTGGTTACAGGCTCTGCATGGTTTGGGACCAGATGACCGTGTGTGAGTTGTCCCAACATATTATTATTATAAACTATCGAGCAATACCTATGTATTCACTTATAAAAACTTACTATTAATTCATACTTATAAATGAGATTTTTGTGTATGTAGAATATGTTTGGATGTTTGTGAGGGTTCGCAACGAATCCAGGTAGAGCATTGCTTGTGAACTGGAACATTCTATTATAAAAACTCGTAAACAATCCTGTTGTTGAACGTTCTTGAGGTTTCTGTACGGAAACAAAGAAAGGAAACAAACAGCTAGTATTATTTATGTAAGTTTAATTTTCTCTTCCTATTAAGTACATATCATTGATTCATGATTTGTTTCTATTTTTATTCGACCGTAAGTGAACTAGCGTACTTTTCGTCTAATCGGTATTTTGTACATCGAAGCTACTGACTTCCATGAGTCACTTTAATGTTATATGTAAACGGAATGTATTTTGAAAAAAAAAAGAATTATCAAAATCGAACTAGTCTTTAAAAAATTTTTTTAATAACGTAAAAAGTTTTTTTATGACAACATGGCATTACCTCTTACAGTTACAGTTATGCATGGCCGTACATAAAAAATATAAACATCGGCTTGAAGCCTCCTCCGTTTTTTCCCCTGAAAAGAAAAAAAACAATTTCGATCTTTAAAATGAATATCCATCAGCATCAGCAGCAAGTTTTCTTAGGTAACCAAATTGTCCATGTCGTAGTTTGAGACGTACAAAATGTATTAATAGTTATAGAATGGTAAGGATAAGGAATCTGTTGGTTGTTTTATCATAATGTATTGAGTGTTACGGATAATAGATAAAAACATTCCACTTCTGTCCGTGTCTTAATGTAGTCACGGAAATTATCCTTCTAATTTAGATTTTTAAACTCATATAAATCCTTCATCAATATATCTTTCTTTATTGAAACTGGGCATAAAATTACCTGTTTATCATCACTATTAAATTGCCTGACTATCATCACTTTCTAGTTTTTTTTATAGCATAGGAGGGCAAACGAG
Organism: Helleia helle; assembly: GCA_963853865.1. Classification (NCBI taxonomy): domain Eukaryota; kingdom Metazoa; phylum Arthropoda; class Insecta; order Lepidoptera; family Lycaenidae; genus Helleia; species Helleia helle. The sequence goes on along the minus strand of OY971433.1, from coordinate 7,728,004 downwards.
CATTCGAAGCATTTTTCGACTATCGACACCCATACACATCCGCACAACCAGAGATGCAGATGTGTTGCCCTCCTTTTCCCTATCCTCCCTCACCACCGGAAACTCACAAACCATTATAGTGTTATGTTGGAAAGAAAAATCTGCGGCTCTAACAGTACACTCCGCGTCTATACTTAATATAATAAACCGCTTTGGAACATACTGTTATTAGGTTAACGGTATATATATGCATCGCATTTTGCTCACGCACATTCAATGCCAAAATAGGACATGAAGAAAGGATACCTAAGTCATGTTAGGTAGCCTTTATCCATAGTAACTTAACAATACAACGATAAACTCACCGAAATCGGCACATACATCATTGTCCAGGTTATTTTTGTCCCTGTCTATAAATCTCCTAAATTACATAACACGGGGTGAATGTCGCTTATGAACCACACGAGTTCACCTAAGACTGGCCAAGGAATCTCATTTATGCCAGCCAGAGACTATCCTGACTTAAGATGGTAATCCTTGATGCCAGTAATCTAGGAACAAGTATCAAATGGAATTGACATTCGCGTATACCCGAAAGGGACAGGCATATTTTTGCAGGGATACCACATTCATGATAATAAGTCCACTTATTTTTTTGAAATACGTAAGTGTATTCAAAATTAAAATACTGGAAAAGGTTGATATATAAGTATAGTGCATAAGCCCTACCAAACATTTATTGTAATTTAAGACAGCTGCATTGTTCATGATTATCGAAAATATGTAATGACAAATAAACCGCTAAAAACATAAATGACAAAAAAGAAGGCCAACATCCTCTTAATATGTATGATCTATAGTATTTAGCCTTTTAAGATAGAAATCAACATATTTGTAATGGTTTATTTCGAAGATTCCAGTCACCATTTTATATAATACCATATTCTTGGGTAATCTGCCTATAACAAAACTGGTATCACCATATTTTGTAAACCGACCAAATGAAAAAGTAGTACAAAATTGCGGACATATTTGACAAATTGTTTTGCAGTGAGAATGTTTGTATGACATTCAAAAGTCGATTATTATTATAACAAAAAGTGATATTCAGACAAAGACAAAAGAAAGTGTCTATGTCTCTGTCACTCTTGGAGATTTTCGTATGTTGTGATCTCGTTTAAATACGGTACTATTACATATTAGCTTGTCAAATCTATTTTATGCTCGATCTTAGCCAGAAATAACACTTTTTGTCCTGCTCTTTCCGAAACACGGCAACTGTTTCATAGAGCAATTATGCAGGTTGGCGCGCGGTACATTATCCCAGGACAGAAATGTTTTTGTCCCCGTCTATAAGTTTATTACAACCAGACATTACAGATGGTGTTGAGACAGTATCTAAATAGGGCATTCACATGATATTGATGATTCCTAATAAAGTTTGTTAACGTTTTGAATCATCAATTTGATGTAAACTTCGGAATTGTCGCATTGCAGATCATCATTACATAATACTTACTGTACATTACATTCGCTGCAACATATATTACAATATGTAAAATATATTACAGTAAATGTAATTTTGGACATGTATATAAGGCTATGATCCCCGATAGCAACATATGGCTGTAATATCGAATGCATGAGTATTTGTATTCTAACCAATGTTATACTTGTTTTATGAATTCCTATTCGATGTATTTTCGTTTCGACATTCGGTTTAATAACTTATGAAGAACACTTTTTATAACATCTCTTTTGTATTTCTTACTTGTGTTGATATCTTGAATACGATCGGTTTGCTAATATAAAGATGTTATTTATATATTATATTATAGTATGATAATGAATTACTCTCAGGGTTATTAAATGTACTTGAAATTTATTGCATATCATTTGATCTTCTATTACTTAAAGTTAATTTAGGTAAGTACTAACTTTAAAAACTTTTCCCCGGCGGGATTTGAACCCGCTACATCCGGCTTGAGCGTCAACGCGCTAACCATTGAGCCACAGAGGTTGTCACTAAATACTAAATTTTAAAAAATCATTCAGTTTGATAGTAACTCTTTTTTCTTTTGCGCCGGGAAATGCTCTTAGGCATCACGCAGAGGAGAGGGGACTTCCCCAGGCGGGTATGTGGGACTCTCTGCGCCCCAAATGTGGTACTGAGCTCCACCGCCATGATAAGGGTTGAACCATGGTGGGGAGTTTGACAGTACCTAAAAAGTAATGTTTTTATTGTTTTAAAAACTAAACGTCTACGTCATCTATCGTTTGACACTGTCGTCCTTATTCAACTTTGAATGTGTGCATATCGTAGTGTGTGTAACATTTTATATAATTAATTTATACTAATAATAATCCAATTAATGAATAATCAACTCAACTCGCTCTCCACTTAAACTTTAACTGTACTAAATTTTAAATTCCTCCGTTTGCGCAATCCTCTTTAAAAGGGGTACAAAGGTTTTGAATTCACGTATATAGATTATATATAGATATAATATATAGATTTTGATTGAAGATGCGAGTAATAGCTAGTTTAGTAAAAGTCTTGAATCCCACAAGCAGGTAATATAATATATTAGACAGTATTGTCCGTTCCGGTTTTGGAAAACAATTTCAACATAAAGATGTATTTCGGTTCGACCACACAGAGTCGATAAGAGAAACTGTTATCCATAATTTATAAAGACTGTGCATACAATGTTTTGTCGAATTATGTGATAAATATTCATTTTATGTCTCACTGTCAACATATAAAAAAACTATGTTTCGTTTATTTTATGTTATTATATGTCCTGGTTATAACTACAAAATAGCTGGACCGATTTGGATAAAATTTGGTATTTACTAAGAACACGTGATTAGTCAACTAATAAAATATTGGATGTGTGATAATTTTTCAATGATTATTTTTGCAATTTTCTTGTGTTTGTTGTGTTCAATCTTAGCAGGCGAAGCGGCGGGTTTAAGCTAGTATTAAGATAACTTCGTTCTTGAATATAGAGTAAAGTATGAATGATATTAATTAAGGGAAGTCCGGCAAATAATGATAAAAATGTCAAATATAAGTGCATAAGTGTGAGTGACCGATATGTTAGGAATGTTATGGGTGACTGCGTCGCGATCTGACGTCTTGTCTCTGCCGAGCGTCATCCCCGCGATGCTGGGTGACGACGAGTCCTGGACGGCGATGGTCTCCTACGAAGCAATAATGTCCCAGAAGGAGACCGCTGACAAGGCCTCCCCGTGGGCGACGAACGGGGGTGCGTAGGAGGATTCTCCAAACCACTTGAACACACAAACAAAATCATCTTAAACCGTCCAGCCGCTTAGGAGTTCAGTGACATACACACGCACAGAAGAATTATATATAAAAAGAGTCTAGTGGTTGAAGCCAAAGTCATGGATGGAGGAGGTCACGACCCTCAGACTTGGGGACTACGACTGAAGAAGGAGAAGAAGTTAGAGTTGTAAGTCGATGACATAGCCTTCATTGGCTTACAGGCTGACATAACCAGGTATTTTGTCACAGGATGAGTCACTTGGCTGAAGGATGACTAATCTGGAAATCTTAAGGGTCACGTAGAGCATTTAAAATCTACGTTTGCCATTTAGTTAACACGACCAGGTGATACTGACCTCGACATATAAAATGATAATGAGGTATATTATAGATTTGAAAATGTCAAGACGGTAATTGTAGACCGTTTAGTGCAGTGGCAAAATGGTTTGTTAGTGTTCTCGCTCGGACGTAGGCTCGTATCGAACACTTAATGATTTTACATCGGTATTATTATATATTTTTAATTCTCCACCGTCTACGGATAACGCGAGGTCTTTATACTATTATCACAAGAGACTTGAGGTTGTCGTGCTGTTATTGTTATAGAATCTGATCTAATTTTGATACAAGCAGAATAAGCATTTTATAATGTTTAAATAAATTTAACTTATTATAGAACGATTTTTTATGGATAATATGGGGGGGGGGGTATTAAGATTGATACATTCCCGACGTTTCGTATGTTTTACAGCGAAGCCACGGGGGGACCGTTTTATTTTACTCAATAAGTTTCTCCGCTTTACATCAAAGTAAAATTATTTTCGGGTGTCACCTTGTCTTATCTTAGTTGTTAACTCTCAAACGTCTTAACCCGGCACTTGCATTCTTTGGGTCATTGGTACCTTTTGATATTAATTTTAAACTTGAAGTATTGAGAAGTATATTATTACTCAACTTGAAAACACGAATGATTGATTAAATAATATTTGGTGACATGAAGTAGTTTTGTAACAAGTATTTAGTGCATAATATACCTACTAGTTTTTTACTAATTTAATACAAAGTTAAAGTCAAATGATCTCAGAACGTGTTTCGAAGTCATAATCATATAAATACAATCTTTCGGATATTGTCTTGTACTTTCTACGTTGTTTATACTATTTGTACGGCTAAACCTCAGATGGGTATAAAAAAAAATGGTAAGAAAATATAGGTATAAGGTTGTAATATACAATCTTCATCCGGCCGTTGCTCCTAGAACTAGTGCTAGTGATATAAGTGCGTTGCAGTGCCAACGCTACTTTCATAAAATTACGGATCGTTGTTACCCCCGCAAATAACTACGAGTACCAAAATAAAATGGCAGGAAACAGCGAAGCTAACGGGTTAAGTGAATATATTTAGTGGGATAAAAATACCCCGGGCATGTGGATCGCTCTAATCTTGAACTTGAAGGTTCAATGACCGGACAGGCCATAATTGTACTTTCCTTTGTCGATGTTTGTACTGTTTGAATATTAGAATTGATGTATGCAACGAGAAATAGTTCAGTATCTTTTTCTTTATATACTTAATAGATTTTTGTTTTTAGTCCTTTCGTATCAATTGTTACTAATGGACGCGTATTAATTTTCAAAAGAGTGGAATGTAGGTACTAGAATCTAATTTATATATTAAGGCGAAGTTATACGTTTTGCTGTTGTCCTCAATTTACTTAAATATATAATCCTGTATAGTGTGAAAGAAATCTGTGTCCAGCAATAGACGGGAAAAGATTAATGATCTTTTTTTTAGTTGGATAGGCAAACGGACAGACGAGCCTCACGATGGTAAGTGGTCAGCGTCGCCCATGAACATAAACTAGTTAACCTGAGACTAGCCCCGGCAACTCATCTATGTGTTGCCTATCCTGAGACATAAGATGTTAAGTCTCGGTGCCAGTAAATACACTGCCTGTCTTGCCCTTCTCTTCGAAACACAGCTAAGCTAATTCACTGGGGAAAAAGCAGGATGGTGGTACTCATGCAGCCAGGAGCGCGGCACAGCGCAACCCTGCCACCGGTAAAATTAAATTTTATTGTGTAAATATGCAATTATGTTATGTATTCGGTAGTAGTGCATAAACAACCAAATAGTAGAGCATAGCCAATTATTTCATATTAACCTAATATCCGAATTAAAAGAATCCTATGACCCAGTTCGGGTTATGATCTATCTACATGCTAAATATAATGCGAATCCGTTCATCCTTATACGCGTGATAGAGCAACAAACAAGCTTATTATTGAATCATTTTTAATTGTAGTAGGATTTCATTATTTGTTTTAATAATTTATTTTTATTAATTTATTATTAAATTGTATTAATTAATTGATTGAATGTTTAAAAACGTTTCTTATACCAAAATTTATTAATATAATGAAAAGAGTCGAGATCAAATTTCATTATGTGAAGTCGCTAGAGTTATTAAGGAGATATGAAAGAAATATATTATGTCTTATGTATGTAATTTAAACATTTGTAGCTGTGCTCTCTTTATATAATAACTAGACTAAAATATATATTGAAACTTAATATCTCGTTTGTTTGATGGGTTTTTTTTTATGTTAGTTGGATAGGCAAACTGGCAAACGTACCACCTGATGGTAAGTGGTCGACGTCGCCCATGAACACAAACTAGTATACCTGGAACGAGCCCAGGCAACTCATTTATGTGTTGCCTATCCTGAGACATGAGATGTTAAGTCTCGGTGCCAGTAATTACACTGCCTGTCTTGCCCTTCTCTCCGAAACACAGCAAAGCTGTTTCACGGGAGAAATAAGCAAGATGGTTACCACCATGCACCACGCAGCCGGGAGCGCGGCACAGCGCTTCCCTCCCACCGGGTATTTGTTGAATGTGCTAGCGTTACAATAGATCGTCGGATTAGATCTTAAATTCCTATATTTTATTAATAAGTACAAGGTAGAAGAACTGTGGTATAAGTATAATAGAAGAACCCCGACTGGTTCTGTGTAACCCCTTTATATTTTTCGCCATGTATGACTAAATGATTTGACATTGTTACAGGCTATTTTATTTCTCACTATAATAAATTATAATAACACTAGCAGTCGTTGTTTCACCCGCGTACTTCCCATTCCCGTGGGAGTACATGGATAAATTATAGCCTATATGTTATTCTGATATATAAGCTATGTTATTGTAAAGTTTCATTAAAATCCATTCAGTAGTTTTTGCGTGAAAGATAAACAAACATAAATCCATACATTCTTACAAACTTTAGCGTTTATTAGTAGAATACATTCATTTCTTGGATTGGGATTGGATGTCCCGCAGACCAGCACATTCTTAAATATTCGACAAGAGACAATAACGTGTTTATGATGATGTAAACTGCAATTTCCAATTTTGAATGTTGGCAACAACACAAGTTCTTCGTCCGTTCTCCCTGACATTTACATAATATCTGCGAAAGGGTATTTTTCGAAAAGGGTATTCTGAAAAAAGAAAACTTGCGATATTATTTGGCTACATTTCCGTTCTAGATAGCAAACCGTCTAAATGTCAAAAGCGAGAATTTGAAGTAAAGTAAATTGTACTGATATTTTTACATTTCGCCATTGATGTTTTTTATAGTTCTGAATAAAAAAATATTATTTTCGCTAACATTGTTCCATCACTTTACAATAATTATAAGATTCTTTTTAAGATACGGTAGACGTTCTTAAAAATTACAAAAGAAGCTTTATTAAAGTAATTTTGGTCATAAGTAAAAACTGTGTTATAAAAATAAAAACTGTGTTATAAAAAGTTAGATAGATAGATTTATAGATTGTATACAATTTTTTTCCACTGGGAGATATGGATATTGTTTCTACCGTGGAACAGTTTTGCTGTGTTTCGGAGAGATAGGCAAGACAGGTAGTGTAATTACTGGCACCGAGACTTAACTTCTTATGTCATAGGATAGGCACATACATGAGTTGCGTGGGCAAGTTCCAGGTAAACTAGTTTATGTTCATGGGTAACTTCGACCACCTACCATCAGGTGGCACGTCTGCTAGTTTGCCTATCCAACTAACACAAAAAAAAGAAAGAAAACGCCTCCGAAATATGTTACTTACATTATTCGGAGGATACTTTTTCTTTTTTCTCTGTCTCTGTCTGTCTAGTGTCTTCATTTGGTCTTGTCCTCTACAATCCTCACTCTCATAGATTTTTCTAGATTTTTCACTATGTTCTTGTCAACATCACTTACATAACCTGCATATCTGGTAAGGTACATCCATCGAGCATATAACCGGATAGAGTAGTAATGTGAGCCATACAATTCCGAAACTGGTCAGTGATTTGTCACTGACGTAATAGCAATTCAACCAACCAGTGATCTGCATGTACCTCCCATCGGCCAAACATCCATCAATGGCCATTAGTCGGCCACCCAGAGCGCAGAACCGGCGCAGCGTCGCAGCACACATTTGGCGAAATTTATTTTCATACAAAATACAATTTTCGCTCTACTCCGGTTGTATGCTCGATGAGTACATATAATTTCATATCGGTCGTCTTAACGCTCATTCATAGAGGCCTATGTCTAGAAGTGGACGGTGAATGATAATGGTGATGATAGATACCGTCATCACCCTTTCTATCATTTACAAAAATTAAAACTTGTGCAATACTACTAACAGGTACTTACAAGTTTTGAGGAAGGAAAAACGATCGTGTGTCTAATGTTGTAATTGAAAATCATCTTATTGATCCCGTCTAAACTTAGCAGTCTGTTCGCTTCGGTTATAAAATATTCAGCCTTCCTAGCGCCACGCTAGAAGTGTTACTCAAGTAATTACTGTAAACTGTTAAATACCGGTGTATATTTACTATACTCGCACTTTTTATACTATTGTTTATCAATTCAATATGAATACAGTCATATAACATCGACATATTTTTATTAAACTAGCTGTTGCCCGCAGCTTCGCCTGCGTTAACGTTAAAGTAGTAAGAGGTAGAGCCATGCTGCTTTGCATCCGAATTGAGCCGGGGTGGTACCTCTTGCTCATATAACACCGGCGTCAAGTTACAATACAAGGTCTGTCGGGTCCGTTAGTAATGTCTGAATATTTTTGTATCAAGATACATGGAGGACCATAAAGTATGCTATGTTATACCCACGATCCAACATCACAGCTGCACCTGACGGCGTCTATATCAATAAAATCTATCGGCTTTTGTCGTATTCGTTTGCAAATCCAAATTTCTAGGTCATAAACCTAGCCCACCATGGTTCAGGCCTTGACGTGGCGGTGGGACTCAGTAGCCTAGGATGAGCCCAGCACCTTGGGCGAAGCTAATTGAGCCGAGGGGGCTTTTTGTACCACTATTATAAGAATAAGGGACAAAAGAGCGGGGGGCAAGGGGCGAGGATGGGAACCTCACCCCATTGTTCTGCCCCGACGTTGGAAGGGGTTGTTATGTAGTGCGGGACAACCCCTCTGTGGAGGTGGCGTCGGTCCCTTGGGGGACTGACTAGTCGTCGAGGTGCCCTGTTTGCTCACTAGATCCGGGGCACCTCACCAAAGGCGGCATTGCTGGCACTCGCCGGGTTTTAGTGGGTAGAGCTGCGTCTACTTACCAGCTTTCGGGCGCAGCGAGTCCCACATACCCGCCTGGGGAGACCCACTCCCCCGCGGGATGCCTCAGAGCATTTCCCGGCGTTCAAGAAAAGAAAAGGTCGTGATCCTAGTATTCTACAAAATGAAACTTAATAGAATATAGCTAGAGTATTAATCTAGATAAATAGCATAGGTTTACAATGTAGGTATACTTTGTGGCCGTAAGTTTGCAGTATTAGATATAACTAATAAAGTCACAAGTTGGGGAACTTAGCTCCCGTTACTAATTCTCTCCATGCTTACTCCGGTGACATTGGATTAGTTCCGAAGTATCCAGATAAGTTTTCAATCTGGCAGTAAGTGGTTATCTTTGGGTTGTTTATGTATTAGATATTGGCGAGACGGTTCTAAGAGATAGGCGTTCAGAGATTCTTTTATATTCCTAGTACTTATACTTAAATTATTTATCTATTTTTTATGTAGTGGGGTTGTGATAAACAACTCTATGGTTTTTATACATATACCTGACTTTTAAGATACTTTAAAGCATACATGTCCTTGTGGTCTGATAAGGAAATTGTGAAATGATATGTAATGACGAGTACAGCTTCGTGTTTATCGACGCCCTAACTTAATACCTATAAGTTGTCGAAATTCTCGAGTACATCACAATGGTACTTACTACCATACCGCACTACGTTATCCTTGAGATGGTAATGAATAAATGAGATGGGAAGACCCCACCAAGGTTACTTGTCGTGGTGGTGGGGTTTAGTAACTTAAGGTGAGCCCAGCACCTTGGGCGAAGCTAATTGAGGGGGCTCTTTGTACCCCCTTATAAGAAGAGGGGACAAAAGAGCAGGGGGCAAGGGGCGAGGATGGGAATCTCACCCCATTGTACTGTCTCGGTGTTGGGAGGGGTTATTCTCTGGTGCGGGACAACCCCTCTGTGGAGGTGGCGTCGGTCCCTTGTGGGACTGATTAGCCGTCGAGATGCCCTGTTTGTTTACTAGATCCGGGGCACCTCACCAAAGGCGGCATTGGTGACACTCGCCGGGTTTTAGTGGGTAGAGCTGCGTCCACTTACCAGCTGTCGGCCGCAGCGAGTCCCACATACCCACGCGGGGAGTGGGGAGACCCACTCCCCGCGGGATGCCTCAGAGCATTTCCCAGCGTTAAAGAAAAAAAAGGCAACTCATTCATGTGTTGCCTATACTGAGACATAAGATGTTAAGTCTCTGTGCCAGTAATTACACCAGTCCTGCTCTTCTCTCCGAAACACAGCAAAGTTGTTTCACGGGAGAAACAAGCAGGATGGTGGCACCATGCAGCCGGGAGCGCGGCACGGCGCATCCCTCCCACCAGTGACATTCAACTAAGCTATGGCCAATTTATTATAAAAACCCCACGGATCCATATATTATAACAAATAAGCTACGCAGCTGTAATAAAGCGTGTTCGTTAATATTACGATTTCAGTAATTATTTTTACCATATTTCGCCGTACAAATATGGCTTTTTATTACATGTCGCCGTAATTGCCAAGGTACGGTTACCTCTCCCTGGGGGGCCGTGGCTTGGCGTGCTATAATAACCTTTATCGCTGTGAATTCTCTCTAATATAATTTCGTTATGGATGTATATACTAATATTATAAAGTGGAGTTTGTTTGAACCAATCTCAACAACTTTAGTTTGATAAGTTCGTTTTGTATTTGATAGCCTATTATTTTACTTTTTTTTTAGCAAGTGGAACCACGGGCAACAACCAGTTATGTAATAACACACCGCGGATGGTATTAGACCAGCGTTTCCCAAACTCTGTTCTACTGTGCCCCGGTAAATTTCGTCTTCAAGTTTTTAAATTCTCCGGTAAAATAAAACAGATTTATTCCAAAATAGAAAGAAGTGTACTTATGTATGTTGTACAATAATTAGTGAGAAGTAGAAAGCTGCTTATTTATGACTTTTGGCTTGCCATTCAAGCTCTCTTAGTATTTGTTTAAAGCAAGGGGAAAATGACCCGGTATATTTATTTCGTGGCCCGGTACCGGGTTGCGACCCACCAAATGGGAAAGCTGTATTAGACTATAGTTAGAATATGTGCGGTCTAAATGCGTTCTTGACACTTTCACAGACTTTAAATCTTACCAAGCTTAGGTTTGCTCTTTATTTATAACTTTTATTAGCGATAAAATCAAGCGCTGTTAATATGGTCAGGTGCACGAGGAAATTTAATAAAACTAAATTTTGAGATGTATTGGTTAGGTTCGAATCCAGACCTTTCTAGGTCTTTATAGTCTTCTGACTTTACCAACCAGACCACCATCGACTTCTACATTCTATATTACTAGATTTTTGAACATATCAAATTAGACTCTGTGGTATTGTCGGCCATTTTGTGTCACCCCAGTCATGGCCGTCAAATGTACCATTAGCAGATTATTAATTATGATTTAAATAACTACAAATTGTACGCTACAGCACGGCATATATTAATTTTATTATGACGACCTTATTAAGATAAGGAGTTGTACAAACTTTGTAAGTTTAAGTATTATAATGGATGCTAAAATTGTAGTTTTGTATCTTTATATATATAATTGTTTTGTACGTGTGTATGTCACTGAACTCCTCCTCAGCGGCTGGACCGATCTTGATGATTTTTTTTGTGTGTGTTCAAGTGGATTCGAGAATGGTTTAGATTCACAAAAGAAAATATTTTGTACAGGACAACGTCTGTCGGGGCCACTAGTCTCTATATAAAACTTCAGTTTTAGCATCCTTACGATAAGACTAGAGAGTCTTTACATATAAAGATCTCGTGTCACGGTGTTTATGATCACTCTCCTCCGAAACGGCACGACCAATTTCAATGAATTTTAAATGCATGTTTGATACCTAATTTCATACTCATTCATACTGCTAAGTGATTAGGGGTATCTCTACCAAAAAAAAAATTGACGACATTATTTTAACAACTCAAATATTTACTAGAAATAATTTATATGGAACAACGTTTGCCGGGTCAGCTAGTCTTCTTATATTATCTATTGGTCAAAGATCAGGTTATCTGACGTCTTCTGAACTAGATCATATCGTCATACTATCTAGTTCAGAAGATATAACCCCGATATCATTCTTGATCATTGGATTGTCTAGAGTATCTAGATCAGTGTTTCCATTGTGTGTGAGACCTTTAGATATGCTTTTGATAAACGCCAAAACAATAGACTGCTATTCCCATCATATCGTCAAACAAGTTAGTTGAGCGTAATATTACCGCTCTTCACCTCATCAGGGAGCTATTGTTACTAGTATAAAGTTACTTGGACAAAATTGTCATTAATTAATAGTAATAAAATAGATAAAATAATTTATACATCTAAAATTTTAAATCCTTATTCCGTTGTCTCACAAAAATTCACTCATGTAAAAAAAATGCATAATCGTAAACTCAAGTGTCAAAATATAACTCTAAAGTCCAAATCTCGAACCACAACACATTCTAACAACATTTCTTAATCGAAAACACTAATAAAATATCAAGTCAGAAGCTATCAACCAATTAATTTATATCCATAACAGCACTTAACAAGATGTTATTAAACATCGTTTTTACACAAACGGTATAAGGTTCGAATTCGTTTTTAGAGGGCAATTCCCACATGAATGATCACAGGGAGGGGTTCAGAGTTGAGGCTGGTAAAAAACGGTGCCAGATGTTTGGCACATGATGGTGGCGATGGAAAAACGTTTAATAAAACTAGCTCGTTTCTTATGTGAGTTTTTAGCTTTGCGTTTTGTGATTTTGAGAAAGCTTATAGGTATTGCAAATTAATTTTTAAATCTGAGTGACTTTCTTGTTTAGTTGGATATATTGAGAGATAGAGTCTCTAGGTTTTAGGTAATAATGTACTGTTGAATTATTGTGGTGTACAAATATTACCTACGATCATATTTTTTTCTACTTCTAATATTTGCGAAAACAAAAGATGCATTGATATATTAGAAAATGTTTTGTAAATTTATTTTTCAAATGTATTTCTTTTGTTTGTAGACAAGGTCACTCAAACTTAATGTTGACTTTATTAATAATATTATTAATGTCTATACAATAAAAAAAGATATATAATATATTACATATACTTAGGTTTAATTAAAGTACTCGTACATAAAAAAAATCAATGTTTCAACCTTTTTAAAATTTCAATATTGTTTTATTTCTTTGTATTATTTTATTTTCATTATAATAACGTATGACATATATATTTTTTATTATTAGGTATATAAAGAAATATGTAGTATGAATTAAAGTAACTTTTTATGTTGGTCTGTTTGTGAATCGATATTTTCTAAACTACTGAACATATTTTGATACGGTTTTCACTGTCGGTTACGTTATGAACTGGGACAGGTTCCTAAGTATGATACATCTATATTTTCATAATTGATGATGAGAAAAGTTTGTTTGTTACGAATTAACTCAAAAACTACTCAACCGATTTTGATTTTTTTTACCGTTATAATGCTGCGTTAACACTGATATAGGCTACTCAATAATTATCATCGAAGATGCGGGCCCAGCGAGATATAAGAGTTTAAGTTAAAATGCTTATTTTCCTTTCTAAAATTATTTAAAACGGGGTTTTAATAGTTTGTATACGGCTAGGCAATCCCCTCAAATATCTTAACTACTCCCACCCTGGTTCGGTCCCCGCATCGTTAGCTACGTTCGTCAACAATTGCACATGCACTTACCGAGTTATTAATACCACTCGGTCATTGCTCGACGACCAATACGATGATTTAGACATCACCATTTTTTGTGAGAAATGCGAATGTATTTTTTTAAAAGCATTTTTTAATAATAAAGCTGAAAAGTTGGTTGGTTGTTTGTGTTCAGTAATCTTTGTTACCGATCGGGTTTTATATAAATATTTTAACAGATAATTAATAGCTAAAGCTCGTCACATACGTAGCTATAATTTATATTAATATACCGTACTATAATATATATTAGAAGCAAGCTACCACACACGGATAAGACGTATTTTGCCTTCATTTCCTTGATTGTCAGCCTAGCGTTAATATCCAATAATATATGCGGTATAGGTTGGTGACGTCATACTTCATAGATGCGTGTGTGGTCATTCGAAAATTTATATAGAAAATATATGGTAATGTACCTAGCCATAAAATATATTAATATATTCAAAGAGGGCGGATGCAACAAAAGTAAGTAGGCACTAATATTTCCGTGATTGTGTTATCGAAAGAACATTTCTAATTAAGATATTTTCTATCTATGTCCAAACACACACAGTCTATGGTCTGAGATCTACACACGTTGACGTATAGAACAGAGTCCTCCTTTTCACTTACCACCAGGTGAACCGACTGTCCGTTTGTCCCCTCTTCTATAAAATGATACCGGAATATATTCGGGCTCAGATTCGGGTTACCTTTTTCTCAGTACATAAAGACGGTTAAATGGATAGGTTAGGTCAGGTTATGTTGCTTTTAAATTATCCTGACTATCAGAAAGTTATCTAGGGTTGTTCAGAAATGCAAGTATGTATTATAAAGTTTCTACCATTTGTAATTAATGGTAGAAACTTTTATAGTACATATTTCAATCTATCTTATCTGTTTCCGTCACGGACTAAGTCCTCTCTGCCCAGCTATCGTGGCTGCTGGGGCGAATCCGAGAAACGGACGGGTGACAGCCCTAGTGCAAGTCGAAACTAATGCTGGTAAATATTGTTCACAATCAAATTGTATCTGGACATGGTGGAAATTTGTTTTTGTTTATTGAGACGACAGGGATAGAATATAGGCAGAGTAATACAGTTTTGGATATGATAGGAGTCAAATTGTCTCTAGAAAAATCTACTAGCGCACACACTCAGTAGAACAGATGGGCAATGGCCAATAAAGTTCAAGAGTGGTGGCCGCGTTCGGGTAGACGAAGTGTTGGTCGGCCATTAACCAGATGGGAAGACAATCTCCGTACAGTCGCTGGTCCGTGTTGTATGCGAGTGGTGAGGGATCGGTCTTCTTGGCGTTCTTTAAGGGAGGCCTATGTTCAGCAGTAGATGGATAAGGGCTGATGATGATCAATAGAATCGGTATTCAGGCAAGTTTTTGAATGACGTAATCTAAAAATAATCCATTTGCGTACTAATGACAAAAGTACAAATAAGTACTTTCCATTCGGACTTCCAACGCTTCGTCAGCGTAAAACACAATGGCCCTACGGCCTGCGGCCACAATGCATACCTACCAGAATTGATCATCGGTCTTCAAATAACAAATGAATCGAGAAAATCCCATCCCATCTCCCAGTTCAATGCGATCTCCCCTTTTATAAAAATACCCTTGTCAATTTTTGATCTAAATGATTCTTCGAATGCCTATTGTGGATTGTTTTTTTAATAATTTGAGAAATTGATACTTTTATGGATTGGATGCTCTTATCGAGATATTAATGAGTTCGTACTGTTTATTAGGAGTCGATTTGTGGAAACTTATTATTACTATCCTTTACGAGCGGAGATATTTCGGAAAGACTTATTATCCTACGTCTCGGGATAGGCGATACGTTCCATGGTTCAAACCTTAACGTGGCATGGATGGGGCTCAGTAACCTAAGCCTTAAGGTAAACCCAGCACCTTAGGCGGAGTCAATTGAACCAAGGGGCTGCTGGGGGAAAAGGGTCCAGGATGGGAACCTCATCCTATTGTACTGTCCTGACGTTGGGAATTGTTGTGGGGTGCGGGACAACCCCTCTGTGGAGGTGGCGTCGGTCCCTTGGGGGACTGTCTAGCCATCGAGGTGCCATGTTGCTTAACAGATGTAGGGCACCTCACCAAAGGCGGCATTGGTGGCACTCGTCGGGCCGCCGCCGTCGCCTATCATTCTCATATGCTAGAGTTAAAAAGGTGCAAGTATTTCCTACCTTGAGTAAGAGGTATTGCCATGCTGCATTGCAGCCGGACTGGGCCGGCACGACCGGGGTGGTACCTCTCACACACATAACACCGGCATCAAGTGACAGCTATGCTGTCGCGTTTCGTACGGTTTATGGCCCATTGGGTGGGATAGGGAAAAGGAGAACGGCGCATCTGCGTGGCCTTGGTTGTGCGGATGTGTATGTTGTGTATGTACTAAAAATCTTAATAAACCGCGATACTATAAGTAAATGATTATTTATTTATTTAATTGCTTCTATTTTAACGATCACTCAGTACATCATTATACTAAAAGCGGGCGAGGGTACAGCCAGTTATTATAAACACCCGATATATATTGGTAAACTCGTACGGAGCGTTCGTAGATTTCGCAAAATTAAATTTCCTTTGATCGAAGTCCCTGTGTTCGAGTAATTGGGTCAACCGTCGGACCACAATGTTCATATTGGACCTCTCGCTCAAAGGGCGTATCAATCGTCTTGGAATGTACGGTTCGAACTGTACAATTGTGGGTACTTAGCGTTGTAACATCTAGCGAATAGGCCAAACATAACTCATATCCATTTAATAACTGAAATGACCAAAAAAATATATATAAACATCCGAATTGAGAACCTCCTTTTTTTTCTTTTACGCCGGGAAATGCTCTGAGTCATCCCGCGGGGATGTGGGACTCGCTGCACTCAAATGGCGGTAAGTGGACGCAGCTCTACCCACTAAAACCCGGGGAGTGCCACCAATGCCGCCTTTGGTGAGGTGCCCCGGATCTAATAAACAAACAGGGCACATCGACGGCTAGTCAGTCCCCCAAGGTGGCCACCTCCACAGAAGGGTTGTCCCGCACCACAGAACAACCCCTCCCTACGTCCTCATACGTTCCCATCCTCACCCCTTGCCCTCTGCTCTATGGTCACCTCTTGTTATAAGAGGGGTACATTCGCTCAACCCTCTCAACCCTCGGCTCAATTGGCTTCGCCCAAGGTGCTGGGCTCACCCTAGGCTACTGAGCCCCACCGCCACGACAAGGCCTGAGCTATGGTGAAGGAATTGAGAACCTCCTCCTTTTTTATAAGTTGGTTAAAAAATGCAAGTGTGGGTCTCGTTCTTCTGGTGGAATGTTCTGAATTTGATGACAAAAACGTTTATGTAATTTACATAATAATTTAAAAGACTGTTTGAAACAAGACGGATGTACATTCATATTCAATTTCTTGAAAATGATTATTTTTTGCAATTTAATTTTAATTACCTACCAATGTATTATTTTAAGTGTGGTCGTTAATGACCCGAGTTGTTATATATAGTTAGTATACCTTAATTCAATTAAATAAATTGAAAAAAAAAAAAAACTTGGTTGTGTTGGTTTTTTATATTATGGCGCTCGGCGTCTTGGCGCTCATGGCCAGCTGTGTACAGATAAAGGCTGATTTTGATAATGATTGTAAGTCATTTGAATAAAACAATCAAAATCAAAAGAATGATGATGATGATGTTTGGACTTTATATAGGACTTGAGCGTGGTTAAAAAATATAATACACGAATATTTCGCCTCTATCACTATATAAAATTAAAAGCCAGATTTCCTAGAAACCAACAAACTAAATTATATTGGAAATAACTGTATCATTGGAAACTATTGCTACTGTCGAATCAATATTACAATTGGACCGTTCAAATAAGAGGGCGTTAATCTAGCCATTTGGATATATGGAATAAAGACGAGGCTTTTCACAGAATCCATATGGAAAATATGTATGACTAGCTGCTGCCCGCAGCATCGCCCGCGATAACTTACTCAACTTCACTACTGTTAGTCACAGGATGATGTTATATTCGCCTATTGCCTTCCTCGATAAATGGGCTGTCTAACACTGGAGAATTTTTTAAATCGGACCAGTAGTTCCTGAGATTAGCGCGTTCAAACAAACCAACTCTTCAGCTTTATAATATTATAGTACCTATATACTTAACATCATATGTCTTAGGATAAGCAATACATGCCTAAGGTGAACCCAGCACCTTGGGCGAAGCCAATTGAACCGAGGGATTTGCTCTTTGTACCCCTCTTATAAGAAGACGGGACAAAAGAGCAGGAAGGACAAGGGTTGAGGATGGCAACCTCACCTCATTGCACTGTCCCGACGTTGGGCGGAGTTGTTCTGTGGTGCGGGACAACCCCTTTCTGGAGGTGGCGTCGGTCCCGTGAGGGACTGACTATCTATCGAGGTGCCCTTTTGGTCAACAGATTCGGGGCACCACACCGAAGGCGACATTGGTGGGACTCGCCGGGTTTTAGTGCGTAGCGTTACCGTAATTTTTTACAATCGTTCGGGCGCAGCGAGTCCCACATACCCGCCGCTTAAATACTAAAGACAGGTCGGGTTCAAATCCAGTTATAGTTAAGGCATAATACATGTCATGGATATAAGTCTGTTTAAACTTTCTTTTCGTATTCCGTTCTGGTGACTAGATGTTGAGAGTAGATTGAAATGGTGATTGACGATTTGAAGAAAATGTATACTTACATGAAATTAGTTTAAAATACAAAGCTTGTGATGGGTAAAATTACCACATGAGAATAATAAAGTCCTTTTTGGTTAATATGAAAGTCACAAAGGCGGGTGTTTGAATACAAAATATAGATATTTAGTTAATTCGTTCATCTGTGTACGACAATATTATAAAATTTTATACTTGAAGAAGAGCCAAAGAATGCTGCTAGATATAAATAATAAGTACAATTACCAAGAAAATAAGTTACAATATTCTTCTGTTGACATTTACAAGTTACAAGGAAACAATAATAGTCGTGAAAGCAATGATCCTCATCCAAATAACCCTTTACAAGGGACGAAGTTGGTCAGAGCGGAGTTATTGTGAGTATGGTTACTGAGGGCCGGAGGACTGAGGGATGAGGAGGGCTTCACGCTCCAGCGAGTGCCGCCCTCTATGTACGCGTACAAACAGATAATATTGTTTGTGTATTTTTACGATGAATACGAAAAGTGGATGCGTCTTTTTAACTACGGCAAAGAGATTTTAACAGTTTTTATACCTATGTAGTGCCTAAACTACTTCTCCGATATTCGTAAGGTATTAGTCGATTCGTTTAGACCGGACTGATATAGTGTACATTTGAACCAAATAAATAAGGGTATTTTATTTTATTTTATTTATTTCATTAATATTTGTCACATCATCATCACATCACACTTACCAGATTCGCTTTTGGGTTGGTCTGTGTTAAAATTAATTTTTGTTTATTTCATTAATATAGTCTAGAACACATTATCATACACGTTAGATTTGATTCGTTTTTCTATTTTCATATTTTTCTATTTTTTATTTTCTAATTTCATTAAAAATTTTCGTGCGATGTATCAAAGTTTCTAATTAATAATTAATTGGTATCGCCACAAACGTCTAAAGAATTAACACTTTTAATTATGTCAAGTTGAATAATTGTACTGACATCGATTTGGTAATTTTTATATTTTTGTTTTTTCATGAAATTATCATCTAATAATGATGATGATGAATCATTTAATAATTATTCTTTCATGTTAAGTAATTTAATTTTTAATTTGAGAATATATCAAGCAGGTCAATAATTTGTTTATTCTTAGATGAATAAACATAAAATCATATACACAATTTTTGTTTGTCATGTCCATTCGTACTTTTGTTTTTTTAAGATTATGCTGTAACATTCTTTTTTATCGCCGGGAAATGCTCTGAGGCATCCAGCGGTGGAGTGGATTTTCCCAGGCGGGTATGTGAGAGTCGGTGCCCCTAAAGGTGGTAAGTGGACGCTGCTCTACTCACTAAAACCCGGCGAGTGCCACCAATGCTGCCTTTGGTGATGTGCCCCGGATCTGTTGAGCAAACAGGGCACCCCATTGTTCTTCAAATACTTAACACAAAATATGTAAACGACTATAGCACAAGCTAATGTTATTTTTAACGCTTTATAAAAATTACTGTAACAGCAAATAGAAAATCAAAGAAAGTGTGTTGCTGACTGTACCCATGCTGTCCAATGAATACATTTCAATCTTCCGTTATTTATCTTTGATATATACATAATATATCAACAATTCGGTGAAATGATCTCGAATATAGAACTCTCGTAAGTTCTGGACAATGGCGGATTCCTGGCCCTTTTCGTTTGACGTCTTAACAAATGGTACCGCACAATTTATTTCTCCAATTCAATTGATTTGGTCTAATGGTTTCGAACAGTTTTTAAGTAATTTCTTTCAATCATTAATATCATGTTACTTCGCCCTGTAAGAACTAAATGGAGTGTATGTCAGATAGAGGTCTTCAGGTCCAGAGAGAAATCAACACATTAACCAAACCTCTATTCTATAAAAAAATGCCCCTTCTAAAAAAAGCATCCAGGATTACACTTGTAAATGTCATGAGCCTTTTGCAAAGTTCATTACTATTTATATAAAAGGCTTAAAATAGCTAAATCAATATCACACTATCGGCATACAACAAGGTTATATTTTAAAAAACCCAACGTAGTAACAATAGAACTGTTGACGGTGAAACGGCTGAATTGACTATGGTAAAATATGTCTGACAACCATTGCTAGGCACCTGCTTTTAAATAAAAAAATGTTTGTTTGTAAAGTCGGTTTTCGGACGATACTTTTACGTGATAACGTCATAAAGAAACATTGATGAAAAATTAATTATCTTTTTTGCCGCTATTTTGTGAAAAACGGTTAATTGAAGTGAACAAAATAAATTAAGACTGAAAATTATGGAAGAAATTAATTACATCATATTAAATAATAGAAATAAACACAAAAACCCAAAACATTTTGTCGCGTATTCCACATTTGTTATTAATAATGGTTTCCAAGCCAACGCTTGGGACTGTCTATCGTTTGAAAGGCTTAGGCGGAACTTGACACTTTTTCGTGCGCGCTGCAATGTCAAAGCGTCGAAACATACATGAAAATAGGTTCATCCGTTTAAAAGATATGGTACCACAACAGATATAGCACTTTATTACACATAACAGCCCTATATTGCGGTTAATCTAGGCCATTTGTATATAAAATTGATTCTTAGTAAATGCATTTTTTGCATCAAACATTTTATCACGTAGCAGTTTCTAGACGTCAAAGGCGAAGCGGAATTGCGTGACGTTAGAAAATTCCTTATAAATCTCCCTCCGTTTGGAGCAATTGAAAAAATCACTAAAGAAGTAAATTCTCGGTTCTCAAAGCATTGTATAGAAATGTTACTTTATAAACGTTAGCTGTTTCTTCGTCAATAGTATGCTAGGAGATCGGTATTTTTAGTGATATGTACTCTTTGTTCTAGATGCTTCTGTGTAACATCTCATTCATTCTTTGTACTTGAGAACACTTTCAAATTCGTACAATTCACCCTAGCTTTATGCTAAATTTTTTATGGCTTTTTAGACAGACGCGAGGACGTTATGTGATAGAAGAACTTTAGGCAGTTGGTATTGAGCTGAAAATTCCTAGGTATGCCTAACGCCCCAAACGAATATTGTTTTAAGAGTCTTAAGCTTTTTAAGCATTTACCTCATAAAAATCATTATCCTCAGTAAATAGCTTGTCAACTAAAAAAAAGATTACGACAAATTGAGAACCCCCTTCATTTTGAAGTCGGTTAATAAAGATATATATTGATTTCCCAAGGCCTTTTAAAGCTTTTGCAGAGTATCTTTTTATGATTCTCGTTATTTGAGCATTTTGTTAATCTTATGGAAAGTAAATCATGGCTAAATTTATCATTAACAATTAGAATAAGATGTCGACTAAAACTTATTGCTAACGATAAAATTGTACGCAATATACGTCTATCGCGCTTGGCAATTTGACATTGACTGATCACTGGCCAGCTCAGGACTCCGCCCACTTTGATACCCCCTCCCTCCCACCACTATCAACTTTGCCCAAGTTTTCTCAAGAAAGTAGGAAAATTAGTTGAGTCATTTCGACGCTAGTATTATGGACGAATATCTGATATAAGAACTCTTTCTTTAGTAGTTGTCTTAGTTAAGCTAGATTATTTTTTAACGCTAGAATTTGACGGATAAGCATTTGTTTAGCAACTAATATTTATGATATTTGTAAAGATACGTGAATCGACTGGCGAACCACTAAACGGTAAGAGATCAATATCGCCATGAACATGACATTTTGACATCGCATTAGCCCTTATGCCAAACACAAGTATTACACATAACATTATAATAAGTAATCATCACTTCTACTAAATCATTTCTACAAATAATTAGGTAAAGTCAGAGTGTGTAGCTAGTTAACCTCGGTAGCCAAGCCACATCCGAAGGCTAGGATACTTCGTTTTCCTTTTTTCGTTTGAATAGAATACACCCGACATTCTTTTAAATATGTTTCTGAATATTCATCGGGATATATTAGCATAAAATACGAAGAAAAATTTTGTTGAGGCTCACGGCTTCCGAATTTGTTAAAATTATGATAATACTTGTTGAAATTTTAAGAAACCTTTGCGCGGCCATGAATTGTTCGTTTTACATGATTGATCAAAAGAGGTTTGCAGGTGCTATTTTGGTGGCCGAATCATTGGAGATGACGCAGAGAGAAATATCAAACCTATTTGGTAAGAAAATACTCATATAAAGGATTGTAAGCATTTTCACTACACATATCTAAGAGATATACTCACCCCACCGTGGTTCAAACCTTGTCGTGGTGGGGCTCAGTAGCCTAAGGTGAACCCAGCATCTTGGGCGAAGCAAATTGAGCCGAGGGAGCTGCTTTTTTCTTACAAGAAGAGGGGACATGGGGCGACGATGGGAACCTCACGACATTGTACTGTCCTAACGTTAGGAGAGGTTGTTCTGTCCCCCTGTCCCTTGAGAGACTGACTGGCCGTCTCGGTGATTTTGCTCAACAGATCCGGGGCACTCCACCAAAGGCGGCGTTGATGGCACTCGCCGGGTTTTAATGGGTAAAACTGCGTCCACTTTCCACCATTCGGGCGCAGCGAGTCCCACATACCCGCCTGGTGAGACCCACTCCCCGCGGGATGCCTCAGAGCATTTCCCGGCGTAAAAATAATAATAGAGATACACTCAGGTGTTTTTCTAATTTGTTTTGCTTTTGATTAAAAGTCAGACTTCGAGGCTTAGAAATACACTGATTGTACTATTTACTGCACTTTATACAGCACAGGATACTAATTTCTAGTCTCAATCAAACTATGAATTGCTGTAGTTTTATTAATCATCCTCATGTCAAAATGCATTGATCTTTTTTCTTTATCGTTGCAACTTTTAACGTCCGATAAAAGCGCTGTACTAAATTAAATTTGCATTGCATTTATTTACATGTCATTTGGACGTTTTTACAAATTTGTAATCGATTTATTGTTAGTTTATTTTTGCATGTGAAATCAAATTAAATACTCAAGATAAACATTGTATTAAAAATAATAAAAGGTTATCCCTACTTTTAATAACCCCCAAACGCAATAAAATAAAGAGCTGACTTTGAAATGCCTGAACGTCCTTTGATAAAACATGTCTTATACTTATACCCACCGCAAAATAATCTGTTTTCAAATAAAACACATGCAAATCGGTTCATTCGTCGGAGCAGTGCGGTGTAACAGACAGATCCGGCGGTCAAACATATAGCACCCGCCATTTTGCGTCGGGGGTTAAAAAACCAGTGACTTGAATGCGATGATAAGACAGTTCTGTCTCTGTTTTTTAATCCAATAAAATCTCTCTGAGACAAGTTTCCTTCTTAGGGGTGAATACTATTGACTTTTAATTTTGTCTTCTATAGTCACAGTTGTGTGCGAGTGGCGAGGGATGGATGGTCTTATTAGTGGATGATAAGGTGATCATGTTGAACTTGGACGATAATTTGCTCAGAAGCAGTGCCGCATTCGTGATTCTACTGTGTTTTAGCTTACATGTCAAATTCCCAAACCATGAGTTACTTACACTCATACCTTAACACAATTATAAAAAGAGGTTGGGTTCGACGATAGCCTAGTGGGTATCGGCTCGGCCCCTTGAGTGAGAGCCGAGAGGTCCGGGTTCGATCCTGACCCTCCAGAAATGGGTTTTTCTAAATTTCTTCGTGCACTTGAACATGAGACCATCGCTTGTTTACCGGTGAAGGAAACATCGTGAGGAAACCTGCATGCCCGATGAGAATAAAGGTATTTGAAAGTGTGTGAAGTTCATCAATCCGTATTGTACCAACGTATCGCTGCACTATGGCCCAAAACCCTCCTCGCCTGATTTCGAGGAGGAGACACGAGCCCAGCAGTCGGACATAATATAAGGGTTGATATTTTTATTATATTATAACTTCTTTTATACCTTGAGTTTCCTATATACATTCCTATATCTTATTTATATGCATAGTCTAATTAACTTTTAACGTTACCGAACAAGCCACAAAACTGACGAATAGCGACTTATCACTTGTACACCAATTATTGATCCGAAGTTTATATTTAGTTGGCTCGTTTGTTAGTTAACTTGGTTTACTTAATTGTTCGCAAGTGTAAGCTCAAGACTAGTTACATCATAACCGTATTAGTTCACTGTCTAGAATGTTAAACTTGCACACAAAACTGTTGAGCGTTTACTGCGAATGACAAATATAGTGTATAATTTATAATGAAGCGCGATATCATAGACAACAACGATACTATACTTGACAACGATATATTATACTTCCGGCCTCAACCGAAGACGATTACTTATTTACATGCAGCAGTGCGTAGGATGGTGCCATCTTCGTCTCCTCTACTACTACATCTCCTGTCTCTCTCATACATTGCGCAGGCTGTCAGCGCGAGTCTAACGTCATTACGTTTTTTTGTGTCATCGGGATTACACATATTTTATTCAATATCGACAGCAATATCGAGCGATATATCTTAACGAATAGCGATCGCTGAGACATCTGTAGAATTGTCCAAGTTGTTATGATTTTAAAATTTAATAAGGTATAAAAGAAAAGTTGATAAACCTATCAGAGTCTACCAATTTTATTGTTTCTGTTTTTTCTTTATGTTATAAGGGGGCAAACGAGCTGTCGGAGCCTTATGATACCGACGTCCATACACGTCCGCACAACCAAAGGCTATACAGATTCTGTCACTTGACGCCGGTGTTTTGTGAACGAGAGGTACCACCCCGGTCATGCCGGCCCACTTCGGCTGCAATGCATGACACTATTTCTAACTGTAGGTATTTTATTTACTTAACCAGAAAAAGTTGCAGTTAAAAAAATATCTTCTTGGGACTTGAAACAAAAGATCGAAAAAATTATAGCATGGATTGAAGTTTATTCCATTAAGTTCTAAATGACGTAGCTTAGGATTTTATTTTCATTTATATCTCAATTTCGCATTATAATTATCTCCTGTGTCTTCCTGATGTTATAATAAGTAAATAATATAAGGTATTATTATTATAGGTTCTATTTTAATAATTATTTTGTCTCTTTTCAGGTACGTTATCGATTCTTTCATTTACGGACAAGGATGAAATACAGGTAACAGTATGACTAGGCTAGATTATAACCTGAAATCACATATGTCAGTGTAAAAGAAAATAGGGTATCGACAGGGTATCGATTATAAAATAAATGTTGGGTAAAATGTTTTTTATTAAGGTGAATTGAACGAACAAGAATATAGAATTTAAGATCACAACAAATTATACATTTTTATACTCTGCCCGGGACCGGAAACAAACAGGATGGCCATAAATTATTTTTTTCTATTTTAGATTTAACTAATATTTTGTTAGGTTTTTAAAGAAGTGAAGTTTTTAAAGCAGTTGTTCATACTATTCGTAAGAGTTGGTGATATGTTTAAAAATCATATTAAAATTAAAATCAAAAATTTTTACCTGCAGCCCTCGACGGATTTTCTTGGGGTTTTTATTAAGTTCATCTACATATTCGAGAACCAAATACGTACGTAGGGAAGTGAGTGCTACGAGAACTGATACTCTGTTGTACATAATATGTCTTGTCTACTTATAAAAGCGTTTTCCGTTTATCATCTCTAGGTACATATTTCCTTTAAGTCAGGAGTTTTTAATTATTTTACCCTTTTTCAATTAATTACTTTTTAACCATCGTGGGTTTTTTCAAAATTTTTGTTTTGCTTTTTATAAATGCATAATAAATTTAATCTCTTAGGTGCTCTATAATCTATACTAAAAACCAATTAGGAACAATATAAATGTAAAATAAAATACCTTTGAACAAGATTTGTGAAATTCTGAGTCTCTATTTCGTAAAATGTTTTGGATTATTTATTTTTCTTATCGACATACGAAGACGCAGGACATTCTATCGCTATTTAAAATAGAGATAATCGATAGCTTCATTCGATTATTAAATAATTATGTAAGTTATCTGTAACGTCTCAGCAAATCGGATATTTCCGTCCATAATATGGTTTATCCTCAAGAGATCCAAGTATCGACGTTCCGTCTTTCCCATGCTCGGCTAATTTGACTTGTGAAACGATTTAAGCACATACTATAGTGGTATTTCCTCCTTGCAATTGGAACTCAACTAGGGCGAATTGGTTTATAGGTTCAGTGACTTTATTTTAAATTTCTTAGTTTACTGGCTTACAACTTTAGGAACACTATATAATGTGTTTCTTTATTTATGAAAATAAAATGTGCTATCGTAATCATTCTAAAAAAATAAGCTTTTGGCTAAGTGTATCAATTAAAAAATAAATTGTATCTGTGGAAAACATGGATTTGCGGAACTATGACGTCATAGTTCTACTGACACTGCGTGGAAACGGAGTGATGTAAGAAAAAATAGTGAAATAGTAGCAACCGTAGCAACCTTAAGTACATGCAGTAGCATTTACAAGTCTTTATAAATCTCGGAATTAAAACGTCTTTATGATCTTGCAGTTTTTACTTATCTATACTAATATTATAAAGCTGAAGAGTTTGTTTGTTTGTTTGAACGCGCTAATCTTAGGAACTACTGGTTCGATTTGAAAAATTCTTTCAGTGTTAGACAGCCCATTTATCGAGGAAGGCTATAGGCTATATAACATCACGCTGTGACATATAGGAGTTGAGTAACGCGGGCGAAGCTGCAGACAACAAATAGTTATCATATAATTTTATGAGATATCATGTATTGAAGTATTAGTTTGTGTACAAAAACAAAGCTGTTAGTACTGAAAATAAAAAATAAACATTGTTTTTCATATTTTGCTATGCTGCAATTCCCCTTGGTCCAGCCCGTTTGTAAATTAGTCTGTTGACCGCGAAAAGGGTTGATGATGATTAATATTAAGATGGACGATAAAAAATAAGTAGTGTGACAAGAATCACCTTACTACCGTAATTTGTGGCGCAATAAAACGTGTTTTAGGGGTTTCTATTATGGAAATCCTTTAACCAATTCAATCGGGTTTATTCTAATAAAGGCAGTAAACCGCTTGGACCCTATTTTTATGTCCTCGTGGAAGTAATAAATGGGGTTGAAAAATTTACAGACCCAAATGTTACTTTACTTACAGATAACAGTTTCTTAATTTTGAATATATTTACCTACTACGTAATTTAGGTACAAACAATAAAAAATCTGCAGAGTGTATATCAGTAATAATCCAGGTCTGAAATTTGATACTAGGTAGGTACTATGGCAAGTGTAGTAATCATTAAAAGTGAAGATTAACAATGTAAGATCGATCAAAGTTGCTTCTGGAAATTTCAATAGTTTCCAAGTAGAGCGGAGGGTAAGTCTTGATATTATAAATTTATCTATTTTATTGAAATGGAATATTGAAATTTATATTTCACATAAATTATATTTTAATCTTTAGACGACCTCTGTGGCTCAATGGTTAGCGCGTTTGCGCTCAAGCGGGTTTGAATCCCGCCAGGGAACTAAACGTTTTCTGTGTATCATATATAATATTATTATATTATATATTAAATATAATATGTATATTATAGAGTATTAAATATAAATTCCGTTGTCATTTAGTAGTTCTTGGAGAACATACCACAGGACCAGATTGTCGTGGTGTCCATAGATATTATTATTATTATTAATCTGTATTTTTAAATATTTAACGTTACATGTCTATATTACGGGAATTATAAAAGACGAGGTCTTCCATCATCTTCATTCAATTTTTTTCCTTTTGTTTTATGTGTAGTTACTAATGTGGGCTACTTTTAAACTTATTTGTATAAAAATTACTCAGAATAGAATGGCACCCAAAAGGAAGAAGCTTGCTTCATAAGTTCATGCAAATCTAATTATAAAAACAATAATAGTTAAATTTATCGCGACACAGCTTACAAACAATAGCTCGCAAAATATCCCCATCACAACCGTTTAAGATACAAGTGAATTCACACCGAAACCACCAATTTCGTCTTTCGCAGTCATTTAGTACCTGTAAAAGAAAATGAGGCCAGTCTAAACTAGAGCGCACGGTGCTAGTGACATATCGCACAAAAGATTTCGAAATATTCATTCCTCGTTCGGAGAGCTGTAGACGAGTTAAGTGGAAATAATTTAACAAAGGCGTATAATTCAAAGGTACGAGGTACCATTCAATTCATTGGATATACTATGGAACCAATAATCTGGGCATTGGTATAGTTACAATTTGTTGTAAATTTGAAACATGAGATCTAGCGTTTGAGTTAACAAGGTTGAGTTTTGTTCTTGAAATGCCTAGTAAGTTTTTAACCGACTTCAACAAAAAGGTTATGAATTCGATCGGTATTTTTTTATGTTTGTAGTATTTATCATACAAGCAATAATACAATCATTCGATTTTGTTATCGAAATCTCACACAAGAATAGGCACCTAATGATGAAATATTTAGATCAAATTAAAAATAGTAGTTACTGTCTATCTGATTTTGATTTTATTGAGATCGACGTGCGACCGACTTTTAGAGCAAAAAGCATTGTAAAAATGCAGGCTACCAATTTTATTTGTTTTGTTTGGCCTGTATTTCCTTCACGCAATGCACTCGGCCAAATGCTGCTAAAGTGCAAATTGTTAATAAACGTTTGCAAATCACTTCATGTTCTTAAGCCTTTAAGTTTTGACAACTATAATATACGTGCTTTTATAATTTTACCATATACTGCAAAAAATCATTATCAGCTTTAAATTAACTGTAGTTTTCTCCTTTAAATGAGATTATTAAATATATCTTAGTTATTTTCGCACAAGAAATCAAGGTATTAGAATTTTTTTTGAACAATTTCTAATGTATCTAAAACATCACCTACATTCTATGGTGATCCAACAACTTGGTCAATGTACATTCTTACTTTAATGATAACACTTTTTGCAATTTCGAAATCGATGAAAAGCTTTGTCATATTTAGAGCTTTCTTTGTTAACCTGTTAACATAATTTTTTATTACAGAACCTCCAACGTTATAGAGCTTCTAATTAAGATTATAGTTACACAAATTTACGCTACCTGTCACGCAACTGTAAGAAATGTGTTACACTTAATTTATGATGAAACATTTGTTATAATTAAAATTATGAACTTAATAACGCCCTACCGAAATTGAAATCAATAGTTTTTGTTCCAAGTTTATAATATTTTTTATGTCAATCGGTGCGATGGCTCGTATGGCTTTAACGATTTGAATATAGAGTGCTGAATCCATAGCCTGTGGGCCAATTATGTTTTGAAGTGTAGGCCAAGTTTGGGAAGACGAGATTTTGGCCAACCTGCAACTTGATGGGAAGACGGTCTGCGTTTAGTGGCCGGTCTTTACGTTCATTAATAAAGGCCTATCTCCAGCAGTGGACAAAGGAGATTGATAATGATGATGGAGACCAGATTTATCTCTTTATCTCTATCTTTATATACACACACAAAAATAAGAAAATCGAACAAAGTACACACCGATAAATCTATACTAGAAAGACATTTTACAGTCTCTTAGGTCTGTAAATTTAAATATCCGATGAGATATATAACAAGCGAAATTTCTAATATGGAATTGATATTTCTCAAAGTGAGTTGCAGCGGACTAATGGTTATATAATTTGGATTTACTATGGTATTAGCTAATGTCGATATGATCTACGGTCTTCTACTAGTAGGTAAAATGAAACTAGATCAAGCAATTTTGCTGTAGTTTTTTTTGCAACCAAAAAAAAAAGTAAAATGAGAATATAAATTAATGTTTGTTCGTTGCACTAACTATGGGAACTACCAGCCAAATTTTGCATTTGAAAGTCCAATTTTTGAGGAGGATATTTATAAGTGAAAAGTTTTTTCCAAATTTGAGAAAATATTATATATTTACGTCACGAAACTAAAGTGCATTTCACTTTGCTATATACGTGTATTTTCATCCGAAAACCCCAGTAACTGGCACTGTTTTGGAGAGGTAATCTGGAATCACTTCCACTTGTCTTCGTCTGATTAAATTCTAAGGCAGTTTAGCATATCCCCCGGGCTAAGACTGTTTCAATGGTTGCGGAAACAGGCGCTGCATTCGGAAAGTATTGAGGCAATCTCCTTTCAACATTACAAAGCCTGAACTGATAGTCTGTCGCTTCAGCTCTGCATGGTTATTATCGGCGATAACTGAATAAAGGAGGGTAAAATTGTATTGAAGTCACTGACGCTTCGGAAACGAGTCATTACGTACCTCTAGTGCCACTGCTTTCAACTTCAATGGTGAGTGTTTAAATATTGTATTGTTTAATAAAACGAATTGATTTTTATCGTTCTATTTATCACGTTGTTTTATTGTTTTGTGGTCCTTCCATTCCTGTTGTTGTTTATGAGTTTAGAACATTTTTATTAATTGTTGAACATTTATACACATGAACATTTATATCCATAGTTTATTCTAATTTTATATTGCTCTTCAAAAAATACCACCAAATATGCATGAATATTGAATAATATACTGCAATTTTGTTGCCTCTACTTATTGCGTTTATAAAGTTTATCCATTCATTCATGCTGTCATCTGATCCATAGTTATGGCATCGAATTGACAGTCTATTTAGGCGTAAATTATATGTAAATAAAGTCGTGAGTAATAGGTTTAAGCGGTTGAATACTATTATATTAAATTCTCTAAAATTCTATCATTATTAGATACAAGTAGAAAACTAGTAAATTAAGCGGAAATTTCCTGATAATTAAACTGCACATTTTTTTTCTTTAACGCCGGGAAATCCCGCGGGGGAGTGGGTCTACCTACGCCGATATGTGGGGCTTGCTGCGATCGAAAGCTGGTAAGTGGACGCAGCTCTACTCACTAAAACCCGAAGTGCCCCGGATCTAATAAACAAACAGGGCACCTCGACGGCTAGTCAGTTCCCCAAGGGACCGACGCCACCTCCACCGAGGGGTTGTCCCGCATCACAGAACAACCCCTCCCAACGTCGGGACAGTACAATGGGGTGAGGTTCCCATCCTCGCCCCTTGCCCCCTGCTCTTTTGTCCCCTCTTCTTATAATAGGAGTACTAAGAGCCCCCTCGGCTCAATTAGCTTCGCCCAAGGTGCAGTGGCTCACCCTAGTCTACTGAGCCCCATCGGCACGTCAAGGCCTGAACCATGGTGGGGAAACTGCACATACCTAAGGTAATATACTAGTTTTGATTTCTTTAACAAATAATTAAATAATTTCTTAATTCTTTAATAATTATAAACCTCTCTTTGTTTAATAGAGAATACGATTATAAAAGATCCTCAAATTTTATTTTATTAAAAGAAATACGCGTGTACATTAAAAAACATTATATTCAAAGAAGGCCAAACATTCTTAATTTAAAAAACCAGAGAATTTTAATTCTAAATTCCATATTTTAATATTTAAGTTCCGTTATTAATAAAATATTTTTAATTACTAACCAGCGTGCCACACCTAGCCGCGCCCCGTTCAGGTGTATTGCCATTTGCTTACATGGAGCTTGCGAATGACACTAATTGATTAGCCATTGAACGTTTTCTACCTGACTTCAGCTAGTAATTGCTGTTCGATATCGATTTTAAAATGGAGGATTTTATAAGGAATAGCGTATTTGCTCAATATACGATTATTATTGTTATCTTTGGCCAATCGAGATCTGTTGAATTTATTATAATGTTATCATTATCAGTAACTTATTATATATATTGCTCCATTCATTATTGATATCATCTGAGCTAGAATTTGTTTCAATAGGTTTTGTATAATCCTGATCTTTTGATTCACTTACAATAATTTCATAATTATCAGTATCACTGCTAACCGAGTGTACCTATAGCTTTGTTTCGTTTTGTGCTCATCATCTGAGTTACCAAGAATTGGAATAGGCTTTGCCCAATCCTGATCTGTTCTCTTATTTTTTATATAATCATTATGAGTATCACTACCACACATAGCCCATTTTTTTCTTTGGCGCCGGGAGATGCTCTTAGGCATCCCGCGGGGGATCCCCAGGCAGGTATGTGGGACTCGTTGCGCCCGAAAGGTGGTAAGGCGGTCGCGGCTCTATCCACTAAAATCCGGCGAGTGCCACCACCAACGCCACCTTAGGTGAGGTGCCCTGGATCTGTTAAGCAACAGGGCACCTCGACGGCTAGTTAATCCCCCCAAAGGGACCGACGCCACCTCCACAAAGAGGTTGTCCCACACCGCAGAAAAACCGCTCCCAACGTCGGGATTGTGCGTTTGGGTGTGGTTTTCATCCCCACTCCTCTTCCTCGTGCCCTGCTCTTTTGTCTCCTCTTCTTATAAGAGGGGTACAAAGAGCAACTTCCTCGGCTCAATTAGCTCTGCCCAAAGTGCTGGGCACACCCTAGGCTACTGAGCCCCACCGCCACGACAAGGCTTGAACCATGGTGGGGACATAGCCCTCGCCTAACTCCACTGAGCTCAACTCTTTTTATAAATTCCGTTATTTATTACGGTGAAGAATAAAAATTATAATATTCATTGTTATGTTCAGGACACTGTGCTGATCTTCCATTATGTAAATAATTACTTAAGTATCATATAACAAGTAATATAAAAATAAAAAGGAAAAAAATACAAAGAGATTTTATATGTGAAATAAAAAATAAAAGCGTTTATCTGTTAAAACCCTCAACGATGCCAAATTATCATACCTCGAATGTATAAATAAACAAAATCTTATTAGGCATTTCATTTAATCTAACCTCGCAGCGCTATCTAAATGTTGAACGCAAATTTTCGTGGGGATAACCATCACGAAAATAATTTAGAGGAGAAAAATCGTGGGGATTCCGTTAGAGTTTAGACCAACAACTTAAAGCTATCGCTAGTACAGTCGCCTGGAATAATATTACGTAGAATTGGAAAGGAAATGCTGCATTATGTCCTTGTCATAAAAAAATATAGAAGCGATAACTAACGAAACATGATTTCATAGCGATATGAACTAAAAATAAAACAATTGATTCGATATTTTTGTAATTTGTTTCTTTTTTATTCGTAATTCATGGAATCTTGTATTGTCATTCTTGATAAGTAGGTATAGTTTTAATTTTTTTACATAAGTTTAGCTATTTTTTTTAAATACAGTGCCATTGTTTGGAAATAATTTGAACACATAATGGCAGGCGACTGTATCCCGTTAAACATCAAATTGGGCCATTTCTGTGGAGTTTATAGCAAATTATACTCCAGCGATATGTTTATTATGGCATCGATTTACGAGAGCTATTCGATATGATCAGTCGTATAACATGGGGAGTTAGGTTAATGATTTCTTTCATAGGTTTTATAGGCATGCTATGAAACTTGGAACTATGTTTATATGTTAAAGCTTATGTTTGTTACTCTGTCACGCAAAACTACTGAATGGATTTTGATTAAACTTTACTAAAATTTAGGCTAGGCTATAATTTGTCTCTTTACTTTCACGGAAATGGGAAACCGCGAGGCGCTAGGACATATTTTATAAAGGATTGCTATTGTTTTCACTATAGGGAAGAGCTATGAGTCTATACTAAGACTCATAGCAATCCACAAATGGAGGCTTTTGACTTAGACTTTCCATATGGAATATGCAGAGCTTCTTGTGAGCATATAATTCCGTTGGCCCGACTGGTCTTTTAACCTGAAAAAAAACAGACGTTTAAATGAACAAAGGGTGTTAAGCAAAAATACTCTCTATGCTTAAATCGTTTTTCATAAACTTATACCGCCTTATTACGCTAGCTGTAGTATTTGATATATCATCATCATCATCAGCCTCTATTCTTCCACTGCTGAACATAGGCCTCCCTCAAATAACGCCAAGACGACCGATCCCTCGCCACTCGCATCTAACAGTTAACACGGACGGGCCACTGGTGTGTACGGAGATCGTTATCCCACCTGGTAATAGCCGACCAACACCTCTCATCATCATCTGTGATTGCCAATCCGCCTGCTCAGTTTGGCAATTATGAGCATATCCCCTCAAATGGATTCATTTGATATATGGTGTAATATAATTTGTGTGGCGAAGCTTAAAAAAAAAGAATAAAATAAAAATACTATGTTAGCATAGTAAATAATATGGTCGTTTGAAAGGTATACGAACATAATATTGCATATATGAACAATTTTTTAATACACTATATTATAAAAAGATAAAGAAAACCATAGTTGCAAAATACGAATATGCAAAGAGCTTTACTATCGCTCGCGAGCTAAATCCCATAATGAAAGAGATATCGTAAGAATTAGACACCCCAATTTCACCCTCCCTTCATCTCCTCCAGCTATGACATAATCTTTGAAAGAGACAACTAATCTTCTTAATTAATATTCCCTTACGAAATGTAAGAAATTCTCGGCCTCAAATAAAATTGTATTATGTTTGTTTCATGAAGAATAAAGTTTACTTAAAATATTATTACTATTAAAATAATAATGCGAAATGAAGTCGAAGAGAATGAACGTACGTATATTTAATGTTATTTTTAACTGAATTAACAAAAATGGCCGGTTCATGTTAGTGGCAAGGGATCGGTCGTCTTGGCGTTCATTGAAGGAGGCCTATGTTCAGCAGTGGACGGATAGAGGCTGATGATGATGATGATGATGGTGAAGAAAACGTCTTACGATAACTTGTGACTAGCTCTGATAATACAATACCTTATACTGTTTGTCCTGTCAACACAGGAAATAATCATTACTAAAAGCTATTATAATAAATAGGTAATGAATCAAATTCAATTATTTTATACAAATAGAATACTAAACTTGTGAAAACGGTTATAATAGATTTTAATAGTTTACCTGAATACAATTGGTTTGTGGACGAACGGTCCAATACAAAGACTGTCTAAAACTTTGGGAGATCAAAGTCAACTTCAAACTGGAAGCCAGCAGAGCACAAACACAGCGTGAATTATCTTGTCCTCGGATATCTTTGTTGTATTGTTTCAAAATGTTCAATCTAACGAACTACCCTCATTAGGTTCTAGGCCATATTTTCAATTAAAAAAACAATGGACTTGAAGATCATTGTTTACAAGGCTGAGTGACGTAGCTGGAATGGAAATAAAATGCCGGAGAATATCTGTCAATGACACGCCTATTGTTGTTTGTATTATCTCGATTTGCCATATTCTTGAATGATTCATAATGAAGAGAAGACCTTTATGATATTATTGAGGATAACAGGTACCCTTGATAATTGTTATATGAAAAATTTGAGCATCTTACGGTGTGTAGGATAGGATGGAAGGGGCTGGTCGGTCTTTAATAATGCAGAACAAGGAACATAAGATATTTCGATCCGAACTTGTAAGTGTATGAGAGTGTTGCCTTCCTATGACAAAATGATTGGTACAGATCTCGGTGCCACGAGATGTAGATATAGCTATAGAGACTAACACAGACGGACGCACTGTACTACGAAACTTAGTTGGCACTTAGCCTACTTCAGTGTTTGGGCGTTGGCATATAATTATCATGTTTTGAAAGTCAGCAAATTATCCAAAATCACTCCATCATCTGCCTTCTCCAAAGATGCTTCCTGATAGTCAGCATGCGACTTAAGCGCTTGACGGCGCTTTTAATGGTAAACTTACAATACTCATGGAATACAAATACCATTGCAATAGACATTCCTATGACGCTGGCTTACTAAGCAGCAGCGGATTTAAACGGAACGATATGTGACGTAATTGTGTAACATATTTTATGGTATTTTTGTATTTAGTACGCATCATACACCGAAGGATTATTATGATTGATATTAAAGCAGGGTCGGGTTCTTAAAACGCATTGTACGTTTTTCATGTTTTTGTCTATTATCTATTTTCTATCTATATAATATATGTATCGGATGATTTCTTTAATTCACTAGATTCTGAGCCCTGTACGCACTTAGTATTTACGGTACCTTAGCTAAAATTCCTCAAATTCCTCTGGAATTTTGGCCTATTGTGCTAGATCCAGAAGAATAGGCAATACGTTGCCTACTTTTTGCCTAAAACAAGACTGCCGGTCTGGGTGTCAGTTGGTTGGTATTACTCTGCAGGTATGCTGCACAAATTGCAAACCATTGTATATAACGATTACTTCGAATCTAAAAATCCTAATTTTAAATAAAGTACTCGACTTCCCAAGCTCAGAAGTACACTCAGCTACATTAATTACATGACATCCCAAAAACAAATAAATTGCATTTATTGGTCTCAATTTTAAAATTGTCACGTTATCAGAGCTGTCAAGGGTATTCATGAGCGAAATAATTACGAGTAACAAGTGACTCAGTCAAAAGAATTAATTGGGCGAGAATTAACCGTTTGTAAATCAATTGGCCAGAACCACCTGAAAGGTGATAAAAACGGGCGTGTAAAGCTTTTTATTTGTGAATGGGATTAATTCAAAATTGTTTGTATTGTATTCGTTGTTAGGCTGTATCTTATGAGTACGAGTGACTTCATAAACGTATTTTGTAGAGTTATGTGATATAATTATGTTTTGCAGATTTTTTTATTGTCATAAGGCGGCAACCGAGCAGTCGGAGGCTTATGGTGACTACCGACGCCCATAGCCATCATCCGCACAACCAAAAGATATGTAGATGCGTTGCCCTCCTTTTCCCTATCCCCCCAATAGGCCACCGGAGACTCACAAACCGCACGAAACGCGACTATGCTGTCGCATAGCTATCACTTGACGCCGGTGTTTTTGTGAGCGAGAAGTACCACCCCGGTCGTGCCGGCCAATTTGCAAAGCAGTATCTATATCTATGGCACTACCTCTTACAATTTATACTCTGTAACTAGTGATACGAGGCCCAAGTAGTTATTAATCAGTATCAATCAAATCAACTAATAAAAGCAATTAATGCTTAATTTGTATAAAAAATCTCACATATTAAAGTAATTTATATTCTCTTCTATCGTATACGTATGTAATATATGAAATCTTGAATTATTTTAGTTTGGCTAAAACCAAAAGCTATATTAAGAAAATTAACAGATACGACAGACTTAATGTTAGTATGTGTATGATTTAGTACTTAGTAGCCTGATTGCATAAGAGGATTATTTTAAAAGAGTTATTTCTAGCATTGGACGATGATGGTAAGGAAGCACTTATGTTTTCATTTCTGTCTTATCTTATACATCTAAATTATAATGAAACAACTTTTTACGGAAAAGTTCCTCCCATCACCATGGTTGCTATAAAGTTACCGTAACGTCGGGCGTGTAAAAATATAATAAACTGCGATAAAATCCGTAAAAAGAAGTTTCAATATAATGAGTGTAATTCGCGCAAACATTAGAAAACAATATTCAAAATATGCGTAAAATTGTTCAGCTCAAAATTGTAAGAGTCAAACTGCTTACTTTATGTCGAGCATTGCGTACAAAATGGCTTTCGAGTTTGACAAGCACACAATGGACCAACATGCCGATACCCGCTGCAATTTGCGATAGCGCCCACAAACAATGACTCTACTATATAACATGCAAACTTTCGTTGATATTTTGGTTGTTCTGAATACTTGTGATTTTCATTATGCGACTTAATATTAAATGTAAATTACTGCATGGTCTGTGTATGTCGCTGTTTACCACGGCTGTAACAGCAAAATATTCTCCACGTTCGAATTTCTTATCTTCTTCAATGATTAGGGTAAGTATTTTTTTATATCCGTAGTTTTAGACATTAGTGGCTTCAAAGAGCTCAGCTTAATTAGAATTTTAAGAAGCATAGAAATTTGGATCATAATAAAAAAATGATAATTTGAATTAAATTATATATTATTCTAAATGTAAATATTATGTAATAATGTAGGTATTATGACTTATTAGATGTTATTGATATGATAAACTTTAATAAAAATAAGTAAGTATATATGACAAAAAGAAGAGAAAGGAAAGTAACCAAGTATTTTATATACCGTCCCCGGTAAAATTAAAAAACAATCATAATATCGATCAACATTTAGAAGATAGTTTAGATGGGACAGGTATATATACAACTTTTTGATGAACAACTATTTTGTTGTGGTTCGTATGTTAATAGAATTACATTGCGATCAACGAGCACATACTGTCAACTCTATAGTTGCTTGACAAAAAAATCAAAAAGGCTCGATCGACTTTTGGAAAATAAGTTGGACAACTATCCATCACATGCGCAATTAGTATTGAAGTGTATTGAAGTGCATATACCATCGACTGAACAGTCGATCCTGTTCAGTCCGTGAGACCATTGGAAGTGGTGCGACGTCTCCTGAGTTACCAACTTATCTGGTTGCTCTTTTATCTTAGAATGTAATATATGAAATATTCCACAAGATAATCTGTCACTGAATATCCTATATAATTGTATGGACACAGCATCTCCTTTTCCTATTTGTTAAAAATTGCCTAAAAAGCAAAACACAAACTATAATTTTCTTTTCAATTGATAATGATAATGTAAGAGAGGCTAAAAATTTAAATAACTTTAAATCTCTTATTAAAAACCATTATTTAAAACTTAATTAGTGTCCTACGCGTTTCTTCTATTATTTATCTTGTATCACTTTAGAGTCACTAATTAGATAATATTTATTATATTTATTTTGTATCTTTGTTTATTTTATTATTACTTTAATTTGTTTTTATTCTGATTGTTATTGGCTTATATCTTTATTTATTTATTATTTGTATCGATTTAAACTTGGTTCGTGCATACATGAGAAACTCCTCCAGAAACATTACATTTCCTTCCTGTATTGGTTGCCTGGAAGAAATTGCTATAAAGCGTTAAGGCCTCCAATTGTATGCGTGTAATTGTATGTGAAAATTATGTAATGTATGTATGCAATAAAGTTAATTTATTAGTATTGTTTGTAGCACCTTGATTCGGACGTTGCGGAAAGAAGATTAGTCTTCTTGGTGCTTGGTTTAGGTAGTCGATTTGATTACGATATAAAATTTGACGACCGATTTAATCGATAGTGTGCGCAACCCTATCATCTAAATATCTTGTTGTGTGGGATTCATGAAAAGTACATAGCTAAACAGTTTAGTCGAAGAAAACGTGTGTATGTGCTAGCCCTAACATGACAAAATATTTAGGATGTAGAATATAATTTTAAGATCACCCTAAACTTGGCTATAAGGCAAAGATTCTTCTTTATCCTAATACATTTTTGCCATATTTCTTAATAACTAGTTAAAAATTTGTGATTACAATAAATAACTATGAGATTCTACATGTGTAAGATACAGAAATGTGGACGAAAACTTGATAATGGTGAATTGAGTATGATGCAGCAGTTGACACAAAACAGGCTGATATTGATTATGATACAGCAGTTGACATAAAACAGGCTGATATTGATTATGATACAGCAGTTGACATAAAACAGGCTGATATTGATTATGATACAGCAGTTGACATAAAACAGACTGATATTGATTATGACACAGCAGTTGATATAAAACAGGCTGATATTGATTATGATACAGCAGTTGACATAAAACAGGCTGATATTGATTATGTTACAGTAGTTGACATATAACAGGCTGATATTGATTATGATACAGCAGTTGACATAAAACAGACTGATATTGATTATGACACAGCAGTTGATATAAAACAGGCTGATATTGATTATGATACAGCAGTTGACATAAAACAGGCTGATATTGATTATGATACAGCAGTTGACATAAAACAGGCTGATATTGATTATGATACAGCAGTTGACATAAAACAGGCTGATATTTATTATGATACAGCAGTTGACATAAAACAGGCTGATATTTATTATGATACAGCAGTTGACATAAAACAGGCTGATATTGATCATGATGATAGTCAATTGATGCTGTTATTTCCAATCAAAATAACAACCGCTCTGATGATATCAAAACATGTTTGTTTCATTAAATTCTATTTCAATTTATTTTTACGATGTGTAAACATTTGTCGGTGAACGGTAACAGTTTACGTGTAAAACAAACTTCATGAAAATTAACCTGCTGCCCTTAAACGCTGGTATGTATAGATATTTTATTCTACTAGAATCTTACCTATAAATTCCTTTGAACTTTTGAGGGACTATTTTTCTCAAGTCTAGGAGAGCGATTGTAATCAATCCTAACTCAAAACGATGGTGATCATAGTTACTAATTATCTTAGCTAATCTTGATAGAGATCTCTTTATTTATCTAATGTCTAGAAATAAACATTCTTCATAGGCGATTCGAAGCAACAAAATGTTGTTATTTCAAAAAAGTAGTAAACAACTTGAACATTATTTTTATGTTACCCATTAACAAACGTACGCTGAGTATTCCAATATATCAAATTACTTGTTCAAAGGAAACGTTGTACATAATATATAAAGATGGAAACCAAAATCCGTTCCTAATTCCTGCGTGTAACGTCTCAATAACATTATCATTTATCTCTACATTCTCGTGCTAGTTTTTGTTTGGCGCGTCAATGGCAGAGATGTCAAGTTGGTATTAAGTTGGTGAATAAATAATGGCAGGTTTGGCAGGTGGGGTGGGGGGTGGTGTGCCGTCCCGGGGGAACCTGAACTATTTGCCGTTGTATTGTTTTTGGTGGAAATGATCCCTTTTTTATCTTGATGAAATACGAATGGTATCTTTAGAATTTTATAACTGGTTGATTGGCTAATATTTTGGGTTTGGATTAAGTGACCACGTGTTCCACTATTCTATTTAGAGATGTGGTTCTTCTTTTTTTTCTTCTATTTTTATGTACTCTTTAGTCCATTGTTAGATTGGTTTTGATGATGATTGACTATTACTTCTGTTGCTCCGCAAAATTGGAGTTCGTTAGGAGGTTAGTTGATGATGATTGATTAATTAGCTTAAGAGGAGCCGCTGGGGTGGAAGAGGGAGAGAGGATGTTACCACCGGTTCAAACCCTAGCCCTTTCCTGGGAAGAACCAGCAAGAAACTCAGTGGGCAGCGTCCCTATGGAGATGTGGTTTAGATAGGTTTGGTCTTGCGGGTTGATATGGGCGCTAATGATCATTTGCCAGATGATCCGACTACACGTTTTCCTCTGTTATGAGAATAGCAAGACAGCAACAATTATTAAAGCATCCTACGCGTATAGCTGATGATCGTTTTTGCGCTAAAATAAGAATTTCCGTCAGACATAGAACGTTCAAAAAATTGCACAAGGTTGGTAATTATGCTTTGTTATAGTATAGGAGGGCAAGCGAGAATTCGAAGCCTTTTGGCGACTATCGACGCCCATACACATCCGTACAACCAGAGATTATACAGATGCGTCTCCTTCCTTTTCCCTATCCCTCTAGTGGGCCACCGGAAAGTCACAAACCGCACGAAACGCGACAGCATAGCTATCACTTGACGCCGGTAGTGCCGGCCCAATTCGACTGAAAAGAACATGGCACTAACTCTTACAGTATTTTAAGCTTATTTTTAAGCCTAAAAATATAATGTATAATAATTATAATTGTGTACATTTCCATTATTTCTAAGAGAGTAGGTAGGTATCTATACTAATATTATAAAGCTGAAGAGTTTGTTTGTTTCTTTGAACGCGCTAATCTCAGCAACTACTGGTCCGATTTGAAAAATTCTTTTAGTGTTAGATAGCTTATTTATCGAGGAAGGCTATACGCTATATAACATCACGCTGTGACTTATAGGAGTTGAGTAACGCGGGCGAAGCTACAGGCAACAACTAGTATAATATATTCTTACATAACTGATTTTTTTATTGTTATCGAAAATTTAATAACCTGAAAACAACTCGGGTCTTAAAGATCTACAAATATTGAAAATATTGAATGAATACTAATAATTAGTTACTTTATAAGTTATAATAATGGTTTGAAATATGGTATGTGTATGGTTATTATTATTCTTCAATTATAACATTAACTTTATGGCCGGACATTAGTTGGCTAACATC
The DNA here is from genome assembly GCA_963853865.1 of Helleia helle. Lineage (NCBI taxonomy): Eukaryota > Metazoa > Arthropoda > Insecta > Lepidoptera > Lycaenidae > Helleia > Helleia helle. The sequence goes on along the minus strand of OY971433.1, from coordinate 7,685,691 downwards.
ATCTGTTCCATCGTTAATGCAAATTAAATTATTAGTCCACGCAGTTCTCTATATTGTTTAATTAGTACATAATTACTATTACGGTATGTTACTCCCGTTTAATGTAATGAATGGTTATTATTTTATGATCATAAGCAATAATATAGTCAGGCTTTTTTTTTTTTCTTTAACGCCGGGAAATGCACTGAGGCATCCCGCGGGGGAGTGGGTCTCCCCACGCGGGTATGTGGGACTCGCTGCGCCCGACAGCTATACCGGCGAGGTATATATATAAACCCGGCGAGTATACCACCAATACCGCCTTTGGTGAGGTGCCCCGGATCTAGAAAACAAACAGGGCACCTCGACGGCTAGTCAGTCCCGCAAGGGACCGACGCCACCTCCACAGAGGGGTTGTCCCGCACCACAGAACAACCCCTCCCAACGTCGGGACAGTACAATGGGGTGAGGTTCCCATCCTCACCCCTTGCCCCCTGCTCTTCTGTCCCCTCTTCTTATAAGAGGAGTACAAAGAGCCCCCTCGGCCCAATTAGCTTCGCCCAAGGTGCACCGCTCACCCTAGGTTACTGAGCCCCACCGCCACGACAAGGCCTGAACCATGGTGGGGAATATAGTCAGGCTGGTCACTATAGTCGCGGATTCGAATCCCGCCAATTGGTAAGAGATAGTATCATACTGCATTGCAGCCGAACTGGGCCGGCACGACCGGGGTGGTACCTCTCGCTCACATAACACCGGCGTCAAATGACAGCGATGCTGTCGCGTTTCGTGCGGTTTTTGAGTTTCCGGTGGCCTATTGGGTGGGATAGGGAAAAGGAGGGCAGCGCATCTGCGTGGCCTTGGTTGTGCGGATGTGCATGGGCGTCGGCGCCGTGAGGCTCCGACTGCTCGCTTGCCCCCTGATGACATAAAAAAGTGCAGATATTTTGAGTGATTTAGCTGTTTCCCGCAGCTTCGCCAGCGTTGTCTTGTCTTAGGTATACAACAATCTCCGAGCTTTTGATAATTATTTTAACAACTTATATCACTAAGTCATAACGTAGCATACAGGTAAAAGAAATTTTCAATTCGAATCAGTAATTTCAAAGAGTAAAAATATATATTTGAAAAATTCTCTTACATCCAAAACAAATTACAAATTACTTCTTTATTATATTAGTACTAATATAATTGTTTTATTTATTACGTCATAGCGTTCATTGAAAGAGGCCTTTGTTCAGTTGTTCAGTGGACATATAATGATGATGATGATATTATGTATTTATATAGAATTCTTTAATTTAATTTCATTCCTAGTAATCGTAACACAAGCAACCAATGATTATATTACCACGGGTCTAGGTTAACGTGGTTTAGCTAGCACTTAGTAGGTACACGTGTGTCATGTTACTGCATGTAGGTACTCGTTACTGCCTCGTCCGTAAGAGGCATTCACTTGGTCCGTAGGAGGCATTAACTTGGTTGGTTGGTCGAAGCGACAAAATAGAGAACTTAACTCCAAAAATCTTACTCCGCATGTCTTGGAAACATTAGCTGGTCTATGCTGACTATTTCATCTTTTTTATATTTAAGGGAGGCAATCAACGATATTAAAAAGAAGCATCAAACCAATTATTCAACAATTGAAACAACAAACAAATATTTAACAATCGACAATTATTATTTAAGTCATTCCTTTGACATAATAATAATAATTAATAATCATCACCCTCATCAGTGTGACCACGGACATAAGCCTCTTAATTATGTCAGTTGAGGTTTTAGTAATGGTTTGTTTAGATACGTAAATTCATAAGCATTAAAGTCGCTGGTTTTAGTTTTACGGAGTAAAGTTAGATTTAATTATGATGGAGTCGTTGTATAAGTTTTAAACTTTAATTTGTTCTTTGTGAGAATTAAAATCAGGCACAGAAAACAAAAAAAGAAATAGTAGATACCTAAGGTTTTTTTGACGTGACAACGTCTTATAATTCGATGGAGCCGGCTGCACGCACGAAAAAACATGACGCATACGGCGTTACCTCGCTGTGAGGCGTTCCATTTTCTTCTTATGACATTGTCACGTTCAACTATCGTCAGTAAACCGACTTTACAGACAACCGATTTTTTATATTACGCTCAAATATTTTGTGAAAAAACATACAGACTTACTACAGATTAATATATTAAATGGAATCAATAAATATATATAATTGTAAATTAAAGAAAAACATGAAGAATATTTATTCTCTAAGCCGCATTTATCACACATATATTGCCCCTGTAATAGTTATCTTTACATTCATTTTACATTTCATATACCAATTTGGAATGCTTAATCTAATGCCATAAACTTAAGGAGTCCTTGTATGGTAGAAAAACGGGCTTTTCGACGATATGAGTGTTTATCACCGGGACGTGAACGGTCTTGAGAACTGGTACATGTTTCACGACTGGTACCGTGTGTACAACTGGTACCTCCTTGATGACTGGTACCTCATGGAATATCGGAACCTTCTCGACGTGGTGGTGGTGCACGGTGTGGACTTCATGTGGAATATGAATTCTTACGCTGTAAACATATTTTGATGTTAATGTAATCGGTTGTAGATGAGTAGAGACCAAGGAGAATTTCATAATAATAATAATATCAACCCTTATATGTCCCACTGCTGGGCACTGGTCTCTTCTAAATCAGGCGAGGAAGCAGGCTAGGGCCATAGTTCACCAATGCGCTGGCCCAATACGATACAATAGTTGGTGAACTTCACACACTTTCAAAGACTTTTAATCTCATCAGGCATGCAGGTTTCCTCACGATTTTTCCTTCACCGGTGAGCAAGCGATGGTCAGGTGCAGGTAGGAATTTAGAAAAACCCATTTCTAGGCATCACAGAGAGGGAGATCAAGATCGAATCCGAACCTCTCGACTCTCACTCAAGAGGCCGAGCCCATACCCACAAGCTATCGTCGCTCGTCGAGAATTTCATACTACAATATATTTTAATATTTTGTTTGCTGATTATTATTTGTTATTTTATTCTTGAGCGTATTACAATATAGCAATACTTTTAACAATAAAAAACACTTTATATATAACGAATTTTGCCCTAGGAATAATATTCAGTAAAAACATTGAAGTTTTCACCTACCTATGACGTTACAAAAGATAGAGCTATTTGAATGACGGTGAACAGCTTCTTTGAATGATTAGGGACATGTCCCAAAAACAAAACTATAAAGTTTTGGGACGGTTCTGACCCAACTCAGCTAACGGGGTCCATGAGCAACAATCGCCGCCCACCGGTGTTTACAATACTTTTAGTTATACGGTTGCCCATTTATTGGGGTAATTATTATGGACTTACATTTATAAGCACTGAGTTCGTTTCTCGACTCAGTGGACTCGCCTTGGAACCATTGGTAGATTTAGTAGACGGTATATGATTTACTTTGTTGGGACTACTTTGAACGAAAAGACGAATTGAACTAAATTCATTTCAGTTGTTTGGCGTCGTTGAAGAGGTTTGAGATATGATAAGTTTGATAGTTTTATGAGCTAGATATGATTCGCGGAATAGTAGTAAGGTATGTCATTTCCGCAGAGTAACAACAGATTTTATTACGAACTATGCAGATTAGAGAGATGCGGGTGTCTACAATTTGACTCTCTTATAATTCAATCTCAATAAAAAATAAAAGTAATTGATATATCGAGGTTCATCAAATAAAGGGAGGTATAGGAGGCCGCGTTCGGGTAGACAAAGTGTTGGTTGGCCATTAACCTGGTGGGAAGACGATCTCCGTACAGTGGCCGGTCCGTGTTGAATGCGAGTTGCGAGGGATCCGTCGTCTTAGCGTTATTTGGGGGAGGCCTATGTTCAGCAGTGTTTGTTTCTTTCTCGAAATCAGAAGACCAATGTAGGTTTGACTTTGCGCTGTGTTAACGAAATAATGCAGGGTTTTTTTACGATTTTCCTTTTTACCAATGAGCATTTAGTGTGAAAAAGGTGATGCAAGGAAAATAAAAAAAATATTTTTAAGGACTCTAGAACGGATGGCCCTATGGGCCAATATGGTTCAAGAGTGGAGGCCACGTTTAGGTAGACGAAGTGTTGGTCGGCCATTAACCAGATGGGAAGATGATCTCCGTGCGGTCGCCGGTATGTGTTCGATGCGAGCGGCATGGGATCGGCCGTCTTGGCGTTCATTCAGGGAGGACTATGTTCAGCAGTGGATAGATAGAGGCTGACGATTATGATGAAGACTAGAGTCTCGAACCCAGACCTCTTTTGAGGCTTATTACAAGTAGACCATCATCGCTACTATTACGATATAACAGTATTTAAGTTGGCCTTTCTTATAGGAATATTTAACAGATACAACCAACGATGAAGGAATAAATTCGTTTCGTTCACTGGATATTCATTATTTGATGAATAATTGATTACGAGGCTTAAAATATCATTCGGATAGATAACTCAACACTAATACTTTTTTAATTAAAATTGATGGTTTATGTTTTGTAAACTTTTAATCTTATTAATTGTCTACTTAAGGCTTCCTTCTACGCTTAAACTATGATGCTAGTGATTTTTTATAAAGACAACACACAGACGTTGATGACGTTATAATGGTGGAGATATACATTAATTCAAGAAAACCTATTATAAGCTAAATTATATTTCAACATATTATTATACATACAGATGAATTTCACAAATGATAATTAATTAATTTAATTCCCCATATAACATTCGCAACATTTAAACCCGTGACCGCTTAGACTATTATTTTTGATTAACAATTCACAAAAAGGCCAGTTTGAAAAATTAAGGCCGAAAATTACTTACTGAGTTCGGTGAATGGGGTCCGGTTCTGGATCCGCAACGGGTAAGGCCAGACAGAGGTGGCAGGCGACGACTGCGGCCCAGATCAACTGGAAACCATCTTGTATTAGTAAAGTACTAGCAAACCTGTTTAAGCTGACCCTATCACATAATTTAGACCTGCTCTTGTTTATATAACTTGCACAAAGATCTTTCTATCTTTTCACATTGGTCTTATATGTGTATATTTTGGTATCAACAGACGGATAACACTGGCACCGAAATCTTTTGTGTCAATCTAATCGTTGCATTTAACATAAGCCTTACTAAAAAGGGTCAGTCTTGTTCGTTGTTGGGATGTTCATATACCACTTTGACGTAATACAGCGCGACCGTCTTTTCTTCACATTATGTTTCTTTCACTTCCATTATGTTACGGGAATATTAAAATACGCATATAGACTGTCCAGGATTTTACACTAGATTACGAGAGCTATTGGTAGTAACATCACGTTAAAGGATACGGGTCAAATGGATGTTAGGTGATTTTCACTCGCGATCCAGGCAGGAATATCAGTGGTGGGCCTAGCCCATCAACAAAAACTAGCCACAAATGACGTAATATTCAGGTAAATAGCGTAATAAATAAAATCACTCACAGCAACGTTGCGTATCATGTCTGCGTTGGAACTTGGAGTGCGTGTGTGCCGATGCGCCCGCGGACGCGCCTAATATTACCGCGGTTGTGCAAGACGTCATGCCTCCTAGTTTCATATCGATCGTCCTCTAAGGGAGTGTGCATATTGCACATGTGATACCGATCATTTTAAGGTTGGTTGGTTGACTGAACCGAAACAAAAATGATGGCAACCTGATACATGACCCGTTCGTAAGAAATATCATTATAGAATGGATTGTGGGAAAGAGAGATAGGTAGAACGTGGAGAACTGTATAGAACAGATCAAGTATCATCGTATCAGGAGGTGAAGGCATTGGCAGAGAAAAGGAAGGATTAGGGATTACTCCAAGAACAAGAGCAAGGCTTAATCTTAAATAAAGAGAGATTGACCTAAACGGTATTAGAGCCACAATGGCGGGGAATATTCCTTGAAGTATTTATCACTTACTATGCAGAGCCTGTTATTTCGGAATTGTCAACTTTTTTTTAAAAATAATATGTTCTATGGACGCTTTTACACCACGTCAATCTGGTCCCATGGTAAGTTCTCGAAGAATTTGTGTTACGGGTACCAGACAACAGAGATATATTAAAAAAAAAAAACTATACATATATTTAAAATTATTATATATAATACACATATTTAATACACATCCATGACCCAGGAACACGGAAAACTTTTTGTTACCTGGTGGAATTCGAACTCGCTACCTCCGGCTTAAGCGCCAATGCGCTAACCACTGAACCACAGAGGTCGCTTTAATAGTGAATAACCATGCAGTAGTGAATGCAAGCTTGCAAGTGCAATAATGAAAATATTCATTGTGGTCACGAGTGTAACATTGACAATGAGAACGTAAAATTGTTAATAGTGATCACGATCCAAGCCACCAAGTTCGAGACACGAGCTAATATTCGCCTGTCGCCTGCTTTATGTTGTACATCATATAAATCCCTGCAGGATGATGCAAACTTTATAACTAAAATAATGTGTTTCACACATGAGCTATAAAATTACGAAACTGGTCAGTGATTTCTCACTGACGTAACAGCAGTTCAACCAACCAGTAATCTGTGTGTACGTTTCATCGGCCGATCATACATCAATGACCATCAGTCGGCAGAACCGGCGCAGCGTCGCAGCACAAATTTGGCGGAATTTGTTTTCATACAAAACACAATATTACCGCTCTATTCCGGTTATATGCTCGATGGTTTTACATTATAACATCGTAACTGTAATGTAATTTATAAAATGATAAAAAAAACGATACTTACATTTAAGTATTATACTTTATTCACCGCGGATTTTGAAATCTGGATCAATTCATTATTGCACATTGTAAATATACCTGCGTAACAATAACATTAATGGTATATCGTTTTCTGAATTTTCTCACTTAGATTAATGTGCTGTTAACATTTTTAACCGGTGTATGTGTGTCTATGGTATCGTAACTCTTAAACGAGTGAACCGTTGTTTTAGTTTGCTACAGGGGATTCTTATACTTCTTGTGATGTTTTATGAAAATCCGTTAACCCGTTTTACTTTTAAGGTCACTAGCTCTTTTGTTAAGACTAGAGAGTTTAATTTACATAAATCTTATATTTTGGTTTATTATATAAGTAATATTTATTGAAGTGTATATATAATTTAGTGAAACTACTTTGAACGCCTGAGGGTAATTTTTTACGGATGAAATGTCACGAAAATGTGCAACGTTTTTGTCCAAGGAGAGGGAGAGAGTAATTGAGACCGATTGAGAGAGAGTCAGAAAGGGCGAATGTAGCATGTAGCACATAGCAATGGAGTGAGAGTAGGAAGCAAGCGAGTGAGAAAGATCGAGAGAGAAAGTGAGATAGAGCGAACGTCGCATCGTAAGTCTCGGAAATTTAAAGCTTTAGATTAGTAAAATATAAACGAGATTTAAAAATTAGTTTGCCAAATAAGTTTCACTTCTGATATGTGTACTTTGTACGTACACACATTTAATTAACCGACTTCAAAAAGGAAAAGGTTATTAATTTAAGTAATTAAATCAGAGTCACAGACGGCAGGCCCATCAACTAAAACGTTGTGAGCCTTTCCAAAAATAGTACATACAAATCACCGGCTACGGTATAACATGAAACAGGTAAGTTGTAGAGAATATTAGGGCATTCATCCTCAGTCAAACGCTAGCGCGATTCAATTCTAGATAGCGCCATCTAGTGCACAAGCGAAAATGCTAAACCTTACGTAGGTTTGGCATTGGGGCAAAATATTTGAGCGCGTTTTATTTATTTGTGTCTGTCGCTGAAAAAATGTTTTTGTTCTTAAATCTAAATACATATTAGGTATGTGTTTAGATTTAGGAACAACAATATAACAATATTACTATTACTACTAAATTAAGAGGTTCCGACGGATCTCTGTTAAAAGTATCGAGTACGGTTATTTTTTTTCAATTCTGTTCTTCTAGAAAGTTTTTTGAAGTTTGTTTTCACTTCGGTCCCTCTTTAAAGAGTTCTTAAAACAAAATTGATGGAAATTGGTTATTTAACCATTTCATTGGCTTTTTAGGTTCCTTTTTAATATATAAATCGTGGGTCCACCGCGGCGTACGCAGAAGCTACGAAGCTACTGTTAAAATGTCAATGAATGCATAGCGTGTCCGTGGGTTGTAGTGGAAATAATCACATACATTTTCTTGCAAAGTGAAACATGACAAACGTGCGTAGCCTCTCGGTGCACCGCGGTGGAGCCATGCCTTTACTCGAACAAGAAATCAATATACATTTTTAGGGTTCCTTGAATATTTCTTCCGAGTATAAAGGTACCTTTATTCCAAAGTAATAGCTTAATAAAATTAAGATGACTAGTGTGTAGTGACGATGATGGATATAATGAATTGTAAATGATCTTAGCTTTGCATTTTTTTCTGTAAATATCCATCGGTCCTATCTAAAACTTTTGATTGATATTCTTGATTGATTGATAATAATCATTGATCTGTGATCATTAATATTAAGATCCACTGCTGAACATAGGTCTTAATCAATGAACGTCAAGACCGTCGATCTTCGTCATTGCACGGAGATATATCCGTCTATGTACTTCTTTACATTTACTTACGGTAATATAGGCAAAGCCGGCATAAAATCTAGTTTAATATACGTGTCGTATATTTTCTTTTAATTACATATTTACACACAAAAAAGTCACTGAACTAGTTGCGCGGGAGTGTGCATAACAACGAGTTTTCTAGAACAGTAACCCGTTTTACTAACGGTACGCAGCACGTGGTCGGGCCCAGGGTTGTACGGGGCTTAAGGTTCAGATTCAAGGATGTCAAAGCCTTTCCGTTTGTTTATTCACTAGTGATAAAGATGGAATAATATTACCTTGTGGGAGAAAGAGAGAAATAGGGGAGGCTTTATGTTGTATGACATTTTTATGGAAATATTCTGATAATTCTTCTTGCTTTGTAACCGAAAGTTTATATATAATATATGTAGTATGTTTAGCAGTTAAACTCTGTGCCTCGTTAATTATTTGTTTCTTTTTTTTTTAATTTTTTTTATGTAGAGAAAAAATACTTGGACAATAAAAATTAAAACTTATCTTTGAAAAAGTCGATGAAAATATAGAAATCGTATGTTCGTAGGTATCTCGGTAAATTTATGATTTTGCAAGGAAAAACTAACTTTATAAAAAGTTAATCAATAAATAAGCAGCACTAAAAATAACATGAAAAGTTATGTCCACAAATTTTTGAGCACTTCCTTTGTGCTCAACTCGGCCGGATTGCTTTGTACGTCACGTCTATTTCTGCCGCAAAGTAATAATGCATCTGTGGAGGAGACACTGGCCGGTTCCTCGAAAATTCAACAGAATGGAGCTATGTTGGACAAGAAAGAGATGACATTTACATTATAACGGTGAATCAATCTACTGGGCCAATAGTAATACTGGCAGTATTACTATTGGCCCAATAGATTGATATATATGATTGATGAAATATATTTACGATGATTTATAAATTTGTAGTCTTGGCCCATATAGATAACCCTGATTATCTCCAAAAGTACCGATTTTAGACGACGATTCTCCAAGATAGCTGTAGAGGTGCTTTTTACATATACGTAGCGGTTTTCTATCTAAAAAACAATATCCATTTTAGATGATGAAAATTGACAATAAGAAAATTGACAATAAGAATAGTAGTATTATCTTAGGACAGTTTTGCACAATTATTGTATTTTCATCCTGTACTCAATAATAATAACATTTTATAAATAATATCATCCAATAAATATCGCACTGCTGGGCACGGGTCTCCTCCTGGAAATCTGGCGAGGAGGGTTTTAGGCCGTAGTTCACCAATGCGCTGGTCCAATGCGGGGTGAACAACACACCTTCAAAGACTTAATCGCATCAAGCATGTTGGTTTCCTCACAATGTTTTCTTTCTCTCTCTCTCTGGTCGCTCCCTCATGACAGAGGATCGTGGTCATCGGTGGATGTGGATGTTTTTTTTTTTTAAATATCTATGGACGCTTTCACACCACGTCAATCTGGTCCCGTGGTAAGTTCTCCAAGAACTTGTGTTACGGGTACCAGACAACGGAAATATATTTAATACTTTTTATACTATACATATATTTAAGATTTTTACTATATAATACACATATTTAATGCACATCCATGACCCAGGAACACAGAAAATATTTTTGTTCCCTGGCGGGATTCGAACCCGCAACCTCCGGCTTGAGCACCAACGCGCTTACCACTGAGCCACAGACGTTTTGTTTTGTTTTCCTTCACACGTATAAAAATTTTCGAGAATTCGAGAATCCAGAATTTGAATTTTTTTTAAAGAAAAAAAATTAGGTCGCAATATTTCATTAAACTAAAACGGGTCAAATTAATATAAGTATGCTAAGCGATTTTGTGTGACGTGTGACATTGAAATACCAATGTGTGACATATTTATAGATATTTATCGCTGATTCGTAATTGAAAGTGTCGGAATCGTATGAATATTTCGTTTTTAGTATTCGGTATTTATTGCAGTCTCTTGGGATGCTCTGGTTACGGTGGCACGGTTCATTAATGCTGTTAATATTTCATTATTGCCAATTTCATACGGGCCAAGGTAAATGTGATTGATTAAAATTTGTTAATATGTGAATTTTCACTGTAAAAACAATTTTTACTTAATTGAATAATCAAATAGTTTGATGTTTGCTCGTATTGCTTGAGTTTGAGTGGGTTGCTAGCAACTTTAAAATTGTAAGAAAATGAAGAACACAAAACATGGTTAATTTCTATACTAAAACTATTGCAAACGGGATATTTACAATGTTTTTCACTTTTATTGCCGTCGATATTCAACACTGTCTACGAATGTCTTGTGAACAAGATGCCGTCACTTATCATTCGATTTCATACCGCCTCCATATATTTCCTATTATGTAGGTGTCATTGTTTTAAAATACAAGATGGCCGCTCATGTTGGTTGAAACCGTCACCCATTAAAATGTGTGTAAATAGGCAAAGAGTTACAGGAGAGCTATAATAGGCTGTGTGTGAATTTGCTGGAAGTTGAAATGGTGGTACATGTAGTTAAATTTTTACTTTCTCGGAATATTAAATTGTTCAATATCTCCTAATACATTACAACTACGATAAGAAAGAAGGAATTAAATTCACACTTGAAACACAATTTCATAGGAATTCACAGATTCGAAACTCTGGCAATAGTTTAAAAAACATTTTTAAGAACGCTTTTTGGGATTAGGAACAAGGGCCAAGTAATGTAACGATGGATTTAGGATCAATTGGGAGGATTTATTAAGGTTTGGTATAAGGGAGGGAATGGTGTGAGCATTCCCCTTCAGGCGCAGAGTCCACGCCGTGTATCGGATTAGAATAGTTTTTTTTTAATTTTATAGAAGAGGGGGCAAACGGACAGTCGGTTCACCTGATGGTAAGTGAAAAGCGACATCCACAGACACCCGCTATACCAGAGGATCAGCAGGTGCGTTGCCGGCCTTTTAGATATGAGTATGCTCTTTTCTTAGTTAGTTCTCAGACAAACAGTCAGGCTCTGCAGTAGAAGAGTTTCTAAATTCTTTATTCTATGACCAACATTTTTGGCACCTCTGTGGCTCAATGGTTAGCGCGTTGGCGCTTAAGCCAGAGGTAGCGGGTTCGAATCCCGCCAAGGAACCAAAAAAAAGTTTTCTGTGTTCCTCGGTCATGGATGTTTACTAAATATGTGTATTATATCTTAAAAATCTTAAACACATGTTTATTATAAAAGTTTTAAATATATTTCCGTTGTCTGGTACCCTTAACAAGCCCGTAACACAAGTTCTTCGAGAACTTACCATGGTACCAGATTGACGTGGTGTAAAAGCGTCCATAGATATAATAATTATTATTTTCAACCCGTTTTGTATAGTAAAGACATTTAAACTTTTTCAAGCTGCAACCTTTATTTCCGAACACCAAGGAAAGACTTAGGGACATAGGGTAGGGTATCATCATCATCATCATCATCCATCAGCCTCTATCCGTCCACTGCTGAACATAGGCCTCCCTCAATGAACGCCAAGATGGCCGATCCCTTGCCACTCGCATAGGGTAGGGTTATAGGGACCTAGAAAAGATAAAATTTAAAAGGTAGGCCACGGTGGCAAATCCTCCGGCATAGTAGATGTCTATGGATGTCTCTGATCACTACCAGTTGAATCAAATTTCCTCTTATAATAAGCATTATATATCTCAGTTACGAACATTTTATAAATAAGTTGCAATATCTAAAAAAAGATTTAAAATGCTAAATTGCTGGAAAGAAGAGAAAGCGATGGATGCACTCCCTTCAAAGTAGAATACTGAATGAGTGCAATCAGACGTATTTCCCTGGGGGGCTGAGTACATCGACATCGCAGTCTAAATTTGGCGCGACAAGAAACTATTTCATTGTTTCGCTATTCACTTTATTATCTGTTGTGTTCTATACAATCTGCGGCACTGTTATCTGTTGTAATCCGGTTTTTTGGTTTATCGCCTGTTTTAGTAATAGACTTTGTCGTGATGAATCATCGAGCGCATAACCGGAATAGAGCGGTAATATATATTACTTTGTATGAAAACAAACTCCGTCCAATTTGTGCTGTGACGCTGTGCCGGTTCCGCGCTCTGATTGGCCTACTGATAGCCATTGATGATGATTGGCCGATGGAACGTACATACAGATCACTGGTTGGTTGAATTTCTATTATGTCAGTGACAAATCACTGACCAGTTTCGGATTTTATGGCCCACATTACTACTCTATGCGGTAATATGTTCGATGTCATGTGGCGTATATATTCATAATAACCATTATATTTTACAAATACATTATTTTTAAGTTTAGCTTTTTAGGTGATTAAGTTGGTTTTAGTAGGAAATGATAGCTTTAACTTTTATAATTTATACTTTTACATTTATCTTGAGTATGAGTTGATTGTATAGCACATAATATGTAATCTGTGTTTAAATTAAACCAATTAACGAAGTGTTTGTCAGCCATTAACCAGATGGGAAGACGATCTTCGTGCGGTGGATCCGTGTTGGATGCGAGTGGTAAGAGACCTCAGCAGTGGACGGATACAGGCTGATGATGATGAAACCAATTAACACAATTCATCCAACATAAAATAAATATTACAATTTATTAAATAATATAATTCTATTAAACATTACCTTCCAAGGAGTAACGAATAAATAATCTTGAGCCTTTAAAGCAATTTTCAAGATATTAATACTGACTGTAAATAAATACCAACTTTCGTCAGTTTTAAGTATTCAACGAAGGGCCGCTGTGTAACCGTTAAAGTTTCTACCTGTCCCTTAGGCCCCGTCCGCTTTACTTGATTAACATTATTATGGCCAACCCATTTAATTAATAATCATATTTTTTAACGAAAAGTTAGAAAAGAATTTGAGTAAACATCTTTGACGAATCTTACTTAACTTCGAAGATATTGGAAGAGGCTTTTGTCCAAAAAAGTCAGAAACAAGCTGATCAACATGTTTAAAACTTTTTAGTGTCGTAGGGAAACACCATTCATCGGCATTATTTGATTGAAGGTAAATGGGAATACAAGCTCAATAATAATAAATAGTAATAGTAAATAATAATAATAAAAGCTAATTTCTATTAGATATATTAATAGTAAAAATTTTCGAAAATAATACGATTTGTTTTACAAAAATGATTTTGATATGTATGATTGATATCATTGATATAACGGCTAGATGAACTATCTAGCCGTTTTATCAATAGAGCTTTCCCAAGCTTTTATTTATTTATGTTACTTGCATAGGAAAACTGTCAGATGTTCCACCTGATTGTAAGTGGTCGAGGTCACCATAACCAGGTGAACATAAACTAGTTTATCTGGAACTAGCCCAGGCATCTCTCTTATGCGTTGCCTATCCTGAGACATAGATGTTAAGCATCGGTGCCAGTAATTACACTACCTTTCTCGCCTTTATCTCCGAAATACAGCAGTGCTGTTTCACGGGAGAAACAAACAAGATGGTGGTACCCATGCCGGGAGAGCGGCACAGCACATCCCTCTCACCGTTAAAAAAATAATCGGCCGACACGGTCAAAAAGTAATAATAATCAGCTACCAATTAAAATAACAGATCAAAACGACAGTGTCTCAAATACTCTTTATGGACCGTATGTTATAAAACAACGAAAGAGGTTCCTACGTCGTCTCCAAACGGGCTTAAGGCTGTAATCCCTCACAGGTCACGGCACCACCTGCGATCAGTACATATTGTTTTACGGAGCTTTAGTTTTTATACGGAATAAACGTTTCAATTCTAAATTGAACGCGAAATATGTGAGATATTTCTTGTTGGGTTGTAAGGATTCTTCACATTTATCTATACTAATACTAGCTGTTGCCCGCAGCTTCGCCCGCGTTTACTTTTAAAATTTGCGGGATTGACCACCCTTATCACTTAGGGGTATGAAAAATAGATAGTAGCCGATTGTCAGACCTACTGAATACGCATATAAAATTTGGTAAAAATCGGTAAAGCCGTTTCGGAGGAGTACGGTACGGGAGTACGGAGTACATTGTGACATGGAAATTTTATATATAAGATTATAAAGCTGAAGAGTTTGTTTGTTTGTTTGAACGCGCTAATCTCAGGAACTACTGGTCCGATTTGAAAAATTCTTTCGGTGTTAGACAGCCCATTTATCGAGGAAGGCTATAGGCTATATGACATATAGGAGTTGAGTAACGCGGGCGAAGCTGCAGGCAACAGCTAGTTTTAAATAAAGTTTAAGCTTCATTTGTAAATTTGTTATGTGTATTAGTAATTAGATGAAGTGACTTTTTATACGAAGGGAATTGTCTTGCAAATTGAAAAATTATTATCTATTGTATATAAAAATAATAATAATATACCTTGATCGGACGAAGTACCAAATGTTGACCTCCAAACTTCAATATGAAGATAGCACCCCATGATGATGATGATGTAAAAATATCTTGTGTCACGGGGTTTTTGACGACTCCTCCGAATGTCTCGTTTAGTTATTGTTCCGAGGTCTCGACCGATTCTTATTTTTTTTTAATTGATATTCGTTAGGTATGAGAATAGGTCGGAAAGTATATTTCATACCGCTAGGTGATTAGATATCGAGAAGAAAAAAACAACTAGCCAAATAGGTATACTTAGAAATAATTTACATGGCAGAACAATGTTTGCCGAGTCAGCTAATGCTATTGCTAGCTAAATCTATGAACGCTTTTACACCACGTCAATCTGGTCCCCTGGGAGCATGAAATAAACGGACAGATATAATAACGAAAGATCTGAAAAATGTCTTGTTCCTTTGGTATTTCAATGACATGATTTATATTACTTCATATCACTTCAGCTGGCAAATCTTTTAATAATAAATGCATTTCAATATGTGTAGGTATTTTCAATTCGTATTCTGTATTCTGTTGACTAGACCACAAATCATTTTGACGTATGTCAAGTTACGACCAAACATTTATCTTATATGCATTTTGACAGCTGCCGCCATGTTGTATTGATAGGACGAAATTCGGAATTCTTTATTCACATACTGTGTGTGCCAGCTAATTCGCAAATAGTTATGACCGTCGCAAATTTGATAACTTTATACGGTTGCGTTATCAACAAAATCAAGTACGTATTAAGCTTTGTTTTAATCTCGACGATGAAATATTTATGAAATATCAAGTAAATAATATAGCTAATATGAACAGATAGGATAGTTATAACAATAGAAATAATACAATAGTTATAATTTTAATATGATGTGATTGTTCATTTTGCTCAATTGAGAAAAATGTATAAACGTACAATGGTATGGTTGTTCAATTTCTGACTAAATTCCATTTCTAAAATAAATATGATAAATCCTATCTGACTAGATGACAATACTTTAGATTCCATATCCTCTATAAAATTGCTCGTCCTCATTTAAATAATTTAAAAACAATGTGTGTGTGTGTCAGCTCCGACGTACAACTGGTGTTTACTCCGAAACAGAAAATAATAGGTTTATATAAATACAACGCATACTGTATAACGCATAATTTCTGATTTTACTCCCCATAAATTTTCACACCCCGAGCTTTTATGTATGAAAATCGATTCTTTTAATTTTGGACAAATGAAACCTTTAAAATCAGCAATTTCCTAAATATTTACAAACAATCACCCCAAGTCGTTTTAGTTATGGTTTACCTATGGTTTATTTATAAGAACTTATTTAAGCGTTATTAGATACCTAGTAGAATTCTTTAAAATATTTGGCAGAACTTAAATCTAGGTCATAATAGGCATACATTTACCACTACTTCAGCCACTATAAATCTAAATGTAGTTTATAGATCACGTAATCAAAACGACTGTCGCAAAATGCTCGGAATGTTGCAGGTGAAAATTATAGATTGACACGCTAAACGGCTTTCCTTATCAACCGTATTAAGTTGGACTTGAAGAGATATGCAATAGTGTTACAGTGCCATATATGGCCGACGAGTTCTGCTGGCTTATTATATACACTGTTACGTGAGTACTTGATATGTATAGGAAAAAGGTTTTTGCACACTTTATTGTTGTGTTATCTTATTGAGATGTGATATATGGAACGTTTACTTGTTCTTAAGTATCCACTTAAGTATTTTTTATTTAAATTGGAAATAGAAGAAATCCTTCTTCTATTTCCAATACTCTTTTTCTTTAGTTATTCTTATTATTATCAAAATCTTTAATAGCATTATGTTAAGATTATCAAAGCCTTTGTGTTTTAACATCTTATAACTATATCGCTCGTACCATCGTCGTTATCGTATCGGGTATCAATCTCTAGACATTATACAAAAGCACTCGACACAATTCTGAGGCGTGATCAAAAATGCAAAACGAAAGCTCGCTAAGACCTGGTTCTTATTGCATCTGAATTCGGGACTCCAGTTACCAACAACGTGAAAAGGAATATTAAGTAAGTCTGTTAGGTCCATCATTACGTAAGTTAGTAAAGTTCCTGAGTTTGTGGCGTTAAAAGCGCCAAGTTTTGAGATCGCTGTGTGAGTCTGTTAGTTGTATCCTTACTGTGAGTTCTGACACCAACGCTTCGAAGTCTATATTTAATAATAATGCATTATTTTGTGCATTAAAAGAGGTCTCGTTAGAGATGATAGAAGGTTGGATGACCTCCGAATATATAGCAACAAATCCTCAATATTATGACTGATCCAGGTGGAATGGCCTGTCTAACAAGTGAAATAATATCCACGCCATAAAATTAAAAAGAACAAAATGAATTTCCGTATGAACTACAATGCCTTAGCTTAATTTATGGAATAAATGGGTTTTAATCTGGATTATTGAACGTGCTCACAAATAGGCTGCATTACGCCTGTGAAGGCATCTCCGCTATTATCATATTATAATTTTGGTGGCAGCGAGTGAACTCCTCTGTAATATGATATTAAACACGCGCTCGACATGTGACGTGACTGCACAGCGCGTTCATTACTGATATTAAACTGGAGGAACCTGCCACTTCTAGATGAACTTTATTAGGTCTAAATATTTTATCACCTGAATTATTAATAGCGATAGTATATTTAGCAATTATTTGAGTAGTTACATAAATAGAACATTTCCATTTATTCTTTTGTTCATTTTAAAAGATTTTAAAAGTGTTCCCCAAGGTGCTTTTTTGGGACCTACCTTTTACTCATTTCATCATTTTCATTTGGTTATTACTTCTATGTGGACTTTCACTAAAACTTAATCCGCGGCATGAAAAATAACGCCTATTAGGAAGGTAGTAAAAATATCACGTTTTTTATTTTTTATCGGCACGTACCGTGGAAAGCGTTAGTCGTTCATTTGTTCAGAATGCACCACTTGAATATCTTCGCCATCTTAATTTGTACGTGACTCAGGGAGTTAATTAGTGAAATTACGAGATCCGGTCGAGTGGATTTTTTTGTGCTAGACTTGTCCTCTGGCATTTAGACAACCATTGTGGAAATTAAATTAACATTTTAACTAGCGGCCTCAGATATTACTTGATACTTGCCAAAGTGGAAGGATCGGAGGTATTTTCATTTAATAACTACATTTTATTAATATTTTGATATTACCTTTAAATTTATTATTCTTATTAATTATTTTAAATGGGATACCTATCATGATATGGACGAAAGATATGTGAGATAATTATTATAACACTCGGTAATATTTTGTTGAATTATGGAATATTCCGGTATGTTAACTGATGTGAGAAAACGGAATATTCATGAGCAATAGTATCTGTTACGCCTTGTTAGTCACCATGGAGGCGTAGGATATCCATAAATTCAACATGGATAAGATAAATGAGATATTAAAGGTTTATTGTTTGCAATAATAGTTTTCATTGGACTGAGGATTATAAAGATCATTCATTATAATGAACAATAAAGATCATTTCCATATATTGTTGTAGATACTAGTCGTACCCTTTCCTCTGAAACCTTTTTGTCTTTAACAAACTTAGATTTGTTTTGACGTCTCTCAGAATTTTTTTGATGCTCTAATTAGCCTGGAGTTAGAACACTATCGTTGTGTTCGTCTTAAATTCGTTCAAAACTTGCACGATATTAATAATAATACCAAAATAGGGCAAATAATACCTATACAATATACACGATTCTAGTAATTGAAAAAAGATTGCTACTTTCAGGGTATCTTTTAATTTGAAGAGCTTTAAAAGCTTTGTATTAACACTGAGATATAGATGAAATTTGCCTTCTTATTAAGCTTGATTTTTAAATCACTAATTCTATTGTTACAGGTATGTTTTCGAAATGCTGTTGATTAAGTTGGATTGCACTATGGATATTATGGTAACCATTCATATATATTTTAGAATGTCAGTGATAAAAATTGTAAATGAGCAATTTGTTGTAAAGCCCAAAATGGAAGACATGGTAAACGATTTTAAGTCTTAATCTATGATATTTTAACTTTGTATATAAAATATGATTTAAAGAAAGCATATTTTATATTGTATATAAAATTTAATATAAACATTAAATTTATATGAATCAGCCGTGGATGAAGAAGGATGATAATGATGATGTCAATGAATTGTCTGAGGATTAACATAAGA
This sequence comes from Helleia helle, assembly GCA_963853865.1. Lineage (NCBI taxonomy): Eukaryota > Metazoa > Arthropoda > Insecta > Lepidoptera > Lycaenidae > Helleia > Helleia helle. The sequence goes on along the minus strand of OY971433.1, from coordinate 7,666,495 downwards.
ACCTTCTGGAAAACAAATTAACGCCAAACAGCGAAATAGATTATGGGACTAATTAAGATTTACTCCTGCACTATTAGTGGTCCTATCACGTTTCGGCTAGATGCGGTTAGCTGACGGTACCTAAATTACTTCATTTCTTGTTCAGGGCTCTATAATAACAAGGTTTTATGCTGCTTGTATTCTAGAACTTAAACAGTCATTAACTAGTAATTGCCAAGGTGAACTAAAACAGAGATTGCGTATGTTGATAAATTCGAAACAAGTAAAAAAAACATTCAAGCATTCGAATTGAGATCCTCCTCCTTTTTAGAATTCGGTTAAAAAGTATGCAAAAATTTAAGCCTTAGTTTAAAAATTATTTAAGTACCAAGTTCATTAAACGAATTTCACTACTAAGAGACATTCATTTAGAAAACGCTATAGTTAATATTTACAGCCACGAAATCATAATGAAAAAGACTCAGTTTGAAAACAACACGACTTAGGAAGCAATTAGACAGCGCAAACATCACGACCATTACTTTGAACGTTTAATTAACACAAACATGTCTAAATGGTAGATAAATTCTATTGATATAGTTTCACGTGAGATGCTGCTGAATGGAGATAATGGTATCAGCTTATTGGCTTTGTTACGCTTGCGACGAAAGCGTACCTGAATACAAAAACGTGGGAAGTGTTATACGATGCAAAGGAATTAATTCCATATACAGTACCTTTAAGGTAACACTTTGAGTGAAGATTTTATAGCCTTAGGTTAAACAGATGCCTGTGCTTTGACGCACCATTCGTGAACGACTTTTGATAGATAGCATTTCAATATTAGAACATTGCAATAGTTTAAAGCGAAAAATGTAAGGGTGCACTTTTCGAAGATTTTCATGATCCGGAAAAATATATTGAAATATGTTCAACACTTCGTGATTTATTGCCAGAAGTTTGGCTTTCTTTAGGTAGTAATCATAATAATCACATTTATGAATGAACAATGACCATGTCAATTTCAGTTCAATGAAGTTTTAAATTTCCTTAACGACTTTCACAGCGATTTGTGCAGCCGAACCGTCTGTCCCGATTATTTCCTCTACCAAAGTGTGTTGTTGTTTTCTAAATAGATTTGCACCAAAACAATTTGTCTTAAGGTTACTTGAGCCTAGAGCCCCTAGACCCATTTCAAGTTCTGTTTAGACTCGATATTGTTCAGGAGCGATGTGAACATTCAAGTGCCTTGTCCTGGGAATAACTATTGATATAAAACATTGATACATTTCAATCACAGTGGAATTACAAATTCAATGTTTAACAAGAAAATTGACCTGTAACTTAAGGGTCTGGTGCGGATACAGACTGAAACTAGTTCGCCATATTGTGATTACCCTGGGGTTTCAACTTTGTTTATACAAATGTTACAATGAATTGTGTTATTCTGTTATTGATTTTGTGTCCGGCTTATTTAATATTTATTTCAATATTCAATCTCGATGTAAATCTGTTGTAATTTGTTGGAAGATGGAAGAATGTATTGTTCTTTTCTCTATATACGTCATATACATTTGGAACATTTAGTAATAATAATTTAGTAACTTGCATTGAAATTTTGTATTTTTGTTCAAAAACAATATTTGTTAAATAACGCAAAGTCAAGTCTTTTATGAGAAGTAAGATGTGCCCAAGTTGAATTTGGTAATAAAAACCTCTTCCAATCCCATGATTATCTTTATATATATAATTCTTCTGTGCGTGTGTATGTCACTGAACTCCTCTTAAGCGGCTGGACCGATCTTGATGATTTTTTGTGTGTGTGTTCAAGTGGATTCGAGAATGGTTTAGATTCACAAAAAAAAATATTTTGTACAGGACAACGTCTGTCGGGGCCACTAGTATTATTGTATAGTACTAACTTATATAAATTTGTGCATACAGTTAATACAAGATATTGGTCCTAACAGTATACAAATCGAAGACATTTTTGAGGCACATTTTTATACCGCAGGGAAAATTCTTTATGGATGTAGATCCAGACACTACATGGGACTTGCACCTTGGTGTGCCCTACCCTCAACTAAAATCACCGCGGCGCCTTCAGTCGAAACTTGAAGGTCCCGGACCTTCACCTCAGTGTCAGGCTGGCCCCGGGGAGCCCTCGTCTGCGCTCTCCTCTCTCACCCGCTCATCGGCCTTCTTCTGGGACATAACTGCCTCGTAGAAGGAGACCATCGCCGTCCAGGACTCGTCGTCACCGAGCATCCCGGTGATCTAGAGGCTGTGGTAATCGAAGTGCTTACTCTTAGTGTAAATTTTTGATTCAGCATTTCGATACAAACTTCGAATGACTATTACTCTTAATAAATTCATGAATAGCGTTTCTATAGTAAAAAACCATCAGAAACAATATTAAATCCGAGTTTCTGATATTGATGAATTTTAATACACGGCTTATAACCGTTGACGACAGCATACATTTCTGTTAATATTTAAGGTATATTTAATAAATGCCGTAGTCATAAGGCGATGGAAGCACCTAAACGGATAAGCCGTTTATTTGTTCCCGGATTATGTATAGTACTCATCTTTTGCAGCGTATTATATCTCGTTACTTTATCCTTTGAACGTCGTCTATGTTATTTCGTTATCATAAATATACTGTACGAATTACATGCATTAGATACACATCAAAGAACACACGTTTTGTATAGAGGTACATGATATTTTTGCATAAACAACTTATACAATTTGAAGTTATTGTATCGACAATCATCGTCGGATAATTATGACACATTTTACTGAATGTAATAAATATATCGGCCGTCTTGACATTCATCGGAAGAGTCATGTAAAGATGTGGACGGAAAAAGGTGGAAGGAATCATATTATTGTAAGAAACTTTTTTTTTATGATATAGTACATATAGAAATGAGTCTGGCGACAAAAGTGCTACTTTTTATATTACAATAGTTATGTATTTTCTTTTATAGAAATAATGATGATGATTTTTTTATAGCATAGGATGGCACACGAGCGGTCGAAGCCTTTTGGCGACTATAGACACCCATACACATCTGCACAACCAGAGACTATTCAGATGCGTTGTCTTCCTTTTCCCTATCCCCCCGATGAGCCACACGAAACTCACAAACCACACGTCACGCAACAACATAGATGTCACTTTACGCCGGTGTTATGTGAGCAGAGGTACCACCCCGGTCGTGCCAGCCCAATTCGGCTCCAAAGCAGCAAAAGCAGTACTAACATGAATATAGTAATAAATTAAAGAATTTCATGTGTTTCAAGTTTAAACAACAAAATGTGGCTTATATACAAAATTAGAATTTCTTAAATTAGTAAACTAGAGATTTTTGTTGATGATGTAAACCTGTGTGGTATGCGAGTGGCAAGGGATCGGCCCTCTTGGCGTTTGTTGAGGGAGGCTGTTCAGCAGTGGATGGATACAGGCTGATGATGATGAAAATTGAAATGTTAATTTATTAACATCTTGATATAGTCATGTAACGTGTAAGAATATTCTCAGAAGTTACATGTAGTAAGAATGTATGTGCATATGTAACCAATAGAACTAGTTCTACGTTGCGGACCAGTTGTGAACTATTTAAACCCTGTTGTTGTCGAGTTGTGCAAATTAGTCTTAAAGTTCAAAACTGCACATTTACAGTGCAATGATTACTAATACTATTTTAAATAACATAAAATACTATTTTAAATACCCTATTTTGTTTCATACGATTTCTGTATGCATGTTTTTTTTTCATTTATTTGGATTTGTCGGCCTCAATATATCTTACGTATCTGTACCTAAAATAATTGCAATCTGTATGATAAATAACATGCAATTCACACGTGGTAGAAGTGAAACCTTCAAAAATCACGAACACGAGAAGTGTATAATGCTTTCTATCTCTTTTTCTCCCACGTTAAATCTCTTTTTACTGTCGCTTTTTCGTTTCATCGACTTTCAAATCAACGATGCTAAAGAAGTTTTCACTTCTAAAATTGTATATATGAACCTAACGCGAGTACATTATTATTAATACTGTTGTATGTTGTATTGTTGCTGGATATTGTTATTTCGCGAAGCTCGATATTTCGCCAGTCTGCAGATGCCTTGTTCACGAGACTTTGTTACTTTACTTTTGTACTCTTACTCCTTAATATAATATTCATAGGAAAATAACTACGTTAATTTGAAATCATTTAAATGACTATTTTAAGTGTTCCAAGCTTATCCAATAGCACGCCTCATAAGCGACTCCTAACTCTTGACGTGTCAAAAAATCAGTTTTCTCAAAGCTGAAATAGATTTTTGACGTGACAACGTCTTATAATTTGATGGAGCCGGCTGCAAGAACGAAGAAACATGACGCATGCGGCGTTACCTCGCTCTGAGGCGTTCCATTTTCTTATGACGTTGTCACGTTCAACTATCATCAGTAAACCGACTTTACAGACAACCTATAAAATAATCTTTTATGGACGTCCGTGTTTGTCTGTGTTCGTAAGTATGTGGCAAAGGAATTGGTCGAAAAAAATATCGTACCAACTATTTTTTTTTAAAAAGCTAATGCTAATAAACGAATGTAACAGACATAAGCCTGCTTTGAAATGAGACTATAAGCCCTTTTGGATTTTACAAACTTTTTAAAATATTCAATTCAGTATATAATTTAGAGCTACCTATATCTATGCCCTCTAGAAATCTATAGTCTACCGAATACTCTTTTCTTATGGCGCGACCTTTACCCCCATTAAGTCCAAATTATCTAGAGATATATCAAAGAGAATTCAGCGATCGGTTCGTGATTTCTTTCCGAATTTTTACTTTCTTTTTCATAATAAAATCAATTTATCAAACGAAAACATAATCTCGCCAATCCCATACATAGCCATTTTGACACTGTTTATAAAAGTTACATTGTTATTGCACAATTGAAATTTTTATCTCGATTGTCATTTTTTATTGGAACGTAACAGATGTTTTTCGATGAGAATCTAACTCACTTATGTGGCAAGTTGTAACGAGTTGTAACGAGTTGTCGATTTTATTTTGTTCCGAGCCAAATTGTTTTTATACAACACTCGATAAAATTGAAAGGTTTTGTACATTTTTTCTGTTTTTTCAAGTGATGAGTTTAAAAAGATTGTACCTATATTTTATTTTATTTTGTTGGTAGTGGTAAAGTGGGACATGCAGGTTGTGGATTCTAATCCTGCCAATTTTTTTATCGGAATTTTGTATATTGTATATCGGAAAATAGTGGCGATGTAAATATGATATACGAGCTGGTGCTCGCCGCTTCGCCCGCGAAATCTTGATTTGCAGCCGTATCCGGATTGCTGATAATTACTTATTTAGCCTATGTCGTAACTGAGTATCATTCTAACGGTGAAAGAATTTTTATAATCAGTTGAGTAGTTTTTGAGTTAATTTGAAACCAACAAACAAACATTGTTTTTTCTTGGAATGAATTCCTTAATTCTAATTCATAAAGAAGCTGACAGTGAGAAACAAACCAATAAAATATTTTTTATTTTGGCAGATTTTCTAGACGTTGTTCTTAGACATGTATTACAATCGGTTCACCCGTTATAAGTGTTACCATATTTTTCACTTGTTTCGCGAGACTCTTGAACAAGACATTCGTAGATATTGTCGAAATGTCGAGCTTCGTGAAATAAAAGTGAAAGTGAAAACATCTCACGAAATCGGCGTTAATTGAGATTACATTTTCCTAGATTTACTTTCTCTATTTGGTGTTTCGATATCTTATTAACCTGTATCTGGATAAAATCTAACGTCTAGTCAATCTCTATCGAAATGGATGGCTTATTATTGAAAGGAAACTAGAAAATAAGAGTTAGACCGTACTTAATTTATATATAATATTATCTATTATCAAATTTTATCTATGAATCGAGTATTATTATACGGAATTGCTTGATTATTCTATTCAACGTTCATACAAGGACACTAAAATGTCCTTGTAACGTCGCGACAATGTTATGTAGCTATGATATACATATATACTTCTTCAAAAGTTCCATTTAATCTCTTAATCCACAAGTTAGGCACATGAAATTTATGGATTTTCCGACGCCGACGGGGCTAGGGGAAAATATTTTTTCATTCAGTCGTTTATATAATAGAGGCTATCTTTTTCGCATTTATGTATCAAAAAAATATTCCGAGCTTAATGTATCCAATGGAATATTCATGTTAATTCTGGAACACTTAGGGATGTACGAGTTAAATAACAATGAGAAATGTGCTTTAAGGAGTCGTAAATAGTCATTTGGTATATGGAGGTATGTAGCTTATATTGATATTAGTAGCCAGGAATATTGTAGTTCATAGTGACGATTGCAGATAATTAGCTAAATCCTACAAAAAATAAATTTTCAGCTATTCGTATCTATATTTGTTATCAAGTCAGTATTCTAGTGTTTTGGTTAAAAATCCTATTTTACGAACTATAAATAAAACAGTACCACATTTTCTAATCAACAAACCATTGTTGATCTATTCATACTCTTAAATAAAATCAAATTTCTTGTGCCATATAACATTTATTCCTGGAAATAAATACGTTAATACACTTGAAACTATTTTAAATAAAAACGGCGCATTTCATTTGTTTAAACGATTTTAAGCTCTCCCGCTCCGATGATGAAGTATAAAAACGGCTCATCGTTTTTAAAAAACGTTCCATTTTAAGTATTTTGAATGAAGCTATGAATAACTTGATGTTTAAAATATCTAGACGATGAAACGGAACGTTTAGGTAGGTCAAGTGGGTTAGGTAGGTTTGTGTGACATACCGTCGAATATATTTTTATTATACAATAATATATTTATTTTCACTTCTGCTTGTTTCTTTGATTAACTATCGTCGTTGTGTTAGTTCTCTTTGAGTTGAATTATCGTTTAAAATATCTCTGTTTGTGTTTTTGTAGAATTCTTATCGCCTATACACTGAGCTGATAAAACTATAATAATGTAAAAAAGGAGTTTGTTTGGACGCATTGATCTCTAGAACCGCCAGTTGGGTTTGCTAAATGATTTTTACATTTGGAGCCCAATCATGTGGGAGAAATTGTTTTGTTTTCAAATTTCGTGCGTGTAAAACTTTAACTATAAGAAAGAGCTAGTTTTTTATAGCATAGGAGGGCAAACGAGCAGTCAAAGCCTTTTGGTGAATATCGACGCCCATACAAATCCGCTCAACCAGAGATTATGCGTTGCCCTCCTTTCCTTACGCCATGAAACGCGACAAAATAGCTGTCACTTTACCCCGGTGTTATGTGAGCGAGGGGCACCACCACCATTTACTTACCACCATGGAGGGTTATTTGCGGATGACGATCTCCAGTGGAATGGACGATCCTAGTTAATGAGTTAATTGAGTTAATCTACCGAATAAGAAAGTGACTTTTTACAATATATTCTTATCTATCAAGGTCTTAAACGCAAAAGTCATGAAAGTCCCAAATAAAAGTCACTCATTTTTATTCCATCCAAAATGTAACAAATAGATAAGCCTAATAATCATCTCAAAACTCGCAAAGATTACGAGTCTTTTAACGGACGACAATAAAACCAAGTTATCTAGATTCGGGTTTACGTTCTTTGAGCTTGTAATATCGAGTGTTAGTATCGCTTACTATAAATCCCATTTGAATGGAGCTCGGCCTAAGCTCGTAATGCAAGTGTCATGTCTTTCGTGCTATAAGGGTTTACTCAGACTAGCCGCTACTTGAGTGGCTCAATTAGATAGCATTTGAATATTTTACTTGTGTTGGTGTGAGAATTGCTTGACATGACACATGAACAATATGTATTGTTTTTTAAACTTTACGCAAATTTCACTTATTATAATAGAACATTTTTAAAGTATCCGAAACGTCGGGTATTTAAAATTTTTAATAAACCAGGGCAAAATCCGTAAAAAGTTGTTTGATTATATTGTGTAGTGAAGTTCTAAATATTAGAAAACTCTTTATTATTAATAAGGAGCTTAATGGTACTAAGTATTTCTTTAGAAAACACATGTAATATATGTATTTTTTTATATTGGAGTCTTCGTTCAGGATTTCAAAGGACAAACTCATAGATCAAAACATTCATTAATTCACTTTATCCGTTTTACTCAGTCCCACTAACTAACTTTACTAAAGATTAAGTTTTTTCTTTTTTATTGGTGATTTCTCCTTTGAAAATCTTGGTAGTGGTACTATTGTCGTATATTTGGGATAGTAATTACGATCATGACGATAAACCAGTAGTAGATTACGATGGTAAAAAGTCAATGGTACCTATGAATAAAGTGCTGCGATTTCACTTTATAGTATACTAGCTTTTGCCCGCAGCTTCGCCTGCGTTCTTAGATTTACAGCCGTACCCGGATTGAAGATGATTATTTTATAGCCTAAATTACCTTATAACAAATATATAAATCCTTATAACAGCTGCTTCCTGCCAGAGAAAGTCCCATCAAAATCGGCCCAGTCGTTTCAGAGATTAGCCGGAACAAACAGACTGACAAAAATTGTAAAAAAAAATCTATTTTTGTATATGTACCATGTATTGGTATATAGTAGTAAATACGGTATAGCCATATGCATTTAATAAAAAGGGGTTATTTTAATATTACAAACAGACACTCCAATTTTATTTATAGAAGATAGAAGATATAATATAAGATTAGAACCATTGAGTTTTTTTCGTCGGTTTTCTCAGTGGGCTCGCCTTGGAAATTAATAGATTCAATTGACGTTCAAAAAGTTCAAAATTGGTTCTATTTTGAATTTAAAAAAATCAATTACTAGTCGATGTAACACTTCTATAGACTTTTCTATTTATAGATGCGTGTTGTAAGGGTCGTTCTCTCAGCCGAAATAATCTTTGCTAGATTTAAATCCTGTAATTATTTAAGATTTCGCTCTAACTCGACTGGTCAACAGACACGGCTAATTTACTCTAATGCCCTAACCCTTGTCTAAATCGACCATTAAATTGTGACACGTTAATTCGCTAAGAGGTCAGTTCGGTTTAGCTAAGTTATGAGCGAAATTACCTTTGATTTGTGGTAAATAAATTATTGCAAGACAATTGAAGAAAATAAATTATATCATACTTAGTACTATAATACCTAATTAGATAGTGCATGCAAGTGTACGCATATGCAGTGTGTGTAAGGAAGAGGGAAGTGCTATATGCATGCATATGCGTACACTCACCCATTTGTTGTAAAGACTGCGTGATTCGCGGAATTATTGGTAATATATGCAAAGTTACGCCTGAATATTCTGCCTATTTAAAGTAGTGAAATATCAAATCGAGATTCTGATATTCAAAATACCGAGTCGGAATCGCGTACGAATGGTTCCGATTTTTTTATGTTAGTTGGATAGGCAAACGTGCCACCTGATGGTAAGTGATCGACGTCGTCCATGAACATAAACTAGTTTACCTGGAACGAGCCCAGGCAACTCATCTATGTGTTGTCTTTCCTGAGACATAAGATGTTAAGTCTCGGTGCCAGTAATTACACTGCCTGTCTTGCCTTTCCCTCCGAAACACAGCAAAGCTGTTTCACGGGAGAAACAAGCAAGATGGTGGTACCCATGCAGCCGCGAGCGCGGCACTGCGCATCCCTCCAACCGGTTGCAATAATTATAACATATTATACAACATTAGACACTTTAACAAGGTTGGTGCCAATTATGCTAGTTCTCTAAATTACTCCCTAGCTAGCTCCCATACAATTCGACTTCGAATTTTCAACTTTTTTTATTTTTAGGATTTTCTTCTTTATATGTGCTGTTAGACCTTACAACACAAGTAAAGGACAAATTCTGAAAAATGAAAAGTTGAAAATTAAAGTAAATTTAGATACACTCAAGTTTTCGTGAAAAAATAAGAGGTAGTGCCATACGGCTTTGCAGCCGAATTGGGTTGGCACATCCGGGGTGGTACCTAACGCTCATATAACATCGGCGTCATGTGACAGCTATGCTGTCGCGTTTCATACGGTTTGTGAGTTTCCGGTGGCCCATTGGGGGGGGGGGGGGGGATAGTAAAAGGGAGGGCAACGCACCTGCATAACTTTTGGTTGTGCGGATGTGTATGGGCGTCGGTAGTCACCATAAGGCTCCGACTGCTCGGTTGCCTCCTTATGACATAAAAGAAAATCTAAATTTGCCCATGTCGTTTTATCATGTTGACTGAGGACCTTGATTTTTATACACCTAATAGATATTATAGACTTCAGTATCTAGTATAATTTGCAACTTGTTTCAAACTAACGCGATCTCAATTAAAAAAAACCTCAGTATCCAGTATACTGAGGTAAATTTTATATAGAGGCAGAGATCGACCGTCTTGGCGTTCATTGAGATGGTAATATGTTAAAAGTAGTGTATCAATATCACAATGTTAAAAAAGCAAGTTTTATTTCTGATCGGTGGATGGATTATATTGTTATGTTATTATTACACATGTTTTATGTTATTTTATTTCCTTATCAAAGGTAGAACTTCATGCTGTAAAGGTTGGTTCTGTAGATATTGTGGGTACGTGGCCTTTTCACTTGTAATTTGGGCTATTGATGAGGTTACCCAACTCCGCGAAACTTCTGACTTCTGGGACCTTGTGTATTTTAATTCAATCAACAGACCTGTATTGACTTTGTATATTGGTTTTAAAACAAAATTCATAATTATATGGAAATTAATAAATATGTGCGCTCATATGTTTCATCATCATCATCATCATCCTCCTCTATTTGTCCACTGCTGAACATTGGCCGCCCTTAATGAACGCCAAGAACGATGGTATGGCGGAATTAATGGTAGTGGAAACTGGTGGGAGGGATGCGCTGTGCTGCACTCCCGGCTGCCAACATGGGTACCACCATCTTGCTTGTTTCTCCCGTGAAACAGCTTTGCTATGTTTTGGAGAGAAGGGCAATACAGGCAGTGTAATTACTGGCACCGAGACTTAACATCTTATGTCTCCGGATAGCACATTAACGAGTTGCTCGGGCTAGTTCCTACATTTGTGATCAGCATTTATAATATATAATATCAACCCTTATATTATGTCCCCTGCGGACACGGGTCTCATCGAAATCAGGCGAGGAGAGTGTTGAGCCACAGTTCACCGATGCACTGGCCCCCAATTCGGGTTGGTGAACTTCACACATCTTTAAAGACTTTTAATCTCATCGGGCGTGCAGGTTTCCTCACGATTTCTTTCACGTTCTTCACGAGGTTTCTTCACCGGTGAGCAAGCGATGGTCTCATGTTCAGGTGCACATAGAAATTAAGAAAAGCCCATTTGAAGGCATCTCACGGAGGGTCAGGATCGAACCCGCACCTCTTACTCAAAAAACCGAAACCATATCCACTAGACCACCGTCGCTCACAGTCACCATTTAAATCATAAAATCTATCTTTTTGGGATTTGAACTTAAACGTTAATAATATAACTAAAACTTTTTGTCATATATAATATTTCAACAAAGGTTTGCTCAAAACTGGCGCGGCTTAGACAAATTTCGGCCAGAATTTATTGGCCTATTACTGGCACACGACCCATTAGGTTGCTTTTACATGCTAATGCGGTATTGATGCTGAACAGCTTGTGATAATTACCCCTATACATATGCTCCCTGTAAATTATTGGGTTCCATCTTATCCTCTATACATATTATAATTTGTGCTTCAAAGGATTTGTAGACAAACCGTGAAATGTATTATCGAGATATATATCCTTTACGGAAAACAACAAATCTTTATGAAACATAACTCATAAAAAATGTATCATGTTTTTATAACAGACAAAACTTTGTATGTATTCGGTTTATTTTATATTTTCATTCATTGTCATCCACTTCTGAGCTACGTTCGAAATTTCAAGTCCCAAGTTCATCGGGAAGTTAGTTCAAAATCAATTACTAGATTCTACCCGAAGACGCAAAGCGCAACGTGAATTAAAACATAGTCAAATATAAGGAGGACGGTTCATGACTCTTCAAGTATAAGTAATACTAATATCACCATGATTATTTCTTCCAAACAGTATTACATAGGCTGCACTAAAAGTATCGGGAATGGAATATTTCCACTGTTCCTGTCATATTAAAATCTTTTTAATAGAAAACTCCTTGGTTTTAAAAATCGAATACCATTTATTTATTTAAAAAAAGATTATCGGTCTTGTCACAAGGTCTTGTCAAACTTGTTTAGTCGTTGAGAAAATGGAATTGACTCGAGAAAATTCTAGAGCGATGATTTATTATGACTTTCGAAGTGGTTTAACACAAAAACAGTATGTTGACCGGATGATTTCTGCATTTGGTGATGAAGCCCCATCCAAAACCACAATTTATCGCTGGTTTGCTGAATTTCTACGTGGACGTGTCAAGCTCAGTGATGATCCCCGTTAAGGTCGTCCAAAAACTGCAGTCACCCAAGAAAACGTTGATGCTGTGCGTAAGATGATTGAGCCAGATACCGCGAAATTCAGGCAACTTTAGTCATTGGCATGAGTCAAATACAAATAATCATGCATGAATAATTAGGTGTAAAAAAGTTGTTTTCCCGATGGATACCGCATTTGCTCTGTGAAGAGCAAAAAGCGGTTCGCGTTACTTGGTGCGTTAGAACTCTCGAAAAATTCCACGCAGGATCCTCAAATGCTGTAGACAACATCGTATCAGGTGAAGAATATACGCGTACGAACCCGAAACAAAAAACTAGTCACGAGTTTGGGTATTCGAAAATGAGTTAAAGCCAGCAAAAATTGTTCGATCACGGAGTGTTGCAAAAAAATGGTGGCCACGTTTGTCTCCAAAACCGGCCATGTTGCGACTATTTCCTCTTGAGGGATAAAGAACGGTTAATGCGGAATGGTATGCTAGCATTTGTTTGCCACAGGTCGTTTCTGAACTCCGTAAAAAGAACTGCAACCGCCGCATCATCCTCCATCACGACAATGCGAGTTCTCACACCGTGCACAGAACAAAAGAGTTTTTAGAGCAAGAAAACATAAAATTATTAGACCATCCGCCGTACAGCCCCGACCTAAGCCCTAATGATTTCTATACTTTCCTTTAAATAAAGAATAAATTGCGTGGTCAGAGATTTTCATCGCCTGAAGAAGCTGTGGACGCCTACAAAACGGCCATTTTGGAGACCCTAACTTCCGAATGGAATGGTTGCTTCAATGATGGGTTCCATCGTATGGAAAAATGTGTCAAATTTCGCGAAGAAAAGCAATAAATACATTTTTAAATAGTAATGTTGTGTCACTTCCTTGATTCCCGAAATTTTCAGTGCCGCCCTCGTAATGAGCTTCAAGAATAAATTGGTTGTGTAATTCTATAATTGATCTTATAACGCTTCCAATCCTCATCTCATTGACAAATATGTCTAACTAATATGTGACAGAAGCATAATTGACTGTTTTTCCAAAAATGCTAAAATTATATCAGTCAAGTGATCGCTTCTCAAACCCTCCCTCGTAGGTGGAATAAAATAAAGGTAAATGGAATCAGTATAATTGATTAAGAAACGTGTTTTCAGACAAGTTTGGGCCTTCCGAATTGTGATCAATGGAGACCACTTCAATGTCCGTCTTCTATATCCAAAAATGAAAAAAAAAAGTGATCATGCTATTTCCAAGCATAATCAATGGCAGTTTTGTCCGCGCACCTAAGAATAAATCTTGTTATTCTAGAAAAATTTGCTATATTTCGACCTAAGATTAAGGGCGTATTGCGAGATTTTCATGGGTGGAGAAGCATGTCAGTTTTTGAAATAGTTAAGAATTATATCGCAGTTAAAATGGAATTGCATTTTTCTATAGGTATAAAATAAAGGCAAATTCATGAAAATATAATGGCTCGAATACCAAGAATGAATAATTGGTGGCACGTTTGCCAGTTTATCTATCCAAATAACATAAAAAAAACTAGTTTATGATCATGGGCGACGTCACTTTCCAACTAACATGAGAAATAATTAAAAAAAAAATGGTATTCACGTTTTGTCTCAAAAAGAGTCATTGACCTAAGTTATAATCTAATATTCTATAGTCTAATGTCTAAAAACAATAAAAGAAAAACCTTTACACGCTTATATTGTCCAGAACCTAAAGTACCTTTTCCTTAGCCTCTTCAGGATGTCGTTGATTCCACGTAGTCTATTATTCATCGCGGCTAGCAGAGGAAGAAACAAACTAGATAAGTTTTATAAGAACAAAGTTAGATGAATCTTGACTGCATAATGACGCAGATTAAAAGTTGGAGATTGCGAAATTCTAATATTTTATGACCGGAATAATACGGATATATTTTAATATAAATTGCTATAATTAACATCTTGAATAATATAATGGATAAAAGAATACATTATATCGAAGTCATCAGCAGTTGGGATAAATAAACTAATAGACGTACAAACATTTTAGAAATTTTAAAATTATTTTAAACAGAATATTTAGGTACCATATTTTTAACTTTTGTTTCGAAAACAACTTGAGTCTTGTGAGCAAGCTATCCATAGATAATGTCGAAATATCGAGCTCCGCGAAACGAAAGCGAAAAACATGGTAAATATACTGTTTGACATAGTTCAAGTGTGTTTGTGAACGAATAAGACGTGGGACAACATTTTATGAAACGTAAATTTCTTAGTATTTAACAAATAATACATAAGTTATTAATATTTAAATTTGAACGCGTATGGTTAACGAATTTTGATCAAGTGAATGAACATCATAAACACCGTCGCTGATTCTCTGCTCGGGGGCGGCGTCCGGGTCCGCTGCAAAACTTTTTAAATTATTAATTGTAAAAGATGGTTTAAACAAAGAAAAAAAAACTTTATTTATTTAATTAAAATATTAGAAAAATTGACTTTGTTTTAATAAAATGTAGTTAGTTCAGTTTAGCCTATCTGAAGTAAATGACCCGCTAGTGAGACGTAAACGAAGGATAACTGATCGATTGGATAATAATGTGAGTAGCGAGGATTTACTTAAGGCTCTATCGTATCATCTAACAGCCCCATCGGACTAGATTATCTTTATTACGCTTTTTTGTTTAAAATTTTCTTTTGTTTAGAGAAAATGTGTGTTTATTATAATTAGGGACACATTTTGTTAAGGTTAGTGCTCCGTTTAAAGGTTCGAACCCGGATGAAAGTAGACAATTTTTGCCAATACTAGTATGATGAGACCATCGCTTGCTCACCGGTGAAGGAAAACATCGTGAGGAAACCTAAGGAAAAAAAAAATGCAAGATGTAATAATAAAATCAAAATGACGTGGAAGGTAATTAACGACGAAACTGGAAGGAGTAAAAGTTGTAATTCAATACATTCATTGTGTATTGACAATAAAATTATCAATACTGACAGGGAGGTTGCAAATATTTTTGAGAATTTTTTTGCCAATATTCCAGTTACGACAACTAAAAACCTCATATCGTCTCCTACTGTCGCTGAATCCTTACTGAAAAATTGTGTGAAAGAAAATAATATTCTTTTTAAATTTCATTCCATCTGCTCCAAAGATGTTATAGGTGCTTTCAAACTTATTAATGTCAAAAATACTACAGACTTGTGGGGCATGTCGGTTAAAACGATTAAATATATTATAGAAATAATTGCACCTATCTTAGCGGTAATTTTCAATGATTGTATTGAATGTGGTGTATTTCCTGATTTATGCTTCATGCATAGTAAAATTCTACCACTTTTTAAATCTGGTGTCACATCTGACCCCTCAAACTTTAGACCGATTTCAGTACTCCCAACACTTAGTAAAATTTTTGAAAAGATCATTTTTAATCAAATTTTAGTTTTTTTTTAACATGCATCAGTTGCTCCATAGTCAGCAGTATGGATTTACTAAAGGGCGATCTACAACTGATGCTGGAGTTCACCTACTGAAACATATTTATACAGCCTGGGATGAATCGCAGGATGCCTTAGGTGTATTTTGTGATTTGTCCAAGGCTTTTGATTGTGTTCAACACGCAACATTGATCAGGAAATTACATCACTATGGTATCAGGGGCACAGAACTTAAACTATTAGCATCTTACTTAAATAACAGAACACAAAAGGTAATTGTAAATAATAAAAGTTCCTCTGGTACCAACATAAAAATGGGGGTGCCTCAAGGTTCCATTCTGGGTCCGTTTCTCTTCCTCGTTTACATAAATGACCTACCTTTTCTCATGAAGGATAAGCATGAAATAGTATTGTTTGCCGATGATACTTCTTTAATATTTAAAATTAAGCGACAACAAATGATTTCTGACGAAGTAAACGATGCTCTTTCAAAGATGGTACATTGGTTTAGTGTCAATAATTTGTTACTTAACTGCAATAAAACTAAATTGATTAGATTTACACTACCTAATGTTAAGCAAGTACAAACCAATGTAACATTAAGTGGGGAGATAATGGACTTGGTGAATTCAACTACCTTTCTTGGCATTACCTTAGATGCCAATCTCCAATGGGCGCCCCATATAGCTACCTTATCGAGTAGACTCAGTTCTGCAGTTTTTGCGATTAGAAAAATCAGGTCAATTACGGATGTTAATACGGCTAGACTAGTATATTATGCGTATTTCCACAGTCTTATGTCCTACGGCATTTTGCTTTGGGGACATGCCGCTGATGTCAATACAATTTTCATACTGCAGAAGCGGGCTATACGGGCTATCTACTGTCTGGGTCCCAGCATATCATTAAGAGAGACATTTAAAGAAATAGACATTTTGACTGTAGCATCTCAATACATTTTTGTAAACGTGATGTATGTTCGCAAAAATATAAATGAATTTGTAAAAAAATGCGATAATCACAATAAAAATACAAGGAACAAACATAAACTTGTTGTGCCATATTTTAGGCTACATAAGGTCAGTAATTCTTTTATGGGTCAATGTATACGCTTCTACAATAGGATCCCAGAAAACGTTCAAAACCTATCGATAAATAAATTTAAAAAAACTGTTAAAGAACGTTTGTGTGGTAAAGGATACTATAAAATAAAAGAATTTATTGAAGATACCACACCTTGGGAATAAGGCGTTTCCTACATGGCTTCTATGTATAATTATATCATATTATGTACCTATATTGTATAATATTGAAAAGATTAGTTTCACTGAGTTTGTTTCGCCGGTTCTTCTCAGTGGACTAGTTTTGGAACCGGTAGTAGAGTCATTTGACGTTCAATAAGCTACTTTGACGTACAACATTGAATAAAAATATTTTTATTTTTATTATTTTTATTTATTATATGCTTGATGAGATGAAAAATCTTTGAAGCTTGCCCCTGATTTCGAGGAGGAGACCCGTGCCCGACAGTGGGACATAATAAGGGTTGATATTATTAGTATTATCCAGTTAAAAAGATTTTTTGTTTGCTTAGACGTGCTAATCTTTTGAACTACCAGAAAAAATAGAAAAAATATTTTTACTTAAATAGCCCAATTATGAGGTAGATTATGGGCTACTAGCAGCGCTACGCGCCTTCACCTGCGTACTTCCCATTCCCTTCGGAGTACAGGGATAAATTATAGCCCATATTATATTCTGATGTATTAGCTATGTTATTAGATAATTTCATTACCATTTATTCAGTACCTACCTACTTTTTGCGTGAAAGAGCGACAAACATACATCCATACATACATACATTTTATAAACTTTCGTGTTTATAATATTATAAGGATAACGACTATTAATTTTAGAGGAGTGTCTTTTGACAAAGACATTTCAGTGTGTTTGACCATTGGTTATGTAAACAGATATTGCATAATCTTATATAAATAAATCAAACGTCAAATAGCGTCTTATAACGGTTGTAACGGTGTCGCAAATCCAGAGATTTTATCTCATCTAAAAATATGCGTACCGCGGCTAAAGAAGTTTTCACTTTAATATTTAACATAGACAAACTATTAATATTTAACATAAACAATATAGAAATCCAAAAAGCGAATGGTACATAAGATATTTGACATAAGAGGCAGAGAAAGCGACTGAATAAGCCAGAAAATATTCAACATTGAGACAGGGAAAGGGCAGAATAAGATGGAAAATATTCAACGTAGAGGATTAAGTGTATCAGTATAAACATATCAATTCAAAATCTGCTTAAACAGCCTTTTCCCAAAGTTGGGTATTATGTGGAAGCACTATATCCTATCAGATTTGTGAACCAACATTAGGAGGGGCTTGTATGCTCGATTGCTTACACCTACTGGACCGGACGAAGTCACACAAAGCTTGCCGTAAGACGTGCGTATATAAACGATTACTTTGATATTGATAGAGCTTTTTTAGAAAATCAAAAAATATATTTTAAAAGCAAGCTTCATTTATAATTTCGAAATAAATCTACAAAAATATGTGTGGATACATCTAATGGGAGCTTTTTTTGTAAGCTAGAAATAATTAAAAATAATTGTTAATGCTTCTTTAAATTTTGTAGGTCAAGATGCCTTTTATTTGACTTCAGGTTTATGTCCAATCTTCTCCGCACAATCATCTTCGTATAAAGTCTAAATGCCATTTCTTGGTCACATCATTTATTGGAATCAGATACTGAGGATATTTAAACTTATGTAGACATCGAATACTTATTCCAGGATTGGGAATCTACATGTTCCATCAAATCTTATATCATCAATGATGATTCATCACGATTCTTTTTATCGACGAGATAAAAAAAAAAAGTCTTAGCTTGAAAATATTTACGCAGTTGGGCTCGAAGTCTCAGTATCGATTTCGACCATTTAGTCATCGTGTGATTACTGTTTGTGTTTGTAAAGGATTTGTGTGTTTAATCGACTCGTGTTTACCCGCTATAACCTGACCGAGAATACAAGAGCAAGTTAGTTGGCGTTTAATTTCTCTAAAGCAGACGTATTCTAATAAGCTGGAAACATTACTCGGTTTTATTGCGCGTTTTCACTTAACTTCAGTCGGTATTTCTCTTTGAAAGTTATTTCACTAGCGTCTGGCCTGCGAATTATTTAGAGTACTAGGATAATATTTTACTTTAAATGTTATGTATCATATTTGATTTGTTAAGAGACACTGTGAAATTGTCGTAAACTGACTTGAAAAAAATATAAAATATTCTTTTAATAATATATTGAAAATAAAAAAACTTATTTCATGTAAGGAATGTATTTTTGACGTGATAACGTCTTATAAATTGATGAACACTGCCAGCGTGCACGAAAAAGTATCCCGTTCCGTCTGAGCCTGTCGAACGATAGAGAGGCCCAAGCTCTTGGCTTGGAAACCATTTATAACATGTTAATACGCGACAACATGTTATGTGTTTATTTCTACACAGCGGCAAAAAAGGTAATTAATTTTTCATCAATGTTTTTTTTCGAAATAATAACAGAAAACTTATTACAACAATCCTGATGATGATAATTTTACACAATATAACTCTATTATAAATAATTAATTCAAAAAATTTTCATGTTAAGTCTAGGTACAAAATAGAAATTTTAAATTAATAACAGAAAACTTATTACAACAATCCTGATGATGATATTTAATAATTAAGTGTTCAAAGAAGGTCACATTTTGCTGTCCCATAATCGTCTGAAATTCATTATACAAAACTAATTTGAAGTCTCCATTAAACTTGCAGAACATAGAATAATAGTGTTTAACTAAATTTTACCTTAATCTAATTAAGTTGATTAATAAATAAAATTCCCTATATCCCTTTGAATTTACTAAATTTTTATTAATTAATTAAGTACACTTATTTGTAGGTATAAACTTTGAGTACCCTACAGGTAAGGTCAGCTTTTAATTTTAATTGTGGCTCTTGGTGGTAAAAAATATAACACTAATACCTGTATAAGTCAATCCCATATGCGACGATTTTTTATTCGGAGGCCGTAAAATAGTTTATTAGTTGCGAGTAGATGCGTTAATTTTATATGAGCTTAAATCATAAATAATATTAAGCATAGAGAACCGATGCGCTGGCCCGATGTGGGTTCGTGAATTTCACACATCTTCAAAGGCTTTTAATCTCATCAGGCATACAGGTTTCCTCACGATGTTTCCTTCACCGGTGAGCAAGCGATAGTCTCGTGTTAAAGTGCCCATAGAAATGTAGAAATACCCATTTCTAGGCACCACAGGGGTGGTAGGATCGAACCCTGATGGGTATGGACCCAATAGAGCATCGTCGCTCAGATCCGAAGTTTAAGGATTGATTTTCATAGTCTAGAGTCTAGACTCTAGACCTTAAGAATGGCTTTGAGGAAATTTTAGAATGGTTATACGATGACGTTAGACAATACTTTACAACTATATGCGTCCAAATGTAAAATATGAAAAAAAATATGGTTCAAGTGTGTCTTGAAAATAAATACCACTTAGATGATTCGCTCCATCAAAGCACACTAATAGACGTGTCCGTCAAGTTAACATTATAAAAACATCCACAGGGAGCAAAAGTTGGAATAGTAACGTTTCAAGTAAACCTTCATCAGGTAAACGTGACAGCTCGCACAAAGGCGTCAATATTTATTAGTGGATATGGTAGCCGGCATCAAAATTGATTATAATAAAATGAATAATTTTTCACTCTAGCTGTGCCCTCTTGTTTTACCCGCGTTCATTTTATATCATATATATAATATAATAGCATGATGCCGAATCTATGATATATAATATTTATGTAGTATCATAATATTTATTACAGTTTTGTTGTTATTACAAGCTTAATAACATGTGAGCGATGTGACACAAATATGTTCAAGATTGCTTGCTTTAGTATGACTGTTCATATTCTTTAATAATTAAAAATTGAGAAAAAATTGCCTACTTATTAACACCAACATAAAGCTCTAACTGGTAACTTTTATTATAAAACTTAAACTAACATAAAAACACCTTCAAGCACTAAGAACGATAAACGACTAAATAATGATATAAAACAGCGAGAATATGATTTTTAAGGAAAGAAACCAATAAGAAAAGCTAAGTGTAATCTAGAGTCGGAGTTACTGAACAAGTTTAGTGGATCTGAGTCATCGGAACGCGTAGAAATTATCAATTTCCTGTCTCTAAGTGAGAACTTTTCCGCTTGTAGATTAAATATTGCACTCCCTAAGCGCCCCGCGGTGTAGAGTAATGCAGAACGCAATTTTTATCTACTCACTTTAATACGTGTGTTATGTTTTTCGACTAGACTTTTAGGTGCTTGGAAATTTGAGCCGTAGCACTGAGAATTTCATTTTAAGCTCAACTTGGTCTTTTATTTTTAGATAGTATCTACGCTTAGCATATTATGCTATAGCTATGACCATTAGTGACTCAATTGCAAAATATTTGTTGGTATTATACGTTTTTAGCAAATATATATTCTTGTATAATTTTATTTGCATTGGCGCTCCATGTCAGAGTCATCAGAATCACTATTATATTTTAATTAAAAAACCGGTTGCTACGTTTCTGTAATTTTAAAGGTTTTCTATAGATGCTCCACAATAAAATATTTTCACTGGCTTTCATATTTTTTTCCTTTCCTAAAAACTATGCAAATCCTTGAGTTGAGTTTGTGTTCCCCACAATAAATCAAATGGCCACGCGACAGATTTTCATCGTAAAAGCGATTTAAGAGTTATTTCGTTATATAATATCATAAATATATTTCATATTTCATTATTATTTAAATAAATATAATATTATATATTTAATATTTTTTTAAATAAAATATTTTATTGGTTTTTCATAATTTTATTTCAATTTTTCTTGTTTATTTTTTTTTTCTCATTGATAGCAATTTTTATTTCTTTTTCTGTTTGTTTATTCAATCCTTCTGCTACATATTTTTTTTGCATTACTTTTAGCGCGTGGGTGGACATGCCACCTCGTATACAAATTATCTACAAAAACTTTTGTGAATTTGCATTAACTTCAACAATTACGGCGTCTCATGTGGCTAGACCTAGTGTTCAGCTAACATTTACCAAGATGTACTTCAGGCTGTTAATCCGAATTGTTGGCTTCGCCCGAATAGTTTTACGAGCAAATCTTTATTGCGCCCGCTTAATTTCGCTCAACTATGCACCTCTGGCGCTCGGCTAAATGAATTTATTACGCGCTGCAGTGTACCTCGTAAACGATGCCATATTTTTTATTTCTGAAAGGTCTTTTCATTGGGATTTGTAATATTTGGTGTATATTTTTCCATCCCATTCAGTGGATTCAGGTGAATAGCATTTTGTACTCGCTTTAATTTGATGTTTAATTTTGATATCAAAGAGATGTTTCTGCGTGCGAATTCCGTTGTACATATTATAATTGATATTCTAAGAGAAGAAAAATAACACACTTGCAAGTGGGTACAAATCCCGACCAGGACAAATTTGTATCAAAATGTCTTTACTTTAACTGTGTCTTTACTTTAAAATTTGTATCTACTTACATCAATATTTCTTGTAAAACGATTCAATATTTTTAAATTAAAAACAACTATACTGAAGTACTCCATCTTAATAACGCTATAGCTTTATGTTGTTATTAAATAAAGCATTATCATGCATTATCCGTTTATAAATTTCACCACTTCAAATAAGGTTTACTAGATGATTGTAATATAGTTGAGGGTTATTATAGTACAAGTAGCAAAGTTAAATTGTTCGAACTGTACTATTATATGGTAGTAGCGAAGGCCTTCTCTTTACATTGAACTGGCTATTCCCCACGGTATCACCCTCTCTAAAATAAGTTTGAAAATCTTAAATACAACGTTATCATCATTGAGCAAAGTATCTCAAGTTATCAAAAGGAAGAAGTACTTATCAAATCCAACGGGACTAGAAGACGTGTATATATTTATATTTACATATGTAGATATATTTATAATAATAATATTATAATATCTATGGACGCTTTCACACCACGTCAATCTGGTCCCGTGGTAAGTTCTCGAAGAACTTGTGTTACGGGTACCAGACAACGTAAAATATATTTAATACTTTTATACTATACATATATTTAAGATTTTTATTATATAATACACATATTTAATACACATCCATGACCCAGAAACACAGGAAATATTTTTGTTCTCTGGCGGGATTTGAACCCGCAACCTTCGGCTTGAGCGCCAACGCGCTTACCACTGAGCCACAGAGGTCGTCATTTTATATAATAATATGATTTATATATATATATATATATATATATATATATATATATATATATATATATATATATATATCTAATATATAAAATTTCCATGTCACAATGTTAGTTACCGTACTCCTCCGAAACGGCTTTACCGATTTTTACCAAATTTTATATGCGTATTCAGTAGGTCTGAGAATCAGCTACTATCTATTTTTCATACCCCTAAGTGATAAGGGTGGTCAACCTCCCAAATTTTAAAAGTTAACGCGGGCGAAGCTGCGGGCAACAGCTAGTATATATATATATATTGTTGTATTTATTTTGTAAAATTTGTATACTTATGTAATAAATAAATAAAATAAAACTAGAACGATAGAAGTGATAACAAAACAATTAAATTCAAATACCTATGATACAGACTGTAATAGATTATCCCCACCGTGGTTCTTTCTTTATTGTCGTGGCGGTGGGGCTCAGTAACCTAGGGTGAGCGGTGCACCTTGGGCGAAGCTAATTGGGCCGAGGGGGCTCTTTGTACCCCTCTTATAAGAAGAGGGGACAGAAGAGCAGGGGGCAAGGGGTGAGGATGGGAACCTCACCCCATTGTACTGTCCCGACGTTGGGAGGGGTTGTTCTGTGGTGCGGGACAACCCCTCTGTGAAAGTGGCGTCGGTCCCTTGCGGGACTGAGTAGCCGTCGAGGTGCCCTGTTTGTTTTCTAGATCCGGGACACCTCACCAAAGGCGGCATTGGTGGCACTCGCCGGGTTTTAGTGGGTAGAGATGCGTCCATTTACCAGCTGTCGGGCGCAGCGAGTCCCACATACCCGCGTGGGGAGACCCACTCCCCCGCGGGATGCCTCAGAGCATTTCCCGGCGTTAAAGAAAGAAAAAAAAAGTCTGTAATAGATTATGACAACCTATACAATTTAAATGGCGCACAAAATGTCCGCATGACATTGACATTTCAGTAAAGAAATATTGTATAATCTTATATAAATAAATACAGGTGGTAACGGTGTCGCGAATCCAGAGATTTTATCTCATGTAAAAATATGCCTAGCGCGCCTAAAGAAGTTTTCACTTCAATAATAGGCAAAGAAACATGAAAACAAATACTAACTTTACATATTGTTTTTATTTCATTAAAACGAACTTTACTTGTATAAGTATTAATAAAATATATCAACCTATTTAGAGCGTATGATGTTGCACTCAAAACTAGATCATACCTGCAATTCAGGTGTAACGCGAGATTTACCTGCGTCATCTGTTACTGGTACAATGTGATTCCACTCAGATAACGCTCCATTGTAGTGTATTGCTAAACGAACACATTCTATGCGCTTAGAAATACTCTATGTACTAAAATAACTAGATTTGCTTGTGACAATTCACATGGTGTTGGTTTTCTGTGCCTTAGGGCACAGAAAACCAACACCATGTATGGATGCAACCGAGCAGTCGGAGAATTAAGGTGACTACCGAAGCCTACAGACATCCGCTCAACTAGAGATTATGTTGATGCGCCTGCCCTCCTTATCGCTATTCATGTGTTTGCAACATTTTATTTCAATTTAATGTATTTATAATGTATATTTCACAAAAATAATAGCTTTTTCAACACCCCTCCACTTAATTTTTAACCGACTTAAAAAAGGAGGTTCTCAATTCGTCTGTATGTTTTTTTTTTGTATGTATGTGACACGATATTTCCGCCGTTTATGAATGGATTTCGATGGTTATTTTTTTGTTTGAAAGCTGGTGCTTCTAATTTAGTTTCATATTAATTTTATTAAGATCTGACAAGCCGTTTTTTAGTTATTCCCAATAATGCCTATTTGGTTGGTTTTGTTTACCTTAATGATATGATTATTTTATTACGTGTCGATGTAACAATTGTATAGGATGCTTTGGTAGCACACCATAGTATGTCGCGGTCATCGTAATCATCATCATCATCACCATCATCTTTAATGTTTGTGCTTACAACATATAATCAACTTAATCTTCTACTAATGTACAAACTTTGCGTTTACCACGTCATTATAGTTACTTTTGGAGTCGGTGTCGTATTTATTGCTGTACCTAATAAATAATAAATAATAATACATTAAAGAAACTGTTATTTTATTACTTTTTAGTTTAGTATTTTTGAAGTCGGTTTTAATTTTTTGTAATGATTTTATTTCTTAATTTTTAGTGATTCCGAAATTCGTCGTCTTGGCGTTCATTGAAGGAGGCATGTTCAGCAGTGGATGGATAAAGGATGATGATGATGATGATGATGGTGATGATGAACGTAAACGCAAAGTTTGTACATTAGTAGAAGATTAAGTTGATTATATGTTGTAAGCACAAACATTTAAGAAACTGTTATTTTATTACTTTTTAGTTTAGTATTTTTGAAGTCGGTTTAAATTTTTTGTAAAATGTTTTTATTAACTGTGCCAAATTTCAAGTTCTTCCGTTTGCGCAATCCTCTTAAAAAGGGGTACCTACAAACGCTTAATATATAGTTTGATAATAACACAAGGAAACATGAAAAGGAAATGTATGTTAATGTTTTCAAGTAACCCCGCTGGCATAAAGGATTTCTAATGAGACCCAACTACATAAGATCGATCGATAGTCGTTACTAATGAATACGTGGATTCGATTTTCTTATAATAGTACCAGCTGCAGCAGTCAAAGCAAAGTTAACCCTCAGGATAGTTACCGATAAGAATGGGAGGATATTTATTTCAAAAGGATTTCAAATTTCATGATTTATTTACTAGGTTGTAAGAGGTGGCCAGTAGATATTTCACATCAAATATACTCCATAAAACCCTCTAAAAGGAATTCCTGCAGAAAAGTAAAAGAAACACAATCTTTATGGCAGCTAAGTAAATTAGTTAAGAACCTTTGTTCTCACGTTAAGCATATTGAATAGATTAAGATATCTTTATTCTCACTAACTGGGACAAAAAGTCCCGAGGGATCCAGAAACATTATACGTGCTAAAAAACTTCGTTTTATTTTGTGGACATGTTCTAACGGTTTTTATTTAAGCTTGTGATTTTTTTTTGTATGTTTAAAATAAATAATAAAAAGCATTATTAACTATGTGAAAATAAATATTATTTTATTTTTAATTAATAAGAAGGTATCAATTTAATATTACTATAATTTTAAATATTAATATGCTGATGCTGCGAAAGTAACGATGACGACCGCTCTGTCAAGAGTTTAACTAGAAAGAACAATTCGACCACCATATGAGCTTTACATATCATTAAATTAAACTACCCACATAAGTAACATTAGCGGAATCATTATATGAATGTAATGTAAACAATAATGTTCCTAAAAGTTAATAAAATAAGATTCAAAATAGCGTTACCTGAGTGTATGTGTAAGAAAATCAAGGTATGGCCGTTTGCCAGCTGTATAAGCTTATCTACCTAGGCTTATTACTCTCATGAACTTAACGGTTAAGCCCTAACTTGGTATAATAGTTGTAATTTGTCGCATTTAGGGATAAATTAACTTCCAGCTATTTAATGTTTATGTGAATTTTAACATAGTGGATTATGGTGTCCTCAAAATTTGGAGTTTAAAATTTATCGGCATATGACAGGATTATTTAGGACCAGTCACTCGGATCAGGGTCGCGTACTCGTCTCTACGTTCCAAATTGTTATACAATTGTTTTGGTCTATAAAATTCTTTGTTTATTTCAAAGAACCTTACACTGCTTCGTCAAAAAATACAATATTCACAATTTGTAATTTTGTGTATCTTTATGCATCATAAGCTGCAAGTGCAAAAGTGATAAAGTATGATAAAGTAAGCAAAAAGGATATTAAATTTATATATTAAACTGGATTTTTAGTAACTAGAATAGTATTACTGACAAATTAAAAAAAATGAAGTGCCAAAAAAACAAAAAAGTGTTAGATTATAAAAAATAATATCAGGAACAAAACCCACGACAAATATTAAAGATATTATTTACTTTAATGGTATAAAAATTGAAATTGCAAAGTAATTGTCAGCTGGTGTATAATTACATTTCTAACGGTAGGATCGGATTAGACGGAAATAGCTTTGACAATCTAAATTGCTATCTAATACACCAAGTAATTAGCGTTTAGGGGAAACCTACACTTATGTCTCGAAAATACGTGTTACGTATGACGATTGACACTCGATACTGCGGTGTTTACTTTGTAATTACTAGCTTCAAACACTGCATTAAGTTTTATGAGTTAGGAAGATTGAAATTCTACGTTAGTGGTTTTGAAGAAAAAACTAAACGCTTAAGCTTGATTAATCAAGAGGCCTTTTGTTAAAATAAGGATTGTTGATTTAAAATTGAAAGGCACTAACAGCACTCCTCTTCAGAAGAGGCGTGTTTTAATGATTATACTAAATTTCTCTAATACCTACCACTATTGACTATTTTATGGCTCACCTAAAATACGTGAACAAACTTTAATCATACCAAAATACAAAAGCCTTTCAAACAACTAAATAATCATTTACATCATTACCTTTGCTACTTCAGGTGTATCTTATTTTGATAAAAGACTCGCAATCCTGTACGACGTACGCATCCAAAAAACATAAGACAAAGTGTCTCCTTGCGTCAGTTCCACGGCTCCTTCATTAATGGGCTGTAGAGGGTGTAAGCTGCAGCTCATGTAGTGCTTATGACGCTCTGTTTCCTTTATACGTTCACAGAGACGTTTTCCTGCACCAACGCCGCCATTTTTCTCACTAAGCCACCAGGAAAGTTTGCAAATAATTAAATTTTTAGATTCTACATTTTTAAAGCTTACAAATTATTATTTTTTAATGTTCACGCGAATTTCACATAATATGATGATTTGTTAAGATTTCTACGTGCTCTATCCATGTCACAGAAGTACCTACAGGGCCTAGGCAGGTTAAAATAGAGTTTGTATGTATACATTATAGTATGATAATGTGCAGATTTAGCTTCTTTGAAAACGAGTAACGTAATTATCTACTATATAATATCTGGAACAAATTTGATAAAATATTTTTGTCTTTCATAACTTTTTTTTTTACTCCGGGAAATCCTCTGAGGCATCCCGCCTAGGGAGTGATGTGCCCTGGATCTGTTAAGCTAACAGGGCACCTCATCGGCTAGTTACTCCCGCAAGGGACCGACACCACCTTCACAGAGGGGTTGTGCCGCACCACAGAATAACCCCTCACTACTTCGCGACAGTACAATGGGGTGAGGTTCCTGTCCTCGCCCCTTGCCCCCTGTTCTTTTGTCCGCTCTTCTTATAAGAGAATTTGTTTGAACGCGCTAATCTCAGGAACTACTGGTCCGATTTGAAAAATTCTTTCAGTGTTAGATAGCCCATCTATTGAAGAAGGCTATAGGCTATATAATATCACGCGGTGACATATAGGAGTTGAGTACCGCGGGCGAAGCTGCAGGCAACAGCTAGTAGCAGATAAAACAATTAACTGTTTATCATACACATGAAATTAATAAATAAGAATGTTTTAAATTCTTGAAGGATTTGTAGTGTTTATTAACATTTAATATTATATTACCCTATGATAAAACGGACGTATCTTATCTTGATGTTTTTGTACCAGCACGCTTTCATATTCTGACTCCGCTGGCAATTTCCATATACTTCAAATATATCAAAATGTCCCCAATATTTCATGTTGTCGGTATCTTACAGGCGTTTTGTGGTAATGCGTCTGTGATATATAGCAGTCAAAAGCACTCGTGGTCCAAATATCTTTCCATTATGTACATCGTGTCTACATTAAGATGTAGCGGCCTGTAGTCACAGCTTAGGATTATAAGGTTGGTGTGACGTCTTCTTGTTTATTGAAAGTTGGTTAATTATTATGTTGATCGCTATGATGATGGATGATAAATGATGTTGAAAGATGTAAGTCTGCGACTAGATTACGTATGTCGTTCAAATTATAAAGAATTAAGGCTCGTTACCTTAAAGTTCCAATTAATTTTCTAATCATTATTTCTTATATTTTTTCATAAATCTTTAAGAATATAGGGTCAGTTGACAGATGCCCTAACCAGGAACATTCTTGTAGGCTACTATTTTCTTAATACGTAGATGTGAGAATTGAGATGGTACCGTCCGCAGAAAAACCGTCCGAATTTGCATTTCCAAAGCTTTCTCAATTTGCTTACACCGACCCACGTTGGGCGCCATTTCGTGTAATTCGGTCTGCGACCGCGTTAAAGTTAAGTAAGGCACAGCCGTAACGCCAATGGCAGAGCTCTTGTCTGGGCTCCTTATTTTTCTGGCAACGTTTCAAATTAAAAGCGATAAGAGTATGCTCGTTTGCATCAACTAGGTACTTCTAGTCTCGGCACAAAAGAATTATTTTAAGTATTATTTTGGAAACCACATACTTGGACGCTGTAGCAAGCAATATTTAGTGGCAACAATAAGAAACCTTTATAAAATACATTTTTGCATAAAATATGATTGGGTTAGTAGAGTGAATAATGTATGTTGACTGTTGGTATGGTAACAAAAATGCCGATGGCCTATTGGTCTAGTGGTTAGTGACGTAAGCGCAAATCCCTCACCTTCCGTCTGACACAGGTGCTCACCGGGCATGGTTGATTTGGTGAGTATCTGTGCCGGACGGCCCGCAGGGAGCCGTTGACAGTGTGTCACGATTGTGGCGCGGCGGTGGACTCGGCCCAGCACACACTCGAGGTGTGCCCGAGATAGGCGGCGCTGCGTCACAGTCTGACATCAGTCATCGGAGGGGACTTGTCTCTGCCGAGCGTCATCACCGCGATGCTCGGTGACGACGAGTCCTGGACGGCGATGGTCTCCTTCTGTGAGGCAGTAATGTCCCAGAAGGAGGCCGACGAGCGGGTGAGAGAGGAGGCCGCGGGCGACGAACAGGGGTGCGTAGGAGGCGCTATTTAATGCGCCTCTAGTAACGCCCCTGTGTTCGTGTCGGGCTCAGGATGGGAACCTGGGTCTGTATGGCACGACGTCGTGGGGACTGCTTAGTAGGGGCCGGGCAGTCCCCCCCTACGAGGAGTAGTCTGGCCTTCGCCGGGGCCAGCCTGTCGCTGAGGTGATCCTGTCTGTTGCCTGCATATCCGGGACCCTCAAAAAGCGGCTGAAGGTCCTCGCAGTGGTTTTAGTTAGGGTGGGCACTCCCAGGTGCGAGTCCCACATTGGGTCAGGATCTACCCGAAGATCCTGGCTGCATCCATAAGGATTTCCCTGCTATATAAAAAAAAGTGGTTAGTGACCCTGACTGCTAAACCAGAAGGTCGTGGGTTCCATTCCCACCCAGGACAAATGTTTGTGTGATGAGCATGTACATTTGTTCTGTGTCGGGGTGTAATTTATCGATAATAGTATTTAGAAATATATAGTTACTAGCTGTTGCCCGCAGCTTCGCCCGCGTTAACTTTTAAAATTTGAGGGGTTGACCACCCTTATCACTTAGGGGTATGAAAAATAGATAGTAGCCGATTCTCAGACCTACTGAATACGCATATAAAATTTGGTAAAAATCAGTAAAGCCGTTTCGGAGGAGTACGGTAACTAACATTGTGACATGGAAATTTTATATATAAGACTAGTGGCCCCGACAGACGTCCTGTACAAAATATATTTTTTTGTGAATCTAAACCATTCTCGAATCCACTTGAACACACACAAAAAAATTCATCAAGATCGGTCCAGCCGCTTAGAAGGAGTTCAGTGACATACACACGCACAGAAGAATTATATATATAAAGATATATATCAGTTGACTGGTTACCATAAGAACAGGCTCTGCCTAGTTTGGGATCAGATGGACGTGTGTGAGTTGTCCCAACATATAATTATTATACGAAATAAATGCAATCATTATTGTAGTTTTGTTGAACTATATCTTACAGTTTTATATGGCTTAAATATTGGTTTCTACGTTGTAAATAATAGATAGTAATATAATATTTTTCAAAAAAAAAAAAGAAACAAAGTACCACGTCATGTATAGTTTATATGTTTATAACTCGAATTGCAAATACAGAAATAACAGTAATTGCGTATTCTTGATTAAGTTTTAATAGTAATTTGAAATTCACGCTAATACGGTTTCAAAATGTAAATCGTAAATGAAAGCAAGGTGGATTTTCATTTTGCTTTCAATATTAAATGAGTGCTGACCCGCCTTTACAAGCTGCGCAAATATAATTTTAATACCTGCTATTTCACTCATGACAGTACCTAACAAAACAGTGCCTTCGCGCCGATTAGAATTTGCACACACAGAGTTTGCTCTGAACTAAGGTTTAAACATTATACGTGCTTAATGGAGGGATTCCAAGTCAGCTGGAATTAAAACTAGCTTGAAATTAAACAAATATAAACAGTATCAGAGAAACGAGATATTTAAGAAATTTTTTATAAGCCTGCGTCCAGAGACCAGTGTCGACATCAACTTTCTTTGTTGCTCCGTTCTTTAAAGCTACCAAGAAATAGGTATAAAGGGTACGTAAGTAAGTTCTATCCAGAGCCTTTTTATTATATTCATGTACAGTAATATTTCCTACTTTGTTTTTATTTATTAATCTCAAAATGCTTAATTTGGGTGAACTGATCTATCTGAACTGATTTGGGTGAATCTACCATCACGTAGTATGTGTATCTTGATGACGGTATCACTCATCATTTCCAAAGCCTTGCTTAAAAAAATGATTATATAATCATAGCATCAAACATTCTTCGACGTCTAAATTGAAATAAAATTCATTGCAATTTCAGCAGTTATTATTCGGCGCATAAACGGGAATTTGTCTCTTCAGGACATAGTTGGTTTTGTCTGGGAGTTGGCCGTAAATTCGCATGGTTCGCTGATTCTTTTCAAAACTCGCGGTTGGTTTTACGCTTTCGGTGGTATTGTTCGTGGCGTTTTGACTTTGAATTTTAACTGTCCTGGTTCAGAAATTGCAGCGCTATGAATAATATTTTACGTTTCAATTTGGGTTTCGTTAATTATTGTACGTTTGCGACTTTCCAGATTTCATTTTGTCTTATAATTGCAATCTTATACTTAGTAGATGTCTTTTAGTATTCATAACTTCTCTTATTTTAGATTGTTTCACTAACTTGTTGCACTTTAAGTCTATGTATCATTCAATTATTTCCATATGTCTTTTAATCGCACAAAAGTAAGTAAATGGAATTTTCTAGAATATTATAAATACCTATATATAACAGGCATAAGTCTGCATCATTGAACACTTTAGAAGAGTGTGAAATAGCAGAAGCTAGAATTCTTATAAATCGTTTCTTTTCATCTTATTCAATTTCATTTGTACTTTGTTGTCAGACAAAAGTGAAAGAAACTAAAGCCTCTTCTGATAAGCGTTATTGAAGTGTTTTTAACAGAGAGTCTTTTGAAAATTTCCATGTCTGCTTTCAAGGTTCATTGTTAAGTAACAAATAGAATTCTCAAAGAATCAGGCTCAATAGGTCAGTCGTAAGGATTCTTTATTTGCTGACTGCTATGATATTAAGTAAATGATAAATACTCTGCTATTTTATTGAATAATTATATTAGCCAAGAGGTAATTTAGGTATTTATTGAAGAATCATTCTTTAATTAATTTGGCTGTTGGTTTTGCTTACGATCATATAAGAATTAATATTTATGATTTTATTTGATACTGTAGGTAATATAAATAGATTTTAATACCTAGATGATGGATATAAAATCCATCATGTTTCTAACCAATTGACACAGAGTATATAATTTCCTCATATAAAAATGTGGCAGTATATAAATCCGATTTACGCTGCAAGCCTACATGCCGGAACAAAGGAAGTGGTACAGATGCATTCGACGTGCCTAATCTCTGAAATCCGTTCCTTGGAACTGAACGGAATTCTTGGAATGGGGGGAAGGAATTTATGAAAAACGTGCGGTAATGTAGCTGGACATAGCTAGTTTTATTTTATCTGTAATATTCGCTTTTTATGTTGATGATTTGGCAAACTGGCAAACCTGATGAGGCACATTTTGCTCATTAGCTTACTTGAACTTGCCCAGGGTCAACTCCTATAGTAGGCCCGGGAAAGTTGATGCCTCGGTTTTAGTAACTATACTATATATCTTGCTCTTCTTATCGAAACGGTAGTACTTAAGACAGAAATAATTAGGATAGTTGTACTCAATACACGGGCACTTGGCATAAAGAGCGTCCGACCATCTTTCGTAAATAAACGTTCTTTATCGTTTAATTTAATCAAAGACCCAATCAACCAGTCATGAATGTTTGATCAATTGAATTTCCAATATAATTAAAATGAAGCCACTAAAGTTGCTGATTTGATTATTTTTATGATAGATTTGGTTTCTGTATTTGAAAAATTATCTTCTAATTAAATACATTTTTAAATATCTTTATGACCAAGACATAATTAATTACGTTGTTAATATTGATTCTATAAAATATATCAATGTGTACTGTTCAATTAATGCCAAAACCTAAATATTAACACCTATTTTTATGATATTTAATACCGTTTTAGATTTTTTCTTTTTGGGCCTCTTAAAGTTTTCCTAAAATATGCTCCAAAAATGTTGCGTATATTTCTATGAAGGGATCAAAACAGAATTTTTTACTGTTATCGTCTATTTTTCTTTTTGAAATCTTGAAGGCTTTCAATATGATGAGGGCAGCTCCTTTTCATGTGAATTGTGTAGACTTTAGAACATTAGAGATACACGCAGGAGGTAAACGGTCGACGTCGTCCAAGGGAATGAGTTCACCCGTTAGTGCTTGTAAAAATAGTTAATATTAATTATTTTATTCTCATACAAGCATTTAACGCAATTATTTACCACATGACGAGTCTTTGCTATTTAGCGCGGTTTCCTGTCAATTGCTTTAAATGAAACAATTCCCCGGCGCCTCTGGTAATTAACGATAATATTTTCAAGTACAGTTAAGTGGGAGTGAAAACTTATTTTTACACATACTCGACGTTACATAGCTTTGAATGCATGATTTCAAGAGTGCAGTGGTGTTAAACAGTACTTTAGAATGTGTGCATTATTGAAAGGTGTCGGGTTTGAGTTCATGTTAAAATATTATTTAATATATTCTTTTTTCTCTTTACGCCGTGAAATGCTCTGATGCATCCCGTGGGGGAGTGCCATGCGTAGGGACAGTACAATGGGTGAGGTTCCCATCCTCGCCCCTTGTCCCCCTGCTCTTTTGTCCCCTCTTCTTATAAGCCAATTCAACTTCAATTTGCTTCGCCCAAAGTGCTGGGTTCACCTAAGGCTACTGAGCCCCACCGCAACGACAAGGCTTGAACTATGGTGGGGATTATTTAATATTATGTTAGTTATGTAGAAGAAACGTTTGCGAAGTGACTGTTCACATATGTACCTTTTAATTATTTCATTTATCTTGAATCTTATTTTTAATATCTGTGTTTCTTTTATTCTCATCTTGTATCCTATTAAACGTAGTGGTACATTTATCGATCCGTTTATTATGAATCTCCTAATTTGATAATAACCACGTGACTCTATAGTAATCCTTATTATTATTATTATTTTTATGTAACAATAGCAAAATTGACCTATGACGTAGAAACGCTAGTGGGCAAAACATACCTGAAGCAGGCAATGGACAAAAGAGATTGACATAAAAATGAGGTCTTCGGTCAGCAGTGGAAAATATTTTTTTAAAAGATTTAGATGAAAAAAAATAATGTATTTTATTTAATCTTGGTCAATTAAATGGTCAGCCACGACATGATCCTAATTCTGTACGTATTTTTTATTCGGCCCCTATCAGTTATTATGCCATATATCATCGCTAACGCGAGATAAGCTTTGCGGATGTAGGACGAGGAAAACTAAACATATAGGGGCGTTTGTGGACCTATAAATCTTTGGAGATAGCCAAGGCGATTTTCCTGGTTTAGAACTGAAATTCTTTTGCTTGACCACTAATTTTCTTGACGGTATAATGTACCAGAATGGATGGTATGTTGTAATAGTACGTTAAAATTAATAAAAATCTTTGAACCGAGATATCTAATATGTTTTCCGTGATTACTTTGCGAAGTATCGTAATCAAAGGCCTTATAAATAATATGGAAACGTTTTAAATAGTTTTAATAATGAAACAAAATATATAAAACTAGCTGGTGCCCGCGACTTCGTCTGCGCAGGATAAGGTTTTAGTTTTGACGTGACAACGTCTTATAATTGGATGGAGCCGGCTGCACGGACGAAAAAACATGACGTATGCGATGACGTATGCGGCATTACCTCGCTCTGAGGCGTTCCATTTTCTTATGACGTTGTCACGTTCAACTATCGTCAGTAAACCGACTTTACAGACAACCGCTTTTTTTTCATTAAAAGTATCCTATATTACTTCTGATACCTGCAAAAATATGTGTACAAAGTTTAATGATGATCGGTTAAGTCGTTTTTGCGTGTAAGCGTAGCAAATAAACTTACATTCACATTTATAATATTTGTATGAAGTATGATATATAATAATAATATCAACCCTTATATGTCCCACTGCTGGGCACGGGTCTCCTCCTCGAAATCAGGCGAGGAGGATTTTGGGCCATAGTTCATCAATGCGCTGGCCCAATGCGGGTTGGTGAACTTCACACACCTTCAAAGACTTTTAATCTCATCAGGCATGCAGGTTTCCTCGATGTTTCCTTCACTGGTGAGCAAGCGGTGGTCTCATGTTCAGAGAGGTTAGCCAAAAAGAAAGACAGTAATTTTGTGCACGTGATTTATCCCTGTAAAATGTTATTTCCATACATTTATTACTAGCGTTTACGATTATAGAACGGCATCTTGGCTAACCTACCAGGTGCACGTATGAATTTAGAAAAAAATCATTTCTAGGCATCACAGGGAAGTCAGGAACGGTCGAACATAAGTAAAAACAAACATAAATACATACTTACCTATATAGAGACTGATATAAACATAACTCATCCTTTCAGCTTTGTCGCAGTCGGATAAGAAGTTACTGTTGTTGATGACATACCTAGGTAACACTGAAAATATTTAGAAAATGAAAAACGGCTTAATGTAGAAAGTTGCCAATAATTTTATTGTTTTTCGAAGTAATCTCCGTTTCTTTCTACACATCGTCGCATTCGATGGAACCACTGAGAAAAGCATTGGGCCCATTCTTCCTTAGGAGTCTCTTCTATGGCATTTTCATACGCTTTCACTGCATCTTCAGGGCTCGTAAAGCGAATACCTCGAATTTTATCTTTAGTTCTTGGGAATAAATGAAAGTCGCAGGGCGCCAGGTCAGGACTGTAAGGCGGATGACTCATTATCTCGACACCTGCCATAGTCAAATATTCAACAGTCCGTTTTGCGGAGTGCGCTGAAGCATCAGCAGACAAACAGCGATTGACATACCAGTCTGCAGTAACTGTCCTTCCATCTTCTAGCACAACTGTCGCGAACTGACCTTTCCGACCAAAGAATGAGGGAATCATCTTTTTTCCTTGACTTCCTTTCTTTACCTTAGTTGGCCGATCCTCGAAAGGAAACACCCACTGAGCTGATTGTCTTTTGGTTTCGGGTTCGTAGCAATATATACAGCTTTCATCACCTGTGATGATGTCAAATACAGCATTTGAGTTACCGCCGTTGAACTTATCTAACATTTGGCGACACCTATCCATGCGGAGGCGTTTCTGGTCGTCCGTTAAAGTATGGGGAATCCATCTGGTACAAAACTTCCTGATGCCTAAATGTTTGTGTAATATTTTTTGAACTTGACTCATACCAATGCCTAGGCTTGCCCGTATCTGCTGATAAGTCACTCTCTTATCTTCCTCTATCATGCGTCGCACAGCACTGATGTTATATAATAAATCATTGACCGAAAATTTTCTCGCGTTATGTTCATTTTCACGTGTAACAAGAGTTTTAGTTTTGCCGCCAATTCACAAAAACAAATGACAAATGAATGCAATATACTACATTAGGTTACCAAAGAGTTCTAAAATTGAAATTCAAAGAAAGTTTTCATTTTCAATGTTTCTAACTGGCCAGTTCTAAAGATTTTCAGTGTTACCCACGTACACGTTATTAAATGTCTTCATCTCTACAGGGCCTAATGTAATGTAATTTTAAAATCAACGTACTACGAATATTCGACAAATAATCCATGGATAAAAAGTTAAAAGTGCATATATACGAAGACAACTTTTTGTTCGGAGTTTAAAAGAGCCACTTACGAAGATATGCGCTTAGTACGCTTATGCATAATATAA
This sequence comes from Helleia helle, assembly GCA_963853865.1. Lineage (NCBI taxonomy): Eukaryota > Metazoa > Arthropoda > Insecta > Lepidoptera > Lycaenidae > Helleia > Helleia helle. The sequence continues at coordinate 7,628,953 of OY971433.1, read as the reverse complement.
GAGTTATGATGGAATTTCTGTTGGAGACGTTTTAAAAATGATTGAGGAGAGTTCGGCAACTTGACTTCAACTTTTTTTGGCATATGAAAAATTATTCATATGTTGCAGATTGCTAATTTAACCTTACAAGCTGGAATAGTCTTCATCTAATTTCTAAGTTTAGCAGCCGAAACTGTCCTTATAGCCCGGGTTGCATTTTGCAAAATTTAGCCTACCATACAACATGACTGTCGTTCTAGCTGTATAAAGGAGGACACCGTGACAATGCATGCGTGATAGTATAAAGTCTTTGTAGGCATGGTTCAATGACCCCCGTGAGGACGCACGGGGCAAACAATGGTTGAATGGAGAGAGATCGCCAGATTTCTAACTGTGAAGGAAAAATGTTGGTTTATATGTAGTAGGTTTGTAGGATTCTGTATTATGTAGGACAGGCTTGTGTATAGATTATGTTTAATAAAATTAATAATGTAGTATATAAAAACCTTATAGAACTTGTGTTAGGTGTGCCATATATAAGGTATGTACATATGATGTATGACCGGTATATTTATAATAAAATTTGAGATTATATTAATAACTATACAAGGCATTTACAGCTTAGTTTTTTTTAAGCAGTTAGCATATAATATAAAGTATACTTTTTCAAATTTAACTAGTTTCTTAGCATCCAAATATTTTTTTCGCTTAAACGTTGCTAGATTCCTTCCAAGTTTTTCCAGGATATTCTCAAAATAAGGTTATAACGTCATTTCATATTTTTGTCAACAATTTCGAAACGCTTGAGGAAGTTCTTTTAGCGATGAATTCATAATTTTTCGTTGTCGCAATTAATTTTATATTAATTTGAAACGTGCCTTCGTCATCCTGAATTAAGTGTAAATTATTCATTACTTACAGTTTTTCATTAGTATTTTTAGGTCTCTTATAGAATTTTCTTATGGCCTAAAATATGTTATCTAGAAATTATAAAAAGTAACATCAAACCCATATATCGCGTAATTAAAGGCTTTTCAATAAGGGATAGATTTCCTATGGAAATATTTCCTGTTAGTCTCTTAGTCTCTTCTTGTAGAAAGATATTAGAAATAATATAATCCTCTCATTGTGTATCATAATTGCCATACTGAGAATATGGGCTAGAAGTTTTTTAATTAAGTAAAAAGTAGCTTCATATTATTCTCTCGCATCAAAAGTTGAACGAACAGACAACAGTTTCTTTGACCGTTTAGTTCGTTATAAATTTTATATAGTTTTTATATCATAGTAATGCTATTTATAGCTACAAGTTATATAGAGTTATAATTGTGCCGTGAAACAGCTTTGCTGTGTTTCAGAGAGAAGGGTACATGTAGTGTAATTACTGACACAGAGACTTAACATCTTATGTCTCAGGATAGGCAATGCAAGAATGAGTTGCCTTTTTCGTCGCAGTTGCCTTTTTTCCACCGGGAAATGCTCTTAGGCATCCCGCGGGTAAGGGAAACTCCCCAGGCGTGGGACCTGCTGCGTCCGAAAGATGGTAAGGTGGACGCAGCTCTACCCACTAAAACCCGGCGAGTGCCACCAATGCCGCCTTTGGCGAGGTGCCCGGGTTCGGTTGAGCAAACAGGGCACCGACGCCACTTCCACAGAGGGCCGCACCACAGAACAGTACAATGGGGTGAGGTTCCCATCGTCGCCCCCTGTCCCCTTCTACTCTTTTGTCCCCTCTTCTTATAAGAGAGGTACAAAGAGCAGCCCCCTCGGTTCACTTGGTTTCACCCAAGGGGTGGGTTCACCTTTTGCTACTGAGCCCCACCGCCACGACAAGGCTTGAACCGTGGTGGGGTTGTCGCAGTTGCCTGCGCTAGTCCAAGCTGAACTTGCTTATGTTCAAAGTTGATAGGCGATGCTGCCCATTTACCACCTGGTGGCTCATCTGCTCGTATGCCTATTCAACCAACATAAAAAAATACAAGCATAGCCTTTAGTAATATGAATTAATTTGTTTGATACTGACATTGAAACGCTGAAAGTATTACTTGTCCATTTTTTTTTCAATAAAATATTTACAAAGGCTGCCATAAATTCCTTTGGACAGATCTCGGAGAAATACGTATCACGTGGAAAACCTGATAAGTTAAAAGTAATTTTGGATATTAACATTATAGGTACTTTAACAATACAATAATATACCTAATCTTTTTTAAAGATGTTAAAATCCCATTATAAAAAAAAAATGATTTAAGTATAATAAAAAAATGTCTGTCGTTAAGTGTTTGTCTCCCTTGTATAAACATCAAAAAGGCTTAACAAGACAACTTAATAGTAAGTATTTTGCGCCACTGTATGCCTAACTAATTCTAAAAGTTGAGAGAAATTCTTGATTGAGAAAGGGTAAGGGGTGCGATGAATTTAGCTCTGCCATGTTCTGTTCCGTAATCTTTATTAATATTTATAAGTTTGTATGTTTGATTTTGATCGTGACAATTTTCTTTTTTTTGCAACCGTTGAACGCATAAATTGAACAAATAAATTATACATAAATAAAATAAAGTGGCCTTAAAATAATTTCTGCTTGAACTACTCATAAACTCATCAAATATTATTAGCGTGCTCTTGTCTATCACATTTTTAAACGACTTCGAAAAGGAGGAGGTTATATGTTCGTGTGTATTTTTTTTTTTTTTTTTAATGTATGTTCACCGATTTCTCCGTCAATTGTGGACCTATTTTCAAAATTCTTTTCCGTAACTAGTGCGTTTAATATTTTTTTAATTAAGTATTTTAAAGCACTACAATTTCATGAAGGTCTAGAGTTGATCTGATGATGGAGCCGAAAGACAGTCGAGGGAACTCCTCAACGATTTACAGCAGTAACCTTGTGTCTGGGCTCGATTAATTTGTATTGATGAGAACTTTACACCTAGATAAATTGTTACTATCATTAGGGGTCTGATGATGAAGACGAAGGACAGTTAAAGAACTTCTCAGCGGTTTACAGTAGCTACCTTGTGTTTGGACTTAATACATTTATATTGATGAGAACTTTACACCCATATGGGTAATAAGTGTCATTACAGGTCTGATGATGAAGACCATTGACAGTCGAGGGAACTCCTCAACAGTTTACAGTAGCTACCTTGTGTGTAGTCACAATTCATTTATGTTGACCAGAACTTTGAGCCCATATGGGTTATAAGTATCATTACAGGTCTGATGATGGAGACCATAGACAGTTGAGGGTACTCCTCTACGGTTTACAGTAGCTACCTTGTGGTTGGACTTAATTCATTTATATTGACGAGTACCTTGTATTAAATTATTTCATTACTTTTTAGTTTATTTTTTACTTATTGAAGTCAGTTTCAATTTTTTCATTCACTTAACATTCACATTCATATAAAATTTAGCTCTATTACTTTTTTAATTCATAAAATTTTGTGTTTGTATTATTTACTCTTCTTGTTCAGCACGTAGAAAGTATTCACCCATCTTAAAACCTATTTTTAATTGCTCACAAAGAAGCTTGTCTAGCAAACATGGTTGACATTTTGTTTATACGAAGGCTGTATGGAGTTAGGAAGTGTCAAAAACCACTTAAAGCGTGTTTCGTCTTGCATATGGCACAGGTGAGAGTAAAGAGCCAAGTTCGTTCGAGCTCTATACGAAAATGTTGCTTATAACAACATTATCGCTTTATTTTCATTTCATTTATAACTTTGTATGAGCTTAAATTCAAATTGTATTAAGAATTTAGGGGCTTACCCAGTGTGACTATCGCGCTTTAAATACGCAATATGGCGTCGCTGACTACTACCATTAGGTGGCATGTCTGCTCGATTGCCTTTCTAGCAAAAAAAAGTACGGTGTTCCACAAGGAAATTTCCATGAGCCTATATTATTAATTTACTATAATTATAATTTTAAATATTGAACACACAATGCCGAAACATATCATGAGCAATAAGCCGGTCACATACGCTAAAACGAATGAAAATGCCAGAGAAATAGACCAATTTTGTTCAATGTTCGTCAAGGTAAGGCGGAGCGAACGAGCCGAGACGTCATGTTTATTAAATATTCAAGCATAATACACGTAACCCAAAAGCCTGTATAAAAATACAAACAAATCCCGTAAAAAAGAATATCTAAAAACGCAAACAGGCTCGAGTGGTTTGCCGAATTTCAGCGCAAAGCAATCTCGGGCCTAAACCGGCGATATATCATGAACTTGTGACACTTCCACCTAATGTTTCAACCAGAGCTATATGAAATGGCACAATTAGTGGGAACTGGATTATAAGGTCACATTATATGTAATTTAATGGTAACAAAGTGTCAAGGACACAAGCTTTAGGCAAAATTTGAGTAATTTAGGACGAAGATGAAACGAAGAGATTAGGTGAAGAGCCAGGCAGATCATATTATACTATTAACTTTGTTTTGAGGACATGAATATCATATACAACGTGGTTTCGTGTGATAATAGGACAAACATTGATAATATAAAGAAAACACATTATTTCACTCTATAATTAGCTCCCCAAGCCAATATACATTATTTAGTCTGAGTGCCAGTAATTGCACTGAACGTCTTGCCCTTTCCTCCGAAACACAGGAAAGCTGTTTCACAGGAGAGACAAGCAAGATGCTGGTACCCATTCAGCCGGGAGCGCCACACAGCGCATCATACCTCTCACCGGTAAACTTAAAAAACACATAAACACGCACACAACAATCTTATAGCTTCCGAGAATCTGAGCTGCCTACCTTGCGTAGCAGTATACGCCAAAATAACCTAGATAAAACAAATGATATGGCTACACAAACCACAAAATATTAAGATTTTATGATATAAAGCGTTTGTTCAAGTTTTTAAAAAGCTCATTACTTTTTGCCTCACAACTGACAGTGGCACTGCTAGAAAATTATAGTACAAAAAAAAACTATAAATATTATATATTTCATGCAAACATTATTTGAATAAGTAATAATGCAATCTCCACCGAAAATTCTGCTTATTTAAAATTTATGAAACGAGATCAAAACGAACACAAAAAGATATTCGAAATACTTTTTTTACATAAAGAACAAAGGCACGTATGCACACTGTACATAAATACGTTACTCTTATTAATAAATTTACCACGTTAACTCGAGTTGAAAACTGTTTACAGCCACTTATACGCTTTGATGAGCCTTTAAAGGAACGAGAAGAACTGTGTCTAAAATAAATATCAACAACACAACATTAACTCGCACGTTTATAATTAGATACGCTTAGGACAATAATTTCAAAGAAACCTTTTGTACGAGAGAAAATTTGAATAATAAACATTAATTGTAATCTATTTTGCAATATTTATCATCAAGCGTAAAACAGCCTTGATTCTAAACCCTGGCATCAATCTTCTTTTCCCTACTAAACTAAATCTAGAAAATCTTGGAATCCTCCACTTTACTTACTATAAGACATCTCGTCTTTGTCTCATTTATCTTGAACTATCAACGTTATCTTTTTTATTGTGTAAAGTTGATATTTTTTTAAAATTCGTTAATTGATTCATATTTTATAGCCAAAAGATACAATAATAAGGAACTACGTTTAATATAATTTCCAACTGGAATGCAAAATGATTCACTTTGAAAATAAACTTTGAAACTTAAAGTAATTTATGTACAAATGATGTAGAACTTTCTATTGAAACACAAAGACAGACATAGTTATTGGTGTAGATACCCAAGCCTTATTTTATTTAACCCTCGCAATAAACAATTTTGTGAAGATTCGTGAATGGAATATTCGCGTCATAAAAAGGAATACATAAAACTTTCAAATATTACTTCCGAGCGCTTGACTCGCTGATCCTCAACATCTATTAAAGGAAAAGTAAAGGGCTGCATCACTAACGAAGCACGAAAGCGAATTAGATTTAATTTTTGATTCTGTTTGCTCACTCTCGAATGCTTTTGCTAAATAATTTAGTGGTTCTGGGCCTAGCTTCAATACTGCAATTTATGAAATATTATGTTATTAACAATAACTGGAAATGACCTTTTTATAACCTTTATCATATGAAGGTTTATGAATTATTGTGGTTTGTGATTTTAGAGAATAACTTACGGAAAATAAATAATTATAAACTACTAGTAGCACCGACAGACGTTGTCCTGTACAAAATTTTTTTTTTGTGAATCTAAACCATCCTCGAATCCGCTTGAACTCACACAAAAAATTTCATCATGATCGGTCCAGCCGTCTAGGAGGAGTTCAGTGACATACACACGCACACAATAAATATATATATAAAGATATGCAGCTTTACATTTTAAATTTAAATGTTATGTTGAAAATATAATGGTAAAACAAAAAAAAAAAAAACATTATGTTTTACATTACTCAATGCATTTAAAACACTGATATTTATAAAAATATCTCGTTATTTTGATAATAGCTAGGTTTACCAAAACTATTTCAGCGTATCAAGAAAAGTTTCTAAATGGGTCACCTATTCTTAAAGTGTTAGTTTAATCTCCTAAAAGGATTGCTTAGAGACAATTGCTAGTTTAGAAACACCTATAAATGTATTACAGAATGAAGACTACTCCACGGTAGTCTGTTTATTATCACAATTATAGCGACATTCCAATAACATTGTCAAATGATTTAATTAATTGCTAATTATTCACACTGTCAATTAGCAAAATAAACTATACTTGACTGTTTCAATTGCGAGTTATAAATCTCGATAGTATTACTTGATCAACATAATATTGTCTTATTTCTATGTCTTCCTCTTCTTCTTCGTTTAGAATTAAATTGACTTCTCATAAGTTTATTAAAATTCACTTCGTACTCAGATCATGTTGAGATATTCTGTCGGTACTTGGTGAGATTTGTACCTGCGTCTCCCTTTATCACTAAATATTATAAAACAAAGTCCTTCGCCGCATCTGCCTGTCAGTACGCGATAAACTCCAAAACCATTCAATAGATTTTCATTCTGTTTTATCAGTTCCAACAACAGTTCCTGCCTGGGGCAGGTTTTGTTAAAGTTTTTTGTAAATTGGTTAAATTTCGGGATAATTGTTGTAAGAGTCAGTAAAATTCAAGCCGCTTCATTGAAAACACTGCCTTATTCTTTTGACATTTCACTAAAAAAATCATTGTGGGACATCCCTCTTTTAGAGATCTACAAAAAAGTCCGCGACGGCATATATCTATATTTTAAGTACATTTACAGATTACTCAGTGTCGCGTTACTTTGATCTATAATTTGCTAAACAAAATCTGTAACACATAAACATCTTTCTTGTAAATTCTTACATATTCTATATAGAAATAATGGGTATCTCAGTAATTGTATCGAATGTAATATTAGGGAAACGAGACTACAGATGTATCCTATTTTTATATTTTATCGTTATTTTATGCTGAACATTATTTTGTCCCACTTTATCCTCAGTTCTATCGAATGTCTTTGTTATAACCTATTCTTGCTTTGACGATTTTAAACATGGCTTTAGTAAACGGTAGTGTTTTCGCAGAACAAGCTTCATTATGCCTACACGCGATGTTTGATACCCAACTACAATTCTCTTTAATTACCCCATCCATGATTGATTTAAGCCATGTATTTGGATTTATAATTTTAATACGCTAAAAGCCTAAGGGAAATTAATATGAGTTTGCTGTTTATTTAGTTCGTGAGTTTTGAGTTCAAGATTAGAATTACTTGTACTTTTTTAGATTAATTTTTTTGCATTACCACTACTCATTTTTACTAAATATTATTAGAGTATTTTGTTCTCAACTTAAATTGAAGACTGATCTCAAGTACACCCAATATTTATTCTTATGCAATCAATCAATTATTTTTATGACAATTTAAACTGTATACATAAAAACCCAGCCAGTCACAAGGACTGCCGATAGAAGTGAAAACAAAACAATTAAATTCAAATACCTATAATACAGGCTGTAATAGATTATGACAACCTATACAATTTAAACGGCGCACAAAATGGCCGCATAACATAATTTAGAAGCAACACAATTTGCAAAACAAATATTGCATAATCATATATAAATAAATCAAACGTCAAACTGCGTCTCCAGCGACTCGCGTGTGGTGTCGCGAGTCCACGTCATATAAATGTCAAACTGCGTCTCCAGCGTTTCGTGTGTGGTATCGTGAGTTCAGATTTATCTCATTTAAAAATATGCTTACCGCGCTTACAGAAGTTTGCACTTGAAAAACTTTCTGGAATTTATAATTCCAAATTTATGATAGAGGTAACGAGTTCGTTTTCTCTGGAGGTATGTACTTACACAAGCTACGTTTAATTTATGCTATGTTTGTTCTACTTTTATCAAATTTATTTTGGATTTCCAATGTGGTTCTCCAGGTTCGCAATAGTTTAAGAACTGATTATACTGGTAGACATTCTTAGTGTTAAAATAATTACTTAAAAAAAATCGGTTGTCTGTAAAGTCGGTTTACTGACGATAGTTGAACGTGACAACGTCATAAGAAAATGGAACGCCTCAGAGCGAGGTAACGCCGCATGAGTCATGTTTTTTCGTGCGTGCAGCCGGCTCCATCGAATTATAAGACGTTGTCACGTCAAAAATATTGTAAGTTATAATCTAATCATGGATGAATTTATAGTTTCAAATCATAATAGCAAATACAACATTGTGGATAGCATTAAGTTTGTTTTTAGTCATATTGAATACCGTAATAAACTTACAAACTATATGTAATCTAAAACCTTATCGGGTATATCCCATCGTCTGCATTCATAGTTAATGCGTTGTACGGGATCAAAAGCTATTGTTTCAGTATTATTATTCATCGCAGCCGTCTTTGGTCGGGCATTAATCGCAGAAACGCCGGAAGCGTTGAAAATTATATCGCCTACCTTCCGACCGCGGCTCGAATAGAATTCGGCAACGTTTTAAGGAATTCTGAATGAACATTGATTTATTAGGTTTGATTCAAAGCCTCATGTGTCTTGTTATTCGGTTTGATGTTTGGTGCCAAATTCTAGAGTATTGATCATCAGCAAATATGCATTCGATTCTTTAGTTCCATAATGATATTGTAAATGTGAAAGTTTCTATAATCTATATTTCTGTCGCCTTTACGCGTTTTGCCTACTAATGAATTTTTACATTATACGTCATATGCCTTGGTAAATTTTATCGATGTGGAAATGAAAATTACATTCAGATCTTTCAGTAGGTTAGTTTCAATCTCGTATATTCGAAATTATTAATTTAAAAAAATTAAAGTATTTAATCAACATGCAGTGGACTACGGATACAATGGGTTATCTTTTTGAGATATCTAGAGGCGAATATCACTTAACAATGGCTATAACTCGGGCTTTCCAATACCTCTCTGCACCACTTGGAATCGAGCCTACCCGAGAATCGCAATTAGGTATCAGTCTACGCATAGTTTGGATGGAATTTCATTCATAACCCTATATCTGTCTTAGATTCATTGCCAAGAATTTCCTTTACTTTCCCATCGTATATTGTACCGTTATATGGATTTTCATTATTGGATTTTTTATGCAAATTTTAATTTACTGTAAGTGACACGAGATCTTTATTAAGGCTTAAACCTGTTTGAGCTTTTATTGTAATGAAAAAAATATGGTCTTATATAGAAAATTTTATTCGAAATCGATATTGGAATTAGTTTAATAAGAAATAAGTAATTGCATAATTTTCTAAATTTCCATCTTATAAAAAGTATTTGTCTCTTGTTTCTATATTTTTCTAAAATTATATTTTTCATTACAGATTTTCTTTTTTATTTAAAACAAATCCATTCAATGCAATACAAAACAAAAAAGTTCTATAGTATTTGTACAGTACGCTGATATGGCGTATAAAGCCCACACACCCCCGTATTATATACGATAAACAATATAGGGAACAAATTCTTGTTCATAAGTCAAGTACTAACTTGAACGGGTCAAGTAACAATTGAGCGGATGTACTATATTGGTATCCTTTATGTAATGAAGGTCGAAGTTTTCCCGAATTCAATGCTCGCGACAATCAAAGCTTGTCCTCTGATCATATTTCAGAAAGCGAGATAAACTCGAACAAAAGAATAGAATCGTTCTTCCAATTGTGTAATGACCCAGCTCTCGTTATCTCCACCCATTATTTCTGTTTGAAGAAGGTTGTGGTTTCTACTTAATGCCGAAGCGAAATCTTTATAAAAATCTCCGACAAACTTCTCCGGCATTTGATCCAAGTGAGGAGTAATGTCAGAATGAATTGGGTTCACGGTTCCTCTATCGCATGTGTATTAACGTTCTTATGTTTTACGATGTGAGGATTTGGGAGTAAAGTATAACTCGGATCGTATCATGGGAGGAAATACTTTATTTTATTTGTTTATTGAATTCAAAGTATTATTTTTTACCCTTTTCTCTTTGGATTCCGTTTATATTTTGCCTCCCTCCTCTTCCCTTTAAAAGATCAAGTTTGGATTAAGTTACACGTCATTTATTTTTGCTCTTTTTAAATTCGCGTGGTCACGATGACCTAAATTTTATCCTCAGCTGGAAAATCAAATGATTTGGAGACATACTTTGTTTTATTTCCTATTAAAATATATTTATCTACATTGTCGCTTTGTTCATCTCTTAATTAACATAATTTCATAAGATTTTAGTTGATTTTTTATAGTATTACGTGCAATTAAATATATTAAGTGCACAACTGCATTTTCATTGGTTTTCATTATCACAAGTTTCATACTTGAAAGAATACTTTCCGCTGTATATTAACAGATATGCTTGTTGCAGTTTCCAAACATAATTCTGTTTTAGTGGTGTTAGCATAATTCAGTTCTTTATTAGACTAGCTTCAAGATAATGTAACAAATTGTGAAAGATAACGCTAGTCCGCATTCTCCGTAAACTTATGTGCTTAGTTCATATTTTATCTTGGTTCTTGCTTTTGTATATTCCCAACAAAATTTATAAAATTCTCCAGGAGGTATTTATTGAATGTCTTTTAAGTTTTTCTGCAGGATACTTTCACAATATGGCGTCCGTAATTAATATGTAAATAGTTCATTGTTGTTTCCAAAGTTGGCAGTTAATAGTTCCTTTAAGCGACAATTTTATATTTTCTTCGATACTTTTTGTTTTTCTTCATTTTGTTGTGTCATAATGTCACTATCGTTTGTTTTAAGCTTCTTATTTGTGTTGTTTCACGTTTTAATAATGTATCTTGCCCAGTCATTTTTAATGTTTATAATAATGCAAGTACGAGTCACGAGCAACTGCTAGTGATGTTCTTCTTCATGTTAGTTTACTAATCACATCTTAGAACATTTTTCATAAGGATTTCAATGGCCAATACGAGCTCCGCGAAATAAAAGTAAAATACATGGTAAATAACCCCTTTAAAATAATATTATATACTACCAATATTGTGTCATTTGAAATATGTTAACAATACATTTAGATTTTAGCATCTCATAAAGTAAGTATAATATACGATTATATATTACGTAAAGTTAGGGATAAAACTAAATGCGTTTCTCTATAATAAACAACTTGTTAGACCTCATTAGAGCGCCACAGTCCTGAGTCTTTGTGGTCCGTTTTATTTTATTATAAAAATATAATGTTCTTCATTTTGTTCGTAGGACCACCTCCGCTTTGTCTTATATTGCCAGACGCTGTTCAATAACTTGCACTAATAATGAAATATGTTGGCCTTTGTAAATCCTTATGAGATGGGTAACGTGGTAAGGTGTGCTTAGTATAAAATAACATCAAGAATATTACTAGTTGTTGCTCATAACAACCGTATAGAAGAGCACGACCAGAAGGTCTCGTGAAGTAGAGAAATAGTCTCTTAAATCACAGAAATAGTTTCGTAAAGTAGAGAAATAATCTTGTAAAGTAGAGAAATAGTATGATAAAGTAGAGAAATAGTAACATGAAGTAGACATTAAGGATATCATTATTATTATTATTAGTCAAACCAATTTAATGTACATGTAAAAATGCTTGGTGGAGGATTTATAGGCATAGGTTGGTAACTAGAAAAAGTTTTTGTTACCTCATCAGCTCGTTCACATGCCATGTTGGAGATACCAAGAACAACCTGAACAACCAGAAACAACCTTTTGAAAGAGGCAGTGCCATGCTGCTGTGTAGCCAACTTGGGCCAGCACGACCGGGGTGGTAACGGATGGCAACACATATTACTTCTGGTTGTGCAGATGTGTATTATGGGCGTCGGCAGTCTAAAGCTTCGACTGGTCTTTTTTTTTTTTTTTTTTTTTTCGGATGGATCTATGCTAATGGCCCGAAGGCCCTAATGCTTCAACGGATTGGTGTGAGCCCATTCGGCTCACTTTTGATTGGGGGGTTGCCCCCCGCCTACCGTGCAGTCTGCGACCACACGGCCTCCTGGCGTCGGTTGTGATTCGACTGGTCGTTTGCCCTTCTATGCTATAAAAAAGTCTTCTAAATTAAAGATATTCTTATGAGGGTAAGCTTGTACCTTCCATTATACACTAGGTATATAACTAAGCTTGGAGACTTAAAAATAAATATTTAAAAAAATGGAAAAAGTTTAATACTTTAATGTCATTTTTAATACACTTTAATTAAGTAATAGTATTTTTTTTTATAATTAAATTAATATGTAAAAAAACCAACCAGTCACAGGGACTGCTGATAGAAGTGAAAACAAAACAATTAAATTCAAATACCTATAATACAGGCTGAAAAGTATATGACAACCTATACAATTTAAACGGCGCACAAAATGGCTGCATGACATAATTTAGAAGCAACACAATTTGCAAAATAAATATTGCATAATCAAAATATATAAATAAAAATATCTTCTAATATATAAAATTTCCATGTCACAATGTTAGTTACCGTACTCCTCCGAAACGGCTTTACCGATTTTTACCAAATTTTATATGCATATTCAGTAGGTCTGAGAATCGGCTACTATCTATTTTTCATACCCCTAAATGATAAGGGTGGTCAACCCCTCAAATTTTAAAAGTTAACGCGGGCGAAGCTGCGGGCAACAGCTAGTATAAATCTAATAAACAAATAATTAATAAATCAAACGTCAAACTGCATCTCTAGCGGCTCGCGTGCGGTGTCGCGAGTCTTCGTCATATAAACGTCAAACTGCGTCTCCAGCGTTTCGTATGCGGTGTCGCGAGTTCAGAGATTTTATCTCATCTAAAAATATGCGTACCGCGCTAAAATAAGTTTACACTTCAAAAATTAAAAGTTTTTGTTGCCAGTTGGCTGGTCCAGTAAATCATTGTATTCTGACTTCATCGAATATTTTATTATCGTATCCGCAGCAGTCGCGGTATCTAATTCCGCCAAGTGTATATAATTTGTACGATGAACATATACAATACTTATTTTCCGTTCCTAGTAACCCAAACACAACTTTATTTGAGCTCACAGAACAAGTTGAACGTGTTCTTGGTAAATACTTTCTTGTAAATAAATATGTGTTATTAATATTTTTTTATATCACTTTCCATCCAGACGATGTTATATAACGATATGTTTTCGCCGGATCATTATTAGGCGTGTCAACTTTATATTTGGCTTTGCCTTCCACTGCGCATGTACTGACGCCATTTATTGGAATTTGGAAACAACAATGCGTGATCCTGGCGATTGACGAAAACCGCATTACTTTTTTAATTTCAAACGTCAGGACCCAAAGACTTTATTACACAGAGGTATCTCGTTTTTGACTCGAACGCCCTTTGTGGATGATATTTTTTATTCATTTCTACGGATTCATACGAGCCCCCTCTGATGTTTTCGTTTCGACTCCCGTTTAGTCTAGAATAATCGATTGCTATCAAATGAAATATACGTGTTTGATGATTGGGTCGTACTAAATATTCTTGTAATATATAACGTTGGGTAACGGAGAAAACCTATGGAGATGGGACTATTCTTTAGACTAAGGCTAAAAATAATAAGAAAAAAAAACTGTGTTTTATTAAAATTTATTTTTATTTTCATACAATCCGTCACTTTTCGTACACATTTATAGAAATGGTATAAATACACATTTATAATCAAAAACGATAACATTTTTTTTATTGTTACAGGTATGGCGAAACAAAACCACCTAAAGGTCTTCCAGCTAAGGGTTATGCACCACTAGAAACACTGATCAGAGCTACGAGGCTAAGTGAAGTCTAATCCGAGAGCCAGGAAAGCTGCCGTCTCGATGTTTTGCAAACCTTTGTCTAGTGGTTTAGTTGCTAAGTGGGCGGACGTTGGGCAAATATGATGAAAGTTACCTGAATTATATTAGCACATCAAAATCTGCTTAGTATAAAAACGGGAACATTTCTCGCAAATATACACCAAAGTTATGAAATAATCACAAGCCCGAAGTTGACATCGAAAACATTAAATTCAATTAGTTTTCAATGGTTTGTTTAATTATAATTTTAAAGTAGAGTCAATATAATTAATACTTTTGACCAACTTTTATTTCTATGATATTCGAATTTTAGTTTTACTGAATGATAAATGCTATCCATCAAAATTGAATCTATAAATAAATCATACAAATTAGGTTGACATTTCATAGGATACACTTTATTATTACTTAAGATTTAGGATAAAACCAATACCACTGAGATATAGAAGAAAGATTCACAATAAGATGTGACTAATCTTCGATGTACTGTTATCTTCATCTGATGATGATGTTCGTCATCATCTGGCTCATAATTGTCTCCTTAGAATAAAAAACGCGCACATCATCTAGGTAAACTAAGTCAACCAAATAAGTATTATTGGGAATAACTCAAAAACAGCTGATCAGATCGTGATCAAATTATTAAGGGACTAAATTTAAAACATCAGCATTCAAACAAAAACAGAATCATCTAAATCCATTTACAATCGGCGGAGTTATCGTGTCACATTATGTATGTGACATGATAACTCCGCCAAAAAAAACATACAGACGAATTGAGAAACTCCTCTTTTATTTGTAGTCGGTTGAAAAAAATAACCGACTCCACATCATTGTCATTTTATTTAAAATGTCAAAAAAGAGTACAATAATTTTACGCTTAGTAATTCCGATGTAACGAAACATTTTATTAATATATGGCGACAGTTTTATACTATTGATTTTGTGTACATAGCTATTATTACTCAGTGGCGGATGTATGCCGTATATCATTCACGTTGACAAGTCGAATTATTGATGTCACAGTCAATTGATAAATACGTGTATTAATGCTTATATTGTAATTATGGTGACAAAGTGTCTGGTAACATCCACACATATAATCAAGGGCAATATCTAAGCGTAAATTATAGCAAGATATTCATCGGATATTAGCTTTTCGTATTGTCGATAAAGCGATGGTTGTTTACATTCTCTTTCGCTGTCGCTATTGTCTTTGCCAAACCTAAATTAAAATAAAATAAAACTAACCCAACCAGTCACAGCGACTGCTGATAGAAGTGAAAACAAAACAACTAAATTGATATACCTATAATACAGGCTGTAAAAGATTATGACACAATTTAAACAGCGCACAAAATGGCCGCATGACATTGACATTTCCGTGTATTTGACGATTGGTTATGTAAAAAAATATTGCATAATTTTATATAAATAAATCATACCATACCGCACCTAAAGAAGTTTTCACTTCAAAAAAGTTTTTATTTACATATATTTAACTAAAACTTCTCACTTTCCATAGAATTATGGCCAAAACACCTGACCATTAAAAAAAGAAGAGCACACTTTGGCTGTATTTACAAATACACTTCTGTAAAGAAATACGTCGATAGACGAGCGATCGGACTAGTTCATTTAATAAGAAGCGTAGTCAGGTCATGACAATGCAAACTCCACTGTATTCTGGTCACTGACAGCTGACTGGCTTTAATTTTCCGCTCTATGAGCCGTACAAGCTGAGAACTGTGAGTCACGAAGACGTTTTCCATTTTTACTGCGTAAGATACTTAATATATTTTCTATCAGAGCGTCTGACAGTATTTTACGATGGCAAGTGAATAAAGTTGAACAATAATGGTACATTCTTTGACGTAGGCTTATAATTAGTCTAATAATATTCAGTTGTTTCATAAGCCGTAAATATGAGATTATTAGATTTGACATATTCAAGTTTTTTGGTTACGGAATAATACATAATATATCTAAACATAATATATATCGCTATTCACAATTTTGGTTGTTTTAAGCATGCTGTGTTCTCTTAGAAGAAAACTTTTTTTCAGATTTATTACTGCCATCTAGTATTCATGTGTGAAACTATGTAGTCATAATCATAGACAGTGTTACAAATACATTAAATATTTTAACTTTAAATTAATGTAAAAACTAAAAAAATATCATTATTAATTTGTATGTTCTAGTAATATAATGCTATTGATGTAATTATAATTTTTTTTTTTATTTGGGAGTGACTATGTGATATGGCAACTTGGCATTCAGGGTTTCCTAGTTAGGGATTGGTTCAGAAAAAGTCAAAACAAAATGTCTACCGTTTTGAATTTTCATGCGCACAGACACATTTTGCTGCGAATTGCTTTTATCGTATTGTGGTACACGTACTGTTTATATACTCTTTGGTGGTAGGTACTTGTGAATGCTTCGAAAGTGATTTAGTGCTATTGGCGTCGAGTTGAAATTATTCTCCGTCGTAGTTTTGCAGTGGAATTAGTGTTATTACTTATAAGTGCACTACTTAGAGACAGGACTCATTTATTTATATTATTATGAAAAAAATAAATGCAGAGCAAGGAGAAAACAGTAGTTTTAAGTTTAAAAGAAAAATAATAAATATTTGTCCATATACATGATAATGGCCTTTTATTTACCTTCCGTCATGTGTTAGAGGTTAATTTTACTAATCATATTTATTTTTAATTTGTGTCAAATGATTCGTTTTGTCTACAGGAATAATATTTTGAAATAATACAAAATATTATTTTTAAGTTAGTTCGAATCATTTGATACAATACGACATCAATGGATCACATAATTGATAATACCTATAATACCTACTGTGGTATGGATTCGCGTTTCAAACATGAATACTAGATATCGCTACTTTCTATGAGACAACTTTTTGACGCGAGTTACCCATCTATTTCCGTATATACATATTAAGCTATGGTTTTAAGGTTGAATTAGTCGGTGGCACGAACTCTAACAAAATGATTGCTATTCCACCTGACATAGTGCGCGAACATGCGTGCTAGAATGAAATGCACAATGATTCATTCCGAAATTGTCCTTTTAGTAAAACAGTTATTATAGAAAAACTAATAAGTGTATCTTTTCAAAATAAATTTATTTTATCCTTTGAATAACTAAACTATATCTGCACGGGCCTCGGTTTACTATTTATTTACGCCCAAAATTGGGCTAAAATCAGTGTTAAAATACGAAAGTTTAGAAGCTTCTATTTTTTAAATGTATATTTTTTTACGATTTTGGGTACATACACACATAGATAATGACGAGATCAATTTATATTATCCTTAGTTTTTCATGGTCAACGTCAAACATTGTAGTAATTACTGTTCTGCGTTTGTATGGAAAGATGAGCGACTTGTGTAACCTTAAGTATTGCTTTGTATCTGGAATGTATCCAAACATACACAATAATTTTAGTTCGGTTACTGCGTATTTGTAACGTTAACACTACGCCACGTCGAATAAAAGGAATTAAAATAATATCAAATAGCCTTCTTTTGGTCCCCACCATAGTTCAGGCCTTGTCGTGGCGGTAGGGCTCAGTAGCCTAGGGTAAGCCCAGCACCTTGGGCGAAGCGAATTTAGCTTAGAGGGCTCTTTGTACTCTTATAAGAAGGGGAGACAAAAGAGCAGGGGGCAAGGTGCGAGGACGGGAACCTCGCCCCATTGCACACTCCCGGCGTTGTGAGGGGTTATTCTGTGGTGCCTCTACTAGCTCTCGAGGTGCTGTTTGCTCATTAGATCCGGGGCACCTCACCGAAGGTGGCATTGGTGGCACTCGCCGGGTTTTAATGGGTAGAGCTGCATCCACTTACCAGCTTTCGGGCGCAGCGAGTCCCACATACCCGCCTGGGGAGATCCACTCCCCCGCGAGATGCCTCAGAGCATTTCATGGCGTTAAAGAAAAAAAAGTCTTCTTTTAGTATTACTCTCAGAATTAAAAAGAATTGTTAGTCTAGAATCCATCAAAGACGTACGACATACGTCATTGGATGTTCGGACATTTCCGCAAAGGCCAAATATTGGCCTACATAAAACACGTAAATATTAAGGTGCACAGCACTCTTATTTTGTCCCCGTCTACATTTTAACTCTCTCCAAACTTTCTCAACTTTTCCTAGTTTCGCCCGCTAGGACCTTTGACCTAGTTAACTGAATGGATATAACCACTGCAAATCGTTGAAGTACCTGCTTTTAAAGGCTTGCCATTAAATTTTCAGACATTTTTTACGACTAGTCTTTCAAATTTCGAATTTGGCTGTCGGAAATTTTTAGGCGAACATTATAAAAAGGGAACATCGATTTGAATAAGGTTGGTAATTTTATGAAGAACCTTCTACCTTTTACCTCTTGCTAGCTAATTTGAAACTCTTATCACCATAGCCCATAAATAGTGACCATATTACACCTATGGGAGGTGCAAACTAATGTAATTTAACGCGAGACATATATATTAATATAATAAAGGTGGAGTTTGTCCGTTTGTTGTTTGAACGTACTAATCTCCGTAATAGTTGTATTTGAAAATATGTGTGTATATTAAAAAGATATTTGTAACAAACTTCTTTAGGTGTATTGAGCACTTTTCGGGTGAACAAATATGATGGAATCATCGTCACTTCACGCAATAGTGCAGTGACGTCATTATGAAATTATAGTATTAAAATTTGAATCTTCATTATTATTTTCGCAATATAAGTATTAATTTTTGAATTGCACATTTAGCGATACTAACACTCCTATTGTGATGTTTAAAATATTCAGTTCAAGCTTTGACGCGTCCAATCCAAATGATATATTCCAAATCCACACAGAATACTATAAATGATTATTTCTGGTATACATTTCATATGAATAAAAGGGACAGATAGCGGAATTTCTAATGAGCGTAACACGAGCTGGGTGAAGGTTCAACGACCTCTCGTTTGGGGTGGAAGCGTTGGGGTTGGGCACTGGGGCTGCCCGGAGAGCGGTAGGTGGTTTGATGCATTTTCTAATTGAATTGTTCGCTTTACTTATGTATATATTATGCTATACTTATCGCTAAACTCTATTTCTTTCCAGCATTATGTTAATGCTAATTTTGTGTGTTTTAAATAAAAAAAACGATTTTAGTATCATAGTTATATACACGTACAGTCGGGTATCTCCATAAAAATAAATAAGTGGCGAGGGGTCCGTCGTCTTGGCGTTCTCTGGGCCTATGTTCAGCAGTGGACGGATAGGGGCTGATGATGATGATGATAACGCAGTCACTGCAGCCCTTAGGCATAACTGTAAGTTAAAGATAAAACTCAGAATACTTAATTACAATTAGTTGTTGGTAAGTTTGAAAGAAAATGTAATCATAACTAATTTGATTGACTAAGGCTATTTTTTTTTATTCTGAGAAATTTGGCTGGCTTATTTCACTAAATATAAATGTGAAATGCTACTTTGTTGATTAGATTGTTTGTCTATTTCAAACGGAAGATTCGCATGTTTGACAAATGATACAAAAAGTAAAAGCTTCCTGTATAATAATTATTTATACCCATCGAGCATATAATCGGATAGAGTGGTATTGTGGGCCATACAAACCCGAAACTGGTCAGTGACCAGACTAGTCAGTCACTGACGTAATAGAAATTCAACCAACCAGTGGTCTGTATGTATGTCCCATCGACCAATCATTCATCAATGACCATCAGACGGCCAATCAGAACGCAGAACCGACGTAGTGTGCGTCGCAGCACAAATTTGTCGGAATTTGTTTTCACATAAAACAGATCACAGAAACTCCGCACGGAGATGGCCCCACCTAGTTGGACACAGAAAATATAAAATTCTCTTAACATAGTCACGTTCAGCAATTGACATGTGGGTCGGTCCATTTTCTACGAGTAACAGTGTCCAATCAAAAGCACGTAGTTTGTACTAAGAGTGAAATGTGCTTCTCAATTCCTGCCCCGTGACCTATTTCGAGAACCTGTTGGGCACAAAGGGTCAATCATACTCACCTATCACTCGTGTCCAACTTAAGCTGAATCCTTACTCAAAAATTGTGTGAAAGAAAATAATATTCTTTTTAAATTTCATTCCATCTGCTCCAAAGATGTTATAGGTGCTTTCAAACTTATTAATGTCAAAAATACTACAGACTTGTGGGGCATGTCGGTTAAAACTATTAAATATATTATAGAAATAATTGCACCTATCTTAGCGGTAATTTTCAATGATTGTATTGAATGTGGTGTATTTCCTGATTTAATGAAGCATAGTAAAATTCTACCACTTTTTAAATCTGGTGTCACATCTGACCCCTCAAACTTTAGACCGATTTCAGTACTCCCAACACTTAGTAAAATTTTTGAAAAGATCATTCTTAATCTAATTTTAGTTGTTTTTAACAAGCATCAGTTGCTCCATAGTCAGCAGTATGGATTTACTAAAGGGCGATCTGCAAGTGATGCTGGAGTTCACCTACTGAAACATATTTATACAGCCTGGGATGAATCGTAGGATGCCTTAGGTGTATTTTGTGATTTGTCCAAGGCTTTTGATTGTGTTCAACACGCAACATTGATCAGGAAATTACATCACTATGGTATCAGGGGCACAGAACTTAAACTATTAGCATCTTACCTAAATAACAGAACACAAAAGGTAATTGTAAATAATAAAAGTTCCTCTGGTACCAACATTAAAATGGGGGTGCCTCAAGGTTCCATTCTGGGTCCGTTTCTCTTCCTCGTTTACATAAATGACCTACCTTTTCTCATGAAGGATAAGCATGAAATAGTATTGTTTGCCGATGATACTTCTTTAATATTTAAAATTAAGCGACAACAAATGATTTCTGAAGAAGTCAACAATGCTCTTTCAAAGATGGTACATTGGTTTAGTGTCAATAATTTGTTACTTAACTGCAATAAAACTAAATTGATTAGATTTACACTACCTAATGTTAAGCAAGTACAAACCAATGTAACATTAAGTGGGGAGATAATGGACTTGGTGAATTCAACTACCTTTCTTGGCATTACCTTAGATGCCAATCTCCAATGGGCGCCCCATATAGCTACCTTATCGAGTAGCCTCAGTTCTGCAGTTTTTGCGATTAGCAAAATCAGGTCAATTACGGATGTTAATACGGCTAGACTAGTATATTATGCGTATTTCCACAGTCTTATTTCCTACGGCATTTTGCTTTGGGGACATGCCGCTGATGTCAATATAATTTTCATACTGCAGAAGCGGGCTATACGGGCTATCTACTGTCTGGGTCCCAGAATATCATTAAGAGAGAAATTTAAAGATATAGACATTTTGACTGTAGCATCTCAATACATTTTTGTAAACGTGATGTATGTTCGCAAAAATATGAATGAATTTGTAAAAAAATGCGATAATCACAATAAAAATACAAGGAACAAACATAAACTTGTTGTGCCATATTTTAGGCTACATAAGGTCAGTAATTATTTTATGGGTCAATGTATACGTTTCTACAATAGGATCCCAGAAAACGTTCAAAACCTATCGATAAATAAATTAAAAAAAAACTGTTAAAGAACGTTTGTGTGGTAAAGGATACTACAAAATAAAAGAATTTATTGAAGATACCACACCTTGGGAATAAGGCGTTTCCTACATGGCTTCTATGTATAATTATATCATATTATGTACCTATATTGTATAATATTGAAAAGATTAGTTTCACTGAGTTTGTTTCGCCGGTTCTTCTCAGTGGACTAGTTTTGGAACCGGTAGTAGAGTCATTTGACGTTCAATAAGCTACTTTGACGTACAACATTGAATAAAAATATTTTTATTATTTATTATTATTAAACACACGTTATATCATATGAAGTTAGTCACACAATTACGCACACACAATGGTAACGTTATTTTGACTACAATTCAATGATTTGGAAGGAAATTTTGATGAAATTGGTGTAGGTAGATAGGTATTTTAATAGTATCCTTATAGTTTAGTGAATTTAATTGTATTCATTAATATAATGAGACAGAAACGACAGCTTTCTTAATAGGTATGATGTTAAACGTTTATTTTAATTAAATATAATTAGCGACATACTAATATTATGTAGATCAAGATTTCACGGCTTCTGTGGTAGAAATCAACATTGTCTTTCGAATATTTTTTCTCAAAATCGGCCATTCTTGGGTTTAGAGCTGAAAAACAATTTTATGCACTTCAGCTCTAGACTAAGTATGTATTAAAATCCTTTAATGAATTGTCAATATAGGTTATATTAAATATTATATATAAAGCTATGTGCCCACAATGTGAATACAGGAAAACAACAAAAATCGATACCAGCAAGCAATGGTTTGTGTATCCATTCGTATCGCCCTTTATAAGTCTGGTTGCAATCTGTTTGAACTGGTTTCAAAACTGGACCCCATTGGTCCGTGAAAACGAATACACATGGAAGGGACATGCGGGAGACAACTCTTCCTATTTTAAACAACTGAGCAATGTTTCCGTTGCGATGAATTGGACACATTTGCATGAACATGACAATGATTGTTATTCAGAGCTTAATTATTCGATTTAAAAAATTATACACTGACGCACCTATAATGAATGTAAGAACATAAGACTATTTTTAACCGACTTCAAAAAAAAGGAGGTCCTCAATTCGTCTGTATGTTTTTTTTTGTATGTATGTGACACGATATCTCACGATATGTCTTATTTGTTGCTGTACCCTACCTACCTACCTTGGCTGACACCGACTCCAAAAGAAACTATAATGACGTGGTAAACGCAAAGTTTGTACATTAGCAGAAGATTAAGTTGATTATAATTGTATGCACAAAAATGAAAGAAACACAGTTATTTTATTACTTTTTAGTTTAGTATTTCTGAAGTCGGTTTAAATTTTTTGTAAAATGTTTTTTTGGCTATTGAAATTTTATGGCTGTATAAGTAATATTTATGATAAGATCCAAATTTCTTAAAAAAAATCCCAACCAATCACAGGGACTGCCGATAGAAGTGAAAACAAAACAATTAAATTCAAATACTTATAATACTGACTGTAAAAGATTATGACAAACTAGTGACAACCTATACAATTTTAACGGCGCACAAAATGACCGCATGACATTGACATTTCAGTGTATTTGACGATTGGTTATGTAAACAAATATTGCATAATTTTATATAAATAAATCAAACGTCATATAAACGTCAAATAGCGCCTCTTATCGGTGGTAACGGTGTCGCGAATCCAGAGATTTATTTTATCTTATCTAAAAATATGCGTACCGCACCCAAAGAAGTTTTCACTTCATAATTATTGACCATAACAATGCTTGAGATTTTGGTACCTTCTACTACAAAATAGTATCAATTTTGTGTTTTTCGTGACGAATCCAAGTGTGACATATATATATTTTAAATCCATTTTTTTTTTCTGTACCGTTCTCCAAATAAATAAATAGATAATTCCCTGCAGTGACCAGTCGGTCGTTAGAGGCAGAAGCGTTCTTTCAAAGACATGTCCAGGAGTAGACATTCGTCTACTCCTTACGGGCTAATTTATAATAAAAAACCTACCCGTTGTCTGTAAATCCGGTTCACGGGCGATAATTTTCATGATAACATCACAAGCGGAACGATTAGGCCGATCATACCTCTCTATCGCTTATTACGCGCTCTCGCTTGCACGCTCGGTTTAGGTGGAACGTGACAATGAGTCATGATTTTTCGTGCGTGTAACCGGCATTCACCGATTTAAGACATTATAACGTCAACTTGCATCCCTATGAAATTAAAAGCTTTGAAGGTATATGAGGTTCACGATCCGACATTGGGCCAGCGCATCGGTGAACTATGGCCCAACAACTCTCCTCGCCTGATTTCGAGGAGACCCGTGTCCAGAGGCAAATGTAACAACAAGATATCGGTTTTTAGTTATTTTCATTTACTTAATATTATGTTGTGACTTTGAGAGACCTAGCTTCTTACCTTCTTAGGTTCTATTTCAATGGGAAGTCCCTATAGGGTAGGTCCCTATAGATTTTGGTCTGACAGACAGACATACGGACAACTAATTGACATTTTGATGAAATTAACCCTAAAAACAATCAAACATAGATCGACTCAATAAAGAACGTACTAAAACTCCGAATGTGTTACCATACTACATCTTACATGCGGAAAATCTACGAATTTAAATGGGCTATTGGAGCTAAAATCTGGGCGAAATTTGAAATTGGCGAAATGAAGAGGTAACTACCGCTCGTGTCGCATAACAGATCCAATCAACGCCAGTCAAAGGAGCACAAGCGGGTGTAAGTGACCGTCGCTTGTTACGCGGATATTCGTGTTATCAGCTCTCGCTCGTAATTCTTAGTTACTAAGTGGTTTTAGTTTCATCAACATTACTTCATATTTGAAACATTTCAGTGGATAGTTTCGGGTTGCGATGATGAGATGAGAGGATCGGACGTCATTGCGTTTATTGATAGAATGACGAAACTATATTGATAATTGTAACGGGTTGCATACTCGTATATACTTACATACATACATTTATAATCAATATTTTATTGAATTTCAAAACGATTTGCCTCAAACTTAATGTAAAATTCTCACAATATGGTGGAGCTACTAGACCAACTCAGTTGCCTGTCTAAACCAACCCCATCATGTTACCTTCATATGACCCTCAACGAATATAATAAAGTATACAAACTATTGAGTTAATTTGTATTGATATTTAGCTGTAACACCAGCATAAAAGAGTAATTAGAGAACAATAGAAACCCTTCAACATCGAGACTTAAAGATAACAAAAGAGTAATGAATAAATTAAATAGTAATGAATTCATAAATTAAACAATTATTTGATAAATTCGTTGAAAAGGTCGTTGATTTTTTAAAATTCTCGTAGATGAGCTACGAAACAACTATACCTAGTCCTTTAAAACTAATGTTATGGTTGTAACGAAAATCCGTCGATTGTTTTGACAACAAGTGCCAAAATGAAACAGTAGAATAGTGCTGATTTGGTTCTAGAATGAAGACAGGATTAGGCTAAAACTGGATCACAAAAGAGACGTGCTAACAATTTTGTACTTAAGTGGATTGGATGCAAATTGTAGAAAATTATCTGCTTAATAGTGCTGTATATTCACTTTCAATTGATGGACTTATTCTAACGATGATTATGTTATCAATACAATTCGTAGCAAAGTATTTTTATATAAAATGTCTAATAAAAGTCTTGAGACGGCTCAATATCGCCTTGAAGATGCTAACGACTCTACTAAAGGACAAAATCGCCCTTTCTGATAAGCAATATAACGTCTGTGGCGGATATTCCAGTAATAAAAATTCCCGAGAAGGGTTAACTTCAAGCGACCGGTCATGAAACGAATATAATCAAACTCTTTACTGCGTAAAAATAAATATCGACTTTTAATATTTTCAAGGATTGCTTCATCAAGTGTCATAATTTTAGTGCCTCTTATTTCATTTCCAATCTATTAAAATTATGATCTTTGTTGCGTTGTTTAAGTATGCACAAATCGGAAGCATTCTAGAAAATTCCTTATGTGTTCTTATCCTTATCACCTGAGTATTACTGAAATCATACAATCAAGAAAAACTTACTTGTCGACAAAACAGTTGTTTAGTAAGAGGCAGTGCCATGCTGCACTACAATCAAACTGGGCCGGCACGACGGGGTGGTACCTCTCGCTCACATAACACCGGCATCAAGTGACAGCTATGCTGTCGCATTTCGTGCGGTTTGTTCGTTTTTATTTCGTAATTCGATCGATGGAATTCTATCACAATATTACAGTAATTGTGGTAAAATATTTTCAAATCTTTTAAGTATCCGATTATTCGCATTTTTTATAGTCCAATTAAAAATACTTTTGAACAAGATTTATAAATTTATACATTATTCTTTAATAAAATAGTCGCGATAGAAATATAAAAAAAATATACAAAAAATGTTTCATAAATCGTTTCCGGTCGCCTATTGGGGCGATAGGAAAAAGAAGGGCAACGCTAAAGGCTATGCAGATGCATAGCCTCTGGTCGTGCGGATGTGTATGGGCGTCGGTGCCATAAGGCTCCGACTGCTCTTTTGGCCCCATTATGACATTGAAAACCATCTAATTTTACAGTCGTTACACATATCATCAGTAAATTAGCTTTTTGTTTATGCTCAATTCTATATATAAGTACTCTTGTATGATAAAATTTCAGTTAAAATTTGATCATGTATTTTTGGAATTATTACAAAACTTTTGCTAGACAAAACTTTCATAGTTTTTGGAGTATTGTTTTCTGATCGTAAACACGAAGTAACTCGAATTAAAGACGAAACTTTGCACAAGTTAAAAGATGAAAATCATCTTTATAGCTGGAGTAAGACAAGGATTTATTATTCTCAATAAGGGAATCACAATTCAATCTATTTTGAATTGAATTTGAAATATCATCGTTAGAATTTTACCCGACTACGGCGAAGGAAGGGTTGTGGTTTTAAGCGGCTATGTAGCACCTAAAGGTGTCAGTCGATTTGTTTATATGATCCGGGTTATATAGGCTAAATATATACTTGTATACTGTACACATGAAAAACAGTTAATGAATCAAATTACATATTTATTAAGAGTAAATTAAATTCCTCTATACCTACCTATAGGTGAAATCTGTTTTCATACCTGTTTTAATTACTATTTAGGGAGAATGAAATCGTGAGCACCAGCAAGCCTGATAAGATTGAAAGTCTTTGAAGTCTGCCAACCCGCATGGAGCCAACGCACAGTCGGCCCAAACCTCGACTGATTTCAAAATACGTAGCCAGCAGAGAACGTGTAAAAGTCATTATTCTAATTCCACTTGAATCCACCCACTTGTACTAACAGAGAAAATGCTTGGATATATAATGTGTAATATATAAAATATATGGGTTATATAATGTTCCATCGTTTTAGTTTGTATGCACAATGTGTATCCCGTAAGGAACAATTATTGGTATTGCGGAAGCATTATTTCGAGAATAGGTTTTCCATTTTGGCTGCAGCAGATTAGTTGCATGTATTAAATATAATGACTTGATCGTGTTCAGTAAACAAAGTTGGAAGATACATATTAAACGGCGTACACTAAAAGCGTAGCCGTGTTCGGCAAATTGAATCAATTTGCAAATAATCTGACGGTATTGTAGGCGTCTATCGTTTGCGGCGTAATGCGGACTCCGTAACTGATGCGTGAATTGGCGTTACTAAGCGTTTTCTTGCTTTTGTTATTTGGAGTACCATTGAAAACAAACGGCCTTGATGATACATTTATAAAGGGTCTAATAATTTATTCCGTTTTACATCAGAGTGCTACTTTACTCAAGAATACATTATGTCCAAATTGGAATATTAATTCTCCGGATATTTTCTTACCCATTGTATACCTATATTGCTTTCGGAAATTCCGAAAGCAATATGCTTTCGGAATTTCGTGAACGAAATAAAAGTAATGCCTTTAGCATTGATTTAACATTGATATTGTCAGCAATGAGTACGTGGGTGTACATTTATTTTTTTACCTATTTAATAAGCTCTTCATCATTTATTATTAGGTAGTCGACACTTACCTATTCACTGCTGAATACGTTATCGAGAAATTAAGGCAAAATTTATCGGTACCGCGTTATTAACACTCCACCTGAATCAACTAACTCCATAAGCTTTTATTATATGTTTAATGCTTAAAAAATTAGTTCCGCAAAGTGTCTAATATGAGATTAATGTTATTTTCACTGAGACGTTGGCAAATTTTGCATGACAAAGGACTTGTGGCTCATCTATTTTCAGAAATGTTTACTCTCCATTGTTCGTCCATGCACCCTTGCTTACATTCTTTCGCTTTTTACAACACTGGCTTTGAGGTTTTACCTTAAATTAAAAAAAAGTTTTAGACCCTTATTGAAATTGTTTATGCAAATATGCTTGCTTGTACACAGATAATTATCGTTGATAGCGTTTTTGAAGACGTTAAAAGTTTTTGTATCAAATTCTGTGAGCGTTTGAACAAGCTGACAAATTGTAACAAGGCAAGGTATATATAATATTTTAGTGAGCTTATTTTTAATTAAAAAATAAATTCAGGTCCACCTCACTTACCATGAGAACTTATACCAATGTTTGTTTACTCAAAAGAAGCATTTCTAGAACCTAGAAGCGAGTCTGCATAGGTTTCATGCCATTTATTTTGGTTGGTCATAATGTTGCCATTACACTTGACTGAATCATTCATAATATTAACAAGAACTTTATAAGGTAGCTATTTAATTTTTTTCTATTTTTCATCGGTTTCCATACCTTTTGCACGCATCATAAGCGAAGCGGTGTGCTCTACTCTCGACATGTCAAAAATGTTGAATCTTCAATGAAATCCTTATTTCTATTTAAATTTTTAAGACATTGATTTGCCTTTCAATCGTTTTGACGTGTTTTAAATATTTTTGATAAAATTAAAATTATTTTTGATTTTGCTTCTAAATTGACTATAAAAATGCGTTTTAAACGGGTCATCGGTATCTTCCCTTGTCCAAGTGAGCAAAGCCGATTATAATTGTGATAGAGCGATCCCCTTATCGTACCCCACCCCTTATCGTGGCTGTCAAAAGTTCCAGCAATTTATGTATTACAATACCCTATGTCAACGGCAATTCTGTACGGTTCTGTTTACAAGAAAGACGATAGGCATATAATGGCAGCCGAAATACGAACATTGGTGGGAGGTATTAAGATTCAAATTTCCCAAAACATGGTGAAAGTTGAATTAGTTTTACGCGATATTTATGCTCGATATTTTATTTAGTTATAGTTGTAAAAGCTGTCTTGACGTTCTGAAAGAGGTCTTTATCCTACGGCGGATAGAAAAGACAAATGGTGCATTTAAAATATCAGGTATTAAAATTGATATAGTTGATAAAACACACATACACTATACATGGTTGATAAAAGCGAGAGGCATTAAATTAAACCACGTATACTATGTACCATTTTCAGGCTACACACCAAAACTTAGACCAATACAATCAATAGTTTAGTCACAGGATATTTTTAAAATTTTAAAGCCGCTCCGGTTTGTTCGACCCGGTGAGACGCAACGTGCTGTGCGACGTTGCCTTTTAGATTCGAAGGACATTTTACAAAGGTTTACAAAGTAATACAAAGAGTTTTTACGTTTTACTTTGACTATTCACGTATTTAAGTTCTTTGAAAAACGTTTTTTTAGAAGAAACACTCGTATTAATTATAAAATTAATGTCTATAGAAGGATTCGAATCTACTACCTATGCGGTGACAACATACCAATAGACCACATATACCTTACTCCGTGGTCCCAGAAGTTTTAAAATATTTTTTATTAAGTTTTAACAATATTTTGCTGTATTAAGTTTCATTTTAACATTAATTAAATTTGTTTCATTTCGTATTATATTTTTTTTGTTTTTCTTATTGTAATATAATATTGTGTATCGTGTATATAAAATATAATATATATTATTACTAGCAGACCCGGCCACGCGTTGCTGTGGTTAAGACATTATACGTTAATATATATTGTAGTAAACTATTCAATACAGTAAAATTATTATTTATGAATAAAAAATTGCGATAATAAATTGAGATATAAACTATCCTATCTCTCAAGTTGAATCAAACTACACACTGAGGGCAAAATTTGGTGAAAATCTGTTTAGTAGTTGTAGAGTACAACGCGGACAAACAAATTTCTTAGTAAAGTCACAATAGGGATCAATTGGAATAGTCTATATTTAAAGTTTTTCAAATAACAAAGACAATGCTTTAGTCTTTTACTGGATTATAATATATAATTCTCTGTAATGGTGTATTGCCGGTATTAAAATTAATACAGGGTATAGTAGCACTTCTTGCTCTCTCTTTCTCTCTCCCTCTCTCTTTCTCTTTCTCCCATCTAAGCGCTATCCCAGTTGCGTCCTCAGCTCCACATCATGCACATTTTGGAGTATATAGGTTATTTGTTTGTTATAATATGTTATGTTCATTTATCTTTATAACTAGCTGGTGCCTACAGATTCGCCTGCGTTAACTTGAGATTTACAACCATATCCGGATCGTTGATGATTATTTATATAGCCTATGTCCTAACCCAAGGTAAAAGCCATCACCATTTCAACTTTCAGCCAATTCAATTCAGCCATTTTGCCGAAAAATCTATAAACATCCAAATTTACAAACTGTCACCTTATTCCTTAATAATATAAAAATATATAATTTATTAATGTTATTATTACTATCATTATATTATAGTTATTATAGTGTATAATATAGTATGGTAGAAAGATTATGGGACCGAAAAGGCTAAGGAGGCTATCGACTCTTTTATGAACACAAGCGACATTAGCCACTTACCAATAGGCGACTAGTATAACCGAGCCGAGGGGGCTCTTTGTACCCCTCTTATAAGTAGAGGGGACATAAGAGCAGGGGGCAAGGGGTGAGGATGGGAACCTCACCCCATTGTACTGTCTCGACGTTGGGTGGGGTTGTTCTGTGGTGCGGAACTACCCCTCTGTGGAGGTGGCGTCGGTCCCTTGCGGGACTGACTAGCCGTCGAGGTACCCTGTTAGCTTACCAGATCGGGGCACCTCACCAAGGCGGCACTGGTGGCACTCGCCGGGTTTTAGTGGGTAGAGCTGCGTCCATTTACCATCTTTCGGGCGCAGCGAGTCCCACATACCCACTTGGGGAGACCCACTCCCCAGGCGGGATGCCTTAGATAATATCCCGGCGTAAAAGGAAAAAAAAGGCGACTAGTATACCGGTACATTTATCTCAACGAATATAATTAATAATAATAAAATAAATGACTGGTGTCCAATTTAGTGGATTATTATGTATACGTACATGAATAAACTAATGAATTGTATATATTCCATATCAATTAAGAGTAAATTACAATTTATTTATAACTATTAGCACAATAATTTGTGGGCAAATGTACAAAGGCGAGCCTTAATTGTGGTGCGCCATTTTTTTAACAATGTTATCGTATTTCAAAACGTCAAAGTTTCATACACAAAGGGTACTCCATCAAAATTGCTCGCAGCTGGAACTAACCGCTAAGCTTTTAGCGTTTACTCGTTAAAGCAACGAAAAACCAGAACAGATATTTGGGACATTAGATAGCAAAAATGTTTGGCGACATTTTGGCTATAAAATACACGTGTGCCGGTCACAAGCGTGTCTCAGGTCTTTCTATATTAGATATTGTTTGTTTTAATAAAAGTTTTGTTGTTTTCTCATGTTAACGCTAATTTCATTATAATGAAACAACTTTTGCGGATTTTATTGCGGTTTATTTGGTTTTTTACATGTTGTTTCGGTTAATTTTTTTTCTTTTGCGTCGGAAAATGCTCTTAGGCAACCTGCGGGGGAAGGGGACACCCCAGGCACCCGCCTGGGGTGTCCCATTCCCATGTGGGACTCGATGCGCCCGGAGATGAATGAAATGAAAAAGAAGAAGATGATAGGGAGGACGCTGCTGTACCCACTAAAACCCGAGTGCCCGAATGCCGCCTTTGGTGAGGTGCTTTGGATATATTGAGCAACAGGGCAACTCGACCGCTGGTTAGCCCCACAAGGGACCGACGCCACCTCCACAAAGTGGTTGTCCCGCAACACAACCCCGCCCAACGTCGAGACAGTACTATGGGGCGAGGTTCTCATCCTCGCCCCCCGGTAGAGCTGCGTGCACCTTACCACCTTTCAAGCGCAGCGAGTCCCACATACCCGTCTAGGGAGACCCACTCCCCGGCGGAATGCCTCAGAGCATTTCCCGGCGTAAACGAAAAAAAAAATGTTATGTAAAGATCTATCTGTAACTATCTGAAAGTTCATGTTAAAATTTTTAAAAATCGTCCCGTTCTTAGTAAGAAAATCCGTTATAAGTTATACAATAAATTATTATAAAGCAGTTTTCTTATAATTTTTATAATAATATAAATAATATAATAATAATCCAATATGAAACATTTTTATAAAATAAAATCCCATTATTCTTTCAGTTACAATCTAAGTAATGTTTGAAATAGGACCTGTAAAGTTCCTCGCATTTCCTTAGGGATACTGTAGAGCTGTCTACAGTGTCTAGAGCTAAATAAAGCGAATAAAACACCATCTCGTAGCCTAACTTAAAAATATAATAGATGTGACAGTTACAATATCTTTTTAAAACATATTTTGTGAGAACAAAGAAATGGGAAAAAGTGTATATTGTTAAATCTTAATCATGCCGAAATATACATTTAGTGGACATGTGACAGCGCCGCTTGTATACAACAGATATTATGAGATAGATTTGCTTCTAGAATAATCTATCATCAAATTTAACAATTGGAACTAATTAATTTAACTAAAATTACATTAGAATTACATGATAGGAGACTAACAAGATCTATTTAGTTGAATAACACACACAATTCAGAAATATTAATTTTAGCCCTTTAGATCCTACCTAAACAAGAAAAGGTTGTTAAAAGGTCACTACATACATTACAAGGTCTATGTTTAACAAGAGACGAAGTTGATAAAACTCATTTAGTACAAACAAATATAAAATCGATTCCTTTAAATAAAAGTGTGACTTCATTATATTAATGGATACCGAACATATCTCCAAAAAGTCATGCCCCAAAAAATACACAAGGATTAAGAGAAATAAAAAATATATTGTAAAAATACATTTTATTAAGTGCCCTCTACACTGGCATCAAAGTGGATCATAACAGAGCCGCCCACTGAGACGAGCCGCGAGGGGAAGGAATAACACCGATATTTATTACTAAGATTAATGATACGTGTACATAAAACCATAAATATAAATATATGCTTCACCAGATTTCGGATGAAACCTTTTGATAGAATTGAATTTATTGGCACGGAAAGTTCTTCTGAAAAATTAAAACATAATTATTGCGTAATTAATGCTTAATCCATGTTTAAAGTGACAGTTCTTAGAAGAGCACACTCCTTTTAAATAAGTCAAATAAAATATTCATATGGACGCCGCCGCGCAGTTTGCAGCACAGCAAGAAATACTTGATCGCTTACCACAAAAATGGGCACCGCTCACACTTGTCCCCATTTTAGTGTCCATTTAACACTAGCGTGTGGACGCAGCATAAAAAAATAAGTCCCACATCAAAATGAAAATAATTAATGTGTTGTTTGAAAGTAAAGTAAATTTGTAGAATCCATTATTTTAAATGTGAAGCCTCTTAAAACCCGAAAGAGCAGTTAAATTACGAGTTCTTATCCTTAAATCATTTGGATTCTTAGAAACTAAAGACCCCTCGTAAAGTATAGGAAATCAAATCTGACGTAGCCGTAAACGTCGGAATGAGGGGTGTTGTAAAACAAAAATCTTTACAGGATACGACGGGTGAAATTTTTCGCAATACGCCATTACGATTTGTGCCGCAAGGTTTACGGGTTCATTAGATGTTGTACATATAAAATGACTCTGGAATGTTTTTGTTGTGGGCACATCAATGGTTTGTGTTTCTGCAGTGATGTAAGAAAAAAACATTCTGGCCTTTAGATTTTCAGTTAACATTTTACTATTAAAACTATTTAAAATAGGAAATAATAATATTTTTGTTATTCGTGCTCCGTAATAAAAATGAAAAACATGGTATCTTATTTCAAATGGTTTTGAAAGACTGTAACTTTTGTCTGTTGTGGAGAAATTCGTTGATGGTGTGCCCCATCTATGTTTTTCCACTGTTTGATGTAGGCCTCTCTAAATAAACATCTGAAGTCCCATTACGTGATGTTTTGAGAGTTTTGGTTCCCCCAAAGCCGCGGCAGCGTCAGTTAAATGAAAACTTTAGAAATTTATACGTTGTGTTACAGGACTTTCAGGAATCTAAGTAAATTTTGAAGATTGTGAATATGAATAGTGATAGGTGTTTATTGAGCAATACCTCACTTGTATCAGCGGTCTAACATATACTACAACTATAAGGACATTATCTTTAATATTTGTTAGTTGGACCAGCTGAGAGACGTAATACATAAACGAGCTAATTCATTCATGCGTTGCATATTCACAGTCATGATGGTAAGTCAAGTCTCAAGTCGCAGCAAAGATTTTTTACGACAGAAATAAGGACGTTGGGTTTTCTCAGCAATCAGCAATTGCAAAATTAGTAAGATATTACTAACTTATTTTAATAAAAAGTATGCCTTTTTTAAGCAGTTCCAATTTGACAATATATTTTTGATCATTTATAATTATATCCTAAATCCTATAATTGGTTGCACAGTAAATAGTACCTGGTCGTATTTGTTCTGCGGTTGTGAGCAGCGAAAGGAATAACCCAATTTTCCGCATTTTCCAACATTAACAGCATCCGGCCCCGAATACGGGTGATGCGTCCGCAAATAATGAACACCCGTATCGCTGTTTGCGATGTCAAAAAACGTCCTCTTTTTTGGTAATTTGATATAAAACGCCCGAAGTTTCACCATAAATATTTGCATTCATTTTAGATTTACAAATTGCTCAGTCATTTAGTTAATTCGTTTATTAGTGGTCCTTTTTTGTTTATGGATTTTTGGAGTTCGTTATGGATGTTATAGTTTGATTACTAATCAGCTTAATAGTATTTATTAATCTTTGAAATGTAGTAAGAGGTAGTGTCATGCTGCATTGCAGCCGAACTGGACCGCAAGACCGGGGTGGTACCTCTCGCTCACAAAACACCGGCATCAAGTGACAGCTATGCTGTCGCGTTTCGTGAGTTTCCGGTAGCCCATTGGGGGGATAGAAAAAGGAGGGCGGCGCATCTGTGTGGCCTTGTTTGTGTGGATGTGTATGGGCGTCGGCGCCGGGAAGCTCCGACTGCACTTTTGCCTCCTGATGACATAAAAAAAATGGCAGCGGCCGCGGCCGCTTTCTTAACAATTTGTGCGTAGTAGTGATAACTGTAATATTTAAACATTGTTAATTATACAAAACATCAAATAAAATGTTAAATCGCAACCGCAAGTATTTAAATTTTCACAACGTGCACCTTTTCATCACACGATTTCCAAATAACCTAATCCCACGTCTAACGTGTTTCCAGCGGTTATATCGAACTTATCTTCACCTAAAAATACCAGCCTTTATAAGGGTAATGCGGTTTCATTGCAATTTCTTCCCGGGCTTATCTCGTGCAGTAACGCGGGAATGCCACCAATCATGATCCCGCCATTTCCG
The DNA here is from genome assembly GCA_963853865.1 of Helleia helle. Classification (NCBI taxonomy): domain Eukaryota; kingdom Metazoa; phylum Arthropoda; class Insecta; order Lepidoptera; family Lycaenidae; genus Helleia; species Helleia helle. The sequence goes on along the minus strand of OY971433.1, from coordinate 7,593,365 downwards.
CTATGAAGCAACCTTTAACGCTCCCAACAAGCATCGCGAATTTTATGAATCTCTCCTCTATAAAGGTGTTGTTTACTATGCTATTTTTCTCGTTTTATTCATAAAGTATTCGTGATAACATTATTTATTGTATTAGATTATGCTTTTGCATTTATTGTGTTCATATTTGAAAGTTTTAATGTGATAGTAGTTTGTGAACAGTACTTGTTTCGCTTTTTGCATTGTGTTTAGTTGCAGTTTAAATAGGTGGCCGATTTGTGTCTTGAAGGGAAAAAATATTATCAATGAAATACTACAAATCGATGCTTAAGAAGTTGATTAAGGGTGATCTAATAGCATCATCATTTATAACATCATCGTGACATGCATCACCGTAATCGTCTAATTGTGATTGTACAGGGACACTTTCATCTCTTTGATATTAATACAATCTATAGAAAAGGTATTTGCAGAAACAGTTTTAATTGAAATTGGCTGATATAGGTCTACAAGAATTGAAAATAAAAGAGTTAGACATGTGCATTTGACACAATAAAAAAAAACAACCATGAACAGAAGTTGACTAAAAAAAACTTATCCAACTAGTCACAGGGGCTGCCGATAGAAGTGAGAAAAAACAATTCAATTCAAATACCTATAATACAGGCTGTAAAAGATTATGACAACCTATACAATTTAAACGGCGTACAAATGGTCGCATGACATTGAAATTTCATTGTGTTTGACGATTGGTTATGTAAACAAATATTGTATAATCTTATATAAATAAATCAAACGTCATGTAAACGTCAACAACGTCAACGCACATACGTACCGCGCCTAAAGAAGTTTTCACTTCAAAACCCCTCCAAAATGTAACTATTGATTCTATAAAGTATATTATTTAAAATCAGCAAAATAAAATTCTAAATGCTCAAAGAAACTTAAGTACAAAAAATATTTCTCCAGACAATTTATCTAACAAAATTTAACGCGACCACTAAAAATAAACCGTATTGTTATCTACCCTCCAATGTGTCATAACTTATATAAAACATGGTGGTTTTAATCTCGGTCTCCAACGGACAGCAGTGTCGCTTTGATTTTCCGCAGGCCTGACCACGACTATTGATTTTCACTGATTCCAAGGGACTGCGCTCTTTCCCGTTTTAATCGTGGGGTTGAGGATCTGCGGTCGGCAGTGGTTTGCCTTATAAACGATTGTTTATGTACTTAAAGTAACCTGGCCTCAAATTATCGTTTTTCTTATGCATGGGTGAAATGTTTTTATTGGGACATTTTAGTATTTCGCTTTTGTACGTGGTATTTGCTTTTATTAGTATGTACTTTTACTTAAATTGAGCCTGTTGACTATACAATTACGATAGCCTTAATGTAATTAGAGCTTTGGAATCTTATAAAATGAGAATAGATTGATTTTTTTGATTAATTGAAGTTCGACGACCTCTGTAGCTCAATGGTAAGCGCGTTGAAGCTCAAGCCGGAGGTTGCAGGTTCGAATCCCGCCAGGGAACAAAAATATTTTCTGTGTTCCTGGGTCATGGATGTGTATTAGACATTTGTATTACATAATAAAAATCTGAAATAAAATAGTATAAAAGTATTAAATATATTTCCGTTGTCTGGTACCCGTAACACAAGTTCTTTTAGAACTTACCACGGGTCCAGATTGACGTGGTGTGAAAGCGTCCATAGATAGATATTATTATTATATTTTATTTAAAAAACAAAAAGAAGTTTTTTTTCCAATGATGTTTCATTTATGTTTCAACTCTAGTATACTCTATTGTAAAATAAAAAGATTTTAGAACAAGAGCTTCTTAAATCTTAATTAATTCTAAAAGGACTAACAAAGTAACGATAATCCATGTCTTTTATTGTCTATTTAACAACTTTGACGGCAACGCAATGGAGATTTTTTTTAGCTTTCAAAGTAACACAAACAAGCCAATTACTGGTTTTTTCTCTATTTTATCTAATTGAAATGTAGGATGATTTAGATGATTTTATATATATTATACTAGAATTTTCCCGCGGCTTCACCCGTTTGGAGTACTAAAAACTAGCATAAATATTTACTTGCTAGAATGAAAAAAAAATAGATAAGTAGTGTTTATCCTTACTAATATTCTCTATAATATGTGTTGCGTTCGGCCAGTACATTTTTTTTACATTTCAACGAAATTATTAATTACTACAAATAATAAAGCAAATGTTATTCCCGTAGGAACTTTGAATTTTTAGGTATAATATGTAGCCTATGACCTAATCCAAAGTATAAGCCATCACCATTTCAACTTTCAGCCAATTCATTTCAGCCTCTGTGTCGTCAAAGAGCAACAAACAAACAAACTCACAATCGTATTTATAACTAGCTGTTGCCCGCAGCTTCGCTCGCGTTATATTTTATTTACGGACGTATCCGGGCCGATTCATTTTTCTCCTTTTTTGCTATATCTCTAAGGGAATATGGCTGTGTTTTTAATGTAATCTCCCAAGCGGCTTAAACTTTTCCGACTCTCACAATAATTATCCAACTATTTATCAATTTATACAGTCTTGGTAAATTATATACTATAACCTGCCTCAGGAATTACTCTATCTCATGTTGACAACAGCATGAAAATCCATTTAGTTAGTTTGTACCTAGTTGTACAGATAGACAGACGCGAGGAAAAACTTTGTTTTATATTATATTTTTTATTTTTATATTATGTTTTATATTCTCGATTGGCGCTGCTTTCTTGTGCTCTTGTTTCAGTAATGCTCTCTCGCATGCGGTTTAACCGGGATGCGGTTTAATCGCTCCTCAGCAGATTCTTGTGATCTAACTAATCTTATTCGCTTAGCGTATTTCGATGTAGCAGAAAGAGAAGTTTTCTTTCTGGAAAGCATCGTGTTATAACCATATTAAAAATATAGAAATCTTTAAAACTACCCTTATAGAAAACAATAATAAGAATCACCTAGCGCCTAATCTAGAGACTGAAAATTAATAACTAACCAACTTTACCTATTACCTTTATTGAATTATATATTAATAATTTACTAATACCTATACCAAAGATTATTTTTAAAAACTAAATAAAATTTAAATAATAATTCCTACGTACGGTCTACGCTAAACAAATATCTACTAAAACATAATACACGAATGAATAATCCTATCTTTTTTTTCGCTGGGGAGTGCGTCTATGCATACCACCGGGTTCGGGGGGGTCCCGGGGGTTATGTGGAACTCTCTGCGCCCGAGAAGGTGGACGCAGACTCTACCCACTAAACTCCAGCGGTGTTCTCCTCGTCATCTGGGTGATCCGGCGCGAGAGCTGTGGACGTCCGCACCGAGCCACAACGGTGTGCCATCTGGCACTCTCCTCTGGAGGCAGGGGGGTGACATCCCCTCCTCCTACTCCGCTTAAGGCACCCTGAAGTCTGAACACATAAGGGTGCCATAAAGCCCGGACCCGGCGGATCCCCCGATAGGCCGCGCACAGGTGCCTCACGGTCCTCCTTCTGCAAGGTAGTCATACGCTCTCAGTTCTCACTGTCAGTCATCGCTCGAATGACCGCAGAAAGCGACAGGTCTGCGCCCACTTCAGCTAAACAGTCTTAAATAACCTGTACTTTATTTTGTTAACTTTATATCTATTCCTACACCTTATACTTAATAAATTTAATAAGTAACTACTCTAAACTGTACTTAATAAAAAATAAAGGAAATGCAAAAGTGCGCGCTGAAAAGCACGGTTGCAAGCGAATAATTATTATGAAGGAACACTCCCCGCTCGACACGTCCGTCCGCAATAACAGTCAAAAATGTATCTGACATCTTTAACATTAGCTAGGTGCTCCCTGGCAGGTCCCCGCCCCCGCCCGTCGGTTTAAGCCAAGTTGGACCTTCGGCCCTATGGTTACAGCATAAATTCCACTGCGGTTGACGTAACGTACGACAAACTTATTATATATGTTGGTACATTAACCATGTCTAGGGATCGAACCGCAAAAATAAGTTTGTTTTAATGTGTATACTTTTCCGGGATAAAAAGTACCCAGTGTGGTGCCCCGGATAGTAAAGTATAATTATACCAAGTTTCATCGTAATCGAACCGGTAGTTTTTGCGTGATGCTTGAACAAACAGACAGCCAGCCAAAAAAATTTTTAAAAACATTTTTGGGTTGGGTATCGATCTAGTAACACCCCCTGCTATTAATTTTAATTATTTTCAAGGTACAGAATTTACACTTCTACAGTTTTTTATTATAAATATAGATATAGACAATTATAGATGTTGGTACAGTAACCATGTCTAGGGATCGAACCGCAAAAATAAGTTTGTTTTTAATGTATATACTTTTCCGGGATAAAAAGTACCCAGTGTTGTGCCCCGGATAGTAAAGTATAATTATACCAAGTTTCATCGTAATCGAACCGGTAGTTTTTGCGTGATGCTTGAACAAACAGACAGACAGACAAAAAATTTTCTAAAAACATTTTTGGGTTCGATCTAGTAACACCCGCTGCTATTTATTTTTTAATTATTTTCAATGTACAGAATTTACACTTCTACAATTTTATTATAAGTAATAGATATTATTAAGATATTAGTAAGAATAAGTATGTGATCTTGTATTGTACACACGATTATTTCTATGACTATAATGGCTAATCTTCATTGTTTCTAACCAAATATAAAAAAATACCTAACCCAACCAGTCACAAGGACTGCCGATAGAAGTGAAAACAAAACAATTAAATGCAAATACCTATAATACAGGCTATAATAGATTATGACAACCGATATAATTTAAACGGCGCACGAAATGGCCGCATGATATAGATATTTCAGTGTGTGTGACGACTGTGAAACACACTGAAACTTTGTTTACTGATGTAAACAAATATTGCATAATCTTTTATAAATAAATCAAACGTCATATAAACGTCAAATAGCGTCTCATACAGGTGGTAACGGTGTCGCGAATCCAGAGATTTTATCTCATCTAAAAATATGCGTACCGCGCTAAAAGAAGTTTACACTTAAAAAATGTTATCGTCAAATCTTTATATATTTTTGTTAATAAATGGTGGGCGTTCCACCTAATGATAAGTTGTCAACGTCGCCCAAGAATGTGAATGAGCCCACCCGGGACTTGTGACTGATGAATTCGTACCCTCGAAATAAAATGGTTTGTTTCGGTGTTTTTTTTTAGTTGGCCGCCACAAAGTCTGGCTCTTACTCAAAGCTCCACATAAATTGCATAAACCCTTCGAAGGTCGGACCACACTACGTATTCCTAAACCAATATGATTATAATTTAGTTAATAAACAGAGAAGTTGGAAACTTGTTCGATAGCTAGCACTAATTGGTTCAAAGCCTAAACAATTTTAGCAAACTGTTCAGCGGTGAACGCCTTCGGGTTTTTTTTCTCAAACTTTGTTCAAGTTTTGGGTTTCGAAATATTCTGTTTTGCACCGCCTAACAAGCTGCTAATAAAAACTTTAAAAATTGTGAAGTGATTAGTTTGAATGATGGAGAAAAAAATGGACACAAAAAAAGATTTTTTTTTGATCTAATCTTAAATTTTGTGAGCATTCGTAAAAGTGTAAGAAGCAATTCTTTTTTATATTTGTATTACCTAATTATATTTACTCGTTTTAATATAATTAAAATATAAATATTTTTATGGACATGTTGGATATTTCTTTGAATTTGTAAGGGGTAGTGCAATGCTGCACTGCAGCCAAACTAGACCGGCCCAATCCGACGCCAGGAGGCCGTGTGGTCGCAGATTGCACGGTTGGCGGGGGGCAACCCCCCACTTTTATAAACCAAAAGTGAGCCAAATGGGCTCACACTAATCCGATGTAGCATTTCGGGCCTTCGGGCCGTTAGCATAGATCCATCCGAAAAAAAAACTAGACCGGCACGACCGGGGTGGTACCTCTCGCTCACATAACACCGGCGTCAAGTGACAGTTACGCTGTCGCGTTTCGTACGGTTTGTGAGTTTCCGGTGGCCCATTGGGGGGATAGGGAAAAGGAGGGCAGCGCATCTGCATGGCTTTTGATTGTGCGGATGCTTATGACATAAAAAAAATCAAATATTAACTTCTAATTCTAAAATATGTATGAAAAATTCAGAGATTCCCAAATGCTTCGTTCCAACCGCATGATATCCATTTTTATTTTTTTATCACAAAAACTACGCGACAAAATAACAAAATATCCAGCCTAACATCAATCTTTGTCCGGCTCGGCTCATCGGTCACCCAATCAAAAAGCTAACCCATCGTCACCCATTGGAATACTGATGTCCTTTTAGGCTTCGGAGGTTCCGCCAACTTATCCTTTGCAAGTAAATGTAGAATGAAGGGGTCTAGCGTCATTTGAGTGTTGAATTTGTAAATATTGGATCATTTCCAGGGGAAAGTCTAAAATTGAGCCATTTGTAGGGGAGGTTCGGTTACACACTTGTAACTCTTATTGACCACTTACTGCACGTGAGGGTTACATTGCATTGTTAGGGACCAGGGTACCTACACCCACTGAATGTTAAAGCACAGATTTATTCAATGTTAAATGTAACAGGAATAAAATCTAGGATAAACTTGTTTAAACATTTCTCTTTAGCGAAAGAAATCTTCCGTGAAACAGCTTTGTTGTGTTTCAAAAGAAGGGCAGGACAGGCAGTGTGATTACTGTCACAGAGATTTAACATCTAATGTCTCAGGATAGGCAACACTTGGATGAGTTGTCTAGGCTAGTTTCAGGTTAACTTGTTTATGTATAGGCGACGCTGACCACTAACAGTCATGTGGCTCGTCTGCCCATTTACCTATCCAACCAACATAAAAGAAAAAAAGAGAATAGGCCGATGCATCCACCGACATCTGCTGATGTTTCTGTCGACGTGGACGCGTCTGTCGGACGCGAAACCCACAACATCTGTGACACGTCAGCGGACGCGACTGCTGATGCATCTATCTACGTGTAGAGGGGCTATAAGAATTACATAAAGAGCGGATGAGTGAAACTATTAACTGTATTGCACTGTAAACTCTGAAGTTTGATAAAAGCCAATGATGTCTGAAACTTGGCTACATTGTAAGAACCCAAGCTGATGATTGTTAAAACTGTTTTCACGTAAATATTACGTTAATTGATCACAACTAGTTTCGTAACGCCGCTTCGAACCGTTTTTCCAGAAAACACGATCCGAATCGTAAATTATCGTACTTTTTGCTCGTTTGCATTAATTTTTTTGGGGTGGCGTCTGCGGATAATAGCATCTTCACTCGTATATTATAATCATTTATTGAATTTATCAAGCTCGAAACTCTTTTGAAAAATTGACACCTATTACCGAAATTGAGAGGGATATCTCCCATGTGTTTGAATTACGAATATAACATTACGGCCACGAGGATAAAGTGTGCCACTCATATTTTTGTTGATGAAATGTATGGTGAATTGTTTCTGGCCATGCGTTTTATGTGTAAGTGTTTCAGTCTATTGTTTAGGTTGACGAAGTGTTGTTACCATTATGGTGGGAAGACGATCTCCTTGCAGTGGCCGGTCCGTGTTGGATGCAAGTGGCAAGTCTTCGCGTCCAGTGAAGGAGCCCTTTGTTCAGCATTGGACCGAATAAGGGTGATGATGATGCGATATATATGCTATCGTCATCATCATACTCCTCTATCCGTCCACTTCTGAACATAGGCCTAGTAAATAAAAATTTGTTAATATTCCTTTCGTAATAATATACGTCCGTAAATAAATAACTATTTTTGTAATTATAATACAATTAGACAAACAAAAATAACTTATATTACATGGCATCAAAGAAAACATAGTTTTAGAGTAGCAACTGAAGCATATTACGAAAACTAAATGAAACAATTTAAAAAAATTCATTCTCACAATTTAGCGTCATTTGAGACCATTATGGTTATAAAACACATTACTTTTGCTATGTATTTTATTAGATCGCTCGAACTGTGCGGACGACGAAAAGATCATTTTACGAAACGCAATTAAACTTTTACTTCATTAATAAGTACCTTATTTTCTTTCTCGAATAATAATGGGGCTGCCATATTGTTGACTCAAGTCGGTCCTATTGTGTATTGTAACAATAAAAGACGTATTTTACTGTTCGGGGATTGTAGGCTTCGTCACAGTTTTTCTCTTAATTGGGGCACGTTGAGAAATATTAAGTAACAATGAAACATCAGCATGGCGTCTTCAATAGGAATTCTTTATTTAGTCGTTTGCAAAATTCAGGTTTTTAATGTAAAGCTAAAAAGCAATTCGTGGCTACTGTTGATTTAGAGATTCGTCGTACCGTGAATAGTGACTGGTACACGACCATTTGTTTGCCAGAAGTTGTTGACGAATTGCGTAAAATTAACCGTAAACGCCGTATCATCTTGCACCACGACAATGTTCCACGGCCACACTATTATTTATTATTATTTAAGGGTGGGGACACCAGCAAGGCCAGACGGGTGATCAGTCCTCATTAACGGAACCATTTCACCCACACCCACGGCCACACTAACAAAACAATTTTTGAAGGTGGAGAACGTAGAACTTATGAGCCATCCTGCTACAGTCCCGACCTGGCACCTTGTGACTTTTTTCTGTTCCCAAAAATTAAGAACCAATTACGCGGTCAACGATTTTCATCACCAGAAGAGGCTATCGAAAAGTATGAGAAACACGTTTATGCGGTCACCACGGAGGAGTGACAAATGTTTTTAAAATTGGTTTAGTCGTATGAAAAAGTGCATTAACGCAAAGGGAGAATATTTTGAGAAACAATAAATTAATTTTTGACCTTTAATAGTATTTTTTTCTTATTCATTCCGGAAACTTTTAGTGCGCCCCACGTATTTCCCACTGCTGGACACGCGTCTTCTCCTCGAAATCACACGAGCAGGGTGTTGGGCCATAGTTCACCGATGCTCTGACCTAATGCGAGTTGGTGAACTTCACACACCTTCAAAGTTTAATCTCATTAGGCATGAAGGTTTCTTCACGATGCTTCCTTCACTGGTGAGCAAGCGATGTTTTCATGTTCAGGTGCATGTAGAAATTTAGAGAAACAAGGCACCACAAGGTACAGGATCGAACCCAGACTTTTTACTCAAGAAGCCGAGCTAATATCCACAGGTCCCCCATCGTAGACTTATGTACACATTCTTTAATTTATTATCCGATGAATCTAGCAGAAAGATTATGTTTTTGAGTGTACGTTGAGCTTAATACCTAGTAGTATGTTCTATATATATTAATGTAAAATTCACGGTCACTCAGCATTTTAAACTCAATTAAGCTGTTTTCTCCTAATTAATCAAGAAAACAATATTGTTCTATTAAAATCCTAAAATTCAGTAAGTTTTGAAAATAGGCCTAATAACAATAAACATAAGTATTATTCCTGATTGCACAAATCCCTGGACTGCTTTGCATTCGAGTAGTATTCTGAAACTGTTTCACAAAGCATTGAAAAATAAATTGGTGTAACTTGTGCAATGTTATTTTTCGTCAGAAATATCTTCAGCAGGTGCAAGTGCAGAAACTGTGTTTGCTCAAATAACACACTCAGCGAATATAAAACATGGAACTTCATATGAAAACTATGAATTCCTGTTTTATCAGTTTCTTTAAATTTAGTATTGTAATATCACATGTCGAAAGTTGATTTTGAGTCATCTTTTCGTTTACATTGTTTTTAAAATGGATTGGTGATTTAAGAGACTAATGTAAATTGTCTCTATAAACTACATGTTTAAAGACAATAATTTGTATAAGAGTTAATAAATACTCTTTTTATAATTCAAATGTCATATCATTGTCATAATTAAAAATATGTTTAAAAAAAACGTTGATAAAATGGCGGGAAGCATCGGGACGCGCGGTTGGGTTTTTTTGGTTTCCCGTTAATTAATTGTTATTTTGTGTTCTGTCCATTCAGAGTGGTTTTCTATAGTGTTTGTTTTAAAAACTTGATCTTTATATATTGTGATTGGTTGGCGAATCTTATGGAGTACCGTTCTGGAGTGGTTTTCTTAGTAGGGCTGTTCTGGCGGTTTTCTATAGTGTTTGTTTTAAAAACTTGATCTTTATATATTGTGATTGGTTGGAGAATCTTATGGAGTACCGTTCTGGAGTGGTTTTCTTAGTAGGGCTGTTCTGGCGGTTTTCTATAGTGTTTGTTTTAAAAACTTGATCTTTATATATTGTGATTGGTTGGAGAATCTTATGGAGTACCGTTCTGGAGTGGTTTTCTTAGTAGGGCTGTTCTGGCGGTTTTCTATAGTGTTTGTTTTAAAAACTTGATCTTTATATATTGTGATTGGTTGGCGAATCTTATGGAGTACCGTTCTGGAGTGGTTTTCTTAGTAGGGCTGTTCTGGTGGTTTTCTATAGTGTTTGTTTTAAAAACTTGATCTTTATATATTGTGATTGGTTGGCGAATCTTATGGAGTACCGTTCTGGAGTGGTTTTCTTAGTAGGGCTGTTCTGGCGGTTTTCTATGGTATTTGTTTTAAAAACTTGATCTTTATATATTGTGATTGGTTGGAGAATCTTACGGAGTACCGTTCTGGAGTGGTTTTCTTAGTAGGGCTGTTCTGGCGGTTTTCTATAGTGTTTGTTTTAAAAACTTGATCTTTATATATTGTGATTGGTTGGCGAATCTTATGGAGTACCGTTCTGGAGTGGTTTTCTTAGTAGGGCTGTTCTGGCGGTTTTCTATAGTGTTTGTTTTAAAAACTTGATCTTTATATATTGTGATTGGTTGGAGAATCTTATGGAGTACCGTTCTGGAGTGGTTTTCTTAGTAGGGCTGTTCTGGCGGTTTTCTATGGTATTTGTTTTAAAAACTTGATCTTTATATATTGTGATTGGTTGGAGAATCTTATGGAGTACCGTTCTGGAGTGGTTTTCTTAGTAGGGCTGTTCTGGCGGTTTTCTATGGTATTTGTTTTAAAAACTTAATCTGTGTTATATATAATGTGATTGTTTGGCCAATATTGTGGTGGACTGCCTTGTGTGGATGGAATGGGGAATGATAGTTGATTGATGGGGGCTAGAGGGGCGAAGCCGCGCTCCTTGAGGTTTCCCGCCATTTCTCCGTATTACAGACCGAATAATTGTATTTTGTATGGCTAATAGCCTAGTAGCTAATGCCTTTAAATGAAAATAATAAATAATTAAAAAACGCTTCCTAATTAAGCATTCGATTTATTTCCGTTCCTAGTACTTATTATACAATTACCAGCTTACGAACTGGTGTTAATGTTATTAAATCCTAAATATTTATCATTACGTGTTATATTATTATGTCATGACCTCATCGAAAAGAAGCGAATGGAGAATTGAGATGAAGGCCTTTCCCCAGCCACAAAAGCTAGATAATATATTATATTAATAATATAAATTTCTATGTGCTCAAAAAGTTTAACATGTATCACGCCATGAGCTATATACCGTATATATACTAGTGGCACCGACAGACATTGTCCTGTACATTTTTTTTGTTAATCTAAACAATTCTCAAATCCACTTGAACATATACAAAAAAAAAAACAATCAAGATCGGTCCAGTCGTTTCGGAGGAGTTCAGTGACATACACACACGCACAGAAAATATATATATATATATATATATATATAAAGATTATGTATACTAACAACTTATATATATTCTAACTGTTTTATTTGATCGGACGATAGATTTCAAATAAGCATTTTTTAAAGCTCTGTCCTTTTTTTCGGATATTGCTGGAAGCGAACGTGCCCTATTGTATGTGAAGAATGCCGATACTAAATTATTAAAGGTTTGTTTTGATGAAATTCTGTGGAACGATGCAATACGACAATTGTCCGATTATTATAAGCCCGGGTATTGTATTGAAATCCTAAAGAAACAGGATGTCTAATAAGATTAAAGCCCTCAAGAATTGTATCTTCATGTCCTGAGTTTGAGAAGGAGACACGTGCCCAACAGTAAGCCATATGAAGGTTGCTTTAGCTGTTAAACGATATCCATAAATAGAGCAGAATACACGTCAGCAGTAGCAGAAATAAAATTGCCGTCGCTGAACTAGATATACTGTTTGATATTATTGTACTTTAAGATTTAAGGTGCGTCTCCACCTCGGCGCACGCAGAGGGCACTCACGTGTGTTATGAAATGTCAATTGCAAGAAAATGTCAATGAATGCGAAGCATGTCCTTTGATTTAAATGAAAACAAACACATATTTCTTGGAAAGCGAAACTTAAACAACGTGCGTAACCGCTCCGGGCACCGCGGTGGAGTGGCGCCCTTATACTTGGACTAACGAAAGAGTAATGTAAATCTAATTCGCTGGCATCATGAAACAGAGTAGATTAAGTCATCCACTGCGCAATACCTATGCCAATGATTATTCATGAGCTTAGGTGTGAGCGTAATGTATTAAACATTTTTTGCAACTTCACTTATCTTGAAACCGTAAAACTACGGATAGAGCTAGACGTGTCCTTTATGCTCGAACCCTGGCTGCATGCCAAGGGCGAAGTTTATGTTCCAGGGTTATCCTGGCATTCAGAATCGGATGAACGAAATGGTCCTTAGCCACATGGTTTAGAGCTGAATTTGCCTTCACAATAGTTTCTATTAAAATCTTTTCGTGAACCCCCGATTCACCTTTTATATCGGGGCATCTGTATGTGAAAGTGACATTCGATTAGACCCTATTATTTACATCATAAAGCTCAATTTCTTGCACAATCTATCGCGTAAAGGGGTTCATTAGCTTTACACAGCTGATTGGCGTTTGTCTTTTAAAATTTAAAAGCTTATCTTGTATGTATTGTGTGTGTGTGTTACGAATGTTTAAGAATGTGTTAATGATATGAGAATGTATATGATATGCTGAAATCATTTGAATCTAACTTGTCATTGTATCATCAAAATCAAAACTGTTATTGATATTGATCGAGCATTCATATTTTTGATGCACCAAAAAATGAAAAAGTTTTGCATGATGTCTTCATTCCAGGTAATATTAGATGAACCATTTTATGAACGTCAAAATTACCACTAAACATTACTTGCATATATCTTGGGTTGATTGATACACATGAATTTTATTCTTTCTAATCTGGAGGTCAACGAACCCTCCGTCTTGTCAACGGGGCCCCTACTATAGTCCATCGCCTATCAGTTTATCTTAGTTGTGACCGCCCCAGCCCCTCTTCGATGTGCTTGATCTTCACATGGTATGATCAAATGATAAAACGATGTATGACTACATTACACACACATTTGCACTTTATCTATATTTTCAACTGTCCCATTGATGGATAGCGGTCCTCGAAATTACTCGAGGCGGATATTAGTGTACCTCCTGTGCACCTACACAATGCGGAATTTCCAACCCCACGTCCAAGAACACAATATTCACAATGCAACTCTTTCGAGAAATCTTCGGAGTCAGAAAGCGGGTAAACTTAAAAATTGCACCGGAACATTCCTTTTATGTAAGGATGCGATTTTCTGAAATTCCCCCTGGAACAAAGGGGACTATGCAAAACTTTGGACAAAGGCTGATCTTCTAGTATTTTACGTGAAGTCTTTTACAACACGTGTCGCCCCACCTGTGGTACCTCTAAATCCTGATTGCGGCCCTGCAGACTCCATCTTTATTGGTATATATTGAAAACACCATGGCGTCAGCAATATATTTGAATTCAAAATGTCCATATTTACTGTGATGTGAACTCACTCTTACTGTTGGTGGGTAAGGTTTATTTTGCGTGCACCATATTTTGGAAGGGGTCGATTCGGAGCTACAGACCGTATACATTAGTTTGTTGGCCGCCTGCCAGCTGGTGGACTAGTCTTGTAGCCAGGAGGCCTCGCCGCAGCGTTTTATATATTCACAATTGGAACTTGTAATAATAAAATTGTTTGGCGTTTTAGAATTCCAACCCGCCACTTTAAAATTAAAATGCAATTAAACGTTGATGTATGTGTGCTTATCTATACTAATATTATAAAGCTGAAGAGTTTGTTTGTTTGTTTGAACGCGCTAATCTCAGGAACTACTGGTCCGATTTGAAAAATTCTTTCAGTGTTAGACAGCCCATTTATCGAGGAAGGCTATAGGCTATATGACATATAGGAGTTGAGTAACGCGGGCGAAGCTGCAGGCAACAGATAGTCACGAATAGTTGGAGTTTTAAGGTCTCGTTCAGACATGACGACAACTGCGCGGTTTGAGAAATGTAATGGTGCGGTTCCCGTGTGGTTAAACAAGCCTAAAATAAATATATACATAATATAAATTAGACCCGCGCGGTTTCCCACGCACGCCATTCTAAAATCGCGCGGTTGTGGCCGTAGCTGAACAAACCCTTATACGAATATTACATCCATTAACTGTAATATGTCTATTAAGCCAAAATAATATGGATAATTATATAAACGCAAAACTTTATAAGAATATATCAATGTATGCTTGTTACTCTTTCATCCAAAAACTACTGAATGGATTTTAATGAAACTTTACAATTTACTAATACATCAGAATAACATATAAGCTATAATTTATTCCTGTACAGGAATGAGAAGTACGCGGGTGAAACCGCGGGATATATATATATATATATATAATTGGAATCTCGGAATCGGCTCCAACGATTTTCATGAAATTTAGTATGTAGGGGATTTCGGGGGCGATAAATCGATCTAGCTAGGAATCATTTTTAGAAAATGTCATTTTATTTAAAAAAAAAACCGATCAAAGCTCGGTCATCCGGGTGCTATTAATAATGTTAAGACGAACTAAGTTAAACCGATTGTTAAATAAGAACATCATTACCACTACCTATCATTATTTTGGGATATCGACCAACAAAATATATTCGTCGTGGACTTTTCACTTCGCATCGATCGTTAGAATAACTCAGTTCATTCATGTTTTAATATATGTTTACTAGCTGGTGCCCGCGACTTCGTCTGCGCAGGATAAGATTTTAGTTTTTTTTCATAAAAAGTATCCTGTGTTACTTCTAATACCTCCAAGAATATGTGTACAAAGGTTCATGATGATCATTCAAGGAGTTTCCGCGTGAAAACGTAATAAACAAACTTACTTTCACATTAATAATATTAAGTATAGATTACTTTGCTACGAGATTCTAAATAATATCAACCTCTCTCCGTCCATCGCTGGACATAGGTATTATATTTAAACTGGAACACTGGTCACTGGTGGTCATCGTCTCACAAGACCATCAATTAGTCTGAGGACTGGCCAGCGGCCAAGCCCGTGTGACCGTCAATGTGTTGCATACTTGTGATAAAATATTATATCACTTGTTATCATTTATAGATTACAAAGAAACTAAAACTAAAAAACTTTAAAAAATATAATATAATAACTTAATTATATTAATAAAAAGGAGTCCCTTTAGGCAATGTCCCGAAGATACTGGCAGCGTTCCCCCTTTGAATTGCTAGACTAATTCTTTGTCCGAGGTAGCTGCCAGCTCTTCGGTCTCAAGTGATGTCGACTAACCTTTTTGTTATTTCCTTAAAGAGCCTTAAAGCGCTAAAAATAAATAATAAAATATTGTAGATGAATATTACATGGTCTCTAACTTATTTATACAAAACTAAAGGACAGGTTTCTTCACGTTTGGAGAAATAATTATATATTCTTCCTGAACACAACACTTCGGTGACAGAAGGTAGTGAACTGGTACATGGTCATCTTAACGATAGTAGGTCCAGGAAAGCAGCGTATGCAAGAAATTGATCAGGGTCCGCTCAGCAAGCTGCCTAGGCATCTTCATGCAAATGGGTCGCTACTTTTCTACTACCTACCACTTCTTTTCCTACCGATTTAGCCAGCGACTGCTTCGACTTCGGCTAACATTTTTGTAAAGATCCTTGCGAAGAACACAGATGTGGAGGCAACCGCGGTTACTAACTTCTTCATTTATAAGGTGTACTGCTTGGTAGCGCTAAGGCAGTATTCCCTTACGAGGAGTAGTGGGGCCTGTAGCTGGGGTGATCCGAATTCCTGTAGATCCGGGAACTTCAAAAAGCGGCTGAAGGCGCTCGCAGTGGTTTTAGTTTAGGGTAGGGCACTCCCAGGTGCAAGTTCCACATAGGGTCAGGATCTACCTAAAGATCCAGCCTAAATTCATAAAGGATTTCCTGACGATATAAAAAAATAGAAGAAGAGAGAAAAAAGATAGGATTGCATAAGGTCACCGGCGTGTGAAGCGGAAATAAATTTACCCTTCAAATGAGCATATTGCTATGTGCTCTCCCGAACATAAGGTTTTTAATGTCTGCTTCCTCAATTTATGAATTATTTCTAATATTTTCTGTATTACATATATTACAATAAAAACAAATTGCACTGGGTTTAATCTCGATCTGTTATGATCTTTATAATTTCGTAGTTTCGGATACTCTACTGCAACCATAGTCACGCGAAGATGTATTGAGTAAGTCTCAATCCACGGCGTCATTTCTTTAAAAACTCTTTAAGTAGACAAAATAAGTTTAAGTTTAAGTAAAAAAAAAACGGCCAAGTGCGAGTCGGATTCGCGCACGAAGGGTTCCGTACCATTACATAATATACAACATTAGACACTTTAACAAAAAATATAGTTATGTTTATGAAATTAAATGTTTTTTTTTAATATTTGAGTTGATTGGATGAAATTTAAATTGCGGTTTACGATTTATGAGGTATTAAAAAAAACTACTAGCTAGATTTCGTTCAAACCAATTTTCGGTGGAAGTTTGCATGGTAATGTACATCATATTTTTTTTTTAGTTTTATAATTCTCTTATTTTAGAAGTTACAGGGGGGACACATTTTACCACTTTGGAAGTGTCTCTCGCGCAATCTATTCAGTTTAGAAAAAAATGGTAATAGAAACATCAATATCATTTTTGAAGACCTTTTTTATCATTTTTTTTTTTTTGAGTTTCAGTTCTAAGTATGGGGACCCCCAAAATTTATTGTTTTTTCCTACTTTTATGTAAAAATCTTAATGCGGTTCACAGAATACATCTGCTTACTAAGTTTTAACAGTACAGATCTTATAGTTTCGGAAAAAACTGGCTGTGACATACGGACGGACAGACAGACAGACATGATGAATCTATAAGGGTTCCGTTTTTGCCATTTGGCTACGGAACCCTAAAAAGGTATGGCTGATGGTGATGTTTGCCAAAGTAAGGCTTAAGTTATTGATTGAGAATCAATTCGGAGCTACAACGGAGTCCCACACGAGACAATTGGACTGAATTGGACAAGATTGTGTTTTACAATTTATTGTCACTTGAGTTTAAGTTCAATAGACTTTTTATTTGTGGCTAGATTTTTCCCCGTGGTTTCAATCACTCCTAAAAAAATATAAAAATCTTTTACTTTATGTTAGTTGATATGCAAACTGCAGACGTGCCACTTGATAGTAAGTGGTCGACGTCGCCCATGAACATAAACTAGTTTACCTGGAACGAGCCCAGGCAACTCATCTATGTGTTGCCTGTCCTGAGACATAAGATGTTAAGTCTCGGTGCCAGTAATTACACTGCCTGTCTTGCCCTTCTCTCCGAAACACAGCATAGCTGTTTCACGGGAAAAACAAGCAAGATGGTAGTGTAGTACCCATGCAGGCGGGAGCGCGGCACAGCGCATTCCTCCCACTAATAATTACATAAATAGCCTAGTAAACCCAACTGGCAGTTCCAAAGATTAGCTTATTCAAACCAACAAACAAACTGTTCAGCTTTATCACGCTTAAATTATGATCGAGTGTATCAGAACCATCGAGCATACCTATACCTACCGGAGAGAGTGGTAATGTGAGCCATAAAATTCCTAAACTAGTCAGTCAGAGTGACATTATGTGCGCCCCATCAACCAATCATCCATCAATGGTCATCAGTCGGCCAATCAGAGCGCAGAACCCGCGCAGCGTCGTCGTAATTTCTTTTCATACAAAACACAAAATTAGCTAAAATATTTAAATAAATATTTTATTAGTTACATCATGACTAGCCCCATGGTGAAAGTAACAGATTCTCGATAATTTTACATACAATCACTTTTACTACACTATGGACAATTTTCGCAATGTAACAGTTCACGCATTCATTACGCAATGAAAATATCAGTCGGAAAAACGACGCAGAAAGCTCCCGCCATAACACATGCACGTAATTACACCATAAATCATTCCATGTTAATAACTGTGGTCGCCATTTAATCATTGAATATTTCACGTCAATAAAAATGATCACAAATTATGTACAGCGAAAATTAAATTCCGAGGACATTAAAACGCACAGCACGTAGAAACGCGCGTCTCTTGTTCAGTGTGAATTCCCCTTAATGTCATCGTAAAATTGTTTTCTATGATATGGTGATTATATGCAAGAAAACCTCATTCATAATCGCATCACTAGGGGATGATGATTACTTTGTAAATTATGATAAAATCGTAAAATGAATTAATTTATTTTGCTATCTGTACCTTGAATGGGAATGAGTTACAAAGAAACCATACATTTGAAGAGTTTAAGCTGATATAAAGTGAAATATAAGCTTTATAGAGAAGCCATTTCAAGGAGACGTACTGCACGCTCATTACGAATTAGAATTGTTGAATATACACATTTGTAGAAACAAACGTAACCCGATTAGAGAAAGGCTGTGCCTACGTACTTGAAAATACTTTAATTTATACCTATACGTTCTAAATAGACATTATAATTGAAAAATAATGCCATTATAATATAAGTGGCAGTGAACGGTCATATGCTCCAAAGAGCGATGGGCAGTGTTGATCTAACAGAGTTCTGGAATGAAGGCCACATTCAGGAAAACGGAGGGTCCACCTTCAAGTAGATGGGACGACGATCTACGTGCAGAGGCCGGTCCTAGAAAAATGCCCATTGCGGGTGTGGGAAAGAGACAGAGAGACGAAACTGTGCTACCGTACGGGGCCGGTGCTACGTGCAGACAAGTCCGGTCGTTGTAGCGAGATTGCCCGATTGCTATGAGGCTGAAGCTGGCTGGCGTGGTGCAGAGTGATGACAATGATGCCCAGAAGGAGGTGTATTCTGTCGAGGGTCACCAAATGTGGGAAATATGTGAAAGGTCCAAAGGTCTTCGGCCTGTCCGAGCATACCATCTAGCTCGGTACCTTTGGGGCTTTTACATATATACATACACACATATACACGGTTGATCAGCCATGTTTGCGTTCATTGAAGGAGGTCTATCTCCTGACCTGGCCTGGAAAAGTTAGGTTATGTAAATGTATACAATGTACTATCAAATGGTTACCCTCCATAGTTAGTCTCTGTTATTATTTACTTAAAGGGTTTTTGGCACGATTTGAACCTGAGCTACTGTCGCAGCATCCACATAACCATTTAGCTATAAAGCTTATTAAAACCTTTTGGCGCGTAAAAGTAACCCGCAGCGGAAGTTCGTATCATAAAACGAAATGCTACCATAATGCCCATTTATAGTTATGCTCACGATTAATATTATGTCTTGTGATGCGATGCCAGAAAGTAATTTGCTCGGATTCCTTGCCATGAGCTTCGTATGGCCAATTGCTATTGTATACACTACAAATATGGCTCTTTGTAAGAGGTAGTGCATGCTGCATAACAGCCGAATTGGGCCGGCACGACCGAGAAATTACCTCCCACTCGCATAACCGACGTAAAGTGACAGCTATGCTGTCGCGTTTGGGCGGTTTTGTAAGTTTTTGGTGGCCCATTGGGCATTGTGGGAGATAGGGGAAAAGCGAGGAACGCGGACGCGGAACCCGGATTTGTGCAAAATCTTGATAAACCGCGATAGACCTAAAAAGTTATTTCATTATAACACATACAATTTGCTAAAACATAAAAAATACTGATGCTAAAATAAGAGGTTTATATAGGCTTCAAATTAAGCCACTTAGCCCTGAGCCTAACATTCAGCTCGTCTCTGTATTAACTAATAGAGGCTGATGATGATATTTAGGAGTATAAAAGAAATGCCGATGATGAAAAACATTTTATTTTTCGACTCAATGCCAAAGTTGAAGGACGGTTTTATCTCATACATTTTATATTCCAAAAAATTCGTAGCTCGTATTACACATGAATTTTTAAACACAAAGAACAACCGTACACCGAACCTTTTTACTATAAAATAATAGTTTTCAACTGTCGGCGAATTTATTCGTAGCCGACACCGCAGCGGACGGCCAACTTTGGTGCAACACAAGGCATAAATTTCACCAAATGCCGTTGACAGTTTAACCTAAAAAACCAAAACCTTCGTTTTTCAAACGGCCTTTGTTGATTTATTGATTTTAATAGACCAGAAAAGAGCACACTTTTATGAAGTTTATTTATCGCTTATATGTTAGTTGGAGGCAAACGTGCAGACAGCCTTCGAATGTTAAAATACAACGAGACGTGATATGGTAAATTTCTATAAGCTATATTATTTTGTAAAGTTTCAATAAATCCATTCAAGTGGTTTTTGTGTGAAAGAGTTACAAACATACATTCTTACAAACTGTCGCGCTTATAATATTAGAATATAATTTGTCATAATAAATTTTATTTCTCATTGAACGCTCTAAATGAAAAACGGAACGTTCCAGAATGTTCAAGATTGAACAGAATGTTCAAGATTGAACAGAATGTTCAAGATTGAACAGAATGTTCAAGATTGAACATAATGTTCAAGATTGAAACAAATGCAATAGGAATACGTAAAATTTTGTTCAATTTCTTTTATTTATACAACAGTTGATATACAATCAAGTTGGCTTTGATTTATTTGATTCTATTAATGCGTCATTTGGTGGTTACCATTATCGATCCTAGCTGCACAGAAGTCACTGTGGGAACAATTATGCCTACCCCGTATAAAATTAAGCTTACTTGTCTCTAACCAAAGTAAAAAGAGCCTAAATAGTTAGAAACAACAAACGACATCTAAGAATTCTTGTAGGGACGATATGTAAGAATCCCAAGTGATCTTAATTCTGCCATCGCTCACAGCAAACACCTCGAGTAAAACAAACAAGTGAAATATTTCGCGACGAAGCCCAGTTTTTCCCGTGTTGTTGATCCTGACAAATGGCCGCTGCATTATTACGGCCTACCAACTAATGCGAGACCTTGATGTCGTGTATCATTCGCATTTCTAAGATAATTTGGCGGGGGCTAATCCGCTAAATTTGTCAGTGTTAAGATTGCTAACGTTGTTTGTATGTATAATGCCTAATGCCTGTTTTCACTGTAGAGGTAACTAGATCAAAGCAACTATATATTTACTTAGGAAGCTTTTACATGTCCATTTGTTTATTATACCGTCTGTGTGTTTGTATAAATCCGTACAGTCGTTGATTTTCTATTGATTTCAAGTATTTTTATGTTATTGATTCAGCCTTACAATTCGCAAACAAATTCACTAATAAATTTATCATTAATGCTTCAAATCTTCTCTTACTTCTTTATATTAATTGCCTTGAATTTAATTTACTTTCAATGTTTTAAAATAACGTTTCCACACTAAAACGTTTACCTAACAAAAACACAAGCAAAGCACTTAAGTAGCGTAAGATTGATAGTTCCGCAAATATTAATCCCGAAAACAATCCCATTTCCATTTTCAAAATTAAATTATCCACGCTGAAAAATGCACCAGCTAAATCCGCATCCCCTGACAGCTTCTTACTGCATCTCGTGGATGGGTTCCACTTATTTCTGGTCCATTTTATACGGAACATAGGTTTTGTTTTTCAATATGTGTTTTTTTTACATTCACATAATACAAAGCTGAAGCTGAAGGAATAGGTCGGTAATGTTATGTGTTTTGTATGAAAACGAAATTCCCCAAAAATTTGGCGGAATTTGTTTTCGGAATGTGTTGCGACTCTCTCTCTGGTTGGCTGACTGGTGGTCATTGGTGGATGATTGGCCGAAGGGACGTATATTATACAGATCCCTTGTTGGTTGAATTACTATTACGTCAGTATACTACTATCTGGTTTATATGATCGTTGGTTTGAACTAATCTCCGGAAAATCCCAGTATACTTGATAATTGAATTTTTTTAGCATTAAATAGCCTATGTATGCTATTTACCATTAACTAGCAATTTAAATCCTTAATTTTTTTTTATTGAATTGCTTATTTAATACAATAGAATATGCGTTTCTTGTTTCAGTTCATGTGATTTTTTTGGCTGTTTGCTTGAGTTGAGTTATTGAGCTTTAGTTTTTGAGTTAGGGTATTAAACTCAAAGCCATATTTCCAATCACAAGTCCTGACTACTAAACTAAACAAATTAAAATGACATTTTCAATTTCACACATAAACAAAACACTCCCCGAATCGGTGGCATAAAAGCCAATATCGAAGCAATAAATCGATTGAGTTGGTCGCATGGATTCCATTACAGAATTAGCACCCGCCATCTGTCAGTATATCGCACTTGTTCACTTCGATTTTAGACGAGATAGTGGCAACCCTGACAGGGCTCACGTTTACAACATTCGGGAAACATATTGATATTGAAAACATAGATCTGTTTGACATGTTTTGTTAATTTACTTTTATGTGGAACATCTTATTGCCTTATCATGGGAGTAAAATAGACGAGGACGTCGTGATATGTAGCAAATCGCATGACATAATTTATTTACTTTGGTCCATCTGTCATTAAAGATTTTTAACACTTCCTCAATTTCTGGGCGTTCCGTGACGGTTTTTTTTACTTTTACCCGTTTAATAGTTCTAACGGTCTATTCCAAGTTGAATTTATGCGGACAAAATTAATTAACTAAATAATTAAGTAACTAAATTTATTATTAGTTATTTAGAAAAAAAGGAAATCTTCTACTTCTATATAGATCACCAATGCTGCTGAATGACCACAACCGCTTTATCAATAGTTTATGTACAAGAAAGAAGAACTTATCACACTAACATCGAAATACCAGCACAGACAGATTGTGATTCATGAAAACAAATGATTGTCGTAACAAATACAAATATTTTAAGACTAATATCAAATAAACGTTAACATCCAACATCAAGAATTCCGTAGTCGACGGCTACTCGCCTGCACTTTTATATGTAGCAATGACGATTTTTCACAATAATGAAATAAGCATGAAACATAATAAAATTGAATGCATCCATAACGCGATCCAGTACGGTCAGCAACAAAAATATGTCGCATTGAGTTGGAAAGATAAAATGGACTAATTTAATACAGCGGAAGTTAATTTGATATTCGGCTTTTTTAAATTACGCGTGTAAAATTGTTTTCATTTTATATTAAAGGACTTAGTCTGATATTAAAGGGAGTATCAATTTATGCGGCACTTTAGTTGAATACTTCTGCTTATTCATTTAATTTTTTTAGTTGTTATCTTAAGATAGACACTGAAGTATATTTGTAAGTTCACACTAAGATTGTGTATCGTAGAGTCCTATCTCAGGTACACTGCAAGACACAAACATATTTAAAAAATCTTTAAAAAAACTCTATAGAGTAGGTAGTCTTATGCACAAACATATAAATCTTATCATCTTTCTCTTTGTAGTTAAACCACTTGACGTTTATCGCATTTTATTGTCGTTTTTACGTTCCTGATTAGAACAACCATTTAAATACTTTTTAATGTATGTGCATGTTTAAATGCGCTTTATTAAAATCTAATGCGGTTGACTGTATGCGGTTTTTTACACATAATCCATATTTCAGTAACATTTTTTCACTCTTGTTTACAACTATCATAGGGCTTTTTTCTGACTGTGTGTATGTATGCATATAAACAAAATAGGGAGTGAACGATTGTATAAGGTTTTTATTATATTTTATTAACATTTTTAGTTTCCCGATAACGATAATGATAATGACATTTTTGTGACTTAGTGTACATGTATGCTCTTAAATAAAGTCTAATGCGGCCGACTCCATGCGGTTCTTTTTTACGCATGTTATCATTTTATTAACATTTTAACGTTCCCGATTACAATAATGGTAAGGACGGTTTTTTGTGACTGCGTGTATGTACTTAAATAAAATCTAATGCGGCCGACTGTATGCGGTAACGAGGTTTATTCGAAGCGTGATTTCCGCGCTATCGCGACCGAACTGTTATTCGTGTGCACAAATTACTATAAAAATCGAATTTTCACTCGATCTTTTTGAGAACGATAATGTATTCATACGCGCTCCCCGCATGTTGTGCCAGTGCATTTTGCCAAGTCAATTTATTGTGACGTGATGAGAATATTGTGGCGTTTTAACGAGTGGAGATAATTATGCGGTGGAGTGTATCAAGGTACATGAAAGTTTTATCTCTGTCTGGCTTAATGTGAAAATGACAAGTCCAGCATCTAAGTGATACTGGAGTGTGGTAACCGTAGATACGTTTGATGCTGAAATTCCTTGAATTTGAAGCGTAGCTTCAGTCTATGATTCCTACTCATAACTTTTATTGGGTACTAGCTGTTGCCCGCAGCTTCGCCTGCGTTAACTAAGATTTTCAACCGTATCCGGATCGATGATGATTATTTTTATAGCCTATGTCCTAATCTAAGATATAAGCCATCACTATTTCAACTTTCAGCCAAATCAGTTCCGCCGTTTTGCCGTTGAAATATGAACTTCGAAACTTTTTTGCCTTTATTGTAATATATACTATACTATACATACAATCGTATCTTATTAATAAGATACGATTATATATACATACAATCAAAAAATATAGTATAGCTGTATTTTGTTAGGCATCGCTAGCACCATCCGTGCTGCGGTACTGGAATGTAACCTGTTTATGATTGCCTATCTTTTGATGTTAGTCAAGTGTTTGTCTACTCTAAGAACTCTAAGAAACTCTAAGAAAAGGCGTGCCAGCTGATGGTAAGTGGTCTGCATCGTCCACATAAATGAGTTTACTTGGAACTAGCTCAGGCAAGGGGTAGCGCCATTGCAGCCGAATTGCGCCGGCATGACAAGGGTGGTATCTCTCGCAATCTAAATCCTATTTGTGAATATGTTTGTCTGTTTTTTGTGTCGCTTTTACGTTTTATCGAATGTTCAAATCATGCTTATAATGTTTACGCGAATTTCACTCTTTATAATGAAACAATTAAGATTTTTACAAGCCCGACGTTTAGGATACTTTACACAGTCCTCTCATGGCAGCTGCATCCGTAAGGTCGGCCATGTAAAGACTTAATAAACCAAGATAAAATTCGTAAAAATTGTTTCATCATAATGAAAGAAGTAAAAAAAGTGTGTGTACTTATGTACACGCGTTAGAAGTTATACTCCATAGCGAAAAATACATAGTACAATTTCATTACACCGTAAAATTTTTGCTTCAATAAGCAAAAATGAAATTATTTTATATAACAATTTTCACATAATGGCAGTATAGATAAAAATAAGATATAGTTTTTAACTACACAATTGTAGTTAAAAACTATATCTTATTTTTATCTATACTGCCATTATGTGAAAATTGTTATATAAAATAAATTTGACTAAGCTAACTTCAGGGTGTCAGTTTTTCGTGACGGCGTCGTAAAAATTTACTCTCATCATTTTCCCTAACGCGCCAAAAGTATAACTTCAAAAATATATGCTAGAAACGCTAGAAACCGCAACCTTGTATGTATCAAATAAAGAACTAATATTTTTAATTTAGCACAATTACATATTATATAAGTAGGATTATCCCGATGATTAGTCTCAGTATTTGTCAGGCGCCCGCGGTGTTCATATGTAATTTATGGCAGCTTCGTACGCAAGTCCAAATCTGAGGAGCCGTTTTTTCCTTTCTCGATTTGCTATAATTGAGTTCTGTTTTCCTCGTAGGTGTTTTCGCGTAGCATCGTTATTATAATTTATTATCATAAGGATTTGTTTTTCTGTATATGATGAGTTATATGAAATATGTGGGATGTGACATTTATTTTTCGTAATTGTAACCGAATTAAGATAATCACCGAATGAAAGCAAAACGTGCGATTCGGTCCAACAGAATGAATGATGATCCTATGATCATCATCATCATCATTATTATCAACACTCTTTCTCACTTGCTGTGATCCGAAAGTCAAAAATACAAAATCCTTAACCGCAATTCAATCCAAAAGTAAAGTCAAACCATTTGTTTTGTATTTAAAGGTACGCACAGACGTGCTCATAAAAAGCTCATAAGCTTGCTTAAAATAAGCATTCTCTCTGCAACTGTTCACTTTTGCCAGCAAAAAGCATGCTTTTTTAATAATATCTAATAGCATACTTCCTAAGTAAACCAGCACTCGGAGCACGCCCCCTTCTACCCGCGCCACAGGTAGCATGCTCAAAAACCAAATTTCGGTTGATTTTTAAGCATGCTTATAACTAGAAATGTTGTGACACACGTACTACTAATGAGCACTTGCTTAAGAAATGACCACGTCTGTCCGTACCTTCATGTAATTTGAAAATTTACTATATTACTGCAAAATTATCCTTACTCAGTCCAATCTACACACGTGAATAATGACATTCGAAGCAGATACCTTGAAAGGAGACTGGCACGATATCAGTTTGATGTATCATGTAAACAGGCCCTTAGATGAGACTCACACTGATCCGCGCTACGCGACTCAGTATTGAGTTGAAGTACTCCAGTTTGTATGGATAATATGCGCTAAGTTCAGATCAAATAGATTTTTTTAGGGCTGAGGCGTTAAGCTACACATTAAAAAGAAGGATGGCGCCCTTTATAGTATATCATCACGGCCACCGACATATTATTATTTTCTTCCTCGCTGAAATAAATGAATATCATCTACGTTAAAGATGGCCGTGATTTCTAGAACGTGCAAGGATCTTCTTCAAGTCTTAAGTAAATATCTAACAATCACACAACATTAACCTAGCCCTGTGGTAAGTTCGTAAAAGCACGGGTACTAGGAACGTAATAAATTTAAGAAATTTATATAAATACACTTCGATGACCCGGTACAGACATCTATATTCATCATACAAATTATATGCATCTGGCGGGATTCGAACCTGCGACCGCTGCGTAATGTCCAGTTGCCGAGTCGATTTTACTGCCAAATCGCTAATAGACACATCAAAAACCTAGCACACCGTTGCGTTACGCAGAGCAGTGTGAGAAGTCCCTTAGTATCACAACGTAAGTCGGCCGCTGTGGGAACGTAACCCGATAGTGGAGCGAAGTTGAAGTATCGTATGAATTAAAGGAATAACTTGACTTGTGTTTATGTACTCGTGTTTGGTTCACTAATGAGATCATATTTATATCTATTTTAAATGAGATATTTACCATGTTTTTCATTTCTGTTTTGCGGAGCTCGATATTTCGGCACCATCTACGCATGTCTTGTTCAAACGGTGTAAGCTAACGATCAGACAAGCCAGCTGGTGTAAACCTATTAATATAAGCAATTTCACGTGGGACTAGCATTTATTAGACCAGTCCCATGTGGCTGCCCACGCATGGGCACGCACAACAGGGCAGTTCACATGGAAAACTGTCTGGTAAAACAAATCATTTCCTCTCACAAATTACCGGTCAAAATCAGAAATATCGAATCGGCAAACCGGCAGGTATGTGGGACTCGCTGCGCCCGAAACATGGTAAGTGGACGCAGCTCTACCCACTAAAACCCGGCGAGTGCCACCAGTTCCGCCTTAGGTGAGGTGCCCCGGATCTGTCAAGCTAACAGGGCATCTCAACGGCTAGTCAGTCCCGCAAGGGACCGACGCCACCTCCGCAGAGGGGTTGTCCCGCACCACAGAGCAACCCCTCCCAACGTCGGGACAGTACAATGGGATGAGATTCCCATCGTCGCCCCTTGCCCCCTGCTCTTTTGTCCCTTCTTCTTATAAGAGGGGCACAAAGAGCCCCCTTGGCTCAATTAGCTTCGCCCAAGGTGCTATGCTCACCCTAGGCTACTGAGCCCCACCGCCACGACAAGACCTGTAAGCTGTTACCGAGCTGAAGGAGTAACAGATGTGCAAAATACTTTTATACATATAAAGTTACTTGTATAATTTTCTTAGTATTTCCACAACTTTTAAAATCACCAGCGCTACCAAAACAACCACTGCATAGAAGTATTTAATGTTAGCGAAGGTTTGAAAAGGACCAATTAAATGAAACACTAAACTGGATGAGGAAAAAGTCGCAAAAATTACTCTCTAGGAGAGAGTTATTTTTCTTTAATTATAACTAACCTTAACATCTAGTATTGAGTATCAATCAGAAAAGGACCCTTTAATGAAGGCGGGCGAATAATTGAGCCATTAGCAAAATGGCTGTTCTTTTAGTTTTTCACAGGTTTTTAAATGTAGCATTTTGGTAAAGTAAATAATTTTTACTGTGCAATGCTGATTTAATGTATAGGATCCGGTCCGTTTTGGATGCGAGTGGCAAGGGATCGGTCGTATTGGCGTTCATTGAAGGACGGATAAAGGCTGATGATGATGATGATGATGAACGTATAAAATTAAAGAAACGAGATGAAATCAGAATGATAATGATTTTAAATTTGAAGGTGAAAAGACTTATTAAAAAATTAGAAACTCACTATTCCATAAATAAGCGAGCAAGCTTGCACATGCTAAAAAAATCTTAATAATTAGTCGAATAAATATTAATCCCAAATCCAGTATTTTGTTACTTACCTACTTTTTTCAATGTACTTACCTATTTGAATAACTTTGAAATGTAAACGATAACCTTTTTTGTTCTTTTCAGGTAATAAAGTTAATCATCCATCCATTTTGAAGACGATTTAAGGGTATTATTCCAATGAAAAGGGATATCATCGACGGTAAAGTAAGGCAAAAGTATTTTAACAGTTGAACATTGATTAAATACTTAAAGATAGCCTTTTTAATTTATGTTTCAATACGAAGAGTATATTGTTAAGTACATTTTTTTTCTTTTAATCGATTACCCGAGATAACTGTTGAGAGGCTTCAATGTAAGTAACCGTCACTGTGGGTTGACATTTTTGTGGAAGGATCAGATTTATAAGTATGTTTTTTTTATGTTTCTTGGATAGGCAAACTGGCAAACGTGCCACGTGATGGTAAGTGGTCGTCGTCGCCCATGGACGTAAACTAGTTTACCTGGAACGAGCCCAGGCAACTCATCTATGTGTTGCCTATCCTGAGACATAAGATGTTAAGTCTCGGTGCCAGTAATTACACTGCCTGTCTTGTCCCTTCTCTTCGAAACACAGCAAAGCTGTTTCACGGGAGAAACAATCAAGATGGTGGTACCCATGCAGCCGGGAGCGCGGCACAGCGCTGCCATCCCACCGGTGTTTTATAAGATTTTGGTTGAAAAACTACTGGACTGATTTGAAAAAAATCTTTAAAAGCCACATTATCAGCGAGCCTATCAAATGTTTACCCGTGCAAAGTCGGGACGGACCGCTAGTATTTGAAATAAAATCTTGTTTCATGTCCACTGTCCAGTATTGACCCACCCACCCCGTCCAATTGTTATGTAGTGCGGGACACAACACCTCAGTGGAGGTGGCGTCGGTCCCTTGGGGAACTGACTAGCCGTCGAGGTGCCCTGTTTGTTTATTAGATCCAGGGCACCTCACCAAAGGCGGCAGTGGTGGCACTCGCCGGGTTTTAGTGGGTAGAGCTGCGTACACTTGCCAGCTATCGGGCGCAGCAAGTTCCACATACCCGCGTGGGAAGACTCACTCTCCCGCGCGATGCTTTAGAACATTTCCCAGCGTTAAAGAAAAAAAAGTCAGTTCCCATGATAGGTTTGCTTTTTTCATTCACTGACTGGATAGGTTCATATAATTTCATGTTTAATGTTAACGGAGGTCGAACTCGCGACCTGTAGTAGCTTTTCACTTAACCACTGGACAATTGAGGCTATTCGATAGAATGAAATACTTCCAAAATTAAACTACCAACAATTGAACCTTCGAATCTTACCCTTAATCATATAACAACAATGAAGATCAAATTACGGAGGAGAATTCGAGGCAACCACGTTATCAAGTAAACTATTATCACCTGCGTTACCTTTTACCTTATCTCCAGGAATTGCGTTACCTTTACTATTTACCCTTTCCCGAGATAACGCGTTTATCGTTGTGGTTTATTCGGTATTATGTGTTTGCCTACGTATTTTTTTTACCTCGCCATTTTAATAACAAAGCAATTTGTGTTGTTGTACGGAAAATTATATGACTGGTTTGTTTTGATGGCTTTTTGATTTCAGCATGGTCATGATTACCGTGGGACCAGATTGACGTGGTGTAAAAGCATCCATAGATATTATTAAATTAATAAGTAGATGGGACGACGATCTC
The DNA here is from genome assembly GCA_963853865.1 of Helleia helle. Lineage (NCBI taxonomy): Eukaryota > Metazoa > Arthropoda > Insecta > Lepidoptera > Lycaenidae > Helleia > Helleia helle. The sequence goes on along the minus strand of OY971433.1, from coordinate 7,562,925 downwards.
CGTGCAGCGGCCGGACTTTGTTGGATACGAAGGGCAACGATCATGCCGTCTTGGAGTTCACTGAAATAGGCAATACAGGAGTAGACGAAAACGTTTGATAAAAATGATCATGATATTCGCATTTGTTTTTAACCTTCGTTCAGGCTCGTAGTATCGCATATTAAAAAAAAACCACTTTTTTTCGACTTCATGAGTCAACAAAGAGATTGCCAAAGTTTCAAGTAGGCAAATCAACTTATCCACTCATATCCTTCTAATCTTATACTATGTTCATTGATGGTACGGAAACGCCGCGCACCCTGCTAGACTATAAGGTGGTATATATTCCTTGCTTCCTTGCTTATCCCTTACGTGAAAAAGCTTGCAGTGTTTTGAAAAGAAGAGCAAGTCAGGCAGCAAATATGCTCTTAGGCATCCCGCGTGGGAGGGCGGACTCCCCAGGCGGGTATGCGAGTATGGGCTGCGCCCAAAAGATGGTAAGGTGGACACAGCTCTACCCACTAAAACCCGGCGAGTGCCACCAATGCCGCCTTTGGTGAGGTGCCCCGGATCTGTTGAGCAACAGCGCACCTCGACGGGAGCGATGCAACTTCCCAGCGCCGGGACAGTGCAATGGAGTATGGTTCCCATCCTCGCCCTTTGTCCCCCCTGCTCTTTTGTTCCATTTTCTTATAAGGGGGGTACAAAGAGCAGCTCCCTCGACTCAATTTGCTTCGCCCAAGGTGCTGGGTTCACCATAAGCTACTGAGCCCTACCGCCACGACAAGGCTCGAACAATGGTGGGGTGACTGAGTTGCCTGGGCTACTCCATGTTGAGCTCGTTTATGTTCATAGGCGACTCTGACCACTTATCTCCAGGTAGCACATGTGCTTGTTTATGTTGTTGTGAGTTATCCAAAATAGAAATTCATAATTTATGTACAATACTAAAAGTATTTGTCTAAATATAAAACATAATTTGAACATTATTAATTAATTTAATTAATGTTTATGAGCGAACATTAAATGGCCGGTGTTTCAACAATTATCACAATATTATAATAATTTAATTATCGAAAATATTCTTTTATTACATTCCATGCCACGCCACGATATTACAGCTGTTTTAGTTATATGTAGATCGTTATAACATCTTCAATATTATGTGTGTTGTGTGTATATTTTATAAGTAACGCCTTTCGAGTCTATACTATATAACTTAGCTTAACTTATGTACGCTTAAGTGCTCGTAGTAAGGTTTGTTAATAATGATGAATAAATAAATATATATATATATATATATATATATATATTTTAACATTATGTAGGTGCACCTACAATTGCAAATAAAAGAATTTGATTTGATTTGATTTGACGGGAATAAACAATTCGTGTACAAAATATAAGATTCTTAAAGTCAGGACTAGCTAGGTCCTTAAGACCAAAGATGGTAGGCGATATGTGTGCACAAATACCAAGGGTATACCAGGTGGGCTAGCCAAGATGCCATTCTACAATCGTAAACGCTAGTAAAAAACTAATAAGACCACGCGATTTTCGATGTAAAATGTCATTTCCATACATTTATTAGTTTTCTACTTGCGTTTACGATTGTAGAATGGCATCTTGGCTAACCCACCAGGCATGTAGACGCCAAATGTCTTAAATTCAAGCTCCACGTTGTTAGCTATAACTATAGCAGTATTCTGCAACCGCTTACAATATGAATAAACAAACATATTATGAAATCGACTAAAGACATTTTTTACAAAATATATCGCATAATACGCTCCGTATTATGCGTATTAGCGAGATATATCATCTTTATATATAAAAATCAATGCCACTTTTCGTTGTAATTTTATAACTCAAGAACGGGCTCACCAATCCCAACCAAATGTTTAGGCTTTGTTCGGACTATTTGGTAGATGGTTTATGTGAAGTTTGCACAAAATCGGTCGAGCGGTTCTTCATTTATCACATTTTTTTAATTCAATAAATGGCGGATCATTTTGATTATTGATATTAATGGAGATTTTGCTGTCAAATTGAAACTTTTTCAGTTGGGGTCATATTGAAACTTTTTTCAGTATTGACAGTACAACATTAAGTTTTAAAATAGCTAGCAATTAATAATATATGTTTTTGTTTGAATAAATTAATTTGATGTTCCAATTTTTTTATTTCACTTTATACGTAGCGAAGCACGTACCGGGCCGCTAGTCTTCTATATAAATGAAGGAATCACCGAAAATTACGTATGCTCATAACTTCAGAACCACGGCACCAAATTAGATAATCCTTTTTTATTAACACGCTTTTATTATTAGCTTGGGTTGTATCTATGTATGTAATGGAATCTTTGAACACGATTTTGACCCACTTCTAACGACCAGATTTTATTCAAACTTTGTAGATTTATCGAGGACCGATGACAATACAATAATTTGATAAAATTATTCCAATATCCTGATCAGGATAATCAGGATAGCACATGCTAGGAAGGCGTAAGGCGCGCAAGTTACCTACACCACTTGTGTTTTTTTTAGTCTCTCACTCATTTCTAAAGTGATTGCCATTAGTTGAGTACTTTAAATTTATAAAATCTTTAAAAAAAAACGACACTAAAAAGTAAAAAATAAATTATAGTTAAAAAAAACTAAAAAACACGCTTTAATAGAAAACCCAACTAAAAATTTGAAAATAATTTTTAATAGATGAATTAAATGGGTTAACAAAATTACTTATTGTAAAAAAGCTTGAGGTGCTCAATATTCATTATTAAAAATATTTCATCGGTATCTATTTCTAAAAAGTGAAGTTAATATAAAAACTTAGTTACAAGCACCACGCTTTTTTACAATAAGTAATTTTGTTAACCCATTTAATTCATCTATTAAAAATTATTTTCAAATTTTTAGTTGGGTTTTCTATTAAAGCGTGTTTTTTAGTTTTTTTTAACTATAATTTATTGTTTTGTTTATTGTCAGGAGAAGGTTTGTGTAAAAAAATAATGATGACGATAATCATTTTTGGGTCAGGACAGGACAAAGTTTGCCGGGTTTAGCTTGTGTACAATAAAGAGCATTTCTCTAAAATTCCACCACAATATAATATTATGTATACCGTAATATAATATATGTAACTTGTAAGTGATTTGCTATCGAGCTGACTAATTGTCTTGACCTCATTTGCAGTAATTATGTTCAATTATATCAGTGTAAGTTTATCAACACTTAATGCATTATATATATCCTGTATTATAGCTGTATGGGAATTGAGTAGGTACCTACGTTTTCCAAATCAATGAAATATAAATTTAAACATTCGAAATTTAACCTCATCATCATCAGCCTCTATCCGTTCACTGCTGAAAATAGGCCTACCTCAATGAACGCCAAGACGTCCGATAGTAATCTAATATATAAAATTTCCATGTCACAATGTCAGTTACCGTACTCCTCCGAAACGGCTTTACCGATTTTTACCCAATTTTATATGCGTATTCAGTAGGTCTGAGAATCGGCTACTATCTATTTTTCATACCCCTAAGTGATAAGGGTGGTCAACCCCTCAAATTTTTAAAGTTAACGCGGGCGAAGCTGCGGGCAACAGCTAGTAATAATATAATTAATAATAATGATAATTTAACCTTAGGTCTCGTTTATTGTTCCAGTTGTTTAAGAATCGTTATCATTATCAACCTTTTTCATATTTTTAGTAATGGTCAAAATATTTCTACTCATAAATTAGTTCAGGGTAATGAAATTTAAGCCAAACATACAGCGCAGGAGCTAAATAAGATAGGATTAGTCTTTATGCGATGATGATATAGACTCGAGTGGAAATCCGAATTTGATGGTTGATGTATCTCATAAACAGTTGGACTAGAATATAAGTCGACAATCAGAACCTTCCGTTTTTATCGTTATTAACTGGACACAGAGATCGTCGTCTCGTCTTTTCGTTCTCTGGAATAACCCTGATACCCTAAAGGCCTTTTTTCTTTTACGCCGGTAAAGTCTCTGAGGCATCCTGCGGGGGAGTGGGGACTCCCCAGGCGGGTATATGGGGCTGGCTGCGACCGAAAGATGGTAAGGTGAACGCAGCTCTACCCACAATGGGTTGAGGTTCCCATTCTCGCCCCTTATCCCCCCTGCTCTTTTGTCCCCTCTTCTTATAAGAGGGGCACAAAGAGCAGCTTCTTCGACTCAATTTGCTTCGCCCAAGGTGCTGGGTTCACCTTAGACTACTGAGTCCCACCGCCACGACAAGGCTTGAACCATGGTGGGGATCCTAAGGCCTTTAGGATCCCGATCGCCCGTAAGTGAAGTACTTACTTACCTATATCTTATATAACCTTTTTTTTTAATTTCCTTCTTATTTATCTTTGGAACTTCGATGTCAAAAATATTTTGTTGTGCAATCTGTGTAAACTGTGCAATCGTTTCGTGGCTTCACTGAATGGCCTCAACGGAAGACCAGTGCTGGAATGGTAATTCCAGCAAACACTGAGTTGAGGCCGTTTTGTGTAATTACTAGGTATATATTATGTTATATTATTAATTGTGTGTCTTATATACATAAGTCGTTTCACAAATATATTTTTTTCTTTCTTTCTTTCTAACCGTCGCTGCTTCCGTACGTAATTTGTAATCAATACTAGCCCAACTTCAACAAAAAAAATGTACAGTCAGATGAAAAAATATCCAATAAAATATCCGCTCAACCTTTATAGAACTATAAATCGTTCCAATTGGTATCTAGCACGAATGGGACGGACCAATTCGCTCGTAGTGTCCGTAATGAATTATTTCTGCCCCGTCCGTGGCAGCCTGCGACAGAGATCTGCGTATGTCTCGTAATAAATCTAGATGTCCTGGGATATCGCCACTTAACATGCAAGATGTAATTAATTCTGGTGCATTCGTCTTCGTCTCACCTAAATTGTGCATCTGTTTTGTTTCTGGTAAATTTTTTATTATAAGTTATGAATAGCATGATTTTATATTAAGCTTATAATTGACTGGCCTGTTGGTCTAGTGGTTAGTGACCCTGACTGCTAAACCAGAAGGTCGTGGGTTCGATCCCCACCCAGGACAAATGTTTGTGTGATGAGCATGATCATTTGTTCTGTGTCTGGGTGTAATTTATCTTTAATATGTATGTATTTAGAAATATATAAGTATATATCGGTTGTTTGGTTACCACAAGAACAGGCTCTGCCTAGTCATTTGGGATCAGGTGGCCGTGTGTGAGTTGTCCCAACATATTATTATTATTTAGGTGTAGTGTATTACAATTAAGTTATGATTAGTCTTAAAAAATGCCGCATTTTGTAAGTCTTGATACAAAATTTTACTTTTGAAGTGATAACTTCATAGGGGCGAGTAAACCGCTTCGTTACGTAACGCGTTACGACGCCAGTTTTCTGGCTTCCCTTACTCTCACGCATACGGCAGCAGTAGGCAGATGATCTTTGTGTATTGGCTGGTTCAAGTTTGATGTGCCTGCCAATGGATCGATTACCTTGACTTTCATTTAAATATACCTGCCTATCTCCAGTATTGGACAGAAATGGGCTGGTTATAATGATCTTTACCGGCCGGAGGAATGCGCTTAATTGAGATTAATATTATTTTGTCAAAAAATATTTTATAAAAAAAGATTTTATATATTTTGACACCTAAATTATTGTAATGGTGCAAACAAAAACCGACTTTAAGGTGACGAACCTTTTGATTCCGTGACTGTACATTATATAACGTTAGTTAATTAGTGTAGCGTTGTAAATGGCGTTTGACGATGTGGCTTCAATAAGGCTCTTCATTTTCTCACTCGAGGTGCGTATTCAACTCATTAACCTACTATTAGACTGAGAATGTTTGACGTGTACACGCATTAGTTTAGTTTGACGGTACTTTAGTAGGGTGCAATATTTTTCTAGTTAGTTTTGATTATTTTTATTCTTTTGATGTCTATGTTTGTCGTTAATTAAGTATATAATATATATTACATAGTAAATACAACGTAGATTTTTTTGTACGCATGTTTTTAAATGAGATAAAATCTCTGGATTAGCGACACCGTTACCACCATTATGAGACGCTATTTGAGGTTTGATTTGTTTATATAATATTTGTTTACCTAACCAATCGTCAAACAGACTGATATGTCAATGTCATGCGGTCATTTTGTACGCCGTTTAAATTGCATAGGTTGTCATAATCTTTTCCAGTCTGTATTATTTTAATTTAATTGTTTTGTTTTCACTTCTATCTTAAATTTAGGATTGGGATCGAGAACTTGTCAATCGGTATGTAATACCGATCTCTCGATCCCAATAGAATCGAGTGTCAAGAGTAAGCCCGCAGAGCTGTGTTCGACCAACTCCCAAACTTAAAATACCTTTCGCGCTACTTTTGGCGCTCAAAATACCTTTCGCGCTAATAAGATAAGAGTATTCAACTCTAACATGGCTGTGAGACCTGATTCGTCCGCGAGAATATCACCCACACCTTAAGTATTAGTCAACAAGTTCCTCAGAAAAATACTGGGTATAGTATTATTGTTCTTGTATATATATAGTACCTGGATGACCGAGCTTAGCTCGGTTTAAAAAAAAAAAAAAATGACATTTTCTAAAAATGATTCCAAGCTAGATCGATTTATCGACCCGAAACCCCCAATATACAAAATTTTATGAAAATCGTTGGAGCCGATTCCGAGATTCCAATTATATATATATATATATATATATACAAGAATTGCTCATTTAAAGATATAAGATAATCAAGAAGAAGAAGAAGATCATTTAACATTGGCAGCGCCCCATTTTCAGTACAAGCACCCCCTCTCATTTATAAAAAAATGGATGGTGCCAACATATTTAAGGGCATACTTAATTAATAACAAAAAATTAAGGTCTTGACTCTATGCAAACCCTTGAAGCATTTTAAATTGATGAAATGAACATATCATATGTCTATTTCACGACCCGCTTATTTTCTCATCTCTGAAACTCCGTCCGTCATCATCTTCATAATCTCACCATATAACAATTGAGATTAAATCCCATATTAATTTCGGACCTCGGTGTAAGGGCCGTTAAAAGCAGGGTTGTCACAATTACACGCCCCAAGCAACGTCGGGATTAAATCCTATGCTCGGTTACATTTCGTCATTATGAGTACAATCGATTGTAACAATATTACCATGAAAACAAATTTTTCGGTATGAAATCGTAATGTTGTTAGCGTTTGGCGCTGTTTTCATGAATGATAGTTACTCCGTTTTTTTCTTTTACGCCGGGAAATGCTCTGAGGCATCCCGCGGGGGAGTGGGTCTCCCCCGCGGGTATGTGGGACTCGCTACGTCAGAATGGTGGTCTGTGGTGTTTGTTCGGTTCGTTATTTTTGACATTTGATTTGCTGTTTACCTTTTCGAATATTAAAATTTATTGTTTTTTTGCATTTATTATATTATGATATTTCGCGCTTATTTAAAGTTTCCTTAGGTCCTCCCGTGACCATGGTTACTGTAAAGTATCCGAAACGTCCGATTTTTTTTAAATAATCATTGTGACCAATCAAAGCAAACGCAAGATCCCTGATAATTAGCAAATTTTCTAGGTTTACCAGAAGATAGCTGATGTTAATCAGACTAATACGCATAAATCGTACCCCTAAACGTTATTATGCTTATACCACACGCAGCTTAGACAAAATAAGATCCATGCGGGCCGAGTCTTTTGTATTACATGTAAATGTGTGCTGCTCATTTTTACACTATGAGGAGGGGCTTCCCACGTCACAAAAAATACAACTGAATATTAGTATTAAACTTTATTAATAACGTATTAATACATTAATAATCTAACTTCATAAATCTATCAATTTGAATATGTTGTACACAACCCAACGCGTGTAGGTTTACATGATAATAATAATGATGATGATGATGATGATGTTCATTGACTAATATGTCAAGCAGTGGAACTAAAAATTTATAATTAAGATGGTGATAATTCATATACGGCGCATAAGGACTTTTTTAATAGATCAGTTTATAGAATATAGTCTTTGCCTATAAATATATTTTAGGACATGGAAAGAATTAACTTTCGCATTTATAATATGGATTACCATTAATTGAGACGTATCGTTTAGGCCTTATTTAAATATTGTATTTAAACTGTCTCTAAACCATCACATAACAGAGGCCTTAGAAAAAGTAACATTAGAAAAAACGATAACGAAGTTCGAAAAGAATAAAATGTATGGGATTGACATAAGCCGTCGTCAATTATGTCACTCGTTATCGTTATCGCAAGTTGGTAGACAATGTTAAAATTCGTAACAATTCGTTGACATCTGTTGTAGTGGATTAAATAATATATATCTGGCGTATGCATATAACCTAGAACCTACAGTATTTCCGAACCGATACGACTGAGGGACCTTCAAGAAAAGAGCATACTCATATTTGAAAAGATGGCAACGTACCTGCTAACCCTCTGGTGTAGCGGGTGTCTAGTAGTCGGGATATCTCTTATCACTTACCACCAGGTAAAACGACTCTGTTTGCTGACTCTTCTATAAAAAACCGGCCAAGTGCTAGTCGGACTCACGCACAAAGGTTTCGTACTGTTATGAATATCATCTGTATACCATAATGCTGACCTATCCACCTTACTGCCTAATAGGCACCTCGCTCTTCTAGCACACCTGGTTCCTTATCCCAGTTAGTCAGTCTTCACCTAACTTCCATACCCGACGGTTGTCCATAACTTTAAATCGATTTTTATTTTTTTTAAAAAGGCTCCGCCCCGAAGACTCATTACATTTGGTGGCAGCGTAAAGGGATTTTAAAGAAAGAAATCCCCGGTACCGTCTCCGTTATCGCGCGAGTATTTTCGCGATATTTTATCGAACTCTAGTGTTTGTACAAGTCTTACAAGTGCCGTTCGCGAAATTATTAAATCGAACTATCTGTGCTACAGTGTGTGTACTATAATAAGTGCTTTCTACTATCTAAGTGCCAAATCGAGAGTTTAACCCCACGAAAGGCCCACTGCTGCGCTCCGTGCTGTAGCCAACCCTTCTGAGAACAGTCAACACCCATTATCGTCGAACCTGATTGCCGTGACCGGCAATAGCCTGCGAGCAACAACCATCATCCATCAGGAAAACAGCTTCAACTTCTTATCAGCAGACTCCAGTACAAGATCATCTCGACCCCGTGTCTCACCCGCCGTGCGAAAATTCCAGGAAATGATAAGCTTTGTTATTACTCTGTCAATATTCAAGTAAGTGATTCTTAGTCTCTGGTTCTCAAACTTTGTATTATTACTATTTTGTTAATTTATTCTGTAGACACATCATAATGGCTGAAAACAGATCTCAGAGTCCAAAACCTGAGAAACCCGACATTAATATTACAGACACAGAGGATGATACTTTTATTCCCCCCGGACCGACAACTAGGTCGGGGGCTAGGAAAAAAACCACACTCAGCGTCGGTAAACTAGAATTAGATTTATCAACATTGTTAAAGTTTATAAAACCATTCGATGGGACTAGGGAAACATTAAACGCCTTTTTAGTGAATTGTAATAATGCCTATGAGCTAGCGTCAGAGTTACAAAAAGACATTTTATTTAAATATATACTGTGCCAATTACAGGGTAAGGCACAAACTGCCTGTTCTGTTAAGGAATTTTCGAATTGGCCTCAATTGAAAGAATTCCTTAAAACACAATTTAGCGAAAGGAAGCATTATGCCCATTTACTAACCGACTTGCAAGAATGCAAACAGCAAAACAACGAACCGGTAAGCCAGTACGCTCTAAAGATAGAGACGTGCCTATCACAACTTCTAACGGAAATATCGATCTCTCATGGCCATAAAAATAGAGAAATGATAGGACGCACCGCAGCCATGGAGGAATTAGCACTACACCACTTCCAAATGGGGTTAGTGGGTCGATTATCCAACGTAGTTAGGTGCAAAGCACCTAAAACCCTTAACGAAGCTATTAATTTAGCTATTTCGGAAGAGAAAATTCAGCAATACTTATTTAAACAGAACTCATCCGGCTCGCGTCAGGAAAAATCTAACTTCCAGAGATCTAATGTACAATTCACGCGTCGCGAACAAGGCCAACAATTCTTCTCGAACCCTGATCGACCTAGGTCATACATCCCTAACAGACCTAGTAACAACGGTGCGGCCAACAACACTTCTCCCCTGATATGTAGGTACTGTAAGGCGCCAGGTCATACCATCGAGCAATGCCGCAAGCGGCAATATAATAATAATCGTTTTAGAGTCGAACAAAACTTACCAAGAACACCCCGGCCCGTCAACTTTACCTTCGATACTCACGATTCCCAATATACAAACGATTCAACTCAAGGGTTCGATACAGTAGATGGTAATGTAACAAAAAACGAGTAGCCGTCTCGCCCCGGTGTCGTACGGGACTTCGCAATGTAGAAACCGACACCCTAAGCTCTATTTCCAAATCCAAATTTACTCCACAACGTCACGACGACGTGTCCGCTGTATCCAAAGACACTGAATCCTCTTCGCAGTCATCGCTACATGATGACGTGCCCGCTGTATCCGAATACACTGAATCCTCTCCGCAGTCATCGCTACATGATGACATGCCCGCTGTATTCCAAAACACTGAATCCAATATATTTGAAATTACGAATAACCCAGCTATCATGCTCCTTCCTCACGTCCTTATAGAGTCTTCCATATCTGACATACCATTGTCTCTACTTGTTGATTCGGGTTCCTCAGTAAGCCTAATAAAAGAAAAATGCATACAAAGATATCCGAAACTCATTAAAGAACCAATACAACTCAAGGGAATCGATTCGACGGAAACGCCAATTAACACAAAAGGCCATTTCCAATTAAATTTAAAAATTGGAAAAAATAATATGAAATACAAATTTCACGTAATCGATTTAATTCACCTACCTTACGATGGAATTATAGGCTCCGATATGCTGAACGCCTTAAACTGCAAAATTGATTACGATAAAGGCTTGCTTGATATAGGAAAGACGTCTTTAAAATTATTCTTCCACGAACCTACCTATCAAATTCCCCCTAGAACCGAGCAAATAATTGAATGCTCCATCCTAAACCCGGAAATAAAAGAAGGGTTAATCTTGGACCAAAAATTGTCTGAGACATTATTAATAGCTAACTGCATAGTACGTGTGAAAGAAAATAACAGAATTAATTTATCAGTGATCAACATTTCTGACACTGAAGCAAATATAAAATCAAACCTTAAATTAAGAATAATCCCGGTCGAACCATCATCTTTCAATGAACACCAACACGAGATAATCAACCACATTACTGCATATCCTAACGTCACAAAACGCACCGAAGAAGTGCTTAAGCAACTAAGGATATCCCATCTCAATGGCGAGGAAAGAGAAGCTTTATTACAATTATGTTCTGACTACTCAGATATTTTTCATCTACCAGACGAACCCCTCACATACACCAACGCATTAAAACACGAAATCAGAACCACAACAGATATACCCATTCATACCAAAACTTACCGATTTCCAGAGGTCCACAAGGCGGAAGTTCGTAAACAAATCAGTAAAATGCTTAAGGACAATATCATTGAACCATCAAACTCACCTTGGTCTTCACCCATATGGATTGTGCCGAAAAAAATAGACGCCTCTAACATACAAAAATGGAGAGTCGTTATAGACTACAGGAAGTTGAACGACATTACCATCGGTGACACTTACCCTATCCCACAAATAACAGAGATACTCGACCAACTCGGTAAGAGTACCTATTTCTCTACTCTTGATCTTGCGTCTGGCTTTCATCAGACCCTTCTTAATGAAAATGACAAACCCAAAACCGCCTTCACTGTCCCTGAAGGACATTTCCAATTCCTGAGAATGCCCTTTGGCCTAAAAAATGCTCCGTCAACCTTCCAAAGGCTCATGAACACGGCTCTAGCAGGCCTCCAAGGTATGCGCTGTTTTATCTACCTCGATGACGTAATCTGCTATTCTCACGACATACGCACACATATCCTAAACCTAACGTCAATTTTCAAAAGAATGAGAGACTTTAATCTCAAGTTACAGCCCGACAAGTGCGAATTCCTTAGGCGCGAAGTCGCATACCTTGGCCATGTGATATCGTCAGAAGGTGTCAAGCCCAATCCTGAAAAGGTAAAGGCCGTAGTTCAATTCCCTGTTCCACAAACGCCAAAGGACATAAAATCCTTTTTAGGTCTGGTATCGTACTACAGACGGTTTATTTCTGATTTCTCTAAAATCGCGAAACCATTAACTTCACTTCTAAAGAAAGACCAAACATTTACATGGGAAAATCAGCACCAGCTAGCCTACGAAACTTTAAAAAACAAACTCACATCAGCCCCTGTCCTTGTCTATCCCGACTTTACAAAACCCTTCACTTTAACGACTGACGCGTCCAACTATGCTCTAGGGGCAGTGCTCTCTCAAGGTCCCTACGGCCAAGAAAGACCAATTGCATTCGCTTCAAGAACTCTTAATAAAAGTGAAAGTAATTACAGCACCACAGAGAAGGAGTTGTTAGCAATTTTGTTTGGGTGCAAAACATTTAGACCTTATTTGTATGGTCAGAAATTCCAAATTGTCACAGATCATCGACCACTTAAGTGGCTTTTTAACCATAAGGACCCTAGCAGCAAATTACAGAGATGGAGACTTAAACTAGAAGAATACGACTATGAGATTGTTTATCGTAAGGGAAAGTTAAACTCCGCAGCAGACGCTCTTTCCAGATATCCTGTAAATCCCATCCTTCCAGAAAACAGAAAAAATTTAAATGCAAACGCGATAGACAATATACACATAGACTCTGACGACGAAATCCTGGAATTACCACCTCCCGAAATCCCTCGAGAGAGCCTTGACGAACTGTTAGGAACGACTTTCAGTCCCCTGAACGAAAGAGACTTTGACTTTAGTCCCTTGAACCCTCCTATTCCTATCGAGCCCATACGGCCTGACGATCTGCAAGTTCCTTCTAGCTCCATAGAACTTCATCCAATACCAAGTGTTACGCAACCTGAAACAGAACAGAACCCCCTACCTTCAACTAACGCTCATGAGCCTAACTCATCTCCAGATCCTATATCCACGCATTGTGATCCGACAACATCGTCACCAGCACCAGAAAAAACCCCTTTGACCGACGAAACATACAATAAATTTATTAGATCGCCTAAGAAACTGTACGACACTCATATCACAGAACACAACGCGGACCTGTTAAAGAGTACACAAAAATTAATATTAATACCTACCTCAATTGATATGGACGAGTCCATGCCATATGTACAAGACACCCTCGCAAATTGTCCAGCGGGCGAACGTAAAGAGTTCTTAGAAATGGAGCGATCTTTACATACCTTTTTACCTCTAACCATTGAAAATAAAACATACCTCTTTTTATTTACAAAAGTACACCATTTCGACGATTACTCTTACATAGATATATTCAAATGTCTCAAGTATACCCGCGATCAAATTATTATATCCTACCCTACGGTAAACGAAATAGGTGTATCGGACTTTAAGAATCCTTTTGACAGACACTCCTTTGCAAAAATTTATAATATGCTAGCTTACATTTTCGATGGCACTAACATAGAAATTCACATATACCACAACAACATAATATATCCCTCTCTCAGTGAAATACCCAAAATTCTGAAAGAAAACCACGACATTCCCATCGCAGGACATTTAGGAGTTGCCAGGATGCTAAGCCGTGTAAAAGAAAAATTCTGTTGGAAAAATATGCGAAGCGATATAGAGAACTATGTCAAAAAATGTCAATCATGTCAAATTAACAAGGCATTGCGCAAAACCAATAGAGCACCAATGGTCATAACATCTACCTCTACATCTCCATTTGAAAGGTTAGCCCTCGATATTGTCGGACCCTTACCTGAATCTGGCTTAGCGAAACTCAAATACATCCTTACCATGCAAGATGACCTTACAAAGTTTTCCCTAGCTTACCCTCTCCGTAGCAACACCGCAGCAGAAGCAAGTGATTGTCTACTTCATTTTGTCTCTCTTTTCGGAATCCCAAAACAAATCCTGACAGACCAAGGTACAAACTTTACATCCGAATTATTTAAGAAAACATGTGAATTCCTCAAAGTCAAGCAGCTATGGTCGTCACCCTATCATCCGCAAACTCAAGGCGCATTAGAAAGATCACACTCTACTCTAAAAGAGTATTTAAAATCATATGTTAATGAAAATCAGGATAATTGGCCTCAATATGTTTATACTTCTATGCTCGCGTATAATTCGGCCGTGCACTCGACAACACACTACTCCCCATACGAACTACTATTTGGGCATAAACCCCACATACCAGACTCAGTATATAACGACAACTCTAATGCCACATATCCGGATTATGTAAAATTATTACAGCACCGCATGAAACACGCGCGAGATAAGGCTTTAGAGTTCATGCGTAAATCGAAAGAAACCTCTAAGGGGTATTATGACTCAAAAACGCGTCCCATCGAGTATAAAGTAGGTGATTATGTTTTATTAAAAAATCATCTTAGGATGCGCAAAGCACTATCACCGTTGTGGAAAGGCCCATACAAAATAGTCAGAATACACGGTAACCATACTTTATCCCTACTAATAAACAGACGCCACGTGAAACACCACTACGACGAGGTCAAACACGTGGAATATAATGATACAGCTCCTGTTTCCTAGTAATTAGTAATTAACGCCTCCTTTCGTTACAGCGTACTGGCCCAAGGTCACCAAGAGTATGTTCAACCAATCGACATGAGCTCCGGTATATACTTTGATCCCATCGGCGACCTCAGAATAAATACAGGCTACCTAGACGTAGTAATTCCATTTGACATTTCACATATTGAGCCTCATATTCAAAATATCAACTCAGTACTAGGCACATTACGTTTCTTGTGTAACCAGATTGGGCAAGTAACAAATGAGGTAGAATGTCATAATACACTAGAACCATTGACGACTAGATACAAAGACATTGCATCCGCGTACTCATCCGTCACTCACCTTATTAGTACTAATAAATTCAAACGGAGTGCATGGATAGGCGTAGTAGGAACCCTATCTAAAATCATTTTCGGAACCCTGAACGAGGATGACGCCGTCAAATATGACGAAGCCATAAAAACTTTAGAGAGAAACGGAAAGGGGTTAGGATCACTAATCAAGGAAAATATTTTAGTTACAACCTCTATTTTGTCCAAATTTAATAATACGTTACATACTTTAAAAATGAACGAAAATAGACTTAATGATGGAATCGAAACTCTCTCATCAAAACTAAAAAACATAACACAAGACTATGACGACTTAAAAATAAAATCTAATATAAATTCGATTCTCAACAGTTTGGAAACCTCTGTACTTGCCTTATCATTCCAACTAGAGGACGTCATGAATGCGATAATGTTCAGTAGTCAAAACATACTGCACCCGTCTGTCCTGACACCCACGCAATTGTACCGAGAACTCGCAGATAATTATAGATACTTACCTGTAGACTTAAAGCTACCTGTTACTTTAGATTTAAGCCACATCCATTTGTTATTAAACATATCTAATGTAATATGTTATAGTTTAAATAATAAGATAATGTTTATTTTAAGGATACCTTTAGTCTCTTCTAAGGAATATAGTTTATATCATAGCATAGCGCTACCAACCCCACACAATGTTTATAAGCCTAATTCATTCACTTTTATTATACCTAGTTATAAGTACATAGCGTTATCCAGAGATAAATTAGAATATTGTAACCTCGAATCATTGAAAGAATGCAGAGTAATAACACCCAGAGAGTTTATATGTGATATCATGACTGTGTCCCCCACCAGTGCGAACCCCAGTTGCGAAAGCGAACTGTTGTCTAGTGTTGTAAGTGCGTTACCAAAGCAATGTCAAACAAATTTTATTCAGGGATATATAGACTTGTGGAAACCTCTAAGCAATAATAATTGGATATATGTACAGTCACAGAGTAGTAAACTATATATAGAATGTAATAACCAAAAAGATATAGAAATAAATATTGTCGGGACAGGAATAGTTAACATCCCAAATAATTGTTATGGTCACTGTAAAAACACAAAATTAAAACCGCAACCTTTTAGTCTAAGAATCAATGTCACTGTACTGCGCTCTGATTTTAATATAATAAATGACTCCTGCTGTACCCTAAATAAATTTGTCAAAGAAATGAGTCATGAGCCCCGTATAAAACTAGAAAATATTGACTTAGACAGTTTTACTATAGAAACAAAATCTAAATTAAATTCTATGGCAATTGAAACGGAAAAAATAATTAACCTACACCAAATAATTAAATACGGGACTCACTACTCGATTATGCTAGTTTTAATTTTATGTGCTATTCTCATGTTCTGTATATTTAAGTTGTTTATTTGCATTAAAGGGCACAACCGTCTTTCCTACTTCCTCCCTATATTTCCTCAACCAGCTCCAACAGTTTCCCCAGTAGAACAGACCCTGCACCCTGATGCTGTACCCCCTGTCAAGGCTCATACATCTAGCCAAACCCCAGAGCATATCTCATCTCCAAGCATCAGGAGAAACATATGATGTCTTCTCCTAAACTTCGAACTTCCATCCCCGAAGTTTAGTCTACCGCGGGGAGGTGTTATGAATATCATCTGTATACCATAATGCTGACCTATCCACCTTACTGCCTAATAGGCACCTCGCTCTTCTAGCACACCTGGTTCCTTATCCCAGTTAGTCAGTCTTCACCTAACTTCCATACCCGACGGTTGTCCATAACTTTAAATCGATTTTTATTTTTTTTAAAAAGGCTCCGCCCCGAAGACTCATTACAGTACCATTACATAATTTACAATATTAGACACTTTAACAAAAAATAAGGTTTATGTTTATGGATTTTTTTTTAAATATATTTGAGTTGATTGCATGAAAGGTAAATTGCGGTATACGATTTATGACGTTACAACTTACTTTTGCTTGTACAACTGTCTGTTTCACCACGCCAGCATATGATTGTTCCGAAAACGGTGTGCTGGTTGCAGGTTCGGGAGCGTTTAACGCCTCCTTAGTCCCTTGTTTCAAGTTCACACACGATACTTTTGTTTCTTCAGCATAACCAGATGGAACGTACATTGTTAGGGCTCGACGATAGGTACAGTTAAACTCCGCCATCAGCTCTCGAAGTTTCTTCTCTGTGATATATGCTGGGCAGGAGCGTAACAGTGACATGTGTTGACCCTCACAGTTAGCACACTTAAATACAGTCGTGCTACAGTTTTCGTGCGCTCCACTACATTTGGGGCAAACAAGTTTTACTGAGCTGCACTTGGATGTGACATGGCCCAGTTTCCAACAGCGAGTGCATTGGGATACCGGAAAGATATATGGGTCCACGCGTATACAGAGGCTGTCTACCGTAACATGTGAGGGGCGGAAAGACCCCCTAAAACAAAGACGTACCGACTCGCTTGGCTTCCAAGTAGAACCTTCAGCGCTATGTTCACGACGTGCAAGTCTGCACACAGATATTAGAGACGCAGGCTCAGGGCATAATATATTACCTAAGATATCTTCATCCTTCAAATCAATATCCACGTCTTTGAAAACGCCGTTGCATAAGCTCACTTCCATAGCCCTTTGAATTCTCCAACCTCGATCAGTAAATTCTTTGCATTCTTCAATTTTTTCAGCACAGCTATTATTCGTTTCTAGGCGTATTTTATAAGGGTTTACATATTTAACTTTTTTTATTACTCCGATACCCGCATTTTGTAATATCTTAGCCAACGCGAATTGTTTAGGCATTTTCTCATTCGATGATACATAAATCTCTACTTTGTCTTCTTCTGTTTGTGTTTTATACTTCTTCTTCTGCACTACTTTCCACTCACTTTCTCCATCACTATCTCTGTCTCGCTTCACACTTCTCTGACTTCTATTTCCTTCATTCTCAACCAGTGGGTTTTCGATTTGTCGTTCACTTTCTAATTTATCAGTTATCAATTCATCTTCACTGAGGGAGCACGCATTACTTATTTGCTGAATAGTTTCTTCCGTCTCATAATCATTGTGTAACTCGTCCATTGCGGCGATGACTACCCGCGCGACCGTAGGTAAAACCTATCGGTACGTGCGGGGTACACGAAGAATTAATGCGCGCGCGATACACAATATATAGTAGCAATTTACACCTCGTTCGAGTGCCGATACGAGACTGTCGGTGGAAGTTTGCATGGCAATGTACATCATATATATTTTTTTAGTTTTATTATTTTCTTATTTTAGAAGTTACACATTTTTAAAGAAAGAAAAATTTATTCGTGAAACTACTTAATATGTACATAAGATATAACACACACAATTAATAATATAACATAATATAAACCTTGTAGTTACACAGAACGGCCTCTTTCTTTTTTTTTTTGTCTACTTTTATTTCCATTTTGGAAGTGTATCTCGCGCAAACTATTCAGTTTAGAATAAAATAGTATTAGAAACCTCAATATCATTTTTGAATACCTATCCATAGATAGGGTTTGATGAAAAAAAAAATTAGTTTTAGTTCTAAGCATGGGTTCCCCAAAATTTATTGTTTTTTTTTTTCCTTTTTTTGTGTCAAAGTCTTAATGCGGTTCACAGAATACATCTACTTACCAAGTTTCGACAGTATAGCTCTTACAGTTTCGGAAGAAAGTGGCTGTGACATACGGACGAACAGACAGACAGACAGACATGACGAATCTATAAGAGTTCCGTTTTTTGCCATTTATCTACGGAGCCCTAAAAAGCTATAATAGCTAGAAAATAATGAATGACGTCACGCAAGGTAACCGACGCTTTTGAATAGACTAACTACCCAGCTGTAAGACCTATTGCTTTGATGTCATGCTTGTGCAACATTTTTCACTCAATTTTGAACAATCGAATAGAATGGTTTCTTGAAAAATCCAACACGTTTTCTAACGCTACAGTTGGGTTTCGAAAGTGTCGATCTTGCCTTGACAGCCATGCACAACTTACTTCTCATATACAAGTTGGTTTTACGAAGAACTTAATTACACTAGGTTGTTTTGTTGACATTGACAGCGCTTATAACAATGTTGATATAATTATTTTGCTGTCAATAATGGATAACCTTGGTATAGATTCGGATATTTGTAAGTACTTATAGAATTTTTTAAAAGAAAGAGAATTAACTCTTCAGCTTTTTGATAGTACTGACAATATCAACAGAACAACCGGACGAGGTCTAGCACAGGGAGATCCTCTATCTCCTTTATTATTTAATATTATAACTGCACATATTTGCAAACTTATTACTAGTGTCAAGATTTCACAATACGCTGATGATTTTGTACTATTTGTGTCTTCCAAATCTGTCATTAATGCTACAACTGAAATTCAGACCGCTTTAATTTATTTCTCTAGTTTAATTCATGATTTAGGCCTAGATATCTCATATAAAAAGACAAAAATTTGTTTGTTCCGCAGAGGTATAAATAGACATGATGTTACGGTTAAGTTAAATAATAATGTGATTCAGTTGGTCAATAAAGTAAAGTATTTGGGTGTATGGTTCGATCGTTCTTTAACATGGGGTAAACACATTAACGAGCTAAATGATAAGACTGCAAAATTTCTTAATATAATTAAAGTTTTGTCTGGGTCGAATTGGGGAGCACATCCAAAACACTTGAGGCGGATATACATTTCAATCATTAGAAGCCGAATTGATTATTCAAGTTTCCTTTATGATACTAGTGTGAAAAACCATTTATATAAACTGGAAAAGATCCAAAATCAAGCAATGAGAGTAATCGGTAGCTTTATAAGATCAACTCCTATTCACGTTATGGAGAGTGAATTGAGTCTGCAGCCGCTATATCTTAGGCGGAGATTTTTGGCATCGAAATTTTGGTTACGAACTCATTCCGTTGAAGGAAACTTGAATGTATCAATTATAGATGAATTATCAGGCCTGTCCCGGGAGCATCCTTATTGGTCCAGGAAAAAGAAACCTCTGTTAACTTCTGTACAACATACCTTGCAGGATGTTCCTATGCATACATGCATACTAGTCATCTATTAGAAATGTATTCATTAAGTACGTGGGTCACTGCCATTGATGTTCAAGACGTAATTCAATGGGATGTGACTAATGTCGATAAAGCTAAAAGTAGTTTTAATCCTAGATATTTAAGAGATGTGTGTACTGCATTTATAAGAGATCAATATTCGGATTATCAGCAAATATATACGGATGCTTCAAAGGAAAAGAATGGAATAGGAGTTGCTTTCTTTGATGCTCATTGTAATTCGTCTGTCAAGATAAAAATTTATGGTAATATTTGCATTATGTACGCGGAACTTATTGCAGTACACGAAGCTTTGTGTTATGCTATAGCAAAGGGCTATGACAGATTTGTTATTTTGACGGACTCAAAGAGTGCGCTCCTTCATGTGGCTCGTTGCACCTCGACTGTTCGAGGAGCTCCGATAGCCTACAAAATACTGGACTGTCTGCAGCAGGCACAGGAGAGGGGGAGGTTGGTCAGGTTACAGTGGATTCCGTCGCATATTGGGTTGGATGGTAATGAGGTAGCGGATACACTAGCTAAGCAAGCGATAGTGGATGGTAATGTGCAGACCTGCCTCCCTTTTTTCTTGGATTTGTTGCCGACAGTTAAAAAGGAGTGTTATAATATATGGCAAGTTCATTTTGATGAAAAATCACTTAATGTAGGTATATGGTATAAGACAGTATAAAGCCATCCACTACGAGTTCCTTGGTTTGATGATTGTAGGTTGAGTAGGGACGAAATTATTGTTGCTTTGAGACTACGTTCGGGACACATTCCGTTGAATAAGTTTGCATTCTTAATGGGAAAAGTACCCTCCCCGAATTGTACTGAGTGTGGTATAGTTGAAGATGTTTACCATATTATGATGGAGTGTGTCCGGAACGAGGCTAAAAGAAGTTTGTTGTATACTGATAATTTTTTTTGGAACATTGGTTCGGTAAATTGTGTGCTTTCATACCCGTTGTCCGATGAGGCTCGTATATTGTTCAAAATAGTTTTGTTTGGTATTAAGGTTAGACAATAAGGTTTTGTTTTATTATACTTAGTTTAAGCTGTGTTAGTATTAATAGTTTTGTACTGATGAAGGCGACATGGTCGCATATTTGTGTACCAAGCTTTCAAAAAAATAAAAGATTAAAAAAAAAAAAAAAAAAAAAAAGAATAGACTAACTAGAAGGTGATACTACATGCATGTTCTATTCTTCTCTTTGTTTTTTATGTTATTTGGATAAGCGAAAAAGATGACGAGCCTCATGGTGGCCAGTCAAGTGTGGTCAGCGTCGCCCATGAAGTTAACCTGAGACTGCTCCAGGCAACTTTTGTGTTCCTATCTTAAGACATAAGATGTTAAGTATCAGTGCCAGTAATTACACTGCCTGTCTTGCCCTACTCTCCTACTAAGCAGTTTCACGGGAGAAACAAGCAAGCTGGTGGTACCCATGCAGCCGGGAGCGCGGCACAGCGCTTCGCTCCCACCTGTGAGCGCTTCCCTGCCACCGAATCTTATTAACCTACCTTCTACTCGTATCATCGTTTGGCATGATCAAAAGGACAACAGGAATGTTTGGACCGAGAAAAGTGGATTTCACAGCGTTGCTGCCTTTTGTAGTAGCTACTACTCGATTTATACTACCTTGGATATTATATATATATATCTCACCATCACCGAGTGAATGTATAGCCAAGCTCCTCTTAGTGGTATAAATCCACTTTAAAACTATATGTTATTTCAAAGCACGAAGTGAGTTTTATATTTTTATGATACACATTAAAAATAAAAAAAATTACGCATCATATTGTCTTACCCAACTCCTTCGTCTTCAAATACCCTGCAATTTGGAACATGTAACGTTACACTAAAGACTATACAAAAGTTGCATATGACTTGGTACTTGTAGCTTTCGCGTCGCCATTGTATCCTTTGTTCTGCACAAATCAAACATGGCGCCGCATTGTTTGCGCCCCCTAGCGGTTCTTTAAGAGAAACTTCAGCGTTTCGACTATGCACGAATGTTTTTATTATAACCAGCGTGAATTACACCGAAATTAATATAAGTGTTTAAAAAGGTGTGAACAAAGATTCAAGCGAGACAGATTGCAGACTGTTTGCATTTCGTTAACAATTATTTACTTAGCTTGGTCTTAAAGGAAGATTATTGAGCTTACGCTCGGCTATTTAAGCTTAACTTAAAGAAAGTATTTGTCTTTGATTTCATAACTTACCGTTTCGCTTATTACAAAAACTTTAAATTATATTTTTGTTCGTGTATTTTCCACAGGAAGAATTTAATGTTGGCCAAAGAAAAACCTTACTTCACCTATACTCTATAATATTTTACTAACTTTTTACTAAATACATATGGATGTGTATACACGGTACATATATCAAAATAGCATTTTTTACAATTCTAAAATAAAATAAAATTCTATTCTATTCTTCCTGTCTGTCTGTATGTTTATTCCGACTAATCTCTGAAACGACGGGGCCGATTTTGAAGGGTCACTGACAGATAGCTGATGTTATAATGAGTAACTTAGGCTATAAAAATAATCATCATCAATTCGTATACGGCTATAAATCTAAGTTAATGCGGGCGGAGCTGCGAGCAACAGCTAGTATTAAAATATTGTGTAATATTTCCACGGCTGCGTTCTCGTAGGGTTTTTAAGACTATTTCGCTAGTAAATTGTCCTTGAAAGTTTTTTATTGTCTTCTTCGACATTCACCTCACTCACATTCGACGCTTAGAACTTCTCGTTGCGAAATTCTGTTATTTCTTTCGACTTATTTGTACCATTTACAACTTTACAACTGGATAATTGACTGTCGCGACCGAATTAAATAATTCGATCGCGACAGTAATGATCGGTTAGTCATTACCATCAAATTCCTGCGGCGGGGGTAGTTATCAGGCTAAAACGGAGAAGTTTCGGGTAGCTAATTATTATTATGTAGAAGTGTGCACTGTGAGCATATGTATTTATTTATATGTTCCCAACGTTTCTGCGTATCCTACGCTAATGTACCGATAATTTACCATCAAGTGACCCGTTCGTCTTCTCGTTTGCCCTTATGAAACACTCTTACTACTTTGAGGCTATTGAGGCATATACAACGATGATCATTATCGCATTACCAGGGGAGCATAAGCATCCAAGGGGCGTCATTTACGTTATACTAATTTAGCCTCCATTGGTACGCAATTTTTCGCCCGTTATATCCCCGCTGATGTTGTTTACCTCCCCCCTCCGCCCGGTGGACGTGATTCGAAAACAAATACGTACATTTGTTGAATACTGTATTTGTCCGCTAACTCAAGCGCCGACTGGAATGAGACCATGTTATTCCTGGAATCTTGTTACGATATAATAAATGTAACGTTGATTCCCTGGTGGAATAAAGTTTTCGTTTGTCAAAGTGAAAACATGCTTGGCTGAATGAAAAAACATTACCAATAAGTATATTAAAGTAGCGACGGTCTAGTTATTGCTTGACAGAACAATTAGAACTTAAAAAGTACATTGTACTTATGCTAGTTTTTTTTATATAGCAAAGAATGGCCAACGAGCAGTCAAAGCATTTTGGCGACTATCGACGCCCGTACACATCCGCACAAGATGTGTTGCCCTCCGTTTCCCCATTCCCCCAATGTGCCATGGGACAGCATAACCGTCGTTTTACGCCGGTATTATGTGAGCGAGAGATACCACCTCGGTCGCGCCGGCCCAATTCGGCTGCAAAGCAGCATGGCGCTACCTCTTACAAAGTGCCTTAGTGAAAAGCCTGACCACGCCAGGTTTTAAGACAGAGTCCAAATTTTATTATATTTAAAGGAGCATAGCATCATCATTATTTTATTTCGGTTAACTGGTGAAGACTACCGATCCGCGCTACACGCATCCAACTATGAATAGATAGAGGCAATAGATAAAGAAAATATGTTGTTAAAAATTGACTTGGATTGGATAGACAAACTGGCGGACGAGCCACCTGATGGTACGTGGTCAGGGTCGTTCATGAACATAAACTAGTTTATCTGGAGCCGAAGCAACTCATTCATGTGTCGTCTATTTAAGACATAATATGTTAAATCTCGGTGCCAGTAATTACACTGCCTGTCTTGCTGTTCTTTCCGAAACACATCAAAGCTGTTTCACGGGAGCAATAAGCAGGATAATGGTACCCCCAAGCAGACGGGAGCGCAGCACAGCGCAGTCCTCCCATCACAATTAAGATGTTTCTAGAAGTCTACTTGTCTTAAGCCGACGAGCAAAATAAATTAGCCATGTCCGTTCTTTATAAATATACAATTATGTAGTGAAATTACGAAATGTATTTTTTTAGGACTTCTGCACATGAACTGAAGGATAGAAAAATATACGAGTATTCTGAAGGGTATTGTTTGCTTTTCCTTTTAGGTATACTTGGAGATGAGTATAGGATCAACTAACTTCACTCTTAAATATCCTTTTTTCTACCAACCTGTTAAGGATTGACAAAAAGATTTTACTAGTGGTCGGGGAAAGCATATTCCTCTATCAGTAAAATCCTGCTAAAGTGCGGCGTGCCTAACTTATAATGTTGAACTTGTAAAGTAAACCTTAGTAGGTCTACTAACATTAGTTATAAGTATATTTTGCGACTAACATAATTATATGGATAGATTTGAATCTGAAATAAAAGTATTATTATTATTATTTATGCTTATGAGTTACTTGAACTATGGACTATTTCCTCAAGTAGCTAGTTTACAGTTTATCTTTTGTAAGAGGTAGTGCCATGCTGCTTGGAGCCGAATTGGGCTGATCCGAGGTGATCCCTCTCGCTTACATAACACCGGCGTCAAGTGACAGCTAAGCTGTCGCGTTTCGTGTGGTTTGTGAGTTTCCGGTGGCCCATTGGGGGGGATAGGGAAAAGGAGGGCAATGCTCTGCATTAATTTTGATTGTGCGGATGTCTATGGGCGTCGATAGTCGCCATAAGGCTCCGACTGCTCGGTTGCCTCCTTATCACATAAAAAACTGATACCATGAAAAAGATACCAAGTTAAAAAAAATACTAAGCATAATATCTTATTTCATATTAAAACTATAATAATAATATGTAGGGACAACTCACACACGGCCATCTGATCCGAAACTAGGCAGAGCCTGTTCTTACGGCAACCAGACAACTGACATATACTTTAGATAAATTACACCCAGACACAGAACAAATGATCATGCTCATCACACAGACATTTGTCCTGGGTGGGGATCGAACCCACGACCTTCTAGTTTAGCAGTCAGGGTCACTAACCACTAGACCAACAGGCCAGTCAATATAATAGTGTAAGCCTTGCAAATATTACACAAAAAATATAAAAGCCATCGTCCTAAGCCTATCCGAAGATTTATCATTTCACTGTCAAAAGTTTTTATGTTTGTATTTTCGATTAAAATCCTCATTCGCCAAATATTTGTGTAGAGAATTCCGCTTATTTTATCTGTCACGTTTATTTACGAACATGTATTTACTTTTTCCTGTCGGGTTTTTTATCTATATACTGAATCTAAAATATGTTATTTCTTTAAACCACGGTCCAGTTTATTGGGAGCGCGTACTAATATTACAATTTTTTGTTGAAACAAGTAAAACTTCTTTAGGCGTAACTATAGGATCACTCAGATTTTTTTTCTGACGTAAGTAACGTATTTTTTTTTCTTTAACGCCGGGAAATGTTCTGGGCCATCCCGCTGGGGAGTGGGTCTCACCAGGCGGGTATGTGGGACTCGCTGCGCCCGAAAGCTGGTAAGTGGACGCAGCTCTACCCACTAAAACCCGGCGAGTGCCACCAATGCCGCCTTAGATGAGGTGTTCCGTATCTAATGAGCAAACAGGGTACCTCGGCGGCTAGTCAGCCCCTCAGGGAACCAACGCCACCTCCACAGAGGGGTTGTCCCGCACCACAAAACAACCCCTCCCAACGTCGGGACAGTACAATGGAGTGAGGTTCCCGTCCTTGCCCCTTGCCCCTGCTCTTTTGTCCCCACTTGTTATAAGAGGGGCACAAAGAGCAGCTCCCTCGGTTCAATAGGCTACTGAGCCCCACCGCCATGTCAAGACCTGAACCATGGTGGGGAAGTAACGTATCTTGCATTGGTCGTGAGTATATTATATGTATCATATTATATACTTCACACTTCTTGACTTACACGCCAACTAGTGGCAAAGATCGTAATAAATTAGGATTATTTATTCATTTTTTCTTTCAAACGGATGAATTGTGAATAGCAAAGTAATAAATATTCAAAGGCTTTAAAATAAAACAAAAAATCAAGAACCTGATAATGATTTGACCTGTAAAAAACGTAAGTGGTAATTTTTTGAAGAAAAACTTCTTTACTCTTGACTATGACGTGGTAGCTCACATTTTTCGAAGTTTTACTTCAATCGGACGTAAAGTTTACTCGATTTTTTTTTATTTTCATGGCGTATTTTCTAAGTTGTCCTCCTCGTATTAGTGTAACTGATTCAAGGGTATCATTTCTTACAATACCCAGATGATCGCAAATCTAATCCTAACAAAAGCGGTAGGTACATATCGAATTCACAAAACAATACATATTTTGAACTTTTCATAGTCGTTAAAACTTGTATTGTCTCCGAAGCGTATACCAAGTTGACCCCACCCATAATCCAATTACGGTACCAAGTTATTGGACACCGTCTTCACCATTTTCCTGAGGTACCCCGTTTCATATCTTACACCAATAATTACTGACATTGTTTAGGTAAGGACATTAAGGGGCTCCGGTGAAATACGGAGGCCATTCACACAATAACAACTTTATTATTTATAAATTAGAGTAGCTTTTTACTTTCGTATTATTTCATGTGGTCCTTTATTTTATTAATTACAGGTATTGTAATAATAAAAACTATGACTTTTCTATACATCTACCTAGGTACAGATCAATAAAATTAGATTATCTATTTGTAATATTAAAATAACAGCTTTTTATTAAATGCATATGGATGTATACACGGTACAAAATATTTTTTTTGTCTGTCTGTCTGTCTGTCTGTTTGTTCCGGCTAATCTCTGTAATGGCTGGATTTTGATGGGACTTTCACTTGCAGATATCCGATGTTATAAGGAGTAACTTAGGCTATAAAAATAATCATCATAAATCCGGGTACAGCTGTAAATCTAAGTTAACGCGGGCAACAGCTGGTTTATCCTAATCCTAAGTAGTCGCCTGTGACCATCAACAAGACGATGATAATATACAAAAAAATATATAAAATTGCTTGTATTATAATCAAACTGCTCCCATGACTGAAGTTGCTGTAAAGTATCCTAAACTTAATGAATATAAAAATATTAATAAACCGCGATATGCGTATAAAAGTTGTTTCAATATAATGAGTGAAATTTCCGTAAACATTAGAAAACAATTGTGTATGTGGTTGATGGCGTGCTAGGATAATAAGTGATGATAAGCAATTGCAACCGAAATAGGAAAAAAACATGTGTGCAATTCACACGTGCTAAAAGTGAAACCCTCAAAAATCACGAACATAAGAAACACTGTATAATGCTTTCTATCTCTTTTTCTCTCGCGTTAAATCTTATGAATTTATGTGTCTGTCTCTTTTAACTGTCGCTTTTTCGTTTCATCGACTTTCAAATCGCAACTATGATGCTAAAGAAGTTTTCACTTCACTGTCTGTAACGGGAAATAAGATTCTATATGTCAAAGCCTTAGTGCCACGCGAAAAGACGTCTTTTGTTACTAGTTCTGTCACAGAAGGGTGACGTAGTTTCAATAAACGTCTTAAAAACTAATCGTACAATATAGGCTCCAAAACCTTGAAGCTGACAATAGCTGACAGGATAAGTGATGTTTGATAGCTTTGTGTTAAGTATATTAAATGTTTTCTAACTATGTACACTTATTTTAGTTGACTGGCTGTTCACTGTCCCTAAAATAAAAAATAAAAACTGTTCTTAAAAAAAATAATTGTCCTTACTTGTGCTATCAAACGCAAAAAGAATTTTTCAAATCCGTCTAGTTTCGGAGATTAGTGCGTTTAAACAAACTCTTGTACTCAAGTTTGAGAACATTATAAATATGAATCAAATATGTAATGTTACAAAAGTAGCCAACATTTTTGCTTTTCACTAGGTTTTGTTATACAAGGGAAGGGTGCAGAAATAATATTTAAGTTATTTTATAATTATAATTTAATTTAGGGATTGTTTTTATTATATGCCAATCCAATTGTACGATTAAACTTTAGTTCCTTGATAATCTGACATAGATTTCTCTGTTGTTGGTTAAGCTAGTTTTACTGTGAACTATTCCTAAATCGTATGTGTTCAGTGGAAAATTTCCCCACAAATCTTCCTTTCCTTACGTTTTAAGTTACTTAAATTAGTCTTAACACATTAAGAATGTCAGTGACCCTCACAGCATGCCTTAATGGCCTGTTCAAATAGGCAGGGGTCAGTAAAATAGGAGCATTGCTGTGAAACCCAATAAGCGTTACCGAAAATTTATAGGTTGTAATTCAAAGTGCAGCCCCATTTGTCAGTAGCGTCTTAGAGCATGAGAACATTTCAACTGTATGAACCCTGTGCCGGAGCGTTAAGGTTTAGTTTACACTGACTTCTAATTAATAATGTACTAACTGAATACCGTGAAGTTTGAACATAGATCAGTTGTCATCATCATCAGACTATCGTCGGTTTTCCATGACAAACATCAAAACGATTGCAAATCATTTTATCTTATGTTTTGGGCGACTCGACCTTATATGTGCGGCACTTCAACCTCCTGGGGTTTTTGTGGCAAGAATTTCCAAGTTCCAACCATGTCATTCTTTCTTTCTAACCCAACTCCATCAAGAACCATTGACTTTTTAATGAAGGATATTTTTATAGCATGGGAGGGCAAACAAACAGGGGAAACCTTTTGGCGACTATCGACCCCCATACACATCCGCTTGAAACGCGACAGCCGGTATTATGTGAGTGAGAGGTACCACCGCGGTCGTGTCCACTACTTCTTACAAATGGCACTACCTCATAAACTGTATACATATGATACATATGATGTAATATGATACTTTTAGGGATCAGAAGTGGAGATAAATAAAAGACAACAATTGCTATACAATCACAGCTGCAAACACGAAGACAAAACCCACGCTTAATCCAGTTTATTACTTTAAATATTCACTAAAACCTTTCTTAACTCAACATTAAATAGAACAATCGTTAATTTACATAGCAACAAAGCACAAAATGATTTAGACACATGAATTAAACAATTACAAGAATATTTAACGAAGTACAAAATAGCGAGAGCCCAAAATGGCGCCAATCCACTGACAAGCTATCCAATTCCTTCTTCTTCTATTTTACTAGCTGTCAGGTGATGTTGCCATTACCTAACCGTCAAAGCAGTTTTAACCTAACACGGCTTCTCCTGACTGTGCGCCGTCCTCGGCCACATCTTCTGTATTGTGTTCCAGCGCGGTCATCCATGTTGTTAGAGGATGGAGCTGAAGAAGAGTCCGCTTCATTGTCGTCGGAGTCATTGTCATCAGCATTTTCAATTTCCAATACACATACACTATGTGTCTACAGGACCAATGTCCAATACACATACTCTATGTGTCTGCAGGACCAATGTCCAATACACATACACTATGTGTCTACAGGACCAATGTCCAATACACATACTCTATGTGTCTGCAGTACCAATGTCCAATACACATACACTATGTGTCTGCAGGACCAATGTCCAATACACATACACTATGTGTCTGCAGGACCAATGTCCAATTATACACATACAATATGTGTCTGCAAGACCAATGTCCAATTAAACACATACACTATGTGTCTGCAGGACCAATGTCCAATTATACACATACTCTATGTGTCTGCAAGACCAATGTCCAATTATACACATACACTATGTGTCTGCAGGACCAATGTCCAATTATACACATACACTATGTGTCTGCAGGACCGATGTCCAATTATACACATACTCTATGTGTCTGCAAGACCAATGTCCAATTATACACATACATTATGTGTCTGCAGGACCAATGTCCAATTATACACATACACTATGTGTCTGCAAGACTAATGTCCAATTATACACATACACTATGTGTCTGCAGGACCGATGTCCAATTATACACATACTCTATGTGTCTGCAAGACCAATGTCCAATTATACACATACATTATGTGTCTGCAGGACCAATGTCCAATTATACACATACACTATGTGTCTGCAAGACCAATGTCCAATTATACACATACACTATGTGTCTGCAGGACCAATGTCCAATTATACACATACATTATGTGTCTGCAATGAGATGAAAATGAATTAATGAAATGAATGAGATGCAATTTCTATCCAATGGCAGCATGTGTCCTTCACATCCATTCTGACAACACCACAGTGCAAATTGGGCTGCTAAGTAGATAGACAGTTTTGTCAATGGCGTGTCTAATAACATCTACAGCCGTAGCCAGTCACACATATGTTATCTTCTGCAACAGAAAGCAAACTATTAATCACATTCAAAGAACAATGCACATCTTGTACAATGCATGTACTTTGGGCATATCATTCTTTCCATGGCACCATAATATATTGTGTCGCCGCTTGGGTCGTTTTTCTGCGAGCACCAGTGGCAGTGAGTAACTTAAAATCATATCGGTCGCTCGGTAGGATGTTCTTAATCTGATATGGACCCCTCATGTCGGAGTTCAACTCTTTGAGAACTTGATGATCGAAAACCCTCAAAATGATTCCGATCATGTGACTAGTTACATAACTTACATGAGTTCCAAATTATTATTGTTAAATTATCATAACCGACGACATAAACGTATCTGGGTCATTTTACCAAGTACCAGAAAAAGTGTTATTTACCCATAATAAATAATTCATAAATTTGGTAATGAAGAAAATCGGTCTAACTAATTAATTTGTGCCTCATTTAATCCTTTATCTAACAAAACTGTCCTTAAATTTATCATAAATCCCTAAAAAAAATTAAAAAAATTGTCGAAGTCATACTCCGTGAACTGTTATTATTACATGTGCAGTCATAAAAACCACCAATACGAACCATATAATTAAAATGATCAATAATAGGGTTACTGAAATCCATAAGAATACTTTTTTTTTGTGATGATAAATATTTTTTTGTGGCTATTATACGCCTGTTATCAAAATTTACCTCATTTCTGTGAACCATTATTTCTACACAAAAAAAAAATCCAAAAAGTTATTTAAAAAAATTTTTTTTTTTTTTTTTTAACCGATTACCACTGCAGTTAACTGTCAAAACAGTTGTATCCGAATAGAAAATCAGGAGTTTTGTGTGCTGTGGAGTAAAATATTGAAAATAAACGCAATTTACGGCTTTTGTCAAGTTTGTAGCGTCAATTCGGTCAACAAAGCATATTGGCAAGTAGCAATCTATGGTTTTGCCAATTCAACTCATAACTCATGCCATGGGGTCTAATATTGGGCAAGGGTATAATTTGCTAGGATACTTGTAAAACCACGACGTGTGTTGACTTGAATTAGGTTTTATCAATTCTGTGAACATCATTTTAGTGAACATGCTGTTCACGGGAGTGATTAATATCACGGAAATTACTCTTTTTACTATTTATAACGATATTTTTGACTTAATTCGCTGCTTAAAATATATTAAAGCTTAAAATATAATTAAGGCTTAAATTAACTGTTTCATTGTGTAAATTTAACATAAAACTTAATTAATTTCGTTAATAGATCATGTTCACGGAATGAACAAGTTTCACGGAAATATTTTTTTAGATATATGTATGTGTGTATTGCATAATGGCAAACTAATAAGAAGCTTTCCATTTACTTAAATTACACGTAACACTTTGGTCATGGGTATCATTTTTTTATCAAGTACGTACAAAAATTGTAAAAACTATCGGACCAAACAAGATATGAAGAAATACTAAGGGAAGATACACCACCACGGATCCCTGCATTTTCACAAAGAGGAAATAGGAGAAACTTAGCATAGAAGAATTTTGTATGTCGAAAACAGATTTCTGAAAAAAAAATAAAGCATCCCAGCGCGAGAACGTTGTCTTCAAATATAAAAATAGATTTAGAAGACTTTAGCAACAGACTCCACATAAGCGTCAGCATGTTAAAGAGGTCACTTTTATGGCCGCGAAAACGCTCATAAAAGATTTTTTGGAGCAGGATGAAAACATGATGCAAACATCACTTGTACACATTTTGGGATAGGTTCTGATGAAATAATAAGGCCTCTATGCCAAAACAAAATAAATAATCAACACATTAAGCAGCTTTACAAAAGTTTTGGTAAGTTGGTAATGATTCCAGTAATTCAGATCCCTTTTTTGATTGAATTCACAGAAATGATGGTATGGCATTATCATTTCCGTGAACAAAGTTTATTTTTACTTAAATGATTTTATTAAAGATTACTTTATGTTTTTTTTTTTGTTGCGACATTATTGTTAACATGCATTAAATTATGTTACAAAATTAATAACTCGTGTTTTATTGTTTAATTATGACAAAATAACAATTTCTAACATTTCAGTGAACACATGCATCAATCCTGTGAACGCAATAAAAATGTTTTTCTTGATTTTAGGTACTAAATATGACTGAAATTTTGTTTTATTTGGTGTTATGATTTAAAATAATATTTAAAAAAAATGAAGCCAAAAATACTTAATATCCCGACTTTTAGTAAAGCGATTTTAAAAGTCACATTCCGTATAATGACCCATCTTAGCTCGGCTTACCTGACACAATTAAGCTACATCAGAATAGATACCACAAGTACGAAAAGTAGAATAATGTTTAGATCTTACTTAAATTACGAAGAAATTGCGGCCAAAATGTCCGTAGCGTCAATCTCAATGCGATGCAACACAGCAGCACATGCGCATCGCACGCATCACAGCAGCGCACGCGCAGCCTGTACACGCTCAGCCGGACGAGGTCCGCCCGCACAGCGCCAACCAGTGCTAGCCGCCCGCTAGCAGTGCCAGCAACACCAGCGGCGCCAGCAACATCAGCAGCGCTGACAGCATGAGCAGTAACAGCATCGCCATGTGCCATCAGTGCCAACAGAGTCATGCGTCAGCAGCTGGCATTCGCGCCAACAGCGGCTGTAGCGTCAGCGGAGGTAGCAGCACCAGCAGCTTGGCATATGCCCCCCATACGACCGTGTCGCACAAGGCCACTTAGCGCGATGTCTCGCACAAGAAACCTCAGCATCGGTGCAGGGCCCACCACGCCAACCAGAAATCGCAGGGGCGAGCTGCATCGTCGACAACGCCACAGATCACTGCACAGTTTTGTTGTTCGTCACTATCTGAAACATATTGAGAAAAATTCTGCAATAATGCTCAATCTGTAGTAAAGTAAATCAACTTTAATCAAAAATCTAAATTCCAACTCAAAATAAATGATCGACCATCCAATACCAGAAAAACCAAGTACCACTTACATCGACTATTTCCAATCAACAAAATATCATTCTTAAATCATAAAACACAAAGCATGAATCTTATTTGTGTCGTATAGCATTACTCTCAATGCCGAGTCCCACGGACTCTATGGTCTCTGCACGACCTCCTCCAGCATCACCTCCGTACCCCGTATCCACTTACTACTAGAGCAGACACCGATTCTAACGGGCTACGAGATGGCTACTGGTCTCAACCGGCACCACCCCCGTACCGCGTATCCACGGACTGCTAAAAGTAGACACCGATTTCTCACGGACTACGGCTACGAGATGGCTACTGGATCGGTCTAAACAAGTGAACTAAGATTCACTGCTTATTGTTTTCTAATGTTTACGCGAATTTCACTCATTATAATAAAACAATTTTTACGGATTTTATCGCGGTTTATTAAGATTTTTACAAGCCCGACGTTTCGGATACTTTACAGCAACCATGGTCACGGGAGGACTGAGGTGTCATACGTCCTATTATTACAAAGTTATTCGAAACTACCCTATGATACATCAATATTTTGGTCAGTCCTATCTACGCAGAAAGTGCTAACTGTATCTTTAATCTGTGACATATTATGCTTGGATTTTGATTTGATAATTTTAATAATGGGATCCCAAGCAGGTGGTAGAAGCCAGCCATCTTCTCTATTGAAATTAGGATGTTTTTTAATTTCAATAGCCTCACGGATCATCCTTGGTTGGAATCTGTGTTCTTTTGCGAGGACTTGTGGTTTATCAAATCTGATATAATGGCGAGCTTTGTCAAGACTATGTTCACAGATGGCAGACTTAGTGTAGCGACGGTGTTTTAAATCAGCTATATGTTCTTTCACGCGAGTTTTAATAGATCTTTTAGTTTGGCCTATATAGGAGAGACCACAGTCACAATCAAGCTTGTATACTCCTGCATCTTGTAAGGGTATATGACACTTGACAGATGGTAAGAATTGACTTATCTTTTTTGGCGGCTTGAAATAAGTTTTTATAGAAGCTCGCTTTAGGATGAAGCCAATCTTGTCAGTGACGCCTTTAATAAACGGGAGAACTGCAGGTACTCGCTCGACGGTGGTTGGTTTCACACGTTCACTGTGACGGAGACGCGGTACCCGAAGCTTGTTGTCACGCAGTACTTGCTTGACATGTTGAAGTTCGGTCTCCAGGTGTTGCTCATCACAGATCCCTTGTGCTCTCTGAAACAAAGATTTACCCACGGTAGCTAACTGTGTTGGATGGTGGTGAGATTCGCCGTTTAGGTACTTATCCGTATGGGTATGCTTCCTATACACTGTGTGGCTTAAGGTATTGTTGGGATTACGGATAACTAATACATCTAAGAAGGCTAGAGAATTATTTTCTTCTAATTCCATTGTGAATTGAATTTTGGAATTAATGGAATTAAGATGGTCTAAGAATATGGTTACTTTATCAGATGGTAATATTGTGAAAGTATCATCTACGTACCGCTTGTAGAACCTGGGTGTTATGGGCGAAGTTTGCAGAGCAGTCTCCTCGAAGTCCTCCATAAATATGTCGGCAACAACAGGGGATACTGGTGAGCCCATGGCCACTCCATCTACTTGCTTGTAGAAATAATTATTCCACAACATATAGCCAGATGTAAGGCAATGTTCCAAAAGGTCAGCATATTCCATTGGCATGTCATTTTCTCTTAGCTTTCTTCTTACTATTGTTATGCAATCTTCCACAGGTAGGCAGGTAAAAAGAGATTGCACATCAAAACTAACCATTGTTTCATTGTCGCTGAGACGTAGGTGTTTGATCTCATTAACAAAGTGGTAAGAATCCCGTGTATGTGCTCTAGTTTGTCCACGCAGTGGTGACAGTACTTGGGCCACATGTTTAGCCAATCTATAAGTTGGTGAGTCGATCTGGCTTACAATTGGACGTAATGGAGCATTAGCCTTGTGTATTTTCGGCAACCCATACAGCTTGGGTGGTTTGGGACATGAAGGAATTAGATATTTGACGTTCCGATCTAGCCGCTCTTGAAAAAGAAATTGAGTATTCGACCGCCGCATTAAAGACAGTTATGATTGCTTTTGATTATGTTAATTGCATAAAAACATTAAATAAGCGCGAAATATCACAATACAATAAATGCAAAAAACAACAAATTTTAAAATTCGAAAAATTAAACAGCAAATCAAATGTCAAAAATAACGAAACGAAGACCACAGACAATGACAACTCACGCGCAGTTGTCAATCTGTCAAACTGTCATTTGGACAATAACACAATAAAGGTTTTAGAAAAAGGATTAAATTTTGCCGTGACTCCTAGTAAAATCCCGTTCGAGGAAATAATTTGTAATGTAGAAGATTGTCTGTCAAAAAATAATATAAAGAAGGAAGATTCGGAGGCCATCAGACAAGATATATCGTCAGCCTTGCGACGAAGTTCTGTGCCCAAACTAAATCTTCCTCGCGAACAATATAAGGCGTTATTAAAACTACGTAACAGACGAGAACTAACAATCCTTCGTGCGGATAAAGGCAATGCTACGGTAGTTATGGATACGTCAGATTATAATGATAAAATTTTACACCTATTATCGGATGAAAGTACTTATAAAAACGTCAAAACCGATCCAACTAACAAGGTTTTGAAAACTACTAGTAATATAATAGCAAAATACTCCGAAACATTGAATCTGGACGTCAAATATCTAATTCCTTCATGTCCCAAACCACCCAAGCTGTATGGGTTGCCGAAAATACACAAGGCTAATGCTCCATTACGTCCAATTGTAAGCCAGATCGACTCACCAACTTATAGATTGGCTAAACATGTGGCCCAAGTACTGTCACCACTGCGTGGACAAACTAGAGCACACACACGGGATTCTTACCACTTTGTTAATGAGATCAAACACCTACGTCTCAGCGACAATGAAACAATGGTTAGTTTTGATGTGCAATCTCTTTTTACCTGCCTACCTGTGGAAGATTGCATAACAATAGTAAGAAGAAAGCTAAGAGAAAATGACATGCCAATGGAATATGCTGACCTTTTGGAACATTGCCTTACATCTGGCTATATGTTGTGGAATAATTATTTCTACAAGCAAGTAGATGGAGTGGCCATGGGCTCACCAGTATCCCCTGTTGTTGCCGACATATTTATGGAGGACTTCGAGGAGACTGCTCTGCAAACTTCGCCCATAACACCCAGGTTCTACAAGCGGTACGTAGATGATACTTTCACAATATTACCATCTGATAAAGTAACCATATTCTTAGACCATCTTAATTCCATTAATTCCAAAATTCAATTCACAATGGAATTAGAAGAAAATAATTCTCTAGCCTTCTTAGATGTATTAGTTATCCGTAATCCCAACAATACCTTAAGCCACACAGTGTATAGGAAGCATACCCATACGGATAAGTACCTAAACGGCGAATCTCACCACCATCCAACACAGTTAGCTACCGTGGGTAAATCTTTGTTTCAGAGAGCACAAGGGATCTGTGATGAGCAACACCTGGAGACCGAACTTCAACATGTCAAGCAAGTACTGCGTGACAACAAGTTCGGGTACCGCGTCTCCGTCACAGTGAACGTGTGAAACCAACCACCGTCGAGCGAGTACCTGCAGTTCTCCCGTTTATTAAAGGCGTCACTGACAAGATTGGCTTCATCCTAAAGCGAGCTTCTATAAAAACTTATTTCAAGCCGCCAAAAAAGATAAGTCAATTCTTACCATCTGTCAAGTGTCATATACCCTTACAAGATGCAGGAGTATACAAGCTTGATTGTGACTGTGGTCTCTCCTATATAGGCCAAACTAAAAGATCTATTAAAACTCGCGTGAAAGAACATATAGCTGATTTAAAACACCGTCGCTACACTAAGTCTGCCATCTGTGAACATAGTCTTGACAAAGCTCGCCATTATATCAGATTTGATAAACCACAAGTCCTCGCAAAAGAACACAGATTCCAACCAAGGATGATCCGTGAGGCTATTGAAATTAAAAAACATCCTAATTTCAATAGAGAAGATGGCTGGCTTCTACCACCTGCTTGGGATCCCATTATTAAAATTATCAAATCAAAATCCAAGCATAATATGTCACAGATTAAAGATACAGTTAGCACTTTCTGCGTAGATAGGACTGACCAAAATATTGATGTATCATAGGGTAGTTTCGAATAACTTTGTAATAATAGGACGTATGACACCTCAGTCCTCCCGTGACCATGGTTGCTGTAAAGTATCCGAAACGTCGGGCTTGTAAAAATCTTAATAAACCGCGATAAAATCCGTAAAAATTGTTTTATTATAAGATTCACTGCTATCACTTGACTCAATTTCTTCTACTTCAACTTCTATTTCAGATGGTACTTAGCCCTCCGGCATTGCCTTAGCCTATCATGATGTCACTACACAAATAAACATCAGGCAAAACATGGAATAACATTTCTATGGGGTATTCATTGATTTCTACGTTACACAATATCTGTTCAGTGTTAATGATAAGCATCACTCAAACTGCTATAACTCCAATATACCTTCGTAATATTCTCATCACATAACTCAGTACTTTTACCTACCGGTAATCTCATTATCAACATTCATTACTGTTTTAGTACTTGTTCGTAACAACAACATCTTTTACTAAGTCAAATCAGTATTCAGCGAGTCGATATCTAAAATACCCGAAACTAGCCACGGCCAATTTCAGCGTCATCACTCCACCACTCTCCAAGCGGTTAACAACAACAATTCCACCACTCAAGTGGTCCACAATCACCTCTCACCGGTGATTCTCACACTAACTACGTAAATTCCTTTACCACAATGTAAACACAAGAGTAAGTTCACCAGAGCAGGGAACGGAAAAACGTTGATAGTGATGATGAACACATAAAGAAAATGCAAAATTAAGAAATGTACATGTGGTTGATTTACACCAACAACACGCAAACAACATTATGCAACCAAAAACATATGGTTGTCAACCTCGAGTCACTAAACACTAATACAGTTGAGAAAATGCTTACACAGTGTACTCGGTGGCAACATATAAAAAGCACAAGATAAACATACCAGCTCGTTTGATGTACTCCAAATAGTAATTCCAAAACCATTTTTGTAGTATTTTGTAGTAGCTGTGCACTGAATTGAGTTAGTGGTCACGACCAATTGACCACGGCGTCTATGGCCACACTGTAAATGGCTACTCCCATCTTACAGCATCCACGCCGTTACTCTGGCCACACGGTGATGTGAAGATTTATTCGTCGACTATAAAAAAAAAAGTTTGGCGCGGTGACGCGCCTTTAAAACCAATCATATTGTGGGACAATGAGTGCTATCCCACTTCTGATTTTAGGGATCAGAAGTGGAGATAAATAAAAGACAACAATTGCTATACAATCACAGCTGCAAACACGAAGACAAAACCCACGCTTAATCCAGTTTATTACTTTAAATATTCACTAAAACCTTTCTTAACTCAACATTAAATAGAACAATCGTTAATTTACATAGCAACAAAGCACAAAATGATTTAGACACATGAATTAAACAATTACAAGAATATTTAACGAAGTACAAAATAGCGAGAGCCCAAAATGGCGCCAATCCACTGACAAGCTATCCAATTCCTTCTTCTTCTATTTTACTAGCTGTCAGGTGATGTTGCCATTACCTAACCGTCAAAGCAGTTTTAACCTAACAATACAGATATGAAATATAATATAAAATACATTTGTTTATTATAGCAACAGGGAAGATAATACCGAGAAGAGCAAAGTAGGTAGACCGTAACCCATTTATTTAATGATCTGATCTAGAAAGAGGAGTTGAATTACCAAAACAACAAAACTATATACCTATCTATACTAATAATATAAAGCTGCAGAATTTGTTTGTTTGAAAGCGCTAATCTCAGGAACTACTGGTCCGATTTGAAAAATTATTTCAGTGTTAGATAGCCCTTTTATCGAGGAAGGCTATATAAAATCACGCTGTGACTAACAGTAATTAAGTTGAGTAAGTTAACGCGGGCGAAGCTGCGGGCAACAGCTAGTGTAAAATTGCCATACAGACTAGCCAGCACAAAACATATCCCTCAAACAAAAATGATAAATAAACTAAAATTCATGAGATTCCTTGAACCTCTATTCTTCTTGAAGTTTCTTCATACTCTGAAGAACTCAACGTGGATATTTTTATCAACCCTTACTTAAAACAGTTTCCAAGTTATGCACTGACAGTGAACAATGAAGTTACGCCAAAATGAAAGTTGGCCCGAAGTTGTGATGTGGAACTGTCATAAATTGTCTATGAAGTTTATACGGAGACGGGCCAGGTAAGCAACTGTTATTAAGATCTTAAATCTTTATAATTTCTAAAACTATTTAAAACGGAATATTTACTATGTTTTTCACTTTTATTTCACGAACCTCGACATTTCGACAGTATCTACGAATGTCTTGTTCACGAGCGTCAATTGCGTGCGTTTCATATAATTTTAGTAATAATAAAATCATTTTACAAAAAATTAAAACCGACTTCAAAAATACTAGACTAAAAAGTAATAAAATAACTGTGTTTCTTTAATTTTTGTGCCTACAACGTATAATCAACTTAATCTTCTACTAATGTACAAACTTTGCGTTTACCACGTCATTATAGTTACTTTTGGAGTCGGTGTCGTATTTGTTGCTGTACCCTACCTACCTTCCTTGGCTGACACCACCTGTTTATCGGATAGATCAAAATAATGTAGTACATTATTTTGATCTATCCGATAGGGTTCAGCCAGCGTTTGCAATTTAAGCGCATTTTTTTTTATTTACGACATCACATTAGAAACCCCTCTTGAATCACTCTATCTATAAAAAAAAATTGCATCAAAATCGGTTGCGTGGTTTTAAAGATCGAATCATACATGATATAGACAGACGCGGGAAGCGACTTTGCTTTATACTATGTAGTGATTTCGGGTGTTTACCGCGTTTATTGGTTTATTTATTTAAATATAAAAATTAATCGCGTTAGTTTAAAACTTAAAAAAAATATTAAATCTGCGAAAAATATCTGCCTGATCATACCTCGACAGCGCAAATCAGTCTCATTTTTAGGTAAGTGAAACTTGTTTCGTACCGTCGTGTTTTGAAAATTCGATGAAACGAAAGAGCGACACCAAAAAGAGACTAAATAGATAAATATGTTGAAAGTAGCTCAGTAAATGGCATTTCATTATCATCATCATCACCAGCCCCTATCCATCCACCGCTGAACATGGGCCTCCCTCAAACGCCAAGACGACCGATCCTATGCCACTCGCATCCAACACGGACCAGCCACTGACGGAGATCTTCATCGTTTTACAATTTATTTCCAATTAAATTTAACTTTTTTTTTATATATCATCATAATCAGCTTTTATCCGTCAACTGCTGAACATAGGCCTCTCTGCTTTTTAATCTCTATGAATATAATCAAGCTGATTTTGTTTAAGCCCATCCCCCCATTTACTTGATAATGAAATTAATCAGAGAATATCTAACTGTAATATAAAATTGTATGATGATGATGATATTTAACTGTATGTTCTTTTCTGTTGATGTTACCAATGAATTATTGACTTTGCATGTTATTATATTATTTTAATTTATTATTATTATTTAAAAAAAATGACTTATCAATTATCGTTTGCACACTGACATGTAGAATATGAGAACCTGTGAAATATGAAAACCTTTCTGGCAAATAAATAATTATTCTATTATATTCTCTTCGATTTGAACAAAAAAAATAGTTGATAGTCCAAAAGTTGCTAAGGAATATATAAAAATATATGCAATAGGCTTTTTATTTTGAAGGAAAGTTTTAACTTCAATTTTGGTGCGGTTGTAACGGCGGGGAAATTATTTGTAAATCGCCAAAGGGTTTATAAAAATAAATACTAAAAATAACAAATGAAAAAAATTCATTTACTTTTATAAAATTATTTTTTATCTTATTTTTTCTAATTAAAACACCTTGTATCTTTATATCATAATGATGCAGGATTTGTACGTCCCACCTGGGACTTACTTTTACGCTTATTTGGGGATTAGTAATTATTACGATAGGGAGGATTCTAGAGGAGTTTTGTTCTCAAATATATTTTATTAACCTTTTATATTTTCTTTTGTTTCAGGTATTATTTCAGAATTTACTGGGAAGAATTAAATTCAATTGTAAGCAGAATATCTTTGCTATACGTAAGATTGACATTGTATATCTTGGGTTAATTTACAATTTGGCTTGATTTGGTCACTTATACCATGATAAAAGAATAACTGCACCATCATTTTTGTAGGCACTTTTCTATTCTATCTTAGAACTAAGCGATTTTGCTTATACGCTAAAATTGCACTTAACACAATTCATCATTCAATATCTCTCGCTTCATTACAACCAAAATTCGTCACCCCATTGTAATATAATCATCAGATTTTCAAAATGAATACGTTCCCCCCTTTCCTCCCATTTCTCCCCAGAGCAGACATCACTCACACTTTCTCAGGCTCTAATTAACGAAAGCCAGCAATTAGGAGATACACTTGACAATTGGTGGAAGCGTAATATTTAACGGGGCTTGCGTCATTATTTTGTTTCCACTCATTATTTATACAATTCGGCTTTTGCTGATTTCGAATTATAATTTATAATTGAAGCTAAAATTGAGTGTCAATTTAACTATGTACATTATTATAAAACGAATTTTTACGGCTTATTGTGATTTGTACATTCCCGACATTTTGGCTACTTTCAGCAATTTACTCAGTAAAGTATCCGAAACGGGAATGTAAGAATCATAATCAACGGCGACTTAATCAGTGAAAAGTTGTTTCATTATAATAAGTGCAATTCGCGTAAACATTACAAAATAAAATATATGAATATGAGAATTACTTCGGTTCTCTTGCTTAGCGTTTCGTTAAGGCGGGCCTTTTCCGATAAACAGCATTTTGAATTCTGTTTTATTTAGAAACTAAGCCGATTTATGTTTTGAAAAAAAAATATGTTATTTAACACTCCTTCATCATAATATTTGGGTCTTTCGATACACGATTACTTATATTTTGCTGCATTAAAAAAAATTGCAAAGATGGATCAAAATTGAGATGAAAAACCCATTTTATTTGAGTAATATCAAGTTGTGTACAATAAAACTTACACCATAATAAACCTTGTAGAAAATGTCGTCGTTGTCGGTCGTCATAAATATTTTTTTATAAATTCCTCCCTTCAATTAAATAAATATGTGGCTTCACACGCTGCCAAAGCGCTCGACGTGGTTTCGAGCTCCATACTAAATTCAGTTCTCGGACAGCCCCGCCTTAATCGTCATCATGGTGATGGTGTTTCTATATATATTTATTTTCATTTCAAGGCATTAGCTACTAGGCTATAAGCCATACAAAATACAATATTCGGTCTGTAATACGGAGAAATGGCGGGAAACCCCAATGAGCGCGGCTTCGCCCCTCTAGCCCCCATCAATCAACTATCATTCCCCATTCCATCCACCCAGAGCAATTCACCACAATATTCACCAACCAATCACATTATATATTACACAAATTAAGTTTTTAAAACAAACACTATAGAAACCCGCCAGAACAGCCATACTAATCAAACCACTCCAGAACGGTCCTCCACAAAATTCGCCAACCAATCATCACAATATATAAAGATCAAGTTTTTAAAACAAACACTATAGAAAATCACTTTGAATGGACAAAACACAAAATAACAATTAATTAACGGGAAACCAAAAGAAACACTACCGCGCGCCCCGATGCTTCCCGCCATTACCCTGATGGTGTTTCTTATTTTTTGTTTTTTTTTCATTTTATTTTTACCTGTCATCATCAGAAAAATCTGCCACAAGCTCAAAATGATCCTAGTTCTTCTTAAGGGTGACGCTTGATAGACGAATTTTACGATATACAAAGCCACCTTCCCGAAACATTCCTAAGCTGCAATTAAGAATTCATATACTTATTTCATAAGTTCTTTTAGCTTTAATTTCCGCAGAAACTTTATACATATAAAAAACGTTGAATGTCATCACAGACGATTTATTTGAGCACTTAAAACTGGGATGTTATCCTGATGCCGAAGTTGGGTTGACACGCTCAACTTTTTATAACTTGATCTTTTTTAAAACCGCCATAAATAGCGGAACCAGTCAAGTGTAGAACAGGGTTCCGTAATAATTGTTGGACATTGCAAGGTTTGTCTTACAAGGTGTTATCTGGGCGTAAATAATAAAACGTCTTAATTCTATGTACACTTTGATGATTGTAAATATTAATACATATATAAAAAAATAAAACCTGTGTGCAATCCACACGTGCTAAAAGTGAAACCTT
This sequence comes from Helleia helle, assembly GCA_963853865.1. Taxonomy (NCBI): domain Eukaryota; kingdom Metazoa; phylum Arthropoda; class Insecta; order Lepidoptera; family Lycaenidae; genus Helleia; species Helleia helle. The sequence continues at coordinate 7,518,761 of OY971433.1, read as the reverse complement.
CAAAACATAGGAAACACTGAAAAATGCTTTCTATCTCTTTTTCTCCCACGTTAAATCTTATGAATTTATGTGTCTGTCTCTTTTTACTGTCACTTTTTCGTTTCATCGACTTTCAAATCACAACGATGCTAAGGAAGTTTTCACTTCATAAATTCAATTAGAACAAAAACCAAACAGGACAAGCTAAATAAAACCGTCTAATAAGTTAATTTGTACCATAACTTACTAAAAAATAATAAAATTGTCTGCTCATACCCGAAAAATGCAAATTATAAATTATTTTATAATGTTGAAATAGCGCGTTCCGCGAAATGAAAGTTAAAAATATTGTATCAAATATCTTTATTTATATAGTTTAATTAGGCAAAATTAACATATTCATAACAAATTGTATATTTTAAAATTATGTCATATTACTGGCTTTTCTGTTTCTTACATGTTTTGATGTTGCATACTGTTTCTTCGTGGTTTTATAGATAAAAAACTAGCCTCTAAAGTCTAAATATTATTTAAGCTTTTCTCAATATTTGGACAAAAAACAACTTATAGGCCGATTAAAAAACAAATCTCTACATTGTTTTATTGCTAGTATAATAAATCAAGTATATCTGTCATAATATCTACTTGTTATTTATTATATTTTATAAATCTATACTAAAATTATAAAGCTGAAGAGTTTGTTTGTTTGTTTGAACACGCTAATCTCTCTAAAATTCTTTCAGTGTTAGACATCCCATTTATCGAGGAAGGCTATAGGCTATATAACGTCACGCTGCGACATATAGGAGTTGAGTAACGCGGGCGAAGCTGCAGGCAACAGCTAGTTATTAATAAGAATAAAGTAATTATTATTTCATTATATAATTAATACATTGTAATTGCCATTCCAAAAGGTATATTCACGAGTAGGTATGAACTTTTACTGGCGTAAAATTTTAAAAATCATATGTTCGTTATGGTCCGCTACTAAAAGCTTACAGCGGCTCTGCCATCCCCAATTAACGATGAAATGATCGACATCTGGCTCACTGCCAGGAATTTCTGGTCGTTCCATGCTGTTGGCGCTTATATAAGAGAAACTGGCTTAGTGTGTTTAGTCCTTATCACTATTAGACCCTATTTGTTAACTGAACTGTTATTTTTCTCATAACTTAAAACACTCTTAAGGCGTCTCAACTCTCAAGGTTAATAAAGTGCAAAGGATAGTCTCGCGCTGATGATGATAAAACAAGCTCAAAAATAGTTCATTAATCTCAAGTATTATGGTTTTGTAATATCTTTCATAAAAGTCCCGGCGAGCTCAGGCAATGCCATTACTTGAGATTTTTTTATCCAACTGAAGGAAATCGTTTAAGTTAACTCGTTTACGTGAAACTTGCCTTGTGGCCGGATCACGGAGATAGAACTTACTTCTATAAAAAACCCGTATTTTTTCGTTACGTATTTTAATACATCCCTCTGTTGTTGTCATATTTAAATTGAATTGCGTTATGTATTCTAAGGACGTGTTTTATGCTTGGAAAATCATGGTCTACAAATAAATCCATTTCTGTGATTGTTCTGTGAGGTAAAAAAGGTTGGTTGACTATATACATTGGACAACATTCTCTATAGTCCTAGATCCATGCGAGTGGCGGAGGATCGATGGTTTTAGCGTTCATTGAAAGAGGCCTATATTCAGGATTCCCATTTTTATATTAAGATATTTAGAAGGAATAAATAGGCAGATGAAACCTGGGAATAAATAAATATCTGTGCAAAGAAAATGAATCGCAAGTAGAACAGCGAGAAAATATTCTTCATTTATCTATTTTATCTTTGTTTCTTTACGTAGAATCTAGTAGGGCTCGACATACTCGACAACAACTAGTAAATATGACAACTAAACGAAATATTATATTGTGAGCATCTTAATATCATTCTCGTACACTCGTCTGCGGAATATGATAAAAGCATTTAATACGGAGTCCGTAAGAAAAAATAAACGGAATTTTTGCGACCACAATAATTCCTTATTCCGTTATATCTGTAAGTAGGTCAAAGCACATATTGATTGTGTATGTAAAAACGGCATGGAAGTGACGAGAGTGATTTATATTCAGAGGCAATTTGGCAGATCTTTTTATTGTGGGGTTATCGTGCAGCTGCGATACTGCAAGCCCGAATATACACCTAATTGAGTGTTTCAATATGAGAATCATTACCCTGAAAATAGTAGAAAATTCTTCAATATCTGAGTATATCTGAGGTTTTTTGTTTTCCTAAACTGTAAACATTGCTTTTTTTGGAGCATTGTAATATTTCTTCTGCTTGTGATGTTTAGTATCTTAATGAAATGATCTTGGCTACACAAGAACAATGGACCAACTAAGTCGAAACTGTGTTACGCGTAGATCTGATAATAAATGATTTTATTTACTTTTTTTTTTCATTAATTAAGACTAATATAATTGCACTCAATTTATGACACTTTTTGAAAACAGTCTACTTCATAAAATGTTATTTATTTTTACGTCTAGTTAACAAAACTATGTAAAACTTCTAAGGCTGACAAAATTTGTGAACTACAAGTAGTTACTTGTAGATTAAGGAAAAAGTCTGTTGTAATTGGCCTTATTATTCTCATATTATTTAATTCTCTCTCTTCATTTAAGTCTTGCTCTTCTCTTGTCGCTAATCCTTCCTTCTCTCCGCTAATACCTTCACCTCCTGATACTACATGACCTGTCTCTTCTTATTGATCTGCTCTATAAAAGTTCTCCTCAGTCTAGGTACCTCTAATTCTCTCTTTCCCTCAATACTTTCTTCTATAATATTTCTTATTTCTTCTGTGCTATTATTTGGCCCTAAATGCAAAATATCCTTACGGGGCCTTAAACAGCGTTAGGAATAATAGTGATTTTCAAAACAAGCTTGACTTGTCAATGACCTCTTAATGAACGGTGGCCGATTTCTAAAACATAAGCCCGACTTGCGAATGAACAAGTAAGATTTTTTATGTACGAATTATTTTAATAATGCTTAGCATGATAATGAATATGCATTTTTCGCTTAAACCCGGTGATATTTAAACGAGGGCTTCGCTTTTCGCACAATTAACCACTGCTCCGTCCCCCGACTTCCGCTACGTACTTCCGCTTGACGATTACTGCCATACAGATATTGATTATAAATATATGGGGTGAATTTTGTCTATTATACTACTATATACGTCAGATCCGGCTTGTATTGAAAAGAGATTTTGTGTATGTAAATATATCATTTATACAAACTATTTTTTTGTTTAACGCCGGGAAATGCTCTGAGGCATCCCGCCTGGGGAGTGGGTCTCCCTAGGCGGGTTTGTGGGACTCACTGCGCCCGAAAGATAAGTGGACGCAGCTCTACCCACTAAAACCAGCGAGTGCCACCAGTGCCACCTTTGGTGAGGTGCCCCGGATCTGTTAAGCTACCAGGGCACCTCGACGGCTAGTCAGTCCCTTACGGGGACCGACGCCACCTCCATAGAGGGGATGTCCCGTACCACAGAACAACCCCTTCCATCGTCGGGACAGTACAATGGGTTGAGGTTCCCGACCTCGCCCCTTGCCCCCCGCACTTTATCTTTTTATTAGAGGGGTACAAAGAGCCCCCTCGGCTCAATTAGCTTCGCTCAAGCTGCTGGGCACACCTTAGGCTACAAGATCATCATAGATCATATATCAGAATCAATTAACAGACATGAAACATGTAATTCAAATCTGTTTAATGAATCAGTATTATTTTATACTAGCTGTTGCCTGCAGCTTCGCCAGCGTTACTCAATTCCTATATATCACAGCGTAATATTATATAGCCTATAGCCTTCCTCGATAAATGGGCTGTCTAACACTGAAATAATTTTTAAAATCGGACCAGTAGTTCCTGAGATTAGCGCGTTTAAACAAACAAACAAACTCTTCAGCTTCATAATATTAGAATAGATTATCAGCCCATGGCTTCTAAATACCCCACCAATCCCATACTATTCGCCTCCGTACGTTATATTATAAAATATTTTATCATGAATTTTCATATTCAATAAAGTTTTTTACGCTTAATATATAAAAAGCTTCTTATATTTTGCGACTAATGTAAGTGCCAGACATCGTAACATTTGATATTTTAATGGTAAATATATTTTACATAAAGTAAAAGTGCTCTGCCATTATCAAAGAGGGTTTTAGAGCCGGTAATGAGAGATCTGTTTCTTTTTCCCTGTTGCTAGGAAGTCTTTCCCCTCATTTGCAAAATATTTATACATGTCGGGAAACTTATGTGTTCATCATGGTAACCACGTGTAGAGTCCAAAATTTTGACGTTTTTGTTTTGAGTTTTTTCGGTGAGAAGGATGCTTTGTGTATGTCAGATCGGCAATCTTGGCTCTGAAAAGAAGGCTGGGTAAGTAACGCGCATCGAAACGTATAAAGTACAAAAAGTATCCAAAACATCGGGAATGTGAAAATCTTAATTTGGCTATAAGTATAAAGTTGTTTCTGTAAAATGACCAAAATTACCCTTAAACATTAGAAAAAAAATTTAAGCGTATTATAACAACTATAACCGTTTATGGTGGTTGTTGGCTTTATTCTGCAGTTTAGAAACCACGTCTGTGCTCGTGTCGGGCTTCAGGATGGGAACCTGGGTCTGTATGGCACGATGTCGCGGAGACTGCTTAGTAGCGGTCGGGCAGTCCCCCCTTACGAGGAGTAGTCTGACCTTCGCCGGGGCCAGCCTGTCGCTGAGGTGATCCTGTCCGTTCCCTGCATATCCGGGACCCTCAAAAAGCGGCTGAAGGCGCTCGCAGTGGTTTTAGTTAGGGTGGGCACTCCCAGGTGCGAGTCCCACATTGGGTCAGGATCTACCCGAAGATCTGCATCTGACTGCATCCATAAGGATTTCCCTGCGATTAAAAAAAAAAAAAAAGTTTAGTAACCACGTAGGTTGGTCCACTGCTTAGACTCTAGAAACGAGCTTCTAGAGTCCAGTTTGTGAAGGTTATATATAACAAAGAATTAACATTATAAATGTTGTTTACATCCAAATATGTAGACAGCTTGAATTATTCTCACACTTTCCTGTTTTGTTTTTTTTACTATTTCCGTTTGCTTCTTCCTTTTCTAATAATCGTTTTTCCTTTTGTTTATTTCATCTCTTCCATCACCGTAAATATGTGACTTGTGTGAATTTCAATCTTTAACTCTGGAAAAAGTAACCAGTCTCAAATAAAATATATTCACAAAATTTGAGACGTAAATAATAAATGAACGAAGCTTTCCAACTTAAAATCCTCAGGTGTAAAAAAGATCGTTTTATTCTTTTTCCTGAAGAGGCCTTACTTTAAGGTTTTAATTATGTCACGTAAATACGTACATTTTGCAACCTCTTCTCAGAAAGAGGATCTACTGGCAGCTTTTTATACGCCCATAAAAAATTTTTGATGGCCCTATAAGATCCAAATTGAATATGAAATCAGAAGATGAACTTAGACTAAATTTAATGAAGTGTAAAGAGACGTGCTTGGAGGAAATATTGCAGGCTCGTTTTAAATGTAACTTTTTAGGATTCCCATTGTCATCAAAGTGATAATGGTTCTTAAGATCGTTTGTCGCTGTTGTTGAAGCTTTATCGGTGGGAGGGACGCGCTGTCCCGCGCTCCCGCATGCATGGTGCCACCATCTTGCTTGTTTCTCCCCTGACACAGCTTTGCTGTGTTTCGGAGAGAAGGGCAAGACAGGCAGTGTAATTACTGGCACCGAGACTTAACATCTTATGTCTCAGGATAGGCAACTTATAAATGAGTTGCCTTTTTTTTTTTTACGCCGGGAAATTCTCTGAGGCATCCCGCGGGGGAGTGGGTCTCCCCATGCGGGTATATGGGACTCGCTGTACCCGAAAGCTGGTAAGTGGACGCATCTCTACCCACTAAAACCCGGCGAGTGCCACCAATGCCGCCTTTGGTGAAGTGCCCCGGATCTAATGAGCAAACAGGGCACCTCGACGGCTAGTCAGTCCCCCAAGGTACCGACGCCACCTCAACAGAGGGGTTGTCCCGCACCACAGACCAACCCCTCCCAACGTCGGGACAGTACAATGGGGTGAGGTTTCTTTCCTCGCCCCTTGCCCCCTGCTCTTTTGCCCACTCTTCTTATAAGAGGGGTACAAAGAGCCCCCTTGGCTCCATAAGCTTTGCCCAAGGTGCTGGGCTCACCCTAGGCTACTGAGCCCCACCGCCACGTCAAGGCCTGAACCATGGTGGGGATTTTAGAGATCTGGGGTGATATTAAAAGAATATAATTTTACTCAATTAATAAAAACGTAATGAAAACAGCTTAGTTGTAATTATGATGACAATAAGATACAACACTAATTGAAAAAAAAAATGTTTTAGTATATATTTTTGGTAATAATTAATTATTATTTACCAAGTAAGCCATTTATGAACACACAAATCACAACTACTCGTATTTTAATGTTGTTTTAGAAATTAAAACTAACACATACTTATTGTAGTAACTCCTCATGCTAAGTATATTCGTCGCAAAAAATATCTCGCATTCATCCTCAAGAATCTGATGAATGTTCGCACATATTTTTGACGGGTTAAAAGACCATAAATAAGACATATCTTACGATCTCACCATAATCACGCAGTTTATCTAACACGCTACATTAAGTACGAAAGCTTCCGAAATATTCTCAACTGATATTAAGATTCATTAAACTTGGTACTAGTTGGCATTTATCAGATCTCCCGCGAATCCGAAAACTTTTGGTCCCTCGGAAACACACGGATCAAATTTCGTTCGTCTACATCATCGGTCCTCTGTCAATTATTACTTGCACTTGATATTAGGCCCAAGACCTATTAAGACATATTGCGGTAGCAGAAGAAAAAACCACTCAGAGGGAAACCAGATATACATTAACGGGAAGTATCATTTTGATCGATCTATGACTATGAATATGATAAAAAAAATTATTTCACGTTCATTTTTTTTTCACAAGATCAAAGGATTTTCAAATGTATTTGAATACAAGTTGATGATAAATCGAATCGTCCAGGTTACAAGGGAAGGTCATTTTAATTCTAAAACGAATAAAATGGCATTAGTATTCACGGTCTACGTCTGCTTGGCGTTTTGATTTAACATTGGGTTCAGGTAAATATATAAAATTATTAAAGAAATCGTTTGTGTACAAAGTATAAGCAATTCCCTTTACCACTGCTACGTATTAGCCCTCTACGCAACCGTAGCAATGTGTGTGAGCTTATGAGTACTGCTACACTGCTAAAGCAATATGAGCGAGTTTATTAGTACTGCTACGCCGTAGCAATTTGTGCGAGTTTATCAGCACTGCTACGCCAGCGTAGTACGGCTACTAAACATGTCCAATTAAATAAAAGTTTTTTTTTTTAATTTCATTAGTGCAGCATTTATACACCATCTCTCGCATTACGTTGTGTTAAGTCCATTATTCGTAATTTTACTTTCTTATTTAATTGTTCCGTTTTAAAAGAGTCAATCTTTTTTTTTTCCTTTAACACCGGGAAATGCTCTAAGGCATCCCGCGGGGGAGTTGGTCTCCCCGCGCGGGGGGACTCGCTGCGCCCGACAGCTGGTAAATGGACGCAGCTCTACCCACTAAAACCCAGCGAGTGCCACCAATGCCGCCTTTGGTGAGGTGCCCCGGATTTAGAAAACAAACAGGGCACCTCGACGGCCAGTCAGTCCCACAAGGGACCGACGCCACCTCCACAGAGGGGTTGTCCCGCACCACAGAACAACCCCTCCCAACGTCGGGACAGTACAATGGGGTGCGGTTCCCATCCTCACCCCTTGCCCCCTGCTCTTCTGTCCCCTCTTCTTATAAGAGGGGTACAAAGAGCCCCCTCGGCCCAATTAGCTTCGCCCAAGGTGCACCGCTCACCCTAGGTTACTGAGCCCCACCGCCACGACAAGGCCTGAACCATGGTGGGGAAAAGCGTCAATCGTAGAAAGCATACAACTATTGCACTTTTCTTTAAGTTATAAAAAATATGTTTCATTTCCTATTTTTAGCATTTTTTCCTTGATATAAAAACATTTTACAAAAAATTAAAACCGACTTCAAAAATACTTAACTAAAAAGTAATAAAATAAATGTGTTTCTTGAATTTTTGTGCTTACAACTTATAATCAACTTAATTTTATGATTAGGGTTGCTGTACCCTACCTACCTTATCTGACACCGACTCCAAAAGTAACTATAATGACGTGGTAAACGCAAAGTTTGTACATTAGTAGAAGATTAAGTTGATTATATGTTGTAAGCACAAACATTAAAGAAACTGTTATTTTATTACTTTTTAGTTTAGTATTTTTGAAGTCGGTTTTAATTTTTTGTAAAATGTTTTTATTTCTTAATTTTTAGTGATTCCGATATTCATCGTCTTGGCGTTCATTGAAGGAGGCCTATGTTTAGAGAAGTGGAAGGATAAAGGACGATGATGGTGATGATGATGATTACAATGACCGCGATATACTATGGTGTGCTACCAAAGCATCCTATACAATTTTTACATCGACAAATAATAAAATGAGCATATCGTCGAGGTAAAAGAAACCATCCAAATAGGCGTGTTTGGGAATAACTAAAAAACGGCTTGTCAGATCTTAATACAATTAATATGGGACCAAATTGGAAACACCAGCTTTCAAACAAAAAATAACCATCGAAATCCATTCACAAACGGCGGAGTAATCGTGCTCTTTTTTTGAAGTCGGTTAAAAATAGATGTTACAGTACAGAAACTAGTTTCAAAATATGAAAATAAACAAACAAATTATAATATGTATGTCTACATTATTTTCTCCCGTGACTATGATTCCTATAAAGTACCCGAAACGTTTCGTATGTAAAAACAATCGCAATAAAATCCGTAAAAATTGTTTTATTAGTCTGTATATTTATGTCTAGGTATATTACCTATAAATAATTTTATGTGAATTTTATTATTTAAGTTTAAAAATATATATTTACTATTTTCATTTTTTTATACTAGCTGGTGCCCGCGACTTTGTCTGCGCAGGATAAGATTTTAGTTTTTTTTTTTTTCAACAAAAGTATACTATGTTACTTCCAATACCTTTTTTTTTTTTTTTTTTTTTTTTATTTAACGCCGGGAAATGCTCTGAGGCATCCCGCGGGGGAGTGGGTCTTCCCACGCGGGTATGTGGGACTCGCTGCGCCCGACAGCTGGTAAATGGACGCAGCTCTACCCACTAAAACCCGGCGAGTGCCCCCAATGCCGCCTTTGGTGAGGGGCCCCGGATCTAGAAAACAAATAGGGCACCTCGACGGCTAGTCAGTCCCGCAAAGGACGGACGCCACCTCCACAGAGGGGTTGTCCCGCACCACAGAACAACCCCTCCCAACGTCGGGACAGTACAATGGGGTGAGGTTCCCATCCTCATCCCTTGCCCCCTGCTCTTCTGTCCCCTCTTCTTATAAGAGGGGTACAAAGAGCCCCCTCGGCCCAATTAGCTTCGCCCAAGGTGCACCGCTCACCCTAGGTTACTGAGCCCCACCGCCACGACAAGGCCTGAACCATGGTGGGGTTACTTCCAATACCTTAAAAAATATGTGAACAAAGTTTCATGATGATCGGTTAAGTAGTTTTCGCGTAAAATTGTAGCAAACAAACTTACTTTTACATTTATAATATTAAGTAATAAGTATAGATGTTTTATGCATATTTTATCGTAATCAATCACAGCAATACCACAGTCGATGCTATCTGCAACACAACTGCTATCTCTTTTTAACCATGATGAATTGTTTCCATTTCACTCCCACTACAGAATGCAACTGTAAACTAATATGTATGTAAATACACCTCTGATCTACGAATCCTCTGATGTAATTTTATTCAAATAACATGACAATTCAAAACTGTGATAGTAACATAAAAGTGAAAGCAATAAAAACTGAGGGAGACAAAATCTTTTTTGTGTAATGTGCGAAGTCAGCGTTCTTATGTTCAGCGTCTGCACTATCAAATTGTAACGGCTTTTAGACAATGTCATGTTTTATGCTAATAGTAATAAAATTATAATAGCCCCTTGTGAAAAGATGATCTTGTGTTCTTGGAGTTTTGTTAGCTCTGAATAGGATGAGTTTTGATATATATGATATATGTTATGTTTTGATGATAAATGTGGTAATAGTGCTAATACCGCAACCATTTAGTGGGAGTGTAGATCTCATTGACTCAAGTTGGTATATTAACATGGTTATTTTTATAATTAAAATTATTTTAAAAGGTATGGTTATTTTACATAGTTAAGGCGCACGCAGTGGTTTTAGTTTACGGGTAGGGCACTTCCAGGTGCGAGTCCTACATAGGGTCAGGATCTACCCGAGATCCTGGCTACAAGCGTAAAAAGAATTTTCCTGTCGAAAAAAGCCTATAAAGTAATTATCATCAAACCGGATACGGCTGTAAAAGTTTACACGGACAAAGCTGCAGGAAACAGCTAGTTCATAATATTAGTTGGATAGAATCAATAAACTAATGTTCCATTCCAACGATATATTTTAATAAAACACTCATTCAAACGCCCAAGTGAAAGCCAACACATTTGATGTCGCAGACGGTCACCGGCGCCGCTCGCTACACATTTTTGTATTCTCCTCTTGACCCATATCCACGTTTCCTGCTCGAACCAGCACCTTAACACCTCACCATATGGTCGCAAATAACAAGGCCCCAACTCAAAGGCAAGTCCCCACACAATTTAACACTTTGTTTTTCCTTCAAACATGGCAGAATATTCAATGGTGGGAAATGAGTTGGGTCGCCTGCGCGATTTCCGACTTAGCGGTTATCGTAATAGGAATCATATTCGGCGGGACCACGTGATGAATTCTTTATACGTTCAGCCTACACTAGCTATAATACATGTAATGTACGTGTACTCACAAAGTGAATTTTTTAATTATTTACAAAAGGGTTGCACAATACCGTTTCATATAAAAACAAAATTTGAGAGATGTTATATTTTGCGACTGAATATTTTAGTATTATAAAATCTTGCGAACAAGTTTCATAAAGGTGTCATCATTATCAAACTTCTCCAGTCCACATTCCACAGCTGTACAGAGATCTCTTTCGAAGAACGCCAAAACCGTTGATGCCGTTGCATAATGAAGAAAAGAAAAGAGCATACTCATATCGAAAGGCTGGCAACGCACCTGCTAATCCGGTGTAGCGGGTGTCTGTGGATGTCCCTCTTCACTTACCATCAGGTGAACCGACTATCCGTTTGCCCCATCTTCTATAAAAAAAAAACAATTTCAACTAGCAACTGGACTGAGTCCATCGTCCTTTGTAGTCCGATTATTCAAAGATTAAGACAATTGTACGGAAATATCTTGGAAAAACTGATTAAAGTACACATATTATATTTAATTTGAATACAATAAACCAAAGTTTTCAGTATTTTATTTGCAAGTTAAATACAAGCATGTATTCGCTGGGTGCGTAAGGCATAGTGGGGGACACAAAAGTGATGTCAGCGCCCGCTGCGGACAATACAGAACTACGGGTGGCTTTTTATTATTTATGACCATAAAAATAACACGTGTGTCAGTTTAATTAAATAAATAAAATAAAATGGGTCATCAAAGTTGTTGTGTAGTCGATTGCAAAAATACTAGTAGAAATAGTAATTGTAAATTTTATAAGTTTCCGGTTGCCAAGTGGAAATTAAATCAGCGAAAAAAATGGATAACTGCTGTTAAAAGGCAAAAGAAAGTAATACTATAACATATAACCGTATTATATAGAATAATATCATGTACATGTGTATATCGTGTAAGAAAACGGAGTAATTTTTTTTTTTATTTTTTTTTATAAAGTATTGATGGATCGTTATGGTCTCCAAAACCTATGGATATTATATGCAGTGAACACTTCATTGGCCGTGAAAAATCAGATGTTGAATCAAGTCCTAATTACGCTCCAACTATTTTTTTTGACAACATTCAATGATGTTGTGTAAGGCGTTGAATTGACTGATGCTTGTCGAATGACGCGCGATTTAATTAAATAACTTTGAATCAATTTTCGATGTTCTTCAACATCTCTCACGTGCTCAGCCAGGACTAAATTTTTACCCTTTATCAGAGTCTGTGCTTGAAAAATAATATTATCTGTGATAGATTGAAACCCGTTCTTAACACCAATTCCATTTTTTATCTGCAAAATTAAATAAAAAAATTAAAATTTAAGATACATTCGATTATGTTAAATAGAGCTATTTTTTATTTTATATATTATTTTAGATTGTTTTTTAATATTAATAATGATTTTTTATTCTATATTAATTTTACAATAAACATCTTGACAGATGTCTTAACCTAATTCACTTATTGAGACTTGTTTTAGTTGTTTTATTTATTTTACTTACTGTTTTTAGCTGACCCACGGATTTTTTTTTATTTAATGTACACTCTGTGTAATATATCATATTTAACACTGAAAAAATTTTTTTTCCAAGTTTATTTTATTTTTTCAATTGCTACTTGGCATCCAATACATGTAAATTCTCTCAAAAGAGCCTCCGTAAGTTGTATCGTTAGATGGCACTGAGGTCACGCACCCAGCGAATAAAAGTACTCTGTGATCCAAGCCTTCTTACAGGAAAAGTCAATGCAATATAGCAATAACTCTCGCTGAGCTAGAAAGTTCCTCGTGCCCTAATAAAACTATTTATAAAGCAAAATAATCTGAATTCTAGGGAGTCCTGTGTAAAATGGATGGGATGGATACGCGCGCACGTTTACACGGGTTCCACCATCCTGATTAATTTTATTTCTTCTGTGAAACAGCTTTGCTGTGATTTGAGAAGAATGGCAGGACAGACAGTGTAGTTACTAGCAACGAGAATTAATATGTCATGTCTCAGGACAGGCAAGAATCCCCATCATGGTTCAAGCTTTGTTGTGGCGGTGGGCTCAGTAGCCTAAGGTGAGCCTAGCACCTTGGGTGAAACAAATTGAGCAGGGGGACAAGGGGCCAGGATGAGAACCTCACTCCATTTTACTGTACCGACGTTGGAAGGGGTTGTTCTGTGGTGCGGGACAACCCCTTTGTGGAGGTAGCGTGGGTCCCTTGAGGGACTAACTAGCCGTCAAGGTTTGCTCAATAGATCCGGGGCACCTCAACTAAGGCGGCATTGGTGGCACTCGCCGGGTTTAGTGGGTAGAGCTGCGCCCAGCTTACCACCTTTCGGGCGCAGCGAGTCCCACATACCCGCCTGGGGAGATTCACTCCCCCGCGGGATAGCTCAGAGCATTTCCCGGCATAAAGGAATAAAAGGACAGGCAAGAATAGGACCTCCCAGGTCACCATATTTTTTATGGCAAAAGAAAGCAAACTAGCATTCGGGGCCTTATGGTGACTGCCGTCACTCATGGACATCCGCAAAACCAAGGGGCCACCGGAAACTCACAAACCGCACAACACGCGACAGCATAGTTGTCACTTGATGCCGGTTTTATGTGAGCGAGAGCCCCGGTCGGGCCGGGCCGGGAATGAGAAATGGCACTTTCTCTTACAGTGAATGTTGAGCACTTACCATTAGGATATTCGGCTAATAATTTGCGTATCAAAATTAAAGCACATGTAATATATATCCACTAAATTAATATTTACATCAACATTCAAAATTAAATCCGAAAATGTAAGTGTATAAAATGCCAAGATCGGGCGCGTAACTTGTGAAATTCGCTGTATTCAGTTTATGTTGCTAAGTTTTAATTGGTTCCATAATTCACGGGATCTCGTAAGCAAGTGTTAACTTTTTCAATTATCGTCAACAATTTCATAAATGCAAAGATTGACGCCTTAAATAAGATTTATTATAAACCTAGCTTCCAGATAGGTGATCATTGATTTGAATTTAGAATAGTTAATTACCTAAAAATTGCGAATTATACACACATAGATCCTCTACCATACATCCTTTTTATGAGAACAGAAGAGTCCTAAGGCGTATCAATCGTACGTCCTATTTTGGATAGATCTGGTGTTGCCAAAATGCTATAATTACATTATAATATTTGAAATTGCATACTTTTAGCACATGCATGTTAAGCTGTATCACGTGAGCAGATCTAATATTCCATTATCGTGAATATAAAAAATCGGTTGTCTGTAAAGTCGGTTTACAGACAACCGATTTTATCTGACGATAGTTGAACGTGACAACGTTATAAGAAAAACGCCTCAGAGCGAGGTAACGCCGCATACGTCTTATTTTTTTGTTCGTGCAGCCGGCTCCATCGAATTATAAGACGTTGTCACGTCAAAAATCTTACAGTTTTTATGCATTTTTATCCATAGCGAAATAATCGTCTTCGTTGCTAATTCGTTTGGTCAGCAGTTATAAAGTGCTGGTGCCAGCGATTTAATCTGCGCAGGATTCGATTTTGGACAGTTCACACAATTTCGTGTTAGAGTAGAGAATGAGTTCGTGAACAAGATATTCGTAGATAATGTCGAAATATCGAGCTCAGCGAAATAAAAGTGAAAAACGTGGTAAATCCCGTTTAAAATAATTTTAGTAATGAAAATAACCATCCTAGCTGCAAATCTTATAATTCACACAATATCTTTATAAATTACAGCCTAAATGTTATTCTCATGTATAAACTATGTGATTGAAAAGTTTCATTGAAATCCATTCAGTAGATTTTGTGTTAAAGAGCAACAAACATACTAAACTTTCACTTTGTAATATTAGTACGATACTAATATTGATTACCTTCATTTGTATTCATCATCATTACCAAAGCTTTTAGTGATGAATGAGAGGTTTCACGAAACATATAATGCCATAGTTCACGCAAAGCATTAAAATTGACTTCAACTTATGATACTCTACTCATTTTTCTAAGCATTTATGTTAATCAGCCTATATAATATATTCAATACTTTATTTTAGTATGAATGAAACTATATTCAAACTTCTTAAATTACGCATTCATCAGGAATCACACTAACTATAAGACTTCTTTTGACCACTCTTTGGCTTCAGCATTTTCAATATTCAACCAATCACGTGAATCCTTTTTTTTCTTTACACCCGGAAATGCTCCGAGGCATCCCAGGGGGAGTGAGTCTCCCTACGCCGGTATGTGGGACTCTCTGCACCCAAAAGATGGTAAGTTGGACGCAGCTCTACCCACTAAAACCCGGCGAGTGCCACTAATGCCGCCTTTGGTGAGGTGCCCCGGTCTGTTGAGCAACGGGGCACCACGATGACTGTAGTCAGAACCCCAAGGAGCCAAAACCACCTCCACAGAGGGGTTGTCCTGCGCCATTAACAACCCCTCCCAACGTCAGGACAGTGCAACGGGGTGAGGTTTCCATCCTCGCTTATCTCCCCCTGCTCTTTTGTCTCCTCTTCTTATAAGAGGGGTACAAAGAGCATCCCCCTCGGTTCAATTGGCTTAATTTAGGCTACTGAGTTCACCTTAGGCTACTGAGCCCCACCGTCACGGCAAGGTTTGAAACTTGGTGGGGAATCTATCGTCCTTATACAAATTATATTTTTTTTCTATTGTCAAATTGATTCTATCACCGCTTCCACAGCTAGCTACTGAGTCATGGGCGAAAATACTCACTGGATACATAAGTATTGCCTTGTATTACCACTGGCAGTGGGTGATCATCGCCTGAATGATTTGGTTAAACGTACACGCACCATTACCCGGCTCGCGGATGACCGGACCGACGCTGCTCAAACAATTCATTCGACAAATTAAACTGTCAGCCGCCTGATATTGTTTGTTTGCGCGTTTGCCTGTTAACTAAAGGACATGACGTGCAATTTGCTATGTGTTCATAATCAATAGGCGACATGTTTGGAAAATTCAAAATGGTTGACTAAATCGCTCGCAAATCCAATTTCATCAGCAACATCGGCTGTTGCTGGATTACCTCGAGATCGAAAAATTAGATGTATTAAGTAAGTACACAATAGTCATATTATGTTTAGGGTTGTTATTTTTTTTAAATCGCAGGGAAACCCTTTGTGGATGTAGCCAGGATCTTCGGGTAGATCTAGAGCCTATGTGGAACTTGAACCTGGGAATGCCATACTCTGAACTAAAACAACTGCGAGCACCTTCAGCCGCTTTTTGAGGATTCCAGCGACAGGCTGGCGGAACTAAAACCCTGATAGTCATATTCAAATTGCAACTTGTAACACTTCATCTTCCTTAAAGCAGATATTTACAAAAATGGGTGGGGATTATAATATCTCAGTATGTACTAAGCTTAACTAATTTTGTTAAAAACATAATATAATCCCCATCTAATATAGGTATTCTTGTGCATATCTGCTTGTGTTGTGTAACAAAACAGCTGTTGTTTTCTTGATTATTTGTCGTGTCGATGGCCATTACTCTACTGGATAGTAGGTCGAAGATTTTCTTTGATTTGTGAAGAAAACTGACCTATCTTTAATAATAATAACTATGGACGCTTTCACACCACGTCAATCTGGTCCCGTGGTAAGTTCTCGAGGAACTTGTGTTACGGGTACCAGGCAACGGAAATATATTTAATATTTTTATACTATACATATATTTAAGATTTTTATTATATAATACACATCCATGACCCAGGAACACAGAAAATATTTTTGTTCCCTGGCAGGATTCGAACCCGCAACCTCCGGGCTTGAGCGCCAACGCGCTTACCACTCAGCCACAGAGGTCGTCGATCTTTGAGAAATCGCTAAGTCCATATCTCTGATAGTTCTACGAAATTAGATTTCTAAGGAGACAAATTATATCAACTTGAAAAAGAATCATTTTGTGTATAGATATTTGATATAATAAAACGCAAAGAAATGTAACATGCATTTTAAACGCAGCGACAAAGACGCTTCTAGAAATAACTTGCAATTGTTTGCCATTACATCAAACAATATATTCGCTCGACTGTACCTTTATATTAAAGTTACATGACGTCTCGCAATATTATTCACGGCACACAAAGAAATACAATCAGCGGCGAAAATAAGTGAATGTGCATTTCCTTCGTGCACGGAACGTAATTTGTGACACCTAATGAATGCTCTAAATAAAGAGAAACCTTTATTTTCTTTGCTATTTGTTGTGCTGATTTTGCATGCGTTTTCTGGTATACCATGTTATGGTTCTTGTAATATTAAAGTTTAAACTATTATTAATGTAAATAGAAATAAATCGTCGAAATGTAATGTATACACATAACTTCAGAAACACTGCACCAAATTATGTAATTCTTTTATTGCTATGTTGGTTATCGTCAGGACAAGGTTTGTATAAAAAATGATGATGACAGGGCATGGATACAATGACATGGGGCGGGACAACGTTTGCCGGGTTCAGCTTGTAAACATGAATGACAATTTGCAAATAAAAACCAAGTAATATAAAATAAAATATCGAGAGGTTTGTCCAACCATGAGCACATAATAATTATTTAACAACAGTTGAAAGTTTGTAAAAATATTATGTTTTTACATAAAAGTATTTAGAGAACTATCTTAGTAATTAGTAATTGTATATATTTAATTTTATGCCCAGCTGCGTCGTTTTTTTTCCAGTGTGTCTACTCTTTGGCCCGCTAGATGGATTCCAGTTTGAAAGGTGATGTTCGTAAAAATAAAATAGCGGATTTTTGGGGCTGAATTATGATCGTATACGGATATACATATGTTTCTGTTTTTTAAAGTTTTAAATGTTCAAAAATTTACATGTCATCTAATTCTTTGTTTATAATACAAATGAGATTTTCCCGTGTACATTGTCGGATCGTAGACCCTTTTACATTGGTCAAATTTGCACTTGATATTTTCACGTAATTAAGTGAAATGAGCACGGTTGTACAGGGTGTTATCTAAACAACGATCTCGCTATGAATATTCAACCGTGCGTCTCCTCGTGTCTACTTTTTAATTATATTTTTAATTTTGTGTCTTGTTGTGAGACGGCATTGTAATAACGTGAAGTTATCATCAGTCGGTGGACGTGTAACTTGTGCTTTAGTGAGATACAGAATATATTTTTGGTTTGATTTGGTACTCGCAAAAAAATCTTGCCATAAAATAGCCTGTAACTTCAATAATTGGTCGTATTACAGATGATGATTATTTTAATAGCCTATGCCCTTTCTCAAGTATAATCTATCTCTTTGTCGAACTCTTAGTGAAATCTCAGTGGAAGTGGAAGTTCAGAAATCTCAGAAGGAAGAAAGATCAGATGGTGTCTGTGTAACAAGGATGAACTTGTGAAAGGTAATTAACAGAGATCATTGACAATAACCGACCATTAACCAGGTGTTGGATGCGAGTGGCGAGTGATCTCAGTGGAAGTGGAAGTTCAGAAATCTCAGAAGGAAAAAAGATCAGATGGTGTCTATGTAACAAGGATGAACTTGTGAAAGGTAATTAATAGAGATCATTGACAATAACCGACCATTAACCAGGTGTTGGATGCGAGTGGCGAGTGATCTCAGTGGAAGTGGAAGTTCAGAAATCTCAGAAGGAAAAAAGATCAGATGGTGTCTGTGTAACAAGGATGAACTTGTGAAAGGTAATTAACAGAGATCATTGACAATAACCGACCATTAACCAGGTGTTGGATGCGAGTGGCGAGTGATCTCAGTGGAAGTGGAAGTTCAGAAATCTCAGAAGGAAGAAAGATCAGATGGTGTCTGTGTAACAAGGATGAACTTGTGAAAGGTAATTAATAGAGATCATTGACAATAACCGACCATTAACCAGGTGTTGGATGCGAGTGGCGAGTGATCTCAGTGGAAGTGGAAGTTCAGAAATCTCAGAAGGAAAAAAGATCAGATGGTGTCTATGTAACAAGGATGAACTTGTGAAAGGTAATTAACAGAGATCATTGACAATAACCGACCATTAACCAGGTGTTGGATGCGAGTGGCGAGTGATCTCAGTGGAAGTGGAAGTTCAGAAATCTCAGAAGGAAGAAAGATCAGATGGTGTCTGTGTAACAAGGATGAACTTGTGAAAGGTAATTAATAGAGATCATTGACAATAACCGACCATTAACCAGGTGTTGGATGCGAGTGGCGAGTGATCTCAGTGGAAGTGGAAGTTCAGAAATCTCAGAAGGAAAAAAGATCAGATGGTGTCTGTGTAACAAGGATGAACTTGTGAAAGGTAATTAACAGAGATCATTGACAATAACCGACCATTAACCAGGTGTTGGATGCGAGTGGCGAGTGATCTCAGTGGAAGTGGGAATTCAGAAATCTCAGAAGGAAGAAAGATCAGATGGTGTCTGTGTAACAAGGATGAACTTGTGAAAGGTAATTAACAGAGATCATTGACAATAACCGACCATTAACCAGGTGTTGGATGCGAGTGGCGAGTGATCTCAGTGGAAGTGGGAATTCAGAAATCTCAGAAGGAAGAAAGATCAGATGGTGTCTGTGTAACAAGGATGAACTTGTGAAAGGTAATTAACAGAGATCATTGACAATAACCGACCATTAACCAGGTGTTGGATGCGAGTGGCGAGTGATCTCAGTGGAAGTGGAAATTCAGAAATCTCAGAAGGAAGAAAGATCAGATGGTGTCTGTGTAACAAGGATGAACTTGTGAAAGGTAATTAACAGGGATCATTGACAATAACCGACCATTAACCAGGTGTTGGATGCGAGTGGCGAGTTATCTCAGTGGAAGTGGGAATTCAGAAATCTCAGAAGGAAGAAAGATCAGATGGTGTCTGTGTAACAAGGATGAACTTGTGAAAGGTAATTAACAGAGATCATTGACAATAACCGACCATTAACCAGGTGTTGGATGCGAGTGGCGAGGGATCGGCCGTCTTGGCGTTCATTGAAGTAGGCCTATGTTCAACAGTGGACGGACAAATGCTGATGATTATGATGATGATTGATAAAATGAATAAAGTTGTTCTCTTGTCTAACTTCTGTATGGTTACTATTAGATTCAGAAACTGCTAGGAATTTAATACAATGTGACAAATCGTCGAAACTTCATAGCTTATTATATGACAAAACACAGTTGCATCGCCGTCTGGCATCTGCAGTTTTTGTACCCTTGTATCCACAATTACTTAATGGAGCTGTCTCATTAGTGCTCGTCTCACAATGACTGTAATATCAAGGGGATGTAACGACTGGCTATTATTATGCGTATTGATGCGTTTCAGGCTCAACTCTCGCTTGCGACTTTCTACAAAAAAACCTCATGGACTTTTGTCAGCGGTGCGGTGGATTCTAGGTTGTAATCGTCGAATTAATTAATCTAACGAATATAAATTAGGAGTAACATAATGGGACCTTAATGTTTCTCTAAATTAAATAGATGAAATTATGTTCTCTGTAGAAGTATAGCGAGACCAAGACCAAAGAAGATCGATGGATCTGCTTTGTTTTTCTTTGCTTCTTGGTCTCGTGCCGACTTTTACGGATTTGAGAACACCGATCATGTGACCTAAATTCTCGTTTATATTTATACTAATCTAAAGCTTTAAATTTCCGAAACTTGCGATGCGACGTTCGCTCTATCTCACTCTCTCTCGATATTTCTCAATAGCTTGATCCCTACTCTCACTCCATGGCTATGTGCTTCATGCTACGTTTGCCCTTTTTCAATCTCTCTCATACGGTCTCAATCACTCTCTTCCTCTTCTTGGACAAAAACGTTGCACATTTTTGTGACATTTCATCCGTAAAAAAATTACCCTCATACGCGCAAAGAAAGAAAAAGAAAGAAGAAGTTTCAGATCAAAAACTTAAATACGCAGTGTCGCAAGCGTGTGTGATGCTTAAGTAGTATTAGTGATTAAAAAAACAAAGAGCTAAACGGCTCGACAAATAGCTGTGCACGTTATGAAGTAGATATGGTACGCCACAATGACGGCTCGCATTAAGTTTTCAAAGCTAATGTTGCAGTATTTTTGTTGCCTTTTGTATAATTTGTATGTGTTTGTGTTGCGCCAGGCAACAATTAGGTTTGTCTACCGGGGCTTTATTCTAGCTTTGGTTCTTTTGATATATTATAAAATGATAGTTTTTTAAACTTTTGTATGATTTTAAAAGTCAGATATATTGTGATTGCAAATGACATGTTTATTTTGCGGAGAACGATGTGCAAGAGATATATAGGTGATTACTACGGTATGCTACGCATATATAAAGATGCAGAAATAAAAATCAAGTCTTTTTGAGAAAAAAAAAATATTAGGTATATCATAAATATAAAAATTATTAAGATTTTAGTTCATGTGCGACCAGCACGTGCCAATATAGCATTTTATATCATTGTTATAAAACTACTGTTTGCGAATTTGATAGCGATATACAGGGTTATAATATGTAAAACACTAGCAACTACGCAAACCTAGACAGCTAACGTTTATTCTAGGACTGATATAACTCCAAGCATAAAATAAAAGTTTTTATTGTACTGTTGTTACATTTGTAGGTCTATGTTTCATTCATTAAAGAAAGGATGAGGCACGTTCGCGTCCGCTACGCTGCGCGCAGAGTTAATAACATTCAAGTAGTATTTTTTTGAATGAAAATAAAATCTAACTAATTATCAAAAGTCGTAAAACATTTTTTGCTGATGATGTTAGTTTTTAGTCCAGCGAGGTTGCTGGTTTTTCACAAATAAGTTTTGTATGCCACATGTTATGGATTAATGTAGGTACCTATGCAATTATGTTCACAGAAAGACAGAAGAATAATCATAATATTGATCTTCGAAAGTATTGTTTTTTATCAAACAACTTACTCGGACATAGCGGCCTATGACCGATTGGTCTAAAAGCGTTGGTAATGCTAATGATCATAGCTAAATAAATCGAGACACAGCACGAACAAAGCCGCGGGTAAAGGCCATATTTATAATCACGCTCCATTTAAAGGGCAAGGAAGGTCAACATTGTTATGGATGTGATGATGTAAACAATTTGCGAAGTGCTTTTTTTAATTACGCCAATTACGGCGGATCTCCGTCTGGATGGAAAAATTAAATGCCAACCATTTGTTAGCTGGGTTGAAGAATAACTGGTGGCTTAGGTCGTGCATAAAATTAAATGTTGTATAACTTTTGATTGGACAAGCTAATTTTGTCATTTTATTCAAGTACAATAATTGTGGTACTCCAAAATAATCGACATGATTAATCAATAAGGTATTCGTCTTTGATTTGTTATGTTGTTGTGGTTTTTTATATTAGTTGAATAGGCAGAATGGCAGACGTGCCACCTGATGGTAAGTGGTCGACGTCGCTTATGATCATAAAATTGTTTACCTGATCATCCAGGCAATTCATTTATGCGTTGCCTTTACAGACATAAGATGTAAAGTCTCGGTGCCAGTAATTACACTGCCTGTCTTGCCCTTCTCTCCGAATATCAGCAAAGCAAAATGGGGTTACCTATGCAGACGGGACCGTAGCAGATCGTATCCCTCCCAACGGGAATTTTGAGGTTAATTGAAAGAGGCCCATGTCTAGCAAGGCATGAAGAAAGGTTGATAATTATGACGATGAACACTTCAAAAATACTTCATCATTTTTGAAGTGTAAACTTCTTTTAGCGCGTTACGCATATTTTTAGATGACATAAAATCTCTGAACTCGTGACACCGCACACGAACCGCTTGAGACGCAGTTTGACATTTATATGACGTGGACTCGCGACACCGCATGCGAGACGCTGGAGACGTAGTTTGACGTTTGATTTATTTATATAAGATTATGCAATATTTGTTTTGCAAATTGTGTTGCATCTAAATTATGTCATGCGGCCATTTTGTGAGCCGTTTAAATTGTATAGGTTGTCATAATCTTTTACAGCCTGTATTATAGGTATTAGAATTTAATTGTTTTGTTTTCACTTCTATCGACAGTCCGTGTGACTGGTTGGTTGGTTTTTTTTTATATAAGTATGTTTAGAAGCTAGATTTCAGAATACTTGCTTAATTACCTTAGAATTGATGACATGACGATTTCTTTACAGTTGGTTCTATTAAGATAAAGTTGGTTGTTTTTACATGCATGCATTTACTAACCTCCATCGGTACTTACACGGACTAGGAACAAGTACGCACGACGACTGATCAAACTCTTATCGTACAGAACATATAAATACAAAGCAAGGCCGCGTTTTACTGGAAACGTAAAGCTTGATGTGCCACGGTGTGTACCATTTTTACCCAACTACAGCAAAGCAGGAAAAAGAGTACTGATTTTTTTCTATGTATGTGTTTGTGCAATTTTATACTTGTTACAATTTAATAACTTTAGCATCATCAAAATCATGCTAAAATCATCATCGGCCCTCCCATTCGTGATATTGATCCTATTAAGTCTTTTGTAAGTATTCCCTGTTTAGTGATATTATTCCCCGGCTCGGTAATCGAATCTGCATCCACAAGTGGATCCTCTAATTTAGTAAGTGTTGCGGTAGCGACAGCAAACAAATCTTGCGTGAACATTTTTTACTTTTTCTGTTTTGTTTGTTGTTGTGCGGGACAACCCCTCTGTAGAGGTGGTGTCCCTGAGGGACTGACTAGCCTTCTAGGTGCTCAACAGATCTGGGGCACCTTACCAAAGGCGGCATTGGTGGCACTCGCCGGGTTTTAGTGGGTAGAGCTGCATCCACTTCCAGCTTTTGGGCGCAGCGAGTCCCACATGCCTGGGTAGGAAGACCCACTCCCCCGTGGGATGCCTCAGATCATTTCCCGCCGTTAAAGTAAAAAAAATGTTATTAGTAAAGGTGATTAAAATAAATTGAGAAATATTTAAAAATACTTATTTACTTATCTACTAGCTGTTTGTATTTTTGCCAGTAGTTAGCTTCGTAATGGTTATTCTGTTATTTCATCTCCTTCCTGGATATTTCCTTGAAGAATTCTTTCAAAATCATATTAACAGTATAGATGTTATGAGGTAAGACTTTTTTTTACTGTTACTTTTACATTTAGGCTGTATGGATGCATAATATGTCCAGCAGCGAACGGAAAAGTACTGAAAATTATGATGTATAATAAATACATGACAATGATCCGAACGTGGCCCTACAATGACACGTCGTCAGAAAAAATGACAAAGTGGGTAATAAAATTTGTATGAATCCAAAGAAATAATTTTGGTGCTAACGGTGAGATGTTTGGGATGCTGCGCACGTCTGCCCACCGCACTTGGGATATATTATACCGCCTTTGTCGTAAATTTTACGACCACAAAAATTAGGCGTTGCGAGTTAGGTACTGGGTATTTGGAACTAGATGATCATTTGCAAGTAAAAAAATATTTGCTTATCGCATGTAAAATCATTTTTTAATTAAACATTAAATATTAAAATATCACAGAAAAACGATAAGGACAGAGATAATTTTACTCAATTTTCTATGGGTTTAAAAATTCTCACAAAAACCCCTGTGCGTTTCAAACTCCAAACATTATAAAACCCCTGTGCGTTTAAAACTCCAAACATTAAAAAACCCCTGTGCGTTTAAAAATCCAAACATTAAAAACCAACAAGGCAACAACGTTAACCTTGCTGTGTTCAGCTCACAATAACTTGTGTTGTATACTCGATTAGCTGTTGCCCACAGCTTCGCCCGCATTATGTTAGTTTTACAGCCGTATCCGGATTGATGATGATTATTTTAATTATTATAATATATTAAATCGTAACAAACAAAACAAATATTTCCTCTTTATAATATTAGTTAACGTAACTGAATCTTATAAAGATTCATAACACCGGTACAGACTCTATAGTTATGTACTGATTTGCTATTGACTGTATTTAAACCCACGAAGGTTTTGCTCCCTGTTAGTATATAGTTTAGGCCGGCACGACCGGGGGGTAAAGTAAAGTGACAGCTATGCTGTTGCGTTTCGAGCGGTTTGTGAGTTTTCGGTGGCTCATGGGTGGGGATGGAATAAAGGAGGGCAACGCATCTGCATAGCCTCTTGTGCGAATATTTATGGGCGTCGGTATATTATTTAAAAAAAGGTGGTGTATTTGTATGAAGTCATAGGTAATATAAGTATATTATGATAGTGATATATACCCAGCCAGCCGCCAAATATACAATAAGACTAAAAGTACAATTTTTGATCCAACTTGCATTTGGCTGGCTCGTAATAAAGCCAAAGATTCAATATTAGTCGCTATACAGCTTTAGCCGCTCTATGCAATGCTAATGTAGGCGTTTAAAGAGAATGCTCTAAAGCATAGAATGTAGCGTTTTAATTCGGGTAATAATTAAAATAAATCCACAACAGCTCTATTTTTAGGGCATTTCCTGACCAGCGTATATAATGTATGTAATGTAATATAGCGTATATTGAATCAGCTGTCTCCTACGGTATTTCCGAACCGGTCACAAACTTTCAAGAAAAGGACATTAAATTTTTTGGTGTACACAGGTGTCTATAATAATATGCATGTCGCTAATAACTTACGAGGTAAAATGACCTGCCTGTTTGCTCCCTCTTCTATAAAAAATATCTACATTACGAACCTAAATATTCACGCCTTTTTCACATAAATGGGAATATATGGGGAAAGGCTATGCTGGATTCATGTTTTTATATAGGTATATAAAAACGTGTTCGTTGAACATGACTTTCGTCTTGTCCAAGTTCATCCTAAGACACACACGTCGGGAAGATTCATTTAGACTGTGCAGCATCTCCTGCAAGCCCTCCAACGACTCGGCCAGAATAACGATATCGTCGGCGAAACGAAGGTGTGAGAGATACTCGCCGTTAATGTTTATGCCACATTTTGTCCAGTTTAAAGTCTTAAAGACGTCCTCCAAAGCATTAGTGAATAGTTTCGGGGAAATGACATCCCCCTGTCTCACTCCTCGATGCAATTGGATTGGTCTTGTTTGACCTCCTGGAACCAGAACGGACATAAAGGCGGCGTCGTATAATCCTCTCAACACTTCGACGTATCGCCAATCGACCTGACATCGCTGCAGAGCTTCCAGAACAGCCCAGGTTTCAACCGAGTCAAAAGCTTTCTCATAATCCACAAAGGCAAGGCACAGTGGCTGGTTGTACTCATGGGTCTTCTGTACAACTTGCCTTATAGTGTGAATGTGGTCTATGGTGCTAAATCCTCTTCGAAACCCAGCCTGCTCCGGTGGCTGGAATCCATCGAGCTTTTTAGTGAGGCGGTTCGTCATGACTCTCGAGAACAGCTTGTATATATGACTTAGAAGTGATATCAGTCTATAATTTTTAAGAAGGGAGTTATCACCCTTCTTAAAAAACAAAACGATTTCACTTCCATGCCACTCCTTGGGGGAAATGCCCCGTTGAAGGACGAAATTAAAAATCTTTTGTAACTCTCTTAAAACAGGTTCGCCACCTGCCTTAAGAAGTTCAGTCGTAATTCCGTCCCTCCCCGGAGCCCTCCCCCGAAGGGGGAGACGATAGTCATGTTCAACGAACACGTTCTCCCTAGGCCGGTTAACGTTGATGGCATAACTCTCGAAGCCGTGCAAGAGTATGTCTATCTTGGGCACACTTTGCAGCTAGGTCGACATAACTTCGAGAGAGAAGCCGATAGGAGGATTCAATTGGGATGGGCAGCATTCAGGAAGCTTAGCCATATTCTCACGTCGTCTATACCGCAGAGTTTGAAGACGAAAGTCTTCGACCAATGCGTTCTCCCCGTGATGACCTACGGGGCTGAAGCGTGGCCTCTAAATATAGGACTGATCCGCAAGTTTGCCGTAGCTCAACGTGCTATGAAGCGTGCTATGCTGGGTGTTTCTTTGACAGATAGGATTCGGAAGGAAGACATCCGTCAGAGAACTAAGGTAACCGATTCAATCTTGACAAAGCTCGCCATTATATCAGATTTGATAAACCACAAGTCGAAGCATAATATGTCACAGATTAAAGATACAGTTAGCACTTTCTGCGTAGATAGGACTAACCAAAATATCGATGTATATTGATGTATATGTATAGGGTAGTTTCGAATAACTTTGTAACATTAGGACGTATGACACCTCAGTCCTCCCGTGACCATGGTTGCTGTAAAGTATCCGAAACGTCGGGCTTGTAAAAATCTTAATAAACCGCGATAAAATCCGTAAAAAATTGTTTCATTATAAGGTATTCTAAATACAATCGACGTCAATTTGTATTTAGAATTGGAAATCAAATAAAGAGGAGACTAGAAAAGATTTGCCAATAATTACCACAGTGATCAATTTTGGCATCCATGTTATCTCGTAACTTAGTCAATTCGTCTTTAAATTATATTTATGACCACACAAGTTAGCGAATTCGAATTTGAGATAATATTTTAATTATAGTATACAATAAGTATACTAAATCAGAATCTCAAATTCGAATCCCCTACCCAATCTCTCCGCATATTCTATATAATAATAATAGCCAAAAAATAAACTTAATGCCAAGTTTCCGCTATCCGCTCCTATCTTGGAGCTGTCCAAATATAGCATTGCAAGTTGATTTATAGTCGACTACACAGCTAATACTAACATTTATGCCGAGTAAGTACTGAAGATATATAGCACGGCATTATACTATTTAGCACGGCCGTATTACTAGTTGCGATTCTTATTTTAGCCTACTTTGCTTTATATCTTTGTTATTAGGGACGTAGCTTAATAAATACCTATCTCTATCAATTAATTTTTATTGGTTCGTGCTCACAGGAGAAAAACCTAGAAAGTGCATTTCCTTCCTGTGCTGGTTGCCTGGAAGAAATCGCTCTAAAGCGATAAGGCAGCCAACTGTACTTATTTACTTTATCTTTATTAATGTGTAAATTAATATGTATGTGTGCCATAAAGTTTATTATTATTATTATTATTAAATAGAGATAGGTATTTAAAAAATACAAGACTATCATCGATATTATTATCAAGTTATCTCTTTTATTGTAAACTCGCTCTTCTTGTGAAAATGTAAATGAGTAGGATATATATAATATCCCCACCATGGTTCAAGCCTTGTCGTGGCGGTGGGGCTCAGTAGCCTAAGATGAACCCAGCACCTTGGGCGTAAAAAATTGAACCGAGGCAGCTGCTTTTTGTACTCCTCTTATAAGAAGAGGGGACAAAAGAGCAGAGGGGGGACAAGGAGTAAGGATGGGAACCTCACCCCATTGTACTGTCTCGACGTTGGTAGGGGTTGTTGTGGGGTGCGAAACGATCCCATGTAGAGTTGGTGTCGGTCCCTTGAGGGACTGACTAGCCGTTGAGGTGCTGTTTGCTCAATAGATCTGGGGCACCTCACATAAGGCGGCATTGGTAGCACTCGCCGGGTTTTAGTGGGTAGAGCTGCGTCCTTCTTACCATCTTTCGGGCGCAGCGAGTCCCACATACCCGCCTGGGGATTTCTCCCCTGTCCATCGGGTTGCTTCAAAACATTTCCCGGCGTAAAATAAAATAAAATATATATAATATACTTATTATTTTTATAACATTCGATCCGGTTTAACCCTAAAATGTATTATTACTTTTAGCTAAATTAGAATTCTATCTTAATATATTCCACTTGCTTGAAAATGGATATTAATAATGTTTTTTTCTTTACTTTAACCCGTTCAAAACAGTATTATTGTCGATAATAATGAGCGTGTTAATTTAAAATCTCAATTTCCTTGTCTGTTAATATAATCATCGTTCCGAGTCAAGTTCGTTTTTTATTATTAAAGTGATATTATATATACATGTTATACAGAAACATTTGAACGACTTCCTAACCTATTCATAATACCAAGAATACCGAAACACATTTTCCCGACAGTGAGCACGTACCCTCGGGCCGTGCGGTCCGGCAGTATCGCCCGACCCTACATTAGTTATTGATTTGTAATAAACGTCAGCTGACCCCAGCCCGTCTCATGTATGTCCAAATAAAACAGATGTTATCAATGTTGATAAATTAATTGGATTGATAAGTTTCTTGGTACAGTGTTGAAACAATCATTATAATTTATGACATAGTATCAACTTCATCTAATTGACAATTATCCTAGCCTAGCTGGCTATCTACTATGGCCTGACCAGAAATATATAAACCCTGCGTGGTGTCACCACTATATCTTTTTGACGTCAACACATAGTATCGTCCGTGTATCGTCCATACAGAAATTAGTTCCGAAATTTTCCGCAATATAGCGAGGGTTTTTATCTTTCTGGTCAGTCTATGAATAGTATATAGCTAACAATCGCACCAAATTAAGTAATTAATGAACTTATCTTACGGATACTAGGAACGGATCTATTTATTTACGAGAATTCTACAATAAGGTAAAATCTACTTTTCTCATGAATATAAGTTTTCCAGGAGCTATCGCTTAATAATGCTGGGCAATTCATCCATGTTTTCCATCTTGTTTCCATTTTCCTTCGTTATATCAGTTATGATACCTGCGAGCGGCCGAACGTTCGGAATGAAGACAGTCGATCCAAAATAATGTGTAAGACTTTGAAAATAATCGAAGGTGCAATCTGGATGCATTTAGAACACATCAAATGCAAACCGCCTTTTAATAGTCAATACAAATACGTTGATGGTGTTTTTACATGCGCTGGCTGCTCACGTAACTTCCGAACCAAGATAGCCCATGCTAGCCATGTGAGAGCACATCAACGTAATGACACATTGTCACAATCAGTATCTATCCGTCCACTGCTGAACATAGGCCTCCTTCAATGAACGACAAGACGACCGATCCCTTGCCACTCGCATCAAACACGGACCGGTTTCTGCACGAAGTTCGTCTTCCTTTTTTTTCTTTATGTTGGTATATGCATCCCGCGGGGGAGTGGGTCTACCCACGCGGGTATGTGGGACTCGCTACACCCGAAAGCTGGTAAGTGGACGCAGTTCTACCCACTAAAATCCGGCGAGTGCCACCAATGCCGCCTTTGGTGAGGTGCACCGGATTTAATAAACAAACAGGGTCAGTCCCGCAAGGGACCGACGCCACCTCCACAAAGGGGTTGTCCCGCACCACAGAACAACCCCTCCCAACGTCGGGACAGTACATTGGGGTGAGATTCCCAGCCTCACCCCTTACCCCCTGTTCTTCTGTCGCCTCTTCTTATAAGAGGGGTACAAAGAGCCCCCTCGGCTCAATTAGCTTCGCCCAAGGTGCTAGGCTCACCCTAGGCTAATGAGCCCCACTCAGCCCCACCGGCCAGCATTCTGTTTCTAACAGATGTTGCGAATTACATCGTACAAGTCATTGGTATGTGTATCCCCAAACATACCGGACAGAGCCTGGGCAATCACAGCTTCATCCTAAAGAGGTTTTTATATAGAACCTGTACGGCACTGAATGCTTTTTGACTGTAGCAAGACCGGCAACGTACCTGCTAATCTTCTGGTGTAGTGGGTGTCTATGGATATCGATTCTTACTTACCATCAGGTGAGCTGACTACGTTTGTGTACCCCTCTTCTATGAAAAAAAAGCTGGACCACAAGCTAGTCGTGTAAAATGATTGTGAATATTATTATAAATATTAATATCAACACTTATATTTCTCACTGCTGGGCATTGGTCTCCTCCTCGAAATCAGACGAGGGTGTTGGGCATAGTTCACCAATGCGCTAACCCAATTCGGGTTAGTGAACTTCACACACCTTAAAAGACTTTTAATCTCATCAGGCGTGAAGGTTTCCTCACGATGTTTCCTTCACCGGTGAGCAAGCGATAGTCTCATTTTCAGGTGCACGGAGAAATTTAGAAAAATCCATTCAAAGCACCACAGGGGGTCAGAAACGAACCCGAACCTCTCACTCAAGAGGCCATATCCACTAGACCATCGCCGCGTAATCTTATCTTATTTAAACAAGTTCTAAATTGATTATAATAATATTACTCCTGATTTAGTTATCAAAGCATTCTTTGTATTCAAGAAATCACTCATTCAAAGTGCTCTTCAATTTTGTATATTAATACCAATCCAATTTTACCTTTTATCATAGTTCTTCAAAACATTATTTACGTCTGTAAGGCTAGGGCCTAAAGGTACCGAGGTTTTTGTCTACATACTTAAAGCTATTAGCTTTACTTACTCAATGTAATAAAGGAAAAGCTCAAGTTGGGATTTTTGAATGAACTTCTTGATTCTCAATAAGTCAATATATTTATTTCGTTTATTGAACCATCTTTGGGACATTTAAACATAAAACAAAAAACGTTATTTAGAAAAATTTTGACAGTATTTTTAAGACTTTTCTTCACGAAAAAAATAAGCAGGATGGTGGTACGGGAACGGGTGCGCAGCAGTAGCATATCTCTACCACTGGTAAAAATATCCCTCCCGAAATAGTAGTGATATTAATTATAAAGTAAATATATTTTACATTCAATAATAAGTTATGTTTTTATTACAGGTAAGAGGCTGCAACTTGATGGTTGAAATAAACTCAGAAAATACAAATGAAAAGTTATATTTCACTTTAAAAAAAAATATAACTTTAAATAATAATAAAGGTATAAGTAAACTTTTAAACATAATTAAAAATAATGACTAAAGGTGAAACAGTTGTATCAAAATGTTAATGTGATTAAGAATTATCCACTACGTCTTGTGCCTTATTATCCTCCACAACCGAATCATTTTTAAGACTAGCATTTCCAAGACTGTTAGTATCATCAGCTTTTTCTAAAGCTTCAATATCATTAGCTTTCTCAGTGTCCCCTTCAAACGCTGGTTCCTCTTTCACTTGCACTTCAGGTTCTGTGTTTACTAAGACTTTTTCTATTCCTTCATTATCTACTGAAAGTTCTGCAGGTGGTACGATAGAAGAAGCACTAACTTTTTTCATATTTTCTGTCGATATTTTCGCTATCATTTCTGATTTATTGTCAGCCGACACTTTTACTGTTTTCGTAACTTCTACCTTATCTTTCTTTATTGGTCTAGATTTTTTCTGTTTATTTTCCAATGGCAAGTACAATTTGTAATCTTGTGGCAATTCTTCTTCAGCGTAAAGTCTATCGCTAAAGTATATACGGCGTAGACGTGCATTTGCATGTACTTGAACTCGAAGAGCTTCAATGAAATGCGTTCCGTATGCTCGTCTCGTGAAATCAGCTAAATTAAATTGTATTTGATTCCATCCACCAGAGAGACCAATTGGCATGGAAGTACAAAAAGGCTTGATTTTCGTAGTTGATTGAAAATTGGAAATTCTAAATCTCCTCCTCAAATTCTTGTCATCGAGAATTGTGATTTCAAAGGAGAAATATCGCTTCATATTTTTAATAATCATCACTAAAAATGGTAGTTTTATACCTAGTACTTGATTTCTTTTTGGACATGTGATGTAGGTTGTTGCCACATTGGTGCTGGATATTTCAAGCACAACGGAATTCACATCTGTATCTGTTAGTCTTTTTATATGACCATTTTGAACCTCGGTGTCCCATATAGCTAAAGGATTAGATCCGCAACTATAAAATATAGATAGTAGTCCGCTTTGATATGTATTCTTGAACATTTTGCTGATAATATGATTTATTTAAAAACGATTTGACAGGATAATGACATTATAATATTAAGATGGCATAAACTGTCTTACATATATATTGTAAAGAGGTTGTATATGTAGTGACTTAGGTAATTTAAAATGGCAATTAATTTTCATAACATACTGTCTTTATATGTATAATAATTTATTAAAATGTAAAAAAAATGGTAGTTAATTTTAAATAAGACGATCTCCGTGCCGTAACCGACCCATGTTTGGATGTGAGTGGCAAGGGATTGGCCGTCTTGGCATTCATTGAAGGAGTCCTATGCTCAGCAATGGGTGAATAAAGACTGATGATGATGACAGTTAAGCTAATTATATTTTTATCTTTAGTTTGGCTTTTCGTAAGTTTTAAAACGTTATATTAGTAAATTACTATAATGAAGGAAAAACCCCTATTTATAATCAGGAAACAGAATAACATCAACGCTTAAATGGTACAATTTTATTGAAAAGTGAAATGTAATATAGCGTCATTATTAGGGCTAAAATATTTTAGGTGGTTAGAAAACATTACATTGTTATTATTTTCAATCAGAAGGTGATAATATAAGGTGATCAACTCAATTTGGGAGCTGTGCCCTTTCCTTTAACTACTTTTTATAATCATATAAATAAAATATTAAACCTCATATTACTATAAAATTCACTACTTCTCAGAGACAGTAGATTCATTTTCTTTCTGCGCTAATTCAATATCTTTTCCTTCGTTTTCAAATTGCACACTTTCGCTTTCTGGCTGCAATTCTTCATCACCTTTCTTACCTGTAGCTAATTCTATTGTTTCTAATAATACATCTTCTACTACTCTTAGCTTACTCTCCTTTGAACGCTTTTCTATATCAATTGACACATTACTGCTGAGAGAAAGTATAGTACTATGTTTTGTGGAACTTTTTACTGCTTTATCTTCAGGGATAGTTTTAATGCTGTGTTTCGATGGCTTTCCTGAATCAAAACCTCTCAAATTTGTTGATGCCATTGAAGTTTTAGAACTTTTTATAATTTGCATCGTCTCCATTTGTTTTTGAGAGGTAGATGGCTCAGCATTTTCTTTGTTAGACATTTTATCGGTTTGTAGCGACATCTTTTCTTTAGCTGCTTTTGATGCTAAAGGGAAGAATAATTTATACTCTGCAGGTAATTGGTCATCCGGTACCAATCTTTCAGTGAAATAAATTCGTCTCAAACGTATATTTGCATTAATTTTTATTTTCTGTACTTCAACATATTGTTTCTTATACGCTCTCCGAGTGAATTCGGCTAGATTAAATTGAATTTGATTCCATCCCTCGGACAGTCCGATTGGCATGACAGTGCAGAGTGGTAATATTTGGGTACTACTTTGAAAATTAGAAACTCGGAACCTTCTACGTGTTCCTGTTTCGTCGAGTATGGTTACTTCAAATGAAAAATATTTTCTGAGATTTTTAACTATCATTACTAAGAACGGCATCGTTATTCCTAGCACCAAATTGCCTTTGGGACAATTAATGTACGTTGTACTTACATTAGTTCCTCCTATCTCTAAAACCATGGATTTAATATCTTGATCTAAGAATCTTGTTATGTATCCATCTTGAGTGTGCGTATCCCATATAGCTAATGGCTTAGAACCAACGCTAAAAAACACCGTGAGCATTCCTCGTTGATAAGAATTTCTGTACATTTTGAAACAGTAAGTTCGCCCGTGAGATATTTTTCTTTATATTTATTGTCTCAACAATCTTGTTAAGTTTGAGTTCTATCTGACATTAGAGACAATTTCAAGAACGTTTTACTAAAAAGCAAAATGAAAAAGAAATTTATTTTAAAACATATTTAAATAAGTTAGGTAAAAGACATTTAAAAATAAATCGAGGCATTCTTGGTCTATAAATATTTCACCTTAAAAGGAAGACAGTTTGAATTAAGAGGTAACTTTCGAGGAGAAGAGGTTACTTAAACAGTAGTGGGTTGACGATTCTCGTGCATTGATGAAAGTAAAGTTTACAAAGATTGATGTTGATAAAAGCGTATATCTGGTATAAGAGTAAATATACTTTGTTGGTAGCATCAAGGGCGCGTAACCCAATATAACGAAGCGACGCCGCCGGAAATGAACCCTTACCAAATCCCCCTTTATCATTTTATACATGTGCAGAATTTCACTTATATCTTTATAGGCTATGCAATGCACTTACTAACGAGAGCATAATTGCGGGAAGGTGGATACTTCATTTTTATTTTGATAAATTTTACTCAAATATAGTTCAATTGCAGTTCAAAGAGGAAGGCTCGCATCAGACAAAAAGTTTATTAAAAAAATTGTCATTACTATCGATCAGGCTTTAGTGCAGTATGAACACTAATTTAGATTTCTCTCCCTGTTTTTATTCCCGAAGCTGCTTTAAAAAGCCAATTGATGACTTAATGATCTTCTTTTTGAGGCGTATGTGAAAGGCGTAGATATATGACAAACTCACCGTCGGCGTATTTGGCTCTTAGTTAAGTATCAAGGCAATATTTTTGACAAAATTTTATTCAAAGTTCGTATGAGGTCAATTCAATATAAAAGATAAGCTGTATAAATATGATCACTCTGACTGTTTAATTAATTTGTCTTTAGTTTGGAACAGGGTAATTCAAAAGAATATTTAATCTTGTTACACTTTTCATTCGGTATCTTTATAAACCTGTTATCGTTCATGGACAGGGGTCTCTCCCAATTATCATCATGATTTTGCTTGTTTATATATTTCAACTTACTTCATTTCCAGTTCTGCTTTTTACTTTTATGACCTTATTATAATTATTAGTAGGTACTCTATTTTCACACCATGTGTATCATTTTATTTCTTCAATTTAATTTCTACAAGAGTGCTGTTGGTTGTAAGCATATGTCAAAAGTAACCACTAGCCCCGCACAAAATGCCAAATAACTGGCAGATGATAGTATTTTTATATTTTATAGCGAGATGCTGTCATCATATAGGAACTACGTAGTGAAATCTTAAAATGTCATAAATATATTAACGCTTTATTAAAAGGCACCATAGGCACTCACTTATTTGTTTAAGCCTATCTTTTTTAGAAAAGCAAATAATTTTGATAGCGGAATGTCTATCACGATAAAGGAAACTTAAACAATGTTTTTTTTCTTATTAATCAAAAAAAGCATGATGTTTTTCTTTTGTGTATTACAAAAATGAATATCATCATCATTATTTTCACAAGTAAAACTATGATTTAAATTTATCATCAGCATTTACATAGTATTGACTTAATTATTGACAGTTCTATTATTTCACTAAAAAGCGGATGAAACTGAATATCAATCCAAAAACTTATAACTTACAATTTTAGTTTATCAGAAAGTAGGTACTATCATGTATATATAGTAATATATATAGTAAAATACTTATTGCTCTATTGTACGCAATTATTGCAATTATTTGACATAAAAAAGTCTCAGAATTCTATTTTATCAGTAGAAAGTACTATCATGTATATGGTGAAATACAATTGTCTTTTTAAATTCTTGTGGAACTACAGGTATATTAAATAAATAGGTGTCTCTTTTTTCATGTAAGTAAATAAAGCGACACAGCACTCAACAGTGAAGAGCAGCTGACTGTATCTTTCTCGCTCAAGCGCACTCGGCGGTCCTGAGTTCACCCAATCGAGCCTTTCACCTCAGAGCGTGACGGATCAGCCTCACTAACAGCCTAGAAAAAAATGTGTACGATACGCCAAAGAAGTTTTCATTTCAATAACGCCATGACGCTATCACTGATTTGCATGCAGTTTTCATCTCTTCACGTCAGTAAATCCCTTACTGTCGAAAACCAGCAATGTTGTCGAACTGATTCGCTTATCTCAACAATCGACACTTCGCCAGGCGCTGAATCTAGACAATAACGATCTAGACAGCGGGATAAGCCTTGACGTTCATTGAGAAGCGTACAGTATAGAATGCGATAGAGATGTTATCAATAGTAGCATGTTTATAACAGAGTAAATAATAAAGATTAGAAACTCATCATCATCATCAGGCTCTATCCGTCCACTGCTGAACATAGGCCTTTTTTTCTTCTTTAACGCCGGAAAATGCTCTTAGGCAGGGAGACCCTCTCCCCAGGCGGGTATGTGGGACTCGCTGCGCCCGAAAGATGGTAAGTGGATGCAGCTCTACCCACTAAAACCCGGCGAGTGCCACCAGTGCCGCCTTTGGCGAGGTGCCCCGGATCTGTTAAACTAACAGGGCACTTCGTCGGCTAGTCAGTCCCGCAAGGGACCGACGCCACCTCCACAGAAGGGTTGTCCCGCACCACAGAACAACCCCTCCCAACGTCGGTACAGTACAATGGGGTGAGGTTCCCATCCTAGCCCCTTGCCCCCTGCTCTTTTGTCCCCTCTTCTTATAAGAGGGGTACAAAGCGCCCCCTCGGCTAAATTAGCATTGCCCAAGGTGCTGGGCTCACCCTAGGCCATCACCACCACCACCCACCGCCACGTCAAGGCATGAACCATGGTGGGGAACAACATAGGCCTCCCTCAATGAACGCCAAGACGGCCAATCCCTTGCCACTCAACTCGGAAACTCTTAAATGTAATTAAACACCAATAACCAACATAATAAAGTAAATAGACATTTTGAACAGTTGTCATACCTGTTCGACTGCTGTTATTTATAATTAGCTGTAAATCAAAAGTTTTATAAATGCATTGTAGGTAATAATTAATATTTTACCACGCGGCGTTTATTATTTCAACTAAAACTATTTGATATAACAATTATGTATCATATAAATGATCACATAATAATGACATTAGAACGATTTTCATTAGTATTGATTGATTTCATCATCATCATCAGCCCCCACCCGTCCACTGCTGAACGTAGTCCTCCCTCAAAGAACGCCAATAAATAACTGTTGTAATTATAATTAAATTGTGTAAACTAAATTGTGAATTCACCAGTTGCGCTAAAGTTATCTAATCAGAATCGAACAGAACGTGGTCAAGTAAAGTGTGCCAGACTTGAACGTATAACGCAATAGTGTGTCTATTGTGTTATAATTTTTGTCTTTATTCTTAAGTTTGCATAAAAATTACATCTATGATCTAGCCTTGCAAAACGCTTGAGCGAAGTTACGTGTAAAATAATAAAAAACTTTATGCGTCGGGAGCTAAAATGTAATGAGGACAAAAGAATTTTGATACAGGAATTAAGAACGGAATACATAATATGAGAATATAAAAGTTCTTGTAGTATTTCACGTTAAATATTTTTATAAATGTCTGCCTCTAATGGAATTCCTCAAATTCTAACCCATACATGAATTAGAACGCTATTTTATTAGGCGAATATTAGTATCATGAATATTCTAAGGCGATAATTAATTTTAATAACTTTATTTACTTTGTAGCAACAGAATCAAAGAAAGACTATTCAATATTTTTCGAATAAAAACCTCCCAAATATTTACTGAATTGTCAAAGTGAAGCACTGAATAACAAACAATAAATAATATGACTATCAGAAAAAAAAGGTTTCAACATATAAATAAAACTTTTGAAAGAAAGGCTAGCTTTCAGCGTGATTTATCTTCCCATTTGTCATCCTCGACACTAGAAAAATATGTCACGCAAGCCCACAAGCAACGCTCATACCGTCTGTAACGAAAATAACATTTTTGTCGTCTAAATCACGACTTTCCCTCTACGTCGCGCCCCAGAGACGGGCGATTCGAAAACCAACGTCAGAGTAGAAGGATGTGAAATAGTTCCTTTAACAGAGGCAATAAGGTGCACCGGTTTGCTACTATCATAACGCCAATACTATATAACTATACGATATCCAGACGCGCGAATATCCTTGTTTTCGACGCCGACACCCCAATTCCGACGGTTTTTGTCTGTATCATAGGGGAACGCCATCTTATCGTCCTAACAATTCAAAACAAAAAACATAACATAACGATGTCCGGAAATAGTCGTATATCGTTTGATTTGCGAAATTCACGCTGAAAGGCAACGATATTGATCGACACCACTTCCATTGTTTGAAATTCCGATAGAAGTACTTTAGAAATTAATTTATTAAGCCGGTTCAACCGCTCCAAAGTTTCAGGCTTTGGACCGTGGATAAAAAATGTTACGGAGTGGTAAAGCGGCGTTTTGGATGTGTCTGCTATATTTACAGAGCTCATTGCTCGGCGCAACGAAGCGTGGTCTGCATAATGTATCGAACGGTGCGCGATTCCAAGGCTTTGTCTGTGTTATTTACAACCAGCCCGTGTATTCGTGCGGAAATTGGATTCCTTAAATAAGACACTGCATAAATAATCTTTATCTAAAACATGTCTCACTGGGGCCGTTCCCGAAATTTTCGTCCTAAAGATTTGTTGGGACGTTTGTCACTTAAGATAATCCACAGTAATACCACGAGGTATTGTAAGTCAGAGGTTCTATTTTGTTGGAAATCTTTGTGGCTTACGGATCAATAACTTTAATTGGTTGAGGGCCGGTTAAGGATGTATCGAAATTAATAACGGAGCTCAGAGCTAGTGAACAATTTGTCCACTCGGAATGCGGATGATTAAAAACCCTAGGGTATATTATAGTCCTTTCATGAAAGGACCTTAAATATTTGTAATAAGAAATTTTAATGGAATACTAATTTATATAGAACCTACATAAAAATGTAGTCTATCATCATCATTATCATCATCATCATCAGCCTCTATCCGTCCACTGCTGAACATAGGCCTCCCTCAATGTAGTCTATAATTTGTAACAATAGCAATAAAAACACATATTTAAAACTGGTCTAAATACCTAGTTAGTATAAAGATATTATTATATTATTATTATTATAAAGAACTTTATTTTTATTATATATAAAAGAATTAATGGCGCAAAAATAATTCATCATTCTGAATACATGATATATTTATGAACGAATCCTCACATCCTAAGCTCCGGGATTCTGGTTCATTAACGGCGTTACGCTTCTGACGGTACATAAAAATAAAGCCATAGATCTCTTTGCCCTTTTTTAATCCGTCGCCTGCGTCGCTCGTAAATCTAAAATGTCGATTAGAAGGACAATGTTTGCTTCCACGATGTCGAATTAATTGCTATAAACGTGTCCGGCGTTAGATGCTATGGTATTATGATGGGAAATCCGAAATAAGTCTCGCCGATCGATGCAGCTTTGCACTATCGGCTATCGGTTTTGTAATAGCGATTTATGAGTTCCAGATTGAGCAATGGGTTTGATTAAATGTACCGTAATTAATCTGGGTCTATTCTACGCATCACTACATAATCATCATCAGCCTCTATCCGTCTACTGCTGAACTTAGGCCTCCCTCAATGAACGCCAAGACGACCGATCCCTAGCCACTCGCCTCCAACACGGGTCGGCCACTGCATGGAGAGCGTCTTCTCACCTGGCTAATAACCGACCATCAATTCGTCTACCTAAACGCGGTCTCCCCACATTAGCGTTGCCAATGTCACGTTCGTTGAAGTGGCAGTGGGCTGGTCACATACTCAGGAGAACAGATGGCAGATGGGCCAGTAAGGCCTAAGCTACATACATACTACAAATTGTAGCTCGCCTTAAAGCATTAGAAACGAAATAGTCATAAAACATATACTTTTTTTTTTCTTTATTCTTTTTTAATAATTAAAAGGAGATTATATACATAACGAAAAGGATCTATTAGTTAATGCAAAATCTTAATATTCCATAAAATTTGCTTGATTCAATATTATACTTTAATGTTATGGTCCTTTACTCTTCGTTTAGAATAAAGGACCTTAATTTTCAAAAATATTAAAACAATTAAATTTTCATAAACATAACGATTTCATATTTGTAATAGTTCAACTTCAACTACCGCATTGGTTGCCAAAAGATATACTCCTGAAATTTATTATAACATAAATTGTGTCCAGAAAATGAAAAGAAAAAATGACATGAACTCGGAACACATGCCAAGATCTTCCAACTCCGTGGGCTGTGCCAATTTATTCTAGACATAAGCTAGGATAAATTCAAGATATTGATTAATAAGTAAGCTGTTGAACGAAATAGTACTGCGGAGTACGTCGCAAATAAAATATTGTGACGTACCCTCTTGAAGGAGTTAACGTGATCATACATCAATAAATGTTAAAGTGGTCATTCCTCCAAGCGCACCCTGAATGCTTTTAAGTTATATCTGCTACTATACACTATTTTATAAGCTGTCTGCGTGTTTTATGCGAAATATAATTGACAACAATATGGCTAATTACAACACTTTAAATATGATCTAGATAGTTTAATCTCTAGGAGAATCTGATTATCTCTATTTAATTAGAGCGAGTGCAGGCAATATTTTGAAAACTTGTAGATCAAAATATGATAAGAAGACTTTCCCACCATGGTTCAAGCCTTGTCATAGCGCTGGGGCTCAGTAGCCTAAGAAGAACCCAGCACCTTGGACGAAGCAAATTGAGCCGAGAGAGCCGCCTGGGGAGACTCCACTCCTCCGCGGATGACCCTGAGCATTTCCCGGCGTAAAATAAAAAAAGAAAAATAAAAGGATAATAAGACTTAAATCACAGGCAAAACATTTCCGTTACAATCTATCTTTTATATCTTTTTCAGATAACTGTGCTGACGGCACATGCCGAAAGTTATCTGAAAAAGAAAAATGAATTCAAGGATTTCTAAGATCAGCCGTCTGTATATTCAACTATAACATGCTTAAGTTATTTTATACATTCTAAAAGGTGCTGAATATGGAGTAATATATTGAACCTTATCTCATTTTACTGTTACTATGATTTTGTAAATCCCTATAAGGGTAAAACGACGTAGTAAGCACATATATCTATTTATCTATAAGGACTATTTTTATAATTAAAATAGTTTATATTAATTTTACTACATACTCTATTTGATTGACATTTAACTGGCCTCTTCTAATGAACGTCAAGATTAGCTACTTAGAAAACCCAAACGTCGCCCGTACTTCCAATTCATCGTCTATGACATATCAAAGAGGTCTTCGAAGAGGCTTATATGGTCTTCTTCGTCTACTCGAAACTATTTAGTCGTGAATGCCCAGCCTTGTGAAAAGCCTAATGAAAAAGTGATCACAGATTGAAAATAAAGAAGTTTTAAAAAACGAGAACTGTAAATATCGAAAACTAGTAATTTGGAGAATCTGAATATAGGGGGTAAAAACTGCACGAGAGTCTAAATGGTTACGTACATACCTACGATAGGCTGAGCTTATCGATCGTCGAGGAATTTGGTGAACTTCAAATTAAATAGCTGCAATATTGATTCGTGCCTTAGGTATAAAGATTTCGACTTAGCCAAAAAGTCATCTTACTTTTTATCGATATCGCAGTTTTTATCGATATCGTTGATGTGTTGTGCTGCGCTCCCGTCTGCATGGGTACCACCAACCTCTCCATTTCTTCCCTCAAACAGCTTTATTGTGTTTCCAAAAGAACGGACAGGACTGACAGTGTAATTACAAGCACAGATACTATCTTAAGTCTCAGGAACGCATTAATGTCTATTAGCATTTAGCAGGCAATTGGGCCGGCACTACCGGGATGGTACCTCTCGTTCATATAACACCGGCGTCAAGTGACAGCTATGCTGTCGCGTTTCGTGCGGTTTGTGAGTTTCCCATTGGTGGATAGGAAAAAAGAGGGCAACGCACCTGCATAACTTTTGGTTATGCGGATGTCTATGGGCGTCGGTAGTCACCATAAGGCTCAGACTGCTCGGTTGCCTCCCTATGACATAAAAAAATGGCTAGTAGCAGGGGAACTCATTTATGTTCATGGACGATGCTGACTAAAAAAGGTTTCGATATAGTCACAATTTTATGAATATCG
The DNA here is from genome assembly GCA_963853865.1 of Helleia helle. Taxonomy (NCBI): domain Eukaryota; kingdom Metazoa; phylum Arthropoda; class Insecta; order Lepidoptera; family Lycaenidae; genus Helleia; species Helleia helle. Next base: position 7,476,236 of record OY971433.1, on the reverse strand, counting down.
TATATCTCAAACCTAAAAATATATCTTTATATATATATTTCTTGTGTGCGTGTGGTATGTCACTGAACTCCTCCTAGACGACTGGACCGATTTTGATGAAATTTTTTGTGTGAGTTCAAGGGGATTCGAGGATGGTTTAGATTCACAAAAAAAAATGTACAGGACAACGTCTATCGGTGCCACTAGTCTTTATATATATATTTCTTGTGTGCGTATGTATGTCACTGAACTCCTCCTAGACGACTGGACCGATTTTGATGAAATTTTTTGTGTGAGTTCAAGGGGATTCGAGGATGGTTTAGATTCACAAAAAAAAAATGTACAGGACAACGTCTATCGGTGCCACTAGTCTTTATATATATATTTCTTGTGTGCGTGTGTATGTCACTGAACTCCTCCTAGACGACTGGACCGATTTTGATGAAATTTTTTGTGTGAGTTCAAGGGGATTCGAGGATGGTTTAGATTCACAAAAAAAAAAATTGTACAGGACAAAGTCTATCGGTGCCACTAATAAATTCTATAAATCGTGTTCAGAACACCCGGTGAGTTTTATGAGATTGAAACCAGCAGAAGACGTATAACCAATGGGACATGCCGTATGCCTTGGCTATGCTCTTACAAAGCGCAGATATCAAGGCAAACCGATTTTGCTTTGCAAATAGAATATCTTATAGGAATAAGACTAAGACCTAACAGGGAATTGTTGTACATTCTGATAAGATGCAAAGCTTAGTGGGTCTGTTTCATAGTTCATGAGGTGAGTTAAAACTACCACTCACCGATGCCGGAGCCTTAATTGCTTCCATAGCTGGGCTCCTTTAATCTTTAGTAGATTTTAAGCATTGTAAATCCATAGAAATTTGTCAGGCAGCGTTGTCTTCTATCTATCTCGCCCACGTATTTGACGTCATCAAACCTCTTTATAAAATGATCGTCAACACGTCGTCAAAGCTATATATATAAATCGACAGACATGTCACGTTTGGAGTTGAGAGATGAAAAAACTACGATGAAAAATGAAGAGTACCTATTCGACATAAAAGTGTTCAAAAGTAAGCGGCTACGTCTCAATCAACGTGGCGTAAATAGGAATTGTTTTTTAAACCATACATAAGCTTTGTACATGTCCTTGTGTGAGACAAAAGGAAGTTAGTCAAAGGCGACTGCGACGCTAATCTCCAAAGCTCCCCCTCTATTTGTCTGACGCCCTATCATTAACCAGTTTTAAAGTTATTTGTAAAAGCTCTGTAAAAAGTTAATGTTATGTGAAAATCTTTAGTCCGTATAGTGAATTTAATGTTGCGAAAGGGATTAACTGTTATTTATTACGTATCATCAGCAACCCTTTATCTTTAAGGGTTCGTCTATGCTGAATAATGTCCATTAAAATTTGATGTTTTTTTTAACTAATGCTGAAATGTTTATTCTGTCAGTTCACCCAGTACTAAGTAATTTGAAGACAAGATTAATTATATTCAGTCTAAAAAGAACTTTAGTTCCAAGCATGGTTATCATTTAATACAGACGACTAAGTAATATATAATTTGAGTAATTTATATTGGCAAATATATTTTAATTAATCAAATATATTTCTGAAAGAAGGAGAACAACTGTCACTGTCACGTTAGTATTATGTTGTCAAAATGGCGTTCACAATGGCGCGCTTTTAATTGTGCCTTGTCCGTAATCCAATGTGATTGACATTATAACATGTTCAGAAATATTGCGATTTTGTTGTTTTAAACTTTTTTGTGCATTTATTATGTAAAACATTCTACAAATAAAGCTATACCACAGTTCTGCGCTTCCGTTCACATACATAGATGCATGTTCACCCACATGTTTACTCACACATACATGCACGTTCACACACAACATGCATGTTCACAGATATACATGCATGTTCACTTATATAAATGCGTGTTCACTCACACGATACACACCCGCAGCTTCACGCACACATGCACACATCCCTCAATAACCTTAAGTGTGAATATAAAAGGAGCATTATGCCCCCTACAGGGTGTTTACGCGTTTTTCTCCTCTCTAATGGACCATGTGCATTTTACTGTCGAAATTGCATTTCTGTGAACATTACATGGTTTTATTGTTATGACAACGAACCCTAAATAGATGTCGCTGTTGTCTATGCGCTTTTTGGAATGTTTTCGTCTCACTATTGTGGCCGCATTCTAAGAAAATTACTCTGCAAAAAATATTTTAATAATTTGAATATTATGTTGTATATAAATTATGTGTTTAAATGAATAATTTCCTAGCATTAAGTGCTCGATTTGTTCAGCTCGGATCATTTTATAGAGCTTAAGATATGCTTGTCTAATGTAATCAAACTTTGTCGAGGTTGAGGTGATAATATTCATTGTTAAAAATATCAGTATCTATTTCTAAAGCTGAAGTTCTAGTATAAAAATTAAATACAAGGCACCATGCTTTTTTATGATAAGTAAAATCATTTTTTTTTTGTAAATCCATTTAATTCTTGTATTAAAAATTATTTAAACAATTTCTATTTAATTTGATATTAAAGTGTGTGTGTTTTTTTTTAACTGTAATTTATTTATTACTTTTTAGTATCGTATGGCAATCACTTTAGAAATATTGAGAAACTAAAAACCACACAAGTGATGTAGGTAACTTGCGCGCCTTATGCTGCCCTTCGGCTGCATAGCAGCATATCACTACCTCTTATAACTAGCCCTGACGTTCTGTCATTCTTACAAAAAGGCTAATAAAAAGCGTTTAGAAAAGATATGTAATATGTGATGGTTCCGTGCATATAATTATGGTGATGTATTTGAACATCGTCATTTTTAATTTATTTTATGGTAAAGGAATAATAATAATAATATCTATGGACGCTTGTTACACCACGTCAATGTGTTTTTTTTTTTTTTTTTCGGATGGATCTATGCTAATGGCCCGAAGGCCCTAATGCTTCAACGGATTGATGTGAGCCCATTCGGCTCACTTTTGATTGGGGGGTTGCCCCCCGCCAACCGTGCAGTCTGCGACCACACGGCCTCCTGGCGTCGGTTGTGGGTCAATGTGGTCCCGTGGTAAGTTCTCGAAGAACTTGTGTTACGGATACCAGACAACGGAAATATATTTAATACTTTTATACTATACATATATTTAAGATTTTTATATAATACACATATTTAATACACATCCATGATCCAGGAACACAGAAAACTTTTTGTTCCCAGGCGGAATTCGAATCCGCTACCTCCGACTTAGCGCCAACGCGCTAACCATTGAGCCACAAAAGTCATAAAGGGAAGCAAGCGAACAATCGGAGCCTTATAGTGACTATCGACGTTCATATACATCCGCACAACCAAAGGTTATGCGTACAGCTACGCATTACCTTTTCCCTATCCCCCCAATGGGCCACCGGAAACTCACAAACCACATAAAACGTGACAGCATAGCTGACACTATACGCCGGCGGCCGGTGTTATGTAAGCGAGAGGCACCACGGTCGTGCCGGCCCAATTTGATTGCAATACAGCAATGGTATTACTCTCACTAAATTTTTCATTTATTATTTTCCTTATCTGCTGTTATCATCATCATCATGATTTCCGTCCACTGCTTGCCAAGATGGCCGATCTCCCGACACTCGCATCCAACTCGGACATTAAAGCAAGTAATATTTTGTTTATTCCGTTACACAATGACTCATTCATTCATTCTTTCATCCATTCATTCATTCATCACTTTCGTTCATACCTCCAAAACCTCCTAAAATCAAAATTTGTCCCATAGTTTAAGTTAAGCGGCTTGTTCGCTCCACGCCGCTTACCCAAGATCATCCTTTATGTCTATTTACCCTGGGCCGATATCCGTGTAATGATTACCTGGGAACCGTTAAATCTACCCCAAGGAGGGCTAAGCGCCTCATTTCTCAGGCCGTCAACGGTTTTTACTTGAGAGTCGCGATGAAAACTAAGTTGTCTTGCTAATTAATGGGTTAAAAAGCATCATTAATTCAACATCGAACGGTCTTGTTCGGTGAACGTATAGAGGTTGATGATGGTGGTTGGAACTATTTTGGATACAGGCGGGCAGGCGAAATAAAATATCTAAAATATACTGGATTTATAGGATTGATGATGCGAAGCATTTCTACTTAGCTTTTTCTGCTAGGCAATAATATGCAAATTTTTCATATAAATATACTAATGTCTGACTTGTCCTAATATAAAAATTATAATTCATCGATATGACAAGCACCTCCCTATCAATAGAATATTGAAGTTCACTCCAAATTTGAATAACTCTTTGCGTATCGCTCTTTAATAAGTTTACCAATTACCTCACACTCGCATTATTCGCTCCTTACCCTGCATAATTCAACGTCTTTCATTAATATTCCGGCGACATATTTGAGACTCGTTTCAATTTTTTTCGCGCCCGTTCAAATGTGCGCGGAATGCTGAAAGCTACTTATTGATGTTCGCCCCTTAATCCCTACATATCATATCGACGTTCCATTATCGACATGCCCCCCTCCCTATTGCTTTGTATCGATATCGCAGTTTTATCGATATGGGAAGCCGCCGTGTCGCGCTACCGTCTGCATCGGTACCACCATCCTGCTTGTTTCTCCCGTGAAACAGCTTTGCTGTGTTTCGGAGAGGAGGGCAAGACAGGCAGTGTAATTACTGGCACAGAGACTTACCATCTTACGCCTGAGTATAGGGTGGTCCCAGATATACTTGTTTATGTTCATATTTGACGCTGACCGCTTACTATAATCATAACGTCTGCCCATTCTATTAATTAACAAAAAAAAATATCGATGAAATGCGGAATTTATAAAAATGCGTATATCGTGGAGCAGGTTTGTTTAATTATCGACATTCCTGCGAGGCAAATTGTTTTCGTTGTCCGATATTTCATTATTATAACCGTATTGAAGCGATGTGACACATAGTGATGTGACTGGAAATAATTTCGGTGATAATTATAAAACCTATTATGCCTATGACCGAGATCGCCGCCATCATTTGTATTGATAATTTTGTATTAGGTTTACAAGTATCATCATCAACTGCATGTTATCTTTTACTGAACATAATGGAATTTTAACCATTAAAAGTTTTTACAGTTTTAAAAGCTGCTCAATTTGACATGGACTCATGATAGGCTATCTCATTTTAATGATACATAAAGTGGACGATGATGCTATTACTAAAGTCATTGACGACTACTTGATTTTTAAAGTGAAAAGTTATTTTGGCGCACCGTCACTGTTCACCGTCCGTCACGCTCGGAGGTGAAAGGCTCGATCGGGTAAGCTCGATACCGCCGATTGTCCCCGAGCGATAAAGATACAGTCAGCTGCTCTTCACTGGTGAGAGTGCTGAGTGCTGTGCCGCTGTGTTTTTACTTCTATCGACAGTCCCTATGACTGTTTAGGTTTTTAAATAAAGATTGACAAAATGGCGGAAGACTTATTTCTAACAGACGGTATTATTTTAACTGAAGAATGGTTTATGTAGAAAAGACGATAACCGGTCGATGATGATGAAATCGCAATGTTTAAAACCGCTGTCACATGAAACATCATTAAAAGTAAAGTGTTTTTAATGATTTTACATTAAAAGTTTTAATTCCAAGTAACGTAATACTGAAAAGTTTGAGGACCGACTTTAAAATAAAACGATCTAGATAACGAGCTATGTGATTATTATAAGTTACATATAATTATCTTAAAGGTCCACACACTTCCTCGAAATCAAGCGAGGAGGAGGAGGAGGTTGTCCTGCACCACAGAACAACCTCTCCCAACGTCGGGACAGTACAATGGGGTGAGGTTTCCATCCTCGCCCCTTGTCCCCCCCCTACTTTTTTGCCCTCTCTTCTTATAAGAGGGGTACAAAGAGCAGCCCCCTCTGTTCACTTGGCTTCACCCAAGGTGCTGGGTTCACCTTAGGCTACTGAGCCAACGGTGGGTATTAAACGTATATGATCTAAGCTCGTATAAACTTTGCCCAACAGTGGAGTGTTTACCAACGTGACCTGCAAGTTTTGATAATTGGGCAATTTTTCCACCCGGCAGCATGGTAAATATGAAGCAATTACAGAGCCCATTTCACGCCTCTTACGCTCAGAGGACGAGCCTCAATTTTCATATCGTGACATATTAATCACTTACGTTTAAGCTTATCTAGAAATGTTAGAATGTGTATTTAAAATACATTAAAGTATCTGATTAAACCCTTTGGTAAATAGATTCCATCATCATCATCAAAATCAATTTATTTATCTATACATTTAATTACGACGACGACCTCTGTGGCTCAGTGGTTAGCGGGCCGGCGCTCAAGCCGGAGGTTGCGGGTTCGAATCCCGCCAGGCAACAAAAATATTTTCTGTGTTCCTGGGACATGGATGTGTATTTTTAAATATATGTATAGTAGATTATTCTTAAATATATGTATAGTATAAAAGTATTAAATATATTTCCGTTGTCTGGTACCCGTAACACAAGTTCTTCGAGTACTTAGCACGGGACCAGATTGACGTGGTGTGAAAACGTCCATAGATATTATATTATTATTATTATTAATTTATCTTTTACGTTTCTAATTAATATCACAACAGAAGTCTTTTAACAGGTTTTGATAAGATTTTTTTGGATTCGGTTATATTATTAAAAAGTAAATAAATGTAAGAAAATTGTATGCTCTTGATGGGGCTTTATCATTTGAATACATTCATATCGATTTTGCCGGATAAAGAGTCGCAAAATAAAAATATATCTGGAATTCGATTATGTGATAAAGCTTTTAAGCAATAGGCTATATTATAGTCGATAGAACGTATAGTCATTAGGACCAATATCTTTCAGAAGTGGAGAGGCCATGTTTAAAAAGACAAGGTATAAGGGCATAAAGTATTCAGCCAAATGGATATTATATCAATATATTTACAATATATATATACAATCGTTTTAAATTAACATAATTAATAATATAAGAATCTGTCACCATCTTTAAGTTCTACAATTTAATAACACGTAACAAGAAAAAAGATAGGAAAAACAAACTTGGATAAGAAAAGCCAATAACATAACGGAATGGAAAGATCTGGAAGAGGCCTACGTGTCACAAGACACGCTGAACAACAAACCGAAAAGTCTGTTTGTAATATTAAATTAACCGCTTTTTATTAAATGCATATACTTGTATATACGGTACATATACTAAAATAGCTTTTTATTTTTATTTTTGTCTGTCTGTTTGTCCGTCTGTCTATCTGTCTGTCTGTTTGTTCCAGCTAATCTCAGAAACGGCTGGGCCGATTTTGACGGGACGGGTAGATCTTCTCTCTTTCTTCTTTGTCGTTACACTCTTGACAGAGCGGTCGTGGTCGTTACTTCAGCAGCATCGGTGTTGGTGGCCCGCTTCACAATTCCACGCCATTCCTCTCCTGAAGCTGCTTTTTTTTGAGCACACGTGTAAAGGTTCTTCTGTGATGATTTTTACTATATCGGTCCATCTTGTCGGTGCCCTGCCGCGTGCTCGAGTGCCCTCGACTCTACCCTCGATAATCAGGCGCTCGATGGAGGTTTCACTTCGACGAGACACGTGTCCAAAGAAAGTGAGTATACGAGCCTGCACGAAGGAAGACAAACGGGTAGATAGCTGATGTTAAAAGGAGTAACTTAGTACGGCTGTAAATATTAGTTGTGAATAAATGTATTTACATTAAGTTTTTTTTTATTCATCTACAATATGTATGTATTTAGAAATATATAAGTATGTATCAGTTGACTGGTTACTATAAGAACAGGCTCTGCCTAGTGTGTGAGTTGTCCCAACATATTATTATTATTATATTCGTTAGTTTTTAACAAATCAACATGTCTTTATAAAGTTAGTTTCAGGAATAAAGGCTATAATAAAAAAAAAAACAACCAGTCACAGCGACTGCAGATAGAAGTGAAAACAAAACAATTAAATTTAAATACCTATAATACAGGCTGTAAAAGATTATCCCCACCATGGTTCAGGCCTTGATGTGGCGGTGGGGCTCAGTAGCCTAGGGTGAGCCCAGCACCTTGGGCGAAGCTAATTGAGACAAGCCAATTATAAGAAGAGGGGACAAAAGAGCAGGGGGCAAGGGGCGAGGATGGGAACCTCACCCCATTTTACTGTCCCGACATTAGGAGGAGTTCTTCTGTGGTGCGGGACCATCCCTCTGTGGAGGTGGCGTCGGTCCCTTGCGGGACTAACTAGCCGACGAGGTGTTTGTTTACTAGATCCGGGGCACCTCACCAAAGGCGGCATTGGTGGCACTCGCTGGGTTTTAGTGGGTAGAGCTGCGTCCGCTTATCAGTTTTCGGGCGCAGCGAGTCCCACATACCCGCGTGAGAAGACCCACTCCCCCGCGGGATGCCTCAGAGAATTTCCCGGCGTTAAAGAAAAAAAAGGCTGTAAAAGATTATGACAACCTACACAATTTAAACGGCGCACAAAATGGCCGCAGACATAATTTAGAAGTAACCCAATTTGCAAAGCAAATATTGCATATTCTTATATAAATAAATCAAATGTCAAACTATGTCTCCAGCGTTTCGCGTGCGGTGTCGCGAGTCCACGTCATATAAACGTCAAACTGTGTCTCCATCGTTTCGCGTGCGGTGTCGCGAGTCCACGTCATATAAACATCAAACTGTGTCTCCAGCGTTTCGTGCGGTGTCGCGAGTTCAGAGGTTTTATCTCATATTAAAATATGCGTACCGCACTAAAATAAGTTTACACTTAAATTAAAAATACAAGAAAAAAGAATTAGGTATACATAGTAATTAATTTTCCTAAAACTTGAGGCAGATATAATTATTATCCGGTATCTGACAGTTATTTAGTCGATAACAGGCGTCATAGTGACAGTGAGATCGGTCCATAATCCCAGCTTACTCCAGGAGGGACAGCCGCCGGTGAAGCCTTCGACGTAATGAGCAAAATCTTAAGTTAACACTAAAACGATATAGCCTTCAATCTAAGTACAAATCCTCTAGTAAGGTGATAGTCTAAGTATAAAAAAACCTGATGATCCTTATTGGGATAATGGAATAATCTTTTCAAATTATTGTATAGTCATCGGTCCTCGATAACTCTACGAAGTTTAAATGAAATTTGACCGTTTAAAGCCGGCCATAAGCGAGTCTAAAGGAGTAGTTTACAAATAAACAGACAGGTGAAGGTAATATAAAGCGTGTAAAAATCTATTCATACTATTCAAATATTGAACAAAAAAGGTATAATTAATACCTTTTTACAGCATCATGATAAGTCTGTGGTAAACTCGTGGGTGTGCTACGAGTGCTACGAGTAATACGAGTGCTACGAGTACTACTTGTGCTACGAGTACTACGAGTGCTGCGAGTACTACGAGTGCTGCGAGTACTACGAGTGCTGCGAGTACTACAGTGCTGCGAGTACTACGAGTACTTGTACTCGCTTACATGAGTACCACCCTCCGGAGTATTTCTTCTTTTCCTTCAATTGAAACAACTTTAGTATATTTCGGAAAGAATGGCAGGACAAGGAGTGTAATTACTGTCTCTGAGACTCGCCGTCTTGCGTCTTATAATGGATAACGCACGAATTATTTACCTCGGCAAGTCCCAGGTAGACTTAGATTTCCCCACCATGGTTCTGACCTTGTCGCGGCGGTGGGGCTCAGTAGCCTAGGGTGAGCCCAGCACCTTGGGCGAATCTAATTGGGCCGAGGGGGCTCTTTGTACCCCTCTTATAAGAAGAGGGGACAAAAGAGCAGGGGGCAAGGGGCGAGGATGGGAACCTCACCTCATTGTACTGTCCCGACGTTGTGAGGGGTTGTTCTGTGGTGCGGGACAACCCCTCTGTGGAGATGGCGTCGGTCCCTTGCGGGACTGACTAGCTGTCGAGGTGCCCTGTTTGTTTACTAGATCCGGGGCATCTCACCAAAGGCGGCATCGGTGGCACTCGCCGAGTTTTAGTGGGTAGAGCTGCGTCCATTTACCAGCTATCGGGCGCAGCGAGTCCCACATACCCGGCTGGGGAGACCCACTCCCCCGCGGGATGCCTCAGAGCATTTCCCGGCGTTAAAGAAAAAAAAAAAAGGTAAACTTAGATTTAGTTTCGGACGACGCTGAACACATTGCCTATCCAACTATCAACTTACCATCTGGTAGCACGTCCGTTAGTTTGCCTATCCAAGAAAAATATATTTCAGTTTCTTTTTTAATATATCCATATTATAAATCTATAATTTTGCCACAAATTCATCATTCATTTTGATTAAACAGCTTGTTATCTATTTATTCGCGTACAACACTAACAATAACTATATAAGGTTTAAAATCACCTGAAAAAATATATTATGTGATGTAAACTTCTATAAAATGATCATATGGAGAAGTCTCTCATAAATATGAACGTTGAAGATTTTAATCCCATTAGAATCAAACAGAGCTAATTACATTACCATTAGTTTCGGCACAGCGAACGTTACACTGGTATAAACAGGGTTTGGTTATGGTATTATACCGGAGAATATTCCGGCGTTATGGGCTGCTGGCTCACAAAGCTCCTACCAAAAGCATATTTTATTTCCACCGGATTGTGCTTTTGATGGCACACAAATTAATTTGAATGAAAGCCTTTTTTGTGTAATTGATTTTTATGTTTTTTTTTTTTTCATTCGAAATAATCAATTCAATGTATTCCTCGATTTTTTAAAGCCAACAAAAAACATTATTTTTTTTGGTCTAACTACGCGAATTTCACTTATTATAATGTACCAAAGTTTTACAGGACAGTCAGCCGTTTGACGGCTATCGACATCCGCACAACCAAAGAGTATGCAGATGCGTTGCTCTCCTTTTCCATGTCCCCTCCAATAGGCCACCGGAAACTCAGAAACCGCACGAAACGCGACTGCATAGCTGTCACTTGACGCCGGTTTTATGTGAGCGAGAGGTACCATCTTGGTCGTGCCGGCCCAATTCGGCTGCAATGCAGCATGGCACTACCTCTTGCTGTGAAGTATCCCAATCGTCGAGCACGTAAACCTCAATAAATCCCGAAAAAGTATGAGAAAAAAAATATGTTTTCTTTGTCGTTGAAATCTGCACTTGACTTGCCGTGCCACAGGCTGCAATTTACGTACCAAATCGAGTGTGAACTAAACTCGTTTTTCTACCCTCACTCCAAATATCCCAACGCATCTTGCATCGAGAAGACTTAGAGTTTTAGGCCTGATTGGATGTCTGTTGGATAATTTAGACTATGGTTCTTTATTGTGAGGGGAAAACGTAATTGAAATCGTGGAATGTTCTTAAAGTGCGGACAAAACTGTACATCTTAATGAATGTCTCTCCTGATATATAATTATCATAAAAACGTTACATCCCAAATTAAGTAGATTGTTTTCATGTTAACAATTTAATTAAGAAACTGATTAATATAGTTACTTATAATATGAATATTTTTACTTCGAATATTATATATTATACTAGCTGTTGCCCGCAGCTTCGCCCGCGTTAACTTACTCAACTTAATTACTGTTAGTCACTGCGTGATGTTATATAGCCTTCCTCGATAAATGAGCTGTCTAACACTGAAATAATTTTTCAAATCGGACCAGTAGTTCGTGAGATTAGCGCGTTCAAACAAACAAACAAACTCTTCAGCTTTATAATATTAGTATAGATTGATTCCATAATAATATACATTTCAGACCTTAGAAAAATCTGAAAGTCAGAAATGCTAAAATCCTAATTAACCTCAATGAAACTAAGTTATTACAAAATATGTCAATGAAAATATTTAAAACTCTTGCGACTTAATTAAAATTATTTTAATAAAAAATGCATTTTTAAAAAATACTTTGAAATACAATGTAAGTAATCTTAATATTCAAACCGAATTTTTAAATAGGTTTTTATTGATTAAAATCGAAAATATATAAATAAAATCACGTAGTCAAAATGACCAATTCAATAGAATTTCTCAAACTTTTCGATTGAGTACCTGTGAATTCAGTTTTACAAATCAGCGTAGACAAAGGTTCATGTGCCGTTAAGGTAAGGTCGAAGATAAGGGAGGGTTGGAATCTAATTTGCAAATGCATTTCCTCCCGACGTGAATACGGCTTTACATTTTTAAACGAACCGAGATTTGAGCGTGTCCGATAAAAAATATTGCATATGTCAATTTTATATTATCTTGAATATATTGATTTATTATTTATAGGTTCATCGTGGTACGCGTTTTAGGCAATGAGTACATGTGATTGGAGATTTTAATAGACATTGTCTGTAAAGTCGGTTTACTGACGATAGTTGAACGTGACAACGTCATAAGAAAATGGAACGCCTCAGAGCGAGGAAACGTCGCATACGTCATGTTTTTTCGTTCTTGCAGCCGGATCCATCGAAGTATAAGACGTTGTCATGTCAAAAATGATTATTTTTATGCGAATTCATCGTATCATTAAAGAACAACTTTTATCACGGGTTTCAAAGATTTTGACATTACTAACATTTTTATATACGATACTATACAACAAACCGCAATAGAGTATGTAAAAAGTTCTTTCATCATACTGAAAATCTGTCACATGTAGAGAAGATTTATACGACTTGCGCATCACATAGATACCACGCTTATCCGTCAAACACTTTACTGCTCCGAAAGAAGAGCTTGACAGACTTAGACTAGTTGTTGGACAGGCTTCTGTTTCTTGCGTTTTATGATTTTACCTGGTGAAGCAACTCACAAATTTATACGAAAAAATGGCAGTCATAGGGATTGCCTATAGAAATGAAAACAGAATGAGATTATGAAAATTCAAATTTTCAGACTATGCATTCGAATTTTTTGGCAGTGTACCTTTCGATATTTTAAGCAAATTAAGTAAACCACATGAATGAAATTGTAGTATATTATTTTTTCATCATATATTCTAACGAACTAGGATAGGAAAATATGATTTGTATAATTTTCCGCGATAGATTTTCATTCCAAAGAAAGTTTCCATTTTTTTTCTTTTTTTTTGCTAATAGTTGTTTCGGAACTATGTTTGTTCATACATTGAACGGTAGTAATGCATGCTACTTATCTAGTGAATCGGGAAAAACTATGTCATTTACTTGCGTCGTTTATTTTATCTGATTTATTTTATACTTTCGAGGCTTATGCCGCATACGCCTTTGTGTTCATAAGCGGCGTCACTGTCTTTCTTTTTGACTCTTTTTGCGCACGGAAGTAAATTAAGCTATTTCAAACCTATGTGCAATAAGTGAAGCGAGCGTTTGAATTATTTTCGGCTGCCTCGTCTTAATACAAAAAATTTGGAATTTCATGATGACGTCATAATGTCACATCAGCGCGTTGCCGACGCGAACCTGTAAGATTTTCCCCTACCAAAAAGTGCTCAACGCAGCTAAAGAAGTCTTCACTTCCAAAATACACGTCCTCTTTAAATAGTAACAATAAAGGTGGTAAAATGCAACTTGTAAGTTCATCCGTGTTATTTGATGAAAGCTCGTTGCATGCCGTTTACTAACTACCCTCCCCTCCTCTAATCGAGCGAGAATTTTTTAATAAAGTCAGTCCACTTTTTCCATACTTCTGGTCACGTCCAGAAGTGATTCCTCCATTTTCCCAACCGTGGGACCAAACGTCACAAACCATTGAGCTATCGATCATAACCTTACAGTACATTTAATAACGTTGATTGGAGAATTTGGTCCGAATTTCGTCAATTCACGGGCCATTGCTGTCGGAAATTGCGTAGCTAAGTCTTTTTGTTCGCGATGGCCAATCGATTCCCTATTGTGGAAGTTTGTATTTCTATTTATAAGCGTTTTCATATTGTTCTTACGTAATGTCTGTTTTTGTAGCCTTTGTTTGGTGAACGATTCTGTCAAACGTCTTATTGAGGTCTTAATTATGTGATTAATGTTATAATTTTTGCGATTTGATCAGCTAATAATTTTTATTACCGTTACAGTCTTTTTTTATGTCATCAGAGGGCAAACGAGCAGTCAGAGCTTCACGGCGCCGACCCCCATACACATCACACATTTTCCCTATCCCCCCAATGGACCACCGGAAACTCACAATCCGCATGAAACGCGACAGCATAGCTGTCACGACACCGGTGTTATGTGAGCGAAAGGTACCACCCCGGTCGTGCGGGCCCAGTTTGGCTGCAATGCAGCATGGAACTACCTCTTACTAAATATACCTCTACCTCTTACTATAGTTATAAAGATTGCCTGTTACATCTAAACGTACAATTATAATAATTACATTATTAGTTCATACCATAGACTTAGAATATACTAAATAGACCACCTGACAGCCCGAAAATGCGTGACGATTTTTAAAAAGTCAATGTGTGCAGAGCACACGCACACATTGACACACAGTGATGTATCTTTTACTATCGATACTCGAAGGTACAGCCAGTTTGAGTAAATTGTAAACATTGTTGTTTGGGGTGAATTTTCCAATGGTCAGATATGTTATGGTTTTTATAAGGGTACTTAATATACACATTACAAAGTCAACATAATTATTCCTCAGTGATGATGATGAAGGAGGGTAAACTACATAATATTCCTCAGGTCAAAGTTATCCGCCGATTGCAAAAGCAGCCCTTAAATTATTTAGATAAAAGGTAAATAAATATTGAAATAAAACAACATCATATGTAGTATATTATTTATTCTCAAATGAAATATCATAATACTTTTACACACTCATACTTACCTACTATTTATATAAAATAATGACTTTTATTATGTATGTATTATTTGTTTCAAATGATTTTAACAAAAGGAAAATAATAAAATTTGGGAACGAATCGATCAATATTCAATGGACGCTTGATCCATGACTTACTTCACAAGATTTACACAACCTAAGTATATGCGCAGTTATTATTTTAACGGTTACTTTAAAATTATACTGTTATAAACGTAAAACAAGTCATTTAATTAAAATTTAAAAAAGAATGGGTAGATGTTACTGTCCTTTAAACAAAATAATCTTATTCAGGTGGTTCCTTACAGTCTCCTTACTCAAATTAAGTAGCTTACTTTCGTTTTTGAGCCGAATATCGAACAGATGTCTATAAAACTTCATTATTAAGTATCTGTGCCCACTTAAAACTTATTGGTCCATATTGTGGCTCGTCAAGCACAAAAGAAGTCGGAAATATCTTCCAATATTAGAAGCGTCGCTTTGCAAATTGTAATGTGTGTAATTGGGATTCCAACCAACACGCCCAGTTAATATCAGCCATTTTCCTCTAATTATAGGATCTTGAGGGAATCTGTAAAACAAAATGATTATGATTCATCGCTAACAAGCAAACAGTCGGAGAGGACATTAGTACGGGAGCGGATTTGACAGCGAGTGCCGGAGATTGGTGGCGCTGCAGTGTCAATTCAAAAACTTGTGTTAGGATTGGCAAGAATATGGGCTGGACGGCCGAGGCGTAGGGATGTTTGTATTACGTTATAGACACACCCTACTACTGCCTTTAAAAAGCGAGGTCTTGTTCGTAGAGGGGCGATTTATATATGCGACCTCAAGGAGGACGGAAGTCTGGCCAAATCACTATCGGCCATCTTAAGTTTGTTAATTAATGTTGGGCCAACCTCTATGTATGTGTGAGGTTCGTGTATGTGTATGCATGTGCAGTGTGGGTAAGGACGGAGGTGCTTTATGCATGCACATGCACACGCACCTACACATTACTTCTGGACCTAAGATTGTTATTGTTTGATCAGAATGTAATAAAATGGTTGTTATTATTATTTAAAACGCATTTCCTTTCTGAAATTCCCATTACATAATATAAACCTTGCTCGAGTCACTCTATATTATATCGAAAGCTGTTTTATTTTTTGTTGTTTTTAGATTAGTTTCAAATTAATGATATTATAAACCAATAAGCATGTCGATAAATTTGAATCAAGCACTACCATATATGTATAAAATATTTGTGAAAATTAATCTTCAAATATTGTGTAATTTAAGAACGATTGTATCATTAATTACGCAAAATATGAAAGTAAATAGGACGATTGACATTATTTTATTTGAAATAGAGAAGTAAAGATAGAATATAGCAAAAAAAAACACATCTTAGCAATTAGGACATGAAGATGAATTACCTGTGAAATTTATAATTTTCACGATTGTTTCTATGATTCACATTATACCGCACCGCATAGTATTTTCGTCTTTTTACATGCAATAGTATTTATTGCAAATATATCTGGAACAACGAAATAAATTGGAAATACTGAGAGGCTCTTTTAACGCTTGGTGACTTTGGCTGACCTGTCGAATAAAAGTGGTTACACTTGACATTAGATTGCTCTCTCTTTTCATCTTGTTATAATTCCATAAAGGACTGTCTCCTCTTTCCAACTCTTTATTGGTCTATTATATTATATGTTTATGGTTCATACCAACTGATAATATCGCGTTTCATGTTATCGAGCTAAGCATAATTGGCAGTATTTAGTAGCCGTACTATGTAAGATATTATATGTGAGAAATAGAGCCTTCATTCCTCCTATTACTATATGCAATTGATAGTCTATATATAAATTCGTTTTTTCATTTCATCTAGTCGAATTCGTATTGAAATGCGTAAAACCATTTTTCGAGTTAAAAAGTACGGAACCCCTGAAATGCGAGCCCTCTCTTCAAATCTGACCAAATCTGGCAATTTATGATCGTGAACCCATAAATTGGCAGATTAGAGAGTTGTGTTGCCTTTAAGCTAAAATATGTACTAACTTGGGCCAACAAAGTTTTATTTGCGAATTTATCGCGTACATGATTGATAAATAAGATTTTAGAAACATCCAAGATTTAAATATTTCCTGATAAGTAAATACGATCTTAACTTCTTTAAGTAAATTAAAAGAAAAATAGGGAAACATTTATTAAGATAAAATAACTTTTTTTATTAAATTTAAATTTTTTAACATATCCGATGTTTCTGGTATTTTACAGCAACTATAGTTACGGGAGTCCTCCCGAATATGTACCAGATTGTACCAGTCAGTGTAATTACTGTAACCGACCTACCATATTCCTTCTCAGGATATGGTCATTAGTGGATTTGTCCCCTTCAATATGTTTATTTACATGGGTGACAGTGACCACACATGTCTGCATGTTTGCCCATCTAAGAGAAAAATCAAATTTTAAAAAAACATTATGACTAACAAACATCATACTCACAAACGAACAAACATAACACTTGAGGGTTAAAATGAGTATACGTCGTAGTAAGATAGTTCGAACTAAGAGATCGGATTCCGATGGTTACACACATCAAAAAGTCGCCAACTTCTGACACATCCTTGGGCGAAGTTGGACAGAACTTTTACATTAAAGATGAACTTTTACGCTGGACTTACCCTCACTACTTTGGCGGATCCACGCAATGATCGGACAAATCTTTGGAAACAAAGTATTTATTTCACGCTCCTTTTATTGTCTAAATGAAAGCTAAATTATTAATACATATAGCTTTAAAGCTATAATCGAAATTATGACAATTAAAAAAATATTTAAAAATATTGCAAATCCATATACTATATATTAAATACAATTAATCAGAATGTATCTTTAAACGACGTTACGATTGTTTCTTTATATATTATTAATTATTTATGTGAACCTGATGCAGCTGGGCCAAAGCCCAACCCAGATATCCTAGTTCTAGTTCAGGATTTACGGTGAGCAAACAATTGAATCTATGCCGGAAAAAGGTTGAATTATGATGATAATGACGCATTGGCAAGGTCACGTGCAGTAAACTTGGCATAGCAATTTTCAGATGTGCACAGTTAATCCACACCCCTAGGTCTGTCGGCGCTGAGTACCTTTATTTGAAACTTTAATAAAAACGCTAAAAACTTTCATAGTTCTGAATACGGCCAATTTGTAACAGTCCTTTCGATCATCTTAATTAACGGCGCCTTGGATCGTTTAAAGTTTGACGAGGAATTTCTTCTGCAGCTCCAAACTTGCCAACTATTTTTAATGACATTACAGGAGAAGAATAATTAATTGGTGAAATTGAATTTTAAACCTTTACAGCGATATAGTTGAAAAGGTAATAGTTATACTGATATAACCTTCCCAAACTTAGGTATTAGTTTACAGTATAACTATTTTAATGTTACTTGGATAGGCAAACTTTCAGACGTGCCACCTGATGGTAAGTGGTCGACGTCGCCCATGAACCTAACTTAGTATACCTGGAACTACCCAGGCAAGTCATTTATGTGTTGCCTATCCTGAGACATAAAATGCTAAGTCTTGGTGCCAGTAATTACACTGGCTGTCTTGTCCTTCTTGCTGAAACACAGCGAAGCTGTTTCACGGGAGAAACAAGCAAGATGGTGGTACCCATACTGCCGGGAGAGCGTCACAGCGCTTCCCTCCCATCGTGTGTTTTTTTTTTAACTTAAAACAAACATTCTACTGAAAAATTTGATTGTTTTTTTATAGCTTAGAAGGGCAAACGAGCAGTCGTTTTGGCGACTTTCGACTCCCATACAATCCGCACAACCAGAAATTACGCATATGCGGAAACTCACAAACCGCACGAAAGGCGACAACATTGCTGTCATTTGACGCCGGTGTTAAGAGAGGTACCGAATTGGGCGGGCATGACGGGGTTCATGCCGGCCCAATTCGGCTGCAATCCTCTTACAAATTTTTAATAGACCTTATTAAATGGAGGAATTTTATACTATATATACTATGTATTTTACTTGCTATTTATTATATTCCAAGATATATGTACAAGTGCATAAACATATGACTACGATGGTAGGTAAGTTCCTACAGCTTCCGTTAAAACATTTAAAGCCGTACTCAATGTACGCATGGAAGATTCTTCTGAACTAAGGATGTTATTATAGGTCGTCTTAACGTTCTTTGAAAGAGACCTATCGTATCCTATAACAGTGGATCTGAAGATTCTGATGATCATAATGATACTGTAAAAGAACATTATCAGAATAAAGAAATACATGAATGAATGTTTGATTTATTTTGTGTGGGACAAGCCCACGGCGTTCCCTCGCAATCTTCGGAGTGTTTCGTCCGGAATTCTTAACATTAAGAATTTTATCTTTTGTCTTTAAAAGAATTGTTAAAGTTGTGTCTAAAACGAACGTGTTGGTTTCAGGTATGTTCCAGTTTATTACAAACTTTAATAGTAAGTATGGGTCACAATACAATTAGTTATGTATGATAGTAATAAAGTTGGATGTCGTTTTGCCAACCATTAATGCAATTGTCATAATGACGCCTTATTTTCTATCGTTTTATAAAATTCACACTAGCTGAGTCTGTAGCCAAATCTGTAAGGTTATACGAGGAAAGCAATAGGCAACAACTAGTTTAAAACTTATTTCAATAATCTTTCTGATAGATTCTAGAAATAGATATATTTCTACGAAACAACAAAGGACCGTAGCTACTCGTAGTTAAACTTGTAGTGCTGCTACGTACCGTAGCACAGCTACGGGTTCATTAGTTTTTAATAAACTTCTTTTCTACTCTCATATCAGTTTTTATAAGGCTTTAAAACCCCGCATACATTTTTGACCTTGCGATTTTCCTCTCATATACACCTCCGAGCATAAAACAGTATTTCAATGTACTTAAGTCATAAAAGCACATTTCATTTTAATTTTAATCAAGCTTATTTTAATATCGCTTGATGAAATATGAAATCAATTTATCGAGTATTTTTTTTTTTTATTATATAGTAATGAAAAGTTTTTCATTTAAGGGTTTCTGTATTCTATGAAATCGCAATCGATCGAAATTGATTCTAATTTTGTAACAGTATCCATGAAGCTGGTCGATGGGCCAATAAATTTGAGGAAAAGGAAGGCAGAGCTTAAAACGTAGCATTGATTATTTCTTTTCTCTCGACAAGCTTAAGATGGATGCGTGAAGTAAGTTGTTATCCTTTGTTAAATCTGATCAAGGAAATTCTGTTTTAGTAGCGTCAATAATCCGGCTCACTATTACTATATATTAACACTAGCTGGTGCCTGCAACTTCGTCTGTGCAGGATAAGATTTTAGTTTTTTTTTTTCATTAAAAGTATCCTATGTTACTTATAATACCTCCTAAGAATATGTGCACAAAGTTTCATGATGATCGGTTAAGTAGTTCTCGCGTGAAAACGTAGCATACCTTATTTACTTTTGTAAGCATATTATTTATCAAATAGTCATAATCGATTTTTATTCGAGTTTCTCAAAAAAAGACTAACATTATAGTGACCTAAGCCTGTAAATAAACGTTATTGTCATAATAAACCATACTGAGCCGTAATGCGTGGACGTACCTATGAAACGTGTAAAACACTCCTCGTAAACATCACTAAACTCGATACCTTTATATTCGTCCATTAATCGATATCGGTTTATATAACAGTTGAGGGTTTGAACGGGGATATATGAAGTGTTTACCGGTTCTAAATGTTGTTTTAAATTCGGTAATACCAAACCACATTCAGAAGGTTCTAGAAAATATTCTAGGATCTTTATCTTTGTCGGGCTATTTCCTTCTGATTAGAATATTCTTACACATCATCATGATCATCATCATCAGCCTCGATCCGTCTACTACTGAACATAGGCCTCCCTCAATGAATGCCAAGACGGCCGATCCCTTACCACTCGCATCCAACACGGACCGGCCACCGTACAGAGATCGTCTTCTGATCTGGTTACCTAAACGCGGCCTCCACTCTTGAACCTTATTGGCCCATCGGCCATCCGTTCTCACATATGCAATTACAAAATTCTTCTCAAAAATGTCTTCTTAGGGGTAGCCGTTTCATAAATTAGCCGGAACAAACAAACAGAAAGACAGACAGACAAAAATTGCAAAAAATGCTATTTTGGTATATGTAACGTGTATACATTTATAATATGCACTTAGTAAAAAGCTTTTAATATTACAAACAGACACTCCAATTTTATTTATCTGTATAGATAGCTGTGGCCCGCAGCTTCGCCCGCGTTAAATTACATTTACAGTCGTACGCGGATTGATGATGATTATTTTTATAGCCTAAGTTACTCCCTATAACATAAGCTATCTTCCAGTGCAAGGCCCGTCAAAATCGGCCCTGCCGTTTCCAAGATTAGCCGGAACAAACAGACAGACAAAAATTGTAAAAAATGGTATCTATACGTATAAATAAAATTGGAGTGTTTGTTTGAAATATTAAAAGAACCGTTTTTTTATTGAATTCATATGTGCATCCATATGAATTCAATAAAAAAACGGGACATATACCAAAATAGCTTTTGTTTTCAACTTTTGTCTGTCTATCTTTCTGTCTAACAAACGTTCCGGCTAATCTCTGAAACGGCTGGACTGATTTTGACGGAACTTTCACTGACCTTATTCCACCGATGTTATAGGGAGTAACTTAGGCTACAAAAATAATCAGCATCACTCCGGACACGGCTGTAAATCTAAGTTAACGCGGGCGAAGCTGCGGGCAACAGCTAGTCTTATATAAGCTGAATCTCAAAATCCTATCTTAGGGGATGCCTACTACATAGTAGCTTTATGCATGCAAAGTCTCAGCCCGATCGGTTTAAAATTGACAAAGTTTCATACAAATTTTCATCCCCTATTTTATCCCCTTGGGGGTAGAATTAATGAAAATGCCTACGACATAACATCTACCTGCATGCCAAATTTCAGGCCGATCCGTCCAGTGGTTTGGGCTGTGCGTTGATAGATCACTATGTCAGTCAGTCAGTCACCTTTGAGTTATATATATATATATAGATTTTCCTTTTATTCCTCAAGCTACGGAACCCTGAATATGTTTATTTCCCATATACGGGTTATATACGACGGAATATTTGTATACATGTTTAATGCATTACAATCCTGACACTAGTTCACGTAATACCCCCTACTTGGGGGTCGCCCAGCTTAGGGGGTGGCCCAGCTTAGGGGTCCTAGCAATAAATATAATGGCATCCTTATCGGTCAAGATTATGTCTATATGGCTTCGATATCCCTAATGTGACTTGATATATCACTGTATTTGTCACATGGATATTTAAGTGGAAGGAGGTTTTTATTGAATTGTAAGCCAATATGTTTTTATTGAAACTAGAAGTTTGTTATTTTGACTTTGACTCATTGTAAGTGCCTTTTCACACGTCGCGGTTGCTGGATAGCCGGCGCCGGGTATCCCGTAACGAAGAGTATGGGTTTGCCGGCCAAATCACGCCTCGCGTGATAATAAAATCGCTACTGGATACCCGGCAACCGGGACATGTGAAAAGGCACTTAGTCTGTCTGTCTGATATTTTGGCAAGCTTCAATATTAAAAAGCTTTTACTGCTTTGCGTATTCAAAGACCGCTAAGATATAATACTGTTTTACTTGTCAAATTTGTAAATTTAATAATGGTTTCAATTTAGATATATTCTAATCCTGCCATTCTATGGTAACTAATCCTGGCGATCGGTTAAAAGATTTCGGATCTGGTTTTATACATTGTATTCCACGATATAACTTAACGAGTCTTTCAATCAGTGATGACCACAGACGTTTACTTAACATAAGACTTTTCATGTTACTTCGTGATTCCTCGGTATTTCTGACCATCTCCCCTGTCTCCCCACGTTTCAGCCTTCCCCCAACCTAGTAGGGTTTCATTTGATTGGTGCATCAGCGTTATAATTGCAGAGTAGAATCATGTCATGTCAAGGGAGGTTTAATTATAAGGTTGGTGAATACTGACACATACAATACTAGCTGAAAAGAATAATCAAATAACAATATTTTTTTAACGAATATATTTCGAAATAATGTTTTATTTAATATTGTGTGTGCAGAGAATCAATATGATTTTTATGAATATTTGGATGACAAAGTACATTTCTGTTTAGAGGCGCATATCACATCAAAATTTAGCTTTAAATTATTTTATCACACATTTTATCATTGATTCGTTAAAAAAACCTTAGTAAAGCCGTTAAACATCCTTTATGAAAAATAAATAAGAAATGAAAAAAGTTTGGAAAATCCAAAAGTGCACGACTCAATCAAATTTTTCCATTATAAAATTGATTATTATACATGTTTAAGCAATTGACTTGTCAGTTGCTAAGCAACGAATACACAGTCGTATCACAGAAAACACGGACGCCTATAAAAGATTATTGTTAATGTTATTATTTACAATGCTACGGAAAATAATTGTTATTGAAATATATTTTATGTTCCGGACAGATTATTTTACTTAATATAAGTGCACTCATATTAACCTGTAAGTTTTTTTTCATGGTGTAGCCCATACACATCCGCACATCCAGAGATTATGCAGATGCGTTGCCCTCCTTTGCCCTATGCCCCCCAATGAACCACCGAACTCACAAACCGCACGAAACGCAACAGCATAGCTGTTACTTTACGTCGGTATTATGTGAGCGAGAGGTACTATCTCGGTCGAGATGGCCTAATTCAGCTGCAAAGCAGCATGGCAATACCTCTTCGAAAAGTAATATTCAGTAATCATAGTTTGTGATCATTGCTCTGATGATCACTGCACGTTAATACCAGCTTTATCATTATTAGTGATCATTGCACTGATGATACCAGCTTTGTGTGACGTGTAATTAATGCATACATTGGTTGCGCCTAACACGAAAACCGAATTTCCAAACTTGCTCGCATACTTATTTGCATAATATCGTGTCTGACATTAATATAGTAAACTCAATATACCAGCACCTGCGGCCACGTTTTGGCTCAACTTATGATACCTATGTATGTGAGAGGAATTCATCCAAAGTATAAGTTTTTCTATAAAACACATCTGTAATCTTACTTTCGGTAATAAGCTGCAATCTTAGTGAACGTATATTGTAGACCAAAGCCTCTAACCACTTGATAAGTTTTTGGATAAAATATTGTAGATCATGATCATCACATTTTTAATAATCTCCTATAAGTTTCGCAATTTTCTTTGTTAAAATTCTAAATACAATGATCAATTATTTAAATAAAAAAACTTATCTCTGAAAGTGTTTTCAGTTTATTTTATAAATTATGCTGAATATGTATTATCTTATGAACTTATTCTGAGTATATTTTTTTGTTTTATAATAACATACCGTATGTTATTTAAAAGAACGATTACAATCAAATTCTCTAGTATCTTATTATTATTGCTAAATTTTTTTCCTTAAAACGTGGATGTCTAAAACAGCTCATCTTTAAAGAATTCATTTGAGACTAGCTGTTGTTTATTATTTTTATAGCCTATAATGACACTCACAAATAATGTGGTTTTCTATTGGTAAAAGAACTTTCAAAATCGGTTCAGCGGTTCATGAGATTACCCTCTACAACCTCACAAACATTACCTCTTTATAATATTAAGTATAGATTAATATACAGATAAACGATAGTTTTAATAAACGTACGGTTCACTGCCATTCCAAATAACAACCGAAACCATTTGACATCCCACGTTAAAAAGTATTTTATCTTTGTTGGCTATCACCACAAACCCGACGTGAAAGTTACAAACTTGTCTCCCAATGATTTCTTTAAGAGGATATTCAAAGTTGGACAACAGATTATAAAATAACGTTATAAAACTAAAATGAGATAAAACAGAACTTTAAAAATAATCCAATCTCACCGCAGTGTCATTTTGAACTACTAGAAATTTTCAAGTCGATATTTCCGAGTCGATTCTCGACGTCGGTAAAAGCGGAGAAAATTTTCCGACTTGTTACTCTATTGGTGGTTCTCTTATTGTGGAAAGTTTGCGATTGCCGACTTGGAACAGGCTGAAGTGACACTTAAAAGTGTTGTTTTTTAATTAACTATCTCAAGGCGTTATACAGTTTCGTTATTTAGCAGTAAAATTGTATATTATGTAATTTATATTGAATATGTTTTAAGGATTATGATTTGTCGGTTTTTCATAATAATTAACACATTAATAGTAAAGCTAAGAAGAGAGGAAAAGTGAGTAATGGTCTATAATGTAAACACGAATCGTAAAAAAAAAGGCTAGATTATTTTCTGTATAAAATGAATATAATATTATGTTTCTCATTATGTTTTTCTAGTTAGATTATATTAAAACGTTTTGAGGGTTCTTATCAGACATTAGCGGTTGTCAATCTTTTTTTTACGCAGGGAAATACTCTTAGGCATCCCGCGGGGGAGGAGGGGACTCCTCAGACGGGTATGTGGGACTCGCTGCGCCCGAAGATGGTAAGGTGGACGCAGCTGTACCCACTAAAACCCTGCGAGTTCCTTTAAGGGGGGAATTTTTAAAGTTTGACCACTATGTGTGTTTTTTGTGATACTTTAGCTTTTAAACGCATTAACAGTTTTGGATGCGGTTTATTTATTAGAAAGCAGGTGTCCTAGCGGTGGGTTTTAAACATATTTTATCAAAATCGATTCAGTCGTTCCTTACAGGTCTATTGTGAATGCGTTTTTAAGTATAACCTTTTAGCCATAATGTAATATTAATGTTAATTAAACAATCAGAGCGTCCTATTGTAGTTCCCATCACGTTTCCTCCGAGCCGCTAGCGAGTGGCGGTTGGCGTCAACGGCGAACTTAAACTTCTTTGTAGCACTTTCTTATTTTCCTTATTTGTTACGTTTTAAAAGAAGTATAGCAAAAGTTTGTACTTTATACAGTGTACTGTGACAACTATAATATTCTTAGTTCCAGACAATGATATTATATGTATATTACAGATTTACTATCATCAATTTATGCCCCACCGTGGTGCAGGCCTCAGGCGGTGGGGCTCGCTCAGTAGCCTAGGGTGAGCCCAGCACCTTGGACGAAGCTAATTGAGCCGAGGGGGCTCTTTGTACCCCTTTTGCAAGAAGAGATACAAAAGAGCAGGGGTCAAGGGGCGAGGATGTGTACTTCACCTCATTGCACTGCGTTGGGAGGGGTTGTTCTGTGGTGCGGTACAACCGCTCACTGGAGGTGGCGTCGGTCAATTTCGGTGTCCTGTTAGTTTAACAGATCCGAGGCACCTCACCAAACCTCACGGCACTTGTGGCACTCGCCGGGTTTTAGTGGGTATAGCTGCGTCCACTTACCATCTTTCGGGCGCAGTGAATCCCACATACCCGCGTGGGGAGACTCACTCCCCCTCGGGATGCCTCAGAGCATTTCCCAGCGTTAAAGAAAAAAAGTAAAAAAAATCATTAAGTGATGCTGCTGTTGACTGTTGGCAATAGTTATGATCTTTTACGTTTTTTTTTTTTTTTTTTTTGTTTTCGCAGGGAAATGCTTTTTACGCATGTAGCCAGGATCTCGGGTAGATCCTGACCCTATGTGGGACTCGCACCTGGGAGTGCCCTACCCGTAAACTAAAACCACTGCGAGCGCCTTCAGCCGCTTTAATTTAAGGGTCCCGGATAGGCATTCGACAGGATCACCTCAGCGATGGGCGCACCGTAGGTTGCCATACTTCGGCAAACTCCAGAGTATAGCTGCCTGCAGGCGGCGCTGGGTCCTCCGAGGTTCGGGAGGAGTCTGTCCAGCGTACTTGCCGCTTTCACGACCTTCGGTCCCAACATTGAGAAATGTGGGCCGAAGGTCCACCCACCGTCAAGGATGAGCCCCAGATATTTGATATGGGGGCTCATCCTGACCCTCACCCCTCCGACCCAGAGGGCAGCCCCCGGTGGGGGTCCTTTCCGCCCGGTCCCGCGGAAGAGAAGGGCTTCGGTCTTCTCAGGTCTGACCCGAAGCCCTAACCTCTCTATGCGGCTGATCATGAGGTCGAGCCCGACCTCGGCCAGCCGCGCCGCCTCCTTATAACTTCGTCCCCGGGCATACACGAGGGTGTCATCCGCGTAGCATATGACACCCATCCCGGAGAGGAGGCGGCCTCGCAGGACCCAGTCGTATCCGATGTCCCACAGGATCGGACCCAAAACCGATCCCTGTGGGACACCGGAGCCGACTCGCCGCCACTCAGGGTGGCCTACGAGAATCGGTCGGGGTCCATACCCCGACCGATTCTCGTAGGCCACCCTCCTCTCGGAGAGGTACGCCTCCAGCAGCCTCCTCAGATACGGGGGCACATCGAAGAAATACAGTGCCTCCCGTATCACACTGTGGGGGAGGCTGTTGAAGGCGTTCGCGATGTCCAACGACACCGCGACCACCACCTCCCCTCTGCGTTCCGCCTCATCCGTCACCGCCCGAAGGCGTTTGAGGGCGTCGATGGTCGACCGGCGTGCCCGGAACCCAAATTGACTTGGACTCTGAGAGTCCCGGTCCCGGGCCTTCCCAGCTTCGCTCAGCAGCACCACCGGTAACTTACGTTATTGTACTGGTTGGTTGATATGCAATTCATTATAATCAGTTTTTAAGGTTTAAAAGGAAGGGTAGGTAGTGTACTTTTTAGTACTATCGTAGTACAACATGGGGTTACCTAGTAAAAAAATGTTAAGAACACCTTCACATTCTTTTTCCTAGCTTATACTGTTCAAAGGCTGCTGATCAAATTATTTGTTAGTTTAAATATAACAGGTAATATTGCGCCGAATCAAATAAATGGGATTTGGGACAAAAAAGGGATATGGTTGGCATTTGATAACATTTATTTTTATTATTGGAGGTTACAGGATAATTATTTTAGAAAATAAATTTATATTTAAATTTTGGAGCGGACCGCGAAAAACAGATGTGATCGTAATCTATATTACCTTCAGCATTACCAGTCTAGAATGCTATGCTTTGAAGGCCGGCTGGTTGAGTGGTCAGGCTACTGGATACTTCACGCAGCGCTCGCGGGTTCGAATCCCCCCAAATGCAGGTGGTTTGTGTGATGAATATCTGCACTGGTTCATGGACATGTATATATTATGTTGTATGTAAATTTCTTTTTATATCCGTTCCTAGTACCCGTAACACAAGTTCTTACGAACTTAGCACGAGGCTAGGTTAACGTGGTATAATTGTTGGTAAAGTATTTATTTATTTTGTTAATTATCCAAACAGATCTGATAAAACATTTGATTGTTTCATCGGAACAAAAGTAAAATATGCAGTATAACCTTATTACTCGCGGCTCTTATTATTTCTAGATCAGTTAATCCTCGGCTTACATTCGCTTTAATTGTACCCCCTCTGTCTGCTCTCACTGGGGTCGCTTGTTTTTCAGAATTTACCATCTCGTTAACCTAGCAACTTATAAATTGTTCCAAGTGATAAGGGTTTAGTGACTTACTTATACTTCTGGCGTTTGGAAAGTAAGGATAGGTGGGATTTTATCAGCGATTATTGTTGACTTTTCGTTTCATTTGTTTTTTTTTTATTTAGGTAAAAAGTTGCAGGATTTTTTATTATTTAGGCGATCTGTACAATCTGACAAAATGCATATTATAGTTCAAAATTTTATCAACGGAAGATTTGGCTATCATTGAAAAATGTTTGTTTATTAACTCTGTTTTTATTAGTGTCCAAGCATTGAGATATTAAAAAGCTGTTCCTATTATTAAATATTATTTGCAACTTTTATCGTTTGCCAGCTGGGGAAACCAAGATGTTCAATTGGTTAGATTTATAATTCTGATATTATTCTTACATTTTATTAACCGCGTCATTCCGTAACTTGGACCACGGGATCATGTCTGTTATCTTAGAGACGCATTCTTAATTATGTCTGTCAGTTACGAAGTTTTGTAAATTAATAAATCCACCAGCTCTCATCTCGGATGTTACCTCTAGATGTGTACCTCTGTCAAATAATTATGGACGTCAATTTGTATGACATTTAATTAAAAGAGATAACTTTTAATTAAAATGATCGTGATATTGCCGTGACATACATTTTTCAGATTGGTTAATGTCGGGGTTCTCTCGTGAAGCAGCTTTGCTGTTTCATACAGGACAGCACAAGCAATGGATTAATTGATTGAGTCTGTAATTTATATATTTAACTGTACACAAATTACATATAACGCTATGCTTGTGAATTCATTCAATTCACAAGCATAGCGTTATATGTAATTTGTTAAATTAGTTAAATTATGTGTGCTTCACTATCGAATTAGGTAGTACCTGTAATTGAAGTGAAACTTTTTTATCGGGGTTGGAAAAAAATTTAGTGTAACATTTTTTCGTTACGCGTCACATTCTTCCGTTACGCGCCATCTTTTTCTTATCCCTACCACGCGTGATTTGAAAAATAACGTCATAAAGAAGTTTCACTTCTTACGAGTGTACGCTAGTACACACACACTTTTTTTTTATAGTTGTAAGTTGTAATTGAAATAAATAAATAAATATAACACTATACGCTTTTGTCAATGGTATACGATATAAAGCTATCGCTGCCAAATACGTTATCTATATTACACTAGTCGTGTGCCCGGACCAGTCAAACGTCGTCTACGGACAACATCTTAAGAGATGGGATAGTTTTTGTCATAGAGGAGCTCTAACTAACTCTAACTACACTTTTTCACAGCACTGTAAAATTTTATTAAAATCGGTTCAGTAGTGAAGGAATTCATCAAGGACAAACATAGTGACCGAACTTTTATATTTTACGTTAGACGAACTGTCAGAGATTTGGAAGCAAGTCCGCTTCCAAATCTCTGACAGTTCGAATCTGAACGAGATGAAGACGGGCGGACAATTTAGTAGCTATTTAGCATTTACCAAACCCACATTTAAATAAAGAGGTTTAAGAGTGGAAGGCACGTTTAGGTTGGCGAAGTGTTGGTTGGCCATTAACCAGGTGAGAAGACGATCTCCGTGCAGTGGCCGGGCCGTTTTGGACGCGAGTGCCAAGGGATCGGCCGTTCCGTCTTAGCGTTCATTCAAAGAGGCATATGTTCAGCAGTCTCACCAGTAAAAGCGAGTTTCCGGTGGCCCATTGGTGGGGATGGGGTTAAGGAAGGCAACGCATCCGCATAGCCTTGTGCGGA
The DNA here is from genome assembly GCA_963853865.1 of Helleia helle. Taxonomy (NCBI): domain Eukaryota; kingdom Metazoa; phylum Arthropoda; class Insecta; order Lepidoptera; family Lycaenidae; genus Helleia; species Helleia helle. Next base: position 7,446,172 of record OY971433.1, on the reverse strand, counting down.
TGTTTATGGGCGTCGGTAGTCGCCTAAGGCTCCGACTCCTCATTTGCCCCCCTATGATATATATAAATGTGGACGAATATAGGCAGGATGATGATGATGAAACCCATATTTATAAAACACTTATTAAGTAATTAAATATTGTAATACACAAATGAAAACCCTATATTTCACATAATCTATATTACTATAATTTACGTAACAAATTTAATAGAAAGTTAGACACGCACTTCGATGAAATAATCAGATTGCTTTAAATTATTTTGATAGTAAATGTATTTTATGTTGACACTTCATTATTGTTAATAAACTAGCTTTTATACGCGGTTTTGTGCGTGTTTGGACATTTTCCATAACTATGCCTTTGTCCGTTTGATTGTAAATAGTTTAATGACATTTATGTACTGAAAATATTTGAAATATTGTGATTTAATTAATTGATATCCGCTTTATCCGCATGAATTTATTAAGTCGTGTTTGGTATAAAACCGAGTAAATGCGTGTACGAAAATTATTTTCTAATTTCTCGGTCGTAGATTCGAATCCCGAAAATACATTTTTTAAGCCTAACTAACCTAGTTCCTAGGTGAACACCTGGTTCATACATGATACATACCATACATACTACAACTATATTGATATACCTACAGTCTTAAAAATATGCCGAGAAATCAAAATGACCAAAAAGGAAACCGAGAGAGACAAAAGCAAACACACTTGAATTCCGCCATTATTTCGCTTTAAACGAAAAATCCCGATAAAAGTATTGTGTAATCCGTATTCCGGTCAAAAGATATGACAGGGTAATCCGATTTTAATTAGAAACCCGGTCCTGTTGTTAAAAACATTTTATTGTAAATTATAATGGACTTATTAATGTACCAGATTATATGAATAATAATATCGATTGCGCGTTTTGATTTTCGAATCCTAGTGAATATTTGTCAGAAGTGATGCTAATTATATTAATGATTGAAATTTTTTCTTATTAATAATGATGTTTTAATATTGATTATGATAATATTAACTTAGCAGATATTAGTCATTAATGCTAATGATGTTTAAAATGATAATTTTCTGATAATAAATCACTATTTCAGTCCATCGAAGGCATTCGTTAGACAGTGTCGAAATAGTGAGCTCCACGATCAATAGCGACGTAGGTGTCTCAAAATAGTTTAATATAACCTACTTGATCATATTAATGATAATGATGAAGCCGTTGATGCTAATGTTGACGATAAAGTGGATGTTCATAATATTGATGATGATAATGATAATAATAAAATGGATGATGGTGATGTTGACCAAACGATAACACCCTCACCTGTACCTGCACTATTGTAACACTAAAGTTGTCCTTCAAATAATCGCCTCCCGTCCATCGGGACTGGAACATAAATTTTATGGGATTGAAAGGGTCCATACCCCTCCCTTATGGCCGATCAAAATTTAGGCAGTTACTTTATATGGCCGCCATGTTTTATTGTTAAATTTCATGATGTAAGAAAATAAACTTGCTTTAAATCTAAGATTTTAGATTAACATGTGTATTACCGACTGTCCGTTTGCCCCCTCTTCTATAAAAAAATAATTCACTACTAAAATTATGTTGATTTTCGTGGAACCATAATCATCGTTAATCTTTGCTGAGTGTATATTACACATGTCGATTGTACTCCTTGTTTCTAGTGTCCATGATATTACACTAAATAAATCTGATGGTTGGTAAAGTGTGAAAAGAACAGTATAAAAAGCTTTACAATTAAACATAGATCTGCCAACTTAAATTGTCAAAATGTATTTTAAACACTTTATTTTCGACGACTTTTTATGACTTTTTGGATACTTTACAGCCATGGCCACAGAAGTCTTTCAGTGTAAAAACTTTATAAACCGCGGTAAATCCGTAAAAGCTGTTTCATAATAAGTGAAATTCGTGTAAAAATTTCAATATATATACGCAATTATTTTGAGTTGCGTCGTTTCCGTCAAAAGAGACGTAGTAAAATGATCATTTTACAGCCGTAGAAGGTTCCAGATAATACAATACCTCGAAACGCGCATTCGATATCTTTACGCTCGGTTTGGTTATGGAGATATACTAAAATTTAGTGTACAACTAGTAATATAGCCTATGAGCTCTACATTTGACTATGATATAAATCAGGTAGAGAATAACTTGAATGTTTTGTGTTTATGGTTCTTTATCGGTAAAAAATAAGGCCGATAAAATGTTTTTTTTCATGTGCTCTATAAATGGTGGTTGTGGATACGTACAGAGCGTAAGCCAAAACTTGGACGCAACCCCGCTTTGGACTGTTATCAGGAACTTAAGTTATTCTAGAGTCTTCTTCTATAGCTTGAGCTCCCTTGCGGAATCGCCGATGTCTTAGTCTTTACTTATTGATAGAGTCAAATCAATGCAAAAAAAATTACCATGTCCGACCCTAAATGACATTTCGTTTCGATTGTCTAGAAATACTTCTTTAATATGGTTTTAAAATATTCATTTTCACTAAGACAAGCTCGGTTACACGACTACTCGGGCACAAGACTAGCCGACCGTTTGTTAGAATTAGCATACTATGGTATAATCCAAAATGACGCTACATTATATTCAATTATATGTGGCCGTTTGACCCATCATTAATTATATCAATATGGATTTATATTATAATCCTAACAGATTGTCATTAGAGGCAGGCGAAGATAAATCTCAATCATAATTTGTGTGCGTCAGGGCCAGCGGCCATGATCGATGGGACGCTCATTCCAAATTCAAACCCGTGGTCCGCAAAATGGCCGACGATCAATTCGACGAATCTGTTAAAAATCCATTAGATGAAAAATTTGCGTATTAATTTTTGATTCACCCTTCTCGATTCACGTTTCTTGTGAAAAATATTATTTTAAAATTAGTTTATGTTTATTTTTCAGTGTTGATATTTTAAGTAGAAACACGTTTCAATGATCCCTTGTTGCAAGTTTAAGAATAACAAAAATTAAATATTGAAGATTTTGTACATACAATAAGGTACAATCTAGTAGAATCCTTGGATCTTGTAGTTTTTTATAAAATGAAAAAATACGATACTAATATTATAAAGAGGAAAGATTTCATTGTTTGTTTGTTTGCATTGAATAGGCTCCAAAACAACTGGATTGATATGAATAATTATTTCACCTATAAAAAGCCACATTATCAGCTAAGTAACATATGCTATAGATTTTTTACCCGTGCGAAGCCAGGATGAACCGCTAGTTGATAAATAATGAATATACGATAAATGAAAATTATTGATACAAATTGGTTTGTTGTGAATATTAGTGAATGAAACATAAAGGCCAAACAATAAAAGGCCCAAATAAGGTCAAGCCACCCGCGTACCGTCAGAAGCGGTAAACTTTATAAACGTACTTCGTGACGTAGTGGTACAGTTAACAACAAATGTAGCTTACGCCGGCCGAATCTGATATCGAGTTTGATCCAACTTCTGTGGCTTTGTTCAATACAATTACTGGAAAACGTTGCATATACCAAATACTAGGGAAATGAAATATCTATTATAGTCTACAAATGAAAATGTAAAATAATAATAACGTATAACACCGCAGTCCTCCCGTGACCATGGTTGCTGTAAAGTATCTGAAACGTCGGGCTTGTAAAAATCTTATAAACCGCGATAAAAACCTTAAAAATTGTTTCATTAATATAAAACGTATAAATAAATTCAAAGTTAATGTTTTATCCATATAATATCATTGGCATGTATTAGAGGTAAATAGGAAAAAAAGAACTGGATTATAAGTGTCTTTTTTTATTAAAATTGTTAAGCCATTATATACTTAAATCCACAGACTGATAAAATAAAATAAAAAATAATACTATAAATAACAGTATTTTACTGAATCACACACTATACAGAGTTTTATTAGTTTTATTATACAAATTGTGGTCCTAAAACCTAAAACTAAAAGTTAGCAAAGCCTGACCAGAAAAATAAAAACTCGCCATACTGCGGAAAATTTCGGAACTAATTTCTGTATGGACGATACTATGTGTTGACTTAAAAAAGATACAGTGGCGACACCACGCAGGGTTTATAATATTAATATTATATTTCTGGTCAGGCTATAGACAATATACTACGTAGTACATACGCTGAGTGCTACGAGTGCTACGTTAGATGTAGAAATGTAGCGCGTAGCTGATCTACGATAATCGTAGCATAGATTAATTCTACAAGGAACATTTTTACATGCTTTTTATTAACTTCATCTTTTATTTTTATACTTTATTTTCTTTTAAGCTTTTATCTGTATGTTTGTTTGATACCAACACTTGATTTTGACCCACTTCAAACGGCCAGATTTCTTTTAAACTTAGTATACTTACCGAGGACCAATGACAATGCAATAATTTGATAAGATTATTCCATTATCCTAATTAGGATCGTCAGGATTTCTTTTTTAAAACTTCACAACTTTCAATTGAAAACTTAAGCAGTTGTCAATTGAACGTAGTCCGATGCAAGACGTCAGATCAAACTGATACGTTGCACACTTTTTAAGAGCCGATGACAATACGATAATTTAATAAGTTTGTTCCAATATCCTGATCAGGATAATCAGGATAGCAAGGATAGCACATGCAAGGAAGGCTCGCAAGCTACCTAAATCACTTGTATGGTTTTTAGTCTCTCGCTCATTCTAAAGGGATTGTCAAAAGTGGAGTAGTATAAATTTATAAAAAAATCGATGCTAAAAGTAAAAATTATCACTTATTGTAAAAAAAAAAACAAAAAAAAAATTGTAAAAAAGCGCGTGGTGCTTTGTAGCTCCCACTTTGTAAGTTTTTACTTCACTTAACTTTTAGAAATAGATACCGATGAAATATTTCAAAAATGAATATCGAGCACCTTTAAGTGAGGGTCACATATATATTTCAGTTTAAAATCTGTTCTGACTTTCCTTTTATCATTAACATTTTTTATATTATCATCAAATCGAAATTGACTTCCTCATCATACGTTTATTTATTTATTTTTATTTCTCTCTCACACGGACAAACTAACATAATGTTTATTTTTTAGTTTAACCCCCAAATACTCAAACGAATCTCAAATTTAAGACGTCCTTAAACTCATGTTGTCCCTCTTTTTTTCTTTGAATCTGACACGTCGTAGCATGAGATTAAGTACGTCTTAAATTTGAGATTCGTTTAAGTATTTGGGGGTAAGCCTCTGTGATTGAATTGATTTGAATTGATTGATTGAAAAAAAAGATTTATTATTATTATTTTAGGTTACATGTAATAAAATGATAGCATTCATCTACGACAAAATATACTTTTATATTTAAACAATAAATAAACATCGTCTTCCCACTAACTGAAAATGGCCTATGTTACAGCGGATAGGAAAAGGCTGATGATTTATCATGATGATGATTATGATGATGATTATGATGAAAACATGGAAGGCAAAACATCGCCATTTCGTACAAAATATTTTATCTCTTACCTCACTGTCCAACATCTGCCATAAGACAATATCCAAAAACGGCCATTAAATGTGGATCAATGCCTTGTGCCAAAATGCGGAACCATTGCCATCACAAGCCGCGAGCAATTCCATATTCATGAGATTAAGGCTGCACTATCCAGGTACGAAGGCTTTTAGATTTTAAACGGATAATATCTACGTTTTGTCTACGTCTAGAACGTTTGAAGTGTTTTATAAGTGACTAGCTGTTTCCCGCAGCTTCGCCTGCGTTAACTTAGATTTACAGCTGTACGCGGATTAATGATGATAATTATTTTAGCCTAAGTTACTAACTGGGGAGACCCACTCCCCTGCGGGATGCCTTAGAGCATTTCCCGGCGTTAATAAAAAAAGGAGTCCTACCGTGACCGCAGTTGCTAAGTATACGAAACAGCTTGTAAAACTTGATAAGCCGCGTGAAATCCGTTAAAGTTGTTTCATTTGCTTCAATTATATTTGCCCGTATGCTCTCATGACCATATGCCACCTGAACTTGTCTTTATCTGAAGACCATAATACATTTATGGGGAAACCTTTTTATGACTGCCGTATAGCTTTAACTTCCTTCCTCACCGCTTTACTATGTCGTAACGGGGGCATTAAGTAAATGAACTCCCAGATGAGATCGTTACGGAGTTTATTAAGAAAGTTCAAATATTAAAATTAAACTTTGCTAAAGATAATAATGATTTCAATGTAACTTTGTTGTCCACTAATGGGTGGTCTAGAATCCACAAAGTTATGCTTGGGGTGTATCTGGTGTGAGTTTGGTTATGTATCATCATAATCATCAGCCTCTATCCATCCACTGCTGAACATGGCCTATGTCCTTCAATGAACGCCAAGACGGCTGTCATTCGCACGCAACACGGACCAGCCACGGCATGGAGATAGTCTTCCCACCTGATTAATGGCCGACCAACAACTCTTCTACCTAAACGTAGATTGTGTATATCTCTCGAAAAGTATAATGTCTTGAGAAATAAGTCATGGACTTTTTGTCATGTATTTTGATTTTTTGTCGTATATAAATGTATTCTGTAATAATGTATGTAAATGTATTATCTGTCGATTCCATACTTATTATTATTATTCATTTATGAAATGTCAGATTTTTTTTATATACATTAAAATCCCTAACGCCCTGGAGTTTTGGCATGCCACTTATTCCAAATTTTATGTCAAAATTTAGGTCACTATTTTTTATTATTAAGATAGTCAAAGTAACGTGGTAGAGAATGCTTGTGAGTTTGCTTATATTTAATCCATGAAAATGAGAAACAGAATGTGCATTTTTTCCCCAATTTTTTTTTAAATTATTACTCAAATATATTTTGAACTAAATATATATTTTAGAACTTCGAGTTTAAAATTTTCGTTAAACTTGATCTTTAATGAGACCGTAAATAGGAACGATAAAAAAGAACATTCTAGAACAGTTTACGTTGACACAAGGTAACGTTAAGAATAAGACGAGTAAATAGTAAATACCCATTAGGACTCCCGCACGATTTGCATTAAGATTATCGAGCTACTCTATGTATTTAGTTTCAATTAGCGTGTTCATGTTTATAATTTATTAATGGACGTTTAGATAGAGCGCCGCTTTATATGTGTTTTGAGCGAGAGAGAGACATGGAGAGAGAGAGATAGAACGAGAGAGAGAGAAATAATGACAAACGTAAAGCTATCTCGAAGTAAGAGGTAGTGCCACGCTGCATTGCAGCCGAACTGGGCCCGCAGGACCGGGGTGGTACCTCTCACTCACATAACACCGGCGTCAAGTGACAGCTATGCTATCGCGTTTCGTGTAGTTTGTGAGTTTCCGGTGGCCCATTGGGGGTATAATAAGGGAAAAGGAGGGCAACGCATCTGCATAATCTCTGGTTGTGCGGATGTGTATGAGCGTAGTATACTAGGCCTAGTGCGCTTTGGTCGACATGTCCAGCAATACACTGATTAACGCTGATTATGTTGATTTTAAAATAAAGTGTTGTTCTAGCTGACGTAGATCTTGAAATTAAAACGCTAACCCAAATTTCTCCGTACACCTGACTTTTTTACATTGATTTACATTGAATGCTTACTAGTGGTGGTTAATATAACGCATAGCGCCATAACGTAGCGCGCTATTCATACTCAACGTATAGCGTACGCTATATAAATTCCTATTCGGCGCTATAACGTAGCGCCTCGCTAGCTATGTAGCGAGCGTTAGGTATGTAGCGAGGCGGCTAGCGTAGGCCGTAGTTATAACTTCATAACATCCGAACTACGCCAACGTGCTAGATCGTAGACGCTAGACGTTATAATTTATAGTTAATACTAGTTATACGTCAGTCCGGTCAGTCAGCGTCGAGCGCGCGCTCGCGCTAGATGTGTCATGCGCTATCCCGGCCGGCTCACGAGAGTTACGTAATTCTAGTCTTGCGACTACACGTTATAATATAGTCTATAAAATAGCGCGTTAGAAAAATATAGTTTATAGTCCATAGCACGTTATCATAAAATAGTTTATTTGCACACCACTAATGCTTACGTACGAAAAATCGAGGGTAGGTCTTGGAGTTCATTGAAGGAGGCCTATGTTCACTTATGGATAGAGGCTGATGACGATGAACGAAAAATATCGTGACGAACATACACATGAAAAGATAATAAAAAGTGTGTGTGTTTAATCTTTACGCGCGAATAAAGTAAAACTTCATAAAAATCTAAGTTTAAAAACCGACCGAACCGAAAAAACCTTCTAGACGCGAATAAAGTTTTACTTCGTAAAAAATATGAATACTAAACGTCAAAAAAATTATATACATATAATTATTTCACTTCACTTTCACATTTAAAAAAATACTCATAAAGTAAAATAATTATTGTTTTTCATAATATCTGGTTGTGATATGTGGAGGTGGCGTCGGTCCCCTGACTCCTGGGGGGCTGACTAGCCGTCGATGTGCCCTGTTTGCTTAGATCCGGGGCACCCCACCAAACGCGGCATTGGTGGCACTCGCCGGGTTTTATTGGGTAGAGCTGCGTCCACTTATCAGCTTTCGGGCGCAGCGAGTCCCACATACCAACCTGGGGACCCACTCTCCAGAGGGATGCCTCAGAGCATTTCCCGGTGCTAAAGAGAAAAAAAAGTATCTGAAATGTTAAATTTCAATAATTTATATGGCACACCGCTTCAAAAGATTATGGTTTTATCGCAATTTGTATAATTATTGAGTTTAATAATTTAATTTAACATAATATGATTTATAATTCGATAAACCACATGCCATATTCTCATACGTCGAATAATCCAAATAAGTGATAGTACATTATATAAGAATATATTACTTTAACCTAGATTCGCAAGATTGTTGCGTAGACAAGAGAAATAAATTTATAACACGAATATTTCATGTCTGCTTCTGACGTGTATCTATTACAGGAGGGTCTGATCGAAAAAAATTTAACACTGGGGGTCTAGCATCAATCGTACATATAATCCACATAAGGGCAATGACACACACAAATTGATACACATAAGTACACAAATTGCCACACACACTGGCACACGCAAACTGATACACATAAATGTGTACACAATGTCAAGAGCCGCGCCAATTCTGTTAATGCGCTGTAATAATATCAAGCCATTATTTTGATTAACTGTTGTGCTTACATGATGTTTAAGACAAGACCAAATGTAGCGTAATTATTTAATGGATCCAATTTCATTATGCCTGCTAGTGATTTTGCCTGTATGTTCTGAAATATGAACAGTTAATTGGAATACAAATAATAGATCCCACAAAGCTTGCTAAAAAATTATGGTATAATTGCGTTCGCTCCGTTTATTAATTTCGAGAATATAGCAAAACAAATAACCAAACTTTTACATATTATACTCCCTAGTATCTTCGAAAATACGCCATATATGATGAAAATAACGCTAAAGATTTGTATAATTTAATTGTTTCTTGTAATTACAAATCAGTCTGTAGCCATTTGCCCTCTCAACCGTTTGCATTAACATAAAATGCACAAGCTATTTTTCATTCTAAACCAATTTGAAACCTATGGGATTTTATCTCGAAATACATTTGCCAAATAAGCCCTCGCGACTTAAGCGTTATATAATGTTAAAGGAATGAAAATGGCACTTAATAGAATATAACGGTTCATGAAAATCTCTGGAAAACTGCCAATACCACGGTACTAAAAGGATTGCTTTACCTCACTCCATTCGATTATAGTAATAGTACCTGGACGTTACGATTGACTCGTTTTATGACTCGGAGACACTCTAATCTATATATTATGTTATCATCACTACACATTAAATTCTAGAACAATCCACATATGAACACAATTTTATTGTACTTACTTTCTTTGGCTCTACAACTCGTTGTGGGTCTTGGGCACTTCTCCGATGGACTGTTATTCGCGATGATCCTGGACTTTGCTTCTCCAGTTGGTAAACATCTTCATAGCCTTGATATCTTCAAAATTCAAGATGCAGTCGCACCATCTTTGTCTCGTCCTGCTTCTTGGCCTTTTCTGTTGTGATTTCCAGTCGGTCACGATTTTGGGCGCCCTATTCCCTTGCATTCTTACGGCATGCCCGGCCGGGAATTAAGGCAAAATTTTGTCGTGCAATAATCAGTAATATTATTTGAAACTTAAAAAGTTGAGTCAGTGATTCAACATACAACAGAATTAAATCTAAATATAAAGATTATAAGTTTATGCGCGTACCGTCGCCCGCGTTAACTTATATTTACAACCTTATTATATATACCTGATTATTTTTTAAGTATATGGCACTCGGTGACAACGTAACATTATGCAAGTGTAATAATTTAAAAAAAAAGCAGATGAGTAATTTAAAGATTATGTCCTACACCCAGATTCTCAAAAGTTTCCACTTTTTAGTGTAAACTAATACAATACATCTGATTTGTGTTTTCTATAGAAGCTATCTCGTGAACCTAGTTTTTTTATAGAAAGAGGGCAATCGGGCAGTCGTTTCACCTGGTGGTAAGTGATAAGCGAACATCCATAGACACCCGCTTTATCATTAACAGGTGCGTTACCCTTTCAAATATGAGTGTGCTATATACGAAAGTAATAGACTATTTTTTTGAATATATATTACTAGCTGTTTCCTGCAGCTTACTCAACTCCTATAAGTCACAGCGTGATGTTATATAGCCTTATAGCCTTCCTCGATAAATGGGCTATGTAACACTGAAAGAATTTGTCAATTCGAACCAGTAGTTCCTGAGATTAGCGCGTTCAAACAAACAAACAAACTCGTCAGCTTTATAATATTAGTATAGATTATATAAATATGTTACGTTATTTTGCCACGTCAAAAGTGGGCATACCAGTTGCAGCGACCGAATGAGATCGATACACGGAGCGCGGTACAAAAGTTTCACAATAAAAAACTTCTCGAGTTTATCGTATTCGGTTACTCTCTTTTTTCGTGTGCCACTACAAAACGCAATAAATGTTTTCGATATTTTTGCATATTTTTTTGGAAACCCAATCATATTTTCTCGATTGTTTCGATGTGATTCTGAAAATATGAATTATTTCGACTACGTTTTGCTAGACCAAAACTATTTTATGCCAAACGATATGCTTTTATTGGCACGCTTGTGTGCGTGTGCCATTTTACTTGTTTCTTCCGCCAAACAGCTTTATAGTATTCTGGAAAAACAAGAATCTTGCGATTTATGATTTGCAACGCTTAAATTTATAAAAAAATTAACATATTATAATATAAAGAATTGTGCGAACATCTTTATATTTTTTATTATTATTTTTAATAACGTTAAAAGATATAGAACTGCTACGATCATGGTCACACTTTTGTGTTAATAGACATAGATCAAGCCTTGAACGTGTTATTTTTGAACGCTGCATGCATATGCATGGACATTTAAATTACACTCGTGAGTGTACCAGAAAGTTAGAAAGCTTTGTGGCTTTAAACTAGTTTAAAATTATAGCGAATATTCTCTTCAATTTATTTATAAAAAATATAAAATTTATAATATGTAAGTACATTCCCTTCGTTTTTATAATTAACGGCAACTGTGGTAAAATAAAAATGTTTAAACATCCCAATGAAATCCTTAGAGAAATGTTGTGTTTTCAATCGTTTTCGATTTTATAAGTTCCACAGTTAGTACAGGACAATAAGGGACCATGAAACTAGGTGAAAACATTCTTACAGACGTATATATCGTTAATCTAATGCTATTAGAAGCAAAACAGTTAAACAGAATTTTGTAAATATTACGTTATTTTCCTCGCAAAACACTCGAATGGCCGCTTTGCGCGATCCCTCACATGAAAACGTCAAAATTACAGAAATTATATAAGATTTTAAAACAAGGATCTGTTCAAATGTTTGTCCAAGGGGTCTGGATTACACGTACAAATAGAGCTAATTGCATCATATGGAACGGTTAGAAATCAAGAAAATGTAGAAAAAGTCACTGAGCGTTATTGGATTAGCGTCGGCGCATCGCTGAACAATGTTACTCTTGGACATTTCTATGACTATTTTTATGTGAATTGACAGACGGACAGATGACCCATCAGATTTCATGACCTCACATTGCCTTTCTCGTCAAAACGTATCTTTTTAAGCGATCATATCCGACTGCTGGGGACTCCTCCTCAAATCAAACAAGGAGGTTTTTATATTAAGTTATGGCTATTGCGTTTTTTTTTTTTACGCCGGGAAATGTTCTGAGGCATCCCGCGGGGGAGTGGGTCAGTACAATAGTGTAGTTCCCATCCTCGCCCCTTGTCCCGCTTCTTCTTTTAAGAGGGGTACAAAGAACAGCTCCCTCGGCTCAATTTGCTTCGCCCAAGGTGCTGGGTTCACCTTAAGCTACTGAGCCCCACCGCCACGACAAGTCTTGAACCATGGTGGCGTTCATAGAAGGAGTCGTATGTTCAGCAGTGAACGGATAAAGGCTGATGATGATGATGATGATATATTTCTTAGGTGTATTCCGCGAACCACGTACCTAAACTGTTTAAGTAAATGTATGAGTAGGTACACGTGCGTTCAAATTTAGTATATAGACTACGTGGTTCGTAGAATAGTGCTAACTTATATCGTACTAAATACACTATCGTACTAAAATACAACATAATCTCTGTCTAACCGGTTTAGTTTTGATGCCAGTCTCATGAAAGTGCGTAACTTCGTCTTAATATTCTTTTTAGATCTTTTTTCAAAAACACGGTTTATTTCTGCTTCTTATGCCGGCTCCACATTACTGTCGTGAAACTGCGCCATAGATTCGCGCCACAATATTAATATAACTAACTGTACACCCGTGAACTTCGCGAAAACCATCTACGTTCACGCCTGTTCGCTAAACTAATGTGGAGCCGGTATTATACAATTCTATGTTGATCAGAACTCAAGTTGACATTCAATAACACTTTTTGTACTATAGTATTAGTAAGAGGTAGTGTCATGCATCTTTTCAGCCGAATTGGGCCGGCACGACCACTCGCTCACATAACATCGGCGTCAAGTGACAGCTACGCTGTCGCGTTTCGTGTGGTTTGCGAGTTTACGGTGGCCCATTGGGGGGGGGGGGGTGGTTTAAAGAAAAGGAGGTCAACTCATCTGCCAAATCTCTGGTTGTGCAGATGTTTATGGGCGTCGGTAGTCTAAAGCTTCAATCTGCTCGTTTGCCATTCTATGCTATACAAAAATTAACAAAAATCATCTTTTAGATATTATTTTATGTAATTGCCTTATAATATCCACTTTTAAACCGTTTAAAATAAATCAAGTATTTTTGTTGGGTCGATATTTTTGCGTATTGAGTGTGTGTTGCGATGACTTATGGAGCTGTCGGTCGAGATTGGTCCGGTTATTACGAGTCGATACCGCCGGCCCATCAATGTTCTTTACCATTGATTATCATAATGAATGTATAATCACGTATTGTAACTGGATGGATAGTAAAGTAAAGTGAAGTGAAGTAATAAAAAACTAGAGAGGTGTGAAGGGACACCCGGATGGAACGAAGTTCCTTTCGATTACTTAGTGAAGACCTATTAATAAAACACATTACCAACAATTTTTGCAAGTCAAATTAAGTCAACTGTAGGTACGTGGAATGTGTTATAATGAAAACTACTTACATATCAAATTTTTCAAACATGTTTAAATTGTATAATTCTTAAAGTTTACATAAAACTATCGGTGACATGATGTTATTCGATAAGGTTTCAAACTTTTATAATAAACAGTAAACACACATAATGTGTGTGTGTTTATACACACACACTATAGCAAAAAGTGTCGTGCCAACTTTTCATCTTAATTTTTTCCGTCTAGCCCCCTTTCGCAATGCGCGATAAGGAACTACGTTCCAAAAGTTGACCGTCACGAACTCTCGGCAGATGTGAATAAATTATATCAAAATTCATCTGATATATATCAGGCAAGGGGAGTGTTGGGCCATAGTTCACAGATGCACTGGCCCAATGCGGGTGGTGTGTGGTAGTGGGTCTTCTAATTAAAACTTTGAATAAAAGAACAAATAGCAAGGGCCGTGTGTCGTTAATTATTAGAGCAATCTTCGACGGAAAAAGATTAGGTTGAACTTCACACAATTAAAGATTTTTGAAGTGAAAACTTTTTTAGGCGCACTTGGAGCACTTTTTTTAAGAGGTAGTGCCATGCTGCATTGCAGCCGAACTGGGCCGGCACGACCGGGGTGGTACCTCTCGCTCACATAACACCGGCGTCAAGTGACAGCTATGCTGTCGCGTTTCGTGCGGTTTGTAAGTTTGTAAGGTCCGGTGGCCCATTAGGGGGGATAGGGAAGCCTCTGGTTATGCGGATGTGTATGGGTGTCTGTATCATAAGGCTCCAACTGCTCGTTTCCCCTCTTATGACATAAAAGAAAAACAATAATCATGTAACTCGCGACATCGTCACATCGTCACCGAACGCTTCCAATGTATGTGTGCGTGCGTGTGTGTGTATTAAGTCACTAATATAATGATTCTTGAAAATGTTACTAAACTTAACTATTGCTAATCGTAGAGTCTACATCCTGAGGATGCCTCGGTGTCGGGGCGAAACGTGCGTAGATTGTGTGGTGGTGGTCTTTAACTGTGTTGTGGTGCATATGGGGTGGTGGCGCATGCGAGTGTACGCATATGCAGTGTGGGAAAGGAGGGCGGTGCTATATGCATGCATATGCGTGCACTCACACATTTACAGTAAAGACTGCGTGTTTTGCGGGATTATTGATAATTAAATTATAATTTAATCTTATATAATGTATTTCCGCAAAGTAACGCCTGATTCTATTAACTATCTTGAAAATGTAACAAAACAACAATCAACAAAATTATTTATAATTCAATGGCTAAATAACCGTATTAGCACATCAATCACTTAATTTAAAGTCACTTAGCAATAAAAGCATTGAAATGGCTAAGGGCTAACTCTTCCATTGCTGACCTTATGGGGTGGCAAATGCGACAGATGGCAAAATAAAAATACAACCCTTATTTACATGAGGACATTCGCTTAATACTGGACCAGGGGTAATAATCCGTTAATACCCAAATTTGAATATTAATTATACATTGTAATATAGACTCTATTGCTAGGTAATAAAAATATTTTTGGTCATACTGAATATATTTTTTTAAATAGAAAGATAAGGTCTAAATTAATTAATATTTATTATTCATAACTTATTATAGTAAGGGATATTAGAAAATATTTTTTGTAGGTCATGAAATGTTAGTATGAGTCATTAAAAGGTCATAGTTTGAGAAGCTGACAATGGAACTCAATGCTAAGAATAAATTTGTTAAAAGCTCTTTTATTAGCACAAAGCAAAAGAAAAAGACTTATCTTGAACAAAGAAAACACAGTGTAAAAGAATAAGTATTTCTCTAATGCTTCAAGAGTTTATTGCGTTATTATGACGAAAGTAAATTGTGTACATGATACTGGTAATTTGTAAACGCCAACAACAAGGTTTTTTTTTACGCCGGGAAATGCTGTTAGGCATCTCGCGAGGGAGGGGAGACTCCCAAGGCGAGTATGTGAAACTTACTGCGCCCAAAAGGTGGTAAGATGGACGCAGCTCTACCCACTAAAACCCGGTGTCACCAATGCCGCCTTTAGTGAGGTGCCCCGGATCTGTTAAGCAAACAGGGCACCTCGACGGCTAGTCAGTTCACCTCGACGGCTAGTCAGTTCCTTAAGGGACCGACGCCACCTCCACAGAGGGGTTGTTCCGCACCACAGAACAGAGCTTGTTCTGTGGTGCGGAACAACCCCTCAACGTCGGGACAGTACAATGGTGTGAGGTTCCCGCCCCTTGCCCTCTGCTCTTTTGTCCCCTCTTCTTATAAGAGCCCCCTCGGCTCAATTCGCTTCGCCCAATGTGCTGGGCTCACCCTAGGCTACTGAGCCCCACCGCCACGACAAGGACTGAACCATAGTGGGGAAATCCCATTGTCTTAATAAGTAAAAGTTATAATACATATACCTTATGTCGTTTAAATTGTTTATATTGCTATATTATAAAATAATCTGTAATTTGTAGACATGAAGAATATTTGATCAATCGCCAACTATAAGATAAACTAATAATAAAAAGTATTTCCCAGTCGAAAAAAGTATTTGAAAACTTATATTAATTTCGAGAAAATTCGTTTACATGGAAAACGTCCCAGCGGTGTTTTTCAATAACTACTCGAAGCTATAAAAAGTAAATTCAATAATAACGAAACCTCGCGATTTTTGTTTTCCAATAACTTTTTATGTGAACGTTGAAATCATATTTTATTTGTATGTACTTTGATTTTTATATACATTAACACTTTCCATCGTCATCAACACGAGAGTTTGGCGTTTTTAATACACTTTTATTAGCTTCAGACGTATGTATGTTAGTATTTTAGTATGTGAGTATGTTAGTATGTAACGGATTCTTTGAACATGATTTTGACCCACTTCTAACGACCAGATTTCGTTCAATTTGATAAAATTATTCCAATAACCTGATCAGGATAGTCAAGATAGCACATGCTAGGAAGCGAATAAGGCCCCCACCAAGGTTCAAGCCTTGTCGTGGCGGTGGGGCTCAGTAACCTAGGGGGAGCCGCTGCACCTTGGGTGAAACGAATTGGACCGAGGGGGCTCCTTGTACCCCTCTTATAAGAAGAGGAGACAAAAGAGCAGGGGGCAAGGGGCGAGGATGGGAACCTCACCCCATTGTACTGTCCCGACGTTGGGAGGGGTTGTTCTGTGGTCGGGACAACCCCTCTTTGGAGGTGGCGTCGGTCCCTTGCAGGACTGACTAGCCGTCGAGATGCCCTGTTTGTTTACTAGATCCGGGGCACCTCACCAAAGGTGGCATTGGTGGCACTCGCCGGGTTTTAGTGGGTAGAGCTGTGTCCACTTACCAGCTGTCGGGCGCAGCGAGTCCCACATACCCGCGTGGGGAGACCTACTCCCCCGCGGGATGCCTCAGAGCATTTCCCGGCGTTAAAGAAAAGAAAAGGAAGCGAATAAGGCGCGCAAGTTACCAACATCACTTGTGTTGTATTCATTTATTCAAATTAATAAATCATGACTTCTTTCGTGGGAGAAGGGTGAAAATCATCGTCACGTCTATAGTCTGACCCTGATGATTTATATCAGGCTTAATCCTTCTTTCAAAAAATTATAGTTTAAGAAAAATTAAAAAACACGCTTTAATAGCAAACCGAACTAAAAATTTGAAAATAATTTCTCTATCTCTATCTCTAAAAATGATTATCGATTGTGATAATATGATTACAATCCATATTCATAGTAATATTAGTATGATTAGAATAAGAGATTTGACGACCTCTGGCTCAATGGCTAGCGCGTTGGCGCTCAAGCCGAAGGTAGTGGGTTCGAATTCCGCCAGGGAATAAAAAGTTTTGTGTTCCTGGGTCATGGATGTGTATTAAATATGGGTATTATATAATAAAAATCTTAAACATATGTATAGTATAAAAGTATTAAATATATTTCCGTTGTCTGGTAGGTACCCGTTACACAAGTTCTTCGAGAACTTACCACGGGATCACATTGACGTGATGTAAAAGCGTCCATAGATATTATTATTATATTATAACTTTAAGGAAATACCAGATCGAAGTTTTCACATACAATATTTTCGTGTAGCCCCTAGAGAGTGCTATTCGATTCCAACATTACATATTCCTTCTCTTGTTTCAGGTACATCTGCCATCCTTGCAAAACTACGTATTTCGCGAGCCAAGTTAAAAGTTTAAAAATATTCATAAAACCCTTCATAAAGAACAAATCTAAAGCCCTAACTTTAATTTAAATCTCTACCTAAATCTTATTATAAGTGCGTTCTAAAAGTTCCATCTTTAAAATTACGTTTGACTAATTCGGTTTTCAAACTTTTGTTTTTTTTTCTCAGCGTCGAACGCTATCTAGCCAGCCAGCCGGTTTATGTTTACTTTTGCCACATCTTAATTCTATCGTTAGCGATTTTTTGCCGTCGCTAACGATGGCAAATTCGGAATTGCAAATTGCGTTAATTGCCTGATGGAAGTTAGCATCTATACTTTAAACGCGACTGATTGTTGAAATATTTAACGTTTATTAACCGAAGAATAATTCAACGAAATTACATTGACTTTCTAATCATCAATTTGGTAGCTTTCATTGGCAACACTTAGCCACCAACTTTAATTATTCCATTTGATAAATAAACAAATATTTGTAATAGTTTTTTTTTTTTTTAAGAAACTCCTTATAAAAATGCAATTTGCATTTGCATATTTTAAACGTAACATCCAACTTCGACAATCATTGAGTACAGACGTTCAACTCGACAGACGATTGTATATTTTGATAAGTGTTTGAACTTTGAAGTGAAATTGTTTAGTTTCCAAATGCCTTTCTTATAAGACAGCTAAATACAGGTAACACATTTGAGGTTTTAAAGTTAAGAAAATATCACATATGATTCTAAAAGTTAAATAAATTTTAAATGTGAAATCACATGGACTACCAATAATGGAGAATAATAATAATAAAGAATGCCTCTCACTTTATTCAATTCAAGATTAAACATTTTGCCTTTTACTCTGACGTGTTTCAAGTGTAGGTACAAGATATTACGGTCTACGAAATAAATATATTTTGATTTGATTTTGTTTCGACACTCGCATGATAAAGCCGAACTATTTTTTGCTGAAATATTTATTAAACAATTATTATAGCTTAGGTTACGGCCATTCTTAATTACTAATCCTACTGTTTTAATTTGTATAATAAGAAAATTTTATCATTATTACATACATAAAATTTAATACTAACATCATAAAAAAATATCAATCGTTTCTTTTTACTATCTATCTTATATCTCTCTCCCTCTCTTTTTCCCTTTCTCTCTGTTTTTTGACTTAACTTAAATCTGAAGAATCCATACGATATTTCATCGCTCCCGGTTCAGAAACTTCATTATAGAACGTCATTAATTATCGACCCCAAAATCGGGACCGAGAATTATTAACGAGCCCTCACAATCATCACCCCTAAGCTTGTTTAATCCAGTCTAATTTATCTGGACATCGCTCGACAGACTTCCATGCATTAGCCTTGATAACATTAGCATCGGATTGTCTTTAGATTTGTGAAGCTATCAACCAATAAGAATTAAATCAATACGGAAAACTTAGAGACAATTCTCTTGATAAAGGACAATTTCATTATTATCATCATCAACATTATTTTAATTTTAATTTTAATTTTCATTATCATCATTATTATCATTATCATTGTCATTAACTTTATTCGTCCACTGCTGGACATAGGTTCGAGAATAATTCATAAAGTAGGAAATAAAAAAACCGTGTGAGCCGTCACGGGACGCCTGGCAGATGTGAAACATCGACATTATTTTGTAAAAGTAATATGCATATAATATGTAATATCGTATAGCGTGGCGACGCGTCGCCACGGCATGCGTCGCCACGCCAGAAATCGGTTTTACGTGCGGCTATAGATGTTTCACATCAAAAAAGTATTAAACATTGCAAAAGGCCCATGTCAGGCAGAAATAGGCTTATTGATCATTTGTGCTCACAAATGATCTAGATTTGTTTCAGATGTAGAAGATTTTATCATATATTATTATTATATTTATATCATCTTTTAGACGCAGATCTTTCAAACGAAGACACAAAACAGATGGCGTGCTTTTGGAGAGTTTTATTACCAGAAATATATTTTTTCTTATTTCATACGCAGCCTTAATTTTGAAATGAATTCCAGGCCATATGTTAAACAATATGCGTACAGCCGTCGTGATGTCAATTGTCTTTTGTTTAGAAGTTATTAGATAAAGTATAACATTATGAAGCACCCCCAAAACCATAAATCGGTTGATACCCATAGGTTTATTTACAAAGTTTTATATAGGCCGTTTTAGTGTGTAAATGGTTGTCTATTCTCCCTAAATTTAAGCGATAGCTTACGTGACCGGTACTAGACAACAGATGGCGTGAGTGTTGCTAACTTAATTGCTGTTGGCTCTTGACAACCAATCGATTGGAGTAAATCTGGCTGTTCCCTGTAACTAAATAAAAGCTTACCTTTTGTGAACTCTCTTTAGTATGTTGTGGTTTTTCGTGACATTGTATCTATTATATTTTTTATATCTACTATTTTAACGCCGGGAAATTCTCTGAGGTATCCCGTGGCGGAGGGGGTCTTCCCAAGTGGGTATGTGAAACTCGCTGCGCCCGAAAGCTGGTAAGTGGACGCAGCTCTACCCACTAAAACCCGGCGAGTGCCACCAATGCCGCTTTTGGTGAGGTGCCCCGTATCTTTTGAGCAAACAGGGCACCTCGAGGTCTAGGCAATCCCTCAGGGAACCGACGCCACCTCCACAGAGGTGTTGTCCCGCACCACAGAACAACCCCTCCCAACGCCGGGACAGTACAATGGGATGAGGTCTCCCTCCTCGTCCCTTGCCCCCTCTTCTTATAAGAGGGTTACAAAGAGCCCCCGTGGCTCAATTCGCTTCCCCCTAGGTGCTTGACACACCCTAGGCTACTGAACCCCACCGCCACGACAAGGCCAGAACCATGGTGGGTGGTATATGATGCTAATTAAACCTGCCTATAAAGTATTTTTACGGTTAGCTATGACAATATCTAACCGGCTTTTATCAAGCAGTTCTTTAGGAGGATTACAAATCAAAATATTTTCAGCCGAACAGTAATAAATTCAATGACAGCGATAATTTATAAAAGATATTAAAATGTTAGTAAGCAATAATTCCGCGAACCACGCAGTCTTTACAGCAAATGTGTTTAACGCATATGCATGCATATAACAATGCATGTGCGTACACTTCCATGCACGACCATCACACACCACAATAAAAATGGTTGTAGTTTTATGATAATTTAATGGACATCCGCAAAATAACGCTTGAATATACTATCGATAATTTAGAACTCGTAACTTTACTAATTAGTATTGTGCAGAAATAGTGAACGTAACGCAAAGAAGTGTAAATACTTTGGGATTATGTTGTAAAGAACTAGCGGGAATAAAGTATACGCTTATCACTTATCACCAGGTGAAACGACTGTCCGTTTCCCCCGCCTTCTACAAAAAAGTAACTAAATTCCTTAAATGACATCCGGGTTAAGGAGTCGTTTTTGACAGTGACTTTGCTTAGTATTCGTTTGGTGGTAGCCACCACTACACACATTTTATTTCGTCATAGTCAAATAAAGGGTACACAGGATCTACACGTAATGTTTCAACGTTTATAATGTGAAACCTTCGTCCAGTTTTCGTTAAACAAAGCAGTTCCTTACAAATAGCTGTTTGCGATCCCACTATAACTTTATTTTAAAGTCCCCACAAAAATTGTCCGAACGCATATATTTTTGGCGGGAAGGTTTTTTGTTTTTTGACAACTTGTCATTTTTAAACCCCGTACTGGACTATTGCCAACAAATGTGGGATAGGTAAAAAGATTTTTAAAATATGAGTGCACAATAAGTGAATTTCACTTGAGCAGAGTCGGCAGCATAAATTGTAGCGGTAGATAAAACTGCCCTAAACACGAAATTTAATTAATGGACGCTGGTGGTGTCTCGCTTATAAATAACTATTTCATTTAAAATGTTTTTGGCGTTTTCGAAAAATTCGAATCCATGTAAATGTTAGGGACATGAATTTGTAGACGATACTTTGGAATTTATTCTATTTGATTATGGATTTGAATATCGTGTACATTTTATTAGTACCGGATCTTGCAAACTGTAGATATAACTAATTAGGTAAATAAACTCAAATGAATTTTAAAGTATGCATTTAAAATTTTCTGATATCCACGCAATAAAATTTCAATAGCTTGAAATAAGGTGAGTCAAGACTTATATTAAGCTCGCAAACTCATATATATATGCAATACACATTGGTGACTCGACATGTTGTCAAAGACTGTTTAATATTCGCGACGTCTTTTACTGCCAAGAAAACTATATAAAATGTCTTTACAGACTTTTTTGCATCATAAATCAGCATTAACGCGAGTAAGATCGAAAAAAGAAGTTTTTAACTCAGTCTACAAACAAACGTGAGTCTTAACATATTTTTTTCCCATATTCGTTCACTTTTAGACATAGGTGAGTTTCAAAGAACAACAATCAATCCATTCAACTTCCCCTGGTCACAGTACAAAGATCCAACTTCTAATAACATAATGTGACATCATTACGTAACATTAAACAATAATCTAATCAAATAACAACTCGTAATACGAAACTCTCTTTCGCGCGTTGATTCCTACTCCGAATCACGCGTTTTCTGTTTTCTTTTGACGCCTTAACGGCTGATCTTTAGCATATATTTAGAGAAAAACAAATCGCAATCAGCCCGATCGACAGCCGGCTGGTGGAGTGGTCAGGGTACTGGACACTTTACGCAGCGGTCGAGGATTAAAATCCCCCGAAGGTCTTGAAGGTGGTATGTGCGCTGGGTAGACTCCTCCCAAACCACGGAGGATTCAGCGCCGCCTGCGGACAGCTATACTCCAAAGTCTGTCAGAGTGTGGCAACGTACGGTGCACCCATCTGGGCGGATCACCTTCCCAAGAAGAATAAGGCGCTGCGGGTTATCGGGTAAGAGTGATCTGAGGGTTACGTACGGTATCGTGTGCGACAGCCATTGCCCTGGCCGATGACGTAGGAACTCGTGCCGGAGGTTCTTGCCGAGACGCACTCCTATGTCTCGGAGCCGCTGACAGTTTGTCAAGATTGTGGCGCGGCGGTGGACTCGGCCAGCGCACCCTCTAGGTGTGTCCGAAATGAGCGGCGCTGGGTCACGATCTGACATTAGTCATCGAAGGGGCCTTATCTCTGCCGAGCGCCATCACTGTGATGCTCCGTGACGATGAGTTCTAGACGGCGATGGTCTCTTTCTGCTCCACTCAATAACCACGAGGCTAGGTAATTAGGCAATGGTGCAGAAATTAAAGCATTATCTGAATAACTTTATACGCTTTAAAATACCCGTATCAAATCCCCACTATGACCGAACCCCCGTCATCCACATCCAACCAGACCGGCAACAGACATCGTCGGCCCATCAAGATGCGTCGTATGGCGTTCATTGAAAGCGACCTGTCCAGCAGGGGACGGAGATTGCTAATGATGATGATCACGAGACCTTTAATTAAAGCCAGCATTTGCACCTACGATAATCGTAAAATAAAGACGGCATAACCACAGCAGATTGGCTCGCCAACCCGCTGGTGTTCCAATTAATCCTGAATCAATAATCTCGATCAATTCCTGTACCGGTTGATTACAACCGCCGTGGTCAAGATCGCAATATTAATACGAGTATAATTTGAGATTCAATTGCGTTTATGAACACGTTAGTTCCGTTCTCAGCTTGTAAGAAGTAATAGAAGGAATCGCTTAACCAGCAGCGCTTGTCAGCTTGCGTCCATCACTCTTATTTTTCCCACAAAACCGACTGTATTTCGGTAAAACTATTTAATTACTAGCATGAATCAGTTTTATGTCTCAAGATAGACATTGCATGAAGGATATCCCGGGGATAGTACCAGGTGAAATTGCTGCCACTCATGGGCGAGACTCACCAGGGGGTTGGTTCATGTTGAGTCACTAAAATATTTTTTTTATAGTATAAGAGGGCAAACGAGCAGTCGAATCCTTTTGGCGACTATCGACGCCCATACACATTCGCACAACCATAGATTATGCAGATGTGTTGCCCTTCTTTTCCCTGTCTCCCCCAATGGACCACCGGAAACTCATAAACGAAACGCGACAGCATAATCACTTTAGCCGGTATTATGTGAGCGAGAGGTACCACCCCGGTCGTGCCGGCCTAATTCGGATGCAAAGCTACAAAGACTTACCAAAAACTAAAATACATAAAGAAAAATAACATTTCTATTAATCACAATATAATCTCTATTTGATCACGCGTTATACAAATTCCTACAATACTTTATAATAATATTTTCTTTGTATTATTTTCGCAACAAATATCCTATACAAACATTAACACTTATAAAATACAATAACAGCGTCTTGATGAAAAATCGTTGGATTGTCGGATCTCATAGCGTTTGGCGTCAAAAAAACATTAATTTAACACATTCGCATCCCTCCGCAACCCTCACAATATCTATTTGCATAGGGGATGATAAATCTCTAGGAGTTTTATGACGGTTGATATCAAAATTGCGTCTTTTGAAGGTTTTGGGTAAATATAATTAGCCAACTGTTTAGGGATATGAGGAAAAGATACTATTGATACTTTAAACGATTTACTGTCAATTGTGTAAAATATTGCATAAATGGGGATGTTTTTCGTTATACACTCTGTCTTGATGAACATTATTTTTTGTATTTAATTAATAAACGATTGTACCCAGAAATGATGAAAATTGTAATTATGTATTTAACAGTCTCAGATGAAGTAAAAAAAGGTAGATAGCGCACTTGGAACAAGAAAGTGAAGCCACTTATTTAAGTATGTGTGAGTGAATGAAGGGTTGCCATTTTTTTAAATATCCCTTAAAATTGTATATTAATAAAAATAGGTAATAAGTGAATGCGACAGTGAATATTTTTATAAAATACAATAATATTACGAATATGTAGGAGGCGTGTAGGATCACTTTATAAACTGTCTCAATAGATATGTTATTGACACAATTGTTTTATTTATTTATTTATTCCCATGAATGTAGTAAATACATAGGTGATATTTAAAAAAAAAACAAGTTCTATACATTCTACCATAACATGGTGTGTGAAAATAATACTTTACATAAATAAACAATTAGTATAAATTAACAGGAAAAAATAGTTACAATTAAATAAACTTGATTAATACAACATGTCCTTAAAATCATTGTCAGAGAATAACAGTTTCAAAATAATTGATTATAATAGTAATTAGAATGTCACATTTTATCAATACACAATTTAAATTAAATACATAATATGTCGTTTTCCATTAAAAAAAACATTTAAATTATAAAAACATTTCTCTGCAAGCCACACTGTTACATTTTTTTTAATTTATTAAATGGTAAATCTTTGAATTTATAAATAATTAAATACATAGTCCTGCTGTGGGTACGTGAGTCCCAAAAAAAATACAACATAGGTTATACGAGGTCATTTCGATTCAGTCATATAGCGATCAAATAATAAAATAATAATTATGTCACCTCTGTACTTAATTATTTTGCTATGGCTTTGCCTGCAATTGACTTACCCACTATTGGGCTATTAGAAATACTAACTTCTGGCAACACTCTTCCGATACGTCATTTCGGGGCAATAATATTATTTATGTTGATTAACCTCAAAATAGTGTTAAAATATCTTAAAAGAATAAAGTCTTGTGTTTATTTATGTGTGAAACGATATTTCTTTAGACTCTTTGGTCACTTTTGTATTGTTTTTACTCCATTTAATTACACAGAACTGTATTTTTTTGGCAAACTTACTGCACGACGACTCGTAAGATACTAACAAAAATGAGCTTAGTTTTGGTGTATCTGTTTGCGTGAGCGCGTGTATTTACATGAAGGAGCTTAGTTTTGTGGCTTCAGTATTAGCAAAGGCCGTGCGTCATCTACCTTTTTTTACTTCATCTGAGTTAACAGTGGGTTTATTTAATAAAAATTATAAACATTGTAAATATAGTAAAATTGACTTTTATCTTTTTTGCTCTACATTTGTCCCAAATTCAAAAAAATATACAAAATATTTTATTACATATTATACACATATAAAGGTTTGAAGTTTGAAAAACATTGAAGTGTTGGTCGACCATTAAACAGGTGGAAAGACGATCTCCGTGCAGTAACCGGTTCATGTTGGATACAAGTGGAGAGGGATCAGTCGTCTTGGTATTCATTGTAGGATGTTCAGACGTGTGTGGTGGATAGAGGCTGATGATGATGATGATACATTGGAAATACAAAAATGTATTTTAAAATATGTAATTGTTCAATACATAATTGAACATGAATTGTATTTTTAATTATAATTTTATTTAGTGACAACATATTTGATTTGGTTGTCACCTGCCTGGCAACACTTATGGTAATTGGCATTGGTAATTTCGTATCTACTGTAAATATACCAGTTTATAAATCAAAAGCCAAGTATCAAACCAATAATTATCAAGTATCGAATTTGATGTTCATTTTTAAACGTATTGTTTAGCACAAGAAGAAGAAGACGATAATTTTGACACTATGACTTTTTTATGAACTATTTACTTGCTGTTACGTGCTAACAAATACAGTGCTAGAATTATTTATGATTTCATTAAGGTTTATGTTATTGATATTCCTCCTGTTTATATTTATCTGTGACTATGTCAAATAAATAAATGGCATTTCTTCAGTTTCAGGTGAGTCTTGCCACTTGGAGGACTCCAAGGTACTCCAGTAAACTATACGAATGTTTGTTGTATCAATTGATTTCTCGAGTATTTATTTTCAGTTATCGATTGGCTGAAAACTGAGTCTTTGGGTGTAAGTAACAAGGTCGGAATTTATTTGTCAATTCACATAAGATCGTTAGCCGGCTGTCCGGTTATCAGCATTGTACTTTATCATTTTAAGCTTAGCATTGCTTTTACACTATTTTATATTATATTATTACAATAAATGACAAATGAAATCCGATCCTTCGCCTAAGTTAAACGATTTTAATTAATCTCGAGCTCAGCTCAAATCAGATCAAATCATCGAAATTTTGATTCATTATTATTTCTTATTCTGTCATTTATTTTGCTGTATTATGATTTTTTCACAACAATTTTCTAGATTCTTCTTTATTTTCGCCTCTGATTGTTCCATGTTCATGAAATGTTCATGAAGGGTACCACGATTCGCCTTTTTTAGGTCCTAAAAAAATTTATATCAAAACAATTGAATAAACAAAGTACTATTCGAGTTTGCACAAAATGTGGATCGTGTGTATTCGACCTGGATTTTTTTCGCTTTGTACGTCGTCGTGAGGTATAGCGCTCTCTGTCATTGCTTGCTGTTCTAATTTTTCGTCCCCGTTTTAGTTAAAAAATGCCTTTGTATGTAAATGTTCATGTAGTTTGGCCTAGAAATGTGTAGTATCAATATCGGTAGATTTCTTATATGCTGAATCTTTCTAAGCGTTGTCTTCGAGGTGTACCCTATATTTTAGACGAAATGTGTTAACTATGAGTGTTGAACTGTTGGACGGCCATTGACCAAGTAGGAAGACAATCTCCGTGCAGTTGCCGATCCGTGTGCGAGTGGCAAGGGTTCGGCCATCTTGGAGTTCATTGAACTGCCTGTGGACGGATAAAGGCTGATGATGATGTGTTCTGGAGAGGTCATGAAGGTGGAGGGTAGGACGACCTCCAGACGGGACAACAATCTCCGTGCAGTGACCGGTCCGTGTTGGATGTGAGTGAGAGATCGGCGTTTAAAATTTAGAAGCCTAAGTTCATTAGTCAATCGAAAAAGATTGACAATGAAAGTGAGTACAATGTTTGAACCTACATATTATTTATTGATTGATTTTATCTACTCACTCTATAACATAAGTTTAAAGGTTATAATTTAAATTAAATCATAAAAAGTATATCAATTATTTCATCATCATCATCCGTCCGCTGCTACATAAGGATCTTTTGATGAACGCCAAGACGGCCTCCACTCGACAATTTGTATATGAAACTATTGAGTAATAAAGTTATATAAAAGTAAGATGAAGTACAACACTTTTTTCTCAAGCGTTAAATTTTAAATGGGTTTTTTAAATGCTACCATTGGGTCTGTCTGGCTCGTAAATTATTGACTCATAAATCAATATCACGTCATCTGCATGAACAAACGAATGATGTTGTGATCAGGTTACCTGTAACAAAGAAGTTGTGGGTTCGAATCCATCCAAGGGAAGATTGAGATGATGAATTAAAACAACAGTCTGTTATAGAAACGTCCAAAACAAAATATTACGAGTTTAGTACATTTTGATTGAAATTGTTCAGTAATTGTTTATTTAGTAAACGAATAGATGCTTCTATATTTTGGGAAGTATTCCCCCTTCTCCTCGCGTCGTGCTCCTCATCGCTGACTGTTCCGCCACTTATGTCTATCCTTGGCGTTGTGGAGTGCGGCGTGTAATTAGGAGGTCAAACATGTGCAGATTTGACCATCTCAACGGACCACGGCGCTTGCCGTCCAACTTGCCAGTACCATGAACAGCTGTTCCATGAGAAAATTGGGAAGTGTTAACGTGTAAAAAAAATACAAAATTATTTGAATGGACTTTCTTCTGGTTGTCATTTAGAATATTTTTAATTATACAAAACGAACATAACGTTTCTGCTTTAGTTCTAGTACTTATTAATACAAAAAGAAAGTTTTTCTTTAACTCTGAAAATTTTCATTTTAAATTCAAAGACTTACAAAAACCATCGCAACGCTCGTTTTGGGGGAACTTCATTAATATGAAAAAAGTCACCAAGATACAATTAGTGGGGCCGCATTATAACTACTAAAAATTTCATGGACCCCTAGCGGACCTCAGAATATCGATCGTGCGTCTCTCTCCCATTCATACAATATGACAAAGCCCGTTTCGGCGCGGGACCAACACATGCGTGGCTTAGGGAAGGTACACACCGACGGACTACGGTATTTTATAATTATATCCATTATAATAAAATGTTAGTGTGATTTGAATAAATTTTTAACCAACTTCAAAAACGAGGAGGTTCTCAATTCGACTATATGTTTTTTCTTGTATGTTTATTAGGGAATTACTCCGCCAATTATGAATTGATTTTGCTGTTTCAATATTAATCTAAGATAATTGATTCAGCCCGCTTTTTAAATAAACAAATTAACATTGTACATCTTATATATAAAATTTCCATGTCACAATGTTAGTTACCGTACTCCTCCGAAACGGCTTTACCGATTTTTACCAAATTTTATATGCGTATTCAGTAGGTCTGAGAATCGGCTACTATCTATTTTTCATACCCCTAAGTGTTATAGAGTGGTCAACCCCTCAAATTTTAAAAGCGGGCGAAGCTGCGGGCAACAGCTAGTATAAGTATAATTATGAAGTCGGTTTAGGTTTTTTTTTTTTATGTTAGTTGGATAGGCAAACTGGCAAACGTACCACCTGATGTTAAGTGGTCGACGTCGCCCATGAACATAAACTAGTAGACCTGGAACGAGCCCAGCCAACTCATTTATGTGTTGCCTATCCTGAGACATAAGATGTTAAGTCTCGGTGCCAGTAATTACACTGCCTGTCTTGCCCTTCTCTCCGAAACACAGCAAAGCTGTTTTACGGGAGAAACAAACAAGATGGTGGTACCCATGCAGCCGGGAGCGCGGCACAGCGCTTCCTTCCCACAGGTTTTTTCTTTAACAAATATTTTTATATTAGGGATAAATTATAGCCTACATGTTATTCTGTTTTATAGGCTATTTTACTGTAAAGTACCATAAAAATCCATACATTCTTACAAACTTTCACGTTTATAATATAAGTAGGATATGTGTGTACATACCATAACAACTGTACGAGCATAAGCTAGTACAGTTGTAGCTATGAAGCTAATGTCCGTTATAGCAATGGAAAACTTAACATACATTTCACAACAATTATGTAGTAACGTAATACATACAAATAGTACAATAATTTCATCGAGTCAGTACCTAGCTTTACAATATTAAAACCATTATACAGAGGGCGTCAGTGAAGCACCACGCATGCGCGGCTCAACGCCTGAAGCGCTTTATTTCAAGCGAAAGGCTAGACTGACAAATTGCAGCGTACACTTTCGCGCTGGATATAAACCACTCATTGGACGCCGAAACGTTTTAAATCCTGTATAATATACAATTTTCATCAGGAAATTAAAGTTCCGACAAGTCATTTCATTGATAAGACGGCGAGAAAATGTATTAGGAAAAATCATTTGTATTTCTCAACTATTGATATCAGCTTTGCAAGGTATTTTATTCTTAGATAGAAAAGATTGAATGATAATGGTCAGCTGATGTATACATTTTTATATATATTTAAAATATAGAACAAAGCATTTTTTTAACTCAATCATAAAAAGTTCATTCGGTCAAGCCCGTAATCTCAGAGATTGACACTTGCTGGGGAAACCATAGACAATCAAATTAAAAAAAAAAACTAAAAAGTAATAAAATAATTTCCTTAATTTTTGTGCCTACAGTTTATAATCAACTTGTTCTTCTACTAATATACAATCTTTGCGTTTACCACGTCATTATTGTTAATTTTGGAGACGGTGTCAGCCAAGGTAGGTAGGTTAGGAGGTAGGTACATCAACAAATAGGACACCGGCTTCAAAAGTAACAATAATGACGTGGTAAACGCAAAGATTGTATATTAGTAGAAGAACAAGTTGATTATAAATTGTAGGCACAAAAATTAAGGAAATTATTTTATTACTTTTTAGTTTTTTTTTTTTAATTTGAAGTCGGTTTTAATTTTTGTTTAAATTTTTTTTGCCGCGCTCCCGGCTGCATGAGTACCACCATCTTGCTTGTTTCTCCCGTAAAACAGCTTTGCTGTGTTTCGGAGAGAAGGGCAAGACAGGCAGTGTAATTACTGGCACCGAGACTTAATATCTTATGTCTCAGGATAGGCAACACATAGATGAGTTGCCTGGGCTCGTTCCAGGTAAACTATTTTATGTTCATGGGCGACGTCGACCACTTACCACCAGGTGGCACGTTTGCCAGTTTGCCTATCCAAGTAACATTAAAAAAAAAAACTCTTTTTCCCCTCTCCTTATAAGACGGCTAGAAAGAGCACCTTAGGCTACTGAGCCCCACCGCCACGATAAGGCTTGAACCATGGTGGGAAACAATTGTCATCCTAGTCACACTTAACCTACATACAAAACAATTCCCGATAATGCGTAGGGCAGTTTATTAAATAATGAACAATTTTTGAGAGTTTTTTAAGAGTTCGTTAATTTGAAGTGGGCTCGAGCGAATGAGGCGCGTCAAGTGGTGGGTGGCTGCAAAACGCCCTCTGCCAAAAGTCACATGTATTAAATTCATTAAAATTTTCCCTCTAACTTTGATGTGCGTATTTGAAAGGAATTTTGTTTATACCAGTATATTATTAGGATACAAAAATAGTCTTACAATTTTTTATATCGTTAGAGTTATTGATACGATCCAAGTAATAAAATAACTAACCCAACCAATCACAGCGACTGCTAATTGAAGTGAAAACAAAACAATTAAATTCAAATACCTATAATACAGGTTGAAATTTGGTAGGAATATTACTTCAAAAATTATGTATTCTACAGAATATAGACCACAGATGGTCGATTATGGCCTTTCAGACAAACGTGGTATATTCGATTTTGGCTATACACAATATCGCCTGTTTGGTCCTTCTACATCTATATGTAGAAGGATTTTTAGGCGAATTTTACTCTAGGCTCTAGGGCCTAGAGTAAAATTCTTCAGACAGGGCTAAATCAAAATAAAAGAAACAATAATATATTTTATGATGATAATACATTCCATAAATATTATAAATGCGAAAGTTTGTAAGAATGTATGGATGAATGCTTGTTACTCTTTCACGCAAAAAGTACTAGATGTATTTTGATGAAACTTTACCATAATATAGCTTACACATCAGAATAACGCAAAAAGTACTAGATGTATTTTGATGAAACTTTACCATAATATAGCTTACACATCAGAATAACATATTAGGCTATAATATATCTCTGTACTTACGCGGGTGAAACCGCGAGCCCTGCTAGTAAGATTATAATAATCTATACGTTATAAAGCTGCAGAGTTTGTTTGTTTGAACGCGCAAATCTCAGGAACTACTGGTCCGATTTGAAAAATTATCTCGGTGTTAGATAGCCCATTTATTTAGGAAGGCTAACGTAGGCGATGCTGCGGGCAACAGCTAGTATGACTACAATATTCAAATAGTATCAATAGAGTCTATTTAATACCAGTATAATAGTAGAAGATTAGTAAAGATGCGAGTAGGAGAAGATTGCACATCTTGACATTAATTGAGAGTGTATCTCTCCCTCTAGTGAAGGAATACGTACTAAGGATGAACGATAATCAACTAAACACCTCATGAAACCTGTAAACGACTGGAATTGCTTCATAAAATATTCCGTCGCCATAAAACCTTCAATCGGTATTAGGTGGAAGCCCTGGCCTATGAACATTACGCATTTAATTAAAAACCCCGCTTTAATTGGAAAAGTATTCATTTACAGTGTCTTTTGTTTTTCACGTCGAGATTTATATTTTGCGGCGTGAACAACGATCAACTGAATGCTTTTTTTGTCCATTAAGCGAAGTGATACTGGAATATTGATCCTTTGCTGTGCTACTAGGGTTTATTTTTGTAAACGTTAGGTTATGATGGGCTGCAATAAAAACGTCTTTTTTGAACCTGTATTGTATAGGTTTATTGATTTATGACGTCTGTTTAAATCAACACTTGATTCTAGATTTATTACCATTACGCCCTTATCTCTCTCCTTTAGAGTGACGGTGAGTTTATTACGGTCTTACAGCGAGGAGTCTGGGTTCGAATCTGACCACTGAAAAACGGATACTTCTTAATATCATAAATTTCAACATAATAATCATAGAACATAATATATCACATCGTGACATCTTATCTTCTAAGTCTTTAAAGTTTTTTTTCTGTTGACACTGGGGAATGCTTTTACGCATACCACCCCGCCCGGAGGGATCCGGGGGTTATGTTGGACTCTCTGCGCCCGAAAAGACGGTAAATTGGACGCAGACTCTATCCACTAAACCTCAGCGATGTTCTCCTCGTCGTCTGGCCCCGGCGCGGGAACCGAGGACGTCTGCACCGGCCCATGGCCTGGAGGCCTTCCCCTCTGGAGGAACGGGATAGCGTCCCCTCCTCCTACTCCGCTTAAGGCACCCTGAACACCTAAGGCTGCCTTATAGCCCAAAACTTCTTCACGCCGTCGCGGCCGCGTTCTCCTGAGGGAAGAGGCTCCAGTGCGCTCTCTCCCCCGCTCCGCCTACTCCTTCTGCGACATCATGTCCCCGCAAAAAGAGAGGACTCTCATTGACGGTCATCTGTCGGATGACCACAGGGAGCGACAGGTCCGCGCCAACCCCCGCAATGGCGGCCGCCCTTGCCTCCGCCCAAGCTGGGCACTCCGTCAGGGTGTGGTCTGCAGTGTCCTCACTGCTGTCGCAGTTATAAGACCCTGGCAAATGTCTTTAAGGCTGTGTGAAGGTTGCTAACCAGTATTAGGCCAGCCTTCTTCTAGCACTCGGGACTGGCCTTTTTGTACAAAATGACAGTTTTGTCAATGCCATGCCATAATATCGTTTAGTATTGTATCGTATCTTTATATCCCGAAATAAAATAAAAGACAATTAAAATATACAGCAAGTGCAAAAATATCTCACATATAGGACGTTAGTTGTAAATAGAATAGCTTAACCATCTTGTAGAGTGAATATTGTCCTGTAAAATTATAAATTAAATCGCATACATGGCCCCAGGCCAGCTCAGTATTACACAAGCGTTGAGGCCTAAAGTTGGCAGGCCAGGCCAGTTATATATATACAGCTGAGGCCTGAAAGTAATAAATAAGACTTCTCCGTCAGCCATATTTTAGAAGTTAGTTCCGTCGACAAATATCTGCAAGTCTAATGTCGGTACGGATAAGTCGCCATGCATTACAAATTAGTAGACGCAAACGCTCTGGGAAGTTAGCTTTTTACGTTTATATGCATATATGTGATCTTAAATAATATTTTTTATTACAGTGTATGTCTATTTTGGCAAAATTTGGCCCTGACGCGTCTTGATTTTATAAGGCGTCAGTAGATTCGCAAGTTTCCTCAAGATATGATATAATATGGTTCTGAACGTATTTATTTATCACAGTTTCTATACTCGCAATAAGAGGACGATATAATTATAATTTTTCAAATGACAGTTAGTCGGCATATGTTGATTATTAGATCCCTTACGAGGAGTAGTCTGGCCGTCGCCGAGGCCAGCCTGTCGCTGAGGTGATCCTGTCTGTTGCCTGCAGTTCCCTCAAAAAACTGCTGAAGGCGCTCGCACTGGTTTTAGGTAGGGTGGGCACTCCCAGGTGCAAGTCCCACAGTGGGATAGGATCTACCCGAATATCCTGGCTACATCCATAAGGATGTCCCTGCGATTAAAAAATGTTCATTGCTAGTTAGTCCCTCAAGGGACCGATACTGCCACCACAGAGGGGTCGTCCCGCACCACAGAACAACCCCTCCCAACGTCGGGATGGTGCAATGGGGTGAGGTTCCCATTCTCGCCCATTGTCCCTCTACTCTTTTGTCCGCTCTTCTTATAAGAATGGTACAAAGAGCAGCTCACACAGCACACACACTTCAATTTGCTTCGCCGAAGGTGCTGGGTTCACCTGCCCCACCGCCACGACAAGGCTTGAACCTTGGTGGGGTACCCTGCCTGTCCTGCTCTTTTCCGAAAAACAGCAAAGATGTTTCACGAAAGGAATAAGCATGATGTCTATACAAACGGTAGCACGGCATATCTCTCCCACTGGTATCGCATTATCCTATGTGAATACCGTCTTGTTTACAAAGATTTAATTCGACTCGTTATAAGGAACTTCCACACAATAGTGTTTTAGTTTTGTGAGCGTACGCTTTGTAGAAGAGTGCAAATAGAAACAGCCCGGGGCGCACTCTGTCCGGCTGAGCAGATGAGAGCCGAGTGGGCGCGACAACACACTGTAATTTAGATGTTCTAAAGAGACTTTCACACGAGAGATACCAAGAAATTGGTCTGAACTGCTCCTACCTTTGGCATATCTCTCCAGATCACAGTAGCAACTAGCAGTAGTAAGCAGTTTTTTTAAATCTTACAGATTGGAACTTTAGTCTTGCTTAGTCAACCAGTCTTTTAAATAGTCTATTTGAAATCCTGTTTCGAGTTTCCAAGCCCTTTGGATCTCCCTCGTCTATCATTATATTTCTGCTGATTACCTGTATACTCATTTAATTTTTGGTGGTTTTAACGTATGTATTTCATAATTTTCTTTGAATGTGATCCTACCTACTTTTTTGGCTAAAATATTAATTTCTATCATGAAATATTTATTTACCGTATCAAAGGCTTAAATATCTCTTTAATATAACAATTCTCGTTATTCTGATAATTATATAACCAATGTTTACGCTTCTACGAAAAAGATATTTACGTAAAACCTTTATAAGATCTCTTTCGGTGTAAAATGTAAAAAGTTAAGAAAAATATTTTGTGTACATTCCAAGCCTTAATTTCGTACGTACTTTTATGATCAAGATTTAAAAAATGCCTAAAAGTGTAACAAACTTATGTTACGTTTTTTACTATAACGAACACTAGTCTCATAGCAACGCTTACAACATGAATCTAAGATCTCGATAAATAATAAACAAGTAATGTTTGTGAGTGAGAATTTCTCCCGTGAGTATGGTTGCTGTGAAGTATCCGAAACTTCGGGATGTAAAATGCATGAGCCGCAATAAACTCTATGAAGTTGTTGTGTCATAATGAGTTAAATAACATTGTCCTGGCCTTACCCAAAAATGTGTAGCGTCATCATTATTTTAAAGGTGAAAACTTCTTGTGGCGCAGATTTTTGTATTAATGAGACTGAGCCGTCACGCTCGGAGGTGAAAGGCTCGATCGGGTAAACTTAGGACCGCCGACCTTGAAAGATACTGTGGCTGCGTAATTTCATAATAATTTAAACACCACTGCTGTTGAAACCGAATAAAAATATTATAAATTACTTTGAAGGACAACCGATGGCGTGATTTAATTAAGTTACAGTGACATCTATTGACACAAAACGCATTAATTAATAATATAATTAATTTTGTTTTCACTTCTACCGGCAGTCCCTATGACTGGTTAGATTTTTTCTATAAACCTTGTCCTAACGATAACCAATATAACAACAAAAGAATTATCTAATTTAGTGCAGTGGTTCTGAAGTTATGTGCGTACATACATTTCGACGATTCATTGTCATTTTTTTATAAAAAGAAGAAGATTATTGCAATGAGCATGAAAAATCTAGTTTTTATACTTACGAATATATTTAAAAATATACATTGTAATCCTTTGCATCTATAAAATAAAAAGGTATTCTCAAAATGTAGTGGATGTTATCGACAATGTAAAAGCGCTGCAAGACACAGCCTGCGGTGTCGTTCTGTGAGTGAAAACGCTTGTATGCAACCCCGTAAAGTGCGAACAACTGTACGCTACATACATTAAAAGCTTACTGTCTCTTAAATGACGCCATATTTCACTATAAGGGTAAGATGTGCATTATAATATGAAGTATTTTTAAGTCTTTGAATGTATTTAACCTCTGACGCAAAAATTGGTTATGTGTATGGCTCTCTGTGGCACCTGGTGGGTAAGTCAAGACGGTATTCTACAATCGTAAACGCTAGTAGAAAACTAATAAATGTATGGAAATATATAATGGCATCTTGGCTTACCCACCTGCACCGCAGCGCTTAAACGGGCAAACTGATAAGCGGTATCTTTTATTTGGATGCCAGTTTCCTAGCAGTTTCGTAGACATAATTTATCTTTTTTTATGTTAGTTGCATAGGCAAACTGTACCACCTTATGGTAAGTGGTCCACATCGCCCATGAACATAAACTAGTATACCTGGAACGAGCCCAGGCAACTCATTTATGTGTTGCCTATCCTGAGACATAAGATGTTAAGTCTCGGTGCCAGTAATTACACTACCTGTCTTGCCCTTCTCTCCGAAACACAGCAAAGCTGTTTCACGGGAGAAACAAGCAAGATGGTGGTACCCATGCAGCTGGGAGCGCGGCACAGCGCTTCCCTCCCACCGGTAAATCCGATTCAATTGTTATCAAAGCTTTTGTTGCGTTTTGATCGTATATATTGAAAATATATTTATATTTATATGATAAGAAAAATGTGAAATGGATAATAAACACGTCTTTGTTTTGTTTGGGTGGATTTAATAAATCTATACTAATATCATAAAACTGAAGAGTTTGTTTGTTTGAACGCGCTAATCTCAGGCACTACTGGTTCGATTTGACAAAAAAAATTCAGTGTTAGATAGCCCATTTATCGAGGAAGGCTATAGGCTATATAACATCATGCTGTGACTAACAGTAGTTAAGTTGAGTAAGTTAACGCGGGCGAAGCTACGGACAACAGCTAGTAATATATATAACGACTCAAGTTTAAATTTTGACTCTGTGACTATTAGTATAACTTAATGCTTTAGATTTGTAAATATTTGATGAAAATAAAAAAATCTTGTAATTTGCAGTCTAAATACGTACGGTTATACAAATTTCTACGTCTCTAATAATAATATTTGTACTCCATAATAAGCAAATTGAACAGGAAAATGAGAATGTTTTTATAAACAGGCTTGTATCGCTTAAAAGCGATCTCTACCACAAAGGGAGGGAGGAAAGTAGACAGTAAGGGGGTTTATAAAACAGGAACAATATAAAATTGATTTTGATTATTATATCTTATAAGTATCAACGTTTAGGGCTCTCTCACTGAACGTCAATACGAAATACGATCAAACGTCTAGCATATGACACTGCTACATAAAATAATCCAGCTATTATAAAAGCCACATTTTACCATTCATAAAAGACGCTCTTTATGAACCTAAGTCTAAAACTGGATATCTGATCTCTTTCAATAAATGCCAATCGTATATACGGTTTTACCGGTGGGAGTGGTACCACCATCCTGCTCAGTCCTGCTGTGTTTCGGAGAGAAAGGCAGGACAGGCAGTGTAATTACATACACAGAGACTTAACATCTTATATCTCAGGAAATGCAGCTCATGAATGAGTTGCCTTTTTTTTTCTTTAACGCCGGGAAATGCTCTGAGGCATCCCGCGGGTATGTGGGACTCGCTGCGCCCGACAGCTGGTAAATGGACGCAGCTCTACCCACTAAAACCCGACGAGTGCCACCAATGCTGCCTTGGTGAGGTGCCCCGGATCTAGAAAACAAACAGGGCACCTCGACGGCTAGTCAGTCCCGCAAGGGACCGACGCCACCTCCACAGAGGGGTTGTCCCGCACCACAGAACAAACCCTCCCAACGTCGGGACAATATAATGGGGTGAGGTTCCCATCCTCACCCCTTGCCCCAGCGGCACCAGCACCAGCTAGTTACTAATACTTTAAAAAAATCATATGATTATAGAACTAAACAAGAAGCCATATTGTAACTTTACCGTGTATCCGTGTATGAAACATAAAACCATGTACCGACTTACAAATAAAAGTGTGTTGTTATATCAAGCTGATAATCAAAGGCGTTAGGATCTAGCGATCGAATATCGCTACTCAGGCGAAGTATTTACAAAGGAAGGGTTAACTAGGGGATACAAGAGGGTAGGAAAGGACTTTATATAGAATTACACAAGGTTTTTAGCTTGGTTATTGATAGCAGAGTAGAGTAGCTGTTACACCCGTCTTCGCCTGCAATACATCAATTAAACAATATTTTATGATTTCATAAAGAACGTTTTATGACCTATATCCCGGTTTATAGAAATTGCTTCTTACAACAACTAAATAAATAAATATTATCCAACAATCGCACCACGTTAAACTATGTTTTCAGTTTTATTTCTCGATATTCCATCATTGTCTACGAACGCCTCTCAGCTCCGCGAAATAAAAGTGAAAATCATGGTAAATTCCGATTAAAGTGGACACACATTTGCGCATCGTACGCAATGTACGCATTGCATCAAGGGGATCGTAGTACAGGTGGCTCGGAGAACTGGCCAGGGTGTCGTCACTGTAGCAGTGACGAGGACACTGCTGACCACACCCCGGCGGAGTGCCCTGCGTGGGCGTCCGAAAGAGCGGACCTCGTCGCTGAGGTCGGCGTCGACCTTTCACTCCCTGCGGTCATCCGCGCGATGATCGCCAGTGAGAGTGCATGGGGGGCGGTCCTCTCCTTCTGCGAGGTTGTGATGCCGCAGAAGGAGGAGGTGGAGCGGGAGAGGGAGCGCACTGGCGCCCCTTCTCGCAGAAGAGCGCGGCGGCGACAGGCGGTCGCACCGCCGTGAGGGACCTGTGCGCGGCCGATCGGGGGATATGCCGCGCGCGCGTAAGGTCCAGGCTATAAGGCACCCTTAAGTGTTCGGGGTGCCTTAAGCGGAGTAGGAGGAGGGAACGCTATCCCCTGCCTCCTGAGGAGAGTGCCTCCAGGCTTATCGTCGCCGGTGCGGACCATACCATAGTTCCCGCACCGGGCTAGCACGACTAGGAGAACACCGCCGGGTTTTAGTGGGTAGAGCTGCGCCCACCTTACCATCCTTCGGGCGCAGAGAGCCCCACATACCCGCTTGGAGAGTCCCCCCTCGTCCGCGGGATGCCTAAGAGCATTTCCTGGCGGAAAAAAAGGGGATCGTAGTATTCTTTGTATAGAAAGTAATACAAGTGCGTCCAATGATCCGCACCCTATGGATCGCACTCAAGTGTCATTTTCTATAAGAAACTGCGATCCGTTGAGCCGATGCGTACGATGCGTACGTTTATTTTTTTCCTATCCTTTACTGTCAGAATGCTGGCCTCCTCACTTTTCCATGCGTCTCTATCGTTAGCTGCACTACGCCAGTCTTTTCGAGAAATAGTCAAAATGTCAGTTTATATTTTTATTTCAATTCCTCTGTGAAATTTTAAAATCTTGATGTACCTAAATCAATAATAAGTATCATAACAAACATCCAAACAAACAAGTGTTCATTTCTCATTCACCCTACAATCTGTCAACGATCGTTAATAAAAAGGCTAGCGATAGGCTCGCCCCCGGCTGCAATCAGCATGGCTTTGTGGATGGGAATTACAGATATACCCTCCCTATACTGGGAGTTGGGGCATGGATATTGTAGGATTTGAACTGACTTCAAAGTTCCCAATTCGATATACAAAACGACTACAAAAAAAATCGGAATATTTCAAAACGGAATGTAATTATAATAATAAATAGTAAATAAATTTTACCATGTTAATTAATTTAACGTGACGTAATCTACTTAGATTACGTCACGTTAACCCACGTTAAAATGTTTAATCCTTAAAAAAGGATAGTTCCACATTCAAATCATGGTACGTCTAAATATAATAATAATATCAACCCTTATATGTCTTACTGCTGCGTGA
Source organism: Helleia helle (assembly GCA_963853865.1). Taxonomy (NCBI): domain Eukaryota; kingdom Metazoa; phylum Arthropoda; class Insecta; order Lepidoptera; family Lycaenidae; genus Helleia; species Helleia helle. The sequence continues at coordinate 7,405,727 of OY971433.1, read as the reverse complement.
GTCGATCGAAGCGATGGTCTCATGTTCAGGTGCACGTAGAAGTTCTATAAAAACCCATTTCTAGGCGTCACAGGGGTCAACATCTAACCCGAACCTCTCGGCTCTCACTCAAGAGGCATAGTCTACATTAATCTTATAGCCTTAGCAGGATTCGAATTTGGCCGTGCCTTCTACACCATACATCAATGATGATATAGAAAGGTCAATCTTCATTTCTTTACAAACACCACTGCAATAATTATTAAGCCTAGTACTTCTACAACCGTATCTGCTTCAGGTGCAAGCCCTCCGCTGTAGCGGGTGTCTATTGGAGTGGGGTGATTATTTATCACCATGTAACTGTCCCCTGGCCCCCTTCTCTGTGTAAATACGTGTGGCCTTAGACTCTGTATTTACTTATTACCTACTAAGGATCTCGTTTTCCAAAGCACCCCAAGACTTTTAATCAGGGATTTGTGAAGCAAATGTACGCCTGCACGTTCCCACACAGCTGGAGACATTTTAATCCTTAGGCTTCCCTTATTCGCAACTAATATACGTCTCATGTCCCCTGGGATGACAAAGTTTGTGTGTGTGTGTGTGTGTGTGTGTGTTTGTTACCTCTTCACTCCTCTCCACCATGGTTCAGGCCTTGACGTGGCGGTGGGGCTCAGTAGCCTAGGGTGAGCCCAGCACCTTGGGCGAAGCCAATTCAGCCGAGGGGGCTCATTGTAACCCTCTTATAAGAAGAGGGGACAAAAGAGCAGGGGGCAAGGGGTGAGGATGGGAACCTCACCCCATTGTACTGTCCCGACGTTGGAAGGGGTTGTTCTGTGGTGCGGGACAACCCCTCTGTGGAGGTGGCGTCGGTCGCTTGCGGGACTGAATAGCCGTCGAGGTGCCCTGTTAGCTTAACAGATCCGGGGCACCTCATCAAGGCGGCACTGGTGGCACTCGCCGGGTTTTAGTGGGTAGAGCTGCGTCCATTTACCATCTTACGGGCGCATCGAGTCCCACATACCCACCTGGGGAGACCCACTCCCCAGGTGGGATGCCTCAGAGCATTTCCCGGCGTAAAAGAAAAAAAATATGTTACCTTCCAGTGATAAATAGCCAAGTATTCGTTAATATATTTATTCTTAAGAAGGTGTTCTGCCAAAGTTCACCGATGCGCTGACCAGGCAGGTTCCTCACCATGTTTTCCTTCAGTGGCTATTCTTAACACTTACATGTAATGCTTTATTGTTTTGGGAATAATCTATACTAATAATATAAAGCTGAAGAGTTTGTTCGTTTGTTTGAACGCGCTAATCTCAGGAACTATTGGTCCGATTTGAAAAATTCTTTCGGTGTTAGACAGCCCATTTATCGAGGAAGGCTATAGGCTATATAACATCACGCTGTGACATAGGAGTTGAGTAAGCTGCAGGCAACAGCTAGTCTTAAATAAGTAAAAGGTAATCAGACGTCTTGTATCTTAAAGAATCTTGTCTTCAGCAGTAAACGGATAGAGGGTTATGATGATAAAGATATTATATTTTTGGGACCTATATATTGTAAGGCAACATACTGCTCGGTGCGGGAAAATGAAAGGCTACCTCAGCGTCACACTGACACCCTACCTCAGAGGTATATCATCACAGTGACGCTGTCTGCGTTTCCCAGTAGCTTGACTGATATTTTATCTTTTATGCAAAAAATGATAAGTAAATAAATGTCACTTTGGCGATAATTGTAGTTGTGAAAACATTCGATTTCGTATCACATATCATTGGCCTTAGTCCGTCTGTTGCAGACGATACACAGTATCAGCGTGAGTTAATTACACAGCTCTTTTCGTGACTGAATGTCATATAAACCCACAAACAAAAGACTATTCTTTTAACACCTCGATTCCATCCCGTCAAGCCTGTCTGGGATAAAAAATATCCCAAGTTCCATGCTATGTTCTATCCATGTGTAAAACTCTTGTTTAGGCATGATCGAATAGCAAACATGCAAACAAACTAATATTACTAGGATTTGACATATTTTATTTAATTATCGCGATCTTTTAAAATGAAATCTCGAGTTGTTGATCGAAGATATTGGTGGGGTGATGGATGGTGTCACATCAGCGCCGATCAATCTTCGTTCCCGTTATCTCGAGCCAGGCGGAACTGAAGAAAGATGGCCCGGTATGTTCGAATCTATTGACGAACTTTCTCGAGGTGCGAATTGTATCAATCTTTTGTCATTGTTTGTGAAATTGTTATGAGTGTGATTATGTTAATTAACCGACTTCAAAAAAAAAGGAGGTTCTCATTTACTAGCTAATATCTGTGGTTTAGCTCGCTGAAGTTATCTTGAAAAATAATTAGGTCACTATTATGTTATGAAATACAAAAATAATCTTCAAATCCGACTGTCAGTTTCGTAGATTAGCACGCTCAAATTAAACTATCTAGCATTCTTCAATCTGCATCTCAAATTGTATAGTTTCATTTTATTGATTGATTTATTTTTAACATTATTTTATTAACATTTTAAGAGTTATCAGCGTGCTAAAAAGTCCAATTTAATAAAAGGGTCATAAATCGTAAAAGGTAAATTTTACAAAAATGTTTACTGGTCATAAAAAATGTGGAATTTTATTCTCCGCAATAATGATCACAATAAACGGCCGAAAGTGCATAGTTTCCGAGATTACGGTCAAAAACTTTTATTCAAGGTAACGCCTGAAGCTCCTCCTGGATCCGTCAGCATTTTGAGATTTTATCCTCAATAAATGACCCTAAACCTTATAAAAAAATTGGATCGGAATTTTAAAGCGAGGTTGTCCAAAACAAACGGCTATTTTTACTATTGTCTGTACTATTAGTATAGAAGGATAGATACGATACTTAGCGGTTATGGTTACCACATAGATCTTGTACTGTATTCGAACCGGCGTACTGTGTAGTCATTTGGGCATCATCATCATTAACTTCTCATATTTAACTAAACGCAAAGTTTAAACAGAATTTATGAGTAGGTAGTTGATAAATAGAATTTTACCATATTTTTATCCTTAAACGCTTAGGTAAGACATACAACGATTTTACGTACTGACTTTTCCGTTGACCTCTCAATAAGTCCGCTGCAGTCCGTTAAAAGTCCGTAAATCTGTCACCGAAGTTAAATGGTGGCACAAGGAATGCTAGTTCATTACGGAGTACATGCATCTGCATGTGCTATTAGGCTGTCGACATAAATCTAGCTGCATCTTGGGTAGCGAGCCTGGATTATCAAACAACATTAAAGGGGCCGTGAAATAGACTTAAAATGGCCTAGGTATATATTTTGGGAGGACTTTTTATGAGGTTACTTGTTACTTGTTAGGTACTTGAGTTCAGGCTGGTTGCCGCAACTTGACGCTCTTGCGCCTATTTTGCGTGCTGTGAGCCTGATGCACTCCCTACTGCCAGTTAAGCTCCCGCAAGAATGCTAGCAGTCTCTTGACATCGGCGCAGATCTCCGGGAGCGTTCTCGGGCATCCGAGATGGGCAGCCCGTAGCGGTGCTACTCCTGTGCACTCCAGTAGTACATGGGCTGCTGTTTCTTCCTCCACTACGCAGGCTCTGCATAGCAGACTGTCCGTAACATCTATAGTGAAAAGATGCTTGTTATAGTGACCATGTCCTGTTATGGTGCCTGTTATCAGGCGCAGTTCTTATCGTTTTAAGACCATTAATTGACGAGTGACGCGTGGGTTGCCTATTGGCATCGCTTCCCTTGCTTGTCTACAATCGTCTCTGCTCGTCCAGAGCTCTTTTATGAGGTTATACCAATTAATTCCCATTAATGAGATCGATTCTGTTTATGAGATCTTAGTTACCAAACATAAAAGCTTGTTTATTTGTTTGTTTGCTAGGTTTATTGTTAATTCTGCCATACTGGAAATTTCTATAGATAATTATAGAAACGGGGATGTAGAATAGGATACTAAAGGAAAAAGGGGAAAGAGAGTAAATCACTATAAAATAATAATCAACAATGAATACGACTGTAAAAAGAAGACAAAGTAAGTGACTACTAATAAAAACTTCAAAACGAAACCTATAGGTGTTGGTTGGTTTTTATAGAATCCTATGCGAGCTTCAATCGTTTTACCACGACTTCACCTCAACTCTGAAAATAGCGCAAAAATGTATATCAAAGTGAGAATACGTATGTATAAAGTGCAGGTATTTTCGCAGTAGAACAAAACGATGTATTGGCGCTTGTTTCGCATGTTTTCGTACTGTTCGATATTAATGAAGAAATAAAATAAAATACTGTTACTGATACACCAAATAAAAATATTATTCAACATACTTTGAATGACAAAAGGAGGCCTAAAGATTTTGATTACATGTTTGATCATTCAAATATTGCATCTTAGCCATCCATTTCTTGTTGTTATTAAGAAAACATGCTAGTATTTTTCTTCTCTATTGTTTTTACTTATACCCTTCGAATTCCCGTAGAAATATTAGGATAAAAATTATATGATACTTCTATAGAAATGTAGGTATGTGCAAAAAGTTCAAATGAATTTAGAGGCAATTTTTTTAAGATCGTTTCTAAACTTACATTAGCTGTTCCCCGCTTAATATACAGCCGTACGACTGATAATATAATTATTTTTTCTGACTCAGTACTAAAGTAGTGTTATACTGGTGCCCCATGGTTTAAGCCTTGTCGAAGCAGTGGGACTCAGTAGCTTAAAAGAGCAAGAGGGGGGGGGCGAGGCTGGGAACCTCACTCTATTGCACTATCCCGACGCCCGGAGGGGTTGTTTTGTGGTGCGGGACACCTCTGCAGAGATGGCGTCGGTCCATTGGAGGACTGACTAGCCATCGGGATGCCCTGTTGCTTAACAGATCCGAGGCACCTCACCAAAGGCGGCATTGGTGGCACTCGCCGGGTTTTAGTAGGTAGGGTTGCGTCCATTTACCATATTTCGGGCGCAGCGACTCCCACATACCCGCCTGGGGAGTCACCGCGAGATGCCTAAGATTGCATTTCCCGGTGCAATAGGAATAAAAATATTATACTATTGAAAGAGTTTGAATTGGATGAATTTTGAAGATAACCGCGTCCGATTTAGATTATGCATTCACCGGTAAACTAAACTATTTTTTTTTATGATCTAAGCTAGTAGACTGAGGTCTGTTCTAACTTCATCTGTCTATAGGTGAGGCAACGAGGCTCAAACCTTTCGAAGTTTTAGTGTGTTTGGAGGCCCTTATGGGGCCCCCGTCATCTAAGAGACGGGGCATCGATGTGAACGCGGGACTTCTAATTTCCTTCCTGTCGATCACGGAACCGACGGTCGGAAACAAGGTCTTCGCCACCTACGGCGGAGGCGGTATTGAGTGCGTGCGTTGAAGCTAAACTAAGTTAGCACTAAGTGACATAGACTATAGAAATAATAAGTATCAGTCCTGATGCGGCGGTAAATTAAGTTAAAGGTGAAGCTAGGCGGGCGTGGCAACAGCTAGTGCGATGTGGAGTGTCTAATATCAATGGATGCTAGCCGCTAGGTGAGTGTTCATTTTTCCCGGATTATTTTTAGTCCCGGATGTGTGGTCGGAGCCCGGGACACGGAATTTATGGTGCCACGTCCGTTTCCCCTCCATCCTGAATAGATGGCTTTTGGTTTTAAAATCTAGAATTAAATTATAGGTATCTGTTCCTATAATCACCATCATTCTGAGCACATCTAACGTCACCTAATCTGATATCGACTAAGTGAGAGGTCTCATTTTCCTCTTTTTTGAAAATTATTACTTAAAACGTGCCAATATGACGTGTTATAACGTGTTATTCATGAGACAGAAGGCTTCAACTTATCCATCAAATATCCCTGAGCATAGAATTAGTATGCTGATTTACCACAAACATTTTCAACTGACCCAGCTATTAAGCCACATTACAACGCCTTAGGACTTATATAAAGTATTGATTAAGTTTTGATTTGATTGACCTTCGGTTTCAAGCAATTTTTCCGTCGCGGGCCTCCTTCAATGAACGCCAAAACGGCCGATCTGTTGCCATTCTCATTCGAATAGAGCTATCGACGTCGTTCGAATAAACACTATAATTACAAAATTTTAAAATTATAATCCATAAAATATAATTACATTATTATTATCAAACCGTTATCGTTCATAATATCCTAAAGTTACATTTCAAGAATAGCCAAAAATAGTACAAAAACAAAAGATACCGAGGCGCTAAAATCGAATTTCGCATTGCGTAAAACAGCTACGAGAGAAAGAGATGGCAAGCGCGATAACACATCGGTGCGATAAAGATAGTGTATTTGTATGCAACAGAAGGAAAAAAAATCATCATCATCATCATCAGCAAGCGTGTTTATTAAATAATTTGAATCTTTTTTTTTCTTTATGTTATAACATAAAATGGCTACGAGACAGAATCATTACTTAAACTAGATCTTAATATGATCTTTCGTAGGAAGGGGGATTATGTTTTGGAGTGTATGTATGTATGTGTGTATATCTTTTTGTCCGCTCCGTAGCCTAAAAATATTTGTACTAATTGGAGTGATACAAATAATATGAAAAATATAAAATACGAAACGTATTGAAATTGTGGAAAATCCACAATTGGATTTTTGTTAAACGTTATAGATATTATGTTTAACAATATTGCACTCTGTCGGGTTTTTGTAACTTATTTGTGAAGGTCTTTGACGGTCTCGTACATTATCAATTTATAATCTTAGGATTAAAATAGATATTTTTAAATGAAACGAAAAGAGTAAAAAAAATATATTATTTAAACACGAAAATATACAGAGAGAGATATCACTAACCCCTAAATGTGATCCCTAACTTTCAAAAACTATATCACATTCTTTGATAAAACTGACCTTTGCGTATTTAAAAGTAAACGCCTAAATCAAAGGACACGAGGTCATAAAAATACTTATGCCAAATGCATATGCCGAAAACACTTATGCCAAAAACGCGGCCATAAAGTGAAATATCTCGTCTCACGATATCGGCCACATTGACCTGAATGAGCAGCCATTTGGCGAGCCGCCCACCCCGGCATCCTATCAACGCCTCGTTCCAACCCTCTCCGTGGTAACGATATATCTGCACTAATAAAGATAGCTTTTGAAAAGGTTAAGTAGTTCCGTACCCAGCTTTACATAAAACGGCTACAAACCTTAGCTGCAATAGATCGTTGGGAAAAGTCCAGTACGGACAGACAACACCGTTCTCTACCCGCATACTTCAGTCAAGTGAACAAGACATTCGTATTTCGTAAATAATATCGAGCTCCGCAAACAAAGGTATGAAATATAAAAATGACCATGTCAAGAAATCGTATAAAGACCAATAATTTTGAGATCCTTTTTTTCGGATGGATCTATGCTAATTGGCCCAAAGGCCCTTCGTCAAAAATGCTTCGTCGGATTAGTGTGAGCCCATTTGGCTCACTATTGGTTTGTTAAAGTGGGGGGTTGCCCCCCGCCAACCATGCATTCTGCTACCACACAGCCTCCTGGCGTCGGGTTATATTTTGAGATCCGTACCCAAGTAGACATATAGAGACAGCTATATGTCTGGTATATGGACATAAGTACTAAAGGTTACCAATCTTATGTTTTTTATGTTAGTTGGATAGGCAAACTGGACGAGCCACACGATGGTAAGTGGTCGACGTCGCCTATGAATATAAACTAGTTTACTTCGAACTAGCCCAGGCAACTCATTTGTGTATTGTCAATCCTGAGACATAAGACGTTAAGTCTCGATGCCAGTAATTACACTGTCTGTCTTGCCCTTCTCTAGCGAAACACAGCAAAGCTGTTCCACGGGAGAAACGCAAGATGGTGGCACCCGGAGTGGAGCACAGTGCATTCCTCCCGCCGGTAGAAACAAGCATAAATAAACATTGTGACACACCACTGTTTCACCTGTATCAATGATACGGGGCCCCCAGGCTAGAGGGCCAAAAGTATGTCAGCAAAATTCCTAAAACCAGTATCTCACTTAAAAAAATGGCCTAACTTATTGATTGATACTAGACCTAGCTACACCACTGTAATTGTGACACTATCATAGCAATAATATAATTAGTACCCCAGTACAAAAACTTTAAATATCTAAAAAGGTACTGGAGGGTATTTCCATATTTCTGTATTATTATTATTCTTAGCCAAAGTGAATGTAATATAAAATAAAATTGTTAAATGAACGAATGAAAAAAATTATAAAAATGTATACAAATTATGATATTGTATATACACCTTGTGAACCTTTGTATAACTGGCTATAACCATTTTGCTTTGAAAAAATAAAAAAAAGAATCTTTTAGTTTTCACCATTGTATTGGATGTATTTTTGCGCCAAGGCTAACTTTTTTTAGTGTTTAAATTCACCTGTGGATTCCAAATGGAAAAAAGATAGGATAGACAGAAAATGATAAACTCTATCGATATATTTTATCATTCGCAATATGCAATATATCTTACGACATCAATTAATATAGATGTCACTGGTACGTGATACAGTATACAGAGTACGTATTTTGTATCTGGCAACTTTAAATGTAATATTTTTACATTTACTCAATTTAAATTCCTCTTAACGAACATTCATTCGAAATTTAAAATCCAATCACGACACGTAAATGGAACTATTTTTATCTTCGTCAGTGGCGCAAAAAATGGCCGACCGATTTTGATTGCCGCAGTGTCCATATTTTTTCGGCCACTTCCATGTTTTCCAGCGCCATCTGTCGGCATAAGTTGATGATGACGTTCAATACGTATCGAAACTAATAAATAATTCCAAAGCCTGGGGGAAATTAAAAATAGTTACTCAGAAATCAACAACTGCGGAGAAAGTTACCGCCAATATTGCATTCGCTAAGGACTTCGCAAGGACTTCCGGCCGGGATCTTGATAGCGAAATTCATAATTAGTATTTGAATACCCCAAGTTTCCTGTTATAACGGCTTAATTTGTTCCTTGCCATAGACAATCACAATTTTGTTGGACAAACGTTTCTATTACATTCATGTATATACTATATTAATTGTTTTGGATTCCTATTTCTATTTAGATTCAATAAAGATTAACTATTTAAATACGTGTCAATGAGTAGAAGGCAGTCTTGGTGTTCATTGAATATTGCAGAACCTAATGTATGTAACTGAGCTGATGATAAGCAATATACGACCAAAATAAACGTCATAAAGGAATATTTAAATGAAAAATACCGGAATCCGCGTATAATCGGTCAATATTGACACAATTCGAACAATTTGCATGAAATATAATCCGTACATTAAACGTCGATAGCTCCGGGAGGCAACGATACAGGGATAAAGGAACACGCGGATAGTGATGTGACATCGACAGACATTAGCGATACACCGACGTAATGATGTTAAGTTACTTGAATATTTATATGATAGTATGTTATTGCTTAGGGTATTGAATCACAGTTTGGAAGTTGGGAGCTAATTCATACACATTTTTGTAATATTTTTGCAAAGACAGTAGCGCCCTCACCGAACTTAACATTTTATTTAAATAAATACATTTCTTAGCAGACTACTAATGTTAATATATAGTAAAATTCTGTAATAGAAGTCTGTATCAGCCAATGTAGATAGGTAGGTAGAGACACAAATACGATACGGACTTTAAAAGTAACAATAATGACTTTTGATTAAGCTATTTTGCGATAATTTTTATACGTTTTAGTTTCTTTGTTAATTCTTCCATTATTGAATAATTAAAGAATGAAAGAATTTTATGTATTTAAATATCGAAAAAACCATCGTCTTATAAAAATTGCTTACGACTATTACTTAAAAAAGATTTGTAGAATTATTATGATGTCTAACATCATAATAATTCTACAAATCTTTTTTCACTTTTTCCACTTTTATTTTATATACATATATTACAAATTTAGATAAAATTAAGTCATCGTCAGGTGTCTTTGACTTTGTCGGAACCGGCCGTGTAAGTTATCAAAATTTGTAATATATATATAAAATAAAAATAGAACAAGTGAAAAAACATTTGTTGAATTATTATGAAACATGAATTTTCACCATGAACCATCAGTACAATCAATCAGTTATTAAGTTAGATATGTCGTAAGGACATACAATCCAAAATTGACATAAAACAGCGCAGCTTAGTTTTAATATACCTACAGAAACGTAGTAGGAACTACTTTAAACATAAATAATGGCGTAATACGCGGGTTTTACGATGTTTGTCCTCTTAGCGATTAAATCCTAAGAGAGCAAACTTTGTGTAGTCTTTAATGTGGGCAAAGCATTTAATGTTTCCCGCGCAAATAGCTTTTATGTGTGTAAATACACTGACATACACAATTACGTTTATTGTTTACAGTGATAGGCCTTTATGTACGGAAACTACAATCATTGTATATAATAAAAAAAGTTAATTATTATGTAACCTTTAACATAACTTTAATGGGCGCGTATATTGAACAAAAGCTGTAGAAAATCAGGGAAAAAAAAACAACTAGGGATAACGAGACCCATAAATAAGATCGAATATGAGGTCAAAATATTTGTCATATCGAATATTGGACAGGTTTGAAATTCTCTCCTGCCTACAATTTGGATAACCTAAATCGCAAGGGAACTGCCATACCAGATATTCCAATTGCACTTAACGACTTTCCTAACATCACTAAAGAAAAATGTTCTAAACTAAAAATTTCAGGTAACATAACACATGACCTGAATTGCATATAAAATAAGCAAATATTTTCCATTCGAAACAACCTGCGTCCCAGATTGAGGTCCCAAGTATTTCCATCGAGTTGACGACTTAGGTTATATTTATTTACGCAAACAGCGCTGGCAGATTCGTGTGCAGGAAATTAAAATCAGTGGCAGCTGGATATAATGATATTCCTGACTTATTTACCGCGGGAAAATTGTCGTCTCGTTACGATCTTAGGAATTGGATTCTGTGAGCACTTCGAATAACTTGTGTGGAACTGAAATGTGATTTTAGTAAGGTTCACATCGGGAGAAATTTTGATATATGAGATCGGGAAAATGGGACATGGATAAAACCAGGAACGACGTGGAGCATAGGGGTTCATAACTTAAAGATTATCTAAGGATATGAAAATCATTTTTTTTATCAACCTCAATTACACTGTTGAATTTTGTGTTTGCAAGTGCTCTCTCCACGCGTCATCAGTCAGACTTTCAAATCTTCTCATCTGCTGCCAATTTTATTAGACCATCTCTTAATACAGCTTGTGTTGTAGCAGGGTTTCAAATACGACCAGTCCAGCCTATGTCGTAAGTCGTAACTCTTAGTATCTGTCGTATCGTAGAAATGCTAACTTCAAATTGTTTAGTCACATACAAATTTACCACAAAAAGTAATTCAATGTAAAACCTGTCCCTTTATCAACTTAACTTTGGAAGAAATAGGAAGAGAATCTGCGAGATTAACCCCCAAATACTCAAACGAAACGCTTGCAAACAAAACACTGCTTAAGGTTTTAATCAAACTTTAATATGAAGTAAAAAAATATTAATAAATACGTTTAAACATATATAAAACTGTCAGCAGACGGATGCGAAACTATCCTCTTAAATCTAGGAACTTATGTAAAGCGTTAGAAGCCAGCGCGAGACTCGGATAATGCAGTGCACCTGTCTAATAAACCGCTCCAAGTATATGAACACACTCGACAACGTCTGACGCGGAGTATTCTTAACTTCTGTTTTAATTAATTCATATGTAAAACCTCTTTTATGGAGACTTTTTGCTATGAACAGATTGTTTGTGAATAAAAATGAAAAGTCGAGTTGATTTAAAATACATATCTCCAATATTTTTCACATTAATGAAACCGCTTCTTAAGAGCCCATGGCTTCACCGCATGATGGTTTTTCGAATGTAGCGGGGTTCTATTTCGATTCTTGGCCACTCACTTTACTTCGTCGCCCACGCTAGACTCTAGGCAGGTATGTGGGACTCGCTGCGCCCGAAAGATGGTAGGTTAGATGCAGCTCTACCCGCTAAAACTCGGCGAATGCCACCAATGCCAACTTTGGTGAGGTGCCCTGAATCTGTTAAACAAACAGGGCACCTTGATGGTTAGTCAGTCCCTCAAGGGACTGACGCCATATCCACAGAGGGGTTGTCGCGCACCACAGAACCAGCCCACCCAACGTTAGGACAGTACAATTGGATGAGGTTCCCATCCTCGCCCCTTGTCCCTATCCTTGGTTTGCACACGTAACCTCCTGACTCCTCCTCCTCCTCGTTACCATTTTCCATCTAGCGCTGGAAATAGACCTTTTAAAATGAACGTCAAGACGATGATCTTCATTTTTTCAAATAGCTACTTGTTGTACTTTATTACTGTACGAGTCACTTATTTTGCGTACAAAAGTTAAATACATTTTCAGTCATAAACGCAGCCACAATCCTATATTATCGTTAAAACCCATTATATTTTCCATATAAAAGTATAATTTTCGTATGCAAAAACACATTATGAAAATCGTTGCGCCGGTTCAAGATAAATAGCTTTTAAAATGCATTTTCGATATTACGTCACTTGATTTACGGTCTGTGTACGTGAGGGGTACTAAACACCTCGATTGAGAGCTCGGTGTCACCTGCTAAAGGCAGCCTTACATCATTTATCTATTTTGGTAATCCCACTTTTTTATCTCTTAACTAGTTGTTGAAGATGCCATTGTATGAAACAGTAGGGATGCGCTGTATGCTTCAAGGACAGAATCACAGGCACAGAAACAAAAAAAAACGCATAGATTTTTAAGACTAGAACTAGAGTAGAATATTTTATAGTTTTTAGTTATACTTTAATTTAGATCGTAATAGCAGCGCCCCGCGGTTTCACCCGCATACTTCCCATTCCCGTGGGAATACAGGGATATATTATAGCCTATATGTTATTCTGATATGTAAGCTATGTTATTGTAAAGTTTCTTTATAATCCATTCAGTAGTTTTTGCGTGAAAGAGCAACAAACATACATCCATACGTTCTAAAAAATCTTCGCGTTTATTATTAGTAGGATTAGTTTGAAAAATGTTAAATCTGGAACGAAAAGAGAAGGGGTTCGAATCCAAACTAAGATTTTTCCAAGCGAATTTGACCATTTATTTGGATTTTAATTAATCCACGCGATTCTTGGTAGCATTTTCGAGAATAATTACGTTAGTAGAATAATCGAGAAGCCCAGTGCAAACAGGAAGTGCAAAATGGCGGCGAATGGCCAACATGGATACACTTCCGCCGGCCGCTGGGGGACAATTAATCTTGTGTACTTATTTTGCTCTATATCCTGAGCTCTATTACAGCATTCAATTGAAAGGGAACTTTAATATTAGCCGGACAACATGGCTGTACAAAATAGAAGGACATAATATATTAAATATTCTATCTTATTTTTGGTCGACCAACTGAAATTACTAGCTCAGCTGGTCCTTGTTTTTTATGTTAGCTGGTTCAGCAAACCTGCAAACGAGCCAGATGTTGGTAAGTGGGCAGCGTCGCCCATGAACATAGAAAAATTAACCTGAAACTAGCCCACACAACATTCATGTGTTGCCTGCCTATCCTAAGACATAAGATGTTAAGTCTCTGTAATAGTAATTACACTGCTGATCCTGCCCTTCTCTCCGAAACACAGCAAAGCTGTTTTACGGGAGTGCCAAGCAAGATGGAGGTACCCATGCAGACAGGAGCGTGGCACAGCGCATCCGTCCAACCCATTGGTTGTTAATTGTGAAGCGCGAGTTAGTCTTGAACGTTAAATACGTGTCTATTAGATGAAAATATACTGATGATGATGACGTACTCCGCATTGCTGACACTTCTTTCATCTAGTTTCATGGGGCCCCATTACTTTTTTCAGAATATAATTAAGTAATAATTTTAAGAAAACAATGATTCTGATTGGAATACCTAACAGTGCCCTAATTACTATGTTTACTCTTCTTGTGTCCAAAATTCAGGCTCGTAGATCTCGTGGCCTGTTTGTTTATTAGATCCGGGGCACCTCACCAAAGGCGGCATTAGTGGCACTCGCTGGGTTTTAATGGGTAGAGATGCGTCCACTTACCAGTTTTCGGGCGCAGCTAGTCCCACACACCCGCGTGGGGAGACGCACTCCTACGCGGAATGCCTCAGAGCATTTCCCGGCGTTACAGGCTCGTAGTGGGGCCCCACTATTGCGCTAGTACCCAGGGCCTCCGTATATGTTAAAGAGGGCATTTTCGTTGATTAAGTGACGTCATTACATGAGGTGTTAAAGTTATGTACATTTCGTGTTAACTCATTTTGAAATGGTCTTATGTGTATTATTATTGAATATTTTTTTATGTTAGTCTTCATTCGCAAATTTATAGTTGTGTTTCAAAAAAAAGATCCTACCTTTTTGAACATTAATTGAATTTACCACCGGTTCCAAGGCGAGCCCACTGAGGAGAACCTTCGAAACCAACTCAGTAAATCCTGAATTTAATCCCGAATACTGTAAATTACAAATGTGTGTAACAAAATAAACATATATACATGTAGGAGGATGCTCCAGAGAGTCATAACGCTAAGATAAAATTGATATAATGTCCTTTATGTTCCGTTTAGCGATCGTTACGACGCTAAGTGCTTTTTCTAGACGCTTTTTGAATAATGTCTCCGCATTTACTTTATTTCTTTAAATTAAAAATGTTCTTTAATTTTTTGTGTGATGTTTAGAACATTTAATTGTAAATCTCTTGCATCTATTGCACATAGACAAACCATGTTTTAAATATTCCCTTCTTTTTTATCTATCCCCCAGTGGGCCGCCGAAAACTCACAAACCGCACGAAACGGGACAGCATAGCTGTCACTTGACGTAGGTGTTATGTGAGTGGAGGTACCACCCCGGTCGTGCTGGCACAATGCGGCTCCAGAGCAGCATAGCACTACCTCTTGACAAAGACTTTTCCTAAATATTTCTTAACGTAACTTTATAAAGGTATCAAAAATTTGAATGATATAGACTATACGTGGGTAACACTGAAAATGTTTAGAACTGGCCAGTTAGAAACATTGAAAATGAAAACTTTTTTTGAATTTCAATTTTAGAACTCTTTGGTAACCTAATGTTTTTGTGAATTGGCGGCAAATCTAAAACTCTTGTTACACGTGAAAATGAACATGACGCGAGAAAATTTTCGGTCAATGATTTATTATGATTTTCGTTGTGGGCTTACTGAACAACAAAGCTATGATAGGCTGCGATTAGCATTTTTTAATGAAGCCCCATCTCGTGCCACTATTTAAAATTGGTTTAACGAGTTTAAGCGTGGACGTAGCAATCTCAGTGATGATCCGCGTGAGGGACGTCCTTTAACAGCGACTACTGAAGATAACATCAGTGCTGTGCGACGCATGATAGAGGAAGATAAGAGAGTGACCTATCAGCAGATACGGGCAAGCCTAGGCATTGGTATGAGTCAAGTTCAAAAAATATTACACGAACATTTAGGCGTCAGGAAGCTTTGTACCAGATGGATTCCACATACTTTAACCGACGACCAGAAACGCCTCCGCATGGACTGGTGTCGCCAAATGTTAGATAAGTTCAACGGCGGTAACTCAAATGCTGTATTTGACATCATCACAGGTGATGAAAGCTGGATATATTACTACGAACCCGAAACCAAAAGACAATCAGCTCAGTGGGTGTTTCCTTTCGAGGATCGGCCAACTAAGGTAGAGAAAGGAAGAAGTCAAGGAAAAAAGATGGTTGCCTCATTCTTTGGTCGGAAAGGTCAGTTCGCGACAGTTGTGTTAGAAGATGGAAGGACAGTTACTGCAGACTGGTTTGTCCATCGCTGTTTGTCTGTTGTCTTGGAAAAAATTCGACAGCAGCGCCCTCGAAGCAGGATCCTCCTTCACCACGACAATGCTTCAGCGCACTCCGCAGAACGGACTGTTGAATATTTGACTATGGCAGGTGTTGAGATAATGAGTCATCCGCCTTACAGTCCTGACCTGGCGCCCTGCGACTTTCATTTATTCCCAAGAACTAAAGATAAAAATTCGAGGTATTCGCTTTACGAGCCCTGAAGATGCGGTGAAAGCGTACGAAAATGCCATAGAAGAGACTCCTAAGGAAGAATGGGCCCACTGCTTTTCTCAGTGGTTCCATCGAATGCGACGATGTGTAGAAAGAAACGGAGATTAATTCGAAAACAATAAAAATATTGGCAACTTTCTACATTAAGCCGTTATTGATTGTCTAAACATTTTCAGTGTTACCTAGGTATTATACCTAATCAGCTGGTACAGAAGACTAAACTAAATCATCATCATCATCAGCCCTAAACAAAATATTATTATAATATACCTAAACGAATATAGGAAATAAAAATACATTTATACCTATTATAAAAAAATAGTACCCAAGCAACATTATTTGACCTACTTTTTACATTTAGGCTGTTGAGTACCTAACCTGCAAAAGGTAACTGTCAAAAATAATACTGTTAACTTACCATATAACTAAACACTTCTCTTTTAGAACTAACATATTGTGATGCTGTATTTATTTATACAATCACCTTAAATTTCACGTTACATCTATTTCAAACTCATCTTCTTTGGAAACAAAAATAAAATTAGCTTAATTTTTATTAAAAAACGCATTCGAAATGGTTAACCGAAATATGAAATTCGAATGGTTTGTTTTATATAAAAGCTTTTTGGAACATTTTTTATATTGTTTTCTAATGTTTACGCGAATTTCACTCATTATAATGAAACACTTTTTTACGGATTTTATCGCGGTTTATTAAGATTTTTACAAGCCCGACGTTTCGGATACTTTACAGCAACCATGGTCCTCCCGTGACCATGGTTGCTGTAAAGTATCCGTTACAAGCACGTCGGGCTTGTAAAAATCTTAATAAACCGCGATAAAATCCGTAAAAAAGTGTTACATTATAAACATTTTTTATGTTTGTAATTACTGAAACTATTTGAGTATTTCTTTTTTTTTGAGTAATTTCAGGCATACAAATATAAATCATTATAACGTAGTGATTACATTCTCTTGGATAATTATAAGTAATGAACTTTAACCGGTGGGAGGGAAGCGCTGTGCCGCGCTCCCGGCTGCATGGGTACCACCATCTTGCTTGTTTCTCCCGTGAAACAGCTTTGCTGTGTTTCGGAGAGAAGGGCAAGACAGGCAGTGTAATTACTGGCACTGAGACTTAACATCTTATGTCTCAGGATAGGCAACACATAAAGGAGTTGTCTGGGCTCGTTTCAGGTAAACTAGTTTATGTTCATGGGCGACGTCAACCACTTACCATCAGGTGGTACGTTTGCCAGTTTGCCTATCCAACTAACATAAAAAAAAATGTCGTCGGACGTCGTTTTAGGATGTCTGACAACTAGGTCCTCCAGTACTATTTGGTTTTGATGTAAAGTATACAAAACGCCGGGCATGTAAAAATCTAAATATAATAAGTGAAACATTGAGGGAGGCCTATGTTCAGTAGTAGACGGATAGAGGCTGATGATGATGATGAAGTGCAACTCGCCTAAACATTAGAAAAGAATAAATAATGTAAAGATACATTCAGGAGAACGGATGGCCGAATAAGGTTCAAGAGTAGAAGCCACGTTTAGGTAGACGAAGTGTTGGTCTGGGAAGACGATCTCCGTGCAGAAACTCCGGTCCGTGTTGGATGTGAGTGGCGAGGGATCGACTGTCTCGGCGTTCATTGATAGCGGCCTATGTTCAGCAGTGGACGGATAGAGGCTGATGATGATTATGTTGATGATGATGAGTGTAATGATTGATGCGTTATCTTTCCCTTTTATATTGTGCGTAACATATTAAATTTTTACTGTCTGAAGATAGACAACGCAAGGGAGAGTCACTCTGGCCTACACAAATAAACGCATCTATAAGGTTGCTCATCTTTCATTTTTAGCCTCCCTCTCCTTCGCCTAAGCTAAAGTAAAAGAATCCCCAAGCTTCACCAAAAGTCCTTATAAATCGATATAAAAATCGATAATGGCACCGAATCGATTTCAATTTACTGGTAACGAATGGTCCGGATAAGCCATTTGGAAGCGTGTATAATGGTGGAGAGTGAACAAAGGTCCTTTAGATGTGCAAGATTAATCGAGAAGTCGCCGCGGCCAGGGATCGCATCCATATCTGTCCACTGTACCTTGGCTTCTAACTAAATATGTATTTAGTGTATCCATTACTTTTCGTGCTGTTTGTAAAGAATATGTATTTAAAATTTTGATGAACATATACTATTTTTAGTGACAGCTAGTGCCATGCTGCTTTGCAGCTGAATTGGGCTGGCACGACCGGGGTGGTACCCCCGCTCACATAACTCTGGCTTCAAGTGGCAGCTGTGCTGTCGCGTTTCGTGTAGTTTGTGAGTTTCCGGTGGCCTACTGGGGGGATAGGGAACAGGAAGGCAACGCATCTGCATAACCTCTGGTTGTACGGATGTGTATGGGCGTCGGTACCATGAGGATTTGACTGCTCGTTTGCCCCCTTGTGACATAAAAATATTAAAACGGCGTATTTATCACATTTGTCTTACCAGCAGTCTCACGAACAAGGTGTTTGTGGACGATGCCAAAATATCGAGCTACGCGAAAAACTAAAGTAGTAAACTAAAAATGTTCAAATATGACAATGTAATAGGTACATTAGATATCATGCTTCACGGTAAGGCCAATCCCTTAACATGCTATATTGAGGCTAAGAAAGTAGACACTGGTATCTCCTAAGTAGGTACTTCAAGCAGTCTTATTTTTTCAAACAATTTTAAGTAGTAATCTTGTAAAGTCTCTACGGTCCCTTGTATTTCTTGATAAACGCAATCAATTATAGCAAATAGCTTGCCGAGATCTATTTCTCGAGATTTTCTTATTGTATTTTCGTTTTCTTGACTGTCCACAGTCCGGTTTTC
Organism: Helleia helle; assembly: GCA_963853865.1. Taxonomy (NCBI): domain Eukaryota; kingdom Metazoa; phylum Arthropoda; class Insecta; order Lepidoptera; family Lycaenidae; genus Helleia; species Helleia helle. The sequence goes on along the minus strand of OY971433.1, from coordinate 7,386,713 downwards.
ACTATTAACATTTTAGTCCTCTCCTTATAAGGGAAAAGAAGTTGAAGGTCTACCTTATTTCTTTCTTTCTTTATTACCTTATTTCTTTTTTTCTTGTCTTTCCAAAACTATCTACGCTTTTACCATCTTTCGGCTTGGCTTAGTTCGATATGCTTGCAATGCAGCACCGACGTACACATCGCACAGTCAAACTGACAGGCAGGCAATCCGCGGTGACGTCCAGACAGCCATTTGGACTGGACGTATATTAGCAGCCGTCACAGGCGATCGTAAATCGGCTTAATGTGAGTAGTGTGGTGAAACGCACTCTGCTTAAGCCGATTCGATATATGTGGGATTTTGGAATAAGCAACTTGACACATGGTCAATTTACTTATTCCAAAATCCACTACCTTAAGTCTTTTTTCTCGTAAACATCATTGATGCTTTGACGAAACCTTAAGTCGTTAGTTTCTTCTTTCCTTGATTCTTCTGTAACTTCTCTAACACACGCATGTAATGTTTTTGGATGTACATTAGATATACATATATTTAATATACTTACTTGTTCCTAGTTTTCTAGACCTGTGTTCAAGTGTCCTATAGCGCTACCGAGAGATTGAGTACACAGTGTGCTTGTTAGTTCAGTCTACGACAGTACATACACAAACAACACGAAAATTATAATAATTGACAAACCTTGAAAAATCCTGATGTCTGAAACGACGTTGATTTTTATAGAAAAACTTATAACTATTATATTAGGTATGTAATCTTATACCTAGATTACTATATATTTCGGGTGTTTCGGATACTTTATAAAACACTTTTTTCTATATCGCAGGGAAATCCTGTATAGGATGTAGTAACCAGGATCTTCGGGTATCCTGATCTTTTTTAGGACTTGCGCCTGAGAATGCCGTACCTTAAACTAAAACCACTGCGTACGCCTTCAGCCGCATTTTGAGGTTTCCGATTCAGCAGGCAACGGAATAACCTCAGCGACATGCTGGCCCCGGCGAAAGACAGACTAATCCTCGTAATGGGGGACTGTCCGGTTGCCACTAAGTAGTCCCCGCAACGTGGTGCCTAACTGGGCCAGGTTTCCATCCTCACCCGACTCCCCTGATGCGCCTCCCGTTCGTCACCCTCAGCCTCCTTTTGGGATATTACTGTCTCGCAGAAAGAGACCATCATCATCCAGGACTCGTCGTCGCTTGGCAGAGACATGTCCCCTCCGATGGATGTCAGATAGTGACGCAGCGCCGTCTACCTCGTGCACATCTCGAGGGTGTACTAGGGCGAGTCCACCACCGTGCCACCCAAAGAAGAATATAGCCATAGTCACGGATGTTCATGAATAAAAAATTGTTTTATTATAATGATTGAAATTCGCGTAAACTTTAGAAAATAATACTTAGCATTTTTACAATGTCCCATATAATATAAATAAAATCTTTGAATTATTATGAAACTTTTAGTTTCAGCTTTTAACCACCCAAATAAGAATATAGCGATGCGAGGGCACTTAGTCGCATCGGCATGCTTCACAATGGATGGCACGTACCGTCACTTAGGTGCTTGAATCAGGATACTCGAGGAGGGCTCTTCAGTGTGCAATAACCTTTTTGTGTCCAGCGGACAGCATCTCAAACTGTGCATTATGTCATTTTGTACGAAATATATAAAAAAGAACAAGTTGTGTGTTAGTACGTACACTACCGTCTACATACACTACGTACTACCTAAATGTCAATGTCACTAAAACTGCAGGGTTGACAAAAGGTTAGCTTAAATGTCCTTAGAGGTTAGCTTTGCAATAGTTCTATAACATTTCTAATCATAGTAAAAAAAATCGCAAATTAGCATGTATGGAGATCATCTCAACCTCCTAAACTTTATGGCCTATCAGTTTTACATCTGTTAAATGTATTAATACTTTTTTCACTATTTCAATGCTTCTTATCTTGGCGATCAATAACGCCTTTAGAATATCACGCCCGAGAATGTATATGTATTTACTAATATCGATTCAAGTTCAAAAGTTAAAAATCATCCAAATTTAAATCTACAATATTATATTTCATTTTATAGATAGAATTGCTGGTAAATCCCGAATCGAAGAATTTAAAAAGTTCAAAATAAACTAATAAAAATATAAAAAATTCAATGTATCATGTTTAAAAATGAAGTACGTTTTACGCGGGAAAAGTGCATTGCGCGGCAAATGAAATCAGCGCCATCTTACTTGCATTATCCCATCTCACAATTTCACTGCTTAGGAAGCTGCTTTAAGTGCTCCGGAATTACTTTAAATTATCTTTTCTTAGTTCAAATGCTGCGAATTGTGACTGCACACGGGTTTTAGCGAATCTTTCGCAAACTGGTGTGGAATATTTTTATGAAATTACAAATGCTTAAATTTTAATAGTGAAAATCTTACTTTGTATAATCGGTCATGTTGAATGGTTGTCTTCTTGTGGAAGAATGTTTAGTAAGACTAAAGACAAAGCTTTACCTACTGCGTTTAACAAAAGATGCTACAAATATTATACTACTACTCATAAGAGTAGAGTAGAGTAGTCGAGTAGAGTAGTACTAATAATAGTACGTATTACAAATTTTAAAACATCTTGTTAGATCGTCCTCAAAATGTCGCCGCATGCAATTGACCCCTTGAGTGAGATGGAACCATCTAGGCACCCCTATCACATTTACCATGTGAGTAAAGTATTTATTTAAGGTTTCAATAGAAGATTTTAACCGCTGGGAGGGTTGCGCTGTGCCGCGCTCCCGTGTACTTGGGTACCACCATCTTGCTAATATCTCCCGTGAAACAGCTTTGCTGTGTTTCGGAGAGACAGACAGGACAGACAGTGTAATTACTGGCACCGAGACTTTTTTATAGCAATATAGGAGGGCAAACAAGCAGTTGAAGCTTTAGACTATCGACGCCTATACATATCCACACAGCCAGAGATTATGCAGATGCGTTGCCCTCCTTTTCCCTATGGACTCCCCCAATGGACCACGGTAAACTCACAAGATACCGCACGAAACGCAACACCGTACCTGTCACTTTACGCTGGTAGGTATTATGTGAGCGAGAGGTACCACCTCGGTCGTGCCGGCCCAATTCGGCTGCATAGTAGCATGGCACTACCACTTACAAATCATATATAAACTTAACATCTTACGTCTCAGGATAGACAACACATGAATGAGTTGCTTGGGCTAGTCTCCGGTAAATTTGTGTATGCTCAGGGGCGACGCTGACGCTGATACATAAGACTTGAAACTAACGTGGCAAAATCTTCGTGGCGTTGCTGTTGGGAAGGCTATAATGTACCTGTAATGTAATGTACGCCCAAATCGACTCTGAAGGACTACCTGTGAGTAATGCTACATGTCTAAGCAACATACATTTAAGTATGTAATGTACTAATGTATGTCGCTATACCCCCACCATGGATTAAGCTTTGTCGTGGCGGTGGGGCTTATATTAGTCTAAGATGAACCTAGCACCTTGAGCGAAGCAAATTGAGCCGAGAGGGTTCTTTGTACCCTTCTTATAAGAAGAGGGGACAAAAGAGCAGGGGGCAAGGGGCGGGACTCGAGCCTCACCCCATTGTACTGCCCCGACGTTGGGAGGGATTGTTTTGTGGTGAGAGACAACCCCATTGTGAAGGTGGCGTCGGTCTCTTGAGGAACTGACTAGCCGTCGAGGTGTCCTGTTTGCTCAACAGATTCTGGGCACCTCCGCCGGGTTTTAGTAGGTAGAGCTGCGTCCACTTACCAGTTTTCGGGCGCAGCGAGTCCCACATACCCGCGTGGGGAGACCCATTCCCCAGCGGGATGCCTCAGAGCATTTCCCGGCGTAAAAGAAAAAAAATGTCGCTATACCCTCATCATCATTATTATGCCATTTTGTTCAACATAAGCCTATTTCATCATAATTTTCGCGTAATTATTAATATTGTTACCAAACCATAATTTAAAGATTACCAGCCCTTCAACATTCAAAATATTATAATGGTTTACAAGAGGTATTGAAAGGGTAAATAAGATCGATAGATCATTAATAGGATTATATTGAACAAGGACTTTTGAAAATACACAATTAACAGATTATAAAGAATAAAACTCTTATTTAAATTTGCTTTTAACAATTGCATCTTTAATTGAAGTGGCAGTGGTATACGCCAAAGAACCGATAGCTATCGCTGTAGTGATCATGTTTTTTTTTGGAGTTTACTCCTTAAGAAAGTTTACTCCTTAATTTTATGAGGAGTAAAATCAAGTGTAACACAAAAGTTGAGGCGTTACGTAGAAAGAGACAAACATATAAATCTGTATGATTGAACGTGTAAAAGAATGAGATGGAATACATTACACAGCGTATCTTAAAATAATGCCGCCAACGCGATCTAACACGATATTACAGCACTAAAAGTCAATCACACGACCATTATATATGCAATATTATAAGATATTTATACAATTTTAGCTAATGATGAAAAAAAATGGGAATAATACTTTATTCCGTTGCAATGATTTGCAAGACAAATAAGTATCCCTATAGCTAAAATTGACGTGACGTTATTATGTAGGATTTTAAATAAAACAATGTGTAGGTACTAATTATTATTTTATTTTTTCGTCTATTATTAAAATATTGACTAGGTAAATTTTTACTGTATCACTATCAGTGTGTCTTTTCTGCGTCCACTTAATATATTATTTATATCTTTGCACCACTAATGTATGTGAAAAAATTACTATGCAACCAAATTGCATATGAAATCACAATTTTGATTTTTATGTCATTGGCATTGTATTAATTTCCGTATAGAAAACTGTTTTCATGTAATTTCTTACGTTATCATAGTCACAACTCACAATGGTTTTTTAAAACACGAGTGGATAAGAAAATAAAACAACTAGAGCACATTCAAGCTCAGATGAAGTAAAAAAAGGTAGATAGCGCACTTGGAACAAGAAAGTGAAGCCACTTTTTTAAGTATGTGTGAGTGAATGAAGGGTTGCCATTTTTTTAAATATCCCTTAAAATTGTATATTAATAAAAATAGGTAATAAGTGAATGCGACAGTGAATATTTTTATAAAATACAATAATATTACGAATATGTAGGAGGCGTGTAGGATCACTTTATAAACTGTCTCAATAGATATCTTATTGACACAATTGTTTTATTTATTTATTTATTCCCATGAATGTAGCAAATACATAGGTGATATTAAAAAAAAATAAACAAATTCTATACATTCTACCATAACATGGTGTGTGAAAATAAAACTTTACATAAATAAACAATTAATATAAATTAACAGGAATAAATAGTTACAATTAAATAAACTTGATAAATACAACATGTCCTTAAAATCATTGTCAGAGTTGATTATAATAGTAATTAGAAAGTCACATTTTATCAATACACAATTTAAATTAAATACATAATATGTCGTTTTCCATAAAAAAAAACATTTAAATTATAAAAACATTTCTCTGCAAGCCACACTGTTACATTTTTTTTAATTTATTAAATGGTAAATCTTTGAATTTATAAATAATTAAATAGATAGTCCCGTTGTGGGTGGGTGCGTGAGTCCCATAAAAATACAACATAGGTTATACGAAGTCATTTCGATTCAGTCATATAGCGATCAAATAATAAAATAATAATTATGTCACCTCTGTACTTAATTATTTTGCTATGGCTTTGCCTGCAATTGACTTACCCACTATTGGGCTATTAGAAATACTAACTTCTGGCAACACTCTTCCGATACGTCATTTCGGGGCAATAATATTATTTATGTTGATTAACCTCAAAATAGTGTTAAAATATCTTAAAAGAATATAGTCTTGTGTTTATTTATGATATGTGAAACGATATTTCTTTAGACTCTTTGGTCACTTTTGTATTGTTTTTACACCATTTAATTACACAGAACGGTATTTTTTTGGCAAACTTACTGCACGACGACTCGTAAGATACTAACAAAAATGAGCTTAGTTTTGGTGTATCTGTGTGCGTGAGCGCGTGTATTTACACGAAGGAGCTTAGTTTTGTGGCTTCAGTATTAGCAAAGGCCGTGCGTCATCTACCTTTTTTTACTTCATCTGAGCATTCAAGATTGAATAATTAAAAACACAAACTAGGGAATACTACGTAATAACAAAAATGAATTCAAAATTGAGAAATGTTAGCACAGACTAAAAAAAGTCAGTACGTTCCGATATTCGCGGCGATTTTAAAATTATTTTAAATTTCAGCCCAGAAAAGTCTAGTAATTTTAATATATATTTATTATTTTCAAATATTCTTTTTCATATTTTCAAAATCATATTTATAATTTGCAATTTATTTCTAATAATAATACAATAAATTGAAACTTCAATTTGATAACTAACCAATCAGAAACTTTAAAATATTAATGTTGCCTCCCTAAATATATTATTTGGTGTGACCATTGAACACTTGGTTCAAGTTTAATTGTACAAACTTGTCAAGTAAAGAATTTAATTTCGATTAAGTATTAAATAGGTACCTATAATTGTTAAAAAATAAATCACGTATATTTTATATATGAAGAACTAGTCTTCAACATAAAACATGTAAAAATTTCATAGACATAAAAAAATCCAAAATAGCGCCATCTAACGCAAACGCAAACTTTCCATACTCATACAAAAAACCAAATGTACTAAGTGAAATGCCCCTGATCCTCCCTGATCTTATTCTCGGGGCCTCCTCTTTGTTATTATTATTATTATTTTGTAACATACTTTATGTAATACGCTTTATTGAAGTAATATAAATAATCCGAATAATTACTGATATATGTTTGTTTCTCTTATCATTTTAGCAGATGCGTTCATTTACCCTTTTTTTCTACTCCATATATATAATTATCGTTCGTAAGGAGTAAACTCCAATCGTGCGTCGGAGCTGACACACACACACGCATTTTTTTTCTTTAACGCCGGGAAATGCTCTGAGGCATCCCGCGGGGGAGTGGGTCACCCCCACGCGGGTATGTGGGACTCGCTACGCCCGATTAAGCTGGTAAGTGGACGCAGCTCTACCCACTAAAACCCGGCGAGTGCCACCAATGCCGCTTTTGGTGAGGTGCCCCGGATCTAGTAAACAAACAGGGCACCTCGACGGCTAGTCAGTCCCCGAAGGGACCGACGCCACCTCCACAGAGGGGTTGTCCCGCACCACAGAACAACCCCTCCCAACGTCGGGACAGTACAATGGGGTAAGGTTCCCATCCTCACCCCTTGCCCCCTGCTCTTTTGTCACCTCTTCTTATAAGAGGGGTACAAAGAGCCCCCTTGGTTCAATTAGCTTCGCCCAAGGTGCTGGGCACACCATAGGCTAGTGATCCCTACCGCCACGACAAGGCCTGAACCATGATGGGGAGTGATCATGTTACCTGCAGATACGGGACACTCAAAAAGCGGCTGATGGCGCTCGCAGTGGTTTTAGTTTAGGGGTAGGGCACTTCCAGGTACCAGACCCACATAGGGTATATACCCGAATATCCTGGCTACATCCATAAAGGATTTCCCTGCGATTTATGTGTTTCCGAACCGATACGACTTAGGGACCTTCAAGAAAAGAGCATACTCATATTTGAAAGGCCGGCAACGCACGAAGTCGCTTTTTACTTACCATCACGTGAACCGACTGTCCATTTGTCCCCTCTTCTATAAAAAAAGATATTTAAAAAAACTAACCCACCACAGGGACAACCAGTCACAGGGACTGCCGATAGAAGTGAAAACAAAACAAATTCAAATACCTATAATACAGGCTGTATAGATTATGTTAACCTATACAATTTAAACGGCGCACAAAATGGCCGCCTGACATTGACATTTCAGTGTATTTGACAATTGGTTATGTAAACAAATATTGCATAATCTTATATAAATAAATCAAACGTCATATAAAGGTCAAATAGCGTCTCATAACGCTGATAACGGTGTCGCGAATCCAGAGATTTTATCTCATCTAAAAATATGCGTACCGCGCCTAAAGAAGTTTTCACTTCAAAAATCAGCTGTCTTGACGTTCATTGAAAGAGGCCAGGTCAGCCTCGTCGGATGCCAGTAGTGGAAAAGAAAGACTAAGGTAATGATAATAATGACGACGAAAGCATAAAAATATTAAAAAAATTAGCTTTTAACATATATTTTAAACGAATACCATTTTAGCGATAACATTCAGATTTACGATGGTGACCTATTTGTAGAATAACATTTCAACGCTATCGTCAACTCTATTATACTTAAGAAAGTTGTTAGGAAGTGGTAATTTACGTGAACACAAACAATAGTGTTGCCATACTGGGCAAGTGTGAAAATCCGTGTTAGATATTTATACATATAACTTATACATATAAATGTTATTGTGTATCCTTATCGGAATTTGAAGCAGTTTTAAACAACAATGTAAAATGTAAATGGAGGTCAAAAAATGTTAAACGTCTTTGTTAATACATTCATAGCACATGTGTTTTGGTAAAAGAGGTAGTGCCATGCTGCTTTGCAACCGAATTGGGCTATTACGACCCGGGTGGTACCTCTCGCTCACATAACACCCGCGTCAAGTGACAGCTATGCTGTCGCGTTTCGTGCGGTTTGTGAGTTTCCGGTGGCCTATTGGGGAGATAGGGAAAAGGAGGGCGGCGCATCTGCGTGGCCTTGGTTGTGCGGATGTGTATGGGCGTCGGCGCCGTGAGGCTCCAACTGCTCGTTTGCCCCCTAATGACATAAAAAAATACTATAAAAAAACAGGATCGAACATACAGCCTGGCTGTGAAGTCAATGGTTTCTAATTATAGATTTGCCCATGGTGGCGTGAGGTAAGCTTATATTAAGATATCGACTACTCATAATAATTATTTTGACAATTAAGTTACCTATAATTTATTTTATTTTATTCTATATAATATTAGTAAAGTTTGTTTCACATCCATGATCATTCTAATTTCATTATAACAATGAAATACTAAGAGCCTAATCGCAAATGCGATATGTCGCTCTAATGAGATATCAGAAAATTATTTCAATGACAAATCAAATACAATAGCGAAACATACAATTATACAAAATAGCTCCTTACTGAAACTGCTAAGCTTCGGACAGTGAAATTTTTTCGCCCATTGTGCGAACTGATAAGATATGAGAGTCGTCGAGGGCTCGGCCATTAGTACTAACGAGCGGAGACAAAATGTCCCCAACAATGGCCTACGGCACGCCCAGCCCACCTTTGTGATACTAACAAATCTTATTTACGGACTCAGTCATTTGGTATTTATAGTTCTGGAAGAGAAGCAAACGGAGTTGGTTGATTGACGTCTACTAGTGTTGTAGATCAGCCATCTTATTTACGGACTCTGGCCATTTGATATTTATAGTTCTGGAAGAGAAGCAAACGGAGATGGTTGATTGACGTCTACTAGTGTTGTAGATCAGCCATATTATTTACGGACTCTGGCCATTTGATATTTATAGTTCTGGAAGAGAAGCAAACGGCGATGGTTGATTGACGTCTACTAGTGTTGTAGATCAGCCATATTATTTACGGACTCTGGCCATTTGATATTTATAGTTCTGGAAGAGAAGCAAACGGAGATGGTTGATTGACGTCTACTAGTTTTGTAGATCAGCCATATTGTTTACGGACTCTGGCCATTTGATATTTATAGTTCTGGAAGAGAAGCAAACGGCGATGGTTGATTGACGTCTACTAGTGTTGTAGATCAGCCATCTTATTTACGGACTCTGGCCATTTGATAAGAAGGAAGAGAAGAAAAAGGCGATGGTTGATTGACGTCTACTACTGTTGTAGATCAGCCATCTTATTTACGGACTCTGGCCATTTGATATTTATAGTTCTGGAAGAGAAGCAAACGGCGATGGTTGATTGACGTCTACTAGTGTTGTAGATCAGCCATATTATTTACGGACTCTGGCCATTTGATATTTATAGTTCTGGAAGAGAAGCAACCGGAGTTGGTTGATTGACGTCTACTAGTGTTGTAGATCAGCCATATTATTTACGGACTCTGGCCATTTGATATTTATAGTTCTGGAAGAGAAGCAAACGGAGTTGGTTGATTGACGTCTACTAGTGTTGTAGATCAGCCATATTATTTACGAACTCTGGCCATTTGATATTTATAGTTCTAGAAGAGAAGCAACCAGAGTTGGTTGATTGACGTCTACTAGTGTTGTAGATCAGCCATATTATTTACGGTCTCTGGCCATTTGATATTTATAGTTCTAGAAGAGAAGCAAACGGAGTTGGTTGATTGACGTCTACTAGTGTTGCATATCAGCCATATTATTTACGGACTCTGGCCATTTGATATTTATAGTTCTGGAAGAGAAGCAACCGGAGTTGGTTGATTGACGTCTACTAGTGTTGTAGATCAGCCATATTATTTACGGACTCTGGCCATTTGATATTTATAGTTCTGGAAGAGAAGCAAACGGAGTTGGTTGATTGACGTCTACTAGTGTTGTAGATCAGCCATATTATTTACGAACTCTGGCCATTTGATATTTATAGTTCTGGAAGAGAAGCAAACGGAGTTGGTTGATTGACGTCTACTAGTGTTGTAGATCAGCCATATTATTTACGGACTCTGGCCATTTGATATTTATAGTTCTGGAAGAGAAGCAAACGGAGTTGGTTGATTGACGTCTACTAGTGTTGTAGATCAGCCATATTATTTACGGACTTTGGCCATTTGATATTTATAGTTCTGGAAGAGAAGCAAACGGAGTTGGTCGATTGACCTCTACTAGTGTAATAATAATAATAATAATAAATGCTTTATTTTGTACCAATACAATAATAATAATAATACAGTACAATATTTTATCTAAGTACAAAAAAGGCGGTCTTACCGCTCCAAGCGGTCTCTTCCAGACAACCATTGATGAAGAGATAACAATGTAGGTGAGGTAGGACTTAGGTACGAGCATTCTTTTTTTTTTAGATTATTGAGTTTACTATAATTTAAAAAAATATATTAAATAAATTACATAATATTATATACTTAAATAATAAAAGATATACTTATACTTAATATAAACATATATATTATAATATATCTATAATTATATAATAAATACACTCATACATACATATTCAAATACATAATGTTATAAATCCATATATCTCATTGCCACAACGTAAGCAACGAAAATAGGCACTATGAGGCGGGTAAAGTTAGATAGTACTCCTTGAGACGTTTCTTAAATACATTAATGGTAAATGGCCACACCTCCACCAGCTCTTCCGAGCCTATCATTCCGTATGAGCTGAAAACCAGGGAGGGAAAATGCGACAGAAGAGTGACAAGGCTTAAACCAGGATTCAGATACAAGGATAGCGTGAATAAGAAGTCTGAGACTCAAAAGAGTTTAAAAAATCTGAGTAATGCGCCGGAACACTCTGAGCATTAATGTGAACTACGTTAAAATTTCTCTCTTTACTTGAAAAGTTAGAAGCAAGCGTGGTATGAAGTGGTAGCGAAGATACACTATGAAAGCTGTCATCGGTGGATCCTGAAGAAGATAACGAAAAAAAACTTTCTTCATCGCTTTCAGTATCGTTGTACATACTGAGTGCCTAAGACATATAATTAAACTTATAAATATAATAATAATGACTTTAAAATATAATACAATATACTTAAAAAAAGAAATATGAAATAAAATAAATAAATAAAGTAATATTTTTTTTTTATACACCAATAAAAAATCAGGTGTAATAAAATAATATGCACTACCTTTTACCAACCGACATACTAGTGTAGTGCGGACTCTGGCCATTCGACCTTTATAATTCTGAATAGGAGGGTACATTGACATCTACTCTAAAGGATAGTTCTAGGTAAGGAGAAGATCGGCCGTCTTGGCGATCGTTGGCAGAATCCAGTAGAGAGCTTTTACGCGAGTAGTAGTTTATCGTCCATTTCGTTGATAGAATCCAGCAGTGGAGAAAGACCTTAATGATTATGGACAGAAATACTCCATCGAATAACCCCAAAAGATCTCTTCATGTTAAAACGGATGGACATCAGTAATACAAGGCTACTCCAAAACTTAATACTTGACTACTAAAACCATAAATACTTTTAATCAATAAAACAACGCAGCATAAATCTAAAAATACATTTATCATGGCTACTTCAAGTCTAAAGAGACGTATATTTTATCTCTAGGAGAGGCTTTTCTTGCACTTGTCTATTCCGTCATCTTTACACTAGAGGTCGGCAGAGATGTAAGCCAGTGGGACAACTTACGCTAAGCAGTCGGTGACTTGCCTTGGCACACTTACAATAAAGTCATTTCTTCTCGAATAAGCTCTTAGAAAATGAATTGAAATCTCTTTTGTCAATTCAGCGTCTGCAAAAAAGGTTTTATAATGGGTCTTTGGTGGCAATGAGAGTATTTTTATATGATTATGAGTTAGCAGTGGATTAAGAAGTATTTATATTAACTCAGAAAACTCTTGGTACTCTTAATGTTGCCATAACGAAAACTAATTTGGCTAATCTCTACCATTTATTTTAGAAGAAAGTGATATTTTAATTTCGAAAGCATATCTATTTCTTCATTATATTTCAATGAACTCCAAGATCGATCCTCCGCCACTCACATCCAACACGAACCGAGCACCGCACGTTCTTCGTCCGATCCGACCAATTCCAATCTCTGTTTCTACCATTCGTTACCATCTAATCGTCAACAATAATCGAATCGAACTTCAGCTGACATCAATATTCATCAGGAGTACGATAGGATTGGAAACCACATTCAAATTGAATGTCGTCTTAGTCCAGCATAACAAGACAATACACGACTCAATTTCGATTAAAATTATTATTATTAAATACTAAAAGTATGTAGTGATTGGTTATTACCTAGTTCCCGCTCCTTTAGTCGTTATTTTTACGTCTGCAGCGAATTGTAGAAGCTTAAAAACATGCAAATACGTCGATGACCCGGTGCAGATAATATTAATCATACAAATCTGCACTTGGCGAAATTTGAACGCGCGACCGCTGTGAGAACTGTCCAGTAGAATCACCACTCGAATAAATAAATTTAACTTCAATTAAACAAAGAAAGAAATAAATTTAAATCAAAACTAAATCAGATATCGAGCGTGTCACAGCGCGCCCCTCCCAAAAGCATTAGTTGTTATAAATATTTAATAGAATTGTGAGTATAAAAAAATATTTGTTAAAATTAAATAGTCTATAAATATTGGAATTAATTATTGGAATGCATTAGGATTTTCTTAATTCTAATCTGATTAGAATTTGTGAGATTAGGGCTTACAGGCAAACATACTAACATTACTAACCAACAATTTACCAGCTTGTTACGCGAATTTCACTCGTAATAAAACAATTTTTACATTTTTGTTTGAAGTTTTTTATGATTTTTACAGAATAAATACCACTACCGCAATTTTTGCTGTAAAAAAACCGAAACATCGAGCGTATAAAAATTACTATGAACCGCAATAAAATCCGTAAAGATTTCCCTTTCAGTATGAATGAACGCAAACAATCACTGCGTATTTGTTAAAATATAGAGCAAGTAAATCTAGGCTTCGTATTCTTATGTACGGAACCGTAAAATGTCTCGTATCCGTCTTCATTACCCCCGACCGCTGTAGTCTTTAACGGGAAACATTGTAAGTGACTCCTCAGACAGATTGTCTACTTGTAGAGCAGAATATATTTTACACTACTTTTTAATCTATTTTGACATACTTAATCTTCCACACTGGACGTAATTTGAGATAAGAAATGGAGTGCTTTAAAATGTATTTCTAAAGTAGCTGATATATTAAAATAACGAGATCGTTGTATACAATTGCAGGTTTTAGAAATGTTAGCTAAGCTGGAGGGAACTGCATCTTTTGACGGTAATCGTAATGTGGCATCCAAGTATACGGTGGATTTCTATTTTTACTTTCGAATTTTAAGGTTCGAATTTTGACTCAGAAGCATTTTTGATGAATTTTTATGTCCAACTATAAACTTTTTATATTATTTACTGTGATATTTCTGAAGTTTTTTCCATCCACCCTTAGTACACATTCTTACGAGGACGAGACACTATTAAAGTGGTGTAATTGTTCATATTCACGATACAATTTCGCATATCGCCCGCACAATCTTCGCAACCAATTTTGGAAATAAGATTTTGCTTACTTTAAATATTTTTTACAAACTCGGCTAAAGCGAACGGACCAAAAAAGATATCGTATGACAATGTCGTAAAGAGCTTTATCTGGATGGCTCCGAGAAAAAAATAGCTTTACCGAACCTGACTCGCATAAAATCGGATGAATAAAAATGGAACTTTAGTTCTGTGCAAATTGAGCAGTGCTGCCAACTTTGTGGATTTTCCACTAAAACTGGTGGGTTTTGACCCCCCTCTTAGTAGCCAAATATTGCTTTTATTGGATGATGGGTTTTTTGTGGTTTAGTAAAATTCGATTTCAATTACTGAAAATGCAATCACTCTACCTCTGAGCCGGAAAATTAAAAGTTGATGATCTTTGTAATTACACTCATTTTATCAGTATTAATGTAATGATAAACACCATTAATTACTAATATTATGCTTATTGTTTTCTTTCGTAATTACTAAAATTTTGTTTAGGGGAAAATTTTGCGATTATGAGATTAGGCCCGTTTTTTGTTATTAGTTTTCTGGTAATTTTTGCAGTTAAATCTGATGGAGAGCTAGTTTAACCGTTGGCAACACTGAAATTTAGTCATCTCGGTCATTTCTGTTTGGTCACGTGTACCTATGTTATTACGGTTCCCAAACATATTTTGTACGACCATTTTTACGGTAACATGGTAACACTAGATGATGATTATTATCAGTAAATTCAACCACACCGGGAGATGCGCTGTGCCTCTCGTCTTACTATAAATTATAATAGTTTCTCCCATGATTTAGCTGAGTTTCTGAGAGAAGGGTAGGCAGGGTAATAACTGGCACCAAGGTATACCTTACGTTTCAGGATAGACAGCACGTGAATAAGTTACCTGGGCTAGTTCCAGGTTAATAGAATGAGCATGAATACGAGCACATCCAGAAGTACCATATGTCAGACGATCTGAATCTGTTTTGGTTTTATTTTTTAAATGATATGATACTACAGAGTACAGACTATATAGCTCAATCAACAAATACTTATTGAATTAAAATAATGTTATAGATACGAAATATGACTTTCAAGAATTGGCTCACTCTACTACATCTATAAAAGAAATATGATGTATTTAAAAAAAAATATAAAGAAAAACATATAACTGCAGTAAAAATTATATAGTACTTATGTTTTTTTTTTTATATTAAAATTATAACCTTTAATATGCTATCGAAAAAACTTCTAAATTATAATGAAGTCAAAAGTAAAGTAGCTTGAACGTTTTAATTGAAATACCCATCAAAAAATATATTGTAAGGCAAACTTTGGTAATAAAGTAGTGGATATAAATGAATTCATGTAAAACAGGAAATAAATCCCCAGTAGGTCGACAGCAAAGACCTAGGTAATTTCCGTAGAATACGTTATAAGAGCTAGCTGCTAGCCGATCTAGCTCACACTTCCTAGCAGCTGTTTCGCTGGGACAACTTAATTCTAGTTGTTCAAAGTTTATGTTGATTGTTGATGTTTTTTGAGTGATAAACTATAAAATGGGATCATGGAAATCTTCACTACGCCCTGTCGCTCATGTTTGACACATCTGAACTACTTAGCAGATATTATTTTTGAAGTAAAACTTCTTCAGGCTACAGGGTCACTCAGATTTTTTCTCACGGAAGTAATGCTCAGTATTCTATATTCAATAGTAACAACTTGCATTGGTCGTGAGTATAAAATTATATTATCATATACTCCACGTTTCTTGACTGATACGCCAACTAGTGACAAAAAAAAACATAATAAATTAGGATTATATATTTAATTTTTTTTCAAACGTTCAAAGTTTAAAAAAAATGTTTTAAATTGCAGAGTAATATTTAAAAAAAACTTGTGTAATTGTTTATTTAAATTAAAAAAATATAAATTTTCAGTTCAGTTCAGTGTTCATTTTTTTAAGTAAAACTTCATTCGAAGCGACTAGTCACTAGAGGGTAACTCAGATTTTTATGAAGTTTTACTTCAATCGAGCGTAAAGATTACAATATGCACACATTTTTTTATAACAATACATCAAGAGAAAGAAATACCAAAGGAAAAAACCAAAGCGTTAGGCCTTGCGGTCTAACGGTTGCGGTGCGGTTGTTGCAACGAGTATTTTTGTTTTCTTTATTATAGTTGCATACGCAAACGGGGCGACAAGTCAAGTGGTCCGCGTCGCCCATGAAAATATGAACATAAACAAGTGTTTTTGGGACTAACCCAAGCAACGATGTGAAAAAGACATTTCAAAACATTTACGTATCTTCGTCTGCGCGGGATAAGATTTTAGTTTTTTTACATAAAAAGTATCCTATGTTACTTCTAATACCTCAAAGAATATGTGTACAAAGTTTCATGATGATCGGTTTAGTAGTTTTCGCGTGAAAGCGTAGCAAACAAACTTATTTTCACATTTATAATATTAAGTACTATAGATGTGCTAGATATCTATTCTAGTTAACATTTCTCATCAAATCCCAGTCAGGTCGACTCGTCCATGCGTTGCTTACGTTGAGACCTAAAGTTGATCTCCATTCCAGTAAATAGTAATTACACTGCCTCTATTTGGCACAGCCTGTCATGTTAAAATTCGCGTAAGCATTACAAGTCCATACTAGTATATACCTGTTCATCTCCGCCCCACTGGATACAAACTTGTAAGCCGAAGATCCCCCAAGTTCCGGCTTTTCCTTCGCTGACAGATAGTGCCGTTTTTGACTATGGATTCTTTGAGGATTATAGAAATGCTTTTGTGTTTTTTTTGACTTTCATATTGGTATTTTCATTTTGTTACTACCGTTATAATCGGTTTTTCGTTGTCAGGAGAATAATATGTTTTCCTATATAATCTATTGTATTTTGAACCAGTTTTTTTTTTATATTAGTTTACGGTACATGTAAAAAAAAAAAATTTTTAGGAAAATAGGCTTAGCATCCTTATTTGTAAGAGCAAGTGAAATGTTTGTGATTTTTTTTAAACATTCAGTTTTGGAACAATCGGGATCAAACTCGCACTTACTCGAAGCATAACCACTCGACTATTGCTCCGTATTATACGAGTGTAAGTCGTTACTGCACTGGCCAGTTGTACCAAGCCTTTTAATAATTTCACACTAATTCGTTTTTTAACGTCTCCCTTGAGCTCGATCGAGCGAAGCACCACCGTTTATTACTCGGTTACTCTTAGTATTTTATTGCCTTGTTCATTTATTTACACACATGTTAATTTTAAAAATTTAAATGTGTTTCTATTCGTATAAGAATATTTTAATTTTATCAGACCATTTGTCTTCAATTCTGGCAAAGACCTTTCAAGTCAGCAAAAAAAGCAAAGCTAGTCCTCTGCACGGAGATGATCTTCTCATCTAGTTGAACCAACCAAAATATACCAAACAGTAGACCAATCTTCCTTCTTTTCGAATAAAACATACAAACATCTGAATTGAGAATCTCCTCTATTTTAAAAGTCGGTTAAAAAAGGCTTCGTTATTAATTATTATTAAGTATGGCACAAAAGTTCGTGTTGGATGCGAGTGGCAAGAGATCGATCGTCTTGGCGTTCATTAAATGAGGCCTCGGTTCAGCAGTGGTCGGATAGAGGCTGATGATGATAATGACATAAAAATACCAAGGTAAATAATGAGTTGAAAGTATAAATTGTTTTGCAGAGGTTGTAAAGTTCATTATATCAATAGTTTAGTGTTAAATGTAAAAACTTTACGATGTTGTTATTGGAGTTAACAAAGCTTTCGCGATATAAGTTCCAGGCAACGGAAATAGACGTGTCGACCTACATACCGAAACTTTGCTTATTGAAAATGGGATTTATTTGTACGAATATGGTTGAGGACCACTTACATTTCTGAATATGCGCAAACTTTTTAAGTTATTACCAAAAGTTACTCGCTTCTTACATTATTGTATTATTATATTGTATTCATATATTTTTCATTATTTATATTGTCCGCAATATTGAGTTAATGTATTTTCAATTTTGTGACGAAAATCGTGTAAAAAAGACTTACCGTCTTAGGTATTAAGATGAACACGTATGTTCACGGACGATGTTGACCACTTACTATCAGATTTTTTATGATAGTTGGATAGGCAAACTGACAGACGTACCACCTTATGGCAAGTGGTTGACGTCGCCCATGAACATAAACTAGTTTACCTGGAACCAGACCAGCAACTCATTTATGTGTTGCCTATCCTGAGGCATAAGATGTTAAGTCTCGGTGCCAGTAATTAAACTGCCCGTTCTGCCCTTCTTTACAAAACACAGTATAACGGTTTTACGGGAGAAACAAGCAACATGGTGGTACCCACGCAGTCGGGAGCGAGGCAGAGCGCATCCCTCCCACCGGTAAACAGGCAGGTATGTCAGATTAACAACTTGGAAAAATAACTATAGTGTATCTTTCAATACCTTCTAATCTGGACTTCCATCGAAGAACCAATACCGTCTTTATGACGTATAAAATGCTATACATTTTATTTCATACCTAATGTACATTTATTGAAATTTTCATGAATATCATTTTACACCCAATTGAACATTTTTATCGGTAAAGTTCTGCATTGATGGATGGATGGTTTTATATCACTGAATTTTATATAACATCTGGTTGATAGCTTTAACACGCGGCTTTGCTTGTATTTTACAATGTCAAGAAATGCTTAAGATGATGGGAATTAGAATTGGTTCCTCACCTTTTAAACTAGCCTAAGGATATATTTTGCACTTTGAAATTTCATACTTGAAACATAAGATTTTAGGGTTCAAATATTGAATACCAATAACATGGTTATAATCTTTGTATAAAATATGGTAATTCATTAGATTTTGGTAAAATATGTCTAAGAATCACCGCTCAATATTCGATTTACAGTAACTTAGCGGTCAAACTTATGACACCTTTTTTGACGCACGAAGCCTTTGGTTTAAAATTTAAATTTGGAAAATGGAGTGATGTTCTCTTTTCAAAAATTATATAATTTGTGTTATTTTTTAAGGAACGTATAAGGTAAGATGTCCCTGGGTGATGAAAGTGCAGATTTCGTAAGAGTCCTAATGGGATACAATCGAAACTTTTTCTCATCATTATTGGTGTGACGTGGACGAGTTTTCCTGTTGAGACCGTCCGGTGCTTAGCAACGCTAATAATTTTCCTTATCCTCACGTGTATAAGTAGGATTCTGTGAAAGGATACCCTTGAAGAATATCTTAGTTGTTATCACTTTTAGGGTTCCGTCCCTCAAAATGAATAACATCCTTATAGGATCACTTTCTCCTTACGACTGTTAGTATGTCAAACATCCCCACCATGGTTCAGGCCTTGTCGTGGCGGTTTGACTCAGTAACCTAGGGTGAGCGGTGCACCTTGGGCGAAGCTAATTGGGCCGAGGGGGCTCTTTGTACCCCTCTTATAAGAAGAGGGGACAGAAGAGCAGGGGGCAAGGGGTGATGATGGGAACCTCACCCCATTGTACTGTCCCGACGTTGGGAAGGGTAGTTCTGTGGTGCGGGACGGCCCCTCTGTGGAGGTGGCGTCGGTCCCTTGGAGGACCGTGTGGTGCACTGTTGCTCAACTGATCCAGGGCATTGGTGGCAATCACCGGGTTTTAGTGGGTAGAGCTGCGTCCACCTTACCATCTTCCGGGCGCAGCGATTCCCGCCTAAGGAGTCCCCCCTCCCCCGCGGCATGACTAAGAGTATTTCACGTATTATATTGAATCATCAAAACTGTCTAAAACTGGACTTTTACACGTCTAGTTCACGAGAATGTATTCACAATTGTTGTTCACAACAAAACATTCCAAATTCCGAAATATCGAGCCAAATATCATTTACACGTAAACGTACCGTTTTGAAACAGTTTAAAAGATAGTAACCATGTTAATTTAAATCTGTGGTGTGTGGTGGTGGTATGCGTACGTACAACCGTACGTGCGCATATGCAGTGTGGGAGAGGAGGGAGGTGCTATATGCATGCATATGCGTGCATTTACATTTGCTGTAAAGACAGAGTGGTTCGCGGAATTATTGCCAAGTTTAATTATGTAATATCTCATCTTAAATTTATCAAATATTCATAATTGTTTCAGGAGTGGATGACACACACAAGTTCCTCGGCAACGAGACGCACACAGACCACTTCAGGCTGCTGCTGCGGGACGGGAACTACCTGCTCGTGGGCGGCAGGTGAGTTTAACAACTTGCTAATTTGATACAGAAAAATAACGATTTACGAAAAATAGTAGTATTTTTGTATATCTTCACTATTACCTATAGGTAAGATATATACCTCGATGTCCACAATAGTTCAATTTTTATGGCATTTCTTGCCTCGCACGAAGACTATATGGAACCAGCTGTAACCTACGGTACTTCCGAATCGACACGACTTAGGGATCTTCAAGAAAAGACCATACTCATATTTGAAAGACCGGCAACGCACCTGTTAATGATGTAGCGGGTGTCTATGGATGTCGCTTATCACTTACCACCAGGTGAACCGACTATCCTTTCCCCCCTCTTCTATAAAAAAGATAGAATAATAATTAGATTCATCGTCATTTTTTCCGTCCACTATTGGTAAGCTAATTTCAATTAAAGAATTAAATTTAAGAACCTGACTGTATTTTTGTGCAATGCAATAAAAAAAAAACATTTTGACCAAAAAAATAATATCGAAATCGAAAATCGAAAAAAAAGGTACTTTCTTCTAAAAAAAGCTTTACCTTGTTCAATGATTGGGTTATCGAATACAGACGTGTTTAAACCAAATGGTTCCGATTTGCTCTTTCAAACGAACAAACTCTTCAGCTTCATTGTTCTTGAATGAACTGAGTCAAGCGATCAGCGGTGATCATCGGTAATAAACCAACCCTAATCTCACCACAACTCCGATCTCCGTGGTCAGTAATTATGTGGGCGTGTGGCACAGAATCTGGGCCCGACCACAAATAGTATCGGTTGACCGGACCGTCTTGGCCTGCTCAATAATGTTTTGGTAATTATGATTATAAACTGGTCAATTTAGTCTTTTCACAGTATTCATATTTTATTAGTTGATTTCTTTTTTCGTAGAAGAATGAAATTTACCGTATTGGACGAAAAATAATGATGATAATGATACATTTTAACAATTTTTAGGATATACCTATAAAAACTGTCATCATCAGATATAAATGATATGTATAACCTGACCAGAAAAATAAAAACCCTCGCCATATTGCGGAAAATTCCGGAATTAATTTCTGTATGGGCGATACTATGTGTTAACGTAAAAAATACAGTGGCGACACCACGCAGGGTTTATATATTTCTGGTCAGGCTATAAGTTGAAATTGAGATTGAACTTTAACATTCAAATATAGATACATGTTCTTGGGCTAATGTAGAATTTTACTATTATGGAACTAGATATAAAATAATAGTAAGGTAAAGTAAGTTAGTCCCCAAGGTGTGTAGACCGTACAAATTTTTCTCCTCGACAGAGGCGGAAAACAGCAACTTCGTTTAGCGCAGCGGGACGAAAGTTGACGCTTTCTATCCTGAAGTGCGAAAAGCATATATTTTACTTTCTCTTTCGTCGCTTTCATATTCAAAATCAATTTTGTAATTTGATATATTTCAAACATACATTAATTACCGTTAAACGTTCATGAACGATTACAAAAGTTATTTACGCGATCGAAGCCGTGTGAGCTAGTAAGGCTCTTTCATGTAAAGCAAAAGTGTTCGGCGTTAGGTTTTGAATATGTCGCGAATGGCACGTAATGGTTGCTGTATCCGCAACGACGAGAATGTAAAGATTTTTACGTGATTTAAGACAGGAACTAAAACAGCTATTTTACGACTGGTTCACTGCCGGAGGTCGTGTAGCACTAAGATTAACTATGTGTTTAGTGACCTTCCAAAAAATTTGTTGATAATTAGGGTCAATTGCCACCTGCGGAAAGGGTATCCTAATATAAAGGCAACGCATAAAAAAATGGTTTCCTAAAACAAATGAAACACAAATCAAACGAGCAAGTAACCAACGCCTATTGATATAGAACAAAATCAATTGAATTCTCTTTGTGTCTTTTTCGTTATTTAAAAGAATCTCCGTCGGAACTCGCCGAGATTTAATTAAAAGAGTTTTTTTTGTTTTTATTACGTCTCGATATTTAGCATTCATTTCATTTTGTTTTTTTTTTTTTTTACTTTACTGTTTTTTATATTTTCACTCAACTTATCTGTTTTAATGCGAGTGTTTTTTGTTAATATTGCGCATTCGATTGTTCGTAAACTATGAAACTAGTTTTTAGGTATGTAATTTGTATTAAATTCACACAAAGTTTCTTTGCACGTGTCCGTGTCTTTATCAAGATCGCTTGCTTACCGGTGATGTAAAACCATTTCTTTGAAAGTGTGTGTAAAAGCCATCCAGCGAATAAAGGACCAAAGTATAAAACCCTCCTCACCTGATTTCGAGGAGAAGACTAATACAACAGTATAAGGGTAACTCATTCAGCATCTCAGGCTGTAGGTATCACATATAACAACCCTCACACTTGAAGCCCTCACAATAATAAATAGTACTTTTGATACAAAGCTCGCTGAAACGAGATACTTATTTGTTTTTCCGACTCCACTCTAATTCGTACCTCGACCACATCGTCTGAAGCAAGAACCTATCCCCAAAACCGCAGAGGTGTAAGTCGGATGCATGTATCTCTGTCTCTTTCCCACACGCAGCCTTCCTGATTTTTCATCTCGTTTACATTTGGATGTAAAGATTTTTGCCTTATGTTTGGATGGAGGAGAAACGACTTAAAAACACCCCACGCGCCGCAGGCTCTTGAGTATAGTGTTGCACAAAATTATATCGATAGTTATCATTAAAATGTCGAGCATTCAAATATATGTGTTGTTTACGGACTATATTACCAACGCTCCGAATACTTTATGGTCAGAAGGATTTAGATTAATGCAACCGTAAACATATTAATCAACCATGATAAAAATCCGTAAAAGTAAGTGGTTTTATTATAATTTGTAAAATTAATGCAAACAATAAAAATATTTTTTTTCCATTTTTATCATCATCATGATTAAAATTGAGGCTTGTAATTGAAAACAATTTAAATAAACCTAACATTACTACAAGTTGTAAAGATTCAATAACTAATGTAAAAGAAAATGTGCGTAAAGATATTACATGTAAGTTTAAGATTACATTTTTTTGAGACATTTTTATAATACATTTTATTCGCCATAAATATTGTACGAAATACTACAATATTTAAAAAAATGGCTTTGTTTGGCCATTGCGTGAACGAAATGTACAAAAAACTAAACTTTTTACTGTTCGTCAATAATACTAAAAATCTCGTTCACTATTAATTAAATGCAGTAGTGCTTGATGTCGGTGTGAATTTCCATCGTCAAATAAAAATAACTTAAAAACTTTAATAAAAAATAGGCCTTTTGGCTAGGTGTCGACTATGAAGCAACACTATACAAGAAACGTTAACGTTTATTGAGTTACTACATTGTTCTTTGTTCTTTGTATGTGTGTATGCAAATATATTTTTGGATGATAATACAAGCAGAATGAAATTAAAAATAAAATAGTCCAATGGTTGAATCGTTTATAAAATGTTTACCATAAGTCAATAATGACTCAAATTTTAAAAGCTAATTATTGGGATAAAAAATAAGTTCAAGCTAAAAATGTGTAAAGTTTTAAACGCCATTACGCTAATTTCAATTAGCCCAGCAAACAGCTCTGACAACGTGAATATATGAAAATTTGGACAATATTTCCCGCTGCAGACGCAAAATCGCGCAGCATTTGAAATATTCATTCGCTAGCAAAGTTTGCATTTCTTTCCAAATCAGATTTACATCACAATGGTCACGTCGTCGCCCGATGAAATTCTCATTGCTAACTTGACGGATATATTAAAGCAAAAAGGTTGCAATAACCAGTGTTCTTTAGCGTTTTCTTCCAAAAAGAACAAGTGAAAATTCTCACCTTGGACCGGAATTCTAGTCACGTCTTCACCGTAATCGCTTTTTCAATGTCCAATAAATCGATCTTCAAGTTTGTATCGATATGTCGATGTGACGTCACTATACAAACTATACATAATATACAAAATTTTGCCTCCGACTATATTTTTACATAATCTAACTCGGCGTTAAGATACAAATTTAGTATTATTTGTATCTAAATAATGTTTTAATATAGTTATGTATGTATATACATTTTTAGTTTAATTACGATAGGCACCGAGCTATATATTAGCCACTAGGAGATCACTATCTCATTATGAGGAAAGACAATTCTCATACAAGTACCTAAACAGCTTTTGAGTGTTAGTTGGACAGGCAAGCTGGAAGACGTGCCACCTGACGGTAAATGGTCAACGACGCCCATGAACATAACCTAGTTTACCTGGAACTAGCTCAGGCACTCATGCATGTGTTGCCTATCCTGAGACCTGATGCCAGTATCCTATCCTGACCTCCAAATCACAGAAAAGCCATTTTGGTGGATAAACGAGTAGGATGTATTCATGTAGACGAGAACGCGGGACAGCGCATCCCTACCAACCTATATATTCGATAAATGTATATTTTAACATGTCTAAGCTCTTATCATTTGTCGAGGATTCAATTTTAGCACGATCACAATTTCTTCATAAGTTTCAAATCTCTTATGTGATGTTATTAAAAAAACTAGTAGTAAATAAGTTTGCATGTGTTACCTCGTTCTCCTGTTCGCTGTGTTCTCTTCTTTTGTTGAAAGTCCTTAGTCAGTCGTCCTGGTAACCCGTGTCGGTCCATTCCGTTACAGATTCTCTTAAGTCCTGTTTACAATTGAAAGTATTCGCTTTTGATTCCTATGAAACCATATAAATTTAGTGATGGACTTAACGTGTATTGATCAACGCTTTTTAATAATTACAAAATTAAAATACAGTTTTTATTGTATTTATAGTAATTAATTGTTAATATTTAAATATTTTACAGAGAACAAACCTCCTTTTGACTGTTGTGTCACCTGAGTCTAATATTGAGAACATTTTTAAGCATCCATCCTTATTTCGACCACTTAACATATTTATGTTTACTTGAAACGAATAGCCGACCTATACTGTATACATTGTAAATATTTCTACCGTGATGTGTTGCCTATATAATACGTTGTCTGTCTGTAGATAATATATTACCTAGTATCCCTACATACATACCTAGTGTAGAAAACGCCCTGTGTGATGGTGACTACATATTGCTTTCTCTGTCTATTTCCAAGGAAAATTATTATTATAATATATTAATAAAAGCATACATAGGCATACATTTACAATAAAGAAGTAAACAATGTTACCTCATAATAGGCCCATAATCAAGTAGTTACCGATACTAAGACATCAAAACATGTTAAACATAATAATCGCAGAGTTACTTTCGATATTGTAATTCAATTTGTAGGGCCACCCCAACCGATATTAATTTTCTAGAAAGTTCTGTTAGCGATACACCAATTTCGTGGTTGAGTATATGCATCTATATTTATGACTTATGAGTCATTTAATAGAGTAATATATATAGAAAGTGAAATAGGCATACACATAAAACACCTTTTTTTTATGTTAGTTGGATAGACAAACTGGCAAACGTACCACCTGATGTTAAGTGGTCGACGTCGCCCATGAACATAAACTAGTATACCTGGAACGAGCGCAGGCAACTCATTTATGTGTTGCCTATCCTGAGACATAAGATGTTAAGTCTCGGTACCAGTAATTACACTGCCTGTCTTGCCCTTCTCTCCGAAACACAGCAAAGCTGTTTCACGGGAGAAATAAGCAAGATGGTGGTACCCATGCAGCCGGGAGCGCGGCACAGCGCTTCCCTCCCACCTGTTTTTTATATGTGGTTTGATTTTCATGTCTTAAGTCAATTTTTTAATAAATGTAAAAGTATGTGCGTAGAACGAGTGCTTTCATTTAGTCCCAATGTTTTGTACATCTTTTCCGTTTTTAAATGAATTTAATATAGGTCCAAAATATCGATAGCTACACATTATTTTGTTTTATAATTGTATTCATATATGTACTCTATACATATATGGATACTACATATACTTGATATTCAATACAATAGCGATGTCTCCTATACCGATACTTGCATATAATACCTAGTTTTCCATACAATAGTGAAGTCCCCTACATATCGATATTTGCACCTATTATCCAATACGTCATTATTAGTGTTGTCCCTTTAAGTGTAACCGCTACATCGCTTGTTTCGGGGCCCACAGTTAATTCCGTGAGGTCTCTTACCGCGCGGAAATGTTATTCGGTCCGCGTCCCTAATGTTATTCTACAGGGTGTAAGCTCTTTTGTGCCCTTTTAACTAAATTAACGCTGTTCCGAGCGCTAGCACATATTATAAGTATCACTTATTGTGTTCTTTTTGTGTGTAATTATTTTTACATGTAATTTAAATGGTTTGTCTTTTGTGTAGGATATTATCATACATACCCTTTGTATATATATTCGTTTGTATAATTGTGTGAACAATAAATTAATAAAGTTATCCACGTTTGGCATATTTGTCCAAACAACAATAAAATAAATGTTACATATCGTCACAAATAAAATGGGAAAGGACCAGGCAAAGAAACAGAATACATATCGTCACAATATATGCCGTATTTATCATAGGATTATATGGCAAACACACATCAAGGAGTCTTCATAATATACAGCACATTACTAAAAACAAACTCAACACAAGCCTCGCTACGTTCAGTCGTGAATCCGCACTGACAATTAGGAGGAAACACAAACCTTAAGCATATACAATTCACTAACCAAACCACACTCAAACATTTCGCGTGTATCTTAATTTACGAATCGTGAGTCTTCAACCGAGAGCTCGTGGCAAAAAAGGAATGAAGGTAATCATGGCATCCGTCACGGGAGCCCCCAGTGCTCCCCGGAGCATCGGAGCCCTGATTTCTGCTCATTTGCTCCCCGCACTCAAACGCTCTCTTAAATTAACGCTGTCATTCCGAATGTTATAAAGTCATTTATATTGATGTTTTTATTGTCATTGTCATTGGGCTTGAATAAAGCTAAGTAAGCAAAGATCGATCTTGTAAGTCGCAGCCTTGAAGCCCGGATAGGAGTAGGTCAAATAACGGGGTACACGTAGAGGTAAAGGGGTTAAATTGTTTTGCTAAGCAAACTTCCACACATCATCTAAGATTTTTTTAAACTAACTAGAAATAATGATATTTTTCTTTGTAAGCAAGAAATGTGTAAAAAAATTCATGAGGAAAATTTTTAAACCAATTCGTCCAAAATCGAACCCAAATTTTATTGGAGGCCCAAAGATCAACTAGACTATCGTCGCTCTCAAGTCTTATGGTAGTTATTAAAACGTGTCGTAACTGGTAGACCACCGGCGAAGCCTCCCCCCGCGGACGACGAACGGGTTTGCGTAGGAGGCGCTATTTAATGCGCCTCCAGTAACGCCCCTGTGCTCGTATCGGGTTCAGGATGGGAAACTGGGCCCAGTATGATACGACGTCGCCGGGACTGCTTAGTAGCGGCCGAGCAGTCCCCCCTTACCAGGAGTAGTCTGGCCTTCGCCGGGGCCAACCTTTCCACTTACCCAAGTTTAAGGGTAGGGCACTCCCAGGTGTAAGTCCCACATAGGGTCAGCATCTACCCGGGATCCTGGCTACATGCGTAAAAAAGCATTTTCCTGCGAGAACAAAAACAAAAGGTTTTAGGTTAATGTGGATTAATTGCTAGTAAATAACAATTATATTATTTATTATGACGTTTGTTCGTCTTGGTGTTCTTTGGGGGAGGTCTTTGTTCAGCAGTGGACGGATAGGGGCTGATGATGATGATGGTGATGATGATGAAGTTCGTATAATAACCCTTTGCAAAATGATCTATAAATAAACGGTTGTAGTACCTTAATTCCCAACTCTTTTGATTAAACAAGAGAAGTTGGATGCAATTTAGGGCACCCAAACTCCTGAGCACTTATTTGTTGTGCCCTAAACAAATAAAGTAGTTTCGGGATATATCTGTTAACTTATTAAGTGTGTACGAACCACCTCGTAATCCTTGTATGTTTTAGTTTTTCTGCCATAATGACGTCTCTTCCACCGATTGAAGTATTGATTGATTGATATGATATGAAGATTGAAGTCGTGTTCCAGTTTTGCTATATCGTTCGTTCGTTTGTTTAAACGCGCTAATCTCCAGAACAAACAGGTTTGAAATATCACTAATAGCCCAATATTTGAGGAAGTTTATCAAGTCTAATTTTTTCTTTATGTTAGGGAGCAGTTATTCCTCAAAAAGAACATTGATTCTTACTTACCAAGTATTTAGGTAAGA
Organism: Helleia helle; assembly: GCA_963853865.1. Classification (NCBI taxonomy): domain Eukaryota; kingdom Metazoa; phylum Arthropoda; class Insecta; order Lepidoptera; family Lycaenidae; genus Helleia; species Helleia helle. The sequence continues at coordinate 7,358,032 of OY971433.1, read as the reverse complement.
ATTATAACAGAAATCGCTCTTAAGATCCTTCTTTTTTAATCATACCTTAGTTAATCACGAGAATTTTACTGACTATAAAATAGTGAGGAGTATAGCTGCGTATATGTCGGTAGTCTGTACTCACCCTAAAACGCTTAGCTTTCAATCCGTCCCCTTGTTACATGCAGCTTCGAAGATAAGGATAATACTTTTATCTACCGAATATAGCGTCCATGCTTTGTCTGCGTGAAGTTGGTCATATTGGAAACAACAATAGAAAGCTAAGTTGTATTTAATCTGTGTAATGACATTTTTATGGACACTTTTACACCACGTCAATCTGGTCCCGTAGTAAGTTCTCGAAGAACTTGTGTTACGGGTGCCAGACAACGGAAATATATTTAATACTTTTATGCCATACATATATTTAAGATTTCTATTACATAATACATATATTTAATACACATCCATGGCCCAGGAACACAGAAAACTTTTTGTTCCCTGGCGGGATTCGAACCCGCTACTTCCGGCTTGAGCGCCAATGTATATGAAACCTTTTTGTTTCGGAGCATAAAACACACACTGAACAAACACCAAAAATAACTAGAATTGGGATTAGTCAGTATAAGAATAGAAATGTCAAGCATCAATATTTTTAATCGCCTTTCAGGAAATGCCATTTCAAACAAATATTTTTGGGAAAGAGTCCATTCATCAAGATTAAACGCACATAGATGATAATATAATCTAATCTTAAGGAAGCGTGCATAAGATCTCGTGACACCACTACATTTTTTACACGCTTTATAATAGCTTCACCTGTATGTTTGTATGTATGTTTGTAACCGACTCCTTTAGACTTGATTTTGACTCACTTCTAACGACCAGATTTTGTTCAAACTTTGTAGATTTATCGAGGACCGATGACAATACAATAATTTGATTAAATTATTCTAATATCCTGATAAGGATAGCACATGCTAGGAAGGCGTAAGGCGCGCAAGTTACGTACATAACTTGTGTTGTTTTTAGTCTCTCACTTATTTGTAAAGTGATTGTTATTAGTTGAGTACTTTAAATTAATAAAATCTTTAAATAAAGAAATCGACACTAAAAAGTAAAAAATAAATTATAGTTAAAAAAAACTAAAAAACACACATTCATAGCAAACCCAAATAAAAATTTGAAAATAATTTTTAATGGATGAATTAAATGGGTTAACAAAATTACTTAAATTGTAAAAAAACGTGGGGTGCTCAATATACATTATTAAAAATATTTCATCGGTATCTATTTCTTAAAAGTGAAGTTAATATAAAAAACTTAGTTACAAGCACCATTTTGTTAACCCATTTAATTCATCCATTAAAAATTATTTTCTGTATTTATACTCCGTAACTTTGCCTTTGTATAGTAATTATCTTTATAGCCTTTTTTTTTCTTTAACGCCAGGAAATGCTCTGAGGCATCCCGCGGGGGAGTGGGTCTCCCCACGCGGGTATGTGGGACTCACTGCGCCCGACAGCTGGTAAATGGGCGCAGCTCTACCCACTAAAACCCGGCGAGTGCCACCAATGCCGCCTTTGGTGAGGTGCCCCGGATCTAGAAAACAAACAGAGCACCTCGACGACGGCTAGTCAGTCCCGCAAGGGACCGACGCCACCTCCACAGAGGGGTTGTCCCGCACCACAGAACAACCCCTCCCAACGTCGGGACAGTACAATGGGGTGAGGATCCCATCCTCACCCCTTGCCCCAGGCTCTTCTGTCCCCTCTTCTTATAAGAGGGGTACAAAGGGCCCCCTCGGCCCAATTGGCTTCGCCCTAGGTGCACCGCTCACCCTAGGTTACTGAGCCCCACCGCCACGACAAGGCCTGAACCATGGTGGGGAATTATCTTTATAGCCTACTTCACACAGGGATAACGTAGCATTATATTGGTGAAAGATATGTTTTTAATCGATGAGCATTTTTCAAAGATTACATATATCCAAGCTTTTGTAAGAGGTAGTGCCATGCTACTTGTAAGAGGCAGTGCCATGCTGATTTGCAGCCGAATTGGGCCGGCACAACCGGGGACCTCACGCTCACATAAAACCGGCGTCAAGTGAAAGCTATGCTGTCGCGTATCGTGCGGTTTGTGAGTTTCTGGTGGCTCATTGGGGGGGATAGGAAAAAGAGAACAACGCATCTGCATAACTTTTGGTTGTGCGGATATCTATGGGCGTCGGTAGACACCATTAAGGCTCCGACTGCTCGGTTGCCTCCTTATGACATAAAGAAAGCGTTACCTCATTGTACACGACCATGGTTAATCCGACAAATAGACTTCGCACAAAGGTGAAAGACATGGTAAATAGTAAAAAATATTTTATAAATAGATTCATTACCAATTTACTGTATCGATTTAGTCTGTTTCGACTTATTGACTATCCCCCCATTCGAGGATAACCCTATATGAAAATTTAGTATAATGATAACCCATTGAGAACAGTGATTATGCAATTAAATTAATATATTAACCTCGCATGTTGAAACATCGCGTGACGCCGCGGGGTAATCAGAGAATCATTGGTATTCATGAAACTAATTCGTTCGACTATTATTTTTGATCAATTTCCTTGCCTATTTCGAAAATACTTTGCTATTATTTCCCAATTTCACTTGAGTGTGTTTCAGGTTCGAGAAATCGGCTCGGCGTTCATTGAGAAAGTCCTGTAAACAACTATGAGTAATATTATAGTTGTTTGTTTCCCAAATATAAATAAATAAATAAACGTTTGATAATGATAATGATTACATAATATTTTAAAATAAGCAGTCATAGGGTCAAAAGGTTTGTATTTGTGTCAATAGATGTCATTGTAACGTTATTAAATGGCTGTTTTACTCCAAAGTAATGCAGGTCGGAATTTATTTCGTGTATAATTTTAACTCGGAAACTGCTTCAAATAATACAACCAACGTTACACAGGAAGTTATTGATACTGGTATTTTTTTTATGTTCGGCGCTAATTCCTGAGCGCATTTTCTTTTTATAGGTGATTTCTTAGATCAAAGATAGTTTTGCAATCTTTTTTTTAGTTGCTTGCCACCTACGGTATTTCCGAACCGATATGACTTAGGGACCTTCAATAAAAGAGCAAACCCATATTTGAAAGGCCCTCAACGCACCTGCTAGTGATGTAGCGGGTGACTATCGATGTCGCTTATCACTTACCATTAGGTGAACGTTTTTCCCCTCTTCTCTGAAAAAAGTATCCACACAAGTTTTACTGGAATAAAATTTCAAATTATTCAATTTTATTACATTCCCGAAGTTTGGTATACATTACGGCAACCTGACCACGGGAAGGGAATTGTGTGAACCGCAATGAAATCGATAAAAATTCTTCCTTCTTTCCAGACCTTTTATTAAAATACCACATCCACGTATATAACATGAACGCACATGACGGAGGGGGCTTGATGAGGAGATGAGAACTGAGAAGCTTCAGTACCTTCGCGTGGATTATTATACCGCGGACAGAGTAATTGAGGCTCGAGATATTAATGCGCTATATACTTTATCTTGTACACACATCTCCAGATAGTGTTAAAATATATGGTCTGTATCATCACCAGCCCCTATCCGTCCACTGCTGAACGTAGGCCTATGGTCTATATATAGAAACTTATTTTATTCCGACACTCACAAATTCTTACGAACTTTGCACGGGGCTAGGTTAACGTGGTGTGATTGTTGGTAATTATTCAGTCGTATTCTGATTGTTGATATCTATTATTGAAACTATTAAAATCGGCATAGTTAGGTTTGCTCATGAACAAAAAATTCGTAGATTCGAAATATCGAGCTCCGCGAAACTAAAGTGAACATCGTAAATATCCCTTTTTAAATAGGAAAAATAACCACCACGATTGTCATCACGTAGATTTCGTCACCAGTTTCTCTAGAGCTATCGTTTCACTTAAAACTTTTAATTTCGCCTAATTTTTTACTTAAATCTTTAATTTTAATTTTCTTACTGTTCCTGTGAATAAAAATCTTACAATAGAAAGAAAGTAGTCGAGTTGTCCTATGAGAATTCAATTTCCTTTAGAGTATGTAATCTAAAGTCTCTTACAGAAATTTTATATGTTATGGGAAATGCTCTGAGGCATCCCGCCTGGGGAGTGGGTCTCCCCAGGTGGGTATATGGGACTCGCTGCGTCCGAAAGATGGTAAATGGACGCAGCTCTACCCACTAAAACCCGGCGAGTTCCACCAGTGCCGCCTTCGTGAGGTGCCCCGGTTCTGTTAAGCTGACAGGGCACCTCGACGGCTAGTCAGTCCCGCAAGGGACCGACGCCACCTCCACAGAGGGGTTGTCCCGCACCACAGAACAAACCCTCCCAACGTCGGGACAGTACAATGGGGTGAGGTTCCCATCCTCACCCCTTGCCCCCTGCTCTTTTGTCCCCTCTTCTTATAAGAATTGAGCCGAGGGGACTCTTTGTACTCCACAAAGAGCCCCCTCGGCTCAATTAGCTTCGCCCAAGGTGTTGGGCTCACCCTAGGCTACTGAGCCCCACCGCCACGCCTAGGGTTGAACCATTGATAATATCTAATGCAAATGTCTTGGATTACTCAAACCGAAACTGCACTTACTATATCACGCTACTTACGAGTATTGCACCGAATAACATGGCCTTACCAAAAGGATTCCATCATTAATTATTGACGTAAATAATGCGAAAGGGTTAGGCTGAAATTATAAACAAAACTAACATAGAACACTCCAACTTTGATCTGTATTGTTTAAAAATGCCACGGATTCATATTTCAAGAACCCTCGTAAAGTAATTAATCATGAAGCTGTCACGGGAACAATACGTGGTCTTTTAATTAAAATCCTTAGAATCCGTATTGTATGCAGAAGCTGATGTTTACGGGAATTTTGTTATAATTAATGATTATAATACACTAGCCATTCCCGTGGGAGATAAATGTGTTATCAGGATAGCTTTACAATAATATAGCTATATCAGGATATAGCTACTTTACAGATTAGCTCGGGCTAACTTGTTTATGTTCATGGGCGACGCTAATCACTTACCATCATGTGGCTCGTCTACCCGTTTTCCTATCCAACGAACATAAAAAATATAGAGGTGAAATGTTTTTTGTTTAAATAATATTTTGGGACAACTCACACACGGCCATCTGATCCCAAACTAGGCAGAGCCTGTTCTTATGGCAACCAAACAACTGACACATACCTATATATTTCTAAATACAAACATATTATAGATAAACTACACCCAGACACAGAACAAATGATCATGCTCATCACATAGACATTTTTCCTGGGTGGGAATCGAACCCACGACCTTCTGGTTTAGCAGTCAGAGCCACTAACCACTAGACCAACAGGCCATTTACATAATGTTTGTGATATGTATGTAGAAGGTAATCTTCTAAATTACTCATCTGATTACAAAAATCTTTCACCAGTATAAAGCTGCGATGAGTGACATATACTGAAAATCTCAGTTAAAACGGGCGAAGTCGCGGGCAGTAACTATTTGCTAAAATGAAACAGTTTATGCAGGTAAAGCCAGTCGTTCAAGCACTGCTTCTTATTTACTCACCAAAAAAGTAATAGCAATAAATTTCCCGCTTTAATTAAAAGTAAAATAACAAATTTTGTACAACGTTGAAGATTCACCGCGATAGACGTAATTTTGTGTTGGAAATGAAAAATCTTTTTAATATAATTTCAACTATACACTGCGGAGTAAGTTAATGTACAAAATTAATACTGCGGTGTCAGTGGGTCAATAGACATCAAAAGTAGTCTGTAAGCCAGAAGCATCGAAGAGACTATGCCCCCTTCAACCCATCGAAAACAACGATTTTGGTATCTGTGAGCCTAAATTTTGGACTAGAGACACATAAACATAGGCAGTAATTAGGATTCTACTAGGTATTGCAAAAGTAGTATATAATAAGGAAGTGCAAACGAGCAGTCGAAGCCATTTGGCCAGCCAAAGATTATGCAGATGCTTTTTTGTTACTTTTTTTTATTTTTAACATTTCTAATCAGCAATCAATGTTTGATTGTCTTAAAATGATCACTCAATCATATTCTGATAGATACAATGGGGCCCCATGGATTGCGATGCTTGGGCACTTGCCCAGAGTATCCAATGGGAAATATGGGCCTGCTAAGAATTAAAACATTTATTTATTTATTTAAAATAAATGACTAGCAATAGTGAATTTAAATTTTAATTGACACTACTGATAAAAAAAAATCACGAGTTTATGTTACGTTCATACTGTAGTGTAGTGACATGGGCTAAGCAATCATCATCAGCTCGTATAAGGCTGTAAATGTACGATAATTGTGAGGTTAGATATTGGGGATCCCCCAATTCGGAAATATTTATCCGATTTAAAAAAAATGTTCAATATACTTATCAGTGGCTGCAACAGCTAATATCATATATTAGTATTAGCGTATATACATTGCTTTCTGCGGATGTGGAATTTTGCACAAAAGTCAATTCGGTACGTATTTGGTGTGCGTTTCAGTTCGTTAGCCAAATAAAACGTTGAGTGTATGCTAGTCCTGCTCTTATTTTTCGTACCGAGCTATTTTTAAATTACATATAAATGTTTTGCTTCACTACAAATGTTTTAAAAGGATGAATGCAATACCAACATTTTAAATTCTAATTATGGGAAAATAATATTTCAATACTTCAATACTTTCAGTGTATAGTCCAGTCGGGGCAGACATTTAAATAGAAAAATTTCCGGGAAGCGATTTTTTTTAAACGTCGGGGGTGGGGGGGGGGGGGGTTGGAAGTATAAATCTCGATTAGGCGTAAAAATGATAATGACTAAACTTGTGAGAAATTAAATTTCCAACAACTTTGGATACCACCATTTTTGCTCTAAAGATGAAAATTAACGAGTTTACTACTACTACTACTACTACCACCGGGATTAGTTAAAAAATCGAGATTTATACGTCCAACCACACCCCCCGACGTTAAAAGAAAAATTGCCCCCCGGATTTTTTCTATTTCAGGCTAGTTTTATGACTGCCCCGACTGGACTAGAAATGAATTTTTTTTAAAGGGCGGCTGACTTAAAAATATAAAAAATTTAATAAAATAATTGCGTTTCCATAATTTTTGTACTTACAACTTATAATCAACTTGTTTTTCTACTATTAAATGTACAAACTTTGCGTTTTGCGTTTGAGTCGGTGTCGTATTTGTTGCTGTACAGACCTACCTACCTTGGCTGAAACCGACTCCAAAAGTAACTATAATGACGTTGTAAACGCTTAGTTAGTACATCAGTAGAAGAACAAGTTGATTATAAGTTGTAAGCACAAAAATTAAAGAAATGCAATTATTTTGGCTACGCTGGTCAAATCTTGATCGAATTAATATGGGACAAAATCCTATCATCATCGTGAGTCATCGAACCGATCGTGAACATAGGCTCACCAGCTATTGTTATTCTCAACTGTTCTCAAAACCTCTTATAGAATACAATCTTTTCAAGAATGAATGTACAGCTTGGCAAAAAAGAGTATGGAAAAAATGAGGGCGCCACTTTCACTTAGGTCTCATGATAATATGGAAAATTAGTAAGATAATTTAATCAAATCGATAAAAATAAATGTGAAACACTAAGCTTTACTGTAATCTAGTATTTGTCGGCCAAGTATTGTCGACATCATAAGTTTCCATTTAGTAAAATATTTAGTTCCACCTGTCACCACGTCATACTCTTTTTTGCCAAGATGTACATATATTTCACAATTATTTTCACTTCATCCTTAAATAAAACGCCATAAACGGTCAAAAAGAATCCATGAATGTTGTTTAGTAACAATTGCAATAAATCGAAGTAGCGATTCTTCGTCCGATGGCGCTAGAACTTTTCCAATATTGTCGCCGCCCGCTGCCATGTAAAAACGCTCTCAAGATGGCGGCATATCATGCAATCCACATGAGTGCCCATTTGACAGTCAAATACTGATGACAAACATCGCTTTGCTGCTCCCAGAAGGAATGTCATTGAATTTTCTTTCTCTCCAACATGAAATCACAAATATTGAAGTCTGGTGGCATAATATTGTATATTACCGCTATGGGTTCCTTCAAATGTTTATCAATATTTGTAGATGCAGTATTATTCATTATTATTTTATCAGACCATTGTAAAATAAAATATATGATAAGACTTCAACTGGACTAAAGTCGAACTCTGTCTCTCCCAATTTCCCTTGTTGGTGGTGCAGTCATTTCATGCTCCATAATTAGGGCGCTTATAACGGTGGTCGCCCACTTGCCTTTCGTTCCGCAGTACAATGACCAATTCTTGCTCGTTAATATCTAATCCAGAGCCCTACCAGATTTTTTTTATGTTAGTTGGATAGGCAAACTGTCAAACATGCCACCTGATGGTAAGTGGTCGACGTTGACCATGAACATAGACTAGTTTACCTGGCAACTCATTTATGTGTTGCCTATCCTGATACATAAGATGTTAAGTCTCGGTGCCAATAATAACACTGCCTGTCTTGCCCTTCTCTCCGAAACACTGCAAAGCTGTTTCACGGGAGAAACAAGCAAGATGGTGGTACCCATGCAGCCGGGAGCGCGGCGCAGCGCTTCCCTCCCACCGGTAAATCCATTTCCTCGGCCTCGAGCCAGTACGAATCCCCTGCTGTCCGGTATTAGGGAGGGGGAGCACTTTATAATAGCGGAGCTTGCTCGCTACGCCACAAGAGGATCTATGTGGCATTTTATAAATTAGCCAATTCCACAGAACTACCCTGGTAATATTGTCGCTACTAGGTCGGGGACTGCTTTTTCGAATATTCGCAGCTAACCACCATATCTGGTTCACTCACCGTTCCACTATCCACCACTTGTGGACCCCGTAGATAGCCCGCAGCTCAGCCTCTACATAAAGTCGAACTAGTGTGATTTTATTAATGAAATAATATTAATTAAGAATTAGGAAGTATTGTTAAACAGTTTTTTATGCATCAAGAACGAGGTCAAAAACGGAGTATTTGTATGATAGCAGAGATGTAAATAGTTTTGAGGTAACGTGATTCTGTATAATATAAGTATGTGTATGATAACAAACCTAGAACGCAGAAAAACAGACTTAGGACGTTTTAAGTAATATCATGCGTCTGTATTAGGCAATGGTGAAAGGGGTTTAGGTCTTATTTTCTGTAACGTTCATTAGGTTTCGTATGAGGTCCAATATTTGTATAAAAGCAAGCAATAAGGATTATGTATGAGGTAAACGGAGTATTTGTATGAAAGTAGATCGAGAACATACTTAAGGCAACATTACAAGTCTGTATGAGGTCAGAAACGTAGTATTTGTATAAGGGCAGCGTGTAGCGGGGACACGTGTCTCAATGCGCTATTGATATTGTTCTAAACTGAGCTCGTAAAGTTTTCCAATATCGAAACAGTGTCGAGTGCAGGCAAACAAATTGCATCAGAAATTCACCGGTTACCGCTGAATTCATATTCCGCTTTCGTATCTTGTTGGATATAGTTTTCAACAATAATATATATGAGGGAGAGGTCGCCAACTAGATTAGGATGGCCGTGTCAAATGCGAGGAGCGGGGCCGTCTTGACATTCTTTGAAAGATTTACCACACACAACATTAGACAAAAATGTATTTAGATTCTTTATTTTTTTTCTTTTGTGCCGGGAAGTGCTCCCGGAGGGAAGTCTCCCCTCCCCAGGCGGGTATGTGGGACTCGCTGCTTCCGAGAGATGGTAAGGTGGACCCTCTACCCACTAAAACCCGGCGAGTGCCACCAACGCCACCTTTGGTGAGGTGCCCTGGATCTGTTTAGTAACAGGGCTAACTCCCAAGGGACCGATGCCACCTCCACAAAGGGGTTGTCCCGCATGACAGAACAACTCTTTCTAACGTCGGGACAGTGCAATGGGGTGAGGTTCCCATCCTCATCCCTTGTCTCCCCACGGCTCTTTTGTCCCATCTTCTTCTTACAAACAACAGCTCCCTCGGCTCAATTTGCTTCGCCCAAGGTGCTGGTTTCACCTTACTGAACCCCACCGCCACGACAAAGCTTCAACCATGATGGGTAAGATTATTCTTTCTGATTAGGATATTACTTATCCTAAAACTGTCAATCAAAAGCGTTTAAATGCCATAATAAAGCTGTAATCTTATATCTATACTAATATTATAAAGCTGAAGAGTTTGTTTGTTTGTTTGAACGCGCTAATCTCAGGAACTACTGGTCTGATTTGAAAAATTATTTCAGTGTTAGATAGCCCATTTATCGAGGAAGGCTATAGACTATATAACATCATCGCTGTGACTTATAGGAGGTGAGTAACGCGGGCGAAGCTGCAGGCAACAGCTAGTATTATATAAAAATACGCCATCACGCGAAAACACCAGGCCTTAGACAAAGTAACATTAAAATAACGATAACGAAGTTCGAAAAGAATAAAATGTATGGGATTGACATAAGCCATCGTCAATTATGTCACTCGTTATCGTTATCGCAAGACAATGTTAAAATTCGTAACAAAATCATAAACTGTCAATTGGTTATCGAACACTTATGTCAAACTTATGTTATTTTATTATTGATATTGATTCGTTATTCGTGGGCGTGGGCCATGGAGGGCAACATTTTCACAATTTTTATGAGTTATAGTGTGTATGAGGTCTATTCACATAGATATAAATTTAAATTTTTTGGTCCGATTTGACACTTCTTGTCGAACTTTGTTGACACTTGACAGTTGTTGTCGTTGCACTGTCACGATCTTTGATTGATCATTGGCTAGAAAATTATTATCGATATCTCAAAGACGATAACGAATTTCGGCTACAAAGCGATGTCACTTTGTCTACAGGCCCTGGACCGATTTCGCTAATTCTTTTTTGACGTGACAACGTCTTAAATTAGGTTGCGGCTGGGAGTCACTTATGAAAAAGTGTAACGCTCGGTAACGTTACGATGAGTCACCGAAACGATGTCACGTAAAATCTTCGCCCGTAAAACCGACTTTACAGGCAACCATTTTTTGTTGTGTTTGTTATTGCCAGGAGAAAGTTCTTATGAAAAAAAAAATTGAATATTGCGCGGAAAATAAGAAACTTTAAGAATACTTAACCACCATATAAAATTTTAGATAAGGCTAGATTAGAAATAATTGTCGTATAGCATTAGAATAATAAAAACATTTTTAAATATTTTCTTATTAATTATACCAATTCGAATTCAATATTCATAAATAAGACAGGACTACGTCTGTCGAGACAGCTAGTATCAAATAAATACTTTATGCAAATTAATATCATAGTGGCTAATTACCCTTAAGTACTATTTAGAAAATCATTTCAGTCGTAAGAATACAAAGAATCTAATCAAAGATTTTTCTACATCCGACCAGAAATATTCGACACAACTCTTAAGGCAATATGGGTTGGCGACATCATCATATTATAATCCTGTCAAAGATTTAATACCAGGAACCCAGAAACAGGTTTCGCTCGGATGTTTTTATTCCCCGCAATCTTAATATAGTTGAATTCTTTCATAAATCGCGTTCCATATAAATATCTATATCTCTCTCGTTTCTTCTTAACACCTGACGTCGATTTCAAAGAAATCTGTTCTGAAATCTTTACTAATATTATAAAGCTAAAGAGTTTGTTTGTTTAAACGCGCTAATCTCAGGAACTACTGGTCCGATTTGAAAAATCCTTTCAGTGTTAGATAACCCATTTATCGAGGAAGGCTATAGACTATATAACATCATCGCTGTGACTTATAGGAGGTGAGTAACGCGGGCGAAGCTGCAGGCAACAGCTAGTATTATATAAAATTGGACATGTTAAAGTCTCCTGGATTTGTAGAGTCAAAAGACGACTGCTTAAAGAAGATACGAAAAAATCAAAAGGTAGATATGTCAAGCCAAGCTTTTGACAGAGACCCCATAAGATAAAATTAAATCAACAAATTACTTTCCTCACAAAAAACTGTTCAACTTAGACACAAAAGAAATTAAGCAAAATCATTCGGTATAGATTAGTTATCTGATTTTTATCTTATTATACCCGAGGGTGGTTCTGTGGTGCTGATTGCGAGGAAACATCAGATAGAGGGGATGTTTCGTTGCTGGTGTAATTCGTTTTATCTATAAGAAGCGTTAGCCATAATGTGATTTTGGGAAACAGCGCTTTTTAATGTTTTTTTTTTCGTTATAACAAAAAAAAAATACGAATTTTTTCGGGGTTTTTTATTGTACCTATTCCTATTTCAGATATTTCACAGCAACCATGATGTTTCAGTGACCAAACCGTGATATTGGTAAAACTTATTTCGATTATAATTGACATTCGCGAAATCATTACAAAACAATACCTATGTTTTATTTATTTCTAATTTAAACTTCAACTTTTTCTATAAAGTTTTTTTATATAAAGTATTAATTGTAAAATCTTGTTTCTGTAGTTAATATAAAATATATTAATAATAATTTATAATTTAAGCCTTTTTTAAATTAAAAAAAAATTAAATTATATAAAAACGCGGAAAAAAATCCTATAAAGAATTTATTACTAATATAATAAAGCAATATATTATACACTTAATATAACAAGTCAGACTTTGTTCGTTACGGACATAAGTAACATACAAACTAGCATAAAAGTCAAAACTATCATAAACAAATATAACGAGCTCAAATCCACAAAAACTCTATGCACCCCAAGCATGAGATAGATAATTTATTCTTCCAACAACAATAGCGTATCTCCCCCGTTTCGTTGTTTCACTCCGACATTTTATGCTTCCCTGTAATCCCGTGGGGCTCATGGATCGTGTTTAGATACTAGGTGCAAAGCGTACACATTGAAAGACACAAATTTGCTTTGTCATCTAAGCAACAAGCGTTATCCTAAGCGATCAGTCCCGTGTGGTTACCGTTCTCAGTATTAGTTCGCCATTATGAAATTGCGATGACATCGTTTTAGGAATTTATGAAACCTTTAAAATTGCTAAATTAAAATATTGATTAGCTGGCTTAACCTTATATGGGTCATTGTCAAATTTCGCGCAGGTAACCTTGTCCCTCAACTGTTATTATTTTTTTAATAGTAATAATTACATAACCTCTTTTAAAATTTATATTAAATACAATATACATCGCATTAATAAACATTCAAAACAAAAATAAAGAGATAGTTTCGATTTTTTTTGTTTTTTTGAATAGTAACATTGCGGTAATTTTTGGTAACAGAAAGGTTTTCCTTACAAACTCTGTATGTCCCTGGTACCACTCCATTATAATAAACATCAAATAATTTCATTTCATACTATACCAACCTACCTTAAATAAATTATTACCATAAAAAGAATATTATTAAGATTCATAAAATATGCCGTAAAAGCGGTAAGTATCGAAATTTACTTAAGAACTATTTTTTTAAACTTTGTCCCGCGTACTGTGTGAATCTGTCAGGTATACTGTGTTACTGAGTAAATCGCAACTTTAAATAGAGATGACGTTGTTTAGACTTTGTACTAGTTTGGGTGGGATGTCTGTATTATTACGTTTTGACCGGTAGAGCGGAGGGAGGGGTATAGGAGGTGTCAGTCGGCCGCGAGGCGTTCAACCTGCTGCGTATTTTTATTGTGCGTCTACTTTGTTACCTACCTATTTACGTAAGTAAGCAACGTATTTTTTATTATTCTAGAGTAAATATGTTGTCAAAGAAGTTAATAATCTAAATATGATAGAAAAAGTGTAATTTACGATTTACTTTATCATTTATGTATTATGGCATGTTAAATTTACTACTCTGTTACTGTGCAACTTTGTTACCAACGCGTAATAACAGAGTTATTAAGAAAGTAACAGAGTCGTATATGCCTATATTATTTAACTTTTAACTTTGTCATTTTTTAACAATCTGTTTTTCTTAAGTTCTCTGTAAGCATAGTGAGTATAAATTCTTTAGATATATTTTTATAAACTTAAAAACCTTGTTACAGGATACTGTTTACTGTAAGAAACTCTTTGTGATTTTTAGATGCCTCTCACGCCTGCTGAGAAGCAGCGACGATACCAAGAATGGCGTAAAAATAATCTCGAGAAGGCCGCAGAATCTAAAAGAAAAGATCGAGAGAGATACCATGCAAACAAACGCGAGTAAGAGTTAGTACGAGATTTGACAACTCGTGAACATCGAGCAATAAAAAAGAAATGGTGATCTGCAAATGATAGACGGAAAGATAAGATAAGAGTGCTCCGTGTTGCAACGTACACCCCAGAGCCTCCTCGTTTAAATAGTCCAGCCGCTCCAAGTCAAGATCAAATTATTTCAAATGCTGATCGTCGTTTATTTACAACTCAGTTGTCTACTTTCCTTGAAAATACTCCTAGCCCCATCACATTAACAGCTTCTCGTAACAGAAAGCAAGTAAAAAGGATCAAATAAAGAGATAATATAAAGTTAAACGTAAAATTCGAAGCAATAAACAAGAGTTACCAAAAGTGATAAATAAAAAAAACCGACTTCAACAATAAAATACTAAAAAGTAATAAAATGATTGTGTTTCTTTAATTTTTGTGCTTACAATTTATAATCAACTTAATCTTCTACTAATGCACAAACTTTGCGTTTACCACATCATTATTGTTTCTTTTGGAGTCTGTGTCAGCCAAGGTAGGTAGGTAAGTAGGGTACAGCAACAAATATGACGCCGACTCTAAAAGTATTGTCACATGGAATTTTTTTGAAGCGGCATGAAAGCGACATGACAAGGGTGCAGCAGATGGGATTGGCGGTTTTATAAAATGGCCAATCCAAAATGTTGCACGTGGAAGGGATATATCTGATGCTACAAATTTCTATTTTGCTTTGAAAGATGTTAGTAAAGTGAGACTACATCTGATAACCAATGAGAATATTGAGCAGATTTGAAATCTTACTCCGGAGCATATTGTGCCATTATTAAGTACCATGAAAGTCCATCAAATTTTCACCGAAGATGCTGGAGTTTTTAAATATAGAAATTTAAGTTGTTTTTGTCAGCGCAGATTTTGCTCTTGCATGAAACCTAAGCACTACATTCCATTAAAAAATTAAAAAACTGCAGTGGAATAATCAACTCCTTCCAGTTGCAACGGCAATTATGTGTTTGATATTAGCAATATTTGACAAAAGCGACCAAAAGCATTTTACAATATTGTCAAACATTATACAGCTCAGATTCTGATGATGATGCTCCTCTAATATTATTGAAAGAAAAACCTTCTAGCACTTATTTGTCAGAACAACCCGGCACATCAAAACAAAATGAAGATGCTTTGATCGAGAAGGAAAATATTCATGTCAATAAAATAAAACTAAGTGTTTGTGTTAAAATTTCCACCTTTAAACAGGATTATGTATATCTGGGAAAAGCCTTATCTGAAGTAGAAGAAGATGGTCAAGTTAGAATTATGTTTTTTTTAATCAATCGATCATACTGCAACAAAATTCAAATTAGTTGTTCTGATTTATCTTGTGTCTTTTTGTTAATAATTTACTTGCTATTTATTGTTCCAGAACCTAAAAAAGTAAAAGAATTTACTACTATTTTGATATGTCTTTAGACATATTTGAAAAATAAGTAATTTACTTTTTCAGTTACCGTTTCAAGAATATTTGATATTTTTTATGTAGTTAAATAATTATATATTGGTAAATACTATTCACAAAGTTTATTGTTATTAATATTGAAGCTTACATTTATGTTATTAAGATCACAAGCTCAACTGAGTGCAATTTAGTCAAGTAAGATACAAAATAAGAACAACTACGTTACTGTGTTACTACTCTGTTACTTTTCTGTCCCAAGGATATAAAGGACATTCTTCAGATTTTTATGAAAAGCTAATAATATATTATGGTAATTAAACAAAATGTTAGTTTGTTACTTATTTATACAGTCATATGTTATTGTTAGCAGTTAATATATAAACATTTAGAGTGATTACATAGAATTTAATATTATTAAAATTCAAAAAGTAACAGAGTTGTTTGGAATTTAATAAATAATCGTTAAACTTGAAAAAATAATTTGTTATTGTAATTGTGATTATAAGATAAAAGACTGTAATTAACATTAATGCCAAAATATTTGGGACTGGTTTGTTTCATTTCACAATAAAAATTAAAACGTTTATGATAACAGAGTTGTATTTTTTTACACCCTAACTCACAAAATCTGAAATAAATCACAAATCATAAGTTAAAGATCGCGGCCAACTGTAACACCAAAAAGAGCAATTGTTTTAACGGGCATCGATGTAACTAAAAGTCATGTTTGAGTAATTTAATTTTTTTATAATTTTATTATTTTTAGTCACGGTTACCTGCGCAAAATTTGACAATGACCCATATAGGTGTATAGCTTTATAAATAAATAATAAAAAATAAAAAAAATGATTGATATCTTTTATTATCTCGAGAGTAATATTATATATATACTTTTTATGTTTCGTTAAATTTTAAGGGATCAATTTAGACTTTTGAAGTATACAATTTAAATTATTTAAACCATGTTTATGTTCAAGTATATTTTGCGCTCAATCTACCACCATGAATATACAATTTTAAAATGCCATATTTCAAGTTTTTATTGCTGTTCCATTATTCAACAAGTACTGCTATGTTTATTGATGGGATTTAGATGAAATGTTAAAAAATATATGGTGAAGCAAAATCTCTTTTATAAATTTTGTATCTAAGTGCGAACTATAAAATTTAAGGTATTTCAACGACTATCTAAATACGGTAGGTTCTCGATATACGTACTATTAGTAAATATAAACATGTAAATTATCAAAAAATACGTAATAACAGGTACTTATTCAACGCACACAGCATTACCCAAGATGGCCGCCGGCTTTTGGCGGGAATCAGTGAAGCGCATAATTGATAGAGGTCTTGCCTTTGTGTTTCCTTGAGGCCGAAATATTACAAATTATATAAATTTACTGTTTATAAGTTTTCTCAGTACAATGCGGGGAAAAGTTATAAATTATTAACAACAATGTTTCAACAATAACTTTCTCCTTTAATAAATAATGAAGATTCCCTTTGTGACTAGGGTGATATACGCTGACTACAACGATCGAGTAGTTCTACAAAACAGCTATTCTTTAAAAAGCTAGTACCCGTTATATTAAAATAAAGCGCAAAATCTAGAACCAAATGCACAATATTAGACTTCGTACCTACAGCCAATGTTTAAAAAAACGAAATTTTTGAGAATGCGTTTCGATTTTTGAATTTCGAATTTCTTTCAATTTAAGTGGATTTTTTTTTCTATTCTAATTATAATTTAAATATAGAATACAATGTCTATTTCAAAATACAAAAACATAAAACAACACGTTCAAGGATACAGCAATAAAATAACGAAATCAGGGTAGTCCCCGAGGAACCAACCGCCACTCGCCCGGTATCCGCTCTGCTGTCAGTTTGTAATGTATTAATTCATAAAACAATAATATTGAACGATGAATTTTCGCTTTGAAGTGAGATATCAGATATATAATTTACTAGCTGTTGCTATTAGTCACAGCGTGATGTTATTATAGCCTATAGCCTTCCTCGATAAATGGGCTGTCTAACGCTGAAAGAATTTTTCAAATCGGACCAGTAGTTCCTGAGATTAGCGCGTTCAAACAAACAAACTCGTCAGCTTTATAATATTAAGTATAGATAAAATTTATTGAATTATTTTATACGTGGTTAGGTATAATAACTAATGGAAGAGAAACATTCTAGAAAGTGTTTGATTATACCATCGAGCATATTATAAACCAGATAGAGAAGTGTGAGCCATAGAATTCGAAATTGGTCAGTGATTTGTCACTGACGTAATAGCAAATCAACCAAACAGTGATCAGTTTGTACGTCTCATCGGCCAATCATCCATCAATGGCCATCAGTCAACCAATCAGAGCACAGAACCGGCGCAGCGTCGCGGCACAGTTTGGCGGATTTTCTTTTCATACAAAACACAACATTACCGGTCTAATCCGGTTATATGCTCGATGGATTAGACCTATCACCTACCTAATAGTAAGAGGTCTGAGTCGTGCAAAGGAATTTCTTCTGGGACCAGCCCAGGCAACTCACTCATACGTTGTCTATCCTGATCATAGACATTTGTAGGTAAAATAGTTTTGATGCCAGCAATTACACACCCTACCCTGTCCTTCTTTTCAAAACAATGCAAAGATTTTTGATAGAAGAAAAAGATGGTGGTACCTAGCACACGGAAAGCGAAACAGCGCATTACGTTAAGAGTAAAGTTGCTATACAAGAAATTATTACAACATATAATACTTTTCTTCCAAAACGTTTTATTAATAATAATATAAATGCCTCACTATAGAAACAGACACATGATCTCTCCATCACTATATTTTTTTCCAAATCAACAAATAAAATGTAGTAATGAGATTATCACTAACTGTCAGGACATGGGCAAATTGATTGGGCAATCTCACTTCGTTAACGGAACAAAAAATGCGCATAATATATAGCTAGGGTCCGACTTGGCAATTGGCTCCCCTCTTCCGCCTTCCCAAATTATAGGCACTCCCATTACCCCGCCCTAAGAAAGAATTTTTCACGTACCATCCGAAGCATGCAGAAAAATAAGTATTTTGCGAAGGTTAAATTGTCTGAAATGATCTTTAATAAAAGGATTTATCCCTTTAAAGTTGGAGGCTGTATATAATTTACGAGGTATAAAAATTGTTATTGAAAGAATAGGTTTTTCGGTTATATTGAATCGTAAAATGGATATCGTTCAATTTATTGAACATGTGTGTCATATAAATATTTATCGTTTTTATATAAAGTTGAAGATTTTGTTTATTTTGGAATGCTACTAACACGGCTCAATTTTATCACTAAATATAGTTTACCAGTTGTGCACTTTAGAGTGTGTCTGTTTCCATGGAAACCTTACCTGCCTGTTTGTTCCGCGGAGCAGGTGTGTTGGGGATGTAAAGAAAAGAAAGGGGCAGATAGGTAACTAAGTTATTGACACCGAGATCTGTCACCTGCAGGATCAATTGTCCCATACGTTATGGCACAATAGAAGCAGTCCCAGGTGAAATCGTTTATGCGTTAGCATGCTCTAATAAACTTTTTTTTGACAAAAGAACAACGTATGTATTTATAATAATAATAATATCTATAGACGCTTTTACACCACGTCAATCTGGTTTCACCATTTTAACATAAAAACAAATATAATATCGCTCGCGGACCTAATGTGACGCGTGTTGTTTGGACACTGATTGAACGTTTATGTTCATACCTATGCTTACAGTTCATACTTAGTAACGCGCGCTCTAAGGTGTGCAAACATTTAAAAATGCTATCGTTGATATCGGTGAGCGATGATGGCCCAGTGGGTAAGGGCTCGGCCTCTTGAGTGAGAGCCGAGAGTTCCGGGTTCGATCCTGACCCCCCCTGTAATGCCAAGACATGGGTTTTTCTAAATTTCTACGTTCATCTGAACGTGAGACCATCGCTTGCTCACCGGTAAAGGAAATATTGTGAGGAAACCTGCATACCCGATGAGATTAAAAGTCTTTGAAGGTGTGTGAAGTTCACCAACCCGCATTGGGCCAGCGCATCGGTGAACTATGGCTCAAAACTCTCCTCGCGATTTCGAGGAGACCCGTGCCCAGCAGTGGGACATATAAGGGTTGATATTATTATATACGGTATCGTTTTATAAATTCACGGTTTGGCATACGTGTGTAGTATTTAGCGTCAGTATTTTACTTCCGACAGTCAAACATACGCGGATGTTACATTGGGGACCGCCGTGATTCCAACTTCCTACAAACTTTTCTGATTAAAACCACCGCCAGTTTGTACTGAATAATTAACTGTACTGAACAAAGTGAGCAAGAGCATTTTATTCTCGTGTGCTTAAACTACTTTATATAACACAATAACTTTAATTCCGAACTTAGCTGCAATTGAGGGAATCTAAATAGAATTAAAATTTATTTAATATATTGATTGGTCTTTTGATTCGTATTCTTTATTGTATTTAAAAAAATGTGGTCTGTAAAGTTGGTTTACGGACGATATTTTAACGTGACAACGTCATAACAAAACGCAAGCGTACAATGAGCGTAACGAAACAATGAGCGTTACGGGACATTTTCGTGCATGCAGCCGGCGTTCATCGATTTATTAGATGTCAAAATTATAATTTTGTAAACTTGTAACACAATAAGCCAATGTTTTGTCCCGTTTGTAAAGTCATCAAACCCGGTGAAACCTTATTATCGTCAATGTCACGCATTAACATAAGCCCATTGACTAAAAGATGATAAGTCATTAGCAAACCGCCTGTTTTGACCTGGATGTTGAACCTATCCATAGTTAATGATTATTTTATCAAGATTTATTCATTTTCAGATTCATAAAATTTGAACTTTGAGTGATCAATTTTTTCTGAAAAAAATTTGAACCAATATGGCGTCTATGTGCCATTTTGGTACTTCTGATGCCTAAATGAAAGTATTGTTTTCTAATGGGGAGTGGGTCTCCCCAGGTGGGTATGTGGGACTCGCTGCGCCCGAAAGATAGTAAGTGAACGCAGCTCTACCCACTAAAACCCGGCGAGTGCCACCAGTGCCGCCTTGGTGAGGTGCCCCGGATCTGTTAAGCTAACAGGACACCTCGACGGCTAGTCAGTCCCACAAGGGACCGACGCCACCTCCACAGAAGGGTTGTCTCGCACCACAGAACAACCCCTCCCAACGTCGGGACAGTACAATGGGGTGAGGTGCCCATCCTCGCCCCTTGCCCCCTGCTCTTTTGTCCCCTCTTCTTATAAGAGGGGTACAAAGAGCCCCCCTCGGCTCATATAGCTTCGCCCAAGGTGCTGGCTCACCCTAGGCTACTGAGCCCCACCGCCACGTCAAGGCCTGAACCATGGTGGGGATGACACCTCAGTCCTCCCGTGACCATGGTTGCTGTAAAGTATCCGAAACGTCGGGCTGTAAAAATCTTAATAAACCGCGATAAATCCGTAAAAAATTATTTCATTATATAATAAATGAAAATAATTATAATTTTATACAATAATTTAAAAGTTTGCTTATTTATATAATATTAATATTATCCTCATAACAATCAGTTGCGAGATTTAGAAGGTACGCTTAACATGATCTGTTTAGCCTCCTTCATTATATAGGTAAGTCACACCACCGCGGCTCTATAATTGCTAAAGTTCCTGTAATTTCTTCATGAAACTCTGCAATATCTAAATTATGGAGAGAGTTTTGCAATAATGTTAAAGAAAAGATTTAAGACTTAATTGTTTACTAAGGTTGCCAGTAATAAACGAATTACTGGCACCGAGACTTCTTACGTCTCAAAGTAGGCAACACATGAATAAGTTGAGTGGGATACGTAGCTGGAATTAAGAGGAATACATCAAAAATATAAATAGAGCGGTAATGTTATGTGTTTTGTATGAAAACAAATTCCGCCAAATTTGTGTTACGACGCTGCGCCGGTTCTGCGCTCTGATTGGCCGACTGATGTCCATTGGTGGATTATTGGCCGATGGGTATGGACATACAGATCACTGGTTGGTTGAATTACTATTATGTCAGTGACAAATCACTGTCCAGTTTCGGAATTGTATGGCTCACATTACTACTCTATCCGGTCATAATATTACGTTCGATGGAGGAATATAAGTAGAATTTAATTAACTGAAACTTTTAATTGAATCTTTTAATTCATACTTTTTATAGTGTTTTTAGTTTTATTACCGGTAAGAGGGTTGCGCTGTGCCGCGCTCCCGTCTACTTTGGTATAACAATCTTGCTTATTTCTCCCGTCAAACAGCTTTGTGTTTCGGAGAGAAGAGCAGCACAGGCAGTGTAATTTCTGGCACTGAGACTTAACATCTTATGTCTCAGGATAGACAACACATAGATGAGTTGCCTATGGTTTCAGGTTAACTAGTTTAAGTTCATAACCGTGATCACTTACCATCATCGTCTCGTCTGCCCGTTTGTCCAAATATCATAAAAAATTGTAGACAAACATGCCAATGTTTTGTCTCGTTTGTAATAAATAATAAAAAAAAAGCTAAACCAAAGATACCTGAAGTTCCAGGTGAAATCGTTTATGTTCATGGACAGCACTTTTTTTTCTTTAACACCGGGAAATGCTCTGAGGCATCCCGCGGGGGAGTGGGTCTCCCCACGCGGGTATGTGGGACTCGCTGCGCCCGAAAGATGGTAAGGTGGGCCCAGCTCCACCCACCAAAACCCGGCGAGTGCCACCAATGCCGCCTTTGGTGAGGTGCCCCGGATCTATTGAGCAAACAGGACACCTCGACGGCTAGTCAGCCTCCCAGGGGTCCGACGCCACCTACACAGAGGGATTGTCCCTCACCACAGAACGTCGGGACAGTACAATGGGGTGAGGTTCCCGTCCTCGCCCCTTGCCCCCTATACTCTTTTGTCCCCTCTTCTTATTAGAGGGGCACAAAGAGCAGCTCCCTCGGTTCAATTGACTTCGCCCAAGGTGCTGGTTTCACCTTAGGCTACTGAGGCCCACCGCCACGTCAAGGCCTGACCCATGGTGGGGTCATTGACAGCGGTAACTAATTACTATTAGGTAATTCGTCTGCCTCACAGGTATTAAAAATAAGGAGATATGGCGTTTCATTGAAAACAAAGGAGGTTCACGTGTCGTCAGTTTGTCCCCACCACGCTTTGCAACACACATAGCTATTCATAAATCATAACCACTCATAACGTTCTAAAGAATAAAAAATAAACCTTATGTTATCATACACAACGCTCATTCAACATGAACCGTAGAAACGGATCGCTCGGTCTCTTTCTAAACAATCAAATTTAAACCTTATTTATCACTCAAAGTGCTCAATCTTAGTAACAGCGGAACAACTCTCTACCTCTCTTTCTAACCAATCAAATATAAACCTTATTTTATTAAAAATAGCGCTTATTCCTACTGTCATACTCACTTATCACATTTTTCTCTGTACAATTACGAAGTACGAACAGTGATGTACTAGGTGTGTTGCAAAGTTGTCGATTCTTACATTTATTTTTACCCGTGACGGTATGGAGACTGTATATAATTTTGCCATTTATCTCCAGAACTACCAGTCCGATTTTGATGCGGTTTTCAGGGATGAGTTTGGATTTGATTGGTGCATGTTTTTAGATAGGTGTTACGTTGATAGCTCACCAGATGCCACTGCAGTAAACATTGTTGCCATTTTTCTTCAAAACTACTTGTCTAATTATGATGCGGTTTTCAATGATGGGCTTGGATTTGATTAGTGCATGTTAATAGATAGATTTTACATTGACGACTTACCAGTGGGCTGTAGCAAAATATATTTAAACATTATTTGTGCAAAACCAAAACTATAAGTCCGTTTTGGATGCGGTTTTAAATGATAGGTTCGGGTTTAAATATGGTGCATGTTTTAAAATATGTGTTATGGTGACGACTCACCAGGGCCGCCCCCTGGGGAGTCAGTGCAGTAGATGGATTTTGTAGGGTAATTGATTAAGTTTATAGGGAGTTGAATAATATGTTATTGCAACATCTACATCTTCGAGAACCAAAAAGTTACATAGGGAAGTGCTATGAAAACTGATACTCTGTTGTTCATATTATGCCCGACACTTTGAGAGATCAAATCTACTGATAAAAGCTTTTTACGATTGTCTCTAGTAACATGAATTCTTTAAATCGGTGGTTTTTGATAATTTTATCCTTTTTGAATTATCGATGTGGGTTTTTTCAAAATTCTAATCTTAGCTTTTTATTGTATTTTTAAGTATATTATGGTATCCTGAAATTTATTGTAGTAATAAAAATAAAATGTACAAACAAGAATGTTTCATTTTTCTTACTTATGTGTGTATGTTTGTACACACTGTTTTTGGTACTATATAGAACAAGCACGTGGATTGCGTCTTTTCTTTACAGGCTCAAACATTTCCTCCTCAAAGTGAATTGAGCATATTATGTAATTTTTTGTAAGGAACCAGTTAGATGGCTTTTCCATTTTTTAAACTTCCATCTTTTGGAAAACTGGAAAGGTACAATTATAGTTAACATTTGCATATGCAAAGCTAAGCTGAAACTGAGAAAGCGATAAGTAGTAGGCTTTTAAAAGATAAATCACGGACTCATTTGTAATAGGTAGGTACAGGCAGGAATACTTCTGTTGACTTGTATAATGGCTTGTGTAAGAGAAAAGGGAATTAGTGATAACGAAACGGTTAATAAGATGAAGAACATAAGAATTGGGAAAAAAGGTGATACCTACTGATGATAGCAAACATTTGAAGGTGTAGTAAAATATCCAAAACCGTGTAAAGTTGGGCAATTATAGCTCGAGGCATGCCATAATATTTTTTCAGCCATACCCAAATATATTGTATATATTAAAATTGTGTACTTCCCGATTTCTGATTACACACCCTTTAACTAAGTACACTGTAAAATGGTAGAAATTAGTAAAAATAAACTATGCGTAATATGATTGATAGATATTCAAATTTGGCAATAAATCACATATTATTTCGTTAAAAAAACAGACACAAATACAATAAATTAGCATATGTACAAAAACGCTTAATTCATAATATACGCTGAACTTATAAAAATATATGATATATAAATAAAATCATACGAGTACATACACACAAAATATTTAATAAACTGCAAAGAAATGAATCATTCGATAATCGACGTTTTATCGATAGCTTACATCACTGTCTCGTCGCCAAACGATTTAACGATTTTAAAGTAAAATATTGTAAAAATGTAATATTAACATATGATAACAGATTCCATAACTTGTTAAATGATTGATTTCACGTCTGTTCTTACAAAAAACCACTGAACACGACGAAATTGGTATATGTTTTCTCGTTTGCGGGCGACATCATACTGATTTGCGCTGCCGGTCATTTTTGAAATGTATGCCCGATTTGCTCAAGCAGCATATACGCGGACACGCCTCCATACCACTTCTCCTGTTCTTAATATTTCTATGGTCTGCCTAATGTCTATCTGACGTAAAAGAATACGAAATGTGGTGTGATGGTTATTTCAGAATTTCGTTGCAAATAATGAGTAATAATAAAATAATAATAATATCTATGGACGCTTTTACACCACGTCAATCTGGTCCCGTGGTAAGTTCTCGAAGAACTTGTGTTACGGGTACCAGACAACGGAAATATATTTAATACTTTAATACTATACATATATTTAAGATTTTTATTACATATATTTTATACACATCCATGACCCAGGAACATAGAAAACTTTTTGTTCCCGGGCGGGATTCGAACCCGCAACCTCCGGCTTGAGCGCCAACGCGCTAACCACTGAGCCACAGAGGTCGACAAATTAGGGTACATGACTATTAATGGGTCAACAGCACATGAAGATTCGGCGCGAAAATGAAACAGTAAATGCTGACCCAGAATTAATATTGATTCTGGAGGTAAAAGATAAATCGTGAAGAATGAATTTCACAAGGATTTATGATTTAAAAATTGAAACTGAAAAGGGTTGTGATTTTCCTGTTTTTGTTTTTACTTATGTAAGACCTTATATTATGTTTATGTACATATTATTTTTTTATATTTAGAACGTTTTGTTTTTAATTACGTACCAGTGTACAAAAATAATAAATTTTCAATTTATTATTTTAGTACACTATTAGTGGCCTATTTCTCATATTCCCTATATTATGTCTATAAATATGTAAAAACGTTTTTTTAATGTTTGTTTAAGCATTTTTTTGTTGTTTCAGAAACGTTGTTTACAACCTCAGTTTGACCGACTTGACCGAGCAACGACGACTCGTCTGGTACTCGTCGGAAAATGACGTCCAAATGTGCGTCGTCAAAGGAAAAGATGAAGTAAGTGAAAATTATCTATAGAAATAAATACAATTGAAATGTCTGTTTGTAAGCTTTTCACTAAATGCATATGTATGTATATACGGTACTTACATCAAAAAACAATTTTTAACCGAGTTATAAAAAAGGAGGAGCTTCTTTAAAAAAAATTGTCTGTCTGTCTGTTTGTTCTGGCTAATCTCTGAAACGGCTGTGCCGATTTTAAAGGGACTTTCACTGCCAGATAGCTAAATAAAATAATCATTATCAATCCGGATGCAGCTGTGAATAGAAGCAAACGTGGGCGAAGCAGCGAGCAATAGCTAGTATTATATATAATAGACATAATATGATAATCTCAATGTTGAGTGCTCGTAGCAGTATAATATTATAATATAATCATAGAGGCTTGTAATTGGTAATTTTATAAACCAAAACGATGCCATTGATGTCATTCCTTGCCGTTTACTTTCAGATAATATACACAATTAAGATAAATTACGTTTAAGAATTAAGATTAACTACAGAAACAAGAAAAGACAGGCAGTGTAATTTCTGGCACTGAGACTTAACATCTTATGTCTCAGGAAAGACAACACATAGATGAGTTGCCTGGGCTCGTCCCAGGTAAACTAGTTTATGTTCATGGGCGACGTTGACCACTTACCATGTGGCGCGTCTGCCAGTTTGCCTATCCAACTAACATAAAAAAAAAGTTTTATTCGCAAATAATTCCTAGACGCATGATAACTATCTGAAACAGTTTTAATAGTAAAATTAACCACCATGTTAGTAAATCTTATACACATACATTAACGTTACACTCAAAATATGGCTTAGTAACTTACTCATGGGAGAAAATTATTACAAAGAATCGTCAAGACCAAAACAGTCTTAAATGATACCAGCATTTCTTTATCCGATTGGACGTTTCCTCGATTTGATTAGCATTACGTACTCTATCACAATACTCGGTAGTCCGTGCCCCACGTATTTTCACATGCAGATTACCGTACCACGGGCACGGGAAATTCATGCCTCAATAGCACCGTAGACTACGACTTGCTCAGACGTGCTCAAACGTGCTCGGTCTAAACTGAATTGTAAGGCTTAGAGGGATCTAGGATTATTTATAAAATGTTTGTAATTCTATTTATCTATACTAATGATATAAAGCTGAAGAGTTTGTTTGTTTAAACGCGCTCATCTCAGGAACTACTGGTCGGATTTGAAAGATTATTTTAGTGTTAGGTAGCCCATTTACCTAGAAAATATATAGGCTATATAACATCACGATGTGACTAACTGGAGTGAAGTTATCTAAGTAAACGCGGGCGAAGCTGCGGGCAACAGCTAGTATTAGATATTTGGTTACAAACTTTCAATGCTTAACGTACATCATAGGTTGGTAATTATTTCCTCTTTTTTTCATTAAAAACTAAACTTTAACATTAACAAAATGTATTCACGGGATCGATCGTCTTGGCGTTCACTGAAGGAGGCCTATGTTTAACAGTAGACGGGTAAATACTGATGATGATGATGATGCATTCACGTTTAAAGATTTAACAGACTTTTGAATATTGTTTTCTAATGTTTACGCGAATTTCACTTCACTATAATGAAACAACTTTTTACGAATTTTATCGCGATTAGTCAAGGACTTTTTTTACATGTTTCGAATACCCTACAGGAATGGTCATGGGAACCTAAACGTCAAGGATCTAAAACTCTTAATAAACCCTGATAAAATCTGTAAAAGTTATTTTATACTTTTCAATCTCTTGGAAGCTCTATCAAAAGTAACAACCCATGCTTGATTATCCATTCATTCATTTTATATTGTCAAAGATTATAAAAGGCGACTACTTTCTCGTTCAATCGTGGAGCGTCAGCTGTTCTTTACATACATCTAATTCCCCGACTGATTTAATGTACAATACGTCTTATCTACATGCTACTCTATGAGGGAAATTGGATATTAAGACATTTTATTATCTGTAGATTTTCATGTTATCATATACATAATCCGTTAGCCGTATGACCCCAAAACGATGGATTTTCAGTCTAATTTTTATCTTTAACAAAGTTAACGTAAAGAGTTTTCACGCTGTGATTGTTTTTCGGTTGTTTCTAAGCTTATTAGGCTATAATTTTTCTCGGTACTCCCACGGGAATGGGAAGTACGCGGGTGAAACCGCGGGACGCTGCTAGTACGATAATAAGCGTACTGCCGGCCAAGTGCTAGTCGGACTGGCGCACGATGGGTTCCGTGCCATTATCTATACAAAAACGGCAAAAAATCACTTTTTTGCATGAGAACTGCCCTTAAATAATTATCCCATTTTAATTATTTATTTTTAAATTGAATATATAATTAAATATTTTGTGAATATTTCAAGCGTCTACCTGTCGCCGTTATTAATATCAAGCAAAAAACTGAAAAATCACGTTTGTTATATGTGGCCACCCATATATGGGGCCACACAAATATATAATATTTTATTCTGGTTTAATATTTGTTGTTATATCGGTTATAGAAATACATCCATGTGTGAAAATTTCAACTGACTAGCTATCATGGTTCATGAGATACAGCCTGGTGACAGACGGACATTGGCGGCTTAGCGATAGCGCGGAACAAGCAATAGAGAGGCACAATCTGCCTAAGCGTTCGACTTGTGACGCATTATGACGTTAAAATTATCGTCCGTATACCGACTTTAGAGGTTATTTTTATTTACCAAAATTGCTTCATCTAAAGTTAATACTGAATGAATTAATGGCCTGTAGTCTGGACGAAGCCGCAGGTTAAATGTACATTCAGTTATGTCAATATTATAATCCGCCATATTGTTTCCGCCATTCCGCTATTGTGTCAGCTAGTGTCATGTTTGACCTGACATTTTGATCTGACATGTAAAATTATATTATAATGAAACAACTTTTACGGATTTTATAGCTGTTTCTTTGTTTTTTCCGTGACCATGTTGCTGTTAAGTATCCGAAACGTCGGGATTGTAAAAAAACGCGATAAAATGTATGAAATCCGCGTGAACATTAGAAAATATGTTTTATGTTGTTATCATCGTAGGTAAAAGAATAAAGATCAGCTTGTGAGGTTGTAGGCTATAAAAATAATAAACATCAATCGCTGGCAACAGCTAGTTTAATTATAAGCTTTATTATTATAGATTAGTAAGGATCAGGTATTAAAAATAAGTATGCGGCAAAGAGCTAAGACTCTACACACACCCCACCATGGTTCAGGCCTTGACGTGGCGGTGGGGCTCAGTAGCCTAGGGTGAGCCCAGCACTTTGGGCGAAGCTTATTGAACCGAGGGGGCTCTTTGTACCCCTCTTATAAGAAGAGGGGACAAAAGACCAGGAGGCAATGGGTGAGGATGGGAATCTCACTTCATTATACTGTCCCAACGTTGGGTTGGGGGTTGTTCTGTGGTGCGGGACAACCCCTCTGTGGAAGTGGCGTCGGTCCTTTGCGTGACCGATTGTTTTTTACTAGATCCGGGGCACCTCACCAAAGGCGGCATTGGTGGCACTCGCCGGGTTTTAGTGGGTAGAGCTGCGTCCACTTTCGAGCTGTCGGGCGCAGCGAGTCCCACATACCCGCCTGGGGAGACCCACTCTCCCGCGGGATACCTCAGAGCATTTCCCGGCGTTAAAAAAAATAAAAGACTACACACATACAGTGACTAAGACAAAATATAGAGTTCACAAACGAAATTTGGTTGTTGGACATTGTAGGTGGCAAGAGGTTGTGCCATGCAGCTGAATTAGGGCGGCACGACCGGGGTGGTACCTCTCGCTCACATAACACCGGCGTACAGTGACAGCTAGCTATGCTGTCGCGTTTCGTGCGGTTAGTGAATTTCCGGTGGTCCATTGGGGGGGATAAGGAAAAGGAGGGCAACGCATCTGCATAATCTCTGGTTGTACAGATGTGTATGGGCGTAGATAGTCGCCAAACGGTTTCGACTGTTCGTTTGCCCTCCTATGCTATAAAAAGAAGGTTCCATTGGCATTGTGGGGACATATTATATTATGTCACGTCAGTGAACGAATCACTGTGTCTCGTATTAGTATCTAGTACTAGTTTCACCATATTTCTCATTTATTTCTTAGTATTTATTCATATAAATATTTAGAAATATATAAGAATATAAACGCCCAAATCCTCGACTGAATATTGTGAATTTCGATGATTTAGCATCTTAAGTGATACATCAAACGGCTTTTACGAAAATTAACACAGACGGCAGTGACAGACAGATTTATAAGTAATCATAAATGCTTTTACTGCTGGTGAACATAAATATATCTTTTATGAATATGCTTTAGGAAAGTCGCGGCCATTTTGTTGTCGACAATCAACATGCTATTTTTTATGTTTTATTTGCATTTATATTTAAATTTTAGTGATTTTTGTTTTCATTGTCAACTAGGAAATCAATCTTATAGGTTTCATTTACTCAACAAAACTTTATAGAAGTATTATGCACCAAAGGTCAATTGACCACCAGCGTAGGTCCATTCGAAAAAAAAAATCAGTTACCATTTATTCAAAGCGCGACTACACTTCCATTTATAAGTGTCTCAAATTGTAACAATATATTATGAGTATTTTAAAGTATCATCGATCAGCGTTTATTGAAGGCTGACGATGAAAATGATTATGAGTTAATAATAATAATAATAAAATGAAAAAAATACAGCTTATTTTTCTAGACTACATTTCTACGCTCTACACTTGTCCGTCTGTCTAATAGACAATACAACTCTATGTTTTTATTGCTCAAAAACCAATATAATAATTCTCTTTGAGTATAGGTT
Organism: Helleia helle; assembly: GCA_963853865.1. Lineage (NCBI taxonomy): Eukaryota > Metazoa > Arthropoda > Insecta > Lepidoptera > Lycaenidae > Helleia > Helleia helle. The sequence continues at coordinate 7,327,154 of OY971433.1, read as the reverse complement.
CACTTAATATAATCCAGTATCCAATCAGAGGTCTATATATTCGAATGGATTACCGCCGGTGTATCAGGATGCTAATGTAATCAGATCTTCGTTGATGCTGGGCCGATGAACGTCCGACACTATGAATTGCTAAAGCCTTAGTTTAACTTAATCAATATTCAGGCACTTTTTGTGTCTTTGAGTAATGTAAAGGGTAATTCGGTGATTTAATATAAGCACTACAATGTGCTGTGTGTGTGGAGTTCTTTTTTAGTATGGCATTTCATAGTAGGCATGTTTTAAGTTAGTATACTGTGTCTAATGTCTGATATGTTAAGAAATATAGCAAGTAATTTAGTCAATGATAATAGTCAAAAGAGAAAAGATTAGTTCCACTGAGTTTGTTTCGCCGGTTCTTCTCAGTGGGCTTGCCTTGGAACCGGTGGTATTTTGAATAAAAAAAATTGATTTTGATTTTGATTTTGCGTACTTATATCAAATTATCTAATTACTTAACTCATTTTAAAAAATCTATTAAATAAATATTGGTAGCTTTTTGAGTTGTTATCGTTGAAAGGTAACGCAATGTTTAAATAGCACCAAATATTAATCATTTTTAATTACAACACGTGCCAGCTCCAAACATACAGGAAATTCATAAATGTATTTATTTATTTATTTATTTATTTAAGGACAACCAGTTGTAGTTACAATAAATACTTACAATATATGAAAATATTACTGAAAGCATGACATTATTGCACTACATATAGGTGCCACAGCATTCGCAAAATGACAATTAACAACTAAAAGAAAATATTAACTATTGACATATACAAGCTAGTTATAAACTATGGTAAATTAATATTACAATATTATAAAGTGAGACTACTTAATATTAGAAACCTGGTTAAACACGGCATTTTTGAAAACATTGAGACTGTCGTTAAATATATCCACAAAGGCACTTAAAACATTAAATTTTATTTTATTATTTATTCCATATTCTCTATTTATTTATTCTATATACTTACAAAGTTACTGAATCACAAAAAAATACAGTTTCAAGTCTAGTTATAGGTAGATTTAATGGATATAACTTCCAGTCATAAATCTCCCGGAGCCTACATAAATTCTTGAAATTTAAAACGGGATATTTACCATGTTTTTCATTTTTATTTCGTGGAGCTCGATATTACGGCTTCATCTGGGAATGTCTTGTTCACGATAAAGTAAAATATACATGGTATGGTCAGAATATTTATTTTAAATAATTTTTTAACTTAAATTATTTAAAATAATGATTTGAAATCTTACAAATGCTTGGTTTTTAAAACACGTCTAAAACACAATAAATGCCATTTACAGGAGCGGTGTCAGAACTACATACGTGTGCTGGTGTCCCTCGGTCCGGGACGGCTGCTGGTCTGCGGGACCAACAGCTTCAAGCCGTTCTGCCGGGAGTACAGCGTCCAGAGAGACTCGTACCACATGGAGAAGGAGAAGTCTGGCCAGGCGGTCTGCCCTTATGACCCAGACCACAATTCTACAGCTGTTTATGCGGGTGAGTTATATTTCCTATACAATAAATAGGGTGAATATATAGGTGTTTTCTATTTCCTACATAAGAAGAGGTATATAGTTTCACTTCGATGTCGAATCATAGATAGACTAAAGCAGCTCTACCCACTAAACCCCGGCGAGTGCCACCAATACCGCCTTTGGAGAGGTGCCCCGGATCTAATGAGCAAACATAACACCTCTATGGCTAGTCAGTCCCTCAAGGAATCGACGCAACCTCCACAGAGGTGTTGTCACGCACCACAGAACAACCCTTCCCAACGTCGAGACAGTACAATGGGGTAAGGTTCCCATCCCTACCCCTTGTCCCTCCCCCTGCTCTTATCCCTTATAAGAAGGGTACCAAGAATAGCTCCCTCGGCTCAATTTGCTTTTCCCAAGGTGCTGGGCTTACCACAGGCTACTGAGCCCCACCGCCACCATAAGGCTTGTTCCATGGTGGGGAACTCTTGCCTTCTAACTACATATATCTATTATCTACCAAAAAAAAACTATGCCATACTTGCAATTGTATCTATGTGATCAGATTTTCATTTGCCATATAATTTTATCCTGAGGAGTGACAAAAACTATCCAATTGCGAACTAATTTGTAATGAATTCCTAATTTCAAAATTCGTTCTATGTTTTGATATGATTACCCCTCCCCCCATCACCTAAGCCTTCCCTGCGAAGGTTTGCCACTCCTAAAGTAGAAATTAAGACGCAAAAATGGAAACAAAAGAAAACCGGACTCAGTTACTTAAACAGTTTATATCTCCGCGATTTACTTTTTTATTCCCCGCTGCCTTTCTCTTTATAAGAAACTTTTCTTGGGTTTTTAAAAGTTTTAATGTTTTCAAAGGACACTTGTAAGTCCTCTTTTAGTTGTAAATACCACCATCTTAGCATTTTAAAGTAATTCTCTAGTAACAACCGTTAATTTTTTTTTACTAAGATTGCTATTTTTACTGTTAAGGCGATGCTTTGTTAAACAATAATTCAAATACCTGACTCGCGCCAGAGGGGACTGAGCGTCCGAGCGGGACGAGGCTCTCCATACGCGTGCGAGCTTATAACTAAAGGACGTAAACGACAAAATTCTTTTTGTTATTTTATTATATATTATGACTTAAAACCAATTACATTACATATATATTTATGACTTAAAACCAATAATTGAAGATATTCCTTCAATCATTTTAAAGAACATGTATAGACTCATCTAAGAAGAAAGTTAAGAGGCTTAAACCGGTTCCGTTTGCCCTTAAGATATGAATCTCTTTTTAACTAGAGGTACCTATGTTTAGTTTTTTTTCTCTGTTACAAAAGTTACCTAATCATGTATTGACTAACAAAATAAGGTCTTTATCATGAACTCTTAGGTCACCAACTTATATTTTCATTCGTTTTGGAATTACTGAAATAAATTGAAATTATTGACGCCAAAATTTCCTATGCGTCCTCTTAAAACATATACAATATTTAACGTGTCACTTTTATTCTGGAGCTCGATATTTCGTTTGTCTAGGAATGTCGCGTTCACTATAGAATATTATTGTTGTCTTGGAGTGGACGTGGCAAGTCCAGTGGCAAATCATAAAAATGAACATTTTCGTCGGAACTAGGACGTTCGTGCTCCTAATGGAAGAGCACGAATGTCCTAGCGCCAATAAAGGTGTCGGGATGAGCCCGACGAATGGGCGACGGTGCACAATTTACGGCCATTAAGACGATCCTAGCTCACAATTTAATCTTATAGCTCCCTCTGTGCCTAACACCTGCGCTAGGTCACAATAATGTACCGTGAGTTATGACTAGTTTTTTAAATTTATGAATCTATGAATAAAAGATCTCTTCCACCGGATAATAATAAACATACACAACCTTACGATATTTTAGTGAGCACAATCTAGCTAAAACAGTAATCTGCCCGTCATTCCATTTCTGCGTTACATCAAAACATAAAAGTAGTGTTTCTTTTAGAGCAAGGATTCGAATCCTAGAATGTAAAGACGTAGGACATGCATAAGCTCAGTATCTAGTTTTTAAATCATGTAGCAACAGAATCTTCTTCAGACTTCAAGTCATACGATGTAATTTAAAAAAAAATGTGTATGTAATTTTACATTACGTAATATTGGCAACTATAATTTTGGATTGATTCGCGTAATTAAATTTAGGTTGATATAATTACGAAATAATTAAAAATTTATTGGTGTGTGATTACGCGTAATTATGAATTTCATACCGGAAAATTGATATTTTATGTCGCCATTTGTACTTCGCCAAATGGATAAACGATAACTATTAAAAAAACTCCGCTTTAATGAAACAACTTTTTATGAATTTTATTTTTACGATTACGATTGGTTTATATGTTTGGGATTTGGGACGCCGACCACTTACCATCAGGTGGTACGTCTGTCAGTTTGCTTATCCTACTAACATAAAAAAGCTTTAAATTTATCCATAGACAAATCATCCTTTGCCTATTGTTACAACAGTGTATATGCCTTAATAACTGCTTCCTTCTAATCGTATCTAGTCAAGCAATGTATTATTTCGTCCTATGTATGAATATTCTAAAGAACCCTTTTATATTTTATAATTCGAAGTGGCATAGAAAAGTCATCATTGTCAGGAAATTAAGGAAAGGGAATCTTTTTCACTCCGAGTGAGCACACTTTTACAGTCTGACGACGTACAAAAGCCTCCATTGTGGATAGGGACGCTACACCGAGTACGTGACAGATCCACACGATTCTATGTGAAAGGATCCGCCTATTAATCTCATTGATAGGGCTATTTCTGGAATCATCGATGTATCGTACCAAAATCGATAAATGGAAAAGAAATCGTAAGGGCAAAAGTATTGTTTAATAATTTCAAATATAAAGTAGATGTCAATATGAAGATCGAAAAATTTAACATTGCCAACAACTATATAAAAACTCCTCTTCTGGATGTCTTCTGCCAGGTGTCACGAGATGGTCAACTTTATAACTACTAATATATTTGTTATACTTGCCGGAAAATTACTATACTTATTCCCAATGAGCAAAGCCTTGGACAATACGTTTCTATCGCACACAGGCTACGAATAAATACTGGACAATACAGGCCAGTCACTAAAAGTCCTATGTCATCTAAAGGAATTTAAAAAATGAGACAAACAATGAAATCCTTTTTGAATGAATATTGCCTGCATCTTCGCCTGCGTTAACGATTTACAGCCGTATCCGGATTGAACAAACACTACAATTTTATTTATTTTTATCGATTTACGTAAGGTTCACCCGAAAGAACAAAGCCTTTTTTTACGAAAAAAAATAATTTTACCTCCTGTATTGGATTTTAACCTTTACAAAGTGTTAGCCTTTTAAAAAAAACTTTCTACAGTATTTCTATTACAAATCTGTTAGATATAGTGCTGCTATTTTTAGTACCTATACATTTAGTGGCGAACTATTATTTATTGGTGTACCTTCCTACCTAAATATTAGTTATTACGCTGACCCAGTAAGCTTACCCCAAGAATCCCTACAAAGTCTATCTATCTGTCCGACAGATATGATTTATGAAGAATATACTACGTATACATATAATATAAATGAATTCATAATTATTAAAAAGCAATAACGAATAAAGTAAGTACCTTACGTGCACATACAAAGCAGTCGGGAGGCGTGGTGGTGTCACGACAAGACAGGGTCACGGCATTCACTACCGAGGCGCGCCATTCAAAAACGTTATAAATCGTATATAATCTTTTTTTTTTTATATATAGAAGAGGGGGCAAACGGACAGTCGGTTCACCTGATGGTAAGTGAATATCGACATCCACAGACACCCGCTATACCAGGAGATCAGCAGGTGCGTTGCCGGCCTTTTAGATGTGAGTATGCTCTTTTCTTGAAGGTCCCTAAGTCGTATCTGTAAAAAGGAGTCATTTTATATACCATGATCATTGTAATGTAATTTAACATACTGTAACGTCAGACGAATTTTAACACTGTTAAATATTTACTACATACCGCTCCCCTACTTTGCCTGCATGGAGCCAAAACCACATCACAAATGAATAATTTATTAAGCAAATTATCAATATCTCCCCGCGCTCTCAATTAAAATAATTTTAAATGAACCGAGTATTCATGAATGAGAAGTTTAAAATTATGGTAACACTGATGAATTACATGAATCGTACTGTGTCTACAGACAATTTGGAAATGTAAACACTTACATATATACGAAATTATTGAAATAAATTACAATACATTTAGTAATTAGCAACCGTATTTTGACGTAATTAAAACTCATAGAGAAAAGATCTTTAACAAAATGTTACAAAGAATATTTGTTTGTTACGCTTTCACGCTAAACCACAAAACTGATAGAAAATTTTATTTCATCAAGCTATACTTTATCAACGACCATAATTAATAATATATATTATTATAAATCTACTTTATCAACGAGTAACATAGGCTATATTTTATTCCTGTATTCCCACGGGAACTGGAACTACGCTGGTAAAACCGCGGTACACTGCTCTGGTCAATCATAATTTGTATATTAAACTAGTACACTATGCGAGTACATAATAAATGCTTATATATTTCTATCACATCTTTTTTATATGGCACATCTCTTTATATAATACTAGCTGTTGCCCGCAGCTTCGCCCGCGTTCACTTTTAAAATTTGAGGGGTTGACCACCCTTATCACTTAGGGGTATGAAAAATAGATAGTAGCCGATTCTCAGACCTACTGAATACGCATATAAAATTTGGTAAAAATCGGTAAAGCCGTTTCGGAGGAGTACGGTAACTAACATTGTGACATGGAAATTTTATATATTAGAAAGAATATTAGAGAATATATTTCTCTTTTACTATTAATATATACACGGGAAGAGAACTTTAAATCTTTGTACCTCTCGATGTCCGGAAATCTACAAAAACTCGATTTTTACGGCAATTCCTGCTTCGCACGACCACTATATAGAATCAGCTGCCACCTGCGGTGTTTCCGAACCGATACGACTTAGGAACCTTCAAGAAAAGATACTCATATTTGAACGGTCGACAACGCACCTGTCAATGATGTAGCGGGTGCCTATGGATGTCGCTTATCACTTACCACCAGGTGAAACGACAGTCCGTTTGCCCCTCTCCTATAAAAAAAATTGCACCTTTTTTTTAAGCTTATACTACGCACGAAAGAGTGTGAGGTTTATAATAGAGATATTCAAATATATATAGATGCAAAATGCTTATTTTTGTATGTACTTCACATATTGCACCATATAAAATACATCAAAATATTACACATAAATCTCCAAATTAATGTCTACCGTTGGTAAGATTTGCACCCGCATCTGTACCCAATGCTACTGCCAAGTGCCACATAACAGGTAATCAGATCCCCCTTGCTCAAATAAATACCACGGTCTGTGTCTGCGGTGGACCGACAGATTAATATACACCATTCTTCTTCCCCCACCCAATGTACCCTTCTGCTCAATAGCTTCTTGACTATCGGCAAACAACTTCAAATGATCCAGTATTTAATGCGTAATGAGGGCCCGAACAACTCGGTTGTGGTTAAACAAAAGAATTCAATCTTATTTTTTTAAGAACCATGTGAAGCAGATGTTTAGAACACAATATAATTTTAATCTTTTGTATCTAGGGCTAGCTAGACGTTACTTTCTGAACCAGTGTCTGCAAATACAGTCAGGTTATATATTCTTGCTATTTGTTGATGCGTATTTTGTGGAGGCAGAGGAAATAAATAATTTGGTTTTAATACTTCAAAATTTTACTGGTCCTTTTACAAAATTACAAAGTTACAACGTGAAGAGTGTTGCGAATTAAAAAACGTTTATACAGGGTGCAATTGAAATCATGAGCATCCTTTTAAATTTAGACACTGCGCATGTAACTACTAATGTTACGAATACTAAAAATAAAATTAAAGCATGTTATTGAAAACCCTTATAATTAAATCCTGACAAAAAAAGTATCAAGTTCGGTTGGGCGCAGTTTGGTTTACGAAAATGCCGCCCGCGCCGTACACGGCGCGGGCGGCCATTTTCGTATTCTACAGAATACGTAGACCTCGCGTCAGCTATGTACGCTATCTATTAGAAATAAATAGCTTGTAAATAAATAAATAAATCCCTTGCTTGCTTTTTATAAATCAGCTTATTATTAGCCGTAATGCAAATAGTATCATTATTAGTGTCTCAATTTGAAAGGATGCCCATGATTTCAATTGCATCCTGTATATGTCGTTATGGAGGGAAGGCGCTCCCATTGGCTAACACGGCGCATGCGCACGCCGCACGGCTGACGTATGCGCACGGCGTATGCGCACGGCGTATGCACACGGCGTATGCGCAGCACGGCGCGCTATTTAAAATGCTTCAACACTATTAATTGCTAATGTAACTAAAATAGGGTACTACAATGGGATTGGCATATTCTTCTAGAATTAAATTCCCTTAATTTATATAAGATTTTTTAAAAATCATAAAATTTTGTCATGAGAACTCCATGCTACGAATACTAGATAGCGGAAATTAGTTACGTAAAAAAATTATAAACAAAAAGATACATATATACATACACATTACACATCTATAACTTCTGTACAGAATACAGATACATAACCACGATGGATGTACCTAACTATTAACTGATTGAACCATTAAATTGAATTTTAATCCACGATCTTCGATATCACAATATAGTATACTATACTAGTACATACTACATACAACATAATAGAAAATAATATATATAGTTAGCTTTGAAATTAAAACGGCAATGATTTGATGATGTTACTATTACGTTAGATTTTGTACGAGTTATAATGAAACAACTTTTTACGCAGCTTAAAGGCCTTTCGAAAAAAAACTTTACGGATTTAATTGCAGTTTATTAAGATTTTTACATGCTTGGGATACTTTACAGCAATTCCGTTGACTCTAAAATCTAAATCACTGTAAAAAGTTGTTTCATTATAATGAGTGAAATTCGGGTAAACATAAGAAAACAATATCGTGTATGAGTTATTAATTTTGTCTAAAACCGCTTGTTGTGGGGGAGCTTCATTAAATTATGTGTCATTTTTGGTTGGTCTTGGTGATAAATGAACCCCTCGGATGTGAAGAAAACTGTACGACGGTAATTGATGATCGTCATCGCTGCATGTTTATATCGAGGGTCGCTTATACAGATATTGTAAACATATACTATAATAATATATACTAATACTATAATAATATATACTTATAATAAAATTAATATTAGCTTGGAAAGGTTTTAAGCGATTTTTTAACGTTGCGAATGCTAATGGATACCGCAAACTCCGGGGGGCGTAGCTGGCTATGCGAGACTCACACCACACTAAAACCCAACGATGTTACTCCACTTCGCATCCGACGGGATCGTGGGAACAGGATGGCATCCATAACCCTGCGGGTACCCTTGCGGCCTCCTCCACTGCATAACCTGGTGCAAGGCCAGCATCCATTGCCTTGGGCTCCTAGGAACATCTACTACCACCTATATCCCCAACAACCACCTGCGATTCCCATAGCGGCACTTTCGTGGTTTATTTAGATTTTTACATTCCCCACATTTTGAAAGCTTATAAAGCTCGATAAAATGTGTAAAAAGACATCTATATACAAACATTAGTCATTAATACTTTTATTAGTCAATATATACCCATAATGGGTAACATACTCGTTATATATGTAACATAAAACTCGGCGCGGTAGCTGTATAAAGCGTAAGTTGACGTAAGTTAGTGCAGCCGTCGCCACGGTTGGTTATCTATTGATCGGTACCAATTAAGGCGAGCTCGACCCACGGGACGTCTGCATTGTAACGTATTTAGCACGGACCATATAATGGTATGAGATTTCATAAAATATTCCATTAGTATTGAAAGCTTTGTTTATGGATTACACCAATGTTGTTATGCGAGAAAAACTGTAATTCTCCCCGAGGATAAATTTTGATTTCTAAGACTATAGTCGTCTTTACTCTAGGAATTATCACCATAAAGAAATATCGCTCCGATAACTATCATGAAGTAAATTAGTTACATGAAATTTCTTATCTTTTGAAGTTATACTTCTTTTGGCACGTTAGGGAAAAATAATGAGAGTAAATTTTTACGATGCGCGCGCACACCGTCACGAAAAACCGACACCCTGAAGTTAGCTATAGTCGACATTATTTTATATAACAATTTTCACAAAATGACAGTATAGACGTCAGAAGAAGATATAGTTTATAACTTCACAATAAGCAAAAAGGTTACACACTTTTTTTTTGCTATAAAGTAACCAAAAGATACAAAAAAGTCGCCCCAACGTAATTACAAAAGAGCCTAGACCTTGAAACGGCTGAACTGCTTTCGATAAAACATGTGTACGAACCACCGCTAAAATAATACTTTTAAATAAAACAAAACCGCATCAAAATCGTTTGACCCGTTCAAGAGTTATAGTGCCACACACATATCGGTCAAACTTATAACGCCCCTTTCCGTCCTGGGTTAAAAAATTACAGAATAGCAAACACGTGGAGGAATCAAGCTTCAATACTAATTACTATATATAAGTGAATGTAGGCGCTAACGACCGACCGACTGCATTGCGGTACTGCGTCTAATCGACCAAACCGAATGGGTATTTATACAAACAACACAAAGTCTATTTTTGTACTATACAAGGGCTTCTTCACTTTTCATTTTCCCTGTACACTTATTTTATCATTTTCACTAAGCTATCAAAGTTCTTCGTGCGGGAAAATTCATAGTTTGTGATTGTCCTGTGTCAAATATTTTCTTCCTGTCTTAATTAAAGCTGAAAATAATTTATTTATTTATTTGGACAAACAGTAGTTGGTACATTACAACTTTCACATAATAACTATACTAAAAATGAGCATAAATGCACAAAATTTTAAGTTGTCACAACATGCACAAAAAGAAATGTAACACCAGTATACTAAAAAGATTATACAAGTGAAAGATGAAAATAATTAAAGGTAGAAAATAAAAAACAAACAGCAAAAAATACCAAAAAACTTATAAAAGCAAAATCATCCTTATTAATTGATCCCCTCAACAATCCCAAAACAACTTTCTTGAAGGCAGGTAATTTATCTACAAAAACATCCACGTTCTCACAGATACTATTATATGTCTTGGATATACGGGCTATGGCTCAGAATTTTTTTAGGTAAGTTCTGGCAAACGGTTGATGCAACAAACCCGAATTTACAAGTCCACGCCGAGGCACACGACGTGGAACACGCATTTCAAACGAACTCAAGAGGGCTGGACAATTAAGTTTATTATTTAGTATTTTGTAAAGAAATAATATGTCGTGCAGCTTTCTACGCATCGATAGGCCGTCCATTTTGAAATGCTCCAATCTTTCGACATATGAGTGAAGCCGTTTATGCAAACCACACGAAAAAGTAATGTGATTCAGAAAGCGCTTCTGAATGCGCTCTATTCTGAGTTGTTGTATATTGTAAATGAATATCACTCATTATAATGAAACCACTTTACTGATATTATCGCGGATTTTTAACATTTTATGTATCGTATAATATCCGTAAGCAGTAAGAGTTGTTTCATTCTTACACGCAGTTGACTTTTTAGTAATTAGTTAATGACCATCAGATGACATGTTTGCTAGTTCGATTGACACGACTACTATAATACATAATATAATATCACCTGTAGCTGTTCTTTTTCAAGGAAATGGATTCTTCATCTCTCTTGCAAAGTAGCAATCAATAAAATCTATACAAACGTTGTAATGGCCAAATAATGTCGATATATGTATTAATAAACCAATTAGCCCAAAACCCCAGTCGTTCAGCTCATGCCGGGCACGTCGGGCGTCGTATTAGAGCCATTGAGTTATTGTACATTTGAGACATGCTCACTAATATCGAGTGTGTTTGTTTGCTACAAATCTTGTGTTTAAATATCTTCTTCGATCTCCGGCTCTGGTTGTTTTGTTTTGATTTAGGCTAGTGTTAGGAAATAAAACATTAAATGACGGCGTCTCAATGGCTTCTTTTTCTTTTTTTTAACGTTGGGAAATGCCTTTTGCATACCACTGTGACATATGTGGGACTCGCACATACTAAAACCCAACGATGCTCCTCCTTTGGGCAGGGTCATGGGAACGCCAGGCGTACAACCTATGACCCTTTCAGGGCGTCTCAATGCCTATTAACTTTTAAAAATCCAATCAAATTGAGAACTTTTTACGTGTTTCACCTTCAAACGTCAAAATATAGAGAATGAAGAATGGCCCTATAATATTTTTGAAAAAAAAAAACGATTGAATTGTTATAATATACTTTCTTTAAAATAGGTTAATAGCTCCTTATTTAAGTCACTTTAATCTTAGTCTGATCTAAGTAGTTTTAGGATGCATTCGTTTTTAGGAGCTTCTTATGTGTCAAAAAAAGAATTTAAATCTCTCTAATTTTAAGTCTCGAACACGACAAAATTATATTTTCTATGTATGTATGTTTATCATTTATATTTTATAAATGAAGGTGCCTGTAGTTTGAACTTTCAATTGGAGACTTGCGATGGTTTTTCCTTTATTTCACCTACTTTATAATTATTTTGCAACCTTTAATAATGTTGTTTTATATGTTTTCAGATTCGGAGTTGTACTCGGGCACGGTGGCGGACTTCAGTAACATGGAGCCCATCATCTACCGGGAGCCGCTCCAGACGGAGCCCTACGACTCCATGACGCTCAATAGTACGTATGCCTTGACCTTATGACGTCACAAAGTATGTAGAGAATGAAGAATGGCTAAGAGGAAGACTTTAAGACTTTTGTATAAACAACCGAATTAAGGACTTCCTCCGCCTGTTTTGTCGAGTTGACTAAAATAAATTTTTTATAGAAAACTAAAATTTTATAGTTTAATGTGTTGGTTTTTTTATATGTATAAATAATTAAAGTCGCTCTTTAAATAGTAGGTACAGAATGATATGGTCAAAAATATAACATACAGTTTTTTTCTACAAGATTTACCAAAACTCAATAGCGCGCAAATTTCGCAAAAATATCGAATTCATATTTGAAACCTACAGCATCATCATCATTATCAATATTTTTCCATCCATCCATTCCGTCTTTCAATGAACTCCAAGACGACCGATCCCAACGCACATCCAACTACCGGTTTTATTATTTACTTAGGAAAATCTTTCTACTCCAATGAAAACCCTTTTTTAATCCCTAGAGGTGGGCTTTTGAAATATTTTACAGTATCCATATGCCCTGCGTAAGAACAAAGGTCTCTAACAAATTTTCTTGACCTTTTTGAAGAGCATATATTCCTCCCGTGAGGACCCCTTAATTTTCCAAATGTTACATAGAACGAGTTTTTAGAATGCATCAAATAAATATTACGGGATGAAAGGTTTTTCTTCATATTTAACTGTACGGGTTCGATATCGACTATCCTCAGGGTTCTTTAGTCCATAACCCCGGCTGAGCTGACAGCTTATGTTCACGAGTTGACACCTGCCACCAGGTGGCGTCAGCTAGTTTGCTCATCTCACATAAAAAAATCAAATAAGTTGATCGATTATTTGAAGAACTGTTTCCGAACCGATACGACTTAGGGACCTTCAAGAAAAGAGCATACTCATATTTGAAAGGCCGGCAACGCACCTGTTAACCCTCTGGTAAAACAGGTAGGTGTCTGTGGATGTCGCTTTCAGGTGAACCGACTGTCCGTATTCAGTAGGTCTGAGAATCGGCTACTATCTATTTTTCATACCCCTAAGTGATAAGGGTGGTCAACCCCTCAAATTTTAAAAGTAAACGCTGGCGAAGCTGCTGGCAACAGCTAGTAATATATAAATTTCATGCCCATAATTACTGTTAAAACTATTTAAAATGGGATATTAACCATGTTTTCTTTATTTCTGAAGCTTGTGTCTCGTGAAAAAGTGATTCGTAGACAATTACAAAATTTCGAATGAAAATACATGGTAAAAATTCCGTTTTAAATACTATGTTAGTGTTAGGATGTAGCTGTACATAGAACCTATGTGTGTAACATATTGTATTACTGTAGGCAAAATTATCTAAAAATCCCCTAGCCAAGTAAGCACGTAATTGCCAGGGCTAATCATTGCAAATTGCAATCGAACGCCACGTCCAGAATACTAATCGATAGCTAAAATCGTGCATACGTTAGTCTTACACTTTGATTTCAATATGGAATATCTCGGGTCTCGAAACTTTGAAACATGTTTTTACCCGACTACGACTACGAAAGGATTATGGTTTAAGCAGTCTATGTATTTTTGTGTGTTTGAATTTTTGTATAATTCATTTTTTTATGATAGTTGGATAAGCAAACAGGCAGTTTCAAAACAAAAGTTTGCAAAAGTGGTCGACGTCGCCCATGAACATTACCTAGTTTACCTAGAACTAGCCTAGACAACTCATATGCCTATCCTGAGGCATATGATGCTAAGTCCCGGTGCCAGTAATTACACCTCCAATTACCCTCCCACCGGTACCTAAACTCTTATTCAATTTTGATGAATGAAGTGACAATTTATGCGTAAAATGGCGCCCGGACTATATGTCCTGACCTACATTCTATAAAAGGGTACAATTTTTTCGTTATCGTTTCGAAGTTTTTGAACTTTTTCATCTTGTTATTAACACAGTTTGTGTAACTGTTTTGAACTGGCCAATATTATAGGTAAAAATATGAGATAGGATTAACAATTAAGTAAAACATGCGTGCTTTCTGGAGAGAAATTTCTTAGTCCGTTCTCACTTTAAAGGAAATCTGTATTACTATAATTGAACTAAAGATATTTTCAAACCCCATAACATATTAATGGTGTCTCACAGCACAGGGTGTCCTGTCATGTCCTGGCTCGTTAATTGAATGTAAGACTGGTGTTTGATGCAGGACAGTAATGCAATTAGGATCCTATTTATATGAGGTAATACGAGGGTTGATGCGCTTGTTGAGGGGTCCAAAATCGACCCTCGACAGATAAGTATTGATTAGTCGACACTTGATATGGCTATTGTTGTATTACTTACGGTTTCCAATGTTTACGCGAGTTTCATTTATATTGAAATGAAATCGAATCTATACTAATATTATAAAGATTTTTATATAATAGGAGGGCAAACGAGAAGTGAAGCCTTTTGACGACTATCAACGCCCATGCACACCCGCACAACTAGAGATTATGCATAATGCAGATGTGTGCAGTTTATTCATCAAATAAAACGCTGATGACTGGAATAGAAAATTTTATTAGATTGAAAAAAAAAAACTGAGAAAACAGGCACCATATTTTCATACTTGATGTTGGAACGTAGATAGTATGCAAGATCTTGGCTAAATAAGGCCAAGTAATGTTTTATAACATTAAACTACTTAAGGGCAAGTTATAATTTATCTTATTTATTAGTTCGCGTGAGCCCTAACGCTTCTTAATATTGTTTGTGTGACACCCTACAGCTCTTAACTAATTAATTTAATTGTTCACAGCTCCGGATTTCGTGAACTCATTAGTTCACGGGAATTTCGTGTACTTCTTCTTCAGGGAGACTGCTGTGGAATACATCAACTGTGGAAAGGTACCTAATCTATACTAATATTATAAAGCTGAAGAGTTAGTTTGTTTGTTTCAACGCGCTAATCTCAGGAACTACTGGTCCGATTTGAAAAATTCTTTCAGTGTTAGATAGCCCATTTATCGAGGAAGGCTATAGGCTATATAACATCACGCTGTGACTTATAGGAGTTGAGTAACGCGGGCGAAGCTGCAGCCAACAGCTAGTGTTAATAAATTATTTGCGTTAAACATACAAATAGGTCTAGGGAATTAAGTGGAGGAAAAAGTGGTTAACTTTCGCACACAGCATAAATTAAGACTGAATATGTATCCATGATTATCTTTCTGGGACAGATAAATTGGCAGCTGGCAGAAATTACCGCTGATTTGATATCGTTGGTAAATTGCTTCTTCTATGATCAAATTATAGATACCGACTGTGAAATTTTATGTATCAATACTACTTTTTAAATTAATGTATCAAATCTTAGATTTCCGACCAATATCTTTACCAGGATATGGGTTTTAATTTAAAGAAAATTTGAATTCCTTAAAGAAACTATATTCACTGTTCAATAATATAGAATAAATTATTTAATATACTGTTCAATGTGATAAATAAAACTTTTATGAATATTGACGGAAAAAGTTGGATAATGCTCATGATGATGATGATGATGATGATGATGATGTATATTTCCAGGCGGTGTTCTCGAGGGTGGCTCGCGTGTGCCGGGACGACCGCGGCGGCCCGCACCGATTCAAGCAGCGCTGGACCTCCTTCCTCAAGTCGCGCCTCAACTGCTCCGTCGCCGGCGACTTCCCTTTCTACTTCAATGAGATACGTAAGTACTATAAGGCTTTGCCTTTTACATGTAAATTTTAAAAGGCTTTAGTTAAATCTTATTAGATATGAGATTACCACTATATACTTTGGAAACAATAAAAAACCTTTCAGGAGATAGTTATGACTACTAATAATGTTGGTAAGACCAAGTAAATGAACGTGCCTCTACGCCGTAAACATTTTTATAATCTTTCTATTCGTCCCGTTTCGCTTTGTAAAATCTCTCATCACACATGGACAATTTAATCGGGACATATTTGATGTGTTAAATACCTACGTTTAAAACTGTTGTAAGATTTATGAACTTTTAAGTTCTCCCTTCTTAATTCATGAATCCTTTGCAGAATCATGAATTGTATGAACTCTTTCTTAACTTCTTTTTTCTAAATTCTTGAATCACAGAATCGACGACGGAGTTGATAGAAGGCGTGTACGGTGGGCTCAACGCGCAGCTGATTTACGGCACGTTCACGACGCCGCCCAACAGCATCTCCGGCAGTGCGGTCTGCGCGTTCAGTATGCAAGACATAGCGGACACCTTCGAGGGAACCTTCAAGGAGCAGAGCGCCATCAACTCCAATTGGCTACCTGTTAATAGTGCTAAGGTGAGAACTGACCATCCTAAGTCTCAGGATAGGCAATAGATAAATGACTTGCCTTTTTTTTTTTTTTTGACGCAGTGGAAATGCTTTGCGCATTCACCCGGGGATATGGGTTGTCCCCGGGGATATGTGGGACTCCCGGCGCCCCCCCCCCCCCCTTGGCGCCGGTATACCGCACTAAAACCACTGCTAGTTGCCTTCAGCCGCTTAAAGGGGAGTGTCCTGGATCTGACTAACACAGAACACCCCCCGCGACCGGCCGGTTCCCTCAAGGGCTAACCGGTCAAGGGCTTCATCCTAATATGGGGGGACTCCGACAACCTAGAGCACCCCCGCCGACGCCGGAACTTTCTACCGGGGCAGGTACCCAACCTTACCCCGAGTCCCGTTAGACAGGAGTCAGGAGGTGCGCGTACCGCCTCCTCCGCACTCCCGTCCTACGTCGACGGAGCGGGACGGACGTAGCGTCGTCCTCTCTGTCCCGCTACGCGGCCTCCTTCTGTGAAATTACGGTTTCGCAGAAGGTGACCGCCGCCTGCCAGGCCTCATCGCTCTCGAGCATGCAGCGTACCACGCTCGAGAGCGAAAGGCAAGCACAGCCACGAGATTGTGACGCTGTGCGGCCCATCTATCGCACACCTCTAGGGTGTGCTGAGCCGAGTCCTCCACAGCGCCACATTCGTGGCAGGCTGGTGTCGGCTCTCTCCTGGCCACCCGACACAGGTACGCACCGAAACAACCATGTCCGGTAAGCACCTGCGTCAGGCGGAAGGTAAGGGGTTTCTTCCGGCGGCGCATCCACGACGCCAGGACCGGACGCAGTGCCTCGGCCGTACGTTGACCGTACGGCGACTGCGCCAGAACCTCCCCCCACCTTCGCAGCAACCACTGTTGCCCCAGCCTCCGCGCGCTTGAGAGCTCCTCCCACGTCGGTGACTCGCCAAAGAGTGACCTCCTCTGTGAACAGAAGAGGCGCACCTCGGCAAGAACCAACGCCACGAGCTCCCACGGCGGATCTCCAGCCAGAGCAGTGGCTGCCACCCAAGAGACCGTACGGTAGCCCCTGATTACCCTTACCGCTATGACCCGCTGCATACTCCGCAGCAAGGCCCTGTTCCTAGCGGTAAGGGAGTCCGCCCAGATTGGGGCTCCGTACGAGGCCATACTCCGACAGACTCCGGAGTATAGCCGCCTGCAGGCTTCGCTGGGCCCTCCTATGTTAGGAAGGAGTCGGCCCAGCGCTGACGCCACCCTAATGACCTTCGGCCCCAGTTGTTGGAAGTGGGGGCCGAAGGTCCATCTCCCGTCTAAGGTGAGCCCCAGATACTTCATTGTGGGGCTCACCCTGACCTCCATCTCTCCGATGAGAAGCCGTGCTCCCGGTGGGGGCCCTTTCTTCCCAGGTCCGCGAAAGAGCAGGGCTTCGGTCTTATCGAAACGGACCCGAAGCCCCAGTCGCTCTATGCGGCTGGCAATGAGGGATACTCCCGCCTCGGCCAGCCGCGCAGCCTCCTTGTATGATCGTCCCCGGGATAATACTAGAGTATCATCTGCATAGCAGATGACATCCATCCCGGGGAGGAGGCCGCTCCGCAGGACCCAGTCGTAGCCGACGTCCCACAGGGTCGGGCCCAGAACCGACCCTTGCGGGACGCCGCACCCGACTCGCCGTCTCACTAGTGACCCCGACCGGTCCTCATACACCACTTCTATATCGGAGAGATACGCCCTCAAAAGCCTTCCGAGATACGGGGGCACGCCGAAATATTTCAGTGCCTCCCGTATTACGCTGTGGGGAAGGCTGTTGAAGGCGTTGGCGATGTCCAAGGGCACCGCCACCACCACCTCTCCCCGGCGTTCCGCTTCATCCGTCACCGATCTGAGGCGCCCTAGGGCGTCGACGGTCGACCGACCGACCCGGAACCCGAACTGAAACTCTGACAGTCCAGGTCCCGGGCCCTCCTCCAGATGCCGAGTGAGACGGGAAGCTAGGATCCTTTCCAAGGCTTTCCCCAACTCATTCAGCAACACGATCGGTCGCACTGCCGACGCACTGTCCGGCGGTCGGCCCCCCTTTGGTAAGAGGGTGAGCCGACCTTCCTTCCAGGCATTCGGGGACTGACCGGACCGCATGCAGCGGTCAAACAGCTCCCGAAGGCTGTCTCCAAGGTGCACGAGAGCTATAGAGAGAACCCTCCCATGCACCCCGTCCGGACCTGGCGCCCTCTTCTTATTACGGAGGCGGAACAGAACCGCCTCCATTTCTGCGTCGGTGACGGGTGATAAATGACTTGCCTGGGCTAGTCTCAGGTTGACTTGTGTTCATGGGCGACGCTGACCACTTACCATCGTGTAGCTCGTCTGCCCGTTTGACTATCGAACAATCATAAATAAATAAAAAAAAATAAAAAAAAACAACTGATTTTTATAAGCTTTTTATTAACTTGCAAAATACGTTCGGGTGGAATCTTGCAACTCAATTTTGCCTCATCTATCTTCAACCGATTGGGCTGTAATTTTGTATATACGTTTAGTTTTGATGACAATGCATGGCTAGCTATGAGTAATTTTAAATCCAACATGGCGGAGCACCTAAAATGGCGGACTAGTTATTAAGCTTATAAGCTCCGGTATCTACACTTACTGCTAGACATTTGAAAGTGTTAGAACGCTATTACTATAACTATACATCATTAATATAAGTTGACATAGTATTATTATTTCCATAATATTCCATTCCATAATATTTATATATTTATCTCTCAGGTCCCGGAACCAAGACCGGGCACGTGTCACAACGACTCGAGGCAGCTGCCGGACCAGACGCTCAACTTCATCAAGGCTCATACGCTGATGGACGAGTCAGTGCCAGCCTTCTTCGGAGAGCCCATCGTCATTAGGACTAGTTTTCAGTAAGTTACTATATACACTTCAAAAATATTATAGAAGGAAGAGTTGAGGGAAAGAGAGGAAGAGGTAGACCGAGGAGAACTTATAGAACAGATAAAGGAGAAAGTACAGGTCGTATCGTATCAAGAGGTGAAGGTATTGGCAGAGAGCAAGGCTCTTAAATAAAGACAGAGCTATAGACACTGTCATTGTAAATTGAAATTAAAACTTAATTAGAATCGTCTAAAATTAATCTAAAATGTTAAGTATCTATCACCGTTTACTTAAGATTTAGAGACTCATATTTGAAAGGCCGGCAACGCACCTGCTGATCCTCTGGTGTAGCGGGTGTCTATATCAGCGATATCTATCGCTGATCAGTTACCACCGGGTGAAACGACTGTCGTTAATCATTATAACGTTATAATCATTTACCGGTGGGAGGGAAGCGCTGGTACCACCATCTTGCTTGTTACTCCCATGAAACAGCTTTGCTGTGTTTTGGAGAGAAGGGCAAGACAGGCAGTGAAATTACTGGCACCGAGACTTAACATCTTATGTATCAGGATAGACAACACATAGATGAGTTGCCTGGTGTCGTTCCAGGTAAACTAGTTTATGTTCATGGGCGACGTCGACCACTTACCATCAGGTGGCACGTTTGCCAGTTTGCCTGTCCAACTAACATAAAAAAAAATGATTTAATTTAACCAATGTAAATATTTCAGCTATCGTTTTACACAAATAGCGGTAGACCCTCAGGTGAAAACTCCGGGCGGGAAGGCTTACGACGTACTCTTCATCGGCACAGGTAATAATTATTAAAAATACCTTTGTAATCTATAAAAAGACTGTTGAATATTTTATATTGATAAACTCATTATAATGAAACACTTTTTACGGATTTTATATATTGATACATCAATATTTTGTTTACCATGACCATGGTTGCTGTAAAGTATCCGAAACGTCGGGCGTCGGGCGGAAAAATCTGAATTTGTTTCGCCGGTTCTTCTCAGTGGGCTTGCCTTGGAACCGGTGGTAGACTTAATTGACGTTCAAAAAGATACTCTGTTCGTACTATTTTGAATAAAAAAAATTGATTTTGATTTTTGATTCTTAATAAACCGCGATAAAATCCGTAAAAATTGTTTCATTATAATGAGTGAAACTAGCGTAAACATTAGAAAACGATATTGATAAACTCTTAAAAAGTGTATTTAAATTGTCCTATTATTATTTATCACTATCAGAACTATTTTTCTTTTTATTATACCATCTTGCTTGTTTCACCCTTGAAACAGCTTTGCTGTGTTTTGGAGAGAAGGGCAAGTCAGGCAGTGTAATTACTGGCACCGAGACTTAACATCTTATGTCTCAGGATAGGCAACATATAAAGGAGTTGTCTGGGCTCGTTCCTGGTAAACTAGTTTATGTTCATGGGCGACGTCGACCACTTATCATCAGGTGGCACGTTTTCCAGTTTGTATATTCATATTTCAAAAATATATTATCAACATAAAAAATAATAATATGATAGCAACTTATAAGACACCTTAATGATTTGCCCAGTCTTAGAAGATGTTACATCTACTTTTGTAATTAAGTTAAGAGGTCTTTTTCCATGTACTTTTTACTCATAATAAAATTAATACACATAAAAATATTCATTACGTAGTCGTAATAAAAGGACTTGCTGAGTATTTATGTTCATCAAGCAATAAATACCGAAATGTGCGATAAAGAGCCGTAACGCTTTTTCGTGACCGAAAAATCCTAATAGACCGTGTATTTAGAAAAAATATTCCGACGGATTGAGAAATTCCTCCTTTTGAAGTAGGTTAAAAACCAACAAATTTTCCCTTACAGATAACGGAAAGATAATAAAAGCGATAAACGCGGTTTCGTACGAGTCGAACAAGCGCGCCGTGCCCGTGGTGGTGGAGGAGCTGCAGGCCTTCGGGGCGGGCGCGCCGGTGCGGGCGCTGCGGGTGGCGCGCGCAGGCCGGGACGCGGCCAGGCTCATCGCCGTCTCCGACCGGGAGGTGCTCAGTCTGCGCCTCCACCGGTGCTCCAGCGACAAGATCAGCTCCTGCTCGTGAGTATCACTTATCAACCAAGTGCTCTTGTACTCGCTTGTGCCTTGGATCATTATCGTCTTCGTCATCGCTGGAAGAGGAGAGAGGAGACCCCTGTCCAACAGGATTGATATTTTTAGTAAGTGATCAGCTCTGCTACTTCATCAACGTGATTAATGCGAGTAAATTCGACTAGTGCCCTACGGTTAAACTTTAAAAGAGAAAGAGAACTTAATGAAGAACATTCAACCTTTACCTTTATATAATCATTGAGTACATCCACAGAGAATGCGTGGCGCTGCAAGACCCGTACTGCGCGTGGGACAAGCAAGCGGGACGCTGCCGCGCGTACTCCCACGGGGTCAGCCGCTGGCTCGACGAGAACTCTTTCTACCAGAGCGTCAGCACCGGCAGCCACGCCGCCTGCCCGCACAGTCAGTATACGTCCATCTGAAGAAAATAAATTAATATACCAATATTCTTCTACTACTTCTACTATTACCTAAAGACTTAATATGTAATCTCAGATGAAGTAAAAAAAGGTAGATGACGCACGGCCTTTGCTAATACTGAAGCCACAAAACTAAGCTCCTTCATGTAAATACACGCGCTCACGCACACAGATACACCAAAACTAAGCTCATTTTTGTTAGTATCTTACGAGTCGTCGTGCAGTAAGTTTGCCAAAAAAATACCGTTCTGTGTAATTAAATGGAGTAAAAACAATACAAAAGTGACCAAAGAGTCTAAAGAAATATCGTTTCACACATAAATAAACACAAGACTATATTCTTTTAAGATATTTTAACACTATTTTGAGGTTAATCAACATAAATAATATTATTGCCCCGAAATGACGTATCGGAAGAGTGTTGCCAGAAGTTAGTATTTCTAATAGCCCAATAGTGGGTAAGTCAATTGCAGGCAAAGCCATAGCAAAATAATTAAGTACAGAGGTGACATAATTATTATTTTATTATTTGATCGCTATATGACTGAATCGAAATGACCTCGTATAACCTATGTTGTATTTTTTTTGGGACTCACGTACCCACAGCAGGACTATGTATTTAATTATTTATAAATTCAAAGATTTACCATTTAATAAATTTAAAAAAATGTAACAGTGTGGCTTGCAGAGAAATGTTTTTATAATTTAAATGTTTTTTTTAATGGAAAACGACATATTATGTATTTAATTTAAATTGTGTATTGATAAAATGTGACTTTCTAATTACTATTATAATCAATTATTTTGAAACTGTTATTCTCTGACAATGATTTTAAGGACATGTTGTATTTATCAAGTTTATTTAATTGTAACAATTTTTTCCTGTTAATTTATATTAATTGTTTATTTATGTAAAGTTTTATTTTCACACACCATGTTATGGTAGAATGTATAGAACTTGTTTTTTTTTTTTAATATCACCTATGTATTTACTACATTCATGGGAATAAATAAATAAATAAAACAATTGTGTCAATAAGATATCTATTGAGACAGTTTATAAAGTGATCCTACACGCCTCCTACATATTCGTAATATTATTGTATTTTATAAAAATATTCACTGTCGCATTCACTTATTACCTATTTTTATTAATATACAATTTTAAGGGATATTTTAAAAAATGGCAACCCTTCATTCACTCACACATACTTAAAAAAGTGGCTTCACTTTCTTGTTCCAAGTGCGCTATCTACCTTTTTTTACTTCATCTGAGTATGTAATACACAAATCATCATCTTCTTCTTCTTCCTAGCCATTATTATTTCCATTCGGGGTGGGCTTTGAATGTCTTATCTCCATATCTCTCTCAATCCCATCCAACCATCGTTTCTTCGGTCTTCCCCTCCCACTTTACCCTTCCACCCGCATGTCCATTACCCTACGTGTCACGTGATCTCTTAT
This sequence comes from Helleia helle, assembly GCA_963853865.1. Taxonomy (NCBI): domain Eukaryota; kingdom Metazoa; phylum Arthropoda; class Insecta; order Lepidoptera; family Lycaenidae; genus Helleia; species Helleia helle. The sequence continues at coordinate 7,303,610 of OY971433.1, read as the reverse complement.
TCGGTGCTACTTTAAGGCTTCATATGTACTCATTCCTGATTTTATCCATCCTGGTCACCCCGATTAGCATTCTCATTTCCACCACGTGTATCCGCTTCTCATCGGTGGCTTCAAGTGACCTTGAATCCCGGCCTAATCCCGGTCTTGTATTATAATATAAGCCTTTGAATCGGTCTGGCAAACGTTTGTCTCACGTCATTCCAGTTACCTGCGCCACACCCCTAAATAATACACAAATATTCTTTAAAAAATTATTAATATAGAAGTTCAACCATAACGAATTCTAATAGACAATTGAAAAACTACATTCAATACAAAACATTCAAATATTTACAATACAAAGCAAAACTGAAGAAAAGTTTTAGGATGATATAATTACTGAATTACAGACTGTTCGTGATCTATATGCCCTCATATTCCTTTACTTACATTATCACGAGTTACCAACTTTTAAATTTGGCTTGATATTATGAGTCTTACCTTATCTTGCAAGCTAAAGAAATACTTTCTCATATTGCAACATTCACACATCTTGACCTATGGATATGGTATATCTTTAAAAAAGAGTAAAGACACGCAGTAACACACATTCATCATCAAAATCATCAGCCCCTATTCATCCACTGCTGAGCATAGGCCTCCTTCCAACATGGACCGGTTTCTGCACTGAGATCGTCTTCTCACCTGGGAAGAACACATATTAATTGTAATAAATTCATTTCACGTGACACCGTCTTATAATTCGATGGAGCTGGCTGCAAGAACGAAAAAACATGACGCATGCGGCGTTACTTCGCTCTGAGGCGTTCCATTTTCTTATGACGTTGTCACTTTCAACTATCGTCAGTAAACCGACTTTACAGACAACCGATTTTGATTAATTTAGAGCAGTGGATTATTATAGATACATAACAATATATTTCTATTTTCTAGTGTTATTCAAAGTTGACATTGTATTTTTATGTAGGTAAAGACGCGGGTGCGGTGGGAGGGCTCAGTTCTGGCCTATACGATGACGCCCGGGGAGAGAACAAGGGAGAAGTCATCAACATAGTGCAAGATAAGGACGGCAAGGGAAACAATAACAACAACGAAGGTAACTAAAACCCATTTAAGGGAACTATAAAACCATATTTTCAGTCCCCCGTGATGGTTGTTGTAAAACATCGAACATATAACCGGAATAGAGAGGTAATTTTATGTTTCATATGAAAACAAATTCCGCCAATTTTGTGCTGCGACGCAGCGCCAGTTCTGCACTCTGATTGGCCGACTGATGACCATTGATGGATGATTGGCCGATGGGACGTACATACAGATCACTGGTCGGTTGAATTGCTATGACGTCAGTGGCAAATCACTGACCAGTTTTGGAAATTCATGGCACACATTAATCCGGTTATATGTTCAATGCTGTAAAACAACCTCACCCAATATTTCGTTAATTACATCAATTATTAAAATATTGGTTGAGAAACATAAGACTTGTCCACAAAAGGCGACTCTTCTGACTGTGGTCACATCAAATTGCGTTTTTCATGCCACATACGATATTATTTTTCATTCTCTCGAAATTTCGAAAATGGATGTTATGGCGGTTTATTAATTTTATATACCCATTTTGGTGATTCAAAGCACAGACACGGAAGGACTTTAGAAGATTATGAATATGTTGCTGTTGTCCGCTGCTTCGCCTACGATAACTTAGATTTACAGCCGTCAGCTATCTTCCAGTGAAAGTCTCGTCAAAATCGGCCCAGCCGTTTTAGAGATTAGCCGGAACAAACAGACAGATAGACAAAAATGGTGAAAAATGTTATTTTGGTATCAAACATCCAAACTTACAAACTTTCGCCTTTATAATATTAGAAAGATTTTAGAAGATAAGATTTTTTATAAGCCAAAAAAATATTTATTTTCTCAAATTTCAAAATACATAACTAATAAAAATCATAAAATATCAATTATATATATAAATGAAAATAAAAGGGCTACTTTATTTTCAATACTCAATGTGCATATTATATTATACAGGTCCTGAAGTCCTGGCTGCGGACCCGCCACCAGCGGCGTACTCCGTGGAGACCCTGGCGCTAGCTGTGGCGGCCGGAGCCTTAGCGGCCCTGGGCGCGGGCTTCGCCGCCGGCTACTTCTGCGGCCGGCGCTGCAAGAAGGACGACGACGATAACATGCCCTACCCGGACACCGAATACGAGTACTTCGAACAGAGACAGAATATCAACAGGTAAGTTGGGAAACCAAACTGACACAAACGTTAGTCTGATCCGTAAGACTTGTTCCGGGTTGTTAAGAGGCTTCCGGAAGACTTGTGACGGAACTTACGTTGTGAGACCTAGCATCTTACCAAATTTAATGGTTCTATGTCAATAGGAAGTTAAGTACCCTATAGGTTTTGGTTAAACACGGACGGACAGAGTGATGCTATAAGATTTTCGTTTTTTTTTTTTTTTGAAGAACGGAACCGACTAAAATGTAATGCCATGCTGCTATGCAGCCGACTTGGGCCCGCACTACCTCTCGCTCACATAACTCATAACACCGACGTCAAGCGACGCGTTTCGTGCGGTTTGTGAGTTTCCGGTGGCCCATTGGGGGAAATGGAAAAGGAGGGCATACACATCCGCATAATCTCTGGTTGTGCAGATGTGTATGGGCGTCGGTAGTCTAAAGCTTCGACTGCTCATTTGCGCCCTCCTATACTATAAAAAAAGCCCTAAAAAGTTGGTCATCCCGGCAGATATCTATCTGATGCTTAGAATAATTACACTATAGAAGGTCAGTCTTCATACAAGCGCGCTGTCAAAAATGAAGCACTAAATTGATTCAATGTTGCCAGTAGTGGTGAAGTTTTCCCGAAAACGGGAAATGATTCGGCCGCTGATTACAATTTGTTATAGCAATAATATTTAATACATAAATAGCTGGGTGGGCATATCTATTTATGTGAACGTGTATGAGGTTGCGGGAGAGACCTTTCTCTACAAATCCAATAAGGCTAATTGGGGACTCTTCAAGGATTCAATTAGCACACAACTCACAAACAACGACACACTCGATATTGACATACACTCACTCAACACTACACAATTGGAAGACTTTATTGATTCAATTACAAATACTATACACATCGCCTGCAAGTCTTCCATGCCAACCAGATCGTCCAAATCGGGGTGCAAGCCGCCGTGGTGGACAGAATCTTTGGAATCCCGAAAGCAGGAGGTCATACATACCCACCACAGATTACACGCCGTTAAGAGAGTCGGACAGCCGACTGACACTCTGGCCGCCCAGTTACACAATCTTAAATTGCAGTATGCCGCCGAAATAAAAATCAAATCTACGATGCACTTCAAGGAATTCTGCGAGCTCCAGACCAAAGAAAATGTCTGGTTATTGACAAATCGGCTCCTAAGGGAATCCGCTCCACGACGCCCACCTGTCACACTCAAAGTCGGCGGTAATTACACTACAAGCACCTCCGATACAGCCAAAGCCCTCCTAGACCACTTTTACCCGGACGACACGACAGACACAGATGTCAGACACGACCTCAGGGCACAAGCCGCCAACTTCCCTAACACTCCCGATGACCTCCCCTTTACGAAGGAAGAAGTGTTGGAGATTTTGAAGGCAATGCATCCGAAAAGAGCCCCCGGACTAGACGGACTTACCTCTGACATTTGCTTCCAGTTCACCCTATCATACCCGACCAGATCGTCGACCGAGGCTTATCACGGATGTGATGAATCGTTGCCTTGCCCTTCAACATTTTCCCCGACAATGGAAGAGAGCCTTCGTAAAAATAATACCTAAACCTAATAAGACGAACAACTCTGACCTGGCTTGCTACCGACCCATCGGCCTGCTACCTGTTTTCGGAAAGCTTCTCGAGAAGCTCTTTATCGGACGAGTGACATATGCCGCGGCCAAAGCCGGTAAATTGAGCACGAAGCAGTTCGGATTCAGGCCGCGGACCAATACGACGGCCGCTATCAACGCGGCCGTCGAGGCCGTAAGGCAAGCCAGGACAGACAAACTCCTCTCCGTAGGGGTTTCGTTAGATATCAAAACTGCTTTTGACAACGCCTGGTGGCCCGCTCTCTTCCATAGGCTCAGGCTCATCGGATGTCCACACAACATCTTTGGACTCATTCACAGCTACACTCACGATCGCACAGTCACACTTGACCACGCCTGCTCCAGGGTTTCAAAGACTATGTCAAAGGGCTGCATCCAGGGTTCGACCTGTGGTCCTCATCTGTGGAACATTATGCTTGACGAGCTCCTGGATATCGATTTACCTCCGGGCTGTCGCATTCAGGCCTTCGCAGACGACGTCCTCCTGATCGCATCGGCCCATTGGACGACTGAACTGCAGGATGCCATTAACACTGCACTACATACAATCGCTAGCTGGGGCAAGGGGGTTAAACTCACTTTCAGTCCCACAAAAACACAGGCATTGGCGTTTAGTGCCAAAGCCAAACAAATAAACATCACCATGGACTCACACCCTATACATTTCCAGAGCGACATCAAACTTCTCGGTGTCATTCTGGATGAAAAACTTAACTTTCACAAACATATCCACTACATAATCAACAAAGCAACACGTTTATTCAACAGACTCACCTTTTTTTGCCGCAACACATGGGGGGCCCACCCCGAAAACACTCGCACGATTTACTTACAAGTGATACAGCCCATCATCACATACGCCGCCGGAGTATGGGGCCACGTGGCTGCTAAGAAGTGCGTGAGGAAACGTCTCCTCAGCATGCAGAGGGCCTTTGCTCTTAGAGCAATTCGCGGGTTCAGAACAGTGTCCACATCTGCTGCCCTCGCACTCGCCATGTTCACCCCCTTGGACCTCAAGGTCAAGGAGGTGCACCATATCGAAGCCACCCGCCTCTCAGGCGTTTCCCCACATCTCCCGACAGACATTACGCTTGAACAACATACACCGCCACACCTTCTCTTACATCCAGCACACAGACATACACCTAGCACACACACGCTCTGCAACCAAGACGAGGTTCAGAGCTTCCAGTCAGATACCCACCCTCATACCATCCACACCTTTACAGATGGAAGCAAGCTTGAGGACGGTTCTGTGGGGGCAGCCTTCGTCTGTTACGGCGAAGGGCGTAGCCCGGTCAGCAAAAAGTTCAAACTACATGACAGCTGTTCTGTATTTCAAGCTGAACTTCTAGCCATTCTTAAGGCCTGCGAGTGGGCCTTCTCTCATCAACAGACACGCACAGTAGTATACTCAGATTCGCTAGCTGCCATTCTCGCCACTCAGAATCGCAGCAATACACACCCCTTGGTCGCTCAAATACACAGCATCATACATAAAATTTCCGGGACCGTTGAGATCGCATGGGTCAAAAGCCACACGGATATTGTTGGCAACGAAGCTGCGGACACAGCCGCAAAAAGGGCGGCTAAATTGCACAAGGCCCCGGACTATGCACAATACCCCATTTCATACATAAAACACTTGACACGAACTCAAAACGCTTCAACCTGGCAATCTAGGTATGAGAGCGAGCCACAAGGACAATACACAAAACGACACTTACCCACACTCACACACATAAAAAAGTTACGCGCACTCACTGACACATTCACATTCACATTGACTCAAGCATTGACTGGACACTCATACACTAAACACTATCTCCACAGATTCAAAATTGTCGAGGACGATGCCTGTCCTTGTGACGGGACAACGTCTCAAACCATGGATCACATTCTCGAGGATTGCCCTCGATTTGCCGCGATTAGATTGGACCACCAGATCCTCTGTCAAAGCCTCCAAGTGAGCCCGTTCAGAGTGGGGTCTCTTTTGAAACACAAGCAAGCTGTAGTTTCTTTCGCTAAGCTCGCCGACTCCATCCTGAGCAGGCTAAAACATTTCAATGGACTGACATAAGTGTACATAATCTCCCGGAATCGACATTTATACTCTGTTTCTTTTATCACGACATTGTTTTAATATTAATACACTATGTAAATAACTTTACATTATTCTTTATTACACAATTGTATAAAAAAAAAGGAAAAAAAAAAGAAAGGAAAAAAAAAAAACAAGAAAAACAAAAAACAAAAAAAAAACAAAGATAAAAAAAAACAGAAAACTAAAGACAAGACAAAAAAAAAAAGGACTAATTCTATTTTATTGTATCTTTCTATTTTAATTGTAATTTTATTTAATACACATTGTACATAGTATTACTTATACTTTATACTGACTCAAAATTTTTAGTTGTTAATTAATAGCACTTAAAAAAAAAATATGATAGAAAAAAAAAATATGCTTTAAAGTAGTTATTGTATCTCTCTCTCTATTGTATTGTTTTTAACACATTTTGTATGTAACTTCATTGCCTTCATATATTACATATATATATCATATACATACATAAAAAACATATTTTCATTCTCTCTCATTGTCATCATCCTTCATCTCGCATTCATTCCTCAGTAAGCCTGGCTCAGTGGTACAATGTATCAAATCGCATTACCCGCTGGACTCGCCTACCATACATTAGCACTCATTTTAATTCCACCGTCTCCTAAAAAAAAAAAAACCTACCTATAAGGAAAAAAAAAATGCGAGGGCTGCGTGTACTCTGAATGTAACAAACACATTACTCTAACTAATAACATCATTAGACACTACTAAATATTTCTAATTGTCGCAAAATCATAATCAAAACATATCCCTAGCTTAAATACACAACCAACACAGTAGCAGTGCACCACAGTGCAACACAGCAGTAGCACCCGAATCAACTCATTTGGAAAAAAAAAAAAAAAAATATCTATTTATGTATTAATTTATAACAACTTTACTTAACCATGTATACACAAGCTATATTATTATTTATTATGTATAATTGTTATATTACAAGAATGTTTATTTATATGAAACGAAGAAAATATAACAGTAGGTAATTAGTAAAATATACATTTTATAATTATTTTTTATTGGCATGAAACACAGTTGTAATGTAAAGTTGTAATACATATTACTGTTTAAACTTGTAACTTGTAATATAAACGCGAAAGTTTGTATGTATATTTGTTACTGTTTTACTGTTTGTATTTGATATCGTTAAATCACACAAACACATTAATTCGAGAACGAGTCACGTAGTCTTGTGCAAATAAACTATTTTATGATAACGTGCTTATAGACTATAAACTATATTTTTCTAGCGCGCTATTTTATAGACTATATTATAACGTGTAGTCGCAAGACTAGAATTACCTAACTCGCGTGAGCCGGCCGGGATAGCGCACGACACATCTAGCGAGAGCGCGCGCTCGACGCTGACTGACGTATAAACTATAAATTATAACGTCTAGCGTCTACGATCTAGCACGTTGGCGTAGTTCGAATGTTATAAAGTTATAACTACGGCCTACGCTAGCCGCCTCGCTTCATACCTAATATAGCGAGGCGCTACGTTATAGCGCCGAATAGGAATTTATATAGCGTACGCTATACGTTGAGTATGAATAGCGCGCTACGTTATGGCGCTATGCGCTATATTAACCACCACTAGAGTCACGTACCTACGTAAATATCAGTAGCAACTGTTTTAAATTTATTCAGTGGGGGAAAATAATCAGTAAAAATATTTTCACAATCGGGCAATACTGAGCATTGAAAAAAATTGTATTTATTTAAACCTAATTAATTACAAGATACTACGAAATATTGAAAGATTTCCAGTGAAAAGTGATGTTATTACATTTATTTTGTTATTCAGATGTATTGTCGTACAATTTAACTGCACAAATCGTCATAATTATTTATTTTACGGAGACACGTTTGGTGCGGTTTGACATAGAATACTGCGGAACTTCCCGGCGCTTGGTGCAAAATGGCTCCATGTGAGTAGCTTCAAAATGGCCGCGCGGACTCGGTTTCTATAGTGTAATTATTCAAAGATCTGATGTTTATTCATAATTATAATTGATAAAAATAACGAAAGGTGGCCTGACATACTCGATTTTACAGCCAATGGAGGTTTCACTTAAAAAGGACAATTAAGATATTAAATAGTGGGGTCAAATTATCTATGTAAATACGTTGCTTAACGTATTTACACTACCTTCACTTTTGTTTTTTTAAACACAAAATTAGGACATATGTACACGTGAAATAATATGTCACATATTATAATGCTTTCAAAATCAGGAGAGACGAGAAACGCGATGGTTTTACTTATCCTAAATCCTCTTACTGACTAAAGGAAAACATAAAGAAGATATTTCCGAAATTCCAGGATCCAAGCTGAGCCGAAACTACTGCAGCAAGTTGAAGAAGTAACTTACGCGGAGCCGGTCCTAGCGCCGCAGCCGAAGCCCGCCTCCCCCCGCGCCACCCTGCGGAAGCACCCCCCCTACCACCCCCACCACGAGACGCTGTTCCAGTTCCAGCCCGACGCCTACCGCCGGGACAACTTCGGGACCCTCCGCTCACACCAGGTCAATGTCAGTTGTGTTCCTTTATCTTCTGCATGGCTTTTTTTGAGACGACACTAATACTGGCCAGTTATTACCGTTAAATTAAAAAAGTTGCCGTTTTACGTCACGGCATTCGAGTTGATTTTACTGGCAAGGCAATAGACATTTCACACAAAAAAGTATACCTACAGTGTAATCTATATTTCATTCCGAATGTGATTAAATCAACAGTAGAATAATTGGCTTATAATTATTGTCGTCTAAACGTAGTAATCACAATTTCAAGATTCAGTAAATTTTTATCAAAAGATTGTATTAAAATGTGCCTGGATAATAAATTTAAATAAATGTACGGAAGACTTGAAATTTCGATTTTCTTAAATCTGGTTTATAAAAAAACCTATTTATTAGCTGGGACAATTAAGATCAACTTAAACCAAATGTTACTCAAACTTCAACTTTTGTTTATGGCAACCGGGTCACTAATTTTTTTATAATATTTTACGGTCTGGCTACAAGACCTTTAAGCCAAGGATCACTAACCAAATGTTCTCTCTCTTCTTGCATGTTTTAACAAATCATAAATTCATTTACATCAACTTCATTTACTTTTTAATCACTGCTTTTTCTAAATCACCTTATCATATCACTTTATTTTTACATTGCTTGAAATTCATGCTTAAATCGAAGCGAATTCTTAAATATTAATGTATAATCAAGAAAGGTACGGTCGCATTGAACGAGGTATCTCGTGTGTAAAAAAAATACATACAGCTTGGCAAAAAAGAGTATGGAAAAAATGAGGGCGCCACTTTCACTTAGGTCTCATCATAATATGGAAAATCAGTAAGATAATTTAATCAAATCATTAAAAATAAATGTGAAACACTAAGCTTTACTCAAAATCTAGTATTTGTCGGCCAAGTATTGTCAACATCATAGGTTTCCATTAAGTAAAATATTTAGTTCCACCTGTCACCACGTCATACTCTTTTTTGCCAAGCTGTATGGAAAATCTTACCTTTGATAAAAAAAATACAAACGTCAAAACCTCGAATTCGTTACAAAAAGTATTACTTACCATATAAAAAATACTTTTTAATATAAGATTATTAAAATTACTTTAATACATGATTCATTATTCTCGTGTTACAAAAAATATTTAAGAAAAAAATATTTTTTATCATAAATTGATAGTTTTTATATTTGATAATCCGCTTCGATTCGAATCACTAACGCCTCATTATTCCATGTACTCACCATTCATATTCACTGCGCATGTCAGTTAACGCAGGAATATTCGGACCGCAGGGCGATGGGTACAGGCGCGGCAACGACAATGGCTTCTCGACCACGCGCTCAGTGAAGAAGGTGTACCTCTGAGAAACAAGCGGGGCGGACACGCGCGAGATGCACCACCATAAGCATAATACACACCACCACCACACCTTGGGTACGTTACAACTATTTCGTAGTCAAAGAATATATTTTTATTTAATTGGTAACACTTGAAACGAACGAAAGTTAAAATTTGTTTAAGGTCTTAGAAAGTTTCCTTATGTAAGTTGGATAGGTAATTAGGCTAGGCCACCTGATGCTGATGATGAACACTAGGTCAGCTTCGCCCATGAACATAAACAAGTTAACCTGAGAATTGCCCACGCAACACAGTCATATGTTGTCTATCCCTGAGACGTAAGATGTTAAGTATCTGTGGCAGTAATTACACTGCCTATCCTGCCCTTCTTTCCGAAACACAACGAAGTTTTTTAACAGAAGAAATAAGCAAGATGGTGGTCCATGCAGACGGGAGCGCACAAGCACGATGAAAAGGATCTGTACTAGTGGGAGGAATGCGCTTAGAGCCATCACGTGGTTTGCCTGTGTAAATAACATAAAAAATAGGTAAAGTAGTCGTATACTGTAGTGAAAGAAACAAAAGAAAGTCTAGGACCCTTGTTTATATTTCGTTTCCAAAATTCTTTTACGAATACCACTAGGACTTTAGTGGATACTGGTTATGTGGGACTCTAATCTTCGTTCCTGCAGTCAGAAACGCCTACTATACTACCACTAGCGCTGCAGATGCCATCAGCCACCATAGGTAAGGTGCCCCGGATCTGTTAGCAAGAGGGTCACTAAGCACTATGGTCCCGCGACAAGGCGGTAAATTAGGCTTCTCACATCCTTCATCACCTTCTTTCATTCGATCACCCTTAATGTGGAATCCATTACAGAAATATAATACAAATTAGACGGTTGTGGTGTTCCAGTGTCCCAGCGCAGCAGCGGCTCGGGGTCGGGCACCGCGACCGGGTCGTCGTCGTCCCCCTCGCCCCCCTCGTCGTCCCCCTCGCCGTCTGGTGAGCGCCCGCCCACGCCGCCGCCGCCCGCGCCGCAGCCCTGCGCCTACATCTACCGCAACTAGCGCGCCCGCCCCGCACGACACGTGTCGCCCCGCCCACCTGTGCGTACTAACGCGAAGACATTCCATGATGGTGCGTGATCGTTTTTGGACTGGATCACTTTGTTATTGTGCCGATTAGATAGTATAGTTCGCTAAACCGACTGACGACTCGTTATGACCTGTTAAAATCCTGTAATTCCATAAACTTTAGGATGTAAGTGTCCCAAGGTTTTGGATATTGTAGTCATTGTAGAAAGTGACCGTCCGATCTCAGAAAGTTCTCGAGCTGTGAGGTGGTTTAGCGCAAACTATAAACATTTATTGTTGGAACGATGTAGTGTTATAGCATCGTACGAGATTTGCCTATAGAGACATTTGCCTATTTTGTGTTTGAAATAGGCTGGATAGTGTAAAATACAACTCGGACCGTGTACGTCTCGTGACGCAAACCTTCTTCCATGTTAAAAATATACGTACTTGTGATTATCCACTACCTAAATTTGTATGTCTGTCGACGGGATGGAGAAATTGTATTTTTTTTAAAGACGAAACAATATCGACTCATGTATGTACGATGAATAATGTAACAAAGTAGATTGTTTAGAATATGAATAGTTTACCTATTTTAGGTGAGAATATAAGTTTTGTTGGTAATGTTGACGAGTTAGTGTGAACGTGTGACGTCATTGCGCCCCTCCTGTCCGTTGAGTCACGTGATATTGTCGGTCGGACGCAGTGACTTCACAAATCGCTTTTTTAAATATTGTAGCGTTACGTCTAACGAACTTTCGCTGATACAAAAAATTTATTCATATAACTTGACAACGTTCAACTGATAATCCAAATTTAAATGGCTTTTTGTTTCTTAGGTTCGATTCCATAATATTCTTCTTCTTCTTTTATTCTGACTTGCAACATTTTTGCCAGGGTCAAGTTTGAAAACAATTGGTGTTAAAAATCATATCACATTAAAACAACGAGAAAGTAGTAATTTAATAAAGGAGTGAGAGAATGGAACAGAGAATTATTTAGGTGATTGGCGTCTCGTACCTATATCTAAACTGTTTTTGATAAAATTACTTCGAAAATGCGTAAGGTAAAAAATAGGCTCTGAAGTGTATAATATGTGTTTATATTTTCATGTATTGTTATTATGAAAGTTAATAATGTCGTCTTAATCCATCTTGTATGTATTTTATTATTGGGATTTCAGCATTTATTAACACGGAGATAGTTGATCGTTGTCAAGATATAAAAACGAATCGTTTACTTAAATGTGACGTTACAGAAACATGATATAAATTATATTTATCTTGTATAAATAATATGTAAAGTCCTGATATTCACACATTGATTAAAAGTGCTTCTTATGGATGTATCTAGATTTTAGGGGATCGTTTTGATAATTATTCGATAATGTTATAGATTTAGCGATTGTATACATAGATTATAGAGCGTAAGCGCACTGAGGTGCAGTATTGCCAATTTAAATTGTTGGTGCGCCATGTGTAAAGTTACTATGGTCTAGTGATCATTATGTACATACATTCTGTGACACTAATACATGGCAACATATTGTTATTAATACTATAGATTAAAATTTGGAATTAATGTTTCCATTAAACATAGATAGGAATAGTAATTACAAAAATCATTCCTATTGTTTAATTTAATTCCTCACTAAATTTAATTTCGCGATTATTCGAGGTGTTGCCATGTGTTCTTATTCTAAAAACACCCTTTTAGTCAACGATTGATTCTAAATTAAAAATCCAGAAATGTGGGCCAAATGTTAAAAGTTGAGTTCTGAAACGTTCCTGTTGCTGTTTTATATAGTCATTTCTTTATAGCTTTCAATATTAGCTAGCAAGTTGTTTCCAATCTGAGAATTTATACTCACCTTCACTAATTGTTGACAATTGAATGTATGTAAAGAAATGTCAATTCTATTTGTAATAACCTAGTGCCTAAGTGTGTGTGGCGAGATTGTGATCTTTGTGACTTGTGTCGTTATAATTGTTCAGTATCATCACAGATTATAACGTACAAACGTAACATGACAGGCAAAACAAACATTCATGAGGTACGCATTACACGTGTTTGATGAAAACTACTAATAATGTAATTACTTTGAATCAACTGTAAAAATGTAAGTCATAAGCCGTAACCGAAAAAGACGGTAGATAAATTCTAAATATAAACTTAACTATTAAAACGACACAGTTCATGAAGTCAGCTTTGATTTTAGCTTAAATTAGCGCGATCGATAGAGTAGCGAATACAATAAAGAACTTTAAAAGACCAGATGTTATTTATAACATTTTATACATTATAAATACTGTACAAAGGCATTCTAATCATTGCCTTCTTAAAATACTCACACTCGTTTCACATTAATATACCAAAGATGCCATGACTTTTAAATATTTATTTATAGATGTAATTAATACTTATTAATTAGTGAATTGTTATTTTTAATTGTAAATGTAACTGCCAATTTTCGAATATACTTTGAAAAATAAAACGCACACATATTTGGTTAGTTGTTAATTTATTTGAATCGTAGACGCTTGCATCTACATTAATTGAACCGTAAGCAAATTTTTAAAAATGGTAACTCCGTATTTATTTTGTACATTTTTTATATTAATATTATTATGAATATTCCAGTGTATTCTAAATACCGATCTATGGACAATTTAAATAGTTTTATTTTTAACGGTTAGATGCGTACGTGACAAAGACGCTATGAACGGTGCGTAAATGTAGTGACGTTTGACAGGTTGGGGTTACCATTTAAAATTCTTTGGTACAAAATTTGCAAACTCATACATACGTAAGGCGGGCTAGTATTTAAATGTAAATAGCGAGTTCTGTAATTTATACTTTTCGTCGAGTTGTTAGCGATAAGCGTTAGATATTAAGCGCAAGATTTGAAAGGTAAAATTGTTAAGAATTGTTCTTTTTGTATTAATTAAAATAAATTGATGAAATGTACAATAACCATTTCTACGTTTGAAATTACTGAAACATCTTTTATACTCGTAAAACATACAAGCCTAGAAAGTCTCTTATAATAAGCGTAAATTATTAATTTATAAAATATTGAAAATTATATAATAATGTAACGTAGATTATTATGTAGACCGCTTCAATTTTATTTTGAGACTTGGAAGCCTTAGCGTTAGAAATTGAAGACTTTATTATTGTAAAGAGTTAACTGTAATTAAAAAGGATTCGATTTAATATTAAATCCGAAACTTTTAATAAAATAAGATATAGCGGGTTTACTTCACGTTACTCTCAAACTAACCATCACTACTAAACGTGTAAATTTACGTGTTTCTTTTTACTGACATTGTACAGATTATAAATCAATTTTAAATGGGTACAGACAGTATGAACGGTATTTATGGCATCGACATAATCACGAATAACCTTTATTTTTTATTTTATTTTTCTACGTTTTTTTATGTGTTAATGCATTTTTGAAATGAACGTAATTTATATACGCGTGCAATATTTTCTATTTATATTTGGAATTCGTGTATCTTTTATATATGTACCTACATCTTTAGAATGTTACATATTATATGCTAAGCGCAAAATTCACCTAAGGTACATCATTCATTTGTCGGTTTTTATAACTTTTATTTTGAATTATGCTTACTCATTACGAGTCAAGATTTGGGAATCATCATTTTTTATTTCAATGTAAATTTTAATGCTAAAGATAGTTAAAAATATACAAAAATGAAACTAAAGTTACCTCACAAATGTAAAGTTACCCTCATGACATTACCTAACGTTTGTCTCCAAATACTTCTTCTATTTTTCCAAGTGCTAAATTATTTTGAAATGCATATAGATGGTGAGATGACAAACTATGGAAGTGCCTAAGTAATACTTGCATCTGTAGTTCTTACAGCTGACTCCCACACGAACCTTAGAACCTAATTATTTTAGCGTGCCTTCACGGTAATAAAACTGCCCAATATTTAATAAACCTTCAAAACGTCTGCCCTCCAAATGTCTTTCTAATATCGATCTATCGAACAGAAAATTTAAAAGATGTAGAATTGACATTTACCATCACGTGACTTCGAAATGTCAATTCTATATTTTTTGTGTATTTTTTGTATTAGGGAAGCGATCACTTTAGCATAAGTTTGTAATACTTGAAACATCGATACTGAAAAGCTAAACGAGGATGTCTTTTAAACTGATGGTGGTTTGGGAAATCACGTCATTTGGTATCCTTCCCATCAAAATAGTTTTAATCACAATATTCTATACTTAAGTTGTTAAGACCGCATTTGTTTGCTTTTTAGACACTCCATAGGTTAAGTAGGAGTTTTATAATATTATGATAACGCAAACGCAAACGCAGTGATAGAACTGTTACACCTTAATCGCTGCCCATATTTATAGAGTGCAATTTTTTTATAACTAGAGACGAATAGATTGTCGGATATTCGTACGAAATATGCGAATAGCAAGCCATGAGCACTATTCCATATTTCGCATGGCAATGTCGAAAAATGTTATGATCATTTTCTCATTAAAATATTAAATATATGCTAAATATTTTAGCAAAGGATAAAATGTATTCCTTTTCTTTAGTAAATAAAATATTGAAACTTTAAGTGCGTGTATTCTTTATATATTCTATACTTCTATATCAATTTGTAGAGTTTTTATGTATATATAAGGGAGGGAGGGAGCCCACTATTCTTTCTAGGACCTTCCCAGCTTCACTCAGTAACACCACGGGTCGCACCGCTGAAGCCAAGTCCGGGGTCCGCCCTGTTTATCATAGCAAGAGAGCCAAGACCCTCCTTCCAGGCCCTCGGGAACTGCCCGGACCGCAGGCAGCGGTTAAACATCTCCCGAAGGCTATCACCAAGGTGCACGAGAGATCGCGAGAACCCTCCCGTCTGGACCCGGCGCCCAATTATTACTCTGGAGGCGGGACAGAACCGCCTCTATTGCAGCCTCCGTGACGGGTGATAGAACACCCTCCTCATCCGGCATCTGCCGAGCCATCCCGGGGGCGTACAGCTCACACTTCACAGATGTGACGGGGAAGAGTTCTCCGACGATCCTCCCCAGTTGCCCAGCTAGAGTCTCGTGGATTGAGGCCGATGGGGCGCGGAGCTTGTACCGCGCCCATAACTGTAATATGTAAAGCTTAACCATCTGTAGCCAGGCCTCCTGACTATCTCAGTATCAATTGATAGCTTCGAACGTTCATTCAGCAAATTAATATTAATTTTGACATATTATCTACAATCAACGGCCTTTTTAAATGTGGATAAATAATAAGTCAGGATATGTAACTGTGTTATAAAAATGACCCAATAAAAGTCGTGTCCAAGTAGGCGGGCCCGGGGCATAAAAGTCGTGTCCACACTGTGTCCACGTGTCCATAGTCCAGCGCATCATCACTCATCACTCATCAGTCGGACATTTTTACACGCTTTATATTAGCTTCACTTGTATGTTTATTTGTATATTTGTATGTTTGTAACCGACTTCTTTGGACGCTATTTTGACCCACTTCTAACGACCAGATTTATCGAGGACCGATGACAATACAATAATTTGATAAAATAATTCCAATATCCTGATCAGGATAATCATGATAGCACATGCTAGGAAGGCATACCGCATGCCCCACCATGGTTCAGGCCTTGTTGTGGCGGTGGGGCTCAGTAACCTAGGGTGAGCGGTGCACCTTGGGCGAAGCTAATTGGGCCGAGGGGGCTCTTTGTACCCCTCTTATAAGAGGGGACAGAAGAGCAGGGGGCAAGGGGTGAGGATGGGAACCTCCCCCCATTTTACTGTCCCGACGTTGGGAGGGGTTGTTCTGTGGTTCGGGACAACCCCTCTGTGGAGGTGGCGTCGGTCCCTTGCGGGACTGACTAGCCGTCGAGGTGCCCTGTTTGTTTTCTAGATCCGGGGCACCTCAACAATGGCGGCATTGGTGGCACTCGCCGGGTTTTAGTGGGTATAGCTGCGTCCATTTACCAGCTGTCGGGCGCAGCGAGTCCCACATACCCGCGTGGGGAGACCCAATCCCCCGCGGGATGCCTCAGAGCATTTCTCGGCGTAAAAGAAAAAAAAAAAAAAAGGAAGGCATACCGCATAAGGCGCGCAAGTTACCTACATCACTTGTGTTGTTTTTAGTCTCTCACTCATTTCTAAAGTGATTGCCATTAGTTGAGTACTTTAAATTCATTAAATCGTTTTAATAGAAAACCGAACTATAAATTTAAAAAAAAAAAATTAATAGAACTGCTGCTTGTAACTAAGTTTTTATACTAACGTCGCTTTTTAAAAATAGATACCGATGAAATATTTTAAATCTATACTAATATTATAAAGCTGAAGAGTTTGTTTGTTTGTTTGAACGCGCTAATCTCAGGAACTACTGGGCTATAGGCTATATAACATCACGCTGTGACATATAGGAGTTGAGTAACGCGGGTGAAGCTGCAGGCAACAGCTAATTGATGATATAATTTTGACAATCGAAAGGCGAAAAGTAAGCTATCTGGGACATGTTTTAAGGACATGATACTGCCTTCTACAAACTATAATGATGGGAAAAAATGAGGAAAAAAGGAGCGTTAGCAGGAGGAGAAAGTCATGGCTCAAAATCATTCGGGAATAGACGGGGATGGCCAACGTTGCACAACTTTTCCGACTGGCGAAAAATCGCGGCTTATTTACCGAAATTACGGCCAACCTTCACTAGTGGACTGTGTAACAATTTTACTAAACAAAGGGCGATGTAACAACATAAGTACCCAAAAATCTAAATGTCAAGTCTCACCGTTTAAGAGTTACACAGTATGTAAGTTACCATTCTTTTATAGTTTGAAAAATAGCACAAAACTTGCAAGAAAGCCCATAATCTCTGGACGCTTTCACACCCCGTCAATCTGGTCCCGTGGTAAGTTCTCGCAGAACTTGTATTACGGGTACCAGACAACGGAAATATATTAAATACTTTTATACTATACATATATTTAAGATTTTTATTATATAATACACATATTTTTAATACACATCCATGACGCAGGAAAACAGAAAATATTTTTTTTGTTCCCTGGCGGGATTCGAACCCGCAACCTCCGGTTTGAGTGCTAACGCGCTTACCACTGAGCCAGAGGTCGTCAAAGATTTTTTTTTTCCATTATCTCCATAAATCACAAAGATATAATACTTTTCCCGTCCGCTTTAAAACTTCTCGGTGCGCTGCCGAATATTGTGGTGGACTGTTCTGGGTGGATAGAATGGAAAGTTATAGTTGATTGATGGGGGCTAGAGGGGCGAAGCCGCGCTCCTTGAGGTTTTCCGCCGTATCTCCAAAGTACATACAAAATATTGTTAACACGACAGACTTGGCAGTATGGCCTCTATAGTCTTAGCTGGTTCCAACAGGAACATATAAAAAAAAGATTCTGTCATTATGTCATAGTTAGGCAAACCAGTCACACATGTGAGATCAAAACAATGTTTATTTTCATTCACGGCTTTTTATTACAATTAGTAAATAGTAACAGTACATACGAATTATGTTTAATTTTTACATAAGTCTCACGTTTTTATAAAATTATTTTGTTATAATGTTTTATTAAAACACGTCTGCATTAAATAAAATGGCTTTCCTAAAGTCTGTGACGATTAACTATAAAGATTTATTGATAAGTGAAATCGCTCTTGATGGTCTTGAAGGAATTGGGCTTGATTTACTTTGGAAAAGAGTGGCAAAATGTATTTCATCACCTGTTACTTTAAAACTGAAAACTCGATTTTGGAAATTTATTTTTGAAAATGATTCCATCAAATTCTACCTTCTAAAGGAACCGGTGCCGAAAATTGAAATATTGGATAGGTTCGCAATAGTTGATGATTACACTGGACATATGTTGGACCCAGTAAGTGATATTTATTAATTTAATTTAATAAAACCCAAAAATCAAAAATAAAGTAGTAATAAAATATTGTGTGGTTGCAATAAATATTTATGCTATATTTTAAAATCTTGTTAACAATATTTCCAGTTCCACTGATTTGTTTTGTAGGGAAATCTTTTTTTTATGCAAATATTTGGGGTTAAATCTTATATCCAGTTGTGAAAATACTATATATGAATATTTGTAGAGAAGGTAAATAATTAAATAGAAACAAATGGCCCCTTTTGAAAAATTATTTGATATAATTATATATCTATAATAAAAATATAGAATAGAATAGAATATGTTTATTTCAGGCAAAAGAAGTGCCCATATAATATAGTTAGTGTGTTAGTTACAAAATTAACTTATAAGTATGTTAGTAGTGTTAGTTTTTGAGAATAAATGTTTTGTTTTTATAGAATAGAATAGAAAAATAAAAAAAAATTAATAAAATATAATTAATATTATGTATAGATTTTGATTAATTTGTGTACATATTTACCCAGAAAAGGGACATCGCTTAGCGGACTTTGACTTATGCTTAAAAATGGTCACAGAATGAAATCACCCTACCCGACTCCACTTAGTCCTGTTTGCCCTACCCCTAGAGTGTTATTTAGAAGGTGGAATGTCACAGAATGAAATTATGCCGATGAATGATCTAATTATTAGGTTCGGTATTCGGGATATCTCTTTTTTTTCAAGAATGTTGCTTTACCATTTTAATGTGACCTTTGCCTCCAACTATGAATCTTTAGTGAGGGGACCCTCCCCTCGATGAATGTCAACTCAAGGGACAGAAAAAAGGGAATTTCTCTCCATAAATTCATAATATTGTAATTTATATATAATTTATAAATGTTAAATGTCAAACTTAACAATTTAACTCAAATTAACTCAGGTGGGGGGGGGGGGTGGTATGTATTGATTCCCCCTTGCCACACTCCCTAACCTTCTCCTATTAAGGTGACCAATTATATTATATGACTACATAATATTTGTAGACATCTATAATTGTGATTTAATCTACAACCAAATCCTTTTATAGTATTATCAATTCATATTTTTCACAGCCTGATTATGTAGATGGTCCCTACAGCTACTGCCCTATAAAAAATGAATATGGGTCCTGCTCTATGTATAAATCGAGGAACTTGCTTCCCAAAAGTGATGTGGAGCTAATGTCGTATGAAGAACTGGAGACTGCATATGGGGACAGAATAGTGTTGGTAGCCTCCTTGGAGGAGAGGTGGAGGGCTTTGGCATGTCATCTGCCGATCACATTTCTAGCATTGCTCACCCCTGTACATTACTGTATTTTAGAGCTGATTGGCAGAGCTAGAGATAATGTAAGTATTGAATTGTATAAAAGTGACTGTAAAAAAATAATCAGAGCAATTTATATATATAGACTTACTTACTCCGCTGGCTCAACGACCCGAAGTGGATCTTGGCCTCCGATACGAGTTGGTGCCACCGTGCCCTGTCTTGTGCTATCTCCTCCTAGTTTACGTCGCCCAGGGCGCGTAGTTCTTTCGTTACTGCATTCTTCCAGCGGTATTTGGGTCGGCCAACTTGTTGGCGGCCGCAAGGCTGTCCCTCATAGACCCTTCTCACCGCCCTGTCAGCTGGCATTCTCAATATATATAAATAGGAGTAATTGTATAAAAATAATCAGAGCTGCCCTGCAATGCAAGTAGCTTTTATATTATATTAATTGAATAGAAACATCAATGTATGAGATATAAACGTAAGAGCCACTTGTCTAGAGGGGCAGCTCTGATTTTTTTAACTCTGGAATATAAAAAAGGAACATAACCATATGCATTGCTAAAATAATTCTTTTGTATATGAATATAAATAAAAAATATCTTAAAATAAACTTACAAGCTGTATCCAGAATTTAGATGTTTACGCTCCTACTGCTTTTTTTTTTTCTTTTATGCTGGAAAATGCTCTGAGGCATCCCCCGAGGAAGTGGGTCTTCCCAAGCGGGTATGTGACACTTGCTGCGCCCGAAATCTGGTAAGGTGGTCAAAAATTTTCACACTAAATCGCGGCGAGTGCCACCAATGCCGCCGTTGGTGAGGTACCCCAGATCTGTTGAGCAAGCAAGGCACCTCGATGGCTAGTCAATCCCTCAAAGGACCGAAGCCACCTCCACAAGGGGGTGGTCTCGCACCACAGTACAACCCCTCGCAACGTCGGGATAGTACAATGAGATGAGGATCCCATCTTCGCCCCTTGTCCCCCTACTCTTTTGTCTCCTCTTCTTATAAGAGGAGTACAAACAGTAGCTCCCTCGTCTCAATTTGCTTCGCCCAAGGTGCTGGGTTCACCTTAGGCTACTGGGCCCCACCACCACAACAAGACTTGAACTATTTATTTTACTTATATAGTGCTACTATACTATTTAGTACTTAGGAAAACGTTACACAGCTATTTATTGTTGAGTAATCATGTTTTTATGTTTTAGGGGCAGATTACAGTAGGCAAAACAAATCTGACAAAAATAGTCAGTGAATCCAAACTATTATTCTACAATCGGAAACATCTGCTGAAACTAGACTTAATAAGAATGCAATATATCACCCAAGTAGTTGCAGGCAAATCTATGAAAACAATATTATTACGATTAAAAAAATATCACAAGTCGCAGCTACAGTCTCTACCCAAAGAAGGAAGAGTCTATAAAATGGTTAATCACTTGTTGGCGCAGCCCGATTTCAGCGAGAGGAATGAATACATGATAAAACAGGGATACATGACATCTAAACATTCCAAGCGATTACAAAAGACTTACAATGTGTTTTCATTTGTAAGTTTTTCTGATTATTATTAAGTTTTTATAGTTAATAAGTTATTAATTTGTAAGTTTTTCTGATTATTATTAAGTTTTTTATAGTTAATAAGTTATTAATATGTAAGTTTTTCTGATTATTATTAAGTTTTTTTATAGTTAATAAGTTATTAATATATATTATTATTATTTTATGTTAGTTGGATAGACAAACTGGCAGACGTTCCACCTGATGGTACTAGAACACGCTCTGACTCCCGCCTCTGAGGCATCCCGCTGGGGAGTGGGACTCGCTGCGCCCGAAAGCTGGTAAGTGGATGCAGCTCTACCCACTAAAACCCGGCGAGTGCCACCAATGCCGCCTTTGGTGAGGTGCCCCGGATCTTATGAGCAAACAGGGTACCTCGACGGCTAGTCAGTCCTCCGAGGGACAGACGCCACCTCCACAAGGAGGTTGTCCCGCACCATAGAACACCCAGCGTCGGGACAGTACAATGGGGTGAGGTTCCCTTCCTCGGCCCTTGCCCCCTGCTATTTTGTCCCCTCTTCTTATATGAGGGGTACAAAGAGCCCCCTCGGCTCAATTCATTTTGCCCAAGGTACTGACTACTAAGCCCCACCGCGACGTCAAGGCCTGAACGTAACTAGAACATAAACTATTTAACCTTATCCTGAGACATAAGATGTTGAGTCTCGCTGCCAGTAATTACACTGCCTGAGTTACCCTTCTCTCCAAAACAGCAGTTTCATGGGGTTAACAAGCAAGATGGTGATATGCAGCCGGGAGCGCGGCACAGCGCTTCCCTCCCACTAATGCTATGATACTTATTTATTTATAATTAACATGAGTTTGTATGCTTTAAAATTACCATAGTATATCTAATTAAACATGTTTATTAATTCAAATATCTTAAGTAAATATTTATAATATGAGTAATAGAGGAAAAATATTTTTTTTTGTTTGTTACGAATTACGATTAATAAAATCATTAAAAATTACTTAACGATTTGAAAAATTCTTTCACCATTTTGAAGTTAAATATTCCCTGAGTAACATAGGCTATATTATATTTTAAAAAATTAGAGATCCCTACCTAAATTGGAACAATATAACCCAAGTTATCAAAATTTTGTCGATAAAAGTCATTATTTCACGTGCGCTGCGAAGACCACTAAAGATATATAAAATAATGTTCTATATATTAATAGTACTCATGATTAGTCACAAAAAAGTCTGCGATGGTATTCACTTTACCATTATGGTTAAGCCACAATAACAGTTTTTGTTTAAATTTTTAAGTTGAAATATGGGTAGAATCTAATAGTGGTGAAATTGGTATCAGAATAATAATTAAAATTATTTGATAAATAAGGTTGATTATCTACATGTAAATTCCACTTTTAATTATTCGGGTCAGACTTTTTGTTTAGAAGCTATGACTGGTATAAAAATTCTCTAAGTACCTAAGAAAAATGTCACAACGTGAACAAACTGTTCTATGTTTAGTTTCACCACTGAACTGATCCAAATTAAATTTGGTATGGATATGAGACCCAGGACAGAGGTGATAGTATATCTTTATCCTTAAAAAATCTCTCGGCAGTGGATACTATCTCATGTAATGTTGGTAAGTTAGGGTATCTGTGATAATCATCAAAACTACTCATCCGAATGAAGAATATCATCAATATAATGCTACATTATCTATATATATATATATATAGTGATGTAGGCTAAAAAATATAATTATCCCCTAGAATACTGCTCCAAATGTAAGTTATCGCGGGCGAAGCTGTAGGCAACGGCAAGTATATATATATATATAGTAAAATTAAGACAAAAATTAGATAAGTGCTCTTATCTCCAGATATTGTATGTTTATAAAAAATATTATGAGTCAATTTGCAATTATTACAGGAAGATAGATCAATTAAACTTGACAATGCAAAGAGCTCCAATCAAAATGCACCTGTAAAGAGAAAATTCATGTGTCTCACTCCTGCAAGTGATGACGATGAGACTGATGATGATGCTGATAACCAAACACCACCACTGAAATGTCAATATAAAGTGGGAGTCAACCTTTTAAGACAAGCCTATGAAAGGTTTATGGATGCTGGTCTGAAAGGATTGACTCAGATTGAAATGGCGCAACTTCTAGGTGTAGAATTTTATACTAGTAGGAGTATTTGTAGAACTTTCAGAGCGAGAAATATAATCAGAGAATTCCTGGAAGATAAAGGTAGACAAAGGACTGCTCGGTAAGTTTTCATTGTATAGCATGCCATATTAATATTTGAGCCATTGTAGATATTATAATAAAAATATTTGCATTTAATAATGAAAATATTTGTATTTACAGCTATGTAGCCATAGCTGCGACAAAGGAAATGGACAAAAAATATGCTGATGAAAAAAGGAAATTCCTAAAATATTATGATGATAGCGTAACAGAAATTAAAGCGAAAGGTAAAAGAGCTGCAGAGGAAGCGATAGATGATGAAAATAAAATTGCTACGAAGAAATCAAAATCTACTAAAGACGAAGAAACTCCAGAAAGTGCTATAACAGAAGCTGCTTCTTTAAATGGCCTAGAAGGTTCATATGGGTCTTTGATTAATGCTAAAAAGGATCCCACATTAAGACAGTTAATGTTTGCAAATGGTATGCTTAAAGTTATAAAAGAAAGGCAATTTGTTATAGGCTTTCAAACACTAGGAAATTTAGTTTCGAAGGAAATAGGACAACCAACAATGGATACAAAGGCCATGAAAATATTCATACAAAGATTAGTTACCGATAAACAATTGAAAATTTTAAAAATAAAATGGCCGGGCCCCGATAATAGATTTTCGTACTTAATTTGTGCAGCTCACGTTAAAGCAACAGACCCAATAATAAAAGCTAAATATAAAGAAATTTGCTTAAAAGCACAAAACGCTAAGAAGAATGTTTCTAAAAAAACACAAGAAAGCATTTCAAGACCACTAACACAGTATACATATCCAAGGTATATGAAAATTAAAAAACTACATGAACACATCACAAATCTAGTCTATTTTAATGGTGTTAAAAACGAAAATCTTCCTCCTGGATTCACTACAATGTTTTCTATAATTCCCGAAATGACTGTTGAATTCGCTTTAGGCAACATAAGTTATGCCGATACATGCGATTCCGCAGTATTCAAATTGGAAAGAGATTCGCTTAGCACTAAACTTAAAGAGGCCCCACAAAGTATAACTAAATCAATATTGCAATCCAAAAGCTTACAAAATTCTATTCGTGCGAGCCTTAAAATTCTCGCTATCCTTGGTCTTATTCAAATAATTGAAAATCCATCGTTGTCTTTATCACGAGACGAAAGTGCGATATGCTACGTATTTTACGTAAATCGTCACGCAAAAATATTGGACACAACAGGCAGGTGGCCTCGGGATGATGATATGAAAAGTTTAGAAAAATCGTTTTATTTTGAAACCTTCGAAGATGTTGAAAATTATTGGAGTGAAGTTAGTTCGATTAGCTCGAATACAATCATCAATGTTTCCGAACGCGAACGATATAAGTTAGAATATCCAATGCGTGATGAAAATTATGTGAAGAAATATGATACAGGCGAAAGATTCGGAGACGGATTAGGACCATGCGGCTTTGATTCTAGCATATTCATGGATGTGACTCGTCTTTGGAACACCTTCTTAACTAGAAGTATTAAAAAACCAATTAAGAAAACAACAAAACCGACTAAAAAGAAAATAAGAAGAAATAAAAAAACTAAAGCTAAAAAAGATACGAAGAAATCCAAAAAATCAAAAGCTGCCTTATGTAAAGTGAAAACTGAATATAATACAGTCATCCATACTAGAAAACCAAAAGACTCACAAATACTGAAATGGAGTCCGTTTGAAGATAAAATTATAATGTTTTGTAAAGTTGCCATAACAATAATTAGCTCAGTAAACCAGGCTGGATGTTTGAAGATTAGAAACATAGTAGCTAAGGACTTGTTAACATTAATAGATCCCCAAAAAACGGTGTCCGTGTGCCACAAACGAGCAATATTATTGGAGTCGAACTCGATGTGGTCTCATGAAAAAGATTGTTTAATAAGTGAATTGCGACGTCGCCATAATCTGATAAAATCCTACGAGGGTATTCTGAAAACTTTGAAAGTTGTCTATTATGACCATTTATCTAGGTTAATCAACGAAGCAAGGGTGCCTATGCTAGAGTTAATATGGATCATATTCCAATTGGAGAAACACAAAACATTCAACCAAGAAACGGCTTGTGTGGCAATCGACATTGAAGAGTTTAACAAACATTATTCTATAGCATTGTCATCAGAAAACCACGCAATAAATACATATAAAACTCCACCCGCGAACGAATTAATTTATAGTGCTTTGAAGGAAGGAATAGTAATGGTAGTTATGTTATCTACTAAAAATGAGCTAACCGCAGAAGTGTCACAAAAAGTATACTCAATATTTAAAGTATTCCCAGAGCCTCTACTACGCAGTGCCATAGATCAGCTAAGGAAAGGAGGAGCGATTGTACCAAAAGAGAAATCTCTGAGTTGTCAATCTAGAGGGAGTTTCGATATTATATCACAATCGGCCTTCAGAATATCTGCTTTCTACCGTCGGAAATGGATTAATAAGTCGATAAATGAATTAATTAATGGATTATCGAGAATTTTGGACACTGATATACCAACAGTTGGTCTTAAAGGGCGTCCGGATCTAAATTGCTTATTCTGTGAGATGCACAGTTGTGATGTCATAGATATAGTTTCTGATACGGTACCCACTGTCACT
Source organism: Helleia helle (assembly GCA_963853865.1). Taxonomy (NCBI): domain Eukaryota; kingdom Metazoa; phylum Arthropoda; class Insecta; order Lepidoptera; family Lycaenidae; genus Helleia; species Helleia helle. Next base: position 7,277,107 of record OY971433.1, on the reverse strand, counting down.
GGTTCGCTAGGATCCATCATACAGGAGGAACAAATGAACCTAATTGATATGGAAAATAAATATAAATTAAAATCAGGGTTATTAGGCTGGAAAAATAAGCGAAATATAAAGACATTTTCGGAATTGTTCAATAAAATTGATTGCGATAGCATTTTTGAGTCAATGGAACGGTATGTATATGAATGAACATTACTACAGTTTATCTCACACTAACTACATACAAATTTTCATGTTCAAATCAAATGAAACCTTCATACTACTAGTGGGAGGTGCAAAAGCAACGATTGGTTCGGTCGTTACAGATTTACGATTTTAAAGATCGGCTAAGAAAAAGCAAAGGCCGAGAAATAAAATAAGTTTTTTACATAGTGATCGCACATATTGGTACAATCTATCTACCCGCGCTTCGTTACCTTATGGCGGACAACAGAGCAGCCTTAGTAATGGAATTCAGTTGATATTTTAGAGTTTAGAGAATAGAAAAACATTCGGTAACGTTTACGTACCACGATCATTACTGTTGTGATGCGTGAGAAGAGCGTACTCCTATTTGAAAGGCCGGTAACGCACCTGCTAATGATGTAGCGGGTGTCTATGGATGTCGCTTATCACTTACCACCAGGTGTACAGGCTCTGTTTGTCCGCTCTTCTATAGAAAAAACACGCCTTACATTTTTACTTCTTTATTACAGAGATTCAATCGTGACAATAAAAAGCAGAGAAAGTGTTGACAGAGAAAATAAAATACTTGCCTATTTAGACGACATGGGATTCAAGGGATGTACGTTTAGAGAACTTCAGGTAATTTTTTCCTAAAAGTGTTATTTTGTGCTTAGCATTTGAAGGTCAAATATTTTTTTTTCATTTCTTATAATTTACAGGAGTTTCTATCGATCGACGAGAAAGTTCTATTTGAGAAATTAGTGGAACTGGAATCACAAGGGACTATAAAACGAATAGGCTATTTCCAGAATAAAATAGTGCTAGTGAAGTACACCAAACCGTTACTTCTAGAAGTTCAACCCGATAAGTATATGGTTCCGACACCCTGGTTGGATTTGGACGGCAAAATCCACCATGATGTGTTTTTCAAATGGGTCACTGTGGTCTTAAACAAAATTTTCGAATGTCCAGGCAGTTCCCTAACATACTTAAGCGATAGCTTTGAATGCATATCTGGAAAAAGTATTCAAGATATATGTACCTTTTTGGAAAAGTGCAAATGCGTTACTCTAAAAACGATGAAGAAGAAAGACGTGGATCTCTTTTCGGAGGACGATGAAGCAATCGAAATGACCGACTACAATCCATATTATTTTATGGAAAATATATTTGTGTTTCCCGTTAAAAATTGTTTGACTAAATATGCTTCGTTGAACAGGAACATTGCGACAGAACAAGCCTAAAGGTTTATAGACCAATGTTAAAATCAAATTATTCGTCCCGTTGGGTGTAGTTCTTTGAGTTCAAGAAAAGAGATTAAGATTCATGGCAAATTTGAAAAGACGAAAACGCACCTGTAATCCCGCTGGTGTCCCATACACTGTCGGTGAATAACTTATGTTATATGACCTGCCATACTGCAGAATGACAGTCGATACACGAACATAATTTGATATGTGTAGACTAAATGTGAAAAACTAAAATCTTAGGCGTTGTTCAGTGCGACGCGTGACGTCCGCCCGCGGATTAGCGCCGGAGCGGAATTACTACTGACTACATTAGGACCAATAGGCGTCCACTCGCGAACACCCGCGGATCTCTATCCGCGGTCGGATAGTTCTCCGCAACGCGGGCGTTTTGCGTCTCACTGAACGCGCTTTATATGCTTCAATACATTTGTCCGTCCGTCGCGGACATCCGTGTTGCACAGAAAAGCCCCGAAGCAGCATATGCGCTCCGCGTCGTACTGAACGCGCTTCACATGCTTTAATACATTTAGGCGCTATACTAACGGTCCCCGTCGCACTGTAAAGTGCCTTATCCGTCCGTCGCGGACAACCGCGTAGGTCATCCGCGTCGCACTATATAGCCGATGAGTACTTTCGCATCGCAGTTATTAAATTGACAGATTTTTATACAAAAAGGGACTTCTCTTTACTATTTATATTTCGACACGAAATGCGCTTTTATCGGGCTGAACAAATAGCAGTACGACTCATCGATTTTGTGTCAATTGATTGTTTATATTATTGTGTATATGATGTACATAGTACGTATTGTAAAATATAAGAAACCACAAGCACCTAATATACCCTTTTGGTGTTGTTTTATAATTAAATCCTGATTAAAGAAATAACTAATAAATTTGCTGTTTTATTAGTTAATATTATTACTTCCTAATTTATGTAGATGATCAATTAGTAGATTTCTGTTCTATTAACTTTTTTTATAAATTATAGGCTATTGCCGTATTTTTAGCAAAAATATTGTTCGAATTCTTATCCTAGAATATGGAGCTCCGCGAAAAAGAAGTGAAAATCATGTTAAATATGCATTTAAAAATGCTTTATTAGTGAAAACCCTATGTTGATTTGATATCACTTTCTTTTGCTGTACTAAAAAACTTAGTTTTTTCCTAATAAATTTTGATAAAAGACGCGTCTAGGATTCTTATTTACTGTACTGTAATCTTATAGATCAACGAAAAACATGCAGGTAAGGAAATACTTTTATTTATATATATAATAGTTCACTATTGCAGGGTTTCCCAAAGTGAGTTCCGTGGAATGGGGATGCGGTCCTTTTTTGCATCCTACCCCATATTATTATATTACTCTGATCCTACCTATGGGAGCGAATTTGCTTCTCATTGGATGATCCAGAAGTTGCCGAGGTGGTGCCTCTATGGCATTTCATTCCAAGTGCAATCTGGGATTGCAATTGGAAAGAAATGGTGGCAAATCCCAGAGTCCAGACGTCATAACATTTGACGACGTCGGCAAACTTATAAATTGAAATGAACGCGTAATCTAGATAAAGAATCTTCTAAAGTTACAAACACAATCTTCTAAAGTAAACACTTCTTTTCATATTAGAGCGAGATAGATAACTATTTAACGTAGGTACAAATGAAGCATATATACAATAAAAATATTTTTTTTTGCATATGAGTTTCTTAAGATGTATAAGTTTGTAATTAATAAATGTGAAAAATTGTAATATGGTCACATTATAATATATAACCCATTTATGGGTAAACTAAATCTATGGTAGGTACTAAGAATTACTAAGAAATTCACCGGTGGGAGGGAAGCGCTGTGCTGCGCTCCCGGCTGCATGGGTACCACCATCTTGCTTGTTTCTCCCGTGAAACAGCTTTGCTGTGTTTCGGAGAGAAGGGCAAGACAGGCAGTGTAATTACTGGCACCGAGACTTAACATCTTATGTCTCAGGATAGGCAACACATAAATAAGTTGCCTGGGCTCGTTCCAGGTAAACTAGTTTATGTTCATGGGCGACGTCGACCACTTACCATCAGGTGGCACCAGTCCTGGATTTATAAATAGGCCGTATAGGCCGCGGCCTAGGGGCGGCAGCGTCCTAGGGGCGGCAGATTTCAGAGGACGGTCACTTGACTTCAGAGGATAAAACGCGTGAAAAATTATCAAAGGTCTTAATTGTCTCAAGAAAATACATAGAAGCAGATATATAATGAATACCATAAACTATGATGATATTATAGATGATTTTGCTATTAAAAAGGCCCGTAAAAAATTATTGTATCTCTTGTTTCTTTTTTACGCTCTCTTTCTTATTGACTAATTCATTCGTTTATTTAAATAATAATTTTCCATTTGTAGTAAAGGAGGCCTCTTTACTACAAATGGAAAATTATTATTTTAGAAAGGTATGTACATGGGGCGGCAGAAATAAAGTGGCCTACACTCGTAAAAAATATAAATCCGGCACTGGGTGGCACGTTTGCCAGTTTGCCTATCCAACTAACATAAAAAAAATTAAAAAAAAAATATAACGATACCGATTTTCTAACGCATGTTATTTTATTAGATTTTTAATCTTAATGATGTTTAATTATCGAGGAATGATATATTTGATGGAACTAAGCTAATGAGGGAGAATATTTTAAAAATATTAGTGAAAGTACCCTTTCGTTTGATTTTCAATTTCAGTGAATACCGTAAAGTTAATATAACTTATTTACTTTATGGTGGGTACCTAATTAATATTGTATGTCGAAAAGCCTTTTCGAAAAAAAAAAACAGATACATAATAATAAAAATATTATTTCATTATGGCAATACAAATATCGGCAATAAATTTGTCAGTCTGTGGAATGTAGGTGAAGTTGAGCGAAGTAGGGCAATCCTGTTTCGCCATTTTTACTTTTCAGTGAAAGGAGATTTTATATTTGTCAGGCTGGAGGTCGAAGAATATTTTGAAAAAAGTGTGTCATTAAAATTTATTATCAGTAGTCAAAACTATCATTTGAGAGTTTTAGTAAAATAGTGTGGTTTTATTTATTACTAACGTTTGTATGTAGTGCTATTTCCCATCGTAAGATTGCTCGTTGGTGTGTCGCTTAGCTAATTCAATGGCTATGATATTGAATTATTAACGTGACGGGTCGCTTTGACGTTGTCTAAGAAGGATAGAAACGAGAAGGCGAAGCGGTGCGATTAGACATGAGCAGGCCCCAGGGCGGACGGATCCAAGTCCCAGATGACCTTAGAGAAATCTTGCTGGAGTTTACTATAAGTTATCTCCTGGAGCAGCCGGGAGATGTGGTGAACTATGCCGTCGAATTCTTCACAAGGTTACAGAATAATAGGACCACGACTATAGTTCGAGGTCCTTCGGCAGGCACTCCAGATGAATCTATAATATCAGATGAAGAAGGTACTAATTTACGTAATTTACCCTAAATAATATTTTCTGAGGCAGTACAACATGAAAGGTTAGTTAGTAGCCTGCCACGCTGAGTGGAGACACCATATCCCTACAATCAAGCAGATTTATTAAAAGCTTTAAGGTTGTTAGTGCTGCTGCTTAATTAGATATCGCCTTTTAAGTTTCTCATGCCGATTTGTAGTTTTTTTACATTCATATAAAGTTATTATCACAATAACATTTTAATATATTTATATAAATTTCAAATTAGTAATCAATATAAAAATCAGTAATGTATAAAAATAAGACTGGTTGTCAGGCTTTCGGACTTAGACTCGGAGGTCCGCAAATGACAGCCGAGACCAATGGCCTAACATGCTTTCCGAGACACCAACCCTGACAAGCGTAGCTTTATCTGATGGATCAATCAGTGTGTTCCTCTTATTATTACTTTGCCACAAATTTCCCGCATGTTATATTATTATAATATTATAAATAATCGAGGACTTATTTATTAATATATGACTTATAATATATTTTTACACTAAAAAGTATTGGTTTTAGTGAAAAAGAGCAATGCATTTTCCTACATCGAATAATGTAAACTAAACTTACATTCTACTTTTTACAATAAGTACATTTCTATTAATTTTAAACTAGTCTGAGTATATTTGCGTATTCTAAATGAAACTTGGTTGTTTAAGTGCTTAGTGAGGGCCATTTAGCAATTCTCTTTTATAAGTAAAGTATAATTTTTTTGAATATCAATAAAGTACTCAATATAACTTATAATACATGACAACCTCTGTGGCTCAGTGGTAAGCACGTTGGCGCTCAAGCCAGAGGTTGCGGGTTCGAATCCCGCCAGGGAACAAAAAATATTTTCTGTGTTCCTGGGTCATGGATATGTATTAAATATGTGTATTATATAATAAAAATCTTAAATATGTATAATATAAAAGTATTAAATATATTTCCGTTGTCTGGTACCCGTAACACAAGTTCTTCTAGAACTTACCACGGGACCAGATTGACGTGGAGTGAAAGCGTCCATAGATATTATTATTATTATTAATACAAAGCTTTTGAATATCCCATTGGCCTTGACTCCAAATAAATTCCAGTTGGCTCTCAAGTCTACTCATTTTATGTGAATGTATTATTTATATGAAATATAGTATAAATTAAATAACATTTATGATATTAAAGTCTGGTATGTCTTTTAGTAAAACTTGTCTTAAATCTGTTTGATAATTTGTCCATATTCATATCTATATTGAATTAACAATTTATGTAGCAGATGGTTCTTAAGTCTACCTTGTCTATTTGTTCTGACGTCATTGCTCGAGGATTTCATGCATGCGTGTCTTTTTAATTTTAGTGTAACAGCTGGTGAATTATTGTATTTACATAGCTGTGCCTATAACTGGCAACCTTTGGAATATTGGCCAAATGCCATATAACCATTTCATGTAGTGAAATGTTTGTTTTACATACATAAATTTTAGCACTTCTAAAGCACCCGAGGTGTCAAAGGATGAGCCAAGTTTAAGGCATGTGTCATGTCTTTTCCTAAACATTTGACATCATTCCATAAAACAAGAATTTCTTGAAATATTTCTCTGCTATGAATTTTATGAATACCGCATATTTGTTAATACCTAAGATAAACCATAACACCCATTTGTTTGTTCCTAACGCTTTGATGTTTTACGATTATAATATTTGTTTGTTTCTCACAATCTGCACTAATACTGAAGTGAAGCAGATGTTGACCTTTTTAATGTGATGTATAAGATTAGTCAAGGCGAAACAGGGTGCGATGGAAATTGGTGCTAACAAGGCCTTGAGTTTTATTTGTTATACTAGTAACATTTGTTGACACGTAGGAGACAAAAATGTACTTAAAAATTCACACTTGGTCAAATAATATGACACAAATTCTATAATGTTTTTCTGTGAAAATTTTGAGATACACTTTCACAGAAATAACAATTAATTTGTCTCATTTTATATACTTTTTATTTCATAGTTTTATTTTATTACAAAAAACATGAGTAATGTTGGTGATTATTGCTATTAAATATGTCAAAATTACTGCTTGGCAGGTGCTTATATTGTAACAAACTATAATTAAATTTTAAATCCGTCTTTTTATATGTATTAGTATAAGACAAGTTAAGTCTTAATTATTGATATTAAATAACTTTTTAAAATTCCTAAAACTACACAATTTTCAAGTTCATCTAATTTTGTATTGAGGTAAAATTGTGCTCATATTGTAGAGAAGACTAGGTTTACATTTTTAAAAATAAAGATATAGGTATAATTCCCAGGTAAAAATAAGTAACTGAAATTTGAATAGAACCCCAAAATTATTTATATATTTTTTTTAAAATAATATTGACATCATAAATCAACTGAATATTGTGTTAGTAATTTTTATTACATACATGCCTTTCCTTTTTTTAATCCCTAGTGTTTAAAAATAAAAGATGCAGGCATATCAAATTAGTAAGCAGATTTTTGTCTAGAGGAAATTAAAAAAAAACTATGTTTTCAAAAACAGAACCGCCGGTGGCGCGGTTCAACAACCGTCGCAAGTCCGTGTTCGCGGAGACATATGACCCGGAGGAGGATGACTCGGACGAGGGCGCGCCCGTAGTGTTCCCGAAGTCGGACGCGCAAAGGGCCCGACTGGCGGAGGCGGTGCGCGGAATCCTCCTGTTCCGCTCCCTCGACGCGCAGCAAATGCAACAGGTATTGTGACCCTTACTTTGTGATCGATGGGCAACTAGAACTGAAGCGTCTATTTTTAATTTTGAAAAAAAAAACTACTTTGGTTGTTTTGAACGCGACTTTTACCTTCTTTTAAAAAGATGCGTTCTGAAATATTTACTTCGGAAATTATGACTGTTTATCTATTTCAGCGGACCTCTCAATATACTCTTATGATAATGTTTCCAATTATATATATCACGCAAAAGCTGGACGGATTTTGATAAACTTTTTAGTTTTACAGCTTTAGATTTGTACACCTGTAGCTATTTTTACCTATGCGGGCTCTTAATTCCGACAAGTTTGAAACAATGAGATAGAGCAGTAACAAACCAATCTCGCTTGATGACGGGATACAAACCGAAATAGCTAAATAAATATAGATGTTTATTTTTTAATCGATTCAAAAGCTAGGCTATTTTAAAGTTTATTTTGTATAGTTATTTTAAATCAGCCTGGATGTTTATAGTAGTAGCTAATAGGACGATTTATTTTGATACTTTCCCTGGTACAGTCCAGATCCCAAGGTCTAGGTCCCATAATGATAAGCATATTAACTATACTGAAAAGAAAAATGGGCGACGTTGATCACTTACTATCAGATGGCACGTCTGCCAGTTTGCCTATACCACTTACATAACAAAGGTTTTTATGCCAGGATTCTTTCCACGTAACTGTTAATACAAAATTCAATTGTAGGGACCCCTAAATTTATAATTTATACTGTACACGCAATATTTGTTTGCTTCATTACGATTTGAAGAACCTTGATATTCCTAATTTGCAACAAAATGTAATTAAATATTTTATAATTATTCGTATGAACTGTCCGTCTTAATGTGAGTCTTGGGATAATATTCTGAAAAATCATAATTGGAATTTGTAGTTGTAGAATACACATCTTTACAATTATCTGGTATAATAAGAGTTGGGACCTACTGTCACTTAGGCATTTTAGATGATCCTTAGTATTACAGTTTTTTACTAGCCAACTGTTGCCCGCGTCTTCGCGTGAACTTACAATTACAATCTCTGTCTAGAAATGAAAAAAATGCCGAATTAAGAGCTGTTTTGGTCACAGACGTGGTCTGTGTAAATGCTTTTATGGAAATATTTTTTTATAGCATAGGAAGGCAAACGAGCAGTCGAAGCCTTTTGGCGACTATCGAGGCCCACACATCCGCACAATCAAAGATTATTGCAGATGCGTTGCCCTCCTTTTCCTTTATTATGCCCCTCCCCAATGGGCCACCGGAAACCGCACGAAACGCAACAGTATAGCTGTCACTTTACGCCGGTGTTGTAAAAACAAATGATGTAGCAACAAACAAACTATAAATTCACGTTATTAGAGTTTAAGTTACTCCCAATACGTTATGTAGTAAGTAGCGGGAGATTCACCCTCGGTCTTTGCCTTTCAAAGAACCATTTCCAGCAGTGTACAGAGAACGTTTGATAATCATGATGGAACAATTACGCTTGCAACGCAGAGCCAACTCGATTGCCAATACACCAATCGAGAATTTGGTTGAAAAGGTTGAATTGTAAAATTGGCAGTGCACTGAATTGTACAATATACGTCAACGCATGCACTAGAATGCAGCCGTTTTTACGATTTTATTCAACGACCCAGCGTCGCAACTGCACTAGTTTGAGCTATCTTGGTATATTTCATCAACGGATGTTCGTACCGTAATAGGTGGTTTAAGTTTTTTCAATTACCAGTTATTATTTTAAGATTCTGATGACTTGTTGCTAGTTTTCATCGTAATATACAAGTCCAATTAAAATTGCGTATTAAAATATTACTTTGATTTTACCTGTATACGGTGTAGAGAAGCGGCAGTTCCTTACTTTTCTGTAATCTCGATTAAACAGTCTTCCCGCAAGTAAATATGTGTATGCTACATTCTGAGAGCTTACTGTGAGAAAATTTAATTCAATACCTTGTCATGTTTTATATATGCCTGTTTAAATAATTACATACATATTGTGTATATCACCGAATTAGGGCTAATAACGATCTTATATGATTGTGTTGGAGCACATAAAAATCAATTTTCTTTCACCAATTTCAATAACTGACATCCATATAAACTTACTCTAAAAAACTACCCTTAAAGGCACAAACTATGTTATTTAGAGTGCAAAAGGTAAAGAAACTAAGAATGAATGTTATTGACCACAACAAAAGTTTTTTAACCTAATTCTTTCGTCGCGTGCTTTTTGAGAATGTTACACAAACATGTTGTTCGCTTGCCAACTTGGCCATTTTATGCATACATACATTTGTATATGTTCAAAGTACAAATCATATCCTTTTGCAGGATAATCTACCTCCTTGCGAAATTCTGCGAAATGTGATCAGCGGTTAGGCGTAAAAAGGTCCTTTACCTTTTTATAAAGCTAAATTTCACTGTTGCATTTTTATATCTAAACCATATAATAAAACCACAAAAATATTTTTGTCGTCCAGGTTCCACGGCCCATTTTTATATCTAAACCATATAATAAAACCACATAAAAATATTTTTGTGGTCCAGGATCCACGGCCCATTTTTATATCTAAACCATATAATAAAACCACATAAAAATATTTTTGTGGTCCAGGATCCACGGCCCATTTTTATATCTAAACCATATAATAAAACCACATAAAAATATTTTTGTGGTCCAGGATCCACGGCCCATTTTTACACTTGACTACTATCAAGCTAATTTTCCGTGAGTAGCTTCATTTTGATAACACGCCCAACAATTTCCTGTGAAAATTCTCGATTGTGGTAACTAACAGAGGTAGCAAGAATAAAAAGTCGATTTGATGATGATGATGATATCATATCCTAAGAAATACTGACAAAAGCTATCAAAATATTTATTACCAGTACAACTACATATATATTTAAGTTTATAAACGTTAAACCTTAGTCTAAAGTTAATTCAAGCAAAGCCTTAAGCAACAAGTTGTATACAAAAGGCACACAAACGTTACAATTATTGTTTTTTAAAAGCGTCCAAATAAAGCTTGTAAAAAGGTTGTAGAGCTAACAGAGAGCTTTTGAAAGCACTGCAGGAACAAAAGTCGCGTAATTAAAACTTATTGTTGTCGCTAACTGTAAAGTGTTTGCTGAGCAGCTTGTAAGGGTTGGTGACGAATGAGCTTTTAGAAAGGAATAGGATATATTATGCAGATTTTGTTTGAGCTTTTTGTACGATTTTTTATGAAAAACTTGATTGTTTTTTGAAATTTCAGTTTGACGCGATTAAGAATGTGCTTTTATTTCGTAGTTTAAGTCTTTGGTGTAGCGATTAAGCGGATCGTAATTTTATAGAATGCGGGTTTAATTCCTAAATAGACATTAATCACAAGTCTTCACTAGGGGTTCCTGTCACCCAAAACATTTTTACGTTCACATAATTGTAAAATAGTAGAAATAACTCCAAATAATTGGTAAATAAAAAGCTTCAAAAATATCATTAAATCTAAGTACATAATATATTAGAATAGAAGAAAATTTATTAAACGTTAAGGTTACACAAGTCGCTCATCTTCCCATACAAACGCAGAACAGTAATTACTACAATGTTTGATGCCATGAAAAACTAAGGATAATATAAATTGATCTCGTCATTATCTATGTCTGTATGTACCCAAAATCGTTAAAAAAATGTACATTTAAAAAATACAAGCTTCTAAACTTTCGTATTTCAACACTGATTTTAGTCCAACATTGGGCGAAAATAAATACGGAGCACGAAAGCTCAAAAATAAAGCCCGTACAGACATAGTTTAGTTATTCAAAAGTTGAAATAAATTTATTTTAAAAAGATACACTTAATAGTTTTTCTATAATAATTGGGTGTTTATTACGTATTAATTACAAAAACGTAAAAGTCAACAATCGTTATTAAATGTATATAACCACCTCGCCACAGGAATGTTCGATTAAAACAATAGATCTTCTCGATCACAATATAATTCAGCAGAGTAACGCCCTTCACAAAGTATACTGGTAGAATGCATACAAAAATCAAATCTAATTATTATAAATATCGCCATAATATTATAAATAATTATTGGAATTATTAATCACGTATATTTAAATTTATACTTTAATTATTAATCAATATTATATTCATGAATGGCACATCCTTTTGGCGCCACCAGAAGTATATCAATATACTTTAATTAATTCTTTTCGATGTGTCAGTGATTTGTAACAAATGGTTTATTAATTTCATATGAATAGGTTTATATGTTTCTATGCTCTTTAGGATTTAATAATAATATATAATTGGCGTTCATTGAAGGAGACCTATGTTCAGCAGTGCACGGATAAAGGCTGATGATGATGAAATATACACAACTCGAAAAAAAAACCCGCTTCTAATATTAGGTAGTAGGTACAATACACAAATTTATAGTTCAACTATTCCTTTTCAACATATTGGTTTGTGAGATATCCTACTAATATTATAAACGCGAAAGTCTGTAAGAATGTATGGATGTATGTTTGATGCTCTTTCAGGCAAAAAATAGTGAATGTATTTAAATGAAACTTTTCAATAACATAGCGTATACATCAGAATATCATAAGGCTATAATTTATCCTTGTACTCCAACTTGAATGGGAAGTACGTGGGTGAAACCGGGGGACGCTACTAGTTTTGGATATACCACAAGACGGGCTTAGCATATTTAATATACCGTTCAAATTTTTCACTCTCCATGACGTCATAAGGCCTCTGAAAAAGCGCGGAAATCACGAGGAACAGATCATAATAAAACAAGTAGTTATAGATTTGTATACCGTGCCATAAATTACATGAGCTAAACTCTAATACTATACGTTATTATTTTAACTATGGTTTCTTTACTGTCTATGGTTATTATGCTACATTTATTTTTGTCTGTGGTAGTTCCCCATTATCCATTCTCATGCTCCATTTATAGTGATGCCAGTTGAGCATGATAATGTATAGTGCCTAGGAACCTAATCATAACCAAGTAGTTCTGACTCGATATATGGTGGCCTGCTCTAGAAATGGCAATGATTTGGGTCAAGGTAGTGTTTGTAAATGTCATTTATCAATATCATACGTGTATGTAATTTACTCTACGTGTTCATTATCATCAATCCGTCAACACCTCGACATAGAATTCAATGAACGCTAAATTTGGAATTGGGATGCAGGTTTCCCTTAAGAAAAACGAGATTTGGGATTGCTCTTTTATCAACAAAAAAAAAACAGTTTATATAAAATCTTAAGAGTGAATTCTACAAACATGTTAAATATTGGCGTCATAATTTTCTTTGTAAATTTTGTTTTGCATCTGTGTATAAGACTTATAGTTTTCGTCCCTGAAATGCGGCAGTTTTGTATTTTTCAAAATCTTATTTCTCCTTTACGATAGATTTTTTACGTGCGTTAAGTATTTAATTTCATTCCATTATATAATAATATCAACCATTATATGTCCCATTTCTGGCCACGGGTCTCCTCCTCGAAATCAGGCGTTTGGGCCATTTAATCTTTTTTCTTTGGGACTTTTAATATCATCGGAAATGCATATTTCCGTTATTTTCTTCAGCGGTGAGCAAGCGATGGTCTCATGTTCAGGTGAACGTAGAAATTTAGAAAAACCCATTTTGAGGCATCACACGTACCTCTCGGGTATCACTCAAGAGTCCGAGCCCACCCCACGAGGCCATTGTCGCTCACTTATTTAATTTAATTCCATTACGAGGTTTAATTTTAACAAGTAGTATTAGTGTTAATTGTAATGAACATTTTTCTCGCGTAAACCGAGTCTTGCTCAATCATGGTACAAAAGCTAAGTGACAACTAAAGTCGAGCCATGAACGTGATGCATTATGTATGGGCGCGCCCATGAATAAATCGCATGACCTAACTTTCTAACTCGCAACTAATCACATGCCTTTTTTGTCAGCCTTATTAAATAATATATGACAAGGTAGGGCGATGTAATAACGTACAGAGTAAACGCGTTTATATAAATAAAAGACTCGTTGGTCGAAGTTTCGCCGGGGATACTTTGATTTACAGCCCTATCTATGGCTTATATGAGGTTTATGTATAATGATACACCTACAAAACTATTGAAATGCTTACATGTTAAGTCATAAAAATATTATCCTTGTAGGTAATTCCATGTTTCGTGTTCCAATAACCGATTACCATTTGAAGTTAGTTACGCAAGATGTATTTATACATTAAAAAATGACAATGGCGAAATTACGACTATTTTGGAAACAAAAATGTGAGGAAGATTTTAAGTAACGCTACACACGACCTTGCTTTTTTGTTACACGCTTTTTATTAGCTTCACCTGTATGTTTGTATGTTTGTATGTTAGTATGTTTGTTTGTAACCGACTTCTTTGGGCGCGATTTTGACCCACTTTAAACGGCCAGATTTTATTCAAACTTTGTAGATTTATCGAGGACCGATGACAATACAATAATTTGATAAAATTATTCCAATATCCTGATCAGGATAATCAGGATAGCACATGCTAGGAAGGCATAAGGCGCGCAACACATCACTTGTGTTGTTTTTAGTCTCTCACTCATTTCTAAAGTGATTGCCATTAGTTGAGTACTTTAAATTAATAAAATCTTTAAAAAAAAATTGACACCAAAAAGTAAAAAATAAATTATAGTTTAAAAAAAAAACTAAAAAACACGCTTTAATAGCAAACCGAACTATAAATTTGAAAATAATTTTTAATAAAAGAATTAAATGGGTTAACAAAATAAATAAATGATATTACTTATTGTAAAAAAGCGTGGTGCTTGTAACTAAGTTTTTATACTAACTTTACTTTTTAAAATAGATACCGATGAAATATTTTTAACAATGAATATCGAGCACCTCACGCTTTTTTACAATAAGTAATATCATTTATTTATTTTGTTAACCCATTTAATTCTTTTATTAAAAATTATTTTCAAATTTATAGTTCGGTTTGCTATTAAAGCGTGTTTTTTAGTTTTTTTTTAAACTATAATTTATTGTTTTATGTATTTGCCAGACGAAACTGTTTTTACAGTTGCAGTGGCAACATGGTTCTTTTTATCTATGGGCTATCTGTCAAAAGATACTTATAGAAGGACCATTTATCATCAAATCAAAATGAACGATTTTGACGTAAATACATCCCAATGACTGAAATCGAACATAAATCGTAATCATCGTCGTTTTAACAATATTAAGGTATATTAATAAAAGGTATATTAAGCTTTCGATATACATACCTATTTTGATAAAGAGTTGGTTGTTACTAGGAACTTTTGGCTTACTGTGTCCCGCAAAACTAGCGGTTACTAGGAACTTTTGGCTTACTGTGTCCCGCAAAACTAGCGGTTACTAGGAACTTTTGGCTTACTGTGTCCCGCAAAACTAGCGGTTACTAGGAACTTTTGGCTTACTGTGTACCGCAAAACTAGCCGTTACTAGGAACTTTTGGCTTACTGTGTCCCGCAAAACTAGCGGTTACTAGGAACTTTTGGCTTACTGTGTCCCGCAAAACTAACGTTATCATGTTAAACTATTGAAACTATGACGTCAGCTGTCTTCGTACGTGCCGCGACCTGTACGTAGGGTTCCCAACTATTTATTTATTAACAGTATAATACTCTTTTCCCTCGATATTACGTACGTAAGTACTTACTAATAATAATTTTACTTTTATATAAACAAGTAGATGAAATGCTGTTATTATGTACGCTGGTATCCGGAGCCTCGTTATGCCTCGCCTCGTTGTCATGTATGACCGGTGCAGTGTCTCCAGATGCACTGTAATTACAGTAGATTTACTGTAATTCTACTCTATTCACAGTACACTGTATTATAGTGAATACAGTGTATGAAAGTCAGTGTAATTTAGAGTTTCTAAAAAATTCTTACAAAATAAGAAAAGAAATGTTTATTAGTAAAAAAAACCTATATAAATGGATGAAACGAAACATTTTGGTTTAGTATTTGTCTATGATTAATCGGCTAGTTGACAATAGTTGATACCTATGACCTACGACTCCTACGAGGGAGGGGGAATTCCCTGGCAAACTGTGGACTGTGGAGCTATTAGGCAGTAAAATTATGTAGACGGATTTTACTTTCACTAAGGGTTTTAATTTAGCAACGTGTTTTGTGTCTATTTCTTTCTAATGCGTTAGAGAAATGTTTGTTTGTTTTATTTTGTTGGGTTCAAGGGAAGATAATAAGAAAACAGCTGCAATAAAACTAGCCGCTTTTATTGCAGAGAGATATTTTACTATCTAATATAATCACGGATTCGGAAATCGCAAATAATTTATATATTAAACACAAAACTTCAAGCCGTCGTAAATAATGTCATAGGAGGATTTTTTTTCTCTTATTATTACAGTGACATGATCCCGATCCGATCCGCCCTATCTTATTTTAACTTGGCAAACTTCATGCCCCTTCGAATTAGTCATTAAAAAGAAGTTAAAATGTTATTATTATCTACTGTAAAATATACTGTATTTCAGGTTAGGAAAACACTGTAATTTTTATAAATCTACTGTAATTTCAAATAGCCTTCACTGTAATTTCACTTTTCTAATCTGGAGACACTGGACCGGTGGGAGGGATGCGATGTGCCGCGCTCCCGACTGCATGGGTACCACCATCTTGCTTGTTTCTCCCGTCAAACAGCTTTGGGCCGTGTTCCGATTTATACTGAGAGCACTGTACAGTGCTCTTACTGGGAGAAATTCGTTCCGTTATAGACTGACAGTATACTGTCGCAGTGCTCTAGGCAATATATGACGTCATGAACCGACGCCATTTTTGCACTGCGAGCACTGTACAGTGCTCTTACTGGGAGAAATTCGTTCCGTTTACACTGACAGTATACAGTTGCAGTATGATGAGGAATTTTTACCACGTAATAATATTAGGTAATTTTGAACCCCTTTTCAACTCTCGATATTTAGGTTCTGTTGCAAACGACGATAATGAAGAAGCAGGTATTAAAATGAACGTAAATAGTTTTGATATACCTACTTACTTATCAAAAGCTTTGTTAGCTTTCGATATGTAATTAAAATCGTGGTAAATATTCCGATTTCGATAGTTATAATAGGTATGAATAATTTTATCGAATAACAATGGATTCCTAACAGGAAATGACTTTTAAAACTCGCTATCAGTATTCAGTCATTAAGAAAACAGTTGTCTGTGCATAATATTCTGTTCTAGGGATAATATTTTGACCCACTGTATTACAAAAGATATGAGCTCTTCATCATCGTCATCAGAGTAATTATCGGAAGATTCCAATAAATTTTGGACTGCACCAGCAATTGCAGTTGCAATTATTGCGTGTTCCATTAGCTATTTTTCCAGTTAGATAATAAATACCTAATTATTTTTTTAAATAAGTTCATCACTTATTGACATTACCTAATTTCAATCATTCGTTTAATAAGATATTTATTATACATTAAAATGCTTGAAAAACAATATTTTCTTTAATACTAATAAGTATACATAATTTACTAACTTAATTATACAATAATATAATTTTATATATTTTCACGTAAAAACAACCCCACAAAATATATAAGAGTATAAAATATTATATTGATATTGCAACTCCAAAAAACGTAGATGTCAGTTCACAGTATACTGTACAGCGTTCCGTTATAGACGGAAACCAGTATAGCTCACTATAAAGGAACGGCTTCTCAGTATACTGCAATGACGTCACACCTTACAGTGGTCCAGTATATATCGGAACGCGGCCTTGATGTGTTTCGGAGAGAAGAGCATGACATGCAGTGTACCTAATTACTGGCATTGAGATACACGATTGTCTTAGGATAATAAAAAAAAAGAATAAAAAATTACATAAATATGACCTCTATTGATCTGATAATATTAACTTAAATTGTGGAAAATCATAATAAATTGTTCAATTGGCCAAGAAGCCCTGAAAGATACGTGTTTTTGAAGTATAAAAAAAATTGAATACTGTTTCCTTTTGTACAATTCCGTTCATTTCATTAATTTCGCGTAAAGCTAGTAGAAACCCTACGAATAAGTATCTGAATCTACAGCAATAACAATTCCCCTTAACCCATATTCTACATGATTTGATTGTGAGCCAATCGGTTACTAGTATTAATAATCAACAGGTGCTCGACGCGATGTTCGAGAAACGCTCCGAGCCGGGCGAGTACGTCATCAGGCAGGGCGATGACGGCGACAACTTCTACGTCATCGAGAACGGCGTCTTCGACGTGCTGGTGACCGGCGATGACGGGGTCGAGAAGGTGAGTGATGGTGATGATGGTTTTTAAAGTGAAATTTCTTTGCGCGCATGAGTGTATTTTTTTTACGGATGAAACATCACGAAAATGTGCAACGTTTTTGTCCAAGAAGAGGGAGTGAGTTATTGAGACCGATTGAGAGAGAGTGAGAAAGGGCGAACGTAGCATGAAGCACATAGCCATGGAGTGACAGTAGGGAGCAAGCGAGTGAGAAAAATCGAGAGAAAGAGAGAGTGAGATAGAGCCAACGTCGCGCGTAGCATGTCTGGTAAATTTAAAGCTTTCACTTCTGACATGTGTACTTTGTACGCACGCACTTTTTGTAGTGGTACAACGTTTACCACTGACTGACTACACAAGTAAACGAAAAGAAAAATATACCCCTTCTTTTTTGGTTAGAATATGTTGTGTGTTGTAATGACGTGGGAAAACTGGTGGGCAAAACGTGGATGCCAGGCAAGGGATAGGGGAGATGAGATGATGAGAGGAGGATTTTCGAAAGATCCGTCTATTTCTCTGGGATGCCACCATCATATCCTGGTTTCTTCATCGTAGGACCACCCTTGGAATATCCTTATCCAACAAAAAAAGGATTATCGAAATAGGTTTATAAACGACGAAGTTATCCTCGAACACTCATAACAAACATAAATACGAGTCGAATTGAGAAATCTTCTTCTTTTTTGAAGTCGGTTAAAAAAGCTGGTGTTTTTTATATTTTAATTTTTAATGTATAATATAAAACTTGCCTAAATCTTTCTCTTATATTTGAAGGCAACTCAAATATAAGAGCAGGGCTGCCGTCTTTTTGTTCATTAACAGAGGCCTATAATCAACAACGGTTATCTTTGCTACTATTCGATAATACCTTTATTTATCCGGGGCGGATGAATTATGCAAATCCATGAGCGCAAATTATTACCTTGGCCTCTGAAATGTTCACCCGGTTCAGATAATTAGTACTTTCACGTAGTTGAGACTTACGGCTTGTTCCCGGGATGCATAGTTTAAGTTTCGTCAATGTAACATGTATGAGATATGTGTTCTATGTAACGAAATTTGTTTATTTTATATTAATGATATACTTAATTGCGAAAAAATACTATTATCATCACTTTTGACGTGACAACGTCTTATAATTCGATGGAGCCGGCTGCACGCACGAAAAAACATGACGCATGCGGCGTTACCTCGCTGTGAGGAGTTCCATTTTCTTATGACGTTGTCACGTTCAACTATCGTCAGTAAACCGACTGACTATACAGACAACCGATTTTTTTATGACGGACGTCGGGTCGAGTCAAATCACGTAGCGGTCGCGGGTTCGAATCCCGCCAGGTGCAGATAAAAGTATGAGGAATATATATATGCACCGGGTCATGGTTGTCTTTGCATGTAGGTACTTATTTCCGTTCCTAATAACACAAAACAAATTGTTCGAAGTCTTTCGTCTTCAAACTCAATTTCTGCAGTGTGAATATGGCATAGCCTGTATTATTATACATGTTATGGTACTATAATAGTGTTAATTTATATACAGCCCTCTACCATCTAACTCTCGTAGAGTTAGATGGTAGAAATGCATCGATTGTGTAACGATAAAATTGCTCACACATTTAAGAAAACATTTATAATGTTATTTTTACACAATTATGACAAAGCTGAAATTAATGAAATTATGTAAATTTTCTTTCTTTCATAAACTACTCTGCCGATTTTATAATAGAATAATTAATTCTAACTTATTATTTATAGGATAACAGTGTATTTGTTATTGCCCATGGCTGCAACAATCTTACGTCAGCGTAATCTTAAGCATTCTTAAGATATTTGACGTAATAGCGCGTTATCAAACATAATAATATGTAACAGATTGCAATTTTTTTTAAATATGTTGGGGCAACTCACACACGGCCATCTGATCCCAAACTAGGCAGAGCCTGTTCTTATGGTAACCAGACAACTGATACATACTTTATATTTCTAAATACATACATATTATAGATAAATTACAACCAGACACAGAAGAAATGATCATGTTCATCACATAAACATTTGTCCTGGGTGGGAATCAAACCCACGACCTTCTGGTTTAGCAGTCCGGGTCACTAACCACTAGACCAACAGGCAAGTCAGATCTCCCAGGTCCAAATAATCTCCCTGGAACCAAATACTTCAGTAAAAAGTGTCGTAGTCCGAAATCTGGTATGTGTGCTTTTAAACTGGTTCATAAAGTTTCACTTAATATACCTAATATATCTGTGTGATATTACTTTCCTGTTTTTTCTCCCGTGAAACAGCTTTGCTGTGTTTCGGATGAGGCAGTGTAATTACTGACACCGAAACTTACTTCTTGAGTCTCAGGATAACAAAGCATGAACCTGCTACCTTTTTTTTTTTGATGGCGCAGGGAAAGGCTTTTGATGCATGTAGCCAGGTTATCCCGAGGGAGTTCCTGACCTTACGTGGGACTCGCACTTGGGAGTGCCTTACCCGAACAAAAACCACTGCGTTTGCCTGGTTTAGTAAAACAGTTGGTCTTGACTCTTGTTTATGTTCTTGATTGACCGGAACGCTGAAGTTGCTAAGAGGAACAGTCCCTGGTAACCTGACCCTATCATGACCGACTCTGATCACTTACTATCAGATGGCTCGTCTGCCAGTTTGTCCATCTCTCTTTAATACACCACACACATGAAAGTCTAATAAGATCAATGTGGCTGGTGATATTAATCTTAGGTCCCATTACGTCTAGCGCACGAGCTGTAATTGAATGGAGGTTAATGAAAAAAGTTTGTCGAGTCCAGTTCCCGGTGTTGGGCCCCTTCGATAATTTCACTTTTTGAAGTCGAGACAAAAATCCGACTTGCAGGTCAAGTGACCCTCGTTTGTCTCGAAACGAGGAGACCTTTGAACATGAAAAGAATTGTTTTTTGTAATATTATCGCGATGGACATAATGACTAATGTTATTTGTTTTATTAGTATTTTTTGTTAACGTTTGTAATTTAACATATTGAATAATGCATATAAATATATATAAAGATATATTGTTTAATGCAGGTCTTTTTTTATCCACATTAAAAATATCCGGGTTTTAGTGGGACTCGCTGCACCCGAAAGCTTGTAAGTGGACGCAGCTCTACCCACTAAAACGCGGCGAGTGCCACCAATGCCGCCTTTGGTGAGATGCCCCGGATCTAATAAACAAACAGGGCACCTCGACGGCTAGTCAGTCCCCCAAGTTACCGACGCCACCACCATAGAGGGGTTGTCACGCATCACAGAACAACCCCTCCCAATGTCGGGAAAGTACTATGGGGTGAGGTTCCCATCCTCGCCCTCTTGTCTCCCCCGCTCTTTTGTCCCTTCTTCTAGATAAGATGGGTACAAAGAACAGCTCCCTCGGCTCCTTCCAAGGTGCTGCGTTTATTGGGATACTGAGCCCCACCGCCACTACAAGGGTTGAACCATGGTGGAGTTGTATAATTGCTAGTAGTACATAAGTAAATATATTTGAATCAGGTCATCAAAAAGTTTTATAGAAAATATTACATAATATATATAATATATCCAG
Organism: Helleia helle; assembly: GCA_963853865.1. Taxonomy (NCBI): domain Eukaryota; kingdom Metazoa; phylum Arthropoda; class Insecta; order Lepidoptera; family Lycaenidae; genus Helleia; species Helleia helle. The sequence continues at coordinate 7,255,577 of OY971433.1, read as the reverse complement.
TGGTTTGAAGAGGTAACAACATAAATCTATAACCTCGAAGAGATTTCTCGTGTTATTTATTTATTATATTAAACGAATAGTTATCGTATACCCTATTGTGTTAGTTAATATTATATTACAAAAATGAAGGCCCCGTGTAATGAGATTTCGCTTATGTATGACGTGTAGCGTGCGCCATATTGAATTTCCTGTGACGTAACACGGTAGGCTATAACAGGCACAAAGGAAGGATTAATTTGTTGGAATCACTTGATTGAATTTGGGACGTACGGATGATGGATATTCCGGAAATATTGTCGTTTAATATCTATGAAACAGAAATTTGTGTCACGATAGTTTTAGAAAAATCTACTTTTTTTTGTTTAAACTTTTTTGTCACTGCCATTTCAGGTGAAAACTGTCATGTGTGTGTAAATGATGATTTTAATTTGTTTTGACTTATGGACACCATCGATCATATTTATTTATTTAGCTGCAGGCAACAGAAAACACACACACTCAAGAAATATATAATTATATAAAGATGTTGCCTGCATCTTCGCCCGCATTGCTCAACTGCTATAAGTCACAGCGTGATGTTATATATAAATGGGCTATCTAACACTGAAAGAACTTTTCAAATCGGACCAGAAGTTCCTGAGATTAGCGCGTTCAAACAAACAAACAAACTCTTCAGCTTTAAAATATTAGTATAGATGATTAAAATGATACTTTCTCCATGTTTTATGTGGTATGGGGTACCCTTTTCGTATGGTACATGAACAAATTCATCTAAGATTAGCCTATTATACTACCAGTAGGGCTAGCATGCGCGCACGACAAAATTTTGTCTACCCCTTTTCTCGTATTATTTCATACAGTTAATACGAGAAAAGGCTTAGACAAAATTTTGTCATGCTAGCCCTACAGGTATCATATTTATTTACTTACCATAGCCCCGGAGACTCGTTCATGCGCTTACTGTTCAGAGACGCAACATAATAGGGCATAGTATGTCAGTAATTACCATAGAAATATTAAGAACAGGAGATGTGGTATGGAGGCGTGTCCGCGTAGATGCTGCTTGAGCAAACCGGGCATACATTTCAAAAATGACCGGCAGCGCAAATCAGTATGATGTCGCCCGCAAACGAGAAAACATATACCAATTCCGTCGTGTTCAGTGGTTTGTTGTAAGAACAGAAGTGAATTTAAACATTTAACAAGTTATGGAATCTGTTATCATATCTAAATATTAAATTGTTAGTATATTTTACTTAAAAATCTTAAAAAACAAGTATACGTAAAATATCTGTAGCGCAAAATATATTGCTTTTTAACCACTACATTAGTGTGTTGCGGAGTGACTGGACACGCAATGTAAACGATACTGTTTTTTGTCGTCGGGACAGTGATGTTCATACATAGCAACTGATTCAAGCTACCGTCAACACGTCGATTATCGATTGACTTATTTCTATTGCAGTTAATTATACATTTTGTGTGTATGTACTCGTTTAATTTTAGTTATATGTTATGTATTTTTTATAAGTGTTTAACTGATTAGTGTATTATGAGTTAAGCGTATTTTTACATTGCTATTTTATTGTATGTTTGTTTAACGAAATAATATGTATTATAGCCAAATTTTAATATTTGTCAACCGTATAGTTCTAAAAATAGTTTTTTTTTACTGATTTCTATCATTTTACAGTGTAGTTATGAGATATTCGGATAAGAAGCGATATTTAGAATTATGACAATGAAAAGTAAGCAAAATAAAACATTTTACTTCATTTTATTTCGTGCAACATATTTTTTATTTATAATAAATTATTTTCTGATCATTTTATTTTTATAAGTATCTGACCATAATAGTCTAAAACATACAAAAATACATCAAAGTATCGACATCCTTCCGATATAGTACATCACTTTTCAAGAAAGAACGAGAGAGAGAGAGTTGTTCCTCTGTTACTAAGATGAGCCCTTTGGTTGATAAAATAAGGTTTAAATTTGAATGCTTAGAAAGAGTCCGAGCGATCCGTATCTACAGTGCGTGTTAAATGAGCGCTGTGTAAGAAAACATAAGGTTTATTTTTATTCTTTAGAACTTTGTGATTTATGTATGTGTGTGCGCGGCCTTGCGAAATGTGGAAGGGAGAAATGTGACGACTTGAGTTCTCGCACATTTTGAATGAAATAACATATCTCCTTATTTCAAATATCTGTGGTAATTACTCTACCTCTTCTTCATTCAGGAACAGCAAAGTTTCTTGAAGGTGGACTAAAACGGGAAGGAGTTAGGTTAATATTCAGCTGCGCTTCACGTTTGTGATTGGTTACTTTTGACTGTGTGATGTCATTATAGATTATGACTAGCTGTCATCAAAATCGGTCCAGCCGTCTAGGAGGAGTTCAGTCACATACACACGCACACAAGAAATATATATATATATATATATATATATATAAAGATTGGTGAAAGTTAAGTCGCATAGGGAGTTTTGAAGATTACCACAAAGGGCCCATACAAACAGTACTTTATATTCTAATATCAAGACTTATCTCTTTCTCATTTTCTCTCGTCCTACTTTTAACCGACTTCAAAAAGGAGGCTTTCAATTCGATTGTGTGTTTCTTTTCTATATTTGTTACGCAATTACTCCGCCAATTGTGAATGGTTTTTTTTTTTAATAATATCTAGGAACGCTTTTACACCACGTCAATCTGGTCCCGTGGTAAGTTCACGAAAAACTTGTGCTACGGGTACCAGACAACGGAAATATATTTAAGTAATACTTTTATACTATTTTTAAGATTTTTATTATGCAAAACACAAATTTAATAAACATCCATGACCCAGGAACACAGAAAATATTTTTGTTTCCTGGCGGGACTCGAACCCGCAACCTCCGGCTTAAACGCCAACACGCTTACTTGAGCCACAGAGGGTGTCCAAATTTCGATTTTTTTTAATATCAAATGCGTGTGTGTCAGGTGGTCCACACGTACAACGGTTCCGGGTCGTTCGGCGAGCTGGCGCTGATGTACAACATGCCGCGTGCCGCGTCCGTGCGCGCTCAGTCGCCGGGCGCTCTGTGGGCGATGGACCGCCACACGTTCCGCCGCATCTTGCTCAAGAGCGCGTTCAAGAAGCGCAAGCTGTACGAGGAGCTGCTCGACAAGGTGCCCATGCTGAAAGCGCTGCAGGTATGTACATGTAGTGGTGGTCATTATTACAACAGTTGTAGTAATGCGTTATTTGAACGTAATGAATAATCCATTATTAAAAAATAGCTATCCTGTTGTCAGTTTTTACTATTGAAACGATTACGCAATGGTAAGAATAGGCACGCAATAGGCAGAAATTAGGTGTGCGAGGGAGATAGCGATTATTATAATCGATAATGCGATCACTAATACGAGGTACCTAATGAAGTTCAAATTTGCTTAATTTTTTTTCGAATATCTTATTGTCACAATTCATATTTTTTAACGTCTATAAATCAACAATAACAGAGTAACAGACAGCACTTTAGAACAACAGTTGTTACAAAAAACACAACAGGATAATTTATTATTGTAAAACAGCCGTTATTGCCATCACTATCAGTATTCAGTACATGTACCGGCAACCGTGTATCGACTACACGCGTCTATTCGCCGAAAGCACGCGCGGCAAATCCTCGCGCGGCAATCGCGCGTAATGAGTACTAATATTTCCAGTGGTTGTATACATTGAGAGGGGAGACTGGTTACTGCAACTACATTGAAAACTCGTTATTACAAAGGCATTTTAATAAAAAAGCTATCACGAAAGATGGAATAAATCAAAGAAATGACGGTCATGCCGTTTGACGTCTCGCATCGGAATCGATTTTACTACCAAGCGCGCCAATTGATATTTTACATCATTTCTGTTGCCAATGAAATTCAAGAAAGCAAAATTTGGATTTCCTAATATCTGAGTTTATGTTAATTATTTTATTAAAACGATGTGGTGTGGACTAGACTTAGAGGCATCACCCCTTGATCGATTATGTCCATTATTATAATAATTAAAGTTGTAATCATAATTATCGTCATATTACGGTCGATTCCTCCTCCCTCGTGTATTGTCCATTATCCTACAACATGACACTGAAATACGCATTTTGGCTCTATAGTTTACTCACAAATAAGTCGTGGTATTATTAAAAACCTGCCACTGTTATTTTTTCATGTCTGAAATTCTGATAAGATTTCTAAATTTGGTTTTAACTATAAAAATAAATATGCGACGGACATAATATGTATGCATCGAGCATATAACCGGAATAGAGCGGTAATGTTTTGTATGAAAACAAATTCCGCCAAATCTGTGCTGCGACGCTGCGCCGGTTCTGTGCTCTGCTTGGCCGACTGGTGGCCATTGATGGATTCTTGGCCGATGTGACGTACATAGAGATCACTGGTTCATTGAATTGCTATTACGTCAGTGACAAACCACTGACCAGTTTCAGAATTTTATGGCTCACAATATTATTCTATCCGGTCATATGCTCGATGTATGTATGGTACGGTTTATAAGATATTATATTATGTATTACGAAATAATCTGAGTGCAAAACTCTAAAGAATGCTAGGTTTTTCCCGCGACTTTAAAAGCAATTTGCTCCAATCTATATTAAATGTTTATTATCAATTTTCTGTGGGAACTAGGTTTTTCCCAATGTTACCATGAGAGTTTCCAATTACCTTGATAAAAAACAACGTAAAATTAGAACAAACAATTTTCGGCCCACAGATGCAGATTTGTCCACAGAGTTTGTTTCGCGGTTCTTCTCAGTGGGTTCGCTTTAGAATCAGTAACTTTGTTAGAACAACATTAAATAGGACAAAAATAAAATTTAGGCAAAAAAGGACGCTACTTCCGTTCTTGATAAACCGCGATAAAATCTATCTAGATAATATATATTAAAAAAAAAGTAATTTTACAAAGAGTGGAACTCGCATATACATTGGGAAAAAATATCAAACGATATATGAAGAAAAAATATCAAGACTTTATAAGTGTATATTTTTTTTTTAACTAGATCGAATATTTATTTACTACATTTGTAACTGGGATTCGGTGCCTATATTCAGTAAATGAATATATATAACATCTAACTGGCCTATTGTCGCAGGTAACTGACATGGAACATGCCAGTTAGGTCACTACTCACAAGTCCTTTTCGTCTGTGTATTTTGCGGCGTGATATTCGTACGTAAAGTAACGTACAGTATAATATGCGAAACATAATATGTATAAGGAACCGACGGTAGCGGGTAGACACAATTTGACTTACAACAAGATACCGAATTAAATTAAAAAAATGTTTTCTCTGGTTCGGTTTTTTTTTAATTTAATCATTGTGTAGATTAAAGCGATTTGGAACAGCAGATTGACTTTTTCAGGCTTTATTCATGGCTGTCAATAATATTGTGCTCTTTCTCATTACTAAGCAAAGTTAATCTAGAATCGACAACATTTAAAAAAAAATATTTATGGGAACCCAAGAACTTACTGGCCACGAAGTATTTTCTCAAATGCTAAAATGTTTTATTTTACCAAAAACCTTGACTGTTGTGTCCTATGGCGAAAGGTCAACGTGACAATAGGACTGCTCGCTACGACCTATATATTTTTGGAGTCAGGACAAAAGGATCGCTTTGCATCCATTTGAAAGACAATTGCCCAGACTTTAGCGTGTGCAACCTCGGAACATATTGTATACTGGTTTATGCTGTTTAAATTTATAAGTCTGGTTGTGTTATCGTATTTAAACTAGTCTAACTATTGTAGTTATCTCCAGTGTGAATGAATTTGACATAATAATAAAGTAAATATCAATTTATTTTTTAGACTATGTTTATAGTGATATTCGGCCTATGTTTACAGTCATATTTAGACTATGTTCACATTCATATTCGGACTATATTCACAGTCATATTTAGACTATGTTTATTACATTATATTGTTATATTCGGACTATGTTTACAGTCATATTTAGACTATGTTCACAGTGATATTCGGAGTATGTTCACAGTCATAATGGGGCTGATAATGATTATATAGATAATGTTTTTCCGTATAGTATAATTTACATCTTTACCAAATTTAATTGAAATCTGATCATGTAAAAATCAAAGGTTTAGGTTATGTGCCAATGCAACGCATCTGCATAATCTCTGGTTGTTTGGATGTGTATGGGCGTCGATAGTCGCCAAATGGCTTCGACTGCTCGTTTGCCCTCCTATGTTATAAAAAAAAAGTTAAATTTTCTTCCTAGATTTATCCCCAAATACTCTAAACGAATCTCAAATTTAAGTCATACTTAAACTCGGGTTGTCCCTCTTTTTTCTTTGAATCTGACACGGCGTAGCATGAGTTAAGTACGTCTTAAATTTGAGATTCGTTTCAGTATTTGGGGGTTAGACGTTTTGTTAGCTTCCGTAATATAATCGCAAGAATATACCATAACACTGACCGATTACCCTTCATGTTCAATGTATGAGTCAAAATGAGTCATTTGAAAATCATAACGCGACGCGTTTTAACACCGTGAAATGTTTTCTTTTAAATGGACGCAGTCACGAACAAAACGTACCATAGTGACGGTACGCGTGAGCGAGTTTTGAAAGAATCTTCAAAAAATACGCATGATCAGCCTCAGAGTACACTTGCTTAAATACGTATGTGTAAATTCTCGTACAAATTAGTCGTCGTTGCCAGGTTATTGGAGGTTACATGTTGAGCGTTGCCAGCTTTTGGGAAATAAAAAATAAGGATTATTATATTAGATAGATGATTGGTTTGAGATATTTGTCGGCCGGCTGTTTCATCAATAAAATGGTACTTTAAAGCTCTACCGTATGTTATAAAGCGATGAGCCGTCAAAGTCTGTTCCATTAGTCTAAAGTCAAGCCATTTTGATGCCACCATCAGCATTCTACAGAGGCTATGATGAAACTAGCGACTAATCAATTAAAATGTTTGATCTCATCTTTATATTGTATCTTTTACTTGGTAAATTAACACAAAAGATTGCTCTTTTTAACCTATTTCCGATTGAAAAATCTATCAAACTTTATTAATATATAGTAATTTATATATGTATATTTTTGAATGTTCTGAAAGTAAGTAAAATAACAAAATGCTATTGGGTGTGGAATGTCGAGCGTCTCGTGATCGGCGTACGATTGTTATGTAAGGATGGCTCAATGGTTGAATAGCAGCTCAATGATAATACACAGCACTCGCTAGGTGTTCCCCACTGTTACGTGCTTGTAGTGAAATATAAATACTAGTTGTGTTAGTATAGTATGTAGCAGTATGACTATAATATGATGTTTGTGACATTTAAAAGCGTTCTAGACGATTTTTTTATCATTTCATCAACGATTGTCCAATATTTAATTGTAATAAAATTTATTTTTTTACGGATTCTATCCCGGTTTATTCAGCCCAACATTAAACGCCAACATTTTGGATACTATACAGCAGTGTTTTTCAACCTATGGGCCACGGGGGTAGCGAAGCCTTACTCGGCAAAAGATAGAGAGAAAGAAAGAAAGGCAAGGTCCTGGAACTTCGCATTATCTTTTTTCTTGTTTTTTTTGTCATAAGGGCCTAACCGAGCAGTCAGAGCCTTATGGTGACTACTGACGCTCATAGATAACCAAAGGTTATCCATATGCGTTGCCTTCCTTTTCCCTATCCCCTCTAATGGGCCACCGGAAACTCACTAACCGCACGTAATGCTACAGCATAGCTGTCACTTGACGCCGGTGTTATGTGAGCGAGAGGTACCACCCCGGTCGTGCCGATCCAATTAGACTTCAAAGCAGCATGGCACTAGCTCTTACAAATATCATATAATATCAGTAGCTGTTGCCCGCAGCTTCGCCCGCGTTAACTTAGATTTACAGCCGTACCCGGATTGATGATGATTATTTTTATAGCCTATGTTACTCCTTATATCATCAGATATCTACCAAGAAAATTCCCATCAAAATTGGCCCAGCCGTTTCAGGGATTAGACGGACAGACAAAAATTATAAAAAAGGCTATTTTGGTATATGTACCGCGTATACATCCACATGCATTTAATAAAAAGCGGTTATTTTAATGTTACAAACAGACACTCCAATTTAATTTATCTGTATAGATATAGTCAATAAATGTAACTTTCTGGATGTCTTTAGCTCGAGGGGGTCGCCAGAAATATTAAACCTGTAAAGAGGTCGCATATTTAGAAAGATAGAAAAACACTGCTTTATAGCAATCATGATCACTAAAGGACGTAATAATAATAATATAATAAACTGTAAAATATTATGAAATTTAAGTACGCGGTGAAGTTGACGATGGCTCTGCTCGTGGACAAAAACCCTCGTGTCGTTAACGCGGTCACATACATAATTAAACAACTAACGCTCAACGGGTTGGCCGCCGTTGTGAGCGTAAGACAATATTTTACTGTAAATATCTAATTAAGACCGCTACTTATTATATATACTTAGGCAAATCTTGCGGCTAGGTGTATATTATTTTCAAGTAATTCATAACTCTAGTCATTAATTTATTATCTCTAGCGAGAGAACGAATACGTCTATTCCATCTCTCCTAATGAATTGTTAATATGGTTTAAAGCCAAGCGTTGACAGACAATGCTAATAACAATATGATCTCTATGACCATTATGACTACGTCTACAATTGTGGCAGTTTTCAAATCAGTGCAAAAGGCAGTTCGAAAAGTATTACCTGTATTAAATGATTGGCACGGCAACTCGTCAACTACTATAATATTGGACGAAACCAGAAATGTTAGTATGGGCTTCTACCCCATACTAACATTTATAATGTGCTCGAATAAGCCTTGATCAGTAAGTTTTCTATGCGATTAAAATAAATCATATCGATTTATTTCCAAATATATTTATATTAAAACTAAGTCTCATTTATGTTACCGACTTAAAGAAAGAATAGTAACTTGTCTATACTTCCCACAAATAAAACTTATATACGCGCCATGTGACTTCTAATTATTTTCAATCTTGTTCATAATTAATACACAATATAAAATTCACACAATGAGTTTTCACATCCATCACAAAATTAACATTTATGCCCGGCCACTGTTAATTATTTATTATTATTAATTAGGGAATGACAGTATATTACTAAACTAATAAAATTATGACTTACTAGCGGGCCGTCCCAGCTTCGTTATTTTTAGTCTAACTTATTCCATACACATAAAAATAAAATAAATCTATAATATTATAATCGCGACTAAAGATGTTTAGACAACCAATAAAAAAATCTACACAAGTTACCAGGAAATCAGAGAGGGATTATTTACTTTATTGAGCTGATTTTTGGCTATTTTGCATTCGCTTTATTATTATTATTATTTAAAATACGCGATATTTGTCAACGACAAACTTTTTAGTAGTAATAAGTAATTTTACTTTAGTAGTAATATAATCTAATGCAATTTTTTATCTTGGATAGGCAAACTGGCAGATTGCCACCTGATGGTAAGTGGTCGGCGCCGCCCATGAACATAAACTAGTTTGCCTGGAACAAGCCCAGGCAACTCATTCTTGTGTTGCCTGAGTCTTAAGAAACTAGCAGGTGACCCACGAAAACGGGAGCGCGCCACGTCGCGTCGGTAGTTTTATATGAAAACTTGCTTTAATTTCCCTATAAATTGCATGACGAATGCAACCAACCCTCATATTATATTTAAATTAAAACATACTATGAGAAGCTCACCGACATACATTCTAATATAATAATCCTCCTTGCATCGCCGTGCATATTAAGTTTAATTAAAATGACGTCACACGGGACTTTAAGTATATTAAAATTTATAGTGAGATTTTAGTGCTATTTATTTGTGGCTCTTATCTATAAGCACTACGCGATAAGATATCGAGAGAAGTATTTCGAGTTGGACGTAGTTTTTTGTTACGATTTAAACATGTGTGTATCTACAAGTTTAAATTAATGTGATATAATAAAGCGTTATAAATGTATATTTTATATGGATTTTTTCCGAAATTGAGATTTTTTTTTTGTTATCTCCAAAATTATTTTATTCCTTTATGAAAATTATAAAAACCTATCTTCATGAAGCTCTGCTAAAAATTCTATCTAAAAAATGAAACACCGACGTAAGTTACATTTAGCATGTCTTTTATTTGGCGTAATAAAATATAACCAACCCAAGTATCTTTATGACAAACTGTCATGGATGTCACAGCAGAGGATCCACGGCTCTCGCTAAGTGTGCCATGCAGCTCTCAACACAGCGTCATGGCTCAGCTGCGTTTAGAGGCAGTTTTCGTAATTGTGCTTCCAAATGTTGGAACAACATTCCGCCGCCTTTAAGAAACCTGCAAAATATACAATCTTTCAGAACCAGACTTAAAGTGTATATTAATCAACACCAGAAAACTGAGGAAGCATTAAGGGTCGACACTAGTATTTTTTAATTTTAAGTTTTGTAGGCAGTAATTGATAGGTGGGGAAGTGCATATAATATATTGTTTATATTGCTTTACGTACCAAAAGTTTATGTCACAACTGTGTGACGTCATATTGTCCAATTCTCCTTTCACCATTCCATGTCACCTGGAACTGTTGCCTGCGGAATTCAAAGCTAACGTGCTCTGATTGTTTTTTATTTATGTATTTATCCTTTATAATTATACTTTGAACCATTTATAATTGACTTAATCGAGTATTAGTTTATTAGTAGGTACCTATATTGTAAATTGTTTAACTGTATGTTCGCGTCTTATTTTTATTATTTTTATTTATTTATAAAGGCCCCTTATCCCAAATTGTTGTTTCTAGATCGAGGTGTTTTCATAGAAGTCGTCATTTTAAAATAATAATAAAAAATAGGGTATAAATACATCTTTGATCTAGGGATTTTTTTGGATAAAAATACAATATTTAACATTTTACATGATCAAAAAAAATTCTAAAGTAACGTCGATTTTAAAAGCAAATTGAGTAGTATGAGACTTCGGATAACTCAATTTTAATGAAATTTTTACGTTTAAATTGCTAAACGGGGATGACGTGGAAATGATTGGATAGATCTTTATTATGTCACTTCAAAAATTTTTGAAAAATAAAAAACGATAAAAATGGCTCTCGCGCATCGCACCACGTCGCGCCAGTACCCAGCCGGGCGTCATCGAAGTAGGACCTGTGCCGCTTTTGCTCGTGACAACGTTGTTACCGCGCATTTCATATTATTAATATAACATATAATAAATAAGACGACACAGTGTAAATAATATAGCTACTTAATACTTACTAACAATTGTTGTTTTTAGTTGTTATTAGTTTGCAATACAAAACTTTTAAATAGTGTAAATAAATAGATACTTGAGTTTGTGTAGTACCTAGTTATTTAATTGTAATGGCGAATAAAAAAAGTAAAATAAGGAAAAAGAATCTTAATACAGTTTTATCACAAACTAGCTGTTGCCCGCAGCTTCGCCCGAGTTAACTTAGATATACAACCATATACGCATTGATGATAATTATTTATCTATGGACGGGCGTAGGACTTTATAATATGTAGTGATTAATACCGTATTTTTGTGAATAGCTTTTACATTACCGCTTTATAATTGGCATTTTTTTTAAGTATTAAAATGGATATAGGTATTATGTTATATTTAACTATTATGTAGACATATTATGTCATCGCGGACTTTTCAGTATGCATATTTAGGATACACAATTCTACCATACATTGATACAATAATAATTAATTCGGAACCGGGCCCGGCTAAGGTGTATAATAATGTAGTACATTATTTTGATCTATCTGTTAGGGTTCATCAAGCGTTTGCAATGTAAGTGCAAAAAATGGCTTATTTATGACATCACATCAGAAACTTCTAAAATTATGAGTTTTTATCTACAATATTTTGCATGTACCTATTACCTTCCTCTTGAATCATTCTATCTATTAAAAAAACCGCATCAAAATCCGTTGTGTAGTTTTAAAGATGTAAGCATACATACAGTCAGACGCGGGAAGCGACTTTGCTTTATAGTTTATACTATGTAGTGATGTCTTCTTCCAGAAATTGTTAACACTTGAATAATTCAAATTGTCCGACAATAAAGAAAATGAGGAACGTTCATCACAAAATATTTCTGATTTGCAATCATTTCCTAGCCCCCTACCCACAGGGCAGTGTCGTGAGGACTATGGCCTTGACCCTCTTCTCAGAGGAGACCCGTGTCTAACATTAATCGATGATGTATGGGTCGATGAAAATGAACCTGGACCTAGCATACGACAACTAAATTTTGTTGAATTTTAAAACAATTAATATAGTATAAAAGAATATGTTTGTCTACAATTTTTTAATCTTCTACAAACATTCTTAGAATGATTGATTTTTTTTATAGCTTAGGCCTTAGGGGGACAAACGAGCAATCGGAGCCTTAGATGACTACCGACTCCCATAATAATAATAATATCTAGGGACGCTTTTTGGACCACGTCAATCTGGTCCCGTGGTAAGTTCTCGAAGAACTTGTGTTACGAGTACCAGACAATGGAAATATATTTAATATTTTATACTATACACATATTTAAGGTTTTTTATTTATAATACACATATTTAATACACATCCATGAACCAGGAACACAGAAAACTTTTTGTTCCCTGGCAGAATTCGAACCCGCAAACTCCGGCTTGAACGCTAACGCACTAACCATTGAGCCACAGAGGTCGTCCTCGTAAACATTCACACAAGAGATAATGCAGATGCATTACCCTCCTTTACCCCATCCCCTGCAATGGGACACCGGAAATTCATACACCGCAAGAAACGCGACAGCATAGGTGTCACTTGACGCCATTATCATGTGAACGAGAGGTACCCCTACGGTCGTGCCGGCCCAATTCGGCTGCAAGCAGCATGGCACTACCTTTTAGACCTATGTAGCTAATTCATCCTTCCTAATCCTTACTAATATTATAAATGTGAAAGCATGGATGTTTGTAACGCTTTCACGCGAAAACTACTTAACCGATCTTCATGAAACTTTGTACACATATTCTTGTAAACAAAAAACACATATGTTGAAAAGCTAGAATAATAATATAAATATTTTCTCTCTCGGTTTGTGTTGTTGTCATAGCTATATTATGTGATCAATTATGTATTTTTTTATTTTATTATATAGTATATATTCTTTTCATTCTCCTTTCTAATTAATTTTTTGTGTGCTGTGTAATCGTTACGTGGCTTCACTGAATGGCCTCAACGGAAGACCAGTGCTGGAATGGTAATTCCAGCAAACACTGAGTTGAGGCCGTTTTGTGTAACTACAAGGTTAATATTATGTTATATTATTAATTGTGTCTTATGTAGTTAAGTTAAGTAGTTTCACGAATAAATTTTTCTTTCTTTCTTTCTTTCTTTCTGCATCTTCAGTCCTGCTAAGGTTTGCAGGTTATCATAATAATTAACATGATCTTCTTAGCCCAAAATATACGCAATGACTTAAAATAACTAGAAGCAGCTATCCAGGGCAGTATTAACTGGTCCTTTAGACTCGCTGAGATCGCATCGAAGGATCATTTGGTTGATACTGCTGTCGATCCTTCACATAGAACGATTAGTGGGCCTAGACCGTACATTTTTTTGTCATAAGGAGGCAACCGAGCAGTCGGAGCCTTATGGTGACTACCGACGCCCATACACATCCGCACAACCAAAAGTTATGCAGATGCGTTGCCTTCCTTTCCCCTATCCCCCAATGGGACACCGGAAACTCATAAACTGCACGAAATGCGACAGTATAGCTGTCACTTGATGCCGGTGTTATGTGAGCGAGAGGTAGAGGAGGAGGAGGGAGAGCAGACCTCTTATTACTCTTACGATTAAATACTCAAAAATCCCTCGATAGAGCGAGAAACAATAGTAGACAAAAAAGAAAGAAGAAACGAAATATACCGTCCGATAAAAGTGTTTATATCTTGATAACACGAGGCAATATTGTGACGTAACCGTTTATCAGTAAGATTTTGTACGCAGGCGTCACCGGATTAGCCGAAGTAGCCATTATAACGAAATAAGACTTAAACGCTGATAACTACAGATAACGCGATATTGTACGGTTACGACATAACATATTAACGATGTAAGCATTTTGTGTCCAAATAATGTATTTTATTATGGAAAATAATGCTGAAGTACCGAGTAGTATTTATGGTACACTGCCGGTCAATTTTTACAGTTGATAGAAATGATTCAAAATTATATATATTATGTATAGCATACACACACATACCAGAAATATATAAACCCTGCTTGGTGTCGCCACTGTATGTTTTCTACGTCCAAACATAGTATCGCCCATACAGAAATCAGTTCCTAAATTTTCCGCAATATGGCGATGGTTTTTATTTTTCTAGTCGGGCTATATTGGACGAAAAATATTTTTGTCGTGTAAACGTCTAATACATCGATGAAGGCCGGCTGTACGCACGAAAACGTGTCACATTCTGCCTGAGCCTAGCGAGCACGTGAGAGCACAAGGGATAGAGAGGCACGGAACATAGGCCTTTTTTTTCCTTTAACGCCGGGAAATGCTCTGAGGCATCCCGCGAGGGAGTGGGTTTCCCCACGCGGGTATGTGGGACTCGCTGCGTCCGAAAGCTAGTAAGTGGACGCAGCTCTACCCACTAAAACCCGGCGAGTGCCACCAATGCCGCCTTTGGTGAGGTGCCCCGGATCTAATAAACAAACAGGGCACCTCGACGACTAGTCAGTCCCCCAAGGGACCGACGCCACCTCCACAGAGGGGTTGTCCCGCACCACAGAACAACCCCTCCCAACGTCGGGACAGTACAATGGGGTGCGGTTCCCATCCTCACCCTTTGCCCCCTGCTCTTTTGTCAGCCCAACGGCTCACCCTAGGCTTTACCGGTGGGATGGAAGCGCTGTGCCGCGCTCCCGGCTGCATGGGTACCACCATCTTGCTTGTTTCTCCCGTGAAACAGCTTTGCTGTGTTTTGGAGAGAAGGGCAAGACAGGCAGTGTAATTACTGGCACCGAGACTTAAGGGCCCCTTATCCCAAATTATTGTTTCTAGATCGAGGTGTTTTCATAGAAGTCGTCATTTTAAAATAATAATAAAAAAATAGGGTATAGATACATCTTTGATCTAGAGATTTTTTTGGATAAAAATACAATATTTAACATTTTACATGATCAAAAAAAAATCTAAAGTAACGTCGATTTTAAGAGCAAATTGAGTAGTATGAGACTTCGGGTAACTCAATTTTAATGAAACTTTTACGTTTAAATTGCTAAACGGGGATGACGTGGAAATGATTGGATAGATCTTTATTATGTCACTTCAAAAATTTTTGAAAATTATAAAACGATAAAAATGGCTCTCGCGCATCGCACCACGTCGTGCCAGTACCCAGCCGGGCGTCATCGAAGTAGGACCTGTGCCGCTTTTGCTCGTGACTACGTTGTTACCGCGCATTTTATATTATTACGTCTAAATAAATAAGACGACACAGTGTAAATAATATAGCTACATAATACTTACTAACAATTGTTGTTCTTAGTTGTAATTAGTTTGCAATACAAAACCTTTAATTAGTGTAAATAAATAGATACTTGAGTTTGTGTAGTAGTTATTTAATTGAAATGGCGAATAAAAAAGTAAAATAATAAAAAGAATCTTAATACAGTTTTATCACAAACTAGCTGTTGCCCGCAGCTTCGCCCGCGTTAACTTAGATATACAACCATATACGCATTGATGATAATTATTTATCTATGGACGGGCGTAGGACTTTATTTTATAATATGTAGTGATTAATACCGTATTTTTGTGAATAGCTTTTCCATTACCGCTTTATAATTGGCAATTTTTTAAAGTATTAAAATGGATATAGGTAGTATGTTATATTTAGCTAATATAGACATATTATGCCATCGCGGACTTTTCAGTATGCATATTTAGGATACACAATTCTACCATACATTGATACAATAATAATTAATTATCCTAACTTTGGAACCGGGCCCGGCAAAGGTGTACAATAATGTAGTACGTTATTTTGATCTATCTGTTAGGGTTCATCAAGCGTTTGCAATGTAAGTGCAAAAAATGTGCTTATTTATGACATCACATCAGAAACTTCTAAAATTATGAGTGTTTATCTACTATATTATGCATGTACCTATTACCTTCCTCTTGAATCATTCTATCTATTAAAAAACCGCATCAAAATCCGTTGTGTAGTTTTAAAGATGTAAGCATACATACAGTCTTACGCGGGAAGCGACTTTGCTTTATAGTTTATACTATCTAGTGATGTCTTCTTCCAGAAATTGTTATCACTTAAAGAATTCAATAACAAATTCAAATTTTTAACTATATTTCAATTCAATAACAAAAAACAATTAATATAGTATAAAAGAATATGTTTGTCTACAATTTTTTAATCTCCTACAAGCATTCTTAGAATGATTGATTTTTTTTATAGCTTAGGCCTTAGGGGGACAAACGAGCATTCGGAGCCTTAGATGACTACCGACTCCCATAATAATAATAATATCTAAGGACGCTTTTTGCACCACGTCAATCTGGTCCCGTGGTAAGTTCTCGAAGAACTTGTGTTACGAGTACCAGACAATGGAAATAAATATATTTAATATTTTATACTATACACATATTTAAGGTTTTTTATTTATAATACACATATTTAATACACATCCATGAACCAGGAACACAGAAAACTTTTTGTTCCCTGGCGGGCTTCGAACCCGCAACCTCCGGCTTGAACGCTAACGCGCTAACCATTGAGCCACAGAGGTCGTCCTCGTAAACATTCACACAAAAGATAATGCAGATGCATTACCCTCCTTTACCCCATCCCCTGCAATGGGACACCGGAAACTCATACACCGCAAGAAACGCGACAGCATAGGTGTCACTTGACGCCATTCTCATGTGAACGAGAGGTACCCCTACGGTCGTGCCGGCCCAATTAGGCTGCAAGCAGCATGGCACTACCTTTTAGACCTATGTCGCTAATTCATCCTTCCTAATCCTTACTAATATTATAAATGTGAAAGCATGGATGTTTGTTACGCTTTCACGCGAAAACTACTTAACCGATCATCATGAAACTTTGTACACATATTCTTGGAGGTATTAGAAGTAACATAGGAAGTGCAAAGCGATTCGGTGCGTTAAATACCTATAGTTTTGGGAGAAGGGGCCCTTAACATGTTATGTCTCAGGATAGGCAACACTGAACTGCTTCTTTTAGTAGAGCTAGCAGAAGAGGTGGAGCTTGCATTCTTATTAAAAATAATTTAGCATGTAATGAAGTTAAAGAAATCCAGAAACTGTCTGTACCAAATGTAATTGAGTGCTGTGCTGTTGAGCTAATTCACTATAAAGTTTTAATAGTTTGTATCTATAGAATACCTAATTATAATAATTTATGTACTTTCTTTTACAAATTAGACTTGATTTTAAACTTTTATTTTCAATCTAAATTTCAAAATGTTATAATAGCTGGTGACTTTAATATAGATATTTTAAAACCAAACAATACAACGTTAAATTTTGAATGTATACTGTTAAACTATAATCTAAAATTTGCAATAAAACAACCAACAAGACTAGCAAGTAAAACATGTATCGATAATTTTATACATAATTTTAAAAGTCCATGCAGATCGGAGTTGAGAGAATTTGGTTTGTCAGATCATACGGCTCAAATTATAACACTACCAGTAAAAAAAAATCCCCAAATAAAATGTTGGCGTAAAGAAGTGCGGGAATATTCTACTCAAAATATTTTAAAATTTAAGGCATGTATTAAAGAGCTACATTTTTCCGAGATGTATGAGAGCATAGATCCTTTAAAGGCATACTATTATTTCATTAAAGAATTTAAATTATTCTACGAACTATGTTTTCCAAAAAAGTTTATTACTATTAATTTGGTTCATAAACCAAAATGGATATCACGAGGGATAAAAATTTGTAGTCGAAAAAAAAGGAAAATGTTTCGGGAACTGAGATACAAACCTAGTGTTGAAAATAAATTAAAATATAAAAATTATTGTCACTTATTTAAAAAAATCATTACTTTAACAAAACGAGCACAAAATAATTATAAAATTTTAACTTCGACTAATAAATCTAAATCAATGTGGGACTTAATTAATAAAACACGCTTAAATTTACCAAATCAATCCATTGTTAGAATTAAAAATAATAATAATGAATATATAACTGATCCTTGGAAAATCGCCAATGAAATTAATAACTATTTTATAGATAAAGTTAAACCAATATCCAATATCATGTTATATTCTAATAGTAAAGCTACATCTTTCAATAATTATTCCATGTTTCTAGCTCCCTGTATCCCTCAAGATGTACATAAAATTATAAAATCTCTTAAAAACACACATAGTGTCGGATTTGATGGAATTTCTACAAAAATAATTAAAGCTGTAAACGAATAAATTTGTCCTCATATCTGTTTTTTAATTAATCTGTGTATATCGACAGGGACTTTCCCGGATGATCTTAAAATAACGATTATTAAACCGCTATTTAAAAAAGAAAACCGGGAATTAAAAGAGTTTTACAGGCCAATAGCACTAGTCCCAGTGTTTTCAAAAATTTTTGAAAAGTATTTCCACAATCAAATGTATTCATTTCTTGAAAAAAAGAATACTTTATGTAACGAGCAGAAAGGATTTCGAAAAAACAAAAATATTAATCTCGCAATTTTTGACTTTTTTAAAAATGTAATGAATAATATAGATAGAAGGAATCCAGTTTGTGCCATATTTTGCGACATGACACAAGCATTTGACTATGTACATCATAATATTTTACTACAGAAACTTGAGGCTTACGGAATAAGGGGCAATGTACTACAATTGATTCGATCTTATTTACATAACAGACCTCAAATTACAGAAATAAATCACATAAATAATAAAACCAGAACTGAAGTAAAATACAGATCTTTGCAGCGAAAAATAGAGTTTGGCGTACCTCAAGGAACTGTATTGGGTCCACTTTTCTTTATTATTTACATAAATGACTTGCCAAACTCGGTTAACCAGCCCATGACATTATTTGCAGATGATAGCACAATTACAGTAAACTGTAAAGACATTATTTTATATGAAAGCGACATTAATAACGCATTACAAACTTTAATTGAATAGTTGGATCATAATAATTTAATCATTAATTTAAATAAAACAAAAATAGTACACTTTAGTCAAAGAGATACAAGCTCATCAAATGTTAGTCTTATCTTTAATAATAATAAAATAGAGGAAGTTAAGACAACACGATTCTTAGGTCTGGAAATAGACAAACAATTAAACTGGAAGAAACATATACAAGTACTTGCTAAAAAAATAAGCAGCTTAGCTTATGCTCTAGGTAAACTCTCTTTATCGGTCAACATTAACACCGTCATTACTGCTTATAATGGTTTGGTTGAATCGGTTTTGAGGTATGGCATAATTTTTTAGGGAAATGCCACAGATAAAGAATTTATATTTAAGATGCAAAAACGCTGTATTAGAGCCATGTTTAAAATTAAATGTACCGATAGTTGACAGCCTATATTTAAACAATACCAGCTTCTGACACTTCCTTCTCTATATTTACTTGAGGTTGCATTATTTGTAAAAATTAATTCTCATCTCTATCCTCGATTATCAGATAAAACATTAAGAAACAGACGTCATGGTGATAAACTGTGCGTACATACCTGTAGAAAAGAGTTAATGGCAAAGAGTATTTTCTGTATGGGTCCTAAAATTTATAACAAAATACCAAAAAATATTAGAGACCTCAATATTAATCTTTTTAAAACGAAATTTAAAAAAATGTTGCTTACTAAATGTTATTACTCGATAAATGACTTTTTATGTGATGACAATTAATTTTTTATTGCTTGTAATGTAATTTAAATTTAAATTAATTTATTTTGACCAATTTACAATGTTGATAATCTTATATTTATTTTATTATAATACTTGTACAATAGGATTAAGTTTGACTCGATTTATATTTTATAATATTTTAACACATTTATATTCAACAATTTAATCTTATCGACTTTTAATGAATTCATGCATAATGTGCCTCATAAATAATTATTGTCTAATTTCTTACTCTTAAAAAATTTGCACACCATGAAAATGGTAAATTGTGAGGTATGATTTTTTTTATATGTAACATCTCTGTAACCACAATTTGAGCAAATAAATAAATTATTATTATTATTATTATAACACATAAATGAGTTGCTTGGGCTCGTTCCGGGTGGGCGGTTTATGTTTATGGGCGACGTCGGCCACTTTCCATCAGGTGGCACGTTCCATCAACTGGCAGGTTTGCCAGTTTGCCTATCCAACTAACATAAAAAAAGGCTACTAAGCCCCACCGCCACGCCAAGGCCTGAACCATGATGGGGGACATAGGCCTCCCTCAATGATGCCTTTATAAATCATACAAAGATACCTTCAAAATTTTTACTGGTACTGACTCTCGACTAACTTACGACTCGCACTTGACCTGTTTATTTTGTTTTAAGCGGCATAAATTATTTGATAATTCACTTTTTATGGTTGTAAAGAAGTAGTTATCGTTGCTATTAAAGAGTTATTTTATATTGCGTCTGTAATTTCCACTCGAAACTTGTTTAATTATTTATTTAATGTGTGTACACGACTTTTAGTGTATGTCGTAGCTTTATGGTTCTCTAGTAGTTGGATATGTGCTTACAAAATAAAATGTGGGTTCCGTAGCATTATATTTGTTAAATATTGAAGTATGAGTTTGGATTCATTAATTATGTCTTAATTTCCTAATATCGGTACACTCCATACTGAAATAGCAAACAGGACGATGGTACTATGTAGAAAGGCTGCTACGCAAGGCACATCCCTGTTATAAATGTATGCCTTTTACATCAGTCAATACTATTCTGTACCTACATCCTTGAAGGAACCCTAAAAAACTAAATCTTGTCGTTAATGCTAATACAAATCATCACCGGACGCCAACGAGGTTATTGTCGTTTGAAGTGTGAAAATCTGTTTTTATTACTGTGTTTACATCAATGTTACAAGCTGTATCTACGTCATGTAACACGTAAGTGTCTTCTGTATCCGTCTACGTCCTTCAGCGAAAGGTGGGAGGGATGTTCTAGCACGAGCCTGTCCGCATGGATACCCAATCCCACCATATAAGATATTATATGATAGAATGGCAAGACAGGCAGTAATTATTGATATCTTACCCCTCAGACCATTCTATTCCATTTTAACACACGTGCGTAACCTCGAACGTAAGAAAAATCGATAAATTAAATTCTAGTATTACTCTCTGAAATTGACACAAGAGATACTTCATTATAAGTAAGAGCACCATGCAAGGATTGATTTATCAGAATAACATCTATCTTGCCGTCCCAATCCCTACTCACTTGTCTAATCTCGAAAGGACATCCTGTCATTTGTGTGACTGATTGCGAATTATTACTAGTCACATTGTTACTATGAAACACTTATCAAATTAGTGCTTACCGTGTCACGGTACTTACAAGTAAATATGTTAATAGTAAGTAGGTATGTTTATATATAAACAAAGGCGCTTAAATGAAAATGATTAGACGAACGTGACGCAACGTTATGTTTATTATCATTAACATCCTCCTCACGTCCAAGTCAATTTATATCTTTTTGAACTTCTTTTGGCGCGTTAGGGAAAACTGATGAGAGTAAATTACGCACGTGCGCACACCGTCACGAAAAACCGACACCCTGAAGTTAGCTATAGAACAATTTTCACATAATGACAGTATAGACGTCAGAAGAAGATATAGTTTTTAAGTACACAATAAGCAAAAAGGTTACAGTCTAATGAAATTGTACTATGTATTTTTCTTTCAGGAGTATAACTTCTAACGCGTGTACATAAGTATACTCACAATTTTTTCGATAAACTTCGAGACGATAGATCCTCTGCTTCACATAAGTGCGTTCTCACTGACGAGAGGCTGGGTGGCGGGAAGAAGAGTGGAATTGGCCAATCACACTGTTTTCATATTTCGAGCACTGTAATTGGCTAAACTGTCCACTCTCCGCTCCGCTCTGCTCCGCTCCGTGTCAGGGGAAACGCATCCTTAAACTGGGATAGATGGGAAGAATATTATTGGAGGATGACTCTACGTCTTACCGATAGCGAACTTCTTTCTAAAAACATATGCAACATTTGTCATATGTACAGCTTGGCAAAAAAGAGTGGTGACAAGTGGAACTAAATATTTTACCAAATGGAAACCTATGATGTTGATAATTCTTGGCCGGTAAATACTAGATTTTGAGTACAGTTTAGTGTTTTACGTTTATTATTAACGATTTGATTAAATTCTCTTACTGATTTTCCACATTATGACGACACCTAAGTGAAAGTGGCGCTCTCAGTTTTTCTAAACTCTTTTTTGCCAAGCTGTACCTAATGATTTATTTATTCGTTGTGTATATGTAAATTTTTAACACAATTGTAAATTCCGGTGTAATATTAGTTGCGGACAGCACGTCATATATCATTATTTGTATACAGTATCGGGCGCGAGGGATATCTCTGACGTAGGCGGTGACGCAGCCCGAGCATAGCGCACCGTCGTGATCGTTTACACTCATTATATTTTTACCCTCGGTTGCTATGAAACACGTCAAGGGTTATATTTGGACAGTTGCAATGGCAACGCAACGTTATGTTTATTATCATTAACATCCTCCTCACGTCCACGTCAATTTAGATCTTTTTGAACTTCTTTTGGCGCGTTAGGGAAACACCGGTTATATCATCTGTGGACTAGCTGTCATAACATACACACGATGTTAACTGGTGTTGCCATTTTTCGAAAATACCTTTTTGCCATAAAAGTTCGTTGTATATCTCTAACGATCAATTCCTAAAGTATTGAATGGAGTATGAATATATGAATATATATGAATAGTCTTATAATAATACTGCTTCATTCTACTGCCTTTTTAATTATCTAGTAGTAGAATGAGCGCAATTCGCTTAAACATCGCAAAACATTTTTAATGGCTCGGTACATGCATGATGTTAACCCCTGTTTTTCTATGTATCCCCTACCTGTCTATGTTGTCCCCCGCCTGTCTATATATCCCCTGCCTGTCTAAGTTGTCCCCTGCCTGTCAATATATGCCCTCCCTGTCTATGTTGTCCTCTGCCACTTTATGTATTCCCTACAGAAGATCGATGGCGGATAATAGTATTTCTTAACTCCTTGTAAACTATAGCATGCCGCTGTCTCAGTAGCAATTGAGATCTAAACCCAATTATTTACACAGATATTTTGAAAAAATATAAGTATATAGAATTACTCTCGTACTTAACGTAATTACATATTGTTATCTGTGTTACTTATAGACTATAGCTTTAAGTCCTTCCGAAAAAATACCTTAGAATGAACAGTCTCGACGATAATAATTATAATTTAATATGTTTTTTGCCAAATTAAACATAATTTTAAATAATTGTTGATTATTCACGCTATTAGTTCGGTCAGTTTTTCGTTTTTTCCGGTTTGAAAAACAAAACAAATATATTTTTACGATAACATGTCTTGGTCGGATGACTGACATTCAAATGTTTTAGGTTTTTTTTTTCGTGAGTCATTTGCACTTTACGTAAAGGTATTGAGTAATATCGTCAAGGATTGTCAAGCGTTGCAAACGTTGGCAACCGGAGTGTCATTTTGGCATCTGTCTAGGATTCATTACACGAAGTTGTTTGCTGGAGTGCACATTAATTACAAATCTTTTTTTTATCATCACATTAACACAAATCATTACCTATGTCTTCCGCAAAATAAGTCTGTCATGTTCTAGGTTAAAGCGGAAAATGGGTTCTTTTACAATGGCACAGAATGCTTCCATCTAGTCAACGTCTCGACGTAGGCAAATTATGTTTCAATCACCCGGTAGCACAATAAGCCAACACGGGTGGGATCGTAGTCAATAAGGTATATTTGTAGCAATTTTGTTATATGTAGTAGATGGCGGGGCAGCTATTATCTGAAATGATATTTATAATACTATTTAAAAATAAAAAAAATCTTTTATTTCGGTATTAACAATTACCCATAGAGTATACAACAATATATGTAATCTTAAAAACTATGTTACTACGTTATCTAAATTAAAATTACGGGAAGGTCTGGTGTCTTTGGCCAAATGTGCACGAGTCCAGTGCTGCAATAGAGCACTGATTTAGAAATAAAAATTCTACGGTACTGAATAGTAAAACTGAACTTTGCTCAGCCATATCTTCTCTAACGGTCTATGTATATACTGTATACGCCGAATTTAAATAAATTCAATAAATAGCTGTCCCAATGTAAAATTACAGACATTGCTGTATTTTATTATTATCTATCTATTAATAAATATATTCTAATTGTATGATCATTCCAATATTAGCATTTATTTAAGATATCGATAAAGTGGTAGTGACGTGTAGGGAAGCGTGGCTGTACGGATCGTTAGATCACGCAGCTGATGCGGTGGAAGTGATGGCATCAAAGGGAACGAACCGCACCGCTTGTTTGTCCTCACGTACCCACACCAAACACTCATACTTCAGATATGTTTTATAATACACTAGCTGTTGCCGGCAACCTCGCCTGCGATAACTCTGATGTAGCGTTCGGATTGATGATATTTTCATATAGTCATATCACCCATGTCACTCAATGATACTGATGAAAGCCAGTCTAAGACATGCCATTTAACGTCCCAAGATAGGCAAGACATGTGTGACTTTGAAGTATAAGTACAAAATAAATAAAAATAGTACCTAAGTACTAGGTATTATGAATATGCCAAACTCTGAAACAACGTAGCTAGTTAGTTACATAAACTCAAGTCGATGAGTGCCGAATACTCGAATAGTTAGCCGTGTTACTACAGAGTCTAGGTAGGTAGTCTTATAAGAAGAGGGGACAGAAGAGCAGGGGGCAAGGGGTGAGGATGGGAACCTCACCCCATTGTACTGTCCCGACGTTGGGAGAGGTTGTTCTGTAGTGCGGGACAACCCCTGTGGAGGTGGCGTCGGTCCCTTGCGGGACTGACTAGCCGTCGAGGTGCCCTGTTTGTTTTCTAGATCCGGGGCACCTCACCAAAGGCGGCATTGGTGGCACTCGCCGGGTTTTAGTGGGTAGAGCTGCGTCTATTTACCAGCTGTCGGGCGCAGCGAGTCCCACATACCCGCGTGGGGAGACCCACTCCCCCGCGGGATGCCTCAAAGCATTTC
The DNA here is from genome assembly GCA_963853865.1 of Helleia helle. Classification (NCBI taxonomy): domain Eukaryota; kingdom Metazoa; phylum Arthropoda; class Insecta; order Lepidoptera; family Lycaenidae; genus Helleia; species Helleia helle. Next base: position 7,230,145 of record OY971433.1, on the reverse strand, counting down.
CCGGCGTTAAAGAAAAAAAAAAAGGCTGTAACGGTCGATCCTCAACTATGTAATTGACGATTTTTACTCTTCAATAAGTTTATAACTATAAAAAATTAATAACTGTTCTGTTCATTTTTTAATTAAAACTATGTAACTAAAGATAATATGACCAATATTTTGGTGGAGTTAAAGACATTTTTTTGCAGAATTGACCTTTTATTTCCTTGTAACTTTGCAAATATCTGTTTTTTTTACTTAATGTCTTTGTAGTGATACATTTGCATTGCCTCTAAATGTTATAACATTAATATTATACTTTATGGCAAAAATATCAAAAACTTATCTAAAAAATTGACTTTTCTGAAAATGTTCATGTTTAACGACACTGAAAACGACGTTAGTTTTACGAATATCAACCACATTAAAGTTAAAACATGCTACAATATACGACGAATAAAACCTCATAAAACATCTAACAATTGTTTATTGTATAATATTGTATTTTATAGCCATACATTCAACAAAGATGAAAAACCCCACTGACTTTACAGGCAAACATTTTATACATTTTATAAACAACTCGACGAATAAAAAGAGGGATTTTCTCTCGGGTTATTTTTAGCAAAGCTTTTACACGTGCACCTCGGGCCCTTTATCTATATAACTAGCTGTTGTCTGCAGCTTCGCCCGCGTTACTCAACTCCTATAATCGCAGGGTGATGTTATATAGCCTATAGCCTCCTCGATAAATGGGCTGTCTAACACTGAAAGAATTTTTCAAATCGGACGAGTAGTTCCTGAGATTAGCGCGTTCAAACAAACAAACTCTTCAGCTTTATATTATTAGTATTAGTAAAGATTGCAACCTAAGAGATGTACGATTGGCTTTTTAAAGCCTATTAAATACTAGATGCACAAGGTATAAGTGGACAACCTAAGGTGTTTTCACATTTTCCTAAGGCTGCGTTTCCACCAGAGATGTGCGAGGATGCGTAGCGAGGAATGTGTTTTTGAAGAACCAATAGAATTGCTTCATTTACCTAGCCTCGCTTAGCACAGCTCTGGTGAAAAGGGCTTAGCGGAGCGAGGTTTTTTTACGTACAAGACAAGCGAAAGAGTGTGCGAGAAATGTTTTACGAGGGATGTGTTGCGAGGTTTGAGTCCTGTAGCCAGTCCATAGACACATTACAGTTTCGCAACGCATCCTCGCACGGTTCGGACCGCACACACATTTTCACAGCTCCACTACACATCCTCGTACGACACATTTTCCTCGCACAGCTTTGGTGAAAACGCCCACCCATTTCCACAGCACAGCTACACATCCTCGCACGACACATTTCCCTCGCATATCTCTGGTGGAAATGCAGCCTTAAGAGGAAACTAGATTCCAAGTTTGTGTGGGCTTTCACTTATAGGTTTTCATTTTAATTTGACATACCTTTCATAATTATTCATTATTTTTAGGTATCATTGAATTAAAGGCATTTGTGTATTTTATTTGAACAGTATAAAAACTTGGAACCTTCTTAATTCTTAAAATATAAACAGATTTCTTGCAAACGTGGATAGTGACACAACATTTTCTTATCTAACGCTGCTACTTTTGATCGAAGTATCTAATCCTAACGTACTATAGTATTATTAAAATTTAGCTAAACGTATAAACTATGCACATGCTGTTTAGATAACACCAAGGTCAGTGTATTTACTGTTTCCTAATTTAAAGTCCTTGGTTTAGATGTTACAATGATCTTATGGGAAAAAGAGAATAATATGAAGTATTTTACGTTCTAAGAAGCACTCGGCGACAGTACTAAAATAACTAAAATTAAAATTTGTCATGTCACAAGTAGACTGTTGGGTAACAGTTCTCACGTGCGTAAGAGAAAGATGCATGCCAAAACATGAAATGTGTAGTTGGAAACGATTCAGAAGATGATTAATATGCACAACTGTATTTTCATCATCATCAGCTTGTGTGCAATGCGCTAGTTATGTTAAAGATTCTTACTGATACACGATATTAATAAAGAGACAGTAAGTCTGTTTACCGGCGGGGGGAGGTTTCTTGTTTTTAAATGTTAGTTGGATAGGCAAACTGGCAAACGTGCCACCTGGTGGGCAACTCATCTATGTGTTGCCTATCCTGAGACATAAGATGTTAAGTCTCGGTGCCAGTAAGGCAGTGTAGCCTGTCTTGTCCTTCTCTCCGAAACACAGCAAAGCTATTTCACGGGAGAAACAAGCAAGATGGTGGTACCCATACAGCCGGGGGCGCGGCACAGCGCTTCCCTCCCACCGGTGCATAATCGTCTGGGAGCCAGCCCAGACAACTCATGAATGTGTTGCATCATTAATAAGTTGGCTGGGCTAGCTCCAGGTTAGCTCGTTTATGTTCACAGGCGAAGTCGACCACTTACCATCAGGTGGCACATCTCACATCTGCCAGTTTGCCTATCTAACTAACATTAAAAACCTTTTTTGCTTCAAGAAGATAGACTATATCTTAAGGACACAGATTATAAAGATAATTATCAATTTGGGCTACAACTGTAAAACTATTTAACGAGGGCCAATTCATAAATATTTTACGCGTTTTTATTATTATCACATAATATTATAGATGATATAATAAGACACCTATAACTGCTGGACCATGCAAACGTTGTTCTGTCCACGCCCCGTCACCATCATTATTTTATACAAACCTTGTCCTGATGATAACCAACATACATGGCTAAATACGCACTTGAATTTCTCTTTATTTTTTATAGTAAGTTATGAAACTCTTATCATAGGTACTAAATCTTCTGAAGTGATTTATTACGCTTGAAAACCTCGACATATTTTTAATAATGTTCAAAATTATATTTTGTACTTGTCTGTCGACTAGATTATGATTAGAGATGTAAGATTTCTTTAAATGTTAAGGTTCAACTAGTCGATGCCGCGAACTCTAACAAAATGATTGCTATCTCACCTGACATAGTGCGCGAACATGCGTGCTAGAATGAAATGCACAATGATTCATTCCGAAAATGTCCTTTCCAAAAAACTAATGTGTAACTTTTCAAAATAAATTTATTTTATCTTTTGAATAACTAAACTATATCTGTACGGGCTTTATTTTTGAGCTGTCGTGCTCGGTATACTATTTATTTACGCCCAAAGTTGAGCTAAAATCAGTGTTCAAATACGAAAGTTTAGAAGCTTGTATTTTTTTAATGTATATTTTTTTTACGATTTTGGGTACATACACACATAGATAACGACGAGATCAATTTATATTATACTTAGTTTTTCATGGTCAACGTCAAACATTGTAGTCATTACTGTTCCGCGTTTGTATGGAAAGATGAGCGATTTGTGTAACCTTAATAATGTTTTTTACGTGAATAGGTATATAGGTACCATATTTTTGTTCGGTTTAGTTATGAGGTCCGCAATCCTTCTGACTCCCGTACTTGACAGACTTCCCTCATGTATACCCTTATAATACTCATTACTCATTAACCGCTATCCATGCAATCTAAAAAATGTTAAATTTAAACTACTTACCTATGATAAAGTTTACTACTTACACTTATGGTTAAACAGATGATCTATACGTTTACTCAAGCCAATGACTTGGTAACAAATAAGTATTATATATTCTAGTGGCACCGGCAGACGTTATCCAGTACAAATAATTTGAAAAAAAAATATTCTGAATCTAAACCATTCTCTAATCCACTTGAACACACACAAAAAAAATCCTCAAGATCGGTCCAGCCGCTTAGGAGGAGTTCAGTGACATACACACGTACAGAAGAATTATATATATAAAGATTGTAAGACATTGAAAAGATTAAGTTTCACTAAGTTTGTATCGTCGGTTCTTCTGAGTGGACTGGCTCCAAAGCCGGCAGTAGAGTTAATTTGTCGTTCAATAAGATACTTTTGTCCGAGATGGATGTGTGTAGCGAAGGATCGGTCGTTTTGGCGTTCTTTGAGGGAGGCCTATGTGCAGCAGTGGACGGATAGAGACTGATTATGATGATGGTGATGATGAAGAAGATACTTTTATGTATAACAATGATTTTTTGATTGCTGTTTGTTGTGCAGCCTTACGAGCGCGCCAACCTGGCGGACGCTCTGCTGCCGCGCACGCTGGCGGACGGCGAGCTGGTGATCCGGCAGGGAGACACCGCCGACGGGATGTACTTCGTCGAGGACGGCTCCGTCAGCATCCAGCTGGCCAGGGACGACGGAAACGAGCACGAGATCAAGCGTCTGGGTAACGATCACTGGCATTCAAAACTTATTTCTTTAATCTAACAACTTTCAGCTAGAGGTAGTGCCATTGCAGCAAAATTGAGCCGGCACGACTGGGGAGGTACCTCTCACATATTACCGGCGTAATGTGACAGCTATGCTGTCGCGTTTTGTGCGGTTTGGCAGTTTCCGGTGGCCCATTGGGAATAGGAATAAGGAGGGCAACGCATTTGCATAACTCCTGGTTGTGAGGACGTGTATGAGCGTCGGCAGTCACCATAAGGCTCCGACTGCTCATTTGCTTCCTTTTGCCATAAAAAACTCACTCCTCTCAACTCATATTAGTACAGATAATAGCTCTTTGCCTTACAGTAATAACAAAGGATTAAATGGGGATTTATCTTCTACCGGTCCATATAAACGTGATAGGTTGATTGTGGGAATAGGGAGTTCCTCCCAGACCATTTTAATTAAAACGAAATGTAACCTTAAATATTGTAGAGATAATATTCACTATCTTGGATTTTACTAATTCCAATGTCACCTATAAATATGTATATGGTATGGGTCTTCTTGAGCTGTAAACATAGTTTTTGTACCGTTTGTACATGTATGTGTATGTAAGTAAGTACCTAATTCTAAACTCTTATTCTTAGAAATATTTTTATCGCTATAAATAAAACATTTAAGGAGTAGTATTTATGCTCAAACGAATTAGCGATAATTGAAATGGAGTTCGTCCCACGATTGAAGTGGGCGACGAGAAATGTTATTTTTAATTTTTATTCCAATATAAGATTAAAATCGATACAATCAGTTTTAATGTTATCGTCTTCAGTGTTATGGCTGCAGATTATCAGCGTCATGCTGGTTCCCTCCGTGGCCAAGACTCGATGGACGCCAAGACATCCGAACAGTCTGTAATAATAAAGCTGAAGAATTCGTTTCTTTGAACTCGTTAATCTTTAAACTGCAGAAAGTCGAATTGGAAAATTATATCTGCGTTTGCATTGTTCAATTATTGAGGGAAATAGGAAATTTTATTTTAATTTTGAGGCTAATGAAATGAGGTCGTAAGAAATTGTCTTATATTATATACTAGCTGCTGCCCGCAGCTTCGCCCGCGTTAACCTAGATGTACAGCCGTACACGGATTGATGATGATTATTTATCTATGGACGGGCGTAGGACTTTATTTTATAATATGAAGTGATTAATACCGTATTTTTGTAAATAGCTTTTACATTACCGCTTTATAATTGCCAATTTTAAAAGTATTAAAATGGATATAGGTAGTATTTTATATTTAACTAATATAGACATATTATGCCATCGCGGACTTTTCAGTAGGCATATTTAGGATACACAATTCTACCATACATTGACACAATAATAATTATCCTAACTTTCGGAACCGGGGCCGGGCCCGGCTCGGGCGCGAGGCGCGGCATCACGGAGCGCTCGTCTCGCGCGGCACGGTCGAAATCACTGTGTCGCATTATTTTGATTTTGCAATATCTTCTAAGATATGCATTTCATTTGCATGGTATAAACGGGAAAAACATACTTCATGAAATGCTCAAGCTAATTTTTTTTTTCGGAGGGATCTATGAAGCTAACTAACTAACTAACTAAAATGATAAGGACATTAATACCACATTTGAGTAAATAGCTTTCCAACTACCGTTTTATAATTGCCCATTTTTTAAGTATTAAAATGGATATAATATGTTATCCTTAAGAGATACACATATGCCATCGCGGACTTTTTTGTAGATCTTTCTAAGGTGTACAATAATGTAGTACATTATTTTGATCTATCTGTTAGTGTTCATTCTCATTCAAAATGTGTTTATTTACGACATCACATTAGAAACCTCAAAAATAACAGTATTTCTCCACTATTTAATAGTTGTTATACATATAAACCTTCCTCAATCCTCTTGAATCACTATCTATTAAAAAAAACCTGCATCAAAATCCGTTGCGTAGTTTTAAAGATCTAAGCATACAAAGGGACATAGGGACAGAGAAAGCGACTTTGTTTTATACTATGTAGTGATTATGCCATTTAAACTGCGTTAAGTGAAACGTTTAATAAACATGTGTAAACTTGTATTAAGGATATAAGATATTGGAGTTCGTGTTTTTTAGAAAAATGTTCACACTCATATCGTCAAATTATTTGCTGCAGGCAAAGGCGGGTACTTCGGTGAGCTAGCTTTAGTAACCCACAAGCCCCGTGCTGCCTCCGCATATGCAGTTGGACCCACTAAGGTTGCATGTGAGTATTTTTACTTGTTAACTTCAATGTTTGTTTGTTCGCGTTTCAAGGGCATTTTAAAGCAGTTATCGTCAACCGATTGAGATGAAATTTTGTGTACACGTTAACTTGGATGACAATGCATGTTTAGTTAAGTGACGTCAATCTAAATCTAATATGGCAGACGGGCCAAGATGGCGTCCATTTCTTAGTTAGGCCCTCTATGGAGGCTAGTTTCAAGCCAAATCGTTGAGGTTTTCACAACTTTGCCCCGTCTGCTAGTATTACCAACCAAGTAACTAACCCCCTTGACTACAATCTGCCACCATTTACAGACGGATACTTTACAGCAACCGTGGTCGGGAGGACCAAGTTGACAAATGTCCTAACGTTACAAAGTTATTCGAAAAAAAATACCTTATTCCCGGCAACATTAGAAAACAATAGGTGTTCGTTTAAGTTAGGTTAATAATATTAACTTATAACATAAGTTTGGTCTGTCCGTCACCACAATTCTCAAACTGGTGAACCAATTTAGATGTGTTTGTTTTGTTTGAAAGCAAGTTTTCTGGCGGTTGGCTGGTTCTTAGTTAGACGTTTTATTAATAATGGAAAGTACCGATCATGGTTGCTGTTAACCGCGATAAAATGTGTAAAAAGTTGTTTCACTATGAGTGAAAGTTGCGTAACCATTAAAAAAAATCACGAATGTTAATTTAATTTTAACGACTTGATACTTTTACCCTATTTACTACCATAATGCACAGTAGGGCTCGACCATTTGTTTTTTTTAACCTTTTAATGTTTTTCATGAATATAACTTTTCCTTAAAATCAACAATTGCAGTCTTGGACGTGGAGACATTCGAGCGCCTGCTGGGCCCGTGCATGGAGATTATGAAGCGGAACATTGACGACTACGAGGAGCAGCTGGTGAAACTGTTCGGGGACAAGAGCAACCTCACCGACGTACGATGAACGCGCCCTCCGCTATACTATACCTTGCCCACGCCCACACCCACGCCCACCACCCTCTCAATCTTCAATTTGCCCAAGATCCATACCTGATGAAATTTATGTTGAAACCAAGATGGCCGGTCCATTGATGTTTTTCTTCAATGTCAACTATTTATCAATTTACAATATCAAGCATAATAGTATGTATATCTGTTTATTTTATTTAAAAAAATGACAAAAATAATTTGTAAAACCTTAAAAAAAAGGCAATTTTTTTTTGTTATGGCAATACATATACATAGAGTATAGAATACCCAAAGAATAGATGTTTGACACATCAGACTTACACCGCTGGATGGTGTTTGAATACATATTATAGGTGGGTTCCTCACATTTCCGGTTATAATTAAAGAGAAATTATATAGGCTTACATATTCCAAATTTAAGGTGTGGACATATTAAATATAATGTATCTTATTCTAATTTTATCATGTTATGAAGAACTAAGTATGTTTTTTATTTATATAACTTAATGGTGAATAATATCAAGTTTAAATTGAATAGTGCCATAATAATGCTGAGAATATGTTTATTTATTTATTAATCATATAGAAAACTATATTTTTATGTCTATGCCTTATATAAAGTTTATATTTAATGTGAAAACTATTTTCCATATTCCTAACTTAATTTATTATTAATATGATTCTTAATATCACTGGCCGCGTCGCCTAATGTAGTTTTTTCTCTTTAAAGCTAAATTCAAAGATATAAGTGCCATGTTTAATGATTATGTTGAGGAAGGGAAGGTTCTTACATGACACAGTGCAAGATAATATTGCATTGTTACAAAAATACGCTTATATTAGATAGATAAAATGCCTTAGTAGACATAATTGTATATGCACTATATGTCATTGGAAAGCAACCATAGACAACATTTTTAAGTTTTGACTTGTAGTACAGCCATTTTTTTTTTTCATAGACAAATTATATTTTTAACAGATTAATGACTATGTTGCTTTAGCAATGGCTGCTAATGGGAACACCTAGATAAATATATTGAATGAAAGGCATTTAGTCGTTAAATTATATCATTAAAATATGTCTTGTAGTAAATGACGATGCAATGTTATTTGGCACTCGTCTAAATTCAGCTGTCGCCATTTTCTATTTATTAAGATTTTCATTGACTAGGGCTCATATGCGACGTACCATGTGGGTAACTATTGGTGAATAGATAAAATCTCTTTGCTCGGTTAATATTTATTTATTATGGATAATGGATTATATTAATGTATCTGTGTATATTGAGAATGTATTACGAATAGACAAATGTTTGTTTGGGCATCCGCAGTGAATATTATTTTGATGCCGGTGAAAAATTGTTGTGTTACTATAAAATGTATTTATTTACAATGGTATTTTTATGTGAAATAAATTAATGCGTAGTTTATTAAGATATGGGAATTTGTTTGTGTTACATAATTTTATGTTGTAGTTCCTATATTTTCAAATAACAATGTATGAATAGATCTGAGGTGTGGTATTAACATGTTTCATTAACATAAGGCTAAAAGAGATTTAAGTCGATGAACTTTGGGATGGGTTGAAGTGTCCAGTGATCAAAACTGGTAATCATTAATTTAAATATTGGCAGCCCTGGGATATAACATACAAAATCCTCCCATTTATACATTTTTCATCTGCAATCGGCTTAATGTAACCTTAGCCGGGCTTAATCTTAAACCTAAAGCGGTGAAAAAATTGCAAAATTGTAATTTTGCACCCCAATTCGAAACCCTCAGGTAAAATGCACCAGTATTACTTTAAACAATTTTATTGAAACCCTTAATTTGTGAATTCAGCCAAAGTAGGTGAGTACATTAAAATCATGTTTAGCACTATAATTAAGGCTATATTTACTATGTAGTAGTTAGTTTTTGTCACTTCTTATTGTAATTTAAATATATGTAGATTAGGAAATTGAATGGAGTGTAGTTATTCCTGAGGATGCGGCCTCCTCCGTCAGCAAATATGTACAAATCGTTTCTGTTGCCATAGATGTTGGTTGAGCTGTACTGATATAATTTATTGACCGTCAGCATTCAACACTATCTGAACTAAAAAAATTGAATATTATACCCAAGGCTATCATATAGCCAAAGTTATTTATTTGCTTCATAACATACACAAATTATTTAAAAAATATCGATATAAACACAAATTAATTCAGACATGCTTGTTAACGGTACATTGCCAACTGTATCCTAAACAGTATAGCTCAACCCTCTTTATTGTTATTGATTACAAGTTAGTGTAATTGTTTCGTTTCTCCCCGCTTTTATTTAATGTTTCAATACATAATGTAATTTGTCTACATGTTTGTTCTGGTGCAATATTTTTGACCTGTTAGCTTCTACATTCCCTCGTTGATGGTATGTTTATAAATGTTTATTTTTGTTATAGAATTTTTAATTTTATTTTAAATGACATTTATTTGTTGCTCTAGTAATATCCTCATTCCGAGTGCCTAAGATCAAACTATTCCTACTACTGTTCTCAAGTTGACTCGCTTGTGCTGCCTTCGCTGTGGGATTTGTTGTATCATGTGGTATTGTGGTGTGTCTCTATATTAATGTTTCTTTCTACATATTATTTAAAACCAAGTTGAACTTGGCTAAATTATTTAAGTGTCTCTTGATTGCACAAATATATTTTATTGTTGAATTTATTACAAACTGTCCATAGCCTGGTGCGACTGAGATGAAGATTATTTGATATACACCTAAATATACAACCTATACTATGCATGTGTCCAATAAATTTGTATCGAGAATATATTATTTAAAGTGAAATTTCTATGACATTGATCTATATACACGATCTGTGTGTCCCGGTGTACACCCGTAGTGTTAAATCGTGCAATAAATTACTGTCTTGTCGTTAACAAGTTAAATTTTGTCAATGTGGACATAGATTTTAAATAGCATAAGACGTATATACTGATAATGGATCCTACGCATAATATGAGGCTCATGTAATCCGGAACGTAAATAAAACTTTCAATTATGGACTCTCAATTACATAAGTATAAGCTGTCACGTTGTGTTGTCTTCCAGAGGGACGCACAGACTCCGTACGGGTACCGACGGTACACTTTCATTAGGTGAAGGAATTTGATACGCTTATGTTAGCGTACATTTTTATAAATTACTAGTCATTGGTGTCTAATGTAGATTGTGACCTACCCGGCCGGAGATCCCGCCGCCCGTGATGCATGCATATGAAGCGCGCTCCTTCGAGCTGCATGCATATGAAGCGGTCTCTCGCGACGTGCATGCATGTTGGTTCCCGCGCACTCCATGCATATCAACCAGGCTCCCGCGCGGTGCATGCATGACAGGCAGGCTCTCGCGAGGTGTATGCATATAAGTCGGTCTCCCGCGCAACGCATGCATAAGAGTCGGTCCCGAACAGTGCATGCATATCAGGCGGGCTCCCGCGCCCACCGCACACACCTGTAGTCGGTAAACTGTCGCTTTATCCACGTCATGAGCTTACCCTGTACATTAAATTATGTATCGTAAAATGTTAGAAAACTGAATTATATTTGTTTGTAGATCTATAATGTTGTTTTATTTAAATCGCCCATCCCTACAGTAAACGGTAGGTCCGTTTACTACGTCTACGTTTTGACAAGAGGGCTTCAGGCCCTGCACTTCCGCGGATCTGCGAGGAAAGGGCCCCCACCGAGAGCACGACTTCTCGTCGGAGAGATGGAGATCAGAGTGTGCCCCTCGATGAAGTATCTGGGAGTTGGGACTCGCCTTCGACGAGAGGTGAACCTTCAGCCCCCATTTCCAACGGGGGCCGAAGGTCACGCGAGTGGCGTCAGCGCCGACTCATGCCAAACATAGGAGGACCCAGCGAAGCCTGCAGGCGACTGTACTACAGAGTCTGTCGGAATATGGCTATGTACGGAGTCCCTATCTGGGTGGATTTCCTCACCGCTCGCAACAAAGCTCTTACACTTACCGTACGGTCTCCTGGGTGGCTGCCACTGCCGTGGCTGGAGATACGCCGTGGGAGCTCGTGGCGTTGGTGCTCGTCGAGGAGCGCATGACTGCGCATCCTCGTTGTACAGAGGAGCTCACAACTCAGTGAGTCACATAGTTGGGAGGACCGCTCACGTGTGCTGAGGCTGGGACAACAGTGGCTGTTGCGAAGGTGGGGAGTGTCCTGGCGCAGTCGCCGTACGGCCGAGGCACTTCGTCTGGTCTTGGCGGCGTAGATGTGCCGCCGGAAAAAACCCTTCACCTTCCACTTGACACATGCTCGCTGGACCCGGATGTTTCGGTGCGTACCGGTGTCGGGTTGCCAGGAGGCCGAGGGAGCCGAAGCCAGCCTGTCACGAGTGCGGCGCTGTGGAGGACTCAGCCCAGCACTCTTGAAGTCCTCAGAGCAGTGGTCACTTAGCAACTAAAAGCTCCTAAACCCCCGCCATAACGTATTTATGCTTCAGCGTTGCACGGAGGACGCCCTCTACGACGTCCTACAGCTTATAAAAGATGGTGTTAATAACAAAATCGTAGTGGTCTCCTTAGATAACGCCTTTGATAACGCCTGTTTGTTGTACGCAAGATGGGAGCTGTTTGGAGCGGACGAGCTGAAGAAGGAAGATTTAGCATATCTAACCATAAGGCAGCTAAGTAGTTTTTGTAGATCAACACGTAGGTTTGAGGGGGTGACACCAGAGGGGCAAATGATAACCCGTCCCCGCATCTAATCCCAGAGGCGAGCCCGGGGAATTGGGTGAAATGGTCCCGTTAATGAGGACTGATCACCCGTCTGGCCTTGCTGGCGTCCCCACCCCTTAAATAATAATAATAATAATAACGCCTGTTGGGCAAAGATAAAATAACTTATCATGAAGACAAGACAGATGATATCCATATTTCATACTATCAAATCCTACACAGTTACATACACAGCAAGTATGTCACTAAACTATGCCGGGATACTACATCGAGGCAAAATAACAAGGGCTGCAGACAAGGTTCAACAGGTGGACCGCTCATGTTGAACCTCCTACTCGATACGACACCAATAGCACCATCCCAGTAGTGGCTGAGATAGGAAGCAACCTTCTTGAAGTCCAAAAAGGAGGAGCTTTCAGAAAATATCTAACTTTTTATAAGCCTTAATTAAAGCCAAAAAAACAACTTTCATTATGAAATACCTTTATTTTAACCTATTACATATTTTTGGCTTATATATAAAGTATTAGGATTTTATTAAATAGGCTCCGGCTCTCGGGAGTACACTTGCATTATCTTCTCCATTATCTCCCAGTTCTTTTCTTTTTGTAAATCCTTAGTGAATACCTGAAATACAATAATTTAATTGGATATTATATGAAGTACACAATTGTATCAAGTTTAAATTAGAATAGAATAGAAAAGCTTTATTAAAGGCTAGTCCAATTGATCACATTTCAACAAGGTGAAAAGCATTGCCTTATATTTCTTAATGAAATATAATGACATAATAAAAATTGGAAATAATATTCAATAATCTTCATTTACATAAAAAATGAAATGTTATATTATTATTATTTATTTATATTATTATAAATAAAAAAGGTGTGTCTATTTGTAATATTAAAATAACCGTCTTTTACTAAATGCATATGGATGTATACACGGTATATATACAAAAATAGCATTTTTTACCATTTTTGTCTGTCTGTCTGTCTGTCTGTTTGTTTCGTCTAATCTCTGAAACAGCTGGGCCTATTTTAACAGGACTTTCACTGACAGATAGCTGATGTTATATGGAGTAACTTAGGCTATAAAAATAATCATCATCAATCCGTATACTGCTGTAAATAATTCATCACATGCGGGCAACAGGTAGTATAAAAAACAAATATAAGTATCAATCTATATAACACAGATAAACAACATAGTTTTATAATAGATATACAGTAGAACCTCGTTAAGTCGAACCTCGATAAGTCGAAAACCTCCATATCTCGAAAAAATGTTTGGTTCCCTTCCCTTCAAACACCAAAACCTTCATTACTCGAAATCTCAACCCTCTATTAGTCGAAATAATCAATGAGTCCCTCCAAGCCATTTTGGACCATAATAAAAAAACTTAATTTTATAAAACTTTCTGAATATATTATGATATGCATAAACGTTGGACAGTCATTTCTATGTTACAAATATTGGGTATGTTGATTGGTAATCTCAGATTACTCTTTTGATGTCAACTACGATCTATTTGGTTTTTAAGTATGTATTATTTTTTTTTATTTTTTTTTGTAATTCTTTATTTATAAAGCTATACACCTATATAAGGTTAAGCCAGCATGTATTATATTTTGAATTACTTTAAATTTTGAATGTCAGTTTTAGATATAAAAGATGAATTGTGTAATATTTTATAATTCTGTTAAAATCAATAAACGTAGTGATAACATTCTCTTGGAAAATCAATTGAAGAAGTAACATGTCTAGTTATCTGATATAATTTTTGTATTCTCTATAAATTTCATAATGATCAAGTTTAATCAAATATAAATTCAAAATATTAATATTAAAATAAATCGTTTTTCTGATTTGTTGTATCTGACTTTGAAGGTGATCCCATTAGCCACATCTACCATTCAAGAGGTACCTATCAAACTTCTAACATTAATATACAAACATACTCACCGAATACCAGGCAGCGTCATCATCTAGTGTCGAAGCCAATGGCACTGATACACCCAACACATGGAGTGCTAAGGTCAGACATGCTACAGCGGTGTGCGGTGCTCTATAGTCCAGTATTGCTGGAGAATGATGGAAGTCTTGCAGAAACGCCATCGCGGTTCGCGCGATCGGTGCAGAGCGCCACTCGCTTGCTGGAAACCATTCTTGTAACGAACGTAGATAATGCAATAAATATCTATGAGGAGAAGAAGTGTCCAAGTTAAAACCTAATAGACGTAAAACAAGTAATTCGGCTTGGGCCACAGCACCCCTCCACGACCAATATTCATCTCCTAGTTCTAATGGCCCAGCACCACGATTTATTGAATTATGTGCTACGTTGACCGCGTCTCGGAGCCTCACGGGCTCATCACGAGATTTGCCAGCTGCACACAGACAAGCTGTGCATATCACGTAGCAATCGTAATCATTTTTGTCTGCTTCCTTGAAAAACTTATGATAAAAGACTGCAGCAGTAGCAACAGTTGCCGGTTGTAAGCCAAGTTTAATCCCGCACTCGAATATGAAATTAGTCGCTAAACTGTGACCTGTAGCAGCACGATAATCTGGTAGGCGTTTCTCTCGTCGATTACTTTGTAACGCCAGTACATCAATAACGTCTTTCATTATTAATTCAATGTAATTTAATCTTTCAATAACCACAAAACAAAACTATTAACTAGGTGCGTCTTTTTAGTTTTTAAGTTTTGACTTGGTTTTGATTAATTATTATTTTCATTTAAAGGCATTAGCTACTAGGCTATTAGCCATACAAAATACAATTATTCAGTCTGTAATACGGAGAAATGGCGGGAAACCCCAAGGAGCGCGGCTTCGCCCCTCTAGCCCCCATCAATCAACTATCATTCCCAATTCCATCCACACAAGGCAGTCCACCAATATTCGCCAAACAATCACATTATATATTACACTGATAAAGTTTTTAAAACAAACACTATAGAAAACCGCCAGAACAGCCCTACTAAGAAAACCACTTCAGAACGGTACTCCATAAGATTCGCCAACCAATCACAATATATAAAGATCAAGTTTTTAAAACAAACACTATAGTAAACCACCCTGAATGGACAAAACACAAAATAACAATTAATTAACGGGAAACCAAAAAAACCCAACCGCGCGTCCCGATGCTTCCCGCCATTCCCTTGGTTTTGACGTTTGTGTTTTGATTTTTTTTTCATTAAAAGGCATTAGCTACTAAGCTATTCGCCATACAAAATACAGTATTTAGTCCGTAATATTACTTATTATTAATAACGCAGCTTCACTCTTCTAGTCCCCATCAAACAACTATCACTTCCGACTTCACCCGGCACCCACCCAGAATATTCCACCACAAAATACAAATTACAATATTCGCCAACCAGTGACATTATAATTATACAGATTGAATATAGGGATGTTGACATTTTTCAGACATGTTTTTAAATCATTTATAAATATCTAATGGAGGCCTAAATATTTTCAACTTTTGCTTAAATACGTCTAATGCCTATAAAATCTTGCATTTTATAATGCATTTTAAATTTCGTTCCAAAACGCTAACACTTGTCACGTGACGTCATATGTTGTTAAACATCGTAAAAGTAATAAAATGATTCTAGTTGTCGTTAATAAAAAATGGCTTCTAAGTTTTATAAGTGTTGTACGGTGCCTATGTGTGTGTACACTGTCAAAACGCCTGAAAATTAGTTTTTACAATATGTACTGCGTACGGAAAATGGTGTATAAAAGTACGTCAACATTCTTCCGCTTCCGCTAAATAGGAACAGGCAACGTCATTTCGTCATTCGTCACATTCACGTCGTTTATTATCACGTGACCTATTTTAAATTTTGTTACATTTTATTTATAAAATATTAATTTTATCATATAAAAATAAGGGAAAATATTGTATTTTTTAAGAATTCTATCATAATACCAATTAACATCAAAATTATATTTTTATATGAATACTGTCAACATATTTAAAACAAACACTACAGAAAATCACTCCGAATGAACTATATAAATATTGTGGTGGACTGTTCTGGAGCGGTTTTCTATAGTAGGACTGTTCTGGCGGTTTTCTATAGTGTTTGTATTAAAAACTTAATCTGTACAATGTGATTGGTTTGTGAATATTGTAGTGGACTGGTCTGGGTGGGTGGAGTGAGAAGTGATAGTTGATTGATGAGAACTAGAAAAAAAGATTAAATATTGTATTTTACTAGTAGTATCAAAATTATCAATTTGTCAGTATCAAATTGACTTGACATTCGCGTACACCCGAAAGGGACAGGCATATTTTTGCAGGGATACCACATTCACGATATCAAGTCCACTTATTTTCTTGAAACAAGTGTATTTAAAATTTAAAAAAAAACTGGAAAAGGTTGATAGATAACTATAAGCATAAGCCCTACCCAAACATTTATCATAATTTTAGATAGCTGCATTGTTCCAGAGTATCGAAAATATGTAATGACTTATAACAAACCGCTAAAATAATTAAAAAGAAGGCTATAAATGTCCTCTTAATATGTATGATCAGTATTTAGCCTTTTAGGATAGAAATAAACATATTTGTTTTTATTTCTAAGATTTCAGTCACCCTTTTAATATAATACCACATTCTTGGGTAATCTGCCTATAACAAAACTGGTATCACCATATTTTATAAACAGACCAAATTAAAAAGTAGTACAAAATGGCGGACATAGAGTCCGACCCATGACTTAGAATATAGTAACGTCTTCTACAAAAGTAACAATAATTTAAGCGTTAAATAAGTGTGGCGCCACAGTACACACAGGGAATTTTTTGAATGTGTGTTACCAAGAGTGGCACTTGTTTTTAAGGTTGAACTAGTCGACGGCGCGAACTCTAACAAAATGATTGCTATCTCACTTGACATAGTGCGCGAACATGTGTGCTAGAATGAAATGCACAATGATTCATTCTGAAAATGTCCTTTTAGCAAAACAGTTTTATAAGTGTATCTTTTCAAAATAAATTTATTTTATCTTTTGAATAACTAAACTATATCTGTACGTGCTTTATTTTTGAGCTTTCGTGCTCGGTATACTATTTATTTACGCCCAAAGTTGGGCTAAAATCAGTGTTGAAATACGAAAGTTTAGAAGCTTGTATTTTTTAAATGTATATTTTTTTTACGTTTTTGGGTACATACACATTATAGATAACGACGAGATCAATTTATAATATTCTTAGTTTTTCATGGTTAACGTCAAACATTGTAGTAATTACTGTTCTGCGTTTGTATGGAAAGATGAGTGACTTGTGTAACCTTAATTACATACACATTCAATAATTCGTCTAAAACTACTTACAGCCTGGCAAAAAAGAGTATGGAAAAAATGAGGGCGCCATTTTCACTTAGGCTTCAACATAATATGGAAAATGAGTAAGATAATTTAATCAAATCGTTAAAAATAAATGTTAAACACTAAGCTTTACTTAAAATCTAGTATTTGTCGACCAAGTATTGTCATCATAATAGGTTTCCATTTAGTAAATTGTAGTATTTACATACTTAGTTCCAGTTGTCACCACGTCATACTCTTTTTTGCCAAGCTGTACATACGGCTTATCGTATTATTCCGTGTAGTGTGTACTATTTCATTTACACGAGCGCTATTGTGGACGGTTTTTTAATTATCATTTACAGTTAAAAATGCTCACCAATTTTACTTCCATATTCCGTACTCCTTACTTCTGTGCTTCTATACTCCATGACGCGTACGGTATCTTTTATTAATACAACCATATTTACATTATCAGTTTATTCGTTTAGATTTTAAACATTCCAACATTTTAAATGAACCAATCTTCTATATACGAGTAGGTACTCATCACGATATCTCTGGAATTATAAGACCTAGAGACTTGAAATTTGGTAGGAATATTACTTTTGCCATGTAGAGGCCAGCTAAGAAGCTAAGCAGCTAAGAGCGGATTTTAAGAAATTCCTACTCCTGAAATAGCTATCCGCTAGTTCATAATAAGTGGGTAATGTCGCTCTTTATGAAAATATACCTTAAATATAATAATTATTTTCATTTCTCGGCAATTTTTTTTGAAAGTGTTTAATTTATCTAAAAAAAAATCAGCTGTTCAAAATTGATCACCTAACAAGAAGTACTGTGCCCGGAATCTCATTTTTGTGATTTTTTTAAGAATTATAAGGAAACTTACATCATGAAACTTCATTCAAAATCAAAATCAAAATCAATTTTTTTTTATTCAAAATAGTACTAATACAGTATCTTTTTGAACGTCAATTGAATCTACCACCTCATTCAGCTCAGTTTAAAGACATCCTTTCTAGACTAATTAAGAGTAGCTCCTAACAGACATAAAGTGATTCTGCTACCCTAAAATAAGGAAGATTTTATACAACGTCATCATGGGAAATGGAAAAAGGGTGTTAAATAAAACAAACATTATTATTTGAACATAAAAATTAGAATATAATCATTTTCAGTAATTATTTAAAATTATACACTTAAAGTACATTTATAGTAAATTCAATAAAAAATACCAGTGCAGGCGAGATACAAACAAGAGAAAATATTGTTTAATAACATCGTTGGTTGAATATATCGCTTTCAGTAAATGCATCACAAAAAATAAGTTCCAACATAAAGAAATATAGTTACAAAGTCACTCGATATAGAAAAATAAAGATAAAATTGAATCACATTCAAAAATTACCCACTAGTGACTAAAAATTTACTTTTTAAACGTTTGTTCAATGTCGGGGACCGTTCGGCGCGTGGGTGACGTCACGCGGCGAGCGGCGGGGAAGTCCCGGGCGGCCCGAGCGGTCCCTCGCGCGCTACAGTTATCGTTACATTGTCTCTACATGAAGTTACTTCACATTGTACTGTAATCGGTACCCGCGACTGTGACGCCGACGTCACTCGTCACCAAAGAACATATACAGTATAAATAGTGAGGTTAGTAATAACTTTGGCAAATATGAGTGAAGCATGGTGATACCGTTCCTGACTCGATGATGTGACGTGAAGTTTCATTAAAATTACCGACTGAATGTCGCCAACCTAAAAGTCGACCCGAGTGTCAATAATCAATCAATAATCATGCCTCTTAGTAATACATATTTATAATAAATACCACATCTATGCTGATATAACACTAATAACGCTACTCCCTCGCTCGACTGGTTTTACTTTGCCTTGTGTCGGTCTAATTACGCGATTACTCTTGAGCAGCAACATTTCAGTCTTCAAATAAGAAGTCTACGCACATACGCAACTAGATGTTACTTTAGGTTGGCTATCTACCGGAGCGACATAGTCAAATCGTGATTTCTTGTACATATCATTGTAATAAAGTCGCCATGAAACATCCTCGCTCTGGTGGATAGTCAGCCGTAGGACCGCCGTGGCGAGCGCTCAGTCAGTCCGACGTTGCTAAGATGGTACGCCATACGCACTGGGTAACTTTCCTCACGTATATTCTGTATTCGAAACTATGTGCGCTGCGGTGTGCGTCTCTGTCACATGTCACCAATCTTACAAACTAAATGTGATTCGAGCGAATAAACAATGCGGCAGTGTACAAAATTTACATCACATTCACTCGAAATATTAAAGCATACATGTTTACGATCAGCGGAGGAACACTTGAAATGCAAAACAGACGCGACAGATGGCGACTCTCGCGCCGGCCACCTGCCTATATTATCCTCTCGAAAGTGAAGCTTACTTATACAAAGATATCGGATTGAATGTAGAACGGCGCTAATTATATATATATATTAGTTCTGTTTACATACACATATTGTTACATAACAGTAAAAAAACCTACCTAGCAACATGCGAGCGTGCGCTCGTGACGGGCCACCGTACCACAGAGTATCAAATGTCCAATTGAGGCCATCTTGTTTTGCCAAACTTCCAGCAAAATCCAATTCAGCAAAATCTTTGGTTTTTCCTCCTCCCTTGTGGTGAATTCGATTCAAGTGGCCCGCGGTCGGTGTAGGCGTTACATCATTATTACGTAATCACTTTTTACATACATCATAAACACAAAATGAAAATAAATCGCCTAACTATGACAATAGTAAAGGTTTACCGCCTAATTGCTTTATTAATTAATGTTTATTGATACAATTACTGCCCTAATGCTTAAAAGTAAGATTTTTTATTTTAGTATTAATAATAAATTATGTTATATAGTTTATATATGTATAGTGTTCGCTTACGCCATTTTGCGAGTGTATACAAAGTTTATATACTCACATATCTTACACTAGACGTGAACTGAACCCGGTGTATGGGTTATCTGTTGGTGCAGCCACCTCGGTGCGGGCGGGCGACGCGAGCACGCAGTAGCGTCGCGCACGCAAATGTGCACGCACTGTGCGTGCTAAAATGCCCGCTAGCCCGCAAACAAAACACTCCCTCCACAAAATTACCGACCCTTATACAATCAAACATTGGTTACACTTATAAAATTAATTGTGAAAATATACTTCAATATAAACGCTAGACAAAATAAATACCTAACATGATTTTATCATTCATTACAAGATCTTATATTACCTTAAATGTTACAGTAAAATGATTTAGAAAATATGAACACAAAAAATTATATACTCGTATATGGCATAACGAATTATCTCATAGGAATAAACAGTTTGTGCATAATACATTGCTTAACATAAATTGATAAAGTTCGAGGTAAATCTAGCTTAGCGACTCGAGGTCTCCAAAACGAACGTCCTTAATATAACGGTTACAGTTGTGCATTAAAAGTTTACAAAAATAATTTCTCATTGTAAGTGATAATACCTAAAAATGGAATGATATTATGTAACAGTATTAAGTAGGCCTGTGAACTTATTCATGCGTCTCACTACTGTTCAGCGCTACATTGGTTCCTTTCTGTTTTGGTCCGTAAGAGAGTGAGTATATAAGCACACGTCGTGATCTTTGACGAATCGCTCCACACCTAGGTACAATACACAATCGTGAAAATTATATCAATTTACATATAGAAAAATATATTTTAAAAGTCATGCTATCTAATTGAGCGTTTAAAACTGGGTATTAAAATTCAAAATGTATTTTATAGGAATTCGAGTGTGGCAAAGGTTTTATGGGAGCAAAGATATAAGTATCACAACTAGGTCATAACAAAAAATTAACCTAGCACCAAAATTTTGAATTGAACACATATCTAAACATTATGCGAAATTAATAAATAGATTTATAATACAAGGATCAAAGAGACCTAGTCGCACACTATATTAATGAAACTATTTTTTTCATAAACATTCTTTTAATTGCCATAGATTGGTTATGATATGCTCAATATGCTGCCAGAAGAATAAAACCATTTGGAAAAGAGCGAATCGCCAATCAGTACACGACTACAAATACAATCCTATGTTAAATATGAAAGTCTGATGCGTTATATGTCGCGTCCAAACACAGCGAAAGCTCACATTAACGTATATACCATACTGCACATGCGAATATTAAATTATTAACGTGATTGTGACATAAATCTTACTTGCTAGCGACATATTCCCGATTTATATCTATAATCGTCTCTTTCGCTCGGTTTAGAGGCGACATGCCAAATACAATACAATAAGACAATAATGATGAGATTAGCGTAACATTGCTGTGGTGGCTCCCGTGTAGCTTGACCAGAGCCCTCGCAGACACAACCTCACAAGTGGTCTATTAGCTAATGAATACAACAAATAACGAAAAGCTAAATACAGTAGATAACATTTATATAAAATACTATCAATTAAAGTTATTTATCATTACACATTAATTAACCAAATAAATGGATATAAAATAAAGTAAAAATTTAATGATTATGAAATTACAGTATATTTGGAATATCTAATTTTACAAAAAATAAATGCACTTAGTGTATACATTAAATTTAATATGATCCATAGTTTTTAAACTGATATTAAATGTTTATAAATAAATAAATATTGCGAGGGGCAAACGTATCTGCCATTATCAAGAGCCAACGGTCACGCTACATAGAAGCCTGACTTTTGAAATTGAATTCAAATTGCGAATTTCGTCATGGCGCTCGATTCCGACCAATCGTGACGGTTGTTTGTCACGTGACCGCGAATGCAGCGTCATTGCTCAGAATCGGCTCCAGGTTTTTGAATTTCGATTCAATTTCGAAAGCAACCTACCGGTTTAGTAGAGGCCGCAGCCGCGCAGGTTGTTCGCTATGATGACGTCGGTGACGGCGTCGAACACGAACTGGATGTTGTTGGTGTCTGTGGCGCACGTCATGTGGCAGTAGATCTCCTTGGTGGTCGATTTGTTCTTCGCCTCGAATTGGGCTTGGATGTATGCGGCCGCTTCACCGTACTCTTGCGCACCTGCGGTTGTACAATTCGAAATCAATCATAGATTTCTCAAGTCATCTAAAACATGAAACTACCATGTTTTTCACTTTTATTTAGCGGAGCTCGATATTTCGACTTGGCAAGACTTGTTTCGTAAACAAGACATGCAAACAGACTTACAATGATAGATTGTAACAGAGCTCTGGTAGATCTTTAATTTATTAAGATTCGAATTAAGTACGAGTACCTAACTTGATGATGATGAACTTTGGATCCGAGTAATTTTGGTTTATTGAGAAAGCTAGCTGGTGCTCACAGCTTCGCCTGAGTTAACTTACATTCACAACTCTATCCGTTGTGATGATTATTTCTATAGCCTATGTCCTAATTCGAGGTAAAATCCATCTTCCAATTTAACTTTCGACCAAATCATTTCAGCCGTTTTGGCGTGTAAGATCAACAAACACCCAAACATACAAACATTCGCCTTTATAATATTGGTAAGATAATAGTAGTGAGTAGTAAGTATGTATGTAGAGTAGTAATTTATATGTATCACGTTACCTTCGAAACTACTCATCCGACGTGAAATAATCTTTAACCAGTATAACGCTATGTTATAATTTTTTTATTGAATGCGAATACTGGCCGACGTAAGTTGTCAGCATCTCCCATGATCATGAACGACTTTACCTAGAACTAGCCCAGGCAACTCATTTATGTGTTGCCTATCCTGAGACATAAGATGTTAAGTCTCGGTGCCAGTAATTACACTGCCTGTCCTGCCTTTCTCTCCGAAACACAGCAAAGCTGTTTCACGGGAGAAACAAGCAAGATGGTGGTACCATGCAGCAGAAATCGCGGCACAGTGCATCCCTCCCACCGTTCAGAACCAATCACTATAGAGTATAGGCTATAGTAATCATGATCAGTCCGAATGCGGCTGTAAATCTAAGCCAACGGTCTGCTTGTCAATACATACCCGTGTACTCCGGGAAGCAGATGGTGAGCGGCGACTTGCGTATCTTCTCCTCGAAAAGATCCTTCTTGTTGAGGAACAGGATAATGCTGGTGTCCGTGAACCACTTGTTGTTGCAGATCGAGTCGAACAACTTCAGACTCTCTTGCATACGATTCTGGAATGTTCAAAAGTTATGGTTTATGAGTGTGCCAATTTTTTTTTATACCAACCGTGGCATTGAGTCGGGAAAAGTAAGCCAAAAGGCTCACCTAAAAAGTCATCTATCAGAGACAACTGTATCACTTAAAAAAAAGTAAAAAAATAATAATCAACATTGAAAGCTTTACAAATTCGTATTTTTAATCGATGTAGGTCGTATATTCGACTTTTAACTGTGGATACATTTTTGTTTGTATAAATATCAAAATATAATAAAAGTGAATGCCTACATAAGTGTTTCAGATGCTACTCATTATCTGTCTCGCCGCTCGTGTTAGATATAATATACAAACAGTTGCCTCAACGGGTGTCACAAGGCATTTTATTTGAACAGTTATCTTTTAAATTGCGTGATCGTGTAAGTATTATTAATATAATTTTTAATATATTTATATTTTAATGTATATTTATATAAATATAGTAAACATTGAATTTAAAAAATGTATAGAGGGTGAAGATTCACGCCCGAATACTCAAACGAATCTCAAATTTAAGTCGTACTTAAACTCGTGTTGTCCCTCTTTTTTTCTTTGAATCTGACACGTCGTAGCATGAGTTTTAAGTAGATACGTCTTACATTTGAGATTCGTTTGAGTATTCGGGCGTTAGTGTATCTATGGTTTTTTATATATTCATATTGGGTACATGGTTTTTCTGTCTCTTTAGAGTTTAGACATTACCATCAGTTCACCTATGGGACTCTACATGGGTTTGGTTTTGCTAGCCATACTTGCTCATGTACGTAGATCCCAGACTACCACCAATTAACCTGTGGGAGGACATCATCATCATCATATTTCAGCTTGTTTTGCCCACCGTTGGACAAAAGCCGTCTTCATTATGATCAGAGTCGGCCTTTATCAATCAACACACAGGACGGACGCTTCTATATCTTATATGAGCAAGTCAGTATAATCTTTTATCTATAGTATAATGGGGTAGGTTAGGTTCAGGGTCTGTGAGCCTGATTTTCGGGATACGGAAGAGCAAACTTAGTAATAAACAATTCCTTAGTATTGTAATCAGCAATCATTGTTTGATTTTCTTAAAATGATCAATCAATAAAAGTCATACTCTGAAAGAAATAATGGGGCCCATGCGTCGCGGTTTCGCTGGACCCTGGGCCACTAGCACAAAGTGCCCAATGGAAAAGATGGGCCCGAGTATCACATCACATATCAATATTACAATATAACACAAGTACCGTTGTCTCGTCCTCGTGCAGCACTTGGTCATACTCGGACATGGCGACGCAGAATATGATCGCGGTCACGTCCTCGAAGCAGTGGATCCACTTCTTCCTCTCGGACCTCTGCCCACCCACGTCGAACAATCTAGGGGAAACACAAAGAATATATAAAATAAAATAATTTATTTAAGATACCTTGGGCATCAGTCGTTCGCTACGAGGCTTATGTTGATATTATTGTACTAATATTATAAAGAGGAAAGGTTAATTTGTTTGCTTGCATTGAAATGGCTCTGAACCTACTAGACCAATTTAAAATAATCTTTCTAATTTTAATAAATTCTTTCATATTGAAAAAAGACTTTTTACTTTACAACGTAATAGTATAAAGCTATAAAACACTATAACAAAGCCCACAGGATGGCGTTGATTTTTTTCAATGTAAGTACAAAATTAATCTAAAATTTGTATAAAATCTCTTTTGTGTTAATACTACGACAGAAAAAAATATAAATGTCTCATTCACAGGTTGAAGCCACGTTAAAAATCTACTACCAACATCCCTCTACGGCTTTGCAGCTTTACGACAAATTTAGTTTCTCTAAATTTATTCCGCTAGGGGCGTTTGTGCGGTCAAAACGAAAGTTGAAATCACATATAAAGGTAGTGATGGTTTTAAATTATTCTGTTTATGCCAGCAATTATCAGATTCAATCAAATTTCTTACTACCACTAGAAGCTACAGTATACTCACTTGAAGTTGAGGTTCTTAAATGAAAAGTGCACTTCCACTATGCCGGTGGTTTTGACTCTGGTCCTTAATATGTCCTGTTCAGTGGGCTGGTAGTCCCGGGCTCCTAACCGGTCCAGGTCGTCTAAGAAACTGAAAACGAATTGAAAATAAAATTACTAATGAGTATGTGGAACAAAATACGCTCAAATCATAGATAATTAAAATGACAATATGTACACTCTGTAAGTTTATCATCATCATCATCATGCTGTTAACGCCCACTACTGACTGTCTGTGCCTGCCTATGACCCTTGCCGGTCTCATCCAAGTTTAGCCTACCAGCTTTCTCACGTCTGTAAGTTTGCTGTAAATACCGAATAGTCACAATATATTTTTAATTTAGTTTTTATTTTTAACGAATTTATTATTTACCTATTTGCCATTTAAAGTATAATTTTATGTATAGGTATTTAATTTTTTTTGACTATGTATTGTATAAGTTTAAATGTATTTTTACGACACTATTGAATTGCTTAAGCTGTAATGGTAGTGTAAAGTATGACATAAACAAATAAATAAATGATGACGAATTAAAGTTTGTTCTTCAGTAAGAGTTGTATATAATATACCCCCAAATACTCAAACGAATCTCAAATTTAAGACGTACTTAAACTCGTGTTGTCCCTCTTTTTTCTTTGAATCTGACACGTCATAGCATGAGTTTAAGTACGTCTTACTATTTATTTTAAAATACTTCTAATATACCAATTATTTTAAAATATTTTAAAATAATTGGTAAAATGTATCACATACATTGTTCTCTAAAATGACGTAATATGAAAAGAAGCGACCGATTACAACGGAGTTACATTAGTCTTATGACGTCATTACCAATAAAAACTTTTCGAAAACTTTGCGTGCTAAATCCTCAAAACAACTATCGAATAGACACCAAAATTGTGCTCTTATTCCAGAACCATTAGCTCAATAGTAATTGACTATAGCTAAAAAGCCTAGTACTTAATTCTACTATGATCCGTAATAAGCAATCTTTGTAACTAAAACTACTTTTGATATTTTCCTTTGCTTTTTTAATTTATTTCCATGCAAACTGCAATTATTGTAGTCATTACCAAAGTTGATACTAAAGAACCAAACTTAATATATTGTAGACTATAACGGTCTGGGAGAGTGCACAGCGCATAACAATGGTGAACCCATAGACGTGGGTGAATGGTGAATAATGATGCTAATTGTAACACGATATTCAAATAACTGTTAATTCAGCGTTACAATCCGAGATCATTATGGAAGCCGTTTAGTACTAGATTGTTCGAGCAATTATATGGTATGGTACTTATGTTATTAATAATCACTCTCTATTAAGTATTAATTTAAGTGGCTTATAGTGAGAAAGGTGTGTCTCAGGTGTATAAGTTACCCCACCACGGTTTAAGTCTTGTCGTGGCGGTGGGGCTCAGTAGCCTAAGGTGAACCCAGCACCTTGGGCGAAGCCAAGTGAATCAAGGCGGCTGCTCTTTGTACCCTTCTTATAAGAAGAGGGGACAAGAGAGTAGGAGGAGACATAGGGCGAGGATAGGAACCCCACCCCATTGTATTTGTTGGGAAGGCTTGTTCTGTGGTGCGGGACAAGCCCTCTGCGGAGGTGGCCTGTTTGCCGGAGGAGCCATCAAGGTGCCCTGTTTGCTCATTAGATCCGGGGCATCTTACCAAAGGCGGCATTTGTGTCACTCATCGGGTTTTAGTGGGTAGAGCTGCGTCCACCTTACCGTCTTTACCACATACCCGCCTGGGGAATCTCCCCTCCCCCGCGGGATGCCTCAGAGTATTTCCCGGCGGTAAAGAAAAAAAAAGGTAAGTAGCAAGTAAAACATAATAACGTGTATATCTTTACAAAAACCTACGCTATCAACTATAGGTATATTGGACGTATCATTTCCCCGGTTGGTTTAATATGTGTTACCAACTGATCAAACCAAGGTTGGAACTATTCTATAATACAAGAAGCATATAAACCACAACAAAAGCATAAAATGTAAATGATAAAAGCCGTTTGCACAAGGCCGTCATAAAGCTGACCAAGTTGTATTTATTATAAAAACATAACCGAGCTTCCATGACTCAAACTATTAGTCACGAATCACGATATAATCATTGTTTTGTAAATATAATGATGTATAAGTCCAGGAACTAGTCGCGTTGATTTTACTTAAACACATTAAAAAAACCAGACAAACGTGATACAATTTTACGGTTTTTTTTTGAAATTTTTAAAGAAATTCGCGTAAACATTAGAAAACAATTAAGACAAACGTGACTCTGACTTGCGCACTAAGGGTTTCAAATTATGTAAATTGTTTCCCTTATGTCGTGAGACCTAACTTTTTTGATTTTATGTCAATGGGGAGTGAGTAGGTTTTAGTTAAACTGACACACAGACGAATAACAAAGTGATCCTATAAGGGTTCCGTTTTTTTAAGGACCGGAACCTTAAAAACTAGTTCTGATCTGTAGTTTTACCCACGGTTTTACCCGCCTAACAATAAAACTTATTGAACGCAAAAAGATTTATTTGAAATCTGACGGGGAGTTCCTAAGTTTAGTGTGTATAAACAAACTAAGTTTTATTTGTAAATATCTCACCGATACGCTAGCCTAATTCTATTCGGCCCTTCCATGATTATGATCCTATGATTTTCAGGGGTAGATTGAAAATTTTGAGTCAAACTCTTTCTCACTTACTCTCTCAGGGTAGTCTGTTCTCTGGGAGCAATAGATTCGATACATGCCGATATGATAGAGCATCAATTCTATATAATCCTAGCTCATAATAGTATGAGAATAATAATGGATGGATGTAATGGACCTCCTTGAAGGTTTCTATTATTTCATCCATTCACGCCCTTTTACCAATATGCGCTATTTTCGTGATTAACTTTTTATCGCCGATTTTCTTACTTCACCGATACCAACTAACAAAAATACAATTAGTTACAAGTAAATTTTATTACAATTATAAATAATGGGATGGGAAAATGTACAATACATTTTCCCACCTTCTGCGGTGATAACTTAGAATTATTGTTAAAAACAATAAAAACAAATACCCACAGTATTTTACAATACAAACGAAATTTATAACAACTTAGTAATGCATAATTGCATCTATAGGTGTGAACAAATTATAAACTTTAAAAAATTCCACCAATTAAAATTGCCAACCTGAAAATTGGTATGTTATTTAATGCGGAATATTGTGGATTCGAATCGGAATAATGTGATTTCTGTACATGAATAGGAAAAAGATTATTATCATTGAGTTCACATACAGCAAGTAAAATGAGCGAAGTCTTTTGAAAGTGTTTAGAGAAGTAATAAAAAAATATATATTAGATTATATCTGTTTAAATTTTACCATTGTAAGAAATGGAAGATTTTGTAAACAATTTCCACTCGAAGCTACAGGTATATTTTAACTTTTCCACATTTTATATTTAAAGACGAGACTGGGGTGTCCTAAGGATCTCCCACACACAAATCTTTGTACATGTTAGAGCTCGAATTCAGAAAACTGCTAGATACTAACGTTAGTGTTGTTTTTTTTATTTTATACCAACGAAAAGGATTCATTTATATTTTATGTTCAGTAATTTTACAAACGCTCTCATTATATCTTACGGGAATATATCACTCGAGCCCCAACGATCGTCGCAACTGCAATTGTAATGTATACTTCCATCTAAGATACCTACACCCATATTATGCGAGACACGTATCCAGCTAGTCAACCATATCGTAACATTAACAAGACAATCATCTCTATTATAATAATAAACCACATTGTCTTAACATGTAACATGACCTGTTCTTTATTAGGACCATTATCGTTGCTTCCAACGAACAACGCCGAAGCTATCGAGTTTTCATGTTCTTTTTAATAGGAAGGTGCTCATTATTACCATACTAAGTGAGGGAGTCAGCAATCACAGAATTATGTACAATATCCAATGACGATACTAAGGAAATTGGGATACATTGGGATTGGCGTATAGGCCATTGTTCAATGTGAATGCTGTATTTATTGAAGGGACAAACTTTCTGTAGTCTCAGCATTTCAAGAAAAATTGATCGATTTTAGACCTTGCAAACTCATTTGTTTAACAGCAATTACAGAATTCTTCTCACCAAAAAAATAAATACTCAAACAAACAAAAGGAGAGACACTTCGAATACTTAAAAGCCAAGGAGATGTTAATGGTAACCTCAGTAGTGGCATATCAAGTGCGTATGAGTAAGTTTATAAATGGTCCTTCGAGCCGAATCGCAAGGCGAGTTGCTCCGGGCGTCGGCGCCGCATAGTGTACAGCATAGCATGCATATTAAGGAGCCAGTACACCAGACAACACGCGATCCTTGAATATCATTATGATAATACTCGCATAACGTTATCTATGCCACTTTCGTAACTGTTATTTTTTACGCTAACATTTGCTTACGTCCAAATTTTGTATGCACAGAAAAAAAGATCGTAACAAAGAAATCTTGATTGCGTTACATTTAGAAATCTGAATAAATTAATCAAGATAATTAAATGAGGCCGAGGCCTCTCATGGGGAATAATGTGTATTGCGGAAAAGAGAATAGTTTTTTACATTCACCGGAGAGGTAATTTTTTTAGTGGTTTTGCTACTTACACTACCTTTGTGCGCGATATTACTCTTATATTTTTTTACTTTATAAGGGGTAAAGTGTGCATGACAAAGACTAGTTTATTGCGTGCGTGTTTTTACCAATTCGTAAAGCTATTTCCATTTCCGAAATCCCAATGCTATCGAATAATTAAAAAGCACTCAGCACAGCAAGCACTACTTATAATTCAGGAACGCATGTGTTTAAACAAAGCATCAGACAGGGTTCCGTGTTGTAGCCATATGTGTAAATCAAAAATAAATCTCCCTCCGTAATTGGATTACGAAGACTGATTAACTTAGATACAGAGCTTGTATAGAGTAAGTAGGTATGATTATGAAGTTCAATATGAGAAAAGCTGTAGTCTGTTATTGTTACTTATTTAGGCCAAATGCTGTAACATCTTTGTCCTAAATCTATATTGATTGAACAATTTGAATGAATTTATTTAATATAAAACTTATTTTGCATTTGTAAGTCCAACATATTCATACCATTGCTTTATTAATGACTTAAAAATTACTATTATAAATAACATAATGGAGAGTTCATAGACTAAAAAATGCACTTATTTTGTATGCATACGCAAGCATTCTTTTATGTGCATTCACATTTGTCTACTGTACTATTACGTAGCTTTTAGTGAGTTTTAATAACACGTTACATTACACTGGAACAGTACAAACTTTCTCAACGACTGCACGATATGCCCGCAGTACAAATAAGAGCTGTACTTAATGTACCGTTTACACAGCTCATTATTTAGAATATTTTACACTATTATACAACATGTAATATTATGAAGTATGTTTACCGATATACATCTATTTATTTAATAGTTCTTATAACAACTAGTTAGTTCTAGTGTAATGGTCATCCCCACCAAGGTTCAAGCCTTGTCGTGGCGGTGGGGCTCAGTAGCCTCAGGTGAACCCAGCACCTTGGGTGAAGCCAATTGAACTGAGGGAGCGGCTCTTTGTACCCCTCTTATAAGAAGAGGGGACCAAAGAGCAGGAGGGCAGGGGGCGAGGATGGGAACATCACCGCATTGTAATGTCCCGACGTTGGGAGGGGTTGTTCTGTAGCGTCGGACCCCTGAGGGAATGACTAGCCATCGAGGTGCCCTGTTTGCTCATTAGATCCGGGGCACCTCACCAAAGGCGGCATTGATGGCACCCGCCGGGTTTTAGTGTTCTTCCTTCTTCTTCCACCTTTCGGGCGCAACGAGTCCCACATACCCGCCTGGGGAGACCTCCCGCGGGATGCCTCAGAGTATTTCCCAGCATTAAAGAAAAAGAAACTGTAATGGTCATATGACTCGGTACTTAAAACAAAGCCCTGGGGTTCGACTTAAACGAAAAAATTAAGCTTGCTATCTGCTGTCAAGTTGTTCGGATCCTTAATTATCCTAAAGATGGAATTTCAAAGTGACTATTTGAATCCGGGGTTTAACTATTCTGCATTTTCTTCAAACAAGCTTTTGAGAAGTTTTGGTGAGTCAAAGTAAAATACATTTGCTAAGATTCGAGTTTGGCGGTTCTCAAATTCATCAACCCACTGTCCCGGCGCATTATGTATGCACTTTACGTCTACCCTTGAAGTGGTTATTGCCCGCGGCGTGGCGTGTGCCTTGTCTTTAGATGTTTCGGTAGGACGAAAAAGATGGATGTTATAAGTTTATCGATGTATGTCTGTGAGACCGTAGCTCTGAATCGGGCCATTAAATTTGGATGCGGTTGTTTTAAAGTAGGTTTTCTCGGTGGTTCTAAGATTTTTAATCAAAATACGTTCAGCCGTTTGATGGTCATCAGCTCGTTCACAAATTGTTTTCTAATGTTTACGCGAATTTCACTCATTATAATGAAAAAGCTTTTACATTTTTTTTTTATTAAACTTATTTTTTCTTATTAAATTATGGTTATTATTAAATTTGTTTATTAAACTTTTAAAATATTAATAAACCGCGATAAAATCCGCAAAAGAGATGATAACCATTATAATGAAACAACTACAATGGTCATCAGCTCTTTTGTTATTCACTAGGGTTTTTTAAGTATTACCTTTAATTATGTTATTACCTAGTAATTCGGTTTTTATGAGCGGAACTTTTTGTTCTAGACTTTAATTAATGTATGTTGAGTCCATTTATATAAACACGAATCAAATAGTTCTCACGAGCTATCATTTGTGAATAGTTCATTTAAAATTTTAAGGAATTTATATGAGTAACTATTTCCTGTTATACAGCAGCAATTGTGTTCCGAAGTGGAAGTGGAAGAGCAGGACCTACAAAATTAATTTATGGTATTCAGAAAACGCCTGTTTTAAGGTAGGTGACTATTGGACGAATCATAGAAGCTTGGCACAAGCACCGCTTTTTTTGATGACGCAGGTTAATGCTTTCGCATGATCCAAGCTTTACCTTGGGTAAGGCTCCTGGACCTATGTGCAGCGGTCCCTGCGAAGTCGTGCCTTACTGGGCCAGGTTCCCATCCTGACCCGACACGAGCACATGGGCCGTTGCTGGAGGCGCGTTAAGTCGCGCCTCCTACGCACCCCCGTTTGTCCCTTAGCACAAACACCTAGTTCTAGTTACGACAACCACTTCCTATTGGTTGGCTAATCCACCTTTTTGCCTATCTCACCAAATATAAACACCTACATATTTCCAATTTTTTTAGATGAGTATTTTAAGATACCTCATAGTATATCATGGATGTACAGAGGCATATTGACTTAAGTTCGCATTTATAAAACGTTGATCAGTGAACACCATTTCCTTAATAAGGCAAAATATTCTACTTTAATACGGCTGATATCCGATTAAATTGACTCTTGCCATTAATCCTACGTAGTCACCAATTAAAATTGAGCCATCAAGTATTAGTTCCAAGGTTGAAGATGTAGATCAAACGAACCTCAATGACTGAGGTCACAAAGTCACGAATGAATCATGATCTCGTCACCGTTCCGAGTAGTCTCGGGGATATCGGGTGACTTTAAGGCTCTTTACTAATAAGGATTGTTTAGAGCTACACCGTATAATACACTAGTTGTAGCCAGTAGCTTCGCCCGCGTGAACTGAAACGGACCAGACGTAAACAGAGAATAGAGATCGCCCATGAATATAATCTAATTCACCATGAACCAACTCATGCAACTCATTCATGCGTTGTCTATCCTGAGACATAAGATGTTAAGTCTCTGTGCTAGTAATTACACTACTTGTCCTGTCCTTCTCTCCGAAACACAGCAAAGCGGGTGAGACAAACAAGATGGTGGCAGTTGGTACCCTTGCAGCCGTGAGCGCGGCAAAGCGCATCCCTCCCACCGATGAAAGATAGAAGGATAATGATTATAGTATATTTGTGAGGAATTTCGTGAAATACTCAGAGATACCACAAGATCACGGATGAAATTAGACAAGGTCTTTTAAAAATCCTACCTTGACTGTCATAAAAACGGATAAAATAAAACAAACCAGGCTTACGTCCTAAAAAAACCACGAAGTTGGCACCACTGAATACCTGATAGCGTATTAAACCCCCCCCGAGACACTTGAACGTGTTTAAAGCACTTGCCAACAGGTAGCTCGTCAGCTCTTACCTAACATGAAGGCATGTGGCGGGTCACGTAAGCGACCGGCCTTATATTAGCCGACCCAAATAACACCACTAACGCACGCGAACTTTTATTGATGCAAATCATACCGCTAATGGAAGTGGCGAAGAATGACAATCGAGTACGCTAAAGCTTGGTTAATGATGGCTGACATGTCTAATATCAGTGGTGAAGAAAACATCTTATAGTAACCTGCACGCATGACAAGAATAGGTCTTATCGGGCATATTATGTGGTAGCATATTGTAGAGTTCACTAACGATAATTGAGATAAAACTGCCAGAAAGAGTTAGGTAGCGATGGTCTCAATTTGTAGTTATATGAAGAAGTACGGATCTAGCAGTGGCTTCTGGCTGGCTTCCGAAACCTTCATTTTATCCCATGCTAGATTATTGGCACTGAAACCTGTCATCTTTTGTCTTACGATTGGCAACGCACGTTTTACCCTGCGACCGTTCCTTAATACGTCACAAATACAAAAACATTTTTGCTCAATCAAACCTTAGCTTTAACAGGTTAAAGTTATTTACGCGGTTACATAACCATTGTGATCACAACAATGTCTGGGCTGGCCCTAGGAATCACGATCAAGGCAACTTGGCGGCCGGCCAACATCTAGAACCAGCATAGCCTAGACGCGATATCCCTATATGTGTCAGGGTTGAACAATAGCGCGCAACAGTGTACTTGAATTTTAAATATGTACCCATTTTAGGGTTGTATCCGTTGATTTTTTTGGTCGTTCCGAATGTCAGCGTAATTATTGACTGTTGATAATTCAATTATTATATTCCACTAAAAGCAGACACTCGACTCTGAAATATACATACATGTGTGGTTTAAATGTTTCCTTAAATTATTTAAAAGTTCCTCAACCTATTATTTGTTTATTTCTCGAGCGGCTTAATATAATCCTCGCTTTATTTCGAGCAGACCCAAAAACACCGCACCATTCTACTACTTTCGACATTGGTATGGATTTGACTACCATCGGTTGCAGCGATCTTATGTAGAGCGTATGGTAGAGCAATAAGTCTGATAAATCAGGCATCGTAGACCACTTTCTTTACAGTTTTCGCCTATTTGACTAGTACTTCATCATCTCGCATCCTACTACTGCTGTTAATAAGTCATTCAATCGACTCTTTTTTTTTTGGGTCAACAAACAGTTTCACAATAATAATTTTACATACAAAATATATATTCAACTACACATCATAATTATGAAACCAACACCGTTAACCACAGATTAATACATAAGGCGTTTTTTGTTTTTGTTTTTGTAAGCTGGCTATGTATTAACTGATTTATAACAAACAAAATGTTAGTTACTGCGTGATGTGGTATCTTAAGGTTACACAAGTCGCTCATCTTTCCATACAAACGCAGAACAGTAATTACTACAATGTTTGACGTTGACCATGAAAAAGTAAGGATAATATAAATTGATCTCGTCGTTATCTATGTGTGTATGTACCCAAAATCGTAAAAAAATTATACATTTAAAAAATACAAGCTTCTAAACTTTCGTATTTGAACACTGATTTTAGCCCCACTTTGGGCGTAAATAAATAATATACCGACCACGAAAGCTCAAAAATAAAGCCCGTACAGATATAGTTTAGTTATTCAAAAGATAAAATAAATTTACATACATACACTTATTAGTTTTTCTATAATAACTGTTTTACTAAAAGGACATTTTCGGAATGAATCATTGTGCATTTCATTCTAGCACGCATGTTCGCGCACTATGTCAGGTGAGATAGCAATCATTTTGTTAGAGTTCGCGGCATCGACTAGTTGAACCTTAAGATAACGTAACCTGCTGCAGAAAGTTTTATGGAGGGGCCAACTGCTACCTTCACGATGAAGACCCACACTTCTATTCAAAGATTGATTAGAAACCAAAACCATACTAAATAATGCCCGTATCTTGGCTGGATCTGGATTCAGACGATGACATCACATCAAAGTCTATATATAAAATACATTAATTTCATCATTTACAATTTACATAATGTAATCAATATTGTATTTATCGCATAATAATTACATAATAATTTATGCCTTTTTTGTTCTACCGGATTCCTTCATAATCCTGTTTTGTTTTAACATCGTAATCAAGTTGTTCCTCTTTTTTAATCCGTTTTTGTTTTAAACTGGCATCGTTTAGTTGTTTTTATATTAAAACTAGTATTCACGATGTCATGTCAAAAGCCGTTACAGTTGAAGTTTGTCCGTGTACAATGACCATAACGTGGCCGCTCCTCGGTCAACTGATTAAATACGGCATTATATAGAGTGGATCATGATTCATCACGACACATGAATAGACATATTTTAAATCAATGGTATATCTGTATGATATATGTTTTATACTGATTTAATAAACAAAAGTTTGTTGGTGTGAACGCGCTTACTCACAGAATTTCCAGTTGGATTTTAAAATGCAGTTGCATTCTTCAATAATAATGAAATGAAGGCTACTTATTTCGAAGGTTTTTTCTGGTCCGGTTATTCGGGGGAAGCTGAACTGAACTGTGTCGCTTAAATCATAAAAAAATCATTCATAAACGAATAATAATTGACGAATGACGTGTAAGTATGACAAGCCTATACATTTTTTTTATAGAAGAGGGGGCAAACGGACAGTGGTTTCACCTGGTGGTAAGTAATAAGCAACATCCATAGACACCCGCTACGTCATCAGCAGGTGCGTTGCCGGCCTTTCAAATATGAGTATGCTCTTTTCTTGAAGGTCCCTAAGTCGTATCGGTTCGGAAATACCATAGGTTCCATATATTCGTCGTACGGGGCATCTCAGGCATAGGAAATGCCGTAAAAATAGAGTTGTTGTGGATTTCCGGACATCGAGGTGGTGTGGGTGAAATTTATAATTTTGACGCGATTTACATTTACCCGTATCATCAACCAAAAAAAATTGAACACTTCCATTACCGGTGGGAGGGAAGCGTTGTACCGCGCTCCCGGCTGCATGGGTACGACCATCTTGCTTGTTTCTCCCGTGAAACAGCTTTGCTGTGTTTCGGAGAGAAGGGCAAGACAGGCAGTGTAATTACTGGCACCGAGACTCAACATCTTATGTCTGGGGATAGGCAACACATCCATGAGTTGCCTGGGTTCGTTCCAGGTATACTGGTTTATGTTCATGGACGACGCCGACCACTTACCATCAGGTGGCACGTTTGCCAGTTTGCCTATCCAACTAACATAAAAAAAAACACTTTATCATACACAATATCGATTACCTACAGTTAGACACAAGTTGCCACACGCCGGCATCTACCACTTCAGCGAAAGCGAGAGTCGAGTGGTGGGGTCTATGTCAGCTGGTCTGGCAGCGCGCCAATGGAAGCCCATTCCGCTGATTACCGGGGAAATTACTGGGGAAACGTCGAATATCTTGATTGCTTCAAGCCTCACGCCAAACGATTGGACAAGTTTCATTTGTGAATTAGTTTATTTGGTGTCATTTATCCCCGACGCTGATTGGCCGATTTGGATGCGTATTTTTTTATAAATGTTGGTTTTCTAGCGGTGGTTCTTTGACATGTTTTATCTAAATCGGTTCAGCAGTTTAAACTTAA
Organism: Helleia helle; assembly: GCA_963853865.1. Taxonomy (NCBI): domain Eukaryota; kingdom Metazoa; phylum Arthropoda; class Insecta; order Lepidoptera; family Lycaenidae; genus Helleia; species Helleia helle. The sequence goes on along the minus strand of OY971433.1, from coordinate 7,192,496 downwards.
AACTTTTAAGGTGCAGCACTTTTGTTATTGCGTTAGGGATAAAAGTATTTTCCTTTTAATATTTTATATTTATTTGTAGCTACTGTTTTCTAGCGTATACGCGAATTTTACTCATTATAATGAAATAAACTTTTACTAATTTTATATATGTTTTACGTTCCCGATGTTTCAGATATTTAAAGCAAACATGATCAAGAGAAAATGAAGGCTTCGACTGACATACAAAACTACACTTATTTTTCAAAATGTAAGTAGGTAAATGTAGAACATATTTTATTTCCGCTTTTATGTTTATTATGAAACGTGAAATAATTTTAATTTATATAGTGACTAGTGAAAGCGCTTAAAGAGGTAGGTACTTAGTGGTGGTTTATTTTATAAAAGAAGGGTTAAACGGACAGTTTACCCATAGACACCCGCTACTCCAGAAGATTAGCGGGACCCCACCATGGTTCAGGCCTTGGCGTGGCGGTGGGGCTCAGTAGCCTAGGGTGAGCCGCTGCACCTTGGCCGAAGCTAATTGAGCCAAGGGGGTTCATTGTACCCCTCTTATAAGGAGAGCGGACAAAAGAGCAGGGGGCAAGGGGCGAGGACGGGAAAGGAACGGAGGCGGGAGACCCACTCCCCCGCGGGATGCCTTAGAGCATTTTCCGGCGTTAAAGAAAAGAGAGAAAAAAAGAGGATTAGCGGGTGCGTTATGGGACTTAATATCTATGAATATGCTCTTTTCTTTAAAGAGTTGTACCACTATCCAGCTTATTCGCCAGTAGTTTTTCCCCAATTGCTAGTCACCACGTTCTGTCCTGGATGCCCACCGTTGTAGCGGGTGCAGTCTAATCGCCGCTCAAGTACAACAGACTGCCCGTTTGATCCCTCTTCTATAAAAATAATATTACTTAAATAGTTTCCCACTAACTATTTTTTTTATATTTTTTATAAACAGACGAGCCACATGATGGTAAGTGACAAAAAAAAACTATTAACTTGTTTATGTTCAAAGTCACCTATGAACATAAACAAGTTAATTTGAAACTAGTCCAACTGTGTTATCTATCCTGAGACATAAGATGTTAAGTCTCGGTGCCAGTAATTACACTGCCTGTCTTGCCCTTCTCTCCGAAACACAGCAAAGCTGTTTCACGGGAGAAACAAGCAAGATGATGTTATCCATGCAGCCGGCAGACTCCCACCGGCATGTTTATCGGTCCCTTCATCCACCTTGTATCTGGATTTCTTTCATAAAATGATATCTCGTCCTGAGAATTGAGATGCCTTAATCGTTAAAGTGATCAAACGCGATCACTTAATCTCGGCAGGTTGTACGAGCGAGGTCAACTTCGTCTTCCAACGCGATCACTTAATCTCGGCAGGTTGTACGAGCGAGGTCAACTTCGTCTTCCAAGGCCGAGGGTGGAGATTTTAATCCGCTCCCTTGCGGAAAATTTAAAATATTTTTAATAAGCAATTCTTGGAAACATCGGTACATTTTACCGGTGGGAGGGAAGCGCTGTGCCGCGCTCCCGGCTGCACCATCTTGCTAGTTTCTCCCGTGAAACAGCTTTGCTGTGTTTCGGAGAGAAGGGCAAGACAGGCATTGTAATTACTGGCACCGAGACTTAATACCTTATGTCTCAGGATAGGCAACACATAGATGAGTTGCCTGGGCTCGTTCCGGGTGGGCTGGTTTATGATCATGGGCGACGTCGGCCACTTACCATCAGGTGGCACGTTTGCCAGTTTGCCTATCCAAGTAACATAAAATAAAAAAAAAACATAATCTACGCGCGTATTTAGTTTATTTTTGGGGTTCCGTTCATCATGAAAGGGTAAACATAAGCCTTATAAATAAACGAACACGTTTGGAAAACTCTACAATTTTTCACCTTAAAGACTATTGGAAACATCTTGCCAAAACTTCGTAGTTCTTCGTACCTAACCACGTGTGTATATGGTAATGTATTTAGTGAGGTATTTGCATCGAAAGCCGCCCAAGTCACACAATAATCACAAAACTCTAAATGTATCCATGATATTTGCAGCATAACTTTTAGGCCAAGTTTAACTATAATGCTTTAGACCAGTATTATATTGCATATCGTAATTTAAATAGAGAACAGAAAAAAATATCAAAATTTTATTATGCTTTATCGTCAAAAGTGCTCAAGTAATTGACGTGAAGGAGCTAGACGTAATGTATGTCTTCGAAAAAAAGATTGTCAATAGAATCATGCGTTATTTTGCGGATATCCATAATCTTAGATATTAGTAAGCATTAATTTGCGAACTATTACTAATTGCTTGCTAATTATTGCTAACATGATTTATGATTTCGAAATTCGAAAAAATACAAAATACACGCTGATTAGACGGTGCGGAACCCGTCGTGCGGTAACCCGACACACACTCGCACTCGCGGTCGCTGACGTCAAGAGTGTGTCAACAGTAAATGGGTCACCGCGCGAGGATAGATTACATTCGGATCGCGAAAACGAAAAATACATCGGATATTATATCAAACGCTCCCCGTACTCTATTTAACCACTAGCAGTAGTTGACCGCAACTGCGATCGCGTTAGTTCAGATTCATTTATCCGGAGTGATGATGATGATGTCAGTCAGTAAATATATTATTATTTTATTGATTTATTTACTTACTAACTATTTAGCGATACGCGGATTCACTCGCTTATTTTAAATTACCATGGGAGTACAGGCATAAATTATAGCATAATACATATAATAATATGTTATTCTGATGTATAAGCTATGTACCAGCCCGATGTGACGCAGTTTACCTGTCTAAATGCATCAATTAAAGTAATTGAAGTTATAGACTTTCGGTGGCGCCAAAAGGATGTGCCATTCATGAAGATAGTATTGATTAATAATAATTAAAGTATCACATGAATATAAATAAACATGATTAATAATTCTAATAATTAATAATGTTTTCACAGTAATTGTTTATAATATTATGACGATATTTATGATAATTAGATTTGGTATAAAAGGACGCCAATGTGATTGCATTCTACCAGTATAATTTGTGAAGGACGTTACTCTGACAAAAAATATTGTGATGGAGAAGATTATATTGTTTTAATCGAACATTCCTGCTGAGAGTCGTTACAAGTTTCATTAAAATACTTTCAGTAGATTTTGCGTGAAAGAGTGACAAACATACATCCATACAAACTTTCGTGTTTATAATATTTGTAGGAAGTAGGATAGTAGGATAAAGTGCCTAAAAACCTAAAAAGACTGGGAAACAGTCTGAACCCCTGGAAACCAGGGGAAACCCCTAAATCACTGAGAAGTAAAGTTCAGTACGATACTAAATCTCATCATTCTCTAACTATCCACTGCACTCTAAACGAACGCCGAGACGGCTGAACCCGCATCAGCCTTTCAAATTGGACTGGATACAGCACAAAGATAGGATGACGTCACTTTTATATGTTAATTTAAGACGAGCCCCTGTGAGTGGTCAGCGTAGTCAAAGAACATAAAGTTCTTGGGGCTAGTCTTGGCAACTCATTTGTATAAAACCTTAGATTTACACTTGATAAAATTCCTTATAACCATCACCTTTTGTGAATGTAATCATTACCTTATACTATTACATCTTGGTGGTTATGGTCATTTTGTAATCATAGCAACAAAGCAATGTAATAAGCTAATCAAATCGTAATTATGTTGGCAATAAATATTATATACGCGATGATTTTAGTATTATAAACCAAGGTCACATGCAAATTTTATTTAAAAGTGCTCATTATTAACTTTTAATTCCCATCAGAATTTTATTAATCTAAATATTTTGCATAAGTCTTTCTTGCAATGTATAATATAGTTTGTAATGTACAAACACATAATTATTATCGTGAATAATAGGAATTATTTTCCTCCAAATTTTGCCTGACTTGAACACTGAAGTAAAACATCGTGAGGAAACCTGTCTGATAAGATTGCCTATAAGGGTGTGTGAAGTTAGCTCGGGAAGTTAATATATACCAGCGCATAAGAAAACCTCAACAGATCCTTCCAACCATGATTGCCTTCATTAACCCGTAAAAAGTAATCATCAAGTGTTAATGAAATTCTCCGGGCTGAGCAGTCGCAGCACTAGGTTCTGGGATTGCATAAAGCCTATTAGTGTTGCAAAGTGTGTCTGCCCGGCAACAGGTCTGGGGCGCGATCAATACGAGCACCGCGCCGCCCTGCCCGCCCTGCCGCGCACGCCGGGCCGCGCCGGGGTTGCCAATCTAGGCCGTTTCCCCAAATCGCGGGAAATCGAATCTACACTGGGGATATTTTGGGGACAGTATGTGGGGAAAATTAGGAAACTATGTTTTATCATTTATTGATATAATACCTAATACATTATTGCCTGGTAAGTATGATCTCGATTGAGGATCTTGTGGGGACAATTTATGGGGACAACTAGAGGATTCTATTTTCTCATTTATTAATATGATAACTAATATATTATTGGCAAACACAATTGCTAAACAATAAGTCTTTCAGACGAGCTATTTTAATCAATCATAGTGGTTTTTATGACTATACTACTAACTACAACTTAGTACAACTTCGATATGTAGCCTTACGGATATCATATATAATAAATTATCTCGTATAGGTACATTGAATATAACAATACAATATACATGTATGCTACTACATATCTACTATCTGCGTATGAAATATTGCGTTCAACATTCTTCTGTAAAAGCTAAACATTTTAATTTTATTTCTAATGAAAGTAAGTTAAAATCGTTATCATGATAAAGATTTTTTAATTTAAAAACCACTTCTGGATATAGACCTCAGACCTCACCCATATGAACAATTTAACACAAATGCAAGTCGAACTAACCAAAAAAACACAATAAATATTATTCCTCCATCCTCCATTGATATGATGTATAAAATATTTAATTTATAATTTCTACTGAGTTTGTTTCGCCGGTTGTTCTCAGGGGGCTCGTCTTGGAACCGATGGTAGACTCTATACCAACCACCATAACCATACGTATCAACGCCGTGATCCCATTCCAGCATCTATAAATCTGTCGCCACCCCCACTGCAGCTGGACTGAATGTGACATTCACTATTCATGATCTATCTTACAACTAGCTCTATTTTCACTAAGTACAATCTAACAATTTTGGTAATATTCCACATATCTAGATTAAGATCTCGTTACTGGTTTTCTTCCTAAATTAATAATATATACATACATAAGTAATTGTAAATATACACATATTTACAAGAAATATATGCAACTGCTATATTATTATGTCCTCAAGTTACGCTTTTTTTTCTTTTTAATAGAAGATGGGGAAAACGGACAGTCGTTTCACCTGATGGTAACTGATAAGCGACATCCATAGACACCCACTACATCAGAGGATTAACAGGTGCGTTGCCGGCTAGGTTAAACTAGCAGCGACCCGCGGTTTCACCTGCGTACTTCCCATTCCCATGGGAGTACAGGGATAAATTATAGCATATATGTTATTCTGATATATACGCTATGTTATTGTAAAGGTTCATTAAAATCCAATCAGTGCTTTTTGCATGAAAGAGCGACAAACATATATCCATACAAACTTTCGCGTTTATAATATTAGTAGGAAGTAGGATGTTCCAGCCAAACTTAGTTTATTTTCAACGTGAAGTGCTGTTTTCTTAAACATTACCAAGACAAATCATGCAATCTTAATGTCTTGGACAATGGGATTTTGTTAAAAACACATGACTATAATCACGTTATACGCCCCACTGTCGAGCTCTGAGAACTACAAATTTTAAAACCCTGTATCAATTTTGTTTATTGCTGTTACGACATAATGAGAAGGATTGTGTTTTGTTCTTGTCATGCGCCTTTCCTCATAACAAACATATTCACGAAGCGCATGTGAAATATGGACAACCTTTCCAGTCCCTCGGATCACATACGAGGCTTAACTAACCACAACATTGTTGCTGTTATTAAAAGTTAAAAGAGTAAAAGACTTTTAATTATAAAATGTAGTAAACTAACTACTACTTAACTCGGTACTTACTTTAACCACCGTTCCGAAAGAGGTCATGTATTCAATAATGCAAATGCTAGTACATAATTGTGCATTTATTTTCAACTAACCCAAAAAAAGGAGGTCAGTTTTTACTTTTTTAAAGCGTACAAAATAATATTATTTACCCCGATACGATTGTCTAACTTTACTACTTTCGGGCCTTAATATAAGTTTAATACATTCTGGCTGAAAGCACAGAATAAATAATATTACTAAAGTAAATAGTGGTAAATATTAAGTGATAAAAAATGCGAAAAAATTTGAAATGATGAAGTTATAAGCGTCAGAAGAATCAAGAATTCAATTCCCGTCTATGAAGACATTATTTTTTTATATCTGTACCGCTATCATGGATACTCACGTATTACTGAATTTAAAAAATAATCCCGTTATCAACAATTTTTTATGACCTTACCACATGAAGGAATTATTTGACATGGTATAATTTTATCAATAATTATAAAGACGAGAGAAAAATCAACTATTGTTCAAATACGAGTAGGATCATCCAACGTACAAAACACACAGATTAGGCGGTTGCATGCAACGAAAATAAAATACCTCTGCACAGAGGCGCCCGTGTAATATCCAATATTAGGTCCATAAAAGCGCTGGGCGCTTGCCAACCTTGGATGCTCGCTGGAACTACGTTACATACATATTTAACTTGGTGAAAGGTTACATTTTCAAATTAAAATCTCTAATATATAATTGCATTCCATCTCATAAATGGGAGTTATTCCAAATTCCTGTAACTGAATTTGTCAAAATCGCTTGCTCGTTGATGAAAGAAAACATTGTGATACCTGCAGGCTTTATACGAATAGCTTTTGAGGGTGTGTGAAGTTTGCCAACTTGCGTATAAGTGATCAACCCTACTACTTTTCTACCATAATTTCGACGTAGATACTTATACCCGTGATCGAACGACCATTATTAAATTGTAGTTTTTATGCGGATATTTTGCGAAGATCTGTTGTGCGTCATAGGATAGATTGCCATCAGAATATTCATGTGCATTCTGGCGTTATTTGAGTCATTTCTATCTTCATATCTTAACAAAGGCTATTTAAAAAGGAGGCTTGTTTATTGTGTTTTTAAAGTTTGTGTTTCGTTAATAACTTTTAACATTACTAATTATTGGTGTTTGGTTGTTGAGGAGGACAAAATCATTATTATATGAACATTTCCTGAAACCAAACGGACATTCCGGTCGACAGTGTACACCATAAATTGCATTGCTCACAAACAAAACATTTGCGCAAACCCGGGCGACATCAAACAGCAATTTTCCGGGCACTTGAATCCCGATGACATACCCACAATGATTACATATGAAAGTGTTATGGCATCGAAGGAGATTTGCGCAATCTGTAGTTAGAATCGAAGACGTTAATCAGAGAACAGTATGCTTATTATCAGATGCCAGCATCCGTCGATCGCGTTCGTGCACGAGTACAACTGCCCGTATCGAGTTACTTACAGGATGCGTAAAATGATACCTTCATTTATATGTAGGTTTATAAGCACTTATAGGTTGATAGATATTTGACTTTAAAAGAAGAGAGATTTGATTTTTTGTGGACATCGTATGCCGTCAAATTTTTGACACTATAAATCAAGGGTTCGCCAATTCACATAGGACCAGTCCCATAGCTGAAGTATTCCCTAATATCTTTGTTACAAATGAGCAAACTAGCTATCTAGAAAAGAAAACAATCACTGGTATAACTGAACGAACACATTGAAAGCGTTGCATTTTTCTACATATCATTAAGAGGGAATTTAAATTAGGAACTAAAATCAGATCGAAAGTCAAATAAAAAGGGCACTAAGTCATCATATATGCATGAGGGTGGCGTCGACTGTATGACAACAAAACCATAGTTACCATACTCGAGTAAAATTAGAAAACACTAGAATCGTGTAAATGTTATTAATAATTTATGTAACGCTGGCCCTATTTCGAAATCCTTAGCTGGTGGAAATTTTGAAACAATGTAGATATGTCAATTAGAACAATTATCGCTACGTTTTGTAGGGCTGAAAATTGCAAGTCATTTTCAGTTTAGTAAAACTAATATTTTACTATAATATAAACTTCAGGCAATACTTTGTTATTGGCCACCGATGGCAGGACCTTTCGATCGTTGAGAGGACATCTATTAAGCATCAAGTGATTGCCTATCATTATAGTACTGGCACTCACACACACTTCGGAAATAAATTCTATTTTAAGTAAAATAATCCTCTGCTTCCGTCAGTACCAATAGAATAGTATTCGGACATAGTTTGGTTATCGGAGAGATTGCGGAAGACGCGAACGTGTGTGCAAATGTGTTGCGCGGTCGTTCCCATACACCGGACGAGGCAATCGGCGCGGGCGCACCGCACCCGGCCACGGGGAACTACTCAGTTAACATTTATTACGTCATCATCATTTCGTATGTAAACCAATGTGAAGAGTTTGAAAGTTTGGATGTACGAGGTAAACTTCAAACATCTCGTCAATGTTAACTTGATTAGCAAATGGAAAAGTTAGGTCCAAGTTAAATACAGGCGAAGCACAGGACAACAGACTCAACAATCAACCTTTTTTGATGGTAATAGGCCCAAGAACATAAACTAGTTTACCTGGAATTAGCCCGTTTCACCCGATGTAAATTAAAGAAAATTCCCTAAAAATAAATAAATATTCAGTAAAACTTATTAATTATGCTATGAGAAGGCGGTCTGTGACTAAATAAAGTCTGCCTAAGATACAACTAACTTATTTATAAAAAGTAATAATTAACATGGCAATTGCAAAGTGTACATAATTAAAAAAAAATAAACAATATGTTACTTATATAATCCAAAACACAAAGCAACATCGTAATAAATTTGACTACATATTTTGCAAACGTCGAAACCCCCCGTATAGAAGCGACAGCTAGCAAACGCCTTAATCACCACTCTTCACTAGCCTCAAGTCGGTCACACATTACGAAACATCTGAAAACGTAACAAAGCCCCACTGCCGTGACGGTTACATCTTCAGGGGCTGAAGAACCATCAGTGTTGGACACGCGATGAACCACGTACGACGCTTCACGATGATGCCGGGTCCCAGGCCCCTGCCAGTCCTGGGAAACTCCTGGCGATTCGCCATAGGCCAGGAACCCTGGCGTACTCGCTCGTTGGACATAACCTTGTGGAATTTAAGAAAAATGGCCGGCGCGGGTGGAGCTGCGAAAGTGGCTAAACTATTCGGGCATCCCGATTTGGTGTTCCCGTTTTGTGCTGAGGAAACGGCAAAGATTTACAGGCGCGAGGACGCGCTGCCTCACAGGGCAGCGGCGCCGTGTCTCAAACACTACAAACAAGAGTTGAGAAAAGATTTCTTTGGGGATGAACCCGGTCTGATAGGAGTGTAAGTGCTTTTAAATAGACTTTACATTAAACCGATACAAGTTTTTTTTTTTTTAATTTGTGTAAATTTGATTACAACAGGCATGGACCGAGGTGGTCAAAATTTAGATCTAAAGTTTCTAAATCTCTAATCGCTCCAGAAGCTGCCAGGGCTGCAGTACCATCATTGGACCATGTGGCTGAAGACTTCATAATAAGGTTCGTATTAAAATTTAATCACTTCTCTAAATATATTAGTTATATAACAATACACACACGCAAATATACACGCATGGGATAACTTCTTAAATTTTTTGGTGGTACGTTTTTGTGTTAGTATGTTAAATTAACATTTTGCAATTATAGAAAAAGTGAAACTCGGTACATGTATTTTTTTACTCTAAAGGTTAAGGAATACTGTTAGGTTAGGTCAGTATTTTTTAATTTAAAAATATAATTTTTCATTAATCGCTAAGAATTTTTTTACGATACAAATACAGAAATCCAGTAGATCCATCTAATGGCGAGTGATCGACGTCTTCCGTGAACATTTAGGACAAATAGAAATCACAAGTGAAAGTGAAATAATCGACTCCAACAGCTTTGTATTTTACTATCCGCCTTTGATGAGCGTATGAGAATACAGCTGAACTACTATCTCACACTCGTTACCGTTCGTTCACAAACGAGAGCTGGTGACGTCATCGCCGTTAACGCTACACAAAACGAAGAACGAAAACAATCCATTACAGAATTTCTAATTAATAAAACTTTGAAAATTTCCCGCACTTTATTCATAAAACGTAGTGAGCTTCCGCTGAAAATAAAACCATACTCTCGGAAGTTATTATTTTCAGAGCTGGATCCTTTTTTTCACAAACTCTTAGTGACATTGTCGTGAGAAATTTTCAATTAATGCCAAGACGGGTGATCCGGCCACTTACTATCAACTATGATCTACTCCTTAATGGAGAACGTCATACCATCTTGTTAGAAGCCTTCCTTCGAAGGCTCTAGACTCGTGAGTTTTACAAGTGGAGACATCGTGATGTCTCCAATTCAGAACCCAAATGGTCCATCGATTATCAATTCCCAGGCATTATGTGATCAGTCCATTATCGATTCAATTAAGCCTAGAGCCAGAGCTAGAAATGATCAGGCAAAGCATAGGTTATAATTTAGATGATTTTCAAGGGCGCAATTTTGTCGCTCGCACCGGACTACCTACGGCACTAATTCAATCTTTAACTATACTACTTTTGTTCGTGATAAATATCTTAATTATCATATTAATTACAAAATAAACAACAATCGCCACGAGTTGTGGACAATAGACTCGTTGTCGGTTGTGCAGTACAGAATCTCGGAGTAATGACCACATCCGTTGCTAAGGAGCGGGCATTTGTTTTGCCGACTGACTCACGAGCGACACAACAATCTCATTCAATGTGTTAAAGTCTCGTTTCTATTGAATGGCTACCAACTGATTTGCATACTTTTTATCTCGTCGTGAATCAGCTATTGTCTAGTACAAATATTTTTTAAATGTTGACCAATAGGGCTTCCTGATTGGTCATATGTTTTACGGAGCCAAAAAAGGTTAACGATCAACTTGTGTCTATTAAAGCAAGTTAAACTTTTATAATTCTTATTTGTGTGTAATATCCTAGTACCTAACGACACGTTTACTGCGTATTCTTTTAACTACACGAGATTCTTTAAAAAAAATGCATTTCTATATTAGAATGTCTTATTATTTTATTATATATATATATATATATATATATATATATATATATATATATATATATATATATATATATATATGTGCAACGACTTGTTTGACGACTTTTTCGTTAAGATTTTGTATAGTTTGGGGAAATGTGTATTCTATGAGGAAAGTCCCAAACTATATCATATACCTAACGTATTGTTTGAGGAAAATTTATCAATACATTGCACATACATACGTCAAGCAATACCTCAAACAATACGTTAGGTATATATATATATATATATATATATATATATATATATATATATATATATATATATATATATATATATATATAATTTATGTACACTGAAAAAGATACATAGTAAAATAATGATAACAAACACTGGTACAAAGGTACTACTTATTCCATTAGTGGAATTTCCAATAGTCCTACTACAGGAGAATTTGAGTGAAAATTGCAATATCAGTGTGCACATTATAACCCAATAAATACTTTAACTACAATAAAAATATATACTATAAACAATATACAATATAATATACAATAAACTTAATAAATACATAAGCATTAAATAAACATACACAGCACATACATACCTATTTATACATACATACATACAATTACACTTATACACTTATATAATTTATAACCCCAAGATCCAACGGGAATGCGGTTTTGCTAATACCACATATTATATTAATGATTATATGTTTTACTATTTTAGGATGGACACGCTGCTCGATGACAAAAGCGAGTTACCAAAAGATTTCCTCACCGAGTTGTACAAATGGGCTTTGGAATGTAAGCTAAATTATGTAATTCAAGTTCATAAGTCTTGTAATTAAATGCTTGGCCTTGTGGTCTCAATTTTACGTAACGCGTTATTTCATTACCTCTTTTAGAAGAAATTACAGAATAATTTGTATTTTACGGTAAACGCCAGGTGTTTGAAATAGACGGGTGGATAAGTTCACAATGTCTTCTTCTAACGCAAAGCAAGTCTTAATATTCAAGACAGTGAGAAACAGACTTCTCAAAGAAATTTGTTGTTTTTTTTTAAATTGTTCCCGCAAGACAGCTATCAGATTTTCATAAAATTTTACACTTAGAACCTGTATATTTTAATTATATTACTTCACATCGGATACTTGTTAACTTAAGATAGGCAAAGCCACGGGCTATAACAGCTAGTGAAATATTAATCAATAATAAATTAATCTTATTGTCTTAGCGGTCGGAGCATGGGCCCTCGGCACAAGATTAGGATGTTTAAGCGACGACGATGACGAAGCGAGGGACATTATCAAAAGCATACACGGCTTTTTCCACAGCGTACCCGAATTGGAATTATCCGCTCCTCTCTGGAGACTTTATTCTACGCCCGCTTACAAAACGTACGTAGAAGCCCTGGATGCCTTCAGATCGCTCTGTTTAAGAAGACTGACTGACAAAGGAGTTTGTGCGCAGATAGCAAAGAGTTACGGTGAAAAGGTAGCGACTATATTGGCTTTGGACCTATTGCTGGTCGGAGTAGACACGACGGCTGCGGCGGCCGCCAGCACCATATACTTACTGGCCACAAATAGCAGAGCACAAAGGAGATTGCAATTAGAGCTCGAACGTAATCTTCCTGTGGGCAGAGTGCTGGATTGCAAGGATTTAGATCGGCTGCCGTATTTGCGGGCTTGCATAAAGGAGGCTTTACGGTAAGTCAATTAAGTTATTATTCAATTTCAGTCTCACTAGCGGCCAAATATCAAGTTGCAAAGTTGTGAAAGGTATAAATGAATATATAAATCATTAAAGTGAAAGTATAGACACTATACTTTCAATAGGAGTTGAAAAAGATTACAAAGCACCGATGAACTGAGAACACGTATGTCGCGTCGTATTAGCATTATTGAAGAATGATTCATCATGGGAACTACTGCAGGTTGGCACGAACAGGCGACTAATTAAACAATGTTTAAAATAGTAATGGTACAGCTGTTTCCCACAGCTTTACGTGCACTTACATAAAGAATCAACGATCGAATGCAGTTTGATGTAGTTGTTGCTACTTTCGGCGTTATGGGGATTGAATAACTAAATAATTGTAAATAATCTCACACGAACTCGCTTATTATAGGCTATCCTATATCCCAGTCCAAGTCGTTTTCTATCTATTTGCAAAATGGCATGAAAATTTCGTCAGTTCTTTTGCGTAGTGTAAACAACGTTTAACGTTTATCATATTAATAGGAAAATGCTACAATTATTCATCTAAGTCATAGTATGTAGACTTACTCTCGTGACAAACATGCGAATCAAGAACAACAACCATTGAAAAATGGCTTGTAACGACAAACATGTCGACAAGTATTTGGCCCGGGTACAGGAAAACCGAAGATTTGCTACATTATTTATTTATGCGTGTTGTAATGATTTTGCATAAACATAATCGCACTTATTATTCCGTGCTACCAATATTATAAATTATCGATTTAATTTGTTGTTAAATCACGCGTAAACAGCTGGACTAGGAAAAAGGATACTTTGAGCCCAGCTGTAGATTAATTTGGGATAAATTACAATCTTTAATTATTTGGATTGTTTGGTAAATTTTAATTTTGTTAGAATTATTTGGACGGCACACTTCAGTCACGACGGTAACAGTTGATGCAGAAAATAGAGCAATTATGATTATTAACGTTCTTACTTACACATTTATTTGTTTCAAATAGCTTTGTTATTATGTTACAGAGAAATTGTACTATATATTTGTACTGGAGGACCTGACAAATGCTGTTCTGTTCAAAACATTTTGTACTGGACTGAATTGTGCATCTAACCTAATCTTGAATCCACTTGAACACACACAAAAAAAATCATCAAAATCGGTCCAGCCGCAGTTAAGCACAACACCCGCAAATAATAATTATATTCTAATTGTGTAATTTTATAGCTCAATTTCATTGATATTTCTACTCCAACTCTTATATAAGGCTAGATAGAGCACGTACTAGAGAAAGAAGGTTGGAAGTCTTTATTGCTATTAATATATTAAATAATATAATAATAATATGTTGGGACAGCTCACACACGGCCACCTGATCCCAAACTAGGCAGAGCCTGTATTATGGCTGATACCCAAATACATATATATAATATACTAGTGGCACCGACAAACGTTGTCCTGTACAAAATATTTTTTTGTGAATCTAAACCATCCTCGAATCCCCTTGAACTCACACAAAAAATTTCATCAAAATCGGTCCAGCCGTCTAGGAGGAGTTCAGTGACATACACACGCACACAAGAAATATATATATAACTAGTGGCCCCGACAGACGTTGTCATGTACAATTTTTTTTTTTTGTGAATCTAAACCATTCTCGAATCCACTTGAACACACAAAAAAAAATCATCAAGATCGGTCCAGCCGCTGAGGAAGAGTTCAGTGACATACACACGCACAGAAGAATTATATATATAAAGATATATAAATTACACCCAGACAGAACAAATGATCATGCTCATCACACAAACATTTGTACCGGGTGGGGATCGAACCCACGACCTTCTGGTTTAGCAGTTAGGGTCACTAACCACTAACACCAACCAATTATCCAAACTTTATAACATCTTTTTAGTCTTGATAACTTATATATTTATACCGCGACATAATTTACCGATAAGTCATATAATAATTAGTTAAACACCAATACAAGTGATTCCCTCTTATTTTAATTTTCATATAATTATTTCTCCGTTAGCTCAAAAAAATATTCTAGCCACTAATCCAAATGAGTTTTCATTTCATAAATACACGCTTTTTAATTTTAATGAATCACTCGAATACGCGGAATGTTTATGCGGCGATGGAAAATTATTTATATTTTATACCGCACTTACGTTTTAAAGTAGGCCACAATATTGTGCCTACTGCCTACAGGCTACCCTTATCATTGAGTACGTTAATACATAATCATAAGTATCAATAAACGCGGTATGCCGTCTAACGTGTATTTTAATATAATCATAATCGACTTTTACACAATGCATAATCTACTGACATAATTGAGTGGAACCGGCTTCTCTATAACAGACGCCAACAGAATGTAATGGAATAGGACTATTCCGGAAAAAGTCACGCTGAGGTGGCTGAAAGGCAAAGCTGAGTAGGTTTACAAAAATATGTATAGAAAATTTATATATTCGTAGCAATAATGTCAAGTTGGATGCTAGAGTCGCTTTGGTGTTCAACGAAGCACACCCAACTGTGTATACTTGAGGGTTTTTTTCGAATTGTCTAAGCTAAAGGCCTAATGGCCCTAATTCTACATCGGTTTAGTAGTAAGCCAGCTGGCTCATCTATTGATTTTTATATGAGGGGGCTGCCCCTCGCCAAGGGTCTTCGACCACACGGCCTCCTGGCGTCGGGTTTGTTTCTGTGGCGAGTCTGTGACGCGTCACCGGCGTCTCGCGCTGGAGGCTTGAGGGTTGGTCGATCTTCAGCTAAGGGGACGATCCGTGCAGTGGCCGTTTTTAGTTGAATGCGAATGGCGGTGGATGGGCCGTTGGAGTTGGCGTGAAAAAGGTTGAAAATCATGACGACGATAAAATGATAGACGTATCTGATATTTTTAGGTGTTCTGTATGACACTTAATAATTTATATATTTATTTTATTTTTAGGATCAAGCCGGTAATACTAGGCAATGGAAGATGTATACAATCCGACACAGTGATAGCCGGATACGAAGTCCCAAAAGGGGTAAATATAAATACTTAGTTAACCTCTTATGCGGATGTTTACGAGCGTGTTGGTAGTCACCTAAGGCTCCGACTGCTCATTTGCCTCCCTATGATATAAAAAAATTTCCAACAGTGCGAAATATATTCGTTTATGCTAAACAGTTTAACGCTTAGCCGAATATGCTATACTTGTTATTTAAAATGAGTGTATAATATACTCACAGTATATGTATATTTCACTATAACTATTAACTACTAACCCCATTCAATGTGTTTACTCATGGTGCACATAATTTATACTTCACTTTAATCAAAGTGAAGACTAAAAGCCACAGATAATAAAACTAAATCTCGACATTTCGTATCTTTCATGACACGCATTAAAGCATACAATTTATAGATGAATGTGGTTCTCTAAAGTCTAAAGCGATGGCTTTTAAGTATATTACCTATACCAGTAAATGGTGGATATAATGTGTCGTGTGTCAAACATTTACATATAGGGCCAAAACTAAAGACCTTTGTTCAGTTTTAGGGTGGACAGAGTCAAAGAATAGAAGTAGAATTCTTTCTGCGTGTTCGTTTTGGTCGCTGCATATTAAAACAATAGAAGACCATTCGTAACAATAATATCTGATAAATCATATTCAAATTCACAATTTATATACAATCAATAAATTTCCAATAATCTCATTCCAGTCCCACGTCGTCTTCCCACACTATATAATGTCAAACGAGGAGCGGTACTTCCCCTCGCCTCAGGAGTTTATACCCGAGCGTTGGCTGAGAGAGCTGCCCGAACAAGACACGAAAAGTGCCGAACCAGAGGACACACAGAAGACATGCCCACACGCGAAGGCACAGATGGTATATAAGAAACAGAAAGAGACGGGTATACATCCATTCGCATCTCTCCCTTTCGGTTTCGGCAGACGAATGTGCATCGGAAAGAGATTCGCAGAAGCAGAGCTACAACTTCTATTAGCGAAGGTAATAAGAATCAGAATTTATTTATGTAGTAAGATGGTAAGTGGTCAACTTTATGGGGGCTAATGTAGCCCCAGCATAAAATTATTGAAGTGTGAAATTAATACAATACGCATATTTTTAAATGAGATAAAATCTCTAGACTCGCGACAGTCGACACCGTTAGGAGACGCTATTTGACGTTTATATGACGTTTGATTTTTTATATAAGATTATGCAATATTTGTTTACTTAACCAATCGTCAAATACACTGAAATGTCAATGTCATGCGGCCCTTTTGTGCGCCGTTTAAATTGTATAGGTGCTCATAAATCATAATCTTTTACAGCCTGTATTATAGGTATTTGAATTTAATTGTTTTGTTTTTCACTTCTATCGGCAGTCCCTGTGTTTTTGGGTTTTTTAAAAAGCAAGATGGTACATCCCAGGGCCAGCTATTATACTGCTTATCATCCCTACTTTCTGCAAAGCTTAACAGGAGATAACTAATAACCACCCTCTGGTTGTCAAGTAAAATAATTAACACATTCGTGGAATATTATTGAAATATCATAGGAAGACATGTCCCTCGGTTACAACCTTCCGTCTATACAGTTTAAGTTACATAATATTAATATCATGATCATCATATTTTTTTACTCAATTGTTATGCTAAGTTTCACACCAACTGCGAACAGTAACCTAATTTAACTTAATTATCTCTAAGGCACTTTATCTATATACATCTCAATATCACTAGGATATCGTAGCAAGCTCAATTCTCTATTAATTCTAGACTTATCTAAAAACCTCCAACTATTTACACTTATAGATGTTTTTCAGACATTCCACAAGTATGACGTGTTATGGAGATACGGAGAACTGACATACAGTGTGACACCCACCTACGTCCCCAACGAGCCCTTAAGATTCACGTTGAAATCGAGGAAACGTTGAATCCAAAAAGTTTTTATTTAGTTACATAATATATGAAAATAATTATGTCATTACGTGGATTCATATTTGATCATATGAGAACATACGATGTGTAATTTATATTGCGTACTAAAATAAAAACGATACGTGTTATATAAGAAAAGTGTTACTCTTAAATAATGTATATTTTATAAATAAATGTTAAGAATATTTTTGTACATATTTTGTATAAATAAAATCATGTTTCTAAGCACGCAGATAAAATTTTTAATTTTGTTTCACTGTACTACAAATAATAATTATATTCTAAGATAATATTGCCAAACTTTGTAAGTACCAAATCGAAGACGTGCTTCTGAAATAAAACATTTTTCTTGTTTTGTCACTTTATGTCATTTGTTATATTGATATCTTAATGTGAACAATTAATTTCGAGAAAATTTTCAGACAACCTTCAGACAAGACCAGCGGTTTAGCATCAGATCAACTGTTTTTATTTTTTTGTCATTTTGAATAATACTTTCTACTTGCGCATCCCACCCGAAGCCTGAATCGCCATCTTTATGTATGTAAATTTGGATGTACAAGTTAATCTTAGAAACTCAACATTACGTCATCACTGAGTGCATAGGCTATAAAAATAATCATCATCCGGTCGGACACTATGTGGCGCGAACGACGACAATGAGACGAATCACACCATAGCTAGTTTTATATATTTATGTATGTTGGTCAGATAGGCTAACTACCAGACGTGCCACCTCACGTTAAGTGGTCAGCGTCACCCATGAACATAAACTAGATTATGTTTAGTCTCTGTGCCAGTAATTACACTGCCTGCCCTGCCCTCCGAAACACAGAAAAGCTCACACGGGAAGAACAAGCAGGATGATGGTGCCCGTGAACTGGTGCAGGAGGGAACGCGGCACAGCGCAACCCTCCGGGAATCACAACATAGCTAGTTTTATATATTTATGTATGTTGGTCAGATAGGCTAACTACCAGACGTGCCACCTCACGTTAAGTGGTCAGCGTCACCCATGAACATAAACTAGATTATGTTTAGTCTCTGTGCCAGTAATTACACTGCCTGCCCTGCCCTTCCCTCCGAAACACAGAAAAGCTCACACGGGAAGAACAAGCAGGATGATGGTACCCGTGAACTGGTGCAGGAGGGAACGCGGCACAGCGCGACCCTGCGGGCAAAAATAATATAAAAAGTATACACTCACTATTTAGCAGAGTCGTTGAGCTGATACTCGTTGGAGCGTCCGAAACATTCCTGCACACCCGAGTCCGCCCACAGCCTCTTCATCGCAGCCAGCAGCTCCTCACTGAAGGGTTCCGTGTCCTCCATTCTCTGGATCACGTCGAACACCATCTTGCCGTCGGTCTGGAAACAGTCGAATATATTTAGTCTCGAACGTTCCACAGTTCGTCACGACGAGAAATGATTAACGTACTTCAAAATTCTCGTCTTCCATAATAGACACATAAATGTTTAAAAGTAGACAAACTGGTAGACGTGCCACCTGATTCGAAGTGGTCAACATGGAAGACGGAAGAAACAATCAGGATGATGGGGATGGGCCCCACCATGGTTCAGGCCTTGTCGTGGCGGTGGGGCTCAGTAACCTAGGGTGAACCCAGCACTTTGAGCGAAACGAATTGAGCCGAGGGGGCTCTTTGTCCCCCTCTTATAAGAAGAGGGGACTAAAGAGCAGGGGCAAGGGGCGAGGACGAAAACCTCACCCCATTGAACTGTTCCGACGTTGGAAGGGGTTAGTTCTATGGTGCGGGACAACCCCTCTGTGGAGGTAGCGTCTGTCCCCTGAGGGACTGACTAGCCGTCGAGGTGCCCTGTTTGCTCAACAGATCCGAGGCACCTCACCAAAGTCGGTATTGGTGGCACTCGCCGGGTTGTAGTGGGTAGTGCTGCGTCCACTTACCACCTTTCGATCGCAGCGAGTCCCACATACCCACCTGGGGCGACCCACTCTCCCGCGGGATGTCTCAGAGCATTTCCCGGCGTTAAAGAAAAAAAAAGGGTGGTGGTACCCATGCAGACGGGCGAGCGACACAGCGTATTCCTCCCACCTTTGAATAATTAATTAACAGACGTGTAATTAATGTCAAGACCTATTTTTCAATAAATTATACATAAGGAAATTATTATAATCGTTCTCTGACGAGCGCCGTAAATTATTAACTGTTTTAATATAGGTCCTCTGTATAGACCGTAGTAGTAATACCTGGGAGATGCATTTTTGTAACGTCGATTCCATACATGAGTGCATACTACAGTTACACATATGCTTGATAGCATGTTTAATTCACTCAACTTCTAATTAGTAACCACTTGCCCGCTTTACATTACGAACGAAACTCGGTATTTTCTCTGATAATTATTTTGAGTCGAATGACAAATCTACACGTAAGTCATAACATCGCTAATTAAGGCAGTCTCAATGAAGCAAATCGTACAGCTATTGACACATTAAAGTTATAAAACGTGCTCATTAAGTTCCTGGGTATTTTCTTTCAAAACTATGCAAGTGCATACTTTTTCAAATTTTTCTCTGCATGGAGACTATCCATAAAACGTTAATAGAAAAGATGTTCCCATGGTTTTACCGGCTCCAAATTTTTTATGTTAGTTGGATAGGCAAACTGGCAGACGTGCCACCTGATGGCAAGTGGTCGACGTCGCCGATGAACAACCTCACCCTATTCTACTGTCCCGACATTGATTGACTAGCCGTCAAGTTGCCCTGTTTGCTCATTAGATCCGGGGATCTCACCAAAGGTGGCATTGATGGCATTGGTGCCATTCGCCGGGATTTAGTGGGTAGAGCTGAGAATCCCACATACCCGCGTGGGGAGACCCACTCCCCCGCGGGATGCCTTAGAGCATTTCCCGGCGTTAAAAAAAAAAGTGTCGTTACTGTTTTTTTATTTATTTATAAAACAATACACTACATACATTAGTGTCCGTACC
This sequence comes from Helleia helle, assembly GCA_963853865.1. NCBI lineage: Eukaryota > Metazoa > Arthropoda > Insecta > Lepidoptera > Lycaenidae > Helleia > Helleia helle. The sequence continues at coordinate 7,171,646 of OY971433.1, read as the reverse complement.
TTTTTTTGTTCGAATTTTGTAGAATTACGTTCTCTACGGTTATTCCCCTGTTAGACAGATTTGCAATTGTTCGTATTAAGTTATTTAAGATGGTAAACGATGTGTCGTTACTGTTAAAACATTACCATGGTTGAAGCTCAAAATGCACGTCCAATAACATTACGAGTGCGGTCCCACCGGACCATTTGTGTCGCGCGATCTATTGTTTTTGTGCCAAATGGGATATCCAATAAATATGCAAACACTGCCAAAACAGGCTCAAAAATGTTTGCGGTTCGGTTAAATGTCACCGAAGGTCGACAGCGATGGTCCACCGTCCAAGTTCCTTTTAAATTAAAAAAAAAACTTTTTTCTTGATTTTTTTTTTGCTTTTACTACGGATCAAAGACACGAACACTTCAGAAGAGTGAAAAGTAGACATGTGCAAATCTGACTCGAGCACGGAGTAAAATGTATTTTTATGTATGTAATGTAATAATTAAAAATCTCTAATTTGTATATAACAAAAAAAATTTGTATATAACAAAAAAAATGCGAGCTTTATTTAGTCGTGAATTACACCGTACTTTTAGTTTATATCTCAAGAGAATTATTAAAACGAAAATTGATTTTTTTTCACAACTTTTGTTATTTTTTACACTGTTTTATTATTTTATTTGTATAAGAATAATTGTGAAAATTCTATTGGTTCTAGGGATTTTTGCAAATGTTGAATTGAATTACTATGTAACTACATATATCAGGTTTAAAAAATACCATATGGGAGAATTTTAAATACGTACAGTTTTCGAATCCGTGAATATTAATCACATCGAACAAAACCATACGAATAGATAACACATATAGACGATTGTTAGTAGAGTTATCTATGTATTGTAACTTGCTAAAGTTACATATAATTTGTGTTTTCTTTTATTTATTTATTTCCACTTTTTAATTACTGTTTACTGAGTGTCATCTAAATATAGAAAAGATCAGACGTGAAAGTCTAAAAAATAGCCCAAGTTATATCGAGATGCGATTTTAATCCAAATCGAATACTGTAGCAACAGGGAGTAAAATATGTACGTACAGATGTGCAGATGGCGTTGTAAATTAGATTCCGAACCTTGGAGTGGCTTTTACGTTCACTCCGGTAATAATACATGAAGCCTAGCTCAGATGTCTGCTCATATAACCTCACAGTGTACACCATTTTTATTTGACTCGACTCTAATGTCGTAAAAATTGGCAAAGATTCAATAGCCACTTTTCATTACTATAGTCAATGGCAGAATTTAAATTTCATTGATGTTTTGATATAATTCTTAAATCGTCCATATGTACTAAATCTAGCCTGTTAAGTATGTTCCGTTTGGCGCATGGAAGCTGACTGACGTCTCGATTCTTTTAAGTGTAAGTGTGAGACATGAAGTTACCTCCAAAATGAAACCCGGACCGCTCTCTTATAATAATTTAAGTATCTTGTATTTCTGGTAAATAAATAATTTCGTATAAGTACGAAACTTATACGCAATATCAATTTATTTGTATATTACCATATTTTTTTATTTCATTGTATTTTTTTACTATAATGGTTTCCTTCCGGAAAAAATAAAATAATCAATACAAAAAACAGACAGTCGTAAAACCCTGTGTGTTGGTCATTAAGTTTCATAATCAAAGCACCGAAACAAGAAGCACTTTGGTGCACTACAGATTTATTTATAGAGAATATTATTTTTGGTTCGGCTGTGTAAGCAATGTTTTACGCTCATCTGTTAATATATTTTTGATTGGTTACATATATTTATTTATGCAGAAGTTTCATACTTTTGTTAATTGTGTCTGTCAGTTAATTGGAATTATTTTGAATGAGCCATGTATTATTTACTATAAGGTCAAGAGTAGTAAATTATGTTCTATCTCACATATTTATTTCGCCATAAAATAAGATCAACCTATAAAATCTAAAGTTTAGATCTTATTTTGAACATGACATGATCATTTATACCATATCTTATCGGTGGAGTTCTAAGAAACAGACATCAAAATAATTGCCACGTAAATACAACATACTAGAATATGAGGGTGACGTTATCAAGATCGAACCTTCGTGATCGGTCTAATTCAGATAAATAGAAACAAATGGCGGCCGCCTCCATATAGGGAGACATAATATATTGTTACGTACAAACAAAAACTCGACAGAGAAAAATTAACACTCCTTAAGTAGAATCGTGAACACGCGAGACACGCAACGTGACTGTTTATGGAACTGAACGCTATATCCAAGATACATCAGATATAGCGATAGCCTAGTTGGATGAAGGTAACTTAGAAAGATATCCATCCCATGATCAGTATCAACCGATACCTATCATAATAATAATTAATAATCATCATACTCTATCACCACCTCAATGAACGCCAATACGGCCGTCACTTGCCACTCGCATCCAACAAGGACCGGCCACCGCACGGAGTTCGTCTTCCCAACATAATGGCCAATTGACACTTCATCTACTTATCTGCCTGCTCAGAGTGGCAATTGTGAGCATTTCCCTCAAATGATACCTATACTTTACAAAATATAGTTGGTATCTGGTCTGCCAGTTTGCCATTACAAATAACATTAAAAAAAAATTCTTTAAACAAGCAAAACCAGGTTTTTATTGGCGACAGACATAAAAACAAGATTGGTTACTACCATTTCATTTAATTAAAATATCAATAGCCGTATATTACTTTACTATAACAAAATTAACGTGATTTTTGTTTTATTACATGTTGTATATTATGTAATGGTACGGAACCCTTCGTGCGCGAGTCCGACTAGCACTTGGCCGGTTTTTATTTATTTAGATTGGACCTGTGCTCTTGGCATTCAGCCTTTAGCAGCTTTCGTCTGGTTCCTAACATCTTTTATAATCATGTTTTTTTTGCCTGGTGAAAAAATAAGAACGGTGGTATCCGCTAGGTCCCGTCCACCGTGACGGAAAGGTACAATGGTAGAAAAAATTGTAGACTTACCTCCCGGTCCTTATTCCCATAGGGGATGCCCAGGTTGGGCTGCGCGCGTAAGATGGCGACGAGCGATTGGATCGTGTTGCTGTACACCACGGGCCGATACTGTTTGAAGTCTTCATTTGTGAAGCCACTTTCGTGGATAATTCTGTGGAAAAAGACAAATTACACATAAATAAATAGATATATAAACGATGGCTGTCGCAGGACGCACGGCAGATGTGAAACATTGATGCTGATGCACTAGGAGCATAACAGCATCCCCACCATGGTTCAAGCCTTGTCGTGGCGGTGGGGCTCAGTAGCCTAAGGTGAACCCAGCACCTTCGGCGAAGAAAATTAAGCCGAGGGAGCTGCTCTTTGTACCCCTCTTATAAGAAGAGGGGACAAGTTTGAGTGGGTAGAGTTGCATCCACCTTACCCACCTTTCGGTCGCAGCGAGTCCCACATACCCGCAGGGGAGATTCACTCTCCGGCGAGATGCCTCAGAGCATTTCCCGGCGTAAAGGGGGGGGGGGGGGGCATAACAGCATCAAGTCGTTTGCCGTCTCGGCGTTTAAGTTGATTTTACTGCCAAGGCTCGCCAATAGATGTTTCTCATCAATAAATATATTTATACAGAAACAACCCTGTAATAACTTAACGGTTATACATATTTTTTCCAGGATATTTGTGACAAGACCAAAAAATTACGTACCGGTTTGGAAAAGCGAAACATAAGTCGAATCGATAGCGGAGAATGTGCCGCTGGTTTTGTTTTGTTTATTGCGTCTGAATTTTATATCGAACATCATAAAGATGCAGGCTAAACATAACCTAGCGTAGAATAATAAATTCCCAATTTTACTATACTAAAGAGCTTTAAGCGTCTCCTATAACTCCATGATGTAATATTTTTTAAATACCAAGATTTAATGACTTTTAAAACGGAGAAAAAAACTACTGTACCAAATCACACATACATACAACTATTTTCTTACCACAAATAAGTACAGAAAATTTATATTCACAGTCCTCTGGATTGGCATACGTTTCAGAATGAAAAAAACATGCTGACAGACGGAATACCTAAGTTGAATGCATCGTAAGTTATAAGGTAGCATATGCCGTGACCCAAGAGGTGTAGCTTACGAATTTGGCAGCGCTGCCAACAACAACCCTGTTGCTACAATATTATTAAACTGCTCAACCTGGTATCTGTAGAGCCTGCTCGTTATTAAAAGGTTGGAATAATTTTGATATTTAAGTTCAGCTCTTATAGCTATATTTCGCCTAGATGCTAAATAACGTTTTAAAATATGTTAGACAATATTCCGTTCCATTTGTAGATTATTAGGGACTTGTGAAAACTAAATACTTCTGTAAACATATTTGTGTTATTACCATCGAGCATATTACCGGAATAGAGCGGTATTATTGTGTTTTGTATGAAAACAAATTCCGCCAAATTTGTGCTGCGAAGCTGCGGCGCTCGCCGGTTCTGCGCTCTGATCGGCCGGCTGATGGCCATTGGCCGATGGGACGTACATATAGATCACTGGTTGGCTGAATTCCTATTACATCAGTGACTAATCACTGAACAGTTTCGTAACTACAAAGTCCGTAACTGTTCACTGAAGATTTTTTTTTCTGACCACGTAGAGTAGTACTCTACCTGTAGGGCTAGCATGCGCGCACGACAAAATTTTGTCTATCCCTTTTCTCGTATTACTTATATGAAATAATACCAGAAAAGGCGTAGACAAATTTTGTCTTGCGCGCATGCTAGCCCCACTGGTTATTACTTATGTATATATAAGTATATGAACATTCACAAGTTCACCCACAGCAGGTCCTCCATGTGACAAGTTTGCGCAAATAGCGTATGTCTTGAATACCGAAAAAATTGGTCTCAGTGTTAGCACAAAATAAATTCGTATTTATTTTGTGGTTAGTAAGTAGTTTTTCTTCATATTTAACATATTATCTTGTCTTTACATGTCTCTTATCTAAACACAGTGAAGTTTTTGCTGCAGATAGTACCCGACAAATGATAGGACTGTGTATTATAGTTATCAATTGAAGGCTAGCTAAAATTAAATTCGTATACTCTAAATATACAAAATTATATTAACCTTTGACCAAACATAATTTCTGCTAAACGCGATATGTATTTGAAGGCCATTTCGTCCATCATTAAAAGATTAAAACAAATATAATTTTAACGCTGGCAAAATTGTACAATGTGCTACATTAGCATTCATGGAAACTAGGGTGGTCAGACAGGGGTTACTTGGGGTTGGGGGTCACTTGGGGGTCGTTGAACACCGCTCACACCGGGAACTCCGACGTGACTCATTTAGGGGGGAACTTTTCTAAGTAACACGGTAACTCAACGCAACGTAAATGTAACGTTACAAACGTCTTTCTGTTCAGATTTTTTTTGTTCCACAACAAGAAAAAACTTCATAATTATTAATATAGCCTGGGTGTAGTTTTCCCGCCACAAATAGCTTTCTAGATTATTTTTTTTCAATTCACAGCATTTGTTCTTCATGTTTAGATCCTAAAATACTATCTATCAAGCGAGGACACGGTATTTCATATATTAAGTTTTTACGTGATTTGAATACGGTATATACCTACTTATTTACTGTATAAGCACGTATATCATTGCATACATATTTACGTACATAATTCTAGATATTTCGTCTTTGTCATGCATCTGTTTATCTAGTGCCTCATAGTGCATAAAATACAATAAGATAATCAGTTATTCCTTAGGCGTTAAGCATAAATAATAGAAATAAACTTTTTTTTAATAAATGTGAGAACACTTAACCACCAAGGAAAAAGTTAGGATATAGCCGGATATATCTGATCGTTGGTAGGACTCTAAGAGCACGTTAAACCAATATGGGTTAACGACCTTCAAATGCCGTCAACGACTTCTAATCTTATCAAACGTGACTGTTCCTTTGCGATGTGCAGTTGCACAGAACTTCAAAGTAGAGTGTTAACCATGAAGCCACTTCTCAAATACATATATATACCATTAAGTGTTACTGTTGATAAATAATATTAAATTAATAAGGTTGCTCTAGTTAGTTGCTCGACATCGAGCATATAACCGGAATAGAGCAGTGATGTCATATGTTGTTCAAAACTAATTTCGCCAAATTTGTCCTGCGACACTGCGCCGATTCTGCGCTCTGATTGGTCGACTGATGGCCATTTATGGATGATAGGCCGATGGAACGTACACACAGATCACTGGTTGGATGAATTGCTATTGCGTCAGTGACAAATCACGGACCAGTTTCGTAATTTTATGGTTCATATTACTACTCTATGCGGTTATAATATGCTCGATGTTACTCTGATGTAAGAAATTGAAAGACTTTGCATAACATTTTACTGGAAAAACGGAGGGAGGGCGTACCTCCTAGTAGTTGATACGACCTTAGCGCAGTGACCAGATGGCTGCGTTTGGCGGTTCATCGGCTGTCTTGGCGTTTATTGAAACTGGTCTATAACTTTTAACCCGGTGATAACTTCTCGTGAGATAGCTATCCGTTTGCTTAAACGGCCAAGATGACGACACAAAGCCAAGCTTGTAATATATAAAGCTTTCATATGGCGACATTTTTAAGTCTTTTCAATCTTTTTCTAACAAGTTGGAATTCACACTACATTAAACCATCCCTCAAATTAACGCGACTCGCGTGTACACACTCGCATTCTCATGCAAAAATGCCAACAATGAGTCTGGGCTCAAAATACGGCCCCATTAAAACAATGGGCTTTTAAAGAGTACCTCATTGTATGCCGTTTTCAGGAAACTCCGTACTTAGTGAACTTTTCATTACGTCGATGGTACCAATATTGTTTGTAATGTTTCTTCATTTAAGAGTCTTGTTCTTATAAGTGGAGTAATCGTCAATCCTTCAATGTCTCTACCAATTTCTTCACCTCCCGATACGATACGCCTTGTGAACAAAGGACGAACAGTTAGACCGAAGAGGAGTATAGTAGGAGGTTCTTCTGATTCTTTTCTTCCCTTCTTTGATATTTCTTACATCAGCCGGTCATGCCGTATCAGCTGACCAATCATATGTCCTCTTTGGTTAGTCTAATTATACAAGTGACTATTTTTATAACGATACAATATAGTAAAAGAAAACTACTGTTTTTTTACAATACAGATAATAATTATAATAATATAATAATAATATCAACCCTTATATCCCACTGCTGGGCGCGGGTCTCCTCGAAATCAGGCGAGGAGGGTGTTGGGCCATAGTTCATCGATGCGCTGGCCCAATGCGGGTCGTTTAACTGTACTGTCCTCACGGTGAGCAAGCGTGTTCTCATGTTCAGGTACACACAGAAATTAAGAAAAACCAATTTCAAGGAATCACAGGGATCGAGCCTGGACCTCTCTCTCAAGAGACCGAGCCCATTCTCACTAGACCACCATCGCTCACAGATATAAGACAATAATTAATAGCACTAAATTAATGCCAATACGGTCTGCTACTTCCCAGCTAAGCTAAGCTTTTTTAAGACTAGTCCGCTAAAATTGTCATTCTATCCTGAGAAAAGTCAACGAATACTATACTACCATCCATCCATCCATTTTGCATATGGTAAGTACCACTTATCATCATTACCCTCCATGTCCTGCCGCCTTTCGTCCATGGGCAGCGTGAATCATGCCAGTTTGTTATATTATGTGAAACATAATGGAATCAAATCTATTAGTATTTTTCGTAGGTAAGTTGAAATCATTGAAACATATCGAACAATAAGGGTGTTAAAACTCGTTCCGAATGCCTACCCCCATAACCTACTACCGACGATTCCCCATTTTTCACTGCTATATGGAAGGAACCCTGAAAAGTTTCTAAATTATACAGAAGCCATCGCCTGACTAACTAGTAATTTAGTTAATTTTTAACGAGGAAACAACGAGGCTAGGACAATTTAACTGTCTCGTTTATAAATACAATACTGCAGTTAATCAAATAAAATTATAGTAATACGCTATGATTTCCTGCAAGTCGCTACAACGCCATTACTTTTCAAGCGTTTATCACTTGTACTAACTGTTGCCCGCAGCTTCGCCCGCGTTAACTTATATTTACAGAACTTAGATTTACACATAGAAATTTTGAAAACCCCATTTCTAGACATCACAGAGAGGTCAGACCGTCGTCGCTCATTTGACTACTTAATACATGTAAAATCAGCCTTAACTCTCATTAATAATATTTTCAGATACAATTATAAGCTATCAAGAGACCAACTAATTGCTGAACATATTATTGTTACGGAAGTGTGAATAAAGAATTCCAATATGAAAAATCTTAGCACACGCCCAAAAAAATTGCAATAAAAAGTGCTCGCAGTTTCATTTGGATAGGGTTCGCAATGAAGAAATCCATCGCAGAACTAAATAGATGTTTTGCGTACGAAAAGCAAGTCGAAGAGTCAGTTGGCCGGACAGATATGTCAAAGAACTGGCTGGAGGGCTAATTCTGGAGTGATAGGCACTTTGAGAAGAAGTTGATCGGTCGATCCACACTACATGGGACGACTATCTTAGGCCATCTTGGTGTTTATTTAAGGAGGCCATGGCGGCAGAGGTTGATAAAGATGATGATGATCAAGGAAAGGCTACTTCGTTGTTCACTCATAATTATAAAACTATAATTAAAATGTATTTCTTAGAATGCGTAAGATGATACTAAATCTTAACATACATTAAGGTCCCAGATACAAGTATTTCAAAGAAAACATAATTAAACACAAAATATATGAAACTGTCGGAATAAATAATAAGCAAATTATTAACACTATAATAATATGCACACAACAAAAAAGAACAAAGGGCGTCAAAAATGCACTCGAGTGCTGAAATCTTGCTGCTACACATTTTTAAGTTTCAGTTATAACATATATTGTAAAACAGTTCAGGATATCAACTGTGACACACATCTATGAGAAACATCTGCTCCGGCGTCTGTATCATTTTGTTTGTTGAATTTGTGGTCAATAAAAACTAACTATAAAACTGGCTTTGAATTATGAGCCGAGCCAATGCGTTTGAAACGGCGTCTATTGCCAAATACTTTTACAATTTTTAAAACGCTGTAACTGTAAATTTAACCTTTGCAATTATTTAAGAAGAATCGTTGCTGATAACAGATGTTTACGTAGAGTAGGAACAGTATACATATTCCAGTACATATTAATATATATTTTTTTGTCATAATGTGGCGACCGAGCAGTCGGAGCCTTCTGGTGACTACCGACTCCCGTGGACAATGGACATCCGCCCAACCAAAAGTTATGCAGATGTGTTGCCATCCTCTTTCCTATCCCCCCCAATGGGCCATCAGATAATCACAAACCGCAAGAAACGCGACAGCATAGCTGTCACTGTACGCCGGTGTTTTGTGAGCGAGAGGTACCACCCCGGTCATACCGGCTCAATTCGGCTGCAATGCAGCATGGCACTACATAAATATTTGACCATGACAAAGACGCTTTTTCTGGACATAATTATGGAGGGTAGTAAATAAGATTTACATCAACATGGTTATATTCTTTATTAAAACTACGGAAAAAATACCATGATTTTCACTTTTGTTTCGCGGAGCTCGATTTGTCGACATTGTCCAAGAATGCCTTGTTCACGAGAATAGTGACTTAAGTAGTTATAATGGCAGACAAATTTTACAATCTCAATCAGCTGCCACCTACCAGTGGCCACCTACGGTATTTCCGAACCGATATTAGGGACCTTAAAGAAAAGAGCATACTCATACTTGAACGCACCTGTTAATGTTGTAGCGGATGTCTATGGAGGTCGCTTATCACTTACCACCAGGTGAACGACTGTCCGTTTGCCCGCTCTTCTATAAAAATACTACGACCTATCATCAGAACAAGTCAAAACAGAATTTTCATTCAAAGTCAGAAGCTACATAAAGAATGCTAAAACCTTCAACCGTATAGTCAAATCACGCCACAAGGGAAAGTGGAACAAAGCCAAGAAAGAACCTTTCATATCGCGCTCTTCGTAGAGCACTAATAAATCTTTCTGAAAATTTTCATGAATCTACCAACGATTCAAATAGGCGTTTATGTTTTTATCATAAAAATGTTTGTATGCGTATATTGCATCATGAAGTCCTCTGGTAACCATAGTTGTGGTACAGTATCTGAAACGTCGGGAATGAGATTTCAGATGAAATGGGTGGAAAAGGTATTACTCCTTTGGGGCTTAGGGGAATTGTTAAATCTAATGATCATAATATGTCAACTAAAAGAAACGTCTTTAATCCATGCATCACCTATAAGGGCTGTGAAACATGGTCCCTTACGAAATACCATAGAGACAAATTAGAAAAATCCAATATCCTGCATAGAATAGACCTCCAAAAATGGAGATGGAACGGCCATGACAGGAAAAATGGAACCAAATTATTACACAGTGGTACCCTAGAGATGGTAAACGACGTCGAGACGACAAATGCGCTGGGAGGTTGAGCTTAAACTTACGGCGGGATCTAATTGGAGTAGAGTTGCTTAAGACCCCAACAATGGATGCCTTTGCCAACAGGCACACTGAATTGAGTCTTGCGAGACATACTAAAACACAAACTGCAAAAATCTCTCACCCAGTTTAAAGAGGTTAAATAAATAAATTGGTATTTTGTAAATCTTGCTACATAATCTGGTGCACCCGCTTAACTTTATCATGTAAAGTACCACCGCACATTTGACTGCTAATCGATCACAATAACTATTACCCCGATTCAAATAATACTATATTCACAATGACCTGCTCTGTGACTTAGCTAGTTCCTGTGGGATATTTTACGACCTATCATTTGTGTGCTAAATTGTCTACGCAGGCGATGCTGCTAGTAACGACTATTAAAACATAATATATTTTAGTCTAATATAACGCAGTAGTTAATTTGAACGCGCTTATATCTGGGTTTTGAAATAATAATAATTTGATAGGTCAATTTTCAAAATCGGAAGGTTTTCTTAAGTTTGCATTTTGGAGAAAAATCTATTCTACAACGAGTCAAACCGCGAGGTATTACTAGTTAACTATAATAATAAAAAATAGACAACCTCAATCATACGACGGAAACTTCTCGACCGATTTCCTCTCCGAAACATCCGCAATATTAGAAATACGAAATAAGTGAAAACCCTATGAGTAAACCTAAAAACCAAAAAAGAGGTTGACTCATCGATACATTGCGAAAAGTCTCTAACGAGCACCTCACGACTAATTTTCTCTGACGTAGCACTGACGTCACGCCGCTGTTGGAGGACCGTTAAACGAGTATCGATCTGTACGCTCCTTATCATGTACCATAGAAATCAGAGTTTTGTGTGAATTGTTCGATAAAAACATGGCCGCTCTAATGCTTTTTAATAGAAATATACGATTTAGGTCAACTCCTATAGGATTTAGGCATTCATGTTTATGTGCTAGACACTAGATCTTTAGGACGTTAGGATGTAAGGTCACGTTGGCTCAACAACCCCACCATGGTTCAAGCCTTGTCGTGGCGGCGCCCAGCACCTTGGGCGAAGCAAATAGATCCAATGGGGCTCTTGTGGGGAACAAAGAGCTCCATTGGCTCAATTTGCTTATCTGCTCTTATAAGAAGAGGGGACAAGGGACGAGAATAGGAATCTCACCCAAATGTACTGTCCCGACGTTGGGAGGGGTTATTCTATGGTGCGGAACAACCCCTCTGTGGAGGTGGCGTCGTTCCTTTGATGGACAAGCCGTCGAGGTGCCCTACTTGCTCAATAGATCCGGGGCATCGGCATTGGCGCACTCACCGGGTTTTAGTGGGAAGAGCCGGGTCCACCATACCACCTTTTGGGCGCAGCGAGTCCCACATACTCGCCTGGGGACACCCACTCCCCCGCGGGATGCATTTTCCGGCAAAAAAAATGTTGGTTCAACGACCTGGGGGCTATCTTAATAGTGAATAAGGATTTTTTCATACCACCACAACACGTTAACCTGGTCCTATGGGAAGCTTGCCAGAACTTGTGTTACGGGTAAAAGAAACGGTAATAAATATTTTAAGAAAAAAATATGAATACATAATATATAGAGATAAATAATAATGTACACATCCATGACTCTATCACTCGGACATTTATTCATCATGCAAGTTATCTACACTTCGCGGGTTTGAATCCGCGACCGCTACGTGTAGAGTCCAGTCACTATAACTCGACCAGACGTCTATTGAAGGTTCATACTTGACCTTTACAGAAGATTATTAGATCTTAATCCAGTTTACTGACTAGACTCAGGGGACGCGGGTTCAATGTCCACCAAGGGCAAGCAATTTGTATAATAACTACAGATGTATGTTTCATTATCAGTTCCATTAGCATTTACTTCCGTTTCTCCTTCTAGTACCAATAACATAAATACTTACGGACTTATCACAAGACAATGCATTTTTTTATGTTAGTTGGATAGACAAACGAGCAGACCAGCCACCTGATGGCAAGTGGTCGACGTCAAACATGAAAATATACAAGTTCGTCCGGGAATAGCCCAAACAAACTCATTTGTGTATTGCCTATTCTGAGATATAAAATGCTAAGTCTTGGTGCCAGTAATTGTATTATCTAAGTAGTGCCCCGCGGTTTTACCCGCGTACCTCCCATTCCCGTGGGTGTACAGGGGTAAATTGTAATTGCTATTCAGATGTATAAGCTATATTATTGTAAAGTTTCATTAAAATCCATTCAGTAGTTTTTGCGTGAAAGAGTAACAACCATCTTACAAACAAACTTTCGCGTTTATAATATTAGTGGGAAGTAGAAACACAGCAAAGCTGTTTTACAGGAGGAAATAAGGAGAAAGGTGGTCCATGCAGAAGCGCATCCCTAGCACCGGTAACTGCTTTATCAACTAGAAAAAAATAGTCGACAAACTAAAAAAACCGAAACTCCAAGTAATCTATTATCACAACATTGGCCGCTTATCACTGTTGTATAACACGTCTTATCGGATATTAGAGGACGAGATACTTCGTGATAGCACGCTTTGTCGAAATATCTTCACGTTATAACATCGTATTGCCTATTAATTGACTTAGATAATATAAACAATAGATTATCTTAATTACTAATGAAATGATAATTGAATGATTAGCGTTGATTAAACGAATGATTTTGTAAAATAAGAGCTAACAAGCTGCTAACAGGTAAGTGATTACCATAATTAATTATAGCCCACAGATACAGATTAATCAATTAGCTTGAAATTAGAACACAAACAAAAACTGTGAAGTGGGAATATACTCATTGTCCATCTACAACCATAAGTGATATAATACGGACTGATGAAAAAATTATACGAAAAAAAGTGATTTTTTTTTCCTTTTATGCCGGGAAATGCTTTCGAGGCATCCCGTGGTAGGTCTCCCCAGGAGGGTATGTGGGCTCGCTGCGCCCGAAAGGTGGTAGGGTGGACGCAGCTCTACTTTCTAAAATCCGGCGAGTGCCACTAATGCCGTCTTTGGTGAGGTGCCCCGGATCTGTTGAGCAAACATGGCATCTCGACAGAGAGTTGTCCCGCACGACAAAACAACCCCTCCCAACGTCGGGACGGTACAATAGGGTGAGGTTCCCATCCTCGCCCCTTGTCCACCTGATCTTTTGTCCCCTCTTCTTATGAGGGGGATACAAAGAGCAGCTCTCTCAGCTCAATTTTCTTTGCCCAAGGTGCTGGGTTCACCTTAGGCTACTGAGCTACACCGCCACGACAAGGCTTGAACCATGGTGGGGCTGACAAGTTACATGTAAAAACTAATAAGTAATAGAACATTTTTACTTGAACAAACTGAAGTTATCTATATAGAGACGTCACAGTGTGATTTTTCTCTCGAAACAGTGCCAACTTCAATCCGATTAATCCAATCAAATTGCTTGGTATAACTACTATAAGCGGTAAAACATAAAAGTACTTACTTCATTTGTTTAACTATTGTACTTTTCCCCGACTCTCCAGCACCTGCGAACAAAATGTTATTATTAGCAAAGTTGTTTAGGATAAGAGGAATGAAAGCTATTGATGAAAAGATAACTTCTAGAACTATCTTGTGTAAGGTTCGATCCCAACCTCACTACTTACTGGGACCTATTTATGATAATTGAGGCTCTCGTTGTAGGCTGTGCCGGCCGATGGAGACCTTTGCTGTGTCCCATATAAATCAGTAGAAGAAGGTATATGTCAGCCATTAATATCGTTTAAACGACATAAACTAGCATCAGTAGGGCTAGCATGCGCGCACGACAAATTTTTGTCTACCCCTTTTCACGTATTAACTATATGAAATAATACGAGAAAATGGGTAGACAAAATTTTGTCGTGCGGACATGCTAGCCCTACTGGTATCGTTCACGTGGAGTTTAACGCGAATAAGTTACAAGAGTCGAAGAAGTACTGGATGAACTCGTTAATGTACATGGCGACGTCGACCAGAGACCATGTTTGTCTACCAGTTTTCTATCATAACTAAGCAGTTTTGAATGTCCAATTAAAAAGTCAAGAGCTAATAATGATTGTATCGATTGATTTGCAATAAGTGTTTTGATGACGTATATCTATGCAAATAGTTGGTCGTTACAAAACGGATGTGTGCAATTTAAAATTTTAATTATGGCAACATTGTACGCAATGTGAAATGCCTATAAGCCACAATAATATAAGTTATAAAAGGAAAATATATTAAATTAATTAGCAATTATCCCGCGAAACACGCAGTCTTTACAGCAAATGTGTGAGTGCACGCATATGCATGCATATAGCACCGCCCTCCTTTCCCACACTGCATATGCGTACACTCGCATGCACCACCACCCCACATGCATGCGATTAGTAATCGTAGAGTCTACATCCTGAGGATGCCTCGGTGTCAGGGCGAAACGTGCGTAGATTGTTTGGTGGTGGTCTTTTACTGTGGTTACGCACGCACGCATATGCATGCACTCACACATTTGCTGTAAAGACTGCGTCTTTCGCGGGATAATTGCTAATTAATTTAATCCTTATCCTTACTAATATTATAAATGCGAAAGTAACTCTGTCTGTCTGTCTGTCTCTTCTTCACGCCTAAACCGCTGAACAGATTTGGATGAAATTTGGCACAAATATAGTTTGACACCCGAGAAAGGACGGAAGGACGAGGAAGGAAGGAAGTTTTTATCCCGGATTTCCCACGGGAACGGGATTTATGTGGGTAAATCCCCGGCACTGTCTATCTTCTGAACCACCGAACAGATTTAGGTGAAATTTGATATGAAGATATTTTGAAACCTAACGTAGGACTTAATATAGTTCTTATCCTGAAAATCCTATGGGAACGGGAACTATGCGGGTAAAACTCCAGGACTTTCTATCTTCTAAACCACGGGACAGATTTGGGTGAAATTAGATATGAAAATACTTTGGAACTTAACGTAGGGTATAAAATAGTTGTTATCCTGAAAATCCCACGGGAACGGTAAACTATGCGGGTAAAACCCCGGGACTGACTATCTTCTAAACCACAAAACAGATTTGCGTGAAATTTAATGTGAAGATACTTTGAAACTTAAAGTAGGACTTCAAATAGTTCTTAGCCTGAAAATCCCACGGGAACGGGTACTATGCGGGTAAAACCCCAGGACTGTCTATCTTTTAACCACGGAACAGATTTGGGTGAAATTTAATATAAAGATACTTTGGAACGTAACGTAGGACTTAAAATAGTTGTTATCTTGAAAATCCCACGGGAACGGAAACTGTGCGAGTAAAACCCCGGGACTGTCTATCTTCTAAACCACGGAACAAATTTGGGTGAAATTTGATATGAAGATACTTTGGAACTTAAAGTAGGACTTAAAATAGTTGTTATCCTGAAAATTCAACGGGAATGGGAGTTGTGCGGGTAAAACCCCGGGACTGTCTATTTTCTAAACCATGGAACAAATTTGGGTGAAATTTGATATGAAGATACTTTGAAACTTAACGTAGGAATTAAAATAGTTATTATCTTGAAAATCTTACGGGAACGGGAGTTGTGCAGCTAAAATGCCGGGACTGTGTATTTGTTAAACCACTGAACCGATTTGAGTGAAATTTGATATGGAGATAGTTTGAGACCCAAGGTATGTATAAGTGTAACAATAAGTTTTTTAGATGTGTCAATAGGTGGCGTTAACACAAAATGTAGATCACGCTATCTATTACAAGATGCGAATCCTTATGAAGATTCCACCTTTGTATAGCACGCGTTTTCAATGAATTTATTAATAGAATTCATGATATTTTAAAAACGGAATATGTTATAATAATAATAAAATATAATATGAATAAAATATATAACATTTATTTTTCGTAGTTTTGCTGGTAGTAGGTACTAATTTGAATTAAAATATTGATGTATCATAGCTTAGTTTCGAATAACATTGTAATGTCAGGACGTCTGACACCTCAATCCTCCCATGACCATGGTTGCTGTAGAGTATTCGAAACGTCGCGTCGGGCATGTAAAAATCTTAATAAACGGCGATAAAATCCGTAAAAGTTATTTAAATATAATAAAAATGTACTTCTAAATTAAATAAATACATTTTATAAAAACGTACTATCGGGACTTACGGTGGAAGCTAATAACTTGCTTTAAATTATAATAGTTTGTAAATTGGAACCATATCATTTGAAAAATAAGATTTAAAAAATACTTCTTACATGCGAACGAAGTCGCGGGTAAAAGCTATGAAATAATATACGGTATTTACATAAAAAAATCAATTTTGTCTGTCTGTTTGTTCCGATTAATCTCTAAAACGGCTAAGCCGATTTTGACGAGGCTTTCACTGGCAGATAGCTGATGTTATTAGGCATAACTTTTGCCATAAAATTAATCATCGTCAATCCGATCGGCTGTAAATCTAAGTAAACGCGGGCGAAGCTGCGGGCAACAGCTAGTATCTTATATTTGCATTTTTGTTTTTAGGATAGACAACAAATAGACACGATACCTAAAGCTGGGCAAAGGACTTGCATCCAGATCTTAATAAATAAATAAAAAACACATGAAGCTGACACAATAAAAAATAGATTAATTTAAATTGTAATTATAAATTTATGTTTAACGATGTTGAACACTTAATTTTAAGGACCTTGGCTGCCGGCTTACCCTCAACATACAGTCACGATCATATCTATCTAAAACATTTCAAAATTAGTTTATCTTATTTGTTAGAAACAAATCATTATTCGTCCGACATTGCCTTCGCTAGACACGGGATCGTCGATACTTGGCTTTCAGCCAGAAAATCGGTATCACATCATAGTTTCGACGTGAATACGACGTGATACGATGGAAATTCGCTAGTGATTGCTACGCTAAAATCAGAGTTGACAGTCGAGAGATAAGCGGAACTTCTGCCCTTCAGATACTTTCCCTATCAGATGTGTATACATTTCTGCATTATTTGGCTATTTAACAAAACCTTTTTCTTATATTACTTAACATAGAAACAAGCAGATTAGCAGAAGTGGTTAACGACATCCCAATGCGTATTTTCACCTAGCCCATGGCTGTACTGAATCGTAACACAATAGCTCACAGACCACGGTACCTATAACTTTACCCGCCTTCCAACTTTGATAGCATTATGATACATAGCAAAGGTAATTCATCATCATGAACATAGGCCTCCAATGAATGCTAAGACAGCCGATCCCTTGCCACTCGCATCCAACACGGACCGGCTACCGCACGGAGATCGTCTTCCCACCTGGTCAATGGCCGACCAACACTTCGTCGACCTAAACATGGCCTCCATAGTTCTCGTCCCATATTTAATACTAGCTGTTGGGCGCAGCTTCGCCCGCGTTAACTTATTTACTTAACTCCTATTAGTCATAGCGTGATGTTATATAGCCTATAGCCTTCCTCGATAAATGGGCTATTTAACACTGAATTTTTCAAATCGGACCAGTAGTTCCTGAGATTAGCGCGTTCAAACAAACAAACTCTTCAGCTTTATAATATTAGTATAGATTATTAACATTTAAAAAGCACTTTAAGTTCTTGCAGATGTCTTTAATAGATCTCATTGAACAATCACGCCGGCCGTCACAAGGCACACCTAATGATTCGTACGTAGGAGTTGCAAAAGCATGTCAAATGCGAGTCTGTACATGACCCCTGTATATAATTGGCTTCACGACGAGAACGCCCGATCTCTGACCCCCGATACACATATCACCTACAATGAAATTATGCCTCTGAATCAATTGAATGCTCTTAACAAGTACACATAATGTAGGTACTCTACATATAAAGGTCTTTCATAATTTTAAAGTGTAAAGTGGCTTTAATATTAAAATTTAAAACACCCAAGTTGGAAAAAATACCGGTCCATTATAAAATATTCATTAATAAAAATATGTCATCTGTTTTCTAAGTGTGCCATTTTACCATTACGAGATTTTTTATTCTTTTTTTTTATTCTATGTACATAAAATTTATTACAACTCATATAATATACGAACTTATATAAGATACGTATGATACATGGGTTTGCTTATCTCTAAAAAGATCTATACCAGCAAACCATAAAGAGTGCGTGAAGAGAGTCTAAAGTGGGCATCGTACAAAAGAATGTAAAAGAAAAAAAACAGCAAAAATTAAAATAAAACCATAACCATAAAACGGTTTAGCTTTCATCACAAGACGTGGCTGATGTTATTGGTCCCGCAAACCCAAACCAACCGCAAAAACCCAAAAACCGAAATTAACATTTAACAATGCTTTGTATTTCCTATCCTCAATATTTCATCATCATTAAAAAATAGCTCAGAAAGTAATTATTTTTAGAAATATGACATACATATTGACATGTAATAATACATGAAATATGACATACATATTGACATGAAATAATACATGAAATGTGACATACATATTGACATGAAATAATACATGAAATATGACATACATATTGACATGAAATAATACATGAAATATGACATACATATTGACATGAAATAATACATGAAATATGACATACATATTGACACTTAAATGTCCTACCTATATTTAAATTCTTTTGTGACACGTAAGTCACACACACACACACATTTTGTTTACATTACAGAAACTAAAAAAAAAATATGTTTGTAATAGGTACTATTTTTCTAATGAATATTAATATAATAATTTACCGGTAGGAGGGAAGCGCTGTGCCGCGCTCCCGGCTGCATGGGTACCACCATCTTGCTTGTTTCTCCCGTGAAACAGCTTTGCTGTGTTTCGGAGAGAAGGGCAAGACAGGCAGTGTAATTAATGGCACCGAGACTTAACATCTTATGTCTCAGGATAGGCAACACATAAATGAGTTGCCTGGGCTCGTTCCAGGTAAACTAGTTTATGTTCATGGGCGACGTCGACCACTTTCCATCAGGTGGTACGTTTGCCAGTTTGCCTATCCAACTAACATAAAAAAAACACAAATTATAATATATTTAATTACATGAGTATTTTATATATCATGTAGTTTGAACATCCGTTGTTTTTCAGGATTTAATAAGACAGACATTAATTTCAAGACTTTCAAAGATTTTCTCACATCAGCAGAAAAATACATAGAATTACGTTGCAAATTAAAAAAATATAGTTTAAAAAACTAAAAAAACACGCTTTAATTTGAAAATAATTTTTAAGAGATGAATTAAAAGGGTTAACAAAATTACTTATTGTAAAAAAGCGTGGTGCTTGTATAAACTAAGTTTTTTATATTAACTTCACTTTTAAGAAATAGAAACCGATGAAATATTTTTAATAATGAATATTGAGCACCCCACTTTTTTTACAATAAGTAATTTTGTTAACCCATTTAATTCATCTATTAAAAATTATTTTCAAATTTTTTGTTGGGTTTGCTATTGAAGCGTGTATTTTAGTTTTTTTTAACTATAATTATTTTTTTACTTTTTAGTATCGATTTTTTTAATTAAAGATTTTATTAATTTAAAGTACTCAACTAATAACAATCACTTTACAAATGAGTGAGAGACTAAAAACAACACAAGTTATGTACGTAACTTGCGCGCCTTACGCCTTCCTAGCATGTGCTATCCTGATTATCCTGATCAGGGTATTGGAATATTTTTATCAAATTATTGTATTGTTATCGGTCCTCGATAAATCTACAAAGTTTGAACAAAATCTAGTCGTTAGAAGTGGGTCAAAATCATGTTCAAAGATTCCATTATAGACATAGATACATACAACCCAAGCTAATAAAATCGTGGTAAAAAACATCCAAATGGAAGTTGGACTATTTAGTCCGTCCCTCAAGAACTAAATTCGATTGTATCATTACACACAATTTTTCTAGTATATTCATCATAACACAAAATTATACGTTGTCGGTTGTGCAGTATGAAATCCTGCCGGTTTGTATTATGGAAGTCCGATTTCTTATACATAGACCGAGTACTAAGTAACCGATCTCTAGCTACTCTCATCTAACATAAACTAGCCATAGTGACTAGACGGTAATTATTATATTGTAAGAGATAGTGCCATGCTGCTTTGCAGCCGAATTCCGGTCATGACTGATCAGTCATAGTGTCTTAATATGATCGTTCGGTTGCTTATAGTTTATACCAATCAACACAAGTCGCATATGTGATAAGATTACCATTTACAATAAGGAGTGATACGTATTATCAGCTTCTGATATTATTTGCCGTCATGCTTTGACCTGTTGCAATATTATATTGGACTTTATAATACATAACAATCTCAATAAAATAAAAAAATTGGCTTAAGCTTAAAATCTATAAAAAAGGCGAGTAAATTTGAAATGATTAAACATCCAACTAATATAATAATCGCCAAAGTTTGTATGTATGTATGTTTGTAACTCTTGCGCACAAAAACTACTAAATGGATTTAAAATAATATATGTAGCTTATACATCAGAATAATACATACACTTTAATTTATCCGTGTACTCTATCACATCATTTTCTGTATCACGGAAATAGGAAGTACTAGGGTGAAACCGCTGGTCACATTTTAAGCAACATAATATAGACACATTATGTTGCTTAAAATGTGACCAAATTTATCTACAAATCTTTTTTTATATCATAGGAGGGCAAACGAGCAGTTGAAGCCTCTCGACGACTATCGATGCCCATACACATCTGCACAACCAGAGATTATGCAGATGTGTTGTCCTACTTTGCCCTATACTCCCCAATGGGCCACAGGAAACTCACAAACCGCACGAAACGTTTACGCCGGTATTATGTGAGCGAAAGGTACCACCCCGGTCGTGCCGTTTCAATTCGGCTGCAATTCAGCATGGCGCTACCTCTTACAAGCATCCGTATGTCTTGTCTAGGTCTTAACGCTAACGCATAAAAAAAAACTAAAGAGTTGTCAAAGGACACCCGGATGGAACGAAGTTCCTTTCGATTAATTAGTGAAGGAATTGTAATAAAAAAAAACAAAAGAAAGGTGTAAGGAAAATAATTATTCGGGTAGGTATTTTTTTTTATCGATAAAAATCAGAGCATCTCCCGGCGTAAAATAATAAAAAAAAAAACAAAAAAAGTCACCGAGATCTGGGTGGGATTTGAACTGGGGTTTTTTACTAAGCAGCCCCAATAGTGCAACAAAAACAGCTACCGACGCAGTAATGTGTCAATCAAAAAGCTGCACGGCTTACAACTATAGCAAAAAGTGTCGTTTAACTTTTCATCTTATTTTTTTCCGTCTAGTCCCCTTTCGTAACGCGCGATAAGGAACTACGTTCCAAAAAGATTCCGACGAATTGATAACCTCCTCCTTTTTGAAGTCGGTTAAAAATTGCCAAAATCGACAAAATAGTTGCCCTATATGATCGGTCACCGTTTTCCCAGTACATCTAACGTACATCCTGTTAACCCTTTGGTGTAGCGTGTGTCAATGGATGACGCTATCACTTTCCATCAAGTGAACCGGCTGTCCGTTTGCCCCTTCTATAAAAAAAAATCTATAGGCTTCTAAAGTCAAATTTAAAAAAGCTCTTTGCATTCGATATTCCAATTACTGAGGAAGGTAGACAACTTATTTCGGAGGAAAGTTTTGTTAACTTTAAGGATCATTGTATCGGTGAAACCGCGAGAAAATGTACTAACGAAGTGCCACAAACAACAGATGTATACGGAAAACTAGTTAGGTACGTGTACACTTTTTTTTCTCAATTCTAATTCTGAATTCCCATAACATCAAGTCGTTGGCTGAAATTGCGCGAGGCACATTATGTGTCAATCATCGCTCTATCGTTGAATAAGACATTTTGTATCGCGATAACACCATCGCGTGTTCGCCGGCCACTCGATAACTATCTAACATTCAATTTTCTTCTTCAGACCAATCACTGTAACATTATATGTACAGGCGGACGTATATCTTTACCATCGAGCATATAACCATAGAGCGGTAATGTTGTTTTGTATGATTTATGAAAACAAATTACGCCCAAGTTTTGCTGCGGACGTTGCGCCGATTCTGATTTGCCGACTGATGGCCATTGATGGTTAATTGGCCGCTGAGACGTACATACAGATCACTGGTTGGTTGAATTACTATTACGTCGGTGACAAATCACTGACCTGTTGCGAAATTTTATGGCTCTTATGTCAGATGAGAGCACAAAATATACTTAATCAATATTGTCATCATCATTATTGTATCAATATGCAGTTTTGACTGCTTCTTTCATTGTACACTAAGAAAATCAATCCCCACTACTTGGTTTCAACTTGGAACCACACTTATATTATAGTTGTATTGATTATTTTACAAAACAAAAGCTATGGCTATATTATATCGACTGTATAAAATGGTTCAAAACAACCAAAATCTTAAGTTTCCACCCTCACTTAAATTAAGTTAATCCTATTTTTATTACACTGGTATGTATATGTAATGGTTGTATTATTTGTCATTATTTATTACAAACGTCTAGCAAATTTGCTATGCATACTTGATAATAAAAACACAATAAAATGCAGAAAATCCTGCAATATTTTCCAGATATTTATTAATTTATTAATGATTTATTTACTTATATAATAATTAGCTTGTTTCATTTATTGTTATTACTTGAAATTTTGATATGAACCTATGATGTGAACATATTAATTTATATTATATTACTAGAGATTATATGATATGGCTGTAGGTGCAGAAGCAGTCATTTGAAGCATGGGATCAATAATATCAACCCTTATATTATGTGCCACTACTAGGCACGAGACTCTTTCTGGAAATCAGGCTAGGAAGGGTGTTGGGCCATAATGAATGGATGCACTGGCCTAATGCAGGTTGGTGAACTTCACACACCATCAAAATCTAAAGCCCTCACTGATGTAACTGGCATGTCTAAACACATCTAAACGCTAACCAATCAATACATTATACTGTTCCTATTGTACATGTAACTTGTAAGGTGTGACACTCGCACCTTAATTAGTAAATGGAATTCCATAGTTTATGAATCATTTCAAAGCAATGATAATGATGTTTAGCTACATCCATTATTATAGCAGAATGTAAATAATAGAATGCAAACAATAGGGCTTTCATTATATCTTTTTTAAATAATTTACATTCTCTAAAATACATTTTAGTTTATGTTAGAATGAGTCATATGATTTAATGTCATTAAAAACAGGTTCAAAAATATGTGTAAATTTAGTTTTAATATTGAATTACATCATAGTATAAACCATCACACAGCCAGATGAAACATTTTTATTACTAATTTTATGAAGCAATGCATATAATTAAAATTTATCAATAATTGTCCACTTATTTGTTCGGTGACACAATAAGCACATAATATGTAATTTGCTTATTTCTTTCATATGAATGGTGTGTAGTGGTAATGATAATCATGAATTTGTTTTTTACTTTTGTGCATATTCCAACTACCTATTTGCTTGATTTTTGAGCTAGCAAAAGACTTTACACTAAACAATTATGATCCTTAAACAACTTTGTTTAAGGATGGTTCAATCCAACATCTAAAATATTTATATAATTGACCATAGTATACCTATTATTATGAAGATTCAGTTGAGGCTTGTTGCAAAGATACTTCAAATTAGAGACGTCATGTATGTATATGCAAGTAAATTTAAGGCACAGAAAAGGGATCAGCAAAAAATATATTTTATACGCAATTGCCACATAAGACATGTTTATCAGGCCAAAGAATCTGATAAAAAAGAAAGAAATTCTTGTGCATAGTATGTTACTTACAAAGATCATTTAAAAAAACTTATTTTTTATGGATCTTCTGAAACTACAAAACTAAAAGCATTTCAATTCTTGACATTTTTTATGTCATATGATTAACTTCAGTCTATAGATTTTGTCATATTGTATTGTATTAACATTAGACAGATAGTCAAAAACTTGTGGTGTTTTTACACTATATTTATTTCCATAACACACGAGATGAATACTACTTTTTATGATTATTTGCATTAAAAAGGCAATAATTACAGGTTTGCTTTCTTTTTAGTTTATTAAACTTAGTAAGCAACATGTTAACTTATTACAATTTAAATAATGTTGTTTTTCATTCCAATTAAGTAGCTAAATAATTGTATAATAGTTTCAAACAATTGAAATTTACTCAATTGTAACGGACAGCACTTTCTGTTACCAAATTTTTACTTTCTTTTTACAACTTGATATTCTTTAGATGGTAATAATGTCTACTTATAAGCATAACTTATGTAGTATGTATGTCAATTAAAGGTATTAAGTAGAGATCAAAATATATTGTATTATGGATATTATATTATATACTTAAACCATTTTTCTATGATAGCTTTAATAACACATAAATTCATGGTGTCAGAATTCAATACAATTTTTTTTATTTAAGCTCCTATACAAGTTTTAGCTCTTATGAAGATTTTTTAAATGAATTGAGAAGTGGGATAAAATTCAAAAGGTATTGTGTAGACAACATACAAAATAATAAAAGTCTGCAACGATGCAGTGACATTTATATTTTCTGTGTGCATATGTTTTATCAGAGATTACCTCAATATATCAAGCACTCCTTATTACAATATATATTCACCTACCAAATTAAGTCCTAATTGAGTTTGGAATAAGGAAGACTTTTGATTAAATGATTTGCCATGTTTGATCTCATCAACTGAGACGGATGTCATGTTCTTGGGCAACAATAAATTACTTGTTATTCCATATTTTATCTGCTAGTTCATTTATTTCACTAATGGTTCGGTGATGATATATATTATCTGCACAGCACTACCATTGCTATCTTACTTGTATCTTAGTGGGAGCATTATTATTTAAGGGGTGGGGACACCAGCAAGGCCAGATGGGTGATCAGTCCTCATTAACGGGACCATTTCACCCAAAAAGTGGGAGCATGAAGTATAAAGATAACATATAAAGTAAATATTAATAGCAATTATATACTGCTTATCGAGAAGCTGTGCCGCGCTCCCGGCTGCATGGGTACCACCATCTTGCTTGTTTCTCCCGTGAAACAGCTTTGCTATGTTTCGGAGAGAAGTGCAAGACAGGCAGTGTAATTACTGGCACCAAGACTTAACATCTTATGTCTCAGGATAGGCAATACATAGATGAGTTGCCTGGGCTCATTCCAGGTAAACTAGTTTATGTTCATGGGTGACGTCGACCACTTACCATCAGGTGGCACGATTGCCAGTTTGCCTATCCAACTAACATTAAATAAAAAAAAAAAAAACATCTGTATATATAATGAAATAATTTTTAACAGATTTTATCCCGGTTTATTAAGATTTTTAAAAGCTCGACATTTCGGATACTTTACAGCAACCATGGTCACATATAATGAGTGGAATTTGCGTAAACATTAGAAAACAATATCTCTATATATTTAAACCATTAGAAGTGTGCTTAAATGTGTTTTTATCAGACTTTTGCGGGGAAAGTAATAATGGTATATGTTATAAATAGGTAAATATTTGCCATATCAAACATTTTTAACCAACTTAAGCATGTTAAATAAGATTTTATGTTCGATTTCATCAATAAGTAACCAATATTGCATGTCATACAATATCAGTAGCTTACTGTAATAATTGTTATCCTTTTTAAGAAAAAAGTATTAAAGTATAGGAATTAAATGATTTATTAGTTATTGCATTCAATTAATAGCAGTTTTATTTACTTTGTTACTAAACTGGTATGGTGTAATAAGTTTTAACTTAAATGACTTGAAGTTGTTCTTAAGAATGCTTTAAAAATGATGATTCAGATCTGATAATGACTGTTGCATGTCTGGTGCGTGAATCGGTGATCTTAGCTTAGTAAGCTATGCTATTCAAGTTTAGATACTTAAAGCAGTGGTTTGTACAACTTTTTTGACATAGATGTTTTATTGTGTTTGAGATAGTAAAACAAAAATGCTAAAAAAATTCGTGGATTTTTATCTGATTTAACATGTATAATAAATGTATACCTTAACAATTTAGGGGTGTAAAAACAGGCAAATACACATGCATACGAGACACGGAACAAAATACTAATTAGTGATTCAAGAGAAAGCTGTGCATTTTCCTGTATATTTGCAATTCAATCGTAAAGAACAATACTTGGTGCAATTAACTAGTCTAACTGTTTCTAATATATTTCTATGAATTTGGCATACTTAAGAAAATTCGATCGTTCATAAATTTGTATATACGTTAGATTATTTATGATCCTGACGCAAATTCAATACATGGGTGCGGCCATTTCTCGCAAAGAGACCAAACTAACATCGTACCTAGTAGCAACAATTTAATGTCCTTCGAGGCTTGCATGCCGTCCTCCTTCAAGTTCTTTTCGATGAGTCGGCTTCGAGCAGCCGCCGCGCGCTCCTCCGCCGACTGAGTGCATCCCATGTCGGCAGCTGTTCCTGTGCTCTGACCACTGTTCGCCCCGACTCCCGAGCCGGGCGCGCTTTCACCGCACCCTCTGCATACGCTCCACGCGCGTCCTGCCGCTCCGGCCTTACCGGAGCCACCCTATACTACGTTAAGCACTCTACACCGTAACCTAACCGTACCACTTAACACTGTTCCACGATGCCGCAATAACACTTATAGAATCAATCAATTAGCACAACAATCAAGAATTTTCGTTATACACGACACATAACATGTAAAGACGGCGTAAACTTCAATTGATTTTATGAAATAGCAAAAGATAATGGCGGCCGAATGACAAGCACCAGCTCTACTCCGTGACGACTGACGGCGACCGCGCCCCGCTCGACTGACGTTCGGGTGCGTTCGGTATTTTTCGCTTCGGCTCGCTCACACATGCGTTAAAGTAAAATAATGAAAAGGAACAATGTAAAAATACAAAACTTCAAAATAAAATTTATTATACTAAAATAATACATAATAGATTAATAAAAACTAGATTTTCTAAATCACTACATACTACATAATATTCATATTTAAATATATATTTGTTCGGGTGCATATCGCATTTATAATCTCCCCGTGATCATGGCGATTGAAACATTGCCGAAATATCGGGACCTCAATAAAACTATAAACGCGGCAAGCACCCGAATAAATATGTCTAAATCATTCTTAAATATTATTACACAGATACAAATATGTAATAAATTATTTTATACCATTTGTAATATGTTTTGTTACGATTTTTATATATTTTTTCAACTGGTAACATTACCTTTTCAAATATATTTTTTTACAATATTATGTAAGTAAAAAAAGGCCTCCTTTAATTAAAATTAAAGGAAAAAAGGAGGCCTTTTTTACTTGATCTGAGAATATTACATACAATTTACAATAAACAATAACAAATTAAAGGGATGTTGACAGTATATATATAAATATAATTTTGATGTTAATTGGTAGTTTCTATGATAGAATTCTGAAAAAATACAATGTTTTCCCTTATTTTTATTTGATTAAACTAATATTTAATAAATAAAATTTAACAAAATTTAAAATAGGTTACGTGATAATAAACGGAAATGACGTCACCTGTTCCTATTTAGCGGAAGCGGAAGAATATTGACGTACTTTTATACACCATTTTCCGTACACAATACATAATATTGTAAAAACTAATTTTCAGGCGTTTTGACAGTGTACACACACATAGGCACCGTACAACAATTATAAAACTTAGAAGCCATTTTTTATTAACGACAACCAGAATCATTTTATAATTTTTACGATGTTTAACAACATATATCGTCACGTGACAAGTGTTAGCGTTTTGGAGCGAAATTTAAAATGCATTATAGAATGCAAGATTTTATAGGCATTAGACGTATTTAAGCAAAAGTTTAAAAAATATTATTATATTTAGGCCTCTATTAGATATGAAAGCTCAGGATGGCCTTCATCAGAATTCATCTTGCAATGTGGGTATGTGGGCGGTCGAACAGGGTATTGTCTTCAAAACTTAAACGACTTTACTTCTTATAACATTTAAATAACTCTTCAATTACGTAAATGATAATTAATAATGTTCTGATCAACACTAATCACTTTAAAATATAGTAGGATTATGGCGATGGATAGCGATTCGTCGAAAACGTGGTGCGCTTGCGACCGCTCTCAGAGAAGTGAATCCTAAGATGGCCGCCCCGCTACCCTCGACTCGACGTTCCGCTAGAGTGACATCTTGTCACTCTTGAGTTTGACAATGACATTTTAATGTGCGCCGACAAGCCAGACTTATTGTATTCCTGGAACAAACAACGTCTAATCACCAAGACATCCGCTCGTCCATCCTGCTACATTCAGGACTGTACATGGATTTTTATTTGTAGCGTCAAACACAGACCCAATCATATTAAGACATAGAAAGACAAGTGCATCCCTCCAACCAGACCGTAAATGATCTGGCCCGGACGACACTGCTCCCATAAACTTGTCGACCACCTGTAACACATCTGGACCGGACGAGTGCATCCCTTCAACCAACCCCACTGGGTGTGGCCCGGACGACACTGTCCCTCCGACCAGGATAGACTATAAGGAGATTACATCTGGACCGGACGAGTGCATCCCTTCAACCAACCCCACAGGGTGTGGCCCGGACGACACTGTCCCTCCGACCAGGATAGACTATAAGGAGATTACATCTGGACCGGACGAGTGCATCCCTTCAACCAACCCCACAGGGTGTGGCGACACTGTCCCTCTGACATAACACGGATACCGCAAATCCAGTAATTACTTTTTCAGGCATCGTATTCTCAGGTATTCGTTCGATGAGATTCCATAACCGGAGAGCAGATTCGGACGCAGTCTCTTTAGCACCTATTTGGAAGCGCAGCACATCATCGAAATAGTCTTGCAGAAGTTTAGGTTTTAAAAATCTTGCAATTAGGATTTCTTTCACTGAATCCCATGTAAGAGTGTCTAAATTAAGCTTCGTTAAACACGTTTCAATGCCTCTGTCAGCGCCATTAGTAAATTAACACCTTCCAGATTTTTATTTTGTACAATAAAATCTGTCACCTTACACCATGCATCAATGTCCGAGTCAGGCTCGTCCGGGTCAAACTTCAAAAGAATTGTACGATTCGCACTCACAAGCGGTGTTTGTTGGGCTGTTAAAACTCGAGAAAGCAACGCTTCCATGCTGCTCAATAGCTTCTCAGCAGTTCTAAATTCCGATTGCTTTGCTTCATTCTGCACTCCATTCGATCCCACTTCTGATGAAAGCTCAGGATGGCCTTCATCAGAATTCATCTTGCAATGTGCTTGCATACTGCCTCTCGGGTATTGAATTTTTTCCCGCACAGAAGTTATCCAAATTCTGGAAAAAATAGTAGTTTGTAGGCGCAAGGTCTTGGTGAGTAGGGCGGATGACGGAGAGCTTCCAACCCCAGTTCTTGCAACTTGGAGACCGTCTGCTGTGCAGTATGAGGTCGCGCGTTATCGTGCAGGAGCAGTGGAGACGAGCGATTGACCAATGCTGGTTGGAGATGTGCCTGCTTCTCCATCATTGTGTTCAGTTCTTCACAGTACACATCTGCAGTAATGCTCACCCCGTTTGGTAAGAAGCTGTGATGAGTCACACCGGCGCTAGACCACCAAACAGTGACCATCACTTTTCTAGGGGTAAGTTTTCGTTTAGGGCATTGTTTAGGTGCTGAACCAGGATCCAACCAACTTGCTCAGCGCTTGCGGTTATCAAACAGAATCCATTTTTCATCGCAGGTAACAATACGGCTCAAAATTCCTTCATTTGTGTGTCTATTGATCAGTGCAAGGCACGTCTCAACGCGTATTTCGAGCTGGCGATCATCGAGTTCGTGGGGCACCCATTTGTTAAGGTTTTTTTACCTTGCCAGATTGACGCAAATGGACCAATATTGTTTTGACGCTAACGTCGAAAGCTGCTGCTAATTCAGCCGTGGTTTGTGTATCATCAGCTTCCACATTCGCCTTTAATTCGTCAATGTCGACCAAAGTCTTCGGACGACCGCGAGGTTCATTTTTCAGTTTGAAATTTCCAGAACGGAAGCGAGAAAACCAATAACAGGTGGTGCGTTGGTTTGTACTTTGTAGTGTTAGCTCCGTAAACGTCGTTGATGTTGCGTGCCGCTTGTGCCGCGTTGCTGCCACGACGGTAGGTACTCATATTCCATAATTACTCGAATTCTTAACGTATCCATGATGACGGAAAAGATTGATATGCGACGAAAATGTAACACTAATCAATAAACAAATGACTACTTTTGGAAAAAGAATTCCATGTTTTTAAAATAAAATTAATTTGAAATTAGAATTCTTAGCCAAACAAAAATTATTTTATTTCAAATGGCCAGTACTGCAGAACGGCAATTTCATAGGTGGTGAATGACCTATTATTACTTGTCGATGTAAAAAAAATCTATTCATATTTCAGATACTTACAGCTTGGCAAAAAAGAGTATGACGTGGTGACAGGTGGAACTAAATATTTTACTAAATGGAAACCTATGATATTGACAAAACTTGGCCGACAAATACTAGATTTTGAGTAAAGCTTAGTGTTTCACATTTATTTTTAACGATTTGATTAAATTATCTTGCTGATTTTCCTTATTATGATGAGACCTAAGTGAAAGTGGCGCCCTCATTTTTTCCATACTCTTTTTTGCCAAGCTGTAAATAAAATTAGTGATCGAATTTCGGAATCACTAAAAATTAGGAATTATATTTTTTTTTTAAACAAAAATTGAAACCGACTTTAAAAAATAAAAAAATAAACTAAAAAGAAATAAAATAATCGAGTTTCCTTAATTTTTGTGCCTACAACTTATAATCAACTTGTTCTTTTACTAATTATAATCTTTGCGTTTACCATGTCATTGTCTTTTGGAGTCGGTGTCAGCAAGTTTAATAGGTACAGCATCAAAACCGTCATCAGTCACCGGTGTCGTATTTGTTGCTGTACCAACCTACCTATCTTTGCTGACACCGACTCCAATAGTAACAACAATGAAGTGGCAAACGCAAAGATTGTATCTACATTACTTAGTAGAAGAATAAGTTGATTATAAGTTGTAAGCACAGAAATTAAAGAAACGCGATTATTTTATTACATTTCAGTTTTTTTATTTTTTTTGAAGTCGATTTTTTTTTTCGTAAATGTGTTCAAAAAACTAAATAATTTTACTCGTGGAAGGGATGTGCTGTTTCGCTTGCCAATCGGCATGAGTACCACCATCCTTAAATCATTTCTTCCGTAAATGAGTTTTGCTGTCTTCCGGAGCCGGTGTCTTATTTGTTGCTGTACCTATATCGGTAACTTGGCTGACATTTTTTCATATTGTACATTAGTAGAAGAACAAGCTGATTATAAGTTGTAGGCACAAAAATTAAAGAAATGCGATTATTTAATTACTTTTCAGTTTTTTATTTTTTGAAGTCGGTTTCAATTTTTGTTTAAAAATTTTTATTTCATACATATAAAATCAATCTAATTTCGGGATCATTAAAAATTAGAAAATAAAAAATTAAATCACTTCGACATCACCTGGTCGCGTTCCATCTTTAACCGACTTCAAAAAGGAGGAGGTTATCATTTCGTCGGAACCTTTTTTTTTATGTATGTTACCTGATTACTCGAAGATGGCTAGACCGATTAAAAAAAATCTTTTTTTGTTCTAAAGGGTATACTTTCCAAATGGTCCCATGATAAGGAAACCAGGATCTGATGATGGCATCCTAAAGAAATCGAGGGGAACTTTCGAAAATTGTAGGGGCGACTAGTGCGTATGATATTTTTTTTATAAAGTGTTTCGAAGGACTACAATTTAATGAAGGTCTAGAGTCGATCTGATGCTGGAGCCGAAAGACAGGCGAGGGAACTCCTCAACGATTTACATCAGTAACCTTGTGTTTGGGCTTGATTAATTTGTAAAGATGAGAACTTTACACCTAGATAGGTTGTGACTGTCATTAAGGGTCTGATAATGAAGACAAATGACAGTTAAGGGAACTCATCAACAGTTTACAGTAGCTACCTTGTGTTTGGACTTAATTAATTTAAATTGATGAGAACTTTGCACCCATATGGGTTATAAGCACCATTACAGGTGTGATGATGGAGACCTTACACAGTCGAGGGGAATCCTCGACGATTTATAGCTTTTATTGGGCTTAGTTCATACGGCTAAATAATTTGCCAAAATCATGTAATTTTGTTTAATTAATTTAATTTAATTTTACTTGTCGTTGTTAAATGAACAATAAACAACTGTGCCTTGGAAGCGTATCATA
The DNA here is from genome assembly GCA_963853865.1 of Helleia helle. Lineage (NCBI taxonomy): Eukaryota > Metazoa > Arthropoda > Insecta > Lepidoptera > Lycaenidae > Helleia > Helleia helle. The sequence continues at coordinate 7,138,750 of OY971433.1, read as the reverse complement.
GTATTTCAAGGTCTTCATAATATCCATTCTATACCTATATTATATTGGTGATGGTGATGATCTATACCTATATATTTAACGGAATTATTTAATGAATAGCAGCAAATCTTTTTTTTTTTTTTTTTCGCAGGGAAATCCTTATGGATGCAGCCAGGATCTTCGAGTAGATCCTGACCCAATGTGGGACTCGCACCTGGGAGTGCCCACCCTAACTAAAACCACTGCGAGCGCGGCAGATAAAGAACTACGACGAGCGATCGACGAGGCAACGGCTGAAGAAGCAGCGAAGAGACAGATATCGTGGCGATTCATCCCCCCGGGAGCACCATTCATGGGCGGTGCATGGGAAAGAATGGTCAGGTCTGTCAAAACTAGCCTGACGTCAACCCTCCACGAACGCCATCCTACAGAAGAAGTACTCTCCACGCTACTGACAGAAGCCGAATATACCGTCAACAGTCGACCTCTCACACATGTATCAGTCGACCCTGAAGATCTGGAAGCGTTAACTCCCAACCACTTCCTGTTGGGAGGACCAGGAAGACTACCGACCTTTGCAAGATTCCCAGAAAAAGACATTATTTCGAAGTCCAGCTGGCAAGCCGCACAGAAGTTAGCAGACACATTCTGGGAAAGGTGGTTACGTGAATATCTCCCCGGACTTCAGAACCGGCGGGAGCCACATGGACGAGGGTCTTCGGTACGAATCGGGGATCTCGTACTGCTAGTCGATCCCAACTCACCGCGCAACGTATGGCTCAGAGGGAAAGTAATCGCAACATTCCCTGGACCCGACAACGTCGTAAGAACTGTCGACATCCAGACCAAGGGAGGAGTACTGCGGCGACCGGTAAGGAAGCTGGTGATCCTGCCCATCGAGGAAGACGTCGTCCCGGCACCAGGAGAAGATGCGACGGAGTCACACGGCGGGAGGAATGTGCAGGACGACTCAATCGATCACGTAACTAACTAATTATAATATGTACATAGTCATTGTTCTAATTGTAATATGCAAATACTAACTACTAATTGTTATTAAGATAAGGATAGGCCAGTATATAGTTTGATAGGTTTAGTATGAAAACTTTGTGTCATGTAATTGACTCGCCCCATCTCGGTTGTACGCCAACCGAGTTTACCTCATAGCTTGCTGTCAATTTCGTTTTACGTAAGAGTGAGAAAGATTTTTAAAGAAGTTTTTTAAATGTCTATTTAGAATGTTTTAATTATGTTTTTAGTTAGAATTAATGTCTATTTAGATTCCTATAAGCATTAGAAATGTTAATTTAATTAGAAAATAAGAGAAAATGACTTGTAAAGTTTAAACAATGTTAGAAAGAATAGGATATAGGTTAGAGTGAGAGGGAAATAAAGTGATCTCTGATTGGTCAATCTAATTATTGTTTAAAGTTATTGTTTCAATATAAGAAATTATTGTTTCAATTCTCCAACCCCAGCAACAAGTGTACATAGCGTACATGCTGCTTTTTGTTAGTAATTTAAAGGCGTGATGCCATGTTTTGTATGAATAAAATTTCCTGTACGAATTCACTCTCGTACCTAAATAAAGCACTAATCCCATACCTGCCGAACTTATTGGTGCTTATGGTGACTGTCGGCTGACACCTTACTATCAAGCCCTTCTACCGGTAATTTATATCTAGGAATATAAAAATATGCAGGGCTGAATCAATATAGGGGCTTTGGGGCTACAATCAGGCCCGAAAGGGGTCCCAGTGCTAAAACAATAAACAATATTATAAATTAAAATTCCTAAGTTTCGGTTCTCCAAGATACATATTAATTTTATTTTCATTTGTTTTATTTACTAACTAGCTGTTGCCCGCAGCTTCACCCGCGTTAACTTAGATATACAGCCGTACGCGGATTGATAATGATTATTATTATAGCCTAAGTTACTCCTTATAACATCAGCTATCTGTCAGTGAAAGTCCCGTCAAAATCGGCTCAGCCGTTTTAGAGATTAGTCGGAACAAACAGACAGACAGACAAAAATTGTAAAAAATGCTATATTGGTATATGTACCGTGTGTACATCCATATGCATTTAGTAGAAAGCGGTTATTTTAATATTACAAACAGACACTTCAATTTTATTTATCTGTATAGATGTTTAGAAGATTAAGCGTCCAATTAGCCCAGGAACCCCATAAATCTACGGTAGGTATGTCTGCAATAATATGCTATAGACTGAAAATGTTTTCATTGTTGAAGTAGACACGAACACGGAAAAACAGCTTGTTCTGCGGTTAATATAGCGAGGAAGCGTGTACGTCTGATAATGTTTCCTGTTTTGTAAAGTTTGGCACCTAGCCATACAAGGCCCAAATGCAAAATAACTAAGGCCTTATATTTATGTGGAAATCGGTTCCCAACAGTGGGATATTAAAAAAGACTACATATCATAATATTATGCTCTATGTATTTTTCTCGATATTGGTGATTGTTATTACTTGTCATCGACTTTGATGACATGACATTTCCTATGCTAAAAGTTTGGTAAATAAAGCTATAAATAAACAGACTTTGCTGTATTCGTTTGTTTTTGTCTTGAGTGTTATCTCATAGTCAGCAATGGGCAGACTTTAAATGTCTAGGTAATATTGGCAGTAACTTATGCAACAAGCTGTTCTGAATGTTAAAAAGTAGCCGGCGAGTCGACACCGGTGTGGAGTCGATAGGCCAACGTCAACACAGAACGTGCGCGCGCACTTAGACAAAACATTCTTTACCGAGTAGCAGCAGCTTGATGTCTTTGGCGGCCTGGATGCCATCTTCCTTGAGGTTCTTCTCGATCTGCTTGCTGCGCGCGAGGGCGGCGCGCTCCTCGGCGGACGAGGCGCAGCCCATGGCGATGGCGCGCACGGCCTGGCTCGCTACGCGCGGCAGCGCCGTGCTCCTACCATGCTCGCGGGTCGTCGTCGCGCGAAGTAGCCGCGTACGCGCTCGCTCGCGCACGCGTCTCGCTCGGGTACGGTCGCGCCCGCTGGGGTCCTGTGACGGTGCACGATAGCGTGCGAGTGATGCGGCGCCGCGACGTCCGTACGACGAATGAACCGCGCACGCTGCCCGCGCCGCCGCACAGCGCACGCCCGGAGCCGCCTCCGTTGTGCGCGATCGCTGAGTAATAATAATAATAATCATACACCCTTCATCATCGATAGCTTTTTGCGCCTTGCACCGGCCTGACAAATACACTTACACAATTTTATTTTTAATGATAGCTAATTTCTATTACATTGTATGATATAAGTAAACACTGAAACATTATCATCGTTCATGTACGCATTGATAAAGTTGGAGGAATTAACCGATGCTTATGACGTAAGCAAAGTAAATGATAATAAGAGTTGTATCTGTGGAAAGATGCGCTTTTTGTCGTGTCAGTATGAGGGAAGAGCACTACCATCTAGCTAGATCCTTCCGATACGCAACTTTGCCGAAAGAAGAGCAACATGTAATTACTTACTTGCATCGAGACTTATTATTTTCTCAGAGAAAACAACGCATGGATGTGGGTCTAGTGTATATGAACTTTGTTTATGGTCGACAATAACCAATTTAGTTACCTATCTGGTGACTCGGTAGCCAGTTTCTTAATCTCCATAAGGCATAAGTGAGAGGCGTTAATGCGGAGGTGGCGGAGGACCTAGCGCGGCAGCCGTATGGAAAAAGCCTAACTGTCTGCTATGTGTCCGGTCCTCGAGTGGTTGATTTTTTTTATTTTTTTTTATGTTAGCTGTATAGGCAAACTGGCAAACGTACCACCTGATGGTAAGTGGTCGACGTCGCCCATGAACATAAACTAGTATACCGGGAACGAACCCGGGAGGGAAGCGCTGTGCCGCGCTCCCGGCTGCATGGGTACCACCATCTTGCTTGTTTCTCCCGTGAAACAGCTTTGCTGTGTTTCGGAGAGAAGGGCAAGACAGGCAGTGTAATTACTGGCAACGAGACTTAACATCTTATGTCTCAGGATAGGCAACACATAAATAAGTTGCCTGGGCTCGTTCCAGGTAAACTAATTTATGTTCATGGGCGACGTCGACCACTTTCCATCAGGTGGCACGTTTGCCAGTTTGCCTATCCAACTAACATAAAAAAAAAAAAAAAAAGATCCTGGCTGCATCCATATATGGATTTCCCTGCGATATGGAAAAAAACATAAGAGAAGAAGTAAATAAAGGCCCAAAGTGCCTCCAGATATATCTGAAAATTATCAAGGCACTGTTGTGATTACGATGAAATCGATAAATGATGATGGTTAAATGAAAGTCCCGGACATTGACCCCTGTGGTTGTGTTTATAAACATCATAAAATCTGAGTGCTCGCAAGATGGAAATTTTAAAAGAAAGATGGACATAAGTACTTATATAAGATAGGGTATAAGGAATTCCCCATCATGGTGCATGTCTTGTCGTGGCGGTGGGGCTCAGTACCCTAGGGTACTGCCCAGGGTACGGCCCAGCATCTTGGGCGAAGCTAATTGAGCCGAGGGAGGTGTTCTTTTACCTCTCTTATAAGAAGAGGTGACAGAAGAGCAAGGGGACAAGGGGTGAGGATATCGGGAACCTCACCCATTGCGCTGTCCCAATGTCGGAAGGGGTTGTTCTGTGGTGCGGGACAACCCCTCTGTAGAGGTGACGTCGGTCCTTAGATGGACTGACTAGCCGTCGAAGTGCCCTGTTTGCTCAACAGATTCGGGGCAACTCACCAAAGGCGGCATTGGTGACACTCGCCGGGTTTTAGTGGGTAGAGCTGCGTCCACCTTACCACCTTTCGGGCGCAGCGAGTCCTACATACCCACCTGGAGAGACCCACTCCCCAGTAGGATGCCTCCGAGCATTTCCCGGCGTAAAAGAAAAAAAAAGGTATAAGGAATTGGAAATAAAAAGGAACTGAGAACTGACGAAAAGTTGCAGTTATAGCTTTATCTACAAATATGTTCAGTAATTATTTGATCAACTTCGGATAGTATTTATTCTATTTATGCAATGCCCTGTCAATTTCATCATTTATAAAGACCTCATTATTATAAAGTCTACATATTATTATTATACAATAATTTATAGTTCCTTTGAATATAGCATGAGCAATTAAACTTATGAGTGTTTAGCTCTGTGAAAAGTGTCCGCGGCACGTATAACTTTAGCATCGTGGTAAATTTTTAAATGTGTGTGCACTGTGCACCAAGAAATTACGCACACACACACATTAATGTATGCAAACACCATGCCCTGCGAATGCGATACCCTGTTACTGCACCAGCGCCATTGTGGACGGTTTTGAACTTGTTTTTTTCATACTAGCTGGACACTTTTTCAACTTTTTTCACATACATTGAGATTGTACTCCTTGCGTCTACTGGGAGCATAAAACATGGGAGATACCCATATTTTATGCTCAGTAAGTGTCAGAAATTTAGTGCTTGCAAAAAATATAGCTTGTAAAAAATGGCAATTTTACTGTAATAATAATAATAACATTTATTTGGGCGAAATATAGTACAATTTAGGTCTTACATGGTGTTCAGTGGTATCACATATTCTGTCGTTACCGACGTTCAAATATTTATTTTTGAAACGAAGTTCCTTATCGCGCGTTGCGAAAGGGGGCTAGACGGAAAAATTAAGACTTTGGTCTTAATTTGTGTTGTATCGACACTTTTTGCTATAGTTGTAAGCCGTGCGGCGTGCGCGTGCGTGTCTGTCTGTCTCTCTCTCTCACACACACACACACATATGTACATATATATGCGTGTGTATGTACAGCTTGGCAAAAAAGAGTATGATGTGGTGACAAGTGGAACTAAATATTTTACTAAATGGAAACCTATGATGTTGACAATACTTGGCCGACAAATACTAGATGTTGAGTAAAGTTTAGTGTTTCACATTTATTTTTAACGATTTGATTAAATTATCTTACTGATTTTCCATATTATGATGAGACCTAAGGGAAAGTGGCGCCCTCATTTTTTCCATACTCTTTTTTGCCAAGCTGTATATGTACATTTTTTTGTTTTTTATTACAATTCCTTCACTAATTAATCGAAAGGCACTTCGTTCCATCCGGGTGTCCCTTGACACCTCTCTTTAGTTTTTTATTTTAAATTAGTCATTACCACAGACATATAAGAGAAGCAGACCAAACACAATTATCACAAACACATTGACAGTAATACGCAATAACTCCATCTCGTTCTCATTTGTCTGAACTCCAAATACACCTTTCTTTGTCTTTCAAATTTCAATGTAGTAACACAGACACATACATAGACAAAATAGAAAGCGTGGCCATCCGCCATATTGATAGATGATGATAGATGACAAATGGCGTCATAACAAAATCGCTCAAGTGTTTTTGTTTCATAAAAATATTAAATAATAATATGTGAATTGTGAAAATAAGACGGGATAAATATGGTTAAGTGCAGTGCCCCACGGTGTAGTAGTGCTACATATAATAAAACACCTGACTTAATATTTCCTAAGTAAGTATTGTGAAGCAAAATAACGTCGTGAAAAATGTTTTGTTTAATATGTTACTATTCATACTTAATTTAGCTAAATATAAACATTAAGCGTTGGTTTTACGTGTATATTCAAGGAATACGTATGATACCCAGCAAATTCATCTAAGTTTATTTAGATAATACAAAATTTTACTTCCCTGAAATCCTGTTTGACAGTTTTGGTACTTTAGTTATTTGCAGGGGTCAGATTTAGATTTACTTTATATATTTTATTAGATTTATTTTATTTTAATGGCTTAGGTTAAGCGAGAAAAGGTAACTTTCGATGTATTAAGAGTGCCTAATTTATTTTAATATAGATACTTGGTTAAACTCATAATAGGTACACAAACATTCTTGAATTATACATTTACTACTTTTTAGGTTTCCAAATGATGTGCACTTGTGAAATTCCTGGTTGGCAAAAATGAACGTGACAAATTGGCAGCCCACAAATCTTGTCTTATGTTCAAAACATTTTGACAGACGTAATATAGATAAAAGTGGCTTTAATGGAGCAATTCCAACAATTTTTGATTTACTGTTGCGAGAGGTATGATTTTAATTTCATAATATGGTTGCCATGTGTAATTACCACATTAAAAACTTTATAAAAAGTATAAAGGTCACCAGACGAGTACTGAATATTGCAAAATCTTCTACCTATGCCTACAGGCATTTATTTTTGTATTTGTCGAAAAATATACTATTCCAAAAATAGTAAAACTTCATTGGACGTCTTGGGGTATGTGTACTATATGGCTACGGCAGTTAAGATGTTAAATATAGTAGTTGGTAAATGGTTACTGTAGATATCTTCCCGGTGATGAATTTTTCACTTATTTTATTATTTTTACTATAATGTGTTGCCTATCCTGAGACATAAGATGTTAAGTATCGGTGCCAGTAATTACACTGCCTGTCTTGCCCTTCTCTCCGAAACACAGCAAAGCTGTTTCACGGGAGAAACAATCAAGATGGTGGTACCCATGCAGCCGGGAGCGCGGCACAGCGCTTTCCTCCCACCGGTCCTTATGTCAAAATTTTACATCATATTGATGATTTTTAGAATGGCAATTGAAGGTTACATATACGTTACGTATACAATAGGTGGTAATTATTTTTTTACTGGCCTTACTACTTATCAACATGCATATTTGCAGATAGACGAAAGCTAACCTTGCCTAGCAAAAACTGCTAAGGAGCAGCCTATTAGAATATAAGAATCTTCAAAAGGAAAGTTGAGAAGCACAATTAAGCTTAAAAGTAAGGAAATAAAGGCATTTAAAAAAAATTGAAGGTTAATTAAATTATGACATTTGTTTCGCTAAATAAATATCATGATTATAATCACTTGCATTTATTAATGAGTTATTAAGTTTTACGTACAATTAAGGTGTAAAAACGATGCAAATTAAACTAACCTTACTGAACGAGTTTATTTAAAAAAATACATATCTTTTAAAAATAAATGATTCGTTAATAATTTTTGGTTTCATTTTATTTTCCAACTCTAACCTACGTACGTACGTACCACTCCGGCCGGCACGACCGGGGTGGTACCTCTCGCTCACATAAAACCCGCGTCAAGTGACAGCTACGCTGTCGCGTTTCGCACGGTTTGTGAGTTTCCGGTGACCCATTGGGGGGATCGGGGAAAGGAGGGCAACGCATTTGCATAACCTCTGGTTGTGCAGATTTCTATGAGCGTCGGTAGTCACCATGGCTCCGACTGCTAGGCTGCCTCCTATAACATAAAAAAATACGTATTTATAAACTAGCTGGTGCCCGCAGCTTCGTCTGCGTTAACTTAATTTCACAACCGTATCCCGAACGATTATGATTATTTTTATAGCCTATGTCCTAATTCGGGATATAAGCCACCACCATTTTAGCTTCCAGGCAAATCGGTTCAGCCGTTTTGCCATAAAAGAGCAACAAACATGCCAAACTTACATAATATTTTCGTCTTTATATTAGTATTATTACTAGCTGTCCCGATAGCTTGTTCTGTCTCAACTATGACTTGGAATAAATAAATAACTACAACTTAATCTACACCTAGTCCTACATTTACAACCTACACCTACATACACCTTTTACAATATTTCTTACCTTTTAAGTGCTAACATTTTCCGAAATTTCTCATCGTATATAACTTCCCAGTACTGATACGATTATTCTATGACCAAAATTATCGAAATCCGTCAAGCCGTTCTCGAGTTTTAAAAATGGAATTGCAATCCATTTTTCTAAATAAGATAATTCGTCTTGTAATTTTATAATTATTAAGTACTGAATACGGCCCATGCCATTGTTTATGGGTGTGTAAGTGTGTCTGTGTTGATAGTTGCCTCAGTTTTGAAGCTGTCATGTTCGGTCTGCTTCTCTTATAATATGTCTGTGGTCATTACAATATACTTATAATTAAAGAACTCTTGTATAGAATAAAAACATTGTTCCATTAAAAATTTATAAAGTTTTCTCGAAATAGGGATGTTGACATTTTTCAGAAATGTTTTTAAATCATTTATAAATATCTAATGGAGGCCTAAATATTATCAACTTTTGCTTAAATACGTCTAATGCCTTTATAATCTTGCATTTTATAATGCATTTTAAATTTCGTTCCAAAACGCTAACACTTGTCACGTGACGTCATATGTTGTTAAATATCGTAAAAGTGATAAAATGATTCTAGTTGTCGTTAATAAAAAATGGCTTCTAAGTTTTATAAATGTTGTACGGTGCCTATGTGTGTGTACACCGTCAAAACGCCTGAAAATTAGTTTTTACAATATGTATTGCGTACGGAAAATGGTGTATAAAAGTACGTCATTATTCTTCCGCTTCCGCTAAATAGGAACAGCTAACGTCATTTCCGTTTATTATCACGTGACCTATTTTAAATTTTTTTACATTTTATTTATTAAATATTAATTTAATCAAATAAAAATAAGGGAAAACATTGTATTTTTTCAGAATTCTATCATAGAAACTACCAACTAACATCAAAGTTATATTTTTATATGAATACTGTCAACATCCCTATTGGTTGGCGAATATTCTGGTGAACTGCTCTGGGTGGATGGAATTGGAAGTGATAGTTGATTGATGAGGACTAGAGGGGCGAAGCCTCCTTGGGATTTCACGCTGTTTCTCCATATTACACACTAAATAATAAATTTGTATGGCTAATAGCCTAGTGCTTATGCCTTGTCTTTGTTTAAAAAAAAAACAAAAAAAAAGATTTGTATTTTGAGGGAATGGCGGGAAGCATCGGGACGCGCGGTTATGTTTTTTTGGTTTCCCGTTAATTAATTGTTATTTTGTGTTTTGTCCATTCAGGGTGGTTTTCTATAGTGTTTGTTTTAAAAACTTGATCTTTATATATTGTGATTGGTTGGCAAATCTTATGGAGTACCGTTCTGGAGTGGTTTTCTTAGTAGGGCTGTTCTGGTGGTTTTCTATAGTGTTTGTTTTAAAAACTTAATCAGTGTAATATATAATGTTATTGTTTGGCGAATATTGGTGGACTGCCTTGTGTGGATGGAATAGGGAATGATAGTTGATTGATGGGGGCTAGAGGGGCGAAGCCGCGCTCCTTGGGGTTTCCCGCCATTGCTCCGTATTACAGACCAAATAATTGTATTTTGTATGGCTAATAGCATATAATAATAATAATATGTATTTTGAGGGGAATGGCGGGAAGCATCGGGGCGCGCGGTTGTGTTATTTTTTGGTTTCCCGTAAATTCATTGTTATTTTGTGTTTTGTCCATTCAGAGTGATTTTCTATAGTGTTTGTTTTAAAAACTTGATCTTTATATATTGTGATTAGTTGGAAAATATTGTGGAGGACTGCTCTGGGTGGATATAATCAGTAATGGGCAATGGAGAATGATAGTTAATTGATGGGGGCTATGATAGGGGCGAAGCCGCGCTCCTTGGGGTTTCCCGCCATTTCTCCGTATTACAGATCGAATATTGTATTTTGTATGGCTAATCTTGAATGGTAGAAGTGGCTGATGGGATCACCTTCATACTCAGACACAACAAATCAGAAAACTATTTATTTGAATATTAACATTTGGAATTTATATTTGATTAAATATGATCATTATAACATTTATAGAGAATACAAAAATTATATCAGAAAACTAGACATGTTACTTCTTTAATAGATTTTAACAGAATTATAAAATATTACACAATCAATCTTTTATATCTAAAAACTGACATTCCAAATTTAAAGTAATTCAAAATATATTATATACTTAAAAACCAAACAGATCGTAGTTGACATCCAAAGAGTATGTATAATCTGAGATTACCAATCAACACACCCCCTTAATCTCAGATATACATCATATCACCAGACAAGTACAGAACAACCCAAAAAAATTAGAAATTACAAACATAAAAACTACTAATCATGAAACAACAATAATACACTCTCTCTCAACAAAAAAAAAATAAAACTTAATAATAACTACAACCCCAAAAATACAAGAAAAACACAATACACTATATAGGAAGAGGTGATATCAAAAATTCTGTACAAAGTTTCTCTCAAAAAATTCAGTTTTGAATTCCGATATATTTTACTTTGTACTAACAGTCAGATGACAAGTCCAAAAACTGAGCAAGAGAAAAATGCAGAATAATAAAGATCTCCTCCCCTAACAAAAAATAATTGATTGACAAAACATTATATCCTTTCCCCCTTTATAACAACCTCACACACACGCTTCCACATGCTTTTAATGATGTTGATGAAACAAATGAAGAAGAAACAAATGTTGTTGCAGAAAGTGTGGGTCCAAGGAGGAATCCACCGAGAAATAGGTATTTACCTGAAAAGTATAAAGATTATGTTATGGATTTTTTGGCTGAGTGTGTACTTTTAACGTTTGAAGAAGCAGTTAACTCCAGTGAAAAGGAGAAATGGTTGAAAGCTATAGAAGAAGAGAAATTTTCTTTAGAGAAGAATGGCACATGGGAGTTGGTTGATGAAAAAGAAGCTGAAGGGAGAAAACTTTCAACAAGCAAGTGGGTCTTTGCTAGGAAGTCGGATGGAAGATATAAAGCTAGATTAGTAGTCAGAGGTTTTCAACAGAAATATAAAGTGGACTATGAGGAAACCTATAGTCCTGTGGTGAACAGTACTTCGCTTAGAATTATTTTATCGATAGCAGCTCAGAAGAATTTGAAATTAAGACAATTTGATATTAAGACAGCATTTTTACATGGGAATCTAGAAGAGAAAATTTTAATGCAAGTTCCTAAAGGTTATGTTGCGAAGAAGGGGAAGATTTGTAGGTTGAAGAAGAGTCTTTACGGTCTAAAACAAGCTCCTTTGATGTGGAACATTAGGTTTACCAGTGTTCTGAAGAAAATGGGTTTCTTACAATTAAAATCTGATCATTGTATTTTCTTTAAAGAATTGAATGGTGATGTTATTTTTCTTGCTGTATATGTAGATGATGGTTTACTCGCTGGTAACTCATTTGAGGAACTGGATAAAATTCTAAAAGAACTTAATAGTGAATTTGAAATGTGTGTTTGTGACAGTGTAAGTAATTATATTGGTATAGATGTTAATATTACAGATAATGGGATTAAAATAGCTCAGGCTAGCTAGATTAACAAATTAATTAATAAATTAAATTTACAAGATGTAAAAACAACAATTACGCCTTCTATATTTACTGGCGAACATCCTGATATAAATGATCCCAATTCACCCTTTCACTGGAGCCAACTGACTTCTCAGGCAAATACCCATTTCTCGGTGGACTCCTCCTTGGACCCACACCCTCCGCAACAACCTCCGTTTCCTCTTCACCTGCCTCATCAGCATCACTAAAAACATCAACACCCTCCTCGGCGTCACCAAAAAACTTCCAACAACCTCCTCGTCATGTGGACTCCTCCTCCACATCACCAACCTTCCATAACCTCTTCACTTAGGCCATCTACAAAACTCACATATTCAATCGTTGCCTCACAAACCACTTCATTTGCCTCTACACTCACTTCATTCCCAACACAGTCAATTGGTACCACTTCTGCTGGTTTCAACTGTTTTAAAATATAGATATTGCTGGGCCCATAACCTCTTGAATGGTAGAAGTGGCTGATGGGATCACCTTCATACTCAGACACACCAAATCAGAAAAACTATTTATTTGAATATTAACATTTAGAATTTATATTTGATTAAATATGATCATTATAACATTTATAGAGTTGTATTCTCTATAAATGTTATATTATATATTTAATTATATCAGAAAACTAGACATGTTACTTCTTTAATTGATTTTAACAGAATTATAAAATATTACACAATCAATCTTTTATATCTAAAAACTGACATTCCAAATTTAAAGTAATTCAAAATATAATACATACTTAAAAACCAAACACATCGTAGTTGACATCCAAAGAGTATGTATAATCTGAGATTACCAATCAACAGCTAATAGCCTAGTAGCTAATGGCTAATGCATATAAATAGCATTAAAATGAAAATAATTAAAAAAAAATTGTATTTTGATGGAAATAACTTATCCCTAAAATCTGACTTGGCTTAAAGGTCTCGTAACCAGGCCATAAAATATTATTAAAAAAAAAAAAAAAAGAAATAACTTATTTTCGTAAACATAAAATTATAAAAAAGATCTGATAGATATGGATTCCGAAGATGAATGTGATAACCTTCCTGCTTGGAAGGGAGTTCCAGGTATAATTATTCTGATTAACATCTTTGAAAACACGAAGTATAACACTTGCACTCTGGGACATGCAGCGACCTGTCGGTTAATAAAACAACACTTGCGATTATCAACATCTAAAAATATTGCAGTGTGTGTTTTTGGAACAGAGGAAACGAATGTTTCCCTGCTAGATTCTAAATCTATCGTAGAGATAAAGCAATTATCAACTCCATCCTTGGATGACTACAAGAAACTTAAGAATACAGATATATCATCTTTTACTGAAGCTAAACAATTGATATTTTCTGAAGCACTGCGGCATTGCAGCAAAATGTTTTCTAATTTCAAAAAGCAGCTTTCTTCTAAATCAGTCATAATAGTCACCCCTCTTCATATACCACCCATGGAAAATGATAAAAAACCTACACTTATACAAGTGGAAGATTTGGTTGATTCCAATATCGAAATAAGATTGATTAATGTATCTCCAGATACTTACCCACCTGACTCATTCTATGATAAGTTTTATGCTAAGGCTAATAAGGGATTAATTATTCCACTACCAAAATCTATTCATGATCCATTACAAATAGAAAATTTGATGCAGCAAGAATCACATCGCAATTTGGCTGTGGCTAAAATTAATTTTGAAATTGGTAAAGATATAGAGATAGGTGTGGGTCTGTACAAATTAGTTAGGTCTGGTCAAAACTATCATAAAAAGGCAAATTTACATAGTGAAACAAATACAGTATTAACTAGCGTAACTAAAACTATGAAACTTAATGTTGAAGATGAAAAGATGGATACAGATAGCCAGGAAAATCAACCAGTCCCACTACTTAAATCAGAACTTCTACATTATGTTGAATATGGTGGAGAAAGGATTGAATTTACTGATACAGAAAAGAAGTCTATGGACAATCCTTTTGGTCCAAGTGGGTTGAAGCTCCTTGGCTTTAAGCCAAAAATTATTGTGTGTAAGGAGAAATGGTTTTCAAAAGTAGGATACTTTCTATTTCCTAATGAAAATAGCATTGAAGGGTCTACAATAGCATTTAAAGCTTTGCACAAAGCATGTTCAGACTTATCAGTTGTTGCTGTATGTGTGTTATGTCCAAGAGTTAATGCAAAACCAGTACAAGTTGCCCTATCACCAAGCACAAAACCCTTAAATTTAGATGTGGAAATTGGTTTTGATGTAATTCAAATTCCGTTTGTTGAAAGTGTTAGAGATTTAAATATAAATGATGATGATGATTGCTATGATATCAAGCAACAAAACAAGGAGGTTATGAAAGAAATAATTAATCAAACATTATTTGATTATAAACCAGATATGTTTGAAAATCCCAAACTTCAATCTGAATACAGGGCAATAGAAGCTATCGCTTTAGATGATGAGGAGGTTGAACCATTTGTGGATACAACGAAACCAAATTCTAGTAAATTTGAAAATCTCAAAGACGATATGTTTGAGGAACTTTTTGGTCCATTTGGTGCAACCCTAAAAAGGGTAGCACCACTCGCTTCAAAGGTTGACATTAAAAAGCCTAAAATTGAAATTGATGAGGACTTATTATCAGATAGGATTGAACATAAGACAGTATGTAAATATACAGTTCCTGAATTAAGAAATATATTAAAGTCTAAAGACATTAAGGAACTACCGGCTTTTACAGGTCTTAAAAAAAATGAACTTGTGGAATTAGTATATAAGAATTTCTCATAATACTTTTCATACATCATAAGAGAAGTCAGTTCTTCTTCAGCTAATACTAGTCCACTGGTGGACGTAGGCCTCCCCCAAGGATTTCCACAATGACCGGTCCTGCGCCGTCCGCATCCAGCTGATTCCTGGGACCTTTACCAGGTCATCGGTCCACCTAGTGGGAGGCCTGCCAGCACTGCGCTTTCCGGTACGTGGTCGCCACTCGAGAACTTTACAACCCCACATCATGGTCATCTGTTCTGCGAGCGTGATAGAATCAGAAGTCAGTTATATCTAACAAAATATTTTTAATTTTTGTACTGAATAACATGCTTTTCTATGACTAATGATTATTTTATGTTTATATTAAATAAACTACATAGTATATAATATGATATCTTATTACAGACCTATGTTGTAACTGTTTAATTATATAAAATACTAAACCATGCTATTATATTATGCAATTTATTCTAATGTTTTTGTTTGTTTCTTACTTATGTTTTCTTGTATGGAAGGTAATTGTTATGATATCTATATTGTATACTAGCTGACCCGGCAGACTTCGTACTGCCTCAATCGATCAATAAAAGACCCAAACTTTTGTATTAAAATAATCTTAAAACAAACAAAACGAATCCGTATTTAATAAAAAAGCATTTTTTGAATGAAGCAAGAAGTTTTATTATTATTTTCGACACATCATGTTGCTTACTTACAAAACAGAGATTTTCTGAATTTTTTATGGTTATATTGGCTATTTAAATATGGTTATATGGCTATTTATGGTTTAAATTTGATATTGACAGACACACACTGTTATGATACAGTCTGTTGATCAATTTAAAGCTTTCTCATAAACTATATTTTTTGTTTTGAACATGTTTACTAAATTTTTATTCTGATGAAGAAACATTTGTAATTCTTGGACAATGGTTCTCTTCACTGTTGGATTGTGAGCACAACGATTATCAACTTCCACATCTGAATTGCCCTTAAAATAAATATGTAAAAATTGATGATCTGCATCAGGAAGTGGTAACAGTGCCCCCAGTAAGTGATAAATTTGTCCTTGTATCTGTATTTTTTTTAAATTTGTCCATTAATTATTTCTGATATTATATATAAGTACAAACTTGATATTCTGGTATATCACCTTCAAAGTGGGCATGAAATTGTCCTGTATAATATGTGTAGCGCCACATTTGACGTTTGTCTGGAAACAGCTGTTATATTTCTGAATGTTGGCTAAGAAGTGCTTAGAATCATTAATTCTAATGCCAGAAACTAAGGTGCGTAAAAAGGATCTGGTGGTGGGACCAATTGTGGCAATTTTACTTTGCCTCCAGCACAACATAATCCAGTTGATTCACCGGTGTATTTTAACGCCTTACAATATTTACAAATTATTTTCATTTCCCCAATTGTTACCGATTTGTCGGCACAATAATCAATTGCCGGATCATAGTGGAATGCAGCTCGTTCAAGAATCACAGGAGCACTGCGTCTGCGGATTCGCTTAATTTCATTATGTCGTGCTTGCTGTTGTTGTGTTTGATGTGCACGAACTCGTTGCATTCTAAGCCCACAAACTATATAGAGAATACTACGTACTATATCTAATATAATAATACTACGTCTAAGCCTATCTACTTCATTGTCACTCACTAAATAACGCAATTCTCAAAGAGTAGGGTTGGCGATCTGAAATCGATTAATCGAAGAATCGATTCCACGGACCAAATAAATCGATTTTTTAACCGATATGATGTACTGAATCGATTCAGTGAATCGATAGTTTACTCTTGAAAATCGACATTCGATTTTTTCTATTCCGGAGAAGTGTATTAATAATACGACTTATACAATTCATGCGTGATCTAGAAAACGTTAGTCAAAAGCACAGCGACGTCTATTAGCTAACAGTAACAACAAAATTAGACAGTCTATAATAGTCTATATAATATCATAAATAACAGACAGCAGACATAACAGACAGCAGACATAACACAACAGGATAATTTATTATAGTAAAACAATATTATTATTATTGCCGTTATTGTTATCACTATTGATTATGATTGAATCCCAGTAGACTTGACAGTTTGTTGTTTTTAAAAAGCTTAGATAATATGAAGCATTGGGAACTATAAGCTATAATATAATCTATTTTCTTAACTTTTTAATGTAACAAATACATTTAGAAAATAAATGTCGTCTTTTATACCTGATCTGATATTTTGATATGGTAATAAAAATAATTGTTATTATCGAATTCCCTGAACTGAAAATCCCTGATTTTACTGATAAGAGATACCAGAGATTGTTTATTATGGTATCATTCTTGTTTTTCATAAAATGGATTTATATTTACATTGTAAATACAAATTTGAAAAAAAAATCGATTTTTTCGAAATCGATCTTTTAGACCTCGATTTTTTAATGAATCGATTCATCATGTTACGATTCGAATCGATTCAAAAATCGATCTTTTTTGGGAAGAATCGCCATCCCTATCAAAGAGTATATAAACAATACGTCTGTGGCAATTCTGACAGAGCAATACGACTATTTTCTTGATCTGTCTCTCTATGGTCATTAGTGCGGTTAGCACGTGAGGTTTTGTGCACTGTTTCCAGTCTTCGCACACTTGATTGATTGCGACAACCTAAGTCAGTTCGTCTTCTCCTCGGCATCGTAAATTGTAATTAATCAAAGTGATAAAATTTCTCGCTCACTTAGCAGTAAAGTGTCACTATCACAAAATACCAACAAAATAAGAGCACATTACTTTGAATGTCACTATCACAAAGTAAAGAAAGTTTTCGCACACGTGGCGGTAATCGTCACTCACAAAGATAAGAAAGATGCACTCATAGATATCGTAACACAATAATTTAATAATAATAGAAAATCATTACATACTGCTAATGATCACATTTTGTGACTTATTCAATTTGGTCACGATATTATCCATAGACTGATAATTTCACTTTTGTTGAGTTTCGCAACGCGACATTAGATCCTCCAACGTGCACTCAAACACTGAATTAGAACTTTATGCAGTGGTAATAAATTGCATATTGACTCTTTGACGTTAGTAACATACCTACGTTGCTTAGACAACAGTGTAATCTATAATTACAACTTATAATTTAATATGCATAAACATATTTAGTATATTCTAAGTCTATGTTAATATGACCTTTATTGAGTAGCAATAAAGTTCAAATTGACTTTACATTTTATTTAGAAAACGTTTGTATGGGAAAAAGAAAAGGGCTGTTTTTAGGGTTTTCCCGGCCATTATTCGAATTTTTCTCACCTTTTAAACCTTCCCTGGACCCCAACGAACATTTCAAGACCAAGATAAGAGAAATCCATTCAGCCGTTCTCGAGTTTTAGCGAGACTAACGAACAGCAATTGATTTTTATATATATAGATAAAAGAAAACTATTGTTATTTATGGTCATTTAAATTTTGAATATCTTAAATTCTATTAAAATAAATATTTTTGGCTACATATTGAGATTTTTTTAAGTTTAACATTATATATAGCAGCATAGGTTGTCATAGCGACATGACATAGGATTTTTTTTAAATGTGGTTCTGGAGAGATTAGAGTTCAATTATTTATTAAAGTTTAATAATAAACACACGGTGGCACTTCTAGGGGCGGCTCAGGGGCCCGTATAATTAATTTTCCGCTCAATTTATTTATACTCTTTGCTGCTGATACTGCGGTGGCTACACACCTGTCCCCACCATGGTTCGGGCCTTGACGTGGCGGTAGGGCTCAGTAGCCTAAGGTGTGCCCAAGACCTTGGGCGAAGCTAATTCAGCCGAGGGGGCTCTTTGTACTCCTCTATAAGAAGAGGGGACAAAAGAGCAGGGGGCAAGGGGCGAGGACGGGAATCTCACCCCATTGCACTGTCCTGACGTTGGGAGGGGTTGTTCTGTGGTGCAGGACAACTCCTCTGTGGAGGTGGCGTCGTTCCCCTGTGGGGCTGGCTAGTCGTCGAGGTGCCCTGTTTGCTAATTAGACGCGGGGCACCTCACCAAAGGCGGCATTGGCGGCACTCGCCGGGTTTTAGTGGGTAGAGCTGCGTCCACTTACCAGGTCTCGGGCGCAGCGAGTCCAACATACCCGCCTGGGGAGACCCACGCCCCAGCGGATGCCTCGGAGCATTTCACGGCGTTAAAGAAAATAAAAAGCTACACACCTGTAATTATTATACCCCAAAGTTATTCTAAAATAATAGAACTATGTAACTGAGCAATTAAATGTAGAATAATAAATTCCTATTAATTCATTATTTTGTTCATTCGGAGCGGTTTTCTATAGTGTTTGTTTTAAAAACTTTATCTGTATATATTGTTATTGGTTGGCAAATACTGTCGACGACTGTTCTGGGTGGGTGAAGTGGGGAGTGATGGTTGAGTGATAGGGGACTGGAGGGGCGAAGCCACGCGCCTTCCCGGGTTTCCCGCCGTTTTTCCATAGTACCTACTAACTAAATATTAACTCGTCAATAAATAAAAAAGGACAAAACCTGAAACCATGCACGCTGGGACCATATTGGGCAGGAGCACGCCGTCGATTGTGGAGTGCGGGAGGTGGTAGAAGGCAAATTGTAGGTAAAAAAGGCAATGGTTTTGCATTTGCAGTACGGTTTGGTAACATCGCGTTTTTGTGTTATGAGGGGTGGTGCACTGTGTACTACTGGGCCACTGTTTACCACCTGAACCGATATTTTTATTGGTTGGCGAATATTGTGGAGGACTATTCCGGAGTGGTTTTCTATAGTAGGTACGGTACGGTACGGTTCTGGCTGTTTTCTATAATGTTTGTTTTAAAAACTTCATCTGTATATAATGTGATTGGTTGATGAATATTCTGGGTGGGTGGAGTGGGAAGTGATAGTTGTTTGATGGACTAGAGGAGTGAAGCTGCGTTCCTTGGGGTTCCCGCCGTATTACAATTTACAGACTAAATATTGTATTTTGTATGTCTAATAGCTTAGGAACTAATTAATGCCTTTGAATAAAAAAAACCACTGTTTGAATTCACAAACTACATAGAGAATACTACGTATTCAGACGCACCACTCACCAACTAGGAACAAGTATAATATGGAATTGACATTCGCGTATACCCGAAAGGGACAGGCATATTTTACAGGGATACCACATTCATAATAACAAGTCTACTTATTTTCATGAAACAAGTGAATTAAAAATAATAAAAAAACTGGTAAAGGTTGATAGATAACTATAAGCATTAGCCCTAACCAAACATTTATTGTAATTTTAGACAGCTGCATTTTTCCGGATTATCGAAAATATTATGTAATGACTAATAACAAACCGCTAAAAACATAAATAATAAAAAAGAAGGCTATATACGTCTTAATATGTATGATTTATAGTACATAGCCTTTAAGGATAGCAATAAACATATTTGTTTTTATTGTGTTTATTTCGAAAATTCCAGTCACCCTTTTTATATAATACCACATTCTTGGGTAATCTGCCTATAACAAAACTGGTATCACCATACCTACATAAAACGACCAAATTAAAAAGTAGTACAAAATGGCGGCATATTTGACAAACTGTTCACGAGTGAGAATGTTTGTATGGCATTCAAATTTAGTCGATATTTTTTTGTTGGGCACATCCTTGTTGTGCCCAACAAACAAAGACTGATATTCTGACAGACAAAAGAATGTGTCTATGTCTCTGTCACTCTTGGAGTTTTCGTATGTTGTTATCTCGTTCCAATACGGTATTATTATTAGCTTGTCAAATCTATTGATACTTGATCTTAGCTCACCAACAACGATCGCAGACATCCCGCTGACAGGCAAAATAGAGTTTGAAGTTTATTTATCGTTCCTTCTTCTTCTTCTTTTGGAACAGGCTAAGACCAGAGGCCATGCTGCTTGTTTTTTTTCCGAAATTGCTCTTTAATATTGATTATATTATATTAATTTAGGATAGAGAATCGGGGAAAAAAACCTTTATTTTTTTAGGAACTTATTATTTATTTTTAATTATATAAATTAATTTTCACAAACTAGTTTCTTCCCAATTTTTCATGTTTCTTTATCTTCTTTATACTTTCCTCGTCCTACTAGCCTATTGATCTTTTTTTTGTAACTGCCAACCATCTGAAACAGAAAAAAGAATATTCAAAACATATCTACACATAGAAATAACTGGCCCTTTGCCGCTCGCTCTGAGCCATCCCGCCTGGGGAGTGGGTCTCCACAGGCGGGTATGTGGGACTCGCTGCGCCCGAAAGATGGTACGTGGAAGCAGCTCTACCCGCTAAAACCCGGGAGTGCCACCAGTGCCGCCTTGGTGAGGTTCCCCCGGATTTGTTAAGCTAACAGGGCACTTCGACGGCTAGTCAGTCCCGCAAGTGACCGTTGCCACCTCCACAGAGGGGTTGTCCCGCACCACAGAACAACCCCTCCCATCCTCAGGACAGTACAATGGGGTGAGGTTTCCATCCTCGCCCCTTGCTCTTATGTCCCCTCTTCTTATAAGAGGGGTACAAAGAGCCCCCTCTGCTCAATTAGCTTCACTAAAGGTGCTGGGCTCACCCTAGGCTATTGAGCCCCACCGCCACGTCAAGGCCTGAATCATGGTGGGGGAAATGACTGGCCTGTTGGTCTAGTGGTTAGTGACCCTGACTGCTTAACCAGAAGGTCGTGGTTTCAATTCCCACCCAGGACAAATGATCAAATGAAATGTGATGAGCATGATCATTTGTTCTGTGTCTAGGTATAGTTTATCTATAATATGTATGTATTTAGAAATATATAAGTATGTATCAGTTGTCTGGTTACCATAAGAACAGGCTCTGCCTAGTTTGGGATGAGATGGCCCAACATATTAATTTTTTTTTTTAATTATTGAAAATTTTTCATAGATACTGGACTCTATGTAAAAATATCATATTTGTATTAATAATATTATTCTAGTGCAGTGGACTACACTATGTTAGATAAAGAATCTCATTCACTTTTTAAATACAAATTCAGTAGAATTAGAAACCGTTGTATTGAAGCATTCACATATGAAAATGTGGTTTAAATTTCAGATCAATTTCTCAGTTACATTTACGTTGGGGGCCATATACTTAACTATAACTTATTTAAAATTTATAAAGTAGCATTCTAAACAGAGAAAATAAATTATTATTAATATTCACTTAAATCCATTAATAACTTACCAATAAGACTGACACACTAAATGGTTTTTCCTCTGAGCATCTTTAATTTGTCTGTCTCAACATTAGATATTCTATATTTTAAGCATGAGGCGGTCGTTACATTATTAACAAAATGTTCTTCACTGTAACGGCAACTGAAACAATTGTACTCACAATTTATTCCAACACTAGTTTCGTGCCTCGTTGCACCAACTAATAATTAATAAGAGATCAAATATAATTTAGATAAATATTAATACACATTTAATTAAATTCTAACAAAAACTAGGTAAATATTTTTCATATATTATGTGAACGGAGATTCCTAAACGCATAAGAGAAGCCAAAAGGCAAATACTAAAAATGATTTTCCAATGTTATGGAAGTAATAACACTACTAGTAGACGTCTGGCTACTAACAAACATTGGATATTAATAAATAATAAGGATTGCATTTTAAATTTGCCAGTCAGAAAATAAATATATTATTAAAGTTAGTAAATTCTATAATGGATTCTCATAATAAATTAAAATTTTTGAAAAAGTTATGAAACCTTCATTTTTCCTTTAATTTTATTGTACTGTATATTTACATATTATTATATTCATACTTACAGGATCAGTTAAATAGTTAAGAACTGTAGATACAAGTTGGTCAAGCATTTGCTCCATCTGTTTGTGACAGCCTTCTCCAGCTGATAATTTATTATATTACATGTAGGATCCAACAATTTGCAATGATCATAGTACATAAGTATATAAATTCTCTTGCAATTTAAACATGATCAGAGTGGCACAGATTCTGTTACATATATTTTTGGGTACATTAATATGTAAGGAAAGTTTATGAATTATTAGTAGATTATATATGGACTGTATGATAAGCGTAAAAAATTGGGGGTTATATTGACATCAAAAATTTTCGTAAATTTTCTAAGTCACCGCCCATAGCGCCCCTAAGGCTACACCTCAACCGATTATTGGTTCGTAATATAAAAATATAAGATTCATAACGAAAACAAGTTCATATTCACTCACCAGAAGTCACAAGAAGAGAATTTGTTGGAGACTGGAGTCCCGGTATTTCTGATTGCAGGAACAAAGTGGGACAACCAGAACTCATAATACGTGTCTTTCCTGTGTTTGTGGTATAAACTCGCCATTTCCATTTTCGAAGCCTTTCTCACAATTGGGCATTTTGTGTAAGAAAATCCCCTCGCTTACTAAGACATTAGGTTAACAACTCAAAAGTTTTAGTTTTTTGTGATATATGGACCAAAAATATATGGAAATCACTTTCACATGTAAGTTCAACACAAAAATAGTAAACACAAACAAGTTTACTAAATACAAATATAACATTATTGTAATTTTGTAATACGACGTAATACTAAGACTAAAATATGGCGACTATTTTTGACATAATATACTAATTGAATTTAGTTCCATAAATATTTAATAGAGGCGCTTCAATATTGCTCTCAGCCGCCATTCCTTCGGGAAGTCTACTTGTCAATGCTAGGTAGTTTGTACCCCGTGTTTGAATTTGACGTTGGAATTTGAATTATGTACAAACAAGTCTGTGGTATAAACAAGTACGACAAATTACAAATTATTTATTTTTGTAAATTGTAATTATTATAGATTTGTGCGATAACGGCGGTCAGCGACGACATAATAGAAGTTATAATTTGTGAAATTTGCAAAGTACTCAGTGAAAAGTTTTCTTGTGCCAATTATTGTAAATAGAACCAATGTGAAAACAAAAACTACCTCGTTTGTCGCCACTTTTAGCTAAATATAATAATTATTAAATTGGAAAAAATGTCTTCCCATTACTTATCAATAACAGACATTTTAGTTACAAGTGAAAAAGTTCCATGTAAATTCCTTCACGACTTACCGAAAATGGGTAAGTTGCCTATAATGTTTTGCAAACCAAACCAAAGCAAAATTTAAATTAAAAGCCATAATTTCATTTTTTCAAAGATCTTTAATCTATATTTTTAAGTATATATACAAATAACATATATGCGATACAAATTATTTATAGTTTCAAGGTTCCTATATAATTTAAACTAGGAATAAATTGTGGCTTGTCTGTTTTGTAAGGTTATTACTGTCTATATGAGAAATAAACACTATGTTCCTTTTAGGTTTCTTGGATCCATCTGCAGCTGAAGATGATTTGAAAGTGGGAACTAATATTGAAATACCTCTGTGGCTTGCTGAGTCTCTCCAGTCAAGAAGACCTCCACTATTGAGTATAGATTTACCAAAAATATATAAGGAGACATATAGAGAAATACTAAATGCTGATGCTTGTACTGTTGATATGCACAAATTAAGTCAGCACTTCTATGAACTGGGCTGTTACATAGCAAAATATGATATCAAAGGAGAAGTAGCAGCAACATTGATCAATGTAAGATTTTTATTGACTAATCCTTAAATTTAGGTTTCTTTTACTAGCTTGCCCCTTAGATAGTCTAGAGCAGTAGTCCACAAAGTGTGTTCCGCCCCACACTGGTGAACAGTTGTGAATAGACGGTGTGCCTTGAAAAAATTAAGTTATCTCAAAGCTAAATGGACAGCCGAAAAATACCTACACAGATGTCAATCACACAACCTCACGAGTAAGGCGTTTTATTTAGTTCATCTCTATTAAATCTGTGTTTTGTTGATTAATTAAAATAGGTACTTCAAAACTGATTCCTCATTTATGGTGTACCTCCAAATATTTTCGTTTTCCTAGATGTGTCTTGAACACAAAAAGTTTGTAGAAAACTGGTCTAGAGACACAATTAACATTTTTTTCTACCAGTGGATAGAAAAAGGCTGCGTATGACATGGTAAAAAATGTTTTATTGTAATATAATGGCCTGCAATTAAATTTCATAGTATTATTATGACTGATAAGTTTTTTTTTTATATCATAGGAGGGCAAACAAGCACTCAAAGCCTTTTGGTGACTATCGGCACCCATACACATTCTCACAACCAGAGATTATGAAGATGTGTTGCCCGCCTTTCCCCCCATCCCCCCAATGGGCGACCGGAATCTCACAAACTGCACGAACAGCGCACTGGCACTACCTCTTACTATTTTTAACTTTCTGACATTTAGCCATAGTCATTTTTAACTTTCTGACATTTAGACTAGTCATTTTTAACTTGCAGACATTTAGACTAGTTTTCTTTAACTTTCAGACATTTAGACAAAGATTTAGAATGATAATGGCAGCAAGTGTTTCAACAGACTCTATAACAGCTCTGCAACCATTATCTAAAAGTGAGAGGGAGCGCACAGATTCTGCAATGGTTACAGAAAAAGCTTTAAGTGACTGGCTAAGAAAAGGAAGTTGTCCTCTGACTACAGCCAGTATGGTAGCTAATCACCGAAAGAGAAAGAGAGCAGAAATGGAAATGATATAGCATTTCTGAAGATAAAACCCTATGAAACAATTCTTTTTATGATTAGACACAATAATTTATTTTTATATCATTGTTTAGGAACTACTGCAGTCTTGTTTATGATATAACTATCATCATACATTTTACATATTATCTTCAATAAAATCTGATTTGGTTTTTTTATACCACACAATATAAATAATTTGTGTAACCTGGTTCATTATTATAATCAAGATTGACAAGACAGCAAGAAAAAATTACAATTTAAAATTATAAATAGAACTAGCAACCCCACACAAATGTAAAAAGAGAATTATTTCAATTTATTGTATAAATCAATAAATATACATATTTACATTGAATGGTTTATTTATACCTTCAAGAAAGTAATTTTTTTTTAGATTTTAATTTTCTTTAAACAAGCTATCCTATTTTACTAAAATTATAAGTGCGAAAGTTTGTAAGACTGTATATTTGTTACTCTTTCACGCAAAAACTACGGATTGTATTTTGAGGAAACATTAAAATAATATAGCTTATACATCAGAATAACATATAGGCTATAATTGATCCCTGTACTGTCACGCTAATGGGAAGTACGCGGGTGTAACCGCGAGGCGCTGCTAGCTCTTGTATATTTATATAATCTAATTTGTGGAAAACTGCATGAATTTTTTTTATGAAATTTAACATGCCTGGGGTTTCGGGGGTGATGAATTAATATATATAATAGCTAGGTTTCATTTTTAGGTAACGTTTTGTCCGTGTTTTAGGCAATGAAAACTGCTACAATATTGTTAGAATACGAAGGTATATTTCGCAATGTTATAGCTCAGGTGAGAAATTGGGCGCCTGCGAGAACTTAGAGAGGTGGCGAGTCGGGTGCGGTGTCCAAGAACACAGGGATCGGTTCTGGGTCCGATCCTGTGGGACATCGGCTAGGTCCGTAGGCCCGTGTATGCCCGGGGACGAGGCTATAAGGAGGCGGCGCGACTGGCCGAGGTCGGGCTCGACCTTGTGATCAGCCGCATAGCGAGGTTAGGGCTTCGGGTCAGAGTTGCGAAGACCGAAGCCCTTCTCTTCCGCGTGACCGGGCGGAAAGGACCCACAGCGGGGGCTGCCCTCCAGATCGGAGGGGTGAGGGTCAGGATTAGACCCCCATATCAAATATTTGGGGCTCATCCTTAACCGAGGATGGACCTTTGGCCCACATCTCTCAATGTTGGGACCGAAGGTCGTGAAGGCGGCAAGTGTGGTGGGCAGACTCCGAACCTCGGAGGACCCAGTGCCGCCTGCATGCAGCTATACTCCAGTCGGTGCACCCATTTGGGCGGGTCACCTTACCACGAGGAATAAGAGGGCCTGGCGCAGCAGCCGTATGACAAAAGCCTTACGGTTGCTCTGCGTCCAGTCCTTGAGCGGTGGATGCGCCGTAAGCGCAAACCCCTCACCTTCCGTCTAACACAGGTGCTCACCGGGCATGGTTGTTTTGGTGAGTACCTGTACCGAACGTTACCCACAAGGAGCCGGTGACAGTGCCAGCACAACCTCGAGGTGTGCCCGAGATGGGCGACGCTGCGTCACGATCTGACATCGGTCAGGGTCTTGTTTCTGCCGAGCGTCATCACCGCGCCGTGCTCGGTGACGACGAGTCCTGGACGGCGATGGTCTCCTTCTGCGAGGCAGTAATGTCCCAGAAGGTGGCCGATGAGCGGGTGAGAAACGAGGCCTCCCCGCGAGCGACGAATTTGGGTGGGTCTGGAACCAGACCCACCCAAGTTTGAGTCTCTAATTCGTTTTTTTTTTAAGTTCCTTCTTTTCTGAGAAAACTATTATTCGGAGCCGTCTATCATCATATCTAATTTGTATATCTAAGTATATTTTTTTCAAATAAAAATGAAATCAATAACTCTTTAACAATCCTTACTAATATTATAAATGCGAAAGTAACTCTGTCTGTCTGTCTGTCTCTTCTTCACGCCTAAACCGCTGAACAGATTTGGATGAAATTTGGCACAAAGATAGCTTGAAACCCGAGAAAGGACATAGGATAGTTTTTATGCCGGAAATCATACGGGAACGGGATTTATGCGGGTAAAACCCCGGGACTATCTATCTTTTGAACCACGGAACAGATTTGGGTGAAATTTGATATGAAGATACTTTGAAAATTAACATAGGACATTAAATAGTTTTTATCCTGAAAATCCCACGGGAACGGGACCTATGCGGGTAATACCCCGAGACTGACTATCTTCTAAACAACGGCACAGATTTGTGTAAAATTTGATATCTTCATATCAAATTTTACACAAATCTGTGCCGTGGTTTAGAAGATAGACAGACAGTAATTTGGAACTTAACGTAGGATTTAAAATAGTTTTTATCCTAAAAGTCCCACGGGAACGGGACCTATGTGGGTAAAACCCGGGACTGTCTATCTTCTAAACCACGGAACAGATTTGGTTGAAATTTGGTATGAAGATACTTTGGAACTTAACGTAGGACTTAAAATAGTTGCTATCCTGAAAATCCCACGGGAACGGGAGTTGTGCAGCTAAAACGCCGGGACGGTGTATTTGTTAAACCACTAAACCGATTTGAGTGAAATTTGATATGGAGATAGTTTGAGACCCTAGGTAAGATATAAGATGTATAATTAGTGTAACAAGAAGTTTTTTAGATGTGTCAATAGATGGCGTTAACACAAAATGTAGATCACGCTATCCATTACAAGATGCGAATTCTTATGAGGATAGCACTTTTGTATTGCACGCGTTTTTAATGAAGTATTCATATATTAGTAATTTATCCAAAAATGATTTATGAATAGAATTTATTATATTATAAAAAAGGAATACTTATATATAATAATGAAGCGGCTGAAAAAGCTAAAATATGCAAATACAGGGGTCTAGGCTCCGAATATGATTTTGTCCCATTCGGTGTCGAGACCCATGGTCCGTGGGGTCCTAGCGCTTTAAGGCTCTTTAAGGCAATAACTAAAAGGTTAGTCGACATCACAGGAGACCGAAGAGCTGGCAGCTACCTCGGACAAAGAATTAGTCTAGCAATTTAAAGGGGGAACGCTGTGAAAATCTTCGTTACCTTGCCTAAAGGGACTCCTTTTTATAAGTGCTTAAATTAAGTTAAGTTATATATGCTTAAGTTATTATATTATATTTTTTAAGGTTTTTAGTTTTAGGTTCTTTGTAATTTATATCCAATATGTTTTTATTTAATTATTTAATAATTTAAAATTGTAATAAATGACAAAGTACTATTTATAAACAATGCTAGGAACAAAAATAAAATATATGAATAAAAAATATAACTTTTTCGTAGTTTTTTTGCTGGTAGTAAGTACTAATTTGAATTAAAATATTGATGTATCATAGGGTACTTACGAATAATTTTGTATCGTTAGGACACAAAATAAATACTATAGGACGTCTGACACCTCAATCCTCCCATGAACATGGTTGCTGGAAAGTATCCGAAACGTCGGGCATTTAAAAATCTTAATAAACCGCGATAAAATCCGTAATATTTATTTAAATATAATAAAAATGTACTACTAAATTAAATAAATATATTTTATAAAAACGTACTATCGGGCCTTACAGTGGAAGTAAATAGTATTCTTTAAATTATTATAGTTTGTAAATTGGAACCATTTTTTTTATGACACATGGAGGCAACCGAGCAGTCGGAGCCGGAGGTGACTACCGACGCCCATAGACATCGGCACAGCCAAAAGTTATGCAGATGCGTTGCCCTCCTTTTCCCTATACCTCCCAATGGGCCTCACACAAACCGCACGAAACGCGACAGCATAGCTGTCACTTGACGCCGGTGTTATGTGAGCGAGAGGTACCACCACGGTTGTGCCGGCCCAATTCGGTTGCAAAGCAGCATGGCTACTACTACTTTATTTGAAAAAATAAGATTTAAAACAATACTTCTTATACGCGGACGAAGTCGCGGTTAAAGTCTATGAAATAATATACTGCACTTACATTAAGAAAAACCATTTTTGTCCGTCTGTTTGTTCCGGTTAATCTCTGAAACGGCTAAGCCGAATTTGACGAGGCTTTTACTGGCAGATAGCTGACGTTATAAGGCGTAACTTTGGGCATAAAAATAATCATCATCAATCCGAACGGCTGTAAATCTAAGTAAACGCGGGCGAAGCTGCGGGCAACAGCTAGTAATCAATAAAAATATGTATCTTCTGACATTTATTGGCGAGTGGTACATAATACTTTTTTTTTTATTGGAAGCAACCATCAGTAGATAGCATTGTTAACCAACACTAAAAGCTTTCCAGGTACTATAATTTAATTTAGTATGTATTTGCATACCAATGCTCAACATATATCAAGGAAATGAAATAGCTAACATAGAAATCAACAAAAGTAATCTTGTGATATTATATAACAAATATATCAAACACGGCTGGATCTTTGCGAGATGTAGATCTGCCAAAGAAGGGTAATATTAGCTTAATTATTAAATATTATGAAAAAGAATGTTAATACATATAATAATAATAAACACAAGATAATTTCAAATAATTTATTTATATATATACCTAATATAATTAGAAAGACGAGTCTTTTCTACTTTATCTCATTATTTATTAAATAGATTGCAGTCTTTAAGATATAAATACACATATTTTATACATCTGGATCTGTGAGATCAAACAATATTGTCTACAAATTTTAATTTGTATAAAAGATAGTCCGAACTTAGGATAAAATTATGTACAATTTAATCTGAGCATATAAGTCCAAGGAATTATACTCAATACTACTCTTAACAAGCATTTAATTTTAAAATGCAATCCAGATTATAAAAATTGCACCACTTATTTATGAACTACAATTGTTCAAACTTCTCCATCACACTGTTGCACTTCGTCACTATCCTGGTTCTTATTGCTAAACAAAAGTTCTGATGTACACCTGTAAGGGTGTATTGATTGTTAACATCTGTCATTCTTTACTGATGGGTTGAGGTCGTGGAAGTATGCGTGAGCCATTGCGTCATCTGCTGGCATTCTCAATGCAGGATTACAAGTCAAGAGTCGAGCAAGGAGATCTCTACCACGGGCTGATAGCCTGGGAACAACTTGAGCAAGTCCTAGGCTGGGTTGATAAACAGGCAGAGGCTTATAGTCCGGTAATTGAGTTACCCCAGGCCAAGTGTCTTCATTTGGAGTACCTGTAATATACAAAAAAATTGGTATGTTTTAATATTTACCTAGCAATAAAAAACATAACTTTTGAGATATTTTTCTTTAATCTATTTGAACCTGTCACAAAAGTTTGTGACATAAATAATGTGAAATATTGAGATATATTTTTTTATTATTCACATTAGACTTATGTCATACACACAAAATCATAGCATTACACACGCAAAGTATAATGACAGTCAAAGAGCATCATATGTCACAAGACAATATAATATATTATGTAATATTTCCTATCTACATGGAACCAACAACAGAGCTGGTGCAGCATGTGAAGCGGCTGAAAAAGCTAAAGTATGCGATACAGGGGTCTAGGTTCCAAATATGATTTTGTCCCATTTGGTGTCGAGACCCTTGGTCCGTGGGGTCCAAGAGCTATAATTTTAAGGAAATAGCAAAAAGGTTAGTTGACATCACAGGAGACCGAAGAACTGGCAGCTACCTCGTACAAAGAATTAGTCTAGCAATTCAAAGGGGGAATGCTGCCAGTATCTTGGGACCTTGCCTAAAGAAACTCCTTTTTAATACTATATTTTAGTTATTATAT
This sequence comes from Helleia helle, assembly GCA_963853865.1. NCBI lineage: Eukaryota > Metazoa > Arthropoda > Insecta > Lepidoptera > Lycaenidae > Helleia > Helleia helle. The sequence goes on along the minus strand of OY971433.1, from coordinate 7,107,339 downwards.
TATATTTTTTAAGATTTTTAGTTTTAGTTTCTTTGTACTTTATTATGTCTTTATATTAGTATAATCTCACTTTAGATTAGATAAAGTTAATATACATAGATCTTTTTTTTCCTATTTTTTATAGACAATATAACCTTTTTTTAAATTCGAAAAAAAGTGTAATATCTTTTGGAAATTTTAATAATCTTTAGGTATATTACCTAATAATTTGAAAATCCTTTTCAGTTGATCATCAACATCAGAACCGGGGAAAAGAGGTCTTCCTGAATTTGCTAATTCGGCAAAAATACATCCAGCTGACCACATGTCAATGCTAGTAGTATACAATTTAGCTCCAAACAAAACATCCGGTGGCCTATACCAAAGAGTGACGACCTCTGCCGAGTAACACTTTACAGGTATACCAAAAGCTCTAGCTAAACCAAAGTCCGCCAGTTTTAATTCTCCATTTTTATTAATAAGCAAATTTTGTGGTTTTAAATCACGATGCAATACATTATGACTATGACAAAATGCAAGACCTCGAAGTAGTTGGTACATAAATGATTTAACGACATCTAAATCTATATCTCCATTGAGGCTGTCGAAGTATTTTTTCAAATCTTGATCACAGTGTTCAAACACTAATGTAAGTTTCTTTTCGCTGTGTAGCACATCATAAAGTCTCACAATGTTTTTGTGTTTTAATTCTTTAAGCAAACAAATTTCACGTAAAGCAGATGATGGTACACCTTCATCATCATCATCTAATCTTACTCGCTTTAGAGCAACAATCTCATGAGTTTCTTTATTTTTTGCTTTGAAAACTGTCCCATATGTTCCTTCCCCGATTTTTTCAAGCTTTTCATATTTCTGCATAATTTCAAATGCTATTTTTATTTATTAATTCTTGTATAAATTTTATGTATGAGAATTGAGAATATCGAAAAAAAACTCGCCAATTTTTATCAAAGGGAAATGTCAATCAATAATGTCATGTTATTAAAAAAATCATGTATCATGCAACCTACACAAAGACATTAAGTGAGATACAGCCTTCGATCAACCATAGCATAGTGTTCGTGTTGATCGAAGAATATTGCTTTCTTTTTATATGTTAATGAATGTATATTTCTTATTATATTTCAATAAAAAATGATTGTGTATATCTATGATAAATACACAATGTATGAGTGTGTCTTATACTGCAATCAAGTCATAAACTTTTAGGTACGATTGATTCGTAATCATGTATATTTTTAATGGTCTCACGTTGGTTTTTTTAATATTCGTCTTTTGTAATTTGCAATTTCAATATTTTATTATTTAATACTGTTAAATTTATATTCGGTAAATATAATAATTATAATCAAAAAAATTCCAACATTATAATTATTTCTTTTTTGTCAGATTTAACAACAACATTGTGCGTTTTCCAATTACAGCATTAACGCGCATTCTACGCCATAATGCTCAATGTTAATGTTTCAATTACACTGCAACGCTTCTACTATTGAGCGCTCTACTACTATTAAGTGCGAAGCGTTGCTGTAATTGGAACACCAACATTGAGCATTATGCGCGTTAGTACTGTTATTGGAAAACACTTAAAACAACAATCACTCATTTAAAAAAACACACACGAACAAATTCACGCTTTTTGTCTGCAGTATTTTGGTTATATTTATTATAACATTTTAGATTACGTTTTTTACGTTACGTTACGTTTACGTCATTACAACAACTATGTTCATATCGTAGTTTTTCCGTTCGGAGGGGGACACTTTTTCAACTTTCGCCCCATGTGAGATAGTAGAGACAAGGACAACCTGCTTGTTTCTACTCTCCATAGCCTTACCAAACATTTTTTGACGTGACAACGTCTTATAATTCGATGGAGCCGGCTGCAAGAACAAAAAACATGACGTATGCGATGACGTATGCGGCGTTACCTCGCTCTGAGGCGTTCCATTTTCTTATGACGTTGTCACGTTAATTTATCGTCAGTAAGCCGACTTTATTAAATTGATTTTCGATATACTTACCTTATATAAACACGAAAAAAACTTTTATAAAGAAATATGTCCAATTAAAATAAAAAAGACAAAAAAGTATTTAAAGTTCCCGCTAAAATACTCCAATCTGTCATGTAACCATGATTACGTCACAGACCGATAAACATACTCGCGCTCTGTCAAAGCACAAAACAAATAAATGTGTATGTGTATCTATGTTGTGAGCCCCAAAGGAAGATCTCCAACCGAGTGACATGGTATGCTCGGTCTGGCCGAAGCCCTCTCTCTTGTTATATATTCAGCTGTTGTATAGCGACGAGCTGTGGAACTTCGATAGCGTGATTCAGGAATTTGGCGCTGATTAGTCCGCTACATCACTCCCCCCCGAAGACCGGAGGTCGAATCTTGAGTCTTCTTGCTTGAGTCGCCAGTGCCAGAGAGTTCCAGTGAGTCGAAACTGTGCTGCTGAGTGCTGCTGCAGGGGCTCCAGTGAGTTGGAGTGCAGCCGGGGCCGATGCTACGGTGACCAGGAGAGATGTGCTCTGCTTGTTGACCGGTCGTGTAGTAAGAATGCCCATTGAAGCCGATAAGGATTCAATCAGGGCCGTGGTGCGATGGGCTGATTGGTCGAGCTAATATAAGCGACGATATAACGAGCTAAGCTAATATTCATGTTCCGACAGGATTGGCAGCTTGATATTTAGTCTTAGCCTATACCAAAAGGAACTAAAAAAAAAACAAAAAAAAAGTAAAACGTATTGTCATCTTTGCACGCATTTCTTGACGTAAATCAACGTAAATCGTAATACAGCTGCACAACATAAATATAATAAAATTTACCTCTTACATTTATGTATGTCATGTATTGAATGCTTTGTTTATATTTTCTGCCGAAACTTTATTATATTGAATCTGTGATATTAGAAGAGAAAGTAAGAAATGAATATATTTTTTAAAATTCTTATTAGTAAAATAAGTACATAACAACATGTCATGTATCAATAAAATTACGTGTTTGATAAACGTTAAATCACGATATCTTGTTTATAGATGAGTGAAGGAGAACGTACTTTAGTAGACAAGTCGGAAAGTAGTTCGTTTGAGGACTTAGCATCGGCTGCGGCGCATGAGATCGAAGAAGCGAAAATAGCAGAAGCAGCTGCGGCGGAAAAACATAGACAGACTGATGAAAAAACCCCAGAAGAATGGCAAGATGTACTTGGATCGGGAGCTATATTAAAGAAGGTATTGTCTGAATGATACCAAATATTTTAACAAAATCAGTATAAATAAAATAAGTAATTTGTTCTAGATTTTAAAAATTGGTGATGAATCCGAAGACGCGAGACCACAAAGAGGTGACATCTGTAGAATAAGTTATGAGATTAAGCTACGTGATGGCAATCAAAATATTGTTGAGAAACGGAATCAGGTCAAGATTTACTTAGGTGACAATGAAGTAAGTTTTTAAGCAATTGTATTTATTTATAAGTAAGTTTTGGAGATTTACGATAATCATCAGGCCTTATTAAGCCACTGGTGCATACTTCTAAAGCATGCTACATATTTTGTGTTACATAATGTATTGTTCAGACCAGCTGACACATCTGTTACAAAGGGAGTAAATATATTTACTAAGTAAAAAATAACCAAGTAAGAACATTTCAATTGAGATCCAACTATACAGAAAAGAAAAATCCAAGACAAAACACATAGGTATATGTGAAATCCATTATAACAATCGTTTACAAGGTGTTGGAGTTTATAGATGTCATATTACCCATAATTTTTATAAGTTTTACAATTTTTTATGTACATTTATTATATTCACAAGTAGTTTCATATATGTTATGCAAATATATGTTATCATAACGAAAACAATATCTTATCAAAACACAATTGATTATCTACAATGACACTTTGTATGGTGTTTTATAATATAAATATACTACACAATATATTAAGTATCCTCATCATCATCAGCCTTTATCTGTCCACTGCTGAACAAAGGCCTCCTTCAATGAATGCCAAGACGACCGATCCCTTGCCACTCGCATCCAACATGGACCGGTCACTGTATGAAGATCGTCTCCCACCTGTAGGGCTAGCATGAGCGCATGACAAAATTTTGTCTCCCCTTTTCTTGAATTTCTTATATGAAATAATATGAGAAGGGCGTAGACATAATTTTGTCGAGTGCGCATGCTAGCCCTACTGGTTAATGGTCAATCAAATAAGTATCATCCAGTAGTGAATAATAATGATGATGACGTAAAATATTGTAAAGATACTGCAATCTACATGATAATTAAAACCTGTTCAGTAAGTGGGCCATATTAAAGCATAGCAGCATGCCATTTTCTTTCAAAATGTAAAAACAGATTTAATCAAACCTGGTCAAAACACATAAGAACTTGTATTATATATGGGTAGCCGATAATTAATTTTTTCTATAAATCCATATATTTTCATGCTGTCTTATTAAACATAATATGTTTTTTTTAAACTGCTTGAATGGCATAAATCATTATTACTTACATTCTTTTATTTTGAGCTAGTATTTTTTTTCTTATAATAAATTAATATGCTTTATTTTTGTTTAGGTTTTACAAGGAATGGACCTAGCCCTTACTCTTATGCACAAGGGTGAAATATGCCTTTTACAAATTTCTCCACGTTTTGCATACGGAGACAATGGGCTGAAGGAAGGTGAAAGTTTGGGGTTGGTCGGTGAAACTGACAGTCCTAAATATGAAGGTGCTCCAATAGATTCTGAAACTTGGCTATTAGTTCAATTAGAATTACACGATTGGACAGAAGAGCCAGATCATGAAACCTTACCAATTGCCGAGAGAATGGAAATTGGGTATGTATGCATTTTACCATTTTATAAAATAGCTGTTATTAGCAATATAGTGATAGATATACATATTATTTTACACTTCAGTTAAACAAGAAAAACAATAAAAAAAAATTGGCACTGCAATTTTTGCAATATTTTTGAATGCACTTTTATTCTCCTTTCTTTACCTTTATAGAACTTTGAAAACTTTATACCATTATTATGTACTGTCATACACATATTACAGTCTATAATAATTATTTAATATTTTGATTAAATATATAAAAAAATATCTTTTTCCAATACTTTTCATTATCTTTGTTAAAATAAAATAATTAAAACTTTACCATATGGTAGCAATGTCACAATGTCAACAGTTCAAATCCATTGTATTCTGAATCTTATATAGAATAACAATATGTTTGCAATTCGATCAACAAATCAGTTTTGATTACCAAATGTGGTCATTCATAAAATTGTGTTATGTAAAATAGTGTATAGTTAAATTTACATATTTGTGCCAAGGCTACTGTTATCATTGCACTGTGCTGCTAGATACTAGACGTCGGAAATGATGAAAATATTTTTTCACACAAAGACAATTGAATGCATCTGTACTATAACGTAATAGTCCGCATCATACGCATCGCACGCATGATATTAAACATATTGTAGTATTCTTAGTAAGTAATAGTAGTAAGAGGTCAATCCATGCCGCTTTGCAGCCGGATTGGGCGGGCATGACCGGGGTGGTACCTCTCGCTCAAATAACAGCGGCGTTAAGTGACAGCTATGCTGTCGCGTTTCGTGCGGTTTGTGAGTTTCCGGTGGCCTATTGGATGGGATAGGGAAAAGGAGGGCAACACATCTGCATAACTATTGATTGTGCGGATGATTTGACGACCTCTGTAGCTCAGTGGTAAGCGCGTTGGCGCTGAAGCCGGAGGTTGCGGGTTCGAATCCCGCCAGGGAACAAAAAATATTTTCTGTGTTCCTTGGTCATGGAATGGTCAATGTGTATTACATATAATATAATAAAAATCTTAAATATATGTATAGTATAAAATTATTAAATATATTTCCGTTGTCTGGCACCCGTAACACAAGTTCTTCTAGAACTTACCACGGGGTCAGATTGACGTGGTGTGAAAGCGTCCAATAGATATATTATTATTATGTCTATGGGCGCCTCCGACTGCTCGGTTGCCAACTAACGACATAAAAAAATATCTTTGTATAAAAATTGACACTTGATTGCAATCTGTATGATGCGGATCAGTGGACGCATCACGTACTTGTATTTCAATGCTAATGCGATGCGTACGACGCCGACGTGTAGACGCGCGTTATTATTTTGACGTAATGTTTTACTTTATTTCACAAACATTTTGTTTGTTAGATATAGGGTAAACTACCCTTTTATTGGAAATTAAGCAATATGGTACATAAACATAATACATTTTATAATTTTTAGGTACAGACCCTTTAAGTAATAGGTATGGTAATTTAACATAAAGTATGACTCGGAATTCTACCCCATTTTTAGTTAAAAGATGAAATTCATCAAAAAGTACCTATAAAACAAAGTCGCTTCCTGTCTGTCTGTCCCTCTTGCTTAGATCTTTAAAATTACGCAACGCATTTTGATGCAGTTTTATGTACTACAGTATTGTACACCTTAAAAAGGTCTACAAAAAAGTCCGCGATGGTATAATATGTCTATCCCTTAGGGATAACCCACAATAACCATTTTTTATCCTTTAATTTTTACGAGAAATAATGACATATTTACGAAGCGATTTCAAGCAATACAGCACTAATCCTTATCCAAATGTAGTACCTTATATACATTATCCATTTAATAAAGATCAATGTGGCCATTTCCAACATGTAATTTGAATGAATATTTTCGAAGATATTACAGATTTAAAATGCAGGGACATAGAGGCTGCGGCGGTATGGGCCCTGATATCCGATTATCGATGACCACTAATAAATCGCAGGGTAATACTTTCAACGTTGCAGGCTTAGATTTGAGCGTTGAGTGTTTTTCACATGGCCAATTATATGTCGCTTTTCTGTGACGATGCTTGCTTTTTAAAATTTTAAGTTAGTCCAACGGTTTGAAGTGCAAAAATTCTGTTGCATATCTACAAACAGACTACAGACAGAGAAACAATACGACTCTTTCTTCAATCAGTACCAGTACAAAATTCCTCCTAAATGATACAGGATACGTCGGCGGTGTCGCGGCAACTGGTGGTACGGGCGCGGCGAGGCGACGCTGGCGGTGCAGCTGTACCGGCGCGCGCTCGACGTGCTCGACGAAAGCGAGGGCGGGATCACCGACCCTACCCCTTCGGGGGAGCCCACGCCCACCTCGGACGCGCTGCACTCGCTGCTCGAGGAACGCCTCCGCGTCTACAACAACATGGCCGCCGCGCAGTTAAAAGCGGGCGCTTATGAGGCGGCGTTACAGGTTACTATGCAGTTTAGTTGGTACATTATATACAGGGTCAAATGTAAAATCCGTTCCGCCTTATTACAAAAAACTGATCTAGTACCGGGATTAAACCAAGACTAAAAAGTCCAGGTTTGTTACGGTAATAACGTTAGTCCATGGACTAAAATTCATTCTTATTACAAATCGAGGACCAACCGAGGTCTAGCTAGTACCAAAGATCTTCCCTGGTTTAATTGTATCCACAGATTATTGAGCAACATATCATTCATTTTGTTCGTTCAATATTTGATTAGTTCGGTACACCGTTCCTTTTTATGCAAAGCTCGCTAATTTATAATTAAATATAATGTGGAAAATACATCAAAATTTTGATAATAAAATTTATTGTGTTATTTAAAATATTTGAAATCTTTACTACTTTGTACTTTGAGGTAGTGTGATTTAAATTCTTGTTTATTACACACAAATATTGTAATATTTCGCTGTTAAGTTGTTTATATAGCTAGCGTATAAGGGAATGAAATACAAAGCGCGCGTAGTTCTAATGTCATCGAAATGTTTATTGTTTAGTTATTGCAATGTAAGTCGAGTTACTACTTACCAATAGTTACAATACAGCCATTATTGTTCTTTGATTCTAAATTATATTATATCTATTTAAATTATATTCTAAATAGTATAATATTTTTTGTTGTGTGCCACGAACATTACTTATGCTGTAAAATGAATCAACAAAAGAAAAAAAGGGATGATAATTGGACTTCTCAAGAAAAGGTTAGTGTATTTATTTAATCCAAACATACATGAAAAATATCATAGTTAATTAGAATTATTACATATGATATAAAATAGGTATGTATATCAATGACAAATTACAATACAACAAAATTACAGAAATAGAATGTTAAATTATATAAGGATGTCGGAGTAATTATTTTAAATGTTAGTCCAATTCAACAATTTTGTCTACATCGAGTTCATTTAATTAAAAAACGCAAATTCAACGCATATGACATCTGATAATTTGAAGTTTTGAGGTTAGTACCGAAGTTAAACTAGGGGTCACGGTTTGTTTTGTTTTAAAAAACAAACCGTGTTTTAGTCGGTGCAAGCCCGACATAATCAGTCCTCGCCCCTGCGAGGACAGGTATGCGTAAGGCATTTCCCCACGAAAAAAAAAAAAAGGGGTCACGGTGGTCTAACTTTAGTACCATAGATAATCCTGGTACTAGCGTTAAACTAGTTTTTGTAATAACATTTATATTAGTCCATGGTTTAAAGCTGGTATTAAACTCGGTACTATATTTAGTCTTCGTTTTGGAATAAGGCGGGCTAGGACTAATATCATTAAAGTAACAATGCTTATTCAACGACTTTTAATAATTACAGTAGAACCTCGATAGCTCAAACCTCCATTCGATTATCACTCCTTCTGGAGCATTCGGGTACAAATAGTTAAGTAGGTATTAACTCCTTACTGCCAAGACGCGCCAACAGATGTTTCACGACCAATATTTTGTTGTCCAGGCGGTGGCGCGCGTGCTGACGTGCCAGCCGGACAACGCGAAGGCGCTTTATCGCAAGGCGCGCATCCTGAGCGCGATGGGCCGCACGGGCGAGGCGCTGGACGCGGCGCGAGCAGCGGCGGCAGCGGACGAAGGCGCGCGTGCGGAGCTGCGCCGCTGCGAGCTGCGCGCCGCCCGCGACCGCTCCGCCGAGCGCCGTCTCGCGCGCCGCATGCTCGGCACCGCCCCACGCCCGGGGGCGGGGCGCCAGACAAGAAGCCCTCGCGAGCGGTGAGACACATTTCTCTTAATATTAGCTAAGCAAACAATCGTACAAACCAAGAAGTGGTAGGCATCCTCTCCTATAAACATAAACTTGTTACCCAGGACATAAAGGCCGTTGATGTAAACGTCTCGGTGCCAGTAATTACAGTGCCTGCTCTGCTTTTCTTTTAAAATCAGTGTGGTTAAACCAGTGAGACATTCTCAACCATTTTTCTCTCTAGCTAGGAAGCATTGAATGAGAAATCCTAGTGTAGCACTTCATACATACATACCTTAATTTTTAAGCCATGATGATGTATATCATTTACACTGCATGGCTCCAGTATCTTTTACACTGTTGATATTGGGTGGTCTACTTAAATGTACAGCTATGTTAAAATAATGTTGCAGATGTTCGTGTGGGGCTCCCTGCTCATCAGCCTGCTGGTGGGCGTAGCCAGCGTGCTGGTGTACCGCTACAAGATGCAGTCACAATAATTACTGTGATAAGTAAGGTTAATATATTTGAATATCACATTGGTAAAATGATTAAACTTTGTCCAGACCGGATCCAGATCCTAGATCCATCCATCATAGACCTAGATCCATCCATCCATCATGGACCTAGATCCATCAATCCATCCATTGGCACAATCAATCACTTTTTGTTGTTGTCGTAGTGTACATGCTTTGCGCATTCACTCAGGGATATGTGGGATTCAAAAAAAATATTACCAAGATCCTTTTAAGGGTTTTTTAAATGTAAATTTTACCAATAGATCTTATTTCCTCAAATTTTTTTTATGACCTAAAATTAAATGTTAAAAAAAATGTTTCTTTTTACAGATGGCAGGCGACTGTATAGGTGATCTTTAATCAAGATATTATATAAAATTTTGTGAAATAGTACTTTTAAATATCTTCCTTATGACGATGGCTGCAACACAGCGAAAAGAGATTTGGGGTATATTTTTTTATGTCTCTATGGACCACTTGAAAAAGATACATTTAACATAATTATTATTATTTTCATTTAAAGGCATTAGCTACTACGCTATTAGCCATACAAAATACAATATTCCGTCTGTAATACGGAGAAATGGCGGGAAACCCCAAGGAGCGCGGCTTCGCCCCTCTAGCCCCCATCAATCAACTATCATTCTCCATTCCATCCACCCAAGGCAGTCCACCACAATATTCGCCAACCAATCACAATATATAAAGATCAAGTTTTTAAAACAAACACTATAGAAAACCACTCTGAATGGACAAAACACAAAATAACAATTAATTAACGGGAAACCAAAAAACACAACCGCGCGTCTCGATGCTTCCCGCCATTTTCCATTTAACATAATATTATATAATCATATTTTTTTACAGGGTTAAATTTTAACAAGCAAAGGAGGCTTTTAAAAGTGTCAAATACAGTTGGCAACTTATCAGAAATTATTAAAACATTTATGTTTATAATAGTAATGGTATTTTATACTACTATTACTTTTTAAATCGTGCTTATAATTTTTTTTATTAACAAAATTAGAATGTCACTTAAAGATGAATGATGTGTTATCTTTGCTAAAGCATAATCAAAATAGTCAATAGTGCTAATTTAATTTTGACTTGTCAAGTGCTTATAGTTGTCACCACTTTATAATAATACATTTATTATTTTTTATAATTTGATGTCTAAAAATTTGTAAGTTGTTTTTTTTTTTTAATTTTAGCTGAAGTATAAGAAAAAAAAAAGTATGTTTTAAATTATCTTGCTTTTTTTTTTATGTTAGTTGGATAGGCAAACTGGCAAACGTGCCACCTGATGGTAAGTGGTCAACGTCGCCCATGAACATAAACTAGTTTACCTGGAACGAGACCATGCAACTCATCTATGTGTTGCCTATCCTGAGACATAAGATGTTTAGTCTCGGTGCCAGTAATTACACTGCCTGTCTTGCCCTTCTCTCCGAAACACAGCAAAGCTGTTTCACGGGAGAAACAAGCAAGCAAGATGGTGGTACCCATGCAGCCGGGAGCGCGGCACAGCGCTTCCCTCCCACCGGTACCTTGCTAGAATTTCAAGAACTATGATTATGAACTTTTTCCATTTGTTAATGATTCCTATTGCATTTCAAATGAGAAATTCCATTGCAAATCTGCACTTAGCAAGTGGTGATTCTGTTTTACAATTTACTTTATCTTACCTCTTTTCTTTCTCTTTACTCCATAGACAATATCGATATTTCAATCCTGTGTGATTATTATCTTTTAACTATGTTTTTTTTAAGAAATAATAATGGGATCACCTATAGTATTTTGTATAAAGGGGCTGAGGTTAGCAGTAAGTTAGGTGTAAGCGGTGGCTACCTTGTATTATTATAGTTTAAAGGTATTAAATATCGATATCTGTTGTATTTTTGTAATTCGTATTAACATATTCCTTAGTCGTGGCGGTGCAAATTTTTCGTTTTCTTCCTAATCAATGTCCATTTTAAATTATATTTATGTAATATAGATAATATATTTTTCGAAATGTTTTATTAACAGTAAGACGCATTCCATACGATAATGATAGATGGGTGCTTATTTTAATGATAACTTTTTAATTTATCACCAAGCCTTGCTATTATGCCCTAATGTTTAAAACAGTTTCGTTCTATTTTTTTGCTAGTTTATAGTTTTTATTGCAATGAAAAGCCAAGTGTAAAATCAAGAGTAAGCATACATTGTACCTACATTATGTGTACAATTATACTTTTGAGTCCAAGAATATTTATATTGTTATAAAAGTAGATATTAAACTAGTTTCAGAACAAATATAGGACAAGGCTCTTATTATTATGGTTTAGGTTGTTCGGTGATACCATAAATATGTAAAAAAAAAAAGAAATAAAATGTTACAGAAATTTTTGTTTTATTAATTAAAACGTGCTAATGTCAGTCTATAGTCTATACAGTTTCACATCATACATACAAAAATATATTTCGAAAATATTTTACTTTTACCGTAAACACACAGCACTCAGTTTTTTTTGTTATGTTAAAAGTACAAAACCTTCTAAACCTCCTTTTTATAAAATGACGGAATGTTTATAATTATTGTAGTTAAAGATATAAATTATAAATAATTAAATAATAATATTCTTCATGGCAACACTGAATAAAATAATGTCAAAGTTATGTAATGTTCTTAATTGTGCAAAAGGTAAAACGGCAGACATTTTGGTCTCAACCTATTTTCATTTGCTTCAAAGAATGATGTTTCTAAATATTGTTATACATAACTGTAGCTGATAGTTTGTAAAGGTATATAATAAATTCCACAATATAAGCCTTCGAAAATTATTTTTGCCAGTAAATATTTATAGCAACTTTAGGCCAATCTGTGTAGCAGTTATATAATATTTGGCTAATACCTCCTCATGGCACACCTATGATATAAACATAATATATACCTTAATTTGTTCCTAGTACCCGTGACACAATATGGATCTACCGTAAAACTGTGTAAATATTGACATCATGTTCATTAAACATTTAAATATGAAGTAAAATTTTATCAGTTTGCAAACTGAGAAGTATACATTTATTACATAATCAATGGTAATATAAAAATAATCGCCTTTTTCACACTCACAATAACACATTGTCTTGTACCAATTTGTCATCCAAGAATCCATAACCATCCAGCCTTCTTATTGGCTTATACATTAAATAAAATTATAGAAACGAAGGGAAATTGAGATTGGATCGATGCGTGAGCGTTCTAGCGACCCAACTGGTGATGTGAGTGAGGAGTATTATCTGCGCTATGGTGGCGAGCGCCTGGACGGAGAAGATCGTCGCTACAAAGTCGTAGAGCAGCTTGGGCGAGAAAACCGACCACACGAAGAGGTGGTCCCGGAAGACGGTGGCCACCACGCAGTAGACCATCAGCTGGTACACCCGGTGGAGAGCGTACACGTTGGTCGCGCGCCATATCGACTGCAGGTACCTGGGGATACATTTGCTAAATTATAAATACTGTATGTGAATGAGGATTATTTTTATAGCATCTGTCCTTGCTAAAGACAATCTAACTCTTTGCTCATCAGTGGTTTTGGCGTTAAAAAGTAACAGACAGTGACTTACGCATTCATAACATTAATATGTAGTTTGCAAACAGTACCAAGGATTGGTCGACCTCCAACTACAGCTACTACTTCAGCTGCTACGGTTATTACTTCCGCTGCTATAGCTACTATTACCTCAGGCGCTACAGCTACTACAGCTCTTATTACTTCCGCTGCTATAGCTACTATTACCTCAGGCGCTACAGCTACTACAGCTCTTATTACTTCCGCTGCTATAGCTACTATTACCTCAGGCGCTACAGCTACTACAGCTCTTATTACTTCCGCTGCTATAGCTACTATTACCTCAGGCGCTACAGCTACTACAGCTCTTATTACTTCCGCTGCTATAGCTACTATTACCTCAGGCGCTACAGCTACCTACAGCTCTTATTACTTCCGCTGCTATAGCTACTATTACCTCGGGAGCTACAGCTACTACAGCTCTTATTACTTCCGCTGCTATAGCTACTATTACCTCAGGCGCTACAGCTACTACAACTCTTATTACTTCCGCTGCTATAGCTACTATTACCTCAGGCGCTACAGCTACTACAGCTCTTATTACTTCCGCTGCTATAGCTACTATTACCTCAGGCGCTACAGCTACTACAGCTCTTATTACTTCCGCTACTATAGCTACTATTACCTCAGGCGCTACAGCTACTACAGCTCTTATTACTTCCGCTGCTATAGCTACTATTATCTCAGGCGCTACAGCTACTACAGCTCTTATTACTTCCACTACTATAGCTACTATTACCTCAGGCGCTACAGCTACTACAGCTCTTATTACTTCCGCTACTATAGCTACTATTACCTCAGGCGCTACAGCTACTACAGCTCTTATTTCTACAGCTTCTATAGCTCCTACTACTACAGCTGCTACTACTATTATATCGACTACTAAGCTACTACTACAGCTACAGGTCTTACGACTACAGATACCGCTACTGCAGCTCCCACTCACCGTCCCCAGGTGGGCGCCCGGGCGAGCGCGCAGAAGAGTGCGGCGCCGGCGAGCGCGGGTGCCGCGTACGCGTGCAGGCCCATTCGCGCCGCCACCGCCGCCGCGCGGTATTCGCGCAGCCCCACGTAGCCCGCGCCCAGGTCCACCGACGCCAGGCTGTTCGAGTTTCCCTACAACATAGTAAATTCTATTTATTTGTGACCGAAAAATGACTCGTGCCTTTTCTGTCTACTTCTTTGGTAGATAATTGATATGGTATTCCGAAAGATAATTAAAAAAATATTGGTAATAATCAACCAAAACAATAATTAGGTGCAGGACAGCGACCGCCCGAACCCTGCCTTCGCCCCGCGCATCCCCGCGCTATATCCACAGAGACAACTTAATAGGGAAAACATAGACTCTGATTGGTTTACTGTCTTTTTGAAGTGAAACTTCTTTGCGCGCAGGAGGGTAAAATATTTACGGATGACACGTAACGAAAATGTGCAACGTTTTTGTGTTTTGTACGTGAACGTAGTATGAAGCACAGCCATGGAGTGAGAGTAGGGAGCAAGCGAGTGAGAAAGATCGTGTGAGAGAGTGAGATAGAGCGAGTCTCGGAAATTTAAAGCTTTATATTAGTATAAATAATAAATATAAAAGAGATTTAAAATTAGTTTGCCAAATAAGTTTCACTTCTGACATGTGTATTTTGTACGCATGCACTTTTTTGTCTTTGACATTTGTATGGTATTACGTAACAGAGATAGAGCGCTATCGAGCGCACTTGTCTCCATGGATTGAGTATAGCGCGGGTCATATCAACGGGTAAATTCTTAGGTCACAATTATTGATTACTTTATTTCGATTAAGGGGGTCCAGTGTAAAATAACATATTCACATTTGTTTTACTATCTATACAAAGAATAGCTCACCTGATAGAAGAAGAACAAATGTCCTATCCACAAATGAACAAGCGCTTGACTCAGTACATCCACAGCTTCAGTTTGTCTCCCCGGTCTCGAGTCCAACAACTTGTGATCCAAGCACTTAGACGTCAACTTACAAGTGAAGTATATACTGGGCACCATTATTATATTGTGCGGCCGCATCAGCAATATTATTATTAACATCATGTCATTAAACATTATATGTGAAAGCGAACAGGCTAGTTTTAATTTCACCTCTTCAAGATTCCACGGTTCCTCCATTTCATCGTAGAAATAATCTTCAGTTTTTTCCTTGGGCTTGCTATACTCAAATTTTTTATCCGAATTACCTTTGAATCCACATAACTTGAATGCCCCAATGTATGTGAGAAGTTCAAATACAAATTGTGCTATCAAAAGTCCCCAAAATACATTCACTATGACCACCGGATCCCATGTCCTGATGATTGGGAACGGTGATGCCAGAGCATCCATGGCTATTCTGTAGCAGAATATGCAGAGACCGGCCATTATTGTGAGGGCTGAGTGGATTTGCATGAAGTTGTTCATGTAGCGGATGTTCCACAAACAAATTGCCACTGTCAAGACAGAACCTGAAAAATGAAAACTATATACCATACATGAATAAAATGATAGCTAAAAACTTGTAACATAAAACAGATTTTTTCAGGTAGAAATTATCATAATTTGTTTGCGATCAAAACAATATCAAAAATCTGATGGATAGATACAAAATATTTAAATTCGGCTTTAGCAAAATTAAAAAAATTATAATTTTGAGCTTCAGGAGAGACATATTCAGGATATGCAAGCTGTGTCCATACATTGTCTTCGTACATCAACTTACGATTATCCATCGTAAGCGCAAGCGCGCAAGCACAAAATAACGAAAATTAGAGACAGATATGTATACTTTAAGAGTCGATATTTCTTTACCTACGACTAAATGTGCCTGTAGATAAAAGGAATTTTCTGGGGCGTTCAACCAGTCCGCTGTATCTGGGAGGAACAGCCATCGATCACCGGTCTGATTCATTGTACGGAGGTACCTAAAAATAATATTTCTATGGTATTATTCAGGGAAACCGACGGCCTTCAAGTAAAACAAATGTATAGTAAATATTCGATTGGTAAACTAAATTTTACTTTTCTCATTATTTACTAATGACTTAACTTTTAAAACAAAATCCGATCCATTTCTTCTAGTATTCCTGTTAAATCTAGCTACAAGCATGGTGTTGCTGTAAATTACCCCAAAAGTGTCGGGAATGTTAAATCTATTCGTTGCTTAGCAACTGACCACAGTTACCCAATAACATAGTTGCTTAGCAACGAATAAACAGTCTAATATTTGTTTAATAGCGAACATTTACTTATACAATTTTCAATTATACCCACTATAAAATGTTTTGTGCAATTTTGCAAGTTCCCAAGTTCCCAAGTAAAACTGCGTTGGGACCCCCAACGCAGTGCAGCCGAATTGGCCCGGCACGACCGTAGGGGTGCCTCTCGTTCACATGATAATGGCGTCAAGTGACACCTATGCTGTCGCGTTTGTTGCGGTGTATGAGTTTCCGGTGTCCCATTGCAGGGGATGGGGTAAAGGAGGGTAATGCATCTGCATTATCTCTTGTGTGAATGTTTACGAGGACGACCTCTGTGGCTCAATGGTTAGCGCGTTAGCGTTCAAGCCGGAGGTTGCGGGTTCGAATCCCGCCAGGGAACAAAAAGGTTTCTGTGTTCCTGGTTCATGGATGTGTATTAAATATGTGTATTATAAATAAAAAACCTTAAATATGTGTATAGTATAAAATATTAAATATATTTCCATTGTCTGGTACTCGTAACACAAGTTCTTCGAGAACTTACCACGGGACCAGATTGACGTGGTGCAAAAAGCGTCCTTAGATATTATTATTATTATTATGGGAGTCGGTAGTCATCTAAGGCTCCGAATGCTCGTTTGTCCCCCTAAGGCCTAAGCTATAAAAAAAATCAATCATTCTAAGAATGCTTGTAGGAGATTAAAAAATTGTAGACAAGCATATTCTTTTATACTGTATTAATTGTTTTAAAATTCAACAAAATTTAGTTGTCGTATGCTAGGTCCAGGTTGATTTTCATCGACCCGTACATCATCGATTAATGTTAGACACGGGTCTCCTCTGAGAAGAGGGTCAAGGCCATAGTCCTCACGACACTGCCCTGTGGGTAGGGGGCTAGGAAATGATTGCAAATCAGAAATATTTTGTGATGAAGGTTCCTCATTTTCTTTATTGTCGGACAATTTGAATTCTTTAAGTGTTAACAATTTCTGGAAGAAGACATCACTAGATAGTATAAATTATAAAGCAAAGTCGCTTCCCGCGTCTGACTGTATGTATGCTTACATCTTTAAAACTACACAACGGATTTTGATGCGGTTTTTTTAATAGATAGAATGATTCAAGAGGAAGGTAATAGGTACATGCATAATATAGTAGATAAACACTCATAATTTTAGAAGTTTCTGATGTGATGTCATAAATAAGCACATTTTTTGCACTTACATTGCAAACGCTGGATGAACCCTAACAGATAGATCAATCTAATGTACTACATTATTATACACCTTAGCCGGGCCCGGTTCTGAATTAATTATTATTGTATCAATGTATGGTAGAATAATTGTGTATCCTAAATATGCATACTGAAAAGTCCGCGATGGCATAATATGTCTACATTAGTTAAATATAACATACTACATAACTATATCCATTTTAATACTTTAAAAAATTGCCAATTATAAAGCGGTAATGTAAAAGCTATTCACAAAAATACGGTATTAATCACTACATATTATAAAATAAAGTCCTACGCCCGTCCATAGATAAATAATTATCATCAATGCGTATATGGTTGTATATCTAAGTTAACGCGGGCGAAGCTGCGGGTAACAGCTAGTTTGTGATAAAACTGTATTAAGATTCTTTTTCCTTATTTCACTTTTTTATTCGCCATTTCAATTAAATAACTAGATACTACACAAACTCAAGTATCTATTTATTTACACTAATTAAAGGTTTTGTATTGCAAACTAATTACAACTAAGAACAACAATTGTTAGTAAGTATTAAGTAGCTATATTATTTACACTGTGTCGTCTTATTTATTTAGACGTAATAATATAAAATGCGCGGTAACAACGTAGTCACGAGCAAAAGCGGCACAGGTCCTACTTCGATGACGCCCGGCTGGGTACTGGCGCGACGTGGTGCGATGCGCGAGAGCCATTTTTATCGTTTTATATTTTTCAAAAATTTTTGAAGTGACATAATAAAGATCTATCCAATCATTTCCACGTCATCCCCGTTTAGCAATTTAAACGTAAAAGTTTCATTAAAATTGAGTTATCCGAAGTCTCATACTACTCAATTTGCTTTTAAAATCGACGTTACTTTAGAATTTTTTTTGATCATGTAAAATCTTAAATATTGTATTTTTATCCAAAAAAATCCCTAGATCAAAGATGTATCTATACCCTATTTTTTTATTATTATTTTAAAATGACGACTTCTATGAAAACACCTCGATCTAGAAATAACAATTTGGGATAAGGGGCCCTTAACGTTTCCCTCGGGCTCCTTGAGATCGTATCAAAGGGTCATTTGATTAGAACATCAATCAGCCACCGCTGTAGATCCTGACACAGGAGAAGCAGCGATGGGAATAGTAGTTGCCTAGTCCGTACAATAAGTTCAATATTAAAATGACCTACCTATGCAACGTGATCAGTAGCACCCACTGCGGCACTATACTGATCCCCACCGCGCTCATTCGGTTCTCTAAATCCGGTTTCTCCTGCACCTCCGTCGCCCCGGACCACCTCTTCGTCAAGTACATCACCACAACCACTATCGTCCGCACCAGGACGAAAAACATGAGGGTGTTCCAGAAAAAGTACCACGTCATATGCTCCTCTTCAATGAAGCTTGTCCCAAAGAACGACCAGCAGTGAAACAGTGTGCCGAATATGAGCAAATAGTCGATCGCGTTGAGATCTTTCAACACCGATAAGTCCTTTATCCGTTCCATGCCCGATTTAAAGATGAAGTATGTTATGGTGAAAATAAGAGACGCGGCAAAGAATGGGATAAACCAGAGAGAATTGAAGGAGCAGATCTGGCTTTTGGTTTCGGTGATGAAACAGGAGATCACCAGGATGATACTGGTTATGGTGAAGATGATGAAAAAGGCAACGAGAGTGCCCGTTCGACTAGAGCGGTGCATGTGGCTTGCGCTGATTTTCCTTTGGTTGTCCGGTTGGACGGAATACAGAGTCACCAGAAGTAACGCGGCCGCAATCTGTAAGAAAAACAGAACTCATAAGCAAAGAGAGATTTGATCTAAAGACTTACAAATAATTAAAAGTTTATTGCATGTATTGATTATTTTCTTTAGGAAAACGTCACCCCATTGTACTGTCCCGACGTTGGTAGGGGTTGTTCTGTGGTGCGGGACAACCCCTCTGTGGAGGTGGCGTCGGTCCCTTGCGGGACTGACTAGCCGTCGAGGTGCCCTGTTATCTTAACAGATCCGGGGACCTCACCAAAGGCGGCACTGGCGGCACTCGCCGGGTTTTAGTGGGTAGAGCTGCGTCCATTTACCATCTTTCGGGCGCAGCGAGTCCCACATACCCGTCTGGTGAGACCCACTCCCGGCGGGATACTTCGGAGCATTTCCCGGCGTTAAAAAAAAATGTTTAACTGCCAGGGCGTTTCAGATAAAAATATGATGAAACTCACAAAGTACATGAGAACGGTCGCCAGGCCGATGGAGAACAGGTCGAAGTCCGTGGTGGTCTCGGCGAGGTACTTGGCCATCTCTGCCAGCGACTCGTCGTAGAACTCCTTGGAGATCTTGGCGGCGCTCTGCTGCCCCGTGGCCAAGTAGCGCGCGAACTGACTTTCGGCCCTTTCAAATTGCTTGTAGAATTCTGAAATCAATGTGACATTTAAGCCTTTTTCCTTCGTGCCGTTTTTTTTTATAGTAGAGGGGGCAAAAGGACAGTCGATTCACTTTATGGTAATAAGTGATAAGCGACAGCCATATATACTCGCTACATCATTAACAGGTGCGTTACCGGCCTTTCAAATATGAGTATGCTCTTTTCTTGAAGGTTCCTAAGTCGTATCGGGTCGGAAAGTGGCAGCTGATTCCATATATTCGTCGTGCGAGGCAGGAAATGCCGTAGAAATCGAGTTTTTGTGGATTTATGAACATCGAGATGATGAGGGTAAAATTTGGAATTTTTACGCGATGTCCGGTGGTGGTTCTGCTGCAGGTATTAGTCCGAACAATTCCTCAGAACACTCCCCGTGGTGGATGCGGTAGAAGATGCAGAGCGATCCGACATCTCTACGTAGCGCTAAAGAATCAAGCCGATTGGAGAGAACCTTGTTTTCGACTTCTTCTTAGTTCGTTCGCGTCTTGCGTCTGAAAATAGGAGCGCGCGGACGAATAATTGAACCTGACACCGATGGGAGTGATACGCTGTAACGTGCGCTAGTCAGGAAGTTAATAAACTTTAAGTTGTCAAATTTAACACATTTTGTATCTACTAGCCTGTACGGTCTTACCCATATATTTAGAATTTTCGTCTACGCAAAAATGTCCACGAATCGTGGGAGCGAGATATTCAAATCAAATACAAATCACCCGAGAGAAAAATTACAGTGAATGAAGCGCTGATATGTCACTGTTTTTGCGAGTAACTAAGAGGCCATATCGGCCCAGTCTATTTTACGTCGCGGTGTATTTTGTAATATTTTCTATTATTCTTGCGATAAAAATCAAAAACTTTAAATGTGCAACTATGGTGTCATGTTCTGTGAGTGAACGTGACGTTAGAAGACGAAATAACCCTCATAATAACCCAAAAAGATACACTACACCCAACCATGTATATACATATATATTTTGTCACGTCCTCGAGGCGTCATTGTTTATCTTGTACATCCTAAATCTATGGTCTTACCCGTGTCAGTGGGCAGAGCCTGTTTGGCGTTGTGCGAGGCCAGCACATGTAGCAAGTACAGGTGTTGTCGTGTGTCAGCAGGCAGCAGAGACGGCAGGATCCTGCCGGTGCTGTCCCCTGGTACTGGCGCGTTTAACAGCCAGGCTATTGTGGGAGCCAGGTCTACCTGGGCTACCGTCGGCCCGGGACCAGCGCTGAGGGTTGAGGAGGATAATTGGTGGTTATTGTTTGTTGTAGCTACACGGGAGTAGCAGCGGGAGGAACGGGTGCGCCTCATCATCATCATCATCAGCCTCTATCCGTAAGAAACACAACAAATATTAATAAAATAAACTTGTTGAGTAAATAGACCGACAACGTAAAGAAGAACAGTGGGACAACGCGTTTGAAGACGCACGAAATGCCGCTTTCGTAAAGACATTCGTCATTATTGCAGGGTTGTCACAATTGTCACAATATATATATCTAAGAAGATATATATTGTGACTGACGACTGACGCCTCCCGAGGGAGTGTATGGCAGTTCGGGAGACGTTCCGCCCTCTCTCACCCCGCACTTAACTTTGCTGATTGATTTTTATTTAAATACATAAAAGTATTTAGGAACTTTAGTATCTTAGAAAATAATAAATAACATAAAATAAATCAAACGTCACATAAACGTCAACTGTACACGACTACGCAGTTCCGTTATATGTTTTTCTTACGGTTTTAGTCTCACATTTTTTTCAGTTTGGTCGCGCAGCAAAATCCCTATCTCATCCAAGACTGCCCTAAACAACTTCGTTCCAATATTTATAAGTAACCTACGGCTCATTAAGCGCTTCGTTTCTTTTATGAACGAACCTACTAACCTTCGAACCTACGAACCTTCTAACCTACGACGTATTTACTGCACAGTTTCAACAGTACTCACGGGTGCGGACATTGGAAGTCGTCAGTCTTTGCGACCACGAGCGGCACCAGCACCTCCGCCGCGGACGAGCCGCCGTGCCCGCCCGCGTCGCGCATGCCGTGGTCCCCGCAAATGAACAGGACACCAGGACGGTCCTATTATTAATTATTAAATTAAATAAAAAAATCGTAGGTAACAATTACTTGTACATTAGAAAAACGAAATTTTGAACTATTGCAATCCTACTAATATTATAAACGCAAAAGTTTGTAAGATGCAGCGCCATGCTGCTTTGAATCCGAATTGGGCCGGCACGACCGGGGTGGTACCTCTCGCCCATATAACACCGGCGTCAAGTGACAGCTATGCATTCGCGTTTCGTGCGGTTTGTCGAGTTTCCGGTGGCCCATTGGGGGTATAGAGAAAAGGAGGGCAAAGCATCTGCATAATTTCTGATTATGCGGATGTGTATGAGCGTCGGTAGTCACCATAAGGCTGCGACTGCTGGGTTGCTTCCCATATTTTTAAAAAAACTACTGAATGGATTTTAATGAGACTTTACAATAAAATAGCTTATACATCAGAATAACATATAGGCTATAATTTATCCCTGTACTCCCACGGGAATGGGAAGTACACGGGTGGAACCGCGGGGCGCTGCTAGTGTACCAATAAAGGGTTGCCAGGGGACAGATGTAAAACATCTATATCAATATTAAAATTCATAGATAATAAAAATCTATACTGAAAGATGGACGTGCCACGACATTTATCGCCAACGCCAATAAATATTTTCACATAAAAATTAAAAAGCAGACCGTTCTGCGAAAAAATATTTTTATAATATGTATAATATAATAATGACGGTTATAATTTTTTCCTACACGTATGTGTGACCAAGCTTCTTGCCTTTTATAATTCTATATCAACGGAAAGTACTTTTTTGACCTTGCTTTAGAATTAAGAGGAACGGTGTACACAGTGAAAAATTCTCAACAATTTGGTGTTTACGTTATATGTCAAAAGATACTGTTTATTTTTAAAAATCTGTTCTTCATAATTTAACACAACAATAGATCAAGATAGTATTTTCAGCGTTCAAAACTATGAACTATTTTTATATTTTATAAAATTGTCATTAATAAAAACAAGGCAAAGAAATGGCTTCAGGACAGATCCATGTGGGACACCAATAAAAATAATAGCTTGTACATGTAAAGAACTAAGACAAATACTTACAAATACTAGAGTGAATGAATGCTTACCCATTTCTGCATTGCTGTAAATATTTTTTTGACTACTTCGTCCATTTCGACTAGTTTCGGTTTGATCTTTGGGCTCCTTGCGCCTTCCAAATGCCCGATGTGGTCTAGGCCGAGGTAATGCAACACTAGGAAATCAAATGTAGGCTTCTTTTTCTCATCCGGAGCCAGAACTTTGTCCAGGTGTCTTGTAACATTATTATCCACCTAGGAATAGTAACAGAATTATTTCTTACTGGCTGTTAAAGGTAGCTACACCAATTCTTTTAATTGACATTTCTACGTCATTTCTTGGGATATAATCTTTTTTTTTCATTCATTTCATACTTGGATAGGCAAACGGGCTGATAAGCAACATAACGTTAGGTGGTCATCGTAGCCCATGAACATAAATAAGTTTACCAGGGGGACTTATTCATGCGCTGCCTATAAGAGCCATGAGCTATAAGATGTTAGTTAAGTCTCTGTGCAATTCATTGCCTATCATGCCCTTCTGTCCGAAACACATGAAGCATGTTTTACGGATGAATTAAGCAGAATGGTGGAAGCAGAAACCTTTGTAGTCGGGAGTGCGGCATTACTTTCGGTAAAATATATCTCTATATGACCAGCTTGTCCACGACATGACCAGGGAATTGGGCGGGCATGACCGGGGTGGTACCTCTCGCTCAAATAACAGCGGCGTTAAGTGACAGCTATGCTGTCGCGTTTCGTGCGGTTTGTGAGTTTCCGGTGGCCTATTGGATGGGATAGGGAAAAGGAGGGCAACACATCTGCATAACTATTGATTGTGCGGATGATTTGACGACCTCTGTAGCTCAGTGGTAAGCGCGTTGGCGCTGAAGCCGGAGGTTGCGGGTTCGAATCCCGCCAGGGAACAAAAAATATTTTCTGTGTTCCTTGGTCATGGAATGGTCAATGTGTATTACATATAATATAATAAAAATCTTAAATATATGTATAGTATAAAATTATTAAATATATTTCCGTTGTCTGGCACCCGTAACACAAGTTCTTCTAGAACTTACCACGGGGTCAGATTGACGTGGTGTGAAAGCGTCCAATAGATATATTATTATTATGTCTATGGGCGCCTCCGACTGCTCGGTTGCCAACTAACGACATAAAAAAATATCTTTGTATAAAAATTGACACTTGATTGCAATCTGTATGATGCGGATCAGTGGACGCATCACGTACTTGTATTTCAATGCTAATGCGATGCGTACGACGCCGACGTGTAGACGCGCGTTATTATTTTGACGTAATGTTTTACTTTATTTCACAAACATTTTGTTTGTTAGATATAGGGTAAACTACCCTTTTATTGGAAATTAAGCAATATGGTACATAAACATAATACATTTTATAATTTTTAGGTACAGACCCTTTAAGTAATAGGTATGGTAATTTAACATAAAGTATGACTCGGAATTCTACCCCATTTTTAGTTAAAAGATGAAATTCATCAAAAAGTACCTATAAAACAAAGTCGCTTCCTGTCTGTCTGTCCCTCTTGCTTAGATCTTTAAAATTACGCAACGCATTTTGATGCAGTTTTATGTACTACAGTATTGTACACCTTAAAAAGGTCTACAAAAAAGTCCGCGATGGTATAATATGTCTATCCCTTAGGGATAACCCACAATAACCATTTTTTATCCTTTAATTTTTACGAGAAATAATGACATATTTACGAAGCGATTTCAAGCAATACAGCACTAATCCTTATCCAAATGTAGTACCTTATATACATTATCCATTTAATAAAGATCAATATGGCCATTTCCAACATGTAATTTTAATGAATATTTTCGAAGATATTACAGATTTAAAATGCAGGGACATAGAGGCTGCGGCGGTATGGGCCCTGATATCCGATTATCGATGACCACTAATAAATCGCAGGGTAATACTTTCAACGTTGCAGGCTTAGATTTGAGCGTTGAGTGTTTTTCACATGGCCAATTATATGTCGCTTTTCTGTGACGATGCTTGCTTTTTAAAATTTTAAGTTAGTCCAACGGTTTGAAGTGCAAAAATTCTGTTGCATATCTACAAACAGACTACAGACAGAGAAACAATACGACTCTTTCTTCAATCAGTACCAGTACAAAATTCCTCCTAAATGATACAGGATACGTCGGCGGTGTCGCGGCAACTGGTGGTACGGGCGCGGCGAGGCGACGCTGGCGGTGCAGCTGTACCGGCGCGCGCTCGACGTGCTCGACGAAAGCGAGGGCGGGATCACCGACCCTACCCCTTCGGGGGAGCCCACGCCCACCTCGGACGCGCTGCACTCGCTGCTCGAGGAACGCCTCCGCGTCTACAACAACATGGCCGCCGCGCAGTTAAAAGCGGGCGCTTATGAGGCGGCGTTACAGGTTACTATGCAGTTTAGTTGGTACATTATATACAGGGTCAAATGTAAAATCCGTTCCGCCTTATTACAAAAAACTGATCTAGTACCGGGATTAAACCAAGACTAAAAAGTCCAGGTTTGTTACGGTAATAACGTTAGTCCATGGACTAAAATTCATTCTTATTACAAATCGAGGACCAACCGAGGTCTAGCTAGTACCAAAGATCTTCCCTGGTTTAATTGTATCCACAGATTATTGAGCAACATATCATTCATTTTGTTCGTTCAATATTTGATTAGTTCGGTACACCGTTCCTTTTTATGCAAAGCTCGCTAATTTATAATTAAATATAATGTGGAAAATACATCAAAATTTTGATAATAAAATTTATTGTGTTATTTAAAATATTTGAAATCTTTACTACTTTGTACTTTGAGGTAGTGTGATTTAAATTCTTGTTTATTACACACAAATATTGTAATATTTCGCTGTTAAGTTGTTTATATAGCTAGCGTATAAGGGAATGAAATACAAAGCGCGCGTAGTTCTAATGTCATCGAAATGTTTATTGTTTAGTTATTGCAATGTAAGTCGAGTTACTACTTACCAATAGTTACAATACAGCCATTATTGTTCTTTGATTCTAAATTATATTATATCTATTTAAATTATATTCTAAATAGTATAATATTTTTTGTTGTGTGCCACGAACATTACTTATGCTGTAAAATGAATCAACAAAAGAAAAAAAGGGATGATAATTGGACTTCTCAAGAAAAGGTTAGTGTATTTATTTAATCCAAACATACATGAAAAATATCATAGTTAATTAGAATTATTACATATGATATAAAATAGGTATGTATATCAATGACAAATTACAATACAACAAAATTACAGAAATAGAATGTTAAATTATATAAGGATGTCGGAGTAATTATTTTAAATGTTAGTCCAATTCAACAATTTTGTCTACATCGAGTTCATTTAATTAAAAAACGCAAATTCAACGCATATGACATCTGATAATTTGAAGTTTTGAGGTTAGTACCGAAGTTAAACTAGGGGTCACGGTTTGTTTTGTTTTAAAAAACAAACCGTGTTTTAGTCGGTGCAAGCCCGACATAATCAGTCCTCGCCCCTGCGAGGACAGGTATGCGTAAGGCATTTCCCCACGAAAAAAAAAAAGGGGTCACGGTGGTCTAACTTTAGTACCATAGATAATCCTGGTACTAGCGTTAAACTAGTTTTTGTAATAACATTTATATTAGTCCATGGTTTAAAGCTGGTATTAAACTCGGTACTATATTTAGTCTTCGTTTTGGAATAAGGCGGGCTAGGACTAATATCATTAAAGTAACAATGCTTATTCAACGACTTTTAATAATTACAGTAGAACCTCGATAGCTCAAACCTCCATTCGATTATCACTCCTTCTGGAGCATTCGGGTACAAATAGTTAAGTAGGTATTAACTCCTTACTGCCAAGACGCGCCAACAGATGTTTCACGACCAATATTTTGTTGTCCAGGCGGTGGCGCGCGTGCTGACGTGCCAGCCGGACAACGCGAAGGCGCTTTATCGCAAGGCGCGCATCCTGAGCGCGATGGGCCGCACGGGCGAGGCGCTGGACGCGGCGCGAGCAGCGGCGGCAGCGGACGAAGGCGCGCGTGCGGAGCTGCGCCGCTGCGAGCTGCGCGCCGCCCGCGACCGCTCCGCCGAGCGCCGTCTCGCGCGCCGCATGCTCGGCACCGCCCCACGCCCGGGGGCGGGGCGCCAGACAAGAAGCCCTCGCGAGCGGTGAGACACATTTCTCTTAATATTAGCTAAGCAAACAATCGTACAAACCAAGAAGTGGTAGGCATCCTCTCCTATAAACATAAACTTGTTACCCAGGACATAAAGGCCGTTGATGTAAACGTCTCGGTGCCAGTAATTACAGTGCCTGCTCTGCTTTTCTTTTAAAATCAGTGTGGTTAAACCAGTGAGACATTCTCAACCATTTTTCTCTCTAGCTAGGAAGCATTGAATGAGAAATCCTAGTGTAGCACTTCATACATACATACCTTAATTTTTAAGCCATGATGATGTATATCATTTACACTGCATGGCTCCAGTATCTTTTACACTGTTGATATTGGGTGGTCTACTTAAATGTACAGCTATGTTAAAATAATGTTGCAGATGTTCGTGTGGGGCTCCCTGCTCATCAGCCTGCTGGTGGGCGTAGCCAGCGTGCTGGTGTACCGCTACAAGATGCAGTCACAATAATTACTGTGATAAGTAAGGTTAATATATTTGAATATCACATTGGTAAAATGATTAAACTTTGTCCAGACCGGATCCAGATCCTAGATCCATCCATCATAGACCTAGATCCATCCATCCATCATGGACCTAGATCCATCAATCCATCCATTGGCACAATCAATCACTTTTTGTTGTTGTCGTAGTGTACATGCTTTGCGCATTCACTCAGGGATATGTGGGATTCAAAAAAATTATTACCAAGATCCTTTTAAGGGTTTTTTAAATGTAAATTTTACCAATAGATCTTATTTCCTCAAATTTTTTTTATGACCTAAAATTAAATGTTAAAAAAAATGTTTCTTTTTACAGATGGCAGGCGACTGTATAGGTGATCTTTAATCAAGATATTATATAAAATTTTGTGAAATAGTACTTTTAAATATCTTCCTTATGACGATGGCTGCAACACAGCGAAAAGAGATTTGGGGTATATTTTTTTATGTCTCTATGGACCACTTGAAAAAGATACATTTAACATAATTATTATTATTTTCATTTAAAGGCATTAGCTACTACGCTATTAGCCATACAAAATACAATATTCCGTCTGTAATACGGAGAAATGGCGGGAAACCCCAAGGAGCGCGGCTTCGCCCCTCTAGCCCCCATCAATCAACTATCATTCTCCATTCCATCCACCCAAGGCAGTCCACCACAATATTCGCCAACCAATCACAATATATAAAGATCAAGTTTTTAAAACAAACACTATAGAAAACCACTCTGAATGGACAAAACACAAAATAACAATTAATTAACGGGAAACCAAAAAACACAACCGCGCGTCTCGATGCTTCCCGCCATTTTCCATTTAACATAATATTATATAATCATATTTTTTTACAGGGTTAAATTTTAACAAGCAAAGGAGGCTTTTAAAAGTGTCAAATACAGTTGGCAACTTATCAGAAATTATTAAAACATTTATGTTTATAATAGTAATGGTATTTTATACTACTATTACTTTTTAAATCGTGCTTATAATTTTTTTTATTAACAAAATTAGAATGTCACTTAAAGATGAATGATGTGTTATCTTTGCTAAAGCATAATCAAAATAGTCAATAGTGCTAATTTAATTTTGACTTGTCAAGTGCTTATAGTTGTCACCACTTTATAATAATACATTTATTATTTTTTATAATTTGATGTCTAAAAATTTGTAAGTTGTTTTTTTTTTTTAATTTTAGCTGAAGTATAAGAAAAAAAAAAGTATGTTTTAAATTATCTTGCTTTTTTTTTTATGTTAGTTGGATAGGCAAACTGGCAAACGTGCCACCTGATGGTAAGTGGTCAACGTCGCCCATGAACATAAACTAGTTTACCTGGAACGAGACCATGCAACTCATCTATGTGTTGCCTATCCTGAGACATAAGATGTTTAGTCTCGGTGCCAGTAATTACACTGCCTGTCTTGCCCTTCTCTCCGAAACACAGCAAAGCTGTTTCACGGGAGAAACAAGCAAGCAAGATGGTGGTACCCATGCAGCCGGGAGCGCGGCACAGCGCTTCCCTCCCACCGGTACCTTGCTAGAATTTCAAGAACTATGATTATGAACTTTTTCCATTTGTTAATGATTCCTATTGCATTTCAAATGAGAAATTCCATTGCAAATCTGCACTTAGCAAGTGGTGATTCTGTTTTACAATTTACTTTATCTTACCTCTTTTCTTTCTCTTTACTCCATAGACAATATCGATATTTCAATCCTGTGTGATTATTATCTTTTAACTATGTTTTTTTTAAGAAATAATAATGGGATCACCTATAGTATTTTGTATAAAGGGGCTGAGGTTAGCAGTAAGTTAGGTGTAAGCGGTGGCTACCTTGTATTATTATAGTTTAAAGGTATTAAATATCGATATCTGTTGTATTTTTGTAATTCGTATTAACATATTCCTTAGTCGTGGCGGTGCAAATTTTTCGTTTTCTTCCTAATCAATGTCCATTTTAAATTATATTTATGTAATATAGATAATATATTTTTCGAAATGTTTTATTAACAGTAAGACGCATTCCATACGATAATGATAGATGGGTGCTTATTTTAATGATAACTTTTTAATTTATCACCAAGCCTTGCTATTATGCCCTAATGTTTAAAACAGTTTCGTTCTATTTTTTTGCTAGTTTATAGTTTTTATTGCAATGAAAAGCCAAGTGTAAAATCAAGAGTAAGCATACATTGTACCTACATTATGTGTACAATTATACTTTTGAGTCCAAGAATATTTATATTGTTATAAAAGTAGATATTAAACTAGTTTCAGAACAAATATAGGACAAGGCTCTTATTATTATGGTTTAGGTTGTTCGGTGATACCATAAATATGTAAAAAAAAAAGAAATAAAATGTTACAGAAATTTTTGTTTTATTAATTAAAACGTGCTAATGTCAGTCTATAGTCTATACAGTTTCACATCATACATACAAAAATATATTTCGAAAATATTTTACTTTTACCGTAAACACACAGCACTCAGTTTTTTTTGTTATGTTAAAAGTACAAAACCTTCTAAACCTCCTTTTTATAAAATGACGGAATGTTTATAATTATTGTAGTTAAAGATATAAATTATAAATAATTAAATAATAATATTCTTCATGGCAACACTGAATAAAATAATGTCAAAGTTATGTAATGTTCTTAATTGTGCAAAAGGTAAAACGGCAGACATTTTGGTCTCAACCTATTTTCATTTGCTTCAAAGAATGATGTTTCTAAATATTGTTATACATAACTGTAGCTGATAGTTTGTAAAGGTATATAATAAATTCCACAATATAAGCCTTCGAAAATTATTTTTGCCAGTAAATATTTATAGCAACTTTAGGCCAATCTGTGTAGCAGTTATATAATATTTGGCTAATACCTCCTCATGGCACACCTATGATATAAACATAATATATACCTTAATTTGTTCCTAGTACCCGTGACACAATATGGATCTACCGTAAAACTGTGTAAATATTGACATCATGTTCATTAAACATTTAAATATGAAGTAAAATTTTATCAGTTTGCAAACTGAGAAGTATACATTTATTACATAATCAATGGTAATATAAAAATAATCGCCTTTTTTCACACTCACAATAACACATTGTCTTGTACCAATTTGTCATCCAAGAATCCATAACCATCCAGCCTTCTTATTGGCTTATACATTAAATAAAATTATAGAAACGAAGGGAAATTGAGATTGGATCGATGCGTGAGCGTTCTAGCGACCCAACTGGTGATGTGAGTGAGGAGTATTATCTGCGCTATGGTGGCGAGCGCCTGGACGGAGAAGATCGTCGCTACAAAGTCGTAGAGCAGCTTGGGCGAGAAAACCGACCACACGAAGAGGTGGTCCCGGAAGACGGTGGCCACCACGCAGTAGACCATCAGCTGGTACACCCGGTGGAGAGCGTACACGTTGGTCGCGCGCCATATCGACTGCAGGTACCTGGGGATACATTTGCTAAATTATAAATACTGTATGTGAATGAGGATTATTTTTATAGCATCTGTCCTTGCTAAAGACAATCTAACTCTTTGCTCATCAGTGGTTTTGGCGTTAAAAAGTAACAGACAGTGACTTACGCATTCATAACATTAATATGTAGTTTGCAAACAGTACCAAGGATTGGTCGACCTCCAACTACAGCTACTACTTCAGCTGCTACGGTTATTACTTCCGCTGCTATAGCTACTATTACCTCAGGCGCTACAGCTACTACAGCTCTTATTACTTCCGCTGCTATAGCTACTATTACCTCAGGCGCTACAGCTACTACAGCTCTTATTACTTCCGCTGCTATAGCTACTATTACCTCAGGCGCTACAGCTACTACAGCTCTTATTACTTCCGCTGCTATAGCTACTATTACCTCAGGCGCTACAGCTACTACAGCTCTTATTACTTCCGCTGCTATAGCTACTATTACCTCAGGCGCTACAGCTACCTACAGCTCTTATTACTTCCGCTGCTATAGCTACTATTACCTCGGGAGCTACAGCTACTACAGCTCTTATTACTTCCGCTGCTATAGCTACTATTACCTCAGGCGCTACAGCTACTACAACTCTTATTACTTCCGCTGCTATAGCTACTATTACCTCAGGCGCTACAGCTACTACAGCTCTTATTACTTCCGCTGCTATAGCTACTATTACCTCAGGCGCTACAGCTACTACAGCTCTTATTACTTCCGCTACTATAGCTACTATTACCTCAGGCGCTACAGCTACTACAGCTCTTATTACTTCCGCTGCTATAGCTACTATTATCTCAGGCGCTACAGCTACTACAGCTCTTATTACTTCCACTACTATAGCTACTATTACCTCAGGCGCTACAGCTACTACAGCTCTTATTACTTCCGCTACTATAGCTACTATTACCTCAGGCGCTACAGCTACTACAGCTCTTATTTCTACAGCTTCTATAGCTCCTACTACTACAGCTGCTACTACTATTATATCGACTACTAAGCTACTACTACAGCTACAGGTCTTACGACTACAGATACCGCTACTGCAGCTCCCACTCACCGTCCCCAGGTGGGCGCCCGGGCGAGCGCGCAGAAGAGTGCGGCGCCGGCGAGCGCGGGTGCCGCGTACGCGTGCAGGCCCATTCGCGCCGCCACCGCCGCCGCGCGGTATTCGCGCAGCCCCACGTAGCCCGCGCCCAGGTCCACCGACGCCAGGCTGTTCGAGTTTCCCTACAACATAGTAAATTCTATTTATTTGTGACCGAAAAATGACTCGTGCCTTTTCTGTCTACTTCTTTGGTAGATAATTGATATGGTATTCCGAAAGATAATTAAAAAAATATTGGTAATAATCAACCAAAACAATAATTAGGTGCATGACAGCGACCGCCCGAACCCTGCCTTCGCCCCGCGCATCCCCGCGCTATATCCACAGAGACAACTTAATAGGGAAAACATAGACTCTGATTGGTTTACTGTCTTTTTGAAGTGAAACTTCTTTGCGCGCAGGAGGGTAAAATATTTACGGATGACACGTAACGAAAATGTGCAACGTTTTTGTGTTTTGTACGTGAACGTAGTATGAAGCACAGCCATGGAGTGAGAGTAGGGAGCAAGCGAGTGAGAAAGATCGTGTGAGAGAGTGAGATAGAGCGAGTCTCGGAAATTTAAAGCTTTATATTAGTATAAATAATAAATATAAAAGAGATTTAAAATTAGTTTGCCAAATAAGTTTCACTTCTGACATGTGTATTTTGTACGCATGCACTTTTTTGTCTTTGACATTTGTATGGTATTACGTAACAGAGATAGAGCGCTATCGAGCGCACTTGTCTCCATGGATTGAGTATAGCGCGGGTCATATCAACGGGTAAATTCTTAGGTCACAATTATTGATTACTTTATTTCGATTAAGGGGGTCCAGTGTAAAATAACATATTCACATTTGTTTTACTATCTATACAAAGAATAGCTCACCTGATAGAAGAAGAACAAATGTCCTATCCACAAATGAACAAGCGCTTGACTCAGTACATCCACAGCTTCAGTTTGTCTCCCCGGTCTCGAGTCCAACAACTTGTGATCCAAGCACTTAGACGTCAACTTACAAGTGAAGTATATACTGGGCACCATTATTATATTGTGCGGCCGCATCAGCAATATTATTATTAACATCATGTCATTAAACATTATATGTGAAAGCGAACAGGCTAGTTTTAATTTCACCTCTTCAAGATTCCACGGTTCCTCCATTTCATCGTAGAAATAATCTTCAGTTTTTTCCTTGGGCTTGCTATACTCAAATTTTTTATCCGAATTACCTTTGAATCCACATAACTTGAATGCCCCAATGTATGTGAGAAGTTCAAATACAAATTGTGCTATCAAAAGTCCCCAAAATACATTCACTATGACCACCGGATCCCATGTCCTGATGATTGGGAACGGTGATGCCAGAGCATCCATGGCTATTCTGTAGCAGAATATGCAGAGACCGGCCATTATTGTGAGGGCTGAGTGGATTTGCATGAAGTTGTTCATGTAGCGGATGTTCCACAAACAAATTGCCACTGTCAAGACAGAACCTGAAAAATGAAAACTATATACCATACATGAATAAAATGATAGCTAAAAACTTGTAACATAAAACAGATTTTTTCAGGTAGAAATTATCATAATTTGTTTGCGATCAAAACAATATCAAAAATCTGATGGATAGATACAAAATATTTAAATTCGGCTTTAGCAAAATTAAAAAAATTATAATTTTGAGCTTCAGGAGAGACATATTCAGGATATGCAAGCTGTGTCCATACATTGTCTTCGTACATCAACTTACGATTATCCATCGTAAGCGCAAGCGCGCAAGCACAAAATAACGAAAATTAGAGACAGATATGTATACTTTAAGAGTCGATATTTCTTTACCTACGACTAAATGTGCCTGTAGATAAAAGGAATTTTCTGGGGCGTTCAACCAGTCCGCTGTATCTGGGAGGAACAGCCATCGATCACCGGTCTGATTCATTGTACGGAGGTACCTAAAAATAATATTTCTATGGTATTATTCAGGGAAACCGACGGCCTTCAAGTAAAACAAATGTATAGTAAATATTCGATTGGTAAACTAAATTTTACTTTTCTCATTATTTACTAATGACTTAACTTTTAAAACAAAATCCGATCCATTTCTTCTAGTATTCCTGTTAAATCTAGCTACAAGCATGGTGTTGCTGTAAATTACCCCAAAAGTGTCGGGAATGTTAAATCTATTCGTTGCTTAGCAACTGACCACAGTTACCCAATAACATAGTTGCTTAGCAACGAATAAACAGTCTAATATTTGTTTAATAGCGAACATTTACTTATACAATTTTCAATTATACCCACTATAAAATGTTTTGTGCAATTTTGCAAGTTCCCAAGTTCCCAAGTAAAACTGCGTTGGGACCCCCAACGCAGTGCAGCCGAATTGGCCCGGCACGACCGTAGGGGTGCCTCTCGTTCACATGATAATGGCGTCAAGTGACACCTATGCTGTCGCGTTTGTTGCGGTGTATGAGTTTCCGGTGTCCCATTGCAGGGGATGGGGTAAAGGAGGGTAATGCATCTGCATTATCTCTTGTGTGAATGTTTACGAGGACGACCTCTGTGGCTCAATGGTTAGCGCGTTAGCGTTCAAGCCGGAGGTTGCGGGTTCGAATCCCGCCAGGGAACAAAAAGGTTTCTGTGTTCCTGGTTCATGGATGTGTATTAAATATGTGTATTATAAATAAAAAACCTTAAATATGTGTATAGTATAAAATATTAAATATATTTCCATTGTCTGGTACTCGTAACACAAGTTCTTCGAGAACTTACCACGGGACCAGATTGACGTGGTGCAAAAAGCGTCCTTAGATATTATTATTATTATTATGGGAGTCGGTAGTCATCTAAGGCTCCGAATGCTCGTTTGTCCCCCTAAGGCCTAAGCTATAAAAAAAATCAATCATTCTAAGAATGCTTGTAGGAGATTAAAAAATTGTAGACAAGCATATTCTTTTATACTGTATTAATTGTTTTAAAATTCAACAAAATTTAGTTGTCGTATGCTAGGTCCAGGTTGATTTTCATCGACCCGTACATCATCGATTAATGTTAGACACGGGTCTCCTCTGAGAAGAGGGTCAAGGCCATAGTCCTCACGACACTGCCCTGTGGGTAGGGGGCTAGGAAATGATTGCAAATCAGAAATATTTTGTGATGAAGGTTCCTCATTTTCTTTATTGTCGGACAATTTGAATTCTTTAAGTGTTAACAATTTCTGGAAGAAGACATCACTAGATAGTATAAATTATAAAGCAAAGTCGCTTCCCGCGTCTGACTGTATGTATGCTTACATCTTTAAAACTACACAACGGATTTTGATGCGGTTTTTTTAATAGATAGAATGATTCAAGAGGAAGGTAATAGGTACATGCATAATATAGTAGATAAACACTCATAATTTTAGAAGTTTCTGATGTGATGTCATAAATAAGCACATTTTTTGCACTTACATTGCAAACGCTGGATGAACCCTAACAGATAGATCAATCTAATGTACTACATTATTATACACCTTAGCCGGGCCCGGTTCTGAATTAATTATTATTGTATCAATGTATGGTAGAATAATTGTGTATCCTAAATATGCATACTGAAAAGTCCGCGATGGCATAATATGTCTACATTAGTTAAATATAACATACTACATAACTATATCCATTTTAATACTTTAAAAAATTGCCAATTATAAAGCGGTAATGTAAAAGCTATTCACAAAAATACGGTATTAATCACTACATATTATAAAATAAAGTCCTACGCCCGTCCATAGATAAATAATTATCATCAATGCGTATATGGTTGTATATCTAAGTTAACGCGGGCGAAGCTGCGGGTAACAGCTAGTTTGTGATAAAACTGTATTAAGATTCTTTTTCCTTATTTCACTTTTTTATTCGCCATTTCAATTAAATAACTAGATACTACACAAACTCAAGTATCTATTTATTTACACTAATTAAAGGTTTTGTATTGCAAACTAATTACAACTAAGAACAACAATTGTTAGTAAGTATTAAGTAGCTATATTATTTACACTGTGTCGTCTTATTTATTTAGACGTAATATAAAATGCGCGGTAACAACGTAGTCACGAGCAAAAGCGGCACAGGTCCTACTTCGATGACGCCCGGCTGGGTACTGGCGCGACGTGGTGCGATGCGCGAGAGCCATTTTTATCGTTTTATATTTTTCAAAAATTTTTGAAGTGACATAATAAAGATCTATCCAATCATTTCCACGTCATCCCCGTTTAGCAATTTAAACGTAAAAGTTTCATTAAAATTGAGTTATCCGAAGTCTCATACTACTCAATTTGCTTTTAAAATCGACGTTACTTTAGAATTTTTTTTGATCATGTAAAATCTTAAATATTGTATTTTTATCCAAAAAAATCCCTAGATCAAAGATGTATCTATACCCTATTTTTTTATTATTATTTTAAAATGACGACTTCTATGAAAACACCTCGATCTAGAAATAACAATTTGGGATAAGGGGCCCTTAACGTTTCCCTCGGGCTCCTTGAGATCGTATCAAAGGGTCATTTGATTAGAACATCAATCAGCCACCGCTGTAGATCCTGACACAGGAGAAGCAGCGATGGGAATAGTAGTTGCCTAGTCCGTACAATAAGTTCAATATTAAAATGACCTACCTATGCAACGTGATCAGTAGCACCCACTGCGGCACTATACTGATCCCCACCGCGCTCATTCGGTTCTCTAAATCCGGTTTCTCCTGCACCTCCGTCGCCCCGGACCACCTCTTCGTCAAGTACATCACCACAACCACTATCGTCCGCACCAGGACGAAAAACATGAGGGTGTTCCAGAAAAAGTACCACGTCATATGCTCCTCTTCAATGAAGCTTGTCCCAAAGAACGACCAGCAGTGAAACAGTGTGCCGAATATGAGCAAATAGTCGATCGCGTTGAGATCTTTCAACACCGATAAGTCCTTTATCCGTTCCATGCCCGATTTAAAGATGAAGTATGTTATGGTGAAAATAAGAGACGCGGCAAAGAATGGGATAAACCAGAGAGAATTGAAGGAGCAGATCTGGCTTTTGGTTTCGGTGATGAAACAGGAGATCACCAGGATGATACTGGTTATGGTGAAGATGATGAAAAAGGCAACGAGAGTGCCCGTTCGACTAGAGCGGTGCATGTGGCTTGCGCTGATTTTCCTTTGGTTGTCCGGTTGGACGGAATACAGAGTCACCAGAAGTAACGCGGCCGCAATCTGTAAGAAAAACAGAACTCATAAGCAAAGAGAGATTTGATCTAAAGACTTACAAATAATTAAAAGTTTATTGCATGTATTGATTATTTTCTTTAGGAAAACGTCACCCCATTGTACTGTCCCGACGTTGGTAGGGGTTGTTCTGTGGTGCGGGACAACCCCTCTGTGGAGGTGGCGTCGGTCCCTTGCGGGACTGACTAGCCGTCGAGGTGCCCTGTTATCTTAACAGATCCGGGGACCTCACCAAAGGCGGCACTGGCGGCACTCGCCGGGTTTTAGTGGGTAGAGCTGCGTCCATTTACCATCTTTCGGGCGCAGCGAGTCCCACATACCCGTCTGGTGAGACCCACTCCCGGCGGGATACTTCGGAGCATTTCCCGGCGTTAAAAAAAAATGTTTAACTGCCAGGGCGTTTCAGATAAAAATATGATGAAACTCACAAAGTACATGAGAACGGTCGCCAGGCCGATGGAGAACAGGTCGAAGTCCGTGGTGGTCTCGGCGAGGTACTTGGCCATCTCTGCCAGCGACTCGTCGTAGAACTCCTTGGAGATCTTGGCGGCGCTCTGCTGCCCCGTGGCCAAGTAGCGCGCGAACTGACTTTCGGCCCTTTCAAATTGCTTGTAGAATTCTGAAATCAATGTGACATTTAAGCCTTTTTCCTTCGTGCCGTTTTTTTTTATAGTAGAGGGGGCAAAAGGACAGTCGATTCACTTTATGGTAATAAGTGATAAGCGACAGCCATATATACTCGCTACATCATTAACAGGTGCGTTACCGGCCTTTCAAATATGAGTATGCTCTTTTCTTGAAGGTTCCTAAGTCGTATCGGGTCGGAAAGTGGCAGCTGATTCCATATATTCGTCGTGCGAGGCAGGAAATGCCGTAGAAATCGAGTTGTTGTGGATTTATGAACATCGAGATGATGAGGGTAAAATTTGGAATTTTTACGCGATGTCCGGTGGTGGTTCTGCTGCAGGTATTAGTCCGAACAATTCCTCAGAACACTCCCCGTGGTGGATGCGGTAGAAGATGCAGAGCGATCCGACATCTCTACGTAGCGCTAAAGAATCAAGCCGATTGGAGAGAACCTTGTTTTCGACTTCTTCTTAGTTCGTTCGCGTCTTGCGTCTGAAAATAGGAGCGCGCGGACGAATAATTGAACCTGACACCGATGGGAGTGATACGCTGTAACGTGCGCTAGTCAGGAAGTTAATAAACTTTAAGTTGTCAAATTTAACACATTTTGTATCTACTAGCCTGTACGGTCTTACCCATATATTTAGAATTTTCGTCTACGCAAAAATGTCCACGAATCGTGGGAGCGAGATATTCAAATCAAATACAAATCACCCGAGAGAAAAATTACAGTGAATGAAGCGCTGATATGTCACTGTTTTTGCGAGTAACTAAGAGGCCATATCGGCCCAGTCTATTTTACGTCGCGGTGTATTTTGTAATATTTTCTATTATTCTTGCGATAAAAATCAAAAACTTTAAATGTGCAACTATGGTGTCATGTTCTGTGAGTGAACGTGACGTTAGAAGACGACGAAATAACCCTCATAATAACCCAAAAAGATACACTACACCCAACCATGTATATACATATATATTTTGTCACGTCCTCGAGGCGTCATTGTTTATCTTGTACATCCTAAATCTATGGTCTTACCCGTGTCAGTGGGCAGAGCCTGTTTGGCGTTGTGCGAGGCCAGCACATGTAGCAAGTACAGGTGTTGTCGTGTGTCAGCAGGCAGCAGAGACGGCAGGATCCTGCCGGTGCTGTCCCCTGGTACTGGCGCGTTTAACAGCCAGGCTATTGTGGGAGCCAGGTCTACCTGGGCTACCGTCGGCCCGGGACCAGCGCTGAGGGTTGAGGAGGATAATTGGTGGTTATTGTTTGTTGTAGCTACACGGGAGTAGCAGCGGGAGGAACGGGTGCGCCTCATCATCATCATCATCAGCCTCTATCCGTAAGAAACACAACAAATATTAATAAAATAAACTTGTTGAGTAAATAGACCGACAACGTAAAGAAGAACAGTGGGACAACGCGTTTGAAGACGCACGAAATGCCGCTTTTGTAAAGACATTCGTCATTATTGCAGGGTTGTCACTTGTCACAATATATATCTAAGAAGATATATATTGTGACTGACGACTGACGCCTCCCGAGGGAGTGTATGGCAGTTCGGGAGACGTTCCGCCCTCTCTCACCCCGCACTTAACTTTGCTGATTGATTTTTATTTAAATACATAAAAGTATTTAGGAACTTTAGTATCTTAGAAAATAATAAATAACATAAAATAAATCAAACGTCACATAAACGTCAACTGTACACGACTACGCAGTTCCGTTATATGTTTTTCTTACGGTTTTAGTCTCACATTTTTTTCAGTTTGGTCGCGCAGCAAAATCCCTATCTCATCCAAGACTGCCCTAAACAACTTCGTTCCAATATTTATAAGTAACCTACGGCTCATTAAGCGCTTCGTTTCTTTTATGAACTTCTAACCTACGACGTATTTACTGCACAGTTTCAACAGTACTCACGGGTGCGGACATTGGAAGTCGTCAGTCTTTGCGACCACGAGCGGCACCAGCACCTCCGCCGCGGACGAGCCGCCGTGCCCGCCCGCGTCGCGCATGCCGTGGTCCCCGCAAATGAACAGGACACCAGGACGGTCCTATTATTAATTATTAAATTAAATAAAAAAATCGTAGGTAACAATTACTTGTACATTAGAAAAACGAAATTTTGAACTATTGCAATCCTACTAATATTATAAACGCAAAAGTTTGTAAGATGCAGCGCCATGCTGCTTTGCATCCGAATTGGGCCGGCACGACCGGGGTGGTACCTCTCGCCCATATAACACCGGCGTCAAGTGACAGCTATGCATTCGCGTTTCGTGCGGTTTGTCGAGTTTCCGGTGGCCCATTGGGGGTATAGAGAAAAGGAGGGCAAAGCATCTGCATAATTTCTGATTATGCGGATGTGTATGAGCGTCGGTAGTCACCATAAGGCTGCGACTGCTGGGTTGCTTCCCATATTTTTCAAAAAACTACTGAATGGATTTTAATGAGACTTTACAATAAAATAGCTTATACATCAGAATAACATATAGGCTATAATTTATCCCTGTACTCCCACGGGAATGGGAAGTACACGGGTGGAACCGCGGGGCGCTGCTAGTGTACCAATAAAGGGTTGCCAGGGGACAGATGTTAAACATCTATATCAATATTAAAATTCATAGATAATAAAAATCTATACTGAAAGATGGACGTGCCACGACATTTAACGCCAACGCCAATAAATATTTTCACATAAAAATTAAAAAGCAGACCGTTCTGCGAAAAAATATTTTTATAATATGTATAATATAATAATGACGGTTATAATTTTTTCCTACACGTATGTGTGACCAAGCTTCTTGCCTTTTATAATTCTATATCAACGGAAAGTACTTTTTTGACCTTGCTTTAGAATTAAGAGGAACGGTGTACACAGTGAAAAATTCTCAACAATTTGGTGTTTACGTTATATGTCAAAAGATACTGTTTATTTTTAAAAATCTGTTCTTCATAATTTAACACAACAATAGATCAAGATAGTATTTTCAGCGTTCAAAACTATGAACTATTTTATGTATAAAATTGTCATTAATAAAAACAAGGCAAAGAAATGGCTTCAGGACAGATCCATGTGGGACACCAATAAAAATAATAGCTTGTACATGTAAAGAACTAAGACAAATACTTACAAATACTAGAGTGAATGAATGCTTACCCATTTCTGCATTGCTGTAAATATTTTTTTGACTACTTCGTCCATTTCGACTAGTTTCGGTTTGATCTTTGGGCTCCTTGCGCCTTCCAAATGCCCGATGTGGTCTAGGCCGAGGTAATGCAACACTAGGAAATCAAATGTAGGCTTCTTGTTCTCATCCGGAGCCAGAACTTTGTCCAGGTGTCTTGTAACATTATTATCCACCTAGGAATAGTAACAGAATTATTTCTTACTGGCTGTTAAAGGTAGCTACACCAATTCTTTTAATTGACATTTCTACGTCATTTCTTGGGATATAATCTTTTTTTTTCATTCATTTCATACTTGGATAGGCAAACGGGCAGATAAGCAACATAACGTTAGGTGGTCATCGTAGCCCATGAACATAAATAAGTTTACCAGGGGGACTTATTCATGCGCTGCCTATAAGAGCCATGAGCTATAAGATGTTAGTTAAGTCTCTGTGCAATTCATTGCCTATCATGCCCTTCTGTCCGAAACACATGAAGCATGTTTTACGGATGAAATAAGCAGAATGGTGGAAGCAGAAACCTTTGTAGTCGGGAGTGCGGCACTACTTTCGGTAAAATACCTAAGTACCTAAGTACCTAAGTCGATTACGAAATGCAAACAAAATAACTTTACTGACACCACGGACAAACTACGGGAAAAGGAATATCACTTTTGAAAGCGCACAAATATTTAACTCATTACCTGATTATATTAAATCAACAGAAAATCTATATAGATTTAAGAAGTTACTTAAAATTTATTTATGTAACGAATAATAAATATTACACAGAAAATAATATAAAACTACATAGTAAAACAAAATAGGAGAAAAAGGTGTATGTATATTGATGTGTGCATATATATGTGTGGTATGTATATATGTATATACGCGTGACAGTTGGTGTCTGTGTACATATGACATGGTAATAGTGAAATCTAATAGATCATGGAAATGATTGGAGCATATTTACATATTACTTCAAATAATAAGTATGTGTGTGTACTGTGTATGTATGATATATTTGCATATAATATGTATCTACATGCATATAATATAATAAATATTAAAATATTAAATAATAAAAATAAACTATTAAATAAAGTCTTCTCATCTAAAAATAAATATACATATTTTGATAAAACATCACATAAAATCACAGTAATATTCTTCACATTAAATAAAACGAGGTAACGTTTCATTTTCTAGCTTATAAATCTAGTAAATACAATTTTAATAAATAAATATAAAAATTATATTAATATTGCTACCACTTCTAGGAACGGCAGATCTGTGTAAAGTTATAGTTTCTTTGTTCACGAGTCGACCGATGCAATGCTTGTTTGTTTTGATAAAAAATATTTTAAGATTACCCACTATTTAATAGTTGTAATTGATAGTTATTGCTAGTATAATATTTGTGTATTGTTAAGGTGTAAGTAGCATGTTCGCATATATGTTATTATGTTAGGATTAAATGCTATGTAAATTTCTCATTTTAAGTGAATTTTGTAATTCTTTATGAGAATAAATTTCTTTAAACCGAAATATATCTCTATATGACCTGCTTGTCCACGACATGACCAGGGAATGCAATCTCGATCCCGCGAGATGCCGGTCTCGCGACATCTCGCTTTATTTTACGAGATTAATCCCGTAGCATAAAATGACGAGATCTTGGGCGAGATTGACGAAATTAAACGGTCCCGCTGGTATCAACCAGCGTTGGCCGTTGAGTCTGAGAAGGCCTTTTCGGCAGATGGCACATAGCAACTGACATAAGATGCCGTTTGTCAGAAAACACACTAAACACTCTTTGTTTTTTAAGGAGCTATTTCCAAAATCACTTTTGGAATTATTTGTTTCTGTTAAAAGCTTTGTACTTTAACATACACAAGTCTTGTGACTATCGTAATTGTAACTGTTTACTGCCCTGCCCCTAAATGAAAGAAAAAGAATTTACTGTGGAATAAACTATAATCTATTTTTGCTATTGCTCTCAAGATTGCATTGCCTAGGCACGACGTCATTGCCGTGCCGCATCGCCGCGTCATGCGAACCCGTCTGGACAAACCTTATCTCTTTCTACATCTTTATACATAATATTATTTGAAAAGATTAGTTTTACTGAGTTTGTTTCGTTGGTTCTTCTCAATGGGCTTGCCTTGGAACCGGTGGTAGATTCAATTGACGTTCAAAAAGATACTTTATTGAATAAAAAATATGATTTTGATTTTTCCCAAATTTTATTGGAATCCGATAGCCGCTTATGAGTGAAAAGGTATCAGACGCCTATACAGAGATAATTTTACATTCATAAAATCAAAGTATCATGTTAAAATTTCTTTGGTCACAATAAAAGAAAACGCGAATCTCAAAGGTACCTCCGTATAATCAGTCACGTAGAAGGACGTGGTGCCGTCATATTCAGTCCATAAGCCCGGGAAGAGCCTCAGCCAGGTGTCATCGCCGTACATGACCGAGCGGCGCCCCCTGGATGCAGCTACACGCAGTACGCTATCCCCGCGTACTGCGGGTGCGCCGAAGTTTAACGCTACGTCCGCAAACGTCGACACACTGCCTGTCATCATCGCCTGCCAATAACGTTAAATTAGCAACAACTCTTATACGTCACCAGAACAGAAAAAAACAAGCGCAAATGGTAAAAAAGGCGTTTTTGACAGAATGTTAAAACTAGTATTGTTATACAGGCTGACTTGTTGAAGGCAATAGGCGTTTAATATTTCATCATTTTTTTTAAGTGAAAACTTCTTTAGGCGCGGTAGACATATTTTTAGGTGAGATAAAATCTCTGGATTCGCGACACCGTTACCACCTG
This sequence comes from Helleia helle, assembly GCA_963853865.1. NCBI lineage: Eukaryota > Metazoa > Arthropoda > Insecta > Lepidoptera > Lycaenidae > Helleia > Helleia helle. Next base: position 7,062,953 of record OY971433.1, on the reverse strand, counting down.
TATGAGACGCTATTTGACGTGTATATGACGTTTGATTTATTTATTTAAGATTATGCAATATTTGTTTACTTATGTAAACAAGTTGACAATCGTCAAACACACTGAAATGTCAATGTCATGCGGCCATTTTGTGCGCAGTTTAAATTGTATAGGTTGTCATAATATTTTATAGCCTGTATTATAGGTATTTGAATTTAATTGTTTTGTTTTCAATTCTGTCGGCAGTCCCTGTGACTGGTTGGGTTAGTTTTTTCCTAGCCTGTACTGTCTCACTACTGGGCAAAGGCCTCCCTCTCTTCCACGCGTCTCTATCGTGAGCTGCACTACGCCAGTCTTTATGAAAAGCGTCGAGGTCATAATATTAATATTCCTTTGGTCACAATTTATCCTCATCAAATTATCATCGAAAAATAAAAGCCATGGACACATTTATAATAATTCGGGCACGACCTTCGTGGGTTCCCCTTTTACCCCTTCCCGCGCGCCCCCGCACCGAGGGACGGACGTAGTTCGTACTTCGTAGGTGCGCTAGTGTGTCCATAATGTCCGAATGTCTATTCAAAATTTCAATTTCTTTTCCCCTTGTTTATTTATTATCATATTTTTATTTTATATGTTACTTGTGAATTATGGTCGCATGGCCTGCCGCCTCAGGTGTTTCAAGTTTTCAACCAGTCAGCCTGTATAAGTGTTTATTATAAATAAAAGACAAGTCGTCTGTTACAAAACTTCCGACTGATAAAAAGAGAAAAAAAGATCGTAGTAAAAACATACAACATTCATATCACCTACATTGGAAATCCACTATTTCCATGCTCTTAATGTCTCATCAACTCATGCTTACTGCATGAGTTGATTATTGATTTAAATCTAAATAAACGAACATTAATATCATAAAAGCAAAAGAGAGAGGTTGAAAATCAAATCAGGCTAACTACGCACGAGAAAACTGTTTAGTTGGTTCATGGTGGAATGGTTTTTTTTTTCATTTTATAAATAAGTTGGAAGACCTTTGTAAAAGTGCGCCCCAAAAACAAATAAAAGTGTTATTTATATGCGACTAGCAATTAACATTTATAAATGTAAATAGGTATTATTAATCACTAGCTGTTGCCCGCAGTTTCGCCCGCGTTAACTAACTCAACTTAACTACTATTATTCACAGCGTGGTGTTATATAGCCTATAGCCTTCCTCTATAAATGGGCTATCTAACACTGAAAGAATTTTTCAAATCGGACCAGTAGTTCCTGAGATTAGCGCGTTCAAACAAACAAACAAACTCTTCAGCTTTATAATATTAGTATAGATAAAACATTTTTCTTTTTTACGGATTTTATTGCGGTTTATTAAGATTTCGGAAAATGTTTTATTATAATGAGTGAAATTCGCGTAAACATTAGAAAACAATTAGTATAGATGTAAAATATTATATTCTATGTCAGTGTTACGTTACTCAAAACAAAATAATAGATTTTTTTACAACACCATATAAAAGTCAGATCGTAATCACGATTCTAGCATCTATATAATATTTCGCATGGACGCGTTATAACGATACGTTCAGTTCGACCTTATTCGAAATTACGTAAGTGTATTAAGTGAACCATGGATAATTTCACAATTAGAGCCAACTAACTTCAAGCCTAATTAGTTTTAGGAAACGTGTTTACAGTGTTGCTATTATAATATTAATATCCATTGACCATCTTACATCTATGTATATTCGCAGATTCATGAGAGATTTGAAGCTGGTCATATGACTGCTCATACCAGTTTTGAAGGGGGTAAAAAAATTACAACATTATTGTGTCTTAAAAACACAGAAAAACTGAAAACAATATATATTTTTTTAAGTTAGTTGGTTAGGCAAACAGACGTGCCACCTGATGGTAAGTGGTCGACGTCACCCATGAACAGGCAACTCATTCACATATTGCCTATCCTAAGACATAAGATGTTAAATGTTGGTGCCAGTAATAACATTGCCTGTCCTGCCCTTCTCTCTGAAACACATGCTGTTTAAGGGAGAAACAAGCAAGGTGGTGGTACCCATGCAGCCGGGAGCACGGCACAGCGCATCCCTTCCACCAGTTACCCAAAGCTAGCTAAAGTCAGCAATTAACTTAAGCAAATGTTAGTAAAAGCAATTATTCTATGCTAGTCAATCACAACACCAAAGAAAAAACAGTTGATAGAGTAAATACCCTTTGTCGGGTCAAAACACTAAAAGCTGTAGCCCTGTTACTGGCCACAAATAAATTTATTTTATAAATACTTTTTATACCACTAGAAAAATAATTAAAATGTTTTTTCTTTGGATCAACAATTTATTACAAGCAGTGAAATAATTACAGAATGTGACACTTGCAAATATATCCCGCCAGAAGTTTATGGTGCGCCTCCATTGTGCTTTCTCCTTCTTTCGTTCTGGTGACTGTGCAGAATATAATTACGTAAATTTCAATAAACTATCAGTATAAACAAATTTTTTCTTTGGTACTGTAATTGATATAACATCTAGCAATTCTTGGTAAGACTTTTTATAGTTATAATAACAAGATTTTAAACTAATCTTTATTATCAATGAAAAATGTATGATAACAATATCTTTGTTCAAGTTAGTAGATGTTAGTACAGTGTTTTTTTAACCTTACTCAGTCCGCGAACCCTTAAAAAATCAAGCACAATTTCAAGTACCCCCTTAACCATAACACACAAATTTAGGATAAATCATTTAAGTAGGTATTGAAAAAAAAAATTATATTCATGGATAAGATGGTGGACCCCTATAAACATGGACCACAGGTTAAGAAACACTGCACTAAAGAATAAATATGACCGTAATCTTAGCTTGTATATTTTTTGACACACAAAAAAAATAGCAAAACTAAACTTGACTATTTTTTTCATTTTGATGGAAATATTTAAAAAAAGAATCATTATCTTCAGCCCATTTGTGTCTACTATGGGACAGAGTCCTTCTACAAGTCACTTAGTGAAGGAGCAATATGTGGATGTGTATATAATATTAATATGTATTTATGTAATTATACTGTATAATATATTTATGTTCCTAGCACCCATAACACAACATCTCATTAGCTTACCATAGAACCATCAACCAGGTCCAATATTGTGATTGTTCAATAATATAATATATTTTTAATACCAGCAGATAATTTAAGATTGTGTATCTATATTGTGTGTATTATATTGTTAATTGGTTCAAGAATGTTTAATGTATTCATAACATAATTATTTACAATATCTTACCTTAATTCTAGGCATAGTGACAGTGGGTGGTTCAGCCACAGAAACATAAATGCAGGCAGATTTGTTCTTTAATAGTTGTCCAGTGTATGGCATATATTCTTCAGTAACAAAATCATACCTTAATCCATCTATTACCATAAGTATTACACTATTTTCACCTGAGTTATACACAGCTTGACCGTCAATACTAAAATTAATTTGATAGTAGTAAGATGGTGATCAAAAGTATAGAAGAATGCAATAAATATTTAAAATTTTTATAGTAATTTTAAAGAAAAACTACTGCTAAATGATACATACAACTGATTTAAAATTATATTTTATATTTCTTACCTGACACCATCAATAAAGTTAGGAAGATCTGCCATATGCGATAATTTTCCAGAGTGATATTTTAAAGGGAAAAATCCATATAAAAACATTGTCAGCGACCCCAAAGCCATCATCAGAAGCCATAGCGCTGTCCACCGGTGATTTAACCATGATAACATTATGATATTATTGAGTTATAATAACCAACACAATGTAAACACGGTTTCATCAACAAACTATCCACCCGAGTGTTTCAATACAGCAAACGATACTTTTCCCCACCAGCCGTATTTAGCAACGGCCTATTCATTCATAACTAAAGCAGTATCAATTACACTATCAGTTCTTTGGAGTTGCATATCTAGATAAGCACTATGTTAACATATTACGAGGTCGAAGTAATAACAGAACCAATTGATAACTTAAGATGAAAGTGATCGGTTAGTCTACATATAATAATAAGATTTTGAGTGCAGGATATTATGTACAAAATTAGCTTTGTAAATGATCGGCTATTTTTTAGTTTATTTCGAAAACAACCTAAAATCTTGACAGTTTCAGTAATCAGTATTCAGTATTGACATTTGACATTGACAGTTAGTTTTATTTGTTCCTGTTGGAACCGGCTAAAACCAGAGGCCATACTTCCAAGTCTGTCTTGTTAACAATATTTTGTCTGTACTTTGAAGAAGAATATCAATAAACTATCATTTCCCACTCCATCCATCCAGAACAGTCCACCACTATATTTGTCAACCAATTATATTATATACAGATAAAGTTTTAAAACAAACACTATGTGTGTTTTCCAATTACAGCATTACCGCGCATTCTGCGGCAAAATGCTCAATGTTGATGTTCCAATTACAGCATCGCTTAGCACAATCGAGCACTCTCAAAAGTAGTGCTTTCGGTAGGCGGTAGTAGAAAATTAACACGTGGTTTCTCTCGTATCGAAGTTTTATTTATATTATAGTTAGTAATTATTGTTTATTATTGAAAAAAAAAATACTTAAAGCTTTCATCTCGTCGTAGTTTTTTGGAAATAATAAAAAGTTAATTCAGACTGTGTTAAAATAAATATTATAAGGATAGATGGAGGTATAAACATTGACTATTTATTTAAAATATAAAAAGAAAAACAAGTTGTAACATTTTTTTTCAAAATTGAACTTAACGCACTCTGCTGGTGCACTTGAAAACTTTCACGTTCCAATTAAACATGAGCACAATTCGGCATTGTGCGACACTGGGTCGCAATTATGCCCTGTAATTGGGAAACATGCAATAGAAAACCACTTCAGAACAGTCCTCCACAATATTCGCCAACCAATCACAATATACATATTATGTAGGTTAAGTTTTTAAAACAAACTCTATAGAAAACTGGTCCGAATGAACAAAATACAAAATAACAATTAATTAACGGGAAACCAAAAAAACACAACCGCATGCCCCGATATTTTCCGCCGTTCCAAATTATACGTATTACATTTAATGACAAATGGTTGGACCATTAGTCATTAAATATAATAATAATAATATCAATGGACGCTTTCACACCACGTCAATCTGTTCCCGTGGTAAGTTCTCGGAGAACTTGTGTTATGGGTACCAGACAACGGAAATATATTTAATACTTTTATACTATACATATATTTAAGATTTTTATTATATAATACACATATTTAATACACATCCATGACCCAGGAACACAGAAAATAATTTTGTTCCCTGGCGGGATTCGAACCCGCAATCTCCGGCTTGAGCGCCAACGCGCTTATCACTGAGCCACAGAGGTCGTTATATGTACTTAAACCACGGAGATTTAGATAGAAAGGAGAACGATCGACATAGGCAATAAGTGTCCAAATTTCAGTGTTTATTTTTACCACCAGGACGGCGTTATTATCACTCCAATCTCCGTGACTTCACTAAATAATATACATATTTTATAGAAGACGCGGTCAGTCGGTTCACCTGATGGTAAGTGAAAAGTGATATCCACAAACACCCGCTACACCAGAAGATTAGCAGGTGCGTTGTATGACATTATGAAATTTAAATATTTTGAAATGTCAAAATGACGTCATAACGTCACATTAGCATGTCGGTGTTGCGAACCCACAGAGCAACATAATATTAATATTATATAGGTACGCGAACCTATAAAGCCTGCAATACATGTTGGCCGAGTGTTCCCGAGTGAAGGCCAATACCAACGTATAGACAGTATATTTGCATTGTCTTGCCATCGCTCGGTGTCGCTCGCCTAGTTGGGCGAGTGAAGGCAAGCGCCAACGTGTATAGCACTCATTTGGCTTAGCTTGTCACAACTCGAAGCCGCTCGGGATCACTCGCCTCACTTCGAAGCCGTGTCGGTTTTTCTGCACAAATCAAAGGCGCTCGCGCGCGCTTGGCCAATGGTGTTCACATGTTTGTCCACGCGCCATACAATTCAACAAAATTGCACAAAAAAAATGAAGATACTAGGTATTATCTAATATTTTCATTTTTTTAATGACACTATAATATATAACTTGTCCTGTTTCTGTGAATACTCAACATCCACCACCTTCTTTTTAACTGACTTCAACAAAAAGGAGGAGGTTCTCAATTCGATCGGTATTATTTTATGTATGTTGGACAAGTTTTTAAAAAATATTTTTTGTTTGAAAGTATACTTGCCAAATGGTCCCACGATAAGGAAACCAGGGTCTGAGATGACATCCCAGAAAAAACGAGATCTTTCGAAAATCGTAAGAGCGACTAATGGGCTTATTTTTTTTAAAATTATACATTTTAAAGCACTACAATGTAAAGAAGGTCTAGAGTAGATCTGATGCTGGAGTTGAAAGACAGTCGAGGGAAGTCCTTGACGATTTACAGCTTTTGTTGGGCTTATTTCATACGGTTCAATATGCCAAAATGTCTATCTTTGTCTATTTTCTTTAATTAATCACTATAAATTAAGAAACAAAAATTTAAACATAAATTAAAACCTACTTCAAAAAATAAATTAACTAAAATGTAATAAAATAATCGCATTTCTTTAATTTTTGTGTCTACAACTAATAATCGTCTTTGATTTCTACTAATGTACAATTTTTGCATGTACCACGTCATTATTTTTCTCTCTAAACAGCAGCAGCTGCAATAACTACTACGACGTCCATATTACTTCACTGCATAATACAAACTGATAGCGTCCAACGTGTAGGCATCACTCAAAAGTCAAAACTTGACACAAAACTTGTCTATGTTGGCCATTGGCATTGGTTTGCCAAACGTCTAGGCAGTAGCGCTTGCCTTGTATTAATTTGCCTACGCTCGCATTGGCCTAAGCTCGACCAACATGTATTGCAGGTATACGATTCCCCTACCAAAAAGTGCTCAACGCCGCTAAATAAGTTTGCAAACTGCCGTGTGACGTGATATAACACTTCCCTCTGGGTCCTCGGATCGCTTTTTGCGTGCACGTAGACGTGCGGTGGTGGTGCGGTGGTACGATCGTTTAAATTTTATATTTTCAATCTATTCTAATAAATAGGCGTGCCGTGTGCATAACGAATATGTATTGCAGCCAACATGTATTGCAGGCTTTAAGCCTGCAATACATGTTGGCCGAGTGTTGCCGAGTGAAGGCCAATACCAACGTATAGACAGTATATTTGCATTGTCTTGCCATCACTCGGTGCCGCTCGCCTAGTTAGCCGAGTAAAGGCAAGCGCCAACGTGTATAGGACTCATTTGGCGTAGCTTGTAACAACTTGAAGCCGCTCGTGGCCACTCTCCGCTCTTCGAAGCCGTGTCGTTTTTCTGCACACATCAAAGGCGCTCGTGCGCGCTTGGCCAATAGTGTTCACATGTTTGTCCGCGTGCCATACAATTTAACAAAATTGCAACAAAAAAAGAAGATATTAGAATTTATTAAATACCTAAGTGACCCTATATATAACTTGTTCTATTTCTGTGTATACTCAACATCCACCGCCTTCTTTTTGTATTTCCTTTTTTACAACTTTAGTGCGGTATACACCACGTATACACTGATATAATAATTATAAGCGCTCATTAAATAAACAGCAGCCGCTGTAATAACTTCTAAGACGTCCATATTATTTCAATGCATAATACAAACTGACAGCGTCCAACGTGTGGGCATCTCTTCAAAACTTGTCTATGTTGGCCATTTGCATTGGTTTGCCACACGTCTAGGCAGTAGCGCTTGCCTTGTATTAATTTGCCTACGCTCGGATTGGCCTAAGCTCGACCAACATGTATTGCAATTTGCAGGTATATGGTAATAATATTTATTCTGCATACGGACTTTTGTGCGAGTCTTCAGAACTTGGAGATGTTCTACGCTCTGCTACGTAATCGCTACGAAGAACTAACCGTGCCTACATAATATTGTCTACCGGCGCTACACGCGTGACACTGACGAAATGATGATGACGCGAGTTCCATGAATGTTGTACATCCAAAAAGTGCTTTTCGCCCAAAGTTGGGCTAAAATCAGTTTTGAAATACGAAAGTTTAGAAACTTGTATTTTTTAAATGCATATTTTTTACGATTTTGGGTACGTATAGACATAGGTCATGACGAGATCAATTTATAGTATAATTAGTTTTTGATAGTCAACGTCAAACATTGTAGTAGTTACTGTTCTGCGTTTGTATGAAAAGATGAGCGACTTGTGTAACCTTAACCTGTTTCGTCATAAAATTTAAAAATCAATATTATATTAAAATGTCATAATGCCAGTAATTCTGAATAAGTAGGTATTCACTTCCATCGACAGTCGCTGCAACTGATTGGGTTTTTTTTTCGGGCTAGGCCCATCAGCCGTTCCCACCGCTGCTACTCCTGTATACCCAGGATAGACCACGGTAACCAAATGGCCTTTGACACGATGTCAAAGAGCCCGAGGGTTATGTTAAAATTGCCTTCGGACCCGCAACGAATCTATTTAATCAGGAGGATTCAGGAGGAGTAGGAAATATTGCACGGGAGTAGGTTCGTTGCTTGTCATGATCACACACCATCGAACATTTTAAATTTTTTTAAACAAAAAATAAAACCGACTTCAAAATTAAAAAAAAACTAAAAAGTAATAAAATAATTTCCGTAATCTCTGTGCCTACAATTTATAATCAACTTGTTCTTTTACTAATTACAATCTTTGCATTTACCACGTCATTATTGTTACTTTTGGAGTCGGTGTCAGCCAAGGTAAGTGAGGAGGTAGGTACATGAAGGGCAGGACAGACTGTGTACCTAATAACTGGCACAGAGACTTAAAATCTTATGTCTCAGGATTAACGCTTCAACGAGTTGCCTGGGCTAGTTGTTAATACTTAATAATGTTTATGGGTGACGAGTGACGTTGACCAATCACCATCTTGTGACATGACTGTCAATTTGCAGATCCAATTAACATAACATACCTTTCTCTTAGTTCTCCCTATGTACTGTAATCATAGTTCTAATAATTATCATCTGAGTGATTAGAATTCGGATGTCAATCTATTTTTAATTCATCAAACATACTCGTGAAATGTCGTTAGTAATGGGTTATTTTAAAAAGAACGCTATTTAAAAGTAAACATCTAATTTTAGAATCCTATCATATCACCCAAGCGTTTGTTGTATTCATTCTCGAAGACACATCTACTTTTTACGTGAATAAGGTCGTTACTCAATATTTTTGTAGCACCTAATAATCTTTATATATAAAAATCAATGCCACTTTTCGTTGTAATCTTATAACTCAAGAACGGGCTCACCAATCCCAACCAAATGTTTAGGCTTTGTTCGGACTATTTAGTAGATGGTTTATGTGAAGTTTGCACAAAATCGGTCGAGCGGTTCTTCTTTAATTAAATTTTTTTAATTCAATAAATGGCGGATCATTTTGTTAATGGAAATTTTGCTGTCAAATTGAAACTTTTTCAGTTGGGGTCATTTTGAAACTTTTTTCAGTGTTGACAGTACAACATTAAGTTTTAAAATAGCTAGCAATTAATAATATATTTTTTTGTTTGAATAAAGTAATTTGATGTTCCAATTTTTTTTATTTCACTTTATACGTCGCGAAGCACGTACCGGGCCGCTAGTATTTATATATAATAATATAGTAATTACATTCAATAAAAATATTAAGATTAAAATTAAATAATTTCATTTTTTTATGGCTTAAGCAACCAAGCAGGAGTCTTATGACCGACATCTGCACAATCATAGGTTGCCTCACTTGCCCTCCTTTTTCCTGTCCCTCCAATGAGCCTCCGGAAACCTACGAACCGCACGAAACGCGACAGCTTAGCTATATTTATAGCGATTTTCATAATTCACCTTGAGACCTCCTTTTTGAATTGTTAATGAAATTTCTTTACAAGTCACCATCAGCATTACTATCAAACTTTTTCCATCGTGTGGACATCCTAAGGCTTCTCTAATTCAACTGGGACCGGACATTGCACAAAGATCGGCAAAAGCTATTTATTATATTTAAGAACTAGGTATAGGTGTTGCCCGGAGCTTCACCCGCATTAACTTAGATTTACAGCCGTACCCGTATTGACGATGATTATTTTTATAGTCTAAGTTACTCCTTATAACACCAGCTATCGGCCCGTGAAAGTCCCATCAAAATCGGCCCAGCCGTTTCAGAGATTAGCCGAAACAAACAGACAGACAGACAAAAATTGTATAAAATGTTATTTTGGTGTATGTACCATTCATATGCATTTAATAAAAGCGGTTATTTTAATATTACGAACAGACACTCTTTCAGATCTAACAGCCAACCACCATCTTTATGGAATTCGAAACTACAAAATCTTAATAAAAACGATAACGCGATTGTAATGAGTGAAATTCGCGTAAACATTATAAAACAATACGCTATAACTTTTTTATTATAAAAAACATTACAAAAAACAAGCATTATAAAAAACGAAGAAACGGTTGTAAAATTTAATAAAGAATTTAAAAACATTTGATTAATAAATTTTGAAACTTTAAAGTTTATTATACTTAATTTGAAAGCAGCAGCCATTTTAGAATCCCTTGCACATATGCTCTGGAGCATGGTATATTCTAGATCTATTGTGTATCGTTCTGTCATCATGAGCAAGTTCAAGGTGTGCTGATTCATGCCGGCTGCCGAGTGGGTGCTGAAGCGGTCTATTTAAATCTCGCCTGAAACTCCCATCCCGTAGTCTCACTACGACGCAGCGCGCGCCTGCAACGAAATAATTTACAAAGGTATTTAATATGTATTTTTGTTTAATCTATTACCATAGTATGTACACTATACAATAACATTTTTGGGATAGCGGTTTATTAAGACTTATGATGCTTCACAGCGTCAGGACGACTATTTCATTGGTTCCAATAGATCGGTTCCATGGTAGGTGGTAGCCCTCCTTTATAGGAAAAGCCAGATTGTTTTTGTGTTTGTGAAATTTTTTATTTATTTAAAAAGGTTCACCGAAGTGGAATAATACAAAACACAAACTTCCTTTTACATATTTTGTTTTTATGTATTTTAAAATGTTTGCCTTGTCTTCTTTCATTAATACTGATAAATACAAAAATTCATAAATTTAATATACTTAAGTAGTGTTGTACCGTCTTGTTTTTAAACATAAATCATAAACATATTTTCGTTGGCGCATAATGCCAAATATACATCATGTGTATCATAGAGATTTTTATTGCGAAAACTGCGATTTATCGTCAAAAAGGATGTATGTGTATAATAATTAATAACTGTATAGCCGGACAAGGTCACTTAATTTAGTCGTCATATTTTTAGGTTGTTTGAGATTTTTTTTACTAATCTGATTGATATTAGGCTACATGTAAAGATATGTAGCATGAATGTTGAACACCATTCTGCAGGACACTCGTACTGCGTCTTCTTTACTTTGCTGAAAAACAGCAAAGCTGCATCATAACAGAAGAATAATGGTGGTACGACGATAGTAATTGGTGCGCAGCACAATTATTACACTTTACAGCTTATATTATACACCAGTATAAATTTATAAACAAGCGTAATGTATTTTAGTTTAATGAATTTCTCAATATAGGCTATTTCTGAACTTGCTAAAAATAAAAACAAAATGGCCAGTACTAAATATATTTAATCGCTGTCGTACAATTATACAATGAAATTGCACTTTATCTGGCAATGTGAAAAGTATCAGACCATCACATCCAAATAGTTCAGGTGAATCATCTGCTGGAAATGTTCCAAATTTAAATTTTCTATTCGATTTAATATGTTTTTTTTATTTACGAAACTACAACTAGCCACTTGTTTATACACATTCAGCTTTGTAAATATTGACACTGAGAATATAATATTATGTTGCCCGTTGTAATATATTAATACAGTAAATTTAGTCGGTTTTTGCCAATGACCTTCCGGGCCTATATCGGATTGTATAACGAAGAGTTCGATCCAAGGCTTTCCTTCTCCTGAATTCCTTTGATTAAATTTGTTGCGGGTCCCAAAACAGTTTAAACGTATCCCTAGGACTTCCCAATATTGTATCAAAGACTCATTTGGTGGTTACCGCTGTCAATACTGATTATTGGCTAGTGAGTAGTGGCTACACAGTAGTAACAGTACAAGTAGTAAGTAGCAGCGGCGGGGACGAGTAAAAAGGATCATAGCAACTTCTGTGCGATTACGAAATGTATTAGCAATATGTTTATTTGACTGGCTACATTTTAAAGATTAGTATCCTCATCTTTAAAATGTAGCGGTAAGTAACAAGTATTCTCCTTGTAATAATTGAGAATATTTCTTTATAATAGGTAAGGTAGGCAATAATAATTATTAATACATAAATTATAGCTATGTGTGGGCATATCTATTTATGTATTAATTAACAACAACTTTACATAACCATGCCTATACTAGCTATATTATTATTTAAAGTTGTTATAATACAAGAATGTTTATTTATATGAAACGAATAAAGGAAAATAATAATAGTAATCAGTAAAATATATGTACATTTTTATATTAATTTTTTATTGGCATGAAACACAGTAGTAATGTAAAGTTGTTGTATTACTATTTAAACTTGTAACCTGTTGTTAAATATAAATGCGAAAGTTTGTATGTATAGATGTATGAATGTTTGTTATTCTTTCACTGTTTGTATGTATGGTATCGTTAAATCACACAAACACATTAATTAGAGAACGTAACGTCACGTACCTACGTAAATATCAGTAGCAACTGTTTAAAAAAAAATGAAACAAAAATTAATGACGTGGTAAATGCAAAGATTGTATATTAGTAGAAGAACAAGTTGATTATAAATTGTAGGCACAAAGATTACGGAAATTATTTTATTACTTTTTAGTTTTTTTTAAATTTTGAAGTCGGTTTTAATTTTTGTTTAAAAAAATTTTATTTCTTAACTTTTAGTGATTGTAAAATTCGATAACTGATTTTATTTGTCTGAAATATGGGTAGAACTATTAAACGCGTTGCTCAGATTAGATAGCGCTGTATTAATGAGATGAACGTAGAAAGGGTTTAAATCATTACATAACAAATGAAAAAACCGAAATGGAATTGTGTAAAACTTTATATACATGTAATTGAAAGCAATCACGGCAGATTTGCTGCTATTCATTAAATAATTCAGTTATATATAGGTATAGAACAGCACCATCACTAATATATAGGTATAGAATGGATATTATGATGACCTTGAAATACTATGATGCGCTTCCAAGGCACAGTTGTTTGTTGTTCATTTAACAACGACAAGTAAAATTAAATTTAATTAATTAAACAAAATTACATGATTTTAGTATATTGTTTAGCCGTATGAACTAAGCCCAATAAAAGCTGTAAATCGGCGAGGATTCCCTTCGACTGTGTAAGGTCTCCATCATCACACCTGTAATGGCGCTTATACCCCATATGGGTGCAAAGTTCTCAACAATTTAAATTAATTAAGTCCAAACACAAGGTAGCTACTGTAAACTGTTGAGGAGTTCCCTTAACTGTCATTTGTCTTCATCATCAGACCCATAATGACAGTCACAACCCATCTAGATGTAAAGTTCTCATCATTACAAATTAATCAAGCCCAAACACAAGGTTACTGATGTAAATCGTCGAGGAGTTCTCTCGACTGTCTTTCGGCTCCAGCATCAGATCGACTCTAGACCTTCATTAAATTGTAGTCCTTCAAAACACTTTATAAAAAAAATATCAAACGTACTAGTCGCCCTTATGATTTTCGAAAGTTCCCCTCGATTTCTCTGGGATGCCATCATCAGATCCTGGTTTCCTTATCATGGGACCATTTGGGAAGTATACCCTTTAGAACAAAAAAATAGTTTTTCAAATCGGTCTAGCCATCTTCGAGTAATCAGGTAACATACATAAAAAAAAAAGATTCCGACGAATTGATAACCTCCTCCTTTTTGAAGTCGGTTAAAAATTAATCCGTGTCTTATATAATAGCCAGTAAAAATATTTTCATAATCGTAGGCACAAAGATTACGGAAATTATTTTATTACATTTTAGTTTTTTTTTAAATTTTGAAGTCGGTTTTAATTTTTGTTTAAAATTTTTTTATTTGTTTTTCAGATGTGTTGTGACACAATTTAACTGGACAAATCGTCATAATTATTTATTTTACGGAGACACGTTTGGCGCGGTTTGACATAGAATACTACGGAACGTCCCGGCGCTTGGAGCCATAATGGCTCCATGTGAGTTGCTTCAAAATGGCCGCGCGGACTAGGTTTCTATAGTGTAATTATTCTAAGTACGACGGTTAAAAGTCAATTGAAAAATGATAAAATAACTGAAAACCCCCGACTAAAAGAATTTATGTTATTAGAGATAATAAACGTAAAAAATCTTTTATAAGTAGATTTGATCTCTCGCAGTGTCGGATATACGAACAGCATAGTATCAGTTTCCATTTAAAGCAATACATCCTTAATCCTTATCCAATTAAGTACTTTGCATTTAATAAAGATCAATATGGCCCTTTCCAACATGTAATTTAAATGAATATTTTCTAAGATATTACAGATGCCGTAACATACCGGCTGCGGCGTCGTCCGGGATGTCCGATTTTACGTAAACTGTAAACGTTGTAAATTGTAATAAAAGATATTCTGTAGTATGTTTAGTATCATCGGAGGGGACCTGTCTCTGCCGAGCGTCATCACCGCGATGCTCGGTGACGACGAGTCCTGGACGGCGATGGTCTCCTTCTGCGAGGCAGTAATGTCCCAGAAGGAGGTCGACGAGCGGGTGAGAGAGGAGGCCGCTGACGAGGCCTCCTCCCGCGGGCGACGAACGGGGGTGCGTAGGAGGCGCTATTTAATGCGCCTCCAGTAACGCCCGTGTTTTTTTTATGTTAGTTGGATAGGCAAACTGGCAAACGTGCCACCTGATGGTAAGTGGTCGACGTCGCCCATGAACATAAACTAGTTTACCTGGAACGAGCCCAGGCAACTCATCTATGTGTTGCCTATCATGAGACATAAGATGTCAAGTCTCGGTGCCAGTAATTACACTGCCTGTCTTGCCCTTCTCTCCGAAACACAGCAAAGCTGTTTCACGGGAGAAACAAGCAAGATGGTGGTACCCATATGCAGCCGGGAGCGCGGTACAGCGCTTCCCTCCCACCGGTAAAAACTGTGTTCGTGTCGGGCTCAGAATGGGAACCTGGGTCTGTATGGCACGACGTCGTGGGGGACGGCTTAGTAGCGGCCGGGCAGTCCCCCCTACGAGGAGTAGTCTGGCCTTCGCCGGGGCCAGCTTGTCGCTGAAGTGATCCTGTCCGTTGCCTGCATATCCGGGACCCTCAAAAAGCGGCTGAAGGCGCTCGCAGTGGTTTTAGTTAGGGTGGGCACTCCCAGGTGCGAGTCCCACAATGGGTCAGGATCTACCCGAAGATCCTGGCTGCATCCATAAGGATTTCCCTGCGAAAAAAAAAAAGTTTTCACACGGGTGCGGGACGCATTTGTAATAACATATTTACGCTTATATTGGCAAAAGCAAAGTTTACTTTCTCGTAATAGAAGTGTCCTTGTAGCCAAAGATCAGTCGGTTTACCGTCCATGATGAGAGCTGACATTGATAGGTCAAATGGTTCTATTATCGTACGTGAGTGTGGGTTTAACCTTTCTCTCAGGGATTCTCGCGTCGCTAACAAACAACTAGATGGTTGTTTGTGATATTCTCGGAGCTTACGAATTTACGTCGCGCCGTGTTAAAATAACCCAATCTATTTTTAAATGATCGAAGTTAAATACAAATAAAATGCATTTTTACATGGCTTTTCTTCGCAATATTTAGTATATTTACCTAATTGGTAGGTAAATAATGTAAATAATAAAGGTAAATAAATACCTAGGTAATTGTAGTAAGTAATCGGACTATTGGAGTATCCCACGGCTTCGTTCATTTTTACTTGAAGTAAAAATATCTATACAGATAAATAAAATTGGAGTGTCTGTTTGTAACATGAAAATAACCGCTTTTTACTAAATGCATAATATGGAAAATGCTATTTTGTATATGTACCGTGTATACAACACGGTACATATACCAAAATAGCATTTTTTACTATTTTTGTCTGTCAGTCCGTCTGTAGGTCTGTCTGTCTGTCTGCCTGTTTGTTCCGGCTAATCTTGGAAACGGCTGGGCTGATTTTGACGGGACTTTCACTGACAGATAGCTGATGTTTTAAGGGGTAACTGGCTATAAAAATAATTATCATCAATCCGTCTACGACTGTAAATCTAAGTTAACGCGGGCGAAGCTGCGGGCAACAGCTAGTTACAAATTATGTTATCGCAACTTTTTTATAAGTTTAAAATACTTTAGGTTTTCCTTTAGCATCCAGAAGTGAGACGTTTGGGGTAGGTACATAAGGAATATTAGGAATCCTTAGTTTATTTAAACAGTGCTAGACTTTTATGTATAACTAGCTGTTGCCCACAGCTTTGCCCGCGTTGACTTAGATTTACAGAATTGCCCGGGTTAATAATAATTATTTTTGTAGCCTAAGTTTACTCCTTATAACATTAGCTATCTGTCAGTGAGTCTCGTCAAAATCTGTCCAGCCGTTTTAGAGATTAGCCGGAACAAACAGACAGACAGACAGATGGACAGACAGACAAAATTTTTAAGAAATCTTATTAGGTACATACCGTGTATACATCCATATATTCATTCAATAAAAAGCGGTTATTTTAATATTACAAACAGACACTCCAATTTTATTTATCTGTATAGATGTATAGATATACTAAACTCCCACCACTAACCTACTTTCTCCCCCAGATGTCCATGGTACCAATGCTATTCCGCGACTGGTGGGACGACTGGGAGCGCCCCTCCCGGCTCCTCGATCAGCACTTCGGCATGGGGCTCCGCAAGGACGACCTCCTGTCCTCCCTGTCCACTCTACCCCTCACCGGCCTCAGGAACTCGTACTTCCGGCCCTGGAGGACTAGCCTGGCGAGGCAGGAGTCGGCGTCCACGATCAACCTCACGAAGGATAAGTTTGAAGTAAGTTATCATGACCATGCTTGTAGTACAGTGACGAGGAAGATATGATACGTAAAAATGAAACAGATACATAAATATATCAAATAAAAAGAAATGTTTAATGGTTCTGGTCTTCTGATCCTCATTTTATTTTTCATAATGCAACTGGTGTTTTTTGGTGGTTTTTTATATATTACATTTTATGAACCAAGTATGTCTTTATTTTCAAAGTCGTGTGAGTGTGTGTCGTGAGAATGAATGTGAAAATAGTAAAACATAGAAAAGATGATTAAAAAAATAGAGTAGATTTATGATTAAGTATAAAATGAAAATACACAAGTAAAGGACGTGTTCATATAGCATGTATGTAAATGTAGAAGAGCAGAACATGTAGATAACCTCAAGGCAATGCCTTTAACCTATTTGGGGCCTATCCTAGTGCCCAAACTAGGATAGTGGGGCCCCGATTGCAAATCACCAAGAAGGACACCAGAAGACTATCTTTTAAAGAGCGACAATAATTACGGGGGCTAATTGATCGCAGGGCTCTGGGCAACTGCCCAGAGTGCCCAAAGGAAACGATGGCCCTGCCTCAAGAGCAACAATATCCATTAAACTATTATATACTATGTATATATAAACTTCAAAGAGTTTTAAGTAAATACTTTTTCTACATTCCAGGTCATTCTGGACGTTCAACAATTCGCCCCCGAGGAGATCACTGTCAAAGCGAGCAACAACTGCGTGGTGGTTGAAGGAAAACACGAGGAGAAGCAAGACGAGCACGGTTTCATTTCCCGCCAGTTCACACGCAGATACATCCTGCCAACCGGCTACGACATCACCGATATAGTCAGCACACTGTCTTCCGACGGTGTACTCACCATTGTAGCCCCTAAACGCCAACCACCAAACTCCGGTGAGAGGATCATTCCCATCACCAAAACTGGCCCTGCCAAGGTAGAGCCAGTTAAGGAGCAGCCCAGAGAGCAGACGGTCCCAATAGTCACTTCCCCTTAACATGGATATAACGATCGAATTTTAAATAGCATTTATTTTTAATCCGCTGCTGGCCAGCAACGGGAACGAAATAAAAAACGAAATAAATGGAATGAAAAACATCACAATTTGTAATAGTATACGTGATAATTTTTAATAAGACGTTTTATTTAACATCAATTATTTACATATATCATGAATTAAAGTGGTGTAGTGCTTTTAAAATGACTCAATTATAGGTACTAATATGTATGTTTTTTAATTTTCTTGGCGATTATGTAAGCAAAATACCTTAACAGCTTATTAATCATGTGGTGAAAAAGCTTGAAATTTTGGCAGTTGATAGTATCTTATTAGGGGGGATTTTTTTAATTCCACTTCTAACGTGGTAAAATGAGTCATGTATGGAACTTGCCAATTTCAATTCTAAAATAAAAGAAATATCATTCTTATGTCATAGAGAATCGCTTATAGATACTAGTTATATTGAATTTGCTGATCCTGATTCCTGATCCTCATTCTAAATCCGAATTTTAATTTTGGAAATGGGCTGGAAATCTTACCTACATAATATATATTATTATAATAGCGGACCCGACAGACGTCATTTTTTGGATCGAATTGTGAATCTAAACCAGTCTCGAATCCATTTGAACACATACTAAAAAATCGTTAAAATCGGTCCAGCCGTTTGAAGGAGTTCAGTGACCTACACAATTACACACGCACAGATAAAGACGACATTGCGACGTTCTTGATTTTCATTTGTACGTACATAATATGTGCCATCTGTACTCTTGAATTATCATTTTCCGTCGATTGTTCTTGTTCTGTTCGTTGTGGACTACTTGTGCAATCCGCGTACGTCGACAAATAACCTCCTCGTTCTCGAAGACGTGGCATCGCACTGTAATGAATTGTAAAAGACACAAAATTAGCAAAAATATGAAAAAAAAAAAAATATGATACATAAATAATAATGAGCCATTCGAAATTCAATAACGTCAGTTATAATGCGATACCGCATATCTAACTAAAAATTGTAGTATCGCGTCAGTACAATAATAGCGAATAATGAAATAAATCAATCAATCACTTAAAGTTTCATAAAAAAATGTCATTAAATTTCATTTCCCCATCCCATGATTTTTTTAAAGATATTAGTAAAATATTATGACAAATATTTAAACTTTTACGATGAACTGATATTTTTTTTTTGAGTTTTATTATAAGTAATTGATTTTAATTATTTATGAATGATAGATAAAATCAAGTCAATCAATATTTTATAATATATCCCACTGCTGGGCACGGGTCTCCTCTTCGAAATCGGACGAGGAGGGTGTTGGGCCATAATTCACCGATTCTGGTCTAATGCGGGTTGGTGAACTTCACACACCTTCAAAGAATTTTAATCGCATCAGGCATGCAGGTTTCGTCACGATGTTTCCTTCACCAGTGAGCAAGCGATGGTCTCATGTTCAGGCAACAGCAAAGCCATTTCATGGAAGACATATACAGTATGGTGCAACCCATGTAGACGGCCGTGCAGCACAAACATAAAATAACTAGCATAAAATCGCGAGAAAATCTACTCTCAACAGCTAGTATGCATAATATTGTATAGGTATGACATTTAGCATTAAACGGCCAAATGTTTTACCGCGCTCATTACAGAACCTGTCTCGTGTGCCACAAACAGCAAATAATTCCTCGACTAGTTAATGCAGTGACGAATATGTGGTTCTTCTAAAACCACCGGTGACAAGCATGGATGTACCATATTTTAGATTATACTCATTTAATAATGAGCGTTCATTGTAGCCTATGTTCAGCAATGGACGGATAGAGGCGATATTTAAAACGATACGATTTAATTTACCTTGTTTTTTTTTGTATCGTGGATATATTTCGGCATTACGAAAAATTTACGAATGCCGTGTTTTCATTATTAACATGAACATTACAAATTTAATGTACCTACGTACCTTTCATTACTTTCTTTGCATCCCTAATCAGATCGAGAAAAAGATTAGGATGATTTACAATTTTGGGAAATGACAAATTCGATGATTAAATAAAGTAAGCGCGGAAGCCAAATTACCTCGCCAGCGAAGCAAATTTTGACATGGTTTGCAGTGATCTTAGCATTGTACATTAGAAAGTGTAACTTATGAACACGTATTTTACTATTTTACCTAAATTATTAAAATATAAGAACTCGTTTATGTAGGGCGATTTTGACAGCTTACGAACTCATTTATTTAGGGCGATTTTGACCCCTTACGAACTCGTTTATGTAGGGCGATTTTAACAGCTTACGAGCTCGTTTATGTAGGGTGATTTTGATAGCTTAGGAACTCGTTTATGTAGGGCGATTTTGACCGCTTACGAGCTCATTTATTTAGGGTGATTGTGACCCCTTACGAACTCGTATATGTAGGGCGATTTTGACAGCTTACGAACTCGTTTATGTAGGACGATTTTGACCTTTAGGTAGTCTATCAGTTTGTTAAGATTTTACATAGGTATTACTTTTTACTATATGTATATGAAAACTATTTTTAAAAGCATGTTAATTTATATTACATCAATGTTGTTAAAGTATGGCAACTTTCGTATAATTCAGACTGGCGGCCATCTTGGCAATAAACAAGTGTTGCTGTAATTTCATTTTCTCCCCGCACTGGTTCAATAATATTGATAATTTATCATTGTTTGTTTGTTAATTTATCACCAACCCTCGCTGACGAATGGCGATACGCTTCGACTTTTAATAAATTTAACGACCCCACAGTTGTGATAAGGTATGTAAAATATTTATATTGTGTTTCTCTCAATATAATGATGATATAAACGTTTTTTTAATGTTATAATGTAAAAAAACCAAAGTTTTTTAAGAATGCTTTGAATTGGCAAGCCTGTGTTGTGCAACAACACAGGCTTGCCAAGTGAAGTTGCACAATTTGCTTCTGTATTATCTGTATACTATCATACTTTTTAAAAGTAATTTAATTATTATTAACACAAGCAAGACGTATTATGTTTAAAAATCAAGCATAGCTGCTTCGAGGAGAAAACATGCAGGATCTAAGCAGACTAAAGAGAGCCTTTACTAAAGAGAGTAGGATCACAAAATAAATACTACTGGTGAAATAGACTGTTACTAATAGGTATTTAGCTAACCTATCTATTTAGGTAGTCAACTTATGCATGAGTCTCTTGGAAAAAAATGAGGACCTGCACGATTTGATGTTAATGTACAGGGTTAAAGAATAAAAATAATGTTGCCAGTCATGGTACACGCGGCAGATGTAAAACAACTATGTTAATATTGCCATTCAGAAATACTTAATAAAAATCTAATGACGAAAATGATATAATAATTAAAGAAAACACAAATAGATCCAGATTCCAGAGTGGCGCCGCGGCGGGGTCGTGGAGGCACGGCGTTACAGCTGCAGCGTTACCTATGCCGTGTGCCGTCACGGCATTCGAGACATTCGAGAAATAATTTATTGACATACTTATTTATTACTTTTATAATAAATAAGTAATATTATGTATGTAATAAAAATGTAATAAATAAGTATTATGATAATTTGAATTTTTTTTTTTCGTAAGGGCTAGACTTTTCGGCCTGATGGCCTTTAAGCTCAATCGGTACAGTAAGTGAGCAAATGGCTTACTTAAGAAATATTCGAAACGGGGACGTCCCCCTCCGCGCCCCGCAGGGGGCGCGGTTCATCGCGCGCGCTGCTCGGGAGAGCAGGATTTGGACTAGTCAAATCCGATACGGTCGACGAATCTTTTACGGTTGAATTTAACCTATCATCATGAGGGCCGTTCATCATTTTTGAATATAGAATCAATAAATTGATATAGAATACCGAGCGTTACTTCCGTCAGAAATAAAATATGAGGAAGTTTTACTTCAAAAACAAAAAGCTTATCAAAGTCATAAAATTGCATATTACATGAAAAAGCTAGACAAATATTATCAGGGCTTTTATGTATAATTCATAGACCTACCAATTTTATCTTTTATGGATTTCCAATAACCAGGTATATATATCACCTAGATGAGCTGAGAGGTGATAAAAACCTAGCCGCCTATAATTGTGAGTCGGGTTTGTAAACTTGCAAAAAAACTTACATACATAATCATACATTAGACATACAAGTTTTCATTTTACTTTTATCCAATTTTTACCAAAGAATTCAGGTAAGGTATGACATTTTTAGCGACATCTATGTAAATTATATAGAACTTTATGGGATGACATTGGTATGCATAGGCGTAAACGCCATCTACTTTATTGTTGATGAACTACGTAGTTAGCTACCGGAGTTTGATTTTTCAAGTTTTAATTTATGATTGTTAAACAACGAATAAATAATAAGTCTTATTCGTTGTTGTTAAATTAATAATTATTTATAATAGCTACAATATATTTTTGTGGAAAATTGTAATTTTTTATTTTTATCTTAATCTTATGTTTTATCATATTTTACACTAGCTGTTGCCTGCAGCTTCGCCCGCGTTACTCAACTCCTATACGTCACAGCGTGATGTTATATATAGCCTATAGCCTTCCTCGATAAATGGGCTGTCTAACACTGAAAGATTTTTTTTAAATCGGACCAGTAGTTCCTGAGATTATCGCGTTGAAACAAACAAACAAACTCTTCAGCTTTATAATATTAGTATAGATCTACTGTGTATAGTTTGGTCAAACTTGAGATATATTGTACACAATAGATGGCGCTGATATTTAGTAATATAATAAAAAGATGTACCTAAAGTTGTGAGTTTACATTTTAATTTTAATTTTAATTCGTGTGTATTTAGTTTAATACTATGTAAGTATTTTAAAAATAATAAGGTATTATTATTTTACTACTCATCCAATATAAAAATTAGCTGGCCATCACGAGACCGTCAGTCGTCACGACATTCGAACCTATTTTGCTACCAAAGCGCATCAATACATATTACATGATAAAACAAAATGATAAAAGTACCACTTAAATAAGATGTACTAATCTTACTAGTAATTATATAAAGGCGAAAGTTTGTAAGTTTGTATGTTCGTTGGCTTTCTCTGCAAAACGGCTGAACTGATTTGTCTGAAAGTTGAAATGGTGATGGCTTATAACTTGGATTAGGACATAGGCTATAAAAACATCATCATCGATCCGAATACGGTTGGAATTCGAAGCTGTGGGCACCAGCAGCCAGCTATAGTAATGCATGAAATATGGATATACAAAAATATTAATTACAGTGAGTTTGGGACATAAAAAGGTAAGATTTCACCAAATTTCGTGAGTTGTATTTGAATTTTTCACATAAACTGTTAGGATATGTGAAAAGAGTGTAAAACAAAAGTTTGTAGATCTTTTTATTACCTACAACTTTGCCGTTCAACTTTTTTCCATGCGACTTGTAGTTTTGCTGGAAATCGAGATCAACTGTTTTTTACCCTTAGACCCCCCTTCCACTTTCTCGCCCTTAGGTCGCCCATAAATAATTTTTCCATTTTTGTTATATTATCTTCCTTTTCCAATGGGTTTCAACCATATATACATTTTTTCTGTTTCAAAAATTATCGACACGTACCTACTGGTCATAATTATTATAAATGACAAAATTTGGTCCGAATTTATCAGGATTCTAGTGCAATCATATCATGATAACAGTTTCATTATAATGAGTGAAAGAAAACAATATTGTATTTCTTTGAGCAAACTTTTTTACTTTTACATTCGTTTGAGTATGTGCGAGATGCCTTTTGCATGCAAAAATAATTTTCTAACGTGACTCTCAGATAACTTCAGTCCATCGAGTAAATAACCGGAATAGACCGGTAATTTTATGTGTTTTGTATGAAAACAAATACCGCCAAATTTGTGCTGCGACGCTGCGCTGGGTCTGCGCTCTGATTGGCCGACTAATGTCCATTGGTGGATGATTGGGCGATGGGAGGTACCGACATACAAATCACTGGTTTGTTGAAATGCTATTAAGTCAGTGACAAATCACTGACCAGTTTCGGAATTGTATGGCTCACATTAGGTACTTTTTTATTTTTTCCTTTTACGCCGGGAAATGCTCTGAGACATCCCGCCTAGGGAGTGGGTCTCCCCAGGCGGGTATGTGGGACTCGCTGCGCCCGAAAGACGGTAAGTGGACGCAGCTCTACCCACTAAAACCCGGCAAGTGCCACCAGTGCCGCCTTGGTGAGGTACCCCGGATCTGTTCAGCTAACAGGGCACCTCGACGGCTAGTCAGTCCCGCAAGTGACCGACGCCACCTCCACAGAGGGGTTGCCCCGCACTACATAACAACCCCTCGCATCGTCGGGACAGTACAATGGGATGAGGTTCCCATCCACGCCCCTTGCCCCCTGCTCTTTTGTCCCCTCTTCTTATAAGAGGGTACAAAGAGCCCCCTCGGCTCAATTAGCTTCGCCCAAGGTGCTGGGCACACCCTAGGCATTAGGTACTACTCTATTCTTCTATATGCTCGATGCTTTGTTCAGTCAGACCAAGATTTTTTATTGGACCTCGTTATACGACAGAGTCTATTATTATTACCTTATTAGTATCTATATCAATATTGATAAGCCTGAATTCAATTTCAAGCCTACAAGTACAACCTAAGTTGTTGGGGCTCCGTGTGGGGGACGGGACAAGATCCCGTCTTCCAGGAGACGGTTCTATAATGTGAGCAAAGATGTCTTTGGAGCAAAGTCTATCGAATTATTGTTTGATAGGTACCTACTTTTTTATTATTTAATAAGAGCTGAATACTAGTCTTTTGCCCTTGTTACTCTTAGCGTTGAGGGTTGCCCTTGTGCCGCGCTCCCATCTAAATGGGTAGGTACTAATTAGGTATGCTATTACTGCTATGTTCCTTATTCCTTCTGTCAAACAGCTTTGCTGTGCTTAGGAAAGACGGAGAGTACAGACAGTATAATTACTGGCACTTATCATCGCATATCTCGGCAGTTGTTTAAGTTTGTCGTTGACGTTGATGCGTCCATCTCACTTACCATCATGTGACTCGTCCGCCAGTTGCAATGTAAAATAAAATATTTTGTTGCCAGTTATAAAATCACGAATCGTTACCATCATCAGCTACCTACTTCTTATTGTCACATTAAAAGGTACCAACTAGGTAGTAGATTCGTTCTTTTGTTCTTTCCATATCTTGTGGACATGAGGTGTCCAGATGTTGGCTATTATAATAAGGATTATATATTTGTGATTGTAATAACTTTTGTTGAGCGAATTCCGAAAATGTGACATGCTTGTTGTGTGGTAATATTGACTAATATTATTTTGGAATCGCTAGTCCAAGGAATTTGGTGTGGATGAAACAGTTTCTCTGGTTGATATGTTATAGGCAATGCCCCCTTTAACCCGTTGAGGGCCCTGGGCAAAAGGAAATGGGGCGACGAAAGCAACAATTTTAAGATATGTGAGCCTGATTTTTGGACTAGAGAAGAATTAACCTAGTATAAGGGCAATACTAGGTATTCTAATCAGCAGTCATTTTTGTTATATCACTCAATTATATTCAGATGGAAATAATGGGGCTCCATGGATCGTGGGCCCCGGGCACGTGCCCAGAGTGCCCAGTGGGAACATTTATTGAATACATTATATACATTACATTATTGAACATACTGAGTAATTGCACTAACCCTATGTCGGTTAAAAAGTAATCATCATGGGATATGACGTAATTTTTAATACGATCTCATTTCTGATTGGTCTATGTTGGTTGTATCAGGTAATTTTTTGATAGGATTCGCCTAACTAGGTACTAAGCTTGTGGATTCATATCGTAAAATATTCTATAGTCATAGAACATAAGATATTTAAATTGGGCTAAGACCAACTCCCGTTTCCTATACCCCCTTTAATTTATTGGGGTCCTGGATAATGGATCTGTGACTTTGATTTTCGGACTAGAGAAAAGTATACCTGGTATTCTAATCAGTAATTAAACGACTTAAAAAAGGAGGAGGTTCTATGTTCGTTGTTTGATATCCTACTAATATTATAAACGCGAAAGTTTATAAGAATGTCTGGATGTTTGTACTATTTCACGCAAAAACGACTGAATGGGTTTTAATGAAACTTTACAATAACAATATAGTTTATAGGTACATCAGAATGACATGTAGGCTATAATTTATCCCTGTACCTACTCCCACGGGAATGGGAAGCACGCGGGTGAAACCACACGGCGCTGTTAATTCTTTATATTCATTCAATCACATTCTGATAGAAATAATGGGACCCCATGAATCGCGGTGCCCTGGGCACTTGCCCACAGTGCCCAATGGAAAAGACGGGACTGCCCGTTTCTACCGCTTCTTCTCCTGTGCAGCCGGGATAGCGGTAACCAGTAACCACCAAGGGTACGATGTCACGGGGCCCGAGGGATATAATCTGCCTCTGGACCTACAGGCTACAACGAATTTAATCAGAGGAATTCACAAGATGTCAGAATTGTTCATGAATTCCGAACGGTTATTGCTACCACCTCTCTGTGTGAAAGGGAGATTACTGGATTACGATTGGCGACCTTAAATTTACGTTAAACATGCAAATTCTTACAAATCGTCATCAACTAAAAAAAATCCTTTTTTTCGGGGGGTTAAACCCTCATTGATCCGCTTTGGCAGAACGAAGGCCCGTAGCATTAATCTGCTAATTTGAAAATTAATCTGCGTACACCTCGTCTGACCTATGAGCGGAGTACGGGATACATACTCCTGCATTTACCAGATCCGATGTCTGGGCGTTATTCCTTGGACAGGAATCCTCCTGACTTGCTAGTATATAGCCTGTTTTGGCTTTGAATGTGTATGTCTGTATTTCCGTTACTCCGGACAAAACGGAATCGTTGTAGGATACGACCATTGTCAAATCAAACCAAAACCTATCCTTCCTTAAATTCCTTTACGTTGATTAAATTTAGCAAGGTGAATACAACAACCCCACCATGGTTCAAGCCTTGTCGTGGCGGTGGGGCTCAGTAGCCTAAGGTGAACACAGCATCTTGGGCAAAGCAAATTGCGCCGAGGGAGCTGCTTTTTATTTGTACCCCTCTTATAAGAAGAGGGGACAAGGTGCAAAGATGGAAAACTGACCCCATTGCACCATCTTTCCTTACCGCGGAAATCTTTCCTTACTTATACAACAACAATCTGAAACCCGTTAATTTATAGTTGTATTTCATAAAGACACGTGTACCGAACCATTTAGTTTCACGCGTATCCATAATATCCACCAATTAATTGTAAAATAAAGAAATGTTGTGTTTAAATACACTTAATAGGTACTAGGTACCTTTTTTTCAACTTCCTCAATGAAATCTCTAACGGTAGGTAGATCTTTTATAATTTGAAACATATGTTTTCTATAACACGAATTTGCCAATATTATTACGATTGCTATTGGAATAGGTATTTAGGGTCATTTTAGACCACTAGGTAAATACCTTATTTAGGTACTCTTGGCCCTGACTTATTCGTGTATAGAATGTAAAAATATTTTTCTTTATTTTATGTTCACAAACTAATTCCTAATACTATCTTCATAGAAAAAACCACTAGACATTAACGATTTTAAGGCGCGGCTCCACCACGGCGCACGCAGAGACTTCAGGCTACGCACGTGCGTTAAAGTGTCAATTGCAAGAAAATGTCATAATGCGTAGCGTGTCGTGGGTTGCAGTGGAAACAATCACATATATGTATTTCTCGCCTCTCTGTGCGCCGCAGTGAAGCCGCGCCTTTAAGCGCAATTTATTCATTATGTCTACCTAAATCGAAATAATCAATCATAAGTTTAATTAAAGTTGTAGAAAAAATCAATCAATCAAATTATAAAACAAAGGAATTTTAAACAAGTATATTTTATTGTCACCAAGTATTCTACCTATAGCGAGACCATCTGCGTGTAGACTGTAGACTGCAGTGGCCGGTCCGCGTCGGATGCGAGTGGCAAGAGAACAGCCCTCTTAGCGTTCATTTAGGGATGTTGCAGCAGCAGTGGACGAATAAAGGCTGATGATGATGATGATGATGATATCGATAATATCGCCGTGTAGGTATAACCATATTTACAATCTGAGTATAAATATAAATGTATAATTAAATTTATAACCTAAATCATTTTAATTACATAAAACATACCCAACGTATAATGATTCATAATTTGAAACGTTAAACGTAAATAAATTAATAGCATTAACATAAACTGAACAGAGAATCGCCAGTGCCTATTATTTTATAGGTCGAATAAAAACAATATACCGGGCGGGCGTACGAGAAATATCACTTTGATATCCAGCACTTTGATTCGCGTTGCGAGACGCCTTGGGGCGGGGTCTCTCGGAGTGGGGTGCGAAGCCCCGAGCGCTGGCCATACCATTCCGTGCCGGTCGCGGTGTAACACGTCACCGCAGCGACACCGCGCCAACCGTCCCGCGAGTGAGTGTTTTGTTGTTCGCGTAACACGAAAGCCGTCAAGATTCGCGTGAAGAATCGTGTGCCGATGCCGGCGTACGCCATGGACGACGCCGAGCGAGATTCGGACCTCGGCGATAACAGCCCCCTGGTAATTAGCCACATGGCATTTCACAATTAAAAAGTTGCAATTTGCAAATGGCGTCAGATTGACAATTTTTGTTTAATCGGTAACGGCTTTTGGCATGACAATAGCGGCTTTTATGTTATATTTAATAAGAACAATAATTTGTAAAAGTTGAAAGTTGTATATGTACTTAAAAAATCATGTAGTGATAATGCACTATCGTTTATTAAAAAATATATCATCGTTATCATCAGCCTCTATCTGTCCACTGCTGAACATAGGCCTAAAAATATATCACTTTATTTTTTTCCAAAATATATTTTCATAAAAAAATTGCCTTATAATCGTAGACGCCACATAATTTTTTGTAGGTAGGCATTTTGATTATCAGCTGTTTGTTTTTGTTGATAAGTTTTTAGAGGTAAACGTATATTATATTATATATTTTATACCTCTTAATAAATAACCGCTGGGGGAGTTGGGATTTATTTAACATTGTTGGTAAGTCGTTGGAAAATTAAATAGAAATTGATAAATTGACGGCTTGAACGATTTCGCCGTAGAATTTGTTTAATTTGTTTAGTTCAACTATTTTATTTTCATAAGCTCCACGTGTGTTTTTATTACAAGTTATACATAGGTAGAATGTTATTAAACTTTCATCGTTTATACAAACATTATTGTTAAGGTTAAATTATATTTAATAAACTGTATTAATCATGGACTGAAATAGGTATAAATATTTTAATTGGAAAATAGGCTTTATATTTTGGAAAACGCCGTAGGTACTGATGGAAGGTATACTGTCGTTTTTGTGTAATGTGTACTTACGTATGTTAAATTGTATGAGACTTTGCAATCGGCAGATAGAGATGGGTACATTTAGAGATTTGACCATATAGGTACCTATATATTACCATATCATAGCTTTGATATATTTTGTAAGCTTTATTGACAAAAGTTTATATGTACCTACCTATAGTAGTTTAAAATGTGTAAAAGGAACGCGTGGCCAATCGGGTGGAATAAGGATGAAGCTGTATTATTTTTATTTTGTATCTTTTATCACCATATTAAGTATGTACCTACTATTTTTCGATTACATGACGAATTAATAGTAATAAAAAAATGGACCGGTGATTCTTGATAGTTTATAGGCATAAACGCGTTAAGTTAGTTAGTTTCCCCATCATGGTTAAGGCTTTGTCGTGGCGGTGGGACTCAATAGCCTCGGGTGAGTCCAGCACCTTGGGCGAAGTGAATTGAGCCGAGGGGGCTCTTTGCTTATAAGAAGAGGAGACGTAAGAGCAGGGGGCAAGGGGCGAGGACGGGAACCTCACCCCATTGTACTGTCCCGACGTTGGGAGGGGTTGTTCTGTGGTGCGGGACAATCTCTCTGTGGAGGTGGCATCGGTCCCTTGAGGGACTGACTAGCCGTCGAGGTGCCCTGTTTGCTCAACAGATCCGGGGAACCTCACCAAAGGCGGCATTGGTGGCATTCGCCGGGTTCTAGTGGGTAGAGCTGCGTCCACTTACACCTTTCGGGCGCAGCGAGTCCCACATACCCGCGTGGAGAGACCCACTACCCCGCGGGATGCCTCAGAACATTTACCGGCGTTAAAGAAAAAAAGTCAGTTTAGGTCTCTTCTCTTTTGATTACAAAATATAGTTTAAAAAAGTTATAAAAAGATGTTATTTTTCATAATGTTATAAATCAATTACCTATTCATTAATACTTTGTGTTTGAAAATCCATTGCGATAAGTTTCCACTCTGCACTTTGTAGGTATATAAATGACACCTGATTATACGTTAATTTAATTATTAATTTATGTTAACTCCTAATGAGTTTATCGCATGTTAACATAAATGGCTTATTGCCATGAAAAGTGTTTTCATTTTACATATAGATATATATATACCTACAGTAAAAATACTGTTTATTCGCCTTATTTTTTTTACAACAGCAGTCTACACTTTGCATCGTACTTAAATATTTAATATAATATTTGATTGGATGCCTGAAATGCAAATTTAAAATATAAAAAAAAGATATAAAGAGAATATAAAGAAAAACTTTTTCATATTATAATAACTCTTTTAAATAGTCTCCACCAGATGGGAGCCTTGCAAAGGTCTAAGTTCTCATGGATAGATCTTTCGAGTCCAGCTGTGGCAGGACACAGATTAAAAACTATTAGTTGTATCCCAAAAAAGGCGGGGTAGACACGGGGTTTTTTTTCTGGCAAAATGACGTTATGTGCTTATTAATACCAAATTGTGCCCGATTTTTATGACGCAGGATGAGGGACGACCCTTTTGACATGTGCGCCGGCTTACTTTTGTTTATTTAGCGGAACCATAGACATGTTTTTTTTTTTTTGGGATAAGCGGAAGATTTTTGAACGTTGTGTTCGAGTCATTATGATATTATCGTTGGATATTATACATATTGTGTACATATACACCAATGAAAGTATATTAATAAACATATATTAAATTATTTTTGTTTGGTGAGATAAATTATTTGTTTTAGTGAAAAACGGCGTTTTGTAAAGTTATAATTTTGGTATTTAATATTCATCGTATATCATAATTTAATTAGTTTGAATGTTTTATATAAAATCTAGTAAATATTGATAATAAATATAAGTATTAAAGCGAATTACAACATACACGTAACAAACAATGGCTTTTATTAATTGCACCATCTGTTTATTAATTGTAAATCAATATAAAATAAAAATGTATATACCTAGTAGATATCTGATATAGGTAAATAGAATTTACATTTTACCAATCAAAAATTCCTTTACTTCACCCAAGAAACGAAAACGCTTTTATCTATCATCATCATCAACATTTGGGTTCGAGTCTTTCTTTCGTCATTTCCTCATAAATATAAAGTTTATCTAAAGGTGTAATAATGTGGCATATTCCGCAAATAACTCCCAATCCTAATGATCTAGCGGGAGATCTGAAGATTATTGCTTACCTGTATAAGACGTCGTTAGTACGCTATTTTAGTTTAAATCTGTTGCAACCAACCTTTGGCTCCAACCGAATTATAGTTAAAATATTCATAATCTCTCTTCATTAATGGCCGCCTGGTGTTTCCCGTGGGGTTGTACCTATATAATTTCATCAAACATAATTTCTGATGAATATATAAATAGTTTAAATTTGTATACCTATACATAATATATTGTTTATTTATTTCCTTCATTTGGAACACGTATGAATTTTGTACGCGTTTATCATTATATATATCAGATTATTATTACCTAATTTAGCGAGCATAGGAAGATGTTGTTGTTAAGGATTTATTTATGTTTAAATAACAAAAAGTTGTAAGAAGCCGAATCATATTTTTGAAACCGATATTATGATTATCAACAAGACTTAAATGTAATAATAAATAGGGAAAAGGTAAAAAACAAAACTTTTTCAATATTTACCGACGTTTCTTTTTGTCAACTGATTTTCCATTATAAAACAGCAATTGAAGGTATTTAATGTTATCAATTAAAAAAGGGTAAAAACATATGTTTAGTTATCATGATAAAATCAGACAATTCGTAGTAATCTTGAAGTCAGAGATAATTTCGCGCAAACATTAGGCGTAATGCAAATAAAAAAAGGATAACATATTCTTACTACCAGTAATAAAAATTCGCGTAAACATTAGAAAACAATTGGGTCGAATTTCAATGAGCATTCACCATAAGTTGCGTACCCCTGTTCCAGACAGATATAATGTTTGCTGAGTTAATCATTTATTCAGTGTTTGACGCTGGCGACATCTTGCGGGAGGCCGCGCTCCACGATTTATTATCCTCCAAATAGATAGAAATTAATTAATCAAACCCCGTCACTCAATGCACAATCACCGAAGCTTCCTTTTCCTGCCGACGTAAGACGTTTCATTAATTGAAATAATTGGCGACTTTCTCGATTTTGTGTTGACAACACCGTGACATATGATGCTCGGGATTCTAATTTAGAATTTCTGGGAATTCTTTTTTCAAATCTTATATTTTTTATTGCAAGCTAATATTATGAATACAAAAGAAACTAAAACATAAGTCTTACCTTTCCGATACATATTTTGTCAAGAAGATTATTTTATGCCTATCAATCATAAAAAAAAAATTAAAAATAAAAAAAAATACTTATAAAATAGTTTTGATTTATCAGTTCTACATTTTAGAATTCTTTTCAGCCTAGTTCAGGCTCTATGTTAGGCAGATCGACAACCTATATGAGTTCTATTTTTATATGCTTTCAATCTTCTCATCTTAATGTGCCATCCCTATCATTATACTAGCGGTATAATTTAAATTACAGTAGGTTGCGGTTACAAGGATTCACCTGGACAAAAAATGTTTTGGGTGTGACGTGTGGTGTCAAAATTGGGTCAGGTGATTCGAACTGGCTACCTGGTCGCGTGCGGCGCCTATTATGTGTCACGTGCCCATTATGGTCCCAGAACATGATAATACCATGGAGGTACAAGACACATGAGGTTGATATGGTCGTTTTTTTGGACCGTCTATTTTGAGGTCCGTATTTTTGACGAGCACATTTCTAAAATGTTTTCTTGAGTTTTTATTTTTTTTATTTTTTTATTTTAGTTGGATAGACAAACTGGCAAACGTACCACCTTAGTGGTCGACGTCGCCCATGAACATAAACTAGTATACCTGGAACGAGCCCAGGCAACTCATTTATGTGTTGCCTATCCTGAGACATAAGATGTTAAGTCTCGGTGCCAGTAATTACACTGCCTGTCTTGCCCTTCTTTCCGAAACACAGCAAAGCTGTTTCACGGGAGTAACAAGCAAGATGGTGGTACCCATGCAGCCGGGAGCGCGGCACAGCGCTTCCCTCCCACCGGTGTATTTTAAAGAGACAAACTCTTATGCGGTTTATTAAGTTTTTTACGTTTCGTACTTTACAAATCAGTAACCGTGGTCAAGAGAGGAACATTTTAGAATAACATTTAACATTGATTGTAGTAGAAAAAATTGCGTGTTCATTTTAAAACTTATTTGCTACCAAAACATTTAATAGATCGTATTTTTTATAATTAAAATACACAGATCAACACCGTCTAGGGATATTTTAAATAAAGTTCTTAAAAATACTGGCCTATTCATTATTGGCCTATTCATTAGGCCTGAATATTCATTATTAAAAATATTTCATCGGTATCTATTTCTAAAAAGTGAAGTTAATATAAAAACTTAGTTACAAGCACCACGCTTTTTTACAATAAGTAATTTTGTTAACCCATTTAATTCATGTATTAAAAATTATTTTCAATTTTTTTGTTGGGTTTGCTATTAAAGCGTGTTTTTTTAGTTTTTTTAAACTATAATTAATTTGTATCAAAGTTAAAGGGATGTTAAGGGCAGGTTGTGGTCACGTTATAGTGCCTATGGTGAAGTGGCTGAAAGGCACCCAGTCGGAAAGTGCATAACCACCAAATACAGGACCGAGTGTGGCAAGTCGCCGCGAGAAGACAACCAAATGCCACGGCCTTGCAGTTGGTTCAAAGGCTCCAATCCAGTTGCTTGTCAAACTGTGAGGCGAAGTCTGCACGTCTTTAACCTTCATGCTCGCAGGCCGCTTCGTACTCCAGCACTACGCAGAGGAAATCGTGGACGAAGATTACCTAAAGTGGGTGCGTGAACATCAGAATATCCCTTATACGTTGTTGATGGGTGTATAGTAAAAATATTCAGTATGTGGAGAAGATTGAATTTGTGTGAAATACCAATGAGTAAGAATGCGCCTTCTTACCCATGTGCGTACCATCCAGTTTATGTCTGCTCGGCACCGTTGACACAAGATTTACCATCGTGAGTTGCCAACTGGCACATGGTTGAACTCGGTTGTGCCAGTATGTATGACAAAGCGCCATTGTCGGGAACGGTAGGCCTTATTTATATTCAACGTGAAATAATCATCGAGATTTAATATTTATAGAGGTTGCGTGGGTTCGTTATCAGCGCGCACTCACACTGTACTGTAACACTGATATAATTATAGGTTCGTCACTGTTTTATGACATTAACAATGGTATAGTTAAAAAGTAACAGAACTTCATCTAAGGATTATTGCTCAAAGCGAAGATGCCACTCGCTGCTCGCATTTAACAAACAAGACAAGTTAGTAGTTGACAAACCTTTGTTTTTTTTCTTTAACGCCGGGAAATGCTCTGAGGCATCCCGCGGGGGAGTGGGTCTCCCCACGCGGGTATGTGGGACTCGCTGCGCCCGAAAGCTGGTAAGTGGACGCAGCTCTACCCACTAAAACCCGGCGAGTGCCACCAATGCCGCCTTTGGTGAGGAGCCCCGGATCTAATAAACAAACAGGGCACCTTGTCGGCTAGTCAGTCTCCCAAGGGACCGACGCCACCTCCACAGAGGGGTTGTCCCGCACCACATAACAAACCCAACGTCGGGACAGTACAATGGGGTGAGGTTCCCTCACCCTTGCCCCCTGCTCTTTTGTCCCCTCTTCTTATAAGAGGGGTACCAAAGAGCCCCCTGGGCTGAATTAGCTTTGCCCAGGGTGTTGGGCTCACCCTAGGCTACTAAGCCCCACCGCCACGCCATGGCCTGAACCATGATGGGGAGTAGTTGACAAACCTTTACTGTGACATATTGTGACTACTATACCTATTTGAAAGGATTAAGCATTGAACGATTTTTTTTTGATATATCTTATCTTAAATGTTAATTAGAATATTCATACAACAGGTAATATTAAGAGGTAAAAGAAACTGTTCCTAATATATTTCAATAAATTGAAGCTCGTAGGATGAATCGAAGGACTTCTTCGAAGGGAACCTTTTGTTGGATTAGAAACAAAGTCTTTATCTGGTCCTTAGCTCACTTGAAACTAATGGTACTGCTGTCAGAGGCATGCCTAGGATCCTCAGATTTTTCTTCCAAATATCTTGTCTTATTTATTTAGTAATTGACACACATTGAAATTCGAACAAAACTGCGTGGAACCCGTGTTACAAGTCGGTGTAACAGCGTCCCTGATCATAATATGGTAACAGTATTGTATATTCTATTAATAATATCCGTTTATCTGATCACGGTGTGATGCTGCGTTGTATTCGCGCGTCAACTGATGCATCTGAATGTGTAAGATAACCTATATGTACAAATGTCACAGATGATTTGTTTTTTTTTAAGTTGATACGAAGCCAAAGATGATTCATATTTAAGTCACCTAACCTAGTATATCGGAATTTGATTTAAAATAGATAATACTGATCAAAATTTCATCTATTTGGGATTACCTAAATGATATTTTTGCTGATTTTTTATAGATATTTACAAACACTATCAGTTGCCAGCTACATTTAAGATGGATATCTCATAGAGCCACACAAAACCGATACACATGGTCATATTCTAAAGCAATCAGTAATTATAAATCGACATATTCATTCTTAATCTGTAATTAACAAAACGTTATTTCCTTAAATGTGTATTTTAAATAACCGTATTAAAGTTGATATTAATTTATAACACCACAATGAGGGAAACCCGCATCACAATTATAGTCGAATGTATCATTCGTTATTAAATAGTATTCCGATTAATTGTATGGTGGTTAACGGTTTTGTACTTTAAACTTTTTATATCCTCATGTCTCTGGTACCTTGTTTGCCATATAAAAGAAAAATTACGCCGCATGCATTATTTTCATATTTTTAATAGGTAGGTATTCGTTGTTTTCAAAATAGTCTGATTTAAATGACAGAACTCATCCCTATGCTAAAAGCTATATAATATAGGTACATACTTTGTAAAGATGTTCAATTTTTTTTTACGTAATAACTTATAATGTTTCTTTATGACGTTATCACGTAAAACTATCGTCCGTGAACCGACTTTACAGACAACCAAATTTTTTTATATAAGCACCTATTAATAATTATTAATTTTATCGACAGTGTCTTACATTGAGATATCAATACTTTTTCTTTAAATTCTACTACAACTTGGTTGCTTACATTAAAACGCCGCAAATGATAAATAAGAATATTGATTAGAAGTTTGATGGGATGTCTTTATTAGACATCCCATCATTCTTTTGGAGTCGGTGTCAGCCAAGGTACAGCAACAAATACGACACCGACTCCAAAAGAAACTATAATGACGTGGTAAACCCAAAGTTTATACATTAGTAGAAGATTAAGTTGATTATAAGTTGTAAGCACAAAAATTAAAGAAACAGTTATTTTATTACTTTTTAGTTTAGTATTTTTGAAGTCGGTTTTAATTTTTTGTAAAATGTTTTTATTTCTTAATTTTTAGTGATTCCGAAATTCGTCGTCTTGGCGTTCATTGAAGGAGACCTATGTTTGATATGATTTATTACGATGACCGTGACATACTTATGGTGTGCTACCAAAGCATCTTATACAATTGTTACATCGACAAGTAAAATAAAGTAAAATGAGCACATTAGCATATCATTCAGGTAAAAGAAACCAACCAAATAGGCTTTATTGGGAATAACTAAAAAACGGCTTATCAGATCTTAATAAAATTAATATGGGACCAAATTGGAAGCACCAGCTTTCAAACAAAAAAATAACCATCGAAATCCATTCACAAACGGCGGAGTAATCGTGTCACATACGTACAAAAAAAAACATACAGACGAATTGAGAACTACTCTTTTTTTGAAGTCGGTTAAAAAATTAACCCATTGATCATTGATGCGATGCGTACATGTGGACGCTTACCATTAAAATCCGCCAAAATACAATAAAATAAAATTTTACAAGGGAATAGGGATCTAGTAACTTGTTGGGTAAATAAAGAGTTTTCTCATAATGCTTACACAAATCGGAATTTAGCGTTTATATAAATAAATTTCAAGCCAATAAACTATGCAGGTCGCCGGTCTTCGCCTGTGTTTAGCGGGCATGCATGTTTGTAATCACAATTTATGACGGGCGGCCGCGGAGAAAGCCCTACAGGGCTTTCTAGAAAGTTTACACTACAACGGATTGCTATTAATTACCTATATTTTGTATTCTGCTTCATTGTAAACGATTTAGTCAATTCATGATCTTATCTTTATCTAAATCTATAAATATCAAGGTTTGGTATGTGTGGAGTTAAGAAGAACTCATTTTAAGGCATAGGGCTATATTTTGTATAGAATAGTGGGATAGGAACATTTTTGTAAGAGGTAGGGCATTGCAGCCGAATTGCGCCGGCACGACCGGGTGTACCACGATCGTGCCGGCCCAATTGGGCTGCGACTCTCGCTCACAAAATACTGACGTACTTAAAAGTGACAGCTATGCTGTCACGTTTCTTGCGGTTTATGAGTTAGCGCAGCAAAGCGCACTCCTTTGGTAAAAATATAAATTCATCCATGGGCATCCATTAATTACTTGAAGTTTTCAGGGGCGAGTCACATCTCACGATATCTCACTAATTGGAGAGGGGGTCAAAAACCGTCAAATACGCCTTTTTTTTTCTTTAACGCCGGGAAATGCTCTGAGGCATCCCGCGGGGGAATGGGTCTCCCCACGCGGGTATGTGGTAGTGAGAGTGTGGAGCTCTACCCACTAAAACCCGGCGAGTGCCACCAATGCCGCCTTTGGTGAGGTGCCCCGGATCTAGAAAACAAACAGGGCACCTCGACGGCTAGTCAGTCCCGCAAGGGACCGACGCCACCTACACAGAGGGGTTGTCCCGCACCACAGAACAACCCCTCCCAACGTCGGAACAGTACAATGGGGTGAGGTTCCCATCCTCACCCCTTGCCCCCTGCTCTTCTGTCTCCTCTTCTTATAAGAGGGGTACCAAAGAGCCCCCTCGGCCCAATTAGCTTCGCCCAAGGTGCACCGCTCACCCTAGGTTACTAAGCCCCACCGCCACGACAAGTACTGAACCATGGTGGGGCCGTCAAATACGCCTCACGTAATTAATGGATGGCCCTTATATCATCAAAAAATACTAACCTGGAGTTATGTAAGGCATTAACTTTCACATTTATAATATAAAATAATAATATTCAAAGATGTAGCCTCTATTTTGAAAAAGTACACCAATTAATTCTATTTAATCATTTAAAAATAATATTATTATATATAATAATCGCTGTCCTTTTTATTTACAGATTGCCGGATTTCCGAACACTGAGGTAGGATATAAGACATGGACCTAGAATATTAGTTATTTTGAACTCCTTAGTCCACGGACAGAATAGGTCACGGAGTAGATCTTGTCCTCCATCCGAACGAACTACCGACACCATTGATACCATCTAGATTCTATTCGAATGATGCACTAGAAGTTGCATCCAAAACTATTTATACGGGATATTTGCCATGTTTTTCGCTTTTATACCGTGGAGATATTTCGACATGATCTACGAATGTCTCGTTCACGAGACTAGTTACGGAAGACAGAAGATGTTAGAACTTAAAATAAATAATAAACTCGGCTAACGTTGTCCTGCCTTTACCCATTCCCCGTGATAATATTTTTTTATACAATTCTTGTCCAGATGATAACCAATACAATAAAAAAAGGATCATCTAATTTGATGTAGTGGTTGTGAAGTTATGTGCGTACATACATTTGGGCGCTTCATTTTTATTTATAGATATAGAAGTCGCGCGTTTCTGAATCTGATGATATTGTGAGCTTATGTGTTTTGCTCTTAAAACTTCTCACTATCTTATCTGAGGACTAAGCTATATCCAATATGTATATATCAGATTCATAAGAAAGACATTGGTAAACGACATATTGAACTCACATAGATATAAACTTTTTAGGCTGGTTCACCTAAAAAAGAGATATAAACCTTATCACATAGAGAAAACACCGTGCTGGCGCCATTAAAATAACTGCAAGTAGTAACATCATATTTTATATCTTAATAATACATTACATCAACATCCCTTCATTTAGTATTAAAATTTAATACAATAAATGCTAGTACAGATGTGATTTAAAACTTGCGGCATGACTAACAAATTAACTGTATAAAGTATAAAAAATACAGACATACATACGATTAAACCTGTAAAAATGGGATAGGTGGTGACACCAGAATCTTTATATTAAAATGTGAAATTATTTAAAAAAATCGGTTGTCTGTAAAGTCGGTTTACTGACGATAGTTGAACGTGACAACGTCATAAGTAAATGGAACACCTCAGAGCGAGGTAACGCCGCATGCGTCATGTTTTTTCGTTCTTGCAGCCGCTCCATCGAATTATAAGACGTTGTCACGTCAAAAACTTGTAAAAATATAACAACAAACAAATAAATTATGAATTATTTCTATATTCTCATCTGATACTGTATTCTTAGCATTCTCTCACAATTGAGTTCTCTAAATTCACACGTGTATATTAATATTTTTCTATTATGTATTAATTTTGGGATTTTGAAAGTTGTAATTTTTTTATTAATTCTTAATCCCATCTTACTTCAATCGATTATTCCTTCGTCTCTTTATTTTTATCTGAATTACACATATCACGCAAGGAGAGCCATTGAGAAAAGGATCATGTTATATTTTATGTACCTTAAACATGTTCTAACTTGTAACTTGAAAAATACATTACATTTATTTTAATTTTAGTTATTATGTACCTACACTCGGTTACAAAAATCTCATGCCTTTTTAAATAGATAGCTATTCTTTTGTACTCGTTCACAGAAATGGTCGTATTTGAGCGGCAATTTTGTGATTAACAAAAGAATTTTATTAGCACGCTTATGGCCTTTTAGACAAAACATATTTTTGTTGTAAAATGTTTCTTGCAAACATTGATTGTTATAATTTAATTATTCATGTATTTGGCGGCTCTAGGGTCAATAAATGTGTCATATTTTTTTTACCTGGTTACTAATAAGTATATTATATTTCTCTTAATTATGAGTACCTAGGCTGGGTATTAAAACAAAAATGATGAAATTTTGTTAAGAGCATTAAAATACGATATGGTTACATTATCATTATTTTCAGCTTACGGTTGTAAATCTAAGTCCATGTGAAGCTGCGGGCATGGCTAGTTTTATGTTAAACTAATTAAAGTGTGTATGAGTAGGTTTGATGGATGTTTGTACATTTTTAGGGTTCCGTTCCTCAAAATGACGTCTGTCTGTCAAACCAACACATTTAGAGTACCTAGGTACTTCCATCATGACATTTGGTAAGAAGCTAGTTCCCACAATATAAGTAAAGGAAAATATCTAAAGTCTGTGCTTAATATAATGACACGAAATGTGTGATTCCTTTGAGCCAATTTGTTTTGTATTTGATAATTATAATGAAAGTACTTGAAAATATTTTTTGGAGAGAAAACATGTGAGTGAGGCTGATCCATCACGCTCGGAGGTGAAAAGCTCGATCGGTTGAACTTGGGGCCGCCGAGTGTGCCCAAACGAGAAACTTGTGTTTTCACTTCTATCGGCAGTCCCTATGACTAGTTTTTTTCCAAATCTGAATCGTATGAAAGGAGGAGCTAAGAATAGCATAATATACTTTAACAGCTTACATAAGTCCTGCGTCCAAGTAAAGCTGACAACAGGTACTTAATGATGACAAGTGGTAATTAACAGGTGCAACCTGTAGACATCACCTGTATTTTCAATTGAGTTTGCGTACGTTTGAATATGAAGTGTTGTCTTTCTAGATAAATCATTTTGTAATTAATTGCGTGTACCCCCACCCAATCTGGCATTCGAGGGGCAAGGGATCAGTCGTCTTGGCGTTTATTGAAGGAGGCCTATCAGGATAGAGATAAGAGGCTGATGAAGAAGAAGATGATGATGATCCATATGCAGGTTCCTAAAGTTACATCTCATATCATATTATCCGTCCATATCGTCTATACACGTAATTTCTAGAAATAATCTAGCTTATTTCCATACAAACCTTCAATCTTACTATATTAGAAAGAAATTG
This sequence comes from Helleia helle, assembly GCA_963853865.1. NCBI lineage: Eukaryota > Metazoa > Arthropoda > Insecta > Lepidoptera > Lycaenidae > Helleia > Helleia helle. The sequence goes on along the minus strand of OY971433.1, from coordinate 7,021,211 downwards.
CCGGCTCTTTGTTTTTGTTTCCTATTGGCTCCACCGCCGCTCACGGAGAGAGGCTACGCACTTTTGTCAAGTTTCGCTATAAAAGAAAATGTATGTGATTGTTTCCACTGCAACCCACGGACACCTACGCATTAATTGTCATTTTCTTGCAATTCGCATTTTAACACACGTGCGTATAATCTGCGTGCGCCGCAGCAGAGCCGCGCCTTAACATTTTGTCGTGCGGTGTCACTTCTTTCACAAATTTCTTTAATCTGTGTTGCGATTCTCCCAAGGTATTTAGAAGTTAAAGTCGTTCAAGATGCTCCAATCATTATTATCAACTGCTGGACGTGGTCTATTTCAACGTACATAGAGACGGCCGATCCCCCGGGCTACCCCACAGAGGTCCCCTTCATCTAATGGGCTACCCTCTGTCTTTCTCTTATATCTAATCTAATCTATCATTTGGTTGTCACAAAGAAATTTATCGCACTTACAACGTATCTTATTGAAAATAAGTCAAGTTTCAAATCCCGCTGAGAAGAAACAAATGTCACAAATCTTTTGAATGTTGTCACAACTGGTTCCAATGTAATCTACTGAAGAAGAACCGGCGATACTCAGTAATGGTTCTTATGTTATAGGTATTGTTTATACAGGTGATACTAACAATTTAAAATTAATAACGTATCGAATGTAATATCACAAGTTATGTAAATGGACACCGGTATCACGTCAGCACCGGTGGGTCTTCGCGAAGTCATATGAACATTATAATCGCCTTCCATCACTGCGATCGGTGCAGGCCTGTCCTTAATTAAAACTGCGCTGTACGTACAGTCCGCGCCTGAAACTTCTAGCTGCTTAGAGTGCTATGATAGGCAAACGCAGACGACTGATCCGATGTTAAGTTGTCAGCGTCCATGAAATTAAATTTCATTTGGGATTAATCCAGGCAACACATTTATCCCCACCATGGTTCAGGCCTATTCGTGGCGGTGGGGCTCAGTAGACTAGGGTTAGCAGCTGCACCTTAGGCGAAGCTAATTGAGCCGAGGGGGCTCTTTGTACCCCTCTTATAAGAAGAGGACACAAAAGAGCAGGGGGAAAATGGCGAGGATGGGAGCCTCACCCCATTGTACTGTCCTGACGTTGGCAGGCGTTGTTCTGTGGTGCTTGACAACCACTCTGTGGAGGTGGCACCGGTCCCTTGGGGGACTGACTAGCCGTCGAGGTGCCCTGTTTGCTCACTAGATCCGGGGGACCTCATCAAAATCGGCATTGGTGGCACTCGTCAGGTTTTAGTGGGTAGAGCTGCGTCCACTAATAGCTTTCGGGCGCAGCGAGTCCCACATACCCGCGTGGGAAGACCCACTCCCCCGCAGGATGCTTAAGAGCATTTCCCGGCGTTAAAGAAAAAAAAGGCAACAACATTTATGCGTTGCCTATCCTGAGAGAAGTGTTGGTGCTGCTTTCCGAAACATCCTTGCCCAGTAACAGTAAAGCTGTGTCGAGCAAAACAATAAGCGGATTTGTAGTATCGATGCAGGATGGCGCGCAGCATAAGTACGAGTACATCCCTCGCACCGCAAAAGTTTTGTAATAACGTGACGTTTACCTATTTGGTTGTCTCCAATAGTGATTGGTAATTAACTCGGGGTCAATTGGTTCCACCTTTATCCTTATTTAACCGCAACATCTCTCATCTGTCATGTCTTGATTCCGATGTACTCTTTAATACAATACATTAAAGTCTTCTTCCTCATCTTAATCATTCGTCTGATTTACCGCTTATTCGTCACTAAACAAACATTGCACCTCATGACGCATTTTGAATTCAAATAATGATGACGTCAATGTCCAAAATTTGAATTAGGAATTATTTGTCTCTGCTTTGCATACTCGCATTTATGACGTAGGTACCAGTTCAACTGGATTTATCGTAAGATTTTTGCGGATTTTGTCGCGGTTAATTAATATTCCTGACGTTTTTACTGTTCTGTAATAATTGCTTTATTATCCTCGATTTTCTAGATTTGAACCATTCACGTCATCTGTTTTTTACTCTTGGAGCCATGCTATATAAAAGCTCGAACCGAAGTTTCTACCCAACCTTAACATTCATAAAAAAGAAAGAACTAGAACTTAAACGTGATGATAAATGAATGACAACTGACAAAAATTATATACTGAGATGACCGAACGCTGTGTTTTGGTATTAATGTATCCCTAAAGGCGCTAGATATCTCGTTTCATTTGCCATTTTAAAATTACTTATTCTTATTGTATTTTGTATACCATAAAATGTGCGCTAAATATATATTGGCCATTATTGTTCAAAGATCAAGTATTTAAAGTCATTAGTGTGTTACGAATGATTAAATATGAAACGACCATAGACATACTTGCCTGAACGAGGTGCACGTTCGCTCTATCTCTTTCGCTCAGCGTGATGTAACTGCTGATGTAATATGCTGTCTTGCTTACACCTATGATCAATGAAGTTGAGTACGCGATCCAAGTGTGTATGTTGAGGGTGCGATTATGTGCGAGAGAGAAGCCCATTTCGCACAACACCTTGCGGAATTATTTTTATTTGTTTCAGAATGCAGTCCTTGGGCGAGTTTAAATGATGATAGCAATTTAAATATTATGAAACATATTTTTCGCGTCGACTTTACTTTTTCCGAGAAATGTAATTTCATTGAAATGTGGGAAATTAGAGGAGGGATGTTTTTTGTGCAGCGCATGCAAGCACCACCATCTTGATATCTTCAGTGAATCTTTGTTGAGTGTTAGTGAGAAGGCAGGATAGGCAGTGTAATTACCTATCCTACCATTTTTAGTCAGGATTGCAAAGCTTACCCCCAAATACTCAAACGAATCTCAAATTTAAGACGTACTTAAACCCATGCTACGACGTGTCAGATTCAAAGAAAAAAGAGGGACAACCTTAGAATAATTACACTATAGAAGGTCAGTCTTCATACAAGCGCGCTGTCAAAAATGAAGCACTAAATTGATTCAATGTTGCCAGTAGTGGTGAAGTTTTCCCGAAAACGGGAAATGATTCGGCCGCTGATAACAATTTGTTATAGCAATAATATTTAATACATAAATAGCTAGGTGGGCATATCTACTTATGTATTAATTTATAACAACTTTACTTAACCATGTATACACAAGCTATATTATTATTTAATAAGTATAATTGTTATATTACAAGAATGTTTATTTATATGAAACGAAGAAAATATAACAGTAATTAGTAAAATATACATTTTTATAATTATTTTTTATTGGCATGAAACACAGTTGTAATGTAAAGTTATTATACATATTACTGTTTAAACTTGTAACTTGTAATATAAACGCGAAAGTTTGTATGTATGGAAGTATGAATATTTGTTACTGTTTTACCGTTTGTATTTGATATCGTTAAATCACACAAAAACATTAATTCGAGAACGTGTCACGTACCTACGTAAATATCAGTAGCAACTGTTTTAAATTTATTCAGTGGGGGAAAATAATCAGTAAAAATATTTTCACAATCGGGCAATACTGAGCATTGAAAAAAATTGTATTTATTTAAACCTAATTAATTACAAGATACTACGAAATATTGAAAGATTTCCAGTGAAAAGTGATGTTATTACATTTATTTTGTTATTCAGATGTATTGTCATACAATTTAACTGCACAAATCGTCATAATTATTTATTTTACGGAGACACGTTTGGTGCTGTTTGACATAGAATACTGCGGAACTTCTCGGCGCTTGGTGCAAAAATGGCTCCATGTGAGTTGCTTCAAAATGGCCGCGCGGACTAGGTTTCTATAGTGTAATTATTCTAAGGGGACAACACGAGTTTAAGTACGTCTTAAATTTGTGATTCGTTTGAATATTTGGGGGTTAGTGCAGGAAATGTGGTGAAATATTTAGTTTGACATTATCACTGTTTAGAAGATTTACGCTTGCGTGTCAGTTCTACATTACCATTTTGCTTATTCCTTGTGTGAAGCTGCTTTGCTGTGTTCCTTCGGGCAGGATAGTGTCAACTCTGACCTGATCCGATCTTCTTGCTTCTCAGATCTGCAAACCTTAGCGCAGCAATTGTGTAATTTTTTTTTATTTCACACCATTACTATAGGATTTATAGGACTAGCTGTAATACGTCATTATTTCGTCTCGACATACGGAAGGAGTATCGATTGATGGTAATATTATACTCTGGTACCAATTCCTTGCCCTTGCTACGATATTTTATTCGTTTATCCTTATTTTTATTTGATAGTATTTCTTATTTAAATAAACATAAGGTTGAAAGACCTTTAAGGGAAATTATTTAAAAATAATGAAATAATAGAAAGTAGACTATAGACTATTGTATGAGATTCGAAGTGTTTGAAATGACGAGAATGTAAAAATCTTAATAAACCACGATAAGATTAGTAAAATAATGTTTTTTAATACATTGAGATATAGGGAGAAAGTTCTATAAAATTCTTTTTTAACCTTTTTTTTTCTTTTACGCCGGGAAATGGTCTGAGGAATCCCGCCTGGGGAGTGGGTCTCTCCAGGTGGGTATGTGGGACTCGCTGCGCCCGAAAGATGGTAAATGGACGCAGCTCTACCCACTAAAACCCGGCGAGTGCCACCAGTGCCGCCTTGGTGAGGTGCCCCGGATCTGTTAAGCTAACAGGGCACCTCGACGGCTAGTCAATCCCGCAAGGGACCGACGCCACCTCCACAGAGAGGTTGTCCCGCACCACAGAACAACCCCTTGCAACGTCGGGACAATACAATGGGGCGAGGTTCCCATCCTCACCCCTTGCCCCCTGCTCTTTTGTCCTCTCTTCTTATAAGAGGGGTACAAAGAGCCCCCTCGGCTCTTTTTTTTAAAAGTGCTTTTAAAAAGACATATATTGAAACTATAATAAATTGAAACATGAAGGAAAGAGCATATTATGTACTCTTATTTATACGCTGGTAAGGCACCTGCCAACCCTTCGGACTTCGGTGTAGTTGTCTATGGATATAGTGATCAATTACCAGGTGAACCGACAAATGCCCCTATTCTATAAAAAAGACTGGCGGTCATAGGGACTGTCGATAGAAGTGAAGACTTATTTAAACTTAGAATGATATAATTGCAATATAAATATATTATCATATGAATATAAATAAATATATTATTATATATCTATACTAATATTATACAGCTGAAGAGTTTGTTTGTTTGTTTGAACGCGCTAATCTCAGGAACTACAGATCCGATTTGAAAAATTCTTTCAGTGTTAGGACAGCCCATTTATTGAGTAAGGCTATATAACATCACGCTGTGACTAACAGTAGTTAATTTGAGTAAGTTAACGCGGGCGAAGCTGCGGGCAACAGCTAGTAGTATAAAATCAAAATTTTGAAATTTCATAAAAAAGTTACAAATGTCACGTTGGAAGCGTTCGGTGACGAGGTGACGATGACGCGGGATCCATAATTTTTGTTCAGCCAAAAGTGCTGTAACGCGCCTTCTTCAGTCTTCACTTCAAAAACCGAAAATTCGAGTCTAGTTCGCGCGCTAAGGGTTTCAAAAAACGTGTTTTCATGTTTCATACATATCAACAAATTAGGAGTTTTAAGGTTTTTCCTTCATTTATGCGACGAGATAATTAACATATTATCGAGTACACCAGCGAGATGAATCCGTTTTGTCTTTTTATATTAGTTTGATAGGCAGACCGGCAGACGTGGCAAGTGGTCGACGTCGCCCATGAACATAACCTAGTTTACATGGAACTGGTCTACGCAACTCATTCACGTGTTGTCTATTCTAAGACGTAAGATGTTAAGTCTCGGTGCCAGTAATTACACTCCCTGTCCTGCCCTTCTCTCCGAAACAGTTTACGGAAGAAACTAGCAGGATGGTGGCCTCTCCCATGCAGACGGGACCAAGCGTGCCTATCCCTTCCACCGTTGTATTATCATTTTGAAGAACGGAATCCCTTAAAAACGTAGAAAATGACATTCAAGATATCTCTATTATAATAAAATATAATGATATGTTTTGATAGGCAACTGATTAGACGGCTTACCACAGGGGCTTCCCTCCTTGAGACCGTAAGGCGATACCGCGACTTAAGTATTGATATCGAATACTCGTCAATACTGATTTTATACCACTGTCGTGGCTTCTTTAGCATGCGTAAATAATATCTTGAAACTTTGTAAAGACATTTAGCGTTTTTAATTAATACAAACTGTTGTGAACGTGTTCAGAGTGTCTCGTGAACAGGGTATTTGTAGATAATGCCAAAATGTAGAGCTCTTTTTCTTTTCTTTTTACGCCGGGAAATGCTTTGAGGCATCCCTCATCTTATAAGAGGGGTACAAAGAGCAGCTTCCTCGGCTCAATTTGCTTCGCCCAAGGTGCTGGGTTCAACTTAGGCTACTGAGCCCTACCGCCACGACAAGGCCTGAACCATGGTGGGAAAATGTAGAGCTCTGTGAAAGTGATGATAATACCATTTTAAATAGTTGTAATTGCGAAAAAAACTGGTAATATCATCATCAGCCATTATCCGTCCACTGCTGAACGTCGTCTCCCCTTGGCGTTCATTGAAGGAGGCCTATGTTCATGTTAATATAAAATTGTTTTTTTATAAAGTTTTTTATGTTAGTTGGATACGCAGACTAACAGACGTCCCCACTAAGATTCAAGCAGTATCGTGGCGGTGGGGCTCAGTAGCCTAAGGTGAACCCAGCACCAGAACAGCTAATTGAACCGAGGGAGGCTACTCTTTGTACCCCTCTTCTTATAAGGGACGAGGATCGGAACCTCATCCCATTGCACTGTCCCGAGTCGCGACGTTGAGAGGGGTTCTTCTGTGGTGCAGGACGACCCCTCTGTGGAGGTGGTGTCGGTCCCTTGAGGGACTGGCTAGCCGTCAAGGTGCCCTGTTTGCTCAGTAGATCCGGGGCATCTCACCAAAGGCGGCATTGGTGACACTTGCCGGGTTTTAGTGGGTAGAGCTGTCCCCTCCCCTGCCCAGTGGGATGAATCAGAGCATTTCTCGGCGTAAAAGAAAAAAACAACTGACAGACGTGCCATCTGATGGTAAGTGGTCGACGTCGCCCATGAACATAATCTAGTTTACCTGGAAATATCGCACGCAACGTATTTGTGTAGTCTATACTAAGATAAGATGTTAAGTCACGGTACCAGTACACTGCCTGATACAGACCTGGTACAGATGTTTGTACCATGCAGCCGGAGCGCGGCAATGCGCATCCCTCCCACCGGTACAGTATGTTTGCACTCCTGGTGTACAACCACTTTTGAGGACTCATTACAACAACCGGCACGAATCATTTACCCGCAAATATATAATACCGAAAAAAAAGGTGTGTTTTTATACGGGAATACAAGGGGAATACTGTAAGTTGGTCGGCCTGATGAAATGATAGTTCCTATTTATCTGGATATTCATATAAACATTGAAACATGTCAAGCCGAACCATATAAGCATCTGTAGCAAAAATAAACGAGACCCGAAGAAGGGAAAATTTATACGTTAAACGCGTCTCAACATAAACCACGTAATCGCGACGGCCCTACATAAACACTTCACCAGTTTCCACCATCAAATTATCCACCTAATCATTTACTACCACTAAAACGTTGTGTTAAAAGCGACCAATGTACCCTGACCCTCCCACCCTTGAGAGCGCTCCATAAAGCAACGGGGACGGGCAAAATAAAGGTAGCACACGTGTCAAGTTGGGGTGGTCGTGTGTGAGTACTAAAACGCCAGCTCTGAAATAAAAGTGTATCGCAGGTGTAGTTTCGGGCAGCTGATCTTTCTTGTACTTCAATTTAAATAGGAGCATGTAGCACTCAAGGCCGAAGATGTAGGCTAGATCGATATATCTACATCCTAGGTCGGTAACAGATAAAATGGTAATACCTTTAAACCATCGAGCATATAACCGGAATAGAGCAGAAATATTGTGTTTTGTATGAAAACAAATTTCGCCAAATTTGTGCTGTGACGCTGCCGGTTCTTCGTTCTGATTGGCCCACTGATGGCTATTGATGGATGGTTGGACGATGGGACGCACATACAGATCACTGGTTGGTTGAATTGCTATTTACGTCAGTGACAAATTTGGACCAGTTTCGGAATTTCATGGCGCACATTTCTCTACTCTACCCGGTTACGATACGGATGTATATGCTCAATGTTTTAAACGCATGCCTTAACCAGGCAATCTTCTTAGTGTGATAAAATAGATAAAAAAGCAAAATAATCAAAACAATAAACTTATACAAATACGACTTAAGGCGATTCATACTCTCGTCCCGTGTTTTTCTCTTGCATTGCTAGCTTTTTATATTCACGCGGATTTTCGAAAAATTATATTTGTGAAGACTTTTGTGTTACTGTTACAAAACTTTTCACAAATATAAGTTTTCCATATCGGATATATCTGATAATCTCGTCTTTTGACTATGGTCGCTTTAGTCTCCAAAACGTCGGGAATAAAAAATCTTAATCGATGAAATCCATTACATTTATTTTAGAAAATCGATAGGTATATATCGATAATGGTTATGTCGTAATCGTTAAATAATAACCGTACATGTTTGCTAACACCGAGTTCGGATTGTTTGGCAAACCTTATAAGTCAATAACTTAGATCACACGACGCCGCCCTAGCTTTATGCAATGTGTAATGATCATATCAAAATAGAATATATTAAAATATTAAATTAAAACACCAAGGATCTATAAATAATTAATAAAGAGGTATTTAAAGTAACTTTGGATGTAAGAGAGTATTAATTTTTTTGTCATAAGCCATGGTTTGCTTCAAGAAAAGCGAAGTCTTATGCTACTTAAGTTACAGTATTGAATTTAATTTATTATCTATAGAAGAGACTAGATTAACTTGACGCATATTTTTGCGAATGCTCAGTAGATCCGGGGCACCTCATCAAAGGCGGCATTGGTGGCACTCGCTGGGTTTTACTGGGTAGAGCTGCCCACTTACCAGCTTTCGGGCGCAGCGAGTCCCACATTCCCGCGATGGGAGACCCATTCCCCCGCGGGAATGCCTAAGTGTATTTCCCGGCGTTAAAGAAAAAAAAAACCCTAATCGTCCATATTATTTCAATATCAATCGTTGCCCGGTAAAAGGACGTCGCATTACCTGCCCTACCCGAGAGTACCGTTACACACACAATCAGGTATTATTCATATAAAGTAAATATTTTGAGAACAAAGAGATGAGAAGAGGACAATAAAATCAGTTTTATTGCGGAACAGCATTCGAATTTACCTGCATCTTTAATAATTAGAGTTTTAAAATACGTGTACAAGTAAGACGCACCTATCTGGTTGGTAACAGACATTCTATGTATTTACATATCTGTAGAACTCAGCACAAAAAACATCGGTGAGACAAACGCGGCCGTGCCCCGCGTCCGTTTGCATGAGTATCGCAATCCTGTTTGGTTTTTTTAAATAACTTTGCTGTGCTTCGGAAAGGACAGTTGAGGCTGCTGGCACCGAGACTTACCGTCGCACCGTAAAACATCTCTGGATAGCCATATGAATGGATTGCCCAAGCTAGTTCCAGATGAACTTCCACCTGACGGTAAGTGGTCAGTGTCTGCCAGATGTCTATGCAAGAAACATGAATAATGTTTTGGTTGGAATCGAGACGTACTATCTTTCATGTCAATATACTAAAACTGTTAGGGGTCGGACTATACATCATCATCATCATCAGCCTGTATCCGTCCACTGCTAAATATAGGCCTCCTCCAATGAACGCCAAGACGACCGATCCCTTACCACTCGCATTCAACACGGACAGGCCACCGCACGGTGATCGTCTTCCCACTTGATTTAATGGCCGACCAACACTTCGTCTACCTATATAGTTTTATTATATATAGTACTTAACATTTATGCATTTGTCTTTCGGCCTTTAGCAGCTTCGTCGAGATAAGTAAGTACCTAGTACCTACATAGTATTGTATACATAAGTGTGATATGAAAAAAACATAATCAAAGATCTGCCGCCATTGAGTGATTTGCACAAATGCGTATATAATCTATGTATATTTTTATGATAAACATGCTCAGAAGCGCATGTACCGTACCTTTATAATTCTATTCATACACAATCTTGCGACCTTACTCCAAACAATATTAACTGGTGTAATTGTTCTTAAATATTATCTCATTTGTTACGTCTCACAAGGTTAAAGAATAATTATTCATTTTACAATATAAGTGTATTCAAAGACCCGACTTTGAATATAATTAATTAGAGTGTACATTAAAGTATCAACAAAAGCTTCAATAGGCTTTATTCCCGCCCTTTTCACAGTTATGGCGCCAAGACGCTTGCCATTTTTTTATACTCATCTGTACCTTTGATATTTTTTGTAATCAAATGAATAGAAGTCTTGACTCATAACAATAAAATTCGATGTTTTTTTTAATATTACGTGGCGCCTAGTTTTTTGCCGATTTACAGATTAGTCGATTGAACACGTTCCGACATACCTATATACAGATAAATAAAGAAGCTCCATCTTTGTTTTAGCATTTATTCTATAAATATTAATGTTCCTTAATTTTTCTTGGATATGCCACTTGTAGACGAGCCACATGATGGTAAGTGGTCAGCGTCGACCATGAACATAAGAAGATTGGATAATTTTTACGGTTTGTAGTTTCATATTAATAATGCGTATTATATTGAATTATACTCGATGTTAATTTTCTTTGCAAATGCTATGTTTGCCTTTAATTCACTTCAAAGGTAATTTATTATGTACGTGATATTTACATCAACTTAATAAGGATAAATGTGTTTGTGTTGAAAACACAAGATAAGTATTAATTACGTAGTAGATACATGAATAAAATTGTTTGGAGGACAAAATATCTTAACATGTTAGTTTGCCTGTTTAAATGTAGGTACCGAGTAATAAAATTACGAGAATGGTTGCTGTAAAGTATCCGAAACGTCGGCCTTGTAAAAATCTTAAAAAAACCGCGATAAAATCCGTATAAGTTGTTTCATTATAATGAGTATTGGCGTAAACATTAGACAACAATCTACTATTCGGACAATGGAATTTTTTTCCAATTGTCTCCCATATGAGATAAGATAGTTCTCCATATATAACTAATGGTGCTTAAACAGAGCTAACGCATTAAATATTAAGTCACAAGTTATCCAATGGAAATAATTGGCAGCTTTCGACAAGATGGCGGTGCCGCGTTAATATCTATCTAATTATGAACATTACGTGGTTATACTTTAGTTAAACGGAATTATGGTGTACTCGAAATTAAATGTATATAGGTGGAAAACCGTGACCCTATTTATTACTTAGTAGTCTGGGTACTATGTATCTAGGGTTCGAATCCCGCTAAGGGATAAAATATGGTATGTATAGGGTCATAAATAACATTTTGGCTGACAGTTTGCCTATCTCAACTATGAAATATAATTTTGATGTGAAACATCTACTAGTGCGCCTTAGCAGTAAAATCGATTCGAACGCCGTAACGTGAAACAGGACGACGCTGTTATGTCGTGATGTCCCGCTGTCGCTCTCGATACCCTTGTGTGCGCGTGCGTATATTGTGTTCAATGTTTCTTTATTTGATTCCATCTTTCGGTACCTACACCGTAATCAATCAATTCATCAAGTTAGTCTTTCTGAATATTTTTTTATTAATTTCGCATTTACCACGACTCCTGTCACGACTCAAGACTTACTTTTTTTTAAAGATTTGTTATTCTTTAAAAAAATATATGACTTATACGGCAGTAGCTTCACAGATAAACATACCACTTATTGCTTGGCAAAAAAAAAAGCGGTACAGTCTCATAGGCCCTACAATGAGGGCACAGAAGTGGTGTTAGGTAGATACTAATTATAAGTCGATCATTACAATGTAGCCGAGTACTCAGTAGATTATCGAGTACATCTGCCAGATGAATCGAGTAAAACAATCAGTCAATCACTCGGATCAGTCTCACGACCGCTGCATCACGCCACCACACTGGCTCTCAATCTTTAACACCATACTGGAATATGACCACTATACGTGCCTATCAGTCAGTATGTTACATGAATTAAAAATCTAACCTTGAATATGTTGCAAACAGGAGATGTTTAAATGATTTAAGAAGAATCTCCTTAAGTATGACAAGAATAAAAATAATATAAATATAATAAAAAAAGAAGCATTATATTTATACATTACATAATCAGAATTGCAAAGGCAACCGTTGTCAAAAATTTGAGTTGAAACTTGCCAAATTAAGTAGTAATAATAAGCAATCTCATGTAAGTACTAATGCAAAATTATATAATTATTATAGAAGTATCTAAAATCGTGTAGAATTCGTAAATTTAATAATTTATAAACAAGGGGAATGCAAACATAAAAAGTACGTAACCTTAAAGTCCCAAAGTCGTTCAACCATCACAAATATTCAGTATAAAGTTACTTATAAAGATAACAAAGTAAAGCACTGCACGTTTAGTGTCAATAAAGTCACTTATAAAACATTATTGACAGTAACTGTCAATTCCACATAAATGTTGAGAGCCGGTGGCTAAGAACAGTTAGTATGAATTATGTCTTTTCTCAGAATTAAGATCGGAATCGTAGACATAATGATACGGTTTTGGTATCCGATGTAAAGATCCCTATTTTCAGTCCGTTATCGTACGAGAAATATTTCTTTGCAAAAATATATTTACTCTGTGACATTGGCAAACTCTTGTGGAAGTTAAAATCGAAGATGAGCCTAATGGGCAATTGTCTTTTCACTAAAAGGTATCTTCTCTCTAATCTTTTCATGAAAAGATAAGAAGTAATATCTATAATTGCTAATAATAATAACAACAAAAGTAGGTATTAAATAATCGGAATAGTGTCTTCAATGTAGGTGAACTAATGAGATCCAAAGAAAATTTTTTACGTCAGAAAGGGTAATTTTCGTTTACTATTTATTCTCTAAACTTAAAAACAACTTATATAAGTATCTATTATATGAGAAAAAAATATAATAAATAATTTGATAAACGACTTATTATAATAATCGATTCCCACGATATTTAATCGAGTGGATCGGCCACGATTCGCATTCTAATTTCGCCACAACTGACAGGCGGCAATTTGCCACATTCAGCTTCTGTTTCCCCGAGGAGCCCATCTCAATGCACCGTAATGCACGCACTATCAAACTGGACTCATATAATATTATTATAGTCGCAGTGAGATACATTTTTTTAGATAATCGCAGCCTTAAAAGTGTTTTTTATTTTTTAAAGCGCATCATTAAAAGTGCATCATTTATAACATTAAAAACATTTTAACAGAACTGTAGATCTTACTAGTTCAACGATAGTATCATTATAATATCACTGTCTAGAAGATTGCGCGAACTAGTTTCTGCATTTTGATTAATATTAATTTGATTTGTTACTGCAAATGTGTGTCAGTGTCAAAAATATATTATTAACCTATTTATAAACGCGGCAGTATGACACATAGGTACTTTGGACCCAAGCTTAGGTCAGATCCGTTTTCTGTAAAGTGCCCGAAAAATTCAGGCAGGGTCTGGCTATAAATTAAAAATAAAAAATAAAAAAGGTACTAAAATTATAAAAATAATAACATAATCAATCTATAAAACTTTATTATAATTCGTTCCCACGATTTCGTGTCCTTTCTAAGATTACGAAGATATGCTGATTGTCCTAATCGCGATATTCGGTAGTCGAAGCCCCAGGCTTTCGTGATGACACGCGAATCGAGATGAATCAATGATTCGAGCTATGGAGTCCAGCGTTTTGATCCTAATCGATTATAATAATCTGTATACCTGATTTGATACCAAAAAAAAATTGAATGGTATAAAACATATTAAATTTACATTGAATTCTATAATGCACACAAACGTGTTCCACAGATCTATTATAAGGCTATGTTAACAAAGATACATAAATTATTTTCAATTCTATCGAGACGGCTCGCGCTCCCGCCTAAATATTTAAATTTAGAACGGCGAAGGGATGGGACATGTGTCGTAACGCGTTTGGCGAAATGTGATTACAGACGGTAATTAACGAGCTATTTATGTCGCAGACAATTCGAATTTTACAAACAAAAGGATTTCGAAGTTTCGGAAACGCATTCAAATTATCATTGTGAAAGTTTACCGTTGGCCAACCGTGTCGCGTCCATTTTGTCTTGAAATAAAGCACGCTTTCAATTGCACAGTAATTATTCCAACACGAGAAACACATTCGGTGTCGTCCGTTTTTACGTGTAAATAGAGATTAGTCCACTTTAATGACACACTCAAAGGCCATTGTGTGAATACCTACATAATATAATGATGATACATTAAGAAAAGTATTCCGTGCGTAAGAGACGTTTTGAAAAGGCGTATTTCTTATAAAATTTAATTTAGATTCAGCTCTCGTCTCGTCGGTGTGACACAGGCTACTTATGAATAAATTACGGCTATACATTAATTTATTGATTGTTATTCAAATTGGGTTTCTCAATTGGAGGTTGGAGGTGATGTGTGTCGTCTCGGTTTTTGTTTCTTGTGAAGTTTTGAGGTTGAGTGATGTGGATTTCTATGAGCGCTTTTCAATGCCCAGCGATTGCAATAAACCTTATTGTTTACGATGCTATTAGTGTTGTTTTGATTTGAAACTAATAAACGTCGTCTAAGTGAGAACTGGAGCGACTGGACATCATTAATGGCGTCGTTAGTGTTGTAATAAAGCGAGTATAAAACAAGAAAATAAAGCAACAACGATTAACTTATACGTACCGTGAAAAGTATTATTAACTTCATTAAATATATAACTGTTATTTATAAAATGTTCGATTGTATTTAAATAAAAGTTACACTGATTATATTTAATCTGTGTTTTAATTGACGTCTTACGTCATCGACTTACAATATTGGCATTGTGCAAATGAGTTGATGATTGCCTGCAAATATTATAAAGAACAGCCGCCATATTGGCGATTAGTCGATAGCGATTGGTTCGTCTGAAACGATTTATTGTTAAGCTTATGGTTATTCTAAGAATGGCTGTTTGTAATGACAAAGACAGTTTTTATTATTTGATCGTTCACATTTCTGTTGATTGTTACGTGGAGGTTTTAATGTATCATGCATATGCGGCCATTATTGTGCATGCAAATTAGTATAGTCATGCCGTACGAAAGTGCGAAATAAAGGAATACGAGGCGTTTTCTTTCGTTTGCACTTCGTGTGGTGAGTTCAGCGTACGTGTGCTTTTAAGTTTAAATGTCTTTGCTGTTCAAGAAAATATTTTATTTAGCATATCTTAACGATTCCAACTTTTGTGCTGCATATAAGAATAGTGAATAGTAGGAACTGAAGTATCTTTTCAGTGTGTTTTAATTATTTTGTTTTACAAAAAAAAAAATGAGTCATATTGACATGCTTATCTTGTGACATGCTTGACACGCTGCCGGAATCTGGGACCTGCGAGTTTTTGAAGTGAACTTTTTTTCGCGCATAAGGGTAATTTTTTTTACGGATGAAACGTAACGAAAATGTGCAACGTTTTTGTCCAAGAGAGGAGAGCGTTATCGAGAGAGTGAGAAAGGGCGAACATAACATGAAGCACATAGCCATGGAGTGAGAGTAGGGAGCAAGCAAGTGAGAAAGATCGAGAAAGAGAGCGAACGTCGCATCGCAGGTCTCGGAAATTTAAAGCTCTAGATTAGTATAAATATAAACTAGACTAAAAAATTAGTTTGCCAAATAAGTTTCACTTCTGACATGTGTACCTACTTTGTACGCATGCACTTTTTTAAATAAATAATTTTATCGCCATAATCGTCTATAAGTTGCTTACCGTACCGTATAAGTTATTTCATTATAATGAGTGACGTTCACGTAAAAATTAGAAAACAATATTATCTATTGCCTATTTCATGTTTGTTGTCTTCTGAACTTCAAGCACTTTCAATAGTAAAAACTCATAGTATTAGTGTATATTGGTAGATATAGTTGAGTATTTTTTATAAAATGCAGCCAGGTAAGTGCTGTCGAGGAGTCGACAACAATTTAATTTCTGTCTGCTTGAAGAATCATATTGAGATAAATTAATGTCAGAAAATATTGTGTATTTTTATTACACGAAAAACTCTAGGTACTTATTTTATATTTTAACAGACATGTTGATGGTGATAATGATGATAAACATGTAACAATGATGTCTGCAGTCAATTCCACATTGTGATCAGTAGCACGGTGGCTAAAACTTGTAGTCCTTACTTCAACGCTAAGCGATACCTTTAGGGCTAGCATGCGCGCACGACAAAATTTTGTCTTCACCTTTTCTCGTATTATTTCATACAGTTAATACGAGAAAAGGTGTAGACAAAATTTTGTCGTGCGCGCATGCTAGCCCTACTTATTTCATTTTTAAAGATTTTTTTCTATTTCATAATTAATTAGTATTTTCATATCGTTTACGCAAATTAAATTCATTATAGTTACAGAAATTTCAACGAATTATTGAAATTCATTCCCGACGTTAGGATACAACATCGACGTCAGTAAACAACGGAGGACATGTCCGTAATAGTTCCTTTAGCATGTACAGCTTGGCAAAGAAGAGTATGACGTGGTGACAAGTGGAACTAAATATTTTACTAAATGGAAACCTATTATATTGACAATAATTGGCCGACAAATACTGGATTTTGAGTATAGTTTAGTGTTTCACATTTATTTTTAACGATTTGATTAAATTATCTTACTGATTTTCCATATTATGATGTAATAACATAAGTGAAAGTGGCGCCCTCTTTTTTTCCATACTCTTTTTTGCCAAGCTATATTGACTTTTAGCACTGCATTACATAATATCTAACATTTTTTATAGAGGAAAATGTATTAAGTAAAATATTATTCATCATATTATCTGACTGACAAAAAAAATATTAGATGAATGATATAAAGGAAAACTCGATGTTTGCTATAATTTGATTTGTATGGTGGAAAATCCAGTCATACACACGAATTAGACTTTGATGATTTAAATACACAAATATGAAATATGTTAGCACCATCTTATAAATAACGGTGTGTTTTTTTTGTTTGAATTCAAATACATTTGCCCAATTATCACGTGTATGTGTTAATTGTAATTATTAACGTTTGTGTTATAGTTAGAACTCTAGAGTTAGAAGTTGCGTTGAACTAAAAAAAAAAAGGTTTTATATAGATATATAAAGGTTATAAAACATAATATATTGTGTGTTATAAAAGCGGGAGAATAAATATCGGATTTGAAATTCATTAAAAAATAAAGTTGATTTTAATTTTTGCCGCCTCTAAAATTGTATAGTTTCTTAAAATTTGCCGCCCTAGGCCTCTAGGATGAGAGCCTTAGCTATAATGCGTCACTTCTTCAGCGACCATCGCCTATTCGTATCGCTTTTCGTTATCGTATAATATACCTTTCAAAAATCGTAATAATCAGCTCATACCGATTGTGTGATACGTTCCCTCGGACAAACACGTGAAACACAGCAAAGCTGTTTCACGGGAGAAACAAGCAAGATGGTGGTACCCATGCAGCCGGGAGCGCGGCACAGCGCTTCCCTCCCACCGGTTACGGTTATGTGTTGCCTATCCTGAGACCTAAGATGTTAAGTGACAAATCACTTACCAGTTTTGGAATTTTATGGTTCATATAGTAATATGAACCATAAAATTACAAAACTGGGAGACTAGTAAGTCTCTCTGGTTACATGCTCGATGCTTCTTCCCAATATAGCAATACATATTATATCTGGCTCAGTGGATCGCGTAATGACAAAGCAAGTTTTTCACTCAATTTGACTTTCTGATGGCCGCGGTGGTCCTACGTGTTTGTCCACGGCACACGAATTTGAGTCCTGCATCTTATTATGTAAATTCAATAAACTTAAACGTTATAATGTGACGCACTCTGAAATGTTTGCTCGATTTTACTTACGTGGTTTCGTTTTTACTTTTAATGTCTATATACACTGGTGGTCGCCAGGACGACCGTGAGACGTCATTTCGATCAAAATACGTAGTGATGGACGTCAGAAAATTTTAGGTTTGTAATCAAATACATTGATTTGACCGGAATTTAAATCTCTGATTTTTTGATGTGACAACGTTTTATAAATTGATGAACACCGGCAGCGCGCACGTAAATGTGTCTCGTTCCGCCTGAGACTGTCAAACGATAGAGGCTCAAGCGTCGGCTTGGAAACCATTATTTATAACAAATGTTAAATACGCGCCAACGTATTTTGCGTTTCTGTGTTTATTTCTACAATTTAATAAGATGTAATTGATTTCCTCCATAATTTTCAGTCTAATTTCATTTTGTTCACTTCAATTAACTGTTTTTCTCAAAACAGCGACATAAAAGGTACTTAACTAATTTTTTATAAATGTTTCTTTATGACGTTATCATGTAAAACAATCGTCAGTAAACCGACTTCACAACCAAATTTTTTTTCTTTAGCGAATGTCTCGAGTCCTATAAGAGTGTAATAGGGTTTGGGTTGTTGTTAATTAGTCAATAGATACTTTAAAAATATTCTTTTTATTTTGCGCATCTTCGATCGAGCAAAAGTTTTATAGTCAAAGTTGTCGATTACCACACATTTTGATACAAGTTCTATTTAATTTTTATTACGGCTATTACTAAGACTTCACTGTCTGTCTGTCCGTCTATCTGTCACCAGGCTATATCTCAAGAACTGTGATAGACAGTTTCACTGTCTATCACGGTTCTTGAGATATATTTTTACAAACGATGTATTTCTTTAAGAGCCCTTAACCCCCCCATGCAACAAACGTGATATTTGTTTTTGCCCTTTTTTCCTCGGTACGGAACCCTACGTGTGCGAGTCCAACGCGCACTTGGCCGGTTTTTATTACTTTATACCATTACCACGTTTAGTTTATACTATTTCAATTTTTTGTATTTTTCGATAGGCGATTGTCGAGTCACCAATACCGGTGGCCGATGTTATCGTCCCCACTGTTTGCCCACACTCGGTGTCGTCACGTAATTACCCTGGTGTGGCCTACGGTAGCTCATTCGAGTGCTATTATTATGCTCGAGTTGATAAACAATGACTTTGGTAACATTTTACATTTAGCGTCAATACAAACAAGTCGTTCGGCTGTCTTCGGGTTTCTTCGGCTCATAATTATCATTAACCTTTTACCATCCACTGCTTCTTGCTTGCTGTTCTTGCTTTGTATCCTACTATTGTTTGACATCGTATATACAATCCAACTCTTAAATTCATTGCTACATCAGTAGCAATGGATGAGTAAAGGCTGATGATGATGATGATCACTTCTTGATTTATGCACTTCTTCAATGATTTTTATACTTAAAACCATTTACATTCAACAACAATATTGTTCTTCGGATACGAATGTTGTGTATGTTCCTATGTTCTTTGAGACTAAGCATTTTGAGGTTGACTAACATGGGACGTAAGCTATAAAGTTAATACGAAGTGGAACATAACGGGTGTCAGGCGGTCGGCGTCGATTCGGCGAACTGTCGCTAGTTCGCCACGCCTCTTCCTGCCGGCACCGCGGATTGTGCTTACCATAAGCACCCATAAGGTCAAACAGCTATTAATTTTCTTATAAACAAGTTAAAACACAATAAAAAAATTAATGATCCATGATTTTAGAACAGACTAATAAATTAAAAATTTATTGTTTCTTCCATATTTCGTACACTTTTGAGCTAAAGCTCCAATAAAAAAAACTCATCAGTTAGTTTAAAATCTTTTACTAATTTCCACCCGGACAGATAAAACCTAAAACTCATACAAATGGTAATGTAAAATTTATAAGTAACACCATTTTAGCGCTCATCAGATTTCAATGCGTCAATCAAATGACAAAAATAGGATTAGTGGGGCGCTAAATCTATTTCACGAGTTGTCGTGAGCCCTAAAATGTGTTAGTAAACATTTTAAAATAAGTGATTTCATATTTTTCAAATGCCAAAAGTTATAATATTGTATATCCGTATTAGATACTTATAAAAGTACCAATTATAGAAAAATAATTTTTTTTTCCGTTAAAAAGTAAGTTCCATTTTTTTAAATCACGACTAGTACTTAGTAGGTTAGACACTGACCAATTATGATTTTTTTATAATAAATGCCTCAAGGTATGACTTGAAAAGAAACAAGTAATGAGAAACATTAGCCACTTCATCTTATAAACAAGATCCACCAAGGCGTGGTCATACTTTCCATCAAAATAAGGTTG
Organism: Helleia helle; assembly: GCA_963853865.1. Taxonomy (NCBI): domain Eukaryota; kingdom Metazoa; phylum Arthropoda; class Insecta; order Lepidoptera; family Lycaenidae; genus Helleia; species Helleia helle. The sequence continues at coordinate 7,000,831 of OY971433.1, read as the reverse complement.
CAAGCTGCCGTATTTAAATTAAACTTGTTATATTGACATATGCCATTAGAGCCTGTGGAAAGTCGGATCGAAGTAGTTTGTTCAGTATTGCCATAATGCATTCCACTGTTTTTATAAAGGGATTAAAAATAAATATGTGGATGTTCTCTTCTTATTAGCACGTAGTGCGGACAGGATGGGTTGGCTGGTTTTTTGATGCCTTTTTAGTAGAAGAGTATGAGGAGTGGCGAAATGTCGATGTTGCCAGAAACGAGAAATGTTTAAAAAGAAACAAAAAAAGTCCCTAATAAAATATTCATTATTGCACGCCTCTTAACCGAAGCGTTGAGAATGCTCTACTCAAATGTCTATGTCAAAAAAGCAGTTTTCTCGAAACTGAAATTGATTTTTTGTTATTTATATAACAAGTGCACTTATATCAAATAATATATCCGTCACATAAAATATATTTCAATAACAAAAAATAATTTAACATAAAAATGACATAATATGTGGCAAAGAAATTGGTCGAAAATTTATCGTACCTGAATATTTTTTTCACAGCGCGGATTTTCTCAATTAATATGAGCCTTCAATTCACTGTCATTTAATTATCTAATATATAAAATTTCCATGTCACAATGTTAGTTACCGTACTCCTCCGAAACGGCTTTACCGATTTTTACCAAATTTTATATGCGTATTCAGTAGGTCTGAGAATCGGCTACTATCTATTTTTCATATCCCTAAGTGATAAGGGTGGTCCACCCCTCAAATTTTAAAAGTTTACGCGGGCGAAGCTGCGGGCAACAGCTAGTTATTTATAAAAATACTAAGATACGACTGTGTATTTTACAAAAATAATCATTTTATATTAAAATATCTAAAAAACACACAGCAGACTTTCTCAATTAAAGATCATAGTGTTTCAATCAATAAATTCAATGTCGTTTTATAATTATTATTATTTATCAAAAACTAAGACATGACTACTAAATGTGCATTTATATCTAACTGTTTATTCGTTGCTATTAGGAACTGACAGGCTTTTTACAAATAATATATTTTTTTGGTATGTATATCAAACCAAATTTTGGTAAAAGAAATTATTCGGCGTGCACTTTGGACTTTCCAAACTTTTTTTTTATAGTATTCTTCTGATTATTAATTACGTAATGAAGAATTAAAAGATCTCTTTTATTCTATTAATCAAGATTACAATAATCCGAGAACTTTAGTTTACATTAATTTATTATTGTTTGATACTAACTGTGTGTTTACTGTAGGTATTGTATGCAAAATATATTTGGAGTTCTTTTAACCATACCTATACATCCATGAGATATCAGTTGGGAGTATTTCCCAAGTGATTTTGAATGTAAATCAAGTTTATTCGAAAAAAGGCGTGACGTTTTAATATTTAGCCGAATTATGTCAAAACGTATTCGATACCTACCACGTCAGCTACCAATTTACCTGTGAAACGTACTAAGTGTTCCGATGTTGTTCTAGAGGCCGCTGTTGACGAGCGTGTGTGGTCTTTTGAGCTAACTGAATTAACAAAACAGTTTATAAACGCCACTCCAAACCATTTTCGACCTTATTCCACTAATACAGACATACAACATTTCGGTACGAGTGTTTGTAGTTCGTTTAAATAGGGAAGGTTCTTTTTTACAAGGATACTAGCGAAAGTGTTAGTTTTGGTTTAATCAGTTTTTATACCAGGTGCGTAATTTGTGGATGCAAATTAGGGGATTCTACAGACAGCCAGACATCGCGTGGGTGCCATTGTGCTCGGTAATGTTAAATGTATAATGTTGGAACAATTGTTTAATTAGAACGTTACTGTTGTTTTTGTGAAGATCTTTTACAGATTTAATGTCAATGATCAATCTCAGTAGTATGACACATGAAGTATGTTAATGTTTCGCAAAAAATGGGTCAATACAATTAGTTAACGCGGATACAAAAGCTACTTGAGACATTGCTTGGGACTGAAAAAAATAAGCTTTAATTGTTTATCAGTCCAGTCTGCTTACCTAATAGACAAACATTAGATACCTACCTATAAATGAATAAAATATAGCTGCTTTCAACAAAAAATAAAAAGAAAATTAAATATACTTATTATAAAACATTATAATTATAAATGCTACAAACTAAAATCGATTAATAAAAAGTTCGGCCGCCATTTGTAAATTAATGACAGCGCATTGACAGCTAGTTATCGCGCCATCTAGCGGAATCGGCGCGCGCTATACGTCACAACATTGTGATGGCCGCTCGGATTTTGATTTAGTGCCCCTTTCATCAGGAACTGCATTGATTTATCAATTATTTGAGGTATTCGAGCGTGGCATTCCTGCAGCGATCTTACTTTCATGTCATACCATTTAAGATTAATAATTAATTATTGTGTCTGATGTGTTTCATATCTGATTTGGATGAGTAATACATTAATATCGTGCGGGGAATGTGAAAATAAATGACTAAACTGTTGTTATTCACGACTCTTTTATCGCTCATAAATTGAAAAAATAGACTTAAAAAACTTATGTGACGTAGGACGTATCTAGAACGAAAATATCGTAAAATTCATATCTAAAGATCTAATCGAATCATCTCTTATGGATGTGTAATTCAAATGAATAACCTATCTCAAGGTTGATAGCTCTACACGAAATATCCATATTACATGTTATAATATTACATACATATATCTATTACATATATATAGTTTATGTAACTTCGAGCGTGAATTAGGGTTTAATTTAGGACCTCGCAAGGGCTGTAATGCGAGTGACAAGGGATCGGCCATCTTGGCGTTCATTGAGGGGGAGGCCTATGTTCAACAGTGGACGGATAGAGGCTGATGATGATGATGAAGGGCTGTAAATTGCACTAGACATCAGGAGCTTATAACGCACTTTATCAAAATTTTATAAAAAAAATTGCATTTTACAACGTAGGTCAAAATTTAAAACAGTGACACAAATCTAAACAAAACATATCCCATATTATCAGGGCGTTGGTAGTGCAGCAATAAAAACGCAAATGAAGAGCCGCGTATTGTTTGTAAATCGGATGCGGTGGGGCCGCGGGGGTGGCGGGGGTGGCTCCTATCACGAGAGGAAATGAAATCATGACCATTTAATATTATATCAATGCGATAATATTCGAATATGATTATTGGACGAACTTGGAAATGCCTAAAAACCTGGCTAAAAGAAGTTAGTTGCATCAATTTCATCAATAATCAAAAATATATCTATAATATGTATATAGATTATATAGCTATATAGCTAGATAGATAGCTGTTCTATAGATTGACTCATCACGATATCTCTGGAACTATAAGACCTAGAGACTTGAAATTTGATAGGAATATTAGTTTTGGCATGTAGAGGTCAGCTAAGAACGGAATTTTTGACGTGACAACGTCTTATAATTAAATGGAGCCGGCTGCACGAACGAAAAAACATGACGCATGCGGCGTTACCTCGCTCTGAAGCGTTCCATTTTCTTATGACGTTGTCACGTTCAACTATCGTCAGTAAACCGACTTTACTGACAACCGATTTTTGACGTGACAACGTCTTATAATTTGATTGAGCCGGCTGCCCGAACGAAAAAAAGATGACGCATGCGTCGTTACCTCGCTCTGAGGCGTTCCATTTTCTTATGACGTTGTCACGTTCAACTATCGTCAGTAAACCGACTTTACAGACAACTGCTTTTTTTTTTAATTTTGACAGGACGAAGTATGTGCGGGCAGCTAGTTTAAAATAAAAGAGCTGCGTTTAATTTTAATATATTTTTATTGTTTATGATATTAAACGATATCTAAAATATTTGTAATATTTCTTCTCTATCATCATCATCAGTCTTAGTCCGTATATTGCTGAATATAGGCCTCCTTAAAGGAGGCCTATATTCAGCCTATTGAACGCCAAGATCCCTTGCTACTGGCATCCAACACGGACTGGTCCCTGCACGGCGAACATCCTCTTCTCTATGCGTTTGGGAAATTCAGAACATTATTCCAATTTAAGACGACCCACACTCGGATTACATTTTTTAAGGTTCTTTTACACGTGCGGTTAAGGTTGAACTAGTCGACGGCGCGAACTCCAACTAAATTAATGCTATCTCACCTGACATAGTACGCGAACATGTGTGCTAGAATGAAATGCACAATGATTCATTCCTAAAATGTCCTTTTAGCAAAACAGTTATTATAGAAAAACTATTTAGTGCATCTTTTTAAAATAAATTTATTTCAGCTTTTGAATAACTTGTATTTTTTTAATGTATATTTTTTTACGATTTTGGGTACACACACACACAAAATGAGATCAATTTATTAAAATTATCCTTAGTTTTTCATAGTCAACGTCGAACATTGTAGTAATTACTTTTCTGCGTTTGTATGGAAAGATGAGCGACTTGTGTAACCTATTATATTATAGGTATAGTATAAGAATGTGATATTAATCATAGCCAAAAACTACTATAACCTTACTATAACATACCTAACAACATAAACCATATTACAATAACAATTGAAATAAGATGATTTATTAAGAGCGGGTCCTGAATAAATTGATGGGTGACAGATCGGGACCCCAGATTGAAGGGCCTTCGAGATTGAGATATGGCGTATAATAAAATATGATTAGTGGATCTCTGGCGCCACTTCAAGTGATGGTGATTCCTAAATTGTGCTAATGCATAAATAACGTTTACGTCCCAAAGTTAGGCAAGGTTTTCAATTATCGTAATCAGGGGGAAAAATTGGGCTATGTGAAACAAAAAAACAGCAAATTTTTGATACAATAATGACATAAAAGCATATAAAACTAGTACATATCTCAGTTCAATTTGAGCAATATAGGTACAGACTCATCATGAGAAGTACTTATTGTTGTTAGTTGGATATGCAAACGGGCAGACGAGCCACATGATGGTAAGTGATCAGAGTCGCCCATGAACATAAACAAATTAACCTGAAACTAACCCAGGCAACTCATTCATGTATTGCCTATTCTGAGCATGAGATTTTAAGTCTCTGTGCCAGATTACACTGCCTGTCCTATCCTCTCTGAAACACAGCAAAGCTGTTACACGGCAGATATAAGCAATATAGTGGTGCCATGCGGTCGAGAGCGCTGTGCAGCGCAACCGTCCCACCGGTAAACCCTTCCATCGGTATGTACCAGTCTTGTCAATGTTCAGAATGACAACTTTGGCTTACTTAACTTGTAAAATCACAATATCTAAAAGGTTGTACGTACAAAGACTTACTAACAAAACACCGAAACGCCTCATTTTGATAAAACACCAAAACCGCCACTAGAAAATCTACTTTTAAAAATAATCGCATCCAAATCGGTTTACCCACACAAGCGGTCAAACTTATCCGTCTTTTCACGTCTGGATTAAAAAAAGATGAATTACAAATAAAATTCCTCCCAAAACCATCGTCCTTTCTTCCATTTATAAAATCAAACAAACCTCTTTCGAGGCCCTTACAATAACATCGATATTGATCGTCAATTGGGCTCCAGTTGATTTGTTTTATTCTACGTGACTATTTGAACACTATCAGGAAGGGTTCGTGTTGGTTTTGGATGTTTGTTCTGATGGACCTCTAAAAATGCTCTTACTTTGGTAGGATAAAAAACTTTCAATATTTACTAGGTAATCAATTTTTAGGTTTATATTAACGATCTTGCAAATCTTTATAAAAAAGTAAACAATTATATAGTTATAATTTTATCAATTATAAAATAATCCCAAAATATTTCTTTTTAGATCTTGCATCTGTTTTACAAATTTTTACTTAAAAACGATATTAAAAGCATCAATAAACTAAATTAATAAAAAAAAACATATTTAAAATTCAGTAGACATAATATTAAAACCAAAAAAAAGTTATACTTTAAAATCGATATGTCAATTTTATGATCGAATTAATGGTGTCCGATGGTCGATACACGACATTACATGCCTACCGGACGGACAATGTTATGATGGATAGCCCCGGCCACAACCGGACTCTGATTAATGTGCTCTGTATCAAGAGATGTTGAGGATCGTTGACGTTATCAAACATCTTTATAGAGACTACCTATAGCTGTTGAGGTTTGAACTCGGAATTGCAATGGGGGCAAATTTAGCTTGGTTGAGATATTGGCGATTAACGTTCATATTATAGCGTGAAAAAGTGTTAAGTAGCGTCTTTCCATATATTTAAAAAGATCGATTACAAGCTAATCAACTTTACAAACGTTCAATAGAATCCAGAAAATACGAATACAAAAAATATATCTTAAAAGCTCACCAAATTTGGAGCTTTATATATAATAGTTTCCAGTGATTATGAATGGTTTATATGATAATAATATGTATGTAGTGTCCTGATAGCACCGAAGGATCATAAGACATCTAAGGACCTTGCTGTTATCTTTTCCATTATCACTCGCATAAAAAATATCATTAACGCGTAATAAGTTGCGATAAGTGGAATAACTAATTATAACCGCCATAAACCCGGTTAGGAGTAACAAAGTAACGTTTTCGCAACGTGAGATAAGGACAATGGTGGTGAAACGACCACCGTTTAATTACTTGGGCTTGTGGTGATCGTAAACGCACTAGGAAACTAATGCCTTAACCGCAGACAGGTCATCTAATGGTAAAGGTCTAAACTTTAGTATGTAACAGTATAACACGACAAAACTAATCTATATTATATATTATACGAGCGTAGGTTGGGATCCGGCTCGAAGGACCACAAACATGCATTCGTCTTTTATGTGCATGCGTTATATAAAAGATAAAAAAACGCTATGCACTATATAAATATGCTACTAATATCATAAATACGATCACGGGTACTCAATAATAATGCATTAACTAAGAGACGAATTTCAATGAAACCTTAAAAAGTCGTTAAGTTCTATAATAACGTCTCAGTTGTGACGTTAGACTTCCAGCTAGATTTATTGGTAATTGAAATTGCTTTTTATTATGTTTTATTACATTTTCTAAAGGACCGTTTTCTATATTCACATGCAATTTTAAATTAACTTTATAAGAACTTTAGGTTAGGGTGAAGAAGTAAGTAGTAGTTGTCACTGTCATATCGTTAAAATCCCCTAAGAAGATATTTAGTACCTAAAAATTAAAATGCACTTCAATTTAGTAAGGAAGTGTTGGGTCACAGTCTGACATGCGCTGGCGCAATGCGGATTCTTGAACGCCGTCAAAGCCTTATCTTATCACTGGTGATTTTCTCACGATGTCCCCACAGAGAAAGCGTCATACCTAGATGGATTCAAATATATTGTCAGTTACACACAGAGATTTCCATATCTTCTGAAACATAAATTTAATGAGAAAATATCTAATAGTGAAAGCTTAAATTATTGAAGATAATTAGTTAAATTTAAAATTTTTCTTAATTATGTTTTTCTATATATTTTCATACTATATATAGAGTTGTGATACCTTGTAATATCGATACAATAATATTCTATCGATAAGCTATTCTAAAACTATGATAGTAGGTATATTCAAAAGGATTACATTTTAATTTTTACATGCTCAAAATGTAGTGTTAAATAAATTATAATTTCAAAACGTGTCAACATGTCCAACAAAGGAAATGACATAAGTCTTCCATATAATATACAAACATTGAGAAAACCCATCCGCTCGGCATCAGTGATCTGATCTGACACGGTCATTAGGTAAGACGACTGTGATATCACTAAATAAAGACCCACGTAATAGATCAATTGTTTCCTGTCAAATAATCTCGCAAAAACCATTGTAATGTTTGACAGGATAATTGGATGTTTCAAGTTGATACAAATTGAATTTGACGCACTCGTCAAGGTAATATTGGTGTTGTAGGTATTGTATAGCATATTAGTTTTTCTAGCAAGAAGATTACAATATATTTTTTTATAGCTGGAGGGCAAACGAGCAGTCGAAGCCTTTTGGCGACGCCCATACACATTCGCACAACCAGGGATTTTGCAGATGCATTGCCCCCTTCCCCCCCCCCCCCCACAAAAGCGAAAAAGAAAAAAAATCACAAAACGCGATAGAATAGCTGCAAATTTACGCCAGTATTATGTGAGCGAGAGGTACCACCGCGGTCGTGCCTGCCTTATTTGGGTGCTAAGCAGCATGGGCACTACCTCTTGCAGCATGCATGGGCAGCAATACCTCTTACAAGATATTGTCAAAAAGAGATTGACAAATTTAAACAATATTAATGTATCGTGTAAATAATTTGTCGATTACTAACCGCGTCTAACGTAATCAAGTTTTGATAGAATTGCAACAGATTAACAAGGAGATTGTATTTAAAAAAAAACGAAGATGATTACATTTAAAGAAAGAAGAAGACAAAATCCATTACTGGCCCGTATACGATATATTATAAATAGTCCTGGCAAATCCGTCTATTTTTGATAGTAAAAAAAGAGTTGTCATAAAATTGATTTGAATTATGAATGTAATTTCCACTTTTCAAACACAAACACTCTTTTCGTGTAGGTAATTATTTGTCGTATGTGTCACAACAGTGCCATCGGAATACCCGAGTGTCTGTCCATCTGCCATATCAACGTCTTGAAACTTTGCAAATACTTCTTACGTTTAGGGTTGTTCTACAAATTAATTTAACGTGATTCTTGATCTACAAAAATATATAATTAAGGGTCTGCCGCATTTACATTAAGGTATCTCGAAAAAAAATATGTTGTATGTCCAGTTTTATTTTTTCAACATAATACATCTCACATAATACATTTTGCTATGTGAAATTTATGGTTTAATTAATACAATGCCCACTTTATTAAAATTCAATTTTGACTTCCCCCTAATTTTATTTAAATTTAAAAAAAGCTTAAAAGCTCTCATAAAAGTGTACTGTATGTGTACTTGATATGTGTAAGTACCTATGTCTTGCATAATACGACTTAGGGACCTTCAAGAAGAGCGTACTCATTTTTTAAAGGCCATCAACGCACCCGCTATACCTGTGGTGTAGCTATACTTACAACCTGGTGAACGGATTGTCCGTTTGTTCACTCTTTTATAAAAATATGTACGTGGCAGCCCTATGCGGCAAGGTTTCGTGGATTTTCGTACTTTTCGCAGTGAGTCAGGTCAAACAAACGATCACAAAGGTTTATTCGATGATGGCTGTTTACCGTTTACGGAACTGACAAACTTAAATACGCCCTTTGCACAATAATTCACTTTTAACACCGTTTTTATGTGTCACCATTGTCAAGCTAATTTTATTGTTGATAATACTTGTTTCCACCCGCCCTGACACTGGCAAATCCTTAAGAATTAGAAGAAGAAGGAGAAGAATAATACTTGTTAAAAAAATAGAATGGTAGGAGTATCAGCGAATAAAAAAAATATACACTCGCGTGGATTAAGTAGAACATAATATAAATAAGAGTATGACGTATTATGGTTATAATTTTTTGTACATAAAAAGCTTTTTTTACTTCCTACTTATAATTAATAGTGTAGAAGAAAAAGTGTAAAATGTTCTCCAAATAGTATTTAATACATAAATAAGTTAAATTGTTAGTTTGTCAATCCACTTAGTGCATCGGCTCCGAGTCAAACGACGCTACATTTTAAGAGATTCCCCGAACTATCACCCTGGACGCGCCCAGCACGCAATAAAGCCGATCGATTATTACCTATTTGTGTGAAAAGAGGAAGGAATGGGTCCAAGCACGAGCCGGGGACGTCTCGTGAGAAATGTCAATATTTGATTCACTCGCGTTCCTGTACTTCGAAATTGTCTCAACGTTTTCGATATTTTCCAATAACAAACAGTCTAAGCCGTATTAATTGTACATATTTATCACAATCGTTATTGAAATGAAACATTATTGCCGCGTTTTCACAGTAAGATCGACTTGAATGCCGTGACGGAAATGACGCTGTCTTCATTTTATTCCATCATGATTATGGAGTATAAGTAGTTCTGCCAGATGTCCCGTGACGACTAGCGTTTTTTTAAACTCGTTTTTATTTGCACTTTCTACTCATATAAACGTGGCACGCGTCAATCAAATGTACGAAAACCGATTTGTCAAGCCGCCATTTTGAGTCATTTACAATACGCGCCATTCTAGTGACAATAATTAACAGATAGACATCTTTGACCGTCCGCTTTCTAGTTTTTGTTTTCTAAAATAATTATCATTACAATATGCACGATCTTTTTTCACTTACCGCTGTTGCGGTATTCGGAATAAAATTAAACGGCCCGAATTTAAAATGGCGCCGTTAAATAAACTTGAACGAATTTTTAATACGTTGTTGAAATACTAATGATAATACTAAATATCGATAGTAAACTAATATATTGTATATACAATAACACTTATCATAGAAATAGGACCTGGATGACCGAGCTTTGCTCGGTATTTTTTTTTTTTTTAAATAAAATGACATTTTCTAAAAATGATTCCTAGCTAGATCGATTTATCGCCCCCGAAACCCCATATATACTAAATTTCATGAAAATCGTTGGAGCCGATTCCGAGATTCCAATTATATATATACAAGAATTGCTCATTTAAAGATATAAGATTCAATCTATTGTCCATTGTGTCAGAAAGTACGTATTCGAAATTGCGTTTGAAAATGACATCGAATTCAAAATGTGACAATTTTTTTGTACCATGAAATTTGTAAACTTAATTATTGATTTAATTTCCAGTCCCCGTATAGGCTACTAGCGGTTCTTCTACATTGGCAAAATCGTTAGTCAACGTGAAAAAAAAGAAGAAATATGTTCTTATCTATTTTTATTTACGGTGCTAATCATAGACTTTGAATATACATGGAATATACTGTCGTGCTACTTTTTAAGATTTTGTTGAGTCGTGTTGTACATGTGTCGACGTATGCGCGGTGGCTGATCGCCTCAATGAGTCTATTTACCTCTCCTTATCACCTTTTGTTTTGCTTCACCTCCTATTTACAACCTTTCAGCCAACCTATCATTAACTACAATGTATTTCGTACCTACTTCTTAATTTGAAAGTTGTAAAAAAAATATCAACTTTAATCTTTGTTGCTTTGTTAATCGTGGCAGATTTTTTTCTAGTGTCTCAAATTAAAAAAAATCACATAAATAATGTCTACAAGAAGAAGGTGGCGAATCCGTGAAGCATTTTTTTTTAATTCGAAGAAGAATAAAGAAACGAAAGGAGTTATTTCTTTTGCGTAAGTTAAAAATTTCTGAGATAAAATTTGTACAAACATCTCGATGAAATAGACACCGATGACAGGCGCAGGTCGATCGGCGATTCAAGCCTGTGTCCACACGAGGAGTGTGTGTAAACACCAGGGTCACCTGATGAAATGTTCAAAGGCTTTTAGTTCCCGAGAATTAAATGCACCTCCAGGATCGTACAAACACCGCCTGTTTGTCCAAGAACCTGTTCGATGCTTGCTTATTGGCGGGTTTATGTATGATTTTATTGCCGCAGTTAATATGGCAACATTGTGATACGGGATATTCTTTGTGAGATTTTATTTCGAATGTGTTTTGAATAAAGGTGTAAAAATTACAATGTTCGCTTGATGGGTTGCCACAATAGATATACTTTCGCTTTAATCGACCAATAAAATGTGAATGTGAACAAGTTTGTATGTTTGCAAACATTGTCTGCGTTTCTATGAGTGTAATAATGGAATTTTTTATCCTCAAGTCACATGATAAACCGAAATGACTATAAAAATTTACTAGTCATCTAGTGAACATGGCATCATCGGGTCATCCATAAAACCATCATTAAACTATAGCAACAAATTTTTTGCATAGTCGTCTTCGGAAACTTGAAATATCAAACACCATCTGACAACTACTGATAATTGTGATATTAGTGTTCCGATTTTTACGAAGCAATTTTTAGACCATATCGAGGATAATAAAGTGTCCAGGTTTCAAACTACTTAACGGCAGGATTTGTGATTCCAGATCCTGGCCTTTATAAAATTGTCACAGGTCATAGACACCGATACCAAGAAAGGGCCCGTTTAGCGCCCCGGGCGTGATATAAGCATTGGCGCGGCCGGAGTTAGCGGAATCGCGAGCTTTGTCCGCGCATTAGCGGAGTTAGCGGCCATGTTTGGCCGCCATGTTGCGACAGCCATGCAAGGGAAATCTCTTATATAACCTTCCTAACATGGAAAATTACATTCAGCCATATTTTGCGGTTCCAATCGAATTGATTTTCCTGTAAAATTAATCTTCAATTAGGACAGGTCATAAAAAAATGTTAGAAGCTAGTAAGAGGTAGTGCCATGCTGCTTTACAGCCGAATGGGGCCGGCACGACCGGGGTGGACCTCTCGCTCACATAACACCGGCGTTAAGTGACAGCTATGCTGTCGTGTTTCGTGCGGTTTGTGAGTTTCCGGTGGCCCATTGGGGGGGATAGGGAAAAGGAGGGCAACGCATCTGTATTACTTTTGGTTGTGCGGATGTCTATAGGCGTCGGAAGTCACCATAAGGCTCCGACTACTCGGTTGCCTTCTTATGACATAAAAAAAACTATTACTAGTTTACTAGTAAGTGAAAGTGCAATTTTTTCTACTTAATGATAGTTTCATTATTAAAATTCACGGCGATTAACTCTATTTTAGGGGGAGGTTTGATTTAAACAATCCAATGTAACTTATCATAATTATGCTGAATTGAATAATAATAAGTGATAAATTATTGATACGATCATTAGCTAAAGTTATCATATAACTATTAGTTCCAAGCCAATTTTTGTGTCGGTAGAGTGTAAGCAAACCCACACGCGAACGCTAGTTTAAATATGTCGGTGATATTGGTAATCCGTCATTAACATGTTCAATATTTTATTACCTATTTACTTTGACACACGATGTTTGCGCACATCCACAAGTTATTTTAGTTTCTATTTGATTACGGACACGATAATGATTTCTATCACATGTGTATTAATAAGTGGTATTTTCTCTTATTGCCTACGTGATCTTACAAGTGTTGAAATGGTGGGTGATGCTTATCCTAAATTACTTCTACTTTATATATATATCCCTACTTAGAGTATGTCAGAACTCAGAAGTAGGTTTAGAATAATCTGTTGTAGTTCTATATATACTGTCTTTGTATTTTTATTTTGGATAGGCAAACTAGCAGATGTGTTACGTGATGGGACTAGCCTAACTCATTTATCCGTCTGACACAGGTGCTCAATGGTCATGGTTGATGGTGAGTACCTGTGCCGGACGGCCCACAGGGAGCCGGTGACAATATGTCACGATTGTGGCGCGGTGGTGGACTCGGCCCAACACACCCTCGAGGTGTACCTGAGATGGGCGGCGCTGCGTCACAGTCAGACATCGGTCATCAGAGGGGACTTGTTTCTGCGGAGCGTCATCACCGCGATGCTTGTTGATGAGTCCTGGACGGCGATGGTCTCCTTCTGAAAAACAAATGCAAAGAAGTCAGAAATACAACCATCACCGTAAACATATACATTATATCACATACATAAACATGTATAAGGGGCATGAATATTTGGACTAAATATAAGAAAATACGCGATATTATCAATTATGAGGTCGGACATTCGCGACCATATCCGTTGTCATTTGCTCCTAAACAAGGAACTGCTTTAAACGCCGCCGGATCGTATTTAAGGTATTGAGAGCCCTTATTGACGGCGGCAAGATATTCCAGACCTTCGCTGCCGAGTAGCGAAAGGTTCCTCTAAACTCTGCAGTCCTATGTGGATGCGTTGAAAGTTGCTGCGAGCATTGCATGCGCGCGGTTTGCCAGCACAAGTTGTGCTGGCTCACCGCGCGCATTATATGGTACCTCATATTTGATGTCTCCAGACATTAGACACGCAAGGTGGTGTCTGCGTCGTGCCCTCATTTTAAAAACTGACCTATTGTTTAAAAAACGCACCTGGGTTCTGCATGGAATAGAGTAACAAAGTGTTTTGAATTGTCTGGATCATTCCCTGATCGAGCCAGTAAGCGAGGTCCGTAAACCGTGTCACCATACTTCAATTTCGAAGAAATATCAGCTCCTCATAGAGATTTGTGACGTTGTACGTTTCCTGAGACGTAAGATCTTGGTGATAGTAAAAACTCTGCCTGCCTCGTAAAGCAGGATCGTGGTACCTATGAAATAGCTTTTTTCCTATCGGCCCACCAGCCTTTCTTCACAGTTACAAGGTGCTAATATTGCCTCTGTTCGGTATTACAGTTCGATAACGGATTACCCTCGGATCTTTCGTGACCAATGTTTACTCCACTTATTATATTATCATATGCCATTCTGTAAAAACCAATTGTTGAGCCCGGCATACACTATATATTGAATAATTCTAGAAGTTGAAAAGGACTTGAAGTATGGAAAATATTTTTAAACTATCAACCAGTGAGATTAGAAAAAAATATTTTAGATATTGATAGCCGATAATGATTGGGGATATGTGCTTCCAACGAGAAACAGATAGTGAATTATTGTCTTTTAGCTTTGCCTATAGTGTGCGTTAAGTTAATAGATAAATAGTGGTACAGAACGCTAATGCGAAGTCAAACAGATTCAATAAACTGATGCTGTATCGATCGTGATTTCATAATATATCAGATAAAAACCCGCCTTGTTTAGTCGAGAACTTTCGCAATTTCACGACGCACACTTTGATATTCATTCCGCCTGTATGGGCCTATCTTGCTTAATTATTCCGTGAAACAGCTTTCCAAGAGGATTTCGGCAACGGCGAAAAGCTTCTGATAAATAAATACACAGAGTCAAGTGACATTACGTTGATGGGTACAACTGGACTGGGATAAAGACCCAAGTTCCCATTCTGAGTGCGACACGAACACAGGGGCGTTATTAGAGGCGCATTAAGTAGTGCCTCCTCTGCACCCCTGTTCGTCGCCCGCGGGAGGAGGCCCCGTCGGCGGCCTCCGTCTGGGACATTACCACCTCGTAGAAGGAGACCTTCGCCGTCAAGGGCTCGACGTCACCAAGCATCGCGTTGATGACGCTCGGCAGGGTACCACCATGCTTCTTCCTTTTGCAAGCAGCCTTTTTGTGTTACGGAAAAGACAGTAGTGTAATATTCTAAGGCCTTTATTGATTTTCAAGGTAAAGCATGGATGTGTCACGTGGATCTTCTTTTTTGGCAGTGAAGCCCCGGGAAGCTTCTCGACGAGGCCCTCAGGTATCGGGCCTGACTTCAGGAGACAGTTGAACCTGATGCAATAAATACTAAGCAAGACAAACGCGAATATAACTCGCGCACTGAGGGTTCCGAAAAACGTACATAACAGTCAAAATGCTCTGAGGCATCCCGCTAGGAAGGGGGGACTCCCCAGGCGGGTATGTGGGACTCGCTGCGCCCGAAAGATGGTAAGTGGACGCAGCTCTAACCACTAAAACCCGGCGAGTGCCACCAATGCCGTCGTTGGTGAGGTGCCCCGGATCTATTGAGCAAACAGGGCACTTCGACCTAGTCAATTCCTCAAGGGACCGACGCCACCTCCACATAGGGATTGTCCCGCACCACAGAACAACCCCTACCAACGTCGGGACAGTGCAATGTGGTGAGGTCCCCAACCTCGCCCCTTGTCCCCTCCTACTCTTTTGTCCCCTCTTCTTATAAGCTCTTTGTACTCCACAAATACTAGCCCTCTCCGTTCACTTGGTTCACCCAAGGTGCTGGGTTCACCTAAGGCTACTGAGCCCCACCGCTACGACAAGACTTGAACCGTGGTGGGGTGCTGTCATGCACCTAATTATATTGGTGAATTAGTAATTTTGTATCTTATTAGCGGTTTTAAGATTTTCCCCTTTACTTATCTTGTGGGACCTAACTTCTAACCAAACATGATTCTGTGGCAATGGGACGTACCTATACGTTGCAGTTTGAAAGATGGACAATTTAGTATTTCAAGTTAGTGTTTCGTACATCTATTTGTATTGTTGCCTTATTTTATGGTTACCTTATATCATGCTAATAAAGGAGCTAAAATACAAAGAACGGCGAAGACAGACAAACTCTCAAATGTTTATTGATAAAGTATTTAAGTGATTGCGGTCACGTTGGATATTCAGTAGCAGTCGGGACCCTGGGAATATGGGGGATACAAGAATATCACGCAAGCGGGTTCTGTATTATACGAAGAAAAAAGTCAAATTTTCTCATTTTAATTTTTGGTCCTGGATATTATCGCTAAATTACATTTTGTATGTACACCCATTATTTGTTATGATCATCATCATCATCATCCTCTATCCGGCCACTGCTGAACATATGCCTCCCTGAATGAATTGTTGGTTATATCCAAGTAATTCCTAGAACTAGCTGAAAATCGGCCTTTACCCCGAATTAATATTTCCTGAACCCTGCAATATAAGAGGAACGGAGACGAAGTGCAAAGTAAAGATGAGGCCTAGAGAGTAGAGGATAGGACTTGGTATTATTTACTCATGCATTGGCTCCACGGAGATTGGCTTTTAATTGTACTACTACAAATTTTAATAAGTTTTATCGTAGGAAAAAAATCAAGGAAGTAATTAACTCTGATAAGGAAATTTTGGACATTTTCTGTAACATTCAAAGAATTTTGTAATAACAAATACAATTTATAATTACATAACATTTATAAATTTAATTCTACTGTGCCTGTGCATGTGTAACTCCTCGTATGTGAGTAACTCTTAAACGGCTGTACTGATATTGATGAAATTTGGTGAGTTCAAGTCGAGTGATGGATGACTACAAAATGTTTTGTATTTAAACACGTCTGTCGAGTGTCGACTGTCGGGACCGCTACTAATATTATAAAGTTACAAGTTTAAGTTAGGTACCTACCTACCACTTATTTGCACTTTTATCTTTAAGGTTGATATTCTGGAATAATGACTTATGTTTTCATTTTTAACCGACTTCTAAAAAAGGTGGAGGTTTTCAATTCGGATGTTTGTATTTTTTTTATTGGAAAGAAATTACTTTTCATCATCAAATACCATTTGTGACAGTAAACGTTCTTTCGTTTTCATTATAATGAGTAAACGTTCTTATATAAATAAATAAGTATCCTTAACGACGGGAATGTTCAAACATTGAAAATTTGAAATCGTGTAAATGGGTATACTTTAAAAGGACGTCGCCCACAGAACCCCAACGTGGCTTGCGTGCCGTCCGTAGCGTTTATCCGAACGAAACATTTCTCCGATAATCACTCCACACAATATAATAACGCGAATAAATAAAAATAAAATAATAATAATATAATTGTATGCCGCCGGTGGTTTGAGGCCGTTTCGGCCGATCACATTTTCCTTACATCGATCCCTTTAATCATCAGGTTACGAAAAATACTCTCCAACTGAGTACTGAGTATTAAATTATTGCGCAGATATGATTTATATGGAAACTCGTTTTGGCGGCAAACTTTATGAATTCCAAGAATTATAAAACTGTAGTGTAATTAATTAATATAGGTACATAATATAACGCTTTGCGCCGTGTCTACGTACTCTGAGTGGGTCTCCCCCGGCGGGTAAGTGGGACTCGCTGCGCCCGAAAGATGGTAAGTGGATGCAGCCCTACCCACTAACACCCGGCCAGTGCCACCAATGCCGCCTTTGGTGAGGTGGGACCAAAGCCATCTCCACAGAGGGGTTGTCCCGCATCACAGAACCCTCCCAACGTCGGGACAATTCAATGGGGTGAGGTTCCCGTCCTCGCCCCTTGCTCTTTTGTGCCCTATTCTTATACGAGGGGTACAAAGAGTCCCCTCGGCCCAATTCGCTTCGCCGAAGGTGCTGGGCTCACTCTAGGCTACTGAGCCCCACCGCCACGAAAAGTCCTGAACCATGGTGGGCTCTACGTGGGTCTTGCTCGTTTTTCTAGCAGCTTTGCTGTTTCGGAAAGAAAGGGTAAGATAGGGTGGGTATGTGAAGCATGGATGTTCTTGGGTTTGCATAAGAAGGATGATACCTGGACTTTATGTTCTTGCCAATTCAAAAATAACATTGTGGTCTTCTAATGTTTACGCGAATTTCACTCATTATAATGAAACAATTTTTACGGATTTTATCGCGGTTTATTAAGATTTTTACAAGCCCGACGATTTTTTACAAATCCGTAAAAATTGTTTCATTATAATAAAATTGGGGCTTTTGCTCCTCTTCCCTTTTTGTGATTCCCCACTACCTTTTAGTTTTTACCTATAGTATACTTAAAATCCTTGTAATAAAATTCGCCAAAGTTTTTTGTAACTTTGGATCGCGTATTTTTATTATTATCAACAACGTATCGTGTAATCATTTTTATAATTTCTTTAATGACCGCCCTTATATTTTTTGAGGTTTAGTAACAAGGCGCCCGAAGGTTTCCGCCCACCATATGCCATATCATGTGTAAAGTAAATAATTCATATTTTGTCGGATTGTAACGTGAAGCACCGATGGCCAGAGCTAATAGAGCTCTACCGACGGTCGGAAGACGAAGGGTCGCCACTACATGGGACGACCTGTCCTGGTTGGTACGAGAGGCCGTCTTGGGGTTTATTGAAACAGACCTTTGCAGTGGACGGAAAAGGATGATAATGATGAAGATTGTAATATAGGCAACGGTGTTGTTTTTGTTAGACTCGTTAAGAGTGCGTTAGGTACGAATAAAAAGAGACCTCTACGCACCCCAATAAGGTTCAAACTTTGTCGTGGCGGTGGGGCTCAGCTTAAGGTGAACCCAGCACCGAAGCAAATTGAACCAAGGGAGCTGCTCTTTGTACCACTCTTATAAGATGAGGGAACAAAAGAGCAGGGGGGACAAGGGGCGAGAATGGGAACCTCACCCCATTGCACTCTCCTTGTCCTAAGCCCTTCATTAATGAACGCCAAAACACAAAATTAGCGGTGTAACTCATATACTTACATAATTAATAAGTAAAAGAACGATACGGTATATAGATAAGTATTTAAACACATACGCACAATTAACTCAAAACGCACGCAATGTAGAAAAAAGTAAAATGATGGTGATGCCTCGCGACATTCATGACTAATGACTGCCTGATGTAAGACCACACCACCTGCTTCATCATCAGCACCCTCCAGTCCATCCACTACTTGGAATACTAAGATGGTTGGCATCCATCTTGGATCGGCCATCACATAGTTGGAGGTCATTTTAGATTATGCCCTGAGATTTTATAGTGTGTTAACGATCAAATGTTAGCGTGTATATTTGTCTTGAGTGTAGTATCTTGTTATAAACCTAACAAATACACATCACAAGAATCTGTTATGGATAAAAATTAAGTGAAAAATTTCATGTAAATTCGTTCAGCCGTTTTCGCGTGTGCAAATATGTATAAGCAATCTTAGACCTTTTAATTGTTTAAACAGCATCTTGGCTTCTCCGTGTTCTGAGGAAGCCAAGCAGTTGTATAAATTAGTACTTTTAGGTTTAAAGAATCGTTAAAATTGAGGGTTTTTTTTGTATTTAATTGTAATATTAATTTGAGTTCCACTATGAGGGTGACGTGTCTCAAGATAAAACCCTCTTTAAAAAAACGAATAAAAACATGTTTAAAACAAAGAGTAATAAATAATAACAATGAACCGTTTTCGGACATTTCGAATACTTGGTGTAACCATGGTTGTGGAGGGGCGATCATATGACGCAATAAAATATTTAAAATTCGTCTACCAGTACCTGAGATTAGCATGCTCTAACAAACTTTAGCTTTATAAAATCTATGAGAATTGTATGCAATAGGATATAAAACCAATTAAGATATATGATAGTTGTATACGGCTTTATAGAAGTGCTAAACATGCTAAATTTTCTTGATTATGTTACACTCACACTGCGAAACGAACTCCGCGAAAGAGTCGAGAACTTTGTTTCCGGGTTTAAGCTATGCCAAAAAATTTGTAAAGAACTCTAGAATCATCAATAAAACAATTTTAGCCTATTTTCGTTCGTTCGAAAAGACGTTATTTCAAAGTTCGCTTTAAAGCTAGCCAGCTTGAGCCCCCTTAATTTTTTTTATCTACGTTTAGAACCTACCTAAATAATTAATTATTGTTCACTGTAATATTAATACTATGTTTAATTTTTAATTTTGTTTTTTATAATTTTTTTTTAATTAAATGGTAATTTTCACTACTAAACGTGTAGAAAAAGGTATATTTACCGTGTTTAACATTAATTTTAACAGTAATTAACATTTTAACATTAATTTTCGGAGTTCGATATTCAGGAACAAGTTATTCGTAGACGACGCCGGAATATCGCAAAGCTTCTCAAATTATTAACATGGTAAACATTTTAAATAGTTTCTTTTTATAGTTTCATGTTTCAATCACGCTGAAAGCTTGGACTTATAATTTTAAGTAAATTACTGCGCAATACCACAATGCATGTTTACACTTTAATTATATACAGTGTGTTAAAATTTATAACAATGTCAATCAGACATACAGAACAATGATTTTTTTGATTGTATGTATGACTTCAGAACATATACATATATGCTTTCTCAGTTTTTTTATAAAATATGAATTATGTCTTCTGCATCACCAAGTTTATGAGAAATTACGTACGTACGTACGTTAGTAAAGATTACGGTATCACACATTGTGAATAAGATGATTGCATAAAATCTTTTTTATTCAATGATTTTGATTCCGATTGCAAAGAATACGACGTGGTCCAGTCGGGCTCTTGAATGAGAGATCCGGGTTCGATCCCGACCCCTGTGACGCCGGGTTTTTCTCAATTTCTACGCGCACCTGAACATGAGACCATCGCTTGCTCACCGGTGAAGGAAACATCGCGAGGAAACCTGCACGCCCGATGAGATTAAAAGTCTTTGAAGGGGTGTGAAGTTCACCAACGCGCATTGGGCCAGCGCTTCGGTGAACTCCACAACACCCTTCTCGCCTGATTTTGAGGAGACCCGTGACCAGCTGTGGGACTATAAGGGCTTTCATATTATTACATAAAATATACAAGAATTTCAGGTCTTATGCAAATATATTTTTTATACTTTGAGTTTTAGTTTGAGTTCATATGTTAAATCTTTTGAATTTGATGCCTATAAAGATGGTATCTAAAGTAAAAATATTAATTAAGTAACTTTCATTTCTTTCGTCTAATAACATGGATTTTTGTCAACAGCCAACAAGGTCTGACGACTTTGCTGACCAGTCCAGTGAGAGCTCCGACGAGAGCGTCACAAGGGAGACGAGTCATCGGCAGCACCCGCCTATACCGCAGATGCCCAACCAGAACCACCAGTCGAGCCAGAGCGTCCCACTGACCATAAACCACCACGCCTCTATGAACCACCAGGCTGTGAACAACCACATGACTATCCCGTCGACATCCAGCGGACCTATTGGTCGGCAAATCAATGTAAGTTTCTGCTAACCTAATTTTTCCCTCTTATTATAATGAAACAAGTTTTACGGATTTTAGCGCGGTTTATTAAGTTTTTTACAAGCCCGACGTTTCTGATACTTTTACAGATAGAGCAACCGTGGTGACAGGAGGAGAAGGTTTTCACTCTTAATCCCACTAATTTTATTCCGTCTAGCAACTAGTTGGATTGCTAAGGATAGTAAAAGGATCTGGCGAATATGGATAGGTCTGGCACAGCATGGCTAGTCTTAGATGAAGTTGTTTATGTTAAATTGAAGAGTTATTTACACCCATTGAGCATATATCCGGATAGAGTAATATCTTGAGCCATACAATTCCGAAACTGGTCACTGACGTAATAGCAATTCAACCAACCAGTGATCTGTATGTACGTCCTATCGACCAATCGGCCAATCAGAGCGCTGACCCGGCGCAGCGTCACAACACAAATTTAACGGAATTTGTTTTCATACTATACACAACATTACCGCTCTATTCCGGTTACATGCTCGATTTTACACCAATGAAAGAGAAGACTTTTTAAATAAAGAACATTTGTTAATTTAAATTTGTCTTAAAAATAACTACTAAGCAAGCCGTTCTAGAGTAAGTCCTAAAGTGAAAGACTCTGGTCTTAAATTGATCAGAAGAAAAACCTCCAACGTAAAATGCCTACAATAATAACACGTACATGCAAATAAACATTTTCTTTTCCTCAGATACGTGAAAACTTTGAATCCTTCAAGACGTCATTGCATCCCCATCTCTCATCGCTGGTGTCTCTTGCCCAAGGCGCGTCTCTGTCCACCACGAATAACGTGTTCGCAATCGCTGGCGGTTCTGGAAACTTCTCGTACGCCCCACCAGCGTTTGTGGCACCAGCCCAACCGCCGCCACCACCGCCTCAGCAACCAGTGGGCTCAGCTTCCTCCTCGTCCTCAGAAGGCAGCGCTGCTGGGTGGAGCTTCGAAGAACAGTATAAGCAGGTCCGTCAGGTATGAGCAGGTTTTTTTAGCTTATTAGACTTAAGGACTTATATTTGGATATTGTTGTGACTATTAATTACATAGGAACATCGTTTTTAAGTTAACTCGGCGCAAGTTTTTCATTCAGAAGCAAAAAATGTGTTTTATGATATAAAATATTTTGTGAACCAGTAATAGGATGGAAAAGTAATTAAAGGATATCAAAATATCTTCAAGCGCATACAATAGAATTTATAGCATAAACCCTTTTCAGAAGGAATTCACACCCTCATAAACATGTATTTGCAAAGTAACCCCTAGATATAATTTACTACGGCATTGAATTAAAACTTATAAATAACATAAGTATACTATACCATAAAATATCCAAGACCGTAAATATAAAGTAAGACATTCAAAAAAATGAATGATTTCAAAGTTATATTGCGTCCCCATGTTGTTTTGGTATAAATATTCAACCGCGTAACCAATCAAAGCACCCTCTCTTCGATACCTTATTCATATTCCACCACATTAGCCGTACTGCCTACCCCATAAGCGGCTCCTTTATTCGCTAAACGGCACAACATGTTTTCTTTGTTACATATTTCAAAATGAGACAAAGGGTTGGCTTGTAATAATAATCTTGTCACCCGTCATCGAGGGAGGCAATCGTGCAATGGTTCTATTTTGCAAAATCAATTTGTTATTTTTACTTTATGTTTCAACTTTGTCATGTGTTTATGTTATCTGTTTTCTATGTATTTAGTTGTCATTTGTATCATTTTTGATGTGCACTCAACGAATTAGAAAAGGTATGGAATACGAACTGCGCTAAAAAACGGTTCCTCGCAAACTACAATCAAGTGGGCGGGGCCAAAAAAGTACAATCAATTTGTCTCTCAGTCTACTGCGCGTTCTGTGACAGTCTAGATGACCGTTGCGTTGACCAAAAAATCGTTTCCCAGAGACAAAAATGACCTCCTATGTTGTAAAATGGTGTAACAGACGAAAAGAAGGAAGTAAAAAGCAAACTGGGATAACTTCATAAATTAATAATTTCGTATTTTATTCACGCTTAAATAACCTCCATATAAATTTTTGTGGTCAGTATTATGCAATCAGCAGGCATCCGATTTTATATACTGAAGTGTTATATTAAATTTTACATTGAGTACCGAGTTTTTATATTTATATTTTTATTCCTTATAATAATAATAATAATAAACTTTATTGCACACATACATATTAATTTACACAATAATAAAGATAAAGTAAATAAGTACAATTGGCGGCCTTATCGCTTTAGAGCGATTTCTTCCAGGCAACCAGCACAGGCAGGAAATGCACTTTTTAGGTTTTTCTCCTGTGTGCACGAACCAAATTTATTATATATTTCCTTATTTATGTTTTTATCAATTATTTACTTTTAGTTTCCCCATAAACGAGATTCGGCGTTTACAATGGATTGCAGCAGTCCGCTTAAAAAGAAGACAAGATGACTGGTTACTGACTAACGCCAGTAGAGTGTCTTGTATACATTTTGGAGGTTCTTCTCAGTAGGTACTCATGGAACAGGTGGTACATTTAATTGACGTTCAAAAAGATACTTTAATGGTTTTATTTTGAAAAAAAATATATGTTAATTTCTTACTAAAGAGAAATACAACTATTTTGACTTGTGATTTTTATTTTATGCCCCATTCCCATTTTTCAAACATTATTGACATTTTAATAATAAAAAACAAGGTTACAACAGACTGTCAACTACTCTAAGGCTTAAAAATATACGAAATATCGACAGATTCTGTATAGTGAGTAAATAATGACTTACTCTCAATTTGATAATAATTATTGGTTAAAAACAGTCATTTTATTACTCTTCATATTCAGACAAAATAAATGTAGGTTTCCACATTAATTCATATAATCAATTACTTTATAATAAAATTTATAAATGTCAGACTAATGCATAATATCATCCTTCCATATCTCAACTGACATTGTCATTGTACCTGTCGCGTAATAGTCCATCACGTTCGCACTCACTTTCTTTGATATTTCAGTTTCATTCTATCACTATCCTCCTAAATTAGATTGCGCCTTTTAAGGATAGGTGGACGAATTCATGTGCACATATTAAATTTAGCAGAGTATTTTGTATTGCGCGTGTGCAAATCGTGTTAGCATTATCAGTTTAGTAGTGTGAGTTTGGAACCATATTTTTCCGAGCTTTGTAAGAGAGTTATGTTTCCATATCTTTACTAATTCGTTGTGTGCATTGCAGCCAAACTGTATCAGATGTAAGTTATACCCCCAAATACTCAAACGAATCTCAAATTTAAGACGTACTTAAACTCATGCTACGACGTGTCAGATTCAAAGAAAAAAGAGGGACAACACGAGTTTAAGTACGTCTTAAATTTGAGATTCGTCTGATTATTTGGGGGTTAGAGTGTCAAAAGATCCCAAATGATGTTTGTAATCAGATTATCTATTAATTTCAATGTTCTTCTGTCCTCATTCTAAAGAACTGTTTTATTTCTACTTACTTTAGTGACAAATGATTTGTGACAATCTTTTGTTGTTGTTTATGCTACGGTGAAGGAAAACATTGAAAACTCATTGTGTTTGAAAAGAAGAAATCTTTGAAAGCATGTAAATATAATACAGCACAAAAATGAACTATATTTCGATTTCAAGCTTGAGATCCGAGTGCGGCATGTTAGGTCCAATTATTTATATAATATTAATGAAAGTATTGAAGATTTCAAGAAAGGTTGCAAAATTAAAAAAAAGTAAATCTTCGCAACCGATACTCGAAGGCTGAGCCTTTTGTTCGCGAGTGCATTCAGCCCGCAATATCGTTAACAACCTGTTAACTTTTATTATCCGGATAAAGGTATCGATTATATCGATCACGTTCAAAGAAAGTATATCATTAAATGAAACAATTTGTTGAGGTCAACATTGTATATATCGGGAATTCTGGTTTCCGAATTGAATACTATTTTGAACATTTTGTAATTGTACATTGCGAAATTCCAATTTCGGACTTTACTTTGAATCTCTATACTTAGATATATTCGTTATCTTGCCATGGCTTTAACTAAATCCTTAGTAGTCCTAGTATATTTTTATTACTTAATAATAATAGATTTTTATGTAGTAATTATGTTCTTTAATGTTACGTGTTAGTATTTAAGATTTTTGTTAACATATTACGCTTTAATATGTTATTAAATTTTTACTTGTTTCGCATATACAAACAAAAGACTTGCATACATTCTACTAGAATCTCTTACGAACTCTTTATGAGAACTCGGTTTTTAGGTTAATTTTTAAATTTCGTAAGGCACACCTGCTGTACCTTTCAATGGTAACCATTTGCAACAGAAGGCTTATAGTCTCTTTAAGGGCACGTGCTTTTACAAAAGAATATAAAGGCAGTTTTGATGTTAATTTAAGGGCTTTAAGTTTATTTATTGTATTGTTGAGACCATTGTCTGAGTTGGATATTAGTTTGTAATTAAACGATTAGTGGTTAGTATTCTAATTATCCTACATGTGGTTAATGAGAGACGATGAAAGGGACTCATCAAACGTATAACTTCATAAATTCATAGCGATTTCTGAAACAGCTTAAGAGCTGCATGATAAGTTATGATATGAAATTCATAGATAATATTTAACTCCTGAAATTTGGTTACCAACGTAACATCTAAGTCAAAGAAGCGCTTATATGACGCCAGCCCAAATGTCTTTGAGCTTACTATTCTCATCAAAAAATCATTTGAGGCTGCTTTTACCACATTAGATCTGTTCTTGTGCTGGATAAAAATGATTCGGGCTTCTTATGATTTCATGTACCGCACATGCCGTTTATTTTAATGATAATAAGTTAAATCAACAAGCGTGGTTGATTTAACTTATTATCATTAAAATAAACGGTCCAGTTTAAATTTTATTCTTTTTCAGATTATCGTTTAGATTTAAAGATCGAATCAAAAGTCGATTTCAATAAACTTAGTTCACTAGCTGTTTCCCTAGGTATGTAATTTGTTACCTGAAATTGGGCCATTATATCAAGACACTGTTTATAATCTATATGCTATGCTTTTAGCTGGATATCAAGAGACTGTCACTCAAGAATAATATAATTTCGTATATTATTGTTTAGGCTTGGCTTTTATATTAAAGTTTAAATACAATTGAATCCTTTGAAGATTATTAAAGATATTGAATTCTAAAATGAATGAATTGTGTCATCAGTAATGGACGGTAAATCAATATTACACAATTTGTGTTCATTTTGTTAATACCGGCACGTATCGGCGCACGCCGGCCGCGCATTTGTCTCTGCGCAAACCCACAGGGGGTTCTCTGTTTTATTGACTGCACGTTTGATGTATACTATTTATCACCTATCATGTATAGCTGGTGATGGTGCATCAGGATTTTACAATGGATTAAAAGCTTGGACTTTTTGGTCCTACCATAAAGGCCTAAACTTTTTGGGTGAACACCGAATAAATAGCTTTCAAATTAAGGTAAATCATATTTTATCACCACGTCACAAAATGCTGATGAAAAATGTATAAAACTACAGTAAGTTCTAAAATTTAAATGATAACAATCGTCTACGCCCATTGAACTATAGTCCAGTCGGGGCAGACATTTAAATAGAAAAAAATCCGGGTAGCGATTATTTTTTAAACGTCGCTTTGGAAGTATAAATCTCGATTTTCTAACTAATCCCGCAGGCCTTAAGTGCATTGATCCTAGCGTTAAAATGATAATGACCAGACTTGTGAGAAATTAAATTTCCAACAACTTTGAATACCACCATTTTTGCTCTAAAGTGGAAAATTAACGAGTTATTTCAGAAAAATGAAAAAATTGAACATTAAAACAAGATGGCGGGGAATCCTCTGCCGGGATTAGTTAGAAAATCGAGATTTATACGTGCAACCACGACGTTAAAAAAAAAACGCCCACCGGATTTTTTTATATTTCAGGCTAGTTTTATGTCTGCCACGATTGGACTACTATATTATTAGCGTATCGTAGTAATATAGCTCAATGTCTACGCCTATTAAACCAGCAAATGAAACCTTTACCATTATCCATTGTCAGTAAAATCCCAAAAACTTGAACTTTGTCATCGGGGTAGTTCCATTACCAGCGAAGTTATCTACAATATAAACGTAATAAACTTTACCACACCTAAGTTGTAATCTGAACGTTTTAAATGCGTGCCCTCAGATTCGCCTTCAACCTTTTAAAGTGGGTTATGGGTGCGTTTGGAAAAAAATAAATGGTTTTTTTAAACGATTATCCAAGTGAGCCATCGAGCTGGCATTCGAGTGTTTTGGATATTTATACCGTCTAGACGCGTTATCGTGTTTCGTTTATCGTTCTGGAATGTTCTATTCGGTTTCGATTGGATGTTGTGCTCTTTTGTTGAATAATCTTGTTAAATTGTGGGCTTATCGGGTTATCGGAAGCTTAGAGTCTGGAAAAAATTGCAAATTACTGCTGGTTTAGGTTAGAAATGTCCTTTTTTGTATTGTCTTAATGGTATCTTAACATATTATAACTTATACTCATAACAGTTTAAAGAAAATTACACTATTAAAAAATGTTTTAAAGTCGTAGAAGATTCGAGACTTCCGTACCAATTAGGGTGTGTTTTTTCGATTTGGACTATTATCACTGAACTGGTGATTTCTTGTGATTAACATTTAAATAATTAGTTTATGATTTAACACGTTGATTATGTTATTATTTGTCAACATTGTTTGTTAATTGACGAAATTTTATTAATTACCTACTAGATGTTGCCCCTCAGCTTTGCACGCGTTAAATCCGTACCCGGACTGATGGTGATTATTTTTATAGCATGTGTTACTCGGTAAGAATGTAGCTTTCTAACATTGAAAGAATTTTTTTAATCAATTAAGTAGTTTTTGAGTTAAATCATAACAAACAAAAATAAATCTTTTACTATTATTTTATTTGATTTTACACATGTTTGTGCCTTTTAATTGTAACATTGGCATTGGTTACTGGGAAAACAAGATTGGAAAGCCACACACCGTACCTTGTAAGGTTACCGGTAAATATGGTTCCGTTATTGTGCGTCTGATTCCTGCACTACACACACTGCACACACTGACCAAGTCACCGTACTTGGAAATCAATGTTAATTCAGTTTAATAATTTTGCTATGCTTAGGAAATATGTACCTAAATAAGACGTTTCAAATGTTACACGACTATCACATGACTACCAAACATTACCCCGAATCACATAAAAAATGTAAATTGTCTGATGCACACCTATCGTCGTGATCGTTCATGATCGGCGATACAAACGCGTGCGCCGCACCCCACCCCAGCTGACTGGCTATTTCTGGCCAAAGCGCAGGGGGTTTGCAGTCCCTTATACGATGACACAAGACAATTACGTCATAGTATAATTAAATATAAAAGAACTCTATAAATAGTGGGCAACATCTCAACAACAATCAACTAGATTAAGGAAATTTAAAGATTATGATATACGTACCTTTAAGTGGAATTGATAAGAAAGGAAGGGAATGGATGCTATGGACACCTATTACTAAACTAGTCTCTGTTTCCGATTGTATGCATAGCAAGTTCTAGAAACTGTAGTCTCTGGCTCCATTTTCATCTAGTAAGTTCTAAAGTTTGTTGTCTCTGGCTCCAATAATTAAATTTTGCATACAATTATAATGCACAAAATCTAATGCATGTTATAAATAGTAGAGTGCACATGACGGGTCACCCGAGACGCTAATGCCGCCTGAGCCCGTGCATATGGCGGGATATCGGATGAGAGGCCATTTTGGAAATCTACCGTGAATTAAAAATACACGTTTTGGGCAAACCATTTGAAGGAACGCGAATTTGCCATCTAGTTTTCACGTTAGTTTTCAAGAGCCGCGAGTGAAGAAATAATCGGACTAGAACTTTCTTTGCGTTTGTGTGAATATAGATAGTTAAAGAGATAAGATATCCAACTCGCTTCTGATATATTGGTCTTTCAACTTTATCACATTTGATATTACGATGGTTCAAATACCTAATCTTGTAGCAAAAGTAATAAAATTGAACATTAGCAAAGTTTGATGATTAAAGACAATAAAACAAATATAATTAAATTATTCTAAGACTTACAAGCTACATTGGCGACCCGCTGCAATGAGGAGTAAAAACTACATAGCACAATTTGAATCGCATCAAATGTTTCTATAAAGTAATAATAAATAAAAGGTCGGTGAGTGACGATTTTTATGGTAAAGAGGCCATTTGGCCCATCATAGGTCTCAAAAGTATCAGGCGATCGTAACATTGTGGTACTTTTGAAGTCTATGTTGAACAATAATATTCGTTATCAACCTATTATGATTACTACTGCATATATGCCCCTTTCTATGAAATGACACTGAGAGGAGACTGTCCTAAAGATGCCAAGCATGAATTCTTCAGTGAGACAAATAATTAATTAAAGTAACATCTGTTAATAATAGAGATTAACAAGTGATACACAATATACAATCCAAGGTAGAATCATATAAAAACTGCTTGGCGCGTGGGCGCTTGTTGGCCGCTAACAGCACAACTAATTCATATTTTTCTTGGAAATTTTACTTTTAATAGATTGTATGTCAGGATATGACACAATCACACCTGAAATTATTTTGATTAGTGCCTCACAATTCCTTTTATGACAAGTACATACATACATACTTTTGCTTTGGTTGCCTTGTGAAGGTTTATTCTGGTTTCGATGATAAATGAGTAACGATACTTTTAAAACTCAATTTTATAGCGTGCGTCTTTCCTTACTGTTAAATTTCTTATATTACACGAGCAGATGACTGCGACTTCGCCTGCGAATTTTTTCTTCTATTTAGACGCATAAATAATGATTAAATTAATATTCTATATTTTTATTGTTCGATGTGGTCGTTTAGGAATGAGAAACAGACCGACACAACTCCTTTCGAGTTTATAATTTTAGCACAGACATTGCATAGCGACACACGCTCGATAAAAACATTCAAATGCAGTTTCGTATTACGGAGGGCACGCGCTAGAATCACGATCAGGGTTGGTCCAGAGGGCAGAGGGTGTCCTGAAATAGTAGCACGGGACACGGGAGCATCTGCGGGATATAAATAGCGCCCTCAGTAGTATCAAGGACGTGGATGTTTATGTCATTGTCTCGTATCCATTCATATACAAATCGCAAATTAAGAAAAAAAGATTATGGTTACTGTCATTTTTATAGTGATGACATTACCTATACATAGAAAAGTAAAACCATTTACTCGTATGTGAAGCATAAAAGAAGACGGAATGTATAGTCATATGATGTGTATAATGCAGCCTCGTTTAGTTCATATGCTTTATAATTCTATGTGTTCATCACATTATTTAATTTCTTGTAATTGTGTTGTTGGAAATGTATATATGACATCACGATGATTATAATATTGGAATATATCACGATCGATATCCTAAAATAGCTAAATCCACAAACACGATAATTTCGTGTCACGTTGTTTGTGAGATGGACCTATAAATAGGTATATCTATTTGAAATGAATCATAACATCAATAACAGCTAAATAATAATTTATCGATATTTTAGAAACTATTTTCCAATGGAAAGTATGTATTTTAATGAAAATACATAATCAATAAATAAGTACATAGATTATCATTAAAGTTATTTTTAATTAATTATAATTAATTTATCCACATTTCAGAATGTGAACAAATCATATTTTCAATGACAACTTCCTCCGAATAATCCCCAGATCGAAACACATTTGGTGGAAGTTTTTGCCCCGTCTCTGTGCATTCCTATAAAATGTTTATCACCGCACATGTGGCACCAGACTCTTCAGATTATACCAAATTCCAGATTGCCACCCCGGGCAAAAAAATAAATAAATCGTTGATGTTGCACAAAAAATCACCCGAACTCAAGTAGACATGGGACTTTTACGAGTAGGGTTATTTAAAACAGTTTGATGAAGTAATGAAATTTGTAAATGAGAAAGAACTCCTGAAATTCTAAAAATATCGTGACGCAATATTTAAAAGGTTATTTTAGCGTTGCCGAATTTAAGCGTTCCAAACACTCCATTGCCATCAATTGAAACATTTCTGACATAAACATATAATAATATGAGAACACTTGTTCAATTTTGTCAAAATGGATAAACAAGTTAATCCGTGGCTATCTATTTTTCGCAATTGTCCTGACCAAGTGGTCCCAGGGATACTGCCTCCCCTCTCCTCTGATAAAGAGACATCAAGACTTCTCAAAAGCTGTATGCAGGATGGTGATAGTGTAGCAAAAAGTGCATCCCTCCCAGCGATAAACACCGTTAGTTCAATTCAATAATACAAACTCATAAATGCGATTGGTTCTTAAAATATTACATGTTTTTGAAACCTTTTTAATCTTCGAGTCGATAGGTGAAAAGTTGGGGGAGAAAGTAATTATTTGTGTTGAGCGGCGAATATGTATGTGTGTGCGTGTGAGAGCATTTGTGTGTTTGCGTGTTCGGGTATGTATGTGCGCGTGCGCTAATGTGTATGTGTGCCTGAGTGGGGGTTGCGCAGGCGCAGGACGGCTTATCATTTCCTGTTCATGTTTTAAAACTTACGCAGATTTGCGCTAGGGGGATGGTATAATGTATAAATACAAATTATTCGTCTGTTCAAGTTTATCAATATAATGTTAATTTGCTGATATTCAAACCATTTTAATAGTAAAACCATAGAATTATGAGTAAAACGCTTAAAGACACATACCTAGACTTAAAGATACTAGGTATATTATATATCGATAATATAGACACATAATATCAAGATTATTAAATTAATCACGAAAATCATTACAAATATCTTAACCCTTTACTAAAACACGATTAGAAGACATTAATTTGATTCTGTTGGGTTTAAACTGTAAAACCTTTTTCATTTAATTTAATATTTACCTTCCTACTTAAAAATATGACGTAGGTACTTATAGCTTTGTTCACGTATAACAAACATCTAATAAGTAAATATGATTAGAAATCTGCAATTTATCATTGTAGGAACTATAGTGAAATTGGTTGATTCACGTCATCACTTGTAGCTGTGTTCGTTCACTAAAATTATTATAAGCTGGATTCGTTTTAATTTTGTTTAACAATCTCCCGATCCGCTCCATAAACACCGACCAGCGAATTTATTGTTTATATAATATTATGTGTAATTGTTTATTAGGTCAGCCGCGGCGTGGCTTTGTCGGGGCTTTTATTGCGCGATTCGATCCATACCTATGGGTACACGGCTTTACGCCGTTGCGAATTATAAAGAAACATATAACCTTTATATTAACTAGCTGAAGTGTGTAAAGACGTTTTTACTCACTAGGTTGCAAATTTTTCGTATATAATATATTATACTATATAATACGTTACCCCACCATGGTTCAGGTCTTGACGTGGCGGTGGGGCTCAGTAGCCTAGGGTGAGCCGGTCCATTGTACCGTCCCGACGTTGGGAGGGGTTGCTCTGTGGAGGTGGCGACGGTCCCTTGGGGGACTGACTAGCCGTCTAGTTGCCCTGTTTGCTCATTAGATCCGGGGCACCTCACCACAGGCGGCATTGGTGGCACTCGCCGGGTTTTAGTGCGTAGAGCTGCGTCCACTTACCAGCTTTTCGGACGCAGCGAGTCCCACATACCCGCGTGGGGAGACCCACCCACCCGAGGAATGCCTCAGAGCATTTCCCGGCGTTAAAGAAAAAAAAAACGTTATACGATGTTAAGTTTGTAATGTTTGTAATAGTTTGTTTGAAAGTCCGCGTCAGCGCTTTCAAATATAGTTGTATTTAGAAAAACTAAGTACTAAACTAAAGTAAAACTAAGGAAAACAGTGTGTACCTACATTCATTATTCTGTGCTATAAGTAAGAGACAATCATTTCAACATCACCGCGGTTTCCGTGGTCGAGTTGCACAAACTAAAGAATAACAGTATTCATATGTATATATATATATATAACCGCGGCTTTGTCCGTAAATACTAGATTACAATCACAATAACGTCTAAAAGCGTCTTAAAGCTATGCACAATCTTGTAAGAATTACCGACATTACAATATTTCACGGAAATTTCTGGAATTCCCTTAATCCTGAAGGGTTTTGTCAGCGGCTTCAGAGGTTCAATTTATAGTCAAAACAATCACAGTCCCTTTGATCAGTGCTTA
This sequence comes from Helleia helle, assembly GCA_963853865.1. Classification (NCBI taxonomy): domain Eukaryota; kingdom Metazoa; phylum Arthropoda; class Insecta; order Lepidoptera; family Lycaenidae; genus Helleia; species Helleia helle. The sequence continues at coordinate 6,967,087 of OY971433.1, read as the reverse complement.
ATTACGTATGTTCTTAGAAAACACTTAATGTCTTTAACAGCATCCATCTTTGTTGTTGATCAAACAAGAGTTTGATTGGGTCCACTTGCATATTCCTCCGCGTCCTCAGCCCGAATAGGTGATTTAATCGCAAAGATTTTTTCCAGCTACCTTCAGTCTGGAAAATAATCATCATCAGCGTACTTTTTACCATATATTTTAAACTGGTAATTCCATTTTTCTCAAATCTAGTTTACTGGTTTTTGTATTTTAGATCATTGCCAGCTCTGAAATAAGATCTTTGCTACAAAAAATTATGCTCACGGTTCAATAAATCGAATAATTTACGCTAGTCAGTATGGGGGATATGTCTCCGATAGAGCTTTGGATAATATTTAAGATTAGTAAAATATGATATTGTTTTACTAAAGTTGCCGCTGACCTTTTTTTTTATTTATCAAGAGTCGGATACAAGTCCTTTGCCCTGTCCGTTTTTAATGTTTTGAGTGTTGCCATATTTTTGATCACTTTCTTTAAAAATATCGCCGATGTAATATAATTTTGGATATAAAAGGTAATTTTTTACAAGTGCAATGCAGCATAATATGACTGACTGAAACAATCACCACTCGTCTGTGAACTAGCTAACGCGGGCGAAGCTCCAGCAACAGCTAGTATTTTAATTGTACTTTGTAGTAAGGAATAAGGACATCCTTAACAAACAGTAAGACTGTGTTTAGTTTAAGGCCGCGTGCAACATCTCGTCTTTACGACCGTCCCAACTGTGGTGCTTTGTACCCATTGTTTTATCAATTTCAATAATTTATACGTGCGAGAACGAACCACGTCTTTCATCACATAAATATCTTTATTCTGATCCTAGCCGCGTAAACATCCATCTTTCTATTTTTAATACGAATTTGTGTTTTAATTTCGTCTTTGATTGTATCGGGCTGTATTTTTAGATATTTAATTAATGTTACAGTTAGATGGTGCTCCATTTTGTCAAGCTTGATGTAATGTAAATGTTGCACACTACGTAGAAGTTGTAGATTGTGCTTGCGATGATGATAAGTAGCCCGACATTACTTCGTAATAGCATTTTAATGTATTAAAATAATTATACAATTACTTTTACTTGTCTATATTATATATATATATATATATATTATATATACAGAATTAAATAGTAAGAACTTCGTTTCCACGTTTTTTATCCAAGAATCTTAAATTTTGTGATGATGTTGATTTGAAGTTTTATTTGTAGTTTATTTTAAGAGACAATCGTTATAAAGCCTCTTGGTTATCCTACCATTATGGAGATATCCGTCATTTAGTCACATTACCCCTGACCTGATTGTTCTTTCACAATATAGTCATCGTCATCGTTCATCATCATCATCAACAGCCACTGCTGGACAGTCTCTTTCAATAAATGTCAAGATGACGAAATGTAGATATTATTACCATGTAATAATTATTAATTTATACTAAATCAGTTTTATCGAATGTTGGCGTTTATTGAGACCTATGTTCTGCAGTGGACGTAGAGGCTGATGATGATGATGATAAAATCAGTTTTATAAGCACTAGGAAGGAATAAAAGTGATGCACTAAACCCCACCTAGCTAGGTGTGGCGTCGTTATGCGCTGCCATTAACACTTTACTGTTACGGTTCATGGAGACATTTAATCATTGCAAACTGTTCACAGAATCTGATACTGAATACTTGTTATATTAAAAAAGTGAGAATTTGGATGTGTGGATGTTTGTTGCTAGAACGACCAAACGGATTGAGTCGAATTTTGGAAAACAAGTTATATTTTGTCTAGAATGGCGCAGGCGTTTTATCCAAGAAATGCAGTTTATTAGGAAAATTGATTCATTAAATTTAGTTAATTTATTTTGCTCAAAAAATGGATTGAATATAATTGTAAATTCTTTTCAAGTGTGCTGAATAATGAAAGTAAATCTAAAGTATATTTAAAAAACCGGCCAAGTGCGAGTTGGACTCGTGCACGAGGGGTTCCGTACCATTATATATTATACAACATTAGACACTATAAAAAACTCACATTTGTTGAAATATTGATTGTATTTTTTATATTTGTTGTTATAGCGGCAACAGAAATATATCATTTGTGAAAATTTCAACTGTAAGTATCACGGTGATATAGCTTGGTGACAGACGGACGGACAGCGAAGTCTTAACAGCGTTCCCGTTTTACCCTTCGGGTACGGAACCCTAAACTTACTTTAACTAGAATTACGTAAACCACGTAGTTAATATGTCACGCAGAAAGTAGTCCTCGCGGGTCCTATAACCTATGACATGTTATTTTTACCTCAGCTGAAAAAAATAATTTAAAGTGCACAAGACATTAAAATACACCTATCGCTGCTTTATTCATGGATCCCCTAAATAGATACTTTATATAAATCATTTCATCTAAAGTATACTAATTCTAACCGAGACTATTGAGTTGTAAAGTGTAATTAGGGGGTGTTCGAAATAATAGGGGTCTATCGACTATTGGGTGATAATTAAAATCGAACACCGATAAATCTTCCCGCCCCGTGCGAAACGAAACGTGCTACTATAATAGACTCCCGAATAATTGGGCGCAATTATTAAAACGATGTGACGGTAATGAATTGCTTGGATAATAGATATTACATGGACGGAAAACGATGATGATGATGATCTATCAATTGCATATTCTACTGCTGTTAAGAATCTTAATCATCTATACTTCATATAAAATGGAAGAGATTGTTCGTTTGATTGCGCTAAACTCCGAACAACTAGTAAAAAGATAGATCATAATAACCTAAGTTAAATCTGACAAAATTGTTAGTGATTTTTCTTTTTGTTTATCTCATCTAACGTAGATAAATGTTGGTCGTTTATGGAAAAACATCTTAGACATAAACAACACCAAGTTTCCCATCATTATTATATTATGGCTCTTTCGAGGTGAAGTTGCGGCTCTTTTTCCATACGTAAGCAAGTAGGTACTCTAATATTGGTAGGAATATTTTTTTGGCTCTTTTAAAACTGTGAAAAAATTTTATAAATTCAAATTTTTGGCTTCTCCAACTTAAATTGTTGCCGACCCCTGCACTAGACCACTGTCGCTCACTTATAATTATTCCTCTTCCGAATTATGTAAACTTAAAATTAAAAAGAAATCTTATTATTTTGAGTTTACATTCAAATCTGAGTTCTTGTACTAATCTAAAACATGTGTGCGCATAATCGTTATCCTAAATAAACCATTTTGGTAAAATTATACCAGGACATCGTATGATTTCGATGTCTTTTCGTTCTTCCGTATCCAGCCACCCATCCCATCCCATATAATAAACATATTGTTTAATGTTTTTTACAAGCTGTGTAACATGCCAGTACCCCAATTACAAGAACTACCTTATCCGCATAATCTGTCCCTACTCGATGACGTCACGAATAGTTTTTGTACCATTCACTATTTATGATAAATAAGTACTGCAAGAGATAACCTTATCGTTAATAACTATTTTATGAGTTACTAAACTGATAATATTTTTTTGAATAGGGGTTGAATAGGATTTTTATTTTAAAACTATTTATAATTGATTATTCAACATAAGATTTATTAATTCAACAATGCATAATATATTAAATTATGTTACGATGACTATAAAAAAATACTAAAAAAGAATGAAATTAATATTACGTTTTATAAAAGTAGGTACTTTTAAAAAACTCTCGGGCGAATAGGACTGCAATTATTTTAATATTCTTCACATTGCAGTAATAAAATTGGCAAGGACCTACTCATCGGAAAAAACGCCAAAATATATCTAATTTTGAATCTATCTATATACCTAGGTGCAACTTCACAAATCCGTGCAGCCATTTACGTGATCTTAACAAGTTATTGTTTTAAATTCAACAAACTAATTTTAATTAAGAAATACACTACATAAATAATTTAAAGAAATAGCATAATTTAATTCTTAAACTAAAATAAGTTTTTCTAACATTTGCTAAAGCACAGAATATTCCAGAACAACATGTTTATTCTGATCGTCATTAAACTTTACAATGTATATCGGTAATAAGAATGTTAATTACTAAAGTGTTTACTTATCTCAGGTAAAAGTAATTGTAACTAAAACTTTACAATAAATCCAAAATGGCGGCTCGGCGTATATTGTCTATTGTTTAAAAACGGCACCAAATTTTATTATTCCAAATGATTCCCGGAAAAAAAACAATAATTTTAATATGTTTGTTACCGACATGGATTGGAATTTTTTCTTTATCAAACACGTTCGATGTAAAATATAATTTAAAACACTGAGAGGTATTCTGTTATGTATGTATGTTACCAGTTATTGTAGAATCTTGGCGCACAGGTGCTCTATATTCAAACGTTGTACATATACAATATTTTATGATTTATATCATATCTTTATATAAATCATACGGGTTTATAAACTTTTTAAGTAATTAATATATGTATTAAAATAAAAGCTTTTTATTATAAGTTAATGAATTAACAATTATATAATCATCTATGCTTTTCCATTTATTTTTATATCTACGGTAGATACAATACAATCAAATACAATTATATGTATTATATACTACGGAGTTACTATTTTAAATGTATATAAATAACTTATATTGAAATAATATGTTCTATTTTGCCATGTGCCCGTTAATTCATTGATCATTTAAACTTAGAATTTCGTTTTAAAATCTACAAATCATACCCAGTACCTACAATCTTTCTACATTTCCTTCACAGCGATAAATTCCTTCCATTGTTAGTGCGAAGCTTAAATTGTATTATCGACAAGAAAAAAGTTTTTGTTGTCATTAAAGAATATGTTTTGTTCTTAATTCGTAAACATTTTACATACTTGCCGCTTTTATAAAATTTATAGGGTTTCGTACCTATTTAAAAATAGAAATATTATATTAGTATAAATAGTAAGTATATTTTGGAATTACCTTTTTAAAATATAAATATGCCCAAAAGGTTAAGCAACTATGCCAATTTAATTATTTTATGTAAACAAATGCCTAAACAAATGCCTGTTTTTTATTTGCACATCGTAATTTCTAAATGTTGATCAAATGGTTTTTGTTCGAGCTGTATTATATCTAATTAATAAATCAAGTTAAAAAAAAACACATTATTATTAGATATATTATAGTTTTACACCTATTAGATATATAGTTTCTAGTTTCTACCAATGATGTCTTCGTAGTTTAGATTCTGTGTACATTCCGTTGTTTGTAATTCCGTTACGAATTATATCCGGTTATACGGAATTTATTCCGTCGCTTGTACCACGTAGGCCTTTTACCCAACGTTATTTACCTAAAAAAATACCGACAATGCACTGGTCAAAATCACTTTTTCTATATTTTTTGTAAGGATAAAATAATTGTTCTATCTCCGGCAATAAAAAAAGGTCGGACAAATTCATGAACAGTTTTATTGAAGTCAATATGTTTGCAGTATGACTAACTTATTGTCCAGTTCAGACAATGGGAAAGGTTCCCATGGAACCAACAAAAAGTTCTGCTAAATTTAATATCAGTTTAAATATCTACTTGAAATTCCAGCGATTACGGGGTTGATTATCATATTTTACTCTATATTGAGAGCTTTTATTCTATTATGTTAAATTTTTAAGGCTAATAGTGTTTATGCTTAAATTGTGGTTCGACAAATAATGCTAAATGAATGTTATATATATATAAGTTATAATTTTTCTAAGTTTACCTCTTTACTGGGATAGCTCTTTTAAATACCTTCAATGTACAGTTGGGAGGGATGCGCTGTACCGCGCTTCCACCATGTTGCTTTTTTCTCTCGTCGAACAGCTTTGCTGTGTTTTAGAAGGAAGGGCAAGACAGGCAGTGTAATTACTGACAACGAGACGAGAGCGAGAGAGATCTTATGTCTCAGGATAGACACATAAAAAAGTTGCCTGAGCTATTTCCAGGAAAACTACTTTATGTTCGTGGGTGACGTCGCTCACTTGCCATCAGGTAGCACTTTCTGTCAGTTTGCCTATCCAACTAACATAAAAAAGAGATTCAAATAATTTTGTATCACTAACGACTTTTCTAGAAACTTATGAATAACAAACTATTGTACTTAATTAAAATATAAATCCAGCAGCAACATTTAATCCTTTTCCAATTGTAACATGTCACAACTTGCATTGATACGTCTACCCGTATCATTGCACCCGTATCACCAGATTTGCCCACTTTACTTCATTTGTGGCGATATCATAACGAGATATCGCCCCTCGGTGGGCAATTTTAATCGATTATTTGTTGGACGTTATAATTTTCTGGCGAAATTTCAATTTATTCCCCTCCTATTGTGTAATCCGTAACAACATGTGACATATCTTTATTAGTCTATTTTGAATTAAAATTTGCCGGCTATTAAAATCCATGCAATACTATTGTAATATTTAAAAACAAACACTCACTATTGTGAGTGTTTGTTTTTAAATATTTGAATTTATTTATTGATCTTATTCCATTTACCTTTAGAGCAGTGTAATTATAAAATAAGATTTAAGCTATATTTAATAGGACGGAAACAAAACTCTCGTCTACATACTGCACACGGAATAAAGAAACCTTATTAATTTATATGTGTACAATTAAGACAAATAAGTACTTATGTTAAGGATTTTTAATTAAGTATGCAAATACAGGGGTCTAGGCTCCGAATATGATTTTGTCCCATTCGGTGTTGAGACGCCCTTGGTCCGTGGGGTCCTAGCGCTATAAGGCTCTTTAAGGAAATAGCTAAAAGGTTAGTCGACATCACAGGAGACCGAAGAGCTGGCAGCTCGGACAAAGAATTAGTCAAGCACATAGAAATATATATCTGTGGTCAAGCAATTCAAAGGGGGAACGCTGCTAGTATCTTCGGAACCTTGCCTAAAGGGACTCCTTTTTAATAATATACCTATTTTAGTTTTTAAAAATAATAATTTTTAAGGTTTTTAGTTTTAGGTTCTTTTTACATTATTAAGTCTTTATCTATACTAATATTATAAAGCTGAAGAGTTTGTTTGTTTGTTTGAAAGCGCTAATCTCAGGAACTACTGGTCCGATTTGAAAAATTCTTTCAGTGTTAGATAGACCATTTATCGAGGGAGGCTATACCTAGGCTATATAACATCACGCGGTGACTAACAGTAATTAAGTTGAGTAAGTTAACGCGGGCGAAGCTGCGGACAACTATTAGTATAATCTCATTTACTTTATATGTATTTAAATTTTAATTTTAATAAAATTAAGACAAACCATATACAATATAATATGAACTAATATGAGTATAATTATTGAGACCAATTATAATATATGAATGAACCTTACTGAACTGAAGCAGATTTAAAATTGATTTTTATTTATATTTGTTTAATCAAAGTTCTTTTACGGCGATAAAATATTTATCAAAAAGGAATGAAAGATCAATCGATATTATATTAATCGACAAACAAAAATTTGTAATAGCAAAAACGATTTTAAGACCTTAATTTTATTTGTTTTAATATATTCTAAAAACTATTATACTAGGTCTTATGAAAATTATATTATTTTTGTATATTAAAATTGAAGAAATTCAAGAATAATTATTATACGTACATACTCTCTAATACTTATTTCTATAAAACTATAGTTTTGTTTAACACATTCAGGTAAAGGGGCTTGTCTTCCAATCCCTATCGGGGGGGTACATCCGTCCCGCTCGCACCGAATTAATCATTATCGCCGTCTCACCGTTATAAAGATATTTGCGTTCGAAATTCGAATTTAGATTTAGTTTTATATCAGTTGGCGCGAGAGGTGTACATCTTAACTTGACGTAGCGTACCACGTGCGTTGTGACAGATTGTGAATGTGTGTACAAAATGAGTATTAGTGTTAAATACGAGGTGGTACGTATTGGTTTTTTTTTATTGCCAAGATTGTAGTTGATTTTTTTTATTTAGCTTTTAGGTATTGGCATTATGAATGGTTTTCTGCTAATTAATGGATCTAATTAATGATTTTTAGATCGATTAATTAAATATGTGATTTTATAATGTGTTTAATTTAAAGATTATAATTAATTAAGAGGTTTTTAATGGTTTTTATGATTATAGAAATTAATGATTTGTTAATTGCTTTATATAGGTATGCTTGTTTTGTTATTATCTCCAATAATAAATACAGTATTGATAGAGGGTAGACATTAAAGGTTTAACTTTTATTAAGAATAATATTATGTATTTTATTACTTAATTTTAAGTTTAAATTACGCAAATTTAAGCGAAGGTCATGTATCATCACAATTATGGGCAATTAGGTACCTATGGTAGTAGCAGTGACTTTGCTAAAAATTTTTAGTCTGACCACAACACAAATTCAGTTCGTATTGTTTTGCAATAATCCGATGTTTTCGTGTTAATAATAATATTAATAATGACGTGAGATTGACATTTCTACTTTTCTAAATAATCTTGAATGGACATCCTAACATAATTTCCTAGCTCATTGACACAAGAAAATCAACTCAATTCCAAAAACAAAAAAGTATGCAAATTAAATAGATTTATAATTAAAGCATAAAACATATAAATGTAATTTAAAAGACATAAAAATCGTAATTTAAATTATGTGCCGATCCGTAAGGGACTTTTATGTTTGTTAATTATAGTTCATTATTAATATTAATATATTACGGATTAAAATGGTATCGGCATATTCTCGGTATAACTTTATGTAATTTATGTCCCGATTTTATAGGCGTCTAATCTCTTTATAGTTTTTATGATAAATGTTTATGCTTCTCAGCAATATAGTTATTTGGATGACATTTATAATTTAATTCCGCTTCGTTTTTATCTTTGAGTTATAAAAATATTTAATACTGCTATAGTTCAGTTTTAGGGGGTTCTTAATTCTTATTAGTGTTGGTCAATGTTTTCTTTTGTTTTGCGAACTTGCCTTATAGTGTTATGTAGACTTTTTAAATGACATAGGATTTGTGAATTACAGTTAAAGAAGCTTCGACAAAGTAGGTTATTATGTAAATATGAACTTGGTTGAATTGCTCACGTCAGTGACAAATCACTGATGAGTTTCGGATTTTTATTTATCACAATTATTTACATAATATCTACACTATCCGGTCACATGGGTTACGTGCTCGATGACTGTGGCAAATCTACCGGTTAGCCCATATCAAAAACTAAGAAACAAGTTCGATCAAAATATTCATATCAAGCATAGACAATAAAGATAGGGGTGGTCAACCGTTGGCGCTTTATGACATTTTTACAACCGGATAATGCGTTAACCTGATGATTTTATAACATTACGACCGGATTAGATACGTTGATTTATCTGTCAACCACGTTCCCGCTTTTATTGCGAACATTATTAGGATATATTATTTATTACTCCAATAAAAATACTGAGATTTGGTCACCTTGAGAGGATTTAAATCGATGTCGTGATACTTTATACGGTTCTAGAGTTCCGTAGTCGGTGTGGAAAAACGGCCCACGGGATATGTCATGGATATACTATGCCGTTTTGTCGGTATGTACGCAATCTTTGATAGATTCGTCATGTGTGTAATGTGTATGGTGTTTTACTTTATGAAGGCGTTCGTTATATTAGTTTAAGTTATATTAGGTTAAGTTTCGTAGTATTAATTAAGACCTCTTTAATAAATAAACACATATTTGTGTAGTAATATAAAAAAGGTTTATTAGTGACTAGCTGTTGCCTGCAGCTTCGCCCGCGTTACTCAACTCCTATAACTCACAGCGTGATGTTTTATAGCCTATAGCCTTCCTCGATAAATAAGGTGTCTAACACTGAAAGAATTTTTCAAATCGGACCAGTAGTTCCTGAGATTAGCGCGTTCAAACAAACAAACGAACTCTTCAGCTTTATAATATTAGTATAGATTTTAGAGCGCGTCTATTAAAAAAAATTGAATTGAATCATTCTTATTATATAGCTACTAGCTAGGTTTATATAGCTACAAAGTAAAGATTTCTTTTATTAAATAATATGCAAATTTGATTTTATTAAATGTTGTAAAACTTTAGAAATCTTGAAAATCTTCCTTTGTGCCGTAGGTATTTTTATGTTTCATCCGACGCACGCTTGTCTAGTTTTTATGAGTATAAATTAAATTTTAGATAAATCCTATTACAATTTTATATTTTTTGGTTGGACTCATCTTTCTATAAGTACAGTGGTTATCGGATAACTTAGTTTTAAGATACTTTTATTGCTTATAATTCGTATGTGTATGTTTGTTTTATTATTTCAACACTAAAATATAATATTTAGAATTATACATTCGAATTATATAAAGTAACCATTAATTTACGCTTTTTTTTAAAGGACTTTATCGCGATTTGTAAAATCTGATCTGATTTAATTGATAACGACGCCATGAAAATGACGTCAATATATTATATAATATAAAATTTAGTTTAATATAAAAAGCATTATTTAATTATTGTCAAATAGCTAAAAATAGTAAAATGGCGCGTAAAACAATTGAAATTCCTGAACTGTCATGTTGGTACACTTGAGTGCGTTGACCGGGCATTTGTTACACCTGCAAATAAACACTATTCGCGACCTATAAGTGTGTGCGCGTGTGTTTGTGTGTGTATGCGTGTGTTCATTAAGCCTTTTAAACGGTGAAAATCCTGCATTAAGTTGGATCTTTATGCTTACAAGGAAATGCCTTAACGTCTTTACCGAGGAAGGTTAATTAGTATTCATTTACTAAGACGCGTACGGACAGATAAATGTCTTGCTATATACCGGTTGATGTTTGAGATATTGATTATTTTTCAAATAAAGATATAATATGTCTTTATTGTTATATAAAACATTTTAAGTGAACATGTTTATTTTCATTACTAAAATTATTTAAAACGGGATATTTAACTTTTATTTTTTTCACTTTTATTTCGCGGTATCTCTTGTGAACAAGATATTCGTAGAAAATGTCGAAATAATAATACTAACAGCAGAATTCCACCACCGGACATCGCGTAAAATTCCATATTTCACCCACACAACCTAGATGTTCGGAACAACAACTCGTTACGGCATTTTCTGCCTCTCACGACAACTATATGAAGCTCTCTCCACCTACTGTATTTTCCAACCGATACTTACTAGGTGAACCGAATACCCTCCGTCTGCCCGTGGTCCTTTTCTTTTCCATAGAGTCCACGCGAAGACACGTGGCCGGTCCGTGTTGATGCGAGTGGCGAGGGATCGGTCGTCTTGGCGTTCTTTGCGGGAGGCAGTGGACAGATAAGGGCTGATGATCATGATAAAGACACATTCAGCAGCTAGTTTAGTATTCGCTAGAGATTCTAACATGGTGCAATATTTGCAATTATTTCTAAATGCACAAGTCGACAGTCCGGTGAATGCATGTCACACGGACCCGCTAATGATCCCGGCATGCGTGTGCACGAGCCGTGTGTTAGAGATTTTACAAGAATCAACATTATGGACCCGAGTTGAGAGGGTCAAGATTGGAAAATGAGGTCCAGAGTCAAATCCAGATGACTCGATACTGATATATGCTTATTTTTCCTATTTACGATTACAAGAAAATATACAAATGATGACACGTCCCATTGTCATCTCTACGACTGAACTATGAACGCGATTTTCGAAATTGAAAAATTCCTTTAGTATTTGATAGTCCAATTTTTATGGAGGCCAATTAATGTAGGTTATTTATTTTATAGCGACGTGAATAGGAGGATTAGATATATTGTAGTAGTACTTAAAGTTTGCGAATTTATTAAACTTTGACAAAGGTCGACTTATATTACGGTCTTATGATAATTAAAACTTAGCGATTATTAACATTTCATATATTTGTTATGTCAAGTTATATTTACGACTATTTATTGACCAATAACTAATAAATGTAACAAAGTAAAAAAAAAATGTCCGTCATTGAAAAAAATGTTTGTCACTTCTTTTTAATTAAAAAACATTTTTGTCTGATATACATATAGTTCTACTTAATCATACATATATATTTTGAGTATCGGTTAAATACGTACTTTTAATATGTATTATTTTTATAATTTAAGCTAAATGACAAGTACGTACGTATTTAATATTTTTATAGGACAATACAAATAAAATCACCAAATAAGTCACCAAAGTTGTATTTTTTTACAAAAATCTAATTAATTTTGATCAAGTAAATCGAAACATGTACACAATGTAGGTCACATTGAGACTTAAATCTTCGAATAGTCTTCACATAAACATACAACACCTTCTTTATTATCCAATTCATATATACATTTATCCAAGTTGAAAGCTTATCAACTTTTAAAGAGACCACCGTTTTTCTTTCTTCGAGAATCACTTCGATGAAAACTCCTTAGCACGTTCCAAATCTTCAATTTATCGGTTAAACTGATTCGAATAGGTTTTACGGGTTTAACTGTTTCTATACGAAGTGTCCGCACATTGACCAATCCTTTGTTGAAAGCTTTCATGGCTCGATTTAGGTGAAAGCTGTAATTTTCTGTTTCAAGAGACATCTATAATATACTAGTGGGCTAGGTTAGGTATCCTATTATACAATAAAAAATAGTTTGACGACGAGGAGGTAGCGGGTTCGAATCCTTCCAGGGAACAAAAAGTTTTCTGTGTAAAAATCTTAAATATATGTATAGTATAAAAGTATTAAATATATTTCCGTTGTCTGGTACACCCGTAACACAAGCTGTTCGAGAACTTACCACGAGACCAGATTGACGTGGTGTAAAAAAGCGTCCATAGATATTATTACAGATAAGCACGCCAGGTTCCTCCTCAGATTCTGTCTGGCAATACCTGGCACCGAGTTATGTCTCAGCCTGGGGTCACCCAAAGCGTAGGAGTCTTGAGTTGACTTTAGGGGACGTTGAAAAACTAGGCCTCGTCTACCAGATTAGTATTAGGTACGTGTGTTATAAACTGAAAAATAATTTATGCTCTATCACACAAAATCGCGTATCGAATCAGTCGAATTGAATTTATTTTAATGCACAACATTTTACAATGTGCCCGAGATCCGTACTAGACCATATATCTTTTTATTTTAAAATATACCTGTCATGTTCAATCTACGCCGAATGTCTCAACCATGTCTCAAGTGTAGAGTCAACTCGAAGAAAGCCGCGGCCAACAACTATACAATAATAATAACAAATATATTGTCATTAGTGTTTCAAACATATAGAGGGAGTAATCAGCTTTATTTTATATCGGATAATTGCTTGTATGACGAGGATTAGGGAGGATTACTCCCCACAGGCGGGAGGATCGATAACGGAATAGATATCGACTGTGAGGATGTTATTTATCAAATAATTTTACTCAAAAAGAAAAAAATACGCCATAGATAAATATTAAATAATAGTTTTACTTAAATCGAAAATAATTCGCCATAGATAAATAATGGTTTTACTCAAAGGGAAAACGATACGCCATAGATACATAATAGTTTTACTCAAAGGGATAAATATGTAATAGTGTAATTAAAAAAGAAAAAAAACGTCATTGACAAAAACTTTTAAGCTAATTCGTTAAAATTTAGAAATGTCATAATATCAGGAGAGCTTAAACTACCTAACCTACTAAATTTAAACTGAATTTAATTGGTAGGTACCTACTAAATTGGTAGGTACCTACTAAATTCAGTTTAAGTTAGACCAGAATTAGTACCCAAATTAGAGTAAGAAATAAAATACCATAAAACTAATAATATTATTTTATCAAAATACTTTATAGTTAAAGCGCTAACTTATTTTCTCGAAAGTAAATGAAAAAAGACACAAAAATATTTATGTTTGTTTATCATAACCCTATGTTTTTCACCCTTTCTGGTGCGCTCAATGTGCTACATGCTAAGTGTGTCACATAACCCGATCTACGAGGGCCACTCGATCCCCAATCCTCCCCTCGTATCACAGGGGACAGATAATACGGAACCCCAAAATGTTCATCTAATTGGAGATCAAAGGAGGGCGTGTAATCGCGTATACGTGTGTACTATAGCGGGATATGATGACGTTTTACTGGAAGCGACATGTTATTTTCTTAATTTGTCCTTGTAAGAGGTAGTGTCATTGCTGTATTGCAGCCGAATTGGACCGGCACGACTGGAGTGGTACCTCTCACTCACACAACGCCGGCGTAAAGTGACAGCTATGCTATGACGGGTTTCGTGCGGTTCCGGTGGTTAAAAGGAGTAACCACCATAAGGCTTCATTACGATAAATTCTCCATATGAAATTTGCAATATAGTATTTGGTGATAGAAATAATGAAATTCCTTCAAGATATTTTAAGTGTAAAATCTCACGTAAACCATATCTATTCTAGTAGCTCGCACATCCGTGGCCCCTTGCTAAGCAATGGTGTATATTGTTTTTGTCGATTACATGACAACCTGACCGGAATAACGCCAGCACGCGCCGCTACACCGCCCATTACGACTCATATATGGCTATGTACTTCACTAATGTATATATAAGTAGCCTGTTCATTGATTTGTAATAAATCCTTCATGGCTAATTGGATGGTGTTGGGATGAAGATCTCAGTGCTGTGGATGGATGGCAAATGTAATGTTTACTCTTCATCATCATCATCAGCCTTTATCCGTCCACTGCTGAACATAGGCCTCCCTCAAAGAACAACAAGACGACGGATCCCTCGCAACTCGCATTCAACACGGACCGACCACTGTACGGAGATCGTCTTCCCACCTGGTTAATGGCCGACCAACACTTCTCACTTTGTTTACTGTAAAACAAATAAAAAAAACTATAAAATCAATTTATATATATTTTTATTAATTTTCATACATATAAAAACAATTGCTTTAAAATGCAAAAACGTTAGATAATATTCTCAAAAGCATCTCGAGTTGGATCCATAATGAAGTAATGTAGCATCTATCAATGTCAGAAAGTGGTGAACGGTCAAATTGTGTGTAATTCCCGAGCAAACAGAGGCAGTTAGCGCGACGACCAGCTATCACAAGTCGGCCGCTCTTGGGACGGTGTGATGCGATGTACACCAAGATTTTAAAAAAGAATCCGACTACGAAATGCTTAGCCCCCTTTTGAATTTCGTTAAAATGTAGCCTATGACTATTCACCGGTGGAAGCGATGCACTTAAGTCGCGTTTGTATGGCTGGTGGGTATTACCATTCTCTTGTTTCTACCGTAAAACAGCTTTACTGTGCGTCAGAAAGGAAGCAGGATAGGCAGTATCTTACGTCTAGAAACAGGCAGTGTCTTATGTCTCAAGATAAGCAGTAATTTGCGTCTTGAGACAGGCAGTGTCTTACGTCTCGAGATAGGCAGTATCTTACGTATCTAGATAGGCAGTATCTTACGTATCGAGATAGGCAGTATATTACGCCTACCTACAGATAGGCAGCACATAATATATTAGTCTGAAGTGAATTTGTTTATGTTCATAGCTCAGATGTAACGTCTGATAGGTTGCCTATTGAACTAATATAAAAAAAATCGTTAAACACATTGTCTGTGCGGAATTTCAACGTCACGCGTGAAGAGTTATGGCTATATACTTACTATTTAAAATAATCATAATATTACCTAATTAAGTTTTGGTCTAACATGTTTGGTTTTAGCTTTCAAATTGTTTTGGATTCGGTTTTCTATGGGCTCGGACGAATGGAAAATTATCTTCATTGCCATCGTAAGACCATGATAATAAATTTCGCTTTCTCGTTTAAATGTTAAAACAAAAGGTCGTAAATAGTGTAAAGGCTGAGGTGGATTCGTGGCGCGCCCAAATTGAAATCCACTCACATTAGGTGCTATCAATCGACGCTTTGTTCCCGGCCAACGCCCTCACTCACAATTAACTCATTTACCTCCGAGACATAGGTAAGTCATGAGAAAAAGCGATATATACATGTGAAAATAAAAACGTATCCGGATAGATGATTACTAATTTTTTTTTAAAGCGGGATATTTACCATGTTTTTCATTATTTTTCGTTGAACTCGATATTTCAACAATATCTACGAATGTGGATAGAGGCTCATGATGATGATGATGTTAACTTAACATCTTATATAGATAATGCTTATTGATTATTATCGTTCAGGCTTTCAAAGACAAGGATCAGGGTTAGCGTATTTCAATATTACTATGGATAGCTTGATAAGCTTTTTTAGCTTTATAAGCTAAGTGAAGATGCTTTTAACTGATAAAATTTAAACTTTTCAATACAAAGTTTCTCATTTAATTCGAAATTATAAATTGATCGAGAGCATGTTGATAATGAAATTGGAACTATTTGAATAGGCGGCCTCATTATGTGAATTAGAAATGGTAATTAATAAATAAAGCAATGAACGTTTATATAGAAAACCTGAGCTTTAGCATCCATATAAGGAATTCAAAGGTGCGTCCCAAGCAACCTTACGTCTAGTATAAAAGTATATTATTTCTAACTCCTACTGAATTCTTCTGATTAAATTCGTTGCGGGTCCCAAGGCAGTTTTCGTATCCCTCGGGATCCCTGAAATCGTATCAAGTATTCATTAGGTGGTTACCGCTGTCAATCCTAGTTACACAGGAGTAGCAATGGAAACAGCATATCGCTTGTAAAATGCACCACGCTTCGCACTTTTGTTTACCATAACTGCCCCTTAACAGTTAGTGCCGACCATCGGAAGATATGCACCTGCTATCATTGACTCCCAACACTTTTACTCATTCTCAAAACCCCCTTTCGGCTTTACGACTTTCCACGAACTTTTTTGATGACTTTCGTATATTAACACTTGCGTTTTCAGCTCGCGGAATCGGAGTGAAGTTAGAGACATTTGCGATGTCACTTTTGGCCAACTTCAGCTCGCACAAGTTTAATATTTGAATAAATAAAAATAAAAAATATAACATACATATTGCATTTATCCGGTAACTAGTACTAAGCCTTTGAAAATATTTCTTTTCAAATCTTAATTATCCGCCATTTACTGAGGTCATACATTTTGAGGTCATTTCGAAATTTGAGTATTAAATTGATATTTATATGTGTTTATTATATCTATATGTATGTATATAAGGAACACATATAAATCTTATATACATATAGTTTATGTATCACGAACGTGAAGACAAGAAAATTTCAATTATATTTAGGAACTAGGGTTATTAGGACTCCATTTTAGGTAAATAGGAATTCCGGTGAAGGTCTTAAATTATGGAATCCGACGTTTCCACGTTCAGAAATGTATATAATGGTTAATGTACAGAATAAATATAAAATTGATCCTCTCATTCTCGTATCGTTCACGGTACAGTTACGTCGTGACGAATCGTTTTGTGGTTACGTTGACATCGTTATGTCAATATAAATACTCATTTGTAACGCACATCGGTGTATTTTCAAATATGGCAACATTTAGTCACATAAGTACGTTTTTTTCGTTGATGAAAAATCGTACAACATAGATAATAAAATCTTTAAAATCCAAGATATTTTATATAATACGCTGGCAATCATTGCGCAGTCTTTATAGCAGATGTCGCACTTGTTTTAAAGGTCTTGAATTTTCGGTTTTATCGGATACTAGCTGTTGCCTGCAGCTTCGCCCGCGTTACTCAACTCCTATAAGTCACAGCGTGATGTTATATAGCCTATAGCCTTCCTCGATAAATAAGCTATGTAACACTGAAATACTTTTTCAAATCGGACCAGTAGTTCCTGAGATTAGCGCGTTCAAACAAACAAACAAACTCTTTAGCTTTATAATATTAGTATAGATTGAGTTAAATATTATTATTAGTAAAATACTAGTTTTGTTTATTGCGTGGCAAATTTCAAGATCACTTTTTTGAATTCGTAAAGTAATTTATTATTTTTATTTTAATTAATTTTTTTAATTAATTTTTATTTAATTAAATTATTTTTTCTATGTCACCGAGCAGTCGGAGCCTTATGGTGACATCCGCACAATCAATAGTTATGCAGATGCGTTGCCCTCCTCTTCCCTATCCCCCCAATGGGCCACCAGAAACTCACAAACCGCATGAAACGCGACAGCCTAGCTGTCACTTAACGCCGGTGTTATGTGAGTGGAGGTACCACCCCGGTCGTGACGGCCCAATTCAGCTGCAAAGCAGCATGATTGCATTGCCACCTCTTACTGAAAGAGAAAATTCTCTTTTTTTTTAAATTTAATTTGTTTCTTGTGTTTTCTATTTTTTGACCTATATCAGTCGCAACTGTGTTTTATAGTGTGATAAAGAAAACAATTAAGCATTCCAATTATTGTTTCCTATTATTTTTTTCCCGCAAATATTATCTATTTATTTTGCATAATTACCATGTATTGTATACGGATGAAATAGGTCGAGTTATCGTAAAGACACGGCACTAGTAAATTGCTTTTGCGTTTGTAAAAAAACATTGTAATTCATGGGAAATGACAGCATATGTGGTATACAAATGTCTTATCACGGAATAGTGATAACATTTTTAACAACTGCTATATACGAGTGTTGTGCCATAGAAAATAATTTTTAATTTGCTTTCTCGTCGTTAGTTTTAATATCAAAATATATTTTGATAACATGAACATTTTTATGCCTTTACGGATCATGTGAGAAAATATATGTAAAGGTAAATTGTCTGAAAACAGAAGGCCTTTTTAACCGAATTCAAAAAAAGAGGAGGTTCTCAATTCGTCTGTATGTTTTTTGTATGTATGTGACACGATATCTCCGCGGTTAATAAATGGATTTCGATGGTAATTTTTTTGCTGGTGCTTCCAATTTGGTTCCATATTAATTTTATTAAGATCTGACAGGCCGTTTTTTAGTTATTCCCAATAATGCCTATTTGGTTGGTTCCTTTTACCTCGACGTCATTATAGTTACTTTTGGAGTCGGTGTCGTATTTGTTGCTGTACCCTACCTACCTACCTTGGCTGACACCGACTCCAAAAGAAACTATAATGACGTGGTAAACGCAAAGTTTGTACATTAGTAGAAGATTAAGTTGAATATAAGTTGTAAGCACAAAAATTAAATAAACACAGTTATTTTATTACTTTTTAGTTTAGTATTTTTGAAGTCGGTTTTAATTTTTTGTAAATAGATTTTATTATTATTAAAGTTATACTTCTTTTGGCGCGTTAGGAAAAATGATGAGAGTAAATTACGTAACGTGTGTATACGTAAATTCTGATTACATAGTGTAAACATTTCTATATACTTAATTCTCAAACACATGATTGAAAATGTAGACAATTTCGCGAGCACCGAGTATAAGCAACATAATTACACAACGTATGAATTTAAACGAAATATGTGTAACATAAATATAAAAAGAGGAGCGAGAACAACCGACCGCACGCCGCAAGACATTTTCAAATTGCTGGTAATAATTCAAAGTTGTAATATAAGAGGGATGGATTTATAAATAAAGTTGGTGCTAGTAAGACGGCGTTTATGGAAATCCCATAGATTTACACTTATTGAGTTTGCTTCAAATATCCCGACGTCACTGCCAATGGTGGATTTCAAATGTGAAATGAAAGTTTAATTATTTATCTTTATAATATATAATTCTTCTGCGCGGGTGTGTCACTCTTATCTCCTAAATGTTAGGACTGTTTTATTTTCACAACTAGCTCTTTCCCGCAGCTTCGCTCGCGTTAACTAAGATTTACAGCCGTACCAGGATTGATGGTGATTATTTTTATAGCCTAAGTTACTCCTTATAACATCAGCTATCTGTCAGTGAAAGTCCCGTCAAAATCGGCCCAGCCGTTTCAGAGATTAGCCGGAACAAATAAACAGACAGAAAAAAATGTTATTTTGGTATATGTACCGTGCCAGTATGCATTTAATAAAAAGCGGTTATTTTGATATTACAAAGAGACACTCCAATTTTATTTATCTGTATAGATTCGGTCCATAACAAAATGTTTTGTACAGTAGGGTTAGCATGCGCGCACGACAAAATGTTGTCTACCCCTTTTCTCGTATTAACTGTATGAAATAAAAAAAAATGAATAAAGGACATTTGAGTAGAAGGAGATCATCTAAAATCTTTTTGATAGTAAATATTCTTATTAGGTCCTTAGTCCCAAGGCCGTGAAACGAGAAAGGGTTTTAAAACTGTTAAATATTATGTATTGTATTTAAATAGGTTATAGACAAAAATATGAAATTTATTTAATCGAAAACCATAAAGTTAAATCGTCATTACTTTGTGCTATATTGTTTATAGATAAGAAACAATGTTACATTAATTTCATATATAATTTAACGACTACATTTAAGTATTCGCTCAGTTATTAGCTATTTCAACATTGTGAGCTATTACTTATTTTATTGTATTACTATGTTTTAGTTGAGGTAAATAATTAAATATACATATAATAATGTAATATATACCTAAGTTTAACAATTAAAGAAACCACGTGTGCTTATCTAAAGGCGGTGTCCGATTATAGCGAAATTTTACTTTTCCTAAGTCCTACATAATCGTTTTAAAACAACCACCCGTGTCCCATTAGTAGGCAACGGTCTATCATTGTACAGGTTGGTCTTAATAGTTTTTGGGCTATTCCATAATCAAATTCCTAAGTCAGTGGTCTTCTCATACTTACAAAGGATTAAAAATGGCGGTACCAATAAAAGGAGACAATAAAGTGGCAGATAAAAATATCAAAAAGTATGACAAAATATTAAATTAGAAATAGTTTGCGTATAAACATTCGAGTCGCAAAATATTTATTAAGTAAATAAGTCATGACAGTAAATTTATAGTAGTTTTATTGTTCATAATAATTTGATTGAATTGCCGCTAAATGGGACAAGGCATCGCATAGGCCATTGAGTATAGATTTGACACGGTTGCATTCGTCTACTTTGATAGGCCATTGTGTTCAAGATATACATCCACGTTAACATGATTTTATTAGACGCAACGACCTTCAGCGCCGAGTATCATTCACAATAAACCTACTTCGATTTACACGTTATTTTTTATAATGTTGGTACTTCTTTATGATTTGTTTATGTTTGAATAGCGAAGCTTACAGCCGCGAATGAAATCGACAATAACGCCGTACATGTGTTTTTGTAGGTGTTATTAAGACAAATTAGTATTTAATAGTGAGTTAAATTATGCATTGTGTGCTGAAAATTTCGCTTCTACTTTATTTACAGCGATTAAATCTATTTATATATTAATTACAATAAACTAAGGAGTCACCATTATATGAAACTATCGCATAGCAAAATTTTTACTTGAATTTACAAGTGAATGTAGTGTCTTCCATTCAAATACATACTTTAATTCAGTTTGAATAGTATCAGCTTTAATTATATATCTCTGTAAAATTATCAAATTATAATATTAATAAATCATCACCATACTGTTTTTAAATCAAGAAACCATTACAAAAAGAAACTATATATGTGGCTATATTGACTGGATTTCAAAAGCTAGGTAAAAAAAAAGAATGACGCGGGAAACGCCATTTTTTTTCACCAACTGTCACACTATTGTGACGTAACATAAAATAATCACCGATGCGTTATTATACATGGTGTTACTTATTTATTCAAGCGGAAGGGCTTGTAATTGGCACATGACAATAGAGATTAAGCGGCTTACGGCGTTTTGAGATTCAAATATCTCTGTGGGCGACAATGAAGCCTGTTATGATAATATTCATACATTTGTCCAGACTGTTCACGGCCCTTGAAATCTTTATCGCTTCGAGTCCGTTTTGTGATAATTGGAATGCATTACATGATTTCTTATGGGAATTTTATTGTGGTTATTTCCTGAATTTTTAATGTCGTTATTAAAATTCGACTATTTTCAAGGGTAAATTTTGTTGCAGCGATATCTTTTCTAGCTTATTGGTGACAAAAGATTTTTATAATGTCAAAAATACATGGCATCTCAATAATTTTAGACTTAATGTTTAATTTAATAGATATCGCTATTATGCAAATAATATGTGTTTTTGTTTAAAAAGTTATAAAGTTTCTTGCTTTTCTAATACTCTAACTACTCCAGAAATCTTTTGAAGTTAATATGGTTATTTTCATTACTAAAATTATTTAAAACGGGATATTCACCACGTTTTTCATTTTTATTTCGCAGAGCTCGATATTTCGACATTATCTACGAATGTCTTGTTCACAAGACTGTCCGCGAAATAAAAAGTCCAGAAGTCGTTCCGTCGGATTAGTGCAATTTCATTAGTTATAATTGATTCAATAGTACGCAATATTCAATCAACATAAAGTTAAGAAAATGTTATGATGGAAAAATCATCAACAAGAATAAAAAGTCATCAACACGAGATCGGTGTCAATAGTGGGATCAAACGTGTAAGCTAAGCGCAGCATCTCGCATCAATCTTGGAGATCGTCACTGTCGGACCAGACTCGCCCCTCGCGATTAATCACCGAACGTTTTCGATTAGCGCCGCTACAAAAAAAACTATACCAATTATTAACTGTTCATTTGTTTTCTCAATGGTATATACGCCTACGATGAAAGGATTGTAATAATATGTGTAATGCGTGTTTGTGATATACCAGAATATCCAAGAAATGCTGTATTGAAGTTTATCTTCGACATCAAAACATTAATTAATTAATTAATTAATTGCCCGTCCATCCCGTTGGTGTTCGTCATATATTTGATGTATTTTAATTCATTGTCCATATCTTTATTTCAAGGATATTTTTCCTAAAAAGGATAATTTTATACATTTTGATAATTGTTCACCCATGACATACTATTTTTCTTTGTTCCTCTTCCATATCTGATGAAGATCTTCAAGCTACTTCTTTCCAAGCTTATAAAACATCATTTGATGTCGAGTACGTCCACGATGATTGAACATTGTCTATTCCATTTGTATTCAACTTTTTCTTTTCCCTAAGTGCCTTTATATAGGTTACGGACGATGTCACGGAAACGGACCTAACTGTACCCAATTGTTATAATGCAAATTATTTTCGCGTCGTACCCGAATGCGTCCATTATCTGTGTTTTAATGAGACAAGTGTTCAAATATATATGAGACAGGAAGTGTCAAATGGAGTTTCGCTGTCTGTGTGTCGCTAAGTGGTATATGTAATTGTGAGTAAATAGATGCGTTTGAGGCGCCGCGGCGAACCATGTCTTTCTCGGGTCGCGCGGGTCGCCCGAGCAAACCGGACGAGTCGATTTGTTTAACGGATCACGCTGTATAAGCCACAATTAAACTTGGAAATTATTGTCTATAAACCATTTATAGTCTCTACATAACACTATAGACAAATTTTTATCCTATTTTGTAGATATATGTTTGTATGTGTAACTATAGAATAAAAAAAAGAAAAAAACTATGTAAGAAACATCACCGAGAAGTATTGATATGACATCAAAAATATTGTCAATATATATAAGCCAACAGACTCACGGACGCCATGGACCCTTTATGGCGTCTGTTCCATGGACAGAATTAGCGCTGTTTATTGTATTAAAATTAATGCTGTTGAAATTGAGAGTGATTTAAAAACAAGAAGAAGATTGATTTTACATTAGGGGATAGAACTTAGAAACTCATACTTTAATGATTGTATATTTAAATCAACATCTTTCCACTATCAAAATGGGATATTCATGCTCGTTTATTTGTGAAAATTACAATATTAATCTAAAAACCATATATTTACTCATACGAGGAAAACTACATAAGGAAGGGAAACTAGAAAATATTTAATGTCATATCGATATATAGTATAATTAGGCGATTAGACCCGCAGTTACGAACGCCTCCCATTGGCCGTAATTACACCGATATCCGGCACTTACACAAACCGCCACTTGTAGATAACATTCGCAAGACTTTTTACTAGGTAAAAGTTTAATAATAAATAAATAAAAAACAAAAATATCAATATCAGGCAGCCGTTTTGAAGTTCAGTGACATACACACGCACATATATTATGTATAGATATTTTTATGTATAGACATGATCTTACTAATTTCTTCCATGAAACAGCTTTCTTGTGTTTCGGCAGGCAGTATAATTATTAATTACTTCCCGAGACTAGACCTCGACCATCTTACCTATCAGGGTAACGTGGGTATGTTGGTGAACTGATTTATGTTCATGGGCAATGGCATCGTCAAATAACCGGATAGAGTAATAATGTGAGCCATAAAATTCCGAAACTGGACAGTGATTTTTCACTGACGTAATTGCAATTCAACCAACCAGTGATCAGTATGTAAATCCTATCGGTCAATCATCCATCAATGCACAGAACGAGTGCAGCGTCGCAGCATAAATTTTTGCGGAATTTGTTTTCATACAAAGCATAGTTATATCCTTGATAGGCGACGGTGACCATCATGTGGCTCGCCCGCCAGTTTGGTTATCCTACTTACAAAAAATACCATCAACAGTGTCCTTTTGTGTATCCGTTATAATGAGTTCATGCAAAACTAATGCAATAGTAATGTCAGGGCATGCGGGCACACGTGGTTCACTCAATAACTTCCCACCGGGAATAATAATTACTTTGCATATTACCGGTTCGGGAACATTACATCTACAATACATACGATACAATCTGTTTTCATACAAAACATAACATTACTGCTCTATTTCGGTTATATGCTCGATGGATGAAGGCATGTCTAGCTATTGAAGAATAATAATAACAAATATCTACTTTTTCGTCCAATGTTAAGTTTTTATGACAAATGTCAAATTATTTTCGCTCCCTGCATCACTTTCTGTATCATAGAATCGATTTATCAAACCCTATACGTCGTCATGTGTTCATGGCATAATGTATACTTTAAATATCTTAACTGATCATTCCATAAAGATCACCAACAATCAACTAGCAGTAGTAAGTAATAATTTTGGCGCCAAAATCCTTTAGATATTCTAAATAATGTCTTTCATTGTTACAGTTGTACGAGATAAACGATGATCCCCAAAGGAAGGAGTTTCTTGATGATCTCTTCGCGTTCATGCAGAGGAGAGGTAAGTCAATACGAATATTATACTTCATCATCATCAGACCTCTTCTCTCTCCTCTCTCCTCCTCGAAATCAGGCGACGAGGGTGTTAGGCCATAGTTCACCGATGCGCTGGCCCAATGCGAGTTGGTGAACTTCACACCCCTTCAAATACTTCGATATACTACTCACGATATAAGATATTAAATTATATTATATTAATTAGCAATTATATAATAATTATTTTATAATTGCTAATTAATATAATATAATTTAATATCTTATATAATGAATTTCCGCAAAGTAACGCCTGATTCTATTAACTATTTCCTCACGATGTTTCTTTCACCGGTGAGCAAGCGATGGTCTCATTTTCAGGTGTACGTAGAAATTTAGAAAACCCTATTTCCAGGCATCACAGGGTCAGGATCGAAGCCGGACCTCTCATTTAAGAGGCCGAGCCGATACCCACTAGGGACTAGACCATCGTCGCTCCAATCTTATTTAATTTTATATCTAAAACCAGCTTTTGTATATTGATGAAACGGAAACAATATGTCAATCTCGTAGAACCATAGATACCTAAAACCACCATTGATAAAGTACCTACAGTCTTTAAACAAAGGCATTATTGCTTTCAATATGATACTTAATTGAAGACATACAGAATCGATAAATCACAATCGCATATAATCTCAATCTTATTATCGTATGATAAATTCAAGATTGATACAACTTGTAATATATCATTGATCCAAATGATCTATACACGACGTCTGAATCATTGTGACCCTCCCGGTCATGTGATCAGCTTATGCAGGAAGGCCAAACGGCTGGTTACAAAATGTGGGTTATATTAGAATAGGAGTTAGTGGACAATTTCTTTATATTTCACTCTTCTTCAGTTGTACGTATGAAGGCAAGGAGATGCTAACAATTGCTTAAAACGCTCTCTTTTTTGCTTCCGACGAGTTTAGGGTGCGTATACCCATTTCAGAGAAACAAAACATTTTTTTTTTAAATTAACTTGGAAATTAATAATACTTATAAAGAAGCTATATTGAATGCAAATAATATTTTACTTTTTGACTTTAGCGATGCTTTTTAAAAGCGAATATTATAAAGTTTGTGAGGTTGTAGGGGTAATCTCTGGATCCACTGAAACGATATTGAAAGTTCTTTTACCAATAGAAAGCCACATAATTTGTGAGTGTCAAGCTATTAAAGTAATAAACATCAGTACAGGTACGGCTGTATTTCTACGTTAATGCAGGCGAAGCTGCGGGCAACAGCTCATTTAATTATAAAACAATATTATTAACATACTTCTGTATCATATCCTTAGTATGCAACATTAGTTTAGAACTGTACTGTATTAACATACAAAATGTTCGCTAGCTCTCCGTCTAAGGTTTATATAGTAAAGATCAGTGTATTGATAAGCTGATATGATTGACGACGGCCTGTTACTGAGATATTACATGTAATTAGTACTACTACATTAGTATCTCGATCATTTCTTTGTGTGTGATCTGAGAACTGGGATATTAATCTACATCTGTCATGCTGCATAGGAAACTAGACCTAAAAATCTAGGCATTACAAAGGATCAGTTTACTAATATGCATTTTTGGAGGAAAGCATAGGACAGTTGTGTTTATTATCAAAACCCCCATTCTGTCTCAAGATGGACAAAGCAAGTAAGGATAGCAATAATGGTGGCTGGGCAGTCCTCCCTTACGAGGAGTAGCCTGGCCATTCGCCGGGGCCAGCATGACTTGCTCCTGTTGACTGCAGATCCGGGACCCTCAACAAGCGACTAAAAGCGCTCCCAGTGGTTATAGTTTGGTTTTGTACTGCCCGAGTGCGAGTCCCACATAGGGTCAGGAACTACCTAGGTAGGCTACGTCCATAAAGGATTTCCCTGCGTAAAAAATGTTAACAAGGTCTGTAGAATATCTTCGTAGATGAGTACTTACATAAATGGCTAATCTGCCGCCTATCTTAACTGATATAAAATCTAACAAAACAATACCTTACATCTAATCTAGCGATTAGTCTATTAGAGGATATCTATATCTATCTAGATCGGTTTGAATCTATTCTTAATGGTCGTGTTGGAGTGGACGATATGTTATCACGATAATCACGTATCTGAATATTATAATAGAAATAATTAAGTGGGAGATTGTTGATAGCCGCGGGCGCTCATATCGTGCGCCTGTTAGTGATTGATAACTATTTCTGTCTCTTTCTAACGATTCCTTATTTGAATTCCCGTTGACCGTTGAGGCTATTTTTATTAATTACTCTGTAAATAAGTAGGTAATTTAAATCCTGAAAATCATTGGTTCGTGTCAAAAATGATATGACACATTGACAATAATCCTTTTAATTTGCATTGTAATGAAAATCAAGCAAAACAAGATGGCCATGTCATCCATTTTGTTACAAAATTCGAATCCGACATTCAAATTTCAAATGTAAAATATTAAATTAATAGCTCTATGTGGCTCTATTTAATCCTGCCGCCAGCGACCACACTTTCCATTTAGTAATTCAAAATGATTGTAATAAAAGATATAGCAATTAATGTTTTCATGATGACATTATTTATTGGAATGTCTTTTAATTTATACCTTAAATTTACCAGCTGAACATAAAACGTAAAACGTCTGCGGTTTCAAGAAATTCAAATTCCGTTATAATCGAAATATGTTTTTCAGAAGACGTCACGACAGTATATTGAACTTCACATACTGACTGGTCTGTACACCATATAATATTATGTTAATATTTTTTTTTTTTATTTGGACTAGTATATACCTATTTTTTGTATTCACCGGTGGGAGGGAAGCGCTATGCCGCGCTGCCGGCTGCATGGGTACCACCATATTGCTTGTTTCGGGGAGAAGGACAAGACAGGCAGTGTAATTACTGGCACCGAGACTTAACATCTTATGTCTCAGGATAGGCAACACATAAATGAGTTGCCTGGGCTCGTTCCAGATATACTAGTTCATGTTAATGGGCGACGTCGACCACTTACCATCAGGTGGTACGTTTGCCAGTTTGCCTATCCAACTAACATAAAAAAAAAATCTATATCGTACTCTCGTATAAATAATAATTACATGTGCACACGTTGAATGTATCGTAGCGATCAGAATGGGCTTATCTTGTTCGAAATAAATTATTATTCAATTTATCACTAGGGAACGTGGCCAATAAAATTCTGGTTGTTATTACGCGGAATGCGATAACAGCATTCGTTATTTTTCTGTTAACAATATCTAGAACGAAATCGATTCGAGTGCCACTGCAATCGGATGTGAAATGGATTGTGAATTTAAAAATCGAACACACTTCTTTTTTAAATTTTAACGCGATAAATTGGTGCCAGTGAAACATTACAATAATTGAAGTTTGCATGTGGCAAAATACATAAACCTGTGTACCTAGTTGAAGAAAAAAAAAACAAGAAATAAATATGATTAAATTCCAATTTATGTTATATGTATGGTTTCGTCGTGAAATGTGATGTGGTATCATGGTTTTAATTACAAGAATTAATTTATTCGACTTAAGTTATCCTCGCATGTCCATCAGTCGGCCTGATCTCGTATTAATAATGTTTTATCATTTATTACTGCTGGTGAGTAATGAAAGTTAACCCGCCACGCCCCGCGCCTGCGCCGTACTTCGTCTTCATCACAGATTAAAAATTATATCTAGTGTTTTTTTTCCAATCAATCATCGGGTATTTAATTAGAAATCAAAAAATAAAAATCATATTAGGTGTATGAACTGTTATTGTTTATTTATTTATTATCTCACATGTCTAAGTAGTTAAATTTTATTTCTTTTGTATAATCTTTCTAATTTGAGGATTTATATGGTTTCACTAAAAAAAAAAAATAAGTTGGCCTTAAACACTAAACAATTTTATTTTGGACAAGAGTAGATAAGAGAATATTAATTTCTTAATTTTATTTCCTTTCCTAGTACACGTAATATAAGCTGTTACGAACTTACCAAGGGGCTAGGTTAACGTGGTGTGATTATTAGATCATATTTATTTATTAATGATAGTCTTATTCGTTGTACATCCTTTGTTATAAAGCGAGCTAATAACATCTCATTCGGAATCATTTTTCGTGATTAATTATCTGTTTAATCTTTATAAGATGTTGTGCCAACAGCCTTTAAAGGCTTCAACTTAACCGCACTCTGGAATATCAATCTTACCTCGAGATTATAAAGTTGGATTTACTCCTAGCTCTGAGGTCATAGATTAGATTAAAGAGTGGATCTATCAAACTTTTTTTCTCGCTCATTGAAGATCTTTGGAGTTTTAATTGGTGTCCAAACTGGCCCGGTTAATTCGATTTCAGGTCGGGCTGGGCCATTTGTTCGTGTCTGCTTAGTCTTACGGGTGTTAATCTCCAGTTGATTGATTACACTGGATTTTGTTTTATGGGCTGATTATGATTCCAATTGATTTTGTTAAGTTTGCCTATTATGTTTATAATCATATTGAGGTAATATTGCCAATTACAAGCAGTGGGTACGGACTGTTTACAAACGACAAAAAATGTGACTCTCCAGATTCGTTAGTGTTACCTAAAGTTTCAAATACCTTATAATTTCCTCTTAAAAAAATTAAACCTCAAAACTAGGGTCCAATATAATTAAAATATAATATTTAATTAAAATGGACATTATATTAAAATATTTTATTCATAATTAACATTATCAAAACATACATTAATTGTACGTATTATTTTTTAATGAACAAACTTAAATCCGAGTAACTCATAACAATCGATTCAAAATCGATTTTAAGCGTGGCCTCGGGTACTGTTGATTGTTTCATACATTGTTACTTTAAATAACTAAATTAATGATGTGAACAGTGAACACGTCCGTTATCATGCGAGGGTAAAGATTGATGATCTACGATTGTCAATGAAACAGACTATATTAAAATTCCTCTTCAAGTCTGGCAACCCCATGTTTATATGCTAAATAGCTTTTATTTCCGCTCTAGTGTTTTTCGGCGTTTTTGCCAATTCCTTCTTTTTTCGCAAAGGATTGTGTCAATTTTACACCTATGCATGTGTTTATGTTTTTTATAGAACAATAGTGATACCCGCTGCTTTGCTTGTGTATGGCTTGTGTAGACAAATGCGGTTTAATTAATGAAAATGTATGTGACAAACACGCGAGTAGTGTAGTAGTAGACAAAAAATTGGTAGAATAGTGTATATTCTAACAATTTTTTGTCCTACCAACCTAAATGTATCAAAAAACATTGTAGTGATGTAAAGGTATAAAACCGGTGAAGTTTATTGGCTGTATGGTACGTGCAATAAATCGGTAAACGCGTGTCGTACGATATTGTGACGGTCATCTCGCACCAATAACGGTTAAGTAACGCAAGTCATGCAGGGCGCCGGTTTACATGGCACAAGTTGTAGGAACCAGCGATTCACTGATATGTACTCGAGTATTCGATGTTAGACGCAGATGAATGAGAGCACGGGGTACGGGTAGTTCGAATAACTTTATAACGTTAGTATGTCTGACACCTCAGTCCTCCCGTGCACATGGTTGCTGTAAAGTATTTGAAATGTTGGTTTTGTAAAAATCTTAATAAAGCGCGATAAAATCCGTAAATGAAACAATCATTGAGAAATCATACAATACTTAGTATTATAGTCGTGGTTGTATTTACCGTTATTTATTCAAAATAGCAAAAATAAAGTCATAGTAATAATAGCTGTTACGAGTAACACATAAGTAAGATACATAAAAACAAAAATTTTGTTTGTATTCTAATCCTGTCTTAAGGAAAAGTTACCTACTATGTATTTCGCAATTTTGTTAAACATCTTAATTTAAAAGCGTAGGTGGTTAACCTCTCTAATAATACAAGTATGGATGTCAGGTAGCAAACGTCTATAACTTGTACCAGAGCGCCAGAAGCTCGCTGAGTATGCTCTAGTGATGTTTGCTCAGAGAATGAATGAGTCGGAAAGTCAACGATCTTTTCGGTTTTTTTACGATCACACCTGATACCTTTTTTGTCTAAATTAAGCGTCATTAGTTACCTGTAATATTCTTAAAATAATCTGTTCGTGTGCGTATTTTTTCTATAATATTTAAGACTTGCGTATTGCTATAAGATAGAACAAGATTCCAAATTTGAATATGTTTACAAATATGCTTATGATTTTGTTTGAAATAATATGTATGAAGTAAGCTACTCGGCGCAATACTAACTTTAAAGAGCAACGTATACAAACAATCTCACATTATTTTCGTTCTATTTCAGTGTTATAAGATTAATATAAAACTTTATCTCACTTGGAATTCTTTTGAGATTATGATCGATTATTTTCGTCGTGTTTTCACCGTTGTGAAAAATGCTTAAGACGTTTCTTATTTTCCCGCGCTCTGCGTGTCGGGATCAAAAGAACAGCTGTGGATCTGGACCAAATAAAAATAATATTAATCAACGTACGTGCAGATAGAATCATCACTCCATTATGAATAGTTTATATCTCTTAAGATCTTTTATTAGCGACTTTATAATTGTTTTGATATTATGCGTGATTATGCTATGTTCTGCGTATTTTAATTGGTTTTTTTTTATTGTGTATGTCATTAAATTATAGTTGTATTTGGGAATTTGTTTTATAATATTCATCGTCAATGTTATGCTATAGTTAACATACAGTAATAAAAATAACGTAAATACTATTTATTGCTACTTATGAAGCTTTTACTAATGTTTAATTGAAAAAAAAATTTTTTTTTGACAATAAGTAGTATACATAATATTATGGTCTAATTACAAACATTTAAATAACATCTTCCATAATTATCTGTGGTAATGTGCATCAACGTTCCCATCTAGATATTATCGTAGATATTAATTTGTCTCGACCTGTTTCTTTTTAATCTAGTCTAGAACGCCTACATTTACGTCAGTATTAATATTTTTCTAAACGTTCCGTTCCACTCTCAATAAACCGTTTTATTAAGCTGGTGCTTTGATCCAGTAATAGAGTGTTTATCTTAATATGAGAATTCATTGTTTTGAATTATAATTAGAATTTGAGTTTTTGTAAACATGTTAGAATGAGTATAATGATAGAAATAGCTTGTTTTACATAGAGTGATACAATTTAAATTTAGTAGGTGTTTTTTTATATGCAGATGAATTTATTTAAAAGAGCTTGTTAATAGCAGATGATGATGATAACTAGCAGAAATAATATGATTAAATTTTCTCCAACTAAAACATTGTAAAAATAGAACCCGACTGTAGAATATGCTTAATGATTTACTGACGATTATATTAAGCACTAAATGACGAATGACTTATTATCAGATGGGAATCCATCATATCTTCTTCCAAGTAATTGTTCTCTTAAATCCGCTCCCTAAACCAGAAAAGCTATTTTTCTCCCCTTCGGGTAATTCAACTTACATTTTACTAGACGGAGATAGACATACTTGTTGATGTAATACTAGCAAGACGACCTTTCTTAAACCTTACCTTCTCTTCGGCTTCTTCTATCTAGACGGAGACTGTTAAGCTTAATACTGGAGACGATCCAAAACAAATCCTGATCATAATTAGAATGTCTAACTAGCACTACCTGGAAGGAAGACGTATCTTAAACCTTGCTTCAAACCTCTTCAGCTTTTTCCATCTAGACGGCGACTGCCTGCAGACGAGATCCAAGAGAGATCCAAAACAAATCCTGGTGCATCAAACCTCTTTAGCTCTTTCCATCTAAGACGGAGACTGGTAACTGTCTAATCCTGTAGACGAGATCCAGAGAGATCCAAAACAAATCCTGGTCATAATTAGCATGTAAGGTTCTAGAAGGCTCCATCAGCGATCAATCAAGACGTGCATTAATCAAACTTAATATTTATCGCTAAACCTTTGCCAACGTGCCTGCACTCGGGCGTTTTGCGTATTTTTAATACTCATTAATAAAAGTCAATATAGACTCGCTTTGAGAGTGATTAATTAATGTAATATATTAGAATTTCGCGTATAATTATAACGAAACACTATAGCTGGGAAGAAATTAAGATTGTTTCTTTTGTTTCGATGTACTTCATGGGAGTGCTTTATGTGCCACCAGCCTGTCTTTGCCAAAGAGGATGTGTTCGGCACAGAAGGACAGGAAAGGACTATCGGTACTATACCATATTTTTAATGTAAATAAATAATCTTTATCTTTGTTTAGGACTTTTATATATATACGATACATCAGTCTTCTAGTGCAAATGTACTGATTGCAAGGATACCGTCATATTCTCTAGTTGAGAGTTGATCTACATTGTATCGTCCATTATACTTCGATACTAAACTCTTTTACATATATTTGTATTATGATTTTAAATAAGTATGTGATTGTTCTGAAAAATCTTTTAAAATGTTATCTATATTTATTAAAATCATATCGTTCATATAATACATAAATTACGTATAATTTAATCAATTTCAAATTGAGAGCACTCCGTATAGTCGATCAACTCGTGGGTGGTTTACGTTCATCATTCAGACTAAATTTATTCAGCGAATAAATTTTATAAGACGTTTAACGTTATGGTCGTATGCGCGCTATCACTGATCATTGTCTTATGTTTGAATGTTTGTGATGACTTTCCCTTATTGATGACATTTGACATCATTCTTGATTCGGATATTTTAAATAAAAAGTAAAAAGTTTTAATACTTTCACCCCTTATTTTAAAGTCAGTTGAAATGTAGCTC
This sequence comes from Helleia helle, assembly GCA_963853865.1. Taxonomy (NCBI): domain Eukaryota; kingdom Metazoa; phylum Arthropoda; class Insecta; order Lepidoptera; family Lycaenidae; genus Helleia; species Helleia helle. Next base: position 6,933,175 of record OY971433.1, on the reverse strand, counting down.
GCGCTACAACGTTCGATAGGTACCTCATTTATTAAAAAAGGGTGAATACAATATATGTATACATAGACTGCTAAAATCATAACCCTTCCTTTTAGCTTTACTCTTTTCTTTTCAAATTTTTATTTTATTTTTAAACTATCTCATAGGTTCCAATAGTCTATGTTGTTCCAATTTTAAACTATTAATCATCATGTCCCAAATTTAAAATGTTTTTAGCAACTTTATAAATACGGTCAATGAACTGCTATACGAATATTTTATTCGTCAAGAAGCATTGTTCGATGTAAGTCCGTGTTTAATCGATTATATTTAGGCATTGAATACGACACCGCAACCTTAATTGATGTTTGAGTTATGAAAATCGATACTTATTTTAAGCGACATTTGAATATAAATTCTGGAATCTACAATGGAGATTTTTTTAAACTTCTTATTAAAAATCTGTTTTTTCCAGTTATTATATTATTTCTGATATTTAAAGCTCATTTTACATTGTCACTAGCTATTTAAATGCAGCTTAGTGCTACACAATTGTACGAACGCATTTGTTTCCGAGAAGACATAATAAAAAATTATAACGGGGGGAGTGTGACCGCATTATAATATTAAAAAACCCGACGATTCTTTCCTCACCAATTTGTATGAGGCTATTGTTGTCCGTCTGTCCATCCGCATCAAATAGCTCCATAAATCATATTCGTCGTAAATTCGATGCGAGTTACAATGAGAGATCTGTTCTTATTTGAATTTGGAATTCGTGTGTGACATTTCTTTTTTTTAATTTCAATATAAATGGCAGAACACTTAAGCGTCTTGGATGAGTGGATATTTAAATAAATTTGATGTATTTATTATATTTACCGACAAAAGGAGATGATTTTGGCGGCAAATGTCATTGCTGTCAAACTTCCACATTCTTGACTTGTCGTTATATTTTATGACATTTCGTCTATAAATCTAAATTATTATTAAATTTGTCTATTTTAATACATTAAAAACGGTGTTATTAACTTATACTTAACAGCCTTAAATTAACATTTCTATAATACCTCCTGATCAGCAAAAAAAATATTAAAACTTTCCGTGCGATCGGAGGGCATATAATTTATGTCGCAACGCCAACTTGGGTGATTTATTTAGCATAACATACCAATATTAGTGTGCTAGACATTGTTGCATACGATAAGAATGAGCTATTTGTAAGGACCACCTTTCTCGGTTACCAAATTAGCAAAAATAAAGGGGGTTGCTCACTCAGTAATTATGGCGTTATATAGTTGAATCACAAATTACACTAGCTATTGTTGTTCGGCCCCACACTACGTTGTGTTTACGCGATGGGCACGTACGGGTTACTTTGTCGCGCGACACCAACGGGATTCTCGGCCCAGCCCTATTGCCTATCATTTTTGACAGTGGCAGCACTCGTAACGCGTCAATTGTCTGTGGCATTCTGTGGACCGGTGGAATGATAAAGTATCTAGGGTGTTTAGCCGTTTGACAGACAGTTCGTGGAAAATTGGCGCGTAATTAACACGCATATTGCTAAAATAAATTGTAAATAATATTAAAAGGCCCCTGTGTAAAGAAAAAAATACTAGACGTCATCAAAGTTTTATTTGAATAATTATTAGAAAACAGTAGCCGTTAATTTAAAATATTTTTACATTTAAAGTCAATGTGGACATCGTAATTTGTAAGTGTCAAATGGCGTGTTTTCGACTAAAATATACTTTAAAAAATATTTCAGTAGCTCTAGTCTAAATTGTGGCGTCATTTTCGAATTAACAAACCATACCGGAGGTCCGAATATCAATTTGTTATCTTAGAACAAATAGCTGGCCACCAACAAGTTGATTGGCCGTATTAGAAATGAAATCCTAATGCGTGTAGTTTAAGTTAATTTTAGAATACTCACGCTGCAAGGATAGGTGATAAGTCCTTTGTGGCGGCTGACGCCAAGTGTGTTTAATTGTTTTGTCTTTTACCGTCAGGTAAAAGGGGCCAGACGGTATACAAATTCAATTGATAAATCTAATTTTACGATACGTTCTAGGAAGGTGAAGATGGAAAATTACTTCTAATATTTAAGATCAACTAGGAAGTATAATATTTTTTAAGGGCAATAATTTTGTTTCTTTTATAATTTGACAAAAAATAGGCCGCTTAAGCTTTGTGATATAGTTTTGTAAAAATTATAAATACATTACGAAAATTATGAAAGCATTCACAAAGAAATGTGTGTACGACTTTTATAACTTATGACCACGTCCGAGAATACAATAATTATTAAGTCGATTCATACGTGACACAAGATTATACACACAACAAAGGCCTATTCCGCTAATATCAATAGCCAGCATAAGGAAACGGGAATGGAGTACAATTTGCAACATTGTACCCGATCAATAAGCACCAAATTAATTGCAACACTATAAATACCTTCGAATCTTTCTTGATTCTTGCTTTTATACTTTCTAGTCAAAACCGTAGCGAAAATTTGGCATGAAAAATAATTACGTTGTACCTACGTAATTATTTTCTTCAATTGTAAGATAATTTTTACTCGGCGATATCACCCGTTTTGATTTATACTAGTAACTCTTTAAACATGCACCTATATCAAAATTATGCTTTTCCCATAATTTTGTGAAATAACACTCCAAGGCAGTTATTTTCATATTAATGATATGTTAAAATTAAATCTAACATACTGTTGTTGAAACTTAACAAAAGTCATTAATGTCATTTAGCGTCGGCCATTTGCAAATATTTTGTACACTGGCAACACTGGGAGATTACCTTGTCGATTCCGTTCGTGATCGCGCCGCAATTTGCTAGTCGGCGTTTCGAGGAAGCGCCCGCGCAGCATTGCTGTGCAATTTATTGGTTATTTCGAGGTAATTGCACCCTTGCCGACCCCTATAAATGTTTCTACTACATACCTACTAACGTTACAGTGTTATATTTTTGCACCCCGTTTCTTGACACTAGAATTGCGTGTGACAAGAATAAATAGTTTATATTTATACATTTTTATTTGTACAATCTTAATCGGCTCATCGGTAACATCAATAAGTAGGTAGACGTCTAAAGAACAAACCACAATATATTTCCTTAGACATACATACAGCTTCAAACTCTGAAAATATTACCGGTCCTTCTAGAAAAACACAAAAAAGTGATTTATTTTGCTAAGAAATCTATACTAATAATATTAAGCTGAAGAGTTTGTTCAGCCTTAGTTCAGAGGCCTATGTTCAGCAATGGACGGATAGAGGCTGATGATGATGATGATATGTTTTTTGTTTGTTTGGTTGAACGCGTTAATATCGGGAACTACTGGTTCGAATTGAAAATAATCATTTTTTTATCCGTTTATCGAGGAAGGTTACAGACTATATAACACCCTGCTACGACGTATAGGAGCGGGGCATCAATGAAAAATGTGGCAAAAACGTAAAAAATGTTTCTTTTGAGACCTTTTTCTGCGTGCGCTGTTACGTAATAATTATGCAGATATAACGGAATTATACTCCTTTAAATGTTCTAAAAAACCGTAACAGCATATTATGTCTATCTTTTAAGGTTAACTCACTATAATATTTTTTATGATTATCGAATTTGTTCTAAAATAATGTATGATTTGCGAATTAGTTTTTAATCGGTTTTAATTTTGAACGTAATTGCTTGTGTTTGATTTCAATGAATATTTTAGGAGATATCATACATAGTTTTAATCAAATACCACGCGCAACATTTATGACGTGCAAATCCGTGCAAGCCGGCCGCCACTAGCTCTGCGAGGTAGGTACCATGCCGCGTGGTCGGCTCTTAGGGAACGGTTGTCCTGTGTACTGCTTAATCTTTGTTTCGTGATAATATCAAAAATAAATTTATACCTATATTTACACGGATAGACGGCAGTAAAGTTCAGAAGAGGCCACGTTAAGGTAGTTAAAGTGTTGGTCGGCCATTAATCAGGTGGGAAGACGATCTCTTTGAGGTGGCCGGTCCGTGTTGGTTGCGAGTGGCAAGGGATTGGTGATCTTGCCGTTCATTGATACCTAATTTCAGTGGACGGATAGAGGCTGATGATGATGATATATCTATACTTATATTTTAAAGAGGAAAGATAGAGATTGATTTTTGTTTTGTTACGAATTAACCGATTTTAAAAACTTTTTAATCATTAAAATGTTACGTTAACATCGAGTGACATAGGCCATAGAAATAATCATTATCAATCAGGATATGGTTGTAAATCTAATTTATCGCATGCGAAGCTGCGGGCAAGAGCTAGTTACTAATTCTCTCCATGTTAATGAAGTGGTTTATTACATATTTTATTGCCTATATCCAATTAATTCGAGATTTCTCCACTACAATACATTTCCCCACTCATTCTAAGTTTGTTTTATAAACCGCCATTGTTCGGTTCAACGTTAATTGTGGTCTAATAATAAATAATTGCTTAATTGTCGCACGCAGATTGCGGGCTCACTTTGATTACCCGAGGAATCGCACTTACAATCTCCGCAATGGATTAACACGGAAGGCGTTTACGTGCACGTCACTTTTTTTGCTTTACATGCGGGGTTTTAGCCTTTTATATATTTTTTTATTTAATAGTTGAACGTTGATAAAAAATATAACGATACACAGTGAGATCATTAGCGTATCAGTCAATAGAGTTTTAGCAAAGGCCTCGTTTGAGAAGTACGGATGACCATCAGTTAAATGGGATAATGATTTCCATTTGTCGGATTCAAGAATATGGCTTACACACTTTCGCTGAGGTGCTCCTGTTGTCTGCAGATCCGGGACCCTAATAAGCGGCTGACGGCGCTTGCAGTGGTTTTGTTTAGGGTAGGGCACTCCCAGGTGCCGGACCTAAATATGGTCAAGATCTGCGCAAAGATCCTAGCTACATAAAGGATTTCCCTGCGATATCAAAAAAGGTGTCTTAGTCAATAAAGTGCCTTTATTGAATGACAACTTGGTCCAGCCTTGATGATTATTGTATCACATGTTGATGATTATAACGAATATTGTTTTCTAATGTTTGTTGTTTCTAATGACGACCTCTGTGGCTCAGTGGTAAGCGCGTTGGCGCTCAAGCCGGAGGTTGCGGGTTCGAATCCCGCCAGGAAACAAAAAATATCTTCTGTGTTCCTGGGTCGTGGAGTGTATTAAATATGAGTATTATATAATTAAAATCTTAAATATATGTATAGTATAAAAAGTATTAAATATATTTCCGTTGTCTGGTACCCGTAACACAAGTTCTTCTAGAACTTACCACGGGACCAGATTGACGTGGTGTGAAAGCGTCCATAGATATTATATTATTATATTATATTATTATATGTTTACGCGAATTTCACTCATTATAATTAAACAATTTTTACGGATTTTATCGCGGTTTATTAAGATTTTTACAAGCCCGACGTTTCGGATACTTTACAGCAACCATGGTCACGGGAGGACTGAGGTGTCATACGTCCTATCATTACAAAGTTATTCGAAACTACCCTATGATACATCAATATTTTGGTCAGTCCTATCTACGCAGAAAGTGCTAATTGTATCTTTTATCTGTGACATATTATGCTTGGATTTTGATTTGATAATTTTAATAATGGGATCCCAAGCAGGTGGTAAAAGGATGATTTCAAAAAATTTGAAATCATCCCAATCATCCATCATCAAATCCGTAAGTAAGAATTTCAAATTTTTGAAATTAAAAAACATCCTAATTTCAATAGAGAAGATGGCTGGCTTTTACCACCTGCTTGGGATCCCATTATTAATATCATCAAATCAAAATCCAAGCATAATATGTCACAGATTAAAGATACAGTTAGCACTTTCTGCGTAGATAGGACTGACCAAAATATTGATGTATCATAGGGTAGTTTCGAATAACTTTGTAACATTAGGACATCTGTCACCTCAGTCCTCCCGTGACCATGGTTGCTGTAAAGTATCCGAAACGTCGGGCTTGTAAAAATCTTAATAAACCGCGGTAAAATCCATAAAAATTGTTTTATTATAATGATTATAACGAAGTTAGCCGTTATATCAGTTATTAGTTTAAACGTTTTATGAAATTAAAAAAAGCGACCAATAGGTATATATTTGATATTAATACGGTTCTTACGCGTTGAGTATTATTTCAAAATTTTACGTCGCCTTCACACTCTTGACGTCTCACGACAGGAATTTACAATTGTACAAATAAATCAGTCGTGAATGAAGTCAGATTGTATTATGATAACATAGTTTCCATCCAATCTATAATTGAATGTGGCTATCATATTTCACCAACACAATAAATAGTTTAGCGATGAATGTTCCACGCATTTTGTTTTACACGTCTTCTACATTTATATTAGCGTTTAGTTTTTAATTGTAGAATAAATATAGGTTGTTGTTTAATGTTATATAATTCCGGACTGGTGATGTTTTAGAACGTGTTGCATGACAAGAGAAACTAACCAAAATTTATTATCTACGATAGTTAAGCCTATACATGTGTATGTAAAATGGCGATATTAAAGCTAAGAATACCTAAAAATATATCGATAGTTTCGTTAATTACGATTTGTTAATTAATTAAATCTAATAAGTAAAATAATTTTGAGTCGAAAAAGTTTTATTTGATCTCTTGTATAAGAAATGGAATAACACAAAACTTATGTTGTCACTTATAAAAAAGATACCCAGTGCCCTATTTAAATCAGTCTCCTGCGAGTGCTATAAATAAAAGCCCGCGATTAACATTAACATCATCAATCATTTCGGTGTCAAGATAGTCATTCTGTGATCTCCGCTACACGATATTTATACGATTCAGAACGTTGAACATTTTCACACATTTGTCTAAAAGTTGGCAATTGTCTCGTACATCCATTTTTTATTAGTACCTACCTAAGTATCGTTTTTCCATTATCATCATTTTTAGTCATTCCAGCAGGTTTTTCGATGATTAATCTCACTGTAAACATCCTTGATTAGCTGACCTGTCAAAGCGTGGTCGAAGCGGTGTTATATTTATTTATGGTCCATGTCTGAATTGGTTTAGGTCTGTGGTCTATAATCTATTTTGTCTATTTCCATTTTAATCCATATTGTTGAGGTTTTGGGTACCCACTATTATCACAGTCAGCCTCTATCCGTCAACTGCTGAACATAGGTCTTTTTCAAAGAACGCCAAGACGGCCGATCCCTCGCCACTCGCATCCAACACGGACCGGCCACTGCACGGAGATCGTCGTCCCACCTGGTTAATGGCCTATATGATATCACCACCTTTCTTCTATGTGTATTATAAATAAAAATAAAATAGTGATAATGTTTGTGGTAATGGCTGTAGGGGGTAATCTTTGAAACTCGTCATCCGATAAAAAAAAACTCTCACCAGTATGATCGGTATCACTGACTGATCTAGCAACACATTAAATCTTTTTAGGGCAAAGGACTTGTATTCAGCTCTTAATAAATAAAAAAATATATACAACTAGAAAATAAATCACAATATATGCAAAAACAAAAGTATTTGCAGGATGTCCAATCAATTTTCATTTATTGCAATAATGGCACACGAAGGCTGTTTATAATTAGATGTTGAGATTGGCGCCCCTCCAATTGTTGGTCATTGTTAGGATCATCGGAAAGTATTCCGCGATTGTGATAAATCATTATTTATTTTCACGTTTTAATAAATTATACGAAAAAAATCTAACAAAACAATTATTTTGATGTTGAATTATTTTTGTGACTTTTAGTGTTCTCGATTATAAACAACAGACGTTTTGATATTTTTATTAAATATTAGCAGCGCCCCGCGGTGTCGTTCGCGTACTTATTTCCTTTTCCCGTTTGAGGACGGGGATAAACTGTAGCCTATGTGTTATTCTGATGTATAAGCTAATATATTATTGTAAAGTTTCATAAATCTATTCAGTAGTTTGTGCATGAAAGATAAATAAACATCCATACGTGCTTCCGCGTTTATAATACTAGCTGCCCGCACAGACTTCGTTCTGTCAAAATTTAAAAAAAAAACGTTCTTAGCTGACTTCTACATGGCAAAAGTAATATTCCTACCAAATTTCAAGTCTCTAGGTCTTATAGTTCCAGAGATATCGTGATGAGTGATCTATAGAACAGCTCCTATATATAGATATATTGAGATTAAGATTGTCATGACTACAAGACAAATAAATGAGGTGTAGAATGTAGGTATATTCTATAATGAATGCTACTGCATAGTCCATCCTATACTATTTAGCATTGATTCCATTAGTGATGGTTCCAAATCGACGCAGTGGTGCAACATCAAAATCATCACAAAGCGAAATAGTTTGCCTCTATTATCGGGAATACCCTTTTCAATTTGATATTATTTCATAGTTGTTTATAGGATATACGGAAGATGTGATGATAATTTGACAGTTCACACATCCAACATTATTTAAAACACGTACCATCGAACAGAATAAACTTAAATATTATCTTATTAATTTGAGGCATTAAAAATACCTTTACCTTTAGGTTCATACGCCATAAACGTGTTATTTTAATATTTTGACGTGACAACGTCTTATAATTCAATGGAGCCGGCTGCATGAACGAAAAGACATGAGGCATGAGGTTACCTCGTTCTGAGGCGTTCCATTTTCTTATGACGTTGTTACGTTTTTACCGATTTTTATTATATACCTTATATCTCATTTACATGGTATATGCGTTTGCATGTAAGCAGGAAAACAACGTCTTTTGGTTTTTAACCGACTTCAAAAAGGAGTAGGTTATCATAATAACATTAAATCCCAAGCTGCGCATTACGTATATTTGGCGTCAACTGAATCAAGTGCAAAATGTACTTAATAGATCACCTTCCTAACCTTCGTTCTGAATTGATTTACACAGCCCTTTGATCGCCACATATGTGCGCCGGATTCATATTAATCAAATACATTTAGTGCGGTCGTATTCCAATTTAACTGCCGCATTATGTTAGTTCTCAGAAGTGGCTATCAAATATTCCACCACAAAACGGTTATTACACTTCCCTGATTCTGTTCTTGTCATATTTCTGGACGTTCTCCAAATCATAAAACGTTTTTAATTCACGTGAGAAAACCGTTTCGACGTTTTCGATAATCGTTCCGAATTCAAGGTTGAGTCGCGACATCTGCGACTCGTGCTTATAAAAGCAATCACCGCTGAATCCAAATCTCCCGCGACGTCTGTCAAATTATCTCGAAATTCCCGAAATAGCGTCATTCTAATTATTTTGATGACTCAACCGAATACAATTAATCTTGCCGCTTCTGTGAACTGTCGGAATGACGGACGGACAGAAATATCGTCGTATTTCGCGATGAATTAACTTTGTGTATCGGATTTCGATTCCATCGGTGCTGTGTCAAAGATGGCGGGCGTCGGAGCGCAGTGCCGGCTGGTGAGACTGAATGACTGAAGTCTAGATTACACTGTCGCGTACTTGACGAGAAGAACAAATATAAAGTAAACTAAGTTTATACAAACTAGTATAGACTCAAAGTCCTTCCATTCAAATTTGCCTAAAAGTTTCAGTTAAAATTTCCTTAGAATGAGATTGAGGAATTTCCACCCTTTCAATTGTAGTCAATTTATTATGGTGAATATATCTAAAAAAACAGACATCCGAAATCTCTTTGGAATATGGTATACTTTGTCAATCTTAGTCTTGAATAATCTTAAAGTTGTTTCATACCTTTTAGGTTGCGTCTACATTAATTTTAGATATACTTATTAAAATGCAAATGCAATAATTTTAGACATTTAAATAGATGTGTGTAAATATGAGAAATGAAGTTCTCAACTCGATTCTTAGGAAAAGCGGAAGTATATGATTCGATCGATTAAGTTCGATTGCAAGTAACGCGATATCGCGTGTTCACGAGAACTTGTGTCCCGATCGAGTCAACTAATTCATATCATTTGATGTTTACTAGAAATCTAGTAGGAAAAAACTATGTACGTGTGCTGTATGTGTATAACTTGTTTAAACGCCCTAGTCTGCGAAATTACTAGACAAATTTGAAAATATAGGAGGGGAAGGTTAGGGAGTATTTACTTTAGAACAAAGTTATTTTGAAGTGAAACTTCTTTGCGCATGAGGGTTAAATATTTACGGTTAAAACGTCACGAAAATGTGCAACGTTTTTGTCTAAGAAGAGGGAGAGAGTGATTGAGACCGATTGAGAGAGAGTGACAAAGGGCGAACGTAGCGTGAAGCACATAGCCATGGAGTGAGAGTAGGGAGCAAGCGAATGAGAAAGATCGAGAGAGAGAGTGAGATAGAGCAAAAGTCGCATCGCAAGTCTCTGAAATTTAAAGCTTTAGATTAGTAGAAATTTATAGGAAATTTAAAAATTAGTTTTCCAAATAAGTTTCACTTCTGACATGTGTACTTTACACGCACACACTTTTTTTTGGATTAGGGACGAATAAAACCTCGGGGAATATGTAGTACCTAATAGATACCTAATAGATACCTAATAGATACCTAATAGATACCTATAGATAGTCGGATAATAGTTCCGTTTGTCATGTCGATTCCTCTATAAATGTTCAATTTTCAATGAATTATCTTCGTATTTTCAATACGATCATTTATCATGAAGGATGTCTGCATTACGTGGATTTTGTCTTCTTATCCATATAAATGCTGATATCACTGTTACGAAACAGCACGAAACGCGACAGCTATGCTGTCACGTTTCGTGTGGTTAGTGAGTTACCGGTGGCCCATTGGGGAAATAGGGGAAAGGAGGGCAACACATCTGCATAATTTCTGGTTGTGCAGATGTGTATGGGCGTCTAAAACCTCGCTGCTCGTTTAGCCTCCTATGCTATTAAAAAAACCTAAATGATGTTTTCATGGAATCCTGAAGAAAAAAAGAAAATAACTTTGGCGTCCTTATTATTATAAGTTCTAGTCCACGTGAGTAAAGCTACTGAAACAGTTGCTATAGATGATTTTCATATCAGGATAATTATAGAAAACATGGAAAACGTTTTTCTTCATTAAAAACAAAAATCGAAAACCTTGTAATCTGCAATTTACGACAAATACACGTCAATATGTAATTGTGGTGTTATTTTTTATCGGCCTGCCGTTGAGTGAGATGCTATAAATTATATGAGTAACGTAGTCTCCTCTCCGTCTAGCGTCGACCGTAAATCAAACTCTTTCAAAATTCTAATCCCATAAAGTTATGATTTGGTTTTAATTCTGCCGCGGTTTTACGAGTGACTTGATTAATATGGTGAGGTGAACTTCTGGACGGAACAAAGGATTTGGACTACATGTATTTGGTGGGATGTGATCATATTAATAATTGGAATGGTAGAACTATAGACGGTTTGGACCTTTTAGGACGGCCTTTTATGGCATAGGAAAGCAAACGAGCAGTCGGAGCCTTATGGTGACTACCGACGCTCATAGACATCCACATAACCAACTACCAAAGGTTATCCAGCGTATTGCGTTGCCCAGATGCGTTGACCTCCCTTTGCCTGTCCACCAGAATGGGCCACCGGAAACTCACAAACCGCACGAAACGCGACAGCACAGCTGACGCCGGTGTTATGTGATCGAGAGGTACCACCCCGGTTGTGCCGGCCCAATTCGGCTACAAAGCAGCAATGAACACTATCTCTTACTTACTATAAGTGAAATGCTTTAATTGGACGTTATAAGTGTTCACCTTTTTTCCAATCATCAATATCGTTGGTCCATTGAAGGAAATCTTCTTGAGAAATGCTCGCTTGAAAATATTTTTTTTTAATCTTAGTTCACTTACCTTAGTACAACACAAGGCCTTACCTCCTCGCCTGATTTATAGAAGAAGATTTAGATAGATCCTACGCAGGTTGTATTAGCATACTAATTATTAAGAAATAAAGTGTCATGTACCCATACTGAGATGTACATACGAGCCATTAAAAAAATGTCGTAATCACTTGTTGAAATGATAGTGATTATAATTGTAATGGACGCCAAGTCTAGGTGTAAGAATAGGTGCGTCAATCATCCGTCTCGAATATGACGGCACCACACGCTCGGAATACGCTTTTTTCTGATATTTCACATGTGATTTTCCGATGTCGCTCTCGTGTCAGTGGCGTTATTTTTTTATGTGTCACATGATTGGGACATTTTTTTAGATTATATTGATGTTGTATAATAATTTTATAATATTTATGTACACATGATTATGAAATAAAGTTGTATTTTGCTGCTATTTTTGAAATGAAAACTTTTTGGCGCACCGCACACATTTTTTTGTAGCCTGTGAGTGTGGCTGATCCGTGACGCTCGGAGGAGAAAGGCTCGATCGGGTGAACTCGGGACTGCTGAGTGTGCCTGAGTGAGAAAGATACACTCAACTTAAGTTTTGACTTCCATCGGCAGTCCCGATAAAGTTAGATTTTTTAACTAAATTACTTTTAACGCATTATAGCTTATATTTAGTTTATATTTAGGTACATGTGCCGACGTGTCGGATAGGTACAGAAGGACTCAGTAAACCAATAGTTAATACGAATATTGGTCCTTAAAACGTAATTCGATTTGGAATCAAATCACGCGGTGGCTCGTATTTCGTCATATCCTTGTTAGCACCTCTGGATACGATCGATTAGGCCCGCGGCCGCTCACATTCAATTATTTATTTATTCGTAATTAACTCTCGAGTTATGGGCCGATATTTACGAGCGTACCAGACTTATCAGCGAGACGATCAAACTGCTTTATGGGATATGACCATAAGTCATTATTGGCCTTAAATTTTGATATAAAGTATATTACGATTTATTCTATTAATAGTATATCTATTGTAATATTGGCGCTACATGGGACGAGAGTTGAGATGACATTTATTAAGTTTTAATTGAAGAAAGCGTAATATAACGTTTAGTGATATGACGACGATGAAACTTGGGCGAATCTTCGATGAATAAGCTATTTTTATTATCAATACATAGCTAAATGTATTTATCTATGGAAGGAATACACAAGGAGGACATCACTGTGTATGAAAAGTGTATATATCGTAGTTTTTAGGACGCCAATGCTCTGCGCTATTGCGGTAAGTACCTACAGAGAATAAATACCTTCACAATAAAATCACCAATTATAAATAAAAATCAGACTAACAAAATGGTAAGTACAGAAAATAAATACCTTCACAATAAAATCACTAATTATAAATAAAAATCAGACTAACAAAATGGTAAGTACAGAAAATAAATACCTTCACAATAAAATCACTAATTATAAATAAAAATCAGACTAACAAAATTACGCTTTCTGTCTGCAGTATTTTGGTTATATTTACTAAAACATTTTAGATTACATTTTAGTCATTACAACAACTATGTTATTCGGAGCGGGACACTTTTTCAACTTTCGCCCCATATGAGCTGGTGGTTCTTCTTGTCTCTACCATTCATAGTATTAGCTGTCTCACAAGCTATAACAGATTATAAAAATTGTCAAGCGAGAAGTTTTGTATGTATTTGAAAACGCTCAAATGGACAAACTATATTAAAATAAATCAGCAGGTTTAATATTCGGAACGGATAGACGAATAAGTCAAGAATTCTCAGAGAGACAGGAAGCACAAGTGATGACATTTTAGTTTTAATATTTCGACAGGTAAATCTGGCTTTATTTCACGCCAGTGCAAATTGTCATAATAAATTAAGTACTTATTGAAAGATTTTTTTTTAGTAAATTGTTATCTCAAATCCGACATATTTTTATAAACCGTTCTAAATTCAAGAACACGTCACATTCAAAGATGGCGCCTAAGCGCATCATTTTTACAATTAATAATGTTTGTATTATACTGTATATTGATGATAAATGATAATATTTTATAAACGTATAGGTAGAATGAACTATAGACGCAATACAATCTAGCCTAGGGACATCTTAAAACCGTAATTCACACATCATTGCGCGATGTAATAAATACAACGTCCAGTTGTCATGGCCGCCTTATTATACGAGATATATGAAGCATGGCGTCTATCCACCGTGTTACAGATGATAATTTATAGAATATTTATAAAGGTCTCGACTCTAGGTCAAATTTTCTTTGTACCATAGTAGGTATTTAAGTTAGGTATTGTACAAAATTGTCAAGTTGTTGAGATTGAAATGTTTTTGTTTCTCATATGTGGCGTATATTAACCGGATTTATAATATTAGTAGATAGAAACCAGCACATTTTCCACATGATGGCAGATTGCAAAATTTCCAACTACGATAAGGAAAAAATGTATTGATTTATTATACAGGACATGATGCGTGCGTTTTTTTAATGTGTCATTCTCTGCATTACAAACAAAAAATATTTCATTCATCAATAGAATTTAATCAAAATATATCAGCCGAATATCGAGATGCAAAGCAATCGAAAACGAAAGCTTTATATTTCCAATCAAAATACTTTAATTGACAATATTTACGCCTGACATAAATTCATAAGGAATTTGTTTCCTTAAAGCCTCGCATGAGGCGCGAAAGTCGACAAGTTTAATAAACTGTTATTAATAAGTTATGATTTTAATTATGAGTCGATATATCGATTATTTATTCGTATAATTTTATAGGGCCCCGCGGCGAGGACAGGCGCAACAATAAAATATGTGTCCGATAAATAAATTCGACCCGTAACAAGTGTCATGGGTGGCATTCCATTTAAACATTACTCTTCTTTGTGGACGCAGTCGGTAACAATACTGGGTTTTATTATAATAGGTCATGTGATGATGAACAAACTTTCGACGTATGATGTGGAACTAGTGCGATGAGATTAAGATATATATACCTTAGGAATTCTGACTGTCGCCTCTCAATACATCTTAGAAAATTTACTGTATGTCCGGATAACCTTAAATGAATTTTGTAAGAAAAGTGATATTCATAGTAGAAATACACGTAATAGACACAGGTTACATGCACCAATGATTAGACTTTCGAAAGTAAGCAATTCTTTTAAAGGCAACTGTATACGCTTTTACAATAGGATCCCAGAAAACGTTCAAAAGCTCTCCATAAAAAAATTCAAAAAAGTTGTTAAAGAGCGTTTGTGTGGTAAAGCATATTATAAAGTAAAAGATTTCATGGAAGATACCACACCCTGGGAATAAGGCGTTCCTCCCGGGCATTTCAGGATAAGATGTTAAAATTGTTATATAATATATATTATTTGAAAAGATTAGTTCCACTGAGTTTGTTTCGCCGGTTCTTCTCAGTGGGCTTACTTTGGAACCGGTGGTAGATTCAATTGACGTTCAAAAAGATACTGTATTAGTACTATTAATTTTTTGATTTTGATTTTGATCCACCACCTTCTTGAGACCCAATTATAAAAATAACAAAAATTTAAAACCATAACAATTTACGGATTCAAGACTCAGTTTCACGAGTTGTTTTATTGTAACTAATACAGTATTTCTCCAAAACGACTACACTTTTTTCATTAAAGGTATGCCCTTTAATGAAAAAAGTGTAGTAAGAAAGGAAATTTAAATTCTTAATTTCCCGAATTACGTATTATCAAGTTTCATCTGAGTTTTCATAAACCTGTATTACTTTTGTTTTATAACAATAATATAATTTTCGAATTTCCCATCGACTGTTCGTAGAAAACAATCGTAACCGACACCAATCCGAAGATAGCTCGGAAGTTGCGGATCATTTTTTGAGCTGGCCCGCTCGAGTATCCATTCCCCAATCTGAGAATAGTTCTATGGAATAAAAGGGATCACTCGTCAGCTGACGGCCATCGGAATATAACTCAGATGTCACACATCGCTCGTTAGATGGTAATTAGCCCACAGATCTCTCACCGCGCTCTATTTAAAATACGCTAAAAAATATTTTATATCTGACGGATGACAGCGTTTCCGAATCGTGTTGGCGATTTTACATCTATTTTTATTGCGATTATAATGTCTTGGGCTGCGGTAAAGTTCTGCCAATGACAATGTTTTAGAGGTGCCAATTTTTTGGCGTATAATTGCAGATGAATTGCCTGTTGTAAATAGTTTAAATGCTTTTTGATTAAATTATATGTGGTTCCGTACGTGATGTGATTCTGATTAGTATCTTCATACTCAATATAAGATTTTAAATGAACGCGGTTATTTTCATAACTAAAACTATTATATATAAAAGGGAATATTTACAAATTTTTTCACTATTATTTCAAATCAACATCTACCCGCACATTTCAGTCTCGTGAACAAGACCAGCTACGAATGTTTTGTTCACGAGACTGAAATGTAGATTTATAGAGCTCCGCGAAATAAAAGCGAAAAACATGGTATTATCCCGTTCGGAATAGTCTTCAAAACTTTCATACTCAAGTTTGAAATTGAATTAAAGGAGTATACGATTAGAAATGACTTAATTTATGAAATACGATCCTGCAATATGAATGTATTTTAGATAGATTAAAACATTGTTTACGGTTTCTCTATCTTTTTTTTTCCTTTAACGCCGGGAAATGCTCCCACCTGGGGAGTGGGTCTCCCCAGGCGGGTATGTGGGACTCGCTGCGCCCGAAAGGTGGTAAGTTGGACGCCGCTATACTTACTAAAACCCGGCGAGTGCCACCAGTTCCGCCTTTGGTGGAGTGCCCCGGATCTGTTAAGATAACGGGCACCTCGACGGCTAGTCAGTCCCGCCCCCCTCAGTCAAACCCCTCCCAACGTCGGGACAGTATAATAGGGTGAGGTTCCCATACTCGCCCCTTGTTCCCCTGCTCTTTTGTACCCCACAAAGAACAGCTCCCTCGGCTCAATTTGCTTCGCCCAAGGTGCTGGGTTCTCCTTAGGCTACTGAGCCCCACCGCCACGACAAGGTTTTAACCATGGTGGGGTATACCTGCTAGGGCCTAGGCCATCGTCGCTCAATTGTAAAAGTAATTGTTGAACGTATTATAATGTAAATCCTAAGATTTACCAAGTGAATGGTGGTAAAAGTTCGAATCGCAAAACTATTCGGATTTTTGTCATTTAAAGGTGATAAATCTTTTATCTTTTATCTTTTAGGTTTTACTGAAAAATCTTAGGATCTACCGTAGTTCGATCTTTTAAAGTAACATAATATATTTCAATAAACCCCAAGACCGGCGGCGACTTGCCCTATTGGTGGTACCATTTGGTTGCTGTGATTTAGTGTAATGGCAAAGTGTCTTTACTGTCATTGGCATGATATTCTAGTGAATAAAGATATGATATGGAAGTCTGGTTCATATCACTGTTTAGGTTTTGCATGGACATGATGTACCTATGTATAAAACTATGTATTTTATTTTGGTGACAAAAGAGCAAGCCCTAATTTTTTTCTCGTTTTTATTGGCATTCTTTCTTTCTTCTGCATTCGAAACGAGTTTTTTTTACTACACCTTTTTATTGACTTCTTTTTTTACGTATTTATGACGTAAGTTGCTACCTACGAAATAATTATAATTTGATTTGATTATTATAGTTTGTAATTTTCCTTATTAGTCCAGTCGGGGCAGACATTTAAATAGAAAAAATTCCGGGGAGCGATTTCTTTTAAACGTCGGAGGGGGGAGGCGTTGTTGGGTGTACACATAACACACATAAAACACACAATAAGTTGAAAGTAACAAACATAAGGGATCTCCAGCTGGAGGAAGACTACGATATTGATCCTAGCGTAAAAATGATAATGATCAAACTTGTGAGAAATTAAATTTCCAACAACTTTGGATACCGCCATTTTTGCTCTAAAGTTGAAAATTAACTTTAAAACAAGATGGCGGCGAATCCTCTGCCGGGATTAGTTTGAAAATCGAGATTTATACGTCCATCCACCCTCCCCGACGTTAAGAAAAAAAAAAAACGCTCCCCGGATTTTTTTCTATTTCAGGCTAGTTTTATGTCTGCCCCGACTGGACTATATCTAGTACCCGTATAAGTATCGTCCTACGAGAAAATGTTGTCACTGTTAGAAAACAAATTAATACTATTATAATAGTTATAAATTCACAGAAACATTTAGAGGCGACAATTAAATGATATTTTTAAGCTGATTGAAAGCGCTTTCCAGGTCGAGCGAAGGTGGGTGATGGATGAGCGTCTAAATTACCTCTGGTATCCCTCCCCCCTCTCCCCTCACTAACGAGCTGGCCAAAGTGATTATTTATAATGGTGACGACAGAACTTCCGACTTGTGATTTGAATGACTTTAATCTAGCACAAAAGATATATTAAATTTGCCTGTGGAGAGTGTGTCGTCATCACTTTATTTATGGTGTACTTATTACTACGTCATTACTAAGACATGTTTGCTTATTAAAATATGAAAATTCCGCCCAGTTTCGGAATTTTATGGCTCATTACTACACTATTCGGCTATAATGCTCGATGCTTTTGGTAAAGGTATCATTTGAACCGTAGTAGTTAATTATATTATGTAGTATTTTTGGTATAAACTTAAAAATGAAAAAGCCCAAACACGATATTTTTTTAATCTTTACTCTTTTCTACGTTACGTCCGCTACCCTTCATCCGTTTCTTTCAATCAAACTCCGTAACTTTCAATTAAGTATATATATCTATATATAGGTGTGTCCAGGTGTATGTATCCGGTCAGTATCTATGTAGGTTTCGGATATGTTATCGTATCCGGCTTGCCCGTATCACTATGTGCCTTTCTCACGGATGTCACCTGGACTGGAGTGAAAGTTATTGCTTGACAGAATCTTTTGTCTTTTTATGACAGTTGGTTAAGCAAACTGGCAGACAAGCCACGATGGTAAGTGGTCAGCGTCGCCCATGAACGTGTACTTGTTGATACGGTTCAAGCGCTGTGCCCGGCCCGTCCTCACCGTACAAGGACAGTTTGGTGGGTACCTGTGTCGGATGGCTCAAAGGAAGACGGAGCCACGTTGCCATGAGTGCGGCGCAGCGGAGGACACAGCCCAGCACACTCTGGGGGTATGCAGTGTCGCGATATGGCAGCGTTCCTAGGAGGGCAGAACCTCGCGCTCGTAGTCCGCTCTATGCTTGAAAGTGACAGGCCCTGAGTGGCGGTAGTATACTACGAGACAGTAATATCAAGGAAGGAGACCAGGGAGCAGGATAGGGAGAACACTGCAGATTCTGTGTTCCTACAAAGACGGACGGGTTCGGCGGAGGCGATACGTTCGTCTCTCGCTACCTCCATTGTTAGAGTCTGACTCCATTGCACAATCCCGGTGGCGTTGGGGGTGAGTCTAGGATGCCGGCGCTACCCTCTAAATGAAGTAGTCTGTCTGGTCCTGGTTGACCGGCAAGTCGCCGAGGTGCCCTGTTGCTGATAGATCCGCGACACGTCACTATAGGCGGCCGAAGGTATCCGCGGTGGTTTTTAGTGGGTAGTGGCTTATCTCGAGTCCCACATAACCGCCAGATCCCATCACCCACGGCAGAACAAAAAAAGGCAACTCATTCACATGTCGTTTATCCTGACACGTCTCTATACCAGTCTGTCTTGCCCTTCTCTCCGAAACACAGGAAAGCTGTTTCACGGAAGTAACAAACAGGATGGCGGTACCCATGCAGACGGTAGCTCGGCACCACGCAAATCTCTCACCGGTAAAGATCTTTTCCATGATATACGTGAACATTATTTCGCGAAGTACCTACTCTACATATTAAATGTATGCATGCGTATGCATGCCACAGCTCCCACTTTTCCCATTGGATATGCGTGCAATGTGCATACACTCCTCAAACACCAGACTTATAGACTTAAACATAGGCTGGAGCTGTTGGCGCCAGCTAGTTTTAAAATAAACTTTAATTTAGGGAGAGTGAATAGGATGATATTTTATTTCAATTATTTCTGAAAGAATTTTTAATTGTTACTTTTAATACCCGTTAATTTGTTTATTTATAATTACATTCTGCTGCAATTTTTCGCAAATAAAGATTACCTTTGTTTCACCTTATTCCCTAAAAGGAATTGAGGGCTGACCCTTTAAAAAGTAGGCGGCGCCCTAACGTCCGCCCGCCCTTGGCGAGACGGCGGGCGGATTGTCTTCATTTTAGTAACTTTTCACGTACACAATATATTTTGGTTCACTAAACTAAAAAGTATAAAGGCTAATGATGATGATGATAATAATGATCATAGAAAAATATAAGAATACTAGCTGTTGCCCGCAGTTACGCCCGCGTTAACTTACTTAACTCCTATTAGTCGCAGCGTGATGTTATATAGCCTTCTTCGATAAATGGGCTGTCTAACACTGAAAGAAATTTTCAAATCGGACCAGTAGTTCTTGAGATGAGCGCGTTTAAACAAACAAACTCTTCAGCTTTATATTATTAGTATATATTCGTCATCGGACTATAAATCTAAGCTAACGCGGGCGGAGCGTGTAACACCTATTTAATTATATGTACCTAGTGTGTGTATATAAAACTTTTGTTGTTTTTTTTTAAGTTGAAATATAATTTGTTTAATTCAGAGAAAAAATGAATCATAATTATGTTACTTGATGACGCAAATATGTCTGAATGTATTTAAATGAAATTCTGGACATACCCGATCTTGATATGGATCTATAGGATCCGTATCAAGATCCTTTTAGGTACATTATGTTATTCGTATATTTATAATGTGAAATAGTATTATTTATTAGTTATTATATAATCAATGTGTATTAACTAAGATATTGTAAACATCCTCTATGCCGTTACGTGGAATAAAGCAAAACTCATTTACCATACAATCAATGAACATAATAGAAACCTTATCGCAATTATCTGTTACATACAAAGCGAACACTTCCAGAACATTCGATGAGCAATTCTCTAGTATAATCATCGATACTTCGACACTATAGACGTTGGCTAGAGTCGGTTATGCGTTGTTAGTCTCGGCGATAGTATTATCTCTTCCTGCTACCCGCCGCGCCTGCTTATATCTTATACATCGCATTGTAACTACTGTATCGGTATCATCAGCAACGCCATCGATTTAAATAGAAATTAAAACTTTGATGTTCTTATAAGGTTTTCCTTTTCACATTTAGGATTATTTCCGTTGTAAAAGTCTTTGTTATACCCGTAATAGTTATATAGCAGGAAATTTCGTCCCACGGTTGGAAAGTAGTATAAAATGCAAATATGCAATTGACTTAAATCTCGCAAATAGCTACTTAAATTGTTTACCTAATAACAGAGAACGTAATATTGGACTGTTTTATCTTTACTAAGGAAATACATAAAAAGAAATCTAAGACATCAGTCCATGCACCTACTAATTTATGAAGAATCAAACAAGCTAACAGCTAGTAAGTTGTAATTTTAAAATCGAACTCTCCAAGAAAAAAGTAAAAGTTTTGCATTAGTTAGAATTACAGCCTTGTCTTGACTGATGACGAATATTTTAATAGCTTGAATCCTTTCTTATGATATATTCTCCTTTCCAAATTTTATCATCATAAGCTCTGCAGTATAGGCGTAAAAGATAATAGGTTACTTTAGCATTAATATGGATTTCCTGGTACTAATTTACCACATCGTACAAAGTGGAGACCATTGTAAAGAAAGCAAACATTATTTATGAGTAAATCTCATATTGACCCTTCTTCTCCGGCAGTTTATGCTAATGCCGCATTGTCATCCATTGTGTGTGCTCTTTGACTCTATTGTGTGTTTTTTGTCAACCAGCCTGGATCATTTTATTTCCGTTAGATAGTCTGTTGCTTTCTACAATCGAATGTCCAATTTGAATATGCCAATCATGATTTTGAATGTCATCTATATCTGATTTAAATTAACATGATTTTATTATGTTTTGTGTGTATCCGTTTAGTCTCAATGTGTATATTGTGTTAGTTGTCTGCAACCCTTTTTATTCTGTTAAGTACATTGTTATTTACTGTAACTTAATCATAAATGGAAGTCCAACTACTTATTTAGTCCTATGTTCTTTCCTTTACGATAAAGATCGTTTCCCTTCTTTGAGATTCCTCAATTTACACTCTCTCAATGTCGTCAAGATAACCAATAACACATTAAAATTTAGCTTAAGAATTATCGTGAGTGTAGAAAAATTCGTTCTGTGAGATTGAGTAACAAACATACCAACTTACAAACTTACAAACTTCAACACAAAAGATACAGTTTAATAAGCATCATTATCAGTAAGTGAGGATTCCAAAAGTGCCTCGTCACGGTGGAGACGCCACGCATAATGTGGATTGTCATTCAAATGGTGTAGGGCGCGGCCCTAAAGGCAGTGGCACTCACTGTCTCGACACCTTCGCCCGGGGTACAATAGACATGAGGTGGAGATGTTAAGGTTTATTTTTGATAAATTATGGATTTGATTTTAAGTTAACATGGTTATTTTCATTACTAAAACTAATCTAACTAATCTAAAACTAATCTAAATCAAATTAAACAGTACAGATGAAAAAAGTCTAATATACCAGAGTATGTAAAAGAAATCCATAATTTATTTTATATATTAAATTAATTATTTTTAATTATTATTTTATTATATTATTATATTATATATATATATATATATATATATATATATATATATATATATATATATATTATTTAATTATTAATATTTTAATTAATATTAATTACATATTTAAATTATTTAAAACGGGATATTAACTATGTTTTTCAATTTTTCGCGGAGCTCGATATTTCGACATTATCTACGAATGTCTTGTTCACGAGACTGAAGTATGCGGCTAGATGTTAACGGCAGTAGAGGTGTCCGTACCGGACTGCCTCCTTTTTCGTACGTTTGCTGCGTAAACACTGGTTACCACTACTATTATCTCTAGTTTTACGTACACTTCCGCGAAATAAAAGTACAAAAATGGTTAACATCTCGTTTTAAATCATTTTAGTAATTATGGATTTCTTTTACATACCCTGGTATATTAGAAAGAAAATATATCAGTAGATATATGCTCAAGTCGGTAAAAAACCTAGTGGTTTCAATATCACCCATGAATATCCTCAGTCCATATTCAAATTTGTTGACTAATCAGTCAGTAAGATTACGAAAAAAGAAAAGCAAGCTTAGAGAAAGATTTTTCGATATTCCTGATATAAAGAAATTTAGAACCCTAAAATTTGAATGCTAAAAGCAATCGTAAAATACTTCACAATTAAAGTTACGCGATTTCATTTCAAAAGAGGCAAATATGCAAGTATATCGAAGGAAAATACCAAACAAAACGAGAACGTTAAAATATTAACATGAATGGTATCGAGACTATAATTTCGTTTCATACAAAAACGCATAAAAAGCACCAACAATGTAATACGACGATTAGCAACATTGAAACAGCTATGATAAAGAAAATTAAAGGTTTTCAATGCTTTATGATTCCTGCAAGCGACAAGCGGTGGTAATAAAAGTTGAGGAGTGATGTACGACTTGGTATTGCACAACAATGGGTGAATCTAATAGACGATTACAAATTAAATGAGAATCTATAATGCAATAAAGAGTTAATGTTTGTTACTTTGTATGTAGGAGGTAATCTTCCAAATTACTCGTCCAATTTAGAAGATAACTTTCACCAGTATAATGCAACGCTATCACTTAGTAAAATAGGCAATAACAAAAATATTTTTCTCGGTACAAAAAATTATAACTCTAACTTGAAACCATTTAAGATCAATTGTTAGCTAGCAACATGCTTGATACAGCATCCTTTCTGTGTGAAATCCGTTGTTGGTTAAGCGTAATGTAACTTTGTACAGGTTTACGGCCATCGATAGTTGCCACCATAATTCGAAGGATTCCATTGTTGCATTCACGCAATGATCTCGCGTAGTCGCGTCTTTTCATCCGCATCTGACGTTTCCATTGTTGGCATTTTATTGCCGGTGTTACCGTCCGCTCGTAAACCGACGCCTTTGCATCCAACATCGGATACAGATGATACGCGACCGCAGGATACGTATTATCGGAAACCGAAGCCACCGCAATGGCGATTTTCATACGTTTCTAATAAATTGATACGAGACGGCGATGCGCCATTGGTGGAGGCGTGCCCCAGGGACCCATACCCGGCCCGCCGTAAATCAGCTTTACAACCTTTAATTACATATATTTGCTGTTTCATGCGAGTAGATCGGCGGTGCTCGCGAAAATATCGCATAATAATGGGTATTGACCCGTAATGGCTGGTACCATCGGCCGCCTTTGTCTCGTTGCGTGATTGGCAATTACATCGAATTGCCTCCCGGATTCCCGATGGTCGATTGGCTCAATCGCTTTACATAAATCATAATGTGGAATTCTTGTGCTATCTGACCGAAATGACTGACGCGATAAATCTGTCGGAGGAGTGATTCTAATAAGAGACTTGTGTGCATACATTGTTGCACCGGATAGGGAGGCGGCGGTTTTAATGTCCGTTGGACGGAATTACGCGGGATTGTTCTCAGGTTTACTGCTGCCCGTGATTGATATCTCCAGCCTCATGTCACTCCGACCAGTAAATACATATTAAATTATGGTACTTCAAATTAAGAGGTGCGTTTAAAAATCTCGCTCTGATAAAATTAATAGCGGTGGTTTAAATTTAGAATATATAATTTTATTGATTCGTGATCGTAATAATGATGATGTATTATGCATATGCGTCAGATAAAAAATAAAAATAAAGAAATAATATAAAAATTATGAACATATTATGTACTAGGTACCTACTACTACTACTACTAATACCTACACTACTAGCACTACTAAGTACTACGTCCTCAAAGTTGAAGACATCTCAGCCCGTCTCTTCATGAAAAATGAAAACTCCTATATAGCAATAAACAAACTATAAATACCTGTTATTATTCAGATTTCGTTACATAAAAAATCCTTATTTATAAATCATCAAGAAGGAGAAAAATATTTAAAATGAAAGAATAGATCTCGATGACATGAGCAGTGACTAGATGCTCTAGCTGTTAGAAGCAGTGGACTGATAATAAAGAAACAAAAGGTGTTTTTTTTCATCGAAGATTCATGAACGGCTAAAGCGTTGAAATTAACACCAAGTGGATCGTATACGAAAATTAAAACTCCACTTATGGCCGCAATAAATTCTTGGGCCCATAAAAATATAACGAGTGTCCCTAAACAGGCAGCCTATCGTTACTGTAATTAATGGTAAATGTTATTTGTATCTCTTTCTGTTGAATATGTTATATGGGCATTATATGTGATTTAATATGGACCTGTCAAAATGAGATACAGCTAAGTTTCAGACACGACAAAATTGATCTCAAATGGTGGCTATCATTTCGATTGCGATGATGATCATGATACACGCGGATTCAGATCCGAGGGTCCTTACAATATAATTCTGTCTAAAGTTGAATTTTCTTTTATTTGTTACGAATTTTGTCCTAGAAACGCGTGAAGTTTTATACATCATGTCTTAATTATTTATATAGGTATTTAAATTAAGATTATTTCAAGCTAAGAGAAATATATATAAAACAAAGATTCTCTTTTTATAATATTACTTAGTATAGATAGACATTAAAAACAATTTCATTATACACAGAAAGATTTAAAAATTATGTGTAGGTAATGTAGCTTTCTACCCAATTTATAATGTTAGTGAAGGTACACACTAAAACATCCTAAAATATAGAAATCCTATAATATCCTTTTTATAATATGAATTTTATAACAGTAAAGACACTAAAACAGCTAGCACATTTTCCCTGTATACAAAGAAAGCGGTATAAAATTATCTATAGTGTCGACCAACATAATTTTTACTATATATTAAGAAAGCGGTAACAATTTATCCGCGGTACCAACATGATTGTGATTGATCGAGTCGTGAATCGAGTTGGGCGGCGCAATCAAAAAGCCCAGGCCAATGGGAGGCGCGCGGCCCGCCGTGGAGGGGAGACAGCCTTGATAACGGTAGGCGGTGATCCGATCGATTATCGTCCGGGACACGATCTGATAGGCTCCAGGGATTTCATCGATTGTCTATGTATGTCTATGGTTTAATTTGATTCCGTAGATAATTTATATACACTGGTTTGTTGTCTATGGTTTGATTTGATTCCGATGTTTAGGTTATATAGGTTTGTATTGTCTTTGGTTTAATTTGATTCCGATGTATGTAGAGGTTTTATAGGTTTTGATTGTCTATGGTATAATTTGATTCCGGAATATGTGATAGATACGTGTCTGTTGTACGATTGGATGTAAAACTGTAAAATTTCTTAAATTTGATTATCCAATCAAATAATTAATTACCTACTATCAAATTGCAAAATAAGTTTGATTACTATGTAAATCAATATTAACATACTTTTAAATGGATTTTTTTTAAACCTAAGGCTTCGGTAAGCCAAATTTTAAATTCTAAATTTCTTTCGTTGTAACAATTGCAATCATAACATTTGAACGAATAACATACCTGGTTATACAATAAATTACAACTTAGGTATCCTAACCACCTTAAGTTACAACTTGTCCAAATCAAACACTTAGCAGATCTAATCGTTATTTACAGTCCTTTATCTGGTCTTTACGAGGTCCCTTAGACCCTAAGCGAGTGCCAATAAACATCAAGGCAACACTGTTTCTATATATAACAACGTTTCTTAGGAAAAGCAATAATATGTCACAATTAGATTGGTTCGCCGATTTGGCATACATCGTAAATTATAACCGACCAAGTTATGTGTGCCCGATGTTGTATGGGCCGCTTGTTGTTGTACGGATTTTATATATGGTCGGTTAATAAGCGTCCGCGCGGAACGAATCGGACGTTTTCAGACGATTTGAGGAAATCGTTTAGGTTGTACAAACAATAAGTATTGACCGCACACAGTCACACTTTCGAGTCTCGACACGATTAGACTATTTTGTTTCTTCTAGACTAGTTCTCTTCTAAGACTATCTTATGTTCACGCAAATTTTATTCATTATAATGAAACCACTATGGATTTTATCGCGGTTTATTAAGATTTTTACAAACCCGACGTTTCCGATACGATACGTTTCCGATACAGCAACCATGGCGGGGATTGTCCTTGTGTCATTATAATTAAAGACTAATTAACCAACCAACCATGATGATGTTATGTTGTCCAAATATGGAGCGCATAATAAATTACGTTTAATATTTTACGTCATTTTTCTTTTTTAAATTTATGGAAGCAAAAGCTTTAGCCGCGTTGAGCACTTTTTGGGAGAAGAAAATCTTATAGGTTCGCGACAACGACATGCTAATGTGGCATTATGACTGGTTGTGCAGATGTGTATGGGCGTCGGTAGTCTAAAGCTTCGACTGCTCGTTTGTTCTCCTATGATATAAAAAAAAACGTCATTATGAAATTTAAATTTTTTAATATTGATATTTCGTGTTTCATTCGTTAATTCTAAGTTCTACCTAAATATTCACTTCTATCGGCAATTCCTAAGTGTGCTAATTTTTTTTTTGTGAATAACTTAATTTTGATTTTGTTTTAGTGGGTCAAATCTTACTTTATCATAATATTATGTTAATTATATACAAGCAAATACCGTTCTCGTCTTGCTTTTTAAAAAAATGTCGATTATTTTAGTCAAAGTGTCACCACTATCGTCGTAATCGCTTTTTAATTTCGATGAAAGATTTGATAATCTAAAATATTTAACAGAATTTGTCTCATTTTTTCATATTTCTTCTCACTGTTAAATTTCGTTTAAATAGAAATTAAAAGGATTTCGAATAAGATTGTTATATGGTTTATGCAAATTTAGCAATTCGCTTATACATATGAAGTTTTATTGAAATTATCCAACAAAGTAAACCATCGACCAATTTCAGTCGTAGGTTTATGATTTATAGTAATAAAACGTTCGCACGTATATGGATTTTCCAGATAATAAACATATGATAAATATAAACTTTAGTGTCGTTTTACGATCCTATGGAGGATTTAGAATTGATAGCTTATGTCACGTATTAAACACATCAAAGGTGAGACAGCCAGTGTGATTTGAGACCGAGTTTCAATGAGTGACCTTCGTTTAGCAGGTCATGTTATTTTTGATTTTATGCAGGAAAATTTATTGATATATATATATGATAAATGCGAAATTCTTAATTATTATAACATTCTTCACTAAATTCTACTGTCGCCAATTATTGATGTGCATAGGTATACCAAATTTCATCGAGATCGTTATTATGGATTTATAACAGGACATACAGATAAAATTTAAAAATAAATCTGACGTTATAAAATCACAAAAGACGAAAATGTTTGCACAGAAATACTTTCTATATAGTAGTAGTACAAATACATCTCAATAAACGCAGCTATCAATCAATACTAAACTCTTCCGAACTCCACTCCACTTTATTTGCTCTAATTTCTGCTCATCACGTTAAACATAAGCTCAGCAATTAATCTCTGAAGGGGTGACGTTCGGAAACCCATCAACACCCCGGGATAACCAGGGGAATGATTAACGGCAGACAGGAAGACGGATTGACAAATAGTCGTTTAGGTATTCGCTAATGCTCCTTCAGCCATCAATAAACGATCTTCCGAGGTCGCGTTTATTGATCTTTGAATAAATGAATGCTGTTACAGCATTGTAATGGCGGGAAAAAGGGAATTGTTTTGTACAATTCCGCGACGATGACGGATGTTTGAATTTGGAATGATTTAATTTTTTATTTTGTCTATGTACAGTTTTTTATGGAGCTTGGTATTTCGATAGGAATAATTGTGTAAATCAGAATTAATGATACTTTCGTATAAACTATGAATAAATAATATCATTCAATTTAACAACAATGACATAAAACTATCTTTTAACGAATGGAAGTCGAAAGTAGTGGATTTTATTCGTAAAAAGAACACGAAGTAATGAAATTTGCGTAACTACAAGAATCCCATATGATGTAACACCACAAATTCCCTAAAGCATAAACATTCGAATATACAATAAATAAAAACTAGATGGCGTTGTTTGTTGTTACGACACGGAGCGATCTGTTGTCTATTCGTCGTCACGTCATTATGCTGCCACGAAATTACTGTAAATCAACTAGCGAACAATCGCACGTTTCCGCGGCCAGAGGAGGAATCTTTAGTACCTACTACGAAACTTGTATTCGTCATGTAACATAATTTTATCTGTATTTATCGGTTATTTACATAACTGTCAAAGTGGCATAAGATGTTCTTCTTCTTTTTTTGGTTGATACTAATTTGCGTTGGCAAATTTAAAAGAGTAATGACGGTGGCCCAAATATTTTATTTTCTGCTTGTAGAGTATATTTTGTAATTCTTCATTAGAATTAAACTGATATTGTTATTATTTCTATTACATTATTATGTTAGTATATTCTAATCTACCTATGTAGGTAGGCAGGAGGCCACTAATATTATTAATTCCCCCGTCAACTTACAGTCCATTGAAATTTTTTTTTGAATATTTTTATGATTTTTTTCCGATGTTCCATCACAAGATAGCTCTTTCATCTGCCAATACGTTTCCGAACCATTTCCCGAGTTTCCCCACCACTACACTTGCGGTCTAAATCCGTCGGTAACGCGTCGTAAACGTGCGATCTGTACGCTCGCCGTAAATCACAGATCGTGCGATGCGTTGCGATTTATCACGCGCCAGCTTTACGGTGTGCTGTAAAAGGTTTTAGTGCGCCAATAGCAGGATATTTGCATCTCGTTTATGTGTCGAGTTTCTCTTTGCCCAGTATGAGTGCCATTGTTGTAATAAGTCTGTTTAGGTAATGTTTATTTTAATATTGGATATCCGACGGTATGGATATTTTGCGTTCTGGGGGCCTACCACAATCTCTTAAAGCATTATTAATATAATCATACATTGAATTTATATACCACAACATACTTAAAACAATCTTATTATAACATTGAAAACAATCATACTTTCCTAGCGATTTTGGTGACGTCATCTCGTATTGTTCGTTCAATTGTGGTTCAATCCACGCTTATTTGGTACCACAACGCCTTTTTTGACAGCGAGCATTAATACTTTTATGTCAAATTTAGCATTCTTGAAAAAGTTACTATCGTGCGACGGATTTATGATTGTTTTGTGCAATGTTTCATAAAATACTAATTTTTACCATATAATAGTAAGTGTAATGTAGAAAAAAAAATATTTCTGGTGATTTAGTGACAGAATAATTAATTTTCGATGTTATTTTAGATGAACGACTACAAAATATTTGTTTAGATATTAATTGCATTATCCTTCTATTCTATGCAAATGGATCATACAAACGCCCTATTAATTAGGTAATAATGAGGGTTATGTGGCTCAACATACTGTCCTCTGTAATTGCGCAGGTTACAGAGTGCCTTAATACCCAGCAAATGCGCCAAAAATATATAAAATTTCCCATGACTGGTAAAGAGCGAAACAGAGTTAAAGCTGAGTAGGTAAGTATTTATTTTAATAAGTATTGATAGTTATAATGAAACTTTGCTGTTATGCTACGAAGGTTATGCTATAAAGGTAATTAGGGAGACATCCCTAATTACCTTCCTAATTACCTTTTATAACTTTAGAAAAAGTTGTATCAATCAAGATACAATGTAATAAACACACCTCAGCAAAACCTCTGCAAAGATGGGGGAATCATATTTATGAAATAAAAATACTTTTCATTGTGCATATGTATTGTCTATATTTTTATTATACTTTAACAACCATAATTAGATATATGAATTTAGGACTCAACAAATTAGTTGGTTGAATCGGGGTCCTTTATTAAAATGTTTAACTTCCAAATGCAGTATATTATTATATGATATTTACAATTTTATACAATATAATTAAGATAAAATAATACATATAAATAATGTATGTGAAAAATCAATAATCCTAACAATATTATTTATTTCATTTTAAGTCTAACAAAAACTCCTGTGCAACAACTGAGTGACGAAGATGTATCAAAGAATCCCAGTTACATGTAAATAATGCATTTGAGTGAGCAGCCTCACACAAGAATATGGCACTGCAGCAGCCAGCAGGGCATAACTACACGGAATTTTGGGAAACTCTGGGAAAAGCGCATCCTGGGATCCTGAAAAAGAAAAAAATATATTATTCATATGTACCTATATTGTTTTATCTACTTTTTTATTTTACCTTAAATTTAATAAAAAATATTTTTTTTATAATGTTCAATGTTCTTAAAAGATCAACTGTTGGAGATTAATTATTAAACTTCTAGACAATATTATTTAATAGTGTCAATATAATTTATAGCATTACTAAATATCACTTAGGTATAATATTACTACAAAATTTAAGATAGTTTTAAATTAAATATTTATAATAAGTTTAATATATAAAGGAATACAATTTTTCCTTTAAGTAGTTTCAAATCAAATTTGTAAGCAATGAACTTAACTAAATAGATAATAAAACTTGAAAATAGCACTAGCGCAATTATTGTAGTTAATCATGTTGATAATATATTACACAATACAAAAAAGGATAATAAAGTTTTAACAAATAGGTACACACTTACTTTTGACCAGCCTTTCCAATCTTTATGTGCACCACTCCCTTGCGAGTTGAGAGCTTCTGCCATTTCTCTCCATTTCCTCTTAGAATATTCTTTATCTTGTAAAGAGCGATTGTAGCAGGTAACTATATCTCTGTTACCGTTTAAGAATTCCCAATGCAGTTCTAATTGTTGGTAATTAACTCGGTTACTTCTACACCTGTAAAGTGAATAACAAAACATTACAACCTATAGTTTCAAAATATGAAAGTGTAAAGACATAGTACAAATACATTTAGGAATATTTTATATGCATGAAACTACATATACCTATACTGCTTATATATCAGAATAAGTAATAGGTTAACTCTAGTCAAGCAGAGGACTCTGGACTGCAAGTGATTTATAAACTTTATGTTACCTTGGTTCCATGGTTCCTGAATAACGTTTCTCGACTGAATGAGCATGTTTAACACGTAACTTACAAAGTTATTGTTCATTTTTGCTGTAACTTTCGTTTTTGTGCACTTGAAACTATAAATACCAAGGCACTTAGGTTTATTGTAAATAAAATCTTTTAAAGGTTATGTTGATATGCGCTAAGTGGTGCAAGTATTCCGAAACGAAAAGGGACAACGCTATACAATAAATAGCGCTATCTCCGTCCCTCTAAGTAAGGAATAGACAAATAGTTCGTTCTTTCACATCACTCAGCGATCATAAAACAATCATGCTCGGTTAAGATCGTGGTACGAATTTGGGTATTAATGTATTACGCCGGAATCAAAACGCAACTGTAATAAGATTACTTTGTTAAAGATTGTGGTAGGCCCCCTGTTCGTTTCGGATCTCCGGTATTGTTTCATTCAAATTAAGAAAGGACTATGTATGGCTTATGCTTTCTTTCGGTCTGATTATTTGTGACACTTAGACATAATTTCGTATCAGTTTATTTTGTATCCTTTTTCCGGGATTCTAGTAGCTTCATTCTAATCAGATTAGATTATATTTACTTTAGTCTGACTGCTCCGACTCTGGGTGTTCTTAGGGATTTTGTTAGGTAAAGTATCAGGGATACCACAATTGGTCACATGCTTGTTCTCTCGTTCGTTTTTATTATTAGATATCCTTTCGTGTGAACCGAACATTGGAAATACGTAGTTTTATTAGTAGTTTTATATGGATAGAAAGACAAAGATTGAACTCGCTTTTAGTTGACTGGTCCTAGTAATTTTAGTAAGTTAAGTACCAGGAATGCAAAGACGACAACAGGTTTAGTGGATTGTGCCTTTTTTTCTGTTTTTATCTGTTTCAAATAATAAAAACTTTTGTGTTGTTCCAGGCACGCCGATCACCCGTCTGCCGGTGATGGCGAAGACTGTGCTGGACCTCTGTGAGTTGTACAACCTGGTGGTAGCCCGAGGTGGTCTAGTGGCTGTCATCAACAAGAAGCTCTGGCAGGAGATCATCAAAGGACTACACTTGCCATCGTCAATCACATCCGCGGCGTTCACACTTCGTACACAGTAAGTTAAGAATTTAGTTGACACAGTTATTGGACGGCTATTCTCATTAACATCGTCATCTGATATCACCATGATATAATAAATTCGTTACCACACAAAAAGTTATGACAAAATATTGAGGTTTCGAGTTTTGTTAGGTAGGAAGTTCTTGTAGCTAAATAGGTTAAAGAAGACATTTTGCCTTCTTTGGTAGTCGCTATATTATCTACTATAATAAGCAAAAAAATATGTTTTTCCTGACACCCAAATTATAGAGTGAACATAACCTATGTCCTATATAAATCCGTATAAAATACTCCTACAAAATATTATTTATAGCTGTAAGACGTATAATAAAAATGAATACTTATGTTATGAGTGTATTGTGGCCGGACCATATTCGAAACTACACTCTCGCCGAAGACAAAGGTGTACGTGCGACGGGCGACATTATGTCAAATCCATAATTAATAACCTCATCCCAATCTCATTTACGTCCAGTTCACTCACCCCTTTGTCCACACTCTCGACGATTCAATGCGGACCGTTCCGTCACGACTATATTCATGTGTTAATCACTAATTAGACGAAAAGAAAAAGAACGTAATTTATGCCAAATAAACGGTCTCATCGCTTGTGTCATAGTTAATTAATCTGTTTCCATATATTTATATACATTTGATGGCGTTCTGATTTAGTTATAAGAATAAAGATGGCATTTTATATTCTAAGGACTCAAGCTATCATAAATCATAATAAAAACATATTTTTCAGTAAAATTTCGTGTTTGTAGGTCAACGGGTATCCATATTAAAGGTTTTCGGCCCAAAACCTATAGGGTACTTCCGGTTGACCTAGAATTGTAATTTTTTTGTTAAAAGCAAGGTGCAACACAAGTAAAGGAAAAATTCCGAAAAATAAAAAAGTTGAAAATTATGGTAAATTTTGATTCTTACTAGTTTTCGCGAAAATCTAAATTTGGCCATATATTTTTATCGTGTTGAATCAAGACCTCGATTTTATACACCTAATAGGGAAGACCTCAGTATCTGGTATAAATTTCAACTTGATAGGTTCGCCCGTTCCTGAGAAAATTGGTGGCGACACACGGACAGACAGACAAGAGAGTGGTCTTATAAAGGTTCTTTTTTTTACCTTTTGAAGTACGGAACTCTAAAAAGGAAAAAAACGCTAGTTAGGAATTTTGTTCTTAGTGTTCTGTATCTTTGAATGAGGCTTCATGTTTTCCACGCACAGACACCTAACGGAACTTAACACGTCGTCGTGCGATTTATTTTGTTTATTAAAGTGTGTCATATACAGTTTTAGGTTTTTAAAACTGAGTTTAATAATATTTGTGGGAAAACACATAATGAAAAGAAATTTGACAAAAGATAGCTTAAATTATTAGTTTTAAATTACATTTAGTCATGAATCAGTACTACGTATTTTCGTTTTAAAAATAAACTAACTTATGTTGTCCTGTATCTTGTCATTTATTTAAAAAAATGCAATGACATAATTGTGTATATAATATTACGTCTTATGTATATTGTGTAATGGAATACCATTCAGTAACATAATCCGGCTCGAAGGACCAACCAATTTCTTTTTATATTAAAAGATATCGAAGCTAACAGAGCTCTAAATTAGACCACCTATATGCCCAAAAGATACCTTTGTCAGCATCAAATTTTTGTACATCAGTATTAATATATCAACTCTTTATATCTGCT
The DNA here is from genome assembly GCA_963853865.1 of Helleia helle. Taxonomy (NCBI): domain Eukaryota; kingdom Metazoa; phylum Arthropoda; class Insecta; order Lepidoptera; family Lycaenidae; genus Helleia; species Helleia helle. Next base: position 6,898,327 of record OY971433.1, on the reverse strand, counting down.
ATAAATTATGAAAGCGTTGACGAAACGAAAGACTTTATGATTGTGACGTTTTTGGTGGAGCCGCCGTTAATGACTGATGTCACATATTTAACTTTCCCGACACCGCATGAATAGGTAGCAGAGGTCTTTGTGATCGGCCCCTCAAAGCATTGTGTGGCTCGTTTAATTCGAGGACGCTTCGTATGATTTATCTTCTCATGTTATAACCTAGACATTAAAGATTTGGACGAGTTGAGACGAAAGCAGATTTTAATAAGTTGTGAGAAAACTGTCTACAAGCCTTTTGATGGTTAGTGGTCACCCATGAATATAAAGAGGTCAGCCAGGAATAGACAAGTTTGGATCAAATGTTTGGGAGATTATTATGAACTACTATTTGTTACGTCCTTCCGTGTATTGTCAAGTGGATTGTAAAATAGGTATCCGAAATGTTGGATATATAAACTTAGTAAACCGCGATAATATCCGTAAAATAGGTTCCGTTATTTTGAGTTTCTACTACCAAATGAACCTTTCTAGCTACAAATATAAGTGTCATTTTTCCAGGTATATGAGATTCCTATACGACTACGAGTGCCACAAGAAGAATTTCTCCACGAAAGCCGAGTTAGACGTCGCAATAGAAGGCAACAAGAGAGAAGGGAGACGCCACTCTGTGGCCGCCAACCAGTACGCACAAGAGGTTCAGGCGCAGGCTGCTTTATCTATGGTACGTGTCACTTGACAGCTTATCTATGGTTTCACGTCACTACGTCCTATTATATGTTTGACACATCTACCAGTAGATTATTTTACTTTTAAAAATAGCACTATTAAGATTCTAGGCGGATTTTGTAATAGGACCATCAGCTTTCGGTCCAACTGACACAGGTGACGGTAAATTCGCTAACATTATTGAGAAAATCTTTTTTGTTATACTTTGGTTTACTTTGCGCAGAAACATTATAATATTGTGGTCTCGACTCTCTCTGTATGCAGTATCCTATACTTAACTAAATTGTGATAGAAAGCCCTCTGTTTTCGGCGCATTATTATTTAAAAATAGGTATAATATATTATAAGTTTTGATGACTTTGTAAATTTGAACCATTGACTATCATAATAACCTATGATACAATTTCAGCCGCAGTTCAACCGAATGCCATCAGTGCCGCCATATTCCCAACACATGCAGTCCGTGCCCTTGACCGCCGCTGGGGCCATACCACACCTGCCATCGCTGCCGATACACCCATCTCAGTACTCCCAGCGCGATATTGAACACCTGCAGAAGCTCGCCAGAATGTTGCAGGAGCACCAGCGTGAATTCTTACGTAATGGTAAGTTTTGCTTTATCTAGTTATTTTATATCTATCACCTTTTACGTGAAATTTGAATATTTTGTAGATATGTAAAACTACTGATTAATATAGATTTTAAATTGTTTATGAAAAAACTTTTTATCAAGAATAAACTTTTATCACTGTCAATATTAAGAGTTTTGAAAATTCTAACAATTATCTAAGTTAATATTTTTATGTTTAAAATTAAATTATTTGGAATTGAAACATTTCGTACCTACAAAAATGTTTTTGTTGTTTTCTGGCCTACAATCTAACACATTAATACAAAGTACATAAATAAAAACTATACCAGCTTGTACTGTTATGTTAAAAAAACGATGTAGGGCGAACCCGCTTAGTGACATGATAATTAGATGGCAATGTTAAACTTTCTCATTTCTCTATTCCGTGTGAATAATTGAAAATATTGAAACTTTGATCTCTTTATTGATTTTATGCATTAATGAATATCAAAACTATTTCAAATCAGCGTGTGTTTTTATAACTTAGTTTAGATTTTTTCCGACTTAGGTACACTAAAATGTCTTATATGTGTAATACAAAAATGATGAATTTGGAGAGGACTAGTTTTATGTTCATATTGTGACTACTTCACCAGTCAAGTTATTCCGATTCATATTTCTACTTACTCCTTTACGTAGTTCATTATAGTAGTTTATTTATTCAAGTCTTAAAAAACTTTTGATGATCCTTATTAGTGGACTTACTAAATAACAAGTTTCTTTTGTTTAGCAGCTGAATCACCACCAACACCGCTGGAAGTGTCGCAGATGTGGTGGAACCTTTACAACCAACACACCATCAACATGGAGCCGCAGCGGTAAGTTGTTATATCATTTTAATATTTAAAAAAATCTTGAAAATTGGTGTATGTCAAATTAACACAAATTTTGTCTAAATGTTTGGTGGTCTATATCGCCTGTGTTGAGCCAAATAACTATATAACTGATTACAAACATTATTCTACATTTTTAAACATTAATTTATATTATCATTTTGTTGTAGTGAGGCCTTGAACCTAGCGGAGAGTCCCAACTCAACCATCAGCGGTATCAAGCGCGAGGCCAGTCCGCCGCCGGTTCAGCCGCCCAAGCGGCGCGCCACCCACTCTTCTTCCATGTCGATCTCGCCCTCGCGCTCCCCCCGCCCCTCGTACACTCGTCACTCGCCCCTGCACTCCCGCTCCGCCGAGCACTCGCCCCGAGCGACCACCTCGGGACCGGCGATGTCGCGCCGCGCCTCCGTGTCGCCCCGGGCGTCGGTGTCGCCGCGTGCCGTCTCGCCCCACACGGCCGTTTCTCCCCGAGTCGCAGCACACAATTTGCCCACCCCGCCGCCATCTTTGACTCACTCGCATCCACCGCATGCGCACCTCAACGGCACGGCCTCTATACTCAACGGTGCTTCGTTTAGAATCACATCGAAAGGTAATTAAATATACTTACAAGCTATTATTGATAATGTTTAATCATTAATGTAACTATCAAATATGTAATTGAAATTCAAATCTTTGAAATGTAATTGCATTAATAAAGCCTAAATACTAAATAGGAAAACATTTTAATTCGATAAATGATATTTTTTAACTTTAATCAAAGAATATAAACTTGGATATTTATCTGGTTAATAATATTTCTAACGAATATTGTTTGTTTTCAGGTGACACGAATACAGGGGACCAAGAGCTGAACGTATCTATTGACCTGAACGGTATCACGTATGAGGGGATCCTGTACCCGTCTCAGAACGGCATGTAGCCTCCTAACTATAGTCTATTGTAAGAATCGTAACCAAAAACCTAGTTTATATTATTTCACTGAAAAATTTAAAAAAGTATATACAGGGGTATTTGCAATCATTTGTTAATTTATTAAAAAATATATACGATTCATAATAAAAAAATACAAAACGAATTTATTTCAGAGAACTTTTATAATGGACGGAAATTCGACTTTGTAGGAAGATGTACCTAATCGTTTGGCAATCTTTACAATCATTGGGCGTTTTAAAGATAGCCAAAGTGGTGGATTTGCGAGTCTATGGTCTAAGTGTAATTAGTAGTTATAGAAATCATCCGAACATGTTGAAAATCAAAATTTGGCGTTCTAAAGTAGAGTTGATATATACAAAAGGGGCAACACTATCTTTATCCGTTACCATAGAACATTATATAAAAACTCACTTTGCCGGCACTTTTGTTTGCAACAAACATGGTTAGTGACAGGAAAGTAAGCTGTCAAATGTTAATTTCCTTTAATTCATAAAGCATACCTTAAAATGCTTTCAAAAATATCTATTTGTACGATATAATGTAGGTAATATAAGTATTAAAAATAGTAGAAATATTTAATTTATATCGTGTTTTACATTCTATGGCTATTATATAATATTTGACAGTTTATTTCTCGACATTAATGTGTGATCTACTGGTGTTGCCATACCTGGCTCGTGTCATACCCTGTATATAAAATAAAAATATATGTAACTAACAGTCAAACATTTATATAAACTCGAATATATACAGTTTAGGTTGTTACCTGTATTTTAAATCACTAAAGACACTGCCCACATTATTTTATTATCATGTCATGTAGCTAATATTTTTAAAATATGACAATTTGTTTGTAAATATAATTTAGTAATTTATAATTAAATTATTTTACCGCGATTTATAATTTTAAGCGTTGGATCGTTTCTGAACGTTTTACGCGGTAAAATTTTAAATCGAGGAACAAAGAATTTCGATGTATTTATACTGGCGTATTGGGTTTTTGTCCATTATTTTAAAAATGTACAATTTTGTAAATAGCTCGCGTTTAAGAATTTTAGTTACAATTTTTATACTTTTGTGTTTTCTATTGTTAAGTCCCTTTTTAGATGGACGATTTTATTATCGTTACTAAATGTTGAGTGTATATCTTGACCAGAAATATAATATAAACCCTGAATTGGTGTCGTCGTTGTATGTCCATACATTATAGTCCTGGATACGGCATACAGAAATTAGTTCCGAAATTTTCTGCAATATGGCGAGGGTTTATATATTTCTGGTCAGGCTATAATAAATTGTTGTATGCATGAATGTCTCAATGTAAAATATTTCAACATCTTTTAACTAAATAATTACCAATCGGGGATTTTTACCAGATTGACAAAGGCAGTAAATATTTTGATTGATAAATACCGTTTGGTTATAGAATTAGAAATTGTGTTAAACATTTCTGATTTGTATGTGATTGTTTTCATGCAGGCATTTAAGTGTGTAAAAATAGTGCAGTGATATGTCATCATAATATTATCCAGTAAGGGCAAATCATAATAAAATAGATTAAATTATTACATAAATAATATTTAAGGCTAAGTTCTTCAGAATTTATAATCTTTAATTGTCTTATTTGTACCATAGTAATATTAAAACCAAAGAAGTTTTCCGCGACGGTACCTACTTTAGTGCAAAGAAGACAAATACAGATTATATTTAAGTCGACGTGAAGAACAAGGGGGGTGCCCTGTCCCTTGTATAGGACATAAAAACGAACAAAATGATCTAAAAACATTGAATCTGCCCTCCTTGTTACTTATTATTAATTATGCTCCAATCCGTAGATGTAGATGCTTGTTAATAACAATATCCTACATTTCCAGGATTTTTACCTACCATCATCACAAAATAAAATAAATGCAGCTTATTGAAGTTAAAAAATAGGCATAAATGTCGTAATTGTTGTAAAAAGAATAAGTAAAAAAAAAAAAAACATGGTTGACGCCATGTTTAATATTGCACGGCTCGGCGTAGTGATTATGATCCCAATGAATCCACAACACATACAAATACCTGTACACGTACTGGTAGACTGATTAGTTTATTTAAGTGTTAATTTTTACATCTTATTTTAATAATAGCGTTTTGATTTAATGACTTCGCCCTGTGGTGATTCGTAGTTTAGGGCTTTTAGACAATTTCGTCTCAAATGGAATAGTATTAACTACATAATTATAAGTAGATGTAGATTAGTACATTCCCGATTATATAAGTAAGTACATATATCAAGCATTACTGTAATAAAGCTTAAATTTTGAACGGCTTACTTATTAAGAATGTATTGTATGAAAGTATTAAATAAAATTGATATTAAATGAACGTTCGTATTTTATTTCTTTTTAACCTTATTTAAAAGTATATACTTAATATAATTATTATTGAATAGTTACCTACGCAATATGATTCATGAATTTACTATCCATATTTGCCTAGCATCACCTACCTATATTAAAAGCTTGGAAATATTCGAAAACATAAAAATGCCGCTAATTTTGAATATAACGACTAACGAGCTTTCAATGACGTCACTAATTGATCTGTATGGTATGTTTAAATTATTTGGTATAGATATTAGATAATGGAAGACTAATGCAAGAGATTTTTATATTCGGACTCCTGTACACTCGCGATAAGGATACAAAAAAACTTAAAGGTTTTTATAGATATGATTTAGTTACGTTTCAGTTCCTTCATATCCTACTAATATTATAAACGCGAAAGTTTGTAAGTATGTATGGATGTATGTTTATTACTACTTCGCGCAAAAACTACAGAATAGATTTTGATGAAACTTTACGATAATGTAGCTGCTCTAACATATTGTGCTACGGCCGCACCTGCGTGTATCGTCACAAAACTTCGCGCCATGACACGGTACTTGCATGTAATCGGCTATCGTCGCGAACATTCGGGCTGCGTGTGCGTTATCGCGTAGGTGGCGGTACATCAAAGCGGCTTTAGCGCGCCAACATTCTTCGTGGTCAGACTAGCGTTGATCATTTTGGCCGTTGTTTTCGATCAGTTCAGACAAATGCTGACAAGGCTGTGTAAAAATGTAGTGGAGCGATGAAATTGTACTATATATTCACATTTTTTGGATCCCATACAGGGAGGGATCCCAAAAAATGTGCATCAAAAAAATATAGGTAAAACATTTGGTTTTGTCAAATTGTTAGTACACGTGTTGAAGTAAAGAAACTCCTCGTCTATTGTTGTCGTTTGAAAATGATTTCCACGATAGTTCATGCAAATTATGGAAGCCGCTAATGTGACCACAGCTTTTATCGCGCTAACTTTTTAGTGTTCAAACGTACGAAGTTTCAGCTCGAATTACTTCGGGACGATACACGTAGGTGCGGCCGAAGCATTAGAATAACATAAAAGGCTATAATAATATTAATCCCTCGAAGCGCGAGGTGATCGATATTTACATTTCATTGTTATAATATTATTATAAGTACATAAATATTTCATCAATAGGTATCTATTAATCTGAAGTCTTTAAATGGTTGAGTGTGTGAGTGAGTAGAAAATGGGTGAGTCTAGAAAGCGCGCCATAATTGAACCGACGTTCGATTCCGGAAATCACATTTAGCCCATCTCTACCTTACCAATTTAATTCGATAACACAAATAAAATGAATTAATATTTATACTAATTCATTACAAATACTAGGGACATCTTTTTTCAATAAAACAAAACATATTTTTCTATCAGCGCCACCTAGTGTGGCTTATATAAATTACAAACTTATTTGGTACTTCAGAACTTCACTTCGAGAGGTAGTTTAGTACTAAATTTGTAGATGGCGCTGCTTCACTTAATACATATTTCACTTAGACCGTACTCGTGTTAGTAAAGTAGTAAGACGTGTGGTTCCTGGTAAAATTGGTGATGGCACTAATAATAATAATAATATCTATGGACGCTTTCACACCACGTCAATCTGGTCCCGTGGTAAGTTCTCGAAGAACTTGTGTTACGAGTACCAGGCAACGGAAATATATTTAATAATTTTATACTATACATATATTTATGATTTTTATTATATAATACACATACATGACCCAGGAACACAAAAAATAAATGTGTTCACTGGCGGGATTCGAACCCGCAACCTCCGGCTTGAGCGCCAACGCGCTTACCACTGAGCCACAGTTCTAGAATGAAATTAGATGTAACGTTCTTTGTTTGGCAATGAAGTTTTAAATGAAAACCTATTTTGCCTATCGATAGTTTATAAGTTGTGTGCAGTTTGGTTAAACGTGGGTTGAACCAATCATCAACTCGACCCCACCATGGTTCAGGCCTTGTGGCGGTGGGGCTCAGCCTAGGGTGAGCAAGTACCACCAATACCGCCTTTGGTGAGGTGCCCCGGATCTGTTGAGCAAAAAGTACACCTCGAGGGATCCCTCAATGGACCGACGTCATTTCCAAAGAGGGGTTGTCCCATACCACAGAATAACCCCTCTCAACGTCGGGACAGTACAATGGGGTGAGGTTCCCATCCTCGCCCCTTGTCCTCCTGTTCTTTTGTCCCCTGTTCTTATAAGAGGGGTACAAAGAGCACATCCCTTGGCTTAATTTGCTTCGCCCGAGGTGCTGGGTTCACCTTAGGCTACTCAGGTCCCCACCGCCACGACAAGGCTTGAACCATGGTGGGGTAAATGAGATGCCTGGGCTAGTCTCAGGTTAACTTGCTTATGTTCATGGGCGACGCTGACTGAAAGTTTTTAGACAATCCATATGCAAGTATTTATTGACATATTAAATTGAATATAAAATAAGATTCATCCAATAACCAGCTCGGTGAAGGTGGTTTTATATCGGGATCTTAGGCCAGTACTTACTCATACATACTTACACTACTATATCACATCTACTTACACACTACAGCCTGTCCTGCCCCTCTTCTCTTTAACGTCGAACCCACGACCGCTGCGTGAACCCCTGTAGCCTGTCCACTCGACCATTGGGGAATTGGGTGAAATGGTGCCGGAGATGAGGACTGATCACCCGTCTGGCCTCGCTGGTGTCCCCACCCTTAAATAAATAAAAAAAAACACGCGACCAGGTCATCGAACATATAAAGCTGCAACAAAAACATAAGAAGCTTCAATTTTAAACATAATTATCAATATATTAAACAGTAACCATCCTATTCCCGTGATCCCAAAAGTAATTATGAGAAGTTGCCTCGACATTTTACTATAATGTAGTTACGGCTTTATTAGTGGCCGTTCACATATTGTGGTTTTATTATTATATATTTCAATATACCTCAGGGATACCCTGAGCAGTGAGAGCAGTGAGACGTCCTAGAGGATGCGAGAGGTGGCGGATCGGCAGTCTTGGAGTTCATTAAAGGAGGCATACGTTCAGCAGATCAAGAATACCCCTGATACACAGTACCGTCTTTACAAGGGCACACTGGGGGGCATCTTTACGGGGGCCCCGAAATACGAATATGTGTGTATTATTCCTGTAGATTTAATTATACTACTGGACATAAATACCAGCGTCATACTTTAAACATATCAGTTTCTTCTCAGTCAGGTTCTTCTCAGTGGACTAGTTTTGGAACCGGTAGTAGAGTCATTTGACGTTCAATAAGCTACTTTGACGTACAACATTGAATAAAAATATTTTTATTTATTTTATTTTGTTTATCAAAAATTTGATCACAAGATCAACACTCTCTCTTCCAAAGTGCCCCCAAATATTTGTAAGGATTTGTTGGATGCGAGTGGCAAGGGATCGGCCGTCTTGGCGTTCATTGAGCATATGTTCAGCAGTGGACGGACAAAGGCTGATGATGATGATGATGAAGGATCCCTTGTAAGCTTAATATGACCCTGCCAATGTCGGTGTACTTATCTGTATTCTATACACAAATCACCTGCACTCGACGGAATCCGAACTTTTGACGTGGCTGTAGTGTCCAGTCACACCACTAGGAAAGGGGTTGTTCTGTGGTGAGGGAAACCCTTCTGTGGAGGTGGCATCGGTCTCTTGAGGAACTGACTAGCCGTCGAGGTTCCCTGTTTGCTCATTAGATCCGGGGCACCTTACCAAAGGCGGCATTGGTGGCACTCGTTTTAATGGGTAGAGCTGCGTCCACTTATCACTTATCTTTCGGGCGCGCAGTCCCTCATACCCGCCTGGGGAGGCCCCTGCCCCGCGGGATGCCTCAGAGCATTTCCCGGCGTTAAAAAAAGTCACACCACTAAACCAGTCAGCCTTCAGGTTGGTGAACTTCTTACCTCAAAATCTTCTCGACTCGCAAGTATAATACGAAGTTATACACTTCACAAGCATCAAATTACGTACAAGCTAGGGAAAATATTGATCTATATCGAACCCAGTACCACTCTGCTTAAGATACAATTCCGTAACATAGTGGCTGTTTTATACGTAATTTACAATGTTAATTACATTTAATAATGGCGATAAACAAAATTGAAATGCCACAAGAAAAGGACATCGCGAATCTTTGCATGTAAATGAAAATTTATGTTTGACTTGCGGAATGTATGAGTGACCTTTGAGTTACATTGTGTTTGTCCGGCTGTTTGTGGTCTGGGGAATGGTACGCGTAGCGGTCGCGGGTTCAAATTTCGCCAAGTGCAGATAATTTGTATGGTGAATATAGATGTCTATGAGTGAAAGGAGTAATGCGGCAGAGGTGACATTTGAAACGTGATTGCTATCGTCTATCTCTATTGAAACGTCCTAAACCGCCAACAAATATTGATTCAAGATTTCCCTATAAATATTTTAATCTTAACAGGTTATTGGTTTTTTAAATTACATTATTTGAAAAAAAAAAAAATATTTCATTCACGTTTCGGATACTTTCGATACAGCAACCATAATAACCCATTTTCCGTAAACATTTTACCGGTGGAAGGGATGCGCTGTGCCGCGTTCCTGGCTGCATGGGTACCACCATCTTACTTGTTTCTCCCGTGAAGCATCATTGCTGTGTTTTGGAGAGAAGGGCAGGAAAGAATTACTGGCACCGAGACTTGACATCTTATGTCGTAGGATACACGTGAATGATTTGACTGGGCTAGTTCCAGGTAAACTAGTTTATGTTCATGGGTGAGTTCGAACACTTACCTACCATCTAGTGGAACATCTGCCAGTTTGCCTATCCAACTAAAATAAAACATTTAAAATCAATCGATTTAATATGGTTTTTCAAAACTTATGTTACTTATAACATGTGTTAATTTAACAATATTTAAGCTATTATTATTATTATTTTTACAATTAAAACAATGTTTAGCTAATAATTATTTTTACATGGTGTTTAATTCTTGTATGTGTACAATAAACATGGTCGAACCGCGTCTACTCACGCGATTTACACCTAGTATAAACAGAATGATAAATATTACGCTATTTATTATTCCATGCTAGATTTATTATTATAATAACATGAATTAAGATGTAAATCTAATTTGTTTATTGTTGGTAAGTGCTGTATATTTATTTGTGGGCGTCGTCGAAGATATATGGGGTCTTTATGAAATTAATACATATTTGCCAAACTAAATATAATAGAACTCATATACGTAATATGTTATTCAAATTTTGGTTATCTAAATTATAAGCCAAGAAAATGAGATAATTTTTCAATAGTTTTTTAATGTTTGTTGATGACACTTGGTAGACAACCCTCCATATTTCACCAACCTTCTTCCTTCCTACACTGAGACGTTGTCAATAATAACATTCCTTGTCTTTGGGGCTGCGAGTTCCCGACAATTACGTGAGCCTCCGCGGTGTCCTGCTATGCTCAGCCTTTCATCAGCAAAAACGAATGCATCTATCTGCTTACTAAATACTTTCAGATAACGGTATAGACATCTTTGCTCATGACCTGCCAAAGTAATGGAATTAGTCCATGGTACTTGAAAAGGAGGTATGAATGTTGTATTTGATATCGCTGATTTGTTAATGGTAAAATATGTAATGTATATAATATATGTATATATAATATGTAACTACATGTGGTTATCCATGTGTTGTTTGTATGAATGAACATATTATGCATTATGCTTTCCTTTATTTACTTGTAACGTTGTATTAGATTTGTACTGTTAGTGTGTTATAACTGTCCCCACCAAGGTTCAAGCCTTGTCGTGGCGGTGGGGCTTAGTAGCCTACGTTGAACTCAGCACCTTGTGGAGGTGACGTTGGTCCCTTGGGGGACTGACTAGCCGTCGAGATGCTCTGTTGCCCAAAAGATCCGGGACACCTCACCAAAGGCGGCATTTCTCCTACCTTAATAGATATCCTCTTTGACTAGCGAAGAGATTGGAGAGTTGAATATAGGCAGCTAGTTAGATTTGTTAATGTTAGTTCCACATACGATGACACCGGAGGCTTTTTTGCTGTCACAGTAGAAATGCTTTGCGTCAATGGGTATCTATGGGACAACCGGAGCCGGTATACCGCACAAAAACCACTATGAGTTGCCTTCAGCCGCTTGGATTATCCCGGATCTGACTAACACAGGACAGTACAGAACCGCTTGACACCGGAGACTAGCGCACACAGGTGGGAGGATAGACAGGGTCTATACCCCCTTTAAGCCGTCGGGGGCCCTGGGGCAGTAGGATAATGGGCCCCCGACGAAAACAACAATTTTAAGATCTGTGAGCCTGATTTTTGGACTAGAGAAGAATAAACGAAGTATAAGGTATTATTCGCCGACTAGGGCAAGAGGCGTTAATGCGAAGGTGGGGGGAGGATCTGGCGCGACAGCTGTACGGCAAAACCCTAACGGTTGCTCTGCGTCCGGTCCTTGAGCGGTGGATGCGGCGTAAGCGCAAACCCCTCACCTTCCGTCTAACACAGGTGCTCACCGGGCATGATTGCTTTGGTGAGTACCTGTGCCGGACGGCCCGCAGGGAGCCGTTGACAGTGTGTCACGATTGTGGCGCGGTGGTGGACTCGGCCCAGCACACCCTCGAAGTGTGCCCGAGATGGGCGGCGCTGCGTCATGATCTGACATCGGTCATCGGAGCGGACTTGTCTCTGCCGAGCGTCATCCCCGCGATGCTCGGTGACGACGAGTCCTGGACGGCGATGCTTTCCTTCTGCGAGGCAGTAATGTCCCAGAAGGAGGCCGACGAGTGGGTGAGAGAGGAGGCCGCCAACGTGGCCTCCCCCCGTGGGCGACGAACGGGGGTGCGCAGGAGGCGCTACTTAATGCGCATCCAGTAACGCCCCTGTGCTCGTGTCGGGTTCAGGATGGGAACCTGGCCACAGTATGACACGACGTCGCGGGGATTGCCTAAGCAGCCGGGCAGTCCCTCCTTAAGAGGAGTAGTCTGGCCTTCGCTGGGGCCAGCCTGTCGCTGAGGTGATCCTGTTAAATGCCTATCTTAAAGCGGCTGAAGGCGCTCGCAGTGGTTTTAGTTTACGGGTAGGGCACTCCCAGGTGCGAGTCCTACATAGGGTCAGGATCTACCCGAGATCCTGGCTACATGCGTAAAAAGCATTTCCCTGCGATAACAAAAAAAAAGTATAAGGTATTCTAATCAGCAATCATTTTTGTAATATCACTCAATCATATTCTGATAGAAATAATGGGGCTCCATGGATCGTGGGGCCCTGGACACGTACCCAGAGTGCCCAGTGGGAAAAACGGCCCTGGGCAGGGTAATTACCCTGTCTATTTCTTTTATGTCCGAATCACAGCAAATAGGAACCACCGGTAATTAGATTGTAAGGCATTCCCAATGTAATTCATGACATTCAGCTCTTTGTGTCTCAACCGTAACCCATGTGTGTACTAATTTACATAATTATTTTATAAACGAACAATACAAGGGAAGCGCAAAATTTTATTTATTTATAATTCTTATTGGAAATAATACAGGTACGAATTTAGTCACATTTCATAAGGGCATGTCGTATATTAAATTATTATAATATGATGGAAATACCATTTGCATTTGAAAATAGGAACCTATTGGATCATTTAAAAAAATCTTTGCTTTAAAGGTGTTTTATTTCTCGTAAACTGCGAAGCTGTTTTTCCTGTAAAATAGAAGGTTCTGGGATGTTATTTTTCAGTGTAATTGGTAATTGGCTAATAAACTTCCGGCAACTCAAAATCAATTGCATCCTTTATAATTAGATTATAATATATAAAACGGATTCAAAGATTCTTTTATTCACAGAATATGAAGTATGAAATTTTGATAAGTTATTTGTTTTCTTTTTTGATTATTTTGAGGTTTGAGATAAATTTATTTCTGATAAGAACAAATTAAGTTATTCACTTATATGAGAAAACTTATAGATACTTACAATATTTAAATAATTAAAACATGGTGAGCTTAATCACTAATTTAAATACTTTTAAATATAATGTAATTTTATTTCACTTACGTACACTGATACACAAGAATAAAAAAAACGACAAAGTGTTTTGTTGCTTATATATGAATTAAATGTAGAGGTATTTAACCACGTTTCTTGATATCACATAAATTATGGTATTTTTGTTTGTCATTTTAAGTGTGTCTTTACATTTTATGGTAAGTAGGTGAAATTAGCATCTAAGCTACGCTATATTATTAAAGTCCGTCTCTGTGGCGCTAACATCTTAGTGAAGAACGCCAATAAAAAAATATTACGCCACTATAACTACCAGAAGAAGAAGATCGTGTAATTATTATTGTACCTCTCAATATTTCTCTACATTGAATTTCGTATGTGTTAGAGTAAAGAGTTTAAAAAGTGACCAGAAAAAGTGACTTTGATGATTTTGTTTTTTGTAATACTTTTAATTAGAATAAAATGAAAGATCCAATTGCACATCTAAATAGCCGTATAGTCTTAAGAACCTAACAAAATAGAAAAATCTGGATGGTGGTACCCTTGCAGAAGGTCGTGTCGCTCAGCGTTTTGCTCACAATGATGATTCTGCCTACAGTGATATGTCATAAAACTACTGATTTTTTGAGTGCTCACCTATTTTCTTCATCAAAATAGTATTTTTATAAATTCAAAAAACAAAAAAATATATATTCATAAAAAAAATTAAACAAAAATTGAAACGACTTCAAAAAGTAAAAAATAAACTAAATAGTAATAAAAAGCCGGTGTCAGCGAAGACAGGTAGGTAGGTGACTGACGACGGTTTTGGTGCTGTATGGTCTATTTAACTTAGCTGACATCGACTCCAATAGTAACAACAATGACACGGTAAACGCAAAGATTGTAATTAGTAAAATAACAAGTTGATTATAAGTTCTAGGCACAAAAATTAAGAAAACGCAATTATTTTATTACTTTTTAGTTTATTTTTTACTTTTTGAAGTCGTTTCAATTTTTGTTTAAATTTTTTTTATTTCTTAATTTTTAGTGTTTCCGAAATTCGATAACCGATTTTATTTGTCTGAAATATGGATATAATTGTTAAACGTATTTCCACCGTCTATACTCCTGTCTATACTCCATCATCAGACCTTTAATGAGACTTATAACCCGTATGTGTGCAAGGTACTCGTCAATATAAATGAATTAAGTCCAAACACAAGGTAGCTACTGTAAACCGTAGAGGAGTTCCCTCAACTGTCTATGGTCTCCATCATCAGACCTGTAATGATACTTATAACCCATATGGGTGCAAAGTTCTGGTCAACATAAATGAATTGTGACTACACACAAGGTAGCTACTGTAAACTGTTGAGGAGTTCCCTCGACTGTCTATGGTTTTCATCATCAGACCTGTAATGACACTTATTACCCATATGGGTGCAAAGTTCTCGTCAATATAAATGTATTAAGTCCAAACACAAGGTAGCTACTGTAAACCGCTGATAAGTTCCTTTAACTGTCCTTCGTCATCATCATCAGACCCCTTATGATAGTAACAATTTATCTAGGTGTAAAGTTCTCATCAATACAAATTAATCGAGCCCAAACACAAGGTTAATGCTGTAAATCATTGAGGAGTTCCCTCGACTGTATTTCAGCTCCATCATCAGATCAACTCTAGACCTTCATGAAATTGTACTGCTTTAAAATAATTAATTAAAAAAATAATAAACGCACTAGTTACTTCTACGATTTTCGAAAGTTCCCCTCGATTTCTCTGGGATGCCATCATCAGATTCTGGTTTCCTTATCATGGGACCACCTCGGAAGTGCACTCTTTTGAATAAAAAAATAATTTTGAAAATCGGTCCACAATTGAC
The DNA here is from genome assembly GCA_963853865.1 of Helleia helle. NCBI lineage: Eukaryota > Metazoa > Arthropoda > Insecta > Lepidoptera > Lycaenidae > Helleia > Helleia helle. The sequence goes on along the minus strand of OY971433.1, from coordinate 6,882,938 downwards.
GGAGAAATCGGTGAACATACATAAAAAAAATACCCACGAACATATTATAACCTCCTCCTTTTCGAAATCGTTTAAAAATAGTAGAGTATCAATACAGTATCTAATGTTTACGCGAATTTCACTCATTATAATGAAACAATTTTTACGGATTTTATCGCGGTTTATTAAGATTTTTACAAGCCCGACGTTTCGGATACTTTACAGCAACCATGGTCACGGGAGGACTCAAAACGTCGAAATGTCGGGCTTGTAAAAATCTTAATAAACCGCGATAAAATCCGTAAAAATTGTTTTATTATAATACAGTTATCTTTTTGAACGTCAATTGAGTCTCCAAGGAAAGCCCACTGAGAAGAACCGGCGAAACAAACTCAATTTTATCTAATAAGAAATATGTATTCTATTCAAAGGGGAATAATAAAATAATCATAAGGGGAAGACGCCCTCCGTGCGGTGGCCGGTCCGTGTTGGATGCGAGTTGCAAGGGATCGGTCGTCTTGGCGTTCATTGAAGGAGGCCTATTTTCAGCAGTGGACGGATAGAGGCTGATGATTATGATGATGAATGATGAAAACTAATAAGCCATATTTTTACACACATTTTCTAAATGAATATAAAACGCATAAAAAACTACTTTCAATCATGAAAATAATAAATACTTTCAAAGGCTTGGACGCTTGGGCGGCTGTTCAGCTAGGGCGGGCATCCATAGGGCGGGCGGCGGGGAGCAAGTCAGTCGCGATGCGTTCTCCGCCGGGGGCACACGTCGGTTGTGCGCGGAAGTTGACAATGATCGTTCTTTAACCCCCAAGGTCACAGGGTTTTAGTGAGAGTTTTCACGGATTGTACTTACTGTGAGATTTAGAGTTAACAATTTAAAGGTAAGTAATAGTGGATATAATATTACGATAAAGAATCTACCTTTCAATTAGCGTTTCCGATGAACGTAAACATTTTTATGTTTTGTTTTGTTGTACATTTGGTAGAACATTACGCTATTAAATATGATTTATATGTGTTATGATAAAGTAATAATTAATAACTTGCTAAATGTTTTAAAGTTTTTTTCATAATATTCATAGTACCATTAAAGTCGGATTTCAGATTTAAAAGTTAATAAAGTTTTTATACACATCTTAAACGATTTAAATATTAATATTAATTAACTTTATTGTGTTAGATATGTTTCGTTTTTATAGTGATTTTTATAAAAACATAATGTACTCGTAACAGACATATTACAACTAGCGACCTTAAGGCAGTAACGTAACCACTAAGCTAGAGGTCATTGTTCCTGCATAATTTTCATTCTAGATTTTTTAATATTATATTATTAAAAATATTTTTTACTAAAATTACGTTATGAAAACTACTTATTTAAAACGTTTACGGTCCTCGATATTTCGTTTGTAAATATCTCGTTTTAGATAGTTTTAATAGTCAAGGTTACTAAACAGAGTTTAACTTTGGTAACGTCGTAACTTACATACTATAATAATATGACGAGCTATGGAAGTTGACGAGGGCACTATAATGGATTGCGTATACGTAAATATAGTTTGCTAATGACTGAATCGTGATGTCCACTTGTTGATGTTCAGACACTTCCTCACCTGTCTCCATTCAAGTATTACAACCACACACACACACACACACACACACACACACACACACACACATACACACACACACACACAAGCACACACATACAAACACATACACACACACACACACACACACACACACACACACACATAATATAGGTATATACACAAATACAGCTCCCCAAACACACGCACACATACACACATACGTCATACACGATCTTAGAAAAATACAAATTACGAGGCCATTGATACAAAGGTCAGGATAACGATAATAATGTTGATACTATTAATACATAAGTACAAGTAAACACACGAAATGTTAGCCCAGCCCTGGTAAGATTTTGTACCAGGAAAGGACTATCTACGATACCGGTACAGACATTTGTAATCTTGGTACAAGTTAGTACATTTACAACTCTATTCAGGCTGATGATGGTTATTTTATAATCTATGTCATTAGGATAATATTAGAATTATACTGGGGAAAGATTTTTTTTAATAGAATAAATTTCAAGAATTGCCATCTACATTTTTTTTCTTTTACGTCGTGAAATGATCTTAGGCATCCCGCGGGGGTGGAGGACTCCTCAGGCGGGTGAGACTCGCTGCGCCCGAAAGATGGTACGGTGGTCGTAGCTTTACCCACTAAAACCCAGGGGAGTGCCACTAATGCAGCCTTTGGTGAGGTGCCGCGACGGCTAGTTAGTCCCCCATAGGACCGATACAACCCTACAGAGGGGTTGTTCCACACCATAGAAAAACCCCTCCCAACTTCCGGACAGTGAAATGGGGTGAGGTTCCTATCCTCACCCCTTTGTCGCCCCCTGCTCTTTTGTCCGCTCTTCCTATAAGAGGGGTACAAAGAGCAACTCCCTCGGTTCAATTGGCTTTGCCCAAAGTGCTGGATTCACCTTATGCTACTGAGCTCCAGCGCCACGACAAAGCTTGAACCATGGTGGGGCCATCTACATCTAAACTAGTAAATATTTTTTATTATATTTATATGACAATGTCTAAATTATCGGTTTTGTGAAACTTTAATCTTTGTTTCCTAACCTACCTGAACCTCATGAACAGGGAAGGTGGTCTATACTTATATCTTTTTAGCCGTCCTCTTTCTCTTCCGCCACGATTGGTTAAGAAGGGCAGGGTAGTGCAATTACTGGCCACAATAAAGATCATACTTATTACATATAAGTATGATCATACCTACTCTCTACTCTAATTATACTACCTCTGTGGCTCAGTGGTAAGCGCGTTGGCGCTCAAGCCGAGGTTGCGGGTTCCAATCCCGCCAGGGAAAAAAATATTTTCTGTGTTCCTGGGTCATGGATGTGTATTAAATATGTGTATTATATAATAAAAATCTTAAATATATGTATAGTATAAAAGTATTAAATATATTTCCGTTGTCTGGTACCCGTGACACAAGTTCTTCGAGAACTTACCACGGGACCAGATTGACGTGGTGTGAAAGCGTCCATAAAAAAAAAGATCTTAGCGTATAGTGCTGGGGAATACGTCATAAAATGGCTTTCTAATTTGTCTGTCTGCACCAATAATACCTGATATGGTGTCTTTAAATATGTGTCCCTTCTTCTTGACGGGCGCCAGATGAAAACAAAACAAAATTTCACAAAATAGGCAAAACTGGCGTTCACCCATAATACTGTAGTAGTTCATATAGTCAAAACAATAAGAGGAATGTCTGTTTGTTATCGTCTCAATTACAACAACAGCCATAAGTGAGGTCAGGCTCATTGAACATACGACCGGATAGAGTAGTAATATGAGCCGTACAATTCCGAAACTGGTCAGTGATTTGTCAGTGACATAATAGCAATTCAACCAAGCAGTGATCTGTGTGTAAGTCCCATCGGCCAATAATACATCAATGGCCATCGGACGACCAATCAGAGCGCAGAACCGGCGCAGCGTCGCAGCACTTTGGCGGAATTTGTTTTTATAAAAAACACAACAATACTTGGTGACACTCGTGTGTCCCATTATTGGGCACCGATCTCCTCCGATCAGGCGAGGACGGTGTGGAGCCATGCTTTATATTCCCTCCCCCAAAGACTTTTAATTTTATCCCCCCCTCAAAGACTTTTAATTTTATCATCTAATATATCAGGCATGCGCTGAAACTAGAAATATTTCCTACTCCTCCTGAATCCTCATGATAAATTCGTTGCGGGTCCCAAGACAGTATCGTATCCCTCGGGCTCCCTGAGATCGTATCAAAGGGTAATGACCACATCACCCACCACCAGGTTACCGCTGTCGATCCTAGCTATACAGGAGTAGCAGAGGTAGAGCGAATGGTATTCTTTCGCCGATGAGTAGTCTAGCTCAAAAGTGTCATTTTCTGCGAATTCCGATCCGAAAATTTTGAACGAGGTATCACTAGATGGATTTGCATCTAGAAGGTTTTTGAAAAAGTTCAATTCTCTGTCAAATAAATTGCAAAAGTTATGAACAATTGAGTGAAAAAAAAAACATTTTTAAACTAGACTAGAGCAAGCGATGACATGATTATGGTGAAATTTTGGAAAACCGATTTTATGGGTCGGTACAGGCTCGAAGTCAGACCTCTCACGCCCTACACCGACTAGACCATCGACAGATTAGTGGGATTTGAACTGCCGACCTCTCCTAACCTTAACCATTACCCTAGTGTAAACAGAGATAGCCTGCTTACGTTATCAGTCAGCCTACTACGCTAGTTACGGCGCTGATTGCATATCAGTCATTCAAACAATGTATAGTTTACTTCAACTAAATATAGATACAGTTTATATTTAGTTTTAATATTGTTTTCTAATGTTCCCCCGTGACCATGGTTGCTGTGAAGTATCCGAAACGTCGGGCTTGTAAAAAACTTAATAAACCGCGATAAAATCCGTAAAATTTGCTTCATTTCATAATACAATGTTATTAAATTAATCTTGTTTTATGTCTGTGCTATTGGTTTGGACGTAGGCTCGTTAAAACTTATATATTTCTGGGTAATACAGATTTTTTACCACTTTATTTAAAACTTATATATTTCTGGGTAATACAGATTTTTTACCACTTTATTTTATTCTTATCTATAGTATATTAATTCATGTAAACTTCAACTGAGATAAAAAGAATACTTGCTACCGAGGAGTTAATTTTGGTAGAGTCAGTTGAAGTTTATATAAAGTGCAGAAAGTTACATAAATTATTTTATATATTTTTATGATTTACTTTTCTGTAACAAAAAGTCATATCTGGTACTAGGCATTTAAAAAAAGAACAAATTAATGTTATAACAAAAATGGACTCAGTAAAAGTTAGAGGGACCGGTATAGAGTGGTAATGTTATGTGTTTTGTATGAAAACAAATTCCGCCTTTGTGCTGTGACGCTGCGGTTCTGCGCTCTTATTGGTCGACTGATGGCCATTGATAGATTATTGGCTGATGGGACGTACATAAAGATCACTGGTTGGTTGAATTGCTATTACGTCAGTGACAAATCTCTGACCAGTTTCGGAATTATATAGCTCATATTACTACTCTGAAATTGTATCTAGTAGTAGTAAGTAGGCATTTGTTTATAATAATTATGATTGTTAAGTGAAGAACAGCAATAAAGGCAATTTTATTTTATTTTATTATTACTACTCTATCCGGTTATATGCTTGATGATCATAATTGTTATTCGTCAGCTATTCTAATATTATAAAGATTTTGTGAGATATTGTCTACGTAACTTTAAAATATCACAGCCTAGAACAAAGAGACAACTTGGATAAAACAATATTTAAGTTGAAGAATAAATGTATATTAAATTACCAAAAAGACTTTTAGCGAAAAAATTCTTCGTCATAGCTTTTACTTGTGACTTCGGATTGAATCTGGTCTTGTTTCTGGTTCGATACTGATCTTTATCTTAGAAAACTAAGCACACACTGATGCGGTTTCCTTCATGAGGTCTTTTTATCAAACATATAATATGGTATCTCTCTTACTCTACTTACATGAGACCGGCCCACTGTCACTTCAGCGAGCTTCAGCATCGATATCAGCCTTTATCGGTTCACTGTTGATATACAGATACACGAGATTTCAGCGAATATCGGGCTGATGATGCTACTTCACTACATAGTATAAAACAAAGTCGCTTTCTCTGTCCCTATGTCCCTTTGTATGCTTAGATCTTTAAAACTACGCAACGGATTTTGATGCGGTTTTTTTATTAGATAGAGTGATTCGAGAGGAAGGTTTATATGTATAATAACATCCATTAAATAGTGGAGAAATACTGTTATTTTTGAGGTTTCTAATGAGATGTCGTAAATAAACACATTTTTTGCACTTACATTGCAAACGCTGGATGAACACTAACAGATAGATCAAAATTATGTACTACATTATTGTACACCTAAAACAGATCTAAAAAAAAATCCGCGATGGCATATGTGTATCTCTTAAGGATAACATACTATATCCATTTTAATACTTAAAAAATGAGCAATTATAAAACGATAGTTGGAAAGCTATTTACACAAATGTGGTATTAATCCTTATCATTTTAAATATGTTAGTTAGCTTGAGCATTTTATGAAGTATGTTTTTCCCGTTTACACCATGCAAATGAAATGCATATCTTAGAAGATATAGCAAAATCAAAATAATGCGACACCGTGATTTCGACCGAGCCGCGCGAGCCGGGCGCTCCGTAATGCCGCGCCTCGCGCCCGAGCCCCGGTTCCGAAAGTTAGGATAATAATTATTATTGTATCAATGTAATATGGTAGAATTGTGTATCCTAAATATGCATACTGAAAAGTCCGCGATGGCATAATATGTCTATATTATGTTAAATATAACATACTACCTATATCCATTTTTATACTTTAAAAATTGGCAATCTTATGGCGGTAATGTAAAAGCTATTTACAAAAATACGGTATTAATCACTTCATATTATAAAATAAAATCCTACGGCTTCATCAATCCGTGTATGGATATTCGTTACTCTTTCAACGCAAAAACTACTAAAAACTACTAAAATAAAAATAAAAAATGAATGGATTTTAATGAATCTTTAAAATAATGTAGCTTATACATCAGAATAACACATAGGCTATTTATATTTTTTATAAAGATTTTGTGTGAATTGTCCAAAATCTAATCCTGCGCAGACGAAGTCGCGGGCACCAGCTAGTTATTATACATAATATAATAACTTTATTTCAGAGAGTTCCATATCGAGTTAGTAACAATGATAATATTATATTCTAGTGTAAAGATTTTTAATATTATTTAATTTTATATAAAGTAATTTAAAATTACTTCTTGAATTAACTGTTTTCAAATGCATACAAAGTCTGAGCTTTGTAGCTTTAACTAACCAATACATAGTATTTTAATTAAAATTATATCAGCATTATTTATTTGTTTAAATTACAAGAATTTTGGTTCAGGTTAAGGGCGTGGCTCCACCGCGGCCCACGGAGAAACTACGCACGTTTAACAAGTTTAGCTTTGCAAGAAAATATATGAGATTGTTTCCACAGCAACCCACGGACACGCTTCACATTAATTGATATTTTCTTGCATTTGACATTTTAACACACGTACGGAGCCCCTGCGTGCGCCGCAGTGGAGCCGCGCCCTTAATCAAAGCATTGTAACTCACTTTTGCATCTAAAATGATAGGGTTTAGTAAGTCTAACAAGCTACAAGTTGTATGCACCATATGGCTTTAGTAATAGTCAGCGATCGTGATCGTGACCTGTCACTATTTGTACTAAATATAGTGTTTTATCTTTGGACCTAACTTGGCAGCTGGCGGTGCGTCGTCACGATGTAGGCCTTGGTGCGTTGTCCAATAGTTTGTGGTCTATAATTTGAAATACTATTTCGAATTGGTAAAAGTGTGAATGTGGAACAACTATTCGACGGCTGGTCGAGGATATTATTGGACTCACACAGCGGTCGCTGTTTCAAATTCCACTAAGTATTCCGTGAAACAGCTTTGCTGTGGAAAAATTGACGGGCAGTGTAATTACTGGTACCGAGATTTATCGTCCGTCTGAGGATAGACAACGCATGATTATATGTTAACTGGGCTGGTCTTAGGTGAACTGATCATCATCATCATCAGCCTCAGATGATCGGGTGACTCGTTTATGTTTATTGGGCACTTATCATCGGGTGGCACTTTAGCTTATTTGTCTAACATAAAAATAAAAGAAATCAAAGTAGAAAATTAAAAGTTGCATATAGTATACTTTGTCCCGTCGCTTCGTCTGCGTGGACTGTGGACTAACTAGACTGATATTAGTAAACATTAATCAAGTCTGAAGTTATTCGCGCACTCTATTTACGTCCGCTTTGGTATCACCAGACTTAGATGAGACGTTGCTAAGCTTCAAAGTTTCCCCACAAACCTCGAACAGATTCGACATATAAAACTATTATTTTGGTTTCATTATCTGGATATATATTTTAATAAAACTATGAAGTACTATAAAAAGTATACTAAAACTCTGAAGTACTATAATAAGTATACTTCATAGATATAGCTTTTGCAGGGATTTTAATTACTTTCTCACATGGTTCGGTACGGTTGTAACGTACGGTGTTACGGCTTTATACAAGTATCGACTACCTATTGTTACGTTGTTTCGTCCGCCTAAAATATTGATAACTAGCTATGAATACCCACTTCGCTGGGTCATTTTTAATTGTATACTTATTTGTTAATGTTAATAATCTATCACTACTTACTTCACATTTTTTTCACATAAAATACACATTTTCTTTTTTCTAATTAATTTATTGATCTTACTTATTTTTACGACTTTAAATCTTACGACTAAGTAGACATTAATATCTTTTATCATCTAACATTAACTGATATACTAAACAATATTATTGAAATACATTCTTATATACTAAGTTTACAGTTTTGCATTCTGGTGCATAAACAAATAAATTTTATTTCTGTCCCACGCGTGAAAAAGCTTCATAGAGTTGACCATGTGAAAAACAGGATTCTTTTAAATTAACTCCACAAAATCGGAACGTCTGACCTTGCGCCTTATTGATAGTCATACTATAAGCTAATCGTACAAAAAATTGTAACCGTTTAAAAAAGAATGATAAATCATTCGAAATTATTGGAATTCTTGGTATAAAATCCAAGTTTCCTTTTTCTTTGCCAGTGAGAACTTCTGCCTGAATGATGTTGTTTAAAATTTGTTTTACGCATAATCTTGTACTATTGCACAATTTTGGCGTATTAAGATTTCGCATTAATATGACTGGTGATCCAATTTTTAGCTTCATGAGAAGGCATACCAGGTGGGTTTAATGAATTTAAAAATTCCGTTGGAAAGTTTAAACTTTCATCTTGATTCATCATTGTATCTATTGATTTATAGATTTTTTCCTCTCCCGGTATCATTTCCTGTATTTTTTCATTTATTCGTTTTACTGCATCATTTTTTGTAACCAAAATTGTTCGCTCAGACAGCCATGTTTTATTTAAATAATTTTGTTGTATCGATGGATAAATTTTGTCTATAAGGTGTTCTTCGGTGTTTACCACATGATATATCTCTTCAGTTAAAATTATTTTGCCAGACTGTGGATCTAGTGGGTAGGTGCCATTCCCAATTTTCAAAAGATTGTCGGCAAACTCTTGTGTTTTTGGATCTCCAGTAATTAACGCTCGCATATTTTTTGTCAGTGATAACTTTTCAACATTGTTCCAAAAAATTGATCGCTTTAAACACGCATTTATTTCGTCAGCTGGTGTTGATTTTTATTCTAGATCATTCTAGAATTTTCTAGAACATTTTCGATCGATCAGAACATTGGTATACATATTAAAGCTTTCTAGAACATTCCAGAAGTTTCCTGAACAATCCAGACCATTTTAAATCAATAATAGTCATTTCAAAGTTCAAAACAAAACATCTTTCAACCCCCGTATCTTTTACACCCTTATAATTATCGACGTGCAACCACCATAGTGCACAATGGGAACCTTGTACCTATTGCCACACACAAACACGTTTCGTCTGCAATGCGTAGTTTTGGCTGCAAAGTGAAATATAGGGACACACACCTCCAATTTTATATATATATATATATATATATATATATATATATATATATATAAGAGATATAGCCTATAAAATAGCCTTTGCCTATATGCCTTTCTTAATATTCTGGGCTATTAATACGAAAAGTTATTATTAAGTACTTCAGCATATTTTTTTCTTTAACGCCAGGATATGCTCTGAGGCATTCCGCGGGGGAGTGGGTCTCCCCACGCGGGTATGTGGGACTAGCTGCGCCTGAATGCTGGTAAGTGGACGCAGCTCTACCCACTAAAACCCGGCGAGTGCCACTAATACCGCCTTTGGTGAGGTGCCCCGGATCTAATGACCAAACAGGGCACCTCGACGGTTAGTCAGTCCCCCAAAGAACCGACGCCACCTCCACAGAGGGATTGTCCGGCACCATAGAGCAACCCCTGCCAACGTCGGGACAGTACAATGGGGTGAGGTTCCCGTCCTCGCTCCTTGTCCTCTCTTCTCATAAGTGGGATACAAAGAGCAGCCCCTCGGTTCACTTGGCTTCGCCCAAGGTGCTGGGTTCACCTTAGGCTACTAAGCCCCACCGGGTTTATCTTACGCCAATATATTTTAATATTATTATTATAGTAACAGGAATTTAAAGAGAATAATTATCGTACTCATTAAAAAATAATTTTACTCAATTTTCCAAGACGATATGCGATGTTATTCGGGGATGATATTTTATTTATTTACAGCAGCACAGCAGCAGACAACCAGCACCGTCCGATAGCCCGCACTCGGCTCCACGGAGCACCCACTTTCTCAGGCGCCTCCGCCAGCTCTCCTCTCTTTCGGCCTCGTCATGTTCCGAGACCTCCTCCTCCTCGGCGTCTCCTCTCCTCTTCCGCCAGGAACGCGCCAGGGCAAAAATTGTTCACCATAACCTAACACCATGACTGGCTGTCCATGATCTTCACGGGCGACGTTGACCATCTTACTAACCCATGTATCACGATTAAACAGTACATAATAGATAAATCTGTAAATTCCTGGGGCACACGCATTAGAGGTAATCGGTGATAACGCTCATCAGCCACTTATCACTGCGATAAGATAAGAGCTCTTAGTCTCGGGAACATCGACGTCTTAGATACAGGGCTGACGACGACCTTCACAGATACCATTATATTCTGCGGATATTTTGTTAAAATGTATTGCATGTTCATTGTTCAATAGATAAATCTATACAAACAAATAAAATTGGAGTTTCTGTTTGTAATATTAAAATAACCGCTTTTTACTAAATGCATATAGATCTATACGGTACATATACAAAAATAGCATTTTTTACAACTTTTGTCTGTCTGTCTGTCTGTTTTTTCCGACTTGTCTCTGAAACGGCCGGGCCTTTCACTGGTTTTTTTTTTTTTTTTTTTTTTTTTTTCGGATGGATCTATGCTAATGGCCCGAAGGCCCTAATGCTTCAACGGATTGGTGTGAGCCCATTCGGCTCACTTTTGATTGGGGGGTTGCCCCCCGCCTACCGTGCAGTCTGCGACCACACGGCCTCCTGGCGTCGGTTGTGTTCCCTTTCACTGGCAGATAGCTGATGTTGTAAGGAGTAACTTAGGGTATAAAAATAATCATCATCAATCCGTATACGTCTGTAAATCTAAGTTAATGCTGGCGAAGCTGCGGGCATATTAACTAACATTCTAACAACAGAGTGATAGCACGCATTTTGAGGAATCCCTAATAATATGAGTTATTTTAGTTGCATAGATTAATTAGCTGACGAGCCGCCTCAGTTAGCGTCGCCTATAGACATGAATGAGTGAACATGGAACTAGCCCAGGCAACTCATTTATGCCCACCAAGGTTCAAGCCTTGTCGTGGCGGTGGGGCTTCAGGTGTGCCTAGCACCTTGGGCGAAGCAAATTGAACCGAGGGAGTTGCTCCTTGTACCCCTCTTATATGAAGAGGGGTCAAAAGAGCAGGGGGAGACAAGGGGCGAGGATGGGAACCTCACCCCATGGCACTCTTCCGACGTCGGGAGGGGTTGTTCTGTGGTGCGGGATGACCTCTCTGTGGAGGTGTCGGTCCCTTGAGGGACTGACTAGCCGTGGAGATGCCCTGTTTGCCCAATAGATCCGGGACACTTGCCAAAGAGCTGAGTCCACCTTACCGTCTTTCGGGCCCAGCGAGTTCCACATACACGCCTGGGGAGACCCACTTCTCAGTGGGATGCCTCAGAGCATTTCTCGGCGTAAAAGAAAAAAAGGCAACTTATTTATGTGTTGCTTATCCTGAGAAATAAGGTGGTAAGTATCTGTGCCAGTAATTATTCTACCTGTCCTGCTCTCGTCTTTGAAACAGAGAAGCTATTCACGAAAGAAATAATGAGAAAAGAAGAAAAAAAAGATGGGGGGTATCCATGCAGATGGTCACGTCACGCATCACGTTTTTTCTTTCGTAAATGTAATTAGTCTCATTCAATCTTCATTAATTAGTTTTTCATTAATTAGTTGTTCATTCCATATATACTTTAAATTTGGCCTCCATTTTCTTGACTCGGCCATATTTCTTCGTATAAACACAGCAATAAAATATCTGATTAACAGCTAAACATATTTAATATGTGAATAAAACAAAATGTTATGAATTATTTATGGAAGACGTAAACCATATTTACTAGTCTTAATGTAAATATGTACGAAAATATACGAGAGAATGCAATTATTATTTCAATATTCATGCTTTTGTTTTAATATCATCTATATTATATTTTATGGCATCGAGCGGAGTGTTATATTTTGTAGAAATATACCGCGTAGTCTGCTTATCTCTTTTTTTTTCTTTAACGCCGGGAAATGCTCTGTGGCATCCCGCGGGGGAGTGGGTCTTCCCAGGCGGGTATGGGGGACTCGCTGTGCCCGAAAGCTGGTAAGTGGACGCAGCTCTACACATTAAAAGCCGGCGAGTGCCACCAATGCCGCCTTTGGTGAGGTGCCCGGGGCACCTAATCTAAATCTTTCTAAAAATCTAATGAGCGAATACGGCATCGACGGCTAGTCAGTCCCTCAGGGACCGACGCCACCTCCACAGAGGGGTTGTCCCGCACCACAGAACACCCCCTCCCAACGTCGGGACAGTACAATGGGTTGAGGTTCCCATCCTCGCTCCTTGCCCCCTCTTCTTATAACAGTGGTACAAAGAGTCCCCTCGGCTCAATTTGCTTCGCCCAAGGTGCTGGACTCACCCTAGGCTACTGAGCCCTACCGCCACGTCAAGGTTGAACCATGGTGGGGCTTATAGATCTCGTCTTACATTGCACATGCATGCATGCAAAAACTCGGGAATTCTTATGATGTGTCAAGTATCAACCGATAATAATCGCTAAAATATGAATAAACCTTACAATTATCTTTCGTTTCTCTCCGTGCACATTGTTACATGTATCAAACAATGTTACTTGAAATATCTAGGCAAGGCTACACAAAACAAGTATTGTATTACCAAACTGTAAACCATATTATGTTTAAGGCGCCTCAAGTGTCATGTAGTATTATTTTGAGGGCTACGTACGTCTTAATTTTCACAGGATTATTTGTAAAACACGAACAACCTCGCAGGACTTAGCTTACCTTGTTGTTTACGATGTTATTTAAGTAGCGTATTCAAATGTTGTTTAAGATGTGGCTATGTTTACTAAATAAATAAATCTATTTAATATATAGAAGCTGTTCTATAGATTGACTCATCACGATATCTCTGGAACTATAAGACCTAGCGACTTGAAATTTGGTAGGAATAGGTATTACTTTTGCCATGTAGAGGTCAGTTAAGAACGGATTTTAAGAAATTCTTCCCCTTTCCGTCTTTGACACAACGAAGTCTGTGCGGGCAGCTAGTACTCATATAAAGAACGAACGACTAATAACATTCCAATTAGTTTCAGAGACGAGTGCGTTCAAACAACTTCCTTTGTTATAATGAAACAAATTTTACGGATTTTATCGCAGTTTATGTTTTTTACAGGCCCGACGTTTGGAATACTTTACAGCAACTCTGGTCACGGAAGGACCGCGATAAAATCCGTATTTGTTTCATTATAATAAGTGAATTTCGCGTTAACATTAGAAAACTTTCTTTGTATTATTTTCGTAAATTAAAAATATCTGGATCGCGAGACTCTTGCAAAAAATGGTTAATACGGAAGCATCTAGTACATCAGTCGTAACCATGCATCGGCCACCTGCGGGGTATTTTTAACTGCGGCACGTTTGTAAACACGCATGTATATACCCATTAATACGGTACACAGACTAGACTGACAAACATGGCACAGGAGACCGAGGTACGTCATCGATCCTCCAAATCCACGGGATTAAATTAATAAATTACCTAACAATCACACCACGTTAACCTAGCCCCTTGATATGGTCCCAAGAAATGTTTTTTTTAATGTTAGTTGGATAGTAAAACTGACAGACGTGGCACCTGATGGTAAGTGGTCGACGTCGCCCATGAATATGACCTAGTTTACCTTTTTTATATCGCAGGTAAATCCTTTATGGATGTAGCTACGATCTTCGACGTATGTACGACTGGCACTTGGGAGTGCCCTGACCTAAACTAAAACTACCTTCGCCTTCAGCCACTTCTTGAGTGCCTTGGGCACTTGGGCTAGCCCCAGCGAAGGCCAGACTACTTCTCATAAAGGGGGTTTGCCGCTATTAAGCAGTGCCCGCGACATCGTGTCATCTGGCTCCAGGTTCCCATCGTGAAGCCCAATACGCTTGCTCTCGTTAGTTTTGTTAAGTACCAGTGAAAGTTCCATCAAAATTGGCCTAGCAGTGTCAGAGATTAGCTGGAACAAACAGACATACAGACAGATAGACGGACAGAAATTGTAAAAGTTTATTATATATAGCTGTGCCCGCGACTTCGTTCCCGTAGATTACGTAATTTAACAATGAGTTTTTTTTAGTGTGAAGAGCTGTATAAATAGAGGATGTTGAAAACTTACTCTCTAACTTAAAACCCTTATACTTTTAATATAATTGATCGCTTTTATTCATAGCACCTAGTCTCTTTTGAAATTACCCATAGAGAAGAAGAATCACCTAGCGCCTACCTACTTAGGTAACTATACTGTAGCTATCATCATCATCATCGTCAGCCTCTATCCATCCACTGCTGAACATAGGCCTCCCTCAATGAACGTCAAGACGACCGATCCCTTGTCACTCGCATCCAACGCGGACCGGACACTGCACGGCATACCTACAATTATTTATAAAATGTATGAACCGTCCGCAATCCGCATTATCAGTCAATTTTACAAAAATGTATGATCATTGATCACTAATCCACAGAAATAGTAATAAATACCACTCTAATAATAATATAATTATTATAAGAGGGCTATTGTTACTGGGCTTGCATAGTACGTTATCATATTTTTTTGTTTACGAAATTTCCAACTGAGAACATGGCGAGAAGGACAAAATCACTTTATTTTGAGAAAAATTGTTACAAATGATGTTGATTTTTCTTCTCTCCATATAGCAACAATTTTCTATGAGTTTCAGAATGTACAGTACGTTCAGACTTCAGTGACGTTATATGAAGCTTACACTGTACGGTCTACTTTTTGGCATTCTTATCTTTATGCAAGTGCTTCTCTGTAAACGATGTTAAATGTGGACCCATCTGGAACGTATACAAAAAGGTTATTGGGGTTATTTACTCGCGAAAGAGCCACATAGAGTTGGCCATGTGAAAAGCAACCAGTACTTAGGTCAACTCCAGCAACGGATAATGTCTGACCCTGAGCTGACCTCTTTATGGCATAACAGAGGCTGACAGGAAATTGCACTCTTTTGAAGGAGGAAGGAAAATTATTGGGAATGAGGGGAATTCTTGGAATGAAAACAACATCACCAGCTCCGCAACCGGTTAAGATTTCGGCTTCGATGATGTTTTGCTGCAAATTAGTGACTTTGAGCCGAGTGCCGTTGCAAAGTTTTGGAGGACATAAATTTCTAAGAAGAATTATCGGTACGCCGACCTTTAAAACTATTTTATGGGCTGGAAGACCAGGTGTGTTGAGGGAATCTAAAAACTCCACGGGATAGTTCGTGACGTCTTCTTCTTCCATAACTGTATTTATGGATGTATATTCTATACTATTTCCAGAAACATGCGTCAATATTTTTAAATTAATTGCTGCCGCTTGGTCGTTACGGGGAGTCAAAATAGCACGTTGGCATAGCCAAGAACCAGTTTGATTACCAATGTCTGTGGAATCCCCGTAAACAGAAGAAATAAGATCCTGTTGTGATGTAACAGAAAAACAAAGATTCTGTACCAAAATAACTTTTCCATTTTCTTGTACGGGATATGTACCATCACCTATTTTTAATAGTAAGTCTCTAACTTTAGCAGCACTAAAGCGCATTTTCGCAGTCTCCTAACTGTGCACGCATATTTATACTTAGGTGTGTAACTGTTATAGTGCGCCATAAAATAGAGCTTTTCAGACAGGCAGAAATCTCATCGGCTCTTGTTCCTCGCGGTATGATTGGGAGTGTCTGCCGAAAATCACCACAGAAAAGGACTGTAATGCCACCCATCGGTCGATCGTTTTGCCTTATATCCCGCAAAGTTCTATCGACAGCTTCTACAGCTTTCCGATTTGCCATCGTGCATTCGTCCCAAATAATTAAAGCACAATCATTGAACAGTTTTGCTTTATCGCTATTTTGTGACACATTGCAAACCGGGTTTTCCGTACTGTCTAAGTCTATGGGAATTTTAAACATGGTGTGTGCTGTTCTTCCTCCTGGCAACAATGTGGCAGCTATCCCCGAGGAGGCGACAGCAAGAGCAATTTTATTTTGGTTCCTTATCCGAGCCAAAATAATTTTGGTAAGAAAAGTTTTACCCGTTCCGCCAGGCGCGTCTAAAAACAGGATTTCACCCGATGCGTTATCTACACTGCAGCATACTCTATCATACGTCTGGCGCTGTTCTTCTGTCAAATTTGCGAAGCCACTTTGTAAAATTTCTGAGAGTTCCACGGGATCGTAACTAATTTCTGAAGCGTACTCCCTGTTTATACGTTCCCCATCGACTGTCGGTGTTGGTAAACCATCTTGACTGACCGAGTTTCCTCCTATACTTATAACAATTTCTTGAATAGCTAATAAGGACCTGTTGTGACAAATTTCACGTACCTGATGAGGAATTTCTCCATCAGTACTTAGTTGAACTTGTCTCAAAAAATCCTCAGCAAACTTGTCATGGTATTTTTTCCACAACAGTCTAGCATCTGATAATCCACAAAAGGTCAATAAGATGGCAAACAAATGTCGCAAGCGATGTGGACTGTCGCTAATACATGCCTCAGCTAGAGCATCATCCCAATGCTGATCTCCATCTAATAAATGGCGTGCGCGGCAAGCGGCCTTGTAGGTGGGATGTTCAATATAGTCAAATTTACGGAGTTCTGCAAAAGATGTAGGACCTAAATAGGCGTAAATAATAACACTCGGGATTATTCGGGTGTACCGTGTACACCCGTCCAATCACGTGCTCTTTAAAAATACCAGGCTCACCATCTACAGCAGTTCCACGTCTCCTACGAACAAAAATACCTTGCTGCTTGTTGTAAGTATAATAACATGGCACTTCATTTTACAAAAGAGACTTCGCGAAATGATCACTTTGGCAAAGACGAAAGAATGCAAGCAAGGTGGTTTGTCTCGGGTTGGCCAACCTTTCATTTTCAGACTGAAAGTACACTCGCTGCCCGCCTTCAAGGTGCACGTCCAGGTGAATGACCGGCGGATGCCTTTCATGTATCGGGAAACTTAAAATACGCCAAGCTGCCTCAGAGGAGCTTATGTACCGGCCAGACTGGTATCTTGTGACTTCGTCATATTCATTATTTCTCAGCGCTATCATTGCTTGATCACTACCTTTATTGATATAATATTTACATACATATTTTATAGACTTAACGCTATTACATATTTCAACATTAATGTGAGCTTGAAATGCTTTAGATAAAACTGGTGAATACGGTACCACCCATCTATTGTCCAATATAATTTCTTGCCCACGGAACCTGATGGAAGCCGTAAAACCACCTTGAGAAGGTGAGGTGGGTGATGGACGCCGGTATAGCGGATACCCATTTTCTCCCGATATAGTTTGTTCTGTACGTGCCCTAGGGTATCTTTTTGAGCACATACTATCTTGCATGCATGGTGATACTCTATTTAAACCGCCACATGGCCCGTGAACCATGTGTGTTTTAATGTCATGCAAAATTGGATCTGCATCATGGTCTGGAAACTCGGCACTTATGACACTATCAATAGCTTCGGGTCGGATTTTTTCTGCCAGTCACAGGAGGATGTGGGCGTGAGGTAAGCCACGCTTTTGCCACTCAACACTATACATGAAACAAAGAGCTGAGCCGAAAACTTTATATTTTGTAAGAAGATCAATCATATATTTAAGTTTTAAATGAAATACTCTCGCAATGATGTCATGTCTATCATATGACGCCTGTCCTGGGAGAAGTTCCTGACAAATTTCGGTCCACTTTGGATTTGTTGTGAACGTTATGAATAGGACCGGCCGGCCATACTTACGGACGTAGCAAAAGGCATCTTGCGTTCTTTCGTGCATATATCGCGGACCGCCTGTAAAACTGGAAGGCAAGATGACTAACCGCCCCAAATTTTCGATATTATTATCTGATTGCATTGCGTCCCGCAAATGCACGTATTCTTCAGCACGTAAACGACGCTGGTTAGTGCGAATGTACACTAAACGTTCAGTTTCTATTTTTGCATACATGTCCACAATAAATTGACTGAACAAATCACGAAAACGTTGCAAATAAACAAAACAGTTACGCCTTATTTGCAAAAGGTATGAATAATATTGCAGAGCCGATATTTTTTTATTAAAGTTAGTGACCCTTGTAGTAGGGTTCACTTGGTGCAATCCAAAATTGTACCCATCTTCACCATGACAATATATTAATGGATATTGCAAGGCATCGTAAGCTCGGTGAGTTTCAAAAATGCGTTGCAGGCGATCGTCGCGAGTGCGTAACACGATGTCACGCCTCTCACATTCCTGATCGACTAAAACAACTGCGACTTCATCTGCCATTGGTGCGTTGTGCCTCCCGCGGTGTTCACCAACAGGACGTCTATCTGCGCTGATGATTATTTTGTAATCATTGCTGCCTTGTGGAATGGAATCTAAAGCAGCTTTAAAATTCCCCACGTATTGATTTACTTGATGCAGCATGTTTTGTAGTTCTGATATAAGCGCACCATTAAGCTGGGGGAAATGGCGATTCCTAATATTATGCTGTTCAGTGTAATCGGACACAAAATAAATTTGAAGAAATCTAGGCTCATTATCTGGCAATAAAGATCCGTTGAGATGGTAAACTTGACCTTGCACTTTGAAGGTTGGCATGAACGGACCCTCCGTTATTTGTTTTGCCCCAAAGGATGTCATTTGGAAAGCACTGTTATAGGAACGGATATTATCTAAAAAGTGTTTAGACTGGGGGTGATCGCCATTTAAAAGAGTTTTAATAATGTTTGGGGGATCTTGAAAATTTGGAACAACAACTTTTCCATTTGAACAGCACATTCCATTTGCCTCTTTTCTCCATTTCAGAGCATTACAAAAATTGCAAATTTCTGTCAAACCACCCACAAAGGCGTAGAAGGCGTAGTCAATTCTTGTTGAATATGTAAATCCTGATTTTTCCTTATTTTCCCAAGGCAGAATAATGTTCGCAACAACATTATATTCTAAGGACTCCATCATCAGCCTCGCCAGTTATAATTCTGTTCATGTGGTATCGAGCCCGGTCAGCTCCCAGGCGAGATTGTCGTAGTTCTCCTGTTTCTGCTCGTCGCAGATCGTCTATCCTTTCCCTTTCGGATATTAAATAACGTACATCGTTCATCCGGGCGCTTACATAATTATCTCTGGCTGTTGTTAATCGCCGTTCTCTCTCTGAGAGAGATTCGGACTCGCGTGAGAGGGCGTGACGCTCTCGGTCAGCTGACAACCGCGCTTCGCGTTCCTCGATACTCTCTTGGGAGCGCAAAGTTGCGGTCAGGATTCTTTGCGAACTTAAGCGCGACTCCCTTTCGGTAAAAGTCTCAGACTCGCGTGAGAGGACGTGACGCTCTTGGTCAGCTGACAACCGCGCTTCGCATTCCTCGATACTCTCTTGGGAGCGCAAAGTTGCGGTCAGGATTCTTTGCGAACTTAAGCGCGACTTCCTTTCGGTAAAAGTCTCAGACTCGCGTGAGAGGACGTGACGCTCTCGGTCAGCTGACAACCGCGCTTCGCATTCCTCGATACTCTCTTGGGAGCGCAAAGTTGCGGTCAGGATTCTTTGCGAACTTAAGCGCGACTTCCTTTCGGTAAAAGTCTCAGACTCGCGTGAGAGGACGTGACGCTCTTGGTCAGCTGACAACCGCGCTTCGCATTCCTCGATACTCTCTTGGGAGCGCAAAGTTGCGGTCAGGATTCTTTGCGAACTTAAGCGCGACTTCCTTTCGGTAAAAGTCTCAGACTCGCGTGAGAGGACGTGACGCTCTTGGTCAGCTGACAACCGCGCTTCGCATTCCTCGATACTCTCTTGGGAGCGCAAAGTTGCGGTCAGGATTCTTTGCGAACTTAAGCGCGACTTCCTTTCGGTAAAAGTCTCAGACTCGCGTGAGAGGACGTGACGCTCTTGGTCAGCTGACAACCGCGCTTCGCGTTCCTCGATACTCTCTTGGGAGCGCAAAGTTGCGGTCTGGATTCTTTGAGAACTTAAACGCGACTCCCTTTCGGTAAAAGTCTCAGACTCGCGTGAGAGGGCGTGGCGCTCTCTGTCAGCCGATAACCGCGCTTCACGTTCGACAATACTCGAGCGCGAAGCTACTGTAAGTGCACGCTGTACGCACGCTGAGTAGGCGTTTCCGATGCAAGAGTTCTGATGTGGTTCGCTCGGATTGCATTTAGCCTCACTTCACGATCTTCCTCCGATTCTTGAGACCAACTTAATCTCAACCTTTTAGCATTTCGGCTACTTTGCGATATATTTGATTTTTTTCTAGAAGGCATATTCTTATTCTAGAAAATATTGAAAGATTAAAGAACCAATTATCAAACGACAAACAGACTAACACCAAGAAAGACCTTTTAAACGACACGAACGAACGAATTTTGAAAACTTAAGACACCCAACAACTCAACTGTAATTTCAAATACAGGTTAGGGTGATTCTTTGGCCGAGAATCTTAAAAGCGCGATTCAGGAAATGACGTCATATGCACAACGCCATCTATTGAGAGTTAATCTGTAATCGTTCGGACACAGTTATAAAATATCTTTTTTTTTATATTAAGTGACACATTAAACTATATTCATTGAAAACGATGTTTTTCTAAAGTATTAAAGAAAGTAATTACTATTCCTTTCCAACGTATTAAAATTTTAACAAAATATTATAATAACTCAACAAATTCATTAAACTTAACAAATAGGATTACATGTCGGTACTATAAGTTGTCAATAGATGGCGTTGATCTGATCCTATTTGTTAAGTATTGTATTGAACTACATTTCAAATACATAATATTATATCTTTTGATAGAGTAAAGCGATTGCGATGAAACAAAAACTAAATGTTACTCTAAGTTACGCACAATTTTTATGTATAAAAGTTATTTACATTGGTTTTGTAGTTTTTACGTGATGCGTGGTTAACTAAACAGACAAACAGACAAACAGACAGAAATTAAAAAAATGCTGGAAATATATTCTGTTAGTCACCACACAGTTAACACCCTGGCTAATTTTTTTTAAAATATTTTCAATGTACAGAAACGACTCCTCTACAAATTTATTATATGTATAGATATAGATATGTGGGTGTAACCATATGCATTCAATAAAGATTACAAACATATTATACTCCAATTTTATTTATCTCTATAGATGTTAACGCGAAATTATAGTCTTCAACGTTGGGCATATTTTATTTATTTATTCGTAACTCAGATATCAAATATCCATATACAAAAAAAATAAAAGAAAGAAATGCTTATAACTAACTTATAACTATGATAATTACAAAACATCAATTAGAATTTATCATTAATTCATTTTCAAAAAATTAAATTATAATCTGAAATAACAAAACATTTAATAATCATTTAATTTAGATATTAATAAAAAGATATTAATTAATTTTATAAACGGACTCAATTTGTGGATGTGACAGGGCGGTTACTCAATGCCTATGTAAGACACTGTCAGGTCTGCCAGCGAGCGAACTTATTATGCCGATCTATTCAGGCTGTCCAGCATTCTATTTCTGACATATGTTATTCTGTTACGAATTACAGCGAAGAAGTCTTTAGTATGTGCATCCGCAAACATGCCGGATGCACTGCAAAGCCTTAAACCGCCCTGTCTCACACCACATTCCATCCTGTATTAGTCCGACGTCATTTTCCCCCATCTTACAAAATTCTCCTGGTTATCATATAAAAAAAACGATTAAACCGCGATAAAATCCATAAAAGTTGATTCATCATATTGCCTTTATATATATATATATATATATACTAGCTGTTGCCCGCAGCTTCGCCCGCGTTAACTTTTAAAATTTGAGGGGTTGGCCACCCTTATCACTTAGGGGTATGAAAAATAGATAGTAGCCGATTCTCAGACCTACTGAATACGCATATAAAATTTGGTAAAAATCGGTAAAGCCGTTTCGGAGGAGTACGGTAACTAACATTGTGACATGGAAATTTTATATATATACTAGCTGTTGCCCGCAGCTTCGCCCGCGTTAACTTTTAAAATTTGAGGGGTTGACCACCCTTATCACTTACGGGTATGAAAAATAGATAGTAGCCGATTCTCAGACCTACTGAATACGCATATAAAATTTGGTAAAAATCGGTAAAGCCGTTTCGGAGGAGTACGGTAACTAATATTGTGACATGGAAATTTTATATATAAATATATATATACTAGCTTGTGGCTAGCAGTACCAGTAGACCAGTATAAGCACATTCCGTATAAGGCCTATAACTTCGTTTACGTCGACCGTAATGCCTCATAACCAAGTTACAAGACACAGTAGGCTGTATTAACAGAGTAATTAGACGTGGACCGTACTCTCGCTTCATTCGTATGTGTCCTCTTTATACATGTAGGTTTCTGCACCATATTTCAATGTCTTGCAAATTATTAACCGACTTCAAAAAGTAAGAGGTTCTCAATTCGTCGGTATCTTTTTTTAAGTCTTATAACTTTAAATTTAAGATAGCAAGTGTGATTGTCTTTATTAATATTATAAATAACTGTTGCCCGTAGCTTCGCCCGCGTGAACTTAGATTAACAACCGTTGACGGATTGATGATGATTACTTTTAAAGCCTAAGTTACTCCTTAAAACATCAACTATCTGTCAGTGAAAGTCGCGTCAAAATCGGCCCAACCGTTTCCAAGATTAGCCGGAACAAACAGACAGACAGACAGACAGACAAAAATTGTAAATAATGCTTTTTTGGTATGTGTACCGTGTATACATCCATATGCATTCAATAAAAAACGGTTATTTTAATATTACAAACAGACACTCCAATTTTATTTATCTGTATAGATGTACCTATAGATAATAATTTACAAAAATCTTTAGGACATACACGACGTCATGCCGTTGGCTGCTATACGCTTCGATTTTACTGTCTACTTTGGGATTGTTTATCTAAAGTTAAGAATTGTAAGAGGTAGTGCCATGCTGCTTTGCAGACGAATTGAGCCGGCACGACCGGGATGGTACCTTTTGCTCACTTATACCGGCGTAAAGTGACAGCTATGCTGTCGCGTTTCGTGCGGTTTGTGAGTTTTCGGTGGCCCATTGGGGAGATAGAGAAAAGGAGGGCAACACTTCTGCATAATCTCTGGTTGTGTCGATGTATATATGGGCGACGAAAGGCGCTAAAAGGCTTCGACTGCTCGTTTTGCCCTCCTATGCTATAAAAAAATTGTTTTTAAAGGCATGAAATCACCATTAGTACCTACTGTTTAAAAGTTAAAACGGGATATTTACGTGTTGTTCACGAGACTAAACATAAGTATTAAGTACGGATTGTTAATGTCGCTTTACAAATACCAGAAATATAGTAGAATTATGATATTCTTCTATTTAGTCAGAATACTTTCCCAAAGCGGTTGCGACGTGTCTCGTGAACAAGTAATTTTTGATGTTTGCTGTTATACTTGAGAAACGAGGTAACGAAATCTATACTTATTATTTACCTCTATATTCTATATATATATATATATATATATATATATATATATATATATATATATATATATATTCTATACAGAAAAATCAAATTGGAGTGTCTGTTTGTACCGCTTTTTATTAAATGCATTTGGATGTATACACGGTACATATACCAAAATAGCCTTTTTTACAATTTTTGTCTGTCTGTCCGTCTGTCTGTATGTTTGTTCCGGCTAATCTCTGAAACGGCTGGGCCGATTTTGATGGGACTTTCACTGGCAGATAGCTGATGTTTTAAGGAGTAACTTAGGCTGTAGAAATAATCATCATCAAACCGCGTAAGGCTGTAAATCTATGTTAGCGCGGGCGAAGCTGCAGGCAACAGCTAGTGTTAAATAATATTGTACCTGTGTTTCTAGAACCATCTTTTAGAATGTAGTGCACAAGAGACTTGACTTAGGGGTTTTACGTAATATTAATTTAATTAAATAAATCTTATGTTATTAAATTAATATTATTTAATAATAATTTAATTAAATTACCTTAAAAAGGATTGGTGTGGTTTTACGAAACCACGGTAAAAGTTAAACTTTTTTTTCACATTATAGACATTGTTCATTCCCGTATCCAGACCTAGCAGGAAAGGCAGTGGAAGCTATATATATAATTATCCGGAATTCAAATGGGGAAGAACGGCCTGCGTTTATCACGGAGCTATATAAAATTGTTCAATTACCTCAGCGACGTCTTGAGCCTTCTCCGGTGTGTCGATGCCTCATAATATAAATCTAATTAACACTAACCCCTAATTGGCCAATCGGATAATTAATGCTAATTGATCTATACTTATCTGAGACAGCCTCAATTGGACACGATGCCCAGCGGAGAACTTCAACAAGATGGCGGCTCACAACTTTTTCACACTAACTTGTTTTAGGCACTTAATTGTTCACAATAGTCAATACACAATATTTATATTAGTCCAATAATACTCAAATTAATCAATCTACGTGACTATGCCCCAAATAGGCGAACAAGAGAGTCACGAAACAAATAGCGCTCGCCACGGCAACAAAAGGAACACAACGTCGTGCCGGTTAGAATTCTCGTGGTGGACTGGGGAGCACTACTGCTATAGAGGCGCTCGCGCGGCCCGCGTCCATAGGGATGCGAGCGAAAGGTCGCAATTTTCACCAAATTTTCAATTTGGTGCAAAATGATCTGCCAGATGCGTGAAGTTAGCAGATCATTTTGTTGTTTTTTTAAAGTGTCATTTTTTGCAGCAACCGTGCCAGAACTATTTGTAAAAAGTATCAGGAACTATAGAACTATGCTGCATGCGAACAGAACTCCAATAGTTTTGTGATCTGCTGGAAAATGATCTGCTAAGTTCACGGGCATCTATTATGTCCTTGAGATAGGTAACGCGGGTATGTGGGACTCGCTGCGCCCGAAAGCTGGTAAGTGGAGCAGCTCTACCCACTAAAACCCGGCGAGTGCCACCAATGCCGCCTTTGGTGAGGTGCCCCGGATCTAATAAACAAACAGGGCACCTCGACGGCTATTCAGTCACCCAAGGGACTGACGCCACCTCCACAGAGGGGTTGCCCCGCACCACAGAACAACCCATTCCGACGTCGGGACTGTAAAATGGGCTGAGGTTCCCTTGCCCCCTGCTCTTTTGTCCCCTCTTCTTATAAGAGGGGTACAAAGAGCCCCCTCGGCTCAATTAGCTTCACTCAAGGTGCAGCGGCTCACCCTAGGCTACTGAGCCCCACTGCCACGTCAAGGCCTGAATCATGGTGGGGTTGAGATAGGTAACCAGCATAACACCTGTTTGTATGTGGTCGACGTCGCCCATGAACGTATTGTTTATCCCGAATTAGCACTTACTATGCTGGACCCAGCAAATGAATACGTTAGCTAATATTTACAGAGACGAACAAAGAAAGAGTTTAAACTAATAAGAAAAAATCAATTTTGAATTGTGTAAACAATGCATAACGCGCATTATCAAAACTCCTGGCTACACAGAGTACAGACTGACACCGAAGTGATCCGGTAAGGGCCGAATCCTCTAAACGTAAACGAACTTCGTGAAATATACTCACGACCAAAGTGTCTCCATAGTATTTTGACGTGTGAACGTCACGCTGTCTAATTTCGGCAATTATCATAATGTGCTCGTTAAAATTATGAGCTCGTGGGCGTGACGTGAGATTTACCTAAATATTTTTTTAAACACCAGGGTCAGCTATATATTTATAATATGATGATAAAACCATTCCAGGTAAAAGCGTAAACGGATAACGAGTGGAGCCGAATATACACGATTCAGTACGTCTTCGATCCTCCGCACTTTATCAAAAATCAAAATCATTTTTTTTTATTCAAATTGCACCAATAAAGTATATTTTTGAACGTCAATTATTTAATCTTCAACCGGTTCGGACGCAAGCCCACTGAGAAGAACCGGCGAAACAAACTCAGTGGACTAGTATTTTCAAATAATATGTGTTCTATAACAAATTTTACATGTTATCTTGAAATTCCTAGGAGGAACGGCCCTATAGGTGTGGTATCTTCCATGAAATCTTTTACTTTATAATATCCTCTACTAAATAAACGCTTTTTATTATCTTTTTGAATTTTTTAATATATATAAGTTATGAACGTTTTCTGGGATCCTATTGTAAAAGCGTATACAGTTGCCTTTAAAAGAATTGCTTACTTTCGAAAGTCTAATCATTGGTGCATGTAACCTGTGTCTATTACGTGTATTTCTACTATGAATATCACTTTTCTTACAAAATTCATTTATGTTTTTCCGGACATACTGTAAATTTTCTAAGATGTATTGAGAGGCGACAGTCCGAATTTCTATTTGCTTAAACTTTTCTCTTAAAGATGAATAAGTTGGCAACTTCTAAATTACACGGATAACCCGTCTCCGCAGTACAAAAACGTTGCTTATATCGGCAGCATTTACGCAAAGCAGCATGCCATAAGATATAATGCTATGAAAGTAACTAATGCCAACGACGCCAGGAGGCCGTGTGGTCGATGACTTCACGGTTGGCGGGGTGGAACCCCCCACTAATAATAAACCATAAGTGAGCCAAATTGGCTAATCTATTATAAAATAGTTATAATATATCATATTTTTCGTGTTTTGAGTTTCCTTATTAATATTGGGACTCGATTTCTCTCGAGTACTCGACGTACCGTCGAGAAATCGAGTGATCAAAGTGAGTTGGGAAGAAATTATTATCACTTATCTCCCCTCTAGATACATGGTGTAGCAAAATGGACTTTAATTCATTATAAATATTAAATTACCCGTCATCATAACAATAGCTAAACTTACCCCCAAATAATCAAACGAATCTCAAATTTAAGACGTACTTAAACTCATGCTACGACGTGTCAGATTCCAAGAAAAAAGAGGGACAACATGAGTTTAAGTACGTCTTAAATTTGAGATTCGTTTGAGTATTTGGGGGTTAGCCTTTATCAATGAGCACCATGACGGCAGATCCTCCGCTACTCGCACCCAAATTGGACCTGTTGAATATGTCGTTATCTGGCCTAGTTAGGGATCAGCCAACTCGCCATCGTTGAAACGGCAATTACTTTAGACATATCCCAATTTTCAGAAAGTTAGAAAATAATAAAGCTGTACTTAATCTAAAAAATATTCAAAGGCTAGTAAATTATAATTTTTACAATACACTTAGGTACGAGTATACTAAGAGCCCTCTTCCTTAGGGAGGCGATAATAGTATCACCCTCTATGCTACCTTAATAAAATGCAATGAAATCTGTGAAATGTAGTTTTATTGTTGTTGTACGTGAAATTCGCATATATATGTTGCCTGTTGGTCTAGTGGTTAGTGACCCTGAGTGCTAAACCAGAAGGTCGTGGGTTCGATTCCCACCCAGGACAAATGTTTGTGTGATGAGCATGATCATTTGTTCTGTGTCTGGGTGTAGTTTATCTATAATATGTATGTATTTAGAAATATAAAAGTATGTATCAGTTGTCTGGTTACTATAAGAACAGGCTCTGCCTAGTTTGGGATCAGATGGCCGTAGTTGTCCCAACATATTATATTTTTATTATACGAATGTTAGACCCAAAATATGGCAAATGTGAAAATCAATATAATCCGCCATCTTAAAAAAGTACTGTATATATGATGCGTGAAATTAGCAAAACAAAAACAAATCTTTGAGTGTGTAAGAATCTAAGTGGTATTACCGCCCACTGTTATTCTCAATAAAGGTTCTTTTATGAGTGACTTCTAAGAGTGGACCAGCCTATTTGGATATTGAACCGTAACAATATAGTATAATCCGAAAAATATATGATGAGAATTTTAAGATTTTTTTAATTACCATGTTATTAATAACTCACCCAAATAAAAGGCTTTGTATCTCCGCGTGGAATTTTGTTATTGATTTCACACTAACTTCCCAATAAGCTAGAGACATGAAATTTCGACCATAGTTCAGAAGTTCACTTCACTTCACTTCACTCAATGACAATGAAAGAAAATGTGAAAAAAAAGAAAAAAATATATTTTTTAGTCCATCATAAGACATGGTACATCAATTATATGGGTTATAATTTATAGACGTTGATCTTTCTAATGATTCGTAATCGGTTAGGTCGCTGAATAAAGATGCTCATAATTACTAATGTGATGATGATGATGAATATCCTGGAGTGGCGAAGAATTTGGCGAAGTATTGATGACAACTGAATTGAAATAATATATTCATTGAGTAGTATTTTTCTAATCCATAGTTTTAAATCGGCAAGGACAATTTGTAGATATATTTTGTCTGGAAAAAAAGACGTTCGTAGATAATGCCGAAAGATCCCCGAAATAGAAGTAAAAAACCTGCTAAATATCCCATTTGTAAACAGATTTAATCTGTAGTTTGTATATTGATAATTCATATACAGTACCTACATATTTATATTAACTGTATATTATATTATTGATAAATGTATATTTTTTTTATTTCAGGTATGCACACAAATCAGCATTAACCACGGTAGGACAAATTTTTATATCTAATGTTTTGGGGTTAGGTAGTATTATACAGGGTTACCTCGTACGTCGAACTAGATCCTTTATATGGTTATAGTTTAGATCATTTCTGACAGATTTGACTATGAAACACCCTATCCTAAATCCAATAGTTTTCAAGATAATCTAATTTTAAGTATTTTTCATAAAAAGTCGGTTTTTTGCCTTTTGTTGTATCTCTTTTTTTGTAATCTGAGCCTCTGGTATGTTTGTTTATACGTTTTATTTTAGAAGATGAATTGCTCTATCCATTTCAATAAAAAAAATACAGTTGCAGAATAAAATGAGTCGTGAAATATGGAGAATAGTGCAAAATCAAACAAAAAAAAACCTAAGATGTGTTTTTCTTTAAGGGATACTTAAAAAAAAATCTATGGAAGTCTATTTGCAGATGAGCTTAAAAACATCTCCATTTTGTCAGCTATCCAAAAAGGTATAACATTATAGGGTAATAACTGTTTTCATTACAAAAAACTTAGATGATAGCCTCCCCGGGTATTGTAATAAAATTATTAGTTAGTTCTAAAAAATGATACAAAACCACGTAAATAGTGAATATTTATTAATTGTTTTTACAGTTCCGCCTCTGTTTCAGACACAAATTCTAATACTTTTTCTTAAAGCACTTTTAACGACTCCAGTTGTTAGTGTAGTTCGCATTTTATCGGCTGCATCAATAATTTTTTGGCGTAAAACTTCTACACTCGTTATGGGATTGGGGTCGTCATAGACCAAAGTCTTCCCCAGTTCTTTTTTGGATTTCCGTCTGCCTTTTAGGCCCAATAATGAGCATTGTGATAATTTGTAATACCATCTTTGTCAAATTTGGAATCAGTCCACAAAATGTGTTTGAAAAAATTTGGGTCTTCTAAATCTTCATGCAGCATAAATCTGATATGACTTGTACCGGTGTGTAATGGTATGGGTATAAACCAGCTGTATGGACGGTGAACCACACTTTCCACTGCGAGCATCCAAGATCTCGGGCAACAACATTCGTTGTTGTAGTTGGATCCGAGCTAAATCGTTGTAGTATATCGTTATCTTGTTCGTCGTCATCATTTACACGTGGACGAACCAGGTCAGACCGTCGTCTTGAAACTGAACCAGTCTATCTAACTCGTCGGTAAGCCATCAAACATACTGACATCTGGGGCGCGGCGGTTGGGATACCGTCGTGTGTATTCGGCACGAGCTCTTGATGATACACCATCGCAATATCCGTAACACAATAACATGTCAGCATATTCCTCGTTCGTATAGGTCGCCATTTTCAACAGTTCCAAATCAGAAGCACAAAACCAAGTCCACAAAGCAAACACAGGTAGTCATGAAGAAGAAACAGGATCAGTCCAGAAAAAAAAGCCGAGTCGAAAAAAAACAGAAAGAGCACAGAGCAAGAATCGCATCTACCACGGACGAATCGCATGAGCAGACTAAGCAAAACATTTAAAATCTTTTGTTTGGTCATCCAAAGTAACTCAAACTATCTTTTTTCTTGCTTCTTCTCTAACTCAAACTATCTTTTTTCTTGTCATACACAAAACGTATGACATCTCGCTCGCACCTATCCCATTTCAAACAAGGACACTTAACCAAGACTGGATTTTTTGCTACCTGGGGGCCTTTTACCTAAGTTTTTTTGTAAAGTTTTGATGTTACCCTATAATGTTATACCTTTTTGGAGCTATCCAAACAAAAGCTGACAAAATGGAGATTTTTTCAAGCTCATCTGCAAATAGATTTCCATAGAATTTTTTTTAAGTATCCCTTAAAGAAAAACACATCTTAGGTTTTTTTTTGTTTGATTTTTCACTATTCTCCATCTTTCATGACTCATTTTATTCTGCAACTGTATTTTTTTTATTGAAATGGATAGAGCAATTCATCTTCTAAAATAAAACGTGTAAACAAACATACCAGAGGCTCAGATTACAAAAAAGAGATACAACAAAAGGCAAAAAACGGACTTTTTATGAAAAATACTTAAAATTAAAATATCTTGAAAACCATTGGATTTAGGATAGGGTGTTTCATAGTCAAATCTGTCAGAAATGATCTAAACTATAACCATATAAAGGATCTAGTTCGACGTACGAGGTAACCCTGTATACAGAAAATCGTTCTTTGAGTTTTATCTTAGGGGTAAAAAATTGGGGACCATGATTAATTTTATAAAAAAAATAAAAAATAAAAAGTATATTTATTTCAGACAAAAAATATTTTTATTTATCGCTACTTCTGTTATAAACACATTTTGAGCCAGGTTATATATAAAGCAATTTTACTTATTTCTTTACTGTATTTAAAAAACACAGTTTAAAAAGTATGAAAGCTACAAATCTTAAGGTGCTCGTACGTATTCTAATTAGTTATTGGGTTTACAATTCGAAAGAAATCCACTTATTCCCCAGAGGGCTTAAAATAAGGATAAGTTAGTTTATAATGTCACTATTAAAGTTTGTAATTTATTATTTTTATTAAAACATAATTATAAGACGTCTTAAAATGTTGTCCTTTAAATTTTAATCTGGATTCTGAGAAACCTAGTTGACCTAAATACGACCGGTGGGGGAGGGGTGAAACAGCTTTGCTGTCTTTCGACAAGAAATGCTGAACACCGATACTTCTTACCTACGTCTCGGGATAGGCAACACGTAATTTTTTTTATACCTAGGCAACCGAGCAGTCGGAGCCTTATGGTGACTATTGACGCCAATATACATCCGCACAACCAAAAGTTATGCAAATGCGTTGCCTTCCTTTTCCCTATCCCCCCAATGAGCCGGCGGAAACTCACAAGCCGCACGAAACGCGACACCATAGCTGTCACTTTACGCCGGTGTCATGTGAGCGCGAGGTACCACCCCGGTCGTGCCGGCCCGATTCGGGTGCGTGGCACTACCTCTTACAGGCGCTGACTACTTACCAATTACCATCATGTGGTAATTGGTAAGTACCGGTGGGAGTTGTACCTTGTTTTTCCCGTGAAACAGCTTTGCTGTGTTTCGGAGAGAAGGGCAAGACAGGCAGTGTAATTATTGGCACCGAGACTTAACATCTTATGTCTCAGGATAGGCAACACATAGATGAGTTGCCTGGACTCGTTCCAGGTAAACTAGTTTATGTTCATGGGTGACGTTGACCACTTACCATCAGGTATCATGTTTGCCAGTTTGCCTATCCAACTAACATAAAAAAAGTGGCTAGTCTACGTTTGCATGTCCGACAATTATAAAATAAGCGAAGAGGGTGAAGGTTCTAGTACAAAATAGTCATTTTACTATCTTGTACGTGACTTGGTAACCGTTCAATCATTTGGCTCGTTAGTAATTCGATCTTACTGCAACATCTTGATGTTATCAGATACCTTGTTCTGAATAAACGTGAAGAATAACAATGTGAAAGTGAACCCCAATAAGGTTCTGGATGTATTTGGAACCAACTTTCGCCTAGATGATTTGGAGCGGTCCTAATTGAATTTATACATTTTTGTTAGGCATAATGGTAAGTGGAACGTCCATGAATAAAAACTAGTCCACCTGGGTAGTCTTAGGTGAACTAGTTTTTATCCAAGGATGCAACATAGGGACTATCCTATCCTGAGACGCGAGAAGGTAAGTCACTGTCTGTTTTGCCCTTCTCTGCGAAACACAGCAAAGGTGTTGTTTTCTAATGTTTACGCGAATTTTACTCATTATAATGAAACAATTTTTACGGATTTTATCGCGGTTATTAAGATTTTTACAAGCCCGACGTTTCGGATACTTTACCTACAGCAACCATGGTCTGCGTAGATAGAACTAACCAAAATATTGATGTATCATAGGGTAGCTTCGAATAACTTTGTAACATTAGGACGTATGACACCTCAGTCCTCCCGTGACCATGGTTGCTGTAAAGTATCCGAAACCTCCGGCTTGTGAAAATCTGAATAAACCGCAATAAAAATTGTTTCATTATAAACAGCAAAGGTGTTTCACGTAAGAAATAAGCTGTATAGATAGCTTAGAAGCAGGATGATGGTACCCATGCAGACGCTTGTCTCTCACCAGTAAAACCAAATTGCAGTAAAACTTAGTCTCGTTCCTCTAGTCACTCACAGCTCATATAACACCGGCGTCAAGTGACAGCTATGCTGTCGCGTTTCGTGCGGTTTGTGGGTTTCCAGGGCCCATTGGGGGATAGGGAAAGGAGGGCAACGCATTTGCATAAGTTTTAGTTGTCCGGATGTCTATGGGCGTCGGTAGTCACCAAAATGCTCTGACTGCTCGGCTGTCTTCTTGTGACTTAAAAAATCAGGATGAGGTACCCATGCAGACGCGTGAGCGAATCCGGGGGGGATTCCACCAGTAAAGGACACCAGTAAAACCTAATAGCAGTAAAACTAATTTGGTGCCCCTGGTATAAGCTGGAACTTTGGCATGTACTTTTGTACTTGCCAAACTTGCGGATAAAACTATGATATTTTTAAAACTAATATTGCGTAGATTTTTAAAGAAATTCATATTTGTAGACGGAAGAAGAGAAATCCATACTCTCATAACGTTATTGGACATAAAATGATTGGAGATGTCAAAGACAGTAAAATTCTAAAGATTTCAATTTAGAATCAAAGGCAAGCCGGATTTATTGGAACTGGACGAGGGGGCATTTTATTAAGACCATTAGATAGACTAATAAGCGCACTAAGTGGATAACTGACTATAGATACGTTCAATACATTACATAACTCCCGTATAACAAGTTTCGTTATTTATCATCAGATCTCATGTCGATTTCCACCAGATCAGTGTTCCTCTTCATAGTTATTTAAATATCTATATTTTTTGACGAAAATATTGGTGGAAACACGCTTCCTTTCAAATCAAATCTTTTTTTTTAATTCAAAATAGTACCAACAAATACTTTTAGAACATCAATTGAAACTCTCACCGATTCCAAGGCGAGCTCACTGAGAAGAACCAGCGAAACAAATTCAGTGGAACTAATCTTTTCAAATACTCTATGACACATTTTACATGTTATTCTGAAATGCCTGGGAGGAACTCTTTATTCCCAAGATATGATCATTCTCTTGTGGAAAATACCTCAAGATAAGAAGGTTATTTTCGATGCTTCATTGGTAATTTGAATTCAAACCTATGAGATGCGCTTTACCTTTTTAATCCGTGGATCAGCTCGGTTGTGTTCTGGGCAGGACAGGTAGTGTAAATACTGATATCGAGGCTTAATATCTTACGTTGAGACGCAAGGTACTAGAGGGATAGAAAACATATGAATGAGTGGTCTGGGATTTCTTGGGTATATTACCATCACGTTGCATCATTGTGGCATGTCTGCCAGTTTGCCACACACACACGACACCCACACGATATGATGACTGGATTATAATCCAGTCATCATATCGTGTGTGTCACACAAAAATCACGCAAGAACTCGACATTTTTGCTAAACATTTAAATACTACAGCAATTTATTTTTGTAGTGTCTTTGTGTTGTATCGTTCTGTAGATCTTTTGTACGCAACAAACAGTTTTATTTTCATTTGTTTATCAGTAAGTCATTGCTTCACGTATTAGTATGCGGGAGACGCGCTGACAGTCAAGAAACTCGCACGGAATATACAAAGTTTGGCCTGCCTCTCTTGCATTACGATGGTTTGGGAGTGAAAGGACAGAGGAAAACTACTCATTCGATTACTAGTACACTAGTAGTAACTAACAATAGTCCACTAGGCTTAGATAAGTTTACTTTTTGTGCCACACACAAGTGTATTTACACTTCGGTTGCATGTGAACTGAATTGAATTTTAAAAGTGTACAAATATGCAATGTAAATAAAATACCTACCCGTGTCTATAAAGTCGGATTACGGACGTTCATTTTACGTGATAACGTCATAATGCATCACAAGCCGAAGGCTTAGTCCAATCGTGCCTCTCTATCACTTGTTCCGCGCTCTCGCTTGCACGCTCTACTCAGGCGGAATGTAACAATGAGTGATGCTTTTTCGTGCTTGTAGCCGGCGACCATCGATTTATACGACATTATCACGTCAAAATTGCTCTCTAAGATTATGAATAAAAAAATTATTATTAAGCTTTATTAAACTATACCTATAGTATACATGACCCTTTTTTTTTCGGAGGGATCTATGCTAATGGCCCGAAGGCCCTAATGGTTCATCGGATTAGTGTGAGCCCATTCGGCTCACTTTTGATTTATAAAGTGGGGGGTTGCCCCCCGCCTACCGTGCATATACATGACCCGTCACAGCCTTTTCTTACCGTTTTTACCGAGTCGGGGATGTAAAATCTTAATAAACCGCGATTGAAAGAGTTGTGTTATTTCTACTGTCACATGTTACCTTAAAATGTTCTATAACAATAAAGTTTTTCATTTGCATATTTATAATATTATATATATACACAGCGACATTCTAATTAGTTGTCAGCTTGGAGTGATGGCTTCGTTTGCATAATGACGGTCGTATTTACTGAAATTAAGACTTGTACAATGTACGTCGACCCTATAAAGTCTTAAATCTTTACTGTCGATTTTAGACCTGATTGATTAAAGAATACAAGTGAAAAGTTTAACTTCGACCCGACTAAAAACTTTACACTTTATAATTTAGGTAATTTACAATTTTTCAAGTAATTTAAAACGTCATTACAAGCATATACACCTTTCGGTTTTGTAGTGGTCGGGATATTATTATTTTCAGTGGGATCTAAAGTCAACCCTAGGCGTTTGAATGAGTTGCTTTTTTTTCTTTTGCGCCGGGAAATGTTCTTAAGAATGTGGGACTCGCTGCGCCCGAAAGATGGTAAGATGGACGCAGTGCTCTACCCACTACAACCCGGCGAGTGCCACCAATGCCGCCTTTGGTGTGTTGAGCAACAGGGCACCTCGACAGCTAGTCAGTTCTTTAAGGGACTGACGTCACCTCCACAGAGAGGTTGTCACGCACCACTGAGGCATCCCGCGGGGGAGTGGGTCTCCCCACGCGGGTATGTGGGACTCGCTGCGCCCGACAGCTGGTAAGTGGACGCAGCTCTACCCACTAAAACCCGGCGAGTGCCACCGATGCCGCCTTTGGTGAGGTGCCCCGGATCTAGTAAACAAACCAGTCAGTCCCGCAAGGGACCGACGCCACCTCCACAGAGGGGTTGTCCCGCACCAAAGAACAACCCCTCCCAAGGGGTGATGATCCCATCCTCCCTGCTCCTGCACATTTTCGTGATTTTTTTTCGTTTAATTCGTAAATTTTTTACCCTCATGTGCGCAAAGAAGTTTCACTTCAATATGTCATGATGTGTGTGTACATGCACTACGGAAAACATATATGAGTGTTGTACTCATTGCCTGATTACCGTAACAAACACGGCGAGCACAATGTATTTTTGCATATGCAAAATATTAGGATACTTTAGTCATGTCAACAATATGTCTCGGTTGTATCTTGTTGATGTATCAAAAAAGCACAGTCTAGAAACTTCTGTACACTTGTTTTTATCTTGTCCATAGATTGCTCGTTTGTTTCGATTATCTCAATCATTATTATCGGCCTGTAACCGTCTGTTTAACAACTTTCCCAAGTCGCTAAGATGGCCGATCTTCACCATCGTAATATAGTAATAACATTATTTATTACGTTTTATTGCGGTTCATTGAAGTAAAACTTCTTTACGCACGGTTGGGGAGTAAGCTGGCGTGATGAGAGCGTTACGAAAAGTGTGATCGGGAGAGGCGAACGGAAGTTGAGAAGATATAAGTTTGTGAAAATAGAAAGAGAGAGAAACGTTTCGTATATTGCTGTAGGGGCAGGAGAGAGAGGTGTGAGCACACATTTTGTTTCTTTCTTTCCCTCATTGCCAGTTATGTTTCGTATATCTAAGACTAAGTGCAGGCCTATTTCTTTGGTTAACTTGTGTCAGAGTCACTAGTATTTTTCAATGAATTCCTTTGTTATGAAGTTTTATTTCAATCGCGCGTAAACAAACACGCATACACTTTTTTTTAATGTCATCAGGGGACAAACGAGCAGTCGGAGCTTCACGGCACCGACGCCCATACACATCCGCACAACCGAGGCCACGCAGATGCGCTGCCCTCCTTTCCCTATCTCCCCCAACGGACTTTTTAAAAGAATTATATTTTTTACTTTAGTGGAATAGGAAAACGATGGCAGCCCATCCCACTCATTCACGCGTTGCTGCTGAGACGTGGTACCTCTTGGTGTCAGTAATTACACTGACCGCTCTTTCCTCTTCACCAAAAAAAGCCGGTATGTTTTGTAAGTTTAATAGTATGGACATTTCCCAGCAACGTTACGGGAGGAAATATGAGTCATCAATATTTTACTATCAAAACTATACTAGTGAAAATTTCTATATGATGTCTTTTTCTCGGTATACTTTTAATTAAAAAAGAAAACAATGGCTCGAACGGGTTATAAAATTCTAATTTTTTCAACGTTTTCCGATTTTATTACGTTTTTGGACCGTGTTGGGGTTTTAAAAAACGATGAGGTTTTTTTACGAGCAGCATGCCACCGGCAGTTAAGTTAATTGCCAGATATTTTACAAACGCGTTCAGATCTGTTGTTTTTTTATAAAAGAGTTTATACAAAGAAGTATCGTTTTACATACCGTAATGAATACCATACCAAAAATAATGAATTATATAAAACAATTATATCTCTAGTAGGATCTCAACAAAATCCTCGAATAAATTTTATTATGTAAATCATCAATATTAGTCCACTTCCGTGCGCTGGGGGATTCTTTCTGGATAGGCCACTGCATAGAGACCGTTGCCCCAGGTAGCCTTGCTCTTCCCCACCATGGTTCAGGCCTTGACGTGGCGGTGGGGCTCAGTAGCCTGGGGTGAGCCCAACACCTTGGGCGAAGCTAATTGAGCCGAGGGGGCTCTTTGTACTCCTCTATAAGAAGAGGAGACAAAAGAGCAGGGGGCAAGGGGTGAGGATGGGAACCTCACCCCATTGTACTGTCCCGACGTTGGGAGGGGTTGTTCTGTGGTGCGGGACAACCTCTCTGTGGAGGTGGCGTCGGTCCCTTGCGGGACTGACTAGCCGTCGAGGTGCCCTGTTTGTTTACTAGATCCGGGGCACCTTACCAAAGGTGGCACTGGTGGCACTCGCCGGGTTTTAGTGGGTAGAGCTGTGTCCATTCACCATCTTTCGGGCGCAGCGAGTCCCACATACCCACCTGGGGAGACCCACTCCCCAGGCGGGATGCCTCAGAGCATTTCCCGGCGTAAAAAAAAAAAAGGGAGCCTTGCTCTTGTCGGTGGAGGAGTCTTCTATACCTTATAATCAGGGCGCTTAGAACGGTGGTTGTACAATGACCAATTTCTTGCTCATCATCATCATCATCATCATCATCAGCCTTTATCCGTCCACTGCTGAACATAGGCCTCCCTCAATGAACACCAAGATGGCCGATCCCTTGCCACTCGCATCCAACACGGACCGGCCACCGCACGGAGATCGTCTTCCCACCTGGTCAATGGCCGACCAACACTTCGCCTCCACTCTTGAACCTTATTGCACCATCGGCCATCCGTTCTTCTGAGTGTGTGACCAGCCCATTTCTTGCTCATTAATCTCTAATCCAGAACCCTACTAATCCATTTCCTCGGCTGTTATTATTTTGGGCGCTAAATAGTAGCGCCGCTTGCTCGCTACGCCACAAGATCGTCAAGGACCTATGTAGCATTTTATAGGTTAGCCCATCCCACTGGACTACCCACTACATCCTGGTAATCTTGTCGCTACTAGGTCGGGGACTGCTTATTCGTACATTCGCAGCTAACCACCATATCTGATGGCCGTCCCTTTTATCCGCTACCTGTGGAACCCGTAGGTAGCCTGCAGCTCAGCCTCTACATTTTCTAAACTACTCAACGGATTGTTGATGGTTTCCACTGCCCGCTTCCTTATAAACAGGCAGGTTCCTAAGAATTAGACATCAAAATTTTGATCATAGAGAGTAGAGTAAAGTTTGTTTGTTTGTTGGTTACGAATTAACTCAAAAACTATCAATCGATTTTAAAGATTCTTTCACCGTTAGAATGCTACGTTACACTGACTGACATAGGCTATAAAAATAATCATCATCAATCCGGATAAGGCTGTAAATCTAAGTTAACGCGGGCGAAACTGCAGGCAACAGCTAGTCATGGATACAAACTCTCCTGTGACTTCTAAATAAATTATATAGTCAATCTCATGTGTCATATGAGATTGACTATATAATTTATGCTGTTTCTATAACTTAAAGTCCCTGTTTGATACATAGAAAATCAAATATCAAGTTAAACTTTATTAATATTTTGTTTAGTTGGGAATGCATTTTTAATCAACTCTCAAAGCAATATATTACTTAATGTACAAATACCATAATTTATTGGAACGCAAAATAAAAGCAGGATGTCAGGCATTTCTGGAATCGTCTAGAAAATTCTTCCAGTACGTGGAATGCGTTGGTTATCTCACCCGAGTTAAATTTGCCATTTATGAAACTTATGAAATGCATAGTGCATGTGAAATATGGCTATAAATATTTTTTTTTATTCGAATTAATGACAATTTTTATTCATATAGGGATATAATCATCATCTGTATCAGCCTTCCCACCCACGGCTGGAAATATGCAAATTCAATGAATATCAAGACGGCCGAACCACCCGCATCCATCGGCAACAATCATTAAAAAGATATAATAATGATTGATAATCATAACGCAATAAAGTACGATATCATTATTATATATACATCGACTAGAATGACAGTGGTCAAACCAATGTCATAACATGCGACAGTATTGGTACTGTCTTGACAGCTGTCATTCACGTTATATTTTAAGAACCGTAATAATTGATTGATTGATTGATTATTCAATGATCTCAATAGATGAGGCTTCATAGAAACAGCGGTTTTTCTGTACAATTTAATAATAATTTTGAAATTACAGATATTATAATTTTGTTAATTGGTATATAATTGTGATTAATGTTTTGTATGTTCAAATATTTGGACGTTTTTACATTTTCTCAAAAAATTTTAATTTCGTTATTATTATGTATGCTTAAATATTTGAATTCGTTTCACCGGTGATATTATATTATCAAACTTACTATTATTATGTCACTGTCAAGATCTCAACTATACTTTAACTCGGTGTAAGCCTCGGGACAAAGCTTAAATATTATGGAGCTTAATCTTGGGCTTTCAGATATTTGATGTGAGCACTTAGCTTCTAAATAGGCTTTAGTGTAATTATTTTACCGTACTTACATAGACTTTTAGGAGCCATTTTTTATAACGTAGGGAAATACATTCCCCATGTAGCCTGGTGGTTATCGAGGTAGGTTCCTGACCCTGCACTTGGGAGTGCACTACCTACACTAAAACTCCTAACGCGCCTTCAGCCGCTTTGTAGGGTCCCTGATCTGCAGGCAACAGCATGTCTAACGGTTCCATTTTCATACCCTGAACCCGACACGAGCACAGGGGCGTTACTGGAGGCGCATTAAGTAGGTCGTCGTCTGCGGGGGCGATTTATAACACCCTAATAGAAGAATTTATTCTGATGATCAATGATAATTATCATTATATTTTATAGTTTATGAAAATAGTAAGTAAATTTACAGCCGTTCTAGTTCATCTATATTCATCGCTCACTGTAATTGCTCTCAGCTTCGCCCAATTTAACTTTGTTTTACAGCCTTATCCGGACTGATCATAAAAATTTATTTTTTGGAGATGTGGAGGTCCTCGACTGGTACCGCGTACCAGAAGAAGTAGCGTGAGAAGGCTCCACACAAGATGGTCTGAAGATCTGGTTGTGCAGGAACCTGCTGGATGCATAACAGGACTTCTTAGGTTGGGCAGATCCTTGAGGGAGGCATATGTCGAGGAGTGGACTTCTATCGGTTGAGATGACGACTAGTTTAGAAGATTATTACATGCAAACACACAAACATTATTATATTATTAGATATAAATGTTTTGCCGTTGCCTGGATTCGAATCAGCAACATTTAGTGCCAAACCTAACCACTGCATCACTGCGACTTATAAAGTGGGTGTTAATTGTGAAAACAAAAAAAAACGTTATTTTTTAAGGGATTAAAAATTCTAACAAATACGAGGGCGTAGGACCCGACCGTCGACGTAGGACGTTGTTTACTTTGTCTGGAGCTATCATCATCAACCTGTTCTCGTCAACTACTGGATATAGACTTACATGAACGTCAAAACTGCTGATCCCCATCTCGCATGCAACCAGTACCAGCCCCTACACGGGGACCATTTAAAATATGTACATATGTAATATATACTGAGATAATGAAACTAAAAAGTCGGATTGTTTAAGCGCGCCAATCTCCAAAACTACCTGCTTTGAATAAGCAAAATCTTAACCAGTCTCACAAAGAAAGTCTATCAATTTAAATAAATTTAACAGTTATTAATACCGGTGGGAGGAATGTGATTATACCGCGCTCCCGGCTGCATGGGTACCGCCATCTTGCTTGTTTCTCCCGTGAAACAGCTTTGCTATGTTTCGGGGAGAAGGGCAAGACATGCAGTGTAATTACTGGCACCGAGACTTAACATACTGTATCAGGATAGACAACACAAATAAGTTGCCGGGGCTAGTTCCAGGTAAACTAGTTAATGTTCATGAGTGACGTCAACCACTTACCATTAAGTGGCACATCTGCCAGTTTGCCTATCCGACTAATGTAATAAAATTACTTTTATTTCAAATATAATACTAATGTTGTATTTAAAACGCGCGTGGCTCCGCTGTCTCGACGTTCATTGAATGGTCGGAAGAAGATAATGATGATGATTAAAACATATTGAGAACCGTGTCCAGCCGTTGTTCAGTTTTGATATTTTGGCCAAGGAACGATAAACCAGCATATTGATACTTAGAGACTTTAGGACACCATAAAGTCTCGTTCAGATGAAAGCTTTTTTATCGCCCGTTTAAGCTTTAATGAGCTTCTGTCTGAGTGACTTTGGGGGGATTCGTCACCTTCACGTCACACAAAAAGCACCGATTATCTTCAATTTTACGAATACTAATGGTATATTTAAGAACCATACAAATATCCAAACGATGAACTAGTGAGTATGGGCTCGACCTCAAAGTGTGGGTTCGATCCTGACTGGTGCCATAAAATGGGTTTTTCTAAATTTCCTCATGCACCTGACCTATGATGGTGAATTGGGCGCATTTTTTATTTTATTTAGTTGGATAGGCAAACTGGCAGACTTGCCACCTGATGGTAAGTGGTCGACGTCGCCCATAAACATAAACTAGTTTACATGGAACTAGCATCTTATGTCTCGGTGCCAGTAATTACACTGCCTGTCTTGCCATTCTCTCCGAACACAGCAAAACTGTTTCATGGGAGAAACAAGCAGGATGGTGAAACCGATATGTTCTTGAAATACATCAAATTAAAATCATCTCAGACGCAAAGTGAACTATTATAATATTATATTCATTAGTGATAGCGTGCGAGTACACACGTCAGCAGATATGAGTGAAGTCATTGAGATAGCAGTTCATAGCTAATTGAAATAAAGTCGTTCGATGCTATGTGTTCGTAGTGCTTGTTGCTGTAACTATTTAAATTTCGGCACTACAAAACGCACAACACCCTTGTTCGCGTCCAAAAAAAAAGATAGTGATTATAAAAGATACCGTTTAAAAAAGAGTTTTGTTAGTAAAAAACTAATCAATTTAAAAATATTTTAAACACGATGGGTAAGGAAGTTTTTATTATTTGTCACATGGATAGATTGTAATGATTTGATTTGATTGTTGTAGACAAATTCAGATAAACAACACTTGCTTTTAATCCTTAATATTTTTCGAGGTATGTACTTAAGTAGTTTAGTAAGACAAATAATAATATTCAGATGCAAGTCCAAAAATTGTCATTGATTGATTTGACAAACTAAATTTCAACAATGAGGGAATCCTAAAAAAAATTTTTGCGTGAAAATGAAAATCGGCTGAACCCAGCGCTGTTGTCCGAAGCCCGCTTGGCTTGTTTTATTATTCAGAATGTGATTGAAAAGGTGAGCTCCAATGGTGCGCTTATTCACGCAGTAATCACACCATTTGTCTAGGGGCCCATGCCGAAATTACATATTGTTCGCTAGTCATGTCATCTGCATATCGATATATTGAGAATTAATATTTCAAACGTAGTAATTTTATTATATATTATAAGTGGACCTACATTGTCCTGCACAGAACATTTTGTATGCAACTATTCTTGAATCCATTTGCACACACACAAAAAATATATATAATATAAAAATAAAAATTGGTACAAGTTATTCATCGACACGCATGTACAGAAGAATTATAAATACAGAGATTCATAGTTTTATTGTTTTTTATGTTGTTTATTTATTTTCACTTATTTTGGCGGTTAAGATACTTTAGACTGAAAGGAAGTTTAGAGCTAAAAACAAAACTGTTTGTGTAATCCATTTAACGCACTTACATTAAAGCACAATTTTATGCCGGGGCGAAGTAAAATAAAAGGAAAGTTTCCGATAAAAAATAATTTTAATAACGATTATTTGTAGGTCAATGATGAATTAAGTTTTATTAAGTCTTATTTTTAAATGTTACTTTTAAATGTTAAAAATTAAAAACAAAGACCATTGTCTTTGTTATTAATTTTTGTTTTCAATAATTTATTTACAAATATCGATACTCAGAGGTATTTAAATACATAAATTGCACAACACTACAAAA
Organism: Helleia helle; assembly: GCA_963853865.1. NCBI lineage: Eukaryota > Metazoa > Arthropoda > Insecta > Lepidoptera > Lycaenidae > Helleia > Helleia helle. Next base: position 6,838,990 of record OY971433.1, on the reverse strand, counting down.
GGCTTTCAAATTCAATAAGAATATGCCCGGGACGAAAATAAAGCCCGTTCATTACATTGTAGTTGTTTTGGTGTAGGTGATATTTTGTAAATATAATGTTTTATTTGTAGCTTTTCGATGTGAAACATCTAGCGCGCTTTGACAGTAAAATTGCGTGTCGTGACAGAAAATGGTATGACGCTGTCACGCAATGTCGTTTTGTTACCACCACCATCATGCTTCTTACTCCCGTGAAACAGCTTTGCTGTGTTTCGGAAAGAAAGGCAGACAGGCAGTGTAATTACTGGCTTCGAGACTTACTATCTTATGTCTCAGAATAGGCAACACATAAATGAGTTGTCTGGACTAGTTCCAGAGTAACTAGTTTATGTTCATGGGCGACGTCGACCACTTACCATCAGGTGGCACGTTTGCCAGTTTGCCTATCCAACTAACATAAAGAAAACCCAACCAGTCACAGAGACTGCCGATAGAAGTGAAAAGAAAACAATTAAATTCAAATATGTAAATATAAAAGATTATGACGACCTATACAATTAAAACGGCGCACAAAATGGCCGCATGACATAATTTAGAAGCAACACAATTTGTAAAACAAATATTGCATAATCATTAATCTTATATAAATAAATTAAACGTCAAACAGCGTCTCCAGCGTTTCGTGCGTACCGCGCTAAAAGAAGTTTCAAACAGAAAGAAGAAACACTTCAGAAACAAAAAACGTAAAAGAAATAATGATCAAACTGCTCCTACTTTCCTTTCCAAAAGGGCCCAAAATTTTGGTGCGCCGGCATGACCAAGGTATAGTAGAATAGACAACTAGAGAATAATACAAATAAACTTCTACAAAGGCATCAGCGGGCAACTATTGTAGAATTTATATTGATATTTGAGACAGCGGAACTTCTTATTCTTATAATGGCATCGAGCGATACAAACTATTGCTGATTGGTAGGTCAGATTGCTGGAAAGCTTTTTTAGTTCTACTTTTTATCTCATTTCATGATTTTTATTGAAAGTAGTAATGTACGGGTAATAGATAATTATTGGACTTTTATAATCCAGAAGAATAAATTTGGATTTTGATGAAATTCTATACAGTATGTTATACTTCTGTATGTTAATTATGTTATTTTGCGAATGGCAAGGGATCGGTTGTCTTGTGTTCTTTGAAGGAGGCCTATGTTCAGCAGTGGACGGGTAAAGTGATGATAATGATATATTTCTTGTTATATATTTAATAATAATAATATCTATGGACGTTTTTACATCACATCAATCAGGTCCCGTGGTAAGTTCTCGAAGAACTTGGGTCACGGGTACGGTGTACCAGACAACGGAAATATTATATTTTATACTTTTATACTATACATATATTTAAGATTTTTGAAGTGAAACTTATTTATCGGGATTGGAAAAAAATTTAGTGTAACATTTTTTCGTTACGCGTCACATTCTTCCGTTACGCGCCATCTTTTTCTTATCCCTACCACGCGTGATTTGAAAAATAACGTCATAAAGAAGTTTCACTTCTTACGAGTGTACGCTAGTACACACACACTTTTATATATAAAACTTTTATATATATTATATATAATACACAACTATGACCCAGGAAAACAGAAAACATTTTTGGTTCCCTGGCGGGTTTCGAACCCGCAACCTCCGGCTTGAGCACCAACGCGCTAACCGTTGAGCCACAGAGGCCGTCTTATTTAATCATATTTTGGTTGTCTACTGTTTATACTTCATTTGATAAGGATATAAATTGAGAAACAATAGTATCCAACAAAAAACAGTTTCACTGTAAATTATCGTGCCAAATACACATTCATCATTTATTAAAAATAAAAATGATTTTGATTCTTTACAAAAAAATAAAAATATAACCAAGTACCTGAAATAAATCAAAATTAAAAAAAATACGTTCAAAAAATATAAAAAGAAATTGGTGTACTTGGTGTGCTAAGACAATACAAATTACATACTTTGTAAGCTTCTTAAACGACCGAAAGTATAGATTTTTAACAAGGCGAAAAATTCATAAATTACAAAATCAATAATCCGGAGACACTACCGTTTCTCCCGACACGTCGGCTCACGCTAACAAGTGACGTTTAACACACTGTGTTTGAACGAGTACTTGGCGCGAGACACTACCGTGTCACCGGATTATTGATTTTGTTATTTATGAATTTTTCGCCTTGTTAAAAATCTATACTTTCGGTCGTTTAAGAAGCTTACAAGGTATGTAATTTGTATTGTCTTAGCAAATTAATTTTGTATTGCTTATATAAATAGACGAAGACGAACCGGATAACTCAATTTTTTCAGCTACCATGCCAAAGTATTCGAAACGTCGGGAATTCGTGATAAAATCCTTTTTTTTTAAATTACTCAATTTCACGTAAAAATAGAAAATAATAGCAGCTGTTCTTAAGAAATCGACTTCCCAGACATATCTAAGGTTTTGTAGTACGACCAAAGTTTGAAGACTTGGGAACAACAGAGTAAGACACATAAGTGCATGCATCCATCGCTAAATGTAATGAAAGTCTTGGCTCGTCCGTCCGTCCATAAAACCGCACGTAAACATCGTGTTCGTGGAACTGCTCCATAGAGAATAAGGTTACAGGCGGAATCAGTTTATTTAGCGTTATTTGTAATCGTACATTATGTTGTAGAGAAGAGTTATCGGTGATGTCTTTATACGATACTAGTTGTTGTTGCAGCTGTTTTCGGAATGATGATGATTATTTTGTAGTCTCATAAGTGATGACGTGGGTAAATAATACGTCTTGATGTAGACGTAAAAGATTTTTTTATCGGATCTGTAGTTTCCAAGTCTTCCTCCTACATTTAATTTTTATTAATATAATGAATATTAATAAAAATTAAATGTAGGATTCAATGGATTTCTCCACCCTCTTTGTATTACTTCTTTATTATATCTCTTTTACATGGGTTAAAAAAACCGGATCTCCTTTATATTTTTGGCCTCACGAGCTATCAGAGGAAAGATAAACCTTGGCCGACAAGGTACATAATATGTGGAGGTGATTAATCTATATATATTAGGCACCTCCACATATTTACCCCGTCGGCAGCCTCTTCTCCCACCCGCTCATCGGCCTTCTTATGGGACATTACTGCCTCACAGAAGGAGACCATCACCGTCCAGGACTCGTCATCACTGAGCATCGCGGTGCGCGGTTATGATGTTAGGGAGAGTCAAGTCCCCTCCGATGACTGATGTCAGAGTGAGACACAGCGCCGCTCATCTGGGGCACACCTCGAGGGTGTGCTGGGTCGAGTCCACCGCTGCGCCACAACCGTGACACACTGTCACCGGCTACCTGTGGGCCGTCCGGGACAGGTACTCACCAAAGCAACCATCAGACTCAGCATCACTTTCAAACCAGGGTACTTCTTTTTTATATCCCATGAAGAAGACAGATTGTAGTCTTTATTGATCTGTCTTCTTCATGGGACATTCAGCAGTATTTTGTGTACAGGTTGTACATATAGACAGGAGTTATATTTATGGTGATTAGGTCTTAAGGATTTTAAGCTTTAACCGCCAGGCTTTGTCCGTTAATGGTCGAGCTAGGCTTGGATGATTTAGCTGTTACGTTACTTCTAAACTGTTTTCTACAATTTATTAAGCTATTGCATAGCTTTTATCGCGGGCCTTGAGCGCGGCGACCGAATCAAGAAATTCTGTAACGAAAAAACCTAACACCCGACGAGAGACGAGCTGCTCCGAAATCGGACGAATAAGTAAGCAGCTGTTTGTGAGAAAGTATATAGGTGTGGGACAATAGTAGTCTTTGGGTGTGGGATACGGTAAGTTCTCCTCTCAAATTAAAGAACGCATTAAAAAAAATGTTTCGAATCGATAACATATATCCACAATATTCGGATAATGACGTAAGTAGTTTAGATTAAAAATGTAAATATGAAAAAGAATTGACATATTATAAGTACAATAGTTGTCAAATTTTTATGCGTGTGTCACGGAACTTAAATAGAAAGGAGAACGATCGACATAGGCGTTATCTCTTATATATATAAAATTGGAGGTGTGTGTCCCCATATTTCACTTTTTAGCCAAAACTACGCATTGCAGACGAAAAGTGTTTGTGTGTGGCAATAGGTACAAGGTTCCCATTGTGCACTATGGTGGTTGCAAGTCGATAATTATAAGGGTGTAAAAGATACGGGGGTTGAAAGATGTTAACTTTGAAAATGTGACTATTATTGATTTAAAATGGTCTGGATTGTTCAGGAAACTTCTGGAATGTTCTAGAAAGCTTTAATATGTATACCAATGTTCTGATTGATTGAAAATGTTCTAGAAAATTCTAGAATGATTTAGAATAACTCCGAGTAAACTAGAGAGCTTTAAAATGTATATTAACATTCTTATCGATCGAAAATATGCTGAGTGTTTTAGTAACTTTTTAAACATCTCAAAAAATTCTAATATCAACAAATAAGTGTACTATTAAAAATGACCCAGCGAAGCGGGTATTCATAGCTAGTAGGCTATAAAAATAATACGTAGTATAATAATAATAAGTACCTACGGCTGTAAATCTAAGTTAACGCGGGCGAAGCTGCGGGCAACAGCTAGTATACTATACATTGTCCACTGATATATGTCACTGGCAACGATGGGTACCTATATGTTACTATTTGCGGTTGTAGCTGGTAAGTGTTCGTGGGCCAACATCATTTGAATCACAACGAACTATTAATGGTATGGTGTGCCCAACATTTCGTGTAGCATGTTTTAAGAGCTCAATTTGCTTGAAAACGAAATTCACATGGACACGACAATCGCTGAATATTTTGGTGTCATTATATTAATAAAGTACTGAACTTCTTATTTATTGTGCAATCATTGTCTTACTTTCATAAAATCATAAATTACATTCAGCTAATCTTGTAACGTTATTGGCCCATCGGATATCTGTTCTCCTGAGTGTGTGACCAGCTTTATCAGGCAAAGGCACAAAGTGGCAGTCCACTTTAGCAACGAGCCTATTATTTGAATGATATCGGTAACCTTAGTTCTCTGACGGAAGGTTAGGTTATAAGGTTCAAGAGTGAAGGCCACGTTTAGGTCGACAAAGTGTTGGTCGGCCATTAACAGGTGGGTATGGACGGATAGAGACTGGTGATAATGATGATGACGATGATAATGATGAATCTAAAACACGACATTAATTAATTGTTAGGCGGTACGAAGTTCGCCGGGTCAGCTAGTATAATAATATATTACCTAAATGTTTTAAATATGAATAAACAAAGTGCATTTATTAATTAAGAAAGTGATATGATTTTGTTTGTATCTTTATATACATATATATGCCACTGTCGGTGCCACTAGTATTATATAAAATTTGAAATGGTTCTTGAATTGAAGTTTGTAAATGATGAATTTTAGTCATAAGAAAATTTTCTCTTTGTTGATTATTGGCCATTCGCATTATATCATAGAATTGTTGATAATCCATTAAATATATAAAAATATAAAACAAAATAAAGAAAAAAACTGCATAAATAAAAAATAATTAAATAATTATAATTGCTTAAGTTGATAAAAAATGCTATGCAATAGCTTTACCGCGGCAGTCCCCGAGTGCCACACGTTTTACTATCTTTATTTTTCGTAGGTTTATGAGCTAATTGAGATCCAACATAGTTCCGTGGCAATATTGCCGCGGTTAATGTTCGCCTGTCCAATAAATTGTAGTATACTGCCCCTTCGGCAAATATACCCTCGGATACGTGGTACTGCCGGCAAAAAAATTCCTTCGCGAAAAAATTGAAATAAAGACTGTTTCTCTCTTAATTTGTAAAATATCTCTCTATTTCAAAGAACTGATAACCCATCGGACAGTGAGATTTTGGAGTATAGCTTGAGAAAACGGAGGATCTGTCAAACTCCAGATGGGAGGCAATCTCCATGTACTGTGTAACAAATAATGTAGTCGGGTAAATATTAGCACACGTAGCACAGGAATCCTGACTAGATACACAGGAGTAGCAGCTATGGGAACAAGTGGCTTAGTCCGTGCAAAAGGAAAAAAAAAGTGACAACTACGCTGTCGCGTTTCGTGCGGCTTGTGAGTTTCCAGTAGCCGATTGGGGGGATAGAGAAAAGGAGGGCATCGCATCTGCATAACTTTTGGTGGTGCGGATGTCTATGGGCGTCGGTAGTCACCATAAGGCTCCGACTGCTCGGTTACCTCCTTACGACATAAAAAAGTGGACCATGATAGAATAACAGTGATAAAAATGATACTTCATATTATTTCCGCAATGAAACCACTCCATCATGTAATCCTTCTCATACATATACTCGTAAAATATTAATCTGAAGTATTTTAATTCGAAGTATTTCGCGTGAAAAGTTAATAAAATGTGAAATTGATTAGTTCCCTTTTAACTTCATTATCGCCTATCGGTCGGTTGGCCTACAACTGTTTGTTAAGGTTTATCCGTACTACGTACATGCTCTTTTTTATAATTTTTATTTATTCACGAGTTTTTGTCCAACACGGCACGTCAAATCCACTGGGCTTATTCTAAACAATACACAAAATACTATGTAAACTGTATAATACAGAATTTAACATACAATTCATGTAAGTTTTGATAAAATAGACATTAGTACGACTTCTAAATTATTTTAATTGAATTCTGTTATTAAACATTCTCTCTCACGTTCGTTTCGACCACAACCCATCAATTATAATTATTGAACATTCTGTACATGCCCAAATTCATAGTTTTGTCATGGATTTTCGTAGCAATATATCATCGAGCATATAACCAATAGAGCGGTAAATGGTAATGTTATGTGTTTTGTATGAAGACAAATTCCGCCAATTTTGTGCTGTGTGTGTGTTCTGCGCTCTTATTGACCGACTGGTGGCCATTGATGGATGATTGGCCGATGGGACCTACATACAGATCTCTCGTTGGCTGAATTGCTATTACGACAGTGACAAATCACTGACTAGTTTCGGAATTTTATGACTCACATTACCACTCTAACCGATTATATGCTCGATGCGATATGTATATTGCAATTTACAATGGCGAGTGCGCTTTATTTGTGGTTGACATGTATATAGTGTGCATACTATGGTAGGGTGCGTGTCTGACGGACCTGTCATTTTAACACACGCAAACTACCACAGGGTGCAAATACACCTCAACCACAAATAAAGATAAAATGTAAAAAATCTTTCTGTTATTCTATTCTATAAGCTATCATAGTTAATTCGTCGCGGAGGTGATCCTGTTGCCTGCAGATCCGGGACCCTCAAAAACGGCTGAAAACACTCGCAGTGGTTTTAGTTTGAGTAGAGCACTCCCGCGTAAGTCTGACTAGCGCGCAGAGGGCAGCGAAAAACGTGGTTTTTAATGTAACGACCAGTTCACAGTTTACAATTTTCTCTTTTGATTATTTTGTAAGACCTAGCTTATAGGTTTTGGTTTGACAGACTGACAGAAAGAAAGACAGATGGATGACGAAGTGATCCCATAAGGGTTTGTATAACAAAACTTTTGTTATACAAACCCTTATGGGGTCACTTTGAGGAACGCAACCCTAAAAACCAAAAGAAAATAGTATCGCCAATTTTCATTAAAAAAGCAACTGTTTTATCGGCCGACGGTACAAATGGACACACACAACGACGCAACAGGTGACGTAGGCCCCCTCCTCCCTCCAGCACCCTCCACCGCCTACGTCCGCATCTAGTGTTACCTGGGGCCGTGGAGCTAAAGTTATAGACCCATGTTTTTGAGTTGTAGTGATTTTGTTACAAACTTTCCTGTTTCGTATATTATGTTATAAGGTTGGTATGATTATATGGCAAGTCTGGATAAAATTCAGAAGTTTTCTGTCACAATTATTAACAAGACTGGCAAATGCTTTGAACAGCATATTGTTTATAGAAGAGGGGACAAAATTAATGCACAGTTCACCTGGTGGTAAGTGATGACCCGGCCCATTTCCCACTAGAAACTCTTGGCAACTGCCCAAGAGGCCCCGTTACTTATACCAGAATGATTGTGTAAGAAAATCAATTAGTGCTAGTTAGAATACCTAGTATTTCTCTTCTCTGGCCTGAAAATTATGCTCAATATTTTTTGGCGTCTTAGAGGCCGTAGACAAAAGACAGTATTGGTGATCACCGACACAACACGAAAGGGTTTGTAGGTGGGTTGCCGTTCTTATAACACATACATCGAGTATATAATCGGACATAGTAGTAATGCGAGCCGTAAAATTTTGAAATTGGAGTGATTTGTCACTGACGTAATAGCAATTCAACCAACCAGTGATCTGTATGTACGTATCATCAGCCAATCATCTATCATTGGCAGTCATCAGTCGACCAATAAGAGCGCAGAAGCGGTGCAGCATCGCAGAACAAATTTGGCGGAATTTGTTTTCAAACAAAACACATAACATTACCACTCTATACCCTTTTTTTTTCTTTTTTTCCTTTTACACCGGGAAATGCTCTGAGGCATCCCGCCTGGGGAGTGGGTCTCCCCAGGTGGGTATGTTGGACTCGCTGCGCCCGAAAGATGGTAAATGGACGCAGCTCTACCCACTAAAACCCGGCGAGTGCCACCAGTGCCGCCTTGGTGAGGTGCCCCGGATATGTTAAGCTAACAGGGTACCTCGACGGCTAGTCAGTCCCGCAAGGGACCGACGCCACTTCCACACAGGGGTTGTCCCGCACCACAGAACAACCCCTCCCAATGTCGGGACAGTAAAATGGTGTGAGGTTCCCATCCTCACCCCTTGCCCCCTGCTCTTTTGTACCCTCTTCTTTTAAGAAGGGTACAAAGAGCCCCCTCGGCTCAATTGGCTTCGCCCAAGGTGCTGGGCTCACCCTAAGCTACTGAGCCCCACCGCCACGTCAAGGCCTGAACCATGGTGGGGATTACCACTCTATAGCCGTTATATGCTCGATGAACACAATATATTACCTTGTATGAGTCTTGCTTTTACCAAAATATCAGGAGTGTTTTAAAAATACTCGGGTGAATTACCGATGGGATTTTAGGTAAATCCCAACTTTTCCCCATGGAGTTTGAAGGACATTTTCGGATATTTTACCCTAGAAAAAGACCACATAACTACATAGGTATATACAACTATGTACTATAAATAAGGTTTCGACATTCACGACCAGAATTTTTCCATTTAATTCAACATTATTGATTTCTAATGTTTGCGATTTTCACTTATTATAATAAGCATTTTTATTGACCGAGGAACTGGTCCTGACGTAGTCGTTGCAAAGTATCCGAAACGTCGGGAATGTAAAAAAAATAAACGGTAAAATCCGTGGAAAGTCATTTCATTATAATTCAACAATTATAACTTTATAGAAACATGATAAAAAAGGCCAACAAAAAAGCTTGTAACATTACGGAATTTTCTTTTATTAAAAGAGAAATTTATAGGAATTTAATTAATTACGAAATTCGTTCTCCATAATATTTTCAGTTACGCTCGGCTAATTGTAATTTAATGGATATTTTTCGAGTGTGGTGAAGGTTCGACCCTGACCTGATACCGATTTTCACGTATATTGTAAACGGTAAAACATTGTGAGAATGAGAAAAAAAGCTGGATTAAATTAAAGTAACCTGGTATTTTTTTTAGTAATTGGTCTGTCTGTTAGCATGTTTGTTTTGTCTTCGGCCGGATACTCGCGCTCTGTCAAACTTACAGTTCGCCGGTGATACATAAAACTTGGTTATGACGTATGGGCGTTCGCAGTCACGTGATAATGGGTGATAAATAACGCATTTTAAATTATTTGACCTATTAATAGATTCTGAAAATGTTATTTTAGGTTTTCAAATACAGTCTTTAATGTGTAAAACATAACTCTACATGAATTTATAATCTGTTTAAACATCCCTATTGTGCTATAATTACCGGTGGGAGGTTTGTGCTGTATCGCGTTCCCGTCTCTCTACATGGGGTACCCATGTAGACGGGAGCGCGGTACAGCACAAAACCTATTACTTCTTCTATCAAACAGCTTTGCTGTTTCGTAGAGAAGGACAGGACAGGCAGTGTAATTACTGGCACCGAGCCTTAGCATCTTATATCTCAGGATAGGCAACACATGAATAAGTTGCCTGGGGTAGACTCAGGTTAAGTTATTAATGTTCGCTTTCCATCTGTTATTTTTTATATCCAAGTAACATAAAAACTGGATAATTATCAAAGTTCATATGCTCACGTATTTGTGTATGTAGTGCGAAATCGCTCTCAAACTGATATCACACTTGCGATTCACGAGCGAGATCAAAGCGAAGATAATGCGCATCGAGGTCGCAACGAGGTCGCAGCGAGTTTGCAACGAAGACGTGTTGAAAACGTCGCGAAGATGGGTTCGATGCATTGCCTAAAATCGGTCATCCCTAGTATTGAACATAAGTGTACGATGGCAAATTGAAGCCTCGTATGCCTACCACATTCTTTGAATATAATTAAAATGATCGAATGAAGCATCTGGATAGCTATAGATGGATTGTTAACAGGGCTAATAGGTAGTTAATTGCCAATACAAGTGTTCAATTTTACGCATCACAAAAAATATTGAAAATGAAAGTATTTTTGCATATTTTATCTTCATGTAGGACTGAAGAATATTTGGCAGCCCTATGGTACGACGGCGCTATTCCCGGCCGAGTTTGCTGCCCGTTCTCTACGGTAATCAAATTGAAGCCTCGAGCTAGTACACCAAGTGGCCCGGAAGGGACGTTGCAGATGTATCGGTCAATCGCCTCTGGAATCCGACCCTTGAGAAGTTCTATAGTAATGTATTCTTGGAAATTTAATAAAATATGTAAGAACTATGCTTTATTTATATGGCTGACAGGCTACTATTTTGTCCCCTTAAGGGGAAAAAATAGTAGCATCCTAAAATCACGACGCTACACCTCTCTCGCAGATGCCTTTTTTGCACATATGATCTTTTCTCTACCTTCGACAATCAGACGCTCGATGGAGCGGTGTTGCAATAAAATTAAAAATCGTTAAATTTGGCACCTGGAAATCGGGAGATTTTTATTCGGAAATAAACAAAAGTTTTATATGTTAATCATGCGTTCCGTTGTTTAGTTTTCATTAAATTTATGAATGAAAATATCCTTTCTACATTTGCAGGTGAATGTTGCAACTCAAAACTTTGAAAACAAAAAGAAGAAACGTTTTCAAACATGCGTGAGTCATTAACACGTTTCATGCTACTCACAAAATTCGTCTGTTTTTTACACTGGATGACGATTTGTTTCTTATTACGAAGCTAATCTTTAATTCCTACATCTAAATCTTTCAACGAATTATTTTTGAGACGAAGTCCTCGTGCATTGATTGTGTTACATGTTTATTTTAGTGTTACGTCTTATTAAGAATATTATTTTCCATAAGGTTATTATTTGAAATTAGTTAAAAATTAAAAATTCGGGACATAGGACTGCTAAATCGGGACATCGGGAGATAGTAACCAAAAGTAGATCTCCCGATAAATCGGGAACTTTTGCAACTCTGCGATGGAGGCTTCACTTCGGCAAGACAGGTGCCCGAGGAATGTTAAAATACGTTCGATGACGAGTTTCTGAAGTATGGAGACAGTTCGGAATTTAGTCCATGATACACAAAACATTCTTCTCCAGCACCACATTTCGAGAGCATCCTCCGTCGCTCAATTTGTCGTAGGGCATACGTTTCCGAGGCAATATGGGAAATACTTGTGTTCTGAAGAGCCGGATCCCTATAATCTTCCTTTCTCATTGAAGAAGGCCTATGTTCAGCAGTGGACGGATGAAGGCTGATGATGATGATGTGGTTGTTGTTGTTGCTGTTGATGATGATTATGATAATCTTCCTCAAAATTGTGTATCGCGTGCAAATATATTTTTGGAGAACAGAACCGCGATATGATCCGTACAAATTTAATTCATTACAATTAATTTAATTAACCCATTAAAACCATATGATAATTGAATTTCAGTTTATTCAAACATAAACCATGTTTGTTTTTAATTTTTCATAGTAACTTATACGTTTTGTCCATATTGTAATTAAACAATAACAAACTTGTAGGTCGGTCGAGAGATTAATTAAGCAAGTTGTTTTCTTTTCCTACCTTTCCCGCCATCATTATAATATGCGATGTAGGTTATGTCCACGTCATGTCACACCTACACCGAAAATAACACATAAGTAAATTAAATTTTCTTTAAAAAAAAATAGGGTTCCGTACTCAAAGGGGCCATCCATAAATTACGTCACACGAATTTCATGATATTTGGACCCCTCCCTCGTCCTTGTCACAGATGGTCACATTTATGAGACCCCCCATCTCTAGTGTGACGTCACATATTTTGCAATTTTTACATAAATAAATTGAAAACTCAAAACAGCTGTTCCGAAATTATTTTTATTTTGGTTTAAATTGTTTTTTAATTTCATTTTTTAATTAGTTCACAGTAGTCTTATGTGACGTCACAAAATCTCGGAGCCCTCCCACCCCTTGTTACATAATGTCACACTTCGTCGACCTCCCCCTTAACGTGTGACGTAATTTATGGACGGCCCCAAATGACGAAGACATTACTAATGAAGCTTGTCATTAGTTAAATGTCTTTTGAACCGAAGTATATGTATACCTACTTAAAACTTTCACAGAGTTTGAAAGTTTCAAGTGGGTATGTACCTACCATCGAGAATATAACCGAATAGAGAAGTAATGCACTACAATTCCGAAACTGGTCAGTGATTTATCACTGATGTTATAGCAATTCAACCAACGTGTGATCTGTATGACGTCCAGTCAGTCATTTATCAATGGCCATCAGTCGGCCAATCAGAGCACAGTCGGCGCAGCGTCGCAACACAAATTTGGTGGAATTTGTTTTCATGCAAAAGACATTACCGCTCAATTCCGTTTATATTTTCGATAGTACCTAACTATTTACCGGCGGAAAGAAGAGCTGGACAGGCGTGTCATTACTGGCATCCATACTAAGCATCTTTCGTCTTTGGATAGGAAACGGTTGAATGAGTTGCCTCGGCTAGTACGGGTGAACTGGGTTGTGTTCATGGGCGACGTTGACAATACCAATATGTATTGGCTAGTCTGTTACCTACTTAATTAACATAAAAAACTATGCTAGGTCTATCCAACTAGTCAAAGTATATTAAGTATTCTACAATGACGCCAAGAAGCTTATTTATACGGAATATCCTCGACCAGTGTCGATTTAAATAAATGGGAATTACTGGTGTCTTGCAAATTAGCAATATGATTTGTAGCCATATTGAACTAGCCTCTAAATGCTCATTATGCACCAAATAGTCATCATCATCGTCGTCATCATCATCATCATCATCATCATCACCATCATCATCTTCATCATCATCATCGTCATCGTCATCATCATCATCATCATCATCATCACCATCATCATCTTCATCATCATCGTCATCGTCATCATCATCATCATCATCATCATCGTCATCGTCATCATCATCATCATCATCATCATCATCATCATCATCATCAGCCTGTTATTTTCCGCTGCTAAGGATAGGTCTCCCTTTTTTCTGCCAATCTCCTCTGTCTCATCCATGTTTTGCCCACCAGCCTTCCCCATCCATTCCAATCATCGGTCCTTCGAGCCATAGGACGTCCTGGACCTACCTAGAAGCTATTACCACATTAATACCTATAAAAAAACAATAACGTTGTTCGATCGTAAGAGTACCTAAGCTAAGAAGCTTAGGTCCTCATCTCGCCCCGTCGACGTAGGACGGAAGTGCGAAGCAGGCGCTATGCGCACTTTCTGTCTCCCGTCTAACTGGACTCGGGGTGAGGTTGGTATCTTATACTACATATCCCCTGGGACGCCCCCTCCCCGGGTGAATGCATTTTCACTGCGAAAACAAGGTATCTAGTCATTTATACTTAGTACTAGTTTTGAATAGTGCGTGCGTCAACCTTACTCCTTGGGGTTTTGTTGACTTTACTGGTGTGTGTTTTTGATTAAAATTACTCGCTACTAATTACTTCATTGAACCTGTTTCTAGGTAATATGTTAGTTGGCGTAAAAACATAATGAGGCTATGGTAAGTACCAATATTTAGCTACACAGATTCTATCATGCCATAATACGCCGTGAGCAGTGTTTCTGCGTTGACCGTTCAAGATAGTTTTTGTAGAGCATAAGCTAAACTGTTACTCTTTATTTACCAGGAACGAAAATGCATTTATCTAAGAGGTATTGTCATGGTACTTTGCAGCCAAATTCGACCGGCACGACTGGGGTGGTACCTCTCGCTCACATAACACCGGCGTCAAGTGAAAGGCATGCTGTCGCGTTTCTTGTGGTTTGTGAGTTTCTGGTGGCCCATTGGGGGATAGGGAAAAGGAGGGTAACGCATCTCCCCACCATGGTTCAAGCCTTGCGTGGTGGTGGGGCGCAGTTGCCTAAGGGCCTAAGTAAGCCTTGGGCGAAGCAAATTGAGCCGAGGGAGCTGTTTTTTGTAACTCTCTTAGAAGAAGAGGAGACAAAAGAGCAGGGGGACAAGTGGCGAGAATGAAAACCTCACCCCATTCTACTGTCCAGACATTGGGAGGGGTTATTCTCTGGTGCGAGACAACCCCTCTGTGGAGGTGGCGTCGGTCCCTTGAGGGACTGACTAGCCGTCGAGGTGTCCTGTTTGCTCATTAGATCCGGGGCACCTCATCAAAGGCGGCATTGGCGACACTCGCCAAGTTTTAGTGGGTAGAGCTGCGTCCACTTTACCACCTTTCGGGCGCAGCGAGTGTCACATACCCGCCTGGGGAAACCCACTCCCCCGCGCCTTTCCCGGCAGAAAAGAAAAAAAGGGCAACGCATCTGCATAACTTTTAGTTGTGCGGATTTCTATGGGCGTCGGTAGTCACCATAAGGCTTCGACTGCTCGGTTGCCTCGCTATGACATACATAAAAATGCATACCGCTTTCATCATTACCTTATGGGTAACTGTATAATGCAGACCATTCCCGAAACCGTGCTATACAGCTAGTCAATTTTCGTTAAAAGCATCAATCCACGTAACCTGTTATCCTGTCCTCATTCTATGGCAGACACGTTTTCCACATTCATTTTAACGCACAACTTTCCCAAACTTTGTTGATTGAAATACGGCATTGGGAATTCAGGGGGAAAATAAAAGTTAGAAAGGTATATATGCCAAGGTTGACAATATGTGAAAGCCCAATAAACGTCATGATCCCAAAGCCCATCTGTAGGATTAGTTACTGTGTTGCTCGCTAATGTTTCGCTACTTAGCTAATCGATGAAATATTTTAAATAGTATTAAAATGATTTCTAAATAATTTTTCCGTTCTGTAGTTTAGGTGTGGAATTGTGACAAGCAAGCTCACTTTCGAATTTGTAATGTTTCTCATCTCTACTAATATTTTAGAGGTAAAGCATATAACTTTGTTTGTATGTATGTTTGTAATCGTCGGAATTACTGATCCTATCATGATCACAAATCACTTACAAAAAGCATCACTATTCGGAAGTGACATAGGCTGCATTATATTATGATTGAACAATAAATTTAGTCGTTAAATTAAGGCGAGGTTATGGGAAAATACCCCTGATTAGACCCTTTTACTACTGTAACCATTTAAATACTGCAGTCTCCTGATAATTCGATTATAACTTAAATATTTTAGCCGCCACCAGCGAGTTGTAATTACTACGTAGTAATATAGTTCAAGTACGCTAGTAATATAGTTCAATGGCCGCCACACGAACTTTTAAAATTCGCGGTAACATGTGCTAAAGCGGGACGCGCGGAGAGCGCCCCGTGGATTGCCCCGCACCTCACCCCCTCTGATCGGCCCGTGCGCCTCATAGGCCCGCCTTAAGTCGGAGAAAAGGGCCCGAGATGTGATGCTTTACTGGGTTTTGTCTAAACGGTTCGGTATAAACGAACAAATGTTATGTACCAAAAATGTTGGTTTAAAAAATTCTAAAAAAAGTTCGCGACAGCAGATCTGTTAAGTTTAACTCACTATAATCTTTTTTTTGATCATCGAATTTGTTTTAAAAATATAATGTATGAATTGCGAAGGAGTTTTTATAAACATGATATTAATCAAGTTACATTAATAGTAATAAGGTTTTAATTTTGAAAAAAAAAAATGCTCTGAGGAGACCCGTGCCCAGCAGTGGGACATATAAGGGTTGACATTATTATTATATTATATGTATTATATCTCATATGCATATATAATATAATATATATTCATATATATTATATGCACATTATTGATTAATCTAATACACGTAATATGTATAAGAGAGAATTTTATACTGAGTAAGTGGTCCTAAACCTTATTAAAATATTCGGATTGGAAATTTAGTGCGAGGTAATAAAAAAACATCATATTTACTGTAACTATTTAAAATTTAAAAAGTCTATAATTTAATAGTTTTTGCATTGGTAGCCCAATTATAAAGAAATAAACATACTTTAGGGATTTTACGAAGTAGCGCCATGCTGCCTTGCAGCTGAATGGGCCGGCGCGTCCGGGGAAGTACTTCGCTCTCACATAATATCGACGTCAAATGGCGGCAAATGTCGTCGTGTTTCGTTCGGTTTGTGAGAGATCCGGTGGCCCATCCCCCCCCCCCCCCAACATACATGACAGCACAGACTACGCAAAGACTACCCCAGGAGGGTACCGGTCGCACAAGCACCGGAGAATCCCTCTCTAGGCTTCCGGGCTCAGGACAGGTACCTGAACCCGGAAACCTGGGCAGCCCCGCGTATTCTGGGGGGGGGGGGGGCGAATTTGTGCTCAAGACAAAAACTACCCAGGGTAAACGGAGCAGTCGGACCGTGGATTTCTGTAACATAAGGGGACTTCATAGCAATCTCAACGCTGTTCACTACCACCTCCAGACGGCGAAGCCGGCCCTGCTCTTTTTGACCGAGACTCAGATATCTTCTCCGGCTGATACTTCCTATCTCTCTTGTCCGGGGTACAAATTAGAACACTTTTTTGTACCGCGGGCTGGAGTTTGCGCGTACGTCAGAGAGGATGTCTGCTCTCGTCGCCTTGGCAGTCTTGAAGGTAGGGACCTCTCCATCCTCTAGTTGCGCATAGACAGCGACGACCATCCCCGCGTCTATGCCTGCCTATATAGGTCCCACAGCGGTAATGACGAAACCGATCGACTCATAGAGCACATCCAAATGGCTACAGATTCCGTACTACAACAGATCCCATCTGATCGTGATACTTGGTGATTTCAACGCCCATCACACCGAGTGGCTCGGCTCACGTACAACCGATCATGCAGGAAGATCTGTTTACGACTTTGCCTCAGCATATGATCTGACACAATTGGTGGTATCACCAACTCGTATCCCTGATGTGGAAGATCATACGCCTTCCCTGTTGGACCTTCTGCTGACCTCTCACCCGGACAATTACGTGGTCTCCGTGGACGCTCCACTTGGCTCATCGGACCACTGTCTGATCCGGAGTTCTGTGCAGGTTGCCCGCCCATCATGGCCACGTTTTGCCAGCTGCCGCCATATTTGGCACTATAGGTCAGCTGATTGGGATGGAATGCGGTCCTTCTTTGCATCCTACCCATGGGGGCAAATTTGCTTCTCGCTGGATGATCCAGACATCGTTGCCGATTCTGTCGCCATGGTGGTGCTGCAAGCCATGGAGCTTTTTATTCCAAGCTCTTCAGTGCCTATAGGCGGCAAATCCCAGCCCTGGTTTGGTCAAACTTGTAAGATGGCTGCACGCCATAAGCGGTTAAGCTACCGAGCCTGGGCCAATGCATCAATGTCACAGGATGTAAAGACCAGCGCATTAAAAAAGGAGTATAACTTTGCCTCCAGGTCCTTCAAAAGAGCTATTGCTGAGGCAAAAGCGGAGTACGTGAACAGAATTGGCGAGAGATTGGTTCGACTTCCTTCGGGAACTCGTGCATTCTGGTCGCTCGCCAAGGCTGTTCAAGGGAATTTCTGTAAGCCATCCCTACCATCTTTGCACATGAGGAACGACTCGTTGGCCCACACCGCGAAGGAGAAGGCCGATCTTCTAGGCTCTTTTTGCTTCCAACTCGACTTTGGATGACCAGGGAAAAATACCACCGACGATCCCTCGGTGTGATACCTCAATGCCGGAAATAAATTTTCGACAGAGCTCCGTACGTAAAGCGCTTTTTTCGATGGACATCCATAAGTCGAGTGGGCCTGACGGCATCCCTCCGTTAGTGCTACGTACTTGTGCTCCTGAGTTGGCACCCGTCCTTACGCGTCTTTTTCGGCACTCATACTCATTAGGCGTCGTCCCATGCTCGTGGAAGACAGCTTTGGTACACCCGATCCCTAAGAAAGGGGACCGCTCAGACCCGTCCAACTACAGACCAATAGCCATAACTTCCTTGTTCTCAAAGATTATGGAATCCATAATTAACTGCCAGCTCCGGCGGTATTTGGAGGAGCACCAGCTGATTAGCGATCGCCAATATGGCTTTCAACGGAATCGTTCAGCTGGTGAACTTCTAGTATTCCTAACGCATCGATGGGCGGAGGCAGTTGAGAGCAAGGGGGAAGCACTAGCGGTTAGTTTGGACATAGCAAAGGCCTTTGATCGGGTGTGGCATAAAGCACTTCTAGCGAAGCTACCATCATATGGGCTTCCCGAGAAATTATGTAAGTGGATCACCAGTTTTTTAGCAGACAGGAGCATCAAGGTCGTTGTCGACGGTACATGCTCGGACCTCAAGTCTGTTAATGCTGGTGTTCCGCAAGGCTGTGTACTATCTCCAACCCTGTTTGGATTGGATTGGATGGATTTGAAGGCACTCCCCTAACTGCCGCAGCCAGCATTGGGATACTTGGCGTCGACATATCGAGAGATGTGCAGTTTCGTGGTCATTTGGAAGGAAAGGCTAAACTAGCCTCTAAGTTCAATTATACAAGGCGCAGATCCGGCCTCACATGGAATACTGCTCTCACCTCTGGGCTGGAGCGCCCCAATATCAGCTCCTTCCATTTGACCGCGTCCAACGCCGGGCGGCTCGAATCGTCGATGATAATGTGATCTCCAATCGGCTTGATCCCTTGGCGCTGCGTAGAGATGTCGAATCGCTCTGCATCTTCTACCGCATCTACCACGGGAGTGTTCTGAGGAATTGTTCGGATTAATACCTGCGGCAGAATTCCACCACCGGACATCGCGTAAGAATTCCAAATTTCACCCACACCATCTTGATGTCCGGAAATCCACAACATCTAGATTTTTACGGCATTTCCTGCCTCGCACTACAAATATATGGAATCAGCTGCCACCTATGGTGTTTCCGAACCGATACGACTTAGGGACCTTCAAGAAAAGAGCATACTCGCATCTAAAAGGCCGGCAACGCACCTGCTGATCTCCTGGTATAGCGGGTGTCTGTGGATGTCGATATTCACTTACCATCAGGTGAACCGACTGTCCGTTTGCCCCCTCTTCTATAAAAAAAAAAAAAAAAATGGTGGATGAAACAACGGGGAATGAGGTATGTTTTATTCTAAGGCGGGCGAGGTATGTATTATGTTTTCCTCTTGGCTACCCAATACAGCTTCTTATCTCGAGATGAGACGAAACCTTATTATAATATCAATTTGATTTCCGGGAATTGTTGGACAAAGGAACCCGCAGACAATGGTATTAATTCATTAGCCAACTCATGTGTGTGTATTTTCTTGTATGTGTGTGTGTGTGATTACTTTCACGTTTGAGCGAAAATTATAGAAATCCTGGAATGCTATAGATTTTTTGTTTATGTTAATATTGAGGTCTTGCGTTATGCGTATATGGATTGCTAATTTAGAGTTGCTCTTTGTACCCCTCTTATAAGAATAGGGGATAAAAGAACAGGGAGGAAAAGGGCTGAGTATGGGAACCTCGCCCCATTTTTTGTGGTGCGGGACGATCCCTCTGTAGAGGAAGTGTCGGTCCCTTGACAGACTGACTAGCCGTCAAGGTACCCTGTTTACTCAATAGATCCGGGGCACCTCACCAAAGGCGGCATTGGTGGCACTCGCCGGCTTTTAATGGGTAGAGCTGCGTCCACCTTATCATCTTTCGGGCGCTGCGAGTTCTACATACCCGTCTGGGGAGTCCCCTCCCTCCCCAGCGGGATGCCTCAGAGCATTTCCCGGCGTAGAAGAAAAAGAAGGCATATATTCAGCAGTGGACGGATAGAGGCTGATGATGATGATCAAAATTCAGACAAAGATAGAAAAAGATTCACTCAACCAACCTGCGCTGTGCCGTCTCCATGGGTAGGTACCACCATCCTGCTTGTTTCTCCCGTGATTTGGAGAGGACAGATCATTGGTATCTACCTAATTATTGGCACAGTGATAAAATCTTATATCTCTAGGATAGGCACATGAGTTAGTTGAAGTTTACTTCTATAAATATGAGTTTCGCTGACCACTCACCAACGTGTGCTTGGTCTGCCCGTTTACCTATCCAACTATAATAAAAAGTCAGATAGAGCGCTGATAGGTCTTTATGAGTATCCTTCGAGCATATAACCGGATCGAGTAGAGTAATGTGAGCCCTAACCTCCCCTTACTACTCTACTCTATCCGGTTTCGAAACTGGTCAGTGATTTGTCACTGACGTAATAGCAATTTGACTAATTAGTAATCTATATGTAGGTCCCATCGTCCAATTATCTATCAATGTCCATCAGTCGGCCAATCAGAGCACAGAACCGGCGCAGCGTCGCAGCACAAATTTGGCGGAATTTGTTTTCATACAAAACACATAATATTACCGCTCTATTCCGGTTATATGCTTGATATGCGAAGCCTACCGAGCAGGGACTCTTAAGCTAGCAGTAGCTGGACTACTCTTGGGTAAACTCATTTCTGTTGAAGGATGCCGGCCACTTGTTGTCTGCTACTTGTACTACCAAATTAACATAAAATAGACAATATATATGATATAGATTGAGCGACGATGGTCTTGAAACCCTTATATGTCTCACTGTTAGGCACCGGTCCTCCCCGAAATCAGGCAAAGGTGTTTGGGCCATAGTTCACTGATGCGCTATTCTAATGCGGGTTGGTGAACTTCACACACCTTCTAAGACTTTTAATATCATCAGGCATGCAGGCTTCGTTACGATATTTTCCTACACCGGTGAGAGAGTGATTTAAGTGCACGGAGACATTTTGAAAAACCTATTTCAAGGCTAGGTCAGGATCGAACCCGGACCTCTCACTCAAGAGGACGAGCCCCTACCTACTAGTGACTAGACCACTGTCGCTCACGATACAAGTTATAGGAGGTAATTATTCAAACTCTCGCCTCAAGTTAATAAATGTCTTATCCAAATTGTAGCACCTTAGAATATTCAAATGTCGCGTTTTACTCAAAGTCTGTCAAAGAACCGTTTAATTAGTAAAGCGAATCAAGATTAATTATTTTCAAAGTTTGACACTTTGGTAATGCCCCATAAATATCTGATGCCTCTAAATTGTTTGTTTGAATTTAATTATAAACTGAACTAATACGTTAAGATACAAATAAATCATCATCAATGCACTATTATACTATTTTTGATGAGTAACATCTATGACGCGTTGACAAATTGACTCGAATGCCGAACAAACCGTATTACCACAACATAAGGAACAATCATAGACTGTGGTATTACGCTGTTATATATTTTATTCCATCTTTTGTTATATATTTTATTAATTGCTAGCTAGTGCCCGAGAGAGGATAAGATTTTAGTTTTTATTATAAAAAGTATCATGTTACTTCTAATACCTCCAAGAATATGTGTATAAAGTTTCATGATGATTGGTTTTGTAGTTTTGGCGTGAAAGCGTAACAAACAAACTTACTTTCACATTTATAATATTAGTAGGTGAATTTTAATATTGGCATACATGTTTTAACATCTACTGGGAGCGGCCAACTGTTGCGAAAATCCGTAGACTATAAGAAACTATAACTCAGCATATTTTTACTAGAGAACGGATGTAATTAAAATATTTTTATTTTTACAGGTTCATGATTCTAGGCCATCCTAGTCTTCAATAAAGCAAGTTCGTTTTTAGGGTTCCTAATAGACTTCAGTCTGGTTATTTGTATTTCAAAGAAAAATTTATAGGGTGATTGCCATTAACGTAGATGATTAGATTCCCCACTATGGTTCAGGCCCTGACGTGGTGGTGGGGCTCTGTAGCCTAGAGTGAGCCGCTGCACCTTGGGCGAAGCGAATTGAGCCGAGGGGGCTCTTTGTACCCCTCTTATAAGAAGAGGGGTACAAAGAGCAGGGGGCACGGGGCGTGGACGGGAACCTCTCCCCATTGTACTTTCCCGACGTTGGGAGGGGTTGTTCTGTGATGCGGGACAACCCCTCTGTGGAGGTGGCGTCGGTCCCTTGAGGGGCTGACTAGCCGTTAAGGTTCCTCCCGAATCTCGGAGGACCCAGCGCTGCCTGCAGGCAGCTATACTCCGGAGTCTGCCGTAGTAAGGCGACGTACGGTGCACCCGTGGGCGGGTCACCTTACTGCGAGGAATAAGGCCCGGCTGCGGTCGGCGCAGCGGGTCATCGCGGTAAGAGTGATCCGGGGGTACCGTACGGTTTCGTGGGCAGCAGCCACGACCCTAGCCGGTGACCCCCCGTGGGAGCTCGTGGCGGAGGTTCTTGCCGAGATGCACTCCGATGTCTCGGATAGGAGGTCTCTTGGCGAGAGCCTTACGCTAGACGGGATCCTTCGGGTTCGCCGACTAGGGCAAGAGGCGTTAATGCGGAGGTGGGGGGAGGACCTGGCGCAGCAGCCGTATGGCACAAACCTGACGGTTGCTCTGCGTCCGGTCCTTGAGCGGTGCTCACCGGGCATGGTTGCTTTGGTGAGTACCTGTGCCAGACGGCCCGCAGGGAGCCGTTGACAGTGTGTCACGATTGTGGCGCGGCGGTGGAATCAGCCCAGCACACCCTCGAGGTGTGCCCGAGATGGGCGGCGCTGCGTCACGGTCTGACATCAGTCATCGGAGGGGACTTGTCTCTGCCGAGCGTCATCACCGCGATGCTCGGTGACGACAAGTCCTGGACGGCGATGGTCTCCTTCTGCGAGGCAGTTATGTCCCAGAAGGAGGCCGACGAGCGGGTGAGAGAGGAGGCCGCCGACGAGGCCTCCCCCCGCAGGTGACGAACGGGGGTTGCGTAGGAGGCGCTACTTAATGCGCCTCCAGTAACGCCTCTGTGTTCGTGTCGGGCTCAGGATGGGAACCTGGGCCTAGCATGATACGACGTCGCGGGGACTGCTTAGTAGCGGCCGGGTAGTCCCCCCTTACGAGGAGTAGTCTGGCCTTCGCCGGGGCTAGCCTGTCGCTGAGGTGATCCTGTCTGTTTCCTGCATATCCGGGACCCTCAAAAAGCGGCTGAAGGCGCTCGCAGTGGTTTTAGTTAGGATGGGCACTCCCAGGTGCGAGTCCCACATTGGGTTAGGATCTACCCGAAGATCCTGGCTGCATCCATAAGGATTTCCCTGTGAAAAAAACCTAAAATTTGGTAGTGCGGCCCGGTTTGAAATTCTATTTCCGAATTTCGGCCCGGCTGGTGAAAAGGTTCGCTACCCCTGCCTTAGAGCATTTCCCGGTGTTAAAAAAAAGATGAAATTGATTGAAATCAATAAAATGAACATGTTTTAAATAGAGCACAAGTAAAATTTACAAACGAATGTTCTCGAAGACTTACGAATAAAACTAACTAACTAACTATTCCAAAGTCCTAGTTGAAATTCCAAGACAAGTGCGCTAGTTTATGCAAAATAACTTGTTTGTTTTTCCAAGAATAAGTGAATCAAGCTTTTATAAACGAAAATTGTATATTTCTTACCAATTTGTCTGCGTAAGTTCTTAGTATATATTCTTCCTGATATTATTTTCTAATGTTTACGCGAATTTCACTCATTATAATGAAACAATTTTTACGGATTTTATCGCGGCTTATTAAGATTTTTACAAGCTCGACGTTTCGGATACTTTACAGCAACCCTGGTCATTGGAAGTCACAGTCCTCATTATAAACATAAAAAATCTGAATTTATCTATTCGTGATATAGCTTTCGTGATCAAACCTATTATATTTAATTAGAGATACTTAGATTTACAGCCGTACCCGGATTGGTGATGATTATTTCTATATCCTAAGTTACTCACTATAAAATCAGCTATCTGCCAGTGAAAGTTCCGTCAAAATCGGCACAGCCGTTTTAGAGATTAGCCGGAACAAATAAATAGACAGACAAAAATGGTAAAAAATGTTATTTAGGTATACATCTATATGCATTTAGTAAAAAGTTTTTTTTTTATATTACAAACAGACACTCCAATTTTATTTATCTGTATAGATGTATAGATAATCAATTCAGCTTAGGAGAATATGGCGGATAAACAACGCGATTTTTTACTCAATCAAAAAACGTAAACATTAATGTATGTTGATCAAATACCAACGTTTTTGCGGGACAGGTATTCTATAAGCGAGTGGTACCGCCCCGGTCGTGCCGGCCCAAGTCGGCTGTAGCATGGCACTACCTCTTACTTAGGGTAGGTACCCCTGAGGTGTTTTTCTGCTTAAAACAAAACAATCTCTGTTTTGATTCATCACGGATTTTCTAACGGTCTGGAGTTTCGTCAATATAATGTGACATTATAAAAAAAAACCGACTTCAAAAAATAAAGTAACTAAAAAGTAATAAAATAATCGCGTTCCTTAAATTTTTGTGTCTACAACTAATAATCATCTTATACTTCTACTAATGTACAATTTTTGCGTTTACCACGTCGTTATTGTTACTTTTGGAGTCGGTGTCAGTCCTGGACTGCGATGGTCTCCTTCTGCGAGGCAGTAATAAAAAAGAGGCCCCGAAGGAGGCCGACGAGCGGTTGAGAGTGGAGGTCGACGAGGCCTCCTCCCGCGGGCGACGAATGGGGCTGCGTAGGAGGCGCTACTTCGATAGAGGGTGGGCGCCAAAATTGGGCAAATACAATTTTAATACTATGAAAATTTTGAAAAACACTTAGAATTAGACATCAATAGTGATTGCATATCGTACGATAGATTTAAAACGAAGAAGGATTTTTACAAGCCCGACGTTTCGGATACTTCACAGCCATATACAGCAATAACAGCTCGTGACCATGTTGTAAAGTATCCGAAACGTCGGGCTTGTAAAAAACGTAATAAACTGCGATAAAATCCGTAAAAGTTGTTTGATTTTACGAAGATGATGATTTTCAGCTTCAATGTAATTCTGACCGTGGTACATCGTACCTTACTTCTACGTGTTTATAATGTATTTTCAGCTTCAATGTAATTCTGACCGTGGTACATCGAACCTTACTTCTACGTGTTAATAATGTATTCTACAAACAACAATGATAACGAAAAATCCATGATTCAAAACTCGTAGCGCTAAAAAGTTTAGCCCCATAATAAAGTTATATTTCTTAAATAAAAAGGGAGAAATAACAGTCTCTCACAACTGATTGCTTTTTTTGTTATTTGCAATTGAGTCTGTAAAGAAAACACAGGGCGAGACCGCTTAATTGCTTATTTTATAAACCAATGAAACAGAGTACTTGGAGAAACTTTACGATTGAAACATAAAAAAGATAATAATTCGGTTATCCAAAGTAAGCAATGAAATTGTCTTGTTTATTGCGGTTTTTATAAAGGAGTTAAATTATACGACGCGTTAAATAAATACATAGAATAGGCTAACTTTGTTTATTTTTAAATGTGACTGTACAGTAGTGTCGTAGCACTGTAAGTTTATTAGCAATGCTACGTGATTATAGCTCTGCAGCGAATTTATTAGTACTACTGCAGTTATAAGTGTTAGTACCAACGAGCGTCGTGAGTTTATGACTTATGAACAGTTCTGTGGCACTGTAGCGAGGTAGTGCCTTAAGGCTGAACTAGTCGACGGCGCGAAGTCTAACAAAATGATTGCTATCTCACCTGACATAGTGCGCGAACATGTGTGCTAGAGTGAAATGCACAATGATTCATTCCGAAAATGTCCTATTAGCAAAACAGTTATTATAGAAAAACTAATAAGTGTATCTTTTTAAAATAAATTTATTTTATCTATATATTGAATAACTAAACTATATCTGTACGGGCTTTATTTTTGAGCTTCCGTGCTCGGTATACTATTTATTTACGCCCAAAATTGGGCTAAAATCAGTGTCGAAATACGAAAGTTTAGAAACTTGTATTTTTTAAATGTATATTTTTTTACGATTTTGGGTACATATACATATAGATAACGACGAGATCAATTTATATTATACTCAGTTTTTCATGGTGAACGTCAAACATTGTAGTAATTACGGTACTGCGTTTGTATGGAAAGATGAGCGACTTGTGTAACCTTAATTAGCAATACTGCTGCAGTAGCATGGTAGTGAATATATTAGCAGTGCTGTGCTTTCGTGTTGTGCTACTATAACGATTTTATTAGTACTGCTACACTATATTGTCACTTCTAGAAGCGAACGGACAATACTTATAACGGCTTGATATAAAAATGCAATTGGCTCGCTATCAACTTACGTTATCAGAGCTTTTATCTAAAATTGTGATATGAATCCACTTATAGAATTTGAATATGCATTCATGATAAAATATATCACTCTATTTTCGTCCTCTTTGTACGGTGCTTGTTTTATTGAATAATTGTTGCTTAAAAATAACTGTTAGGAGAACATGATAAATATACCGAAAGAGGATTTAAATTAATTAATATTAATAAATATTATGTTTTTTGTAAGAGCTATCTTATACATTTTTATTTATGAAACGATTTGTAATTTAATCTGAATTCGTTTTTATGTCCCCACAATTTTTTATATTTAAATTCAAATGGAAGCTTTCTAAGGTTAATTTGTTTGTATAAATGACAAACTCTGTTTTAAGTCAAGTAGAATTATTTTACCTTTTATCAGAAAATGTAAAATAGCATTAAATAATATTAAATCAAAAATCGTTTTGTTTCGAGTACTCTTCAATTTTTTTTTCTTTTACGCCGGGAAATGCTGTGAGGTAAAAAGTATGTGGGACTCGCCGCGCCCGAAAGATGGTAAGTGGACGCAGCCCTACCCACTAAAACCCGGCGAGTGCCACCAGTGCCGCCTTTGGTGAGGTGTCCCGGATCTCGGAGGATTCCCATCCTCGCCCCTTGCCTCTATTCTTTTGTCGGCTCGGCTCAATTAGCTTCGCCCAAGGTGCTGGGCTCACCCTAGGCTACCGAGCCCCACCGCCACGTCAAGGAACCATGGTGGGGAGAGTACTCTTCTATCTAACATCTAATACTCGTCGGTCAGCATGATTAATTAATTAACTCCTTGCTTTCAGCATATCCGTGAGCGACGATGGCCTAGTAGACCTCTTGAGTGAGAGCCGAGAGGTCCAGGTTCGATCCTGACCTGATCCTAGAAACGAGTTTTCCTAAATTTTTAAATGCACTTGAACATGAATTCTAAACTGAACATGAGTTGCTGTACAAAAACTTATTGAAAAAAGTGCGTGCGTGCAAAGAAAAAAAAACAAATCAGAAATGAATCTTATTTGGAAACTTATTTTTAAATCTCGTTTATATTTATACTAATCTAAAGCTATCAATTTCCGAGACTTGCGATGCGACGTTCGCTCTATTTCACTCTCTCTCTCTCTCTCGATCTTTCTCACTCGCTTGCTCCCTACTCTTACTCCATGGCTATGAGCTTCATGCTACGTTCGCCCTTTCTCACTCTCTCTCAATCGGTCTCAATCACTCTCTCCCTCTTCTTGGACAAGACTTTGCACATTTTCGTGACGTTTCATCCGTCCTCATGCGCGTGTGAGAAAGATATACATAAAAGAGCTAAAAATAATAGACATACATAGAGACAAAGAATTTTATTGTTTTAAAGTTTTGATACTGGATATTTAAGTAACTTATTTAATAGTAATTTAAGAAAGAAAGTACATAAATTTTTAGAGAGAAATTACAATAACAATTTATTTTATAGAAATATTATTTATTTACTTGCATTATACATCAAAAATCAAATATACACATAAATCATATATCAAATAAATATATAATATTAGAAAACTAGAGTATATTTTACTAAAAATATACATAGAACCTTTACAATGAAATAAGGTTACTTATCTTCGATCCGTTCGGTGGGACTGCTCCGGAGCGAATGTGTCGAGTATGGCGGAGCGGCGGCTTTTATTGGCGATGATAAACAAGTGACGTCACATCGTACCATTCCATTGCAAATTTGTTAATATTTGTATTTTATCATAAAATTATGATTAAATTATATAAAAATACAGTAAATATTTTTAAATTGATTAGCTTATTATATACTTAGTCTTACAATGGCATAATTAGTAAACAAGACATCACGTTAATATATATTTTTTTTGTAAGCAATGCTTAAATATGACGTTACACAAAACAACAATGAAAGAACAGTATTTTATAATAGTATTGATAAGATTTTGATGAGAAACTGTTAAATGTTGTGTATCACATGTAAACTAGGTTACAATTAATATCGTTGGGATGTTTTTATTCTTGTCTATTTTTTAGAAAAGACGTGATTAATTGTAATAATCTATCACGCGCAAAGTTTCACTTCAAAAATATTTGAAATCAATAAAATCTAAAATAAAGAGGCTATCATAATATACGAAAAGAAGGTTTTAAATAATTATAGGAGTTCAGGAGTTAGCACGTTCAGACAAACAAACCCTTCAACTTTATTTTATTAGTATGTATATAAATCAAGTAATCAATCTGTAATTCGCGTGGCCAAAACCGCGGTAACAGCTAGTATTAACCGACGAGGTCTACGGCTTGTACTCGTAGATAAGTGAAATATAAATTTAACTTAGCGGTGAAACTTCCAAGATTTATAGGATCAAGTAAATTCCCTTGGGGAAAACAGTAAATGATTACTGTTATTAAGAATTCCTCATCATTATCAACCTGTGTCCGTCTACA
Source organism: Helleia helle (assembly GCA_963853865.1). Classification (NCBI taxonomy): domain Eukaryota; kingdom Metazoa; phylum Arthropoda; class Insecta; order Lepidoptera; family Lycaenidae; genus Helleia; species Helleia helle. Next base: position 6,809,810 of record OY971433.1, on the reverse strand, counting down.
TTAGCAGCCAGGTTCAGGCCTTGATGTGGCGGTGGGGCTCAGTAGCCTAGGCACTAGGGTGAGCCCAGCACCTTGGGCGAAGCTAATTGAGCCGAGGGGGCTCTTTGTACCCCTCTTATGAGAGGAGGGGCCAAAAGAGCAGGGGGCAAGGGGCGAGGACAAGAACCTCACCCCATTGTACTGTCCCGACGATGAGAGGGGTTGTTCTGTGGTGCAGGACAACCCCCTCTGTGGAGGTGGCCTTGGGGGACAGACTAGCCGTCGAGGTGCCCTGTTTGTTTATTAGATCCGGAGCACCTCACCAAAGGCGGCATCGGTGGCACTCGCCGGGTTTTAGTGGGTAGAGCTGCGTCCACTTTCGGGCGCAGCGAGTCCCACATACCCGCGTGGGGAGACCCACTCCCCCGTGTGTTGCCTCAGAGCATTTCCCGCCGTTAAAGAAAAAAAAAGCTAACATCTATGCTCATATGATAAAGCTTAATAGTTTAATATAATATATTTGTTTTTGGATTTTTAAAAACAATAATTTAGGATCTTTATAATTGGCCAATTGTCTTGTTGAGCAAAGTTTTTTATGAGGAGGTTAAAGCCGCTGGCAGTTCTTTGTGATGCTGGAAAACGTGGGTGAATTTTGTTGTTCATTTTATCATCGGTTCTATATTTGTCTGTCTGTGCTGTCAAAACTTATGATTCGACATTACAAGTATACCGCACTCCGATATTGTCTAACCCCTGTCAGGCTGACAGGGGCTGAGGACCGAGGGCCGGGAGGGCCGGCCCCCTGTCACACGTATCAGTGGAATCACTCGGGCCTGTCTCACAAGTGTTTCTTCACGCAGAAATAATACCTAATGTGACTCGTAGTTGTCCTATTTGGAAATGGACATAAATAATATTTATTTCTGCCAACAACATTATATTTTTATATTAAGCTTTATAGATATCCAGGACCTCCTAACCGTCCTGAAAGCTGGTGGGAGAAACATTAGATGGGGCAGGCGAGGGACAGATGAGATTGCTCAGCAGTGGGCAATTAAAGAAACTATCATTCTTTACGTCTACTGTTGAACAAACCCCTCAAAGACAGCCAATCACAAGCCCCATTGCGACGTTATCTATGGCCCTATTATAGGATTCAAGTGGCTTATTTTTAGTACATGTTAATAAATAACTATAGTGGACCAATATGGGGACATAGGCCTTCCTCAATAAACGCCAAGACGACTTGGCGCTTATTGAGGAAGGCCTATGTCCAGCCGTGGACAGATAGGGACTGATAATGATAATGATGCTGATGAATGGTACGAATATTAGTATCAAAAATATCGTGGATGTAAAAATCTTAATAAACCACGATAAAATCCGTAAAAGTCAGTAGTAAATTCGTAATTAAATAGTCACTCATTATAATGAAACCATCATTATAATGAGTAAATATTTAATTAGTACGAGTAGTATAATAATTAATGTAGTTGATAATCTTTATGATAAATAATGTGGTGTTAAGGTTTAACATGCCAGGTATCGCAGGTCCCCACCATGGTTCAGGCCTTGTCGTGGCGGTGGGGCTCAGTAACCCAGGGTGAGCGGTGCACCTTGGGCGAAGCTAATTGGGCCGAGGGGGCTCTTTGTACTCCTCTTAAAAGAAGAGGGGACAGAAGAGCAGAGGCAAGGGGTGAGGATAGGAACCTCACCCCCATTGTACTGTCCCGACGTTGGGAGGGGTTGTTCTGTGGTGCGGGACAACCCCTCTGTGGAGATGGCGTCGGTCCCTTGCGGGGCTGTCGAGGTGCCCTGTTTGTTTTCTAGATCCGGGGCATCTCACCAAAGGCGGCATTGGTGGCACCCCCCGGGTTTTAGTGGGTAGAGCTGCGTCCATTTACCAGCTGTCGGGCGCAGCGAGTCCCACATACCCGCGTGGGGAGACCCACTCCCCCGCGGGATGCCTCAAAGCATTTCCCGGCGTTAAAGAAAAAAAAGGTATCGCAGGTGCAAGTCCAAGGGGAGTTCGTCGCCGAGACATGAGACGCGATTTGAGATCGTGTTTTATGAGATAGTAAATAAGGTTCAGTAAATACACATAATACACATACACACATGAACCAGATTTTAACTTCTAAATTTATTATACAAAATGTATTTTTAGGGTTCCATTCCTCGGAATGTCAAAACGGAACCCTTACAGGATCACCTTGTCTGTCTGTCCAAACAAAACCTATAGGGTACTTCCCATTGATATAGAATCGTGAAATTTAGTAATAAGCTAGGTCTTACAAGATAAGTAAAGGAAAAGATTTTAAAACTGTTAATTTTTAGTTAGCGCGTGAGACAGGCTCGCGCTTGTCTGGTTTTTTTATTTTAAGTTGGATAAGGCACTCGTGCTACCTTATGGTAAGAGGTCACTCCCCACCAAGGTTAACCCAGCACCTTGGTCGAAACAAATTGAGCCGAGGGGGCTGCTCTTTGTATCCCTCTTATAAGAGAGAACAAAAGAGCAGGAGGACAAGGGGTGAGGATGGGAACCTCACCCCATTGTACTGTCCGGAAGTTGGGAGAGGTGGTTCTGTGGTGCGGGACAACCCCTCTGTGGAGGTGGCGTCGATCCCCTGAGGCACTGACTAGTCGAGGTGCCCTGTTTGCCCAACAGATCCGGGGCATCTTACCAAAGGCGGCATTGATGGCACTCGCCGGGTTTTAGTGGGTAGAGCTGCGTCTACCTTACCATCTTCCGGGCGCAGCGAGTCCAGTTCCGGGAGCTGGAGACCCACTCCGCCGCGGGATGCCTTAGAGCATTTCCCGGCGTAAAAGAAAAATATCGGTTGTCTGTAAAGTCGGTTTACTGACGATAGTTGAACGTGACAACGTCATAAAAAAAATGGAACGCCTCAGAGAGAGGTAACGCCGCATACGTCATGTTTTTTTGTTCTTGCAGCCGGCTCCATCGAATTAAAGGACGTTGTAACGTCAAAAGAGGTCACCGCCACCTATGAAAACAAACGTCTGATAACCCCAACTAATTTATGTGTTGGGTATCATAAGATGCCATTAATTACACTGCCTGCCCTGCCCTTCTCTACGAAACATTGTAAAGCTGTTCCGCGAAAGAAACAAACAGGGTAGTGGTATTCATGCAGACGGGAGAACAACCAGGAAGCAACCTACCCACCGGGATTCAAACCTATGGCCCCTTCTCGTAGTGCCTTGAACGTGTCTTTGGCCCGTCAAAAACAGTTTCCGGTATAATGGAAACCATTTGAAGCGTTAAGTTAATATTAATATGTAAAACGTTCAAGCTGATAAGAAAAGTGCATAAATGAATAATATTACGGCGACATAGACGGAGCGTCGTATTCAAATGAGGTCAATATTTTTTTACTATTTGCATGTCTATCTCAGGTTTAGGCTTTATCGTGACCTAGGCTGTATATAATATTAGGCAATAACCATATAGCAATAACAAAAGAACTAAAGACGTTGTTTAAATTTATTATGGTTTATAGTTTCGCTGAAAAAGATGATATATAAATCGCGTTATCATTTGTACAACCGAGCTCGTATTTCGTATTTGTATAAGTATCGATATAATTTTAATAAAAAGTAAGTTTTGCAAGAACATTGTCTACACCATTTGACTTACCGCGACAGACATTAAGACGTCTGAAGCGATTTATGAATATATTTAAAAAAAACATTCAAATCGGTTCACGTTGAGAACTAAGGCGCCACAAACACGTACCGGTCAAACATACAGCACTCTTCTTTATGCGGGGGTAATAAAATGGCTTTGTATGAAGAGAAAACTTCAATCGACTTACTTATTATTAAGAAGATTCATGAGGTTTAGAATTTATAAAGAAAGAAAGAAAAATATTGTTCACAACAAAAATCTAAACATTACAACAAAGTAGTTTCACAAAGATATTAATATTGCGGACAATAGAGCCACACCATTACAACAATGGTGTGACGCTGACTTTCAGTGACTCCTCATTGTCACTCACTTCACTATAAAATACTTAGTTAGTCAAGTTAGTTACTTAGTTAGCCTATATTCACTTGGAGGCTGGAGCGACATCACTGACACTCTATTTACACTTTCTATCGTCCGTCTGAAAATGAAAAAGCTTATTATGATTACAAAATTATAATGACATAATTTTAATTCTAAAAAATGATGACTTGCGCATGTTATGTCTTGGAAGTTCATGGCGCTGCGTGGAGATGTAGGATCGCTCTGCATCTTCTACCGCATCTACGACTTGAGTGTTCCAAGGAATTGTTCGCACTAATACCTGCAGCAGAATTACACTAGCGGATATACGCGTAAAATTATTTAAAACGGGATATTTACCATGTTTTTCATTTTTATTTTGCGTATCTCGATATTTCGACATTATCTACGAATGTCTCAGTCTCGTCGAAATTCAGTCTCGTGAACAAGAACAACAGCTACCTACGCAGTAATGTGTCAATCAAAAAGCCACACGGCCTTACAACTATAGCAAAAAAAGTGTCGTTCCAACTTTTCATCTTAATTTTTTCCGACTAGCGTAACGCGCGATAAGGAACTACGTTCCAAAAAATAAAACATATCATAATTTTCATCACTAAGAAGGACAGTGACCTAACAACATCATCAACCTACCTTCTTCTTTAATAAACGCCATAAAATCAATAACCAGCTTCAAATCAATGGCAAAACCCTGGGTAAAAGCTAGTATAGATATAAATAAGTTCAATAACCATAAACGTCCGGACAAGGATAAAACACTTGAATGTTAGGTATGAAGATGTCTAGACGACTGAAACGGGGAACGTCTGTGCTCTAATGTATGGAACCTACACGTATTATATTATCGGTAGATGCGTAAAACAATTTATTATACCTCTTTTATCATATTTTGATACGTCTAAATGTAACAATAAGTCTATTTTGGTGTAATAGTATATTTATTATAACGATCGTCACGGGAGCACTCCTCCCGTCACCATGGTTGCGGTAAAGTATCCGAAAGTCGAAACATTGGGCTTGTAAAAAACTTAATAAACCGCGATAAAATCCGTAAAATTGTTTTATTATAATGAGCGAAATTCGCGTAAGCATTAGAAAATTATATTAGTATACTTTTTGCGAAAAAAATCCGTTTTAACAAAATAATGTTTGTTGGAGAAATCAGTTATATATCATATCGATATACATATTAAATAGAAAAGAAGAAGGTAATATAAAGAAGAAAAAATAATAATTGAACTTTTTTTTATGCATGTAGCCAGGACCTGGGGTAGGCTCCTGAGTCTATGTGGGACTCACACATGGGCTGTGTATACCCAAGTTAAAACCTCTGCGAGTGCCTTCAGCCGCTTTTTGGGGGTTCCGGATATGCAGGCAACAGGAGCACCTCAAAGAATTGCACAATGCAATCAATGTGCTTCCTAGGACTCGTCAAATAAAGAAATCTTTTCCCTTCCGACACGCAAGGTCTTATTTTATGACTATTTCGTAAACTCAAAAAACGATAGCCAAATAAATATACTTTCTTCTCATTTCCAACGGAAAAAATTTAAAGAGTCAAGCAAATAACCTTTAATTACACTCAGCGGGCTTACAACGTTCTCCGAGTACAATACAATAATGCGTTCAAAGTACACCGATTGCTTTCTTGCCGTAATTCGGAAACGTATTGCGTCGCTGATGCACAGAATTCACGGGAGCAACAACACTATTCTGAAGGTGATTAGTGACAGGTGTGATTGCTCAATTATGGGCCACTGGGTACGATCTCATGAGCATGTGCCGAGTGCTGAGAACAGGCCTTGGAGACATTTCAATTAGAATATAATACAAAATAAAAAGCAAGTGTGTATACCAATAGCATTTTTAAGGTCTTTGTAAATACTAACAATATACTTACTATGGACTCGGTCTGAAATAAATTGTTTTTTTTTTATTTTTTTTTATATGCAAATATTTGCTTCCACGATACGGTATCATAAAACGGTAGCATTCGGCATATCTTATATCTTCAAATTTATTATAATTATTCTTTATATTTAAATGAGCAATATATATATATATATATATATAATTGGAATCTCGGAATCGGCTCCAACGATTTTCATGAAATTTAGTATATAGGGGGTTTCGGGGGCGATAAATCGATCTAGCTAGGAATCATTTTTAGAAAATGTCATTTTATTAAAAAAAAAATACCGAGCAAAGCATAATATAATCGGTCATCCAGGTACTTCCTATAAATGTTACAAATCAAGTGAAAATACCCCATAGCTTTTGATTAGGAGGTACATTCATTTTGATTTTTTTTTCATACCGGTACGTTCATATTAGATTAGGTTAGTTGAGTAAATCTTTTTATATTTGTATGTCTGTTTACCCAGATACAGTAACAAACATCCATACATACCAACTTTTCCGTTTATAATATTAGTGGGGTTTAACTTAATATAATAAATTATATTAGCGAGTTGTTTGTTCATAAATGATTAATAGTCATCAGTATTCTTTTATTCTCTCTCTCTTTAAAATTATTTCATGCATCGAGACTAAACTTTTTAATTGAAAAACTTACAATTGAAATTTGAAACCATGTAAGCTTTAAGCTGAAATTATTAACAAGAGACCCTCGAAAACTTTATCTGGATCAGACCTAATCCTGATGAAGCGCCTTGAAGTTGAAGGTCAAAAGGAAATTTTGTAAGATATTAGAAGATAGAAAAGATAATAATAAGAATAACTGGTTAATACTGGTAGACAAAATATGACGCATACTGGTAGACAAAATTCTAGGACACTGTTTCCGCGGCTAATATAAAAACTTCCTTAAAAGCTCGATTACAAAGCAAAAAGCCCAGGTGAACTTGTGTAAGTTCATGGGCGATACTCGGCTCGTCTGTCCGTTTGCTAATGCTAAAGTTTAATATACGAGTTTCATCATCATCATCATCAGCCTCTATCCGTCCACTTCTGAACATAGACCACCCTTAAAGAACGCCAAGACGACCGATCCCTTGCCACTCGCATCCTCCGTGTTGGATCTCCGTCTCTGGCCAACATTTCGTCTACCTAAACAGGCCGCGTTTAAGTAGACGAAGTGTTGGTCTCTTGAACCTAATATACGAGTTTAGGGTACCATTATTTTCAGCCCTGCACCAAGCTTTGGGCAAAAGCAGAAAAAACGAAATTAATGATAAAATACCTTAACTTTCTCTTTTGTTTATTTTTTCCAAGGTTATGAAGTGTTCTAATGATATTTGACAATATTTTAATTACTGCAGGGTTGAGACCGAATTTATTCTCTTAGACATTTAATAATGATCCACGAGAAAAAACCATTTTTCTTACAACAAAACTCAATTATTTTAATTAATAGAGTTCCTACAAAAACCTTTTCGTGCAAAAACCTTGCAATTTCATAAAATTTTGCAAGTGAATAAGATCTCGCAGAATGATTTTTCTTGAGTTTCTGAATTTTGATGGTGACTTTGGTCATTAGCAATAGAATCGCTAGAAAAATAGCTGAGCAAAAAGATTCATATTTTTCACGCATTTTTTATGTTACTTTGACAGGCAATTCATTCATGTGTTGCCTATCCTGAGAAATAAGATATATAATCTGCCTGTCCTGCCATTCTCTCCAAAACACAGCAAAGCAACAGCTTACACAGCGTGAAACATCACGGGAGTGATAAGGATGCGATAGGCTGGCAGACAATTTATAATTCTTAAATTTTAGTAGATCTGGAGACCCCCCACCATGGTTCAGGCCTTGTCGTGGCGGTGGGGCTCAGTAACCTAATTAAGCTAATCGGGCCGAGGGGGCTCTTTGTACCCCTCTTATAAGAAGAGGGGACAGAAGAGCAGGGGGCAAGGGGTGAGGATGGAAATCTCACCGTACTGTCCCGGGAGGGGAGGGAGGGGTTGTTCTGTTGGACAACCCCTCTGTGGAGGTGGCGTCGGTCCCTTACGGCACTGACTAGCCGTCGAGGTGCCCTGTTTGTTTTCTAGATCCGGGGCACCTCACCAAAGGCGGCATTGGTGGCACTCGCCGGGTTTTAGTGGGTAGAGCTGCGTCCACTTACCAGCTGTCGGGTGCATCGAGTCTCACATACCCGCGTGGGGAGACCCACTCCCCCGCGGGATGCCTTAGAGCATTTCCCGGCGTTAAAGAAAAAAAAAAAACATGTGCAAAGACAATAATTAATGTTAGTCTTTTTACTACTTGGAATAAAGTCTATCATGTGTGACAGACGGACAGAAATGTCTCCTATATCTTTCTCCAAATTTTGTAAAACATGTAGATAACTTTGAAAAAAAGAGTTTTCTTTTTTTTTCAAAGTGATCTACTGTGAGTTATAATAGGTAAAATTTGCGCAAACATTAGTTTTATATGTATGTATATTGGCAATGACTACCTACTCACAAAACACTTTGTAGTAGGTAGTCATTGCCAATAAACACGCTGCACGTTGACAATTTAACACGCGACAGATTCTGATTTGATTTCACTTCAATAGATTATAATTGACCGAAAAATAAAAACAAGTAGAGAGAGAGGAGAGAGAGAGAGAGGAGAGAGAGAGAGGAGAGAGAGAGAGAGAGAGACAGAGAGAGAGGAATACTGTTATTCTCTCAATATCATAAAGTTAATTTACTAAGCGGAAAGGTATATTAACTTTATGATTAATATATAAAGAGATTGAAATATTTTGATAAACAGAAATTTATTTTGTATTCTGTCAATCATTGAACATTATAATATAATAAATTCGTAATGATATGAACACAGGAAATTACATATTTGCGTATGAGTGAAATATGAAGCTGACTGATGATCCGGATACGTGGAGTATAATTGATTTTGATGGTAGTGTAATAAGGAAATAACGATGCATAATTACAACGGTTGGACAGATTGAACACATGGTAATAATTCAAAATGTACACGAATTTGAATTATATTTGAATTCAATTGAAACTCGATGTGAAGAAATAAAGTCGGCCGTCCGCGTTGGGACGCTCGCAGTAAAACGATGGATTAAAATATCCCTACCAAGGTTCAAGCGTTGCCGTGGCGGCGGGGCTCAGTAACTTAGGGTGAACCCAGCACCTTTGTCGAAATTGAACCGAGGGAGCTGTTCTTTGTATAAGAAGACCGGACAAAATAGCAGGGGGCACAAGGGGCGGGGATGGGAACCTCATCCCATTGCACTGTCCCGACGTTGGGAGGGGTTGTTCAGTGGTGCAGCACGAACCCTCTGTGGAGGTGGTGTCAGTTCCTTGAGGGACTGACTAACGGTCGAAGTGCCCTGTTTGCTCAATATATCCGGGGCACCTCACCAAAGGCGGCATTAGTGGAACTCGCCGTGTTTTAGTGGGTAGAGCTGCGTCCACCTGCTCATCTTTCGGGCGCTGTGAGCCTACGCGCCTGGGGAGTCTCCCCTCCCTAGCGAGATTCCTCAAAGCATTTCCCTGCGTAAAAGAAAAAAAGGACATGGTCTATAAAATAACGTGGGCGAAGCTGCGGGCATCAGTTGGTTAATAAAAGTTATAACACCTACTAATGTACCCATTGTTTTGAATGGATAATAAATAAAATAAGTCTCACTTATTAGTCAAATCTGATAATATTTAGTTTCTTACACGTTTCGTGTTAGTTATTGTTGTTTCTGAGTTAGTGACGTAGGCTAGTAACATGTTGGAGTTTAATTGGATAAATAGTTGTATTTAATTATATTTACTAAGGGTTATTTGATATAAACGTTAAATTCAATTTTTTCTAAAACTATCTCCGCGCAAAACAAAAGTGAAACAAGCTAAACATCCCGTTTTAAATAGTTTTATAAGTGAAGATGACCATGTCGATTTCAAATCTTATACTTTTATATAAATGAATATTTTTTATAGCATAGGGGGGCAAACGAGCAGTCGAAGCTTAAGACTACTGACGCCCATACACATCTGCACAACCAGAAGTTAGGCAAAAGTGTTGCCATTATTTTCCCTATCCCTCCCAATGGGCCACCGGAAACTCATAAACTGCACAAAACGCGACAGTATAGCTGTCACTTGACGTCGGTGTTATGTGAGGAAGAGGTACCACCCCGGTCGTGTCGACCGAAGTCGGCTACAGCCTTTCACTAAATATATTTCTTATTCTGATAATTTATCTATATTTTAATGGTATTTTATGATTGTTACAGATATAAATGATGTCACCGAAGAAGTGTTTCAGTGTTAGTGCCAAAGTGTAGTGTCGTAACGATGGGGTGCACTCCGAGCATGCTGTTCGATCACAAGAGTCGAAGGCGCAACAGCACGGGCTCGCAAGAGGCGGCCTTAGCTAAGATAGCCCCCACACCAGTCTGCCAAAACAAGGCCGTCCAAGCTGCCAGGGCGCCCAGGGCATCTCTAGAATCCGACGGATTCAGCGTGCAGCTATCCAGCAAAAAGGATAGCTATGTGTCGCAGATGGGCAATAACTTTGCCACACAGCTTCATATAAAAAGGATATCTGGTAAGTATCTTATTAGTATTTATTAGTGTATAAGTAGATATCTAGACTTTAAATATATTATATAGTTTTTTTTCTTTAACGCCGGGAAATGCCCGACAGCTGGTAAATGGACGCAGCTCTACCCACTAAAACCCGGCGAGTGCCACCAATGCCGCCTTTGGTGAGGTGCCCCGGATCTAGAAAACAAACAGGGCACCTCGACGGCTAGTCAGTCCTGCAAGGGACTGACGCCACCTCCACAGAGGGGTTGTGGTGTGTGTGGTGTATGGTGTGGTGCGGCACAGAACAACCCCTCCCATCGTCGGGACAGTACAATGGGGTGAGGTTCCCATCCTCACCCCTTGCCCCCTGATCTTCTGTCCCCTCTTCCTATAAGAGGGGTACAAAGAGCCCTCTCGGCCCAATTAGCTTCGCCCAAGGTGCACCGCTCACCCTAGGTTACTGAACCCCACCGCCTGAACCATAGTGGCGAAATATATTATATAGTAGTGAAACCATTAGATAGGGATTTGATGGAAACAGTCATCATAAATTATTGAGAGACTCAAAAAAACAGACAAAATGGACTTAAAATAAACAATATTTAGTAATCTCGTTAGCTGAAGGTTAATTAGTAAATATAGATTCAAAGGCCCAATCAGCAAAATCCCTTATCTCTAAAAGGCCAATTAGAAATATCATGGATATTATTCAGATAATCATTGCACATTCAAATCATTAATTGAACTTATAGAAGTCTGTTTAATGAGGATGTTAATTCTAAATGATTAATAACGTGTTCTCGTTCACTCATGCATTTAATATTATACAGAATGGCTTTTTAACTGACTTCTAAAAAAGGAGGAGGTTCTCAATTCGGATGTTTGTATGTTTTTTTGTCCGGAAGTGATGGGTTTTTACATTATCTATTATTTAATTAATGAACAAGTTGGTAGAACATAATCCCCTATTTCCCTAGATATCAATCTTTACTTTTCTGTACCATCTCATTGTATTATTAGACAAACATATTTCCCCACCATGGTTCAGCCCTTGATGTGTGAATTGAGCCGAGGGGGCTCTTTGTACTCCTTTTATAAGAAGAGGGACAAAAGAGCAGGGGGCAAGGGGCGAGGACGGGAACCTCACCAAGGGGTTGTGGTGCGGGACAACCCCTCTGTGAAGGTGTCGTCGGTCTCTTGGGGGACTGACTGACCGTCGAGGTGTCTTGTTTGTTCATTAGATCTGGGACACTTAACCAAAGGCGGCATTGGTGGCACTGGCTGAGTTTTAGTGGGTAGAGCTGCGTCCATTTACCAGCTTTCGAGTGCAGCGAGTCCCCACGCGGGTATGTACCCGCGTGGGGAAATCCGCTCACCCGCGGGATGCCTCAGAGAATTTCCCGGCGTAAAATAAAAAAAAGACCAACATAAGGAAATATGTTGGTCTTTTTTTTTCTTCTCCACCTGAATTCTTCTGATTAAATTCGTTGACGACCGTTTCATATTTGGTGGCTACCGCTCTCGATATTGGCTACATCATGTGTCTGTCAAAAGGCTACATTCCTAAACTTTACCTATTCACACGCGCTACTAAGACAGTACCAAAACGGCGGGATACCTCGCATTTATCATTACTTCATCTCAGAAGATCAAAGAGCTAGACAATTTGTCGCTTTTACACATGATTGAGTTTCACGTGGCTTTGAGGTGTTTGGATCAATTAGTATCTGTGTTTCAGTTTTTGATTATTAATTAATTACTTTAGGCTGATACATTTCATCTAAAAAACCTACCGGCTTAGGTCGATCGTGCCTCGTGATCGCTTGTTCCGCGCTCTCGTTTGCGCTCACAACGTGACACTTTTTCGTGCGAACAGCCGGCGCTCACCGATTTATAAGACGTTATCACGTTAAAAACGTGAAAAAATGTCGTTTCTCGTGACGTGACATGTGATATCAATAAGTGAATGGTTTTGTTACTTATTCCCACGTGAATAAAAAGAGCAAAAATTTTAGTTGTTTCGTCATTCGATCGTGCCTTGAACAAAGCACAAACAAACAATTTTTTTTTTTTTTTGTTTATTAGCTATTCATTAAATATAAATAAATATTAGGTCGCAATCACAAATAAAGCTTATTATTTGAACTAATTATAAGTACCGTAGTCGTGGTTGTTATTATGTGTGTGTTTGTATATACATACATACACACACATATATAAAAATAAAATATAATGTTATGCATTCGTAGGATTGATATTTAGGTTGCTATTATAATCATATCCATTAAACACAGCTATAATATGTTTTTCCATCTATACCTACAGATAAATAAAATTGGAGTGTCTGTTTGTAATAATAAAATAGCCACTTTTTACTAAATGCTATATAATTTTTTTACTATACACACATACCAAAATAGCATTTATTTTTATTTTTGTCTGTCTGTCTGTCTGTTCCGGCTAGTCTCGGAAATGGCTGGGCTGATTTTACGGGACTTTCACTGACAATAGCTGATATTATAGGGAGTAACTTAGGTTATAAAAATAAGTCATCAATCCGGGTACGGCTGTTAATCTAAAGATAACGCGGGCGAAGCTGCGGGCAACAGCTAGATATATAAATAAAAGTAGCTAATATTCTATTTTTATACCTTTCGAACTTATCAATTGTAACTTATAATCTTATATTATAAATAAATCAAACGACGAACTGTGTATCCAGCGTTTCACGTGCGGTGTCGCGAGTCCACGTCATAAAAACGTAAAACTGCGTCTCCAGCGTTTTGTGTGCGGTGTCGCGCGTCCATGTCATATAAACGTCAAACTGTGTCTCCAGCGTTTCATGTGCGGTGTCGCGAGTTCAGAGAATTTATCTCATCTAAAAATATGCGTACCGCGCTAAAAGAAGTTTACACTTTAAAAACCAGAAATATCGTATGGTATTTGTATATAGGATAAAATATGTCCATTTGATGATTCTCAAAAATTTATTACTAACTGGGTTTTATCTGTTAAATAATTATCTAACAAATTAGATAATTATCATCAGATAAAAGAATATTTGTCCTACAAAATGTATGGTTCCTCCTTCCAACATGTATCGATAAGGTCATCGGAAATGATTACTAACCACCTGTTTTTTTTTTCTTTTACTTAGTTAATCATATTGTCTTACAAATTGCGTGGTACGTTATCCCGGTCCTACGTTCATCATCAAATGGACATATTATATCCTTGCTACCTCTACTAGCTACCACAATCGAGAATTTTCACACAGGAAATTGTTTGGCGTGTCATCAAAATGAAGCTACTCATGGAAAATTAGCTTGATAGTAGTCAAGTGCAAAAATGGACCGTGGATCCTGGACCAAAAGCTTTATACAGCGCCGTAAATTTCATTATCTTCACACGATTTTGAAAAAGTTAATTAATGTCGAATCCTTATTAATTTTGACAAAATAAAGGGGATGAGACGTACATTACATAATTATAATAAAGATATATTAGAAGTCCAAAATATGCAACAATACAAAGTAATTAGGTGAGAATGTTGCATCAAATTTACGTTTATGTTTTATGATAATGATATATATATATATATATATATATATTTATGTTAGTTGGATAGGCAAACTGGCAAACGTGCCACCTGATGGTAAGTGGTCAACGTCGCCCATGAACATAAACTAGTTTACCTGGAATGAGCCCAGGCAACTCATCTATGTGTTGCCTATCCTGAGACATAAGATGTTTAGTCTCGGTGCCAGTAATTACACTGCCTGTTTTGCCCTTCTCTCCGAAACACAGCAAAGCTGTTTCACGGGAGAAACAAGCAAGATGGTGGTACCCATGCAGCCGGGAGCACGGCACAGCGCTTCCCTCCCACCGGTAAGACCTTTCTTTAGGTGTACCTATCATAATTTATTTTGTTTTTTTTATAGAGGGGGCAAACGGACAGTCGGTTCACCTGATGGTAAGTGATAGCGACATCCACTGACACCCGCTACACCTGAGGGTTAGCAGGTGCGTTGCCGGCTTTTCAAATAGGAGTATGCTCTTTTCTTGATGTTGTGGGATGACGTCATTATGATCAGTTATTTGAATCTTGTACTTGGCTTCACTGAGTATGTTTCGCCGATTCTTGATTTCTTTACAATGTTCTTATGGACAATAATGAATAAAAACTAAAGACCCGTGCTCAGCAGTGGGACATATAAGGGTCGCTTGATGATGATGACGCTACATCAATTTTCAATTTTCTCTAGCTAGCTAGACAATTTGAACATATTCATGATTTTTAGTTTAAATATTATTTTAATAGTTTTCAGATCCCCCCCCCCCCTCTTCCAAAGACTTGAAAAAATTGGACAACTTTTACCAAGTTTCAAATTTCAACTGTATCCTAAATATTTGTTATGTTCTGAAATGCATTAACTGAACTTTGAATGGCAAACTTTCTATATTCGTTTTAATGACTTTCAAAGTATCTCGGATTACATTGAGAATAAAACATTTGTGTGGTTTTTGTTTTGCAGAACTATTCGAGAACGATAAAAGTTAAAATTAGTGAAACGAAAATGTTTTATAACTGTACGAGCTTTGATATCTCAACCGGCAACGCACCTGCTAACCCTTTGGTGTGGTGGCGACACCTGCTGTCAGTGGAGGTCGCTTTCGCTTACCATCAGGTGAGCCGACTGTCCGTTTGTTTGCGCCCTCTTCTATTAAAAAAAATTAAAGGACGTAATTTAAAGTTTATTGTGATATCAAAAAAACTTAAGATCAGCCAGTGATAGCTGAAACCTCCTTCCTTGAGATTGGAGTTCATATGTAAGTGAAATATGAAAGAACGTGACTAGAATTCGAATGAACTTTCTCTGAGACTGTCATAAGTCCTCATAATAGTGCTCGTGCAATTTCTACAGTATAACAATAATACCAAGAGATTATCTGTAATATAATAAATACTAATAACATGATGCTGTCCAAGCCGATTTCTGCTACGGCGACAAAACTTCTCTCTGTGACAAATAAATATAAAAGAGTCAAGTGTTATGACGTTGATGGACTTTCACATGACTCGCATAGCCTATCCAGGCTCGGAAGGTACGCGAGCAGTCAACGCATGTGAGAACACCATCATCGTAATTGTATTAACTTAAGGAGTACTTAACGTAAAACGTAAGGCGGTTTGTATTTCAATGATCATCTTCAAAGACATTCTTTTGGGAAATACAATAGACATAATAATAATAATATGTTGGGACAACTCACACACGGCCATCTGATCTCAAACTAGGCTGAGCCTGTTCTTATGTCTATATTATAGATAATACATATTATAAAGGGGAAAGATTATTGTTTGTTTGTTTGTTTGCATTGAATATGTTCCAAGACTACTACTGGACCACTCTATAAAATTCTTTCACTTATAGAAAACCACATTATCAACGAGTAACATAGGTTTTTTTTTTTTTTTTTTTTTCGGATGGATCTATGCTAATGGCCCGAAGGCCCTAATGCTTCAACGGATTAGTGTGAGCCCATTCGGCTCACTTTTGATTGGGGGGTTGCCCCCCGCCTACCGTGCAGTCTGTGACCACACGGCCTCCTGGCGTCGGTTGTGAACAGTAACATAGGCTGTATATTGTTTACCCATGCGAACACAGATTTTTTTTCGGATCTATGCAATGTCTGACAATTGTGAGCCGATTTGGCTCACTTAAGATTGATTATTAGTGGGGGGTTGCCCCCCGCCAACCGTGAAGTCTACGACTGCATGACCTTCTGGCGTCGGGTTGGCCCGGACACAGAACAATTGATCATGCTCATCACACAGACATTTGTCCTGGACGGGAATCGATCCCACGACCGTCTGGTTTACTTCAGCTGCCTACCTTGGTTATTGCAGCTGAAGTAGGCCGGCACGACCGGGGTGGTACCTCTCGCTCACATAATACCGGAGTAAAGTGACAGCTATGCTATCGCGTTTCGTGTGTTTTGTGAGTTTCCTGTGGCCCATTAGGGGAATAGGGAAAAGGAGGGCTTACCCATCTGCTTAACCTCTGGTTGTGCGGATGTCTATGGGCGTTGGTAGTCACCATAAGGCTCCGACCGTTCATTTACCTGTTTATGCTATAAAAACATGGGTTTGCAATGAATTTTGTTAAGAGACAGACGCACTCATTGAATCAAATAATTTCACATATCCATTATAACTAAGTCTCACAAAGTCATGATGGCGTGAATTGAAAATACCTGAGCACAGTTCAAGGAAAACTTTCACTTAATTAAATGTTTGAACAAAGGGTCACAATAAAAACATACACATCCAATAACCGTTTTCATCGGGCATCGTTCTAGAAGACTTAGTAAGTACAATAAGAGCTATTTAACAAGACAATGCCTTGGTCGGGATTTATTATGAGCCAGCGTGTTTAGAACTAGTGAAATTGTGGTTGGTATTGATTAGGTAAGCTCATCAATATCAGGCATCGAGCATTGTTTTGTATGAAGACAAATTCCGACAAATTTGTGCTGCGACGCTGCGTCGGCTCTGCGCCCTGAATGGCCGACTGATTGATGGTTGGCCAATGGGACGTGCATACAGATGACTGGTTGGTGGAATTGCTAAGAAGTTAGTGACAAATCACTGACCAGTTTCAAAATATGGCTCACATTTACTCTATCTGGTTATATGCTCGATGTTATCAGGTATTATTCCATGGATGTGGTTTATTCATGTCGGTGATATATTCTCTACGTGTATGGTACGTGGAGCTGCCTGATGGCAAGTGGTCGATTTCGCCCATGAACAAACAAGTTCCACGGGCATTCAATGCCTATCCTGGCCTTCTCTAACACAGCAAAGGTGTTTCACGGGAGAATGTGGTACGTTGGATATTGGCGGTAATCGTTGAAACGACTTATCCAATTTAACAAATTCTGTGACCAGTAGAATGCTATTACGAAATGAGTAATGACATAACAACCAGTTAAGCGCGACTCTGACTCCTGCGCGAAGGGATCCAAAAAGGTGTTTTGTATACTACTGCACCAAAACAATTAGGCGCATGACAGCGACCGCCTGAACCCTGCGTTTCCTCCAGAGTGGGGATGCGCGCGGCGAAGGCGGGGTTCGGGCGGTCACTGTCATGCGCCTAATTGTTTTGCTGGATTAGTAATGTTACTAATTCACTGTTTCAAGATTTTTACCAATACTTATGTTGTGAGACCTAGTTTCTTACCAAAAATTATTCTCTGTCAACTGGATGTAGGTACCTTGATGACTTTTTTTTTAACTGGCAACACTGGCGACTGGTCGTGAAAAAACGGCCTCTTAGTTAATTTAATTTAAAATTATTTATTTATTATGCTAATTTAGTCTTAAATCAATTATTTATAAAGTAATTAATGTATAAAGTGTATGTCTATGATAAAGTGACCTGTGAATTGTGATAACTCGTAACAATCAATAATAATTCGATAAGACATCCACCTGCTGTCAACTACTAAACTGGATTTGAATTCTTCGAACCGGGGGAGTATTTTGTTTTAATTTACTTATTATTGTTGTATAATTTACAAACTATACATCACACATTACACTGCTCAGAGCTCTGAGCGTCATTCAGTACTCATCGGCTACGTTTATGTCTCATTTTGCTTGACAAATTGTGGAAGCAAAATCGAGGACTGAATCTCTTGCCCAGACAAAACATTTACTACAGACCCTACTTCACATAATAATATAATATGTGTTTAATACTGATGCCATATTCTAATTTCTAACTAAACCACTTTGTTAATAAGTAGGTAAAGTAGGTACTTAAATAGACTTTGTTTTCCCCATAAGCTCATGTTCTTATTAATAATTGCAGAATATATCTAATCTTAGCATTCAAAATAAATGTATGAATAACAGTGTTAATTGGAATAAGTTTAAGTTAAAAGTTCAAGAATACGAAATCAAATAGTCTCTTTTTCATCTTTAGTATTTTTTTTCTCTACCTTCATTTTGTTTTCATAATCTTTTCTAAATCTTTCTTTCGTTTTTTGTTTAATATTTCACTTCTTTCTAACTGTTAAAACTATTCTCTCAACGTTTCAATAAACATAAAGTAGTATTCTGTCATCACACTCAGCTGTTTCTTGTCACAATTCAGGTGTCACATCATGCAGACCCGCACTGCCTTGGCTCGCCAGACTGAGGAACAACTCAGACTGGCCCTCCAGGAGCTTAAGGTGTCAAAAGAACAGTGTAAGCAGTTGTTAAACGAAAGAGAAGATAGTAAAATTGAAATGGTTACAATAATTAATAAAAATGCCCAACTGAAAAATGAACTCTCGGCTCTATCCACTCAATATGAAATTATACTCGACCAAAATCGACAACTAGAATGCATCGTAAATGGTTTTGATGAATGCAGAGACGAATATGAGGACTC
Source organism: Helleia helle (assembly GCA_963853865.1). Classification (NCBI taxonomy): domain Eukaryota; kingdom Metazoa; phylum Arthropoda; class Insecta; order Lepidoptera; family Lycaenidae; genus Helleia; species Helleia helle. Next base: position 6,790,850 of record OY971433.1, on the reverse strand, counting down.
ACTTAAGAAGACGTCTGAGTTAAATAAGCAACTGGCAGAGGCTCAAAAATATATATCTAAATTAGAGTTAGAAAAAGAAGATTTAAAAGCCTCCCAATCTAGACATCTTTTCAATGAATTAATTGGGAAGTCAAAGGATCCCATCACCAACAATAATGACATTTCCACAGTAGATTTGACTGGTGACGATTCAATGACTTCTCATTATATGCCTAGTAAGAAAAAATTTAAACAATATGTAAAAGCAAAAAAAAAACATTAAAAAAATGCAACGCCTGTTACTAAAAAATAAGTCTCAACCTGCAATCAGAATTAACTGCTCTGCATGAGTCGCTGAAAGCTGTAACCCTAAAATATGAAATAGCTCAAAAAGAAATAGCGGGACACATCTCGGCAATGAGAAAGGCCTGATAGACTTATGTAATTATAACGAAGAACGGGTTGAATCCTTACAAAACTATAAAATATGTAAGTGTGAGGATTCAAATATAGGCCGGTCAATGCTAGGTGTCAACCCCACCCAGTTGTCTCATCCAGTATCTAAGCATAACAGCCCCACATCCGAAGCTTTGTATCCATTGTCTTCATTACCTCCAGATAGTAATATTAGCTTAAACAGTGATGAAATGGGGAAAGATATTGGGACATTGCTATACCGGTTGTGTCAGGGTCAGTCATTAACAAATAATTGTATGACCGGTGCTTCACTGGAACAATTAATAGAATCAATTGTTGGTTGTACCCACCGTCCCAATACAACACTGATAGTAATAGCCGGGAGAAGGGGAAATGTAAATAGAAAAAAATTAATTAAATTTATGGATTTGTTGTCCGGTTTTACAAATATATCAAAAATTATTAGATTTACATTTTCTTACATTAAATCATTGCAACATGAAAATAAAATTAGATTTAATTTAAATTCATTATTGTACACCATATCAAATAATAATAATTGTATTTCATTATATAATAATAATAACAAAATTCAAATTATTGACACAAATAAAATTATTAATTATAAATTTAGTTTTAGGACTATAGATAAGTTTTACTTATCATTTTTTATTAAAAGACAAATAGCAATGTCGCTATACAAATTTTTGTATAATGTACCAGCCAATGTCTTGGCTACACAGACCACTGCTTCTATTGAGCAGTGTAAGTTATTGACAGATAATGGCTTGGAATTCCTTCCAAATAATTTAAATTAAGTTACAAGACAATAGAGGCAGCCTCTTGCAATACATACTTTTGTAATAATATAAACCCTGTTCACTTGCCCACCAAAATTATAAACAATAAGTGTAAAGAAAAAACTTGTAATATAAACCTGGTACATCAGAATATTCAAGGTATGGCAGACAAAGACCTAGAAATTGAATTATTTCTTAAAAGCCATAATATTAATATACTTTGTATAACAGAACATTGGTTAGCAAAACAAGAAATTATGTTTAACTTCAGCAATCACCAGGTTGTGAGTACGTTCAGCAGAGAAAAATCAATAAGAGGTGGTTCTCTAATATTAATAAATAAATGGATAAAATATAAAGAAAGAAAAGATATTGTAAGTCTCTCTGTTGAGCGTACTACTGAGATAGCCTGTGTGGAACTTGAGCGCCTTATTATTGTGTGTGTGTACAGACCCCCAAGTGGATTGTATGACATATTTGAAGAGATCATGGAAGAAGTACTGACAAAAGTATGTATGTGGTGACTTTAATATTAACTTGCTAGAAAATAATTTCACTACTGTCAAATTCCTTTCATTGTTGAAATCTTATAGCCTCGAAAATCTATTCATGGAGCCCACTAGAATAACATGCTCAACGGCTACATGCATAGATAATATATTTTGTAATGTAATTCACCATAGCAAATCAATAATAAATAACCTAAGTTCAGATCATTGTGGATTACAAGCATCCTTTGAGTTGACTTTAAAAAATATCAGTAATGGAAAAGTAATGTTTGTTCCTATGACTACAAAACGTATTGAGAACTTTAGGTGTAATATTACAACTAAGCTATTACAAATAGACTATAATAAAGATCTAAACAAGTTATTTAGTAAATTGTTTCAGCTTATTAAAAAAGAGTTTAACAACATATTTACACCTAAAACAAAAACAGTTAATGTACAAAATGGAGGAACTTTTAATGAATGGGCGACTGTAGGAATTTATAAAAGTAGACAAAGATTGTACGAGCTCTATAATGAAAAGGCTTACAATACTAGCGAATCACATAAAAACTTTTTGAAATCATACTCAAAAATATTTAAAAAAGTATGTACAGCAGCTAAAGCTTTAAATATTAAAAATAAAATTGCAAGATGTAATAATAAAATCAAAATGACGTGGAAGGTAATTAACGACGAAACTGGAAGGAGTAAAAGTTGTAATTCAATACATTCATTGTGTATTGAAAATAAATTTATCAATACTGACAGGGAGGTTGCAAATATTTTTGAGAATTTTTTTGCCAATATTCCAGTTACGACAACTAAAAACCTCATATCGTCTCCTACTGTCGCTGAATCCTTACTCAAAAATTGTGTGAAAGAAAATAATATTCTTTTTAAATTTCATTCCATCTGCTCCAAAGATGTTATAGGTGCTTTCAAACTTATTAATGTCAAAAATACTACAGACTTGTGGGGCATGTCGCTTAAAACGATTAAATATATTATAGAAATAATTGCACCTATCTTGGCGGTAATTTTCAATGATTGTATTGAATGTGGTGTATTTTCTGATTTAATGAAGCATAGTAAAATTCTACCACTTTTTAAATCTGGTGTCACATCTGACCCCTCAAACTTTAGACCGATTTCAGTACTCCCAGCACTTAGTAAAATTTTTGAAAAGATCATTGTTAATCAAATTTAAGTTTTTTTTAACAAGCATCAGTTGCTCCATAGTCAGCAGTATGGATTTACTAAAGGGCGATCTACAACTGATGCTGGAGTTCACCTACTGAAACATATTTATACAGCCTGGGATGAATCGCAGGATGCCTTTATGTGATATGTGTATTTTGTGATTTGTCCAAGGCTTTTGATTGTGTTCAACACGCAACATTGATCAGGAAATTACATCACTATGGTATCAGGGGCACAGAACTTAAACTATTAGCATCTTACTTAAATAACAGAACACTAAAGGTAAAAATGGGCACCCCCATTTTTATGTAATACATAAAAATGGGGGTGCCTCAAGGTTCCATTCTGGGTCCGTTTCTCTTCCTCGTTTACATAAATGACCTACCTTTTCTCATGAAGGATAAGCATGAAATAGTATTGTTTGCCGATGATACTTCTTTAATATTTAAAATTAAGCGACAACAAATGATTTCTGACGAAGTAAACGATGCTCTTTCAAAGATGGTACATTGGTTTAGTGTCAATAATTTGTTACTTAACTGCAATAAAACTAAATTGATTAGATTTACACTACCTAATGTTAAGCAAGTACAAACCAATGTAACATTAAGTGGGTAGATAATGGACTTGGTGAATTCAACTACCTTTCTTGGCATTACCTTAGATGCCAATCTCCAATGGGCGCCCCATATAGCTACCTTATCGAGTAGACTCAGTTCTGCTGTTTTTGCGATTAGAAAAATCAGGTCAATTACGGATGTTAATACGGCTAGACTAGTATATTATGCGTATTTCCACAGTCTTATGTCCTACGGCATTTTGCTTTGGGGACATGCCGCTGATGTCAATACAATTTTCATACTGCAGAAGCGGGCTATACGGGCTATCTACTGTCTGGGTCCCAGAATATCATTAAGAGAGAAATTTAAAGAAATAGACATTTTGACTGTAGCATCTCAATACATTTTTGTAAACGTGATGTATGTTCGCAAAAATATAAATGAATTTGTAAAAAAATGCGATAATCACAATAAAAATACAAGGAACAAACATAAACTTGTTGTGCCATATTTTAGGCTACATAAGGTCAGTAATTCTTTTATGGGTCAATGTATACGCTTCTACAATAGGATCCCAGAAAACGTTCAAAACCTATCGATAAATAAATTTAAAAAAACTGTTAAAGAACGTTTGTGTGGTAAAGGATACTACAAAATAAAAGAATTTATTGAAGATACCACACCTTGGGAATAAGGCGTTTCCTACATGGCTTCTTTGTATAATTATATCATATTATGTACCTATATTGTATAATATTGAAAAGATTAGTTTCACTGAGTTTGTTTCGCCGGTTCTTCTCAGTGGACTAGTTTTGGAACCGGTAGTCATTTGACGTTCAATAAGCTACTTTGACGTACAACATTGAATAAAAATATTTTTATTTATTTATTTTATTACTGTTCCGTTTTGTCATTTTGAGGAGCCGAACCCTAAAAATATTCATTATCATTTCGAATACGGCTGAAAAATCGTTAACGTGGACGTAGCGAGCAACATATCTATACGAATATTATAAATGTGAAAGAAAGTTTAACAAACGCGTGAAAGCGTAACAAACGCTTTCACGCGAAAACTGCTTAACCGATCATCATGAAACTTTGTACACATATTTTTGGAGGTATTAGAAGTAACATGAAATACATTTATGAAAAAAAATCTAAAATCTTATCCTGCGCAGACGAAGTCGCAAGCACCAGCTAGTCTAATATAAAACGTTATTGTACTCGTGTATGTATACATTTGCATTTCTGGTGCTATTTCAGTATTTCGCGTTCCAATTCCTGTGCGATAAGCTGATGTGACGCAAATCACCAGGCATATGGAGTACGATACATGAAATATCAAATACGTCTTCAACCTTTTTAAACAGCTTGACATGGACTCTCTCAATAAATAACGAGAACTTACAATATTAATCTACTTAAGTTTATGATATCAATCGAAAATGGATTGTAATTTTAATCCAGTTTAATCACACGTAGAATAATGAACGGTGAAAAAATTAAGTGAAACTTTAATTTGGAAGGATTGATCCGGAATGTTGCATGATAGGTAATTTGTATGTTGGTTGGATAGGTAAAGTGGCAGACGTGCCACCTGATGGTAAGTGGTCGACGTCGCTCATGAACATAAACTAATTTACCTAATTGGAACTAGCCCAGCATCTCATTTATGTGTTGCCTATCATTTCATACAAACGCAGAACAGTAATTAATACAATGTTTGACGTTGACCATGAAAAACTAAGTATAATATAAATTGATCTCGTCGTTATCTACGTCTGTAGGTACTCAAAATCGTAAAAAAATACACTTAAAAAATAAAAGCTTCTAAACTTTCGTATTTCAACACTGATTTTAACCCAACTTTGGGCGAAAATAAATAGTATACGGAGCACGAAAGCTCAAAAAAAAGCCCGTACAGACATAGTTTATTTATTCATAAGTTGAAATAAATTTATTTTAAAAAGATGCACTAAATAGTTTTTCTATAATAACTGTTTTGCTAAAAGGACATTTTAGGAATGAATCATTGTGCATTTCATTCTAGCACACATGTCAGGTGAGATAGCATTCTTTAGTTGGAGTTCGCGCCGTCAACTTGTTCACAAGACCGGCAGTGTAATACTAGATTAGTAATTTTGTCGAAATATTTCGATAAATTACTTACTTTTAATGGAGAAACATCCGTATTCAATTAAAACAAACAGAAGTATCAATAAATATATATTATTGTTTAAAGTAAAAAAAAAAACATATAAATGAAATAATTTTACCAAATTGCGATGAAATATTTGACATGATATTTATCGTGTGATAAAAATGAAAAATGTTATTAATATAATTAACGATTGACAAACAATGGCTCGTACCGTGGACGTGCCGTAAATTATATTACACTCATTCATCATTTTGGTACATTTTTAATATCTCTTAACCGACTCGTTAGCAAAAAGGGAGCCAATTCAACTGGTTTTTTGTGTCACAAAACGATGTTCATGATCTTTTATTTGAAAGCTGGTATGTATGGTATGGATGGCCGACGGGCCAATAAGGTTCAAGAGTGGAGGCCGCGTTCGGGTAGACGAAGTGTTCACAAAAGTGTTGGTCGGACATTAACCAGATGGGAAGACAATCTCCGTACAGTAGCCGGTTCATATTGAACGCGAGTGGCGAGGGATCATCGGTCGTCGTGGCGTTCTTTGAGGGATGTTTAACAGTGCATGGATAGGGGCTGATGATGATAATGATTATGTCATGGTTCCATTTATTAGTTGAGTTCTCCTCAATAATGCGTATGGAATCACCAACTTCCCTTCCCTTCCCCCTTCCCCATTTCTCTATGAAATAACTTTTGATGGGCTAAAATTTTCCAAAGGTAACACAGGTGATCTTAAAATAGCAATAAATAGGCGAGCTAGGAGGGTCTGGGGCCTGGTACTTTCTCTCGTAAAGTACTCGTTTTTTTTTTTAATTTTCTGAGATAATTTACCATAGTAATGTAATTTTCTTTTTACATCATCAGAAAGTAGTAAATTCAACGAACAAAAAACCCACCGACGTTTTTAAATAATCTGATATTTTGACTAAAAGTTTTTTTTTGACGTCGCTGAGGTCACCTGCATAACATCCGGGACCCTCAATAAGCGGCTAAGGGCACTCTCAGTGGTTTTAGTTAGGGTGGGCACTCCCAGGTGCGTCCATATTGGTTCAGTATCTACCCGAAGATCCTGGCTGCATCCTTAATAAGGATTTTCCTGCGATATCAAAAAACGGGTGCATTTTCGACAAGTCAAGATAAAATATTATAAACCAAAAACTTAGTTATTTGAATATTTCACATAAATTTTGAGATTATAGATTATGTGCAAAAAAGTAAATGCAAAAGTAATACCACAGTATAAGAAGCCATATTTATTTACACTGTGGTAATACTTAGATCTTTTTATTACCTACAACTTTGCTATTTAACTTTTTTCCTCGTCTTGTAGTTTTGCCGGAAATCGAGATAAACCGTTCTTATTTAAGGCAAGGGTAACACCTTAAATATCTGTGGGTAACACTTACCTTAACCCCCCCCCCCTTCCACTTCCCGACCTCAGATGGCCCGTAAATTACTTTCCTTTAATTATAGTTATATTCTCTTCCTTTTCCGATGGGTTTCACTTTTTACCCTTTTTGTAGTATAAGTTATGACATGTGGTTAGCAGTTGGTATTAGGTATAACTATGGACGCTTTATACACCACGTCAATCTGGTCCCGTGGTAAGTTCTCGTAGAACTTTTATACTATACATGTATTTAAGATTTTTATTATATAATACACATCCATGATCCTGGAACACATAAAACTTTTAGTTCCTTGGCGGGATTCGAACCCGCTACCTCCCGGCTTTAGCGCCAACGCGCTAACCATTGACCCACAGAGGCCACATAATATATTGTAAAAAAAATTATAGAACATTTACTAGCTTTAGGTATAAAATATAGAGATCGATTCATATCTATAAATTTAATGCAAAGCGTTAATAGTAATAATTATTAACTCTAAACGTAATTACCGCGAAAAACGTTTCAAAATTATGATTAAAATAAAACTAAGTGTCTTAAAAACAATTTTCTTGTATGTTCTCATTACCAGTAAGACTAAAAAGATTTTCTTATAAGTCGAAGTAAGGTCTTATTACAACTAATTTAATAGTCAGACAAAACCGTCATTTCCACACGTTCAGGTTTTGAAGTGAATAAGGATTTTCCGTTGGAGTTCGAGTGACAGCCACTCGACCTTAAAGTCACTTAATTAATTCCCAGTTATAAAGTTCATGTCATATATTTTCATGAGCCAAGTGCTTAGAGTAGAACATGCCACACACAGTTACCTCCATGCCACACACAGTTACCTCCATGCCACACACAGTTACCTCCATGCCACACTCAGCATCTGACGTGCAAGACACATTTTCATTTTACATAAATGATAAATTTGTTGAAAAGTTATTCTAATTTTAATCATAATTATTAGTCTATAGTATTATAAGTCTATATGTATACATAATATATTAAAGAGTTTGTTTGTTTATTATATATATAAGTCGGATTGGATTTTTGATGCCGGCTGGTCCAGTCAGGTTACTGGTAACTGGACACTTTACGCAGCGGTCGCGTACAATTATTTATTATAATTAATACAATTTGTATGATGAATACAGATGTCTGTACCGGGTCATGGACGTGTATATATGTATTTATATAAATTTCTCCAATTTATTTTCGTTCTTAGTACCGGTAACACATTTTTTTTTGGAAGGACTTTTCGGCCTGATGGCCTTTAAGCTCAATCGGTACAGTAAGTGAACAGATAGCTCACTTAAGAAATATTCGAAAGGGGGACGCCCCCCCTCCGACCCTCACAGGGGGCGTGAAGTTGCGGGGGCACAGGCGCTTGATCATGTCCATGAAAAAAAGCCACGGTTTTTAACTACATGACGTTTGCTAATATAGCATAGTAATTACATAGTGCCTAACTATTAGGTGAACTAAGTTGAATTCTAAAGTGATAAAAGCAAGCCGATCATTATAGAGCCAGTCAAGTGCTGATAATAATGATGGTAATGATAATCATTATGGTAATGATAATAATAATAATAATGGTGACAATGATAACAATGATTTGACCGGTGGGATGGAAGCACTGTGCCGCGCTCCCGGCTGCATGGGTACCACTATCTTGCTTGTTTCTCCCGTGAAACAGCTTTGCTGTGTTTTGGAGAGAAGGGTAAGACAGGCAGTGTAATTACTTAACATCTTATGTCTCAGGATAGGCAACACATAAATGAGTTGCCTGGGCTCGTTCCAGGTATACTAGTTTATGTTCATGGGCGACGTCGACCACTTACCATCAGGTGGTACGTTTGCCAGTTTGCCTATCCAACTAACATAAAAAAAAAACAATAAAATTAAGACAAAAATATGAACAAATTGTAATTTGAATATGTCGCTTTTCCTCACATTGTGTGCAAATTAAAATGTCTATTAATTTACCGCTGCTATTGAAAAGTCGCTAATAGAAATGGAAATAAATTATAAACGTACCGACGAAATACGCGGCTCGGTCGTTTATTTTAGATGGAACTCAATAACGTTCAGTATGGAGAGGAAATCGAACGTTTAAAAGGAATTCGGGCGAAATTATTTATCAATATACGTACTGAAATCAGGATGTTTTTATTCGTATAATCCTAATAAATATTTGCGTATTTATTATTTACTAGCTGGTGCCCGCGACTTTGTCTGCGCAAGATAAGATTTTAGTTTTTTTTCATAAAAAGTATCCCTATGTTACTTCTAATACCTCCAAGAATATGTGTACAAAGTTTCATTATGATCGGTTTAGTAGTTTTACAAACTTACTTTCACATATTTTATAATATTAGTAGGATATATTTGCTTTTTTAAGTTACATTTATTGATACACTAGCCCGGGCAACTCATTTATATGTATTTATTTATTTAAGGATATTCCACATAGATAACTCTTATGCTTAACAATATGAGAACCTCAGTAATTATATAAAACTGAAAGTATCCATAATCACGGAATATCACCGCATGCCTGATTTATCCATACAATGCAACAGTAGGTATTAATCTTAAACAATAGTAGGTGATTAAGATTTAAAAACTTATAACTAGAACATTTTCCGAAAGATGAATGTGTGAATGTGTTACAGTACACGCACGTGTGAGTGTGTATACATTTGTATTTATGTATGTGATACCCTAACACTACGATAAAATCTTGGGATCGGTGCCATACCTTATGGGTATCTTCAATGTGTGTATGTGATTGTATTATGCATGTATGTAAAATACAATCTATAGTGTCTATAAAAACTTAAAACACTATTACAACAATCCATTATGTTTAAGAATAGCGAGATCTTTAACATCAAACACTAATAAGTGGCTATCATTATTTGACCATACAAATCAGGGCTTTTTTATAGTGTTTTAGACTCAGATCAATGTCTAAATTATTTGATTTAGCCATAGAATTATACGCTCTGCAGATCCTTGGGACAACAGCAAAATGACCGAGATTAGTTTTGGAAACTGGCACGCTAAATAAATTATATGCTTTTTTTCTTCTTAGTATAGAAGGAGCATTAAATAGTAACTGATGTATCCGGGCAATCAATACGACCGCTCAATAATTTGTGAAGAAAAACTAAATCTAATTCTTTTCTTCGGCTTGATAACGTATTCATTTTATACAATTTTAGTTTGTTTATGTAACCAGGATGTGATTTCAGCTTAAAATCTGTGTGAGCTAGGTGATACAGAAAACGTTTTTGAATTCTCTCTAAGCGATTGCTATGCACTTCATAGTATGGCATACATATGATACTATTAAATTCTAAGATAGATCTCACAAGAGCATTAAAAAGTATTATTTTAGATGTAGGATTCTTTAGATCTCTGGTGTTACGAATAACAAAGCCTAGAGCCTTAAAACCTTTTTTGGCTATTTTGTTAATATGCTTGTCGAATTTCAAATATTTGTCCGCTACTATTCCGAGATCACGAATTTCATGAACTAAATTTAAAATTTGATTATTAATAATAAAAGTATAAGGTATTATATTTTTACTGCGCGAAAAACAAATATGGTGACATTTACTGATATTTAGTTATTTTGCATGAACCAACCGTATTGAGACCATCTTGCAACAATTTAGCGTCCTTAGGTGTCCTTATGGGTCTCATTATTTTTAAGCCATCGGCAAAAAGATAGAACCTAGAATTTTGGAAACAAACAGAAATAGCATTAATAAAAATATTGAAAAGTATGGGCCCCAAATGAGATCCTTGAGGGACTCCCGAAAAAGCAGTGAAATCATACGATGAAATTCCATTAATAACTACCCTAAAGAAACGATCAGAAAGATATGATTTTATCCATTGGAGCAGCGGCCCGTATATGTACCCGAGATAGGCGCGTTACTAGCTGATCATGATGTTGTTTTTTACCACACTAGCGAATCCGACAGACGTTTGTACTGTTCCCAATATCTTGTAATTGTCCGAAATGTCTAAACCATTATCGAATCCACTTGTGAAAACATTGTGTATGTTCACACAATTAATTTCATGTAAAATCGGTCCAGCTGTTTAGAAGGAGTCTAATCACTTCCCCACCATGGTTCAAGCCTTATCGTAGCGATGGAGCTTAGTAGCCTAAGGTGAACCCAGCACCTTGGGCGAAGCCAAGTGGGACAAGGGGCTACGACAATAATGGGGTGAAGTTCCCATCAACCCGACGTTGGGAGGAGTTGTTCTGTGTTGCGGGACAACCTACCTGTGGACGTCAGCCCCATAGGGGACTGACTAGCCGTTGAGGTGCACTCTTCCTCAACAGATCCGTGGGATCTCACCAAAGGCGGTGTTGGTGGCACTCGCCGGTTTTTAGTGGGTAGAGCTGCGTCTTTCCTTTCCATCTTTCGGGCGCAGCGAGTCCCACATACCCACCTGGGGAGTCCTCCCTACCCCGCGGGATGCAAAGCATTTCCCGGCGCAAAATAATAAAAAGATTCTTATCACATACAAACGTACAGAAGACATACATAATTCTTCTTACGTATTTCAATATAAATGATATATTAAACTGTATGTAACGTCATGAAGATTTATAATTATTTATTTTACTTCAGTCAGTAATAAAAATAATAACCTGTAATTATACTTATTATATGTAAGTAAATGTACAGAATAATATAATGAAAATGCTAAATCAATTAGCAGGTAATATGATTTTGCTAAAAGCTGTTTTGAGAGAGAGTTGGTCAAAATTGTCACGCTGATCTGCGGGGTTACTCTTGACACTCGATCCTATTGAAATTTAGGATTGGGTTCGAGAGAGTCAATCGGTACTCTTGTAGCTATTTCCATAACTGAAATAGAGAACTATATTATCCTGACAGCGTAAAAAATATCTAGCTGTTGCCCGCAGCTTCGCCCGCGTTAACTTAGATTTACAGCCGTATACAGATTTATGATGATTATGTCTACAGCCTATGTCACTCAATGTTAACGCAGCATTCTAATAGTAATTTTTTTCAAGGCAATCCAGTAGTTAATAAGTTAAATCGTAACAAACTAACAAAAAATCTAATATTCCTCTGTATAATATTAATTTATACAAGTTGTTGCTTAGCTTTGCCGATGGCGGTTATTTAGATAGTCTCCTTCATAAAGATATAATATTTGGACAATTTTTTTAAGTTATACTTCTTTTGGCACGTTAGGGAAAAATGAGGAGAGTAAATTTTTACGATGCGCGCGCACACCGTCACCCTGAAGTTAACTATAGTCAACATTTTTTTTAATACGACCAGTGGCGTAAAATTGTAGCAAATAAACAAATTCACTTTTGAGTTTTTAATATATAGGAAATACTTGAGGAAGCTAATATTGAAGAGATATATAGGAAGTATATACCTACAAGTATATACTTGCTGGCCTCATGAGATTAAAAGTTTTTAGTCAAACACACAACCTATGTTCACCACTCGGGATTGAGCCAGTGTATAAGTGGACTAATGCCTCATTTGGAGGAGTTCTCAAGAGCCCAGAATGCGAAATATGAGATCGCATATTACACACCGTTTGTCATCACATTGTATATCTTATCACATGTTAATGCTACTAAAGTTCATCGTGAATCATATGGCACTAATATACAATAAACGGTATCAAATTGGTTTTATTGTTGTCAAAGTGGACATTAATATTTAAGGAAAGCCCCTAGATTACCATAATTTGTATCTGGAGATTCCAGCAATTGTCTTTATCTGTAATTCAAATCATTTTATTGTCATGACGAAATTTTACGTCATTAAAGTTTCATCACATATGATTCAGCATTTACGGACGGATGATTGTTTTTGTAGCCTATATCACGTTTCCCCACCATGGTTCAGGCCTTGACGTGGCGGTGGGGCTTAGTAGCCTAGGTAATTGAGGCAGGGGACAAAAGAGGAGGGAGAACCTCACCCCATTTTACTGTCCCGACGTTGAGAGAGGTTGTTCTGTGGTGCGGGACAACCCCTCTGTGGAGGTGTCGCCGGTCCTTTGGGGGGACTGACTAGCCGTCGAGGTGCCCTGTTTGCTCATTACATCCGGGGCACCTCACCTAAAGCGGCATTGCGTTGGCACTCGCCGGGTTTGAGTGGGTAGAGCTGCGTCCACCTTACCACCTTTCGAGCGCAGCGAGTCCCACATACCCGCGTGTAGAGACCCACTACCCCGCGGGATGCCTCAGAGCATTTCCCGGCGTTAAATAAAAAAAAGCCTATATAGCTTAGTTATAACGAGGCCTTATGCCGTTTCTTTATCTGGAAGTAGATTTTCTAGAGGTGGTTCTTATACAACTTTTATTATAATCGCTTAAGTCATTTCTTTATGTATTATATAGTATAGGGGGATTTAATTATTTATTTAATTTATATACTACACATATATAAGCCAGAATTGCTTACAATCCAATGATAAAAGGATAGTCAATAACAGCTATAGTACTGTTGGAAGAACCGACTTATAAAATTATGCTAAGATAAATTTCACGTAGAATTTTCTCGTGCAAAGAAAAGCAATATTAACAATTGCACCGAAGAAAAATATTAACTTCCTTGTTCAAATTAATTACATCCTACTAATAATATTATAAATGTGAAAGTAAGTTTGTTTGTTACACTTTCACGGGAAAACTACTGAACCGATCATCATGAAACTTTCTTCACATATTCTTGGAGGTATTAGAAGTAACATAGGATATTCTGGGCTGGAGCGCCCCAAGATCAACTCCTTCCATTTGACCGCGTCCAACGCCGGGCGGCTCGAATCGTCGATGACAATGTTATCTCCAATTGGCTTGATTTTCCTTGGCGCTGCGTAGAGATGTTGGATCGCTCTGCATCTTCTACCGCATCTACCACGGGGAGTGTTCTGAGGAATTGTTCGGATTAATACCAACGGCAGAATTCCACCACCGGACATCGCGTAAGAATTCCAAATTTCACCCACACCATCTTGATGTCCGGAAATCCACAACATTTCGATTTTTACGGCATTTCCTGCCTCGCACCACAAATATATGGAATCAGCTGCCACCTATGGTGTTTTCGAACCGATCCGACTTAGGGACCTTCAAGAAAAGAGCATACTCACATCTAACACTTTTACTAGTTTTACTTACCATCAGGTGACCCGACTGTCCCCACCATGGTTCAGGCCTTGTCGTGGCGGTGGGGCTCAGTAACCTAGGGTGAGCGGTGCACCTTGGGCGAAGCTAATTGGGCCGAGGGGGCTCTTTGTACCCCTCTTATAAGAAGAGGGGGACAGAAGAGCAGGGGGCAAGGGGTGAGGATGGGAACCTCGCCCCATTGTACTGTCCCGACGTTGGGAGGGGTTGTTCTGTGGTGCGGGACAACCCCTCTGTGGAGGTGGCGTCGGTCCCTTGCGGGACTGACTAGCCGTCGAGGTGCCCTGTTTGTTTTCTAGATCCGGGGCACCTCATCAAGGGCGGCATTGGTGGCACTCGCCGGGTTTTAGTGGGTAGAGCTGCGTCCATTTACCAGCTGTCGGGTGCAGCGAGTCCCACATACCCGCGTGGGGAGACCCACTCTCCCCGCGGGATGCCTCAGAGCATTTCTCGGCGTTAAAGAAAAAGAAAGGTGACCCGACTATCCGTTTGCCCCCTCTTCTATAAAAAAAATAATACTTTTTATGAAAAAAAATCTTATCCTGGGCAGACAAAGTCGCGGGCACCGGCAATATATTTGCTCTAAATTATTTCGTTTTCGTTTTTGTTTCTTTAATGGCAATACCTTCATTTCTTTTAGATTAACGTTTCCATTTCATTGAACGTTTCCTGGTGTAAAGCGAAATGTGTTTTATTAGCTGTAATATTTTTTGATTGCAAACAGGAATTTAGGATGTTTCTTTTGTAGTGGGTTATTAGAAGATGGAATTTCCTTTAACACAAACGCATGTGAGTAGGAGCGAGATGTTATTCCTAGCACAAAAGGCATATTATGCGATGAGTGATCCATATACCACCATACATTTTTTTATTTTACGCCGGGAAATGCTATGAATCATCCCGCGGGGGAGTGGATCTCCCCAGGCGGGTATTTGGGACTGGATTCGACTGAAAGGTGGTAAGTTGGATGCAGCTCTACCCACTAAATCTCAGCGAGTGCCACCAATCCCGCCTTTGGTGAGGTGCTTCGGATCTGTTGAACAAACAGCACCTTGACGGCTAGTCAGTCCCTCAAGGGACCGACTCCACCTCCACAGAGGTGTTGTCCCGTACCACGGAACAACCCCTCCCAATGTCGCAACAGTACAATGGGGTGAGGTTCCTATCCTCCCCCTTGTCCCCCTCTTTTGTTACCTCTTTTTTCACCTCGTCTTACAAAGGGTACAAAGAGCAGCTCCCTCGGTTCAATTTGCTTCGCCCAAGATGCTGGGCACACCTTAGACTACTGAGCTCCACCGCCACGACAAGGCTTACACCATGGTGGGGATATACCACCATCCTGCTTATTTCTTCCAGCTTTCTGGAAACAGCTTTGCTGTGTTTTGGAGTTTCGGGATATTTTCCTGGTGAAAGGTTGAACTTGTTTATGTAGTAGTAAGTATTGTTTGGAAACTTAAAAACATATACCTACATTTCAAAAAAACAAAAAAAAACACGCTTTAATAGCAAACCGAACTAAAATTTGATTCTAATATAACAATTAATTATGCCTTATTCGTTCCTTACATGTGCTATCCTGATTATCCTAATCAGAATATTGGAACAAACCGGTGGGAGGAAAGCGCTGTGCCGCGCTCCCGGCTGCTTAGGGGCACCACCATCTTGCTTGTTTCTCCATCGGTGGGAGGAAAGCGCTGTGCCGCGCTCCCGGCTGCTTGGGGGTACTACCATCTTGCTTGTTTCTCCACCGGTGGGAGGGAAGCGCTGTGCCGCGCTCCCGGCTGCTTGGGGATACCACCATCTTGCTTGTTTCACCCGTCAAACAGCTTTTCTGTGTTTCGGAGAGAAGGGCAAGATAGGCAGTGTAATTACTGGCACTGAGACTTAACATCTTATGTCTCAGGATAGGCAACACATAAATGAGTTGCCTGGGGTCGTTCCAGGTTAACTAGTTTGTGTTCATGGGCGACTTCGACCACTTACCATCAGGTGGTACGTTTGCCAGTTTGCCTATCCAACTAACATAAAAAACAAACTTATTAAATTATTGTATTGTCATCGGTTCTTAAAAATTGTGTAAACTTTCAATTTAATCTGACGTCTTCAAGTGAGTCAAAGTCAAGTCCCAATGATTCGGTTACAAACAAACATACCAACAAACTGCAGGTGAAGCCAATAAAAAGCGAGTAAAAAGGGAATCTCCAAACACTGACATTCACAATACAACTGGCGGACTGGACCCTAACGCTAACGAACAAACATGAGAAAATTTAATTAATGGTAATATTTTATAAATTGTTAATTGTTGTTTGTACGATTTTAATAAAGTTTTTGAAAGTTTTCTCTATAAAAAGGTGTAAGTCGTGTCTATGAAAAAGTATTCATATATATCGTTACATTTTTAGGATAAAAAAAGTAAAAAGTCTCTTATAAGATCACTCTCGTGTCTGTCTGTCTGTCTGTGTGTCACCACCAATTTTCTCTGGAATGGATGGGCCTAGCAAGTTAAAATTTATACCAGATACTATTTTCTTCCTTATCGAACAGTTGTCATTCCATACATATTATATTTTAATTGTATCAAAAGATAAACAATTTTATTAAAACATACAAGGGAAACCTATAATTGAATTAATGGAATATAATTATTTGGTTACTTCATCAAACCCCAAGTCTTTCTATATGCGACTCCGAAATAGAAGGAGTTAGGAAGTGCGTTAACATGGCGACGTCTGCTCTGTTATCACCCTTTATCACGTATGACGCACGCCACAGACGCAACAGCTTGTGTCCCCTCTATCTTATATTTTATGATAGGCATTCACTGATGTGAGTTTGTGAGAGAGCAACGTGTCTCTAGTGGGCACTGGTTTCTTCGAAATTAGGTGATGAAGTATACGACTTTAGGGACCTTCAAGAAAAGTGCATAGTACTCATATTTGAAAGGCAACGCACCTGCCAATGATGTAGCGGGTGTCTATGGACGTGGTTTATCACTTAACATCAGATGAATCGACTGTCCGATAGCCCCTTTCTATAAAAAAAGTGTGTGCGTGTAATCTTTACGCGTGATTGAAGTAAAACTTCATAAAAATCTAAGTTCCCCTCTAGTCGCGCCTAAAGAAGTTTTACTTCAAAAAACAATTTTTACAAGTCAAATGATTATCAGATTTTTGATTTTTTCTTTCATTATTATTAATTGATGAACGAGTTAAATGTTCCTGGCACTCAGCCATTTCATTTAAGTGATTACTATTTCCTTTTATATTCCATATTTGTAAATCGAGCGGACTATTAAATAAGAGAAACAAAAATTCACATTAAATAATTATTAGTCACAAAAATAATGCACAAAAGAATTGACAAATTATGAATAAAGGTATTCAAAGAAAATAATTAGTAAGTTTGACACAAGTTCACCAGAAGAAAGCCCTCTAAAGAATAATGTGTCAATCTAGTGTCAACATGCTCGGTATGTCACCGTAGACCCGTGGTATGACTCTCCTGATGATCGCCTGGTGACAGGTGATTTTTGAATAAAGAATACTGAGCGTTACTTCTGTCAGAAAAAAAAACTGAGTTACTCCCTTTAAGAAGTTTTACTTCAAAATCCTTCATGCTATTTCACCGGTGAGAAGGATGCATGGGTATCCTGATATATCTTCCGTCTAACAGCTTTGCAGTATTTCGGAAGGAAGGGCAGGATAGGGAGTTGTTTTCTTTTTTTCAGCTAACTGACACCGACATCTCAGTACAACCTTCTAATTTGGATCTGAAAAAGAATTGTCTTTGATCGTACGAGGTGAAACCGTTTATCATTACCACCACGGTTCAAGCCTTATCGTGGTGGTAGGACTCAGTAGCCTAAGGTAAACCTTAGGCGAAGCCAATTCAACCGAGGGAGCTGCTCTTTGTACCTCTCTTATAAGAGGACGGGACAAAAGAGCAGGTGGACAAGGAGCGAGGGTGGGAACCTCACACCATTGCACTGTCCTGGCGTTGGGAGTGGTTGTTCTGTGGTTCGGGACAACCCCTCTGTAGAGGTGGCGTTGCACTATGGAAAATGGTAGAACAACCGCATATCAAAAATCGTTTTTACTAATGTTGTTATTGACGAACTTTTAAAAGCTTATTGAATAGTATAAGAGTGGAACTTTAATATAATGTATTAAGTTTGCATGATTTTCATTTGGAACATGTTTTTTTAAATTCCGCAAAGTAAGTATGTTAAAGAATGTGTATTTCAGATCTGTTCGCTTCAATTTTTTAAATGAATTTCTTTCAAAAAATTTGTGGGAATAGTTATAAAGTGTAATACATTTTTAGAAAGCCCATGGTATGTAGATTTTAACGCAAATATAAAATAGTAGGTTTTATGATTATATTTATATTTTAAAAAGATTTACAGTAAGTGAGGGGAAAAAAGACAGTTATTTAACTTCGTCGAGACTTTTGACAGTTGCCGACGTCTCCCGGTGCTTTACATTTGATTTCGTTTTGTAGTGTAGATATTCAAGAATAACATTTATTAAAATCAGCTGCGGATACGTGCGTTTCGGAAGCTATCGCTAAAAGTATGATGCAAGTCAGGAAACAGAAAATCTTTATCTATTGTGGTTTCTAATGTTAAACTGTTTAATTGATTAGTTTGCAGTTATTTATTGATAACTGGGCGGTTTATCTTCATTTTGCACTCATTTCTTGGTATAATTTTAATCAAAAAAATGCACACTATCCTTAATTACTAAATAATATATAAAAGCTGGTTTCCTTAAATATAGCTATTACAAATTCGTAATAAAACTAAACAGACGTTTGACTGTTACATATAATCGCTGAATTTCAAAATGTTCTTCTATTTTCAAGTGTTCTAAGCGTGAAACATTCATACATCGAAGGAGGAAAAACATTTGAAGCTCTATCAAAAAGTTTTAAAATAAAATTGTCATGTTCCCGAAGACAAGATGTGTTTTATTATCAGTGATATTCAAAGGAATCTTATTCTTCCCTTTAATAGATAATGGGCAGAAGCATCGAGGAAAAAGGAAATTCATAAAAATTTCATTTTTTAAAAAGAACCGCAATTGGTTGGATTCAGAATATTTGGTAACTTTACCGAACTCGGAAGAAGTAACACCTGACTTCACGCCATCTACTTATTCTGGGAAACACTGAAGACCCTGTGCCTCTTAAAGGGACTCGCCAGAATGAGCTAAAAAAATACAGTGCTTCTTGGTGAAGCATGAAAAGAAAACTAGTACAAAAACGTTTTCGTGAAGCGCTAGGATTAATGATTGACAAATATATTGCCATATTTCGTTCACAATATAATAATTCATGGTGAAAGTATCCTTAAAAATTTTGCTGTGCTTCCTATTGGTTAACTTTCAGAGGATGCGCAAGAATCCCGTAATAAGGACTAAGAAGGAAAATTTCGCCTACATCATGCCAGGAAGTGCTCTCGATCAGCTACAAATGAAGACTTATTTCATACTCTCTACTCATCAGATCCGTACATTCCAGCTATAGAAAAACATATAGCAAAAGTGTGAAGGCACTTGATGAAGATACCCTAGATCTTTTAAAAGTTAACGAACTCATTTTGGATCCCGAACTTCACCAAGTGTAATTAGGTAAGCATAATGTACATATTAATATACATATTTTTTCAAGTACTAAAATATAAATTAAAAAAAAATGTATTTTTGACGTTAAATATTTTATGAAATAAATATTAGTAATCATACCTTTTAATTACTTATTGATATAGGTATTATTATTGTTGTTTTATAATAAACTTATAAAAAAATAACTTTTTATTCACTATATAAATAGTATTGTCGATAAGGAAATCGAATAAAGGCAATTTCTTTAAACTGTTGTTTCTATCATTTATTTATACATATATACTCTAATAAAAATAAAACATCTGAGCTTTATTTGAAGCCTTATTTAATACCCTATGCGTGTGCAAAAATTGAATCGTCTGTCTTGACAATTAAAAAAGTTATCGATTTTTGATATGAAACAGACCTCGATTTTCCATAGTGCGTTGGTCTCTTGGGCACTGACTAGCCGTCGAAGTACCCTGTTGCTCAAAAGATCCGGGGTACCTTAGCAAAGGCGTAGAGATGTCAATATTAGTTGAAATTTTATATCAGTTAACGGTTAATTGTTAAAAATAAATATCGATATTTTTATTGGTTGAAAAGATTAGTTAATTTTATTTGTCAAATGTCAAGTAAACGATTTGGTTATTGGTTGATGTTAATGAAGTTGAATATTTTATTCTATTGTAGCATGATTGAATAAATATTAAGTATAGATGTTAATAGGTTAATAACCTATAATTAACATCTATACTTAATCTTTAATATGTTAAATTCAATGAACTTTCCTTCACACTGGAACTGGCTTAGGACTTTCTAGCTAGTGTTTTATTATTACATTAATACAAGCAGTTGAAATGTTTTAGATTTTTTGTGTTTTTTTGTTTCTTTTTTATCTGAATCTGCACCATAGCTGATATTATAATATTATATGTACGACTCGTACAATAATTATCCTTATATTATTTACCAATTGTGTTTTCAAATTATTAGTTGTAGTAGATTAAAAGATAAATCTTCTGTACAATACTTATCACTTATCAATAGGTATACTAATAATACACTTATCAAAATTGTCAAATATTGAATTCATCATTCCGTCTTGACATCTTAATAACTGAACTTCTTTAAATAAATTATAATATAATACATACTAATCTTGTTTTAAATAAAACAACAAACAATAACTTCGAACGACTATCAAATAAAACTAAACACTAACAAGTCATTTCTAATCGCAATACGCACTACGCACTTATGAACGTGTAAAAAATCAACTAAACGAGTTCGCATAGCGCACAGCTATAGTTATTAGTTAATAGTTAATTGTTTAAAATATCACTACACTTTGTTTCGAATAAAAATATTGCATACAATAAATGATCAATTCCAACACTATTCTGATTAAAATAAGGGCGACAATAGAATGTCAGTGTAGGTAACTTCAGTCCGGTGATATAATATTATGTGAACGTACGAAAATGTTCCTTATTTAAAAGGCGTTAAAGGTAAAATTTCCAAGCATTCAATATAGTTGATTCATCAACCCAGGTTGAGACGGTTGAAATTGATATGATATATTTATTCGATAATGTCAATTTTGTTTATTGAATATAATGGTTGATTTTAAATATTAGTTAAATTTATTGGTTGATAGTTATATTCAACATCTCTAGGGCGGCATTGGTGGAACTCGCCGGGTTTTAGTGGGTAGAGCTGCGTCAACTTTACCATCTCTCGGACGCAGCGAGTCCCACATACCCGCGTCGGGAGACCCGCTCCATGCGTAATGCCTCATAGCATTTCCCAGCGTTAAAGAAAAAAAAAGTAGAAAGGGTTGGTCATAATCAATATGTCATTGACATTTGTAATTCTCACCCGTTCTCACAAGCGAACTCTCGGTTTTCATCAAAGTCGAGTGGTTTTGGTTTCAGTGGTTTAAAACAGTTTAGTGTTACTATATTAAAACCACACAAACGTATTAAACTCTGATGAAAAGTTAATAAACTGTTTGTGGTACTTGCTTGTTTTAAAAGTTCGAATTTTCGTAAAACTTTTTACAAAGATTTTTATTTGTTTACTAAATTTGTTTAGCTTATTTTCTTCCATGAATGGCTGAAAATTCATAAATACATGTTTCTAAGTTTAGTACTTAGGATTTACGTGCGCTTTTACTTACTGCGCCTCCAGTAAAGACCCTGTGCTCCTGTCGAGTTCAGGATGGGAACCTGGGCCCAGTATGACACCACGGCGCGAGGACTGCCAAAGCAGCCGGACAGTCCCCCCTTAAGAGGAGTAGTCTGGCCTTTTTTTTTTTTTTTTTTTTTTTAATATAATAGGGGGCAAACGGATAGTCGGTTCACCTGATGGTAAGTGAAGAGCGACATCCACAGACACCCGCTACACCAATGGATTAGCAGGTGCGTTGCCGGCCTTTCAGGTATGAGTATGCTCTTTTCTTGAAGGTCCCTAAGTCGTATCGGTTCGGAAACACCATAGGAGGCAGCTGATTCCATATATTAGTCGTGCGAGGCAGGAAATGCCGTAAAAATCGAGTTGTTGTGGATTTCCGGACATCAAGATGGTGTGGGTGAAATTTGGAGTTTTTCCGCGATGTCCGGTGGTGGAATTCTGAAGCAGGTATTAGTCCGAACAATTCCTCAGAGCACTCCCCGTGGTAGATGCGGTAGAAGATGCAGAGCGATCCGACATCTCTATGCAGCGCCAAAGAATCAAGCCGATTGGAGATAACATTGTCGTCGACGATTCGAGCCGCCCGGCGTTGAGTGCGGTCAAATGGAAGGAGCTGATACTGGGGCGCTCCAGCCCAGAGGTGAGAGCAGTATTCCATGTGAGGCCGGATCTGCGCCTTATATAATTGAAGGCGGTGTGAAGGCATGAAATACTGCTTCGCCCTATTGAGCACGCCGAGTTTCTTCGAGGCTAGCTTAGCCTTTCCTTCCAAATGACCACGAAACTGCACATCTCTCGATATATCGACGCCAAGTATCCCAATGCTGGCTGAGGCGGTTAGGGAAGTGCCTTCGAATTGTAGAGGAACGACAAAGGGTGATTTTTTAGCGGTAAACGCGCAAACTTGTGTCTTGTTGGGGTTAAATTGGACTAGGTTAAGTCGCCCCCATTCCGAGACTCTGGCCAGCAGAGACTCGATTTCAGACACAAGTTTGTTCCGACACTCATTGACTTGTTCCCGAGAAATATTAGGGCGGCCAGTGTATAAAGCATCTCCAGTGCTGTCATCCGCATAGCAATTAATGCCGCTGGTTTTCAGCATATCATTGATATGCAGAAGAAACAGGGTTGGAGATAGTACACAACCTTGGGGAACACCAGCATTTACAGACTTGAGGTCCGAGCATGCACCGTCGACAACGACCTTAATGCTCCTGTCTGCCAAAAAACTGGTGATCCACCTACATAATTTCTCGGGAAGCCCATAAGATGGTAGCTTTGCAAGAAGTGCTTTATGCCACACCCGATCAAAGGCCTTCGCTATGTCCAAACTAACCGCCAGCGCCTCCCCCTTGCTCTCAATTGCCTCCGCCCATCGTTGCGTTAGGAATATTAGAATATCACCAGCTGAGCGATTCCGTTGAAAGCCATATTGGCGATCGCTAATCAGCTGGTGCTCCTCCAAATATCGCCGGAGCTGGCAGTTGATTATGGATTCCATAATCTTTGAGAACAAGGTAGTTATAGCTATTGGTCTGTAGTTGGACGGGTCTGAGCGGTCCCCTTTCTTAGGGATCGGGTGTACCAAAGCTGTCTTCCACGAGCATGGGACGACGCCTAATGAGTAAGAGTGCCGGAAAAGACGCGTAAGGACGGGTGTCAACTCAGGAGCACAAATTCGTAGCACTAACGGAGGGATGCCGTCAGGCCCACTCGACTTATGGATGTCCAGCGAAAAGAGTGCTTTGCGTACGGAGCTCTGTCGGAAAATTATTTCCGGCATTGAAGTATCACACCGAGGGATCGTCGGTGGTATTTTTCCCTGATCATCCAAAGTCGAGTTGGAAGCAAAAAGAGTGCCTAGAAGATCGGCCTTCTCCTTCGCGGTGTGGGCCAACGAGTCATTCCTCATGTGCAGAGATAGCAGGGATGGCTTACAAAAATTCCCTTGAACAGCCTTGGCAAGAGACCAGAATGCACGAGTTCTCGAAGGAAGTCGAACCAATCTCTCGCCAATTCTGTTCACGTACTCCGCTTTTGCCTCAGCAATAGCTCTTTTGAAGGACCTGGAGGCAAAGTTAGACTCCTTTTTCAAAGCGCTGGTCTTTACATCCTGAGACATCGATGCTTTGGCCCAGGCTCGGTAGCTTAACCGTTTATGGCGTGCAGCCATCTTACAGGTTTCACCAAACCTGTAAGATGGCTGCACGCCATCCTGTCGCTGAGGTGATCCTGTTGCCTACAGACCCGGGACCCTCAAAATGTGGCTGAAGGCGCTCGCAGTGGTTTTAGTTTACGGGTAGGGCACTCCCAGGTGCGAGTCCCACATAGGGTCAGGATGTACCCGAGATTCTGGCTACATGCGTAAAAAGCATTTCCCTGCGACAACAAAAAAAAAATCTTTTTTCTCAGTATAAATGTATCTTATTTGACCCCCCATGACCAGGTCATGGGACTTGCTCACTGGTGTAGGAAAAGCTCGTAGCGAATATGCATATTTTAAAATCATTGAGAGCGTATGGAGTTGGTGTAAGAAGCAACCACGGCCTAATACCCTCATATCCTCGTCCCTCCTGTGAATTTCGAGGAGGTACCGTGATTATGTTGTGAGTATTATAAACAATATTGTTTATCATGACGATTAAAATAATCTATAACAGCTCGAGCCATAGATTTAGATTTTTTTTCTACGCAAAAAGATCCACGAAGCGTGGGAGCCAGAAATTCTAATCAACTACAAACCACACGAGAGAAAAGAAGACAGTAAATGAAGCAACGATATGTCACTGTTTTTGCGAGAAATAAGAGGCCATACCGGACCAGTCTGTTTTATGTTGAGCTGTATTTGATTTTTTTCTATTATTCGTGTGATTAAAATTGAAATCATTAAATGTGCAACTATGGTGTCATGTTCTGTGAGTGAACGTGACGTTAGAAGACGAAATAACCCTCATAACAACCCAAAAAGATTATTACACTCACACATTATATACATGTATTTTTTTGTCACGTCCCCGAGCCGTCATCGTGTATCTTGTACATCCTAAATCTATAGCGCGAACACTTATTTAGCCTATCGCTAAAGGAAAACTGGCATAAAACATCCTATCGGAAAATGATGTCACAATGTCTTATCGGATTAGACGTAACGTAACGTAATCATGGAGTATTGTGCCGGATGTGGAGATAAAACGCGACAGGTTGTCCGTAAATAATATTATCTGTGGGCTGAGATCGATTTCCGATCGTCTGAAGACAATGTTAATATAATAAAAGGATACTCACATAAATAATAAGAACCCAGAACCTTTTTTTCTATAAGACAGGTAAATATATTTCGCATATATCCATGCTACCTCGGGTAATGCCTCTGGCCCCCTGAACCATGTGGGACTCACACTTGGGAGCGCACTACGCGAACTAAAACACATGCGAGTGCCTTCGGCCGCTTTTTGAGGGTCCCAGAGTCTACCAACTTTTGCCAACAAAATTTTGGGCAAAAGAGGACCCCACCGTGGTTCTTCACGGGAACTTCACCCCATTGTACTGTCCCGACGTTGGGAGGGGTTGTTCTGTGGTGCGGGACAACCCCTCTGTGGAGGTGGCGCCAGTTCCTTGGGGGACTGAGTAGCTGTCGAGGTGCCCTGTTTGCTCATTAGATCCAGGGCACCTCACCAAAGGCGGCATTGGTGGCACTCACTGGGTTTTAGTGGGTAGAGCTGCGTCCACTTACCAGCTTTCGGGCGCAACGAGTCCCACATACCCGCGTGGGGAGACGCACTTCCCCGCTGGATGCCTCAGAGCATTTCCCGGCATTAAAGAAAAGAAAAAGTGATAAAAATACCACCCACTAAGAAAAGGTTAAAGAGAAAAATAAGATATGAGCCCCAATACAATTTTTTTTTTTTTTTTTCGGATGGATCTATGCTAATGGCCCGAAGGCCCTAATGCTTCATCGGATTAGTGTGAGCCCATTCGGCTCACTTTTGATTGGGGGGTTGCCCCCCGCCTACCGTGCAGTCTGCGACCACACGGCCTCCTGGCGTCGGTTGTGCAATACAAATATGTATATTTATTTAGGCCTCAATAGAAGATTACAAACGATGAACTCAGGTATATGGTGGCAGGGTATAAAAGATAGAACTTAATTTAGTCTGCCTCGTGGTTCCCGGTCTCCAGGACCTAGCCTCGGCACAACTTTGCCTTGACCTGGTCAGAATTACCTCCCCAGTTGGTCACCGTCGCCTCCAAGTCAAAAGTGTCCAGGGGGGGCAGGGCCGAGCCTCAGTCTCCAAATTTCCCTCGACCCCTGGAAATACATACCACATCGGTGAGGATATTTCCAGAACCCACAGCACAAACGGGAGGGGCGTTTTGAAATTTATAGGTAAACATCTGCTCACGTACTACACAGCTCTAAAGGCCTTATGGCCAGCAGCATAGGACCAGCCCGTCTCAGCACCTTATTCTTATGGGATCTTTTGTGAAATTCCCAATATTATCTCCTGATTGAAATTCCGACAAATCTATCTGTTGAAATAACTTAGCCACTTCCTGTAGTTACCGCCAAACGTTTGTCGGGTCAGTTAGTATTCTATTAAAATGTTTATCCCAATTTACCGGTGGGAGGGAAGCGCTGTGCCGCGCTCATGGCTGCATGGGTACCACCATCTTGCTTGTTTCTCCCGTGAAACAGCTTTGCTGTGTTTCGGAGAGAAGGGCAAGTCAGGCAGTGTAATTACTGCCACCGAGACTTAACATCTTATGTCTCAGGATAGGCAACACAGAAATGAGTTGCCTGGGCTCGTTCCAGGTGTCATGTTCAAACCATCAAGTGGCACGTTTGCCAGTTTGCTTATCCAAGTAACATAAAAAAACCGCAAAAAACCGTAAAAACGAATAAGAAAAAAAACAACATATTTTAAATAGCTGTTTGTGTAATAGTGATATCGTCGATTTTATCGAAATTAAAACACAATTAGTGTATAGTACGTTATCGATTAACTATATCGATACATCTTAGATTTCACGCGCCGATAAAAATGGATTATTACTTTTTAATTTATTTATTATCAATTCTGTTAGTTATAACATTTATTACATTTATAACAGTATATACATTGCATTTATTACTGCTTTTCTTTTCCTTGCCTATTATTTATGTATTTACATGGATTTTTTTTCGGAAGGGTTAGACTTTTCAGACTGATGGCCTTTAAGCTCAATCGGAATTCGGAACAGTAGGTGAGCAGATGGCTCACGTAGGAGTTATTCGAAAGGGGGTTGCCCGCGCGCGCTACTCGGGGATTTAGACTAGTTAAATCCGATACGGTCGACAAATATTTTTCGGTTGCATTTACTCTATCATCATGCGGGCCGGCCCTCATCACACCCTCAGGAAATGGAGGCGGGTCACACGTGGTACCCGTATCTAACGGTGACGTAGTGCTATCGCTGTTTGCGCGGTCTGAGTTGGCGTCTACTAGTATCGGATTCGATCCTAAGCTTTCGCGGTCGATCGGGATCTATGTGGTTGCCATGTATAAGGGTCGACGGAGTGTAACGGTGTAGTATCATGGTTTTGTATTTGATGTAATTGTCATAAAATTGATAAACAAAATGTACCTCAAACTTCAAAATGGTTAAATTTCTGTGATTGTCTTGATTGAAATTTCAAAATGGTTAGATTGAAAGGATTTGACGACCTCTGTGGCTCAATGAGTAGCTCATTGGCACTCAAGCAGGAGGTAGCGGGTTAGCGGGGTAGCGGTTCGAATCCCGCCAGGGAACATCAATTTTTTTGTGCTATTGGTTCATGAATGTGTTTCAAATATTATGTGTATTTATATAATAAAATCTTAAATATATATATATATATATATATATAGTGTAAAAGTATTAAATATACTTTCGTTGTCTGGTAACCGTAACATAAGTTCTTCGAGAATTGCCACGGGACCAGATTGACGTGGTGTAAATAATACTAATAATCTAAATTTAAAAAATAATAATTAGTTTTAATTTTAAAAGACTAGCGCAGTGAAGCTAACGATAGTTGCGCGAAAAAGAGAGAGGGATTCTATTTCCCAGCAGTGGGACAGTAGAGGCTAGGAAAAAAATGATCTCCAATCAATGGATTGTAACAAATCTTAATAAAACTTATACCGTTAAAAAATAAACTAGTCCATAAATCAACTTTCGATTGATGCCGTTATAAATTTTTTATTTTTTTCATTTTTACATCCCCACATCATGAATACTTTCAGATAAAATCCGTGAAAAGTAGAGCTTAGTATACTAGAAAACAAGATTGAAATTCACGTAACCGTAAGAAAAATTAAGTCCCATACACGTACAATATGACGTACAGACACAAACCTATATACATTGGTACATGCTCGCGACACGCTTATCGCCCGACCTCCAATCTTGTTCACACATTTGTCGTAACGACTTCAATCTATCGAATATATCACAATATCACTTATTACTTCATCTAGTATTCATTTAGATACCGCCCGTGCATGTAGTTACGAGTGAGGAAAAACATACGACAGATTAAAAACTGTGACGTGGTGTTTACTTAAACGATATTTGATACGAAATTGGTTGTTACATTTACAGTAAAGTCTCAAATATCGTCGCACATGCTAACTGAGTTCCCGTCGAACTTGATGACCTATGAAATGTGATACAAATTACAAACGCATTTAATGTTTCATCGACATGATCACATCACTATTAATATGTTTTGACAGTGGTTTAGTTGGTCGTGCCATGTGATTTTAGTGAGGTGTGTAATTCGATAGCAAATCGTTGTTTTATTATCTTTATTTACTAGATATGTGAAATAGTGAATAGGAAAATGGATGTGGATTCAGATACAGAAGGTAAGTTTTTAAGTCCATAAGTCAGTAATGTTAATGTAATTCCTTTATCATTGTACGTAAATAGTCGCATTTGTGCGCATTACATATTTGACACTATGAATTTCGAATATTATGTAATATTTTGGTGATGTCTGTAGAAATGGAGCTGTATGAAGTTTCACTTAATTATGGATCTTCATACAACCTTTGTTATGCTTAGTTCATTTAAAATTAATTATACAACGTAATTAGTTTGAGTGAATACGGCTGGTGGTTTGAATCATCCAGGATAAACAGTTTTTTAGTTCTCTATCCTGTTCACAATTAAAAGTCAAACAAAATTTTTGTCATACATGTCATACGCACAGATATGTATAGGCGTTAGCTTTCCTCAGTGAACTCATGATATGAAATACTGTCATCATCATTATCATCACTTTATCCGTCCACTTCCGATCTGAAGACGGCCGATCCCCTGCCTCTCGTATCCAACACGGACCGGTTACTGCACGGAGATAGTCTTCCCTCCTCGTCATTAACCAGGAAGACGATCTCTGTGTCACTCCGACCAACACTTCGTCTACTTAAACGCGGCTTCCACTCAAACACACTTGGTAAGTTTGTAAGGAACCCTCGTTACTACTTACTGTACTTACTGTACTACTTACTGTACTACTTACTGTACTTTACCTACCTCAAATAAAAAAACCTTACATATAAACATGTTTTGCTGTCTTGCTTTGTCTCCTAAACGGCAGGTTTGCTGAGAAAAGCAGGAGAGGCAGTGTAATTACTGGCACAAAGTCTTGATATCTTTTGTCTTAGAATGGGCAAAACACGAATGAGTTGCCTAGGCTAGTCTCAGGTTAACTCGTTCATGTTCATGGGCGATGCCAGGAGGCTGTGTGGTCAAAGATTGGCGGTTGGCGGGGGGCAACCCCCCTCATATAAACATCAATAGATGGGCCAGTTGGCTCACCACAAAACCGATATAACATTAGGACATTAGCTTAGTCTATTCGTAAAAGAATCGGTTGTCTGTAAAGTCGGTTTACTGACGATAGTTGAACATGACAACTTCATAAGAAAATGGAACGCCTCAGTGCGAGGTAACGCCGCATACGTCATCGCATACGTCATGTTTTTTCGTTCTTGCAGTCGGCTCCATCGAATTATAAGACGTTGTCACGTCAAAAAAGAAAAATGAAACATGAGTGGCACTGATCTCTTACCATTATGTGGCTCGTCTGCCTATCGAACTATAACATTTTATTACGATAAAAATGATATCGCCCGTATACGATTGTCAATGTGGAACAAGCGAAACTGCCGGCAACTGCTATTTAACCAGCTTAACTGTAAAAACGTATGTTTTCATTCTAAATATTACTATTAGAATTATAATACTTAATACTGGAATATTATAATGACACACCTTCAGTCAGTCAGACACTAAACTTTCATTGGTGGAAGAATTATCATGATAATATGTTCAATAACCCTGCAAAACGTAGAGCTACCGTAAATAAGAAGCTCGCATGTTTATTTCCGCCAAGAGTCCACATTATTCATTTAAATTCTCACATACATTGTACTAGAATTTTGATGAATCTGGAGAGAATGAAAAATTATCGATTCTGATTCTAAATTTTAAAAATATTCAACTTTTTCTTTCCTCTCGTTCTTCGACGTTTTGAATTTGAACGTAGATTTTTATCCACGGATAACGCGGGTAATACGTACCGTGTCAAAGGTATCAGAGGTGAAGATTCGACGGCATTTTTGAATTTCATAATTCCAAGAGAACAAGAGCATAAGATTGCACGACCGAACCGATACGACTTATATTTGAAAGGCCGGTAACGAACCTGCTAATTCTTTGGTCTATAGATCCCCACCATGGTTCCAGCCTTTTCGTGGCGTTGGGACTCAGTAGCCTTGAAGAAGAAGTGAACCCAGCACATTAGGCGAAGCCAATTGAACCGAGGGAGTTGCTCTTTGTACAAAAGAAGCAGCAGAAGAGCAGGGGGCAAGAGGCGAGGATGGGAATCTCACCCCATTGCACTGTCCCGACGTTGGGAGGGGTTGTCATGTGGTGCGGGACAATCCGGTGTGTTTTGTTGTGACTCAATTGTTAATGTATAGCAATGTTCAAGGATGCTTAGGGGAGCACCTGGAACTGGGACAGTATAAATATAATAATAATACTACTTTTTATTTGCAAAGCCCACAATTAATAAAAAGCTTAAAATATAAAACAATCTTGGATACTTGTATCACATACACTTGTGAGGACATTGCAAACCCGGTCTCAAGCTCGGCATTTGCTGGCATTGCTGTCAGCGCCGATCTTCCGCTTGAGCCGCTGGGTGACAGCACGGTCGCACCAACGATCACATTTAATATCTTATATTAGTGACTCTAACTAGTCACGAATGCCACCAGCTTTAAAGACAGTTTGTGGGATTGCAACATCAGAATCTATGTTTATCAGATCTATATGAACCACTGGAAAATATTTAGCCGCTTGCTAGCACAATATAACTTTCTCTAGAGAACTTGTTTGTGTCCTTTTATCCAAATTTCATGATATTTATTGACGAAAGCTTCAACAAGGTGATAAGATGCGGTAGCGATAGGCGGCAACTAATAAGTGTTATCTAGTACACACAGGCCGTTATTGATTTTTGCCTATATCGAGCATATACTGATAAACGAATGTAATTGCAAGGTTAACACAATGTTTTTGATGATTTTTTCCTATTTTAATATAATAATTACATACTATAATAATAATATGTATGGACGCTTTTACACCACGTCAATCTGGTCCCGTGGTAAGTTCTCGAAGAACTTGTGTTACGGGTACCAGACAACGGAAATATGTTTAATACTTTTATAATATACATTTATTTAATACACATTTTTAATACACATCCATAACCCAGGAACACAGATTTTTTTTGTTCACTGGCGGGATTCGAACCCGCAACCTCCGGCTTGAGCGCCACCGCGCAAACCATTGAGCCACAGAGGTCGTTATATAAAACATTTAAAACATATCAAATAGTATATTTGCCTAAATATTTATAAAATCTACAAGTCTAGTTTGAAATGCAGGAAAGGTGAACGAAAAAACCTTAGGGGGGTTCTTTTTATTTAAATAATATTTTTGACAGCCATACCACAGATTTGTAAAAGGTTTTGCTGCTTTGCATCCGAATTAGGCCGGCACGCTAGGGTATTACCTCTCGCTCACATAACACTGGCGTCAAGTGACAGCGTAGTCAGCGTCAAGTGACTGTTCGTGTGGTTTGTAAGTTTCCGGTGGCCCATTGGGGGGTATATGGAAAATAAGTGTAACGCATCTGCATAACCTCTGGTTGTGAGGATGTCTATGGGCACCGGTAGTCACCATAAGGCTCCGACTGCTTGTTTGACTCCTTATGACATAAAAAGACAATCCGTCATGAGTATTGCATTGTCTACTAGGACATAAGTTGTTAAGTCTCAGTGCTAGTAACTACATTGTCTGTCCTGCCTTTCTCTTCGAAACACAGCATAGCTGTGGGCTATAAGGGGGCTAATAACCGTTTTTTTTTACGCCAGGAAATGCTCTGGGGCATCCCGCGGGGAAGTAGGTCTCCCCAGGTGGATATGTGGGACTAGCTGCGCCCGAAAAGTGATGGTAAGATGGACGCAGCTCTACCCACTAAAACCCGGCGAGTGGCACCAATGCTGCCTTTGGTGAGGCGCCCTGGATCTATTGAGCAAACAGGGCACCTCGACGGCTAGTCAGTCCCTCAAGGGACCGAAGCCACCTCCACAGAGGGGTTGTTCCGCACCACAGAACAACCCTTCCCAACGTCGGGACAGTACAAGAGGGTGAGGATCCCACCCTCACCCATTGTCCCCATGGTCCTTTATCCCCTCTTATAAGAAGAGGGGTACCAAGAGCAGCTCCCTCGGCTCAATTTGCTTCTCTCAAGGTGCTGGGTGGGCTCAAATACATGTTTTGAACAGGTAGCTCGTTCGTAACTTATTTTCACATATTATTATATAATATTAGTTTTTTTATATTACTTACTTTAATATTACTTTATCCTATAAAGTTTATTTTCAATAGAAAATATCAAAATTGGTTACATTATCTATACTAATATTATAAAGCTGAAGAGTTTGTTTGTTTGTCGATTTGAAAAATTCTTTCAGTGTTAGATAGCCCATTTACCGAGGAAGGCTTTAGGCTATATAACATCACGCGGTGACTTATAGGAGTTGAGTAACGTGGGCGAAGCTGCAGGCAACAGCTAGTATACTTATATCTCTAATGTCATCATCGTTATGTGTGCAAAACTGTTATATTTTGCTACATACGCAAATATAATCAGATTTTCTTATTTATACCTTACAGATAGTACATATACGATTAAAATTCCTGTATACTCCAGCAGGTAAAAGCGGAAATTCCGTTCCAAGCCCTCGTTGTACCAACATCTTATCTTTTGAGCCAGTCTCGGATTTCCTACTGAGCCTTTATTCCCGTCTGTTTCATCCAAGGAGGTTTTTATGCGTAATTTTTTGTACATGGCAACTCAAACTTTGACTTAGGGTAATCCTATAGTATAAAGCTGAGACATGCGAAGGGGAGAATGGGTGTATTGGCGCGGGTTATTAAGATTCTAGCTGTTTATCGCGTTTTCACTTTAAATTGATAACTTTACTTCTTAATAAGCTAATAAACGCAAAAATATTTTATTTTTATTTTTGCCTTTGTGTCTACATATTAAAACCTTTTAAATTTTCAACTTTTAATGCTTTTTATTTGTAATTTTGTTCCACATGGTTCCAAAAGCTTATAAAATATATTATACTAGCGGCCCGGTACATACGTGCTTCGCTACGTTTAAAGTGAAATAAAAAAAATGGAACATCAAATTAATTCATTCAAACAAAAAATATATTATATTAATTGCTAGCTATTTTAAAACTTAATGTTGTACTGTCAACTCTGACAAAAGTTTCAATATGACCCCAACTGAAAAAGTTTCAATTTGACAGCAAAGTCTCCATTAATTTATTGAATTAAAAAAATGTGATAAATGAAGAACCGCTCGACCGATTTTGTGCAAACTTCACATAAACCATCTACTAAATAGTCCGAACAAAGCCTAAACATTTGGTTGGGATAGGTGAGCCTGTTCTTGAGTTATAAAATTACAACGAAATGTGGCATTGATTTTTATATATAAAGACTAGCTGTTGCCCGCAGCTTCGCCCGCGTTAACTTTTAAAATTTGAGGGGTTGACCACCCTTATCACTTAGGGGTATGAAAAATAGATAGTAGCCGATTCTCAGACCCACTGAATACGCATATAAAATTTGGTAAAAATCGGTAAAGCCGTTTCGGAGGAGTACGGTAACTAACATTGTGACATGGAAATTTTATATATTAGATTAGATATATAAAGATAAAGATTATACCATCACATATTAAAATGTTCAGCCGTCTTGGCGTTCATACAGAGAGGTACATTTATCGAGCAGTGGACGGTAATAGAAACTTTTTAAGCGTATTTTTCCACAGAGTATTTTTTTCAGACAAGATTAGTTATACCGATTAATAATAAGTAGACAGTACCGACAGACGAATCATGAACCTCTCGTCTTTCGCGGTATTTTTATGTATTTTGACACTACTAATAGATACAGATTGTTTTCATTTGTATCAAACTATATTCTAATTCCACTACTATCTTTAGCCGTGAGGCCTTAAATAAGAGACTACCTTTTCACTGAGTTTGTTTCGCCGGTTCCTCTCAGTGGGCTCGCCTTGTAACCGCTCGTAGAGTTATCTGAAGTATCCTATTTTGTTGGTACTATTTTGAATAAACATTTTTGAAATTTTTAACTTTCTCTTCAGGTTATAATGGATAATATTGCTCTACTTTACAGTATAAACTAAAGCCACAAATTCGATATTGTCATGCGGCTATGAAATACATCAATTTCAGAAGCTGGGTTTTATATTGCATTTGCGAGATAGTTGGAATATTCAATATTATATTGTAGCCGGCAATGTACACTTTAAACTTCATTTTATCGGAAGTATCATGGCTTCTCTATAGCTTTTACAATAGCCTTTATAGACTAGCCTGAATGGAAATGTTCATTATGTATATCAATGAGTATTATTATTTCTATTTGAAAGATGAATAAATAGATAATATAAGGTCGTGTTTAATTAATAAACAGATAATATAAGGTCGTGTTTAATTAATAAATAGATAATATAAGGTCGTGTTTAATTAATAAATAGATAATATAAGGTCGTGTTTAGAATTTCTTATGTTTCGGTTCTGCGCTTTTGACAATTATTATATCATCCTTATTTATATTACCCGCGTAGTTCCCGTTCCCATGAGAATACGGGGAATTATACAGCCTATGTTATTCGGTAAAAAATAATCTTTCTAATGGTGAAAGAATTAAAAAATCGCCGAGTAGTTTTTGAGTTAAAACGTAACAGACAAAACATCAAATATTTATTTTCCGATAAAATATGAGTTTATATTAATCATAGTAAATTATGAACAGTTATAAGATTGTATTATAACTATCTAGTTGTTGGTCTTGGTTTGCTTAAAAAGGGGGCTACACTCAGTTGTGGACAATAACAGGCTGATGATGATGTTGATAATTGGTTTAGACCGCGTAGATAAAGATGGGCGCTTAATCAATTAGAGCTGTAAAAATTCCGCTTTTTGAAAAAATCATTCAAGCGCGTTAATAAAATCAAGCTGATTTCGATTAATCGTCAAGGTTAAAATTTTAAAAAATTCAATACTATATTATCATGATTAAAGGAAAGTAACCTTATTCCGATACGTTTAAAACTCAAAATATAATGTGAATAAGGAGCCATACTTCTATACGCTGTGGGTGATATGACGCAATATAAAGATTTTTTCATTTTATTGGATTAAAACCTTATCCCTATACATTTAAGAATCAATATTAGATTCGATTGGTTACGTATTAGACGGCTAAAATACATTCTGCCTGTTTACATAACATTTCTATCAGACTGACAACGCTCCGTTTTTGGTTGGTTACAAACTTTTTACAGCTTAGGAACTTTTATTATGATTAATGATTTATGATTTTTGATTTTAATTTTTAAGTGATTTTAATTTTTTAAACTCAGTACGCTTGTCAATGTCGATGAGCTTAGATGTTAATTTTTACTTTGCGTGCGCGTAGCCGTTATTCGAATTAGTGTGAATTGAGTGACTTAAATGTTTTATTTGATATTGGTTAATGTAAATAATAATTGTCAATAGTAAACTGATATTTTTATTAGGAATTAAGTATATTATAGTTATAAATAAGTAAATTCGTGTTGTGAATTTTTTTTGTTGTTATAAATAATATTTATTATTTATAAACCCAATAGGGAAAGCGAAAATACTTAGATTAAATAATAATAGTCCATACATTCTAGTCTGCATATTATGATTTTTGTGTTGTTATTATATATTACATTAGTTATAGGGTGTAAGTGTTGTGAATAATTAATAATTATTAGTGTAGTGAAAATGTCGAGCAGCGTTTTAATCTGGGACTACTTTCAAAAAAACCAGACCGATAGTTGCTGTGTGTAATACATGTGAAAAACAAATATCATATAGAACAACTATAAGTAATTTGAAACAACATTTGAAACTGAAACATTTGGGTGTTTTCAATGATTTACTTTCGCGTGACTTATCACGGCCGGCTTCTTCTCAACGGCAGGGTTACGAGAATAATGGCGGTGGTGGTTGGACTAGTGGAGAAAATGGTGAGGAGAATACTAATAATTCTAACAATGCATGTGGCTCTAATGGTGAAGGTTATTAAAAGCACTTGCCTTTTGTCTTGGACTGGCCTATTGATCTAGTGGTTCGTGACCCTGTCTACTAAACCGGAAGGTCGTGGGTTCGATTCCCACCCAGGATGAATGTTTGTGTGACGAGCATGATCATTTTTTCTGTGTCTGGGTGTAGTTTTATCTATATCATGTATGTATTTAGAAATATAATATAAGTATACATCAGTTGTCTGGTTGCCATAAGAACAGGATCTGCCTAGTTTGGGATCAGATGGTCTTGTGTGGGATGTCCCAACGTAATAATTTTAAAAGTATATATTATATTCATTATCATCATCATGTTGAATGAATTATTTATTAAGAGAAATTTAAAAATCAATCCCAATCCTGACATCAGTCATCGGAGGGGACTTGTCTCTGCCGAGCGTCATCACCGCGATGCTTGGTGACGACGAGTCCTGGACGGTGATGGTCTCCTTCTGTGAGGCAGTAATGTCCCAGAAGGAGGTCGACGAGCGGGTGAGAGAGGAGGCCGCCGACGAAGCCTTCTCCCGCGGGCGTAGGAGGCGCTATTTAATGCGCCTCCAGTAACGCCCCTGTGCTCGTGTCGGACTCAGGATGGGAACCTGGGTCTGTATGGCACGACGTCGTGGGGACTGCTTAGTAGCAGCCGGGCATTCCCCCCCTACAAGGAGTATCTGGCCTTCGCCGGGGCCAGCCTGTCGCTGAGGTGATCCTGTCTGTTGCCTGCATAATGCGTTACAATAAAAAGCTCGGCCGGCTTTTTTAAGCGCGCTGAAAAATAAAAGCCAAAGGCTTAAGCGTGTTGAAAATAAAAAGCCGTTTATCACATCCCTACGCGTAGACACTATTCACCGGTGAGCATGCGATGGTCTCCTGTTAAGGTGCTCGTAGAAATTTAGAAAAACCCATTTCTAAGCTTCACAGGGGGTCATTATCTTATAGAAAACCCAATAAAAACGATTATTTAGAAACCATCCAGGATCGTAAGTATTCCATCTATGAAAAGAAATTCATGCAAACCAACTCAGCGTAACAAATAAACCCACAAATTTTTACATTACGGGTATTCTTGGCGTAATGATTGCATTTATTTTGGTTTCTGCGGCGATCGATCATGCGAGATGATAAAGCTTTTGTTTGACGTGCTATTTGTTTCGGTATGAATTAGTGAATCAGTTCTTCATATCGTGCACTGGCGAATCTAACGAATATGCCATTAAATTGTCGATAAAATATTGCTAAGAAGACTGTTACAAATGGGATACCATGTCTCTACGGGATTTTTGTTATTTGAATAGGCAACTGGCGAATCAGAAACGTCAGTGGAACAGCGTTGCCCACATATACTAGTTTTACCTGGAACTCATTTATTTGTTGCCTATCCGAGACATAAGATACTAAGTCTCGGTGCCAGTAATTACACTGCCTGTCCTGCCTTTCTCTCCGAAACACTAAAGCTGTTTCAGCGGAGAAACAAGCACGATGGTACTCATGCAGATGGGAGCGTGACACAACGCAACCCTCCCACTTGCACCGGTAAAACATAATTTTGTAATTATACTGTCTGTCCTACTCTATCCGAAACATAATTTGTATTTCATATGAAAAAATGTTGTATGTAACATGTGAAGTTGTGTCACAACTCACAAAGCCTTTTCACCTCTTAAAGAAAGCTCTAAGGTAAAAATAGGTTTTAAACTTTACCTTAAAAATGTAACACGTACTTCTGGCGTTTTGCCAATAAGGTAATGTTCAAAATATCACTGTTCCAATAATCAATGTACATGCAGCCGCTGAGTCACGTCGCTAAATATAATATTTTATTCTACCGATGACCGTTGGTAAATATTTTCCCTCCGACCATGTGCTGTTTCTCACTTTTTACTATAGTTATTTTACGCGGTAACCCATGTCGCGTTTTGGGGTTCAGTGGCCGTGAGATCGATTATTATCTACTACTGCATCATCACGTCTTACGTCAACTGCTAAAACTTTTTCAATGATCGTGAAGACGGCTTATCCCTAATACATGCATCGAACTAAGAGTGGATGCACGGATATTGCGGTTCCATTAAGTTGGAACCCTCTCTCTGCTCGAATGTGGCCTGAATTCCATAACACTATTACAGAAAATGGGGCTTTTAAATGTTTGAAGTGAAAACTTAAAAAAACACCGCACACAGATTTTTGTAGGGTATAAATGAGGCTGAGCCGTCACGGTCGGAGGTGAAAGGCTCGACCGGGTAAACTCGGGACCGCCGAGTGTGCCCAAGCGAGAAAGACTGTCGCTGCGTAACTTCTATATAATCGTAACATTACTATTGTTTTTAAAATTATATACGAAATAAAATCGATTCCGCAATTTAATTACGTTACATTGCCAGCTCTTGAGAGCACAATAATATAATTAATTTTGTTTCCACTTCTATCAGCAGTCCCTATGACTGGTTAGGTGATGTGTATGTGAATATTTAACGCTCACCTGTAAAGATACGTAATAGTCAAGAACCTGTATAACGAAGATTGGTCTTTGAGTTTGTGAAGTTCGCGAACTCGAGTTAGATCAGCTACTAGCTCCTTGCTTTCCTTTTAAAAAGAGACTTGTACGGTTGCACCGAACTAATATAATCCACTTAAGACTTAGCCTTTCTGAATGTGTCCAGAAAATTCTAGAAATAAAAAGTGCATTAAATCTTTTCATCATCATCATCATCATGATGAAAGAGGCGTCTTCGAATATCTACGGACAATCCTCGAGGGCAAGATACCGGGTGGAAAGCCAACAGGAAGACCAAGGCGAAAGTGGTTTGACGATATAAAGGACTGGACCGGTTTGAGTTACCACCAGATCAAGAGAATATCGCTTAATCGTACGGAGTACCGAAAGCTGACCTCCAAACTTCAATATGAAGATGGCATATTGTTTTCTAATGTTAACGCGAATTTCACTCATTATAATGAAACACTTTTTACGGATTTTATCGTAGTTTATTAGGATTTTAACAAGCCCGACGTTTCGGATACTTTACAGCAACCATGGTCACGGGAGGACTGAGGTGTCATACGTCCTAATGCTCCTAATGTTACAATGTTATTCGAAACTACCCAATGATACATCAATATTTTGGTTAGTCTCTGGCTTTTACCTTTTGGGATCCCATTATTAAAATTATCAAATCAAAATCCAAGCATAATATGTCACAGATAAAAGATACAGTTAGCACTTTCTGCGTAGGTAGGAGTGACCAAAATATTGATGTATCATAGGGTAGTTTCGAATAACTTTGTAATGACAGGACGTACGACACCTCAGTCCTCCCGTGACCATGGTTGCTGTAAAGTATCCGAAACGTCGGGCTTGTAAAAATCTTAATAAACCGCGATAAAATCCGTAAAAATTGTTTTATTATAATGAAGATGATGATCAACCTTTATCCCCATGATGATCAACCTTTATCCACATTAACCGTCCACTGATGAACATAGGAATTATATTCAATTTTATGTGCACTAAAAAATCATTTGAGAAATAGACTTTGCGTTTAGAAAAATACAAAGTTCTTTGTTACTTTTAAATTTATCGCTCAGCACTCGTGGAGCTAAACGGATAAGCTTGTATTATCCTTTACAGACCTCTTTCTTTATGGCACGCTCGATACTAACTAGATTATGAAAATTTCCAACAACAACGCAGAAGGCCAGTTCTATGGTGAGATGGTCCGATTCACGGAAGGCTGGTTGGCAAACGTGATGTCTCATGGGGACAGACAAGAGACAAATATGCTCAGTGGAGGGCAATGCCATGTTGATGATGATGATGATAAATACATAACATTCAAGAATGACAAACTTTTTAAAAACATTTGTCAAGTATTAAAATATTGTCATTCATTTTGTCAACGTGATCACGACTTATTACATCACAGTACAATGGGGTAAGGTTCCCATCCTCACCCCTTGCCCCCTGCTCTTTTGTCCCCTCTTTTTATAAGAGGAGTACAAAGAGCCCCGTCGGCTCAATTAGCTTCGCCCAAGGTGTTGGGCTCACCCTAGGTTACTGAGCCCCACCGCCACGACAAGGCCTGTACCATGGTGGTGTGTATCCTACATCCTGGTTTGATATTATAAACGCGAAAGTTTGAATTTTCGGACCTCAAGCGTTATTTGAAGTATGAACGCCTCTGACTCAAGAGATCTTTAATTTTCGGAAATACAGAACCCTCATTGAAATTTCCTCCGAATATTAAGTATGATAGCACAACGTTTACACCTCGGTTCTAAAACCGTTAGCGCGATGTAAACAGCGGGTTATTTACGGTGTAACACGCACTTCAAAGTAACAACACGATGTGTATCACAGTTAAACAGTCACTCGTCATTATAATTTACATCCCGCTAGCCCACTAACTTATTTACAGTATTATGGTGATTATATGGCCTATGTCACGTGTCATCATCATCCTTGATCCCTCTACTGTTACATGGGCATCATTCATATTATTACAATGCGCGGGTGAAAAATGAACAGTCAATGAAAATGTGTGAGTGGCTTCTACTATCGTTCGCAATAATTAATCTATGGGAAACTAAGTTGTGATTATGTTTTTATCTTTGTTGTGGACAATAAAATATTTTTCTTTCTTTCTTCTTTCAA
The DNA here is from genome assembly GCA_963853865.1 of Helleia helle. Taxonomy (NCBI): domain Eukaryota; kingdom Metazoa; phylum Arthropoda; class Insecta; order Lepidoptera; family Lycaenidae; genus Helleia; species Helleia helle. Next base: position 6,749,421 of record OY971433.1, on the reverse strand, counting down.
ACCGCGGGCCGCTGCTAGTATTACCTATTTCTGTTGCCTACAGCATTGCCCGCAATAGATTGACTCTGCCTATATGTACGAACTGATGTTATTTTTAAAGCCTATGTTACGCAGTCATAGCGTCCGACAATTCTACAACTATACCTACATATTATTAAATCGGAAAAATAATTTTGAAGACATCCATATGAAAAATTTAATTTTATGTATTTTCATTTTCTTTTTGCGGAATTCAACTTTTCGGTATTGCGTTAGAATGTTTTGGTCACGAGTCTCCTATTATGAGTGAAAATAGCCATGTCTATATTCAAACTGCCGAACATATCGACTTTATATTAGTACTAGCTGGTGCCCGCGACTTCGTCTGCGCAGGATGAGATTTTATTTTTTTTCATCACGAGTATCCTATAATACTTCTTTTATCTCCAAGAATATGTGTACAAAGTTTCATGATGATCGGTTAAGTAGTTTTCGCGTGAAAGCGTAGCAAAAAAACTTACTTTCACATTTATAATATTAGTATAGATAGAATATTATGATCTAAATATTAATCACAGCTTTGATGTCGACTAATATTTATAATATGCCAGTGGTGAAGAAAGGCTTTAGCGTAAACAAATTTTCCACATTATTACCGACATAAAATTTTCCTATATTCTAGTAATGTTCTTGGACACATGTATGTGCAAGCTTTTTTTTAGCACCCGTTTACGCATGGATTAACAAACTAAAACATTTAATAAGATTGTTACGTTACTTTGACACAATATCATAACTATCCAGTCTATTAGTCCTATCTATAATATAAAAAACCGGCCGAGTGCTAGTCGGACTCGCACACGAAGGGTTCCGTACCATTACATACTATATAACATTAGACACTTTAACAAAAAATATGGTTTATGTTTAGGAAATTAAATGTTTTTTTTATATTTGAGTTGATTGAATGAGGGGGGGGGGGGGGTTACCACTTTGGAAGCGTCTCTCGCGCAAATTATTCAGTTTAGAAAAAAATAGTAAAAAATTCAGTTCTGATGTATAAACTATATTATTGTAAAGTTTCATTAAAATCCATTGTGTTTCTATAGAGTAACAAACATCCATACATATACAAAATTTCGCGATTATAATATGAGTAGGATATATTCTAAGCAAATTTACAATCTATTCATAAAAATATCCCAACGAATAAACGTTAACGTTCAACATTAATTTGACGAATATGATGTTTAATGTTATTAATTTCTCTCAAGATATTGAACTTCCAGACTCCAGTTATACTTAAGTGTTCTCTTAGTTTTAGTATAGTCAGCGTTTTATTCAATATCTTATCGTCGTTAAAGTAAATGTACCGTGTCACGCGTTAACACCTAAAGAAAACAATCAATGAAATTTACAATGCAGCTAAATCCTGATAAGTTATCGCGACACGATCTGACGTAGTGACGATAACAATCAGTTTTTTCAGTCTTCGCGATAGTTACGTGTGAAATGAATGTGTGAAATGTATTATCCCACAAGAAAATGGAGCGGTGAGTTATTTTGTTATTGGATTAGATAATTTTTATTATTTTAACTTATATTATTAGGTATCAATGTCTGCTAGTCTCTGTAATTCTAATAACATGTTACTTATATAGAAAAGAAAGAAAGAAAAATAACTTTATTGACACACATACGAGACAACAATTACCATTTGTTGTTGTCTCGTATGTGTGTCATGTATATGATGTGATGTTGACTATGTTGGCGCTGCTAGTATTTTATTAATCTTTAAAACTGCATACTTTATTCTTGAATCTTGGCTAACATTGGTCGGTCGTAGTTGGTAGAGAATCGACGAGTACGCGGGTGGAACCGCGTAGCGCTGGTAGTGTTTAATAACTTTGACGTGCTTCAAAGTTAGATTATAATGTGTTAAATTTTAGTGCAGTGATAACTTAGTTGTATAATAATACTAATAGAGACGAGGTAAATGGTACCCAATTACACTTTCCTCATCTGACATCCTAAAGGCTGTATATCTTGGAGTATCTTGAAAACCTTTCCGGCACGACCGGGGTGGTAACTCGCGCTCACATAACACCGGTCAAGTGATAGCTTTGCTGTCGCGTTTCGTGTGATTTGAGAGATTTGGATGGCCCATTGCGGGGTATAGGGAAAAGGAGAGCAACGCATCTGCACAACTTGTGATTGTGCAGATGCGTTGTGTGTCTATGGGCGTCGGTAGTCACCATAAGGCTCGGAATGCTCGGTTCATGCGATTGTTGCCCGGTCCATGTTGGATGCGAGTGGCAAGGGATCGGCCGTCTGTCGTTCGTGGAGAGAGGCCCATGTTCAGCAGTGGACGGATAGAGGCTGATGATGATAATGTAAAAATCAAGTCTCGTTACCTTCGTTCGTTATCCAATGGATAAGTCTAAATTACATCTTATATAAATAATAAAACAATGTTAGAAGTTCTGTTGACTAGATGAGACGATCTCCGTGAAGTGGCCGTTCCTAGTTGTTAATTACCTCGCCACTAGATGAGACGATCTCCGTGAAGTGGCCGTTCCTAGTTGTTCATTACCTCGTCTCTAGATGAGACGATCTCCGTGAAGTGGCCGTTCCTAGTTGTTAATTACCTCGCCACTAGATGAGACGATCTCCGTGAAGTAGCCGTTCCTAGTTGTTCATTACCTCGTCTCTAGATGAGACGGTCTCCGTGAAGTGGCCGTTCCTAGTCGTTAATTACCTCGCCACTAGATGAGACGATCTCCGTGAAGTGGCCGTTCCTAGTTGTTCATTACCTCGCCACTAGATGAGACAATCTCCGTGAAGTGGCCGTTCCTAGTTGTTCATTACCTCGCCACTAAATGAGACGATCTACGTGAAGTGGCCGTTCCTAGTTGTTCATTACCTCGCCACTAGATGAGACGATCTACGTGAAGTGGCCGTTCCTAGTTTTTCATTACGTCGCCACTAGATGAGACGATCTCCGTGGAGTGACCGTTCCTAGTTGTTCATTACCTCGCCACTAGATGAGACGATCTCCGTGAAGTGGCCGTTCCTAGTTGTTCATTACCTCGCCTTTTTTTTGACCATGGTTGCTGTAAAGTGTCGGGCAAAAAATCTTAATAAGCGGCGATAAAATCCGTCATTATAATTAATGAAATTCGCGTAAACATTAAAAAACAATAAGTAATAAATAAGTATAAAATATAAACTACTAAACTACTAATGAGTATATTCTTCGCTGCAAGGCTTATTACATCGGATATTAAAAGATTGTTATCATAATATTACACTTCTACATGATCATATTTTAAAACCGCCACATTTAAATAACGAACAATGTTCTAGAACAACAGAGCACAAACAATGGAATTGTTACTAAAAAGTTCTGTGACGTCGGACGAAAGATAAGCAAACCTAATTGTTTAGATTAACTCTAAGTAGTCTCATTATGGAAGATTTAACCTCCAAAATGATTACTTTAGAAGACGGATAATTTAAAAACATTGTCGCGTAAATAAGTCTAACTAGTACAGTCACAGAATGAAAAGGTTCGTTACCATATTTTTTGACGTAATAACGTCTTATAAATCGATGAACGCTGGCTGCACACACGAAAATGTGTAACGTTCCGCCTAAACCGAGCGTGCAAGCGAGAGCGCGAGCGATAGAGAGACACGATCGGCCTAAGCGTGCGGCTTGTGACGCATTATGACGTTAACACGTAAAGTTATTGCCTGTAAACCTTCTCTACAGACAACAGGTGACTTTTTAATATATAAGTCATAGACAAGATAAATACATTGATCTGAATCAATTTGAACTTTGTTATCGAACAGTTAAACGTAATTTTCAATGCAATAATTTCTTGTATTACAAAGCTTCATAAGTTCATATGTGCTTGTTATACGTTAAATAAATAGGTTTGAAAATTGGCGAACCTTTGCATTCCGTGACTCTACACAATCGTCCGTTCAACTGACTAGAATTTGGCAAAGAAGGAGACGAGCCTGATTCTGAGCGTAGCACATGAACATAGTCAAACTTTTTGAAGTGAAAATCCTTTAGCGCACCGCACACAGATTTTGTAGGGTATAATTGAGGCTGCCTTCGAGCGTGACGGCTCAGCATCACCGCGGATAGCTCCGCGTCGCACTGAAATCTGAAAATTTAATACATTTGTTCATCCGTCACGGACTTCCGCGGCGGACAGTCCGCGTCGCACTGGTACTCGATGTAATGACATATAGAAAAACCATTAAAAGTTGTTTTCTAATGTTTACGCGAATTTCACTCATTATAATGAAACATTTTTACGGATTTTATCGCGGTTTATTAAGATTTTTATAAGCCCGACGTTTCGGATACTTAACAGCAACCATGGTCACGGGAGGACTGAGGTGTCATACGTCCTAATGTTACAAAGTTATTCGAAACTACCCTATGATTCATCAATATTTTGGTTATTCCTATCTACGCAGAAAGTGCTGACTATATCTTTAATCTGTGACATATTATGCTTGGAAATCCAAGCATAATATGTCACAGATTCCGTCATAAAATCATTAAAAGTTGTATTGAGGCTTATTTCTAAATCTCTTTATTTTGAAACATTAACCGTACTCGAGTTGATGATGATGATGTCACTTCACGATGAACAGTAAACAATTACAATCGTAAAACCGCGGCAATTTTCGCGTGTGCATTCTTCACGATCAAAGGGAGCAGGCACCAGCTGGTACCAGGGAGCAGTATTTACTGCACCACGGATTTATATACCATTCAATAATTTATTAATCACTCTTTTATCATTCATTCATCGTTCTTTCATTCATCGTTCTTTCATTATTCATTCACCATTCGGTGAGCTACTAGGAACTCATCAATTACGGGTTCGAATCTCACCAAGTGCAGACAATTAGCATGATAAACACAGATTAGGGATGTTACGGAGCTTCGACTTCAATTCCGATATTATATTCGATTCCGACCGGGCCGGTCGTGCCGGCCCAGTTCGGCTGCAATGCTGCATGTACCTCTTACTACAAAAGGGCATCAGTCTTTGATACTATTAAACCTGCTCTTATCAGATCTCTCTGCTTCCGCCTCCGACTCTAATTCCGGTACCGATAACTTAAACTTAAAAACTACCACTCCGACTTCGGTTCCGTTATAACCACTTCCGTAACATCCCTGACACAGATGTCTGCACCGGGTCATGCATGTATATAATATATTATTATTCTTAAATTTATTTAAGTTCCAAATACCCAAAATACGAGTCCTAACGAACTTAGCCGGGAGAGGATTATTGTGATTGTTGGTTAATATTCATTAATTTACTATCGGACCCGACAGACATTCAAAACATTTCAGTGGTCGGCCCACTACAAATTGTGAATCTAACCCGTTCTCGAATCTACTTGAACACATTTAATTTCATTTAAATCGGTCCAGCTCTAAAAGGAGTTCAGTGACATACACACGCACAGAAGAATTATATATATAAATATTAGGTTGCCTATGAAATTGCCGTTTTGTATGAAAAAATTTAAACGATTTTTTTGACGTGACAACGTCTTAAATTAGGTTGCGGCTGGGAGTCACTTATGAAAAAGTGTAACGCTCGGTAACGTTACGATGAGTCACCGAAACGATGTCACGTAAAATCTTCGCCCGTAAAACCGACTTTACAGGCAACCATTTTTTTTCATATACATTTATTTGTATTAACCGAAGTAATCACCCATGCAATCAATGCATCTTTGCCAACGTAGTGGCAATTTATTGATGCCCTTCTTAAAGAAATCAGCTGGACGGGAGGCAACAAATTCTTCAAAGGCATTTTATACTGCCTCCCGGGTATTGAATTTTTTTTTCACGCAGAGAAGTTATTAAAAATTCTGGAAAAAGTAGTAGTCTATAGGTGCAAGGTCTGGTGAGTAGGGCGGATGACGGAGAGCTTCCAACCCCAGTTCTTGCAAAGTGGAGACCGTCTGCTGTGCAGTATGAGGTCGCGCGTTGTCGTGCAGGAGCAGCGGAGACGAGCGATTAACCAATGCTGGTTGGAGTTGTGCCAGCTTTTCCATCATTATGTTCATTTCTTCAAAGTGCACATCTGCAATAATGCTTACCCCGTTTGGTAAGAAGCTGTGATTAATCACACCGGCGCCATACCACCAAACAGTGACCATCACTTTTCTAGGGGTATGTTTTCGTTTAGGGCATTGTTCAGGTGTTGAACCAGGATCCAACCAACTTGCTGAGCGCTTGCGGCTATCAAACAGAATCGATTTTCAACGCAGGTAACAATGCGGTTAAAAATTCCTTCATTTGTGTGTCTGTTGAGCAGTGCAAGGCACGTCTCGACGCGCACTTCACGCTGGTGATCATTGAGTTCGCAGGGCACCGATTTGTCAAGCTTTTTTACATTGCCAATTTGACGCAAATGGACCAATACTGTTTTGACGCTAACGTCGAAAGCTACTGCTAATTCAGCCGTAGATTGTGTATCATCAGCTTCCACAACCGCGAGGTTCATTTTTCAGGTCGACATTTCCAGAACGGAAGCGAGCAAACCAATAACAGGTGGTGCGTTGGTTTGTAGTGTTAGCTCCGTAAACGTCGTTGACGTTGCGTGCCGTTTGTGCCGCGTAGCTGCCACGACGGTACTCATATTCCATAATTACTCGAATTTTTTAAGTAAGTATCCATGATGACGAAAAAGATTGAAATGCGATGATAATGTAACACTGATCAATAAACAAATTACTACTTTTGGAAAAAGAATTCCATGTTTTTAAAATAAAATTAATTTGAAATTAAAATTCTTAGCCAAACATAAATTATTTTGATTTGAAATGGCCATTACTGCAGAACGGCAATTTCATAGGTAAAGACCTATTATTAAGAGATGGTCGTCTGGCCAGAAATCTTTCAAAGGGTACATACACTGCTTGTTCCTAATCTTCTCTTATAACGAAAGTGTAGTCCAGAATTACTATTTCATGATCATCACGAGAGTCAAATTCTAAATATAGTTGTATAAAAACCGCGTGTACACAGAACTAGTCCGATAAAAAACTTTATCACGAACAAATACATAATTTTCTCTGAACAACGTTTCATGTATCATTTGTTTTACTATTTGTGTTTATTTACTTTAGAATTAGGGTTCCGCAAATATCAATCATAGAATCTATGGTATATCATAGAAGCATAGAATCTATGGATTCTATGGCATACGGTATCTGTAGCATAGATAAATGCACTTAGAGAGAAATAATAGAGATGCCACGTTCGGGAAGACCTTCAGCTTGATGATCAGTCTTTGTTGGATGCGGTTGATGGGGTATCGGTCGATTAACTGTAGATAAATAAATAATATAGGTATTCTGGTTATACTTTATAATATGAAGGTTATAGACTAAAAACCCCACCAAGGTTCAAGCCTTGTCGGGCCGATGGGGCTCAGTAGCCTGAGGTGAACCCAGCATCTTGGGCGAAGCCAATTCAGCCGAAGGGGTTGCTCTCTTTGTACCGATCTTATAAGAAAAGGGGACAAGGGGCAAGGATGGGAACCTCACCCCATTGCACTATACGGCGTTCGGAGGGGTTGTTCTGTGGTGCGAGCAGCGAGACCCCCGGGCACTCGCTTGACGCTTCTAACAAAAGTTCAATAATCCGCGGAAAAATCTGTAATAATTAGTTTTATTACAATAACTATAATTTAATATAGAAATAAGCATACTTGTTATACGGAACCCTAGGTGATATTATTTAAGTTGTACTTAAAAATCATTAAATTATTGATTTTTTTCTTGTCTCATATGGTAAAAATACCTTTCAAAATATATTTTCAAACACTAACAAAAACATTTGCAAGAATGTTTCAAAAGGCGCTTTTATCATAATTAAAATCTTTACTACCTTAGCAATCTGCGATACGTATCTAAATTCTTTCATATGTTGTTTTCTTATTTCTTTCATATGTTGTTTATCTTGGATTAATATTTTTACATCCTAAAATAATAATCGCTTAGAAAACATTATCGGTAATACATTATAAGATTTTACGTTTACATGGCTGTGTTTTTTTTTAATGTAGACGGTGATATTTTAAAGCTGGCAGTATCAAAATCCGTTGAGTAGATTAGAAAATAACGATCTCTGTGGCTCAATGGTTAGCGCGTTGCCGCTCAAGCCGGAGGTAACAGATTCGAATCACGCCAGGGAACAAAAAAAGTTATCTGTGTTCCGGGGTCATGAATGTGTATTATAATATAGTAAAAAACTTAATTAAATATATTATGTATTAAAATTATATTTTCGTTGTCGGCTACCCCTTACACACGTTCTTCGAGAACTTACCACGGAACCGGATTGACGTAGTATAAAAGCGTCCATAGATATTATTAAAAAAAATCGGTTCACAAACAGACCAACACAAAAAGAGACTTTAATTTATACTATGTAAGTACGTTTGATGATAAAGATAATAAATTGATTGACGTATTGATATTTATGAGTAATTTATTAAATTACATACAGTCGGCCAAGTGACGTGTAAAATATGCAACCAGTTATAAGTGTAACATGTGTATGTGGGTGTGAAATAATCCAAAACTAGTTTTAAATTGTTTCTAGTAGGTTCTAATGGTTATATATATAGTCACAGTCTGTGGTCGCAGGTTTGAATCCCGTTGAAAGAAAAAAAGAAATACACATTTATTCGGCACACACAGGAGACACACAGAGACATAAAGAGATACACAGAAAAACATTTTTGATCGCACGAACCTTTTTTATGTATTGTTTAGTACCTATCGATCGACTCTCTCTCCTGTGTACCCGATGATAGGTACGGTTTTTCCCCTGGAAATCGAGCGAAAGATAGTAGTCGTTTTCATTTAGTAGAAGCAGTTTCTTTAGTAGAAGTAGTAAAGTATTCCAAATTCAGTTTTAGTCATTGACTTTTGGTGCTGACTGTACCATGCTATTATTTTTTAGCCTAGTCTGTTGCCTGCATACCCGGGACCCTCAAAAAGCGGCTGAAGGCGCTCGCAGAGGTTTTAGTTATAGTGGGCACTCCCAGGTGCGAGTCCCACATTGGTTTAGGATCTACCTGAAGATTTCGGTTGCATTTATAAGGATTTCCCTGCTATATAAAAAAAATAGCACCGGGATCTATCTACTATATTTTTATCAAGGACCAACAGGCCTTTTGTATATTGCTGCGTTGGACTCGTCTCTTAAATGCGGCCAATATTGAACCCCTTTGACCAACATCGTGCTTTCTCTGTGAAACAGCTTTGCTGTGTTTCTGAGAGGAACAGGCAGTGTAATTACTGGCACCGAGACTATCTTTCGCCTCAAAACCACTTACCTTCAAATGGCACGTCTGCCGTTTTGCCTATTCAATTAGTATAAAAAAAGGAAATATCTTTTTAAAAAAAAAACAATATAAAAAATCTTGTTTCAATATGAAATTATTATCTAACTACATTGATAAACAATAAATAGACACAGCATAAGCACAATATTCTCGACGTCACATTTTGACGCAAATCGAATTAATGTTTTGTCGATATTTCCGATACTGACGTACCGTGTGACGTCCTTGCAACTAAATTTTCATGAAATATGCTAGAATATTTTATCGAGTTATGAACCAATTAAGCCGGTGCCAACAGGGTTTCTCCGCAAATAATTTTTATCACATTTTTGATGTCATAACGTCTTATAAATCGATGAACGCCGCTGCACGCACGAAAAACTGCCACGTTTCGCCTGAGCCAAGCGTGCAAGCGAGAGCACGGAAAAGCGTAAGTAAGCGTAGAGGTAAGACCGGTCTAAGCGTTCAGCTTGTGACGCATTATGAAGTTATCACGTAAAATTATCGTCCGTAAACTGACTTCACAGACTACAGGTAGGTTTTTTGATTTATTTAATAACCTGTACACTCCTAAAAATGGATTTTTTTAAATACCTTGTTCAAAATGTTGTCTTGCTTTTGGTGAAGGAAAAAATCGGAAGGAAAACTTCATGATTAGATTATTTATGAAAATAAAAGTCATTAAGGTTTTAAATTAACATGATTATTTTCAGTACTTAAACTATTTAAAACGGGATATTTACCATGTTTTTCACTTTTATTTCGTAGAGCTCGATACGTCGACATTATGAGCCAATGTCACGTTAGCGATACTTTCTTAGACATTGAAACTCGTGAACAAGACATTCGTAGACAATATCGAAATATCGAGCTCCATAAAATAAAAGTGAAAACATGGTAAATATCCCGTTTTAAACACAAGACTATGTTTAGTATTGGACTAGCAGCTAGCCTATTGCATTTATGACCTTCCTCGACTAATTTGAGGAAATGAAAATCTTTAACATAACTTAGTAATGCTTCAAAATCTATTGTCAAGTGGGCAATTAGTTCATATCCAATAAGATATAAATTATTCGCGATAAAAGTTGGAAGAAATAGTTTTACTATGTTACTTAAACTTTATAAAATAGTATTACAACCAGACCGCTTTTCTCGTAAAGTTATAAGAGCCGAGTAAGTCGACAAAACTCTATTTAACTTAAACCAACAAGCTTAGCTCGCGCCGTGGGTAACTTAATAACAAGTTAACATATTTTCTACTTTTTTGAACTATTCTAATTAATATATGTATCAAAATTCATCATTATTTGTCTGTTATCGTATATCTGTTATTTTGTAAGATGTAGTGCCATGCTGCTTCACAAACGAATTGGGCCGGCACAACCGAGGTGGTACCTCTCGCTCACATAATACCGGCGTAAAGTGACAGCTATGCTGTCGCGTTTCGTGTGGTATGTGAGTTTCCGGTGGTCCATTGGAGGGATAGGGAAAACGAGAGCAACGCATCTGCATCATCTCTGGTTGTGCGGATGTGTATGGGCGCCGATAGTCGCCAAAAGGCTTCGAATGCTCGTTTGCCCTCCTATGCTATAAAAAGTTCACAAGTTAAGTTGTCTTTATTAAAAATTTAAAGTCAGCCTATAAAATTGCCTACCTTAGCGCGAAATTTTTGTCTGAATTACAAGTCCAAGCGTCAGTTATGACATTTTTATAAAAGTGATGTGTGATGATAAACATAATATACTGAAAGCCAAATTGATTCCTTGAATAGAATCATCATTGTCATTAATGATCATCATCTTTAATCATCATCATCTTCTATCTAGTCATTATTTGCGGTGCAATATTTCTTTTTCTTCTATATTTTCTCTTAATCAATCTTGCGTTACTCGTTATGACTTCACCACTCTCCAGATCTTTCTATTAAATTAATAATAACTGCTAATTCTATTATTGTATATCGTTGTCAACACTAAGTTACTTTAAAGTGGTGCTAGGAAGGCTAACCTCGTCAACACTTATACCAACTTGTAACGATAATCGTCACTACTAACTTATGGGATAAGTTTTGCTACTTAGCTATTAAACATACTCCAGATGTGTGTAAATAATAATAATATTACGCGTGAGTGAGCGACGATGGTCTAATGGGTAAGGGCTCGGCCTCTTGAGTGAGAGCTGAGAGGTCCGGGTTTGATCCTAACCCCCCCCCCCCCCCTTGTGATGCCTAGAAATGGGTTTTTTCAAAATTTCTATGTGCACCTGAACATGAGACCATCGCTTGCTCACCGGTGAAGGAAACATCGTGAGGAAACCTGCATACCTGATTAGATTAAAAGGCTTTGAAGGTGTGTGAAGTTCACCAACCCGCATTGGGCCAGCGCATCGCCCTTAAATTAAAAGATAATTTTCTTTATTTTATATTTGTTTATTTGGAAGACAAGCAGTGATATTATGTACAAAATTTAACTTAAACCTATTACTTAAAAAATACACCATTTATAAGTTTTCACATACGGTTACCGTATTATTATATTGTTACTTAGTAATAATATCAACAAGCCTTTACTATTCAATAATCAGAATGCTAACAACATGTTGTTCAACCTTATTATATTAATCTTTTAGATACAAAAAGAATTAATAACTAGATCTAATACACATCAAAACAAATACAATCATGATATGAAAGAAAATATATACAATGTTATGATCCGTCCAATTTCCATAGAAACGTAAATAACAACAACCAGTATCAAGCAGGATCTCGACACGTCATGTTCGTTATGAGACCAACACACGATGCATATAATGGTGTTGCCACATTCTATATAGAGCAGTGGTTTCAAACAAATAGTCCGCAAACCATCAGTGATCCGCAAGGCCTAAGTAAGAAACGCACACCTCAACTGAAAAATTCTGTTTTCTACGAGGGCGGCACTGAAAATTTCGGGAATCAAGGAAGTGACACAACATTACTATTTAAAAATGTATTTATTGCTTTTCGAAGTATTTTCCGCAAAATTTGACACATTTTTCCATACAATGGAACCAATCATTGAAGCAACCATTCCATTCGGAAGTTGGGGTCTCCAAACTGGCCGTTTTGTAGGCGTCCACAGCTCCTTCAGGCGATGAAAATCTCTGACCACGCAATATATTCTTTATTTTAGGGAAAGTATAGAAATCATTAGGGCTTAGGTCGGGGCTGTACGGCGGATGGTCTAATAATTCTATGTTTTCTTGCTCTAAAAACTCTTTTGTTCTGTGCGCGGTGTGAGAACTCGCTTTGTCGTGATGGAGGATGATGCGGCGGTTGCAGTTCTCTTTACGGAGTTCAGAAACGACCTGTGGCAAACAAATGCTAGCATACCATTCTGAATTAACCGTTCTTTGTCCCTCAAGAGGAATAGTCGCAACATGGCCGGTTTTGGAGACAAACGTGGCCACCATTTTTTTTTTGCAACACTCCGTGAACGAACAATTTTTGTTGGCTTTAACTTATTTTCGAACACCCAAACTCGTGACTGGTTTTTTGTTTCGGGTTCGTACGCGTATATCCAGGATTCGTCACATGATACGATGTTGTATACAGCATTTGAGGATCCTACCTGGAATCTTTCAAGAGTTCTGACGCACCAAGTAACGCGGGCCGCTTTTTGCTCTTCACATAGCAAATGCGTTATCCATCGGGAAAACAACTTTTTTACACCTAATTGTTCATGCAAGATTATTTGTATTTGACTCATGCCAATGTCTAAAGTTGCCTGAATTTCGCGGTATGTCACATGTCGATCTTCCCCAATCAGCTTACGCACAACATCAACGATTAATTGGGTGACTGCAGTTTTTGGACGACCTTGACGGGGATCATCACTGAGCTTGACACGTCCACGTTGAAATTCAGCAAACCAGCGACAAATTGTGGTTTTGGATGGGGCTTCATCACCAAATGCAGAAATCATCCGGTCAACAGACTGTTTTTGTGTTAAACCACTTCTAAAGTCATAATAAATCATCGCTCTAGAATTTTCTCGAGTCAATTCCATTTTCTCAACGACTAAACAAGTTTGACAAGACCTTGTGACAAGACCGAGAATCTTTTTTAAATAAATAAATGGTATTCGATTTTTAAAACCAATGAGTTTTCAATTAAAAAGATTTTAATATGATAGGAACAGTGGAAATATTCCATTCCCGATACTTTTAGTGCAGCCTATGTATTATAGCACTCTTAACTAATTTTACTTTTAAGATTTTACTGTTACTTATCTTATCTAAATATTTTATTTTGACGCTTATAGGTACTTTTTTAACCTTGTGCTATCAAGTGAATAATACTGAAATCAAAGTGGTCCGTGAGTGAGAAAAGGTTGAGAACCACTGAATAGACTAATGTTCTACAACTAAGTGACCTCCACTTCAATACTTACCGGTGCGCTGTGCCGCGCTCCCGTCTGCATATGTACCACCACCATCCTTCCAGTTCATCCGACGGGAAACACAGCAAAGCAGTTTGATGAAACAGCTTTACTGTGCTTCGGAGAGAAGGGCAAGACAGGTAGCGTAATTACTTGCACCGAGACTTAACATTTTATGTCTCAGGATAGGCAATATATAAATGAGTTGACTGGTCTAGTCCCAGGAACCCGTTTATGTTTGGGCGACGCTGACCATTTACAGATGGCACGTCTGCCATTTTGCCTATCCCACTAACCTTAAAAAATCCACCGTTCCTTGACGTACGCCTCTATGCTATTTTTCATTTGTAATTATTATCATCATCATTATCTTCATCTACTCCTCTCAGGCCATTGCTAGACACAGGTTTCCAGACACAAATGTCTGCATAGGACTGAGAGAACGTTCTAGAATAGTCCCATTCCTTCCCTTTGGTTCTTTTATCTTTCGAAAAAACTGTACTTATCGAACCGCCTCCAAACTCTTAACACATTTATTCCAGGTTATCAATACTTTTATGAACAAATAATTCCATCAGATTATTTTATTAAGTATTAAGAAGAATGGTTTCTTGTACAGAACTTGAGCAAGATATTTCTGTAATTTCTAGAAAAAATATTTTTCATACCTGATACCTCTTACAATCTAATTTTAGTTTCATCATAGGTACCTACATATATTTTTAAAGATTTATAGAAGTATTAATTTAAGACTCGACCAATTTAGATTTAATAAATCACTATGAAGCCTTCGGCTACTTATTAGTTATCGAGACTATACTTGGTAACCTAACGGTCCCGTTTCGTATATCATACGACCGTGACATCCTTACAACCGGTTCTTTTAATCGATCAAAAAATAGACACTCATTTCGCACAGTTTCTAGGACTATTTGGGTTTCGTACTGAACCGTTAAGGCTGCAAGTCTGTTATTTTTTTTTTATATTACCCAACAATCACACCAAGTTAACCAAGCCGGAACAAATAGACAGACAGACGAAAATTGTAAAAGATATTATTTTGGTATATTCTTTAACAAACACTCCAATTTTATTTATCTGTATAGATGATGTTTGTAAGTTTGAATTAAGTTAATATTCGTTTTTACTTATCCAATTCCAAATCTTATACTATCTCTACGTTACGTTATGAATGATGATATGGGCTAGAAAAATAATCATCATCAATCCGGTCACGGCTGTAAATCTAAGGTAACGCGGACAAAGCTGCAGGCAAGAGCTAGTTTTGAGGTAAAAAAATGGTCATATCTTTTTAAAACAAAAACATTACAATATTGATGACATTTAATGACGAAATTAGTAATTACAGGTTACAAGCTGTGTTATAAATGGTAAAAGATCAATAAAAATACAATTAAAGTTCGTTCTTGCATTGTTTTAAGTTTATGCATGTTCCCACGTCTACACTATAATTAAATCAGATTTATATTGCTCATTAATGTATATTTTTGCATGTATGTGTACATTGTATGTAGATACTCTCTAATTTTATATTTACTATAATTAATTTGAGCTGTATTTTTTTTTTTCACCTGCGTTAGGCCCGGTTCGCACGAGCGTTTAATAAGCGACGCGTTAGAAT
This sequence comes from Helleia helle, assembly GCA_963853865.1. NCBI lineage: Eukaryota > Metazoa > Arthropoda > Insecta > Lepidoptera > Lycaenidae > Helleia > Helleia helle. The sequence goes on along the minus strand of OY971433.1, from coordinate 6,733,964 downwards.
CCGACGTTGGCACTTTTTAACGTTCCCAATAGTGTGAATAGTACTCGCTTTAGTGTGCACGTATCGTAAAATATGAATTCAAAACAAAAATTATTTCCAATAGCCATTTGTGTTGTGTTGACTGGCCTGTTGATATAGTGGTCAGTGACCCTGACTGCTAAACCAGAAGGTCGTGGGTTCAATCCCCACCATGAACAAATGTTTGTGTGATGAGCATGATCATTTGTTCTGTGTCTGGGTGTAATTTATCTATAATATGTAGATATGTATTTAGAAATATATAAGTACGTGTCAGTTGTCCCTTTAAGCACATTCGATGAATTATTGGCAATCATGGGCCCTCGAATAATTCTTCAAGACACCAACATGAGATTCGCGATAATATTATGGAATGCAATAAAATAGTAATAAAAGAGTATTCTAATATCTCGGCCAAAATCTTATACAATAAGATTTTTCGTCTTACTGCAACGCCGGACGTCCAACGCTCAACGTCGAAAATTCAACAGTACTCGTCAAAAAAGCGTATGAATAAATACATCCATTTGTGTCATTCCAACGTTTTTTTAACGCTTGGTGAAAAAGTGCTCGCGAGAAAGCGGCGTTAGTTTTGAAAGTCATATACTGAAAGCTATGAAAGTATTTAAGTAATATTATATTGATTAATTTATTGTACTTAAATATTTTTTCACGATTTTCATGTCGATAGATCGCCACTACTTCTCTGTTTGAATGAGATTTCATGTTTTAGCGCAGACTTTTTTCGTGATGGTCAGCCAGGTAGCCAGGTAGGTAGGTAGCCAGGTAGGAAGACGATCTCCGTGCGGTGGTCGGTCCTTGTTAGATACGAGTGACACCGGATCGGCCGTCTTTACTTTTTAACCTTTTAAACTTGGTTTATTGAAAACAGTAATATAGGTTTTCCAGTACAAGCATAGCTGTGCTGAGTTTGAAAAAGTAAACTCCTTAAATCAAAAGCGTCTGGGGAGATGGGAGTTACCGAAGACAATGAGAAATTTGGTAAATCTTTTGTACGAAAAACATCTATTGTTAAGTTAACAAGACCAAAGTACGGTTTTAATAACTTTATTTGTATAGAAGGATTGTAACAGGAATTATAATTATTATAGAAAATATAATATATAATCTAAGTTTTTAACTCAGATAAGACACTGGTTTAAAGACCCATCTAAAATACACATTTTTGTTAAATAACTGGTAAAAATAGCCAAATCAATACAAAATAAATACAACACACTCCACGACTCCACTCTCCTTTCGCAATTAGTAGGTACATCAAAGAAAATCACAGTATATTTTGCACGTAAAACCAGTGTAAAGAGAAGATTAATGTATGTAATATAACACCGCCTTATCACCGCACATTATGGACCAAAAACCGGTAATAAGTCTCATAACCACCTCCGCGATCTAATCTTTCACGCTGGTTAGTATTTTAGCCAAAATACGGGTGTTATGGTTTTGATCGCTAAGTGTGTCTGGGGCACTGTCTCGAACGGTTGAAAGAAAGAAAAATATTAAAATTGGAAAAGTTATCCTTATACCTCATTTTTAGGGTTCAGTTCCTCAAAATGACAAAACGGAACCCTTATAGAATCACTTTATTGTCCGTCTGTCTGTCAAACCAAAACCTATGGGGAATACCCATTGACATGGAATCATAAAAATTACAATCTTATAACATACATAAAGGATAAAATATGAAATCAATTTGTTGTTATCTTTATATATATATATATATATATATATATATATATATATATATATATATATATATATATATATATATATTTTTTTTTTTTGTGCGAGTTCAAGGGGATTCGAGGATGGTTTAGATTCACAAAAAAATATATTTTGTACAGGACAACGTCTGTCGGTGCCACTAGTATTGCATAAAAATTACCCATATTGTATTTTTTTAGTTTAATAATATTTCTCGTAAGTGATTTAATGTAATCTTAGAGAAATAATAAAGATCTTAAACCGTAAACAGCAAAATTACGTTTTTCGGAACCCTTAGCGCGCGAGTCCGACTACCGCTTTTATGTGTTTTTATCTATAATAATAATAATAATAATATCTATGGACGCTTTCACACCACGTTAATCTGGTCCCGTGGCAAGTTCTAGAAGAACTTGTGTTACGGATACCAGACAACGGAAATATATTTAATACTTTTATACTTTACATATATTTAAGATTTTTATTATATAATACACAAATTTAATACACGTCCATGACCCAGGAATACAGAAAACATTTTTTGTTCCCTGGCGGGATTCAAACCCGCAACCTCCGGCTTGAGCGCCAACACGCTTACCACTGAGCCACAGAGGTCGTCGTTTTTATGTATGTATAGATAGTATAATTAATGTTTCCTTATGCTTTTATCCGCCAACCACTATACTAGCATTCTCACTCAATGGCCCAAATAAATTCTAAATTGGGCCATTACATAAACGAATTGGCCATCCATCTCACTCCGCGTAATATTGCAGATTTGTTAATATAAGTCAAATGCAACCAACGGCCCATCAACTTTTCCCCAAATAGCTATGTTAACAATTATGGGTTTAAATATATACAATTTATCGGTGGGAGGGTTGCGCTGTTCCGTGCTCTGGTCTGCTTGGATACCACCATCCTGCTTTTTTCTCCCGTGAAACAGCTTTGTCGTCACGGAGACTATGTCTCAGGATAGGCAACATATGAATCAGTTGCCTGGGGTAGTCTTAAGTCTTGTATATGTTTATGGGTGAGGCTGTTCACTTACCATCATGTGACTAGTCTACGCCTTTGCCTGTCTAAGTATCATAAAAATACAGTTCAAGTTGACTTCAACGATAATTTCCAAGTCGTAACTCTTGAATGTTTTATTAATTTGATGTTTAGTGTTGGTCCGCTTGGTGATTACATTTCCACAAAAGGGGATTTAAAGGGTATAAAATACCTTCCCTCCCAGTTCGTCTTATCGTCTCACGGATCGAGCAGGGTTATGGCCCACTTACGGTAAAACAATATCTTACCAGAAATTAATGTTTCTACACGATGTTTCAATTGGTGAACTAACGATGTTGCCAATTTGTACGAGTAAACAGGGCACAGCTAGTCTTTTTTAGCTATCGCAGGGAAATCCTTATGGATGCAGCCAGGATCTTCGGGTACATCTTGACCCAATGTGAGACTCGTACCTGGGAGTGCCCACTCTTAACTAAAACCACTGCGAGCGCCTTCAGCCACTTTTTTAGGGTCCCGGATCTGCATTCAACGCAATGACCTCAGCGACAGGGCAAAACCAGTCGGGCTTAAATCAATACCATCATTCAAAAACGCTTACCCTTAATAATTAAACGATACTATATAAAAGACAACCCCAACAAGACACAAGTTTGCGCGTTTACCGCAAAAAAATCACCCTTCGTCGTTCCTCTACAATTCGAAGGCACTTCCCTAACCACCTCAGCCAGCATTGGGATACTTGACGTCGATATATCGAGAGATGTGCAGTTTCGTGGTCATTTGGAAGGAAAGGCTAAACTAGCCTCGAAGAAACTCGGCGTGCTCAATAGGGCGAAGCAGTATTTCATGCCTTCACACCGCCTTCAATTATACAAGGCGCAGATCCGGCCTCACATGGAATACTGCTCTCACCTCTGGGCTGGAGCGCCCCAATATCAGCTCCTTCCATTTGACCGCATTCAACGCCGGGCGGCTCGAATCGTCGACGACAATGTTATCTCCGGACATCGCGGAAAAACTCCAAATTTCACCCACACCATCTCGATGTCCGGAAATCCACAACATCTGGATTTTTACGGCATTTCCTGCCTCGCACGACTAATATATGGAATCAGCTGCCTCCTACGGTGTTTCCGAACCGATACGACTTAGGGGCCTTCAAGAAACGAGCATACTCATATCTGAAAGGCCGACAACGCACCTGCTAATCCACTGGTGTAGCGGGTGTCTGTGGATTTCGCTCTTCACTTACCATCAGGTGAACCGACTATCCGTTTGCCCCCTCTTCTATATAAAAAAAAAGACATTTAATGAAGTACATTGGTTGAATTCGAATCACGACCTCTCAATACAAGATCATTAAAATATCATACACATCCACCACGCCCGCATACATGGTTTCGGCATGTTACTCACATGCGTTGTGTGTCATGACTCAACATGATAATCATGTGTCATGCGTATGCTAATGACCATGTCACAGTGTCACGATCACGAGGCGGTGCAACATCATCGAACTGCTCGCATCTTGAACTTGTTATAGACAAGTAAATTATTATAAGATTTTAATAAAATGGTTATTTTCATTACTAAAATTATTTAAAGCGTTACCATGTTTTTCACCAAAGAGGAGGTTCTCAATTCGTCTTTTTTTTTTTTTTTTTTTTGTATGTATGTGACACGATATCTCCGCCGTTTGTGAATGGATTTCGATGGTTATTTTTTTGTTTTGTCGTATTTGTTGCTGTACATTACCTACCTACCTTGGCTGACACCGACTGCAAAAGTAACTATAATGACGTGGTAAACGCAAAGTTTGTACATAAGTAGAAGATTAAGTTGATTATATGTTGTAAGCACAAAAATTAAAGAAACTGTTATTTTATTACTTTTTAGTTTAGTATTTTTGAAGTCGGTTTTAATTTTTTGTAAAATGTTTTTATTTTCATTACTAAAATTATTTAAAGCGTTACCATGTTTTTCACTTTTATCATATTAGCTCGATATTTCCACATTATCTACGAATGTCTTGTTCACGAGACTGAATGCGGGTAAATACTAATAATGTTGACGGCGTTAAAGAAGGCATTGAAAGGAGGTAGTCCGGTACGGATACCTCTAAAGCCGTCAACATCTACCGTTTATTTTTCATCGTAGATAATGTTGAAACATCGTGCTCCGCGAAATAAAAGTGACAAACATTGTAAATATCCCGTTTTAAATAATTTTAATAAGTTCACCTTTATCGTGGATCTCCAAATATCATTGGACGCTATGGATAACAATGAAAATTTACCGAGGGGATTTTTCAACGACATCATCAATTCAGATTAACACATGGAGATACAACAGTAAAATACATCAAAGATTGGACCAATAGTATGGTTAAATTAGCTTCACTAAAAAACAGACGCATTTTTTTGTTACAATGTAGACTCAATAAGGTTATACTATATACCCAAGCACATTATTCAAAATTTTAAATGCACATACTCATTACTATAAAAAAAATAAAAAGAAATAAGTCCACTTAGGGAAGTGTACTTATTTTTTTTATTTTTTTTATTTATTCAGTAGTTAGCAGGGGCTAACTACTGAATCCTAATCTATATTATACTTGGCAAGTTTTTTTATCTAATAGTGTGAGTGTTAGGAAACATACAAATAGACAGACAGTATACAAATAGTCTTGGCGTTTTTTGAAGGAGGCTTATGTTCAGCAGTGGATGGATAGAAGCTGATGATGATGATTGAAATCTTAAAATCAACTCGATCCATTAATTGGTTCCGTACCCGAAGGATGCCAGCGGAACCCTATTACTGAGATTCGACTGTCCGACAGTCTGTCGAGAGGTAGTTAGGTAAGATACTTGATATTTTAAACTAATAGTGTCCATTACTATGACCGCTATAATAAAGTGTAATAACAAATCATCATCATCATAATGATCATCATCAGCCTTAATCCTTTTAATAACAAATACCTAAAAAAATCTTACAATATGAGAAACGTGTTTTTTAATATTTTCAAATCTTTTTTTTTCTTTCACACCGGGAAATGCTCTGGCATCCCGCGAGGGAGTGGGTCTCCCCAGGCGGGTATGTGGGACTCGCTGCGCCCAATAGCTGGTAAGTGGACGCAGCTCTACCCACTAAAACCCGGCGAGTGCCACCAATGCCGCCTTTGGTGAGGTGCCCCGGATCTAATGCGCAAACAGGGCACCTCGACGGCTAGTCAGTCTCTCAGGGGACCGATGCCACCTCCAAAGAGGGGTTGTCCCGCATCAAAGAACAACCCCTCCCAACGTCGGGACAGTACAATGGGGTGAGGTTCCCGTCCTCGCCCCTTGCCCCCTGCTGTTTTATCCCCTCTTCTTATAAGAGGGGTACAAAGAGCCTCCTCGGCTCAATTCACAAACCGCACGTTTGTCAAGTTACGCTTTGCAAGAAAATGTATGTGGTTATATCCACTGCAACCCACGGACACGCAACGCATTAATTAACCTTTTCTTGCAATTGACTTAACCACATATTGTGCGCAGCCTCAGCGTACGCCGCGATGGAGCACGGTGGTGCCGCGCCTTAACATCGAATTAAAAGAAATTCACACGATCATTAATAAAATTATAGTTATGAAAAATGATAATTATGTTAATTGAATAAAAGTCATTAAATTAGAATGCATTGCAATAAAATAATAGGTAGTAAAGTAATATAACTTTATAATTAAATATACTAATTACATAACTGTTTTAGTATTTGTCTATTGTTTTAAGTGTGATGTTTATATGTTGTGTGTGTACGGCTACAACCATTAAGGAATTTGCAAAAAAAATAGATTTAAGAATAGAACATAGACGCCTTTTTACTTGTATAGGAAAATACCGGTGGGAGGGAAGCGCTGTGGCGCGCCTCCGGCTGCATAGGTACCACCATCTTGCTCGTTCTCCCGTTGAAACAGTTTTGCTGTGCTTCGGAGAGAAGGCCAAGACAGGTAATTACTGGCACCGAGACTTAACATCTTATGTCTCAGGATAGGCAACACTTAAATGAGTTGCCTGGGCTCATTCAAGGTATACTCGACTCCAAAAGTAACTATAATGACGTGGTAAAGGCAATGTTTGTACATTAGTAGAATATTAAGTTGATTATATGTTGTAAGCACAAAAATTAAAGAAACTCTTATTTTATTACTTTTTAGTTTAGTATTTTTGAAGTCGGTTTTAATTTTTTGTAAAATGATTTTAATTCTTAATTTTTAGTCATTCCGAAATTCGTCGTCTTGGCATTCATTGAAGGAGGCATGTTCAGCAGTGGATGGATAAAGGATGATGATGATGATGATGATGATGGTTACGATGACCGCGACATACTATGGTGTGCTACCAGAGCATCCTATATAATTGTTACATCGACATGTAATAAAATGATCATATCATCAAGGTAAACGAAACCAACCAAATAGGCATTATTGGGAATAACTAAAAAACGGCTTGTCAGATCTTAATAAAATTAATATGGGACCAAATTGGAAACACCAGCTTTCAAAAAAAAAATAACCATCGAAATCCAGCACAAACGGCGGAGTAATCGTGTCACATACATACAAAAAAAAAACAACTTACAGACGAATTGAGAACCTCCTCTTTTTTTTTATATATATATATATAGTATATATATATATATATATATATATATATATATATATATATATATATATATAGATTTTATTTTTTGAAGTCGGCATTAATTTTTTGATTTTCTTTTTCTTCTTTTCTTTAGCACGTCGACGTCACTACTTTTGTTGTGCAACATTCTGCCAGTGTCAAGTATGAAATTAAAAAAGTGACGTGTTTTTGTTTCGTGGCTTCACTGGATGGCCTCAACCGAAGACCAGTGCCAGAATTACGGCCAGTAAACGCTGAGTTGAGACCAATTTGTGAAACTATAATGTATAAATGTTATATTATCTCTTAAGTATATCTATTCTTATATATGTAAGTCTTTCTTTCTAAAATCCTGGCAGAATGTACATTAGTAATGACATTTATACACGTAATCGATCTACTTTGTTACGAATGTATGTACAATGTCATCGGACGTATTGTTGATACGTTGATGATGATGATAGCAGACGTCACAAGTACAATGCGATAAGGGAAAGTTGGTAGCGCCGAGCGCGTCATTTTGTTCTCATACTATACTAAGAAACCGCGGTCAACACTGTTTCCTCCACCCTACGAAAATAAACCAACCTATAAATAGTATAATAACTCGATAACCCGTATTTAATGCTAATAGATTTTTTTTAATTCGGCTGTTAGTTTCGGGAAAGTACACACCCATAATGGATGCGATGCGATGAATACTCCATTTAAATCAGAATTCAGGTCGTTAGGTTAACTAAGTTACATCTTGCGAGTGGCGAGGGATCGGTCGTCTTGGCGTTCATTGAAGAGGCCTATGTTCAACAATGGACGGATAGAGGCTGATGATGAATGAATAAATGTATGAAGTTACTTTTTATTACATCAGTTGCATCCCTGTCGGTGATCAACTAGGTACAACTAACAGACAGTCAGAAAAAGGTCTATTTTGATGTAGTACACACTTAAAATTTATTGTTTTTTAATGTTTACGCAAATTTCACTCATTATAATGAAACAATTTTTACGCTTTTACCACCTGCTTGGGTTTTTGCTTGGACAATTATCAAATCAAAATCCAAGCATAATATGTCACAGATTAAAGATACAGTTAGCACTTTCTGCGTAGATAGGACTGACCAAAATATTGATGTATCATAGGGTAGTTTCGAATAACTTTGTAACATTAGGACGTATGACACCTCAGTCCTCCCGTGACCATGGTTGCTGTAAAGTTGTAAACTTAAAATTTATTGAAAAGATAGGTAGATCAATACATAAGTAATATGTTATCATGTATGATGATAGTAACAAATTCAATAAGGTATAGTATTGTAATGGATAGGATTCGAAACGAAGACATCCGCTACAGAACTAAGGTTACCGATATCACTCGAAGAATAAGTTCGTTGAAGTTCGAGAACGTTCGAGAACGAATGGTCGATGGGCCAATAAGGTTCAAGAGTTTAGGCTGCGTTTAGGTAGACTAAGTGTTTGTCGGCCAGTAACAAGGTGGGAAGACGATCTCCGTGCAGTGGCCGGTCCGAATTGGATCATGCGAGTGGCGAGACATCGGTCGTTTTGGTGTTCATTGGGGACCTATGTTCAGCAGTGGATGGATAACAGCTGATGATGATGGTGATGGTATGTTTATAACATTCTTAGTACTTTTTGGTTGCGTTTCATAACACTAACAATATTGATTTTTCACACACACCTGTGACAAACTTTATTATTTAATTTTATTCCCATATCCCAACCTGGTCTTTCGAAATTTAGGTTCTATTTTGTACATCAGTAATTCGACACACAAACGTCCAATCTAGTAAATGTCCCTTAATGGACGCTAGCTCGAATATCCAATACTAGGCGAGTGTTGTGGTCACGACCTTTAGTGGTAATGGTTGTTGATGTCAAAAGGTCAAAGGTGTTTCGACAAATTTGACTACACTAGACAATATAGCAACAACAACAACTCATATAGAGTTTCCTATATTATAAAGACGAAAGTAAAAATATAAAAGTTTGAAGACCTCTGTGACTCCGGCTTAAGCGCGTGGGCGCTTAAGCCGGAGGTTGCGGGTTCGAATCCCGCCAGGGAACAAATATATTTTCTGTGTTCCTGGGTCATGGATGTGTATTAAATATGTGTATTATATAATAAAAATCTTAAATATATGTATAGTATAAAAGTATTCAATATATTTCCGTCGTCTGGCACCCGTAACACAAGTTCTTCGAGAACTTACCACGGGACCAGATTGACGTGGTGTGAAAGCGTCCATAGATATTATTGTATTATTATTACTATTATTATTAAAAGTGTCGTAACTATTTTTAACCGACTTCAAAAAAAAAGGAGGTTCTCAATCATCGTCTGTATGTTTTTTTTTTTTTTTTTTTTGTATGTATGTGACACGATATCTCCGCCGTTTGTGAATGGATTTCGATGGTTATTTTTTTGTTTGAAAGCTGGTGTTTCCAATTTGGTCCCATTTTAATTTTATTAAGATCTTACAAGCCGTTTTTTAGTTATTCCCAATAATGCCTATTTGGTTGGTTTTGTTTATCTTGATGATATGATAATTTTATTACGTGTCGATGTAACTAACAATTGTATAGGATGCTTTGGTAGCACACCATAGTATGTCGCGGTCATCGTAATCATCATCATCATCACCATCATCACCATCATCATCATCATCATCATCATCCTTTATCCATCCACTGCTGAACATGCCTCCTTCAATGAACGCCAAGACGACGAATTTCGGAATCACTAAAAATTAAGAAATAAAAGCATTTTACAAAAAATTTTAACCGACTTCAAAAATACTAAACTAAAAAGTAATAAAATAACAGTTTCTTTAATTTTTGTGCTTACAACATAAAATCAACTTAATCTTCTACTAATGTACAAACTTTGCGTTTACCACGTCATTATAGTTACTTTTGGAGTCGGTGTCGTATTTGTTGCTGTACATTACCTACCTACCTTGGCTGACACCTATGTTGTAAGCACAAAAATTAAAGAAACTGTTATTTTATTACTTTTTAGTTTAGTATTTTTGAAGTCGGTTTTAATTTTTTGTAAAATGTTTTTTTGTTTTGTATGTTTGTCTGCTATATTTTCGTTCCTAAACTTCTTGTCATATTTTACAGCAACCATGATATTGTATACTAAAATGTCGGGAATGTAATTATATCTTAATAAAACATATAAAAATGTATACCGCGAATCGTTAAATGTATTTTCTGTGTTATACATATCTAGGCATTAGTGGAAAAGTTTAAAAAAAATCAATAAGTTACGAAATTTTATGACGAAAAATGCGAGATTTTTTACGTTATGTTTCCGCGGAGTGCGAAGTCATAATTCAATAATTTACATTTCGCGCCCCACTGCAAGTAACATTAGGGACAATTTTACCGCGAAGATTGCCTGAAATAACAAAATTGTATACTCCATATTGTAGGAAAAATTGCATATATATAAGAAATTAAACGGTTTTTTAAACACATTGAAGACATTGATAAGACTCAAGTAGATCGAACATGTAACGCGTCTTCCAATCACTGACAGCGTCACCTTTTTTTTTGACGCAGGGAAATGCTTTGCGCATTCACCCGGGGATGGGGCGTCCCCGGGGATATGTGGGACTCCAGGCGCTCCCCCCCTCCCCCTCTCACCCCTCCCCCAGCGCCGGTATACCGCACTAAAACCACTGCGAGTTGCCTTCAGCCGGTTGAAGGGGAGTGTCTTTCTAACACAGAACACACCACAGGGTGTGTTCTGTGTTCTGTGGAACCAGCCGGTCACAGGACCGGCTGGTTCCCTCAAAAGGGCTAACCGGTCTTCTACAGTATGGGGGAGCTCTAACAACCTTGAACACCCCCGCAGACGCCGGAACTTTCCTCCCGGGCAGGTACACAACCTTACCCCGAGTCCCGTTAGACACAGCCTTTATACAAAACTATCATATCCACACATACACTTTTTTTCTTTTACGCCGGGAAATGCTCTGAGGCACACACACACAGAAAATATTTTTGTTCCCTGGCGGGATTCGAACCCGCAACCTCCGGCTTGAGCGCCAACGCGCTTACCACTGAGCCACAGAGATCGTCAAATCATATACTTTTACTATAAATTGTTTAAAACGGAACACAAAATGTTTTTCACTTCTTTTCGCGAAACTCGATATTTCGGCATGGAAAAACATTTTTTCAATGTTTTTGCATTGGTTTTTGTTTGCTTTTGCATTGCATTGTTGTTGCAATGGTTCCAGAGATTCGACAAACAAACTCTTTTCAGCTCTATTAAAATCAAAATATTTTGTTTATTCAAAATAGTACAAAAAAGTATATTTTTGTACGTCAGTAGAGTCTACCACCAAATCACATTTACATCTTATGTCTCAGGATAGGCAACACATAAACGAGTTGCCTGGGCTCGTTCCAGGTATACTAGTTTATCCTTCTGCGAGGCAGTAATGTCCCAGAAGGAGGCCGATGAGCGGATGAGAGAGGAGGCCACCGACGAGGCCTCCCCCCGCAGGCGACGAACGGGGGTGCGTAGGAGGCGCTACCTAATGCGCCTCCAGTAACGCCCCTGTGCTCGTGTCGGGCCCAGGATGGGGTTTTAACCTGGGTCCAGCTAGACACGACGTCGTCGGGGACTGCTAAAAGTATCGTGCAAACGAACAGCCGAGCAGTCCCCCTTTAGAGGAGGAGTCTGGCCTTTTCGCCGGGGCCAGCCGGTCGCCGAGGGTCCTGCGTTGCCTGCATGATCCGGGACTCTCATAAAAGGCGGCTGAGGGCACTTGCAGCGGTTTTAGTGGGTAACGCATCTCCAAGTGCGAACCCCACACACGGCTAGGTTTAAAACCCACCCCGGTCCTAGTTACGGTTTGGTCTGCAAATTTCCGCTGCAGAACAAAAAAAAAAAAAAAAAGGTATACTAGTTTATGTTCACGGGCGACGTCGACCACTTACCATCAGGTGGCACGTTTGCCAGTTTGCCTATCCAACTAACATTAAAAAAAATGATCCTATTACTAGGAAGCACTTATAAAATTCGCTTTTACACAAAATGACCATGGGCATTTGAAAATTCCAAAACCATAATAGCAATAACGGGGTGATGTTGATGAGGGATTCTAGATCCACACACTCGCACAACTACAAAGGACACTTAACATTCCTACCTGCCCACGCCGGAGCCTTTAATTGAGTGCTCAGAGCAAATTGGCGTCAATTAGCCAACTCGGTGAACATATGGCGGACGAAGAAAGTAGGGTTGGCACATAGCACTTTAAAACTACATTCGCTATCGTTATCAGCCTCTATCCGTCTCCTGGTGGATGTTTGCCACTTTCAGATAATTTAACAATTCTTTTTTTATGTCGCAAGGAAATCCTTTATGTATGTAGTCACGATCTTCCTAGATCCTGATCCTATGTGGGACTCGCACCTGGGCGTGCCCGACCCATATACTGCGACCACTGCGAGCGCCTTCGGCCGCTTTTTGAGTGTCCCGGATCTGCAGCAGCTTATCTTTCTACCTAAATGTTCGATCATCATTCCCATCGTGTTGCGATGTGTTTTATAAGGATAAATGGATGGGTATGCTTTGATAAGTATCAACAACAAAATTCCCTTATCTTCAGTAACTACTTTCCGAGAATTTGATAACAATTAATAGCCACATTACTATCGTCTTAATCGTGTCGGCCACAGGACATACGCTTCTTCATGAACGTCAAGGCGGCCGATACCCGCTACCCGCATCTCATAACATTAGTTATACCATAAATGCTGAGTAAAACATAAATCTTGACAGGTACATCCCTAGTGATATAATTCCAGTGATAATCGCTTTTTCCCCAAATAAATGACTACTAAAATTTAATTGAACCTTACAATTTGACGAATGTATAAGCACACTGTTACGTCTTAATTTTAGAGATGTACATGATCATTATTATTCTGACGTCTATCTTCTTCATGTTAAAACTAGCTGGTGCCCACAGCTTCGCTTGCTTAGATTTACAACCGTATACGAATCGATGATTATTATTTTTATAGCCCATATCCTAATCCAAGGACACCTTAGTTTTCTATATAGTACTGTAGCTCTACCATGAGTTTAGTGACAAGCGTAATTAACGTAACGTTACGTTTTTACGTTAACGTTACGTTACGTATATAAGTAGCTAATGTAAAAACGCAACACGAATAGAAAACTAAAGTAAGATATAGTTTTCTATTCGTGTTGCATTTTACGTAACTACTATAGTTATGTCATTTACGCTTGTCACAAAACTCATGGTAGAGGTACTGACCTCCAAACGTTATTTGTAATGGCAAACATAGGTCAAATAAACCAATTCAATAAAACAACATTTCATTCGTTTGTGAAAGAAATGAATAAAAATACTACCGATTTTGAGACCACCGGGATTTGAAAACGAACAATCGACGTTTTCTATTTTAATTTGAATGTATTCCCTGATATTGTGGGCTTCCCAAAAACATGATATAAATGATACCATAATAAGCACGAAGTTATACATAATAACTCGTAGTTAATATACACATCTATATTATCTTTCTATTCAAATATTTGTGGACATTATAATAACTTCTTCATGGTGTATTGTACGTAGCCGTATCCCTCGGAATCCTTGATACGATATCAAAGGGTCATTTGGTGGTGACCGCTGTGGATCCCGGTTATACCTCCTCTATAGCAGTGGGAACGAGTGGTGGGCCTAGCCTGAACAAAAATAATCTTACAATAAAACATCTTCTACTAATTGTTTATTGGTTCTTCTACTTCTTCTTGTGTGATGGCTCCCGCGAGGATTTGCTAACGTCAGAGTGAGCCTTTGGTTTTATATTTGCTAGAAGGTAAATTCTCTGCTGAGATATGGTTTCCGTGAGGATTATAATTATAGTCATATTATGTCAAAAAGGTTATGTCTTCAAAGAACGTGTGAAATGTTCTTGATATTTATTATTGGATCCCAAAAGGGAATCGGGAATATAAAAATGAAACACGCAATAAAATAAATTGTACTTAAAAATTCGCGTAACCAATAACCAAGGAGATAATAATATGACGAGCCTTAATAAGACCTCCACTAGAGTCTTATATTATCCCTGTGGGAGAACCGGGATCGTTACGGCACAGCTTTTCTCTTGTGTCATACGTGTGAACATTTTGAAAACAATAATTATGTATAATATAATTGACGACCTCCGTGGCTCAGTGGTAAGCGCATTGGTGGTCAAGCTGGAGGTTGCGGGTTCGAATCCCGCCAGGGAACAAAAATATTTTCTGTGTTCCAGGGTCATGGATGTGTATTAAATATGTGTATTATATAGTAAAAATCTTAAATATATGTATAGTATAAAAAGTATTAAATATATTTCCGTGGTCTGGCACCCGTAACACAAGTTCTTCGAGAACTTACCACGGGACCAGATTGACGTGGTGTGAAGCGTCCATAGATATTATTATTATTATTATTATTATGTTTTTTTGTTTTTCTTCTCCCTGTTTAAGGGGGTGAGATAACTGACACACGGACCATAAAATAATATGTCTCGAAAAAGGCTTGTATTATTATTATTATAAATATTAAATAATCGTCCCTGCTGTTTGTCTTCACGACATTCGAGTCGACTTTACTGTCAACGGGCGCCAATAGATGTTACATTAAAATATATTTTGCATCTTGACAAAAATAGATAAACCTTATTTGCTCCAGAATTCTAGTAGCTTTCTAAACTTTAATAACTCTATAATAACATTAACCAGTTACATCAAAATTCCTTTAGTAGTTTTTATGTGTAACAGACATTTTTTTATAGCAAAGGATTTTTATAAAGTCTCTAAGTCCCGCGGTTAGCTTGTAAGAATTTGTGTTACCGGATGGTGATAATAATTTAATCCTCTCTCTCTGTTCTGTAGTCGGTCCCTCATGTCTCAGGATCTGGTCAGCATCTGGAGCGGATGATCTGTCTTCACCAGTTTCTGTCTAGCGCGTCTAAACCGTATATAATTGCGAGGACGACGAATCTTTCATTTGATCGGTCCATTTGATGGCGAACGTCCGCGTGATACTTCTGTGTTCCCAACCACAATTAAACCCTCGTATCCTCTGCGCTTTTTTCATATTTTGGTCACACAGTGCGCAGAGGATAATTTAATTCATTATCATTTTCATCATCAGCCCCTATCCGTTCATTGCTGAACATAGGCCTCTCTCAATGAACGCCATGATTATTTAATTAAATGTATACTAGGTGGATGACCGAGCTTTGCTCGGTATTTTTTTTTTTTTTTTAATAATGACATTTTCTAAAAATGATTCCTAGCTAGATCGATTTATCGCCCCCGAAACCCCCTATATACTAAATTTCATGAAAATCGTTGGAGCCGATTTCGAGATTCCAATTATATATATATATATACAAGAATTGCTCATTTAAAGATATAAGATAAGATAAATATTTATCTTAGACTCGTTTAAAGAAGAATCATTGAATTTAATCTTGGAGGGATTCGAACTCGCCCTTGAGAATTTCTTTCACATCATCATCAATCAACATCATCAGCCTCTATCCGTCCACTGCTGAACATAAGATCAATGAACGGCAAGACGGCTGATCCCTTGCCACTCGCATTCAACACGGACCGGCCACTGCACGGAGATCGTCTCTCACATGCCTCCGTCTAACTGTAAGATTAATACTAGTATTAAACCAGTTTGAATATCGAACGTGTAGAAAGTAGGTTTAGACTATGGTCGCGACGTTTATCTAGAGCAGAGATAAAAGTCATAGAGAATCATAGAGGCAGTCAGGCGAGTCGCACAAAGGCGCGAAAATGGGCCACACGGTAGTTTATTGATATTCAATTTATACCGTAACAACATTTCACATGTAGGTATAATAGATACGTGCAACTTTACTTGCTGAGATTATCTATACAAATAAATAAAATTGAAGTGTCTGTTCGTAGTTCCAAATCAACAGCTTTTCAATAAATGCATATTATGCAAGTATATAATATACAGTACTTAAATCATTTTTTTTTTCGTCTGTTTGTTCCGCGGTTAATCTCTGAATCAGCTGGACTGATTTTTAAGGGACTAAGGGCAGATAGCTGATGTTATAAGGAGTAACTAAGGCTATAAAAATAATCATCGTCAATCCGTATACGAATAGTTTATTTTGCAAACTAGCGGTTGGCCTTACTTACTACGTCTTGGTAATGTACTTATAACGTACAACGTATAGTATTTTTAAACATTAACAATAAATATTTAAAATTAATATCTTTTATAGTCATCATAATAAAAACATGTATGTTTCTTCATGATCGCAAATCTCCCGAATTACGGAAACTTAATTATATGCAAAGTTAATTGTTTGTAAATCTAAACACAACACATCGATAAAACCGTATCTATGTATATTTATTAAATTTGTCATATAATTAATGTAAGCGATTAAGAAAGAACAATAAACATAAAATACAAAAAAAATGGTTGTCTGTATAGTTGGTGTACGGACGATAATTTAACGTGACAACGTCATAACAAAACACAAGCGTACAATGAGCGTAACGGGACAATGACGCGTTCATCGTTTTATGAGACGTTCTCACGTCAAAATGACGTGAACTATCTATTGGCGCGCTTGGTGGCGAAATTGACTCGAACACCGTGACGAGCATGACGCTCAAGCTGATATACTGTCATATTTTATTGCAATCTTTTTAAATTACGAATTCTAACATCAATATCTATATATATAAAAATATACGTTGGTTTGTGTACGCTTCAAAAACTCAAAAACTTCTGCACCGATCGAGCTGAAATTTTGGAATTATATATAATCCGCATCAAGGACTGTTTTTATCTATTTTTTGCATCAGATAAGTTAACGCGGGCGAAGTTGCGGGCAACAGCTAGTTTTTTATAATGAAACAATTTTTACGCATTTTATCGCGGTTTATTAATATTTTTACAAGCCCGACGTTTCGGATACTTTACAGCAACCATGGTCACGGGTTGTGACCATGGTTGCTGTAAAGTTGCATGTTTCATTATAATGAGTGAAATTCGCGCAAACAATAGAAAACAATATCAATATTTTTTCCATATTATATCATTTAAAGTTTTCTTAGAAGAATAAATACAAACCAAACTGAAGGCAACAACTAGTTAGCAATACTGGACAGACAAAGTGGCGAAAATTAATAAAATGCTGGTTTATCAAAAATATTAACCTACATACAATTATTATGTCTACAAATCAAACGCTACCTCGCATAATGTGCTAACACGCTTACTTTGCACTACAATTCGCCCTACATTCACCCTTTCTTAAGTCATTACCTAACCGGCCGTCCTACTGACTCCCCGCTGCCATTCTATTGATAGGGTCGAGTTTCGTCCCACTCCTCTCACTCGCTGCCCACACGTGTTTGACGATCATCGTCAAATCAACGCGATGACTTATTAAATATCTAACCAGTTTTATACGATCTTAGTGCTTATTAAATTAGTCATGTGTCAGTGTCATAGAACGTGTAGAGTGTAAAGTGTAATGTAATATTTAGAGTAGTGTAAAGTGTAATGTAATGTTTAAAGTAATGTAATGTGTAGTGTAGTGTGAAAATGTTAGCCGGTGAGGATACCTGTATCGAGATAGTGCAGCGCTGGCTCCAAAGACGCGGCAGTGAAGATGAAACAGGTGACCCTTGACCTTCGAGTTCAAAACAAAAACATACGCGTGGTGTGAAATCGAGGATTTTTACGTTTATTCGTCTGTTTTTGTTGTGATCACTTGACACGTGTTGGCTTGACATTTGAGTTTTAGGAAATAGTACCTACACTAGCTTTTGTCAGCGGCTTTTCCCGCGTGGAGTTCGAAAAAGTAGCTTGTGTGTTTCCTTGCTAGAATGAGATAAAAAAAATAGGTAATGTTTATCCTAACCTACTAATATTACCTATAAAATGCAAATGTGTGTCAGTCTAACACAATATCTCATTATACTTTGTATTTAGGAAACTTATTGCGTTTGACCAGTACACATACATTTTGTGCGTTTGACAATTATTACGTCATTTTTGACATTTCAATTGATGATTGCAAATGTGCCATCACATCAATTGAAATGCGAGTAAGAGGTAGTGCCATGCTGCTCTGCAGCCGAATTGGGCCGGCACGACGGGATGGTACCTCTCGCTCACATAACATCGGCGTCAAGTGACAGTTAAGCTGTCGCGTTTCGTGCGATTTGTGAGTTTCCGGTGGCCCATTGGAGGGATAGGGAAAAGGAGGGCAACGCATTTGCATAACTTTTGGTTGTGCGGATGTCTATGGACGTCGGTAGTCACCATAAGGCTCTGACTGCTCAATTGCTTGGGGATAAAAAGTAAGCATGTGTATATTTCAGGATTTAGCCTATGCATATTCCAAATTAAATTATGTTTAACCTTACTGACGTGTTGGAGTAAGAAATACCTAAACTTATATACCTAATATATTTATGTGTTCGTAATTTAGTTACTTTATAACTTACTAGCTGTTGCCTGCAGCTTCGCCCGCGTTACTCAACTCCTATAAGTCACAGCGTGATGTTACATAGCCTATAGCCTTCCTCGATAAATAAGCTGTCTAACACTGAAAGAATTTTTCAAATCGGACCAGTAGTTCCTGAGATTAGCGCGTTCAAACAAACAAACAAACTCTTCAGCTTTATAATATTAGTATAGATAAGTTAGGAGATTACTAGATATTGATAGTGTGTTATGTTAGTAGAATATAAATATAGATCATATTAAAAGAAACAAATTAGTAGCTTGGTGGAGAAAGGTTGAATTGTGGGATATTGTAGTATCTCTATTATACATAGAACAAAGTGTCGGATTCATAATGAAACCAGAATGATTTTTTATTTTTTATAGCATAGGAGGACAAACGAGCAGTCGAAGCCTTTTAGCGACTATCGACGCCCATATCCATCCGCACAAACAGAAATTATGCAGATGCGTTGCCTCCCTTTCCTTATCTCCCCCAATGGGCCACCGGAAACTCACAAACTGCACGAAACGAGACAGCATAGTTGTCACTTGACGCTGGTGTTGTGTGAGCATATCGCCGGTCAAGTTATAACAACAAGGGAATAGTATATATATGTATTTATTAATGTTCACTTGGCATTATACATATTAAAATAAAAAACATTTTACAAAAAATTAAAACCGACTTCAAAAATACTTAACTAAAAAGTAATAAAATAACAGTTTCTTTAATGTTTGTGCTTACAACATATAATCAACTTAATCTTCTACTAATGTTCAATGATAAAAGATGATGATGATGGTGATGATGATGATGATGATTACAATGACCGCGACATACTATGGTGTGCTACCAAAGCATCCTATACAATTGTTACATCGACACGTAATAAAATGATCATATCATCAAGATAAACAAAACCAACCAAATAGGCATTTT
This sequence comes from Helleia helle, assembly GCA_963853865.1. Taxonomy (NCBI): domain Eukaryota; kingdom Metazoa; phylum Arthropoda; class Insecta; order Lepidoptera; family Lycaenidae; genus Helleia; species Helleia helle. The sequence goes on along the minus strand of OY971433.1, from coordinate 6,714,015 downwards.
GGGATTAACTAAAAAACGGCTTGTCAGATCTTAATAAAATTAATATGGGACCAAATTGGAAACACCAGCTTTCAAACAAAAAAATAACCATCGAAATCTATTCACAAACGGCGGAGATATCGTGTCACATACATAAAAAAAATAAAAAAATAAAACATACAGACGAATTGAGAACCTCCTTTTTTTTTGAAGTCGGTTAATAATATAAAAATTACAATAGATTTGGAATTATACACTGTTGTTATTGTTTGATCACCTTGAGAAAATTGTTACGAGACTGTTTTATAAAAGAGGATTCTCACCAATTTCAACAGCTTTGATTGATACCAACAATGAAAATGATGATGATGATAATTATTTTACTATCATCATAATTTTCGTGCGACAGCGATGATCGTCATTAGTCTTGGGCCTAACCGGTCACCACAGAGAGCGCTCAATTTAGTTCATAATCCAAGGATGAACTAGTTCGCTCTATTAGTTCATTAGTTCTTTTTTTGAAATAATTTAATAAGAACAATAAATAAAGAAAAAAATATAGTTATGATTATTGCAAGTTTTGTTTATTTTTAAGTAAAAAATACAAAGTATTACATGAAAATTTTACACGTCCATTTATGTAATATGAAATTTTTTATTTAAATAATGAAAAATAAAATAATTTATATTAATGATTAGTCAACAGCTAGGCTAGTTCCTAGTATAATGGGTAATTATATTAGAATACTTAAAAAGTATAAACTTTTACAATTAAAGACATAAATCGTATTAGTATTTTGTTTAATAATTAGCCAGCAATACTTCAGTTGACGATTGTTATGATTTCATATGATTTAATTTTTTTTTTTTTTTTTTTTTAATAATATTTTATGGCCTGGTTACGAGACCTTTAAGCCAAATATGATTTGATAAAATTTCAACCATGGGGATGTGAAGTTGTTTAGTATCGATATCGAAATATCAAGGCGCGTACAAATTCAAATTCTTTATTGTTAGATGTAGTACATACAATAGATAGATCTTACAAGTATAAACAGTCCTTACATCTTACCATAACAATGGTGTACAATAATTTTTAACATTATGATGTAAATATTTTTTGTCAATTCAAAGCTAATATAATAAAAAAATTCAATGTTATGCAATTGGTTAATAATAATGATTGTCAAATTATAAGCATACATTCTAAGAAAGACGAAGTCAAATTAAAATTTAAAAATATAATAATAAATATGTCAATCGGCTACTATAATATAATAATGAATGTCAAGAGAGGTCTATAGTAATTTTGTCCGTTAAGAAATCAACAACACTATAATAAGCTTTTTCACATAAATAATTTTTAAGCTTCCTTTTAAATTGTGCTATATTTAACCCCTTAATATCTGTGGGTAATTTGTTATATATAATTGGTGCCATGTAAAATATATTTTTTTCCATTAATGTCGTATTGATTCTATTGATGCATAATTTGTGAGGATCCCTTTGTCGCCTATTATGTTCTCGAGACGCTAATTTAAAAAAATTAATATTTATCTTGACAAATGTTGCTATTTCAAATATGTAAAGACTAGGCAATGTTAATATTCTATATTTTTTAAAAAAAGGCTTACAGCTATCAAGCTAAAAAAAGTAAATAACTCGGTTGGTCACATAGCGCCACTGTCTAGTAAAGTGGACGCTAAAAGAAATATAAAAAGAACTAAGAGCGGGATTTTCAATGAACTAGTTCGCATAGTTCACCTAAAGGAGCGCTCTTCCCACCTAGGTCGTTCGCGAACTACCCAAGCCTAATCGTCATTGTGATCATTCCATTGCCGTGGTCCGCTTGAACCGGACACGATCAGTCTATATAGATGGAACTTGACCCTCGAGTTTTTATGGAAGAGGGGGCAAACGGACGGTCGTTTCATCTGGTCAGTAATAATCGAGCATATAGCCGGGTAGAATAGTAATCTGAGCCATAAAATTCCGAAACTGGTCAGTGGTTTGTCACTGACGTAATAGCAATTCGACCAATCAGTAATCTGTGCGCGTCCCATGGGCCAATTATCCATCTTAAGATTTTTTTATTATTATTTATTATTAATTATTATTATTATTTTGTAATCATTCAACATCTTTATAATTTTAATAATTGTTTATTCTTAATTTTGTTTTTTGTTATTTTTTTTATTTCTTATTTAATTTTCATAGACATCTGTAATATACTTTTTTCCTTTCTTTTGACTTGTTATTTTTATTGTAATTTATTATCTATTTTTGTTACCAGCATGCTGTCTGTCGTCTCTAATTAAAACAACACTTTATTTACCACTCCAGTACGAATCATGTACCTATGCTTGCTTTAGTGTATGTTTTGTTGATGACATATTACAAATAAATAAATAAATGACCAGAAAAAGAAAAATGAGTGCAGAACCGGCGCAGCGTCGCAGCACTTTGTTTTCATACAAAACATATCAATACCGCTCTATTCCGGTTATTTAAGCTCGATGGTGATAAGCGACACCCATAGACACTCTATATTAGACAATTAGCGTGTTGCTGGCCTTTCAAATATAAGCATGCTCTTTTATTGAAGGTCCCTAAGTTATATCGTTCGGAATTACCGTCTCGTTACTTTTATTCTCTAACGGATAACAAATGTTTCTATCCTACAGAGAGACCTCTACCATTTTATAATAAAATTATATTTTCATATTTAAACCAACAGTTCAGACCCAAGTTAATTAAAAACATACAATACCTGGAAATCAGACTCAGGTCAGATAAAATTCAATATTTTCAAGAATAAAACACAATTGAAGTGTTAATTCTGTACAATTTTTGGTAAACAATAGTGTTATTGAAAATTGAATTTTTGTTATAGGTCATCTAGGGAAGGCTTCGTCAATGTGATATGCATTTCATCAGAATGAAAGTATTGTCATCGCCATTTTTAGGGTTCCGTAGCCAAATGGCAAAAACGGAACCCTTATAGGTTCGTCATGTCTGTCTGTCTGTCTGTCCGTCCGTATGTCACAGCCACTTTTTTCCGAAACTATAAGAGCTACACTGTTGAAACTTAGTAAGTAGATGTATTCTGTGAACCGCATTAAGATTTTGACACAATAGTAGAAAATAAATAAGAAATTTTGGGGTTTTACCGAAAATTACCGAAAGACGGTAAGTCTTTCAGGCGCAGCGAGTCCCACATACACGCCTGGGGAGTCCCCCCTCCCCATTGGGATGCCTCAGAGCATTTCCCGGCGTAAAAAAAATAAAGGGGTATGGGCTCGGCCTCTTTAGTGGGAGGACCGGGTTCGATCATGCCTGTGCCATGAAATGGGTTTTTCTATGTGCACGTGAACATGGAACAGGGCTTGCTCACCGGTGAGATAAGGCCCAAAACACCCTCCTCGCCTGTTTTCGAGGAGAAAACCCGCGCCCAAAAAGTGGGACTAATGAGGGTTGATGATGATATTATGTATCAAAGTTACCTCATAGAGTATTGAAATAGGTCTTACTTTTTTTTTAAATGTTAGTTGGATAGGCAAACTAGCAAACGTGCCACCTGATGGTAAGTGGTCGACGTCGCCCATGAACATAAACTAGTTTACCTGGAACTCATCTATGTGCTGCCTATCCTGAGACATTAGATGTTAAGTCTCGGTGCCAGTAATTACACTGCCTGTCTTGCCCTTCTCTCCGAAACACAGCAAAGCTGTTTCACGGGAGAAACAAGCAAGATGGTGGTACCCATGCAGCCGGGAGCGCGGCACAGCGCTTCCCTCCCACCCTTACTTTATATAGCCGGTCTGTGGTTACAATATATTAGATAATATTGTGTAGGTACCTATTTTTAGGGATCAACTTAACCAGGGATTCCCAATGTGGGTTCCGTAGAATTAGTCATCAGAGTTCCGCCAAAAATGTTTATTATTTGTTGTTAAACAATACCACGGCCATAAATATTATTTTGAAATAGCGCAAAACATGTGTATTACACATTTCTACAATTGGGAGGGGGCTTGTGGGTTTCCTCCTCTTTATTTATTTATATATTACAGAGCTCGATATTAGGACATTATCTACGAATGTCATGTTCACGAGCTCTGGAAGATAATCATGTTCATTTAAAACCTTAATATTATTTATATGAAAATCTATATCTAATGACTCCTATCGGAGAATGTATGAAAATTATTATTGAAATGGAGACGTTCCGGGATATTCCACATATATCCCTCACGTAGACGTGACTAGTGGGTTCCGTACTCTATTATATATATTTATATATTCTTCAATAGCAGGCGATGGTACTAACCCCTTATATATTCAACTGTTGGGCATGGGGTCCTCGAAGTCGGGTGAGGAGTTTAGGCCGTACTTCATTTTTACGTTACACCAATGCGGGGTGAACTTCACATGTCAAAGCCTTATCTTATCAGACCTTTTTTCCCTCGGTAAATGCTATTAGGCATCCTCGCCTCTTGCCCTCTGCTCTTTTGTCTTATAAGAAGAGGGGTACAAAAAGCAAGAGCTCCCTCGGTTAAGCAACAGGGCACCTCGACGGCTAGTCAGTCCCCAAGGGACCGACGCCACCTCCATAAACGGGTTGTCCCGCATCATAGAACAACCATTCCCAACATCGGTGCATTGGGGTGAGCTTCCCATCCTCGCCCCTTGTCCCATCCTGCACTTTTATCCCCTCTTATAAGAGGGGTACAAAGAGCAGCTCCTTCGGTTCAATTTGCTTCACCCAAGGTGCTGGGTTCACCTTAAGCTATTGAGCCCCACCGCCACGGCAAGGCTTGAATATTATCAGGCCTGCCAGTTTCTTCACGATGCTTAACATATACCGTTTACCGATGGCAGCCTCGCGTCTACTTGAGTACCACCATCCTATTTGTTTCTTCCGTGAAACAGCTTAACTGTATTTCTGAGAAAAGTACAGGACAGATAGTGTAATTACTAGCACCTTAAGTTTCAAGATAGGCAACACAAGAGTTGTTTGGGCTTTACTTGTTAACTTATTTATATTCATGGGTGACGCTGACCACTTACCATCACGTGGTATATAGTAGTGGCTATCCAAATATCATTAAAAAATATATGATTATACGACAAAATTGAACATTAATCAACTTCAAACCCTTGAAACCTATCAATAGGTTTTAGCGAACTCGCAGGTTTGGCCGACTTCTATGAACATCTACATCCAGGCTGTGAACGTTGGAAGCCTAGAGTCCAAGTTGGAAGCGAGTAGCAAAAGATCTGCAGTTCTTTATAAAACTTCTCCTGCAGTGGATGGCTGGGGGCCGATGATAATGTCCTTAAAAGTAGTACGGTTTTAATGCTGATAAAGATATTTTTAATCAAAACGATTCCTGATTAAACTATTTACGCGAAAGTCATTAAGATCGCGATTTAGATAGATTACACGATTCAATGTTGTTTAATGTTAAGTATTAACATAATTAGGTATGTAAAAAACATGTGTCTACCGCCACACTAGACGTCTACTGGTGGGAGGGAAGCGCTGTGCCGCGCTCCCGTCTGCATGGGTACCACCATCTTGCTTGTTTCTCCCGTGAAAAAGCTTTGTGTAATTACTGGCACCGAGACTTATGTCTAAGGTCAATGCGGGAATCAGTTGTGTCAGCTTGTCCCAGGTAAAAGTTTTTAACCGACTTCAGTATTACTCCAAAAGTAACTATAATGACGTGGTAAACGCAAAGTTTGTACGTTCGTAGCAGATTAAGTTGATTATATGTTGTAAGCACAAACATTAAAGAAACTGTTATTTTATTACTTTTTAGTTTAGTATTTTTGAAGTCGGTTTAAATTTTTTTGTAAAATGTTTTTATTTTTGTTTCTCGACGACGTTAACCACTCATGATGTATCATCATCATCAGCCTCTATCCGTCCACTGTTGAACATAGGCCTCCCTCAATGAACGCCAAGACATCCGATCCCTCGCTACTCGCATCCAACACGGACCGGCCACTGTACGGAGATCGTCTCATGTTGTTATATATTATACATATATTTTTTGCCATAAGGAGGCAACCCAAACAAAAAAGCCTGCCTGGAATGACGACCTCCATGCATTGGCCAGTTCGAGTTGCATGCGAGTGACGGATGGGTCGTCTTGGCTTTCATTGAAGGTGTTAAGTGAGTGAGAGGTAGGTACCAACCCGGTCGTGCCGGCCCAATTCGGCAGCAAAGCAGCATGGCACTATCTCTTACTCTTACAAGGCCTATGTTCGGCAGTGGATGGATAGAGGCTCATGATGATGATGATCAATATTTCATTGGAACAATTAAAATGGAATGTTGCCTATTATCGCCGCACGTGACGCCAGTTTTAACATAACTCGATACAGAAAATCTATTTTCTCCGTTTCTGGAACATTCAGGCCTTAGATGGATGTGAAAAGGAAATCGCATTTTATTAGATTTTGCAGGAAATGAATACTAGAACTAAATAATATTTTAGATCTTGGTAAAGTGGATTTTAAATAGTTGTCATGTCGGCAGATACTGTCATGTTTATTCCGATGTTGCCATGTCACTAAGTTTATGTATTTAGATCATAATTCATAGATTTAGAAATTATTTCTACGCAAATAGAGATCTGAATGAATCTGGTGTTAGATATATTCCTTTTTCAAAGACAATATAAATAACTTTATTGAACCTAAGCTTTACTGATGTTTGCGAGCAATCTCCATCAATTTTAATTATTATAATTCTTAGTCTTATTATAATGTATCTAGTTAAAATTTGTTAATGTGACTCTTAACGAAAAATGAAATAAAATAAACAGTCCTTGTTATACGATAGACAAGGATGGATGAGTTTTCGCATTAGGTGCGAGTGGCGCGGGATCGGTCGTCTTGGCGTTCTTTGAGGGAGGCCTATGTTCAGCAGACAGGTTACTAGTGGGATGGGTGTCGGCGCAGTTCAAACTGCTTGACGCCCTCCCACTCGGGTACTACCGTTGGATTTGGGTCATATGGCGGCGGCCTGCTTCTCAGCGACCGGCCTCTGCATCAGGAGGGGCACAGAGCGAGGGAGTGTTCTGCAACCACCCCAAAGTGCGTGGTGTGTAGCGCAAACGGGCAACCCGCCGCCCACAAATTCGATGGAAAAGGGGCTGGCGATGGCCCTGCTGGCCCTGTCTTACCTTCCTGCCCGACGGCCAATAGCTTTGCCAGCCTTGTGGAGGAGTTCCCGTCGTGTTTGAGGAGTTTTAGCACAGGAATCCTCCGGCAGGCGGAGAGACGCGGTGCCGACAAAATATCGTTCCGCATGAGACCTGTGCGCGACTGATCGGGGGGTCCCTGTGCAGTAAGGCGCCCTTAAATGTTCTTGGTGCCTTATTATATATGCTTCTCGGCACTCTCCGCTAATTTGAATGAATCTCATTAAAAAAAATTATAACCATCCTTTAATATTTTTTCCTGAAGGTAACAAGGCTATTTTAATACTCCTAAAGTCATCATGCCGGTACTGGTTAGATGGAATTGTGGACAGTGATGACGACGAATGCCATCCCTGCGTTATTTGATGATTATGATAACACATTTTGTCATTTTATCAATTCCTTAACATATGGTTTTCGTTTATCCGAAGTGAGATTCCCATTCCGAAGAAGAATGCAGCCTTATCTTATAAGTCTTTCCTATAGATATGTGTAAGTATATCATAATTGTGATTTCCAAAAATTGTTTCAGGCAGTTCGAGCGGCTCCCCGGGCCCCCGCGCCGGCCGCCGCTCGTCGCTGGCGCTCACGCCAGAGGACGAGCCGCTGGTGGATGTTGCTGTAAGTAACAAACTACCAACTAGCTTCTGTGTTCCTAGTACACTGATCTGGTCTGATAGTGCACTATTAGGGATTCTGTGTTCATAGTAGAACTCTGATCTGGGTGGTCTATTCCAAACTGGATTTTGTGCTCCTAGTTTAACTATCATCTGGTTGTATTTGTTAGTATTGAATGCTTTATTCTGTATTCCACGAACAATTCAGTGGTGTTCTTAGAATATGTGCGTCGATATGATCGAAATGGATTTAATGTACTGCGACTTCCTCTAATCCCATCTCTAAATCATGTAATAAAAAAGTGTTAGATATGTTAGCTATTATGTCAATTAGTTCTAATTGTTTTTTTGAAAATATTCCCTTGGAAAACATACCTTGAAAAATCACATTAGAAATAGCATTTTTATTCTTTCAATTAATTATAAGAATGAAATCACTTTTATTTCGCAAGGCTCGATATTTTAACATTGTCTCATTGACGAGAATCTCATGCGCAAGACTTCGTAAACGCTACTGAAATATCAAACGTCGCAAAATGAAAGTGAAGAACGTATTATTTTTTAATGTATATAAATTCTTAGATATGAATTTATTTATGCCTATTCAAAAGACAAATTACCGACAAGCAATTATATAATATTAATCAACAAACCATAAACATAAAAAAGCAAACACACAACAAAAAGTACTCATTAGCTTATATTATTTTCGTTACAGTAACTTTAATTCCAATTAGCCTGTGCAATTAGTGTAGGATGTACCTTTGAAGTCGCTCGGGAGCACTCGGAAGTACTGCCTAATGCGAGTGATTCACGTACGAGAACACTTCCACTTGCAGAACACATATCACCATCTATTAGTTTAGTCGAACGCGATTATTTATTCAAGTTTGATTCTATGTTTCGTTTATCATTTAATCGTTTATATTTAGTTTGTCATACAGATAGGAACGACTTTTTTATGTAAGTTGAATAGGCAAACTGGCAGAGTTTACCAGGAACTTACCCCGGCCACTCATCCGTATGTTGCCTATCGTAGGACATAATATTAATAATAATATCTATGGACGCTTTTACACCACGTTCCCGGTCCCGTGGTAAGTTCTCGAAGAACTTGTATTACGGGTACCAGACAACGTAAATATATTAAATACTTTTATACTATACATATATTTAAGATTTATATTATATAATACACATATTGAATACACATCCATGACCCATGAGCACAGAAAACTTTTTGTTCCTTGTGGGATTCGAACCCGCTACCTCCGGCTTGAGCGCCAACGCGCTTACCAGAGGTCGTCAAATATTAAGACTGTTTATATTGTTTCAGTTAATTTTTTTTGTTACGATTTAGCCATCTATATTTCCATTTTGTAACTACGATAAATCTTACACTTCTCCTCGCACAATGAGCTTCAAACCCCTTTGTACTTCACAAAGAATCTTTTCACGTGTGTAAGTGTAAAATGTACGTATAATATTGTTTGTAGTAAAATGACAAAGTAAATTAGCAAATTTATGCATAATTACTGCACAGGTTATGAAAACTAGCGATAGTCAAGAGATATTAACTTAGTTTCGGCTGACAACACTACATGAATTTCTGTTTCCTAACGCAATTTGAAAGTTTAAATCGAAAATTATAGGTTTGCTTATGGAGCGAAGTTATAACGACGATAAACAAAATGTGACACGTAAGCGAGACGCGGGAATCTTTTTATCTCCTCACGTCACGAATTATGATAAGAATTATAGCTTTTTATTTTTATTTTTATATTAATCTCCGCCGTAGCAACACGATAAAACCAAAGTCATCTTTACTCGCCCGTGAATCATATATCGATGTTTTACAGAAATGAGATAACGATTTTTCAATGTGACGTTTACATTCTTTATTCCTTAAGCTTGTGACAGGTTGGACTTGTGACGTCACAAGTGGCAAATGCTAGCACTGACGATGCACGAACTAGACGCAAACTCTACAATTACAATAATCAGTGCTACACTGATTGATAAAAAATACGGCTTATCGTATTATCTTTACGATAAATATACCGTATTGTCTTAGTTCCATTCGGACCGCGAACATGTAGTGATGAATTTAAAATCGATTTCGTGAAACATTTTCTGTAGTGTCTAATGTTCAATTGATAAAAATCTGAAGGATTTTATGGTGAGCGTCAATCAGTTTATCGTGCGTAATTAAAATCAGTGTTATCAATAAGGAAATATAATGATTAATAAAAGAAAACAAAATGAATAATCCTGATACGAGTACAAACGGGAAAATGGCTGAGAAAACGGAAGCGAGTGACGAAAAAAAAACAGGTTGCTGGGCTCGGTTCAAGAACTTCTTCGAAGGGAGGGGATTCGATTTGGAATTCGAATACAACACCCCTCGCACAGTGCCTAAAGAGAATCAAAACGAGAACGTTTATAGGAAAATCGATGATAGGAGATCGGTAAATAAACGACCTCAAGAAATTGTCAGCATCGATGGTGAATTATCCGGGGTGATCAACTTCTACGAGCAGTTCGCGACTCTAACTGATGACACGAAAGAGGAAATATTAGAATCTAAGAGACGGTCAACAACCCGCCACAGGGTCTCTATGAGACCAAGCATCCTGTTGACTAACATTGCTGAAGAAACCGGTGAATTGGACAGCGATGAAGATACAGAGGTAACAAAAGAATTTTAAATCAAAAGAAAATGTTGTATCTATAGAGAGTTGATACAACATTTTCTTAAGAGTACTTAATCTTTATACATAGAGTAGTAACTTTATATTTTCCATTTGTCAGGCAATTTTTTACTACTTTAACTAAAACTATTGATATAATATATATAGAGTAAGCAGTTAGTTTGGTCAAACGATAAATTAATATCAATCTTTATCACTCGAAAAATGATCTCTTTTTCTGTTACTAGCAACATGACGTCTTTATTTGTAGCAATATTATATCTCGTTCCAAAATATTTACAAAACAGCGCAAGTGATTTAGGTTGTTCAACCTAAGCAACACCTTCATTATCATCATCATCATCCTTTATTCTCACACTGCTGAACATAAGCCTCCTTCAATAAACGCCAAGATGACCGATCCCTCGCCACTCGCATCCAACACGGATCGGTTACTTCACGAAGATCGTCTTCTAACCTGGTAAATGGCCGACCAACAATTCGCCGACCTAAACGCGGCCTCCACTCTTGAAACTTATTGGGCCATCGGCCATTCGTTCTCCTGAGCGTGTGACCTTCTTCTTCTTCTTCTTCCAGTGCCTCTTCAATCCTGAAGGTTGGCCGTTAGCTTCCTGTTAGTAGTTAGCTTCATGGAGCGTGTGACCAGCCCACTGCTATTTCAACGAGCTCATTCTTCGCGAGATATCGGTAACTTTAGTTCTCTGGCGGATGTCTTCGTTTTGAATCCTTTTTTTATATTATTATGATTGGCAAACTGGCGAACGTGCCACCTGATGGTAAGTGGTCGATGTCGCCCATGAACATAAACCAGTTTACCTGGAACGAGCCCAGGCAGTTCATTTATGTACAGTCTATCCGAGACATAAGATGTTAAGTCTCGGTGCCAGTAATTACACTGCCTGTCTTGCTCTTCTCTCCGAAACACAGCAAAGCTGTTTCACGGGAGAAACAAGCAAGATGGAGGTACCCATGCAGCCAGGAGCGCGGCACAGCCAAGGAAACACCCAGCATAGCACGCTCCATTGCACGTTGAGCTTCGAAACTTCCGGACCAGTCGTAGGCTTAGAGGTCACGTTTCGGCCCCGTAGGTCACGGGGAGAACGCATTGGTTGAAGCAACATTTTATTACTTTGAAATTATACGATACTAGCGGCCCGGTACGTGCTTCGCTACGTATAAAGTGAAATAAAATGAAATTGGAACATTAAATTAATTTATTCAAACAAAAAATATATGATTAATTGCTAGCTATTTCAAAACTTAATGTTGTGCTGTCAACACTGAAAAAAGTTTCAATATGACCCCAACTGAAAAAGTTTTAATTTTTTCAAGCAAAATCTCCATTAACAAAATGATCCGCCATTTATTGAATTAAAAAAAATGTGATAAATGAAGAACCGCTCGACCGATTTTGTGCAAACTTCACATAAACCATCTACTAAATAATCCGAACAAAGCCTAACCATTTGGTTGGGATTGGTGAGCCCGTTCTTGAGTTATAAAATTACAACGAAAAGTGGCATTGATTTTTATATATAAAGATTTGATTGCAAATCAAGTTTTTAAATTTTGTAAGAGGTAGTGCCATGCTGCATTGCAGCCAAACTGGCCGGCACGATCGGGGTGGTACCTCTTACTCACATAACACCGGCGTTAAGTGACAGCTATGCTGTCGCGTTTCGTGCGGTTTGTGTGTTTCCGGTGTCCCATTGGGGGGATTGGGAAAAGGAGGGTTGCGCATCTGCGCCTTGGTTGTGTGGATGTGTATGGGCGCCGTGAGGCTCCGACTGCTCGTTTGCCCCCTAATGACATAAAAAAATAGCGGTATACAACTAGGTCAGTTCAATGTTAAGTGTTAATATTCCTAACTAAATGCCAGTAGTTTGAAATGAACTCGACCGCCAACTCAATGGGACTTCCAACTAGGCTATCTGCTAGTAACTAATTAAAACTGACCATCGATAATAAACGATGGTAAGTCATTGATGGGAGAGCGATGAAGGAGGATGACTGAATGGAAGGAGGAAGAAGTATCCATGCAGGTTTATTGAATGCACAGAACAGTTTTTTTTTTACAGTTTCTTTATTTAACAATAAAAATGATATTTAACATTAGTTTATGCATGCTACTATGTAAGATGAATCAAGTAGTTTTTTTTTTTTTTTTTTGGTTCACTGGTTGACTCACTAGGAAGCCCTGTGCTGAGCCAGCCAGTGTTAAGTAAAGTCTAGCATTTATGAATGTACAGGTTTAGAATTTTAATGAGTACTTAAATCTCAGCCCACATAATTTTCAAATTATCATCATCATCATCTTCGTCACCATCATCATCATGACCAGCATCTTCATCATCAGCCTCTATCCGTCCACTGCTAAACATAGGCCTCCCTCAATAAACGCCAAGATCGGTCGGATCCGTCGCCACTCGCATTCTACACGAATTTTCAAATATTCGATACATATTCACATTTATAAGACGAATTGACTGTGAATCGACCCAAATAGCGGGAAAGTATAAAAATGTAAAAATGTAAACCTGAATCAAACTTTTGTTCTCTTCCTATTGTAAGTCACTTAGCCTCCATGTTTTGAATAAAGCCTCCAGCCTTTGAATGTTTTTTAATGTCCGTGCGGATTTCTTTAATTACATAACTATCTACTTGTTATACGGGTCCTGCAATGTCCATAGCTGCTGTTGGTGTATCCGAAACGTCGAATAGGATGACATCCCTAAACGTGGTTCAAATCAGCCTTTTGAAGTGAAACTTCTTTGCGCGCATGAGGTGACAATTTTTACGGAAGAAACGTCACAAAAATGTGCAACGTTTTTGTGTGTGAGTGATTGAGACCAATTGAGAGAGAGTGCGAAGGGGCGAACGTAGCATGAAGCACATAGCCATGGAGTGAGAGCTTGCTCCTTACCAAGGGAGTGAAAAAGATCGAGAGAGAGAGAGTGAGATAGAACGAACGTCGCATCAAAAGTCTCGGATATTTAAAGCTTTAGATTAGTATAAATATAAACGACATTTAAAAATTAGTTTGTCAAATAAGTTTCACTTCTGATATGTGTAGATATTTTGTACGCACGAACTTTTTTTTAAATAAAGTAGTTTAGCGTTTTTACATTTTGATGAACAGAATCCTAAAAATGTAGATTTTTTTATATGGAAGAGGGGAGCAAACGGACAGTCGGGTCACCTGGTGGTGATCTCATACACCCATAGGCACCCGCCACCCCGTAGGGCTCGATCCTTCTTAGAGCTGAGCTCTCATGAAAATACTCTCCATATTCAATTTCTAATTTCCATGTGGTTGTCACAAGCATTTGACTAACAGATTATAAGTTCCCATCTCGTAAGTGGAGCCTGATCACGTTAACGCGCAGTACATTTTGATATAATATTAATTAACTATTGTAATACAATATCCACTGTAATTGGGAACATAACGAGCTCGTTACGGTCTTGTCTCTGTATCCTTGTATGTATATCTCAAACATGTTATTAATGTAGGAAATATATCAATTATATTGTTTACTAGATCTACAACCGTATCCAAAGTGATTTTTAAGTATATTTAAGTACCTGAAGTTACTCTTTACTATGTCAGCTATCTACCGATGAAAGTCCCGTTAAAATTGGCCCAGCCGTTTTAGAGATTAGCCGGTACAAACAGACAGACAGACAGACAGACAAAAATTGTAAAAATGTTACTTTGGCATATGCACCGACTGGGCTTATATTCATATGTATTTAATAAAAAGCCGTTATTTTAATATTAGATACAAACAAATACTCCAATTTTATGTATATGTATAGACTATAGATGTAGAGATTATTGCTAAAGGTATAAATAATTATAAAAAAGGATAATTTGGATGAATGTAAAAGACTTTAGGACAAGTGTTTATTTGTCTAACCTACAGTTTAGACTAAATTACGCGTAAAATAAACCTTAGCATTCAAATCCTTCTAATATTATAAATGCGAAATCATGTATGGATGTTTGTTACTCTTTCACGCAAAAACTACTGAATGGATTTTAGTTAAACTTTCACTGGCTGATAGCTAATGTTATTATTATTCTTATAACTAACCTATGCTGGCCCACTGCTGGGTAAAGGCCATAAAGCTCTTCCATACATCGCAATCTTTCGCCACCGCCGGCCAGTTAGCTAATGTTGTAAGGGTATATACGTGTTTGTTGTTATAACTTAGGTTACATAAATACACATAATACACACAATAAAAATAAATACTGTACAAGTAAAAGCGGGCGAAGCTGCGGGCAACAGCTAGTCGTAAAATAATCTAACCAACTCCAATTTAATTATTATCTACCATTTATATAACTTTATTGCATTAAATAATAAATGTATCTAATAACATTTCCTTCTAATTAACCGTTATGGAACAAGAGCTAAAATAATTGAGATACCAACAACAACAGAACAACAGAACAGTGTACAACAGAATAAGGTCCCACGACCTTGTTCTGTTGTACACACACCGAATATACCATTTATACTGAATAAACATTTACGAAATTTAATAAAGCTATTTATTATTTCATGTAATTAATTTTGATCTGTATTTAAATACGTCTTTAGAAAGTTTGAATGGTCGTAATCATAATTTCTTATTATATACTAGCTGTTGTGCGCAGTTCGCCCACGTTAACTTACTCAACTTAATTACTGTTAGTCAAAGCGTGATGTTATATAGCCTTCCTAGATAAACCTAACACTGAAATAATTTTTCAAATCGGACCATTAGTTCCTGAGATTAACGCGTTCAAACAAACAAACTCTTCAGCTTTATAATATTAGTATAGATAAATATACATTTAAAAAAAATGTGTAAAAATAAAAAAAATTAAACAAAAATTAAAACCGACTTCAAATTTGAAAAAAAAAACTAAAAAAGTAATAAAATAATTTCCTTAATTTTTGTGCAGGTACAATTTATAATCAACTTGTTCTTCTACTAATATACAATCTTTGCGTTTACCACGTCATTATTGTTACTTTTGAAGCCGGTGTCCTATTTGTTGATGTACCTACCTCCTAACCTACCTACCTTGGCTGACACCGACAAAAGTAACAATAATGACGTGGTAAACGCAAAGATTGTATATTAGTAGAAGAACAAGTTGATTATAAATTGTAGGCACAAAGATTAAGGAAATTACTTTATTACTTTTTAGTTTTTTTTTTATTTGAAGTCGGTTTTAATTTTTGTTTAAAAATTTTTATTTCTTAATTTTTAGTGACTTCAAAATTTGATAACTGATTTTATTTGTCTGAAATATGGGTAGAACTATTAAACGCGTTGCTCAGATTAAATAGCGCTGTATTAATGAGATGACCGTGGAAAGGGTTTAATTCATTACATAACAAATGAAAAAACCGAACTGGAATTGTGTAAAACTTTATATACATGTAATTGAAAGCAATCACGGCAGATTTGCTGCTATTCGTTAAATAATTCCATTATATATAGGATATATATAGAACATCACCAATATATAGATATAGAATGGATATTAAGATGACCTTGAAAAACTATGATGCGCTTCCAAGCCACAGTTGTTTTTTGTTCATTTAACAACGACAAGTAATAAAATTACATGATTTTGGCATAATATTATTTACCGTAAAAGTAAGCCCAATTAAAGCTGTAAATCGTCGAGGATTGCCCTCGACTGTTTATGGTCTCCATTATCACACCTGTAATGGCGCTTATAACCCATATGGGTACAAAGTTCTCATCAATTTAAATTAATTAAGTCCAAACACAAGGTAGCTACTGTAAACTGTTGAGGAGTTCCCTTAACTGTCCTTTGTCTTCATCATCAGACCCCTAATGACAGTCACAACCCATCTAGGTGTAAAGTTCTCATCATTACAAATTAATCAAGCCCAAACACAAGGTTACTGATGTAAATCGTTGAGGAGTTCCCTCGATTGTCTTTCGGCTCCAGCATCAGATCGACTCGAGACCTTCATTAAATTGTAGTCCTTCAAAACACTTTTTAAAAAAAATATCAAAAGTACTAGTAGCCCCTGGGATTTTCGAAAGTTCCCCTCGATTTCTCTGGGATGCCATCATCAGATCCTGGTTTCCTTATCATGGGACCATTTGGGAAGTATACCCTTTAGAACAAAAAAAGAATTTTTCAAATCGGTCTAGCCATCTTCGAGTAATCAGGTAACATACATAAAAAAAAAAAAAAAAAAAGATTTCGACGAATTGATAACCTCCTCCTTTTTGAAGTCGGTTAAAAAAATGTTAAATACCTATATTTTTACGACCTAATAGGGACAGGTTGGAGGGTTTCGCACTTGGAAGAAGAAAATATATAGCGACTGCATTTTTTATGTCATAATGAGGCAAAAAATCAAAGGCTTATGGTGACTACCGATGACCATAGACATTCGCACAACCAGAGGTTATCCATTGCCCTCCATTTCCCTATCCCCCCAATGGGCCACTGGAAACTCACAAGTCGCAGGAAACGCGACAGCATAGCCTTTGTTATGTCATATGTGAGCGAGATGTACCAGTTACCACCCCGGTCGTACTGGTCTAATTCAACTGTAATGCAGCATGGCACTGCTTCATACATTGCGTTGACCGTCTGTACTGTATCATGTCAATGAAAACCCACTATTGACACTAGACATTGTTGACATCTGCTAGTGGTAGACCTGTAGGTGTTAGTGAACATCAACTCGGCTAGTGGCCACTCGCTTTGAACCAGGACTGACCACGTCATCTCCTTTTTAATGTCTCATTGTAACTGCTCTGCGGCGCCGATGAAAATAAACGAGTTAATCATAGTTTTTCGGATGGATGTAAGTCTCGGTGCCTGTAATTACACTGCCGTACCCTTTTCAAAGTACAGCAATGTCGGAAGAAATAAGCAGGATGGTGGTACCGAAGCAGAGGGGCGCGAGAAACAACGTCTCATTACAGCCTTACATGTATTTTTGATTTCACTTCTACAAAATCAAATCGAAATATCTTTATTTCCTAGATAAAACTTGTAAACTATATTCGTGAAAAAAGTATTCAATAAAAATTAGGTGCAGAAAAAAAAACTCGTTTGGGAAACCCCTAAGAAAAAGGAGAAAAAAACTTGGGAGTTGCTCTTTTGTCATCAAAAATGCAAATGCATGCAAAACCTAAACAGTGAATGCCTTATTCCCAAAACGTGTTTTTTCTTTCTTCAATAAAATCTTTTATTTCATAATAGCCTTTCACAGAAACGTTCCTTGACAGTTTTTTTTTTTATTATTATTTATTAATAGAAAGATTTTTAACGTTTTCTGTGATCCTATTGTAAAAACGTATACATTGTCCCATAAAAGAATTACTAATTTTGTGAAGTCTAAAAAATGGTACATTCAATTTATATTTGTTCCTTGTATTTATGTTCTTCACTTCGTCATATGCTCATGAGCATATGACGAAGTGACTTTCTTATGGTTTACATAATTTTAATTTTACCATGTTCTTATTAACTCGCTTTGTATGTTGCTTGGTCGGGTGGAACTTTGTGACTGATTTTAAACTAATTTTCCGATGAGCTAGGGACGCTCCAAAGTAGAGGACAATACATGGAAAGAATGAAAAAATATACGCGTTTAAGTTCTACAATTATTACCACATTTTAAATTAATAATATTATGACGAATGAAAATACAGAATACCGACTTTTACATATTAAGCAAACAAAGATAATGTCTTAGACATAGCTTTTTCTTAGAAATGAGTTTATATTTAAATTGAAATTTCAAGTTGAAGAAAACGTACGGACAGTAAATAAAAACAAGAAAGGAATCACCGAAAAGTTTATAGCGCAATCAGCCTTTAATTACGAACCGTGAAATATCGACAGTAACAACACTAGTTTCGTTGGCGAATAAATTTCAATCTGGCTGACAGATAGCCGACATAAACAAACGGATTTGTTTAGATAATCCAATTTAGCGGGCGCCCGAGATTACTGCCACATTCGATGTTTTAATTGACACGTACCGAAACAATTTATATACACCCCTAGTTTGTTTTGATATGAATCATCGATAAGTCAAATTTACGTTAGTTGTAACGTAATTATTGACGATTTGTGCACACGAAAGCGTCTGATAACCTGACTACGACAAAAACGTAAATAAAAGTTTTATGTTAGTTTAGGTAAACTGGCAGAGGAAACCAATGAGCCTGTAGACAGGAGGCTGCCGAGGAAACTCGCACCTGTTCATGGCCCTGCAGGTGCGAGTAGCAGGCGCTACTGAATGCGCCTCCAGTAACGCCACTGTGCTCGTGCCGGGCTAGGATGGGAACTTGAGCCCAGTATGACACGACGTCGCGGGAATGCTTAGTGGTGGGCAAGCAGTCCTCGTTTACGAGGACCTTAGTCTGGCCTTCGCCGGGGCAGCCTGTCGTTGCAGATCCAAGACCCTCAACAAAGCGGCTGAGGGCGCTCGCATTTGGTTTAGCTCGGGTAGTGCACTTCCAAGCGGGAGTCCCACATAGGTCTAGGAGCCTGCCCCAGATAACCTAGATTCTAGATAGATAGAAAAGGCCACTCATTCATATGTAAGATGTAGGATGAAAAATTTTGGTGCGAGTATTTACTGCGCCTGTCGGAATCCTCTTTCGATAACTCAGCAAACCTGCTTGACGGAAGACATAAGCAGGATGGTTGAACCTTTACAGACGGGAGCACGCATAAGCTTCTCCTAAAACCCCCAACGCAATAACTAAAAGAGTTGATGACTTTGAAACAGATGAACCTTTTTTGATAAAACATTACTAAATACCACCTATATAAAACCTGTTTTTAATTAAAAAATCGCATCCACATTGGTTCACCCGCTAAGGAGCTACCATGCAAGATACACATACCTACTACATAGCGTCAAACTTATAACGCCCCTCTTTTTTCGTCGAAGGTTTTCAGTTTTTACGTTTCACGAAAACTTGTTTGTATAAAAAATTGCTTATCTTTTTTTATAATTAGGTAAAAACTGAACAATCGTGTACATCTAATTCTTATCAATTATCGTCTTGATTATATATAGACTAACAGATATTATATTTATTTGAATATAATATATAATGAGTATACATAGAAATGATTGACACAAACGTAGCCTCTGCGTTCGCCGCGGTGGCGGTTCCACCGCGTTTTTGTATTAAACAGACGTTTTTGTATTAAATATAATTAAGGATTATAGATTTAACATTAAACCCGTCGAGTTTTGCTATTGAGAGTTAATTAATATTTTATAATGGGCTCATAGCTGCTAATTAATAAACGTTACAGAGCTGAGCGTATAAAATGAAAATCGGTTAGAATTAAAAATAGCTATAAAACCAAATTAAATTAACTCATTAATACGAAAGTGTTTGATTTAATTAATCGAAATGTATTATAATGAAACAACTTTTTACTAACTCGCGGTTTGTTCCTCCCGTGACGATGGTTGATGTAAACTATTTCAAACGTCGGGAATGATAAAATTAAATACGGAAAAGCGGAGCCGATCTGGGCGTATCCCATACCTACGTCCTTAAAAATTACCGTTTCAACACGTCATAGAGCATAAAACTGGATAGAGTAAAAATTTGAGCCATAAAAATCCGAAACAGCTCAGTGATTTATCACTGACGTAATAGCAATTCAACCAGTTATATGCATGCACGTCCCAGCGGCCAACCAGCGGATCACCAATGGCCATCAGTCGACCAATCAGACCGCTGAACCGGCGCAGAGTCGGAGCATAAATTTAGCGAAATTTGTTTTTATACAAAACACATAACATTACCACTTTATTCCGGTTATATGCTCAACGCAGCACGTAAGTAGGATCCAGAGTTTACTAGTAGTAGAAGGGACGCGCTGTGCCGCGCTCCCAGTTGCAAAAGTAGCCCCATCTTGTTTAATTCTGCCATGAAATAGAACAACTCTGCTTTCGAAAAGCACTGGAAAGAAGAATGCAAAATAATTGTCATTGTTTATTTTAGTTAAGTGATAAAAAGTCCTTAATAATTATTAGATATTAAAACATGGAAACACAGCTAAGTTTTGTAGTAAGTTGTTGCCAACTTTTTTGTCTTCAGATTTAATAACAAAAACATAATAAATGAATCGTATGAAAGCCTAAGAATAGTCAATTAGCACCACAATAAGCGTAGCCTATAAAAACCTTATGCTAATAATAATACTAATAATAAATTTATATTAATTAAAAACAATAATATAAGAAAATAATTATAATAATTATTATAAGAAGTTTAGAAATACGAAGAAAACATTATTAAAACTCTATTAGGTAATATAAAAGTTTACTTATTTCAACGAACCTTTAAGTAATGTATTTTTACTTTAGTAATAAAATTATTAAAATCTACGCCTTAAAAAACCTAAGGGTGCGTACACATTGATAGAATGCCACATAAGTATTAACGCATTTATTCGACAAGACCATCTCATCGTACTTCGTAGGTCTTCAAAATAATTGATTAAACTGCACACTCTGTTTTTCAAACTTTGCTTTCGCTTTTCTAGCCATGGATGGAAATTAATAACGTTCTAATAAGAATTGATTGTTACTTACAAAGGATAAAAATTGTATATTGAACATATAAGGTTTTCCATCTCCATGCAGTCTACTACTGGATCTCTTTTAATGGACGTCAAGACGGCCGTGCCTCGCAAGAATTACAATCTCCGCTTATGCAATGTGTTATGTTTCATTAGAGTACTGAATTATAACGTATGGCTTAAAATAATCTAATCAAGCCATATTTTAAATTGTTTGTGATGTTTATCGTTATTGTCAATCATACAAATTGAATCATAAATAACCAAGAAAGATGTCTGAGTAAGAAAGCGGTGATCCGCCTACCGCATATTTCTCGAACATTCACCACTGTGTGTACACACCCTAACCATACAATCCACTTTTCTCACTTTTCGTGTCAATAATTTATACTCATTGCTTTACATCTTACTTAGGACGTCCGAAAATACATTTTGTTCGTAATCCTCCGATGAAAAGCACTCTGGCACGATATAGCAATTAATTTATAACAAAAATACGTTCTGACAGGACCCTTGAGTATATAAAGATTATTTAAAATAAATGTACAAAATAATAATGTTGTTAAACTTTTATTTATCTCAGCTGGTATTTTCCTTGGTCCTGCCCAGAACCCTTCAAGAGCGGGAGCCTCGGATCTTCATTATCTACTAAAATTTAGCCACCTTTGAACCACCTTTTAATGTAAAGTCGGGTTGCAGACGACAATTTTACGTGATAACGTCATAATGAGTCATGCGTCATGCGAACGCATAGGCCGATCGTCCCCTATCGCTTATACCGCGCTCTTGCTTGCACGCTCGGCAGATAGGTGCGCCTCTGAAATGGCTTCTCTAAGTTTTCCTAACCACGTCAACAAAGCTTGAAGGTGAAAGATCTTTGAGGGCTTTAGAGTTTGTTACCCCGCATGGACCTGTGCATAGGCGAACTGGTACCAACGGTGAATGCTTTTTTTTCTTTAATGTCGGGAAATGCTCTGAGGCATCCCGCGGGGGAGTGGGTCTCCCCAGAAGGGTATGTGGGACTCACTGCGCCCGAAAGGTGGTAAGTGGACGCAGCTCTACCCACTAAAACTTGGCGAGTGCCGCCAATGCCGCCTTTGGTGAAATGCCCCGGGCCGGATCTAATCAGCAAACAGGGCACCTCGACGGCTAGTGAGTCCCTCAAGGGACCGACGCCACCTCTACAGAGGGGTTGTCCCGCACCACAGAGCAACCCCTGCCAACGTCGGGACAGTACAATGGGGTGAGGTTCTCATCCTCGCCCCTTGTCCCCCTACTCTTTTGTCCCCTCTTCTTGAGTGGGGTAAAAAGAGCAGTTCCCTCGGCTTTATTTGCTTTGCCCAAGGTGCCAGCAGCTTAGGCTACTGAGCCCCACCGCCACGACAAGGCTTGAACCATGGTGGAGGAACAATGAATGCTGGTTAAATGCTGCCAAAGGCATTTAATTTTGTCAGTCATCCAAGGCTTTTTCATATCGTACACACACATACACATTTGCACACATGATCAAAGCGAGCCTTTAATTGAGTGGCGAAATCGCTCAACCGAGAATGATAAATTCCTGTCTTAACCTAAATTGAAATAACATTCTATAATAGATAGAGATCTTATCTGAGATATTTGCATCGTAATGCCGAACATGTCCGCTGTAGACCGCATAGCCGATGTGTGTACAGTCGGACACATTAAAGGCACTATCGTTAATGTGAAAGTCTGCTGGCACTAGTTGAATCTTAATCTTAATTCTTACGAAATAATGAGAGGGGGGGGGGGGGGTAGAAAACATAGACGAAAGAAAACTGACCTTTCGACTGACTTCTTTTTACTGACTTCCAAAAAGGAGGTGGTACTTTGTTCATCTGTATGTATCTTTTTTTGTGTAATATGTTCATCGATATTTATCACCAATTGTGAGCTCATTTTGATGATTATTTTTTTGTTCGAAAGAAAATAAGTCAATTTTGATCCCGTGATAAGGAAACCAGGATCTGATTATGGCGTCCCAGAGAAATCGAGAGGAACTTTTGAAAATCGTAACGGCGACTAGTGTTTGTAAATTTTTTCATTAAGTATTTTAAAGCGCTACAATTTCATGTAAGTCTGGCTTCGAGCCTACCTCCGACATCCCCGAACACCCAGCGGTTAAACGGGCTCTCTTTGCAGACGATACCGCTCTGTGTATCACCCACCCCTCAGCCGCAAAGGCTTCCACCATCCTCCATCGTGCCGTCACCGAGCTGGGTGAATGATTCGCAAAATGGAGGATTGATATAAGCCCTGAAAAAAGTGCCTCCATAAAATTCTCCCGTAGGAGAGTCACAAACAGACGACCTTATCGTACCATGAAACCGATAAGGTTAAACAATGTAGAAATACCCAGAGTAGATCAGGTAAAATACCTGGGGGTCACCTTGACAGGTCGATGTCATTTAGACCACACATAGAGACAGTCACCAAAAAGGCCAAATTCGTCTTGAGCCGTTTATATTTTTTAATTAACAAAAACAGCAAAATGCCCATCAGGCATAAGCTAACCCTGTATAAAACTTGTATCCGACCCATTATGTCATACTCTTGTGTCGCATTCGCGCATGTGCCACAAAGTCGACTCAATGCACTACAAATAGTCATGGCAACCGGTTGCCCGTGGTAAGTAAGAAACATCGACCTGCACAGGGACTTCAGATTAGAGTCCATTAAGCGCCACTTCAAAATGACGTCAGAACGTCACTTTGAAAAGGCACTTCTCCACCCCAACCCGCTCATCGTGAGCGCGGCAAACTATTCCCCAGATAGCTCAGTTCCAATTAGACATAGGTTACCTAAGCATGTTTTAACAGATCCAGCTGACGAAATCTCTCAGCTACTAATGCGCGACGCAAAAGCGCTACGCGAACGTCACAACATACACAGAATCACAACAAACGGTGCTGGGTACACCTGCACATCGCTTGGGCCTCGGGGTCGTAAGCGACGTCGACCCCTACACATGGAAACCACATCGATCCGGACCGATCGCGGAAGCTTAGGTTCGAATCCGATACGAGTAGACACAAACCCAGATCGCGCTAACAGCGGTAGCACTACGCTACCGCTAGATTGCTTGGGCACCGCGCGTGGCCCGAATCTCTCTACAGAGGGAGGGCCGGCCCTCATGATGATAGGTTAAATTCATCCGTAAAAGATTCGTCAACCGTATCGGATTTGACTAGTCCAAATCCTGCTCTCCCGAGCAGCGCGCGCGCCCCCCTTTCGAATATTTCTTAAGTGAGCCATCTACAGTAGCTACCTTGAGTTTGCTCTTAAGTTATTTATATTGATGAGAACTTTACCCTCATATGAGACATAAGTGCCATTACAGGTCAGGATGATAGAGACCATAGATAGTCGAGGGAATTCCTCAACGATTTACAGCAGTTACCTTGTGTTTGGGTATTCATTTATTTTTCGCTTTTGACTGCCTATTTGAGGTTTTGAAGTCGGTTTTTGGAGTTTACTCCTTAAGAAACGGAAATTTTATGAGGAGCAAAATCAAGTGTAACACAAAAGTTGAGGCGTTACGTAGAAAGAGACAAACATATAAATCTGTATGATTGAACGTGTAAAAGAATGAGATGGAATACATTACACAGCGTATCTTAAAATAATGCCGCCAACGCCATCTAACACGATATTACTACACGATATATTGAATACTATGTTAGCCTCCGACAGTAGTATTGATATTTTTGCAATGAATCACTCTCAATTTGTTAAACTATGTCGTAAGTATTTAGAATCGTATTAAGTAATGCGCTGTATATTACTTAACACGATTCTACATACGTATATGTGTTTATACTTATATGTGTTTATATATGTGTTTATGTGACTATTATTATTAGTTTAAATTGTTTCGCGTATTTTGTATTGTAATTAGGTATGTGTTTGTGTATTCGATGTGTATTTAATATTTATTATAATATTATTTTTCTTTGTTTTGTTGTACGCGTTGGTTTTAAGCTGTAAGTGCAACAAATATTAAATTTAATAAATAAATAAATAAAAAATTACAGCAAATTAATCATAAGATATTTAAACAATTTTAGCTAATGATGAAAAAAAAAATGGGAATAATACTTTATTCCGTTGCAATGATTTGCAAGACAAATAAGTATCCCTATAGCTAAAATTGACGTGACGTTATTATGTAGGATTTTAAATAAAACATTGTGTAGGTACTAATTATTATTTAATTTTTTCGTCTATTATTAAAATATTGACTAGGTAAATTTTTACTGTATCACTGTCACTGTGTCTTTTCTGCGTCCACTTAATATATTATTTATATCTTTGCAACACTAATGTATGTGAAAAAATTACTTACCAAATTGCATATGAAATCACAATTTTGATTTTTATGTAATTGGCATTGTATTAATTTCCGTATAGAAAACTGTCTTCATGTAATTTCTTACGTTATCATAGTCACAACTCACAATGGTTTTTTAAAACATGAGTGGATAAGAAAATAAAACAACTAGAACACATTCAAGATTGAATAATTAAAAACACAGACTAGGGAATAATACGTAATAACAAAAATTAATTCAAATTTGAGAAATGTTAGCACAGACTAAAAAAAGTCATTACGTTCCCAATATTCGCGGCGATTTTAAAATTATTTTAAATTTCAGCCCAGAAAAGTCTAGTCATTTTAATATATATTTATTTATTCTTTTCAAATATTCTTTTTCATATTTTCAAAATCATATTTATAATTTGCAATTTATTTCTAACAATAATACAATAAATTGAAACTCTTCAATTTGATAACTAACCAATCAGAAACTTTAAAATATAATAAAATAATGTTGCCTCCCTAAATATATTATTTGGTGTGACCATTGAACACTTGGTTCAAGTTTAATTGTACAAACTTGTCAAGTAAAGAATTTAATTTCGATTAAGTATTAAATAGGTACCTATAATTGTTAAAAAATAAATCACGTATATTTTATATAAGAATAACTAGTCTTCAACATAAAACATGTAAAAATTTCATAGACATAAAAAAAACTAAAATAACGCCATCTAACGCAATATAACGACTTTCCAATCTCATACAAAAAACCAAATGTACTAAGTGAAATGCCCCTGATCCTCCCAGATCTTATTCTCGGGGCCTCCTCTTTGTTATTATTATTTTGTAACATACTTTATGTAATACGCTTTATTGAAGTAATATAAATAATCCGAATAATTACAGATATATGTTTGTTTCTCTTATCATTTTAGCAGATGCGTTTATTTACCCTTTTTTCTACTCGATATATATCATAATTATCGTTCGTAAGGAGTAAACTCCAATCGTGCGTCGGAGCTGACACACACACACACTTTTTTTAAATAATTTATGAAGCATTAGTTTTTAGGTACCTACCATAGAAATATTAAGAACAGAACTTATTTCAAATATCTGTGGTACCTACTGTCAATCTGTATTTGAAGTTGAATGATTTTTTTTTATTGAGATCGAATTTCGATCCCTATTCGACCTCTATTATTAAGCATTTGTTAAAATTAGTTAAATATTTTATTTTTGGTTTATTCAGATTGCGATGTGTTAGTTAATGGAAACTTTGCTGGTTTATGTTTAAACCATGTAATGTCTGTTGGTCAAAATCTGGTTGGTCGTTTTCTTTCTTTCCTTTGGACCTTCAAGAAAAGAGCATACTCATATTTGAAAGGCCGGCAACGCACCTGCTAACCCTCTGGTAATGCAGGTGTCTGTGGATGTCGCTTTCGCTTACCATCAGGCGGACCGACTGTCCGTTCCCCCTCTTCTATAAAATAAAATAAAATAAATAACCTAACCAGTCTTTGAGACTGCCGATAGAAGTGAAAACAAAAATTAATTATATAATTCCGTTTCTTAGTAAAGGTTTCTGTTTGTGTCAATAGATGTCACTGTAACGTAATTAAATCATGCAATTTGATGTACTTCAAAGTAATGTATAGGTCGGAATTTATTTTGTATATAATTTTAAATCGGTTTCAACAGCAGTCATGTTTCAGTTAATGTGAAGTTACGCAGTGACAATATTTTTCACGCTTGGGCACACTCGGCGGTCCCGAGTTCACCCGATCGAGCCTTTCACCTCCGAGCGTGACGGCTCCGCCTCATTTATACCCTAAAATCTGTGTGCGGTGTGCCAAAAGAAGTTTTCACTTCAAACGTAAAATTAAATTTTTAACTGTTTCATTAACTTGCCCTAACGACGGTTGTTTTGAAAACTGCCCACTGTATTTTAAAGCAGGCAAATATGCGGGCAACAGCTTTTATTTCTACCTTTTACGTCAGTCCCCATTGATTTGCAGTTTGCTTCTTTGTTTTGTTGTTTACACAAACATGAGGGTAGTATGTAGGACATAATACAATAATTATTGTATGTATTGTGCCCTATAGCATAAAATAACTTAATTATTGATTCCAAAACGAATGAAAATATAAGTTCATGATAAAAACCTTATTTTGCTAGTTTTCAATACATCCATTTTGTCGCTTACGTTCTTTAGTTATAAGCTCGCTTGCGTATGGAGAACCTCACCCGCTCTGGGCGCTCAGTCCCCTCTGGTGCGTGTTCGGACACCTACTACCGGTATTAGACTACCGACTTATTCTACTAATATTATAAACGGGAATGTATGGATGTTTGTTACTATTTCACGCAAAAACTACTAATTGGATTTTAATGAAACTTTACAATAATTATTATTATAGCTTATACATTAGACTAACACATAGGCTATAGTTTATAAAGATATTGTGTGAATTGTCTATTATTTAATCCAGTGCAGATAAAGTCGCGGGCAGAAGATAAGTTTTCATACGTTGAAGGTTTTTGAAGATGACGATTTTTCATCTTAATTGGCATTAAAAGAAGCAAGCTTTGTATAAAGATGTAATGTAAACATTTACATGGATCGTTAGTATAAAGGAGGAGGGAGGGGTTGAGAGTGGGGCTTAGAGGGTCAGGGATCGGGTGTCGCCCGGGGCGAACTGAAGACGTGCATGGTACGACTCATGAGACAATTTGGAAAATTATAGCTTGTGGTAATATTAGTTTAATTTCCAAAAGAATACAATATCTAAGGGACATTTTTACCGGTGGGAAGATTACGTTGTGCCGCGCTCCCGTCTGCTTGGGTACCACCATCCTGCTGCTTGTCTCTCCCGTGAAACAACTTTGCTGTGTTTCGGAGAGAAGGGAAATACAGACTTTAGGCATTTTAGGCAGAGACTAAACATCTTATGTCTCAGGATAGTAGGCAAAACATGAATTAGTTGCCTTTTTTTTTCTTTAACGCCGAGAAATGCTCTGAGGCATCCCGCGGGGGAGTGGGTCTCCCCGCGCGGATATGTGGGACTCGCTGTGCCCGACAGCTGGTAAGTGGACGCAGCTCTACCCACTAAAACCCGGCGAGTGCCACCAATGTCGCCTTTGATGAGGTGCCCCGGATATAGTAAACAAAAAGGCACCTCGACGGCTAGTCAGTCCCGCAAGGGACTGACGCCACCTCCACAGAGATGTTCTCAACAACAACCCCTCCCAACGTCGGGACAGTACAATGGGGTGAGGTTCCCACCCTAACCCCTTGCCCCCTGCTCTTTTGTCCCCTCTTCTTATAAGAGGGGTACAAAGAGCCCCCTCGGATGAATTAGTTGCCTGGGCTAGTCTCAGGTTAACTAGTTTATGTTCATGGGCGACGCTGACCACTTACTATAATGTGGCTCTTCTGCCAGTTTTCCTTTCCAACCAACATTAAAAAACATTAAATGTTTGAACCACCTTCTCATAACAAATCACACAATCAGAATTTGAATCAAATGTTATGTGAATTGAATGAATAATGCTTTTCATTAAAAAGATAATCGCATATCAAATAGGACAAACGAATGAAGTAGTTACAATAATGATAAGCGATGGATACAAAACGATAAAAGACACTGATGCGTTGGGAATTTTCAAGTAATTTTCAACGATTATCTAAATTACTACCTACGCCGAATAGAAGTGAGGTATGAAAGGATTGTACGTAATTCCACCAAGCCTTAAGGGGGTTTTGAGGGGCGCTAAAAAATTACATTTTAAATTAAAGCTGTTATAGGTATTAATAAAACTTGCTCAGAATAGTCAATTGACGACCTCTATCGCTCAATGGTTAGCACGTAGGCGTTAAAGCTGGATGTAGGGGTTTCGAATCCCGCCAGGGGACAAAAAGTTTTCTGTGTTCCTGGGTCATAGATGTGTATTAAATATATGTATAGTATAAAAGTATTAAATATATTTCCGTTGTCTGGTACCCGTAACACAAGTTCTTCGAGAACTTACCACGGGACTAGCTTGACGTGGTGTAAAAGCATCCATAGATATAATTGAGTTAACGTGGGCGAAGCTGCGGAACAGGATATACATAGTCAACGATAGAATCGCGTGTCGTTTCAAATTATTAGTCTAACAATATGTCAACTAATAACAGACACCGACTTTAGTCTTAAGTTCCAGATAGGAACGCTAGATTCATGTTTGCAGCTTTAGTTGACTGATTGATAACTATTGCAGCTACCAGTGTACCCATGAACAATGCAATCCGCTCCAATCTAAGTCCAGAATTTCCGACAAAACTAAAACTTTGTAACTCTGTAATTCAATACAGTGCCGCTCGTACCGCGACATCTCAATGTCTCTATTGTCTTCTATAGATTGTTTTGGAATGTTCTCGATATCATAAGGCATTTTATGTTAGTTGAAGGCAAACGAGGAGACGAGCCACATGGTGGTTAGTTAGTAAAACTTACCCAGGCAACTTAGTCACATCCTGAAACGTAATATAGTAAGTCTTTTTTGACGTGACAACGTCTTATAATTCGATGGAGCCGGCTGCAAGAACTAAAATGACGTATGCGGCGTTACCTCGCTCTGAGGCGTTCCATTTTCTTATGACGTTGTCACGTTCAACTATCGTCAGTAAACCGACTTTACAGACAATCGATTTTTTGTTATCGCAGGGAAATGCTTTTTACGTGTAGCCAGGATCTCGGGTAGATCCTGACCCTATGTGGGACTCGTACCTGGGAGTGCCCTACCCGTAAAGTAAAACCACTGCGAGCGCCTTCAGCCACTTTTTGACGGCATTAATATGCAGGCAACAGGATCACCTCAGCGACAGGCTGGCCCCGGTGAAGGCCAGACTGCTCCTGGTGAGGGGGAACTGCCCGACCGCTACTAAGCAGACCCCGCGACATCGTGCCATACTGGGCCCAGGTTCCTATCCTGAAGCCCGACACGAGCATAGGAGAATAAAGTAAGTCTTGGTACCCCTAATTACACTGCCTGTTCTGCTCTTCATCCTTAATTACAGCAGATATGTTTCACGGCAGAAACAAGTAGGATTATGGTACGCAAGCAGACGTAAGTACTTCACAGCGCATCCTGCCATCGGTAAATTAATAAATCTAGAAAGTTCTTGTACACAAATCCTCAAATCTAAAGGTCATTTGTGATACTGTATTAGGATATAATTAAATAAACAAGTTAACCTTACTTGTATGAAACCAAGCATCACAATTTACAATATACAATAATCTAAGATTTTAAAAATAATGTGTTTCCATACCAAATAAGTTATGTATTGCTAATCTACAGATAAATTTACTTGCGTCATCATCGTCATCAGCCATTTGCGTCCACTGCCACCATCGAGCATATAACCGGATAGATAGTGATGTGAGCCTTTCAATTCCGAAACTGGTCAGTGATTTGTCACTGACATAATAGCAATTCAACCAATCAGTGATTTGTATGTACGTCCCATCGGCCAATCATCAATCAGAGAGTCGACCAATCAGAGCGCAGAACCGGCGCAGCGTCGCAGCACAAATTTGTCGGGATTTGTTTACATACAAAACACATAACATAACCACTGTATTCCGGTTATATGTTACTACTGTTTACTGTGTAATGTGTATGGTTATATTACTATTCTATATGTGCCATGAAATTCCGAAACTGGTCAGTTATTTATCACTGATGTAATAGCAATTCAACCAACCAGCGATCAAGAACCAATCTTCCGTCAATCTCAAAATCAGTCGGCCAATCAGAGCGCAGAACCGCCGCAGCGTCCCAAAACACATTTGGCGGAATTTGTCTTCATACAAAACACTAACATTGCCGCTCTATTCCGACTATACGCTCGATGACTTCCTCAGAAATGCCTCTTTTAATGAGCACCAAGAATTCCGTCACGTACATCGCACGCTCAGAATATGGGAAGTGGGTTCAAATATATTATGTGGTCGTATATACCTGGCTACTACGAATAAATAATAAGTCAGGAAGTCTAACTCAGAACAAATGACACATAAAAAGTGGGCCTTCTTCAAACCAAAACGACGTATGATATAAAATACCAATCACTTTCCAGGTTACAAATAGACGCCATTGCTGATTTGTTTAATTTCGGAATAAATGCAGGTATTGGTCGGCGCGCATGCTGCAATGTCTTCTATGACAGTTGAGTGATAGCTGCGTGGACGATGTCATGCAATAAGTGAACCAAGTCAATAATAAAACAATATTATTTAATATTTAAAATGATTTCTTTCGGCCGAGTCCACCGACGCGCCATAATCGTAACATACTGTTACTGACTCCCTGTGCGCCGTCCGGCACAGGTACTCACCAAAGCAACCATGCCTGGTAAGCACCTGTGTCAGACGGAAGGTGAGGGGGTTTGTGCTTATGGCGCATCCAACGCTCGAGGACTGAATGCAAAGCAACCGTTAGGCTTTTGTCATACGACTGCCGTGCCGGGCCCTCCCCCCACCTCCGTATTAATGCTCCTGTCCTAGTCGGCGAACCCGTAGGATCTAGTAAAACGTAAGGTTCTCGCCGGGAGCCTTCCTAACCAAGACATATGAATGCGTCTCGGCAAGAACCTCCACCACAAATTCCCACGGGGGGTCACCGGCTAGGTCAGTGGCTGTCACCCACGATACTGTTCGGTACCAGCTGGGCCTTATCCCTCGCGGTAAGGTGACCCGCCCAAATGGATGCACCACACATCGCCATACTCCGGAGTATAGCTGCCTGCAGGCAGCGCTGGTTCCTTCGAGGTTCGGGAGGAGTCTGCCCAGCGCACTTGCCGCCTTCACGACCTTCAATCCCAATATTGACAAATGTGGGCCGTCCACGACGTCCGACGGGGAGGTCCACCCTCCGTCTCCGTCCCTTAATCTGGGGGCTCATCATGACCCTCCCCCCTCGGATCTGGAGGGTAGCTCCCGGAGGTTATCCTTTACGGCCGGTCCCACGGAAGAGAAGGACTTTGGTCTTCTCAACTCTGACCCAAAGCCCTAACCTCTCTATACGGCTGATCACGAGGTCGAGCCCAACTTTGGCCAGCCGCACCGCCTAGCTCCTTATAGGCTCTTCCCCGGGATACTCTTGTCTTTCAAGCTTAATTGCAGCTAACTACTTATATTGCCGAATTGGATCGGCTGGGATACTAAAAGAAAACAAAGCAAGTAAAATGCACAATCATTTTTAAAATACCTCAATTATATCGATATACATTTAAATAATGATAAAAATATAAACATATTAGGTATATTATACATTTCATGAAGAATAAATAAAATACCTTCTACATTGGTTCAAATATTGACTGGCTTCATTTTGCATAGTATTGACCATCTCTGTTTGCTTATTACATTAACGTATTTGAATATAATATAATTTTACTACTATTTACTAGTGAGAAGTAATCCCTGGAGGTTTTTATTTTGTATGGCTCCTGCACCACTTCACTACAAATGATGGCATGATGATTAACAGCTGCAATTCATAATGAAAAAACGAAAACGTATGCGTAAGTTTGACGTGTGTTCGCTTGTAAGAAAAATGTCCGACTGATGACGCGCTGGACACGACTTTTAAGCCCCGCCTACTTGGACACGACTTTTGTTGGGTCATTTTTATAATGCAGTTACATTTCCTGACTTATTATTTATTCGTAGCCTGGCTAGCTATAAACTATTGCATCGAATTGACATAGTGCCGTAGCAAGCTCTTAAAAACTTGTGACATGTACTGACAACGGAAAATAAATTAAAGAACTTAGGACTCTAAACACTTTGAGGGGACTCTAAACGCGATACAAATAAATGTTTAAAATACATACATACACCTGAAAACCCTGCTTCTATAATAGCAGTCAGGTAAAAACATCAACACATAGTAAGGCTCTGACTTCTTTCGAAACGCTGTAAACCAAAGTAAATTTAACCTAGGTCAAATTTATTTGCATCGTAACAGACCATAATTGTGTTCATAAAAGAAATTAATTTTATAACTCCGGTACAGACATATCCAGCATACAAGTTCTGGTCTTAGGATTTGGATACGCAAACACTCATATGATCATCATTACCAACCATTTCCCGTCCACTGTAGAACATAGGTTCCTTTCAATAAACACCTAGACGACCGAACATGATATACAATTATATCCGCGACTCACGGAGATCGTAGTCAAGACGGCCAGACCTCATATCCAACTAAATCCGCTACTCACAGAGATCGTCGTCAAGACGGCCGAACCTCTTGTCGAACTAAATCCGCTACTCACGGAGATCATCGTCAAGACGGCCGAACCTCATGTCCAACTAAATTCGCTACTCACGGAGATCGTCGTCAAGACGGCCGAATCTCTTGTCGAACTAAATCCGCTACTCACGGAGATCATCGCCAAGACGGCCGAACCTCATGTCCAACTAAACCCGCTACTCACGGAGATCGTCGTCAAGACGGCCGAATCTCATATCCAACTAAATCCGCTACTTACAGAGATCGTCGTCAAGACAGCCGAACCTCGTGTCGAACTAAATCCGCTACTCACGAAGGTCATCGTCAAGACGGCCGAACCTCATGTCCAACTAAATCCGCTACTCACGGAGATCGTCGTCAAGACGGCCGAACCTCATGTCCAACTAAACCCGCTACTCACGGAGATCGTCGTCAAGACGGCCGAACCTCATGTCCAACTAAATCCGCTACTCACGGAGATCGTCGTCAAGACGGCCGAACCTCATGTCCAACTAAATCCGCTACTCACGGTGATCGTCGTCCCGTCTACTAGTAGGTCAGAACCCTCACAGCCATACAAAATATAAAACTTATAACTTTTGTAATTGTTACTGCTATTATGTATTTATATTAAATCTCGTGTTACGGTATTTGTGGTCGTACTCCGAAACGGCTCGACGGATTATATTGATTTTTTTATTTATATTCATGAGTGTATAATATTATAGTCGTAAAGTATATTTCATACCGCTAGGTAATTTGGGTGTCCCAATCTAGAAAATATTTATATTCCAGACAAACGTTTGCGGCGTTTTATAATATAATTAATATACTAGGTACATAATATTATATTTTTGTAGTTTGAAACCTTTGAAATATAATACTTATGTATGATTTTATAAAAATTCTAACATAGAGGATAATTCAATCGTATCTTCCTAGCCTTTCACTCCCGCCGTATCTCCTCGAGGGCAAAGACCCTCGGGGGCAAAGGCCGAGGCCTTGGCCTGGATACAGATTAATAAAAGACTAAATTGTTTTCATTTGCATATAAATTAGAAGTAGACCTTAGAAAAAGTGACTAAAATTTACTTTCATAATTTTGTTGCTATATCTAAACTTTTCATTTGAGGGACTGACTAGCCATTATTATTATTTAAGGGTGGGGACACCAGCGAGGCCAGACGGGTGATCAGTCCTCATTACCGGGACCATTTCACCCAAACTGACTGACTAGCCATAGCGGTTTGCTTAACAGATCCGGTGCACCTCACCAAAGGCGGCATTGGTGGCACTCGTCTGGTTTAACTGGGTAGAGCTGCGTCGACCTTACTAGCTTTCGGGCGCAGCGAGTCCCACATATCCGCCTGGGGAGACCAACTCCCCGGCGGGATGCCTCAAGCACTGCATGGTTAACCCTGTTTCATCAGAAAGTCATCATCCACTTTACGAGTACATTAAAAATAAAAGAAACATATAATATCATAATTTATAAGATGCTAAGTGATGGACGAGCTTCAAAACAAATACCTTCAAAACAAAAACCCTTTGTCACGAAAAAAGTAATGGATAAGGAAAGGGGATAAAAGTGTTGATAGGTTTTTAAAACGCACGCCTAGTACAAACAAAATGGCGTCTGGTTCAGGCGTGTCATCACGTACGCCATCAAAGCGAGTTAACTGCTTTAGCTGGCGACAGGTGAATTTTTGTGTGCAAATTCGCTGATGTGTTGACAAAGCATTGTATACATAGAAGATTCAATATAAACAGGTTACCTGGTAATGTCATGATCACAAAGAATTTTTCTTCTACACTAGGAGACGGATGGATATCAAAAATCAATCGGAGAAAAGTTGCTTCAAAGCAAAAAGCTAGACTTAACCAGACGTCCTGATGTTCAAGAATGTTTTAAAGCCGTTATACGCAAAAAAACGGCTTCTATGCTGTAGCGCCTGCGAAATGCCAGCAGCAGCATTCTGAAAGTTATTGCGGATAGATTTGACTGCCCTATCCAAAAGCATTGGGTAAGGGTAGTCAATGGCATGGTGTAAAAAAAAAACATTTATTCTCAAAAACTAACACTACTAACATACTTATAAGTTAATTTTGTAACTAACAGACTAACTATATTATATGGGCACATCTTTTGCCTGAAATAAACATATTCTATTCTATTCTATTCAAGGATGACGTCAGAAACTCTCGTTAGACTCGTCAAAATATGAAAGTTTCAGACAAGTGCGAGAGCGCACGCTGAGGGTTCCATGAACGTTTTTTTTAAGCTATTGCATAGATTTTATCGCGGGCCTTGAGCGCAGCGACCGAATCTAGAAATTCCGTAACGAAAAAAACCTAACACCCGACGAGAGACGAGCTGCTCCGAAATCGGACGAATAAGTAAGCAGCTGTTTGTGATAAAGTATATAGGTGTGGGACAATAGTAGTCTTTGGGTGTGGGATACGGTAAGTTCTCCTCTCAAATTAAAGAACACATTTAAATAAATGTTTCGAATCGACAACATATATCCACAATATTCGGATAATGGCTTAGTTTAGATTTAGAAAATGTAAATAATGAAAAAGAATTGACATAATATTATAAGTACAATAGTTGTCAAATTTTTATGCGTGTGTCACGGAACTTAAATAGAAAGGAGAGCGATCGACATTGGAGTTATATACTATAAATTGTCCACTGAAAGATCATCACTGGCAATTGCATAAGTTGATAAAAAATGCTATGCAATAGCTTTACCGCGGCAGTCTCCGAGTGCCACACGTCTTTTTTATATAATATTACGAAAAGATAACGGTTTTTTCTGTTTCGTCTGTTGTGCCTTTCATGATTCTATGTCGATGGAATTAGTTTTTGGTTAAAAAAACGGACAACGGAGTGAAATTTAAGGTTCCGTTATATCATTTTAAAAAGCTTGACCTAAAAGAAAACAAAAAGGAATTGTCTACAATTAATGCCCATTTCTATCAAACGTCTCTCTTGTCCCGTTTGACAACAAACCTCACTCAATATTTGCCCTTTAGTTCTCCAGAGATTTATATGTAATTGTTGACCCGAGGTCTGCCGATAGGTAAATATTAATTTGTTATTTGGACGAATCGAATAAGCCCTCCTTGTCCTTGTGCGCCCTTCAAATGAGGCGTGGTGGGAGCTCCAACAGACTTTATATAAAACTGCCTGTTGCCCGCAGCTTCGACCGCGTAAAATTAGATTTACTGCCGTATCCGGAGTGAGAATGATTATTTTTTTCAGGCTATATAAGCTATCTTCCAATGAAAGTCCCGTCAAAATCGGTCCATCCGTTTTAGAGATTAGCCGGTACAAACAGACAGACATAATATAGACAAACGAAAATTGTAAAAAATGTTATTTTTGTATATGTAGGTACCATGTTTACAACCAAATGCATTTAATAAAAAGCGCTTATTTTAATATAGCTGGCGCTCACAGTTTCGCCTTTTTCAACCGTATACGGATTGATGATGATTATTTTTATAGGCTATGTCTCCTGGCGTCGGGTTGGATTAGTAAGATATTAGTAAGATATTAGTAAGATATTAGTAAGATATTAGTAAGATATTAGTAAGATATTAGTAAGATATTAGTAAGATATTAGTAAGATTAGTTAGATAGTAACATCGAACATATAACCAGAATAGAACGGTCTTGTTATGTATTTTGTATGAAAACTAATTCCGTCAAATTGATGCTGCGACACTGCGCCGGTTCTGCGCTCTGATTAGCTGACTGATAGCCATTGATGGATGATTGGCCGATGGGACGTACATACAGATCACTGGTTGGTTGAATTTCTATTACTTCAATGACAAATAACTGACCAGATTCGGAATTTTATGGCTCACAACATTACTCTATCCGGTTATATGCTCAATGGATAGTAAAGAATATATAATAATACTAGCTGTTGCCCGCAGCTTCGCCCGCGTTAACTTACTTAACTTAATTACTGTTAGTCACAGCGTGATGACAGCGTGTGATAGCCTATAACCTTCCTCGATAAATGGGCTATCGACAACTGAAACAATTTTCAAATCGCACCAATAGTTCCTGAGATTAGCGCGTTCAAACAAACAAACTCTTCAGCTTCATATTATTAGTATAGATCATTTTAAACTTTATTGTTAAGCGGTAATGTTTATGAGTTTGGATCTAAGAGGTAATCTTGAGACCTACTTAGGTATTAGATTTATAAAATTTTTTCACCAGTGTAAGGGGGTGTCTCTACCGCGGCAGCCAAGTTAGGTAGGTAACCCTACCCACATACAGCAACAAATACGACACCGACTCCAAAAGTAACTATATTGACGAGGTAAACACAAAGTTTGTACATTAGTAGACGATTAAGTTGACTATAAATTGTAAGCACAAAAATTAAATAATCACAGTTATTTTATTACTTTTTAGTTCAGTATTTTTGAAGTCGGTATAAATTTTTTGTAAAATGTTTTTATGAAAATAGACAATGTCAGTTTTTAGGATACCTTTTCATGCCTTCACACCGTCTTCAATTATACAAAGCGCAGATCCGGCCTCACATGGAATACTGCTCTCACCTCTGGGCTGGAGCGCCCCAATATCAGCTCCTTCCATTTGACCGCGTCCAACGCCGGGCGGCTCGAATCGTCGATGATAATGTGATCTCCAATCGGCTTGATCCCTTGGCCCTGCGTAGAGATGTCGGATCGCTCTGCATCTTCTACCGCATCTACCACGGGGAGTGTTCTGAGGAATTGTTCGGATTAATACCTGCGGAAGAATTCCACCACCGGACATCGCGTAAGAATTCCAAATTTCACCCACACCATCTTGATGTCCGGAAATCCACAACATCTAGATTTTTACGGCATTTCCTGCCTCGCACTACAAATATATGGAATCAGCTGCCACCTATGGTGTTTCCGAACCGATACGACTTAGGGACCTTCAAGAAAAGAGCATACTCACATCTAAAAGGCCGGCAACGCACCTGCTGATCTCCTGGTATAGCGGGTGTCTGTGGATGTCGATATTCACTTACCATCAGGTGAACCGACTGTCCGTTTGCCCCCTCTTCTATAAAAAAAAAAAAAAACCTACGATCTCGAGCACGCGCGTATTCGTGCGGGGTTGGGAGGGGGGTGTTGAAAATAGGGCCTTCCTGGAGCCTTCAAATAATACACTTCACTGCCCGCGCGACCAATGGATTAGTCTGAAGTCCGTTTGCCCCCTCTTCTATAAAAAAAAAAAAATAAACAGCAACGGAGAGATTTAGACGAAATATTTGTACGTTGTCGTATAATTAAAGTGCTCTAAAACGAAAGTTTAATAGAAAATAGTATAAGCCTTAGAGTAAAAAGCTGTGTCAGGTGACAAATTAAAAAACGTTATAAAATTTTAATTTATTCCTTCCTTCTTCCTGCCTTCCTCTTTTAATTTATAATACCTGGGACCACGAAAAACGTTTTCCCGCTAAAAATGTTTCGGTAGTTTAGTGATACCACCCCGAATTTTCTTCTCCAAGAAAATAAGAAAGTTTGGCAAATAAAAAGAAACTTCTAGAAGAACATTAAACGTTGGCAACTCCGTGCAATACCTTCCTTAAAATTAATTAGCAACAAACGCTACAAGCTCCTGCCGGTCTCAGTAAATACTTTTTCTCAGGAGATTCAAATTGTTCCGGAATTGTTTACCCTGACCCGGTTTCCTGGTAAATATAGCCTGTTGCGTCAGGTTGTTAATAAAACTTATTGCGAGATTAACATAAAGTCAAAGATATTGTCAGAAAAATCCTTTAAGCGGTGAACATGGAAAGTATTTTTTGATTACAACAAAACAACTTTCATGAAAAGTGTGATTTTTTTTTTTGATGATTTTTTTTACATCATCAGGCGGGCAAACGAGCAGTCGAAGCCTTGCGACTATCAACGCCCATTATACACATCTGCACAACCAGAGATTATGCAGATGCGATGCCCTCCTTTTCCCTATCCACCTATACCCTATGGTCCACCGGAAACTCACAAACCACACGAAACGCGGCAGCATAGCTATTACTTGACGTCGGTGTCATGTGAGGGAGAGGTAACACCCCGGTCGTGCCGGCCCAATTGGACTGCAAAGCAGCATGGCACTACCTCTTACTTTTCGTGGTTTCTGTAAATTATCCGATATAAAAAACATAATGGAAAAAGCTTTTGTTAGATAACAAACGTGCTGATGGTAACTGGTAAGCCCCTCCCTAACGTAAACAGTCTTACATACTACTAGGGTAGGACTAGTGGGACTTGCGGGAATGGGGACTTAGTAGTGGCCGGGTAGTTCCCCTTACGAGGAGTAGTCTGGCTTTTGCCGGAGCCAGCCCGTCGTTGTGGTGATCCTGTTGCCTGCAGATTCAGGACCTTCAAAAAGCGGATGAAGGCGCTCGCAGGTGGTTTAGTGGGGTAGTGCATTCCCAAGTGCGAGTCCCTCCTACATACCTATTTGGTCCAGGAGCCGTACCCGACGTAACCTGGATCATGCGAAAACATTAAAATGCATCATCAAAAAAAAGAAGGTAGACAACATATTTATGCGTTGCCTACCCTGAGATGCCTGAGATGTAAGGTAGGTAAGTCTCAGTGCCAGTAATTACACTGTCGGAATTAATCTATTTATTCACTACAATAACAGCGGTGGGTCTGGTCGTCTGAAATGGAGACCGTGTCATAATTGGTCTCCCGCCGCTATGCGAAGGTCAGCCATTTATTTACTGAGATTCAATTAAGTACATTTTGTTTTTACGCGCTAAAACTTCTTATATGTTTTTACTTATAAAGTTAAGAAAAATGTCAATCGAAACCTCCCAGTCTGACCAACGCGGTCTAAACAGGAGGTATATTCTACGAACACTAGACTAGATGAGTTACCTGGAACGAGCCCAGGCAACTCATCTATGTGTTGCCTATCCTGAGACATAAGATGTTAAGTTTCGGTGCCAGTAATTACACTGCCTGTCTTGCCCTTCTTTCCGAAACACAGCAAAGCTGTTTCACGGGAGAAACAAGCAAGATGGTGGTACCCATGCAGCCGGGAGCGCGGCACAGCGCTTCCCTCCCACCGGTAAAGCTCCCTCTTACCTGTAAAGGAAGACATTATGGAGACATCTGAATAGCTTTGAACTCTCCTCTTCGGAACAACTCATATGTGTATCTAGTTCTCAATGTTGGGTTGTTCAAAACATTTTTATTATAAAAACCGTGCTTTTCAACTGAATGTTTTTTAATTACACAACTAAATATATGATTGTTGTTAATTTTAGTTATAATGTATGTATATTACAAAGACGTTTCTCTTTGCAGAACAGGTCGCCACCGCCTTCCAACATCCCATCTGCCCTCCTGTACGCCCCCCCGGAGCCGCTAGAGGTATGTACCCATTAAATACTTATTTATCACTAGCTGTTGCACGCAGCTTCGCCCGCGTTAACTTACTCACACTTAGTCACACCGTGATGTTGCATAGCCTATAGCATTCCTCAATAAATGGGCTATCTAACACTGAAAGAATTTTTCAAATCCGACCAGTAGTTCCTGAGATTAGAGCGTTCAAACAAACAAACTCATCAGCTTTATATTATTAGTATAGATTAGTTGCTCAAAATTTAAACGTCGTTCATACGAAAGAAACTAACAATCACTTCAAGAAAATAACTGATTACAACCCCACAATACAAAAGAGCCATTGCCGAGCGCCACTAAACCAGAAGATCTCCGGATACTCAAAAGACAAAACTAGTTTCATCTAGTTTACCCAGTTATACCCACTTTACCTGCATAGTTACCCTCTCCAATTTTAAACGTGATCACATACCATACGGGTGAACTCATCAACAAAAATAAATTACAGTAAAAGTTTACAAAGATATAGAAAAGTCAATGGAATCCTGTCGATTTTACGACTAACTTAAAATACCAACTCGATACTAGAAATACATCAAAAAGTTTTAATAAAGTATCCCATTATAGCTTGAAAAGTAACAAAATATTTTCTTTTATCGACTTCAAGAGTAAACGATAACTTCAAGTTATTTTAGGTATTTGACAGTGTCTCGTATCATAAGAAAATTTAAAGATAAAATCTATAACGAAAGCTGGAAAATAAACAAACAAACATGATTACCATCGCGGCATGCGAGACGATTTTACAACCAAGGCGCGCCAATAAATGTTACAAAATTTACTTCATCTTAGAAAATTTACTTCATCTTAGAAAATTTACTTCATCTTAGAAAATTTACTTCCCACTAGAATTCCAGAAAATTTTCAAAACCTCCCCATTGAAAAATTAAAAACTACTAACTAAACTACGTAGTGTCAGTATTTTACGTCGGCAACGCGAAATAGTTTTATTCATATTTAATTATGTTCAGTTAACAAATTAACCCACCATACCATTTTAAATTACTTGATCATATTATTTAAAAAACCATACGTAAATCTTCTGTACGGTCGCCATAGCTCGTACATCGTGGTCCTTCGGTCCGTCGGGCCGGATCATAACACAAAGTTTTCTTGCAACTGCTATGCATGAAACCAATCATAACACGATGTTTTTGCAGCTGCTGTGCATGCAACCGATCGTAACGATTAGATCTTCTTACAGCTGATTTGCGACAATCAAAGGTCTAAAAAAATGGCGATGTAAAATCAGCGGAATTGAAAAAAAAAACACAGGAATTTTATTGAACAAGCGAATAGGGGTCAATTTGTTGCTTTTTTGTTGCTAATTAGTTGCTAAAAAATTAATTTTTTTGCTCCAATCGAACGCAAAAAATCGGCAATAGCGCTAACTTTTCATTAAGATAGCGTGGAAATCACTGGATGTGGACTTATCGATCAAGCGAATAGGGGTCAATTTGTTGCTAATTTGTTGCTAAAAGATGCTAAGAAGAAAAAAATTTATTTTTTTTATTTTTTTTATTATGCCAAAATAAATAATGTCCACGCCAGCTTAACTCTCGAGATTTCCGTGGAAAAGTAAAAAACTATAGTAAAAATTTGTTGCTGCTCATACTGCAGCTTGTTTTAGCAGGGAGAGTCAGCAACAAAATAAAAACCGGAAGTCAAGAGAGGTTGGAGATCGGTTTCCAAAAAAGCCGGCCACGCTAGCTTAACTAACGTTTTTTCCGCGGAAAAAATAAAGTGAAAATTTGTTGCTGCTCATGCTGCGGCTTGTTTTAGCAGAGAGAGTCAGCAACAAAATAAAAACCGGAAGTCAAGACAAGTCGGAGATCGGTTTACAAAAAATCTGGCCACGCTAGTTTAACTAACGATTTTTCCATGGAAAAACTATAGTACAAATTTGTTGCTGCTCATACTGCAGCTTGTTTTAGCAGGGAGAGTCAGCAAGAAAATAAAAACCGGAAGTCTTTTTATTTGTTTTTATTTATTTTGGCATAATTTAAAAAAATCAAATTTTATTTTTTAATTTTTTTTTCTTCTTAGCATCTTTTAGCAACAAATTAGCAACAAATTGACCCCTATTTGCTTGATCGATAAGTCCACAT
Organism: Helleia helle; assembly: GCA_963853865.1. Classification (NCBI taxonomy): domain Eukaryota; kingdom Metazoa; phylum Arthropoda; class Insecta; order Lepidoptera; family Lycaenidae; genus Helleia; species Helleia helle. The sequence goes on along the minus strand of OY971433.1, from coordinate 6,670,684 downwards.
CCAGTGATTTCCACGCTATCTTAATGAAAAGTTAGCGCTATTGCCGATTTTTTGCGGTCGGTTGGAGCAAAAAAATTAATTTTTTAGCAACTAATTAGCAACAAAAAAGCAACAAATTGACCCCTATTCGCTTGATCGATAAGTCCACACCCAGTGATTTCCACGCTATCTTAATGAAAAGTTAGCGCTATTGCCGATTTTTTGCGATCGGTTGGAGCAACAAAATTAATTTTTTAGCAACTAATTAGCAACAAAAAAGCAACAAATTCCTGTGTTTATTTTTTTCAATTCCGCTGATTTTACATCGCCATTTTTTTAGACCTGCCAATCAACCATAGCATAAAATATTCCTACAGATATAGTATAACCATACATTTAAAAATCTTAAGAGAGAATTTCTTTTCCAAAGGTGTAGTATCTTCGATAAAGCCCTTTATTTCATAATAACATTCGCCACACAAACGCTCTTTAACTGTTTTATTAAATTTATTAATGAAAAGATTTTGAACGTTTGATCCTGTTGTAGAAACAGGACCTCAGAATGACTTTTCATCTTCTCGTGCAACTGCTGCATTCACGCATGCAACCGAATATAACGTGAAATGTTATTGCAGCTACTGTGTATGGAACCAACCATGATCCGAAATGCTCTAGCAGCTACTCTGCATGGAACCGATTATAACATGAGATTTTCTTGCAGCTGCTGTGCGTGTTCCCTGAGCGCGGGTCGCGAGTGTGCGCTGCGGCGTGCGCTGCAGCGGCGCGGGTAGGGGGGGAGGCGCATCAGGCCCGCTCGCCGAGGGAGGCGCTGGACTCATTCAGACGGGATGCTGAGGCGCGTGTGCCGCACGTGGTCGTGGTAGACGCGCGCCAGCCGCAGCTCTTGGACGCAATTTTGTTGGCCAGGTGAGGTTATATTAGGTGAAAGTACGATAGTTATAAGTGTTCAACGTCTTATCCTAAGACGCGGACGTAGGACCGGTGGGGGGTTGCGCTGTACCGCGCTTCCATCTGCTTGGGTACCTGCTTGTTCTCCCGTGAAGCAGTGTTTCTGTGTCATTGTCAATGAGACTTAACATCTTATGTCTCACGTCAAAAAAAAGTGCTTGGTTATATAGTCTGTTTTGGAAGCGTAGCATAGCTTATTCATGAAATAATTCAAGGATTCAAGGATAATAGGATTGTAGACCCCATGAATACGAGCCCTAAGAGCTACCGTACATAAAACATCCTTTGGAGTAATTAAAAAATATCGGTTGTCTGTAAAGTCGGTTTACTGACGATAGTTGAACGTGACAACGTCATAAGTAAATGGAACACCTCAGAGCGAGGTAACACCGCATGCGTCATGTTTTTTCGTTCGTGCAGCCGGCTCCATCGAATTATAAGGCGTTGTCACATCAAAACTTAGGTGCTTAATAACTTATCCTTTAGACTTTAGAGGATAGATTATTAAACACCAAAGTTGTGACGGCATGCGTAGTTAATGACGAATAAGAGTAATAATGAGACATGTTGTTTGAGACATTGTCCTATCAATTTAATGATGTTTTCATTCTAAAATATATATGTTCTTATACAGTACACCTAAGTAAAAATTGTACTCAAAATAAAAATAGTAAAGCAGCTAATACCTCTTCACTAGCATGATAAAATTGCAATTATAAGCCCATCACAAACATATTTGATAGACATTTCTAATCGACCAGCTGTCAGAAAACAAAAATGGCGGACAAATTATAGCAACAGAGCATAGTGTTCAAGTGCGAAAAAGGTTCTGGAATATTATAATGAAACACTTTTTTACGGAACCATGGTCACGGGAGGACCTCCCGTCCTCCCGTGACCATGGTTGCTGTGAAGTATCCGAAACGTCGGGCTTGTAAAAATCTTAATAAACCGCGATAAAATCCGTAAAAAAGTGTTTCATTATAATGAGTGAAATTCGCGTAAACATTAGAAAACAATAGGTTCTGGAATAATCAAATTTGTTTAGATAGACATGTCAAGAAATGATTAGACAAATGGATATCTACTAAAACGTATGTTAAATATAATTTAGATAAACTGGTAGACCAATCACTTGGGTCGACGTCACCCATAAACGAAGTCCCTGGTGGACTGCTTCTTATGCTACGCAAGCAGTTGCTACCAATCCTGAGACGCGAGATGTTAGAACTCCCTTGCTCTTCTTGAAATGGCTTCTTAAAATTTTCAGAAAATATAAGCAGGATTTTGGTAACCATTAAGTACCAAATACGGAATTTATACGCCCTATATCTTACACTAGCTGTTGCATGCAGCTTCGCCCGCGTTACTCAACTTCTATAAGTCATAGCGTGATGTTATATAGACTATAGCCTTCCTCGATAAATAAGCTATCTAACACTGAAAGAATTTTTCAAATCGGACTAGTAGTTCCTGAGATTAGCGCGTTCAAACAAACAAACAAACTCTTTAGTTTTATAATATTAGTATAGATGGGCAGGGTTCCCACCATCTTGGATTTCATAAAAGAGATCCTCAGCAATAACTTACTGTTGATAATCAAAAATAAAGTACAGGATAATATTCCAATATCCAATTTCTTCTCAAATCCCAATCACTCCTGTGGGTGTACATGTAATGTACCCCAAATTAAAAGTTTACCAACTTCTGAGGTTTGTTGTACTAACACTGAAAGAATTTTTCAAATCGGACTAGTAGTTCCTGAGATTAGCGCGTTCAAACAAACAAACAAACTCTTCAGTTTTATAATATTAGTATAGATGGGCAGGGTTCCCACCATCTTGGATTTCATAAAAGAGATCCTCAGCAATAACTTACTGTTGATAATCAAAAATAAAGTACAGGATAATATTCCAATATCCAATTTCTTCTCAAATCCTAATCACTCCTGTGGGTGTACATGTAATGTACCCCAAATTAAAAGTTTACCAACTTCTGAGGTTTGTTGATAAGTGCGTAGGATTGTGAGTCGAACAAAGATTAAGGTTTCTCCTATTCCCGTAGCAATTTCGGGGATAATGTTTCTTATAGGATGACAACTTTAGTTATGAACTAGCTGTTGCCCGCAGCTTCGCCCGCGTTAACATAGATTTATACATTTATATAACATAGCCGCAAGCGGATTGATGATGATTATTTTTATATTATTTAAGCCTAAGTTACTTCCTTATAACATCAGCTATCTACCAGTGAAAGTCCCATCAAAATCGGCCCAGTCATTTCAGAGATTAGCCGGAACAACCAGACAGACAAAAATTGTAAAAAAGGCTATTTTGACCTATGTAACGTGTATACATCCATATGCATTCAATAAAAAGTAGATATTTTAATATTACACACAGACACTCGCAATTTTATTTATCTGTATAGATGTGTAGATATGTTTTGAATCTTCATGAATGTATTTAGTATTATTACTAAATATATAAACACTCTAGCAGTATCTTTATATCATTAGCAGCTCTCTTCGTCCATCCCTTTTTTTTTTTTTTTTTCTTTTACGCCGGGAAATGCTCTGAGGCATCCCGCCTGGGGAGTGGGTCTCCCCAGGTGGGTATGTGGGACTCGCTGCGCCCGAAAGATGGTGAATGGACGCAGCTCTACCCACTAAAACCCGGCGAGTGCCACCAGTGCCGCCTTGGTGAGGTGCCCCGGATCTGTTAAGCTAACAGGGCACCTCGACGGCTAGTCAGTCCTGCAAGGGACCGACGCCACCTCCACAGAGGGGTTGTCCCGCACCACAGAACAACCCCTCCCAACGTCGGGACAGTACAATGGGGTGAGGTTCCCATCCTCACCCCTTGCCCCCTGTTCTTTTGTCCCCTCTTCTTGTAAGAGGAGTACAAAGAGCCTCAATTAGCTTCGCCCAAGGCTCAATTAGCTTCGCCCAAGGTGTTGGGCTCACCCTAGGCTACTGAGCCCCACCGCCACGTCAAGGCTTGAACCATGGTGGGAAATCTTCGTCCATCCCTGTTCTTACCTATATCAATGAACGCGAAGACGACCGCACCGTTAACCACAACTTGAACCGGTTTCTCTTAGTCTCTACATGGAGATAGATATAGAGACTGAGAGAGACCCGTCCAAGAGAGACTGAGATCGACGACCATAGACAACATTTAACACGTAATAATAAAGGGATAAATATGTATGAACAATTATGCTACACTAGCTCCTCTTCGTGTATTCCAGTGACCTGAGCGCTAGCATGCATACAGCGAGACATCTCTTGACTAGAGAGAGAGAATGTCTACATCAAGTATTTTCTCGATTACCCATAATAGATTAGGGTAGATTAGCGTAATACCACGTCCACATCATGGCGGTGGGGCTCAGTAACCTACGGTGAGCCACTGCACCTTGGGCGAAGCGAATTGGGCCGAGGAGGCTCTTTGTACCCCTCTTATAAGAAGAGGGGACAAAAGAGCAAGGGGCGAAAATGGGAACCTCACCCCATTTTACAGTCCCGACGTTGGGAGTAGATGTATGTAGACAGTGTATGCGAGTTTGATTCCAAGAACGTGATGTTTTGATTTTCCGCGGAAGTCCACGGTACTCGCTTTGGACAGACAACGAAGAAAACACCGCTGAGGTTTAGGTGGTCTTCTCGGGCGCAGAGAGTCCCGCATAAGTCATAACCCAGGCCTCCGGGCACCCCTCGGGTCCGGTAGTATAGTATGCATAATACCATAGAGTATACATAATATATAGAGTGCGAGTGTCACGCCGCTTCATTGTGCCGATCGTAAGCAGATGCATTAAAGATATTTATTTATCTATATTAGAGTGCTGTGAGAGTGACCTTCCAAGCGCAATTCATTAAAAAATATGGATATTTGAAATAAGGACATTCATCATCAACATCATCATCATCAGCATCTATCCATCCACTGCTGAACATAGGCACCCCTCAATGCTTCTTTTATTTTACTTCCGGGAGTCATTCTTACAAATTGGCACTTCACATTTTAACATAAAAATGACGTACAAATAATTAATCTAAGATAAAAACAAATATAACATCGCTCGCGGACCTAATGTGACGCGGGTTGTTTCAATACTGATGTAACGTTTTCAAGACAATGGTCTATGTTCATACCCGTGCTTACAGTTCATACTTAGTGACCTAAACGCATTCCCCAGCGACACAAAAAAGATATTGGTACGGGAGGTTACCTGTCTAGAAATCAGTTGCAAAACCGAGGATTATAGAGGCTGAGAATGTTCCTTTTCTTTGTTGTTGATTATTTATCTTTTCTTACATTCTGATTCATGATCATCAGCCTCTATGATTTATTGTTTTTTATTAACATCAAAGTCCTTCAAATCATCATATTTTTATCATCAATACAAGATAAAAATAGTCGTTACTTCGGAACTTACACCTACTATTGATGGACTCCACTTATATAATGTATGTTAAAGGTAAATGTTACCCAGGTGGGAAGACTATCTCCGTGCGGTGGCCGGTCCGTGTTGGATGCGACAGGCAAGGGATCGGCCGTCTTGGCGTTCATTGAGGGAGGCCTATGTTCAGCAGGTAGAAGAGGCTGATGATGATGATGATGTGTCATTTTAAAGTACTAATTCTTTTATCTATAGTTGTATTAAAATTTTGGTCTTTCCATCTCGAAACTCCAAGCATACAGTTCTATACTGCGTTTAGCCACGATAAAATTATAAATTGTTTTGTCCCATTCAAAGTTGCATAAAGTACATTAGCTTATCTAGATTATCACGAAAAGTTCTCATTAGTTTAAGACTTCAAAGATCAGAATCTGTCTAAAGCCGTGTATCCAGTACTAGCTGTTTCCTGCAGCTTCGCCCGCGTTACTCAACTAATATAAGTCACAGCGTGATGTTATATAGCCTATAGCCTTCCTCGATAAATGGGCTATCTAACACTGAATGATTTTTTCAAATCGGACAGTAGTTCCTGAGATTAGCGCGTTCAAACAAACAAACAAACTCTTCAGCTTTATAATATTAGTATAGATAAAACCGGCAAAAACACGGCGCAGTGTGTCCGTGGCACGCGCGGCTACCGCGCCTTATGGATACCGACCCAATGTTCGATGCTTTTTCGCCCGTAGTCTATGTGTATAGATAATCACCGTGTGGCTTAAAGTGTGATTACACAGACACTCAGCTGGATGGAATGGAGAGGAACGGATCTTGAATTAATAAAGTACTCAAATCACTACCGAACAACAGTGAAAACAGTGTGTTTGGCCAATTCACGATCTGCACTCTCCATACCGCCTCTCCGCGTCACGCGTCAGTGGAAACGCACATTTAAGTCTCTCTACACTCTCAATGGACACCAATAGATTTATGACTTAAAATAATGATACGCATATATCACGGGTAAATTCATTGTTCATGTATCCATTTATCATAGATAAGGTATCTTTGGATCTAGCCTCTAGTGCTAACCTTTCAGAAGTAAGTCATGATTAATTGTACAAATGTAGGTCACTTTTTACGATTAGCAAGTGATAGACAAATTACCGATGGGTTACACTGTGCCGCGCTCACTCCTGCATTGCTACAACCATCCTGCTTGTTTCTCCCGTAAAAGGTTTGTGTTTCAGAGAGTAGCAGCGCCCCGCGGTCTCACCCGCGTACTTCACATTCCCGTGGGAGTACAGGGATACATTATAGCCTATATGTTATCCTGATGTATAAGCTATGTTATTGAAAAGTTTCATCAAAATCCCTTCTGTAGTTTTTGCGTGAAAGAGCAACAAACATACATCCATACATTCTTACAAACATTCGCGTTTGTAATATTAGTAGGATGTATATTTTTGTATTTTCTGGAAAAAAGCTAAAGTTGAATTCATGAATTGTTTGAACATCGGATATTGTGGGCGTACCTTAATGGTGATTAAAGACGTAGGTACCTACTAAAGTTAGTAAATTATGAATAGGATCCCACCAGTTACGGGACCGTAAGTCTGAAACAAAGTTCGCGTCCTTCAAAGGGTGTGTTGCTTTGAGTAGCTTTTCAGTCTGTAAACCTAGTTTTCAGAACCAAACTATCTGCCTATCCTCTTCTGGGACCATCTGCGTGCAGTGGCCGTTCCTAGTTGGATGCGAGTGGTGAAGACCAGCCTGAATAAGGTTGATAATATTGTTTTATAATGCTTACGCGAATTTCACTCATTATAATGAAACAACTTTTACGGATTTTTTCGCGGTTTATTAAGATTTTTACATCGAGTCCTCCCGTGACCATAGTTGCTGTAAAGTATCCGAAACTTCGGGCTTGTAAAAATTTTAAAAATAAAAGCGCGTAAATAAAGCTTACCCAATTTTCACGTATATTTACGTCGAGTGTGTGAACAGCATTACATTCTAAAAACTTCAGATGTATACAAAGTGCAATTGAAATCATGAGCATCCTTTTAAATGTAGACACTGCCCATGTAACTACCTTTTTTTTTTTTTTAACGTCGGGAATGCTCTGAGACATCCCGCGGGGGAGTGGGTCTCCCCCAGCGGGTATGTGGGACTCGCCCGAAAACCGGTAAGTGGACGCAGCTCGACCCACTAAAACCGGGGTGGGGCGTCTCTGAATTAACTGAAAGTACAGAGCTTATAAGCTCTGTACTGACTGAAACTACTATAAAATAAAGCAGTAACTAACAATCTAAGAAACAAATACAGATTAAATATACGTCATGTTTACACGCAACAAGTGTCAACTGGATCTTTATCTTATATCTTTAAATGAGCAATTCTTGTATATATAATTGGAATCTCGGAATCGGCTCCAACGATTTTCATGAAATTTAGTATATAGGGGGTTTCGGGGGCGATAAATCGATCTAGCTAGGAATCATTTTTAGAAAATGTCATTTTATTTTTAAAAAAAATACCGAGCAAAGCTCGGTCATCCGGGTACTATAATAAATGATATTATAATCCATTGTAATCCCAAAATATCGAAGATAATATTGAGCAGTTTTTGGAGCGTGCATGATTTATTTTCCACAAAGAATTTATATGAAGTAACCTAATGCTGATCGCTGCGTAAAATTTATGTAAGGCTGAATACCTCGGCTCGAAGGAATAATTTTTAATGCCATCGTCCCCATTTTGATCTCCATTATTTTTTAATTTTTATTAAAAGTGGAGTTTTAGTAAGAGGTAGTGCCATGCTGCATTGCAGCCGAACTGGGCCGGCACGACCGGGGTGGTACCTCTTGCTCACATAACACTGGCGCAACTGACAGCTATGCTGTCGCGTTTCTTGCGGTTTGTGAGTTTCCGGTGGTCCATTGGGGGGACAGGGAAAAGGAGGGCTGCGCATTTGTGTGGCCTTGGTTGTGCGGATGTATATGGGCGTCGGCGCCGTGAGGCTTCGACTGCTCGTTTGCCCCCTGATGACATAAAAAAAAGAGGAATACTAAATATTTTCAGAAGGTAAATATTACGCTATCTCCCTACCATGTCATTGTTGTTACTTTTGGAGTCGGTGTCAGCAAAGACAGGTAGGTTGGTACAGCAACAAATACGACACCGGTGACTGATGACGGTTTTGGTGCTGTACCTATTGAACTTAGCTGACATCGACTCCAAAAGTAACAACAATGACATGGTAAACGCAAAGATTGTAATTAGTAAAAGAACAAGTTGATTATAAGTTGTAGACACAAAAATTAAGGAAACACGATTATTTTATTACTTTTTAGTTTATTTTTCTTTATTTTTTGAAGTCGGTTTAAATTTTTGTTTATTTTTTTAATTTCTATAATTTTTAGTGATTCCGAAATTCGATAACTGATTTTATTTGTCTGATATGGATAAAACTGATATACGCATATTAGTCAGGGCCGTTTTCTTCACCATGGTTCAGGCCTTGACGTGGCGGTGGGGCTCAGTAGCCTAGAGTGTGCCCAGCACCTTGGGCGAAGCTAATTGAGCCGAGGGGGCTCTTTGTACCCCGCTTATAAGAAATTATACAATATATATAATTATAATTTAATTATATGTAAAATTTTTATTATTTATAGTATTTGTACCTCTCTGCTCTTACAGAGCAGGGAGCAAGGGGCGAGGATAGGAATCTCACCCCATTGTACTGTCCCGACGTTGGGAGGGGTTGTTCAGTGGTGCGGGACAACCCCTCTGTGGAGGTGGCGTCGGTCCCATTGCGGAACTGGCTAGCCGTCGAGGTGCCCTGTTTGTTCATTAGATCCGGGGCATCTCACCAAAGGCAGCATTGTTGGACTCGCCGGGTTTTAGTGGGTAGAGCTGCGTCCACTTACCAGCTGGTTTCCTTATCATGAGACCACCTCGAAAGTGCACTCTTTTGAATAAAAACAGAATTTTGAAAATCGGTCCACGATTGACGGAGAAATCGGTGAACATACATAAAAAAAATATACACACGAACATATTATATATGTAACCTCCTCCTTTTTTGAAGTCGTTTAATGAAATGTATAAAAGAGGGGTATTACATTTAAATTCAACGAGGTATTTTATGTCATAAAAAAATAACCAAGCGGGAAATACTCACGAAATGCGAGCAAATTTTCTTTCATAATTATTTGCTCAAATATTTAATATTTTGATTTTATTCTTACCTTTTTAAATTTATGTTGAATATAGAAAACCGAGGTATATTAAGTTTATTAAAACTTACAAAATACTGTAATTTAATATTCTGTAACCGAGACTTGATACTGCTACTGACGTGGAATCTTTTGATATCAAGGTAGTTTAACATATCCCCGCGGGCTCTGGGATCAAAAGTGGTTTCCGCTACTATTTCCGCTAATCTTGGCTATAAAATGTTGGTTTCATCATCATCATTATCATAGACCCTTGTATGTCCACTGGATCTCCTTCTCGAACTCAGGCAAGCAGGGTATCGGACCATAGTTCACCTATGCGTTGGCTCAATACGGGAATTTTCCATCAATAATACCAACTGTAGATCGAAGGCGGGAAGTGAAATAAATACACCTTCTAAGATTTTTAAGGTAGGACCGCACTAGGCGGAACTGCACCGCACGGGAATTGAGCGACACGATGCGTGGAAATATTCTTTATATGAAATTATATGAGACAACATGCACTAACATATACACATATTTCTCCGTATTTATATAGGTTAATACTGAATGATGATTGTACAGATTTTTTAGATTTAATTTACTGAATATTCAATATGCTTTAAAAAAACAACATTTTTTTTAAGTTTTTATATTTTATTGTTATTTTGGCGTTTGTCTTGCCGGAGATTGCCTAGCTACTGAATATATTTTTGTAGCGGCGCTGTGGTTTACAGTTGTGTGTGCTGTTTACCTAACTGACTTCACATGTAGATAGATATCTAGATATTCCCTGCGGATTCACCCGCTATAATTTTTTAAAACAAGTTTCTTCAAAACTTCATCCTCAATCATCGGGCTAACAAGTAAAAAAAGTAATTTTCTAATGTTTACGCGAATTTCACTCATTATAATGAAACATTTTTTTACGGATTTCATCGCTGTTCTCCCGTGACCATGGTTGCTTTAAAGTATTCGAAACGTCGGGCTTGTAAAAATCTTAATAAACCGCAATAAAACCGAAAAAGTTGTTTCATTATAAAAATATTTTTTCAATTTTCAGTAGTAGCTTCAGAGCACACTAATACGTTCACATACATAATTTATTTAGCTTTTAAAAGGACTCTCATCAGGAATGTCCGATTAAAACAATTGAATCTTCTCGATCACAATATATTTCGGCAGAGTAAACGCTCTTTCGAATGTAGGTACTATCTAATTACTATAAATATCGCCACAATATAACAAATAATAACTACAAATACATTATTAATTATTAGAATTATTATTCATTAGATTTATGAATGTTAAACTTTAATTATTAATCAATATTATCTTCACGAATGGCACATCCTTTTGGCGCCACCGGAAGTTATAATTTGAATGACTTTAATTTATGCATTAAGACAGGCAGACTACGTCACATCCGGCTAGTGCTATCAGTTTACTCTACTAGTATAGAATAATGATTAAATCATAAAATGCTAACAGAACTATTATAGTAAATTGTATTTCACTATAAATACTCTACAAAGGTTTATAAAAGGACCTCAACAAGATTGTGGACGCTATTATGTGACCTGACGTAAGAGCCCGATTGAATATTGATAGCTTCGACAAAAGCTGAGGCCCGGGTGACCCAAATGAACTTACTTATAAGGACCTCAGACATATTTGATAGGCTCTTTGGTGCCCACCGGTAGCCTATGCCCTAAATATTATTATATATTATATTTTAATTATATTATTAAATAAATAATTGTAAAGTGGGTATTCCCACTCCGGTCTCATGCATTAATTGTAGAATTCATAGTTCATAAATTCATACTAGAACAATTAATGGAACATTCTTTTTCGAAAGTCAATAACCTATATGTGACTCAATAAAGGAAAACTACTTTTTACGAATTTTGTCGCGATTTTTTTGCTGATCTTAATTTCACAAAAACCTCTGGCAAGTCTCTAAACTTCTAAGCCGTGGAATTTACTTCGCTGATATTTTCAGAAGACGGATGAGCAAATATCTGTCATCAAAACTAAGACAATATTACCGATTCTTTATCATGTAACAACGGTAGAGCAGCAGCAGTACTGCTCATACAATACGCTTAGCAGCAGCAGTCAGTTACGATCGTTTTTATTATAATACTAGTAGCGCCCAGCGGTTTCACTAGCGTATTTCCCATTCCCGTGGGAGTACAGGGATAACCTATCTTACTAATATTTTAAGACGAAAATTTGTATGTTTGGATGTTCGTTGTTCTTTCACGGCAAAACGACTGAACTGATTTGGCTGAAAGTTGAAATGGTATTGGCTTATAACTTAAATTAGGACATTATAAAAATAATCATAATTAATACATTCTTACAGACTTTCGCGTTTATAATATTAGCAGGTAATATCAGATGCGGCCCGGCCCTAGTTTTTGATGAACCGTATTACCTATCATAACGACGTATACAACAACAATTGCTGGTCTTCAAATCTTATTAGAGTCAAGATTTCCGCCCGCAGTATTGCTCGCTCCACTTGGATTAAATCTTATTATTACTGATATATATACAGCCTTTATTACTTCAGCTAAAGAATTATTAAAAGATAGAGAGGAAAATATTGATTACTTAAAATAGCTCTTCTTTGTAGATAACACATATTAGGTACCTATATATATATAGGTACCTAAGTATAGACGACCTCCGTAGCTCAGTAGTAAGCGCGTTGGCGCTCAAGCCGGAGGTTGCGGGTTCAAATCCCGCCAGGGAACAAAAATATTTTCTGTGTTCCTGGGTCATGGCTGTGTTTTAAATATGTGTATTATATAATAAAAATCTTAAATATATGTATAGTATAAAAGTATTAAATATATTTCCGTTGTCTGGTACCCGTAACACAAGTTCTTCCAGAACTTACCACGGGACCAGATTGACGTGGTGTGAAAGCGTCCATAGATATTATTATTATTATTATTATTATTACCTATATAAAATTATGCTTTCGCATGTTTGAGTCAAAAATCGAAAATTATGCTTTCGTATGTTTGAGTCAAAAATCAAAAATTACCAGATGGTTTCATAAGAAACTCTCAAACCAGCATTCCGTTTCTAAAGAAGAAAGTCGCATATATATTTTATTTTGTCTGAAAGTCAATTTCTATATATTATTATTTGATTCCTTAAATTGATATTAGTCTGAGCCACGGCAAACTTTGTCCCGGATTAGCTACTAGTATAATCATAGAGCTCGAATTGGAGTTGAGATAAAATGTCTGTAACACAACTAACGAGTATATAATGAAATTAGGTGCGTTAACGAAGGCAATGTAATTAAATTAGCAAAGTTAACGGCCGTCAAGTAGTGAAGTTAACTGCCAGTCAAATCCCGTTTGGTCACTCGTCCCTAATAAATGTTTTTAGATTAACAAAATGGCGGAGTACGTTTTACTTAGATATTAATATGTTGTTTAAATATTGAATTCTATAAAGGTGAGTGGTGCTTTATCGTATACAACATTCAGCATTCAGCGCTGAATTATATTTTTTATTTAATTATAATTAAAGTTTTTACGGTTCTTATATTTTGGAGATGCGTTGCCCTCCTCTTCCCTATAAATGGGCCGCCGGAAACTCACAAACTTTTTTTTTTCTTTACGCCGGGAAATGCTCTGAGGCATCCCGCCTGGTATGTGGGTATGTGGGACTCGCTGCGCCCGAAAGATTGTAAGTGGACGCAGCTCTACTTACTAAAACCCGGCCAGTGCCGCCTTTGGTAAGGTGCCCCGGATCTGTTAAACTAACAGGGCACATCGACGGCTAGTCAGTCTCGCAAGGGACCGACGCCACCTCCAGAGGGGTTGTCCCGCACCACAGAACAACCCCTCCCAACGTTGGGACAGTACAAAGGGGTGAAATTTCCATCCTCGCCCCTTTCCCCCTGCCCTTTTGTCCCCTCTTCTTATAAGAAGGGTACAAAGAGCCACCTCGACTGAGCCCCACCGCCACGTCAAGGCCTGAACCATGGTGGGGAAAACCTCACAAACTACATAGTGCCTGATAACTCGACCAGCCAGCCGTCAAACGACAGTTTGAACTGTTCCATTCTAAAACTATTAAAAATTAATTAAATATTAAAATTAGCATTTAGAAAGGGTCTCTCCACAATAGACGCTGGTATTAACTTAATTGACCACATTTATGGGGCCTGGGAGGAGTCACGTGATGCTTTGGGAGATTTCTGTGACCTATCCAAGGCGTTTGATTGTGTACAGCATGAGACCTTGACCAGGAAATTACGCCACTATGGGATAGATAGTACGGCACTGGATCTTTTGAATTCCTATCTAAAAGCTAAAAGATCATCCGGGATTAAAATAGAGATGGGGGTCCCACAGAAGTCCATTCTAGGTCCATTTCTTTTTCTAGTTTATATTAATGTTTTACCGTACGTACTTACATACGACAAGAAACCAAGTATGAAAAGCTAAACAACACTCTTTCGAGGATGGTACATTAGCTTAGCGTTAATAAATTGCTTTTAAATTGCTTTGGAATAGTTCCCCGAAATCCAACGAAGATAGGATTGGGTGGCCGTATATAAGGCGCACTTCATATCCGCTCACTCTTTTCCTTTTTTTTCATTTAGACATTTTTAATACCTTACCTGTAGGTTTCCTCACGATGTTTTACCTTAGTTTGGCCTAAGAAGTCAAAAGTTGGTTAAGTCTTTAGACTTAACCAACAGACCTTGATTTTAATCAAGATCTGCCACATTTCATTGATCACGCATCATAACCTTTCTATAACTATATATCTTGTCAGTGCGTGAAACATTTGCCTAACTCTCCTCGCCTCGGTTTTATTTTATGTCATGAGGAGGCAACTGAGCAAGACTACCGACGCCCATACACATCCGCACAACCAAAAGTTATGCAGATGCGTTGCCCTCCTTTTCCCTATCCCTCAAATGGGCCACCGAAAACTCACGAACCGCACGAAACGCGACAGCATAGCTATCACTTGACGCCGGTGTTATGTGAGCGAGAGGTACCACCCCGGTCGTGCCGGCCCAAGTCGGCTGCATAGCACCATGGCACTACCTCTTACTAAAAGTTCGAGGATTACGTCAACACGTGATGTTTATGGTCCCTAAGTTACGTGAATTACCTAGTAAAGCCCAAGTAGGTCACCGGCGCCTGTTTTATATTCCGCGAATGGCTGTAGTTTTAAACTTTTTACTCGTTTAAGTGTGAACCGTAAAGTGTGCAATTTAACGCCTTAGGCACGTGAGTTCACACCTTAAAATAATCTCAGTACTTGTATTCCATTTGCATAAATTATGTCTAAAAGGCTGTTTACTATACATACTCTGTGACACCTAACTTCGGATCACTATATTCTTTATACTTTTTCACATGTTTTGAAGCAATTAATTGTTGCAAAGGTTTGTTGGTCTAGTCACTAGTGGTTAGTAAACCTGACAGCTAAACAAGAAGTTAGTGGGTTCGATTCCCACCCAGGACGAATGTATGTGTGATGAGCATGATCATTTGTTCTGTGTCTGGGTGTAGTTTTCTATAATATTTATGTATTTAAAAATATATAAGTATAATTATGTCAGTTGTCTAGTTACCATAAAAGCAGGCTCTGTCTAGTTTGGGATCAGATGGCCGTGTGTGAGTTGTCCTAACATTAATTTATTATTATTCGGTTCATTCTATAAATACATATATTATATAAATCGAATATATATGTCACCAGTCTAATATTTTTTATTGAAGTGTAAACTTCTTTTAGGGCGGTATTAATATAACGCTATTTGATGTTTATATGACGTTCTCTCGCGACACCGTTACGAGACGCTATTTGACGTTTATATGACGTTTGATTTATTTATAGATTATGCAATATTTATTTACCCTCGTCGTAATCGTCAAACACACTGAAATGTCAATGTAATGCGGCCATTTTGTGCGCCGTTTAAATTGTATAAGTTGTCATAATATATTACAGTCTGTATTATAGGTACAGTGAAAACTCGATTAACCGGACTAATTGTTGTCGTTAGGCATTCAGATAATCGAAAATCCGGATAATTGAATGTACGAAGAAAAGCGGGTTATGTGCATATGACACGACAATCAATGTTTATTAGTAAGATATACATTATCCAACAAATGATACATCATATTAAGTATCATGTGTTACATACCTAGGTATGTATAATATGTATATATACCAACAGGTAAGTGAGCACTTATTTATGTACTTAGTTTCTTAAATTACATACTCAAATACTTCAGCCTTAATCATGAAATAAAATAATAAGTTTAATTTAGTAAATTGACATTTGACGTCAGCCACTTCTTCTCTTCATTGCTGCTACATCACGAATTCGTTTCATCTGTAGCTAACTCATAGTATCACTCTGTTTGTTTTTCATACCACTTGAGAATTGTTTCCAGCGCCTGAACCGTCCATCTCATGAAGCACTCGTGAGATGGTCCTGCATCATATTCGCGTCTAGATTTAACTAAAAAAAATAACAAAACGCGTGGGGCACCGATCCCGCGTGCGCTATCGGGATAATACCAGTGCAACATGTTCATGGTTGCATGAATTCGACTTGTTACTATAACTGATCGCGGTTGGTAGTCCGGATAATCGCGAATCCGGATAACTGAGAGCCGAATAATCGAGTTACTACTATATTTGAATTTAATTGTTTTGTTTTCACTTCTATCGGCAGTCCCTGTGACTGGTTGGGTTTTTCTACCAATATTAATGGTATTAAAAAAGTTAAGTGAACCTGCAGATAAAGCGTTCCTTGCTTGTAAACTACTAAAGATATTTCTTTCAATTGTATTTCTATTCATATAGACTTTGGTCTCAGAAGAGTCATCGCATGAATTACTTACGTGAGCTACTTCCAGGTGAACTTGTGTGTGTTCATGGGTGACGCTGACCACACACCAGTGGCAGCCAGTTTGCCTATACAACTGACAAAAAAAATTTAGGCCGTCACGGCCGACTGGGCGAATGGTCAGACGCGAAACAGAAAAGGTCGCGGGTTCGAATCCCGCCAAGTACACATGTTTGTGTGATGAATATATAGACATATAGACGTCTATTTCTTAAATTTATATTCGTTCCTGTGTACTCGTAACACAAGTTCTTACGAACTTACCTTTAACCAACAATCACACCAGGTTAACGTGGTGTCATTGTTGGTTAATATATTATACATATATAATATAATATATTTTTTTATTATATTATTATTATATTAAATAACAAATATTATATTATTAAGGTATATGAAAAAAGTTAAAAATACAGCGTATTACAGTTTGGCGTCACCACATTCAAGTCAATTTTAGTAATGTTCCAAATCAAAAGTTAAATAAGTTAAATAACTCGCTAATTTTGCGGCTCTTCTTTAATTTTCCTATAGTAGGACTACTGGAAGAGATTCCATCATGGGATAAGTAGTGCCTTTGTACCAGCATTGTTTGTATGTGTTATTTCTTTGTAACTATCCTAGTGTACATAAATTGTTAAATAAATAAATAATAAAATAAGTCTACCCAAATAAATCTTTAAAACTACAGAAAAAATACTCCTCTCTTGATTTCGAGGAGTTCCTAAAGCTATATCTAACGTATATGGAACAATAGTTAGACCAATTGTTTTGTCGACCGTTGGTCAAATAATCATGCTTGCAAATTAAATGAATATAAAATCCATCAATATCAATAGAATTTCAAGTGTAGTTGAGAATAATAGGCTCTCCCATCCCGGCTCTAACGACGGCTATTGACAGAGATGCGGACGTCCGCTAGTTTCGACAAAGCCCGTCAAGGGAGCCTCCATGCCAAGGACCTATTGCATTGCTTGACAATATTAATAAATATTTTTGCTTACACACACAAGAACTGGCGACTGATCTATCAGTTAGACCTACCAGTGCGGTGGGAGGGTCGCACTGTGCCGCGCTCCCGTCTGTATGGGTACCACTATCCTACTTGTTTCTCCTTTTCAGCTTTCTGCTTCGGAGATGGACAGAAAAGGCAGTGTAATTATTGGCACAGAGACTTAACATCTTACGTCTCAGGATTTATTTGTAAGAGGTAGTGCCATGCAGCATCGCAGCCGAACTGGGTCCGGCACGGCCGGGGAGGTACCTCTCGCTCACATGACAGCGGCGTCAAATGACAGCTATGTTGTTGCGTTTCGTGTGGTTTGTGAGTTTCCGGTGACCCATTTGGGGGGGGGGGGGGGGATAGAGAAAAGGAAGGCGGCGCATCTGCGTGGCCTGGGTTGTGCGGATGTGTATGGGCGTCGGCGCCGTGAGGCTCCAACTGCTCGTTTGCCCCCTGATGACATTAAAAAAAAGGATAGACAAAAAAAGGAGTTGTCTGAGCTAGTCTTGGTTTAACTTCTTGACTTTTGTTAGTCTGTCTGTCTCCCGCTTTAACTGGGGAGGGAAACTGGACGTTTTTCCTACTCCTCCTGAATACTTCTGATTAAATTCGTTGCGGGTCCCAAGGCAGTTTTAACGTATCCCTCGGACTCCCTGAGGTCGTATCAAAGGGTCATTTAGTGGTTACCGCTGTCGATCCTGGCTATACAGGAGTAGCAGCGGTGGGAACGAGTGTTGGGCCTAGTCTTGGGTTAACTAAACATGGGCGTTGCTGACCACTTTAACCATCATGTAACTCGTCTGCCCGTTTGTCTATCCAACTATCATAAAAAGTGACCCCAATATCACGAGAGACAAATTAGTAAATTCTATCGTATTCATTACACATCATCAACCACGGTTCTGGATTCTGGAACAGTTTAAATTTAGATATTACAATGAATCTTCACCCAATCGGTAATATCTATATAGAGTATAGAAATGATCATTTTCAGTACTGATGCGGTCGTAAATTTAAGTTGGCGCTGGCGAAGCTGCGGGCAATAGCTAGTATAGTATTATAATAATCAAGTACAATATGTAATTGACTATTTGGGTTTCCAGAAAAAAGATTTTTTGAATCGCTTTAGGCCGTGGGTGGGGTCCGATGGTGTGTGAGACTCGCGGCACATATCTATGCCGGATGCCCACGATAACCCGCGAGTGCCACCAATGCCGCCTTTGGTGGGGTTATCCCGCACCACAGAACAACCCCTCCCAACGTCAGGATAGTACAATGGGGTAAGGTTCCCATCCGCGCTCCTTGTCCCCTCTTCTTATAAGAGCGGTACAAAGAGCAGCTCCCTCGTTACAATTGGCTTCGCCCAAGGTGCTGGGTTCATATTAGGCTACTGAGTCCCACCGCCACGACAAGGCTTGAACCATGATGGCGTTCTTATGATATGTCTGATAAAATCTAGTTTAATTTATTCTAATCAACAATAATTAAGAAAAATACCATATTATATTTTTCGCGTGGTCGCGCTCATTGATAATCTTAATCACCGATTATACAAAAAAATAAAGAAACACCATCCATCCATTATTCAGCACAGACTATCGATTTTAAAAGAGTCAACTGTAGAGAAAACCAATCAACAAATTCTTCCTACCCGATTCGCCATCGATAAACTGATAACGCTAATGATATTTAATTTGTACTCTTTTGTGAACTGATAAAAGATTAAACGAAATTTTCTCCCTCGGGTATAAAATTTCGTACGTATCCATTTACGGATCTATCAATGCCGATGTGAAACCTTTAAAAATCGGTGTTTGTTTTTGTGATTTCAAATAAAATAGACGTCTCAGGATTCGTTAAAAGCTTTTCTCTTAAGAAAGTAATCCAAATTATATAACACAACTCTGTTTGTATATTTGTTCTTACATTTTCAAGCCATCATTGTCAGTCTTTAACAGTCCACTGCTGGATGTGGCCTCTTTCCATGAACACCAAGACTTCCGATTCAACTGGTACCAGCCTCTGCACGGAGACCGTCGTTCCATCTTACTTTTTAGTTCATATTACAGGCTAATCAAATTACAATAAACTTGGCACTAGATTCTTATAGTTAGGTCTTTTCGTTTTTTCCGTTCGTTTATTCCTGATATATGCCCTAAGCACATTGGCGTTAATAATAATTTATACTCTGTACCTATGGATCTCAATATGAATAAATCTAGGAATTCTACTATAACCTTCTAGTAATAGTACATTTAAAGTAATCTTCGACTGTTTATACGTATATGTGGTTACCTACGAGAGCATTCCTTGAAACAATTCGCCGAACCTCCTTATTGGACACACACATACAAACACATGCATGTGTGTGTATACTTACACATATGTATAATCACATGGAATCATAATTTATAGCCTCCGCTCTCGATACTTATTCAAATGAACGTGAATGTAGAGCGATTTGTAATTGTCCGCAATCGAGAGTATAACCTCTTTTGAGTCGTATGATAGGCTAGATGATGATCTAGCCTATCATTATCATCAAGTATCAACTAGTCCAGGTTACTCATTCACGTGTAGCCTATTCTGAGACACGAGATGTTAAGTCTCTATACCAGACACTGCCCGCTCTGCCCTTCTCTCCGAAAAACAGCAGAGCTGTTTCACGGAAACAAGCAAGATAGACCCATTCAGCCGGGAGTGCAGCACAGCGCATCGTCGATCGTATCGTATTTGACTAGTCCAAATCCTGCTCTCCCGCGCAGCGCGCGCGTTGAACCGCGCCCCGCAGGGGGCGTCCCCCTTTCGAATATTTCTTAAGTGAGCCATCTGCTCATTTACTGTACCAATTGAGCTTAAAGGCCATCGGGCCGAAAAGTCTAGCCCTTCCGAAAAAAAAAAAGCACAGCGCTTCCCTCCCACTAGTAAAGTAAGACAGTGTGTAAACACCAGAAATTATTAATCGTCTGCAAGGAATATTTGGTGTCTAAAGAATCCATTACCGTCAAACAGTATTGCACAGCTTTTTTTTCCAAAAAAAGAGAATTTTTGCTCTTTGAGATTTTGCTACGTCTTATTTTTATAACAAGTAACTTCGTTCCTATCTGGTGTCCCACAACACCACACGGTTTTTTATTAATTCATTTTTACATGTTACATTTTTTTTTTTATTAAGTATTCCTCCCCAACCCTATATTTTAGGCGATATGCGCTCACTTTTCTTATAACCTACTAAACATGATATAAGTAATTAGCTTAGTACTTATTGTACGTAATAATAAATTATTGTACGTCGTATATTAGAACAAATATACATAATATTAGTCTATATGTATTATTTGCTCTTGAGTTCGTGTAAGCGTTTTTGGGTACAGGCAATAAGGGTCGTAATATGTCAGGGCCGTGACAGAGGGTCGGAAAAGCCTGTGTCATATGAAAATCCACACATACATTTTGAATACCTGAAATAAGGGCTCGGAACAAAAAGGATATTATTATTGTTTAAGGACAATAATGATGATTTGTAATTAGCATCATGAGAATCCGACTACGCCTTGAAAAATCATCGAGCATACCTATAACCGGATAGAGTAGTAATGAAAGCCATAAAATTCCGAAACTATATATCGATATGTAGATGGCGCTAAATTCAAGTAAAGTGAGCTCCGTATATTTTGACGCTTAAAAATAGTTAATTGTGTTTATTCAATCATAATTTATCATTTTATAATCAATAAGTATACAAATAATCTATGTCAGTGTTATCTAAATCGAACATTAACATTTTAGTGTAAAAAAGAAGTGAAATAGTAACTGTGTATGTGACGGCCCATAATCTTATTACATGAACAGAGAAATCGAGTTGTTACAGTTGTTATGTTTCTATGTTGATATTCAAATAAAACCACAAAATATATCATAAATTTCTTGAATATTCACGGAAAAAGTGTTTATTAAAAATCAGTGTGGAAAAAAAATCAACATTGGCGGTGGTTAAAAAATAATATATATAAAATTCAAACTATACAACGTTCAAACATTACTACATACAGATACTTATTTTCAAACTTCTCCGCAAGCGAGGCCTAGCTCAGTGCGCTACGCTTTGGATGTATCACGCATCCAAAACGGCCTGCGTTCAAACCCCAGGCGACTCCACTTTTTGTATATTATTTCTTAAATATTTGGAACCCTACAACTTAAAAATCACT
This sequence comes from Helleia helle, assembly GCA_963853865.1. Classification (NCBI taxonomy): domain Eukaryota; kingdom Metazoa; phylum Arthropoda; class Insecta; order Lepidoptera; family Lycaenidae; genus Helleia; species Helleia helle. The sequence goes on along the minus strand of OY971433.1, from coordinate 6,648,982 downwards.
AGCAAAAATGTCAACGAAAAATTGTTCTGGGTGTCTCGCAATTATTAAAAACCGAGAATATTTGCAATGCCCAACCTGCGAACAAGTCTTTGATATAGATTGTGCCAATATACCGAGCAAGGACTTTAAATCTATGACCGTCGATAGTAGGCGCAACTGGAAATGTCCCAAGTGTCTCATAAAACAGCGAAGACGTGGCGACAACACTATATACCTATACACCTATACGGCAAGTACCAACAACTCGCACCCCTACAAATTCAACAATCAATGACGATATCAATGATCAAGCGAGTAGTAACGTTACCTTGCGAACGAAGCCTAACAAAGGTGATACCACTTCACCTTACGTCACCGAAGAACGCCTGCGACAAATACTAAGACAAGAGATTGCAGACGTACTTCAAAGAACTTTACACGATCTGGTAACGAAAGAACTAACTAGTATTAACCAGCAATTCTCTGGCTTCCACGAGACATTAAATTTCTTTAACGACTATTTTGAGAATGTTAAGAAAGAACTCGAAGAAAAATCCGTTAGCATTAAGATCTTGCAAACTGACAATGCAAACTTACAGTCAACAGTGAACGATCTCACACAAAGATTAGGAACATTGGAACAAAACATGCGGGAGAATAATGTTGAAGTTAACGGTGTCCCGGAACGTAAATCCGAAAACCTTATGAATACTTTCACCCAGCTCGCCAAGTCTATCCAACACCCACTCGCGGACACTGATGTGCTACACATCACGAGAGTAGCCAAATCAAGCCGAGACAACGGACGTCCTCGAAGCATCGTCGTTAAAATGCGTAGCACGCGCCACAGAGATGCGCTCTTGGCAGCCGTAGCCACATACAATAAAAAGAACCCCAATAACAAGCTAAGCTTAACGCATCTTGGATTCGACGGCCCTAGCACACCTGTATTTGTATCCGAGCACCTCTCACCATCCAATAAATCCCTTCACGCTGCGACCTGTATCAAGACGAAGAAAATGGGATACAAATTCGTGTGGGTGCGAGGAGGTCGCATTAATGTACGTAAAGACGAATACAGCCAAGCTTTACTAATCCGTAATATCAAGAACCTTAGTAACATTTCATAATCTGTGGTAGGATTTACTTCCTTTCTTCTCGAACAAATGCTTTAGTGAAATACATTACCTGTTATCATGGACATATATTATCAAAATGTTAGAGGGCTGAGAACTAAAACTAACGAGGTATTTTTAAACATAACTCGAACGAACTATAAAATAATAGTATTCACAGAAACATGGCTTAACGCGAGTGTATGCTCTGGCGAATTTATGGACGATAGATACATCGTATATCGACGAGATCGTAATTCATCTTCTAGCTTGAAATCGGATGGCGGCGGAGTGTTAATCGCAGCATCCAGTGACATACCCTCTTCGCGTGTTCGGAATTGGGAAACGGACTGTGAAGACCTATGGGTTATAATAAACATTAATATAAACAACTGCATTAGAAAAATAGCACTGTGCGCAGTATATCTCCCACCCCCAGTCAATTCGGTCCTTTTAGCAAATTTCTTAGATAATACCAGCAACATTATTGATCTTGTCAACGATGTTATACTACTTGGAGATTTTAACTTGGGTTTTATCAACTGGACTTGTCAAAACGATTATAATTATATGTTGCCTTTTTGTGATTATAATATTCTGGGTTGCTCCTTAAAAGATTTTATCAGTGTAAACAATTTATATCAGTTCAATAGTATTCCTAATTGCGATAACAAAATGTTAGATTTAGTGTTAAGTACTTTTAAAGAGTCGAAAGTAATACAACCGCCTGATCTTTTAAGCAGGTTAGATTCCAAGCATCCCAACTTATTGTTGAACATACCACTGCTATATGCCAATCATTTACACTCTAAATATCGTGACGATTATAATTTTTTCAACGCTGAATACACTAAAATAAACTCTGATTTATGTAAGATTAACTGGACTGAGAAATTCACCTTCTGTAACGATGTCGATGATATGGCTGAAACACTGGATAATTACTCTGCAAGACGTTATTAAAGCTTGCGTCCCCAAACGTAAACAGACTAAATCGCGACAGCCGCCATGGTTCACAAAATCCTTGATTAGATTAAAATTGGCGCAGGACAAACTGAGAAAAAGATATACGAAGTACAATAACCCTAGAGATAAACTCGAGTACGATATTCTAAGAAGACGCTGTAAAAAATTAAGCAATAAATGCTATAGGGACTATAAAACTAGGCTTGAGAGTAATATCCGAGAAAATCCTAAAGCTTTCTGGCGGTATGTTAAAGACAAACGCAAAGGAAAATCCTCCATACCAGCCACAATGTTTCTGAATCAGTGCAACGCCAGCACAGGTCCTGACATTGCTAAGCTTTTCGCTAATTATTTTTCTTCTATGTATACACGCGATACTGGTGGCATTCAGTTACTGGATGTACCCTGTAGCAGTCAGTCGTTAAGCTGCCTCAGTATATCTGAACAAGAAATACTTGCAGGTATAAATAAATTAGATATATATAAGGGAGCGGGTCCAGACGGAATTCCTCCAGTTTTTATTAAAAGATGTGGCTCTGCGCTGGCTCTTCCACTATGTCTTATATTTAATCGTTCACTGCGTGTTGGTAAATTTCCCTCGATTTGGAAGAAAGCTCGCGTAGTACCAATCCATAAAAAAGGGGACGAGTGTAACATCTCAAATTATAGACACATATCCATTTTATCAGGACTATCTAAGTTGTTTGAATCCTTAGTTTGCCCATTGATAACACGTCACATCGAAGCTAACCTCAACGATGCTCAGCATGGTTTTCGAAAAGGTCGTTCCTCTGAGACAAATCTTCTTTCATTCACATCACGCCTGTCACGTGAAATAGATGCGGGCTTGCAGGTGGATGTAATATATACTGATTTTACGAGTGCATTTGATAAAGTCAGTCACACTATATTACTGTCAAAACTTGAGAGGTGTGGCATTTTCGGTCCACTACTTGCATGGTTTGCTTCTTATTTGGAGAGAAGATCTCAACTGGTCACAGTCGGCGGCTATGAGTCACAAATATATTACGCCCAGTCAGGCGTACCTCAAGGTACACACCTAGGTCCCATACTCTTCTCGTTATTTATTAACGATATCTCTCTCGTCATCAAACATAGCAAAATATCGCTTTTCGCAGATGATTTAAAAATATACAAAAACGTTTCATCTCATAGAGATTGCACACTTCTTCAGAGTGATCTCGACAATTTAAGTAGGTGGTGCATAGCTAATAGAATGGAATTGAACCCTGAAAAGTGCTTCCATATCAAATTTACAAGAAAGAAAGTACCATACTCTTCTAGTTACAAATTGGAGGCTACAGCACTAAAGGAAGTTAACGAAATTCGAGATCTCGGTATCATATTAGACTCAAAGCTCCGCCTTAGCCCTCATATTGATGACATCGTAAAGAAATCTGCGCAGACTTTAGGATTCGTTAAGCTCAACAGTAAAGGATTTCATTACAGCACCAAAATACTACTTTTTAACAGCATGGTGCGAAGCCGTCTAGAATATGCCAGCTCAATTTGGAACCCCTCCCACTTGGTTCACTCGCAACGAATAGAGAATATCCAGAGATCCTTCACTCGACATCTAGCGTTTACCTGCAGCGGTATTTCCCACAGGAACCCTTACAACCAGCGACTGGCCTTCTTTAAAATGCCTACATTGAAAACTCGAAGAACAGCTCACGAACTTCTCCTTTTCCACAAGATGGTTAACGGACGGACCGGCTGCTGCGACTTGCTGTTGTACTTTTCTGTCAGTGTTCCATTTAACTTGCCTCGTCGTCCTATTACTAAACTTTTCCGTGGTCCCTTCTCCAGAACGAACTTGGGTACGCAAGCCTCGATTACAAGAATGTGTAACGAGTATAACGTAGTGTGCGGAGCCATCACCGACATCGACGTATTTCACGACACATTTAATTGTTACAGAATCAAAATATTACAACATTATAACATTAAAATTTAAACTAATAATTTATCTCAAGGTCGATCAGTCCAATTAGTATTCCGAATTTATTATTGTTCTTTTTTATGACTGTTTATTTTATTTCCTAAATTAACTTGCATTTCTTTTTAATTTCTTTATTTATATCTGATTCATTGTAGAAATTATTGATTATTGCTATTAATTATTATTATTACTGTTAATTGTTGTTTTGTCACTGTTGTTTTTTTTTTTTTACTTGACTTTACATGTGAATGCTGTGTCACCTATAAAGGTGCACACATCAGAATTAATCTGTGCTTGCTGTGACTAGAATGTTATCATGTGTGTACTGCTGGTGTCCAATTTAAATATATAAATAAATAAAAATAAACTGGTCAGTGATTTTTCACTGACGTAATAGCAGTTCAACCAACAAGTTATCTGTACCTATTTACGTCCCATCGGCCATCAATGGCCATCAGTCGGCCAATCAGAGCACAGAACCAGCGCAGCGTCGCAGCACATATTTGTTTTCATACAAACATACCGCTCTATTCCGGTTATATGCTCGATGGGAAAAATATAATTCATATCGAGGTAGTCTACCACACGTACTCGCCTTGGTTATTGATAAATATTTCCGAACGATTTAGGGACGTTCAAAAAAAAACATACTCATAGTTGAAAGGCCATCATCATCATCATCAGCCTCTTCTACCTGCTGAACATAGGCCTCCCTCAATGAACGCCAAGACGGCCGATCCCTTGCCTGTCGCATCCAACACGGACCGGCCACCGCACGGAGATCGTCTTCCCACCTGGTCAATGACCGACCAACACTTGAAAGGCCAGCAACCCGCTGATTCTCTGGCGTAGATGTCTATGGATGTCGTTTGTCACTTACAATCAGCTGTACCGACTGTCCGTTGGCCCCCTCTTTTTAAAAAAAAAATTGATTTGTAATAACAGTTTCGCAACAAAAGTGACTGGCTGACTATAAATAAAATATAACCTTTCATTAAAAACTTATTGAAAAATGATAAAAGTTCTTAACAGATGATGATGTTATAAAGCTACCACTAAAAGCTAAAGTTACTAGACTATATTTATTTGTGTTGTTTTTATCAATTATCATTTTTAAACGCTTTAGCTACAGAGATCCGAGATTATCCCAAATAGGCTAAATATTAGGATTTACTGAGCTAAAATTCAATTTTTTTAATTAAAACTCAGTTTGTTCTTCTCAATGATTTTGACTTTGCTTTATTAAATTAAAAAATGCGTGCGTACAAAGTACACATATCAGAAGTGAAACTTATTTGGCAAAACTAATGCGACGTTCGCTCTATCTCACTCTCCCTCTTTCTCTCTCGCTTGCTCCCTACTCTCACTCCATGGCTATGTGCTTAATGCTACATTCGCCCTTTCTCACTCTCTCTCAATCGGTCACAATCACTCTCTCCCTCTTCTTGGACAAAAACGTTGCACGTTTTAGTGACGTTTCATCCGTAAAAATTTTACCGTTATGCGCACAAAGAAGTTTCACTTCCAAAATATAATCTATGAGTTTTATATGTACATGTGGTTCGATGGACCTTTTAAAAGACGCCATCATATTAATGTTGGTTTAGGGGGAAGTTTCGTTAGAAAAAAATTGATTTTAATAAATACCTAAGTATTCTTTTATAAAATTCAAACATTATTTCTTTGTTTCAGGGCTATAAGAGGACTGAAAAACACACAGCACATAATTCTCGTAGCTGTCGTAAAAAAGAGGTGAGTGTAATGTATTATTGCTGTTAGATGTCAGATCTCAATGTACGTCTATCCTCATATATCTAATATAATATGGACTTTGAAGGACCGACGTTGTCTTTTGTTAATATATTATGAAAAAAGATATTTTTCGCGAATTTACTCAGTCACGATATTTCTTCACTTAAATGTCACGTCACGTGTTGAAAGTGGCACCTCGATTTCTAATGCTCATGCGAATTTCACTCATTAAGTATTTTTTGACATCCGAGAAATATCCGTGTCCATGGTTGCTGTAAATCCGAAACGACGGAAATGTAATAATCTTTATAAACCGCAAAAATAGTTTCATTATTATAATTCTATCTTCGACTCCACTCTTTTATGAAGAAAAAACCATCTTAAAGCAACATATAGAAATTAACAAATTAACGAAATGCAACGAAACAAAAGCAAATGACCAAAGCAATAATAGTTGGTAGCCTGCTGACTACCAACATCCTGATTATTTCTTGTGCTAAACAACATTTATTATGGTACGAAGAGCAGACGTCTTGTAACTACTGGCACCGAGACTTACTATCTTCATCTTAGCATGAGCAAAAAAGTGAATGAGTTTCCTTTTTATGTTATCACAGGGAAATGCTTTTTACGCATGTAGCCAGGGTCTCGGGTAGATCTTGACCCTATGTGGGACTCGCACCTGGGATTGTCCTACCCGTAAACTAAAACCACAGCGAGCGCCTTCAGCCCCTTTTTGAGGATCCTGGATCTGCAGGCAACAAGATCACCTCAGTGACAGGCTGGTCCCGGTGAAGGCCAGGCTACTCCTCGTGAGGGGCGACTGCCTGATCGCCAACTAAACAATCCCCGAGACGTCGTGCCATACTAGGCCCAGGTTCCTATCCTGAAGCCCGACACGAGCACAGGGGCGTTACTGGAGGCGTATTAAGTAGCGTCTTCTACGCACCCCCGTTTGTCGGCCGTGGAGGGAAGCCTCGTTATCGGCCTCCTTCTGTGACATTACTGCCTTGCAGAAGGAAACCATCGCCGTCCAGGACTCGTTGTCGAGTTTCCTTGAATAGTCTAGGTGAACAGGTCTGTCCATTTACATGTGTAAGTAACATAAAATAGCTATGACCTCATTCCTTCTTCCCCTTATTTATAAAGAACTATTGAAATTTATTATTATAAATATTTTATTACATTTACTCATATGTTATATTGGTATAAAGCCATTTCCACGGTAATACCTACTTCTGATAAAAACGTAGCCGTGTGACAGAAATGAAATACGACGATGGAAGAATAATCCTTTGTCGAGACGAGATGAACTCCGCGTACCTTCGAATCAAAATAATAAACTCGTTACGTACAAAGACAGACAATTTGCATGTTTTCTCTTTTTACCTTTATAGCGAAACTTTGTTATAAAAAGTTCTACGGTATTACTCTTTTGCTTTGGTGACAAAAAAATTGATATAGAAACATTACATCGCCATTTTACTACGCCGTCACATGCTTTTGACATGTAGCACAAATTCTAAAAAATATTTTTCTGTTACTTTTACTGTTAATATTTCTCTGTTTTTTTTACCACACTCAATTTTTCTCCGTTTTCATTTAGTCATCTATTTGCTAATGGTGTAAAAAAGACAATTATATTCATCTCCTCGAAAGCCGTTGGTTGTGATTGCATTGGCCGTGATATGATAGTTCCTATAATCGATATTATTGCTCCTGTTCTTACTAATCCTCAATTTATTCCTCAGTACTAGCGTTTTCGCAAGTTCATGGAAAGACGCATATTTGATACCACTACTCAAAAAATCCTGTCCTTAATCCTTTTCTGAATATCGTCCCATTTCCATTCACCTTTTTTATCTAAAATATTGGAACGCATGATAAAGGAGCAATTATCAATCATCTTTTCTAAATTAACATCACCTTTTCAATTTCTTCCAGTCAGGCTTTCGTCCAGGTCATAGCAACTATTACTGCCCTTGTAAAGATCACAGATGACATTCGTTCGGGAATGGATAACAAGAATCTCACTATTCTAACACTACTCGATTTCAGCAACGCCTTTAACACCGTAGACTCCTTCTCCTTAAGTCCATCAACCTCTCGCCTGAGGCTGTTGAATGGTTTCATAGTTTTCTCCTAGGTCGCCGGCAGCTTATTAAATTTGATAGTATTCACTTCTCCTGGTGTAGCATTTCTGCCGGTGTTCCCCAAGGTAGCGTGCTGTCACCTCTTCTTTTCTCTATTTTTATTAATTCTATCTCTAAAAAAATATCTTCTACCTTCCATATGTTTGCAGATTTATAGAAAATCTTCGCTGCTTTTTCTCTCAAATGCCATCATTTAAACCAATAATGATCTGGACACAATACAATGGAGCAAAGACTTTGGCCTAAAATTAATCCTGGAGAAGACGCATTGTATTATAATTCGTAACCGTCAATTAATTGCGAAAGCCCAATGGAACAGCCTGACCAATATCACTGTCGGAAGTACACCATACCTTTAAGTAGCACCGTCAAAAGCCACTTAGACCTAACACTTTTGTGGCACTCTTTCGTACAAGAGCTGTGCAAGAAAATGTTTGGTGCCGCTGCATCTTTAAGACGATTTAGTAACTTCCTCCCCACTCTTACCAAAATCTCTCTTGCTCAGTCTATACTTTTACGTATCACAGATACAAATAAAATATTATATTTATTACCTACTAAAAAGTATGTATATTTAAAATTTGTTTTCTTATTTAACGAAAAATTTTTGTGCCTACTCCTACCTTTTTTCACACAGTATCATTTTTTTTACTCATGGTTGTCTGGTAGAGACCGCTTAAAGCGGTAAGACCGCCATTTTCGTGCATATTCCTAGTATTATGTTTATGTCATTACCTACTAATAATTTTATGGTACAAAATAAAGCATATTATTATTATTTAAAATACTTACAATCATCAACAGCCAGTATCTGAACGTGTATCATTCCATGAATATTAAAACGACGAAATCCTTGCTGCTCGACCTTAAATACTCGCTTGCTTGGATTAAATATATCATCACCATTAAGTATCTGATGTAGTATCTTATCCATGAATATAAAGACGACAAAATGCTGCTTGACAACGATTAAAATTTTATTTAGACAGCTATCACTTTTATCAGCTATATTGGAGGAATGTTAGATAATTAGGTATAGAATACATCGTTGCTCTGTGATCGCCTAATTAGCAAAGTTTACATAAAGTTATTAAATGAAAAAAAAAACGTTTGTGTCCCTTTTAAGCTCACTGCGCGCACCAAGAATTGTGAGAAGTGGCGCAAGTAAACCCTATATGCAGAAGTGCAGAAAGCTAATAGTTATGTAGCACATTCCACAAATTAACATCCTACTAATATTATTGATGCGAACGTTTGGGAATGAGTAACAAATAAACATACATCATATTTATTTGTTACTCATGCTCACAAAAACTGCTGAATGGATTATGATAAAATAAGTAAAAAATAATTGTGTGACGTAAGTAATTAATAAACCCAGTGACTTTTAACTCTTGGTTTTATTGAAACTAAGGATTACATACCATAATTTAGCCTTACACGTCCGAGTTTGGCCACGAAATCATGTTTAGGATAAAGTTTGTCTAAAAGCTGACCCAATATTAGTCGGTGATTTTCTCAAATATTGAATGCTTTAACCCTATATGCATAATGCATTTACTTAATATATTTTCCTTTGCCAATGAGCAAGCAATGCTGACAATATCAAATGCACTGCACCGTGGAAAAATTAATTTTTTTTGACTCCAACCCACATAATATCGTCTTAACGAACCATTGAATTGTCAAGAATTAAAGAACAAGTGAAGGCTGATGATGGTGATGATGATGATGGTGATGCTGATGATGATGAAAGAACAAAGCTGATAAAAACTAGTCCTATAATAAAGTTATAATAATCGAACTAAGAATAACTTATATCCAACTTCAATTAGTCCCTTTAAACTTAATTAAAACTTGAAATTAAATCAAAGTTCTTTCTTGACATTTCATTTCAGCGAAATCTGATAATTTTGTCAAGTAACGATTATTGGCATTGGACATTAAGTACTCAAAGTCAAAAGCACAATAAGTATCTATTTAATTAATGTTTTATACTCGAAAACAGACGGGGAGTTTCGCTGTCAAGGCTCAATCATGGCACGTAATTAATCGCCTCGTATTGATGGGTAATAAACATGAGCTTCGCTAATGTTGTCCTTCTATATCTTTTATATAAAACAAAATATTCACAGCGCATTTACTAAATACCACCGGTGGGAGGGAAGCGCTGTGCCGTGCTCCCGGCTGCATGGGTACCACCATCTTGCTTGTTTCTCCCGTGAAACAGCTATGCTTTGTTTCGGAGAGAAGGGCAAGACAGGCAGTGTAATTACTGGCACCGAGATTTAACATCTTATGTCTCAGGATAGGCAACACATAGATGAGTTGCCTGGGCTCGTTCCAGGTAAACTAGTTTATGTTCATGGGCGACGTCGAACACTTACCATCAGGTGGCACGTTTGCCAGTTTACTTATCCCAGTAACATTAAAAAAAAAAAAAAAAAAAACAACTTCTGGAAAAAAATGTTCTAATATACGTACATTTTTATTTTTGCATCAAATTATACATCATCATCATCATCAGCCTCTATCCGTCCACTGCTGAACATAGGCCTCCCTCAATGAACGCCAAGATGGCCAATCCCTTGCCACTCGCATCCAACACGGACCGACCACCGCACGGAGATCGTCTTCCCACCTGGTCAATGGCCGACCAACACTTCGTCTACCTAAACGTGGCCTCCACTCTAGAACCTTATTGCCCCATCGGCCATCCGTTCTTCTGAGTGTGTGACCAGCCCACTGCCACTTCAACGAGCTGATTCTTTGCGTGATATCGGTTACCTTAGTTCTCTGACGGATGTCTTCCTTCCGAATCCTATCTGTCAAAGAAACACCCAGCATAGCACGCTCCATAGCACGTTGAGCTACGGCAAACTTGCGGACCAGTCCTATATTTAGAGGCCACGCTTCAGCCCCGTAGGTCATCACGGGGAGAACGCATTGGTCGAATACTTTCGTCTTCAAACTCTGCGGTATAGACGACGTGAGAATATGGCTAAGCTTCCTGAATGCTGCCCATCCCAATTGAATCCTCCTATCGGCTTCTCTCTCGAAGTTATGTCGACCTAGCTGCAAAGTGTGCCCAAGATAGACATACTCTTGCACGACTTCGAGAGTTATGCCATCAACGTTAACCGGCCTAGGGAGAACGTGTTCGTTGAACATGACTTTCGTCTTGTCCAAGTTCATCCTAAGACCCACACGTCGGGAAGATTCATTTAGACTGTGCAGCATCTCCTGCAAGCCCTCCAACGACTCGGCCAGAATAACGATATCGTCGGCGAAACGAAGGTGTGAGAGATACTCGCCGTTAATGTTTATGCCACATTCTGTCCAGTTTAAAGTTTAAAAATCATTTAATTTAAATTTAGCTCCCCAACATCAAGGATGCTAATACTGCGAATCGATTGCTTGGTGTCCGTCTGTCTCATCGTGACAGTGAGATAGACTTGATCACTAAGCATCGATCGCACCGAGTGATGGCGGCACCATCAATCGAATTAGCGGCAGGCAGCAGTGCCGCCGATGAGAATTCATCATCATCTGCGATTGCCAATCCGCCTGCTCAGCGTGGCAATTATGAGCATGAATCCCCTGATGAATTACAGGCACAAGAGAAGGCCCCTAGTTCCCGGCCGTCCCACTATTCCTGGTTACGGTAACAGCCTAGGTTACGGTGGGACAGGGAATGCTAAGAATCCCCGGGCTACGGATCGCTACCACCAACTTGACCTGGCTACGTATAACGGACGAACGTTGAGACTCGATGACCACCTGGTTGAACTAGAGGTGGAACTGGGAAGTATCCGATGGCACGTTTTGGGGTTATGTGAAGTCCGAAGACAAGGAGAGGACACCATAACTCTGCCTTCGGGTCACCTGTTCTACTTCAGGGAAGGCGACACTCCTTCCCAAGGCGGCGTGGGTTTTCTCGTCCACAAGTCCCTTGTCAACAACATCGTCGAAGTCTCGAGTGTGTCGAGTAGGGTTGCGTATCTTGTACTTAAACTCACCAAGAGGTACAGCCTCAAGGTGATACAAGTATATGCGCCAACCTCGACACACTCCGACGACGAAGTAGAGGCAACTTACGAGGATATCTCCAGGGCCTTACACAACAACTCCAAGGCTCACTTCAATGTTGTTATGGGGGACTTCAATGCCAAAGTAGGAGTACGAACAGGTATCGAAACGTGTTTAGGGCCACATGGTGTCGGCAGACGTAACCACAGGGGGCAAATGCTGGTCAACTTTCTCGAGAAAGAGGGGCTCTTTTTAATGAATTCATATTTTAAAAAGAAGCCCCACAGGAAGTGGACCTGGCAAAGCCCCGATACTGTGACGAGAAACGAGATAGACTTTATTATGACGGACCGAAGGCATGCATTCAGGGATGTCTGTGTGATCAACAGGTTCAAAACCGGAAGTGATCACCGACTAGTAAGAGGATCTATGAATGCAAGCTTTCAGCGAGAGCGAGACCGTCTAATAAAGTCTACACTCCGACCTGACTTCCGGCAAACTGTGGTAGGTTCCAAAAAATTCCAATTGGAATTAAAGAACCGATTCGATAGCCTTAACATATCGGAAACCACAATGGCAGTTGACGAGGCACTGGGTGCCGTGGTGGACTGCATGCGGGTCGTGGGTGAAAGGTTTTGTAGGAGAAAGCGTACTGGCAGGAAATCCAAACTCTCGGATGAGACGCTCGGTCTTATGAGGGAACGCAGAGCACACACAGACGCCACTTCTACAGATGTAAAGCTTCTCTCGAAGCAGATCCGCAAACTAATACGCCGAGACCTTCGCTGCTCAAATACGCAACGGATTACCGAAGCAATTGAGCAGAATAGAGGGTCGAAGGTCTTTGTGGAAAAGCTCGGGAGAAGCCACCTGTCGAAGATTAGGACCGCTACTGACGCGACCGTTTCTTCTAAGCCTGGGATCTTGTCGGAGATCGAAGATTTCTATGGCAAACTGTTCGCATCCCATGCTCCTCAACCTGATCCCCGAAACAACGATCCGCGTGCTAGCCTAACACGACACCTCTCCGGCGAGCTTCCGAACATCAGCCTAGATGAGGTTAGTCTGGCTCTTAAGCAGCTTAAAGGGGGGAGGGCTCCGGGGAGGGACGGAATTACGACTGAACTCCTTATGGCAGGTGGCGAACCTGTTTTAAGAGTTACAAAAGATTTTTAATTTCGTCCTTCAACGGGGCATTTCCCTCAAGGAGTGGCATGGAAGTGAAATCGTTTTGTTTTTTAAGAAGGGTGATAACTCCCTTCTTAAAAATTATAGACCGATATCACTTCTAAGTCATATATACAAGCTGTTCTCGAGAGTCATGACGAACCGCCTCACTAAAAAGCTCGATGGATTCCAGCCACCGGAGCAGGCTGGGTTTCGAAAAGGATTTAGCACCATAGACCACATTCACACTATAAGGCAAGTTGTACAGAAGACCCATGAGTACAACCAGCCACTGTGCCTTGCCTTTGTGGACTATGAGAAAACTTTTGACTCGGTTGAAACCTGGGCTGTTCTGGAAGCTCTGCAGCGATGTCAGGTCGATTGGCGATACGTCGAAGTGTTGAGAGGATTATACGACGCCGCCTTTATGTCCGTTCTGGTTCCAGGAGGTCAAACAAGACCAATCCAATTACATCGAGGAGTGAGACAGGGGGATGTCATTTCCCCGAAACTATTCACTAATGCTTAGGAGGACGTCTTTAAGACTTTAAATTATACATAAGATAATTATATTATATAATACGACCTAGCAGCCCTACATTTGGTGGTTACGCTGTCGATCCTGGCTATAGTAGCAGCAGTGGTAGGTAACGAGGGGTGAATTTCGTTACATAGCAATTTTTATAAATCGTACGAGTAAGGGCGCGGCTCCACCTTGGAGAGGCTACGCACGTTTGTCAAGTTTCGCTTTGGAAGAAAATGTATGTGATTGTTTCCACTGCAACCCACGGACACGCTAAATAATAATTGACATTTTCTTGCAAATGATATTTCAACACACACATGCGTAGCCTCTGCGTACGCCACGGTGGAGCCGCGCCTTATAGTCTGTACCGCCATCTAGTAGAAGGTCCAAAAGCAATATGCAACCATCCTAGTAAGGAAGAAACTAGCAAGTACCAAGGTTCATAATGATCGGTCTGACTAATTGGTCATCTAGTTATAAATCGATCAAAGTCTCTACTTCATTGCAGTGTCATCGACCTAACACTTCAATGTATTGATGCTATTTATTTTATTGCTTAAATGTATGCTATTTGTCAATTTGTTTTCTTCGTCATGTCAAGCGCCTCAAGGCTTGGCCTCTTTTTTCTATATATCTATTGATGGCTGACATCCGGGTCTTTAGAAATTTGTTTACATCAATGAATATCTAGCAGACTGAGTCGCACCATATGTGTTAAGTATGTATTGTATGATTTTTCGCTATATATCTTAGCTACCCTAGTCTATTATAAACTTAAGATACATTGAAATTTTGTATGACATTCGAATGCACACAATATTTTCATATTAGCAGCGCCCTGAGGATTTACTCGCGTACTTCCCATTCCTGTAGGAGCACGGGCATAAACTATAGCCTAAGTGTTATTCTGATGTATGAGCTATATTTTTGTAAAATTTTATCATTATCCATTCAGCAGTTTTTGTGGGAATGAGTAACAAATAAATATGATGTATGTTTATTTGTTACTCATTCCCAAACGTTCGCATCAATAATATTAGTAGGATGTTATCTTATCCTGCGCAGATGAAGTCATGGGTACTAGCTTGTATTACATAAAGTTATTAAATGAAAATAAACGTTTGTGTCCCTTTTAAGCTCACTGCGCGCACCAAGAATTGTGAGAAGTGGCGCAAGTAAACCCTATATGCAGAAGTGCAGAAAGCTAATAGTTATGTAGCACATTCCACAAATTAACATCCTACTAATATTATTGATGCGAACGTTTGGGAATGAGTAAAAAAAAACAAAAGGGCTCGTATTATATAATATAATTATCTTATGTATAATTTGATGCAAAAATAAAAATGTACGTATATTAGAACATTTTTTTCCAGAAGTTGTTTTTTTTTTATGTTACTGGGATAAGTAAACTGGCAAACGTGCCACCTGATGGTAAGTGGTCGACGTTGCCCATAAACATAAACTAGTTTACCTGGAACGAGCCCAGGCAACTCATCTATGTGTTGCCTATCCTGAGACATAAGATGTTAAGTCTCGGTGCCAGTAATTACACTGCCTGTCTTGCCCTTCTCTCCGAAACACAGCATAGCTGTTTCACGGGAGAAACAAGCAAGATGGTGGTACCCATGCAGCCGGGAGCGCGGCACAGCGCTTCCCTCCCACCGGTGGTATTTAGTAAATGCGCTGTGAATATTTTGTTTTATATAAAAGATATAGAAGGACAACATTAGCCAAGCTCAGGTTTATTTGCCATCAATACGAGGCGATTAATTACGTGCCATGATTGAGCCTTGACAGCGAAACTCCTCGTCTGTTTTCGAGTATATAAAATTAATTAAATAGGTACTTATTGTGCTTTTGACTTTGAGTACTTAATGTCCAATGCCAATAATCGTTACTTGACAAAATTATCAGATTTCGCTGAAATGAAATGTCAAGAAAGAACTTTGATTTAATTTCAAGTTTTAATTAAGTTTAAAGGGACTAATTGAAGTTGGATATAAGTTATTCTTAGTTCGATTATTATAACTTTATTATAGGACTAGTTTTATCAGCTTTGTTCTTTCATCATCATCATCATCAGCATCACCATCATCATAATCACCATCATCAGCCTTCACTTGTTCTTTAATTCTTGACAATTCAATGGTTCGTTAAGACGATATTATGTGGGTTGGAGCCAAAAAAAAAATATTTTTTCCACGGTGCAGTGCATTTGATATTGTCAGCATTGCTTGCTCATTGGCAAAGGAAAATATCGTAAGTAAATGCATTATGCATATAGGGTTAAAGCACTCAATATTTGAGAAAATCACCGACCAATTAGTCAGTCTAGACCATCAGGTCAGCTTTTAGACAAACTTTATCCTAAACATGATTTCGTGGCCAAACTCGGACGTGTAAGGCTAAATTATGGTATGTAATCCTTAGTTTCAATAAAACCAAGAGTTAAAAGTCACCGGGTTTATTAATAACTTACGTCACACAATTATTGTTTACTTCTTTTAAATTTCCCGAGAGAATGAGATGGTCTCTTGCTCGATTTTTGTCAGAAAAATGAAAATTGACTCGCTTTACAATTTTAATTAATAGATTATATCAGATATTTTATTTATTAGAATTGTATCCTCTCTTCTATTCTCTTATAGTTTCACCCACGTTACATGTACAATCGTGGCCAGCGCAACGTCATTTTTATTTACAATGATTGTCATAAGTCAAGAGTCGAATATCAGTTTGATCCAAGCTTCCTCCATTGAGTTATCATGTACCTACTACGTACGCTAGTATAGTTCAATGGCTTCCTCCAATAATCCCGCTAAACTACAAGTGATCAATAAAGTTGTACTTGATAAATAGACCTCAATACTGTCGACGGCGACAGGCTCTAAATAAAAAACCTCAGCCGATTTCATTATAGGAACAAAGGTTTGAGGGGTTGTCGAGTGACAATATAGTACAATACCTGCAATTTCGACTTGATGTCATTAAAAATAAGGTTTAATTTGCGGCAAATGTGAATTTAGGTTTGACGAGGTAATTTTGCATGGCAGCAAATATTTGAAGCGATGTTTGGGATCGCGTAGTTTGTTAAATATTATGTCGGGTTATAATGTTACGTACAACATGTTTTACGGATTTTATCATTATCACATTATGAAATTATGCTGTTTATTAGGATTTTTAAATTCTAGACGTTTCTAAATTCTATATATAGATATTGTCGACGATATTACGATGAGTCTCCGCGAAATAAAACTAAAAACATGGTGGATATCCTGTTTTAATTAGTGAAAATTTTTAGCAGTGAAAATAACCATTTAAAATCTTTCTTTCTAGAACAGTTTTGATACACATTTGGAAAGGCTTTTAAAATGCCTTTTATCATTTATTGTCTATATGCTAATGTATTGTATATATGCTAAGGTAGGGGATCGGATATATGCAGGGGGTGAACTGTGTTAGTCAGATCAGGGACACCCCCTTCAAGCGGCTGAAGGCAAGTCACAGTGGTTTTACGGGAGCGAACAGTGAAGCAGTTACCGGTGGGAGGGAAGCGCTGTGTCGCGCTCCCGGCTGCATGGGTACCACCATCTTGCTTGTTTCTCCCGTGAAACAGTTTTGCTGTGTTTGGGAGAGAAGGGCAAGGCAGGCAGTATAATTACTGGCACCGAGACTTAACATCTTATGTCTCAGGATAGGCAACACATAGATGAGTTGCCTGGGCTCGTTCCAGGTAAACTAGTTTATGTTCATGGGCGACGTCGACCACTTACCATCAGGTGGCACGTTTGCCAGTTTGCCTATCCAACTAACATAAAAAAGCAGTGACAAGATAATGATGATGACAATCTGTATCGGTCGTGGCTATCGTGATGATGATTGTGATGATGCTGCTGTTTATTATGATAGCTGGATAGTCAAACGGGCAGACGAGCCACCTGATGGTAAGTGGTCAGCGTCCCTGATGAACAACAACTAGCTACTACTACTAGCTCCTACAACTATCCTGTATTGCCTAATTACCTGCCCTTAACAAAACTTCATTATCTTTAAAAATTTACTCACCTAAGAGTTATTTAAGACTTTGTTAGAATAAAAATTGGCGTTAGAGAAATCTACCTGTATCTCTTTTATTTTACTAACAATTTTTCTCTCGACGAGCGACGATGGCCTATGGTATGGCCTCGGCCCCTTGAGTGAGAGCCGAGAGGTTCGGGTTCGGTCCTGACCCCCTGTGATGCCTAGAAATGGGTTTTTCTTAATTTCTACGTGCATCTGAACATAAGACCATCGCTTGCTCACCTGTAAAGGAAACATCGTGAGTAAACCTGCATGCCTGATGAGATTAAAAGTCTTTGAAGGTGTGTGAAGTTCACCAACCCGCATTGAGCCAGCGCATCGGTGAACTGTGGCCCAAAACCCTCCTCGCCTGATCGAGGAGGAGACCCGTGCCCAGCAGTGGGATATAAAAGGGTTGATATTATTATTATTATTATCTCTCATTAAATTCACTGAGTTCTAAAAAAATATATTATGTTTGAGAAATTTATCTTTAATATCTTTTTACGGACTATTTTAGACTCAGTTAGCCGTGTTCTTTGTCTCGTTTTTAGTTACACAATAAGCCTTTTGCAGTTTTTGCTAGAAACCCTTTTATAAATCCTTATAGCAGTTAAAATATATTTTTTTTCTCTTAAAGCTAAAAACGTGCTTTCTTCTTGAGTGATCTCACACCGACGAGCTTTAGAAGCATTTAAGTTGAAGAACTCTACAAAAATATAAACAATACTTAGTAATCTTTTCGACCTCATCGTTTTCGTTTTCCATTGGACATTTTATCCCTTTTTTATGGCAAAAGGAAGCAAACGAGCAGTCGGAGCCTTATGGTGACTACCGACGCTCATAGACATCCGCACTACCAGAGGTTATGCAGATGCGCTGCCTTCCTTCTCCCTATCCCCTCCAATGGGCCACCGGAAACTCACAAACCACACGAAAAGCGACATCATAGCTGTCACTTGACGCCGGTGTTATGTGAGCGAGAAGTACCACCCCGGTCGTACCGGCCCAATTCGGCTGCAAAGCAGCATGGCACTACCACTTACATGAACTCTTTAAAGGTTTTTAAGCATTGATTTTATGATACGGAGGGTACATCGACCCTTAACTTGATAGGGTGACTGTCTCCGTGCAGTCGCCGGTCGGTCGATCTCATTTGGATGATAGTGGTGGAGCAGCCGCCTTAGCGTTCATTAAAATAAGCCTATGACCAGCAATGGACGAAAAAAGGTGATGATTGATTTATGTAAGAAAAAAATTTGTTAAGAGGTAGTGCCATGCTGCTTAGCAGCCGAATTGGGCCGGCACGACCGGGGTGGTACCTCTCGCTCACATAACACCGGCGTCAAGTGACAGCTATGCTGTCGCATTTCGTGCGGTTTGTGAGTTTCCGGTGGCCCATTGGGGGGTTAGGGAAAAGGAGGGCAACGCATCTGCATAATCTTTGGTTGTGCGGATGTGTTTGGGCGACGGTAGTCGCCAAACGGCTTCGACTGCTCATTGCCCTACTATTCTATAAAAAAATAAAAAAAAACACCTCTTCGCTACAAACACTTTGAATTTGATACCTCCGTCGTACATGAAACTGCCGTAAAATAACACACACACACACACACACACACACATACACACTATCCGACATGTATAGGATCAAGCCATTAATCTATCCCATCCCATAAATCCTGTCCCATCCTAATTTCCTCTCTCCTTGTCCTTGGACCCTACTAATGAAAAAGGTAGGCGAGGCACGCGACTTTCAACATTGAAGAAATAAGTGTGGACATATTTCATGGTCGTATTTCAAGTTATTTTAGGTATTTGACAATATCTTGTACCTATACTAAATATTTAAATATATAATAGTATACGTCACGACATTAATAAACGTTTGTTATCACGGCATTCGAGCAAATTTCACTGCCAAGGCACGCGTTTATAACTTGTTTTATAAACGCGTGCCTTGGCAGTGAAATTTGCTTGGCAGCAGGATTTATTTCCGTTGTCTAACCCGGATAACTGTTAATTAATATATATATATATATTATTTATTTATACTCTTATTATGATAGCTTCTAAGTCGTCAGTTAAAGTTTTCTAACACTCTAAGAGTGGAACAAAGTTGCAATTTATGTCTACCTTTCAGTTATATTACTTGGGAAGCAGTGGCGGAACTCTCGCCCACTTTTATTGGACTTACTCCAACTTGGAGTTGATATTAATGAATGTGTCGTGTATTTTGTGTCAAGCTATTGCTGTGAATTTTGATTAGAAAAATAGTAAAAAAAAAGAAAAATGTTTGTAAAAATTAATAAAGTAAATTGAGGGTTGCAATTTGTCCACCAATCCATCGTTTATTACATGCAAATGGTAGAAGGGAAGGAACAAGCAGTGGATGCGCTGTGCCGCGTTCTTGCATCTTACTTGTTTCTCCCGTGATACAGCTTTGCTGTATTTTGGAGAAAAGGACAAGACAGGCAGTGTAATTACTGGCACCGAGACTTACATATGTCTCATGATAGACAAAATGAATGAGTTACCTGGGCTAGTTCGAGGTTAACTAGTTTATGTTCATGGGCGACGCTGACCACGTACCATCAAGTGACACGTCTGCCATTATGTCAATCCAACTAATATGAAAAACATGCAAACGCACATAGCGCGTTCCTCGTTGTGGGATTTACACGTCTTTCTTTTTTTTTTTTTTTTGTTCGCTGGGGAATGCGTTTAGGCATACCACCGGGTCCGGGGGGGACCCGGAGGTTATGTGGGGCTCTCTGCGCCCGAGAAGATGGTAAGGTTGACGCCGACTCTACCCACTAAACCCCAGCGGTGTTCTTCTCGTCGTTTGGGTGACCCGGCGCGAGAGCTGTGCACGTCCGTACCGGGCCACAACGATGTGCCATACGGCACTCTTCTCTGGAGGCGGGGGTGGCATCCCCTCCTCTTTCTCCGCTTAAGGCACACTGAACACAAGGGTGCCTTATAGCTCGGACCTTACGCGCGCGCAGCCGATCTCCCGATCGGCCGCGCACAGGTCCCTCAAGGCGGTGCGACCGCCTGTCGCCGCCGTGCTCTCCTGCGGGAAGAGGCGCCGGTGCGCTCCCTCTCCCGCTCCGCCTCCTCCTTCTGTGACATGACGTCCTCGCAGAAGGAGAGGACCACCTGCCATGTGCTCTCACTGACGGTCATCGCTCGGATGACCACAGGGAGCGACAGGTCCGCGCCAACCTCAGCGATGAGGGGCGCCCTTGCCTCCGCCCAAGCTGGGCACTCCGCCAGGTGGGATTTACACGTCTATCCCATCTCTGCGAGATTTGCTTATTATGCGGAGATCAAATCTCATAATCTCTATGATAAAAGATAAATATATATAAATAAAAGTTCCCTGCCACGTGACGAGATACCTCACATTACAGACGTGAAGAATGTCACGTAAATAGTTGGGCGGGATGAACGAAGCCTCGACTTTGTTATATTACTTTATAACGACGAGATTTTACACCATATTATATAAACTGTTTATATTAAACCATGAAGGTTCTATGTCTCTTTTTATCATAAGGGGGCAAACGAGCAGTCGGAGCCTTATGCTACCGACGCCCATACACATCCGCACAACCAGATGCCACGCAGATGCGTTGCCCACCCCTTCCGGGGGATAGGGAAGGGATGGGCAACGCATCTGCGTAGCCTCTGTTTGGCCAATGGGCCACCGGAAACTCACAAACCGCACGAAACGCCGGTGTTATATGAGCGACAAGTACCACCCTGTCGTGCCGGCCCAGTTCGGCTGTAATGCAGTATGGCACTACCTCTTACTATAATAGTTATACAATAAAAAGGCAATTTCATACTTTAACCCCTATTATAAACTACATAATATGTGTGAGTATTTTTCTTAGCAAGCGGCGAATGTGTAGATGATATAGGTTTGACCTCGAAGTCTTTTTATTTTAGTTAGTATAGGCAATAAAAAAGAACGAGCCACATGATGGTCAGTGGTCAACAAACGAGTTCACCTGTGTCCATCCAAGCAACTTATGTGTAAGGACGATGGTTGTATAAGTGAGAGAAGTGATGCCTCTGGCTGCTAGAATAATACTGACTTTCTTTTAAAATACGACATGCTTATATAGAATTGATGAGCACTTATACGCCTACAACATAGGTTCATCCACAGTCCCCACAGGCATGGTTCAGGCCTTGTCGTGGCGGTGGATCTCAGTAGCCCAGGGGTAGGGTGTTAGCAAATTGAGCCGAGGGTGCAGTTCTTTGTATCCCTCTTATAAGAAAAGGGGACAAAAGAGCACGGGGACAAAGGTCGAGACTGGGAACCTCACCCCATTGTACTATCCCAACGTTGGGAGGGGTTGTTCTGTGGTGCGGGACAACTCCTCTGTGGTGGTGGCGTCGGTCCCATGAAATGACTAGCCGTCGAGGTGGCCTGTTTGCTCAATAGATCCGGGGCACCTCACCAAAGGCTTCATTGGTGGCACTCGCCGGGTTTTAGTGGGTAGAGCAGCGTCCACCTTACCGCCTTTCGGGCGCAGCGAGTCCCACATACCCGCCAGGGGAGAACCACTCCCTCGCGGAATGCCTCAGAATTCTGTGAAACATTCAAATCATCGGGAATGTATTTATAAACCGCGATCAAATCCGTAAATATATTTTTATTACATGTTCATTTATGAAGCAACGTACATGAACTCATGCACTTATGCATCTCATTTGGTTGGAGGTCGGTCTGTAAGGCAATTGAACCTCAGCGGATCGTGAATAGCGACTTGATTTACAGTCGGAGATCTATTTATGTCTAATTGTAGTACTTACCTACAGTCGCTGGAGTTTACAGATTGTTGAGTTCCTTTAGTGAAATGCGGAGGAAATTAACTATTAACTGCAATCAACTATTTTACATACATTTTTAATGATATAAACAAACATGCTAATATTAAATCATCAATACATATAAATAAAATTGGAGTGTCTGTTTGTAATATTATAATAACCACTTTTTATTAATGCATATACGGTACATATACCAAAATAGCCTTTTTTGCTATTTTTGTCCGTCTGTCCATCCGTCTGTCGTCTGTCTGTTTGTTCTGGCTAATCCCTGCCGAAAGCTAGCCCACATATTCACGTGTTGCCTACCCTGAGACGTTTTATGGTAATTCCTAGCCAGTAATTACAAAGCCACACAGCAAAGCTGTTTCACGGAAGAAACAAGCAGCATTATAGAACCCGTGCAGTCGGGGACGCGGCACAGCGCATCACTTGCACCGGTATGAACTTTCGGTAACATAAATAGCTCTATCATTGGATGTGTGTCATTTTAATATTCACTTGCGTATACGAAACTTTATAAAGTGCTTTTGTTTTATAACCTTGGCAATAATTACAAATGGTGATCATCATCATCAACTTCATCATTTGGTAACCAGAGTTGGAAACTGGTATATCTGTCTGCCGTCAGTCAAAATGTATACTGCCACAGAACTTACGAGTCTAAACATAATATAAGCTAAATATATTTTATTTTTCTTTGAAAAAAGGTGCGCGTCACGGGAAGGTGGATGTCAATAGATGGACTACAATAAAAAAGTACTATCCCGTTTACCGTCACGGCATTTGAATCGATTTTACTGCTAAGGCGCGCCTGCAGAGGAAAAAAGACACAAATATTGTATATGAATATCCGTAGGACTATTCATGTCAGCAAAAACATACGCGTATTTTTCAGCAAAATAACCATTATTTTGTAATGGAACGCTATCGAATACTGCGGTCGTCGACCCGATCATATGTTCGGTGTATTGCACCGGCGGCGGCACGTGTACCACGCCCTCCATTTGACCTTGAGACGCGCCCTCACATGAACAACAGAATCCCTTCACTGAAGACATCATGAACGCCGAGATGATACGTTCTTTGCAAGGAGATTCAGTTATCAATTGGTCCTTCATCTCTAGTTTTTTTAGAGGTAGGTAGTGCAATTCTGGTTTTCAGCCGAATTAGGCCGGCACGACCGGGGTAGTACCTCTCGCTTACATAATACCGACGTCAAGTGACAGCTATGCTGTTGTGTTTGTGTGGTTTGTGAGTTTCCGGTTGCCCATTGGGGGGATAGGGAAAAAGAGGGCAACGCATCTGCATAATCTCTGGTTGTGTGGATTTATGGGCGTCGATAGTCGCCAAAAGGCTTCGACGTTTGCCCTCCTATGCTATTAAAAAAGCAAATCCTCTACTCAAATCACGCCAGCAGGTCCTCAACTCAAACTTCAATTCTCCTCATCCATTCTCTGTCAATCTCTGTTCTCTTGAGGAGCTCTTGAGGAGATCCTGCATAACGTTTGGCATGTTTATAGTATAGATACATAGATACTATGACCACAGTATAACCAAATGTGACAGTCTAGATATATGTATAATATCTATACTATGATACTAGAATGCCAATATATGTTTAGATAGGAACTACTTACTACCACTATTGTACAGTACAATACAGTACTAGGGGTACCAAACCAAGTTTCTGTGGCACATGAAAAAGTTTATATTATATTTATAATATACGCTTTTCAGATATGAAAATTTTTCATACCTGAACCTATAGTCCGCAACTTTGCACGCATGTTCTTATATTTATACAACAAATCTTCTGTACCCTACAAGATGTCTAAAATTTTAAATTTTCTTTCTTTTACTCGATCCGGAATTCGATCATATGAAACAGAAAGACATACAAACAATAACTGTGGTGACAGACGCCGGATGTTTCAAATATTCTATACCAAAGTATTAAACTTGTAATGAGGCAAAGTCCCTGTAAGTTGTACTGTGACGAAATATTAGTGAACCTTCCAGAAGGGCTCAAAGGGTTCCTCCGTGATATAAATTCCCTTTGATTTTAACTAGAGGCACGAAATACTCAAATGGAAATAATATATTTATTTCTTATAATTAAAAAAGCTTAACAAACTAATTGAAGCTCTTATTTACAATTTTATTATCGATACTAATATTATAAAGCTGAAGAGTTTGTTTGTTTGTTTGAACGCGATAATCTCAGGAACTACTGGTCCGATTTGAAAAATTCTTTCAGTGTTAGACAGCCCATTTATCGAGAAAGGCTATATATAGGCTATATAACATCACGCTGTGACATATATGAGTTGAGTAAAGCGGGCGAAGCTGCAGGCAACAGCTAGTTAGGTAATAATTACGCCACGTTAACCGAATCACGTGTTAAGCACGTCGTCTTGTTGTAGGTGGAAACAATAAAAATACTTTATAAGATCATGTAAGTGTTTATAACCCGATGCAGTATATTCATCACACGAAAAGTCTACGCTAGGAAGGATTCGAACCCCAGACCTCAGTGTTCAGTCCTACCACAAGCTAAGGATAACGTAGTGTAATTAATTGAAGGCTGCCGACGAGGCCTCCTCCCGCGGGTGACGAACGGGGGTGCGTAGGAGCGTAGGAGGCGCTACAATGGCACGACGTCGTGGGGACTGCTTAGTGACAGCCGACCAGTCACCCTTACATGCCTTGCCTTTTCCGGGGCCAGCCTGTCGCTGAGGTGATCCTGTCTGTTGCCTGCATATCCGGGACCCTTAAGCTGAAAGCGCTCGCAGTGATTTTAGTTAGAGTGGGCACTCCCAGATGTGAGTCCCACATTCGGTGGGGAAGATCATTCGAATCACACACAACACACATCACCCGAAGATCATTTTTTTTATCGCAGGGAATCCTTATTAATGGCTGCATTAATAAGGATTCCCTGCGATAAAAAATGCATTTTAAGTTTATTAGTCAAATTGTTTATTTGCGGCTCTACACTCTCCCCGAAATAGTCCGAGGCAAGGCGAGCACGAGAATGTACCTAAATGGTAGCGCTCGCCCGCCTCAGCCTGTCATTTATATATAATTGCAGCTCTACACTCTCGGTCGAGAGCACTCGCTAATTGTTATGTCTCGCCTATTACCTAATCCATAAATGACAGGCCGAGGCGGGCGAGCGCTACCATCTCTTGCGGTCGTTTTGCCTCGGAGTTACTCGTGGAGAGTGTAGAGCAGCACTTAATAGGTGGACCGAGAGGCCTCGGGCGAGACATAGCGAGTGCTCTCGACCGAGAGTGTAGAGCCACAATAAAGCTAGATATTTACCGTCTTGTGAACAAAAACATAATGTCGAAATGTCGAGCTCCACGAAATAAAATTGAAAAACACGATAAATATGCCATGTATTTAATTTGAGTATTTTGCATTTGCTTATTACCTAAAGGGCATTTATCCAAGCGCGGTAAACCACACAGTTAAGTATATTATTTTGGTTTAGCACGGCTATAACAGCCATATTCTAATGTACCCGTAAATAAAATTATCTAGGTCGTAACTCGTCATGATTAACTCGATAATATCATACATTTCCTTATGATAATCTAATACAGATATAAAAGGAATGAACATCAAAAAGTTATTATATCTGGCATGAAAGTCGTGACGCACGGAATGCGTCGAAATGGCTGTAAAATATTATACTCTATAAAAGGTGATATGACTACCAGTTAATTTCCAATTATTGACGACCGGTCAGGCTACTGGACACTACGCAGCGGTCGCGGGTTCGAATCCCGCCAGGTGCCGATAGTTTGTACCTATACTAATATTATAAAGCAGAAGAGTTTGTTTGTTTGTTTGAACGCGCTAAACTCAGGAACTACTGGTCCGATTTGAAAAATTATTTCAGTGTTAGATAGCCCATTTATCAAGGAAGGCTATAGGGTATATAACATTACGCTGTGACTTATAGGAGTTGAGTAACGCAGGCGAAGCTGCAGGCAACAGCTAGTGATGAATATAGATAGATGTCTGCACCGGGTCGTGGACGAGTATGTATTTATATAAATATACTAGCTGTTACCCGCAGCTTCGCCCGCGTTAACTTAGATTTACAGACGTATACGGATTAATGATGAATATTTTTATAGTCTAAGTTACTCCTTATAACATCAGCTATCGGCCAGTGAAGTCCCATCAAAATTGACCAAACTGTTTTCGAGATTAGCCGTAACAAACAGACGGACAGACAGACAAAAAATTATACAAAATGTTGTTTTGGTATATCTAATATATAAAATTTCCATGTCACAATGTTAGTTACCGTACTCCTCCGAAACGGCTTTACCGATTTTTACCAAATTTTATATGCGTATTCAGTAGGTCCGAGAATCGGCTACTATCTATTTTTCATAGCACTGTGGTATGGGTGTGATACAAGTGATAAGGGTGGTCAACCCCTAAAATTTTAAAAGTTAACGCGGGCGAAATTGCGGGCAACAGCTAGTATCCATATACATTTAAAAATGGCTATTTTAATATTACAAACAGACACTCCTATTTTATTTATCTGTATAGATGTAATAACAACAGATTAACGGTATTCATATTGTTGTTCACATGCTGTAAGAGCTAGTTTGCCTTTCCGATTTTATGTCAGTAAGTATCCTATGGTTTCGGTTTGAGGACAGAGAAAGACAGACGGACGGAAAATAAAGTAATCTAATAAGGGTTTTAAATTACGTTATGCTAGGTACTATCAACGAAACTTGCGATTTTATGTCTCAGGATAAGCAACACATGAATGAGTTGTCTGGGCTAGTTTCAGGTTCACTAGCTTATGTTCATGGGCGACGCTGACCACTTACCATCAGGTGACCGCCTGTGTGTTTGCCTATACAAATAATATAAACAGACATATTTCGAACTTTGAGGCCGAGCCTTCACTTACACTTCAGTCGCTTTTTAATAAAAATAATACTTAAATTACGAGTGTATATGCCCTATATATCGTGAAGGTAATTTTACAGAAAAGGTGTCTTGGCGTCAGGGGTATGCGACACGTTTATACGCTGGATTTCAAAAGGTTAAATGTCCTATTAATATTTTAAACGCGAAAGTTTGTATGGATGTTTGACACTATTTCACGCGAAAACTACTGAATGGATTTTAATAAAACTTTACAATAATATAGCTTATATATTAGAACAACACGTAGGTTATTAATAACTATAATTTATCCCCGTACTCCCACGGGAATGGGAAGTACGCGGGCGATGCTTGTACTGTATAAATGTTATAACCATTATAATATTATCTCTTTGGTAGTACGTTCAGTGAATCTATTTTATCATAAAATCTTTCTGACGCGGATGGTTACTCACAACAGAGTTATTACATTAAAGAATCCGAGCCGAACGGTTTCACATAAAAGCTCTTTAACATCTTTTAAAATGTTTTCACTGAAAGGTATTTTCTGGGACTCTCTTGTGAAAGAAATTAATCAACTTATTAACTGTAATTATTGGAGGCAATTTTATAAGGCGGTGATTTTTTCATTTAGATTTCTATTAACAGGTTATTCGTGCCTAGCGACAATGGTCTAGACTCTAGTGGGTATGGGATAGGCCTTTTGAGAGAGAGCAGAGAGATCCGGGTTCGATCCTGACCCCTCTGTCTGTCTGTCTTTTTCGAAATTTCTACGTGCACCTGAACATAAGACATCCGCTTGCTCACCAGTGAAGGGAACATCGAGAGGAAACCTGCATGCCCGATGAGATTAAAAAGTCTTTGAAGGTGTCTGAAGTTCACCATAGTTCACCGATGGGCTGGCCCAACGTAACCCACGTTGGGCCAGCCCATCGGTGAACTATGGCCCTAAACCCTGCCCGCCTGTTTTGGAGGAGGAATCTCTTGGACCAGCAGTGGGACATATTATAAGGGTTGATATTATTATAATATTGTTATTATATTCATGCCTATATGATAATCGTAAGTTAGATAACATAAATATTAAGTATTAAATATGCCAACAACAGAAGGACTGTCAGTATCCATATTTCGCGTGTCAGTTCGCACGGGTACCACTAACTAAAAAAAAACTTTTTTTTACCAATAAACTTTGCTGTATTTCGCAAAGAAGAAAAAAGTGTATGTTTTAATATTGTTATGGAAATCTACCATCTTGTCTTAAGATAGTCAAAGTATTGATAAATCCAATCCTGGAGCAGTGGATTGACCGGCGGCACGGCATCATCACCTTCCACCTTGCGCAGATCCTGACGGGGCACGACTGCTTCGGAAGGTATCTCTGGAAGATGGCATGGGCGGAGGACAGCAGTGAATATACTGTAGACCACACCCTGGTTGAGTGCCCATCTTGGGCGGAGGAATCATCGTTGAGGTTGGCGCGGACCTGATGTCATCCGACCGATGACTGTCAGTAAGAGCACGTGGCAGGTGGTCCTCTCCTTCTACGAGGACGTGATGTCGCAGAAGGAGGAGGCGAAACGGTAGAGGGAGGTTAATAAATTAAAAAATACCGGGGATTTTTTCTACAACAACAGGGGCGCGGGCTGATTACCCGCACCCCGGCACGGAACATGCTTAAGACGGCCCTGATGATATGCAACGCATTGTCATTATAGGCAACGAATTGGCTAGATAGAGGTGAGGGGTTTGCGCTAAGGACAACACTTAAAGCCTGGACTAGTTCCAGGTAAACTAGTTTATGTTAATGAGCGACGCTAACTACTTACCACGTCTGCCAGTCTAACCATCCAACTAACATAAAAAACCTCTTTCCGTCCACTGCACTGCTTGTGCTAGTTCATTGAAAAAAAAATTAACCCATACCACAGAATAAATAATAGTACTAAAGTATAAATAATAAAGTTGCCTATACCAGAGGAAATAAATTATCAAGGGCTTCACTTTTTTCTTTTCTTTCTTTCAATTCTTCTTCCTAAATAAGAAGTGGGGAGTATGTTGATTGTGATGGTGATCTCAAAGAATTCAAACGTAATGTATTTAAATTGTACTAATATTGAATAAGGCAAGCGTTCGCACTTAGTTTGTTTGCTCCGTATTAGATGTAGTACCGATGTTTGTGTAATATGTAACATTTCAAATATCTGTGTAAATACCTATGTATTTAGTATTTTAAGAGAAAAAGGTTGCATTTTACATGGCTGTAGCCAATAGTAATAATAATAAGGTAATATATAATAAATAAATAATATAGTCAATAGTAATAATTAGGTATTACAACACTCATGTGATATTATTATCACATTCGTATACAGACAGTGTAATGACAGGGGCTGATACTCAACATCTTATATCTCAGGATAAGCATTAGATGAATAAGCTGCCTGGACTAGTTACCATCGTGTGGCTTTCAAACTTTAATTAATTATTTATTACTAAGCTAACATAAGCTTGGCGTTTATTGAGGGAGGACTATGGATACAGATAGGGGCTGATGATGATGATGATGAAGCTAACAACGTAAAAGGATCATCATCATCGTCATCGCGTAAGTATATCGCTTACACGAGTACATGCATGTAACATTACATAAAACGACATATTGACGTGACAACGTCTTAAATTAGGTTGCGGCTGGGAGTCACTTATGAAAAAGTGTAACGCTCGGTAACGTTACGATGAGTCACCGAAACGATGTCACGTAAAATCTTCGCCCGTAAAACCGACTTTACAGGCAACCATTTTTTGTATTAATTTTTTTACAATTTTATTGGTAAATATTTTGACGTGACAACGTCTTAAATTAGGTTGCGGCTGGGAGTCACTTATGAAAAAGTGTAACGCTCGGTAACGTTACGATGAGTCACCGAAACGATGTCACGTAAAATCTTCGCCCGTAAAACCGACTTTACAGGCAACCATTTTTTTTTATAATTATAGTTTATAGCCAAAGCTAGTCTTTAGAGCAGCAAAATCGATGCCGTCCTTCCGATGTATCTCATGAAAAGACCCTTTTACTGGTCATAAGGGGTTTAAGTACCTCGTCCCCATTTGAAAACAGAGAGCTTATATTATATTTTTATTCTAAAAAACGATTAGTGCTTCGTTTCCTTTATGTAACTGATCTCACACACGAAAGAAGAAACGATATTCAGTTTTTAGGGTTCCGTAGCCAAATGGCAAAAAACGGAACCCTTATAGATTCGTCATGTCTATCTGTCTGTCCGTCCGTAAGTCACAGCCACTTTTTCCGAAACTATAAGAACTATATTGTTGAAACTTGGTTAATAGATGTATTCTGTAAACTGCATTAAGATTTTTACACAAAAGTAGAAAAAATAATTAGGGGTCCCATACTTAGAACAGAAACTCAATTTGTTTGAGAGAGAGAAATTGGTTTGAACGAGATCTAGTAAGTAGTTTTTTAATACGTCATAAATCATAAACCGCAATTTACCTTTCATTCAATCAACTCAAATATTAAAAAACATAAATATCATAAACAACTTTTTTCACACTGTTGTACGTAGAACAAAATTATTCAAATACTAGCTGGTGGCCACGACTTCGTCTGCTCAGGATTAGATTTTGGTCTATTCACACAATACCTTTATTATTTATGGCATATGTGTTAGTCTAATGTATAAGCAATATTATTGTACAGTTTCGTTAAAATTCATAATGTAGGTTTTCTGTGAAAGAGTAACAAGCATCCATACATACAAATGTTCGAATTTATAATATTAGTAGGACAAAATATTCGCTGCAAAAATCCTTAAACTCTGCGTGTCTCCAAGTTCATCTTTAGATCATGTCAGCTACAAATCCTGATAGTAGGTAATAAGTTCCCATCGGAAGGTCGAACCTCCATCTTCCCAACGATGGTCCCAATCCAGGACTCTATTAGCCACTGGTCACCGGTCCGACGTATGTGACCGTCCTTCGCGTGATGTCGAAGCAGCTACATTCGGTGACTGATTTTGTGAAGTGCTAAATAATTAATGACTACATACTGCATATAATTTAATTTACTCGAATGCTATCAGCTTCTACAATCAACATAGGAGATGTTTTAAATAAATCCATAATCCAACAAGACGATTTAAATACTTCCTTCGAAAGTTTTTACATTCTTGTCGCCATCCTCTGCTAAATTGTTGCAAAAATATCTTCGAAATATTTGACTTTTCCAATTTTTCACATATTTGTATTCTTAAATCGTCCCAAATATTTTTTTTTACATAACTCTTTTAAGATAAATTTATCGTGGGCCTTAAAAATCTTAGCTTTATCGTGTCTAATAAAGAATGATAGGATTACAAATGTACAAGTAAAAAAAATAGCCGGCCTGTAAAGTTGGTTTACGGACGATAGTTTAACGTGACAACGTCATAACAAAACGCAAGCATACAATGAGCGTAACGGGACAATGAGCGTAACTGGACAATGATGCGTCATTTCATACATGCAGCTGGAGTTCATCGATTTATTAGACATTGTCACGTCAAAAAGTATCTGTAAAAGTCTTGTGTATGATCGAATCGCTAACTTAAAGATGTTATGATTACCTATGTATAAATAATAATAATATCAACCCTTATATGTCCCACTGCTGGGCACGGGTCTCCTCCTCGAAATCAGGCGAGGAGGGTTTTGGGCCATAGACTATGGCCCAAAACCCTCCTCGTCTGATTGGGCCAGCGCATGGGTAAACTATGGGCCATAGTTTACCGATGCGCTGGCCCAATGCGGGTTGGTAAACTTCACACACCTTCATACTTTTAATCTCATCAGGCGCAGGTTTCCTCATGATGTTTTCCTTCACCGGTGAGTAAACGATGGTCTCTCAATGGTCTGGATGGATGGTTTAGATAAACACATTTAAAGGTTTAGATAAACAACATTTTGTTGCGTCGACAAGTTATCGATATTAAGGTGCAAAAACTATTCGAGATATTAGATCACAAATTGACATGGATATTTTCACCATAAAAATAATTAAAAACAAGACAATCGTTGACGAAATATCCATAATAATATATGGGAAATAACTGTTTAAACTTTAAAATACTTTTAATAACAACATAAACCTTTGACATACTTTAGTGCTTAATATTTCTTTAAGTTTCAGCAGCAGTAGAGATTTCGTGTGCATTAATGTAGTATTTATTCTGTAGGTAAAGTTGTATTACACTTATCTACGTCCATCTTGTACGAATACTGAATGGACAATACGCAGAGCAAGAACGACGGGACTGGAGAGCTCTCAGCATTGTCCAGTCTCGGCTTTTATGCTCGCCGAGATGTCGAGAATGTGGGACGTACGTAGTTCCTAATGATATCACCTAGACACCTTTTCTTACAAGCTTTAAGTACTATATTTGTTTGCTTGCAAAGAAACACAAACACGAATTTCAAAGTTTTTACAACTATTGTTTACAAACTCTTACTGCGGTTTCACTCGTCTAAGAATTAAAAATAAATATTCTGAAATAAAAAGTTTCACCTTGGAGTAAGAAAAACAAAAAGATTTTTCAAATCTGACAACTAGACGGTCCCGGAGATCGGGACGCTCAAACAAAAATTTCTCCAGCTTAATTATACTAGTATAGATGATGGTCTAACATTATGAGCACCTTTTCGTGATCCGCGAAAACATTTCCCATCTCTACCCATTGACGCTTGACACGACACATGAAAAGTGAACTATCGTTTGGTAACTTTTAACTGGCAACACAACTTGTTCAAACAGTACGGACAAACGATCCACTCTCGCTCAATGTGGCTAAGGGAAAAGGTAATTAATAAACTTTTCCATTAGTATTCCTCGAGTGTAAATCGAGCCGTTGTTTTGACTTTGACTTAGTTTTATATCATCATCATCTTTATCAGCCTTTAGTTAATTTTATAAAAGCCAAGATTATTGGTTGGTTGAATTGATAAAATATAATAAATAAATAATATGTTGGGACAACTTACACACTGTTAGATTATGGTAACCAGACAACTGATATATACGCATACAAGGTTGATAAAAGCGAGAGGCATTAAATTAAACCACGTATACTATGTACCATTTTCAGGCTACACACCAAAACTTAGACCAATAGAATCAATAGTTTAGTCACAGGATATTTTTAAAGTTTTAAAGCCGCTCCGGTTTGTTTGACCCGGTGAGATGCAACGTGCTGTGCGACGTTGCCTTTTAGATTCGAAGGACATTTTACAAAGGTTTACAAAAAGTTTTTACGTTTTACTTTGACTATTCACGTATTTAAGTTCTTTGAAAAACTTTTTTTTTTATTGCTCTCAAACTATTTTTTTATAGTTTCGGATTAACCGTAAGTATGTGTAGTATATGTAGTTTAATTTAATGCCTCTCGCCTTTATCAACCTTGTATATGTATTTCTAAATACTACAGACACAAAACAAATGATCATGCTCATCACACAAACATTTGTCCTGGGTGGGAATCGAACCCACGATCTTCTGGTTTAGCAGTCAGGGTCACTAACCACTACACCAACAGGCCAGTCAGTTTACGTCAGTGACAAATCACTGACTAGTTTCGGAATTTGATGGCTTACATTACTACTCTATCCGGTTATAAGCTCGCAGGATCGACAGCCGTAACCACCAAATGATCTTTTGATATGATCTCATTAAGCCGGAGGCATACGTTAAAATTGCCTATATAGACTATTTGTTACTACTTAGTGGATTTTACTTGATTTTCAGCGAAACAAAATTTTTGCGGATGCTTTTGTAAATCACATACATTTTGTATGCATCACTAAAGAAAGGGGTTGAATATTTAAATTTTTGTTGAAATCTTAACAACCGGCAGCCCGCTGAACTGGAAACGACGAACAATAAATATCGACTAGTCACTAGGTGGTTTTCATTAAAATAAACATTATAGCTAAAAAAAATATATCTAAAAAAGAAATTATAGCTAAAAAAAAATTAGAACTGTACTGGGAGCAAAAGAAAATCAATGAATATTTAATATAACGACGAACACCCAAGATTTCATGGAAAGCATTCTACGCCTGAACTTTTTGTAAGCTGTTTTTATTAAATTTAAGATTACGAGTACATTAATACTATTCTCAGAGTATTCATTCATTCCTTCATTATTTATCACTCTTATGCCTTCTGATTGACATAAATCTTTGTTGTTATTTTAATTACTTTACCAAAAATAAAATTATCTTTACAAAGTATAAATCGCATTTATGTTGGCCTGTTTGTGCAGCGAAATTTTCTTTTATACGTAATTTACGTGAATAATTTAATACGTAATTGTATACGTAATGTAAAAATCTTAATAAACCGCGACGAAATCCGAAAAACTTGTTTTATTATAATGAGTCAAATTCGCGTAAACAATATCGATATTTTGAGCGCGATTTTGCGATGCGATTTTTTTTGGAGCGCTTTAAACCTTATGACTTATAACATATATATAAATATAACACATACATAAATAAAATAATGTACATACTACTTATCTCTCAGATAAATAAAATTGGAGTGTCTGTTTGTAATATTAAAATAACCGCTTTTTATTGAATGCATATGGATGTTTAACCATGCCCCCCGCCAACCGTGCAGTCTGTGACCACACGGCCTCCTGGCGTCGGATTGGGGTTTTTATTCAAATTGCAATGTATTGTATGTAAGTATGTTTGTTTGTGAGTGACGATGGCCTAGTGGGTATGGGCTCGGCCTCTTGAGTGAGAGCCGAGAACTCCGGGCTCGATTTTCCCCCCGCCCCTGTGATGCCTAGAAATGGGTTTTTCTTAATTTCTACGTTCATCTGAACATGAGACCATCGCTTGCTCACCGGTGAAGGAACCATCCTGAGGAAACCTACATGCCTGATGAGTTTAAAAGTCTTTGAAGGTGTGTGAAGTTCACCAACCCGCATTGGGCCAGCGCATCGGTGAACTATGGCCCAAAAACCTCCTCGCCTGATTTCGAAGAGGAGACCTGTGCTATTATTATTATATTATAAGTATGTTTTTTTGGGTGGAGTCTTTGAACTCAATTTTGAAGTAGATATCTTTAACCGATTGAGCTGAAATTTTATATACACGTTTAGTTTAGATGACAATGCACGATAAGGTGTGTGACATTATTCTAAATCCAATATGGCGGACCATCCAAGATGGCGGAATAGTTAGTTTTAATGTTTTATTGCATTTCTACAATATGGATATCAAATGAAAGGGACGGTTTAGAGTAACTCGAAAAATAATGTAACGTCATTCTAAATCCAATATGGCGGATCATCCAAGATAATATAGGAATACTTATTTTTAATGCACTTCTGCAATATATGGGTATCAAATAAAAGGGCTCATTGAGAATAAATTGAAAAGTGAGCTCCAAGCTGAAATAAGTTTGACTTGTGTAATTTGGCAAGATGGACAAGGCCTGAACCATGGTTGGGTTGTACAGGAACTCTAGTATTATAATACTCTAAATATTGCATGTGCACAACGTATTTTGTGTGACCATAAACATTAAAATCTTCTCTTTATAAGTATTTTCTCAAAGCATTAGTAACATGAACCGTGTCAAAGAACAAATAACAGGTGAGGACGGCGTCGCGTCGGTGCATTAGGAGTTGGACAGTTTCTATCAGACCAGCCATTGTGCTCTAATGTGGTCCTTTCACGTCATGTCAGTTCCATCTGACACACGATATGCTATTATCATAGGTGTCCCATTGGTATTGAACAAGGTTGTGCCCACGGCTTCGTCTGGGTAAACTTAGATTAATAGATATCTTATGTCCTTCTCAAGATCTCTGTAAATATTTGGAGAAGTCCAAACATAGGTTTATATTTGTAATAGTAACAGTTACAGTAATTTTTGCATCACAATAATTGTTATCTTAATGTCATAATTTAAAAAATATTAGAAAATTTAAAAAATCTTTTGTAAGAGGTCAGCCATGCTGCTATGCAGCCGAATTGGGCCGGCACGACTGGGGCGGTACCTCTCTCTCGCGGCGTCAAGTGACAGTGAGCTATGCGGTTGCGTTTCGTACGGCTTGTGAGTTTCCAGTCGCCCATTGGGGGGGGGGAATAGGGAAAAGGAGGGCGACGCATCTGCGTGACCTTGGTTGTGCGGATGTGTATGCGCGTCGGCGCCGTGAGGCTCCCACTGCTCGTTTGCTCCCTAATGACATAAAAAAGGGTTATATACAATAGTTTGTTTTTTGTTACAGCGCGTACCTGAAAGATGACTTCGCGGTTCTACCATATTTAGAAGCTGGATTTAACAGGGTATGTAATAGTATAAAATATGTATTAATATATGTATACTATAATGCTATATAACATGTTCATTAATCCATTGGAGGTAATGGGCAATTCCTATTCATAGAGGTATGGCAGCATAAACTAGTACTCTAGGGCAAGTCCAAACTATAGGAAATTAGATAGGACTGGATTTGGGAAAAAGCAAGCGGGATTACTGCCCGGGCTTCCACTGAACAAGGGTCACAATAAAGATAAAAATATCCAAATTTCGCTTTTTGTGAAAAAAAAATATTTGTCTATGTTAGTTGAAGTTAGTTTGCAGGCAACGTGCAGACGAGCCACATGATGGTCAATAGTCAGCGTCGTCCATGAACATAAGTTAACCAGAGACAAGTCCAGGCTTTTTTGTCCCCCCCTCTATAAAAAAAGTCTATTCATTCATCTATTTCTTATCCTGAAACATAACATGTTAAGTCTCGGTGCCAGTAATTACACTGCCTGACTTACCCGTGTCTCCGAAACGCAGCAAAGCTGTTTCACGGGAGAAACAAGCAAGATGGTAGTACCCATGCAGATGGGAACGCGGCACAGTGCAACCCTCCCACCGGTAAACCCTCCTTATATACGGAAATTAATTAAGGGTCTCCGTTCTAGTCTAGTCCTAGGGCCGCCAAACCTCCAAAACTGACCTTGCGTATTTTAAGATTAGTGAAAAATTACAATAAATTAAGCGTATACAATTTGCGAATTTACGTATTTATAATATTATAATTATACCTTTATGGTACCACATATAGTTGGATAAGCAAATAGTTTTAAAATATGTTGAAATTTATATTTTAATTGTAATATAAGTAGTTACTTTCTGATGTCAAAAATACAGATAATCATCGGCTTTTGATACATTTCATTTTTTATTACAAGTAAAATGATTCCTGTAGGGCTAGCATGCGCGCACGAAAAAAATTTGTCTACACCCTTTCTCGTATTAACTGTATGAAATAATACGAGAAAATGGGTCGACAAAATAATAGATTAATAATAATAATAATAGATTTCTTTATCTAAAAACACAAACCAAAAAATTGACTATGTTTGAGTTGATAATAGTGACTTTTATTGTTCACAACACATAGTAGAATAATCCTGGCGAAATCTGGCCAAGCTGGTTGTATAATGGATTTTTGTGTCTCGGTTGATGCCTCGTAATTGAATACACTATAAAAGCTGGTTACAATGGGAGATAGAATGTCAGTATTGAACCATAACAATAGCGGAACTTTGACCTTTTGGGGAAAATTATCATTAAATATTATATACTAGCTGTTTTCCTCAGCTTTACCCATATCATACGGCTATGTCTGGAATCTCGACTGATATATAATTATCGTTTACATAGCTTATGTAATTCGGTGATAACGAAGGATCATGGGTGGTGAAACAATGTTTATTTTTTATAGAAGAGGGGGCAAACGCACAGTGATTTCACCGGGTGGTAAGTGATAAGCGTCATCCATTGACACCCGCTACATCATTAGTAGGTACGTTGCCGGTCAAATAGGAGTATGCTTTTCTTTCTAAGTCGTATCAGTTCGGAAATTGGTTTTTAATTAGATAAATAGTTTTGGAGGTTACCTCCTACTTATAAACCTTTGTACGGGTTACCGTTCAGCAGAAAATAAAAGGCAGCGTCTTGCCGATTTAGGTAGCATTATTTTACACACAAAATTATGTTTTTATTGATGCGGTTGGTATATATTTGTAACTTTTGATAATACAGGCAGTGTTAGAACGATTTTCGTTGGGTTTATTTTACACATTAACTTTCCCTCACAAAATTCTGGCACTCATATCATATTTGTACACACACTCCAACCTTCTTTTTAAAATTTTAGGATAGATAACATTTCCTTTATTTTTTCGCAATGTAATTTGAGGGCGTGTTGTGGTTCAGTATAGTATGTAATGGTATTCCTTACTCTACTGGTTGGAACACAACCAGTTTTTATGTATATATTCTACTGTGGATTGAGAGAGTTGGAGTTTAATCCCTGGAAACGGGACATAGGCACCTGAGCCAGACAACATCACTTGCTTACTGGTGACGAAAAATATTATGAAAAAATTCTCATACCTGAAAGCTGACTGAAAAGTTGACCGTGTAAGTCCGTCAATCCGCGTTGGACCAGCACATAACTTTTACCGGTGGGAGGGATGTGCTGTGCCACGCTCCCGTCTGCATGAGTACCACCATTCTGCTTATTTCTCCCGTGTTTCGTAGAGAAGGGCAAGACAGGCAGTGTAATTACTGGCACCGAGACTTAACATCTTATTTTTTTTTTTTTGAAGTGAAACTTATTTATCGGGGTTGGAAAAAAATTTAGTGTAACATTTTTTCGTTACGCGTCACATTCTTCCGTTACGCGCCATCTTTTTCTTATCCCTACCACGCGTGATTTGAAAAATAACGTCATAAAGAAGTTTCACTTCTTACGAGTGTACGCTAGTACACACACACTTTTTTTAGATGGGCATCTTTAAAGGTTTGACATCAAACAAAGCAGTTCACATCGCGTATAGTGTGAAACAATTCGATGCTTTGAAACTGACTAAAGTGTAAGTTTTTTTTTTTTTTTGGCATAGTAGGGCAATGAGCAGTCGAAGCCGTTTGGCGACTACCGACGCCCAAACACATCCGCACAACCAAAGATTATGCAGATGCGTTGCCCTCCTTTTCCCTAACCCCCCCCCCCCCCCCAATGGGCCACCGGAAACTCACAAACCGCACGAAACGCGACAGCATAGCTGTCACTTGACGCCGGTCTTATGTCTCAGGATAAGCAACGCATGAATGAGTTGCCTGGGCTAGTGCCAGGTAAACTGTCATGTGCGACGCAGCCCGATTACCATCAGGAACCTCGTCTGCCCGTTCTTATGCAAGTGAAATAAAAAGAATAACATAATTATGTTGTAGGTAATGGTGGAGACGCTAGGTGCCACAGCGTGGTGCGCGGAGATCCTGCAGGTGCGGGCAGCGGCGGCATCGGCGCGGGCGCTCATCGGGGCGGTAGCGGCCCTGACCGCTGTGGCCGACCGCTGCCGGGACCTGGTCGCGGTCACCGATGACCAGCAGAAGATACTTGTAAGTGTTATGTCCTTGTTATCTCTAATACGGTTATCGTCGTCTTCTAATGTAGACGAACAAGATATGAGACAAGTGTATTAAGATTTCAATTTCTTTGCGTAAACCCTAAAGTAATCCATATACTTATAAGAACTAAGGCGTGGTACAAAATGTCGACGTAGATATACTAAAATATTGTTACCAATCGCCTCGCAGCTGGTGACCCAGACCTCGGATAGTATATTTTCGTCATTTTGACGACCGTTGAGCTTGTTGGTACACAGCTGGAGGCGATCACTTTAAATATAATCATCATATAACATGGGACGCAGGGTTACTTTGAGACCCCACCATGGTTCAGGCCTTGACGTGGCGGTGGGGCTCAGTAGCCTAGGGTGAGCCCAGCACCTTGGGCGAAGCTAATTGAGCCGAGGGGGCTCTTTGTACCCTTCTTATAAGAGGGGACAGAAGAGCAGGGGGCAAGGGGTGAGGATGGGAACCTCACCCCATTGCACTGTTCCGACGTTGGGAGGGTGGAGGTGGCGTCGGCCCCTTGAGGGACTGACTAGCCGTCGAGGTGCCCTGTTTGTTTATTAGATCCGGGGCACCTCACCAAAGGCGGCAATAGTGGCACTCGCCGAGTTTCAGTGGGTAGAGCTGCGTCCACTTACCAGCTTTCGGGCGCAGCTAGTCCCACATACCCGCCTGGGGAGACCCACTCCCCCGCGGGATGCCTCAGAGCATTTCCCGACGTTAAAGAAAAAAAAAGGGTTACTTTGAGACCTAAATCGGGACTTTAGGAACTTACCATCTCAGGGTTAACATACCGTGATTGCTCATAATCACCATTAGCTGCACGGCCCACTGCTGGATATGTTTAATGATCACTGAGACCAGTATCAGCTAGTCGCCTCAACTCGGATCAGCCGGACGGAAGCGTCAAGCATATAACCGGAATAGAGCGGTAATGATTTGTTTTTTATGAAAACAAGTTCCGCCAAGTTTGTGCTGCGACGCTGCACCGGTTCTGTGCTCTGATTGGCGGACTGATGGCCATTGATGGTTTGGCGGTTGGATTGATTGGCGATTGGTTGAATTGCTATTACGTCAGTGCCAAATAACTGACCAGTTTCGGAATTTTATGGCTCGCATTACTACTCTACCCGGTTCTCTATCCTATCGTCTACCGTTGGTTATCCCGAATGTCGTGTAATTCGACCGAACTTTCTCACATTGAATGTTGCTCATATGTTCCACAGCTCACCAACAAGTCATGGAACCGCGTGGTGGGGTGGCGGCCGGAGGAGGGCCCGCGCCCGCTCAGCGAGGCGGTGAGTGGTGAGGGACTGAAGCTGGCAACCACGGGCGTGCGGGACTGGGATGCGCCGGTGATGCTGCGGCGACGGGCCAACCCCGACCCCGTGTTGCTGCCCTGCAAGGGATCTACCATCACTTTACACAGGTACAATCTATAGTATATATTTAATGTAGGCAAAGAATGCCTATTTTTTTTACTGAAATTGGTATTTCTCAATTTTGTACATTTTTCGCACTCTTGACAATATTTTGACGATGAACTGTGTAAATTCATTATTCGATCTCAAACTCGATTTCGAAGTCGATACGTTAGCGTCAAAATATTGTCAAGAGTTATTTGGAAGAGTGAGATTTACAAATTTCAATTAGTTACATAAAAAACCACTGTAATCAATAAAGTCAAAGCGTACAAGAGTACCGATCGACAATTTCTCGATCCCAATCCAAAATTTTAATAGGATCGAGTGTCAAGAGTAAGCCCACTGATCATTTTCAACGTGTAGTCCGTTTATTTTTGTTGCCGCTATGAATTCTTTGGATTAATTTTTTAATCTTTAATAAGGTTTAACTCTGTACTTCGTACGAACTAAGCGCATTAAAGCTATAAGCTTTAATAAATTTATTATAGTTACGGTAGTGAAGGCATAATACAGTCGGTAGTAGATAGCTAAGCGCTTAGTAATAGGTAGCAAGATGCTTTTTTTACAAGCGTATTTTATTTACAAAAGTAAAAAAGGTTGGGCACGGCCGTCCTTGAAGTCAGGTGAGAAGGGACCAAAATCACAAATCCTCAATCACTAAATCTTATCAGATGGATTCCTCACTATATTGCCCCTCGGCGGAGAGCAAGGAATGTTTACAGGGTTAGATACAAGCCCATTGCCGGGGTTAAGTTAATTTGACCGGTGGGAGGATGCAGTATACAGCGTGCCCATTTGTATGGGTACTACCATCCTGTTTATTTCTTGCGTGAAAAAGAAAGGCAGGCTGTAATTTCTGTCATCAAGATGACAGATTTATCGTTTCGCGTCTAAAGACAACAACACTGCTTGCTTAATCTTCTCCCGGACTATACTAACAATCAGTATAATCTGCCAACACGCCACTCAAAGTAATATAATTAAACGTCATATATGCCTATGTTCAGCAGTGGACGGATAGAGGCTGATGATGATGATGATGATGATAATTATGATGATATGAATAAAGCCATATCACTTACAGGAGCACCTCCCACGTGGTGTTCGTGTGCGAGCCCACGTCCTCGCTAGAGGGCGAGCGCCCGCGGGGCTCCCTGCACTCCATCCGACGAGGCTCCCTCGACGTCCGGTCCGTGGCCTCCGACGGCCTCAGGCGGACCTCCCTTGCCAAGCTCCAGGGCCTGCCCCTGGAAGCTCCTATCACCAAGGTATGCTTTTAATGATATTTTGATAATGATTTTGCAGCGCTAAGTACTTTATTACTGACTTGATTTGATTGAAAATTGTGAAATTAATTTGAGGACAAGTTTTAGATCCCTTTAAAAGTAAATTAAAGATCAAAGACGGTCTATAATTTTGTTTATGAAAGTACACCTTTATAGCAAAATTCCATTCTTCCTGGGTATGCTCAAAAGGATTGTATTTGAATCGGTTGGCTGGAGCGGTTACAACTCCAGACTACCGTATATTTTTTTGTATTTATGTGTATTTTTTTATATATTTAATCTACTACCTACTATTAACATAATCTGTGGGTGTGTATTACAGGTGATATCGCTCCTGTCAGCTGCGACAGAGGGCGCGCCGCCCGCCACCGTCGCGTGTATAGACCGCGCGGTGGACATGTTGCGGACCTCCGAGCTGTACTCGCCGCAGATGAGGGAGGACCCGCGGCTGAGACACGAGGATCCCATAGCCACCGACCTCATAGGGGCCCTGTTGTCTGTGAGTATACCGATAAACTTTCAATATTTAGATTTGTCTTTGAGTTTACAGTAAGTAAAATGAAACGTATACCTATATTAAAAATTTACATTATCCTTATCGTATTTATTTTAGTAATTATATCAAATGTATTTATGACATTATAGCTTATTTAGCTCAAACATTTGTGTGTAAGCTACTTAAGTATTTTATAATATGAATCATAAATAATAATTGTATCTAAAATTTTGAACAGTAAAGCGTAAAAAATAGAAATACTGCTTCCTTGCACTTTTGACTGCTTCATACCATGTAATATTAGCTACAAGTGAGCTAATTTTGTATTTCTGTTCATGGTCCTGTGCCGGACAGCGGGAGCAAGCCAATGCAAACCTTATGTATATGGTAGGAGATTTGAATTTACAGCTCTACTCTCCTGTGAATGTCCGGATCTTCCTCTCACAGATTTAGTTGATGTGCTGCTGTTTAAATAGGACTTTCATTTCTCTGTACCAACATTTGTGGATCTTACTAATTGCTTTACTTCCTTTGTATGTTAAACACTATCTTTACGCGACGCGTATGTTGATATTAAAATATATGAATGATATAATCATCTAGAACTTATCATCTTATAAGAATTTGTATATACTAAGAGCCAATGTACAAATTTATGAAATTGCAGCATTTTAAGTCTACAGTGTAGTAAATTATAATCAAAATTTGATGTATGAAATATTTTTCTCGGCTACTTCGCTTGTTAGCTTCGTCTTATCTTTTCGCATTGTTAGAAAACAAACACTTTTCTGTACTCTTGCTAACTTAACTTTCTATTTTTAGAAAGCTTTTTGACATATCCTTTTTTAACAATTTAATGTTTGTCTTACGTATGACTTACCGAAATTAATGAATATATATTATTTGTTTATTTTATTGTTGTATAAAATATAAAAATTAAACGTATAATATTTTTATATTTTATGGTAAATAATACATTGTATTGATAAGGATAAAAAAATATTTTTTTCATTAAGGCGAGTTCATTATTGAATCAATACTTATTTGTTTTCAGTTAAAATGTATATAAATCGTCTCTAATTTAAAAACACATTTATGTAATTTTACCATTATCTTTTAGCAAGGAGCAACCAACGTTCTGTCATCACGTAG
The DNA here is from genome assembly GCA_963853865.1 of Helleia helle. Lineage (NCBI taxonomy): Eukaryota > Metazoa > Arthropoda > Insecta > Lepidoptera > Lycaenidae > Helleia > Helleia helle. The sequence continues at coordinate 6,604,642 of OY971433.1, read as the reverse complement.
AAGCAGCAATGACTCGACGGTGGTCAGGTCACAGGCCAACAGAACGCACATGAAACATAAGGTAGGTTTTGGAAATAATCCACACAAGTCCCGCTACTAAAAGGACCATTACCAAGTGATCTGTGGCTGATAAGTGACAGTGTTGTGCTATTATGACTGTATAAGTCTCAGCTCTAAATTACACTCTCACTGAATATTGACACCGGAGAAATCATCTAATAGTGAACGCAACTCATTATGTTTCAGTTTGTAATCTCCGCCAATAATGTGTTGCGTTCTAACATAGACAAAGCAGCAAGACAAAATAGCTACCTGGACCTAAATTAATGACTAATTTTGAGTGTCATTGACTCAAGAACCAGTGATATGTTTGCTTGTTTACTGATATTCTGACGGATTGATTAAAACAAAGTCCAATCTTTTGCTGGATCTGTTTCAATGAAGTCCAAGACGGCTGAACCCCACCTGCATTCAACTTGTTTTGAGTACCGAAACCTAAAAGCCGTAATGTTTAACAGACGTCAGGACAGCTCCGCGAGCTTCTAGACACGAGCTTGAGCTGGGACTTTGAGATCTTCCGCCTGGAGGAACTGACCCGTGGGCGGCCGCTCACCCACCTGGGGCTAACGCTGATGGGCGGGCGGTTCGACGTGTGTTCGGCGCTCGAATGCGACGAGCGGACCCTGCTCCACTGGCTGACGGTCATAGAGACCAACTACCACGCGGTTAACACCTACCACAATTCCACGCACGCGGCCGATGTGTTACAGGTGAGTCATGCAAGAGAAATTAGAACCAATTTCTTCTTTAGGGTACAGAATAATCTCCTTTGACAATTTCTTCTTTAAGACAAAATTTCAATAATTAAATTAGAACTTTAAAAATATGATTCTAAAATCTAAAATATATTTACAGTCAGTAGGATTCTTCCTGGAGAAGGACCGGTTAAAGAACTTGCTCGAACCACTGGAGGCGGCTGCGGCATTGCTGGCGGCAGCGGCGCACGATGTGGACCACCCGGGCACCTCGTCCGCCTTCCTCTGCAACTCCCGTCACGCGCTGGCCGTGCTCTACAACGACGTCAGCGTGCTAGAGTCGCACCACGCCGCGCTCACCTTCAAACTCACACTCAGTAAGTCTCACTCTCCTCTTACACCCTTCTCTCTTTCTCTGCCACTCCGGCCACGTGCTCGTCCAGCTCTATAACGACGTCAGGGTGTTAGAGTCACGCCATGCTGCGCTCACCTTCAAACTCACACTCTCCTCTCACATCCCACACTTCTCACTTTCTCTGCAAATCCCGCCACGTCCTCGTCAACGTATCAAGACGTCAGCGTGCCAGAGTAGCACTTTAAAATTAAACTTATAATCAGTAAGTAAGTTATACTCTCCTTTCACACACTGTTTTCTTTCTTAACTACACTACTACTATTCCCTTTAAGATCACTCTTTATCTTCCTTCTGCGTTAATGCGCAGTTCTAAAAAATGTGTGTATGTTTTCATTTTCTATTTCAAAATTGAAATCAAACGTTATTTATAGTGAAATATTCCTAGTTGATCCATCAAACTGCTAGAATATATAATTCTTTATCGACAAACATTTTAACGTAAAATTCTCTTCAAGATGACGATCGCGTGAACATATTCAAGAATCTCGACCGCGACACGTACAAAACGGTGCGCCACAACGTAATCGATATGATCCTGGCCACGGAGATGACGAAGCACTTCGAGCACCTCGCCAAGTTCGTCAACGTCTTCTACGCCAAGTCCAGTGGCAGCAAGGAGGAGGGGATGAACACTGATGTGAGATTTAAGGTTACTTTAGTACAGAGATCCCCATAGTCTAATGTGTTAAAAATTTCAAGGTTTTTAAGAACCTTTTAATTGGCTCTTAAGACTTAAGGACTCTCATAGGTATATATGATAGATATAGATGCGGGTTGAAAAGAATTTAGTATTCCATTAACGTACTACAAAGAAATAAGTTAGTAAATTACAAAGACGACCTCTATGGCTCAGTGGTAAGCGCGTTGGCGATCAAGCCGGAGGTTGCGGGTTCGAATCCCGCCAGGGAACAAAAATATTTTCTGTGTTCCTGGGTCATGGATGTGTAAAAATCTTAAATATATGTATAGTATAAACGTATTAAATATATTTCCGTTGTCTAGTACCCGTAACACAAGTCCTTCGAGAACTTACCACGGGACCAGATTGACGTGGTGTGATAGCGTCCATAGATATTTATTATTATTATTATTATTATTCGAAGGAGGATTCATTTGGAATTAAAAGGAGTATGCACGGGAGAATGGTGGTACCATTCTTCTGCTAAATTACTTTGCTGTGTTTCGGATGGAAGATTAGGACAGATTGTTTAGTTGCTAATATCACGATCTTTTTTCGGGAACAATTCAAACCTTGTTCAATAAACTTTTTTACAGGAACCGTTGGCATTGGATACTACAGCTTTGCAATCTCCAGAGAACGTAGTCTTAATAAAGAGGATGATGATCAAATGCGCAGATGTCTCGAACGCGTCACGACCACAGAAGTTCGCTTTCGAATGGGCTAGAAGGTAATTGTTTATTATTATTAACACAATCAAGACACTATTCTATTTAAAAAAATGCAGACTTTTAAAGGATAAGTTCCTGACTATAATATAATATAAGCTTATTCAGATTTTTTTTTAAAGTGAAAACTTCTTTTGGGGCACCGCATACAGATACATATTTGTAGGATATGAATGAGGCTGAGCCATCACGCTCGGAGGTGAAAGGCTCGATCGGGTAAACTCGGAAGTAACATAATGTCTTTGCGTAACTTCACAATAAGTGAAACATCACTGCTGTTGAAATCAATTTAAAATATACGAAATAATCCGACAACATAAAAACGCGACACAGCTCCCCTCCCACCGGTAAAGATTTTGTATATATATTGTATATATATATTTGTATTGGACCTGAAACGTTCTCCAATCATAGGATTGCGGAGGAATACTTCCTCCAGACGGACGAGGAGAAGGCGAAGGACTTGCCGGTGGTGATGCCGATGTTCGACAGGGCCACCTGCTCCATCCCGCGCTCGCAGATCGGCTTCATAGACTACATCATCATCGACATGATGGAAGCCTGGGCAGGTATGTGTAATACGCTAGGCCAGTGTTTCCCATTTGATGGGTCGCGTCCCGGTACCGCGCCTCGAAAAAAAACCGGGTCGTAAGATTGCCTACTTGCTTTAAAGTTTTAAACAAATAATAAGAGAGCTTGACTGACAAGACAAAAGAGACATAAATAAGCAGGTTTCTACTTCTCACTAAATATTGTAATACATGCATTAGTATACTTCTCTTTGCAGTCCAACCCGACGCCAGGAGGCCGTGTGGTCGCAGACTGCACGGTTGGCGGGAGGCAACCCCCCACTTTTATAAACCAAAAGTGAGCCAAATGGGCTCACACTAATCCGATGTAGTATTAGGGCCTTCGGGCCGTTAGCATAGATCCATCCGAAAAAAAAACTTCTATTTGCAGTGAACGTGTTTTATTTTTACTAATATTTGAGGGGGGGGTTAAAAACTTGAGTGGGTCACGACTCACGAAGCTAATGCATGAACGGATGTTTCACGTCAAAAACAGCATTTACTTCTTACGAATGAATAGCACTCCTAAGCCAGCTTTTTGTTATATGTAGACGATAAGGCATAGAAGTCGGTTCCACTGCACTGGTGCATATACCTAGGACGTATTGATTCTGATATATGAAATATGAAAATACGGCTGGATTTACTTGGTAACTGTACGAAGCAGATTTTTTTTTCAACCCGCGTCGTTGTGAATCTTTGGTCATCGAGGTGGTTTTTATTTTAAAGTCCCGGTGCAATCTAGGCTAGGTAAGATCTGTTGCAAGTGCTCATAAAACTCCTCCTGATAGGTAATAGAAAGCAATCCTCGTGATAAATTTAAAGAAGAGTCCACAATTAGTCTCTCACGAACAACTTTCGTTTGCAGCGTTCATCGACATGCCGGAATTGGTAAACCATGCGCGCAGCAACTACCAGCGCTGGAGAGAGCTGGACGAAGCCGGAGTGACCACCTTCGCGGATATCAAGCGTGCCCAACGCCTCACAGCACCCAATGCGCCCTCCACCGCCGAGGAGTGAGCACAACCGGGGAGTTCCTCCACCTCGCAAAGCAGCTCACCGTCTGCTCACTCGGTGCCGCTACGAGGAGTGAGGCTCCCCACTCTCATGACCCGTACCTCAATATAATTCGGGACTCTGACTAGACTCACTGAGGAGAAACTTCTTTTACGATTGCTGAGTTAGACAGTGAAATGTGTAAGCTTCACAATGATTTGATTGAAGCCTACCAAAACTACATAGGTAATCTGGAAATTTATTGAATAGTTGTTATAGATGCAAAATTCATGGCGGAGAAAATCAAACTGCTGATCGCCTGACGGATATTTGACCTGACATTTCCAATTATAACATAACTGATATGGAGTAAATAAAATATAGGCACTCCGAAACTAACTTCTTTAGTACATGCTGCTTACAAATTGCTAATTTTCTATACGGACTTTTAAGTTCTATCTGTGCCGGTCACATAAAAAAGTGGAACCCAAAAGATAATTTAAATATGGAACCTATCCTTTACACATTTGTCACAAGATCAAAGCCTTAATGAGTAGCAAATATATACCTATTGGTAAAAAAAGGTACATTTAAAAATAGGCCTAATTTACAAAATTATTAAAGGCACTTTTTAATGCAAATCAAGTATAAAGGTACATTGGAATTTAAATTATAAATGTGTATTTTATTCCCGAAATTGCCGGGGCCAATTCCACGAGTGCCACATTTTAGTAGTGACAAACTAATTGAACGACTAGTTTTTTAGACTAAAGTCTTTTAGACTAAGCAAAGGTCGTTCGATATTCAAACACTAAGCAAAGTTCGTTTAGTCTTTATAAAGACTAAACAGTTGCTCAGTTTTTAATATGTAAAATATGAAAATTCGGAAATGACTAAGTACGACGTTCGTCGTACGTCGACTACAAGTCTGAAGCGGACCGAACTAGCGCCGGTCCGGAGACGGGAATGTCCGTTAATACGCTTATTTTATAACTATATTCATGTTAGTGATATCATAAAATATTTGGTATCGACCTATATAATATAACGTTATTGTTAAATTAAATGTTTATTGATATATGTTGTCGACTACTGGTGTTTTCGATGTAACTCGATCCCTCTTAATATAAGTAATTTTATACAGGATATTCTTGTAAGTATCTACTTTCCCTTTCTTACATGTCCATTCATAGTTGTTTACACATTGGAGATGAATTATAAATTAGGAGTGAAAAATTAACTATTGGTATTGTTGATCGAAGGTGTTGTCAAAAATTCTTTTATTAAATTTAAGCGATTTTATTTCATGTATTTAAAAATACATTTTCGTCTTATTAACAACTAATCTTTATTATATACAGCTTGGCAAAAAAAGAGTATGGAAAAAATGAGGGCGCCACTTTCACTTAGGTCTCATCATAACATGGAAAATCAGCAAGATAATTTAATCAAATCGTTAAAAATAAATGTGAAACACTAAACTTTACTTAAAATCTAGTATTTGTCGGCCAAATATTGTCAACATCATAGGTTTCCATTTAGTAAAATATTTAGTTCCACCTGTCACACGTCATACTCTTTTTTGCCAAGCTGTACCTGTACTAGGTTTAAGTTTGTCATTGGATGTAAAATGTATTTCTCCTTTGTGTAAGCAAAATAATTGACCCTTTAAATAGAAGAAATATATGAATATAATATTATTATGAAATCTATACATACATCTTTATACTAAGTAATAAAAAGGATCCGTGAACTAGTGCCATAATATGCACGACCATGGCAAAAAAATTGTGTGCCGAGTTCAAAAAAGAAAACTGTTCCTTACACAGATATTGAGAAATTAGAAGGCCTACTCGATATCTGCGCTTCCCATCATCTGGCTAAATAGAAAGGAAGAAGTCCTTCTGATTTAGAGACTATCAATAAATTAAAAAAGTACCAAACAGTAGAAATTATATAAATACTCTTTTAAAAAATGAACTCTTTCATAGAACTAAATATATCTATATATATTCGGTCCATATAATATACTTGAGCTTCGAAAAATATTTTTGTATACATGTAATTTTATATTATCTATATACCGACCCATCGGCCTCATCATATCAAAATTAAAGTTTTTGAACGTTTTAACTTTTTCTAAGCTTCGATGTCAAAGTTTTCTTCAAAGTAAAGGACACGCATGCAACTTATACTGACGTCTTTATAAATGTATATTGTATATGCGTTTACTGTCGCTTAAAGTTTTCAGTGTTTACTTATACTATATATAGTGTTCGAATAAGGTTTAAAAAGTTATGTTTAATTAGAAATATACTCGTCTATATGACGCTGGTATTTTAAGTAACTTATATAGATGTAAGGATCTATAGTAAATTATTGAAGTTATATTATGCTTCCTTGTGCTCAACGTCTAATGTACGGTCTAAAATAATATACTTACTTCATGTATAGCCTGACCAGAAAAATAAAGACCCTCGCCATATTGCGGAAAATTTCGGAAATAATTTCCGTATGGACTATACTATGTGTCACCGTATAAAAGATATAGTAGCAACACTAATGGAGGGTTTATATATTTCTAGTCAGGCTATAAAATATGTACCGGTGTATACCGACCTAACCTTCTTAGGCTTTATATTCCTTTATTACATATTAAATTATTAAACTAGCTTGTGGTGTTCAATCTCATATTAATATCGTTTCAACAGTACCAAAATGTACGTCATTTTAATGTGACACAAATCCAAATTTTAGTAGTTAGTATTATGATAACATTGTATCGGTAGGTAGCTCAATTGCGTATGTTTTGTGTTTGTGTAGTGGGTGTTGATTCAAGCATAACGTTCTTTCACGAGTTTTTAAGACGGTTTCGGTATTTCAATTGGGTATAAGGACTTGTTTCATATGTCTTAGTTTATTGTAGTTACTCCTTATTGTTTTCTAAAGTTTACGCGAATTTCACTCATTATAATGAAACAATTTTTTACGGATTTTATCGCGGTTTATTAAGATTTTTACAAGCCCGACGTTTCGGATACTTTACAGCAACCATGGTCACGGGAGGAGTAGTAGAGGAGTTAGTAGTACTCCTTAGTTGACTTCATTAACAATAGTCGAAAATGTTCCAACTAAAGTCGTACCTACGTTGAAAAATAAAAATATAACATTTTTATACCTACGATATTGTTATATATATATGGATGAGCCGCGAAAAAAATTTGCGCAAAGTAACACCCTTATTATTAAATTAAATTCTGTATTAATGTTTTTAATTACATACATCATCAACAAAATATTATCAACATCATTATTATCAACACAGATTAAATCATCAACCAAATTTAAAAACTTATGCAATAGTCTATATCGCCTATGTCGATGATTCTCCTTTCTAAGCTTCGTCGTTTGTACAATCTTCCAATGAAATTTTTCCATTTGTGGCGTTGTATTTAAAACTTACCATATTTCTGTTGCGAATTGATTTTTATTTGGTAAAGATTTTAATATAAGGTTATGAGGGCTGGCCCCTACCTGGATGTGGAGTTAAAGATTTAAAGTTGTTGTGAATTTTATATGCTAAATAATTATTTAGTGTAAGTAACTAATATATTAATGTTAACCACGCTATGAACAAAATATACGGTCCTTATAGGTATTATTTAAGCGCGCAAACCCCTTTCGTCTATGTATGTTGTTTTTTTTTTAGTATTTATTAACAGTCTTATTATCTGTAATAGCCAGGTGCTCTGTAATCTCCTCTACACGTGCGTCCACACGTCTGTCGAACCGCGGACGCCAAACGTTCGCGCTGTAATCCTTTGATCCATACCATAAAACCCGACAACAAACAGATTTATGGTGGATGCATCTGCCGACGTTGGATACCTACGACAGACGAGCAAATCACCCCATCTACTCGTCAGCGGACGCGTCTGTCGATGACGTCTGCCGATGCATCTATTTACGTGTAGAGGGGCTATAACGTGTGTGGGTTATGTACAACATAGATTTTAATTATTTAGTGCACAAATTATATAGAAACGATTAAATGTTTCCATTTTTTAAATTTCGAAAATATTTTTATGTTAAAAATTATAATATGTATTGTGCTATAATTCTGCTATATGTGGGCGTAGAAACTACACAGATATAGAGAAAATTATTTTGTCATAATATAATTTAAATACCAGAGACGATACTAAGTCATAATTAATCTTACGTCGTGTTAAGTTATTTGAAAATGTTATCCAATCTGATTTGATTTCAATAAGTTTCTAAAAAAATTCTCAATGCCAATGACATTGAGAATTTTGCCTACTACTTTGTTCAGCAGTTAACTACGCCTGTTAATAGTATGTTACTATAAATGTATGTAAAACTCAATAACAACGCTAATTGTATATTATACTGGGCAGCCAGAGTATTCTATCGTTAAACATTTTCAATTTGTATGTTCTAGAAAGATCTTGGTTTGACACTTCTGTTTGATAGTAAACGTGTTTCCTATTGTATGTACTGCTATTGAGAATGACATTGTTGTGTTGTACAAATAAATACATACATACTGACAGTATTTCCTTTTATTGTAACCTTAAAAAATATCAACGTATTTGATCGCAAAATCTATATAAAATCCCAAAAACAAACCCAGCCTAAAACGTTACAACCGAATAAAATTAGTTTCTCCCAATTCCATGTCCTCATATGTCATATGTCCATATATTTCATCTGTATTTCATAAACATGTCCGCCAAAATCTACCAAACCCTAAACATACTGCACATAACTGATAAAAGAGGTGCATAAGAAATGCAAAATCTTAATAGTCAAATGCCGTTAAGGTGTCTTTCGATTCAGAATCACATGTAGATAAGTTATGAAATAATTAAGATACGCTCACAAAAATTAGAATAGTTATAAGCAATTTAACTGAAAAAAAATTATGATATATATCGAGTAGAAAAAAAGGGTAAATAAACGCATCTGCTAAAATGATACGAGAAACAAACATATATCTGTAATTATTCGCATTATTTATATTACTTCAATAAAGCGTATTACATAAAGTATGTTACAAAATAATAATAACAAAGAGGAGGCCCCGAGAATAAGATCAGGGAGGATCAGGGGCATTTCACTTAGTACATTTGGTTTTTTGTATGAGATTAGAAAGTACTTATTTTATTTTAGTTTTTTTTATGCCTATGAAATTTTTACATGTTTTATGTTGAAGACTAGTTATTCTTATATAAAATATACGTGATTTATTTTTTAACAATCATAGGTACCTATTTGATACTTAATCGAAATTAAATTCTTTACTTGACAAGTTTGTACAATTAAACTTGAACCAAGTGTTCAATGGTCACACTAAATAATATATTTAGGAAGGCAGCATTAATATTTTAAAGTTCCTGATCAGCTCTCAATAAATTATAAAAAAAAAAAAATGTTCCTGATTGGTTAATTATCAAATTGAATAGTTTCAATTTATTGTATTATTGTTAGAAATAAATTGCAAATTATAAATATGATTTTGAAAATATGAAAAAAAATATTTGAAAAGAATAAATATATATTAAAATTACTAGACTTTTCTGGGTTGAAATTTAAAATAATTTTAAAATCGCCGCGAATATTGGAACGTAATGACTTTTTTTAGTCTGTACTAACATTTCTCAATTTTGAAATCATTTTTGTTATTACGTAGTATTCCCTAGTTTGTGTTTTTAATTATTCAATCTTGAATGTGCTCTAGTTGTTTTATTTTCTTATCCACTCATGTTTTTAAAAACCATTGTGAGTTGTGACTACGATAACGTAAGAAATTACATGAAGACAGTTTTCTATACGGAAATTAATACAATGCCAATTACATAAAAATCAAAATTGTGATTTCATATGCAATTTGGTTAGTAATTTTTTCACATACATTAGTGGTGCAAAGATATAAATAATATATTAAGTGGACGCAGAAAAGACAGTGATAGTGATACAGTAAAAATTTACCTAGTCAATATTTTAATAATAGACGAAAAAATAAAATAATAATTAGTACCTACAGATTGTTTTATTTAAAATCCTACATAATAACGTCACGTCAATTTTAGCTATAGGGATACTTATTTGTCTTGCAAATCATTTCAACGGAATAAAGTATTATTCCCATTTTTTTTTTTCATCATTAGCTAAAATTGTTTAAATATCTTATGATAATGGTCGTGTGATTGACTTTTAGTGCTGTAATATCGTGTTAGATGGCGTTGGCGGCATTATTTTAAGATACGCTGTGTAATGTATTCCATCTCATTCTTTTACACGTTCAATCATACAGATTTATATTTTTGTCTCTTTCTACGTAACGCCTCAACTTTTGTGTTACACTTGATTTTACTCCTCATAAAATTTCCGTACCGGGCCGTATAACTCAAATCGTTTCTTAAGGAGTAAACTCCAAAAAGGGGTTTGGTTTTTTGCTTATATCTCAAACATTATTTGAGATATTTCAAATCTGAAAAAGATTCCAAAGGAGGAGTAAGTTTCCTTTAAAAATGTCCCGGAACGTAGTACCGTGGTAACGAGTGTAGGATCAATATTTAATATTTTTACTGCTGGTTGAAAAAACGTCCGAAAACAGGTACTCTGATTTATTCAGGCTTCATTTCTAATTGTGGGTTATAAAAAAATTAAAGTAAATCCATCATAAAACATTTTAATATAAACAATAATTCTTATAAAACATATTTTACAACTGTATGGGACGAAGACTGAAACAATATAAAATTCAACTTTAAGGGGATAACCGCCGGTGTGTAATGCTCATATAATATACAATCTTATACAATTTATATGTTGTATATCAAGTAAATAATGTATGCAGTGCGAACACGCTTAATTGAAAATTACAATTAACAACCTCATTGCATACCAAATGGGTGGGACGGTTTATGAAAAGTTACGACTGTTACAAGCTTCTCATCATGGCCTGACTAGAAAAATAAAAACCCTCGCCATATTGCGGAAAATTTTGGAACTAATTTCTGTATCAACGAAACTATGTGTTGACGTAAAAAGGATACAGTGGCGAGACCACGTAGAGTTTATATATTTCTGGTCAGGCTATACAATCTATAGACTTAAGTGTAAAAGTCTCAATTAACGTACGTTTCATATGAAAAAAGTCAAAAGCAAAAATTTACATTTACAAAAACTATATTTAGGATTCAGATAAAATTAGAAAATTTCAAAATCACACAAGCAAGCTATAACGCCAATTCAATTCTAAAAATAGGTATCTTATGCTTTCCCGCTTTCAGAAACCGTCCCATTTAAGCGATCCGCCATTTTAAACATTTAATTCCAGATTCAAAGTACAATAAGAACAAGACATTCACACATAGACCCTGAATGAAAACAGCAACCGGCTACAATATAAAATATAAAAAAGGTAGGCGGGCACATAGGAAGCGAAATATCATCCGACTGTAGCCAAGTCTTATCAATTGATTATAATAAATAATTGTACATAATTATATATTTTTGCAGCTAACAATAATTGTCAACTTTCTTCTTCTTTTGTGATTTTTAGTCTATGACAATCAAATGACATTTCGTCCTGAGCCCGTCAGTATTGTCAAGGTATTAAGAAAAGAGTATAAAAATAATGTTAACAATTAGTGAACCTACTCTATTTGGCCCCTTTCATTTTCGAGATCTTCACACGTTACCGTAACGCATTTCACATAAATTATATAAATTAAATATTAAGAGAAATTCATTACGCTAACTGAATTATATCAAAAACGGTATGGCCTTTGGAATGAAATCTGGTTGCGTGCTCGGCGATTTGAACAGTATATAAAGAATATTGTTTGACGCTGTGCAACGAGAGAGTGTCTTGACAGAAATTTATTAGAAAATAACCATTGTCAGTCCTCTCAAACGAAGCTCGGTACAAAATCTCACTTAGCAGCGTCGATATTTTTGTCATAAGTACATACAATATAAGTCCCTGTTATAATCAAATTCCTTTCACATCTCCTCCAAGATTTATACAATTTCTTTATCTTAGTATATAATATTTTGAAATTTAATAAGCAATTCCGCTATGACAATATTGTGTGTATCAGAGTATCAGAATGTACGCAAAAAGTGAAATCTTTGGATTTTATTTATAAGATTTTCGCATAAATCGCTTGCACAAGCAAGCGATATCCATATAAGTTCAAACTCCCGGTACCCTCAATCGGTTTATTTCATATTCAGGTACTCATTACCTGTTTTAAAAAAATATCATTTTTGCTCACCGTACCAAAAATATTTCACTTTTCGCCCACTTACGTACGAAACTTAGATAAAGCCACATCAATCTGAATCAGCGTAAAAAACTATATTTATATGCGAACAGTAAATACTTACGTAGGAATTTTAGTAACATGTACCACAGATTAAAAAACTAATTTATGTAACAATAATCGAGACTCTAATTTTAAAATAAATAATTTTCCAGCGCTCCCAAATTCCATTGATCTAGAGAAGAATCAGAAATCACATTCTTAAACTTTGCTCCTTTTTTATCTTTTATCCTCCTCCTTTTGTTGCCTATATTGAGTAGTGCTACTCAATATAGGCATAGGAACAACCCATTTAAATATTTGTACGCGCGGCGTAATTTTCATTACATTCTAAGCACACAATAAGGTCAAACATTTCGGTTTGAATGAATGAAGTTCACATCTCGAAATATTTCAAATAAAATTTTGAACAATGTGGTTTTTCAAATTCAAATATATTCAGTCTTTGTCTTGTCATACTGGTACTTAGGATAAATAAATATAGAGATCTGGATAATATTGGGTGTCCAATAATGTCCATTAACAGAAGAATCGTTTCAAAGCAAAATGGCGCTAGTTTGCAAGCCCGCCATTTTGAATTTTTGTATTTTGCATAACGTCACATTAGTTAAATCAATTGTTCTCATTATTTCTTTCAAATATGACTATCTTTTAACCGGTGGTACATTTTTAATAGCTATGATTCCTTATATTTTCGTTAACAACTAAAATAGGAGACATTGGTCGACATTTTAGGTACCAAACGCAGAAGGCAAGCTAATCCAGTCGGTCCCCGCGGAACATAAATGCATCCCACTCGCACAACCCCTAATATTTTAATTTCCGTAAACCTTTATATATGTTACTCTTTATTTGGAGAAACAGGTACTAAATAGCGCATGCAAGTAAATTCATTGTTAGCTATGTGAAAGACGTCTGTCACCAATTCCCGATAAATCATTAGTATGCTGTTCCTATCTCATCAACATTTTATATATTATAATTATATAAAATGCTGCTATATTATTTATATAAACGTTATTCTGATCTTATGCTTGTATGTGTATTAGCCAAAAGATGATCTCGATACTATATCCAAGATTTATTAAACGCCTATATTGATGAGAGAGGTAAATTTCTTTTGTATGACAGGACCCAGATATCCGATTTTACAACTTCTGCTCTTACTAGATAACAATAAAAATACTTGCACGAGCCTAGACAATATTTTAATAAATTCTATATAATATTTTATACTCTAACAACGACACCTAAATATTTAAGGCATCAAAAATATGAACAGAAATATCATATTCGCGCGTATGACGTCACAGAGTATGACTTGATCACGTGACGAGAGCTGTTGCATATAGAATATAATATGTTAATAGAATCAAAAAGCAGAGAAGAACAAATGAGTATTTAAGGTATTTTTATCAATTTAAATACAAGTGTTGGTGATAACACTTATCAAAAACTGAAATAAAAAAAAAAGTGTGTGTACTAGCGTACACTCGTAAGAAGTGAAACTTCTTTATGACGTTATTTTTCAAATCACGCGTGGTAGGGATAAGAAAAAGATGGCGCGTAACGGAAGAATGTGACGCGTAACGAAAAAATGTTACAATAATTTTTTTTCCAACCCCGATAAATAAGTTTCACTTCAAATATATGAGTGTAACATCATCATAAATATTTGTGATAGGACAACAATAATATCTTTATGACGTTATCACGTAAAATTATCGTCCGTAAACTGACTTTAGAGAAAACATGTAGGTAAGATACAGGCAGGAAAGAAAAATTTCACATTATTAAAAGCTTTAGTTTACACCATCTTTCGATATGCACGCTCGGTCACGTGATCAAAACGCATGTAGCGTAACGTTTTGACATCACATTCGCACAATATAGACTTAGTCACGTGTCCCGACTGCGAGCGGCACGTACCTCCACGCCGCCGCGCCAACCAGCTCGCTCATGCGCTCAGTCACCAGGCCACGCCCCCCGGTGACATCACGCCCGCCCGCGGGCGCTACAACACCAGCGACTTGTCACGACACTGGTCGACCACGTAGCCGGTGAACCGCTTGAGGAACTTGGGGTACTCGCGTTTGTACACCGCACGCAGCACGCCCGCCGGCGCCCAGCCGCCGGGGTTCACTGGAACGAAAGGGAAAGATTAGTATGAAATACTGACATCGAAGAATTTAAAGTAGCGATTACTTTTAGGTTATTTTCACTTTTAAGGTGACAAACATGGCAAAATCTTCTTTTAACCAGTTTTTTTTTTCGCCTGATTTTAAGACCCGTGCCTAGTCGATACACCCCTATATCTAAATCATCAAAGAAATTTTAAGTACATATATTGTTTTAAACTAACGCGAGCGGTACTTACCGGCTACCGCGTTAACAGTCTCCCCGTGATATATCGGTAACTCAATAAAACTAAACGCGGTAAGCACCCGAACAAATATATATTTCAAGTATATATTCAGTAAACGATACTGATCGATATCTAATAAAAATAAGAATATAAGTGAATTAAAAATAATTCCTAAATTATCCTAACAATTGTGCAATTATTATTTGTTGTGAGTTACATTACTTATTTGAATGTTTG
Source organism: Helleia helle (assembly GCA_963853865.1). Lineage (NCBI taxonomy): Eukaryota > Metazoa > Arthropoda > Insecta > Lepidoptera > Lycaenidae > Helleia > Helleia helle. The sequence goes on along the minus strand of OY971433.1, from coordinate 6,589,541 downwards.
CCAGTTTTTATTATTTTTCTTTAACTTTTTAAACGCTCGATGTGTAAAATATAGCTGACACGAGCGGCAGTGCAACGACCCCAGAGTTACTTAACTTCTACGTGTTTGTAGTATTTTACTATTGTGACCATACAATTTTAATTAAAAATGAATAATTTCAAAAACTTGGTCAAAAAATAATATTCTAAAAATCTAATTGCGCATTTAAAATGCGATACATCGACTCAATATACAATTTTCTTTGATAATTTTAATTTAATGGTGTCACTTTGCATGTTTATCGTATATGCAAGTGGTGTTACCTGTGCTACAGTACGCGATGCTGGTGGTGATGTTCTCGCGGGAGGGCCGCTCGCCGGCGGGCCACTCGCTGCGGCATGCCAGACACACCGTCACGAACAGGCGGATGCACGCGCCCGTGTTAGCCTGATCACAAAACATTATATTACATAAACATTCGTATATGGATACGTATACATGCTAATGTATACATATTATGTATTCGAGACAAAGTCAAGATATCTTTTTACCACACATATTACTAAAATACGTTCCCACTGTGCTACAATTATAACACATTCTCTTCAATTACCACAACTATAACACGTGCCGCGCTCCCACCTACATGGGTACCGCCATCCTGCTTACTTCTTCCTTCAAAGAGCTCTAAGTGTTTCGGGAAGATGGGCAGGACAGACAAGGTAATTATTGGCAACGAGACTTACCATCTACCTAAGGGAGGACAACGCATCTGCATAAACCCTGGTTGTGCGGATGTGTATATGGGCGTCGGTAGTCAGTACCATAAGGCTTCGACTTTTCGTTTGCCCCCATATGACATTTAAAAAAACCAAAACAATTAGGCGTATGACAGCCACCACCCGAACCTCGCCTTCACCCCGCGCTAAAAGAAGCGCGGGTTGATTAGTACAAGTTTACAGTTTTCAGATCTTTTCCTTTACTCTTGTTGTAAGACCTAGCTTCTCATTAAATTTCATGATTCTATGTCAATGGGAAGTACCATATATATTTTTAAAGTACGTACCGGGAACGTGTCGTCGGTGGTGGAGTGGTTGGTGACCGCGTACGTGTGGTGGGGCGCGGCCCGCACGTGCGACCAGAACAAAGCGTCCCGCTGCGACGCCGGCCAGATGCGCTTAAACGTCTGGTGGCACACCAGCGCGTCCGCCGAGATCTCCTCCACTATCGTCATCGTCTCCAGGGTCGCTGCGGATGACACACATTATATATTTGAAGTTATACTTCTAATGCAACTTCTATATAAATTAATCATTATTTGTATGTATGTGACTGATAGCAGTGTAATGAAATTGTACTATGTATTTGTATAACTTCTAACGCGTGTACATAAGTAAACACACACTTTTTTATGTTATATCGACGTTTCGTTCGACGTTTGACTTTTAACACATTTTCTAACTGTCATAAGAAACAACTTTTTACGAATATTATCACGGTTCGTTAAGATATTTACATGCAAGCAACCCTTGAATGAATCGCGGGGCTGACCAAGCTGAACTCGTTCATGTTCATAGATAATTTATGATCTTCTAATTTACCTTTACTACTTACATAAAATAAACAAATAAAATATGATTATTCCTGTTGTCAGATCATCGGAGTTAAGTATAAAGAGTATTTAGGGCTGTGCCGCGCTCTTTTTTCTTTAGCGCCGGGAAATGCTCTGAGGCATCCCGCGGGGGAGTGGGTCTTCCCACGCGGGTATGTGGGACTCGCTGCGCCCGACAGCTGGTAAATAGACGCAGCTCTACCCACTAGAACCCGGCGAGTGCCACCAATGCCGCCTTTGGTGAGATGCCCCGGATCTAGAAAACAAACAGGGCACCTCGACGGCTAGTCAGTCTCGCAAGGGACCGACGCCACCTCCACAGAGGGGTTGTCCCGCACCACAGAACAACCCCTCCCAACGTCGGGACAGTACAATGGGGTGAGGTTCCCATCCTCACCCCTTGCCTCCTGCTCTTCTGTCCCCTCTTCTTATAAGAAGGGTACAAAGAGCCCCCTCGGCCCAATTAGCTCTGGGTGAAATGGTCCCGCTGATGAGGACTGATCGCCCGTCTGGCCTCGCTGGTATCCCCACCCTTAAATAATAATAATAAGGTACACCGCCCTAGGTTACTGAGCCCCACCGCTACGACAACCATGGTGGGGACGGGCACCACTGTCCTGCTCATTTCATTCGTTAAAACAATTTGCTATGTTTTGGAAAGAAGGGCAGGACAGGCAGTGTAATTTACAGTGTAATTGGCAAGTAATTGGCACCGAGACTAGACTGCACTGCTAGTGCCAGATGAAATTATTTATGGTCATGGGCGACGCCGACTTACCATCAGGTATCCGTTTGCTTATCAAAGTGTATAAAGTATAGGCGTATACTCACTCTCCCACTCGTATCTGTATCTGGGGTTGAAGAAGTAGTGGCACATCTCGCGCGCGGACACGCCGCGCACCTTGTGCATCGCCTTCAGCGGGTCCATGACCATGCCGTCCACCTCCATCTCCCTGTCAACAACACCGAACGTTCGTACAATCACACCACGGGTCAGAAAAACATTACTTATTGATGAACTAGCTGTTGCCCGCAGCTTCGCCCGCGTTAACTTAGATTTACAACCGTATACGGATTGATGATGATTACTTTTATAGCCTAAGTTACTCCCTATAACATCAGCTATCTGCCAGTGAAAGTCACGTCAAAATCGGTCCAGCCGTTTCAGAGATTAGCCTTAACAAACAGACAGACAAAAATTGTAAAATAATGCTATTTCGGTATATAAACCGTGTATACATCTATATGCATTTAGTAAAAAGCGGTTATTTTAATATTACAAACAGACGCTCTGAAATCGCAAAAGCTTCCGACCGTTTTATTCGATCGTGAAAAAATCTTGAATCATGATAGAAGAAAAGAAATTTATCTATGCATTCATCGATATTTGGATGCTATAAAAATTGATATAATTAATAAAACATTCAACTTTAAAGGTGAATTCTGGTAGCTATTGAAAAATTTACGTGCAACGACATGGTGTGACATTGTGTATTCACACTATGTCGTTACACCATCACACAAGATCACTGCCTGCCTAACTTTGGATACAAACATATTCGTATTCCTCAAAACCAATTAATTGTTTAGGGTGTCTTGGCTTAGGAAGACCCAAATAACAAAATAAGGGCCCAGTTAACACAAAAATCTGTGATTTGATGCAAATTGAACGCGCAGCGGTGCGATTTATTTCGTAGCGAATATCTTGTGCAGTACAAAGTATGGCTATGTTCGCACTGCGGAATAAAATTCGCGCATTTTCACTCAGTAGTGAGTAATCAGTCGTGCAGCGGCACTATTTTAAATATGTCGCGCGCTTCTTCTCCCGTTCGATCGGCGGCCGTGCAAGAAAATTGTGAGATTGATGTGGACAAAATAATCTCGCTGATGCACAGCCACAGAAGACCTCCCGTGTGGGACTTTGATAAAGTATACAAAGATAACATATTTAATATTGGGTGAATCCAATGTTCATGACGTTGTTTGTTACGTCTGTTACGCCGCTTTAGTTGTTAATAATAATAATTATATAATAATAATTTAGTTGATAAATTAAAATTTTAGTTTGATTGTCTATTTTACCTTGCATCTCAGGCGAGAACTGATTTAAACTAATAGTCTAGTCAACAAGTTGAAAATGGTCTAAAATAGAGATACTGCTTTAAAAATTATGTGCGATAGCTCATTGGATCCGGAATGAAGCCTAGAAAAATGTGCTAAAAGCGTGTATTAGCACATAAAAAATTGCAAAATTTATAAACAATTGAAGATGAAAAAAATGGCATTTCGTTTTCTGTCAATATTTCATAAATTATTAATATTTAAGAAATTTCAAAAAAAAAAAAGATTCTAAAAGAGGAGGAAATTTCCAATAAAAAACTCCTCACTCCCGGAACTCTATCTCCATTATTTATAATTTTAATTTAACGCTGAAAATAGGTCTGCGCACGACATTTTTAGGTTGCACGCGTGGCGTCAAAAGCGAGTACGGCACATTAATTAATTAATTTAAGGTATTGAATTTTTTTTTATTTGATTAAATTATGGTGTGTTCTGAACACTATAAATAATTTATTACCGTTAGAAATTTTACTTAAAGTTAATTTTTCAACAAGTTAAACGATTGTTAACTAACAAAATTTTTTCGAACTTCCGTCTCAATTGTAAATGAAAAAAAATGATTTCATAATTCTCGCAAAATTTTTACGCTTCGTAGAGCCTTTTTTATATACATAATTAATAAGATCATGCCATAAAAAATTAAAAAATACTCATACTTTAAAACTGAAAAAATCAAGTAATGTCTTTAGTTAAATTTAATGTCAGTTGCAAATCTATTAATTTGAGGGAATTATTTTTTTATTTTGCTAAGGGATCGAACCCGCGACCTCTAGATGACCACTGCACCAAACAGTAATCGCAATCATTATCGTTTAATAACCAGTCTAGCTGGCTTGTTATAAAGGTAATAAAAAGTTCAAAATGTATTAAAATTGCAACCGTAACATAGAATTCTATGAACTTACTAAAGTCCAAATTATTCTTTCACTTATCAAATTTTAATGTTATTTTTATTTAAAATTCTTTCTTCAAGGAATCGTTGCTTATTTCGTCGAATCAATAGCCAAATGAGTCTTACACGCAATTCACATGTAACAGTATAAACAATACTTAATGTAAATTGAGAAAATGTTACATTATATTAATTATTATTATTTAGTTGCTTATTTTATCATATTTATGATAAAACTAGCTGTTGCCTGCAGCTTCGCCCGCGTTACTCAACTCCTATATGTCACATCGTGATGTTATATAGCCTATTGCCTTCCTCGATAAATGGGCTGTCAAACACTGAAAGAATTTTTCAAATCGGACCAGTAGTTCCTGAGATTAGCGCGTTCAAACAAACAAACAAACTCTTCAGCTTTATAATATTAGTATAGATATATTATGTATATTCAATTTATCATAAACCGTAACTTGTTTATTTGCGTATTTTTTTCAAGTAATTTTAATGTTTTTACTGTTATCATTATCGTCAAGATTCTAAATATTTTTTATGGTACCTAATAATATCCATTGCATATATTATAATATATTATCTAATAATGCCATTTTCACCATTTGTTACTTTATATTACGCCAGTAAGTAATAGTACCTACGTATAATTATATCGTCATAAACAATAGATTTATATATGGCAATAGACAACTTCATAAGTTTTTAATGATGTATGTAACTCGAAATGCATATTTCTATTGGCTTGTTACAATAATCTGTGACAAAGGAGCCCATTCATGAACAAATCGTTTCTATTGATCTGTTAACAGTTATGTATGTAAATTCTCAATAACGTTTGCCTTTGGTTCTGTCTTTTAATATGCAACATTCTGTCAATATCAAAATCTACTTATGATTTATATAAATCACTATCACGCCATACCTTTCTGTTGGTAAAAGCAACAAAAGATACACTGTGACATTGGCTAATCTGCGGGATCCATTATACAAGAACAAGAAGTAGTTTTCTTTATTTAAATTACTGATTTTCAGATATCAAAATATACAGTATAAAAAGTTTTGCTACTTATCCAAAATAATCAACTTAAATGGTTCCGAAGAATTAAAAAATACATTGTTAAACTTAATAACACTGCTGTTCTTATTTTTGAATTATAATTGTAAATTAAAATTACTAATGGCTAATTAACATTTTTTATATATAATATCTATTCTCGTAATTTGTTTTCTAGGTATAATATATTTATAATATTATGTGTGTAAAAATGTGTATATATAAAAATTTAATTGTTTTCTTTTAACTGTATAAGACATGTTTTAATTATTTCTTTGTTATCTGCGAGATGAAGATATTTATTTTTGTAATATTCTGTACGGGACCTCACCTCCTGTACATCCGCATGTCCCCCTCCTCGGCGAACAGCTGCCAGCCTATTTGTCCCCCGACGCCTTCAAACGCCGCCTGGATTTGCTCCGAAGATATCCTGTCAATCTGTAACAACATTCATGATCTTATATATTAAGTACGTTGTAAATATTTTAGTATTTTTTATGTCAGGTAGCCTCACTGGCTGATGTGCCATATAATGGTAAGTAGTCTACGCCGTCGATTAAATCGGGATTAGCCCAACTCATTAATACGTTGCCTATCTTGAGATACAAAATGGCAAGTCTCGGTGCCAGTAATAATTACACTGCCAGTGACTACGGCGAAGAAAAAAGCAGGGTTATGATTTTGACCAGTATGTATGTACATACTTATTGTTCATCGTTTCGCTCAGAACGTCTAAACACTCAGAATTTGACAATAAGGAAGTTTCCATTTCTTTTAATTTATGTTTCAAAAATAGCACTAAACTTTTTTTTTTTTACGCCGGGAAATACTCTGAGGCATCCCGCCTGGGGAGTGGGTCTCCCCAGGTGGGTATGTGGGACTTGCTGCGCCCGAAAGATGGTAAGTGAACACAGCTCTACCCACTAAAACCCGGCGAGTGCCACCAGTGCCGCCTTGGTGAGGTGCCCAGGATCTGTTAAGCTAACAGGGCACCTCGACGGCTAGTCAGCCCCGCAAGGGACCGACGCCACCTCCACAGAGGGGTTGTCCAGCACCACAGAACAACCCCTCCCTACGTCGAGACAGTACAATGGGGTGAGGTTCCCATCCTCACCCCTTGCCCCTTGCTCTTTTGTCCCCCTCTTCTTATAAGAGGGGTACAAAGAGCCACTCGGCTCAATTGGCTTCGCCCAAGGTGCTGGGCTCACCCTAGGCTACTGAGCCCCACCGCTACGACAAGGCCTGAACCATGGTGGGGAGCACTAAACTTACAATAAAGCCCATTGATTTTTTTTTTCAAGTATCTCCATAAATGACGAAGTTATGATACTTTTCCCGTCCGCTTTAAAACTTCACGGCGCGCGGCCTCTGACGTCACAAGTCTCGCCCACGGGCCGCGACTCGCTCGCTCGAGTCGAGTACTTACCCATTTGTACCTTTGACCCGGCGAGACTTGGGACGTCACAGAGCAAATGCTCCGCGCGTGTTCGGAATTCAGTAAAAGTTGATTCGTTTTGTCATTTTTCAAGTTATTGAAATAATTCTTTCACCATATACCTTACAATTTCTTTGCCTTACAATTTATATATGAATTTTATATTCTTGTAAAAATAAAACCTGCTCCGTTAGAAGCGTATTAATGGTTATAGACTACATTAAGTCATGAAAAATTAAATTTGGCGCCCTCTAGAGGAAATTAAGTCATGAACTAAAAAAAATTGTAATGATATCAAACTAAAGAGCTCAATTGACACATCCAAAAAAAATATATAATGCTTATATTATTGTTGCTTTGTTCCGGCTAATCTATACGGCTGGATTGATTCTGTCGGGACTTTCGCTGATGTTATACAGCTATTATATATATAATAGCTGATGTAATAAAGGAGTAACTTAGGCTCTAAAAATAATCATCATCAACCCGGACACTGCGAGCGCAGCTGCAAGCAACAGTAAGTCGTATGTAAATCCATTACCCCAATTATACCTATACATTCATCATACAAATCATCTCTCAACCATTCGAACCAACAGCCCTTCCACTCACCACTCACCACTCACCACTGCCCACTACGCCACTCAACAAAATTGCCCACATCCTGCGAATCAAAGAGAAACGTATGGAAGCGTTACCTCCGGTGAAACTTGGTTTCTAATGTGGTACCATCGAAGGTCACCGTTTCGTGACCACATCACTTCAATCAATGCCGCGGATTTGTAACGCGTGTTGAATTTAAGGGCCCCTTATCCCAAATTGTTGTTTCTAGATCGAGGTGTTTTCATAGAAGTCATTTTAAAATAATAATAAAAAATAGGGTATAGATACATCTTTGATCTAGGGATTTTTTTGGATAAAAATACAATATTTAACATTTTACATGATCAAAAAAAATTCTAAAGTAACGTCGATTTTAAAAGCAAATTGAGTAGTATGAGACTTCGGGACACTCAATTTTAATGAAACTTTTACGTTTAAATTGCTAAACGGGGATGACGTGGAAATGATTGGATAGATCTTTATTATGTCACTTCAAAAAATTTTGAAAAATAAAAAACGAAAAAAATGGCTCTCGCGCATCGCATCACGTCACGCCAGTACCCAGCCGGGCGTCATCGAAGTAGGACCTGTGCCGCTTTTGCTCGTGACTACGTTGTTACCGCGCATTTTATATTATTACGTCTAAATAAATAAGACGACACAGTGTAAATAATATAGCTACTTAATACTTACTAACAATTGTTGTTCTTAGTTGTAATTAGTTTGCAATACAAAAACTTTAATTAGTGTAAATAAATAGATACTTGAGTTTGTGTAGTATCTAGTTATTTAATTGAAATGGCGAATAAAAAAAGTACAATAAGGAAAAAGAATCTTAATACAGTTTTATCACAAACTAGCTGTTGCCCGCAGCTTCGCCCGCGCCTTAACTTAGATATACAACCATATACGCATTGATGATAATTATTTATCTATGGACGGGCGTAGGACTTTATTTTATAATATGTAGTGATTAATACCGTATGTTTGTGAATAGCTTTTACATTACCGCTTTTTAATTGGCAATTTTTTAAAGTATTAAAATGGATATAGGTAGTATGTTATATTTAACTAATGTAGACATATTATGTCATCGCGGACTTTTCAGTATGCATATTTAGGATACACAATTCTACCATACATTGATACAATAATAATTAATTCGGAACCGGGCCCGGCTAAGGTGTATAATAATGTAGTACATTATTTTGATCTATCTGTTAGGGTTCATCCAGCGTTTGCAATGTAAGTGCAAAAAATGTGCTTATTTATGACATCACATCAGAAACTTCTAAAATTATGAGTGTTTATCTACTATATTATGCATGTACCTATTACCTTCCTCTTGAATCATTCTATCTATTAAAAAAACCGCATCAAAATCCGTTGTGTAGTTTTAAAGATGTAAGCATACATACAGTCAGACGCGGGAAGCGACTTTGCTTTATAGTTTATACTATGTAGTGATGTCTTCTTCCAGAAATTGTTAACACTTGAAAAATTCAAACTGTCCGACAATAAAGAAAATGAGGAACCTTCATCACAAAATATTTCTGATTTGCAATCATTTCCTAGCCCCCTACCCACAGGGCAGTGTCGTGAGGACTATGGCCTTGACCCTCTTCTCAGAGGAGACCCGTGTCTAACATTAATCGATGATGTATGGGTCGATGAAAATGAACCTGGACCTAGCATACGACAACTAAATTTTGTTGAATTTTAAAACAATTAATATAGTATAAAAGAATATGTTTGTCTACAATTTTTTAATCTCCTACAAGCATTCTTAGAATGATTGATTTTTTTATAGCTTAGGCCTTAGGGGGACAAACGAGCATTCGGAGCCTTAGATGACTACCGACTCCCATAATAATAATAATATCTAAGGACGCTTTTTGACGTCAATCTGGTCCCGTGGTAAGTTCTCGAAGAACTTGTGTTACGAGTACCAGACAATGGAAATATATTTAATATTTTATACTATACACATATTTAAGGTTTTTTATTTATAATACACATATTTAATACACATCCATGAACCAGGAACACAGAAAACTTTTTGTTCCCTGGCGGGATTCGAACCCGCAACCTCCGACTTGAACGCTAACGCGCTAACCATTGAGCCACAGAGGTCGTCCTCGTAAACATTCACACAAGAGATAATGCAGATGCATTACCCTCCTTTATCCCATCCCCTGCAATGGGACACCGGAAACTCATACACCGCAAGAAACGCGACAGCATAGGTGTCACTTGACGCCATTATCATGTGAACGAGAGGTTCTGAACGAGAATTCAGCTGCAAGCAGCATGGCACTACCTTTTAGACCTATGTAGCTAATTCATCCTTCCTAATCCTTACTAATATTATAAATGTGAAAGCATGGATGTTTGTTACGCTTTCACGCGAAAACTACTTAACCGATCATCATGAAACTTTGTACACATATTCTTGGAGGTATAGGATACTTTTTATAAAAAAAAACTAAAGAGAGGTGTCAAGGGACACCCGGATGGATCGAAGTTCCTTTCGATTAATTAGTGAAGAAATAAAACTATCTTATCCTGCGCAGACGAAGTCGCTGGCACCAGCTAGTATTTCTATAAATCCAAAACTAGATAACTATAACAACAACAAGATTTTGTTATGCATAATTATTAATTATCACATCTAAGAATAATTCGAGCATAGTCAATCTACTGCATATTCGTATACTGTGGCGTGCTTGTCGGCCGTGGTAGGTCACCGGAGTTCATATAAAGACATCTCCCGCGCAACGCAAGTGCAAAGCGATTCGGTGCGTTAAATACCTACAGTTTTGGGAGAAGGGGCCCTTAAGATTTCACGCTAGGTGTAAAATCAATATAACTTGACCAGCGGGCTTACTCTTGACACTGGATCCTGTTGAAATGTAGGATTGGGGTCGAGAATCGGTACTCTTGTACGCTACACTAGAGCACGATTGGACTCGATCACAGTGGAATTTTATGTAACTAATTTAAATTAGTATTTCTCAATCTCGTACATTTTTCGCAGTCGACAAAATTTTGGCGATGAGGTATCGACTTCGAAATCGAGTTTGGGTTCGAATGACGAATTTACACAGTTCAACGTCATGTAAATGTCATGTAAAGATGTAGCTCGTTGCTAACTTCATCCCGGCGAATCAAATCGCGCGTAGTACGCGTGTTGAATTTAAGATTTCACGCCAGGTGTAACCAAGGATGGTGAATGGTGATTCAATGTTTATTGTACATTGAAATGGGTTTTTCCGTATCGTAAAATGATTTATTTCTAATGTGAATGTTGAAATTTTATGTCATCATGTATACATTAAACAATGGAATGGAATCTTTCCTTGAACCTTGAATAAGACTGACTATTGAAGGGTCAATGATTATGGATCCTCATCGTCATCAATATCATGATCATCACATCCGGCAAGTTGTGGGAACGTCTGTGGGGGACCAATTAGCGCCACACAATCCCTGATACAGCTGAAATGAAACAAGTGGGCTTTGGCCTGATCGAGCATACCATCTCGCTCGGTAGGAGGTCTCCCTTTGTGGCTTTCACCTACATTCCACACGTCTAACAGCTGTGTCCTGACGATTTTCATCATAGTATACAAGAAGCCGATTTCAGCATCATTAATATCGTCAGCATCATCACTATCCCACATTCATCAACTTAAGGGTACATTTTTAAAGTCTTTCAAAACAGTTTTCACCTTCGATTTTCTACACATTTTCAAGTAAAGATTTCGAAATCGATCCAACTCCTTATACCGATTTAAGTATTGGCAATGTACAACACTATTAATGTTCGTTACATTAATTGTTCACCGGCAACATATAATTACTGTAGTAACAGCGTTCCTCTAACTTCTCGTGCGTGTATCTAGTTTTTTTTTGTCGTACTTCCCCCAGGGTTACCAATTTTTGGTTAAACATCATTTATAATATACTAATATTATGTAAATACATTTATAATATACTAATGTATTCGTGCTTCGGAAACTATAGATTCACAGAAATTTAATGTTTTGTAGCATCATGTAATAGGTTGTAGTAGGCAAACCAGCATAGGGTCATATAATTAAATTTTTATCTAGGTATATAAAATATACTATGTCTAATAAATAAAAATGAATCGCCGAAATGTATGTACGCACAGAACTTCAGAATCCCTGTACCAATTAGGTAATTCTCTTTGGTTGTGTTAGTTATTGTCAAGGCAAGGTTTGTATTTTTCTCAAGGCGTCAAGGCTTTCTAAGTACGAATTCCTACTCATATTTATATATTGAATATATATTTTTTACTCTTACTTTACTATTACTGACAACCCTATTTCCTCTTAGTATCAATGAGTCACAGCATCCTATTAAAAGCGCTCTAATATCTCGTCTGGCTTCCTCATCAACTGTTTGATCTAACATTTAGATTAGAGCTGGTTACGTTCTGTTATGACGCCAGTTTAAACGAGATTTGAAAAGAGAATTACATTAACTGAAATGTACTGTAAATAATGCATTATCATAAACGAAAAGCTTCCTCTATCAGACTTGAAACACAACTGAGAGAGATAACCAAACAACAGTAATGCTGAAAAGGTCTATATTGACAAGGAATAACTAGTAACATCTAGGCTAAGATACGGGATATAAAACGACCTTCACCGAGATGTTTATTTGATGAAACGTATTTTATATTTAATTTAATGTGTCAATAAATATATTGCATATGGGTTGCCTAACAAATTTTAGTCCAGGGTATGTTTAATTAATAATTTTAAAAAAAAATTTAAACATTTCACCGGTTTGATTATTAGATAAATTCTATACCAATCGAAAGTATGAAGCCCATAGAATATTCAAACGTTTGGTTGCCTATTCTTTTCCGGTCACAACTATAGGGTAGCCAAGTATAAATAGGTAAATCTATACCGGACCGGAAAAGAATAGGCAACCTATCGTTTGAATATTCTATGGGCTTCATACTTTCGATTGGTATAGACTTTATCTAATAATACCGGTAAAATGTTTTTTTTTTTAATTATTAATATACCCTGGACTAAAATTTGTTAGGCAACCCATATGCAATAATATATTTATTGACATATTAAATTAAATATAAAATACGTTTCATCAAATAAACATCTCGGTGAAGGTAGTTTTATATGCGTATCCTATACTAATCGTTGTCTACTTATCACGTTCAAAGGACGAAAATATATTTAAAAAGATGGCGAATAAGGTTTTATCATGGGCTTAACATCTTAGAAGAAAGAGTGCTAGTGGCTGGTTCAGCGTGTGCGTGATGGTAGACGGCATTGCTGAGTTTCAGAATGAGGGGTCGGACTCGCAAATTGCATTGTAATTACACTGAAACCATCTTGCATCTCAGGCCGAACAAAAGTTTAGTCCTGGGTAAACACGCTCATGGGCCCCGTAGGATCTCGTCACCAACTTGTCTGTCGTCTGTCAATCGGCCGTACGTACCTCGCTCCACAGGCTGTGCGTGGTGAGTCGGTTGTCCACCGTGGGCGGCGGCAGTTCCACCTGGTCGCGCGTGTCCCCCGCCGCCCCCGCTCCTACCGCCGGCACCACGCGCGCGCACCTCTCCTCCTCCATCTTGTCGAAGCCAGTCTCCACGGCATCGTAGAACTCGTCATCTGGCAACGTCGAGTGGGGCCCCTCCTGGGAATTGATATAATTAATTAAACGTACGGTTTAACGAAACATAGGGACCGTATTTCATAATTATTCAATAAAAAAGCATCACTCGTTTGTCAAGAAGTAGTGATTGTTTGCATTACAGTCGAATTTGGCTGTAAAGCCGAACTCCACCGCATATACATAAGAGACAATTAAAACCTGACAATGCGCCACAGTCATTTTAATAGTGTATGGAATAATCTTTAACCCAGAGCTCTCTGTTTTTTGTAACCGTATTTTTTCTAATGTTCACGCCAATTTTACTCATTATAATGAAACAAATTTTTAGATTTTATTGCGATATATGACTATCATGGGTCGTTTCCAATACTTTATAGCAACCAAAGACTTAGTTGTTTCATTATAACGAGGGTATTCTGTAAACACAGCTTTGTAAAAATGACGTTCGTTGTATTGTAAGCTATAGCCCCGTGTGTACCAACTACCAACATCGACAGTCGCATTGAACCTGTCTATACACACTAAACTCGTTAACCTACATTTGGTAGGGTCATGTACACACTACACCTATATGTGGCATTTCGCTAATCGGGTCACTCTATAACACAATTACATAGTGTCCGAGGACGCGTCCATCAAATATAATTCGACGAAGTTTTATAAATGAAGAAGAGCCAAATGGCAAATACTATTTTTAAACCTCTCCATTCGCTTGGTATTAGTCAAACGTTTTTGTACCGGGCTATTTATTGGTACAATGAAACCTCCTCTGTTTGTGATAGAAAAAAATCTGGTCATCCACGTAGTGTTCATACGAAAAAGGCGATAAGCAGTAATGGAAAGTATTCGAATGACTTAGGATTGGCAGCGTTTAAGAGAGGCACTGGTCATTTCTAAACTGATAATTTTAATAAGAACAGAGTGGTAAAATCAAAACAAATACATAATCGGTACGCAAGGGAGGTCACAGAAAAAAAAAATATACGGCTAAGATTTTTTGACAACTAAGCAATATTTTAACAAACAAAATGACCGTATTTATGCTCAAAGCTCTAAGGAAGCTTCCCAATTAGTCAACAGAGTACAACGTGGGCATTATCCGCCTTCAGTGATGATTTGGTGGGGTGTTAGCTATGAAGGAGTTACTGAGCCATATTTTTGTGTAAAGGGTATCAAAACATCGGCACAAGTGATATGAAGATTCAATTCTGGAGTAGGTATTTAAGCCCCTTATCAACACCTTGTTAAATATTCAAGAAATGTTCTTTCAGCAAGACTCGGCGCCGGGTCATGAAGCTCGATCCACCCAATCTTGTTTAGAAACCAACGTTCCGGACTTTATCAGAGCTAAAGACTGGCCGTCATTTAGTCCCGATCTTAATCAGTTGGATTATGATTTGTGGTCAGTTTTAGAGAGTATGATGAGAGGCTTGGTCTATATGTCATAATAATTTGGAGTCCCTAAAACCAGTCATACGATTGGCAGTGAGGAATTTTCCGTGGAAAGAGTGCTTTCAGTTTTATGATTCTCTTATATCTCTTATATTTTACCACTTTAGAAGTGTCTCTCGTGCAAACTATTCAGTTTAGAAAAAAAAAAAATTAGGAACCTCAATATTATTTTTGAAGATATCATAGATACGTGTGGGCGTATGTATGGATTTGATGAAAAAAAATTGAGTTTCAAAAAATATTTTTTTCTATTTTTGTGTGAAAATAATAAAGCGTATAGTTCTTATAGTTTTTGAAGAAAGTGGCTGTGACATACGAGCGGACAGACAGAGAGACATGACGAATCCATAAGAGTTCCGTTTTTTTTCCTTTTGGCGACGGAACCCTAAAAAGCCGCCGCGACAGAATGTCTACTTTTTAAAAGTTAACTCACTTTTTTTTATTCTATTTGCATGCCTTGAGCAGAACATGTGTTCTAAAAATTTACTCAATTAAGCCGACATCAATTTTGTTACCATATTCTAGCAAATAAAGATTATGATTGTGGTTATTAAATTTGTTCAAAAATATTAGTATGTTTGTATGATCCTAATTACTATAAATTATAATCCTACAGCGTTCAAATCGAATCCATATTCGCCTTAATTAATCTTTAGTTAGCCCTTGCTATTGATAATAATCAAGTATTGCAAACGTTTTATTTTAATTTTACATACATTAGAAAAAATGTGGCAACCCTTATTCCAAATTGTCTTGAGGCTGCAATATATGAGTAGCCTTCACTGCGACTCGTAATTGTTGTCATCGCAATTTATAATCTGGACCAAAATGTGCCTCAAGGTTGATGAAGCTCTAATCAACCGAATAATCATCATCATTTGCGTGCTGGGCTGCGACTAGTTTCCACTGCGGCTACTCCTGTATAGCCAGGATCGACAGCAGTAACCACCAAGTGACCTTTGATACAATCTCAGGGAACCCAAGGAGTACGTTACGGTACGTACGCTTCATCGAATAATCATTATCAGGTGTTATGCTGATAACACCTATAATATTCGTGCCCTGTTTGCTCAATAGATCCGGGGCACCTCACCAAAGGCGACATTGGTGGGACTCGGGTTTTCCATCAATTTTTTACAATACTGTCGTCATCATCATCGTCATCATCATCATCATCATCATCATCATCAGTCCCTATCCGTCCACTGCTGAACATAGGCCTCCCTCAAAGAACACCAAGGCGACCTTCATTATAATCGTCCTAAATTACGACCTCTGTGGCTCAATGGTTAGCGTGTTGGCGCTCAAGCCGGAGGTAGGTTCGAATCCTGCCAGGGAATAAAAAGTTTTCTGTGTTCCTGGGTCATGGATATGTATTAAATATGTGTATTATATAATAAAAATCTTAAATATATGTATAGTATAAAAGTAATAAATATATTTCCGTTGTCTGGTACCCGTAACACAAGCTCTTCAGATTGACGTGGTATAATAAATAATAATAAAACATCAGCCCGCGACTTGATGGTAAGACGATCCCACTCGGATCGAACCTAAACCGGTTGTAACAGCAAACTGCCATAATTTCATTAATAAGTTACTGCCTGTACAAGTACGTAAGATACAAATCACCAGCATCGGGAATGGACATAATATAATCTTGCTGGCCTGATGTTTTTTTTTATGTTAGTCGTATAGGCAAACTGGCAGACGTGCCACCTTTTGTTTAAGTCATAGGGAGGCAACCGAGCAATCGGAGCCTTATGGTGACTACCGACGCCCATAGACATCCGCACAACCAAAAGTTATACAGATGCGTTGCCCTCCTTTTCCCTATTCTCCCAATAGGCCACTGGAAACTCATAAACCGCACGAAACGCGACAGCATAGTTGTCACTTGACGCCGGTGTTATCCGGCGCCGGTGGCCCAATTCTGCTGCAAAGCAGCATGGCACTACCTCTTACTATTTATGTTTAGTCGACTACTTATCATCAGGTGTGTAACCTGATGATAAGTAGTCGACGTCACCCATGAACATAAACTAGTTTACCTTTAACTATCCCAGGCAACTCATCTATCTTACGGTGCACCCATCTCGGCAGATCACCTTACCATGAGAAACAAGGCCCAGCTGCGCCCGGCGCAGCGGGTCATCTCGGTAAGAGTGATCCGGGGGTACCGTACAGTATAGTGAGCAGCAGCCACTGCCCTGGCCGGTGACCCCCCGTGAGAACTCGTGGTGGAAGTTCTTGCCGAGACACACTCCTATGTCTCGGATAGGAGGTCTCTTGGTGAGAGCCTTACGCTGGACGGGATCCTTCGGCTTCGCCGACTAGGGCGAGAGGCGTTAATGCGAAGGTGGGGGGAGGACCTGGCGCGACAGCCGTACGGCAAAAGCCTAACGGTTGCTCTGCGTCCGGTCCTTGAGCGGAGGATGCGTCGTAAGCTCAAACCCCTCACCTTCCGTCTGACACAGGTGCTCACTGGGCATGGTTGCTTTGGTGAGTACCTGTGCCGGACGGCCCGCAGGGAGCCGTTGACAGTGTGTCACGATTGTGGCGCGGCGGTGGACTCGGCCCAGCACACCCTAGAGGTGTGTCCGAGATGAGCGGCGCTGCGTCATGATCTGACATCGGTCATCGGAGGGGACTTGTCTCAGTCGATTGTCATCACCGCGATGCTCAGTGATGACGAGTCCTGGACGGCGATGGTTTCCTTCTGCGAGGCAGTAATGTCCCAGAAGGAGGCCGACGAGCGGTTAAGAGAGGAGGCCGCCGACGTGGCCTCTCCCCGTGGGCGACGAACGGGGGAGGCGCTACTTAATGCGCCTCCAGTAACGCCCCTGTGCTCGTGTCGGGTTCAGGATGGGAACCTGGGCCCAGTATGACACGACGTCGCGGGGACTGCCTAAGCAGCCGGGCAGCCCCCCTTAAGAGAAGTAGTCTGGCCTTCGCCGGGGCCAGCCTGTCGCTGAGGTGATCCTGTTGAAGGCGCTCGCAATGGTTTTAGTTTACGGGTAGGGCACTCCCAGGTGCGAGTCCCACATAGGGTCAGGATCTACCCGAGATTTATATGCGTAAAAAGCGTTTCCCTGCTAAAACAAAAAAAAGGCAACTCATCTATGTGTTGCCTATCCTGAGACATAAGATGTTAAGTCTCGGTGCCAGTAATTACACTGCCTGCCTTGCCCTTTCCTACGAAACACAGCGAATCTATTTGACATGAGAAACAAGCAAGATGGTGGATCGCGTCTCAGCGCATCCCTTCCACCGGTAATTATTTACCGATGGGAGAGTTGAGATTAAAGTTTGAAGTTGTGTCTACAACTATATCTCACCACTAGGCACTTGTCTTGGGCTCAAAACCAGGCGAGGAGGGTTTTGGGCCATATTCACCTGTGCGTTGGTCAAACACGGGGTGGTGAACTTCAAACACCTTCAGACACATCTCATTATCATCATCATCAGGATCGAATCCATTCCTCTCACCCAATTCCACTAGACCATGGTCGCCCACTTTCACAATCCGTATCTTACCCATCCAAAATGTTTTATTCTATCTAGAATCTTAAGCACGAACCGAGCTTAATCAGGCCGTTTTTTTAGTATAACCACTAATAAATAATTCATTATACACTTCACTACACACTCTACATATTAAGATTACTTTTCGTAATCTTTGCTAACCTTGTGTTACGTTTCTCAACGTGCCTGTAACGGTAGCTAAACACATCCTATAACGGATAACCAATATGTTGCACCATGGACGTATCAAGGTAATGAAATTAAACAAGGGCAAATGTCGTAATTTAATTTTGTGTTGCATTCATGTTTCATTAAAATCTGCTAAATTTTTTAAGCAAATAATTGAAAAACGAACACCGAGACCATGACTGAAATCCGTAAAAAAAGTGCGTGCGTACAAAGTCCACATGTCAGAAGTGAAACTTATTTGGCAAACTAATTTTTAAATCTCGTGTATATTTATACTAATCTAAAGCTTTAAATTTCCGAGACTTGCAATGCGACGTTCGCTCTATCTCACTCTCTCTCTCTCTCTCGATCTTTCTCACTCGCTTGCCTACTCTCACTCCATGGTATGTACTTCATGTTAGGTTCGCCCTTTCTCACTCTCTCTCAATCGGTCTCAATCACTTTATCCCTCTTCTTGGACAAAAAGTTGCACACTTTCATGACGTTTCATTCGTAAAAATTTTCCTCATGCGCGCAAAGAAGTTTAACTTCAAAAAAATTGTTTTATTATAAAAAAATATGCGGCTGATTGTGTGTCGTAATATATGGATCATCATGCACACTACTTATACCAATCCAGGACGTATGAGACTATTTGTTAAGCTCTGTATACCTATACTAATTATAAACTTTAAAAGTAAGCTTTCAGCCAATATTTTCAACATCATCATCAATATTCTATATCCTTCCTAGATAGCAGCAACTACCTTCTTCCCTAAGATACATAGCCCTTTATCAAAATAAATAAAGAAAGAATGAAGAAAACAGGCAGAAAAGAATGAAAGAAGAAACAAGAATAAATGTTAGTACATACATGACGTAACATTATCTTTATATATAAAAATCAATGCCACTTTTCGTTGTAATTTTATAACTCAAGAACGGGCACACCAATCCCAACCAAATGTTTAGGCTTTGTTCGGACTATTTAGTAGATGGTTTATGTGAAGTTTGCACAAAATCGGTCGAGCGGTTCTTCATTTATCAATCACATTTTTTTATTCAATAAATGGCGGATCATTTTGTTAATGGAGATTTTGCTGTCAATTTAAAACTTTTTCAGTTGGGGTCATATTGAAACTTTTTCAGTGTTGACAGTACAACATTAAGTTTTAAAATAACTCGCAATTAATAATATATTTTTTGTTTGAATAAATTAATTTGATGTTCCAATTTTTTTTTATTTCACTTTATACGTAGCGAAGCACGTACCGGGCCGCTAGTAATTTATATTTTATACGACCATGCTTTCCAAATAATTACATTATTATATCAAGCCCATTTAAACCAAAATGGACGTGCAATTATTATCTCATTAAAACTGATGTGAAATTCTTTCCAAAAATAGAGTCGTTTGTATTTCTTTTTGAACTTCAAAATGTGAATGAAGTCTCGATTCTGAATATTTTTTTAACAGGGATGAACCTACTGATTGTAAATTCAATTGTGAATTTGTGTTTTTTTATAGAAGAGGGGGCAAACGGAAAGTCGGTTCTCTTTATGGTAAGTGATAAGCCATATCAACAGACTCACGCTACACCAGAAGATTACAGGTGCGTTGCCACTTGCCAGCCTTTTATATATGAGTGTCCTGTCTAATTATATACAATAATTCCCCCCCGCCTCATATCATCATCATCATCACCATCATCATCAGCCTCTATCCGTCCATAACATATCCTCATATAACGACAAACAATCCTCTAAAATATTTAATGCCTAAACCCTAACCATCCTCGATAATTGGGGCTTGGGCAGTAGCTCAAATACGAAACGATTTTTTACATTCGATAGGTAGTTGCGGTGATCAGCGCGTTCAAACAAAAAAACTCTTTCAAAGCCTTACATTTAGGGCCCCATACAGACATTCATTGTACAATCGCCCTCACCACGATACAAACCGCGACCTCGTTAAGCAGATGTACCTATTCATTTGATAATAAACTCGTATCAGTGTAAAAACTTAAAAATTATATCGTTGGAGGGATGCGCTGTGCCGCACCCGTCTTTAAGGGTACCGCCATCCTGATTCTTCCGTGAAACAGCTATTTGTCTTGGGTCCATCGAGCATATAACCAGAGAGAGTAGTAATGTGAGCCATAAAATTCCGAAACTGATCAGTGATTTATCACTGACGTAATAGCAACTCAACCAACCAGTGATCTGTATGTGCGTCCCATCGGCCAATCAACCATCAATGGCCATCACTCGGCCAATCACAGCGCAGAACCGGCGCAGCGTATCAGCACAAATTTGTCGGGATTTGTTTTCATACAGTATGTGTTTTGTATGAAAACAAACCCCGACAAATTTGTGCTGCTACGCTAACATAACCACTCTATTCCGGTTATATATTCGATGCTCGGGTCCCAGGTGAACTCGCCTACGTTCATAGACGACTTGATGGTAAGTTAAGCATCAATTACCATCAAGCCATCTTAGGGAGATGGCTTGATGGTAATTTTTGTTCCCCATCATGGTTCAGGCCTTGGCGTGGCGGTGGGGCTTAGTAGCCTAGGGTGAGCCCAACACCCTGGGCGAAGCTAATTGAGCCGAGGGGGCTCTTTTACCCCTCTTATAAGAAGAGGGGACAAAAGAGCAGGGGGCAAGGGGTGAGGATGGGAACCTCACCCCATTGTACTGTCCTGACGTTGGGAGGGGTTGTTCTGTGGTGCGGGACAACCCCTCTGTGGAGGTGGCGTCGGTCCCTTGGGGGACTGACCTGTTTGTTTATTATATCCGGGGCACCTCACCAAAGGCGGCATTGGTGGCACTCGCCGGGTTTAGTGGGTAGAGCTGCGTCCACTTACCAGCTTTCGGGCGCAGCGAGTCCCACATACCCGCGTGGGGAGACCCACTCCCCCGCGGGATGCCTTAGAGCATTTCCCGGCGTTAAAGAAAAAAAAAATCTCCCTATTTGTTTCCAACTAACATTAACACGTAGCTTGCATATCATATAACAATGTTTACAATACCGTCGTACAGATAACAGTCACGGTGTTATCTAATTACACCCACCATTATCTTCTCCTGTTACTCTGCATCTCGGTGACGTTACGCGTAAATAAAACAATCCTATCATAATCACCCTCTCTGCCTCCACTGTGGGAAATTTCCAACGATGAATTGACGTTAATCTGATTCGATAAACAGCTGAAAATCTCTAAATAAGTTAAATACGAAATAATATTTTATAGATGTAACTTCAATTCTCTTTTCTGAAATCCTTATCTTCTGAAGGAAACAGCCCCGCGGTTTTATCCACGTACGTCCCATTCCCGTAGGAGTATAGGGATTATATATTCTGATGTATAAGCTATGTTATTGTAAGGTTTCATAGAAACCCATTAGTAGTTTTTGCGTGAAAGAGCAACAAACACACACCCATACATTCTTACAAACTTTCGCGTTTATAATATTAATAGGATTTTTTATGTCTTATTTTATATGAATTGATCGAGTAAATTTTATACATTTACTTATTTTAACTATATACTCGTCCCATGTAAATAAGATTTTTATTCAAAGGATAATTCATATTAAATATTAAATGCGTTTAACGTTCAGATTTTCAGACCAATAAACCTCTCAAATTCATGCACTGTAGGCCATAAGTTTAATGACCTAAAGACTAGGTACATTTTACCACTTTTTGACTAGCAGATATAAAACTTTATCACGTCAACAAAAATCCATTAATAAACAAAAATATCACATTTTATCTCCAGCCAGTAATTACTTGCTATATAATGTAAAAAGGTAAACATTAACGAGGTTTTACTATGTATATCAGTATGGAGCACATAATCTACGCTCAATAAATCACTAAACACAATCATGTTATACTATAATATCTATAATACATTGATGTATATTAAATTGTTTTCCTGTCTCAACAACGCAGAACCCAGAAAGGCTAATTACATAAAATTCGGGTCAATGGGTTTCTTTTGTGACGTAAGCATACAAAAGGGTTTAAGCTTGTAAATTCACCTGTATGGAAATTCGTCAATTTTGTGATAATGTATTTACATACATTACAATATATTGTGACTTTGGAATTATAAAGACGTAAATTTAATACATTCCACAGTTAAATGTATGATAGTACTTAAAGTACATACCTACAAATATTAAGTATTATAATATGTTGGCAATTTAAGTTATGAGCAAATTTTTAATCCAAGATATATGATAAGCCAGGCTAATAATTGTTCCAGACTTGATGTCAAATTTATATTGGAATTAGGAATATTTATCTAATTTTGAGAGCACAGCAACAGAGTTGTTAGGGTTCCGTAGCCAAATGGCAAAAAACAGAACCCTTATAGATTCGCCATGTCTGTCTGTCTGTCTCTCTGTCTGTCCGTCCGTATGTCACAGCCACTTTTTTCCGAAACTATAAGAACTATACTGTTGAAACTTGGTAAATAGATGTATTCTGTGAACCGCATTAAGATTTTTACACATAAGTAAAAAAAAACAATAAATTTCGGGGCTCCTCATACTTAGAACTGAAACTCAAAAATTTTTGTTTTCATCCAACTCATACGTATCTCGTACATCTATGAATAGGTCTTTAAAAATGATATTGAGGTTTCTAATATCATTTTTTCTAAACTGAATAGTTTGCGCGAGGGACACTTCCAAAGTGGTAAAATGTGTCCGTCCGTCCCCTGTAACTTCTAAAATAAGAGAATGGTAAAACTAAGAAAAATATATGATTTTACCATGCAAACTTCTGCCGAAAATTGGTTTGAAGGAGATCTAGTAAGTAGTTTTAATACGTCATAAATCGTAAACCGCAATTTACCTTTCATTCAATAAACTCAAATAAAAAAAAACATTTAATGTAATGGTACGGAACCCTTTGTGCGAGAGTCCGACTAGCACTTGGCCGGTTTTTTAGTAATGACATTAACGAATCCAACAATCACAGAGAAGAAGAAGACCAACATCTACAGACACAGGCATAACAACTTAGTGCTCTATAATTATGTATACTCTAAGCATAACAAGTATTCCATATTGACAGTATTTCCTTTGATTGCTTCAATCATCGTAGCATTTGTGGGGCTTACATAGTGTATCATAAAATTGCAAAGTGAAGCCATTCGAAGGGTGAAACGACACGCCCCGCACGCGAACACGGCACGTCACCGCCGCACCCCGTCGCGTCATGGGACAACTTCATGGGGAATCCTATTAATATTACTACTAGCTAGTAGCTACTCCGCACTAGCTAGTAGTAACTGCGGGCAACAAACACTCGCGTGTTTGTTGCCCGCAGCTTCGCCCGCCAACTTGTTACATTTACAGCCGTATTTGGACTAATGCTTCCGATCTTAGGCTCCGTAACCACTAACGCCCATAGACATCCGCATAACCAAAAGTTACGCAGATGCGTTGCCCTCCTTTTCCCTATAATCCCCCCGCCCCAATGGGGCACCGGAAACTCACAAACCGCACGAAACTCGACA
Organism: Helleia helle; assembly: GCA_963853865.1. Classification (NCBI taxonomy): domain Eukaryota; kingdom Metazoa; phylum Arthropoda; class Insecta; order Lepidoptera; family Lycaenidae; genus Helleia; species Helleia helle. The sequence goes on along the minus strand of OY971433.1, from coordinate 6,565,472 downwards.
AAATAGCTGTCACTTGACGCCGGTATTATATGAGCGAGAGGTCCACCACCCCGGTCGTGGGAACCCAATCCGCCTGCAAAGCAGCATGGCACTACCTCTTACAGTAAAAAATACATTTTTTTAGATCTGGAAAACGAGCCTGTCCGCATCGATATTATTATTTTTAATTTCGCCTCAAAAACTTAAATGTTAATGAGTCTGGATTACAATAAAAAGACCTACTTAGTCTTTTAGTTTTTATACTCCAAGTTATATCATACCAACCTGGCATATTTTTTATGTTACTTGTATAGGTAAACAGGCAGACGTGATGGTAAGTGGTCAGCGTCGCCCATGAGCATAAAAGAGCTTACCTGAAAGTAATACCGGCAACTCATTCATATGTTGCCTATCCTGAGATACTGAGACATGTTATCCGTGTCCACACATCAACGACGTTGATTGCCTACAGAGGTGCACCTCTGTATTGTCATCTTCAACTTTTGGTTGTGCGGATGTGTAAGGGCGTCGGTAGTCTCACCATAAGGCTCGGTTGCCTCCAAATGACATTAAAAATGCCCATTATTTATTATTTTTTCTTACAATTTATTGCGGTTATATCACTCGCATTAAGTAAGTGGTTAATTAGATTAGAAGCCTGATAACGCTTGGCTTCGAATTCTAAGAGAATATACGCATAATAGGTCAGTACAGTCCAAAGGACGGTATCTAAATCGGACGCACTCTTGTGGATGAAAATCACAACAGGTATATACACAGCTAAGCTGAATGGTTTGTAAGAGTTTAATTTTTATTTGAACGCACTAAATCTTTTTGTATTTGATAGCCTAAATATCAAGAGCGGTTACAGGCTATTTATTGCACGGTTCATAAGCGAAACGTTGAGAGTGATATGCTCTCAAAAAAAAGCAGTTTTCTCGACACTGAAATTGATTTTTTGTTATTTATAGCGCACTTATATGTTAATATCAATTCACTTATATCAAGTCAAATATTAAACAATATTTCAATAACAATTATTTTTTAACGTAGTAAATATTAACATTAGAAATTTTATTTTATGGGCGTCCGTGTTTTCTGTATCTAGATTCTAGATAGATAATATGTGTTGTATGTGTGTGTGGCTGGGAAATTGGTCGAAAAAATAATTTTACGATAATTCGTACTGGAATATTTTTCACTGTCGTTTAATAATAATTATTATTTATAAGAACTAAGATACGACTAACAAATGGTGCACTTGCCATTTATATCACTGTTTATTCGTTGCTAAGCAACTGACAGGATTTTACAAATAATCTATTTAATGTGGAAAATGAGATTATGATAGAAACACGTTTATATATTTTTTTATTTAAAGACGGGTGAAGCTGCGGGGAACAGCTAGTAGAAATAATCAAGAGTGAAGTGAAAGCAGGAAGGTATCGATTGGTTGTTTTGTATTGAGCTTGCACAAAAAGATACGCCACTTTTATACGTGGAATACGAATTACATCAGCTGTATGTAATCGAAATGAATGATTGTGATTTTTAATAATTAAAGTGGAACAGGTTTTTATACATATTATATTAAAATCTTCATTCAAACCATCATATAATTGGAATGGCACAAATTCCTCGTGATTCTATAAGAAAAATAGTTTATATTTTTTTCAAGAATCATGGTTACTGTAAAGTATCCCATCCCACAAGTTGGGAAAGTTTAAATTGAGATAAAATCTATACATAGATGTTACATTATAGCGGCAATATACATGTATATTGTATACGTTAATAAGGTAAGAATGGTTCAAAATATTATACTAGGTTTTACAAAGCAATAGTCATACTCTTCCGAGAGTCAAACCTGCGGAACCTCTCAGATTACTTGACCATTACTCGAGTAGTACTACTTGACCACTATAACTTGACCATTACTTGTCCACTACTTGACCACGCGTACCACTACTTGAATACGAACCATATAATCATAATACTATCGAGGCGCCAGTATAGATGATATTTATAAATAGCTCTATTGTTACAGTTCAGTCCCAAGGCTCAGATAGCGGGAGTCACGATAAGAATAACTAATTAATGGCCGTCATTAATATATCACATTCGTCATTTGAACTGGCTATTTGGCCAATTGTCCTGAATGGAAGGCCACGTTTGTGTAGGGGGGTCAATGAAGATGGGCTGATGTCTGGACAGTAGGCTCAGTTGACGATTAACGTAGGATGAGCCGTCTTGGCGTTCATTGAAGCTATTTTAGGGTACCGATACTCAAAATGACAAAACGAAACCTTTCACATCACATCACTCCGTTGTCCGTGTGTCTTAGGGTCGCCAACCGTACTCTACAATAGAGTATTGTACTCTATATCATGCAGGCGTACTCTAAAATCTACAACACCAATAAAGGACGCTAAAATACTCTTTTTTACACAATGTTTACTATACTAGCCAGTCACCCATATACGATGCATAACTACCATCCCCATCTTGGTTCAAGCCTTGTCCTTGTCGTAGCGGTGGGCTCAGTAGCCTAAGGTGAACCCAGCACCTTGGGCGAAGCCAATTGAGTCAAGGAAGCTGCTCTTTTTACCCCTCTTATAAGGAGAGGGGACAAAATAACAGGGAGGACAAGGGGCGAGAACGGGAACTTCACCCCATTGTACTGTCCCGACGTTGGGAGGGGTTGCTCTGTAGTGCGGGACAAATCCTGGAGGTGGCATCGGTCCCTTGAGGGACTGGCTAACCGTCGAGCATCTGTTGAGGTGCCAGGTTCAAACAGGTGCCCTGTTTGCTCAACAGATCCGGGGCACCTCACCAAAGGCGACATTGTTGGATCTCGCCGGGTTTTAGTGGGTACAGCTGCGTCCACTTACTAATCAGAAATCAGATACATACTCTATTTCTTCTAATAAAAGTTAGCAAACCTAGTTTGTCTGTCTGCCATTCGACCACCAATGAAACCTATAGGGTACTTCCCATTGGCATGGAATCATGAAATTTAGTAAGAAGCTAGGTCTCCACGGCATAGTAAATAAATAAATCTGAAAATCATTAATTTGTTGTTATATTATACGTTTATAATACGTTTTCGGACCCTCGGCGCGCCCGTCAGATCTGAGCTTATCAGTTTTTTTTTACAGATAGGTGTACTATTTCCAACAATGGTCGGGGAAAAGCTGACAATGATGGCGATGATTCATCATTTGTAACATACGAATAAAAACATCTGATTCATCGTTGCGGGTTCCAATCGAGATAACAGTAACGCTGATTGTTATTTAACTATTATAACCCGGTTTAAATGCGTGTCGCATAGTTCCACGTCCTTCGCTAGTAGTATGGTGGGCCAAAAGGTTCTAGTTTGTTGAGTTACGCACCGACGGACGGACCTAATATTAAGAGATCAAAGTCACCATACATATAACTAGCCCGGCCGATGATGGTAAGTCATAATCGCTACGCTTACTAAGATGGCATTTGGGTTCTGGTTATGTGTAAAAATGAGTTCATGAAATAGCTAAGTATATTTTATATTAAAATTTACAAACAGCAACATCATTCAGGTATCTTAATACTTACTCACATATACGACAAATCTACCTCATCTATTGCGAGAGAAACCAACAACAGTGGACTAAGCCAAGGTAGGCATCAAATTAAGGTAAATGCATTGTGTTCTTTGTGACGTCACACAAGCAAATGCGACCAATCACAGAGACGACGGCGTACAGATTCAATAATGTGACGTCATTATCAAAAACACGTTGCTTTTTAAACCTCCATACGTAGAAGTTCATTATTTCAAACGAATTAAAACTATATACAGTATAGTTATATCGTGATCATTGTTTGTATCGCAATAAACGCATAACATATTATGCACTGTCCTGATCTTAGGGCCAACCGCAATATATAGATAACACGAACATTGTTCTCGACCAATCATTGTTTCATTTTATATGCGTAAGAAATACCTTACAATGTTCTACAGTTTCCCGGTCAAGAATTACAAAATGCTAACCCACGTCTATCTATAAATACATTTAACTGCCGCTTTAATTAACATGAAGCGTACCGTACATCATTAAACCACACAAACAGTTCAATTTGCTAAACAAGGTCAGAGCCCAGAGCCCTCGTCCAGCCCAGGTATTATACATACCATGAAAGACATGACTCAAGCATGTTTTCATGTGTGCAATAGTCTATTTTGTTTCCTGTCGCTCTCCTCACCACGTGACAACCACGTGACAACCACTCAAATAATTATAAGTTTATGTCTATTATTCCTTAGTTCTTTTAACACCACTTTACTGAGTACTGACCCTTATGTATTTTTCAGATAAATAAAAAAACAAATTAAAAATTTTAAGTGCGTCTTTTTATTGAAGTGAAACTTCTTTGCGCGCATGAGGGTAATTTTTTTAAGGATGAAACGTCACGAAAACGTGCAACGATTTTGTCCAAGAAAAGGGAGAAAGTGATTGAGACCGATTGAGAGAGAGAGTGAGAAAGGGCGAACGTGGCATGAAGCACATAGCCATGGAGTGAGAGCAGGGAGCAAGTAAGTGAGAAAGATCGAGAGAGAGTGAGATAGAGCGAACGTCACATCGCAAGTCTCGAAAATTCAAAGCTTTAGATTAGTATAAATGTAAACGAGATTTAAAAATTAGTTTGCCAAATAAGTTTCACTTCTGACATGTGTACTTTATACGCACGCACTTTTTTTATATAAATTTATACTTTACACTGGCAGAATGTCGCCTGCCCAAAAATAAAACAAAAAAAGTGCCTTAAGTTATAGTTGTTACTTGTGTTGTTTTATACAAGGAAAATATTGTAAAATCATGATTATGCCTCAAGATTTTTTAATAAAAAAAAATCACTTTTCATTTTCATTTCAAAAATTTCGTTAAGACGACAAAGTAGGAAGATGGTTTACGACGTGCACACCTACAGAGTATGTCAGAAGAAGCAAGGGAAGGTGTAAAAATGTGAAGCAGGTTTGTACATATGCGGACAGCGGCCACAACTTAAACATAATTAATTACCAGTCAAAAGAATTGTGAAGGAAGGAAACGGTTCCCAGTTGCTAACTTTTCGCACTCCCAAAAAAAGCAAACTTAGCAGTGGACGGATCAAGGCTGATGATGATTATTATTATAAATTAAGGATAACTACTCCGTACACGACGGTACCTGCGCAAGTCACTGCTAGTTGCTAGAGAAATATAATAATATTAGACACTACTGAAGTCTGACCTTTCGCGGTACGCATAAATACCTCGTCTAAGCTTATATTCATAATATTATGTACTAGCTGTTGCCCGTAGCTTCGCTAGCATTATCCCAGATTTACTGCCGTAACCGTATTGATTATTTTTATAGCCTAGGTGACTCCTTATAACATCAGCTGCAGCTATGCACCAATGAAAGTCCCGTCAAAATCGGCCAGACACACCCAAAAATTTAAAAATTGATTTTTTAAATTTTTGGGACCTATGTTTAGCGTTGTTTTAGCGTTAGTTTAACGTTGTATTGTACCCCCAATAATGTATTCATCATTCAAATAGATCTCTTGATAGAATTTCAAATTCGCGAACACAAGTCACTATCACAGGCAGCCATGATATTACGATAAAAATATAAATGTTTACAAAATCCCCGTCAAAAACATAAAAAACAAAAAATGCTAACTTCGTTAACCATTTTGATAGTAAAAAAAATCCAATTGTTTCATTACCATTTTCATTTCAGTGTCATGAAGGAGTGACCGGAGAGAGAGAGAGAGAGAGAGAGAGAGAGAGAGGGAGAGGTAGAGAGAGAGAGAGAGATCAATAAGGCGATTAAAGATTTGATGCAAAATTTCGAAGATTATCTCCTTCAAATTCAAGAACACTAATATATCTATATAACACCAGTATAGATTACAAGCTGTTATCTCTCATCTATCAACATTCATAAACATTAAAACCTTTTATCTCAGAGATTTACATGCAAATATCACGGCGAAGGTTACATGTTAACGAAGCGTAGTATTGATGAATAAAATCTTGTTCGGGAGTGATTAGCGCGAATTTCCGTATAATTGGTTACTCATCGATAACAACTACAACCAAAACAAACACGAAACGTTCAGAAACCTGCCCATCGTGGCTGTATTTCGTATATTCATGACGCATTCGAGATTTAAGCTATGGAATCTTACGGGTTAGTATAACAATAAAAATTACCAAAGGGCAAACAAGTCAAATTCTCTACATCATTTAACTTATTATGAAGCTATGTTAGTTTGGGGGTAAAAAGTTATCTTTCAAACTGTTTATTAGATTTAAACCAATGTTACACCTGTCTTTTACGCTTCTATTACTTATGCCAGATTGATAATGCTAATTTCTAGAACTAATTTAATTATTGATGTATCATAGGGTAGTTTCAAATCCCCACCATGGTTGAGGCCTTGACGTGGCGGAGGGGCTCAGTAGCCTAGGGTGAGCCCAGCACCTTGGGCGAAGCTAATTGAGCCGAGGGGGCTCTTTGTACCTCTCTTATAAGAAGAGGGGACAAAAGAGCAGGGGGCAAGGGGCGAGGACGGGAACCTCACCCCATTGTTCTGTCCTTACGTTGGGAGGGTCTGTTCTGTGGTGCGGGACAACTAATTTGGGGGACTGAATAGCCGTCGGGGTGCCCTGTTTACTCATTAGATCCGGGGCACCTCACTAAAGGCGGCATTGATGACACTCGCCGGGTTTTAGTGGGTAGAGCTGCGTCCACTTACCAGCTTTCGGGCGCAGCGAGTCCCACACACCCGCGTGGGGAGACCCACTCCCCCGCGGGATGCCACAGAGCATTTCCCGGCGTTAAAGAAAAAAATGACCAGTTGATTTTAAGCTCTTATGACTTATATATTTCAATCTCGAGACCAGACAAAAAAGTCAGAAGCATTTTGTAACATAAATAGTAACTCGGTAAGAATTCACCTTGACATTAAGATATTCTCTAACGGTCCCCACGTCGGTATACCTGTTTATGGGTCCGATCTTGCGTCATGCAGCCATCACCCAGTTTGTTCCCGGGCAATAAAGGCCACCCTTACCCTACAAGACAAGAATGACGTCACACTTTGTTACTATGCTCAAAATAACCTTCACCCAACATCATTCTCAAAGGAGAAAAGTATCAAATATATTGACTATACTGTAAACTCTCATAAAAACGGATCGACTTGAAATGATAAAAAATAATTACGATTTTAATCATTAGCGTATGGTATTTGAAGGTTAAATAATTATTGTATTGTTGTATGTATAATTATTTTAACCATTTATAAATTTGATATCATTATTCTTTCTTTTAAACCAAATTAAAACTAGGTTTAACGTCACACATAATTTAAATATATTTTAATAATAAACCTAGTTTAAGCTATAAAGGTATGGTAGAGCCTAGAGATAACTGAAGTGGACACATACGTCAATACCTGCGCTAGATACAAGAAATTCAAGACTTACTTAACTTATACAACCTTAAGTAAGGCTTTATACAGTCCTTACAAGTTACAACATTTCTTAAATCTATACTGATATTAAACGCTGAGTAAGCTCGTTTGAAATAGGAATGTCACGGAAGTGGTTATATCGGAACCGAAGTCAGATTCAGAGCTTTTAAATTTGAGTTATCGGAACCGAAGACAGGGGCGGAGGCTGAAGGATTTGAAAAAATCTTCTCGCATTTGATAGCCTAATTATTGAGGAAAGTGTTGGCTCCTATTTTCTATTTTGGAGCCAGTAAAACCGCGAACAGCTAGTAAACGTCACTGGCGAAGTTCCATTCGTAAGGTATAATATCTAGTGGTACGGAACTCTATAACGATACGAGTACACAAAGGGGGGTGACTTATAAGTCAATGGTATAATGGTATCAAATGATATTATCGATTGGCCCGTCACGCGAGGGCCCGTGGCCGGTGCCCCGCACTAACGAGGTGCCGTGCTTCACGTTAATAACTCGTGTTCATAAACTGGGACCAAAATACTGTTAATTATAATTTTATTGTATCATCCGTTAGAGCCACACCCTTGTCCATGTTATTATGTTACTTGGATATGAATAATAACCCTTTCATTTCTACTAGTATTCAATTTGGGTTGTCGCTGAGGTGATCCTGTTGCATGCTGCAGATCTGGAACCCTAAAAAAGCGGCTGAAAGGCGGATGATGAACGTAGGACCGGGATAACGTACCACGCGATTTGTAGTACAATATGACTGTTAAATTATATAAATATAAACTAAGCAAAAGAAAACAACAGCCGTTTAAAATTCATATTTCATGACCTCAATATTTTTTCGAATAATTTAGATAATAGTCATAAGATTTAACAAAAAAATATGTTAGTAATAAATTTTTGAGAATCATCAAATGAACATATTTTTATCATTGCTATCTCTGTTAGCTACCACAATCGAGAATTTTCACAGGAAATTGTTAGGCGTCTCAACAAAATGAAGCTACTCACGGAAAACTAGCTTGATAATAATCAAGTGCAAAAATGGACCGTGTAACCTGGACCAAAATATAATGTTATTATTAATTTATTGAGCATATTTGATACTACAAGGGCGGCACTGAAAATTTCGGGAATCAAGGAAGTGACACAACATTACTATTTAAAAATATATTTATTGCTTTTCGAAGTATTCTCCGCGAAATTTGACACATTTTTCCATACGATGGAACCAATCATAGAAGCAACCACTCCATTCGGAAGTTGGGGTCTCCAAAATTGCCGTTTTGTAGGCGTCCACAGCTTCTTCAGGCGATGAAAATCTCTGACCACGCAATTTATTCTTTATTTTAGGGAAAGTATAGAAATAATTAGGGCTTAGGTCGGGTCTGTACGGCGGATAGTCTAATAATTCTATGTTTTCTTGCTCTACAAACTATTTGTTCTGTGCGCGGTGTGAGAACTCGCATTGTCGTGATGGAGGATGATGCGGCGGTTGCAGTTCTCTTTACGGAGTTCAGAAACGACCTGTGGCAAACAAATGCTAGCATACCATTCTGCATTAGCCGTTCTTTGTCCCTCAAGAGGAATAGTCGCAACATGGCCGGTTTTGGAGACAAACGTAGCCACCATTTTTTTTTGCAACACTCCGTTAACGAACAATTTTTGTTGGCTTTAACTCATTTTCGAACACCCAAACTCGTGACTGGTTTTTTGTTTCGGGTTCGTACGCGTATATCCAGGATTCGTCACCTGATACGATGTTGTATACAGCATTTGAGGATCCTGCGTGGAATCTTTCGAGAGTTCTGACGCACCAAGTAACGCAAGCCGCTTTTTGCTCTTCACAGAGCAAATGCGGTACCCATCGGGAAAACTACTTTTTTACACATAATTGTTCATGCAAGATTATTTGTATTTGACTCATGCTAATGTCTAAAGTTGCCTGAATTTCGCGGTATGTCACATGTCGATCTTCCTCAATCAGCTTACGCATAGCATTAACGTTTTCTTGGGTGACTGCAGTTTTTGGACGATCTTGACGGGGATCATCACTGAGCTTGACACGTCCACGTTGAAATTCAGCAAACCAGCGATAAATTGTGGTTTTGGATGGGGCTTCATCACCAAATGCAGAAATCATCCGGTCAACACACTGTTTTTGTGTTAAACCACTTCGAAAGTCATAATAAATCATCGCTCTAGAATTTTCTCGAGTCAATTCCATTTTCTCAACGACTAAACAAGTTTGACAAGACCTTGTGATAAGACCGAGAATCTTTTTTTAAATAAATAAATGGTATTCGATTTTTAAAACCAAGGAGTTTTCAATTAAAAAGATTTTAATATGACAGGAACAGTGGAAATATTCCATTCACGATACTTTTAGTGCAGCCTATGTAGAACAATCACATCACATAAACCTAGAGGTAAACTTGTATTTTGAGAATAATAATAGTATTTATGCACTTTTTTACAACGGTATACAACATACATACACTTTTTTAATTTAGTGCAGACATCATAGAAATTGATTGCCATTGGAATTTTTTATCTCAGTATCTATTGCAACGCCTTCTACACCAGCTAGTCTAGAAGTGGACGATATACGCCTCGCAGGGCACCCTGCACGTGTATCAACGCCCTGCTACTTTCTCCTTTCAAAACGTTGTTAGATATACCTAGTCGGTCAGTGTCCTCTCAGACCTACAAACTTCATAATACAGCTCTTACACAAGCTCAAAAAACCTACATGTCAATTTATATTTATCTTGAGAACCTTCGACATGACGAAATCGAAACACGTTATAAAACCAGCTTTTATGAGTTTACAATTTTCGAATATTTTGAAATTGACCAAAAATTTTGATTTGGCATATTTTCATGATTTTTGTGTAAGATTTTTATAAATCAGTATTTTTTTATTGGGTACTTGACAGCTCCGTGATCAGGTCACAGAGCATATAACTAGTTTGTTTCTGATATCTATGGGTCAGGATACACTCTTTGTAGGTATAATATAATAATATGTAGACGACTGTTTGAAGTGAAATCTTCGTTAGGCGCGATCGGCTGTAGGCATATTTTTAGATGAGATAAAATCTTTGGATTCGCGACACCGTTACCACCTGTATGAGACGCTATTTGACGTTTATATAATGTTTGATTTGTTTATATAAAATTATGCCATATTTGTTTACTTATGTAAACAAAGTTTCAGTGTGTTTGACAATCGTCAAACACCACAGGGTGAGGGGACTCCCCAGGTATGTGGGACTCGCTGCGCTCAAAAGTGGACGCAGCTCTACCCACTAAAACCCGGCGAGTGCCACCAATGCCGCCTTTGGTGAGATGCATCAGATTCTTTTGAGCAACAGGGCACCTCGACGGCTAGTCAGTCCCCCAATTGACCAACGCCACCTCCACAGAGGGGTAGTGGGTGAGATTCCCATCCTCGCCCCTTCCCCACCATGGTTCAGGCCTTGTCGTGGCGGTGGGGCTCAGTAACCTAGGGTGAGCGGTGCACCTTGGGCGAAGCTAATTGGGCCGAGGGGGCTCTTTGTACCCCTCTTATAAGAAGAGGGGACAGAAGAGCAGGGGGCAAGGGGTGAGGATGGGGAACATCACCACATTGTACTGTCCCGAAGTTGGGAAGGGTTGTTCTGTGGTGCGGGACAACCCCTCTGTGGAGGTGGCGTTGGTCCCTTGCGGGACTGACTAGCCGTCGAGGTGTCCTGTTTGTTTTCTAGATCCGGGGCACCTCACCAAAGGCGGCATTGGTGGCACTCGCCGGGTTTTAGTGGGTAGAGATGCGTCCACTTCCCAGCTTCCGGGCGCAGCGAGTCCCACATACCCGCGTGGGGAGACCGACTCCGCCGAGGGATGCCTCAGAGCATTTCCCGACGTTAAAGAAAAAAAAACGAGTAAAACTATTAAAAGTTATGAAAAATTCTGAAGTGATAACCCTAAAAGTCAGCTGTTGCGGTTTATTTACAAACATTCTACATCGAGTTTAGCTGGAGTATAGGTTGATTGTAAGTGAACTCCTAATAATAATCATCATCATGATGCCCAGCCCACAGATGATCAAGCTATCTTTCAGTAAACGTCAAGACGGCTATATCATTCGCATCAAACTTGAATAACCATAAATCCTTACATAACATAAAATATGATAAGACCATTACAATATTATTACATTTTGGTTCAAAGTTGACCTGCCAGTGTTTTTTTTTTTTTATAGAAGAGGGGGCAAACGGACTAAAGTGTATAGTATAAAGAACCTGCAACCGGTTTTTAACCGACTTCAAAAAAAAAAAGGAGGTTCTCAATTCGTCTGTATGTTTTTTTTTGTATGTATGTATGTGACACGATATCTCCGCCGTTTGTGAATGGATTTCGATGGTTATTTTTTTGTTTGAAAGCTGTAGTTTCCAATTTGGTCCCATATTAATTTTATTAAGATCTGACAAGCCGTTTTTTAGTAATTCCCAATAATGTCTATTTGGTTGGTTTTGTTTATCTTGATGATATGATCATTTTATTACGTGTCGATGTAATAATTGTATAGGATGCTTTGGTAGCACACCATAGTATGTCGCGGTCATCGTAATCATCATCATCATCACCATCATCATCATCATCCTTTATCCATCCACTGCTGAACATGCCTCCTTCAATGAACGCCAAGACGACGAATTTCGGAATCACTAAAAATTAAGAAATAAAAGCATTTTACAAAAAATTAAAACCGACTTCAAAAATACTAAACTAAAAAGTAATAAAATAACAGTTTCTTTAATGTTTGTGCTTACAACATATAATCAACTTAATCTTCTACTAATGTACAAACTTTGCGTTTATCACGTCATTATAGTTACTTTTGGAGTCGGTGTCGTATTTGTTGCTGTACATTACCTACCTACCTACCTTGGCTGACACCGACTCCAAAAGTAACTATAATGACGTGGTAAACGCAAAGTTTGTACATTAGTAGAAGATTAAGTTGATTATATGTTGTAAGCACAAACATTAAAGAAACTGTTATTTTATTACTTTTTAATTTAGTATTTTTGAAGTCGGTTTTAATTTTTTGTAAAATGCTTTTATTTCTTACCACATCGGTTCTGTTTCACATCATACAAGGAGATGTACATTTATATTTAAACTAACTTCAAATAATGTTAATTACAATACAATTATAGTTTCATGTTACAGCCAGATATACGAGCTAGCTAATACTATATAATATAATTCGTATGTTTTTATTTTACAATAGTATATTACATAAGAAACAAAGTCAAACAAGAGAAAGGTTATGTGTACCCTTAAACATAACTTAATAAATATCGTTGCTAATTCAGTATTATGGATAAAGCGACCATTGAGCGACAAGAAGAATCCAAAGACATCTCTAGTCTCTAAAAGTGCACATATCACATATTCTTTAAATACATTTTCTAGGCAGACGCTTTCTTAGAACACACGCATTCCCGGGTAACCGGTTAGTTGTAAGATATCGTATGTAATCTGTCAACCAATGCCACTAACTAGTCTGTGAGAATACGAGGTCTTATAATATCAAACTGTTTAGAGTTTAGTGCCCTGGTGCAAATTTTAATTTAACATATAAGATACTAGGGGAACCGACAGACGTCCTGTTTTGTGAATCTAAACCATTCTCGAATCCACTTGAACACACAAAAAAAATCAACAAAATCGCTTCGTTTAGGAGGATTTCAATGACGTATATTGACGATTTTTTCTGCACTTGCAGGACAGACCTTATATATAAAGATATGTTCGTACTATTCCACCAAAACAATTAGGCGCATGACAGCGATCGCCCGAACCCCGCCTTCGCCCCGCGCATATTCGCGCTAGGGTAAGTTCATCCTCTATGAGGTTTTTTAACCGACTTCAAAAAGGAGGAGGTTATCAATTCGTCGGAATCTTTTTTTTTTATTATTTTTTTTTTCTTATGTATGTTACCTGATTACTCGAAGATGACTAGATCGATTTGAAAAAATATTTTTTTGTTCTAAAGGGTATACTTCCCAAATGGTTCCATGATAAGGAAACCAGGATCTGATGATGGAATCCCAGAGAAATCGAGGGGAACTTTCGAAAATCATAGGGGCGACTAGTGCGTTTGATATATTTTCTATAAAGTGTTTTGAAGGACTACAATTTAATGAAGGTCTAGAGTCGATCTGATGCTGGAGCCGAAAGACAGTCGAGGGAACTCCTCGACGATTTACATCAGTAACCTTGTGTTTGGGCTTGATTAATTTGTAATGATGAGAACTTTACACTTAGATGTGTTGTGACTGTCATTAAGGATCTGATGATGAAGACAAATGACAATTAAGGGAACTCCTCAACAGTTTACAGTAGCTACCTTGTGTTTGGACTTAATTAATTTAAATTGATGAGAACTTTGCACCCATATTGGGTATAAGCGCCATTACAGGTGTGATGATGGAGACCTTACACAGTCAAGGGGAATCCTCGACGATTTACAGCTTTTATTGGGCTTAGTTCATACGGCTAAATAATATACCAAAATCATGTAATTTTGTTTAATTCATTTAATTTTACTTGTCGTTGTTAAATGAACAAAAAACAACTGTGCCTTGGAAGCGCATCATAGTATTTCAAGGTCACGTTAATATCCATTGTATACCTATATATTGGTGATGGGGATGTTCTATACCTATATATAACAGAATTATTTAATGAATAGCAGCAAATCTGCCGTGATTGCTTTCAATTACATGTATATAAAGTTTTACACAATTCCATTTCAGTTTTTGCATTTGTTATGTAATGATTTAAACCCTTTCTACGTTCATCTCATTAATACAGCGCTATCTAATCTGAGCAACGCGTTTAATAGTTCTACCCATATTTCAGACAAATAAAATCAGTTATCGAATTTTGCAATCACTAAAAATTAAGAAATAAAAAAATTTTAAACAAAAATTAAAACCGACTACAAAATTTAAAAAAAAACTAAAAAGCCATAAAATAATTTCCGTAATCTTTGTGCCTACAATTTATAATCAACTTTTTCTTCTACTAATATACAATCTTTGCATTTACCACGTCATTATTGTTACTTTTGGAGTCGGTGTCAGCCAAGGTAAGTAAGGAGGTAGGTACATCAACGAATACGAATATTAGTAGAAGAAAAAGTTGATTATAAATTGTAGGCACAAAGATTACGGAAATTATTTTATTACTTTTTAGTTTTTTTTTTATTATTTTGAAGTCGGTTTTAATTTTTGTTTAAAAATTTTTTTTCATCCGTTATAATAGACACTTTGCACAGTTGTTGTCTCTAACGAGAAAGCTTGACATAGTAGCATAGATGGCTCGAGAGAACTAGCTACAATGATCAGATTCTAAGTCAACTGATTCGCCATGAAGTTGGTATACATAAGTATTTAAACACGGTAAATCTTTTAGCGTACTTTGTTCATGTCAGGATAATGTCGGTTTCGTAACGATGCCAGTAACGTTGGAAATAATATTAACTATTGGCAACAGTGCTATTAATCAAGCCCAAAACTCTCGGAGCAAACATAGGTATACAAGTTACTCTTTAAAGGAAGCTGATTTTTAAAATATCTTTATAAAAACCGTAACTAAAGCTAATTTATTCAAAGTTTGCACACAGAAGTTTGATCCCATTTAAAGAAAAGAGAGATTTGTACATGTAGCGCTATTGCATATAATATGACGACGCGCGACGTTAGCACGAACCACTAATACATCAGCTAGTAGATAACTACAGCAACTGAGGAAATGCATGCATGTCTCGAAACTTCTTTGTCTTTTTATGTCACCAACTGTTGGTATCATAACAAACCTTCCAATTAAATTTGGAAACGAAGAAATATTATATAAAAAGTTGATCGTCACATGACGCCTGAAAAATGTGAAGGAATAATGTTAATATTAGAATTATTAATTAATTTAGTTTAACGAATAGAATAAATGAAAAGTCATTTGCCGTCACGGCATTCGAGTTGATTTTACCGCCAAGGCGCACCTATAATGTTTCACAAAAATAAATTTAGGCCTCTCGAGATTGCCTCCACTGCGATTTTACAGCCAAGGCGCGCCAAAATTCAGGGCCTTTCGGGGCCACAACTGTATTTTGAATAATCCGGCCATATGGCATGTGGTTACCGTACTGTAGGCTGCGAAGGTCGATTTTATGACAACGAGGCGCGGTCAGGTCGGGGTCGTATATGTTCGCATGAGAGGACTCGCTCGCAATAACCACATAAAAGGTTTGACGATGTAGCTAAATACACACGTGTGTCATGTCGGTTAACTGATACCTTGGAAATCTTTGTTCTAATGATTATATTATTATTTATTACTTTATGACTATATCACTTCATGACTATTCCTTTTGACGACTGTATCACTTGATAACTATTTCATTTCATGACAATATTACTTGATGACTATTAAATTAGATACCTTTTTATTCCGTGATTACTCCACTGTTACAGAGGAAACAATCAACTTTACTCAATTTTCGTGAAGAATCATATAAATTGTGTAACGAACAATGTGACGAATTCGACAGCATATAGTTGACACCACAGAAATATATCGAGATAGAAGTAAAGAGTGCATGTACCTCACGTGGCAAGAAGACGTCTCGAGGGCTCCATTGCTAGCCGCGAACTTTAGTATGCTCCCGACCGCGGTCAGCATGCGACGTAAGTTTTTAAAAACAAATTGACTCGTTGTTCAATAATTAATTGTTCAAACACTACCAGTAAAATTGGAGCTGTTAATCGAGGTATTTCCTTTCACCAGTAAGTACTATATTTTGTCCTAAAAAAATTGTTATTAATTTAAAAAACAATTTATTTTACTATTTTCATCAAAACAGTAGCGGGCGATTGTGTCTAACGCTAGTTTTCCATTGCGGCTTTAATTTGACGACCAAGACTTGGCGGGCGTTCAAAACCAGCGATGTAAAATATGCTATTAAAACTGTCAGATCACGTTGAACACGATTTCTCATTTTTTTCTGTCAAAAGTGCTGTACCTACACTGCGATTTTCTTACTCGAATAAAATCGATTTTGAAAGCAGAGGAAATGATAATTTCATTTTATATTATTATGTAGCTATAATGGTAATGTATATAATAATAATAAACCTTTATTTTTAGCATTTTTAATGCAAAGCAAATATTATTGAGAAACTAGTTATGGCTACTTCTATATTACAATTTTATTTCATTTTTCCGAATGATCCTTATATAAAAAAAGTGTGTGTGTACTTATGTACACGCGTTAAAAGTAATCCTCCTTAAAGAAAAATACATAGTACAATAATTTCATTACACTGTAACCTTTTTGCTTATTGTGTAGTTAAAAACTATATCTTCTTTTGAAGTCTATACTGTCATTATGTGAATATGGTTATATAAAATAATGTTGACTATAGCTAATTTCAGGTTGTTGGTTCTTGTGACGGTGTGCGCGCGCATCGTAAAAATTTACTCTCCTCATTTTTCCCTAACGCGCTAAAAGAAGTATAACTACAAAAATAAATGGATTGTGTTTTTTTAATAAACCAGTTAATTTCTCTACAATCCACCAGTGATTATTTGTAGCCCTATTCATTCTCCAATTATTGATTTATGTGATATAGTTTTATATTCCGTATTTTTTGGATTCATTACCTATATAAAAAAGTGGCTACCGTTTGCCGTTTAGATGAAGCTAAAAATAAGCAAAATGATACTATGTGACAAAGACCAAAAGATGAATCAGAAGGACTACAACTATACTTTGCGCGTCCTAAGAAGGTATGGGTGACAGATATTAATTGACAATTTGTGTAAAATTGTGTTAAATGAAGTTACCTTACGAAAATTAATCGATTGATAAAAAATATCGACTTAGTTCGTAAAGGAAATGAAATCAGAATTATCAATTTTAGATTTGTGAATTAAATTGCTGAGAAACGGGTAATTTGTAAATAAGTAATAATAAAATAATAAAAACTATTCAAGTCGTTTATTTTTATTATTCGATACAGTCGAAACTCGAAGATTGCATGATCTTTTCTTCTGCGAAGGCAATAATCAACTGTTGGTCGCGAATTCGATTTAGGTGGATATATTTAGTCCAGTCTTTATGAATCGTCCTTTGTGTTTAATCAATTACTATTTTTTCAATGACTGATTTTTACAGTTGGGATACGATCATATGATGGCTGCTCCTATTCATCGATTTGATGTTGATTCAACAGTGTCAATCTCTATTGACAAAAATTCAGTTCCATGCATCTGACATTTTAATGACATATTTTTTTATTTTAATTTCATAATTAAAATTCACAGTTATTATAATATATTACATTAAATAATACAAAAAATATCAGTTTCATATATAATCATAGAAAATACACTTTTCAATTGATAGAAAATAAATTATTTCGTTTGTTTTTTTATTCTTTACTAGTCAAAAATTTGCGTAGCAAGGAATATGAGAACTGTCACGCATACTTTCTTAGGACGCGTGAACTATAATCACTGATGACTTTAAAGAAATTGATTGGTTTATTAAAAATCAAAATCCCTCTAATAAGTGCGCCAGTGGACGGTCGGCGTCCTATCTATATTATTCGATCAAATCAACATTTTAATTATCAATAATAAAAAAAAACAAGCTATTAAAGAATTCAATTACACGTTATAGTCTATAATATAGCGCGTCATGTATAAAAATATAGTTTATAGTCCATAGCACGCTGTCAAAAAATAATTTATTTGAACAATACTACTGATAGAATCGGTGCCGTGCTATAATCGATCTTTGAATCGATGCTTTTGAATTGTTTTCGCGTGGCTTATGTGTTTCATTCACATCACTAAATTACACTCGTGATGTCATCGTAAACGCAAAATGTTACACGCTCGGTCCCTATACAAATTGCGGAACTCTTTACTTCTATCTTGATATAGTTCTGTGGTTGACACTGTTTTATTTAAATAACTTATTTCGTGGTGCTCGATATTTTGTCATTATCTACGTTTGTGCCTTATTCACGTGACCGAGAGGTTTAATAGTAAAAATAACCAATTAAAATAGTATATAGCTAGTCGGACATAATTGACGTTGTCGAACTTTTATTTACCAACACATTTCTTGCTATGTGCAAAATTTTAGTTGATTACGCAAATAATTAAAATATCACGTTTCCTCTTGGTCAAACTTTATTACAACTCCTAAATTTCTAAAATTTTCTGAATTATGTGAGATCGCCTTATATCAAAGACAATTAAATCCCGGAAACAGTTGCATAATTCTAAGTATTTCTAAGCCTTAGAAGACCCAAGTCGAGTCGTGTAACTAAATAACTTAAGACATAACTTAGTACCTGTAATAAGATTTTAAATGTTAAATATATTAATGCAATCCAATAACACATAATTGTATTTAGTATTTAATACAAATGCAGGCGGAAGTATATACGAAGATTTTCGCGTTAATGAAGACTCATTTCCTATTACTATATTTTTTTTGTACATAGATAATGCCTTAGGAAAATGAACTTGTAGCCCAAAGAAATTTATGAAATTTGTTGAGAAGGAACAGTGTTGTTCGACCGCTGACTAGACTTAGTTATTCTTAGACTGACTTAAAGAATCACACGCACAGATATCATCTCAATATCTGTAGTCACACGCAACACATATTAATTTTTACAAATATTTTCTAAAGATTCAGTCGTTTGACGTTAAAACGCTCAAATCAGACGAGAAAATCGTAACGTCAAAAATAAGATATTATAATAAAAAAATGACTTTTTTTACATGTCCTTAACGATCGCTACTCGTAGAGTTTATATTATATTCTGAGCATGCCTCGGTGTCGGTGCGAAACGTTTTATAAATTTTATTTTTGGATGTAAAGTTATTTAATTTAATAATTTATTTTAAGATCTAATCACTAATTATTTACATATTTTATTTTTATAGCATAGGAGGGCAAACGAACAGTCCAAGCCTTATGGCGCCTATCGACGCCCATACACATCCGCACAAGCAAATGTGTTACCCTCTTTTCCCCTATAAGTGGGTTACCGGAAACTCACAAGCCGCACGAAACGCGACAGCATAGCTGTCACTTTACGCCTATATTATGTGATCGAACGGTACCACCACGGTCGTGCCGGCACTATTCGGCTGCAAAGCAGCATGTCACTACCTCTTAATTACTAATTTAATTTTTTATTCACATAAAAAACAAGTGAGCAAATCCATGCCGATTTTTTTATGAAGCCGGTATACTATGTAGGTACCGGTTTTTGGTCAATTCATTTTGAATAATTTAAATTATTCCACTTTGTAGTTTGACTACCTATTACTTTGTTCTCTGTACGGATATTAGTATGGATAAACGATAACATCATAATTTGGCTCCAATCCCCATATGCTAGTCAGCGAACATGAAATAACCTAACCAGTTATAGGGACTGCCGATGGAAGTGAAAACACAGCGACACAGCACTCAGCAGTGAAGAGCAGCTGACTATATCTTTCTCGCTCGGGCACACTCACCGGTCTCGAGTTCACCCGATCAAGCCTTTCACCTCCAAGCGTGACGGATCAGCCTCACTCACAGCCTACAAAAATCTGTGTGCGGTGCGTCAAAGGAAGTTTTCACTTAAAAAAATGGATTACGATATACTATTGTAACGGACGGCAACGTAATTCGAATACACACATGTCATAATGACGTATATTGTATGTGTATTTAGAGGGACAGTTGATGCTTAACATATTAACACAGGCCCGTATCCTGACTATAAAGTGAGATCTAAAGTAACAAATAAACACTAAACTATTAAGGCATGTAAAACTGATGTACAATGATACCGATTACTGCGCCACATAAAACATACCTCTGTCATAATACTTTTACAAATCATAGTCCTTTAAGTAAGCCACCCACGACAATCAAATCACACAACCCCAACACAGCCCTAGCAAAAATGTCTATTTGGAACGTCCATGAAACATTTGATTGGTTATTCGATCTAAACCTAGTTTACGATCTATAAATATGAAATATCGAATCGGAATTAGCCTCACTACTCACCGTTTACACATGTTTTTAACATTTGTCTACATATTCATCGTCAAAAATCTACAAAATGAATCATAACGAAGCATGTCATCATCACGTCAAGCAGCTCAAGGATGAGCAATCCCTTCGAATGTCCCAATGATGATATACTACCCGTCTATTCTTTATCAAGGACTGTTATCTGGACGAATCGAGCATATACCAGAATAGAGCGGTAATGTTATTGTATGTAAACAAATTCCGCCAAATTTGTGCTGCGACGCTGCACTGGTTCTGCGCTCTGATTGGCCGACTGATAGCCATTGATGGATGATGGCCGATGGGACGTACCTTGGACGTACATACAGATCACTGTTTGGTTGAATTGCTATTATGTCAGTGACAAATCACTGACCAGTTTCGGAATTTTATGGCCAGCCTTACTACTCTATCTGGTTATATGCGGACGACTAGATGACCTATATATGGGTATATTATTTTTACCCCGCTTGTCGTCGTGTATTGTCGTTTTAAACTTTACGTATACTTATTCTCTTTTAGTCCAATTATCCTTTTATTTCTTCTCATTATTTCAGCCACATACACCCACTGTTATAGTATTTCATATTCAAACTATCACGGAACCACCGTAGCGGTTGCGACTCGCTCTTATCTATTTTCGTACGTAAATTTATCAGTGTTCGTCAGATTTAGATCAACTAACAGCCAGCTCGGGTAATCAGCGTGGAATTTTTAACTGATAAATATTACCTACACTGCACTCGTAACTAATGAGAGACTCAAGAGTAGTTTTTCTCGTGTCGGATTTTAAATGAAACAGAAAAGTCAGTCTTTTTCGTGGTTCAGTTGCATTTTTCGTTTTGTATACCTTTAACAATATCAGGTCACTGCTTAAAAGAAAAACAGGTATCTACAATTTACCTAAGCATAAGATAATATACATGACTATATTATCGTTGTGTAACTGTTTTCTGTACTAATAATAAAATAACCACCTCCTTTTTGTTGAAGTCGGTTAAATAGTGTTTTACAATATTGGCCATATTATAAAAGACTAACTGAACTCAGAAGGTAAGTACTCCTTATCACACGGTCTAATCATAAATTCGATTAAAAAGAACGCTAGAAAAACCATTCTTATGGAAAAAACACAGACTTGGGTATCTTCTATAATGGTCAATTTATTTTAATATCATAATATTCGCAATTATAATCCTGTAAGGTTATATAAAGGTGGACCGACACCGAACAAGCTTAATTATAAATTTTACTGACTTCGGAAAAAAGATAAAATAATGTGAGGTTTCTCTTTAGCACTAAACTCCTAATAAACAGCTGGACCGATTTTTATTGTGTTGAAGTCGATCGGAGAATGGTTTACAATTCGGCCCACTACAAAATATTTAGTACAGGACGTCTGTCGGGTCTGCTAGTTCAAATTTAAATTTATACATATGTAATACATCGAACCGGTTTATGTAACATTGTCGATGTTTTTCATGATTACTTGATAATTAATTATTGATTATTCTTACTCGTTTTAGTAAGAAACTATGCGATATTAGTTACAAAAAAATCTACTGACAACGATAAGTAGACACAGGATAAATAACTAAACTTTTTTACTCATTGTCTTAAAATCTTTTCAAACGACTTCAAAAAAAAGAGGACGAGGACTCAATTCGTCTGTATGTTTTTTTTGTTTGTATGTATGTGACACGATTACTCCGCCGTTTGTGCACGGATTCGATGGTTATTTTTTTGTTTGAAAGCTGGTGTTTCCAATTTGGTCCCATATTAATTTTATTAAGATCTGACAAGCCGTTTTTTAGTTATTCCCAAAAATTAAGAGTATGAGAGTAGAATATTAAGTTGATTATATGTTGTAAGCACGAACATTAAAGAAACTGTTATTTTATTACTTTTTAGTTTAGTATTTTTGAAGTCGGTTTTAATTTTTTGTAAAATGATTTTATCATAATATACGATAAAATTGTCAATGACTAGACATCTGGAATAGACTTTAAGGTATTAAAGAAGATTCTAAAACTATTACGCCACAAAAGACTATTAAAAAACCTACTACTTTTTTAAAAAAGGACGAGGTTCTGAATTCGTATGTATGTTTGTGACGCGATTACTCCGCTAAATGAGAATGGATTTCAATGATTATTTTTTTATTGAAAGCTGGTGTTTCCAATTTGGTCCCATATTAATTTGATCAAGATCAGCAATAGTAACAATAATGGCGACTCACGTGGACCACGCCACGCCAATTAGTAGAAGAATGAGTTGATTGTAGGTTGTAGCACGTGTAGGCACAAAAATTAAAGAAACGCAATTATTAGTTTTTTTTTTTTAATTCGGTTTTAATTTTATTTATATTTTATAGAGTAGAAGCTTAGAAAAAATGAGTACTCTGTTAATTTTTAAATGAATTTGTATTTACGCCGCGTTAATTTACATTTACAGCCCTACATAGGCTTTCATTTTTTTCACAACGGATGAGCATTTTCAAACATTTTTACATCCACACAAACATAACCTCTATAATATTAGCATAGGTTAATGTGTATGTGAATCTAATTTACATGTATCGACTGATTCGCATGTTACATTTCATTTTGTAAATACACAATTTAAATATTGTTTTCGAAGTACCTACCTATGACATCATCGCCGCCTGATTGTACTAAACTGTTTATTTATTTACAAATTATTTATCTTCTCAATCATGTGACTAAATATTTTAAGAAGTTGGTCATCCTCATCGTCGAGCATATATAACTGTATAGAGTAGTAATGTGCTCGCCATGAAATTCCGAAACTGGTCAGTTATTTGTCACTGACGTAATAGCAATTCAACCAACCAGCTATCTGTATGTACGCCCCATCCGCCAATCTTCCGTCAATGGCAAAATCAGTCGGCCAAATAGAGCGCATATAACATTACCGCTCTATTCCGGTTATATGATCAATGCCCCGAGTCCCGACCTCTCTTCAAGTATCTAGTTGGCAATAATTTGAACAAGGCTAAGTACATAAGTACATTTTCCTGTCGGTAAGTCGAGTAAGAGCCTCCTATGTTGGAGTCGGCAGGGGATCAGTCTCATACACTCTATGTAGAGCGTAGACCTGAACAATTCAAAATCATCGCACCGAACGTTTTATTATATTACATATTGTCGGACATAATAACTGTCGGTATAGATGAGGAGGTTTAGAGACGGGAACCAGCGGAAGCGGTATATAGAATCTTGAAAACTTCCTTGTAAATTCCTTTCTTGTGAACACCAAAATGACTTCAATTTCTTGATAGGGCGTTAATTATTTGATTATTCACATCCATCTCTAGCTGTAAACGATAGCAGACTAACGATGACTCTACTTTACTTTAGTGAAGACTAAAGCACATTATTTATAATGTAAACAACTTGATAAGATAGGATTTGTGCGGTACGGCGGTACGCGGTTCAGGAGAGGATCTAATATCACAGGATTGTCAATCTTGGCGTTTATAGATAGCTCATGATCAGCAGTCGGGGTAGGGGCTAAATATGAGTATTAATTTAGATGAGAGAGAGAGAGAGAGAGTGAGTGGAAGTCAATTTATAAGTTCGGCATAGGCCGAGCATAGGCTAGTTCTAGTTAAACTTCATCGTTACTAAAATCCATTTACTTTTTTTATATAGCATAGGAGAGCAAACGAGCAGTCGGAACCTTTTGGCTACTATCGACGCCCATACACATCCGCACAACCTGAGAGTATGCAGTTGCGTTGCCCTCCTTTTCCCTATCCCCCTAATGGGCCACCGTAAACTCATAAACGCGATATCATAGGTGTTATGAGAGCGAGAGGTACCACCCCGGTCGTGCCGGCCCAATTTGGCTGCAAAGCAACATAGCAATTACCTGTTACAAATTCGTTACTCTTACTATTTCGTATTGCGTGATTTAAAACATAAATGCCCATAAACAATAAGTAGACCGTATATGTAAAAATTTACCTACCATAAGTTAACTTGCATTGATACTGGTACGTTTAGAGGATTTTAATTATTACATAAGAAATTACAGATGTTTCTTAAACTTTATTATTAAAGGAATAGCTCCGTTTTTTACTGGTTTATATATTTGTTATTATTTTTAATTTTTTGTTTTCATCACTTTTGCGCTTTATTGTTACGGTAAAGAGCAACTGACCGCTTGGACATAGCTGTAGGATTATTTAAGATATTTTTGTAAAATATTTCCTTACAAAAACAATGGGAAAATAACATTTTATTGTTGCAACATTATTACACTGTCTCAAAACATTTATTAGCATAATTATATGCATAAAATAAATTCATTTTATTTTTGCATATTACATACTCGCTTGAATAAATTATGTTTGTAACACCTGTGTTAAAAATCAATTTTCAAAAACGTGTTATTTAATAACTTGACGTTTTACAAGTATATTTTACCATAGATAATATATTTTTTTCTAAACACGACCACAACAATTTAAAACACGAAAATAGAGCGTTGCATCTGTGACAATGCAGCTGAATCAACACGTTACTCACCTGACGTAGATATTTTTTAAAAAGTTTAAATTTCATTATGGCACTGTCTTTGATCTAAACTAAACACAACACAAAACTAATAAAAGCACTAAGGTCACAGATAAAAACACAAAAATAGCGGGAAACGTGAAATGCACAGATGAAACGAAAAAAAAAAGAAAAAACGCGGGAACGCGACCGGCTGGCGGCGCGGCACACCGCTCTATGTTTTGTGGAGAAATTATAGACGTTCACGCGAGCACGCATCAATTACTTACACAATCTGTAAAATATTCACGTCTATGTAAGGTCGCTAATCCGACCTCACTCATCGTCATTACGAATTACTAATTAAAAACATATCAATCTGTAACCGTATATACATTTAGCAAAATAAATACACATAATACTAAACACGATATCATTTTCTAACCGCCGCAGACGTATGATGAAGCTAAAACTTCTCGCCTGAAACCGGTCTCTATGTCCTTCGTTCCGTGCGACCCGAAAGAGAGCTTGTATTAAAGGTTCTATAGTTCTATACATCTGTCACAATTACATCTCATTTGAGTGGATTCCACTAATTAAAAATAAGAATACATTAAAATTAAATAACTAAAGCCTTATTAAAAATCTACACCTACATTTTTTAAGAGCCTGCCTTTATAGGCTATATTATATTATCCCTATACTCCCACGGAAATAGGAAGTAAGCGGGTAAAACCACGGGGCGCTGCTAGTATTATTATAAAAATTAAACTACATATCTCATTATTATATTATATAGAAAATGCCTAAGTTTTAACGGTATTCTGCCACAAACATATAATTATGATTCATGTCGGAAATTGTCTGTGACTCGCCGTTTCACCCACGTTATATTTCGGACATAATCATGACGCGTGTAACCAAAACATTGAACTTTTTTGTAGTAAAACTTCTTTTCTTTTTTTCTGACGGAAGTAGCGTAGTAAGTTCACGATACTTCTGACGATACGCGAGCGACACCGCACGTCAAAAAAATGTTCGTGCTACGATCATGCAATATAATGCACTAGCCAACTAAACCACCTACGAGCGCCTTCAGCCGCTTTTTGAGGGTCCCGGATCTGCAGCACGCAGGCTACAGGATCACCTCAGCGACAGGCTGGCCCGGCGAAGACCAACCTACTCCTCGTAAGGGGGGACTGCCCGGCCGCCACTAAGCAGTCCCTGGAACGTCGTGTCTTACTGGGTCAGTTCCCCATCCTGACCCAACACGAGCACAAGGGAACGCCCCTGGATTGGAGGAACTGGAGGCGCATTAAGTAGAGGCTCATACGCACCTCCGTTCGTCGCCCGCGGGGGGAAGGCCACGTCGGCGGCCTCCTTCTGGGACATTACTGTCTCGCAGAAGGGGACTATCGCCGTCCAGGATGCTCGTTATCACCGAGCATCGCGGTGATAACTCTAGACAGAGACAAGTCCCCTCCGATTTCCGACGCCGACGTCAGATCGCGATGCCGCGCCGCGCCACCCATCTCGGGCACACCCCGAGTGTTTGCTGGGTCGAGACCACCGCTGCGCCACAATCGTGACATACTATCACCGGCTTCCTGTGGGTCATCAAGCATAGGCAACCACGCCCGGTTTCATGAAGATCCCTAGTTGTATCTGTTCGGATATTTTTCGGAAATCAACGCTTAGTTTTATAATCAAACCGACTACTCCTAATATTAGCACGTACAAAAGTTCCAAGTCTTAACCTTAATGATAATAATAATTTAAACTATTTACTATGTTATTAATAAAACGCACGTTTACGGACACACTACAAAATTAGGAATTTGTTATCTTTATTGTAAATATTCTTTAACTTTTATATCACTATACTATTGTGGCCCGAACGTCCTGCCACAGATAACGTATCATAATTATAACTAACCTTTTTTAACTATCCTATCTCTCAAGTAGGAGCAACCTACACAGAATGAGCCAAGATTTTATTAAAATAAAATAGTTTGATATTTTTATATATAAAAATAGAAGTAATAGTTTTAAACTATTACTTTTATAAAAAATCCTCAGCTAAAGTGACAACAGACAAAATCGGATAAAACTAAGCCTTAACGTGAAAAAAACGATATCCATAATATTCATAATTCAAGTAAGGAGAATCGCAATAAAGTAAATGGAGTTTGTTTTTACGAAATGACACCGGCTGCACGCACGAAAAAGTGTCACGTTGCGCCTGAGCCGAGCGTGCAAACGAGAGCGCGGAACAAGCGATAGAGAGGCACGATCGGCATAAGACATCACAATGCGTCACAAGCCGAACGGGCTTGTGACGCATTGTGATGTTATCACGTAAAATTATCGTCTGTAAACCGACTTTACAAACAACAGGTAGGTTATTTAATTCCATTATATGTAAACTTAAAGCTACAAATTACAATCAATGAACACATATTTCTACCGTCAATAATTAAAAGTACCTGGATGACCGAGCTTTGCTCGGTATTTTTTTTTTTTTTTAAATAAAATGACATTTTCTAAAAATGATTCCTAGCTAGATCGATTTATCGCCCCCGAAACCCCCTATATACTTAAATTTCATGAAAATCGTTGGAGCCGATTCCGAGATTCCAATTATATATATACAGTAATATATATCATTTATGCACAGTTACCGTGAATGTTGAAATATATCTTATCTTTAAATGAGCAATTCGTGTATGTATATATATATATATATATATGTATATATATATATATATATATATATATATACATACACGAATTGCTCATTTAAAGATATAAGATATATTTCAACATTCACGGTAACTGTGCAAAAACGACTCGATTTATCAATCCTAAAGTTTGTATATGCCGACAGTAATATCATCATCATCATTCGGTCCACTGGACATAGGTCTCCATCAATAAACGCGAAGAGGGCCGTTCCCCGACCACTCGCATCCACCTTGACCCGTCTACCGCACGGAGGTCGTCGTCGCATCTGGTGGGAAGTCTCTTCTACTCCAGAACTCTATTAGCCCACCGGCTATCGATTCAGACGGTATAGTTTGGAGGGATCAGTTTAGACGGACATTCAACGTACTGTTATAATACAGCCCTGGTCAGTATTGTTATAATACAGCCCTGGTCAGTACTGTTATAATACAGCCCTGGTCAGTACTGTTATAATACAGCCCTGGTCAGTACTGTTATAATACAGCCCTGGTCAGTATTGCTATATTAATGCCCTGGTTAAATCTAAATAATGTCGCACTTCTCGTTTCTCAGCTAATTACACAATCCTAAATAATATCGCTGAGTAGCCGTCCTCGTGTAAAACGTGTGTTATTCCTTTTTGCGCACATAACAGAGTCATCTTGAAGAAGATGATGCAAAGATTAGAGGCTTCGTTGTGGGCACAATGTTTTAAAAGCACAAGTCTTGTTGTATCTTTTAATCTTTGTCACTAAAAGGGAGCTACTCCAAGTTTTTGATTCATAAAATCCTTCTAAAAAACCCACCCCGTAACAAATAAAGACTGGTAATTTTGTTTATAATGAAACAACTTTTACGGATGTTGTTGCTGTTTATTAGGACGAGGCATTCTAATTTTTAGCAGTGTACCTTTGGATATTGTGCAAAGTAAGTTAAATACGTGAATGATATTTTAGTATGTCATTTTTCATTATATATTCTATCGAACTGAGATAGGAAAACACAATTAGTAAAAATTGCCCCGAAATTTTCATTCCAAAGAAATATCCACTTTTTGCTAATTATTCCGGAACTACATGTATTTAAATTCCAAATCTTTAGAAACGATAGTAACTTATCTAGCGAATTGGGAAAAATCATGTTATTCACTTGCGTAGTTTATTTTAACTGATTTATTTTATACTTTCGGGTCTTATGCCGCTTACGGCTTTGTGTTCATTAGCGGCGCCACTGTCTTTCGTCTCTTTTTTTTTTGCGCACGGAAGTAAATAAAGCTATCTCATCGAAAAGAAACTGAACTCAACATTTTTACAAGTCCGACATTTGAAATAGTACTTTAAAGCAGCCACTGTCATGGGAGGACAATTGTCCTAAAATCCGTAAAAGCTGTTTCATAAAATTAGCGTAAACATTAGAGAAGAAGATAATTTTCGTGTTTCATCAAATCAGTGTTTATTGCTGCAATCTATCGAGCTTTATGCTCCGAATAGAGTAGTAATGTGAGCCATAAAATTACGAAACTGGTCAGTGATTTGTCACTGACTGAATAGCAATTCAACCAACCAGTGATCTGTATGTACGTCCCATGGGCTAATCATCAATCAATGGCCATCAGTGGGCCAATCAGAGCGCAGAACTGGCGAAGCGTCGCAGCACAAAGGCGGAATTTGTCTTCATAAAAAACACAACATTTCAAGTCAAGAATTAGTTTTATCTTTTTGAGGTAACCTTAAAATAATTTAAATGCACTATGTATATATAAAGTACTTGTTACAATTTTAATTATGTAAAAAATGTCTTTGTAATAAATTAATGTATGGTTTATTTTGTTTTTTTTTTTTTTTTTTTTTCGGAAGGGCTAGACTTTTCGGCCTGATGGCCTTTAAGCTCAATCGGTACAGTAAGTGAGCAGATGGCTCACTTAAGAAATATTCGAAAGGGGGACGCCCCCTTCCGCGCCCCGCAGGGGGCGCGGTTCATCGCGCGCGCTGCTCGGGAGAGCATCATTTGGACTAGTCAAATCCGATACGGTCGACGAATCTTTTACGGTTGAATTTAACCTATCATCATGAGGGCCGGCCCTCATCCCTCCCTCTGGAGAGAGAGGCGGGTCATGCGCGGTGCCCAAGCAATCTAGCGGTAGCGTAGTGCTAGCGCTGTTTGCGCGGTCTGGGTTTGTGTCTACTCGTATCGGATTCGAACCTAAGCTCCCGCGATCGATCCGGATCGATGTGGTTTCCATGTGTAGGGTTCGACGTCGCTTACGACCCCGAGGCCCAAGCGGTGTGCAGGTGTACCTAGCACCGTGTGTGTGTCTGTGTATGCTGTGACGTTCGCGTCGCGCTTTTGCGTCGCGCATTAGTAGCTGAGAGATTTCGTCAGCTGGATCAGTTAAAACATGCTTAGGTAACCTATGTCTAATTGGAACTGAGCTATCTGGGGAATAGTTTGCCGCGCTCACGATGAGCGGGTTTGGGTGAAGGAGTGCCTTTTCAAAGTGACGTTCTGACGTCATTTTGAAGTGGCCCCTAATGGACTCTAATCTGAAGTCCCTGTGCAGGTCGATGTTTCTTACGTACCACGGGCAACCGGTTGCCATGCGTAAAAATTTATTTTGGACTATTTGTAGTGCATTAAGTCGACTTTGTGGCACATGCGCGAAAGCAACACAAGAGTATGACATAATGGGTCGGATACAAGTTTTATACAGGGTAAGCTTATGCCTGAGGGGCATTTTGCTGTTTTTGTTAATTAAGAAATATAAACGGCTCAAGACGAATTTGGCCTTTTTGGTGACTGACTCTATGTGTGGTCTAAATGACATCGACCTGTCAAGGGTGACCCCCAGGTATTTTACCTGATCTACTCTGGGCATTTCTATATTGTTTAACCTTATCGGTTTCATGGTACGATAAGGTCGTCTGTTTGTGACCCTCCTACGTGAGAATTTTATGGAGGCACTTTTTTCTGGGTTTATATCAATCCTCCATTTTGCGAACCATTCACCCAGCTCGGTGACGGCACGCTGGAGGATGGTGGAAGCCCTTGCGGCTGAGGGGTGGGTGATATACAGAGCGGTATCGTCTGCAAAGAGAGCCCGTTTAACCGCCGGGTGTTCGGGGATGTCGGAGGTATACAAGTTGTACAAGGTCGGAGACAGCACGGAGCCCTGTGGGACTCCGGCCCTCAGAGGTCTCCGAGAGGACAGAGTGCCCTCTACTCTATATCTAAAATGCCGGCCCGAAAGGTAGTCGCGGATGATGATGACTAATATGTCCGGTATTCCTAACTTGAATAGTTTGAATATGAGGCCTTCGTGCCAGATTTTATCAAAGGCTTTTGCTACATCAAAGAATACAGCGCACGTATCGTGTTTGTTTTTCTTATGGAAACCTCTGAGTATATCCTCCGTCATACGGTGGACTTGCCTCGGGCAGCAGTGGTTTTCGCGGAAGGCGAATTGCTCATCTATGAAAAGATTCTTTTCGCTAATGACGGTTTTCAACCGCCTAAGCAGAATTCTTTCGTAGATTTTTTCTAACGAGCTTATCAGGCTTATGGGACGATAGCTAGACGGTTCCGAGCGTGGTTTTCCGGGCTTCAGTATTCCTATAACCGTAGCTTCTTTCCATATATCAGGGAACCTACAACCCTTGAGGAGGGCGTTTATAATGTTAACCAGGAGGATAACTAGGGCGGGCGGTAGTATTTTTAATACCTTGTTGGAAATCCCGTCCGGCCCGGGGGCCTTCTTGGCGTGGAGGCATTTTATAATGTCTTGGACCTCTTCCGCGTCCGTCGGAAGAATTGGATCTCCCTCCAGCGGCGCAGAGGCCCTTCTCGCCACCTCCCTAGTTACCTCCTCTACGTGGGGGCCTACGGGGGGAGTTGCGACTATTTGGCTCGGAGTGCACTGACTCTCGAGTGTATCGGCTAAACATTCCGCTTTGTCGGCGTCCTCTAGTGCAGGCGCGCGATTTAATCTTTTCAACGGAGGCATAGGTGCCTCCGTCTTTTTTTTCATTGAACGGGCGAGTGGCCAGTAGGCCACGTGCGAAGGTGAAATTTCACTCAGGAGGCGATCCCACCTTTCTGCTCTATTTTCTATGACCCGGGCTTTGACCTGTCGTTCGAGGTCACGGAGAGCTCGTCGATACTCGTCCGTCCGGTAGCGAGAGTATGTACGCTTTGCTGCATTTTTTGCGCGTATTAGGTCTTTAAGATCCTCCGGGAAGTCCCATCGGCCGTCATGGGCCTGTGAGATCTCCCTGGATGACTTTTCTATCGTTGCTACCAGATGGTCGGTGAAGTCAGAGCATGCTGATATAGCAGTTTGAGGACTGTCTATTATGTCGGGGATATTATCGAGATGACTCGATTGAAGGATTTTCAGATTATCGTTTAAAAGTTTATAGTCGATGATCTTTTTTTTATCTGTATTTCTATTGTTTGCCGGATCGCCGAGTTGTATAAGCACCGGCCTATGGTCTGAGTTAAGCTCCTGAATGGTTTCTATGGAATGTACCTGAAGGGCCGCACGTTCCTCTCGCTACTTGCGTAGTCGAAACGCGTGGGCTCATAGGGGGCGATAATAATACTGTTTAAATCATCGACTGCTTTACAGAGAATCTTTCCATTGTTATTGTTATCTCTGCAGCCCCATGAATGATGTTTACTATTTAGGTCGCCGGCAATTAAGACAGCGTTGCCTAATTCTAATAGCGTATTTAAATCGCTAAATAATAGTTTCCTATTACCAGATTGGTATACTGAGGCGATTGTGATCGACTGATGGCCGGTCATGCTCACCTGGCAGACGGAGGCCTCTAGTGATTCTAGGGCCGGCGTGTCTATAGGTATGCAGTGGAGGGACCTCTTGTAGTAAATGAGGGTGCCTCCAAGTTGGGATCGCGTCCTATCATTCCTAACAATAGTATACGCGGGTCACTAATACTGGGTTTTAAGAACGTTTCCTGCACAAGGAGGACGTCTACGTCGTGTTTTTTGACGAATATACGAATTTCGTCGATGTTCGCTCTAATGCCGTTCGCATTGAACGACACCACTCGCAGAGAGCGCGGTTTTGTTCTGGCGGTGGTAGCCATTTATGGGCTTGGAGTGGAAAACTTGATCTGGTCGATCAAGGCCGCATGGTCTACTAACGCCTGTATACGATCATGGGGGGAACCTCGCAGCTTCGCTGCTAGGATGCTAACTTCGTTGGTGTCAATGACGCTAAGGTACTGTGACACGAAAGCCAGGTCAGCTCCGTAGCCGGAAGAGGGGGTAGGGCGGGGGGGGGGGGGCTGCAGGGGGTGCCGTTGGCCTACTGTATTCTGCTGGGGTGCTCTGTGGGACCTGGGTGGGAGACGCGGTGACTTGAGTCGGCTTCGGAGCCGGCTTAAGCCACGGGTTGGTCGTGGGAAGGGGGGCAGGGATGAATTTATCATTCCTAGGTGCCCTGAGATGGAGGGGGGCTTTTTGTGAAGCCGCCTTTTGTGCCGGCTTTGAGACGCGGCGCGCCGTTTTCGGCGCCTTGGGACAACCACGGTAATTCGCCGGGTGACCTTTGTCCCTACATAGGACGCAGCTGGGCGGCTCTGTGGCTGTGGCCCTGTCACGGGGACAGTCAGGTGTCCCGTGGTCTTCCAGGCACTTAACGCACCTGGGGTGGGCGGAACAGTTGCGGGCTGAGTTGCCGTAAAGCTGGCAACGATGACATTGCCCTATCATACCCCTTTTACGTGGAGCCTCGACACGAAAGCCAGTCATATTACAGACGGCTTTAATATTGTAGATGTTTTTGGCCGCTGGTGTGAGCGGCAGGATGACGAGCACAATTTTGTGCTTATGCTTTGTTCGGGGATGATACATCCTATGTACCTCCTCGACCGGGAAACCCTGATGGACCAGGTCGTCTTTTATTTCGGCCGGGTCCATGTCTCGGGGCACTCCTACGATAACGACCCGGAGGACGCGCTCGTCCTCCAGGGCGTAAGTGTGATATCCTATCCTGTTCGTGGTCAGGAAGGCTGTGAACCTGCGGTGTTCATTAGAGTTCTCTACTTGTACTCTAATGCCTTCGGCGCACGTGCGGGCAGATTTTAATGAAATTTGTTTCGCATATATAGCTTGCGAAACTATGTTCCAGGACTTGGTGTCCTGGACGATTATCGGCGGTGGTGCTTTGCACTTGGGTTGGGTGGTGTCCATGCCCTCGTCGCGGGTGGATGACGCACCGGGGGTGGGCGACGTGAGTTGGTCGCGCCTAGTGACCAGCAGCTCAGATGGAGCCACTGTCGGCCTAACTACCTTGCCCTGAGGGGGCTTCGCTGACGCCACCTTGGGCGCCTTGAGCGGGGGAGATGGCGCTGAGGACGGCGCGGACTCTGGGTCCGAGCGACGCCTCTTCTTCTTGTTGCGGACCTCTATGAATCCACCTTCCTCCTCGGAGGAACTGCCTGTAACAGACATTTCCTCCTCTGATGGAGTGACCGTCTCTTTTGTCACGTCGTCGGTAGACAGGGACGCGGGAGAATCCGTGTCAAAAATCTGTTGGCTGCTGCCTGATTTTTTAAAATACTCTTCTACATCGTTGTTTAATTCTGGGTAATTACCCAGCAAGAATGCCAAAAGGGCCTCATTGGTCATGTTATTTTGTAACGCCGCCATAGTTTTTATTGTTGTCGAGGTAATTACGCAGGTAAGGTAATTAAGACATAATGGGATGAGTACCTATACCGCTCGCCTGTGCGAGGATGTGTAGAAAGGAATGCGGTCGACTACCTGAGGCGGGTACAGGGACGCCACCCCAGGTAGGTGTGTATGTTCGCGTGTATCTTACGTGAAACGTAGGCAGGATCGCACCTTGCACTTTTCGCACGAAAAACGAAAGCGGCACTCCACGCCTAACAATTTGACCAAACCGCGAGTGGTACCGGCACACCACGAAAGCACAACGAACAACCTATGCGGGCGCGGAAAACCTATGCGAGGTTTTCGCGCAAACGCGGTGAGCCCGGCGGAGCTCTTCACTAGTGTGTAAGGACGCTGGACGTATGAATACAGTGGGGCGAGGAGGTCAGACCAGCTAAGCACGGAACGCACGGGAACGTTTACGCACTTTCTTGCTTTCGCAACTATATGCCACCACACGATCGGTTAACTGGATTTACAATCCCCCAGCTACGAGTGAACAATGAATTCAGCGTAAACAGAACTCAAAGATCTAACGGACGTCTGTACGCGTTGGCGGACGCGCACCGAATGGGTTTATTTTGTAATACATGTCATGTCGTATGACATGTCAGTAAGCGTGCGTTTGAGATGCGTCAAAAGCTTAACCAACATAATATTATATTTCCTCATTCCCTCATCCCAATACTATCTGACCACTGAAATTCTTCCTCTTATTTTGTTCGTGGTTATTTTAATAATCCTATGATTCAAACTAGTGGTGCGCAACATACATAAATAGCCTATTTTATCGACATGCCCAGTATCAACAACAAAGGCGTAATCAGCGTTACAGTTGATGTGGTATGAAAATAGTAAAAACTGTATGAACGCGAAGTATTTTATGGTGGTTTGATATTTGAATGACGTGCCGTGTCGTGAAGTGTCAGTCGCGTTTCCGACGTCAAGCAGAAGTATTTTAGTCGATCAAACGCTCGAAATCTCCACTCGACGTGATTAAAAACTGTGTGATTGTTCAATACACGGGGCAGACATTTTGTATGGCAACGTTTATACTAGTCATCGTGGTCCCCACCATGGTTCAAGCCTTGTCGTGGCGGTGGGACTCAGTAGCCTAAGGTGATCCCAGCACCTTGGGCGCAGCAAATTAGACCGAGGGGGTTCTGCTCTTTGTACCCCTCTTATAAGAAGAGGGGACAAAAGAGCAAAGGGGGACAAGGGGTAAGGATGGGCACCTAACCCCATTCACTGTCCCGACGTTGGGAGGGGTTGTTCTGTGGTACGCGACGACCTCTCTGTGGAGGTGGTGTCGCCGCCTGGGGAGACCCACTCCCCTGCGGGATGCCTTCCCGGTGTTAAAGAAAAAAAAAGTGTCGTCGTGTTGGTTTATGACGTGTCGCATCAGAACCGATGCCGGTTCGGGTCAAAAACCGGTTAGAGGGGCGGGGAATCGACGCCATTACGATACGTCAGATTAAAATACATGCGCCAATGCTTTGTTCTGACGCGTCAGTTGTATTGATACAAAATATTGTTTTGTAACGTCAGACCTAGCCGTCACGTCATGACACATAGAACTGGAGGTGACATGACACATAGTTGCTCGCATTTGAAAAAATGGAGTATTGGCAGTTGAGCCTTACAATCAGACAACCTGCAACTATATCTACTGACATACATATACATGACTCACCTCATGGTCAGGTCCAGGCTTCGAGGCGAGTCTCGCTTCAGTCAGTTGATTTTTTAACGCCCTGTATTGACAAACAACAAAAATAAGTAAATCAATTATACATAATATTGTTTATTATGAAATATGTAGGCAATATTTGACGGTCTACTGGCTCAGTAACCTGGCGTGTTATGTTAGTTGGACGGGCAAACTCACTGACATGCCACCTGATGGTAAGTGGTGGACGACGCCCATGAACTAGACTATATAACTACCTGGAACTAACTAGCTGAGAGTGCTGAGACATAGCATGTTAAGTCTCGGTGCCAGTAATTACACTGCCTGTCTTGCCCTTCTCTCCGAAACACAGCAAAGCTGTTTCATGGGAGAAACAAGATGTGATACGGTGGTCGGCGAAGCTCGCGCATCATACTTTGACTGGCCTGTTTGTCTAGTAGTTAGTGACCCTGACTGCTAAACCAGAAGGTCGTGGGGTTCGATCCCACACGGTACAAATGTTTGTGTGATGAACATGGTCATTTGTTCTGTGTCTGGGTGTAATTTATGTATAACTAGCTGTTGCACGCAGCTTCACCCGCGTTAACTTACCTAACTTAACTAGTATTAGTCACAGCGTGATGTTATATAGCCTTCCTTGACAAATGAGCTATCTAACGCGGAAAGAATTTTTCAAATCGGACCAGTAGTTCCGAATAGATTAGCGCGTTCATACAAACAAACCTTTCAGCTTTATATTATTAGTATAGATATGTTTGTATTTAGAAATATATAGGTATGTATCAGTTGTCTGGTTGCCATAGTGCAGGCTCTGCCTAGTTAGGGATCAGATGGCCGTGTGTGAGTTGTCCCAACATATTATGTTATTATTATATACTCACATGTACAGCTCTTCCGCCTGCCGGGCGTGCCGGTCCCGCCTCCGCAGCAGCTCGACGCACTGCTGCAGCGCGGTGACGCTGGCGCCGCACGTCGCGCGGAAAGACGCGTTGGTTGCTCGCACCTCCTCCACATGCTTCTTTAAATCGGCACCTGATCACAAAATACATTTTTACATCGAAAACACGAAGGCCCCTATCCCACGTGAGTTTCACGAGCGTTGCCGTTTCTTCACCATCTGCGCAACGACAACGTCACGTCAATTACTCTACGTCAACGTAGCGTTTTTGAAGTGATAACGTCTTATAAATCGATGAACGCCGGCTGCACGCACGAAAAAGCATGACTCATAGTCACGTTTCGCCGAGCGTGCAATTGAGAGCGCGGAACAAGCGATAAAGAGGCACGATCGGCCAATTTTTTTTTTCGGAGGGATGCTAATGGCCCGAAGGCCCTAATGCTTCATCGGATTAGTGTGAGCCCATTCGGCTCACTTTTGATTTAATCGGCCAATGCGTTCGGCTTGTGACGCATTGTGACGTTATTACGTTAAATTATCGTCCGTAAACCGACTTTACAGACAACAGGTAGGTTTTTGCATCAGGTAGGTACAATCACGCCGTCCCGCTCTGTTCATGTTAAATATTCGATCAGATCGACAGATCGACACAAATACCGTGACGGCAAACTGCTACAAATCGCATGCGCGCAACGTAAACATCGCATCTGTGCAACGACAATGCTGCGTAGACGGAGAAACGCTAACGCTCGTAAAACGTTCTAGGTGGTAATGGATCGGAATTCCACCGAACCTTCGTCTTCCCGAAACTTCACTTCAGAAATCTATAGATATACAATGTAACGTGTTTATATACTTGGCTTCTTTCTTCGTCCCACGAGTATACCCCAATTCTATTCCAATATAGGTATAAAATATAAATACTCACCATCAGCTAACTTCGCTGCATCAATCGCCTCGGTTCCGTCGTCAATCTGAGGGAACGTAGAGATGCACATATCGAAGTACTTCTGCAACTGCACCCCTTGCTTCGATAGCAGTTCGCTGTATGTTTCCAGTTCAGCGATCTTTTCCGTAAGTCTTCTGGATGTTCGACCTATAAACAAGTTTTCTAGTGTAAACGCTAACTTCAGACATTGTTATAAAACCATTTTTATATTTTACTTTGTTGACGCATATTATTATTATAACTACATAATACTTATACTATTTTATAAGACGTATATTATAACAGTTTTGAATATTTCGACATTTTTTAAAGTATGTCTGATACTTTCCTTACCATGGTTCAGGCCTTGTCATGGCGGTGGGGCTCAGTCGCCTAGGGTGAGCCCAGCACCTTAGGCGAAGCGAATAGAGCCAAGGGGGCTCTTTGTACCCCTCTTATAATTAGAGTAGACAAAGAAGCAGGGGACAACCGGTGGGAGGGAAGCGCTGTGCCGCGCTCCCGGCTGCATGGGTACCACCATCTTGCTTATGTCTCCCGTGAAACAGTTTTGCTGTGTTTCGGAGTGAAGGGCAAGACAGGCAGTGTAATTACTGACACCGAGACTTAACATCTTATGTCTCAGGATAGGCAACACATTAATGAGTTGCCTGCGCTCGTTCCAGGTATACTAGTTTATGTTCATGGGCGACGTCGACCACTTAACATCAGGTGGTACGTTTGCCAGTTTGCCTATCCAACATTAAAAAAAAAACAAGGTTCTAGGATGAGAACCTCACCACATTTTTTTACGATTTTGGGTACATACACACATAGATAACTACGAGATCAATTTATATTATACTTAGTTTTTCATGGTCAACGTCAAACATTGTAGTAATTACTGTTCTGCGTTTGTATGGAAAGATGAGCGACTTGTGTAATCTTCCGGAGAATTGAAAAAAATGTGTGCGTGTTTATTTTCAGGCGCGGTTGAAGTAATATTTTATAACAAAGGAATTAAAAAAATAGTAGTGAGTCTGACACAATTTAACTAGCCAAAGAATAATGTTTCAACGTGTGCGGTATGTCGCCGCAGACCCGTCTAATGCCTATTCAGGTGGGTGGCATGATCATTCTGCATGCATCGCCTGATGATCAGGTGATGTTGTGACATCACAAGAGTGAAAGGGACACGTCGATCACTCCATCCCCTTCTAACTTGAAGTTTGAGTCACTTCTTCTAACACTATATATTTATTCATACCACTTTTACCTGCTTACAATCAAAAGTGGGATTAACATAAAAATAATACCAAAATCACAATCACGTGATTATTTTTCAAATCAGTGAAATAACAATCTCTTAATTACTATTTATATAAATGAATTTCAATAAGTCCATTTTTTATATCTCTTGTTAATTGTTATCATTAAAATATTTACGTAAACACGCATGGCGCCGTGACGGTCCAAAGTGACAGAAAACGTGACGATTTTTGTTAACATCGCTATAAGATTTCTCCCATACGTCGATAAAAACACTTCAAAAAAATGTGTAGAAGTTATGATAATAATCTCCAAGAAATTTCAAAGACCGGGTTTGGATTTCATACAAATAAATTTACAAACCTAAAATAGAAAATGTATGTAATGTATGATTCTAAGGTTGTTACATTTTTACTTTGGCCCAACCAGGCCTCTAATTGTCTCCTTGTGTTGGATGACTGTCTCCACACAGTGGCAGGTTCTGCTTGAATGCGGGTAACTGTCTTGACATTCATTGAAAGGTATTTATGTCCAGCAGTGATTATGATGATGACGATGACGTATGGTGCTTTCCCCTTTATAACTTAGTCAGTGGATTACCATGTGATCCTGTTGATTGCAGTGATGTGACTGAGCCATGCCTCCGTAATCCTCCACCATTTGTACTGCTGTCTGAACTCGTTCCGTACCCTGATTCTGCCTGAAAGGAACAATTACTTATTATAATTCATATAATAATGTTTCTAGTCCATATGCATTCAATGTCTAAGTTATGGTTTAGATCTCTAGGCAGTAAGTTTAGATAATTAAGTCCCACTAGATTTATTACAGATTAGTTTAGATCTAGATTAAATTTAGAAATAGAATCTCACTACTACTTTAGTTTTCTAACAAGTCAACACAACACAAGTTTTTTTCAACCTATTTATAACTTTACAAAGTTTCTTTTTAAACATCAAAATGAGACTACTAGTCAAGAACAACTTTTTATTAAATTTTACCGCAAATACTTCACAGCAACTATTGTCACAGGACAAGAACCAGATGCCTTAAATGATAACATGAAATATCCTAAGATTCACCACCATTCATCAGAATAAGTGCTTACATAATAAACTTAACATCTTATGTCTCAGGATAGGCAACATATAAATAAGCTGCCTGGGCTAGTTCCAGGGAAACTCATTTATATTCATTAGCAACATCGACCACTTGCCTACCATCTCGTGGCACACCTGCCAGTTTGGCTATCCAAGTAACATAAAAACAAGACAAAGAAAGTAAAGTTGAAGTTTTCCCAGGGCAGCCTGTATTTAAAGATGGAGTTATAAGGGCTGATGTTGATAATAGTTGGCACTTAATGTTCTACATTTCTTTAATTTATGTACATACTAAAAACATTATATTCATGGTAAATTGGGGTTATATACTTGTATATATTAGTCTAAATAACTAAAAAAATGTCTGCAAGACTAAATATAGGCACATATTATTTAAACAAAATGCCAATGGAAACATATGGAGAATTTTATACACAGGAAGCCATTCTCTATAAACTACATAAATATTATGTATATTCAATTTAACTATGAAACTGTGTCAGTGCATGACATATTATAAGTATTAAATAAATCCATACAGAAAATTCTGATTTCTTCAATAAATATTAAGTAAAAAAATCATTTTTTTTAACTAATTCTGTATTATCATCAAGTGGCGAGTTTACCCAATAGGAAAACATTTGTCTAGAATTTATCAACATTTTATACACAAATATTAAATTATACATAAATATGCTTCCAGTCGTTTCAATTTCACCTTGACGTACAGTCAACCGTAACTTATTATCTATGCTTAAATTAGTATTTATTTTTGTATGCATGTTTGAAAGGTATTACTAACTTTTATTAAATTTATATTTGCACTTGGTTTTATAAAACATCACTAAAATGATGTATATTTAACTATACTATTTATTTATACACTAACTTTATGAAAATTGATTTTGTAGATAAGGATTTTATCACAGATGAGACAGACAATGTGATACAAAATATTGTATATAATAATTTAAAAATGTAGTATGTATGTAGTCAAAAGTTACTCCTGAATAACTAAAACTTCCATATATTTGGGCTACTATCATATGTTTTAACTAAGATTTGCGCAGGCATAAAGCTAAGTATTTAGAGTCATTCAACAACTCATCCTCTCATAGTGCCTGTGTAGTTGATGCAGTCATTCCTATATCAGTCAGAATATGTATACCGAAAAATTATTGCCATTTGAGATTCATATCATCATTAATACCAAGACGTTCAAATTATCCACTTCCACCCAATGCTATGCAAATCAATGAGCAAGTTGTAGGTTCATTAAATCATTCATTATTAATTAAATAAATGCTACATTGACTACAAATATTACTATCAGCTTATTATGACATAGATAATAAAATTGTAGATAGTGAGTCAATAGTATTACCAAGATAATATAAATAATTTATTATCACCATAATTATTATTGAGTCACCATTATCATAATTTTCAATTTCATCTGATATTTAACTATATTAACCAAAACTGTTGTCAAAAAGCGAAAATTACTAAAATATTTTATTTTTTGCTCCGTTCATAATGCTATAAATGTCTTGTATCTAGGATTTGGCCACTTCTGAGGAACCCATATCATTACCATTATTATCATATTATTTCCTTGCTCTGCAGGAAATAGACCTCTTTTGATGAGCACCTAGCCGGCTGACCCCCTGTCACTTGCCTCATCTAACATTAAATCAGACTCATAAACAAAAGTTAAATGAATATCACAAGTTCCCAAACCAATAGGCTAGTGCATTGCCTGTTCAGCAGTTATGAGAAGATAAACATGTATGTCTGAATATACATATTATATTGTAAAAACTATCCAATTATAAAGGTGTGTTCATAATTCCTAAATAAAAGTAACTACAACAGTTTACACTCCTTGTGTTTAAATATAATTATTTAATATATGAATATCGTAAATTCAGACCTCCCACCAAGCTAGCTTTGCTTTAAGTAAATCTAATCTAAGTTAGCTTTAGTGACTAAAGACTATAAAGCAGATGACTTATCTGAAATAGATAAGACTTATTTATACTTACTTTGAAAGATTCAAGAATGTCAATCCATTGCTGCTTTTCTTCGGGATTTGCAGCTCTCAGATACCAAACACAATCATTCACAGATACATCGAATCTGCAGTCGTCAAATTCGTGAGGCTGAAATATTAAAAATTCTTATAATAGGCTAACTCTTTAAAGTAGAAGAAAAAAATCGAATAAATTATTATTTATGAGTTCAAAATGACAATAGCATTTTAAGTAATAAACGTAATCACTCAACTGTACCTAATAAAAAACATAGGGAAGATGCTTAATCACAAGGACAAATCAATTTTTATGTTCATATAAATGTTTACAATATCTTATTTAAGTTGATTTTACCTTGACTTTGGCTTTCTTCAAACACAAGGCCCCTCGACATCCAAGATTACTTTCCAATTCACTTTTGTAATAAGATAATGTAGAATCTTTCAAAACTATAAATCTATCTTGCCAACCATGAATATAGTTTGTCCATTTACTTAAATAGCCACGAAGCTCGTGTGAACTATTATCTTCCAAATCCGAGCTATCACTCAGTGTTATATTTTCATCCGTCATGGTTAAACAATTGTGAATATTTAATATTTACAACCAAACAAAACTATAAAGTAAATAAACTCGTTATGTACACCTACAAAAAGTGTTTTCCAATGTTTTCAATTACACCATTAGTGTTGCCAAGAAAACCTGTCTTTTAATTAGTAGACTAGATACAAAATAATATTCTCGTGATTAAAAGTAAATGATAAATATTCTCATTGCCATAAAAGGAAAAAAAAAATGATAAATATTTTTTACAATTAAAAGTATTATAATTTATAATAACGAATCGTACCTAAAAATCATTTATACGATATTATTTTGTTTAAATAAACAAATAAACATATTATTAATACTTTTACTTGTAAATAACATGGAAACTAGATTGTAAAATAAGTACCAACTACCAACTCCAATTATCCGACTATAGTTGATTTCTATAGAGGAGGCTTTCACTTTCAACTGAGATCCCTCTCAGTTGAAAGTGAAAGCCTCCTCTATTATATTATATTATATTATTCTTGCGTAATAAGAAAGAAAAAAAATACATCAAAAATAATTATACTTAATTACTTTTATTAAATGAAATCAATACTTTATTACTTTAATAAACTTGCCACTTTTCATTTTAGAAGATATTTTATTAACTGTAATTGTAATTTGTAACTTGCAAGAAATAAAAGGCTTTTTATTTAGAATAGAAGAAAATTTATTTAAGTAGATTTAGGGTTACACACTTTAAATAACAATAATTATTATGTAAGTACTTAAGTTTACTTAGAGAGAAAAACAAAAACATTTAATTATTTAAAGATATCTACATAATATTACCTTATATTATTTTTATTTATAAAACAAATTAACATAATATTGTTAATATTTTTACTTCTAAATAACATGGAGGCTAGACATCTCCATTGTAAATAAGTACTTAACAACTCCAACTAGCCGACTATAATTTTATTCTTCTTATGGCAATATACCCATTGCCACATATTATGAATTTCGTATATATTTTAACAAAAAAAAAAAGTAGATTTTAATGTTTATAAG
The DNA here is from genome assembly GCA_963853865.1 of Helleia helle. Taxonomy (NCBI): domain Eukaryota; kingdom Metazoa; phylum Arthropoda; class Insecta; order Lepidoptera; family Lycaenidae; genus Helleia; species Helleia helle. Next base: position 6,521,357 of record OY971433.1, on the reverse strand, counting down.
TTATAATTGGTTATAATATAATCATAAAGTTTAATATAATATGTACCTATTCCCGTATAGGTATATCACTAGGTATATTAACTTAATGATTATACTATAAGAATTATTCAATTTACTGTTTGAAAAATTAACAGTCAGTGACTATAAAAAAGATATATATATAAGATAATATTTTTTTCATAATTGGTATATGCAAAATATAGATGGAGATAGATGAGAAAAATAAATAAATTCTACTCCAAAAATATTAAAAACTTTTTATTTCTCGATGCGTGTTTTGGAGCGACATTGCTTTATTCTTATCTACTTTTACTTCGATGCAGTAAACACGATCCATACACGGTCCAATCGATTCAGAATATCTTTATTTTCATTGGCAGTTGAAAATTTAGCGCCAAAATTGTGGCTTTTCAACCAATGAGATCAGTGTACTAAATATAAATGCGCAATTTCCGTTCAAAATGGCCGACAAAACTGTGTCTATTTTTGTTCCATCAGAAAAGCCCCTAAAAGTAGAAAAATGGAAAGTTAAACAAGGTGCATTCGTATCGACGGGTCAAATATTATTTTTATATAGCGATTCATCAGGCGAGGACACTGAAATTAAGAGGTTTAAAGCCATTCACGCTGGTACTATCACATCCATCAAGGTGAAAGAAGGAGACATTGTCGAACCTAGGTAAGTGACGTCATTACATGCTTTTGGCGCTCTTGCTTTATTTGTTTGTAGATTTTTAATGCAAATATATTCTGTTAATTGCATCAAGGACTATGAATTTATCGCTAAATGCGATAGTTCTGACAAATAAAAACACTATCTCTGTTTATAAATAATATTGATATTGTCACTGAAAACTTAGTAGGTATTTTTCTCCTTTCTTTCAGTGGATGTATTGCAGAACTAGAAGAATGCCGCCATCCCACTGTTATGAAAGAGATGTGTGCCGGCTGCGGTGCAGATTTGCGTGCGGATCAGAGACCAAATGTCGATGTTGCAATTGTACCCATGGTTCATTCTGTACCTGAATTAAAAGTAAATATAAATCTAATTCCCTTTTATTTTAGAGATTAAGATAACTATTGATAATAACAATGCTACATAAAGATACCTTGTATATCTCGATAATATTCAAAAAAATGATGCTTAATAAACATAACCTGTATACTTATAGGTCTCTGAGGAACTAGCACTAAAATTAGGAAGAGAAGATGCAGATCGGTTACTCAAGGATAGAAAATTAGTGCTGCTAGTGGATCTTGATCAAACATTAGTTCACACAACCAATGATGATATACCACCTAACTTAAAGGTAAAATTGTGCTTTTTACATGAGAAATGATTTGCATTCCCAGTTATTGTGATACTTGAGGTACATTTCCTCTGTATAGTATAGTCCAGTGTTTCCCATTTGGTCTGGTCTGATACTGGTCCACAAAAAAGAAAAACGGGTTCGCACAATTGTCTTCTTGTTGTAAATGAATACTAGGAGAGCTTGACTGGCGAGACAAGAGTAAAAAAATCTCACATATATATCGCGACTGCATGAACCAACAGAATCCTGTTTTAGTTAGAACATTGACAGACCTGATTTTTATAACGCCTATTGTCTAAGCATAACTTGACTCACTGTCACCTCTCAACTTTAATAATACCAGTGATATGGAAAGGATAATTTTAAGTTTATTTATTTACAACACTAATATAATATTTGATAAAATTTTTTCTTTACTTAAACCTAGGGTGTGTTACACTTCTTTCTTCGTGGTCCGGGCAATCAAGGAAGGTGGTGTCATACAAGATTACGACCTAGAACACAAGAGTTTCTCGAATCTGCAGCCACGAATTATGAGTTACATGTATGCACATTCGGAGCGAGGCAATATGCTCATGCTGTGGCTGAATTATTGGATCCAGGAAAAAAGTATTTCTCACATAGGATTTTATCTAGGGATGAATGTTTTGATGCAAGAACCAAATCAGCAAATTTAAAGTAAGTAATAGTTATATATTTAATGTTAGTTGCATAGGCAAACGGACAAATGAGCCACTTGATGGTAAGTGATCAGTGTTGCCCATGAATAAGTTAACCTGAGACTAGCCCAGGCAACTCATTCATGTGTTGCCTATCCTGAGATATATGATGCTAAGTCTCTGTGCCCGTAATTACACTGCCTGTCCTGCCCTGCTTTCTGAAATATAGTAAAGCTGCTTTATGGGAGAAAAAAGCAGGATGGTGGTGGCACAACCCTCATACCAACACAAATTTCTTCCGCCAGTTATTCATTCCATACTAAAAAATAAGTATTTAGGTAAGACTAGTGGAATAATGAAATGACTAGTTTCGTCAACTAGCTTTATTCTAATAACAACTACCTACTTGGACAATAAGAATAGTTGATAGCTGTGTTGCTGAGAAGTTTGTTGGCTATTTCATCCCAGACCTCTGTATGAGTATGCCCTGTAGGTTTAGTTAATAAAAGTACAAGGCCCAGAACAGATATTACACTATTACATTTGCGAAGAGCACTGGTTACTATAAATTATTGCGTGTGCATGTAATCCCTACCACACCATGAGACAAACTGTCTTGTCAATCATATCCTTTACACGTCTATGTAATTTTTTATCTATAAAGACAAATAAAATTGGAGTCTGTTTGTAATATTAAAATAATAGCTTTTTATTGAATGCATATGGATGTATACACGGAACATATACCAAAATAGCCTTTTTTACTATTTTTGTCTGTCTGTTCTGGCTAATCTCTGAAACGGCTGGGCCGTTTTTGCTGGGACTCTCACTGACAGATAGCTGATGTTATAAGGAGTAACTTAGGCTATAAAAATAATCATCATCAATCCGCGTACGGCTGTAAATCTTAGGTAATGCAGGCGAAGCTGTGGGCAATAAGTTACTTGTTGAATAGATTAATGTGGTGGAGTCCTGTGAGTGGGCCTTATTCAAAACCTTATTTATGTTACAGAGCCCTGTTTCCGTGTGGTGACAACATGGTTTGCATAATTGACGACAGAGAGGATGTCTGGAGACATGCAGCAAATCTCATACATGTCAGACCATACTCGTTCTTCCAATCAACGGGTGACATAAATGCACCACCACCTTTATGTAAGTTTAAGCCCCCAAAACCACTTCACTGGATTGAGATACAAATTACATGTTACTTGCCATTCTTGTAATTTCGCATACAATCCATAAAGGATAGTCAGTCCTTCTGAAGACTTTCTTTTGTCAAGTATTTAAAGAAAGACAGATACGAGGACTACATTTACGGCTTGTTTAATTTTAATCATTATCGAATATACACCATCCCATTTTCATGTTAAATACTTGCTTAAATAACTTTTTTAACCCATCAAAATTAATTCTTTGCTCTTCTTAAATTAATTAAAGGAATATTTATTAAGAACAAAATAATAAGAGGTAGTTTTGCTTTGCCATGCTGCTTTGCATTTCACTTTGGAACCTCACATAACACCGTTGTCAAGTGGCATCAAAGGATTGCAACGCATCTGCATAATCTCTGGTTGTGCTGAGGTGTATGGGCATTGATAGTTTGCTCTCCTATGCTATTAAAAAATTATATATTTGCACTTTTGGTTTCCATGGAAGCCGACCAGAATAATGCCATATTTTTATAATAAAACAATTTTTACGGATTTTATCGCGGTTTATAAGGTTTTTACATTGTTTTATTATAATGAGTGAAATTCGCGTAAACATTAGAAAACAGCATAATGCCATATTTATTATTTTCAGTTGAAGATAAAAACAAATTAACTGGTAAAAATGGGTCTCAAGTTGTAAATAATGAGATGCCAACTTTAGATGCTGAGCCTATTGGTGATGATAAAAATGATATTGAAAGTAAAGAAAATATTAATGTAACAAAAGTTAATAGTGAAAGTGGGGATAATGGTATAAGTATAGATAAAGATAAAATAGAAAAGCCCGACAAACCAGACAATCAAGAGGCAAAACCACCAACATTGGCTGGGTCAGGTCAAATGTGGGTAAAAAATGTGGATGGAGAGTTAGAAGCAGAGGACCCTGATGATTACTTGATATATTTGGAGGATATTCTTAAAAGGATACATAAGTAAGTTCTAGAAATTACTTTACTTAATTAATTAATTATTAACCTATTTGATTAGATTTAGAATATAGATTTCTCTCTTTTTATACATAACAAAAATGTCAGATTTTTTTATGCAAAGAACCTACTGAATGTAGGTACATCTATTACACATCTACTAAAAGATCATTCAAAAATGTTATTGTGAATTAACAGCTAAATCATATTCTTATTTACAGACATTTCTATGATATGTATGATAAGATGGGCAAACAGCAAATACCTGATTTGAAGTTCATTATCCCAGAAGTGAAAAGCAAAGTTTTGTCAGGAGTTAGTTTGGTATTTAGCGGTTTAGTACCAACACATCAGAGGTTGGAAACTTCTCGAGCATACTTAGTAGCTAAGAGTCTTGGTGCTGAGGTTACACAGGATTTCATGGAAAATACTACACACCTAGTAGCAGTTAGATCTGGTAAGCAATAAAATTGAACAAACACTTGTTTTTTTTATATAGCATAAGAGGGCAAACAAGCAGTCGAAGCTGTTTGGTGACTATCAAAGCCCATACACATTCGCACAACCAAAGATTATGCAGATGCGTTGCCCTCCTTTTCCCTTTCCCCCCAATGGACCACTGGAAACTCACAAATAACACGAAACACTGGTGTGTGAGCGAGAGGTACCACCCCCAATTTGGCTGTAAAGCAGTGTGGCACTACCTCTTACTATATTATTATAATTCTTGTACTAATATTATTTTTATGGGTTCTCAAAGACCTTTCCAGTCTTTAATACACTAAATTGGCTTTATTGAAAGATTTTAATGCCAATAATGAAATGATAAATAATTTGATTAATAAGTGTAATGGATGTGACGTCAGTTAACGCTTCCTGCTGCCAAGCCACTTGCCCGAGCCGAGCCGGGCCAAGCCAAGCCATCCCCACCAGCATTTCACAGCCCCTCCACCAAGCCAACAATCAGCCTGCCGCTGGGGATGTGCACTATATAAGCGCGAGCCACGCCATAACTGGGATCTTTTTGTTAAAAGAATAAATTAAATACCTTGTGAAAATTCTGCCCAAATATTATTTCAAGCATTACATAAGTTAATATTTTTATATATTTTAGGCACTGCAAAAGTAAATGCCAGTAGAAAAATGGTGGAAGGGAAAAACAAATTACTTGTTGTCACCCCCGAGTGGCTTTGGAGTTGTGCTGAGAGGTGGGAGAGGGTGGACGAAAGATTATACCCACTACAGAGAGGTGGTCAGGTGTGTACATATATTTACATAATGAAAAAGACTAAATGAACCAGCTCCTGTCCAAGGTTTCACCGCCATTAAATTATACAAAAACACTTCCACAATAATTAAGTTATTAAATGAACAAGTATTTTTCATATCCAATTGGTAATTTCAGAAATAAACTTGTTTAATTTTTATATTCCTATAGATTATTTTTATTATTTAAGGATGGGGACACCGGCTAGGCCAGACGGGTGATCAGTCCTCATTACCGGGACCATTTAACCCAATTCCCCAAATTCCTATAGATGATATATTATTAAAGATTATTATTGTTGTAAAGATTATTCTATTACATAATTTACTATTCTTCAAAAAGTTCAAAATATGTCTGTTATAATACTTATTGGTTTTCTTTTCCCTTATGTTAACACTAAAGAGGCCACAGTAAGCTTCATATTTTTTTCTTTTCAGTACACAGTAAATCCATGTTTTTAATAACTATCTAAAACTAGGTATGCTGTATACATTTAATGTATGTAAATTGTTTGTATGTTTTGACAACCTGCTACACACAGCAGATGCTGATTAAAATTCTGCCACAGACAGATAAAGTGTGTATATCGGGTACTGGATCATGGCCTATCACATTTTATGATATGTAATTTACGTAAATTTCATAAATTCCTAAAACTTAAGTTTTTACCAATGGGCTAAATTAATGAACTGTTATCATTAGTACATATTTGTTTGATTTATGTCCAGAGTGCAGCTCGACGACCGCCGGCGCACTGTAGTAGCCCGCCACCGCCCGCGCCGCGCCGCCGCACTCCGTCGGGGCGCTTCGCAGACACCATTAATCCACTGCTGGTGTTCTCTAGCGACGACATCGCCGACATGGATAGAGAGGTACTTGATATATTGTTGAATCATCTATGGTTGACTAGCACAGGCAACTTAGTTATGTGTTGCCTATCCTGAGACATAAGATGTTAAGTCTCGGTCCCAGTAATTACACTGCCTGTCTTGCCCTTCTGAAACACAGCAAAACAGTTTCATGGGAGAAACAAGCAAGATGGTGGTGCCTATGCTACCGGAAGAGCAGCACAGCACAGTCCTTCTGTACTAAAGCAACTTTATATCTCTACTATATAAAACAAACATTGATTTCAGGTAGAAGATATTTTTAATGAGTCTGATGAAAGTTCATCAGATGATGGAAAAGACCAAGATGACTTGGATGATGAAGAAAATATACCTGAAAACAGACTTCTTACCTTAGATGCAGAAGAAACCAATAATAGTTTACAAGATTTGTAAGTATTATTTTTTAAATGAAGCTATCTAATTTTTGGTTCCATATATATATGTATGTATATGTAATACTGTTGTAATATGCATTAACTTGTTATAATTACTGAGTATATAACATTGATTTATAATTGTGTAGTTCTTAACAACAATATTGTTTTTTTAGGTTAAACATCTTAATGTTTACAATAAAGAATTAATTCTCAATTTCCAGGTTACGACAAAGAGATGATGAATCAAGTGACTCAAATACAGGTATGTTTGATATTAATATTTTAATTGCGCTCTTTCTATGAATAGCACTCCGCTACATTAAGCTAATTCAATTTTTTGTTATACATAGATGTGTTTTTGCTACACTGAAACAAATATTTGACCCAAAGTTGGCTCTGTCTCACAAAAAAACTATCCTTTTTTGTGGTTTAAATGTCACATAGTTTTTAACCGTTATTTCTAACACTTTTAGGCTAGTGATATTAGGCAAAGAATTATACTTAACTAGTTCTTGATGTTTTATTACATGTTTTTATTTTATATAGAAGATGGTTTGAGGCCAGCGAAAAGGCCCAGACCATCAACACCACCGTCAGATGATGATGGTCCCCCAGATGATGACGACAGCTCATGGAATCTTATGGGAGCTGCCCTTGAACGGGAATTTTTAGCGCAAGACTGATGTCTGCAATGTTATCAAGAAATACTTATTGTATGCCTTTTGAGCAATAAAAGTCTTTGTTATAATATTCTGTTTTACTGAATTTTTTATGCACAAAACTACAAAAACAGGCCTGCGTACACATTTATTTTGATATTAATTAATAAAAATGGCATATAATATATTATTTCAAGTTAACCCTTTAGTTACCACAACAATAACTTCAGAATTACGACAATGAACCTAACGAGCTTCCACCACCCGCAACGTCACGTCAGTACCGGTAACTTTTTAATTATATATTTTTTTCAATTTATATTCAAATTTCAACAAGATATTTTTATCCCTGTGAATACCTTTATGACATACACTGCAGTACACGTAACGGTGTGGGGATTTGGAAACTTGTAATTTTTGTTGTATTTCACTCTCGTAACATTTACTAAAATTTTTTGTTGTAAACGCTTGCTTCATTGATTATTTAAAAGGATAATTTTTTACGTTGTTTTATTATTTTCAAAATATCGTTGTGTCTAAACTTCCTGTGTCCTTTGAAAGTGCCCCTGTTCATGAAATCGAAGCCCGCTCCGTAAACCACCAGAGTCTGGCTCTTTGCCGAAAAATTCATCCACAATTTTATGATTCGTTTTTTGATCATGCATATACTTGTCGAATCGCAATCTTTGCAATCTCCTCTGTTCGTACACTTTTTGTTTTTCGTCGAAGCATTTTAGTTGAAATTTAGTATATTCTTTAGTACATTTGAATTTTTACAACTAATTCCAAAACCACCCATTTCTTTCTCCAAAGATTCCATGTCATTTCTAATTTTGAAATAGACATCTTTTATAAATTTCAATCGCTTCCTATCCCTGTGATGTTCACGAGTTTCGTACACGACTCTTTGCTTTTTTAACATTTTATATTCAAAAGTTTGATCACCACTACCACTCCTTCTACTGCACGTACCTATTATATACGGTGTCTTGGCTCCCGGATCGACTGCAATTGCATTTTTATACTTTTTATGCAATTGATTTTCGTTTTCGTTCGAAACTTTTATATATATCCTCTGAAATAACTCTATTCATAGACAATGAAACGCAAACGCCGTCCGTACTGATACTCCAACCGAAGGATTTTTTAGGTATTGAGAAACACCGCCTCCAATATTGCTTTGGATCATTTTCGGAAAATTGAACCCAAGCGGACGGTGTGTTCTCTTTGTCCACTCTGCGCAGTAGTTCGTGTAAGCATCTAGAATCGTAGGTGATGTGTTTCAAGCCGTGTTGATATAATAAGGGAAAAACGTTGAAAGATTTACTGTCATTTTCGTACACTTCGTGTTGAATTTTTACAAACAAAGGAATATACTTCCAAAAGTTTTGTTTGATTTCCTTTTCTGAAATTTAATTCACTTTGAACCAATTTCCGATTTCATTATCGCTGTGTGTATTTTTATTAAAAGAATTAAATGTAGATTCGTGAATTTCTGATTTTGTCAACTTTTCCCAAAATTTGTAATACATGTACTTCTTTATACGTTTGAATGCGTGCAGAGTTACATTCGTTTCTAAAATTGTCATATACTGATTGGCGATCCACATTAAATTGAAACTTGTCAAAGTGCCATTATAAGTTACATTTTTATTTAAATTTTTATACTTTTCAATAATGTGCAGTGGATCGTGTAATTTGTGATTTTTACCTTTGAGTACATAAGTAAATTGCAACGGATCGAATTTGGGAAACAGATGATGAAAATCTTTATGATTATAGTAATTCTTGAAGAAATAATTCACCAAGTACGATAACTCTATACTTAATCTGGACAGTTCTCTTACATCCGATCGTATAGTCTCCAACAACTCTTGCCTCTTTTCATACAGGGGACATACGAATGAGCCTAGTCCCTTTTTTATACAATAAATCGAAATTTCTTGATCTGATTCAAGTTCAGTTTCGCGAACTCTCTTTTTGCGTTTCAAACATTTAGAACTGGAAGAGCGGGCGTGATCGTCTTTGCCGCACGCTTTACATGGCATGTTTGGTAATCTCAGATTATACATACTCTTTTGATGTCAACTACGATCCGTTTGTTTTTTAAGTATGTATATCTGAGATTAAGGGGGTGTGTTGATTGGTAATCTCAGATTATACATACTCTTTTTAAAGATGGATTGTGTAATATTTTATAATTCCGTCAAAATAAATTGAAGAAGTAACATGTCTAGTTTTCTGATATAATTTTTGTATTCTCTATAAATTTCATAATGATCATATTTAATCAAATATAAATTCTAAAATGTTTATGTTCAAATAAATAGTTTTCCTGATTTGTTGTGTCTGAGTTTGAAGGTGATCCCATTAGCCACATCTACCATTCAAGAGGTTATGGGCCCAGCAATATCTATATTTTAAAACAGTTGAACCAGCAGAAGTGGTACCAATTGACTGTGTTGGGAATGAAGTGAGTGTAGAGGCAAATGAAGTGGTTTGTGAGGCAACGATTGAAGATGTGAGTTTTGTAGATGGCCTAAGTGAAGAGGTTATGGAAGGTGGGTGATGTGGAGGAGGAGTCCACATGACGAGGAGGTTGTTGGAAGTTTTTTGGTGACGCCGAGGAGGGTGTTGATGTTTTTGGTGATGCTGATGAGGCAGGTGAAGAGGAAACGGAGGTTGTTGTGGAGGGTGTGGGTCCAAGGAGGAGTCCACCGAGAAATGAGTATTTGCCTGAGAAGTCAGTTGGCTCCAGTGAAAGGGAGAATTGGTTGAAGACTGGAAGAAGAGACATTTTCTTTGGAGAAGAGTGGCACATGGGAGTTGGTTGATGGGAAAGAAGCTGAAGGGAGATTGACTTAAGTGACTAGTTTTTTAAAGTGATTGGTGTCTTATGATAGACGTTATTAAGACTTTTAGGTGTTTTAATTCAGATTTTTTAGTGTAGGTAGTGCTAGTGTAAGGGGGTGTTAATAAAAAAAGATTCGTGCAGTGGAACCGTGTGTGGGAGGTTGTTATAAAGGGAGAAAGGATTTAATGTTTTGTTAATTATATCGGAATTCAAAACGGAATTTTTTGAGAAAAACTTTGTACAGAATTTTGATATCACCTCTTCCTTTATAGTGTATTGTGTTTTTCTTGTATTTTATTGTGGAGAGACAGTGTATTATTGTTGTTTCATGATTAGTAGTTTGTTTGTTTATAATTTCTAAACTTTTTTGGGTTGTTCTGTACTTGTCTGGTGTTATGTTGTATATCTGAGATTAAGGGGGGGTGTTGATTGGTAATCTCAGATTATACATACTCTTTTGATGTCAACTACGATCTGTTTGGTTTTTAAGTATGTATTATATTTTGAATTACTTTAAATTTGGAATGTCAGTTTTTTAGATATAAAAGATGGATTGTGTAATATTTTATAATCCTGTTAAAATCAATTGAAGAAGTAACATGTCTAGTTTTCTGATATAATTTTTGTATTCTCTATAAATTTCATAATGATCATATTTAATCAAAATATATAAATTCTAAATGTTGATGTTTAAATAAATAGTTTTTCTGATTTGTTTGTGTCTGAGTTTAAAGGTTATCCCATTAGCCACTTCTACCATTCAAGAGTTTTCATTTCACATAACAAAATAACAATTAATTAACGGGAAACCAAAAAAACACATCCGCGCGTCCCGATGCTTCCCGCCATTCCGCGCTGCTATATTTTTTTTTGTTTATTATTTTCATTTAAAGGCATTAGCTACTAGGCTATTAGCCATACAAAATACAATATTCGGTCTGTAATACGGAGAAATGGCGGGAAACCCCAAGGAGCGCGGCTTCGCTCCTCTAGCCCCCCTCAATCAACTATCATTCCCCACTATAACAATTAACAAGTAACAACTATCGTTTTTAATATATGAGAACTAGGTTTTTGCCATAAAAGTCTTCGTACTCAGTGTTATCCTATAAGTCCTTATTTTATTGAGCCTGAGTCTAATACATTATAAAAACAAATTTTAATAAAATAAAGTCAGAGGGCTTATAAATATAATTGATCTACATTGCCATGACTTTTTTTACAAATTAATACTAAACCTAACCCAATACTAAACAATATTTGAAATATAACCAAAAATGCCAGAGTTGTATATATTATGTGACATATTATTGACGTGTGTGTAATTAATAGGGTGAAAGAAACAAAACAGTGAAAGAAAAACGTTCACTGGGTTAAAAATAGTTGATCCCCTGAATCCTGATTCCTGATGTCTATGTGTGTGTGTGTGTGTGTTTACGTCATTTGTAAGAAATGTTTATTACTTTGTTGAAATAAAAATTGAGTTGAAAAAAAACAATAAGGTTTAAATTTGAATGACTATATTTGTATATAATTGTATACATTGCCAATTAAAGGGTTAAAACTTATAGGCCTAATTAATACCATGAATAGAAATAGAACATTTTAGTTTTAATGTTAGAGATAATTCGTATTATTTACCTAATTAAAAGTAAACCTTCTTCCCTTGTAAAGGAAATAAAATCTATTTGTAATTAGAATATACTCATTCAAATGATTTACTCCCATGAGCCACATCCTGCTAAAATAATATGGGGAAAAATAAAAAGCATTAAGTCCTAAACATGCTAATTTAATAATCTAATAGACTAAATATTACTCTATTTATATGGCGTATGGATCATTCTCATCAAAGACATGGAATTTGGTGTATGTTGGTTTTGAAGTGAAATCTCTTTTGCCATCCTGCCATCCTCTTGGTGGTGCTTTATTATAGTCAAAACTAGATTCGAGTTTTCCATATAGCTCTGCTTCCTTCTCAATATCTTCACGGTATCTTTCCTTTGCAACCTTTTTACCTGTTACAGGATCTGTTATGTCACCAAAAGGATATACCACTTCTTTAACTTCGTGGGTGATTAGTTTTGTTAATTTGTGTGGTAAAGACTGTATTAAAACTATATCTCCAGTTTTGCATTTCTTGTCTGGGTCATGACAATAGTAGAATTCATCTTTTCTGAAATACTAATTAGAGTCGGTTTTAATAAATTTGTAATGAATTACTATTTTACTTTATATCAATATACTATTAAGGATCTAGGCTTTATTGCTCAAGAGTTGTAGAGTTCATTTGACGTTCAATAAGATACTTTAATGTACAACGTTGAATAAAATTATATATTTTTTTATCATTATTAGTCCACTAAAAATTTAAACAACATTAATCAATTACACAAGAGGTATTGTATCCTTTTTACAAATTTCATTATTGATTTAGTACGTGGATAGTACTTTTCCATAACCTGTATTGTATCATTTTGAGAACCGAATTATATAAAATAATAATTTTATAAATCCTTACCATTAAAAGATTTTCATCCAGTTCTAACCTCTTAACACGAATTTTAGCCGCATTTTGTTTAACAGTTGGAACACATTGTCCTAATAATAAAAACTTTTTAGCGGCATCGATAGCTATTTTCGACATATTAAATAATTTGAAAAGTTAAAATAAATGATTTTTACAAATCTAATTATGTACATAACAAAGTTACTTTTTTATTTATTTATTAAGAGCTGGATACAAGTCCTTAAACAAAGTTACTGATTTACAGTGTTGTCAAATGATGATCTGGGATTCTCTTCTCCCCAAATCTCCTCCGAAATCCCCCCAACATGGTTGTATTTTTTGAGAAAAAACTCCCACTAATTGGATAAAATATTTATTTATTCAAATATGTAAAACAAAAAAAAATTGATTCAGCGATTGCTTCCTTGACTGGATCAGCATCTCAAAAAGCGTCTGCGACTTGAAATACCACATAGGATTTAATCACTCTCTGTGTTTTATCAATGTTTTTGTTGTGCTAGTGAGTGGTTAGATCGCGTTCAATTATAAAAAAATGTCAATTTTCCCAAAGGATTTGTCCCCCCAAAAATCCCCTCGTGGTCTGAAAAAACCCCAAATTTGGGGAGAATTCTGCCCATCTCGCATCACTGCTGATTTATGACATTGACATCGAATCCAGCTCTCAATATAAAAAAAAAAAAAGACATTGACAGATGTTTTTTTTTTTTTTTTTTTTTTGGCAATTCTCGTACGTAGTACATTTGCCATTATCAAACGGGAGAAATTTTTCCATGTATATAAAGGGATGAGAGATGTTAAATTTAGGAATCATTCAGGGCAGGATATAGGATATGTATGACAAGATAATAACAATATTATTATGAAATATTAATTTATATAGCTATACATATATTTAAATATATTACTTATATTATAGACACACAAGACTTTCATCAAATAAATACTAAACCTAAATTTCTATATTATTAGTAATTATATAATCTGAAATTATTTTATATATGTAATATTTTTTTATAAATAACAGACAAGTAATTGAGGTTGGAAAAGGGATTTGATGATCTAGTAAGGATTTCAGGAAATCGGAACGGTCATATAAAGGACAAGAAAAGAAAAAATGATTTACATCGCCAGTTTCACAACCACACAAACAAGAAGAGTCGTTAATAATTTTAAACTTGGAAAGATGAGCAGGTGTACAAGTATGGCCAAGTCTCAATCTTGAGATGATACTAGAGCACCTCCTATTAAAATTCATTGAGAAAAACCATGGTTTTGATAAAATATCAGGCTGAAGAGAGTAATAATAATTACCTTTTTGTTTACTGCTTTTTTCCCATGACGTTTTCCAACATGTATCAAGATCGAGTTTAGGTATTGATAACAAGTCTGAGCAGTAAATCTTATACGGAACAAGGTCACCACATGAAATAGCTTCATTAGCGAGAGCGTCTGCTATAACATTTCCTTGGATTCCAGAATGTCCAGGAATCCAAGAAAATTTAATATTGTAATGTTTTGCTATGCATATTGTTAGTAATTGTCTTGTGTCAAATATTATGGGGTTGTGTTGCTTAATTTTAAACGGGTTTTTTTCTAAGGCTTGTAAAGAACTAAGTGAGTCAGTAAAAATGATTGAATTTTTGAGTTTAGCTAGTATTATATAATCTATGGCTTTGAAAATACCCAAGCACTCTCCAGAAAAAACAGAAGATTCTGGAGGGAGTTTTACCTTCTGTACGATGTCATATTGACGGTGGAAGATACCTACGCCTACTAAACCGTTAACATTATGTTTCGAAGCATCAGTAAATATGAGATGGGTATTTTTAAATTTTTTCTCAACAATTGCATTAAATTTTTCATTAGCTATTAAAAAATCTGACTTAGCTATACCAATATTTAATATTTGTGGTGATAGAATAAGAGATTCGAAGGAACAAGAAAACAAAGGTAACATGTTAGATTGATGTAAAGGTGCAGAGAGAGATTTAAACTTATAATAGCTATTAATTAAATGTGGATTCGATTTATGTATCCAATACGGTGAATTAGATACTAAGTAAGCTAAAAGATGAAGTTTTTCAATAAGAGGGTGATTGGAAAGCTGTAGACGTCGAAAGAGAAATTTATCAGACAAATACTGACGACGTAGTTGTAACGGAGGATCACAGCACTCAATTTGTAAAGCGTTAATTGGGCTAGACTTCATTGCTCCACAAATGATTCTCAAACATTTGTTTTGAATTTTGTTCAACATTTTAAATCCAGAAAGAAGGCCCGGTTCCAATAGGAAGGTTCCATATTCGAGGACACTACGTATGAGAGCATTATACACGAGTTTCAAATAAAAGGGATGGGCACCCCACCAAACTCCTGCTAAACATCTTATGATGTTTATTATTTTTTCACACTTATTTGCGATGAAATTGCAATGAGGGATGCCTGTAAGTTTCCTGTCTAAAATGACACCTAAAAATTTAAAATCATTTTTTTGTGGTATAATGGTCTCATCGTAATAAACATGAACTGGAGTGATAGTTCGCATACGGGAGAATAAAACTACTGAGCTTTTAGATGGGGACAAATATAGTCCATGATCATCAAGCCATTTTTTTAAATATTGAAGTGATGACGTTAACTCTGTGCATGCTAATTTAATGTTTTTACTTTTTACATATAATAATAAATCATCCGCATATTGCAAAACTTCAATCTTTCTATCAATAGCTAAGTCTAGATCATATGTGTATAAATTATACAATAAGGGGCTCAAAACGGACCCTTGTGGAAGGCCTTTGGATAACACTCTAGAATGTTTTTGTTCACCATCAGTAAACAAAATCGATCTATCATTAAGCATATTTATAACAAAAGAAATAATTTTTCTGGGAATCTGAAGGCATAAAAGTTTTTGTTTAAGAATTGGTATCACGACATTGTCATAAGCATTAGATAAATCCAAAAATGCTGCAATGACAAAATTATTATCAGAAAAGGCTAGCCTGATATCGGTTGTAAGTAAACTAATATTATCTATACTACTTCTGTTTCGTCTAAAGCCAAATTGAGTTGTTGATAGCAAACTGTTGCTTTCAACGAACCATTCTAGACGATTCTTAATTAATTGTTCGCAGATTTTTAGGAGGACAGATGAAAGGGCAATAGGACGGTAAGACAAAGCAGAAGAAGGATCTCTATTAGGTTTTAATATTGGAATTACAATTTGTGATTTCCAATTTGCAGGAATGTGACCAGAGTGAAAAATAGAATTGATTAAATTTAAATAATATGTCATGCTTATGTCATTTAAATGAGTAATGAAAGAATAATATATTCCATCTGGACCAGGTGCAGAATCTGATGCATATTCTAAAACGTTCTTTAATTCTGTCATTGAAAAGGGAGAGTTTAATTCAGATGATTCATTGTATAAGGCACCGTTATCATTTAAGTTATCTTTACGAAAATTAACAGTGGGAGGAGCAATTCTATCAAGAAAATCGTCTACTAGAAAAGATGGAAAAGTTGGGGATGGGGTGGTATTATAAGCTGATCTAAATCTTCCAATGTTTTCCCAAACACTGGATGAGGGAGTATTGGGAGATAATGATGAGCAGAACTTTCGCCAGCTGTCTCTTTTTTTCTTTTAAAAAGTAATTTTGTTGCGTTTGTAATCTCCTTTAGTGATAAGAGGTTTTCTAATGTCATATTATTATTAAATATTTTTTCAGCATTTTTTCTTTTATTTAAAAATTCTTTGCATTCGACATCCCACCATGGAGGACTTGGAATATAAGGGTTCCCATGTTTTATATTAAAAACTTCATTGGCACTTTCAATTAATGTATCTAAAAAAATTTGGGCACCGCAAGAATCACTAATATTTTCTGATATTTTCTGACTAAGTTTTAAATCAACTTTACTACTAAATTGAGTCCAAGTGTCAGAATTGACTTTTGATATATTGTATCTCGGGAATAGTTTATTGCAAGTTTTAATTAATTTGCCAGGAGGAAATGAGGTAATAATGGGATAATGATCACTGCCAAATGTGGATGTTAAAACAGAACTTGACAGCTGAGATACAAATTGGGGTGAGCAAATAGTTAGATCTACTACACTATTTCCTTCAGATAAGTTTGTACGTCTAGTAGAATTACCATTGTTGATGATACACAAGTTGTTTTTATCTAGAATGTCCAAAAGTTTATTACCATAACAGGTTGTCATGGAGCAGCCCCAAGACTGGTGATGACAATTAAAGTCACCAGTTATAATTAATGGTTTAGGGAGGGATAAGAATATATCCCCAACTTCATTTAATATATTAATAGAAATATGTGAAATATATACAGAAACAAAACAAATTTTATTTACAATTACGGCTAAAATAGAAATTTCAGAACTATGTACAGGAGTGGATATTATATTAAAAGGGTAGCCTTTCTTAATGAGAAATGCTACACCACCATATCCATCTAATCTGTCTTCTCTAACAGTATTATATTTTTTAATATTCAATGTAAAACCTGGTCTAAGCCAAGTTTCACATAATGAAAATAAAAAAGGGTTATATTTATTTAATAAGTAAATTAGATCACTTTTTTTATTAATTATGCTTCTAGCGTTCCATTGTAATATTTTGTTGGCCATTATTTATTTTGATTATATTTACAATTAACTCCATTAAGGGGGCAACGATGGACGGTATATTATTATTGGTCTGGGCAAAGGTTTGTAATAAAGATATAATATCTGATATTTTTGTTGGTTCTTGTGTGGAGGGAGTATCATTTGAAATTGGGCTATAATTTTTATCTAATTGATTAAAGGAAAATTCTTTTATGATATTATCATGTGCAGTTTTGTCGTAACCTTTTCCAACTTGTATAGGGCGGGAAGGTTTAGATATAACTGTTTTCTTGTAAGATTTTTGTGGAGTATAAGAAGATGGAGTATTAATATTTTGGAAAGATAATTTTCTTTGAGGACTGGACAAGGTTTCAGCGAATGATTTATTAAGTATAGGGAACATTTTACTTGCTTCTTGATAAGAAACACAATTTTGGGACATATATAGTTTTATTTCTTTTTGTCTGTTAAGTTCCGGACAAGATTTACTGTTTGCCATATGGCGACCAGAACATTGACAACAGTAATAGTCATCTTCAACATTACATGAGTCACTAACATGATCCTGACCACACTTGAGGCATCTTGGTTTGGAACGACATTGCATCTTTGTATGACCATAACGACAGCAGTGATAACATTGGATGGTGGGAAAAACATATAAGTCTACGGGCAGAGAGTTGTAGCAGATAAATATTCTTTTTGGGAGTACCTGACCATCAAAATACATTACTACCGACTGTGTGGGTTTCCATATTGGAGACCCATCAACAATAGTTTTATAATTAAGTCGTCTAATTTTAACTATTTTGCCACAGCCAACAGGGGTTGAGATATTAGAAATAATTTCCTCAGGAGACCAATCTGTTGGAACTCCTCTAACAATGCCTATTCTTAAAATATTAAATGAAGGGACATATGCTTTATAATTATTGTCGGTGATTATACTATTGTTAATAAAAGAGTTAGCATCAACATAATTTGTGAAGGAAACAGACATACGGTTTCGACCAATTCTCTTAACACTACCATTAACTATATTATAAATTTTATTTTTTAAAAGAAAATTTCCGAAGGTTATCGGGTGCAATATTTTTCCGTCATTATCAGAGGATTGGATATTCTGAACATGAATAATGTAAGGAGGTGCATCTAGTTCATTGTAAAGATTTCGACCAATTGGAGTATTTGGTTTACTGACTGAATCATTAATATTATGAGGCACTGGATTATCTGATTGTAATAAATGCTGTGCAAGTGGAATATTAGTTAAATTTTTACCCTCATCTGATTTATCGGACTCTACACAACGACATCCAATGTCCTTTTGGTTTCCCGTATTTTTTCTTTTCTTTTTGTTACAATTTTTGCATATTTTATGCAGGCGACCACGTTTTAAACTAACTTTTTTGGAAGATTGGTCAGTGTCCATACTAGAATCATTATATTCTACTGTAACAAAACTGCAAGCTTCGGGCACTTTACATGTTCCCCCGGGATCCGGAGGTTCATTCATGTTGCAATAGAATGTAAAAAGAAACTTACCAACCAAGAATTTTCTAACTAACTATAATATATACAAATAAAATTTATAAAATAAATATTATAATAAACTGATCTGAATGACTAAAATAATAAAAAAATAATGAGAAACAAAAAACCACAACTGCGCGCCTTGAAATTTCCCGCCGTTTTCCAGATGTCTTTTTTTGGGTATTTTTGTTCTGTTGGAACATGCTAAAACCAGAGGCCATACTGCCAAGTCTGTCGTGTTTAACAATATTTTGTCTGTACTCTGAAGAAACGGCGGAAAACTCCAAGGAGCGTGGCTTAACCCCTCTAGTCCCCATCAATCAAATATCATTTCCCATTCCATCCACCCAGAACAGTCCCCCACAATATTCACCAACCAATCACAACATATATACAGATTAGACTTTTAAACCAAACACTATATAAAACCGCTCCGAATGAACAAAGCACAAAAAAACAATTAACGAGAAATCAAACAACACAACCGCACGCCTTGATATATAGTCCATTTTTTTAGAAGTGTCCAAAATGGTAAACAAATATGGCGTACTTCCGGCCACAGACAAATAGAGTCATAGTGTAGTTTAGTGAAGTGACACAAAGAGCAAAGGAATGAACAACATTAATAAGCCATAGACAAAAGTATAATTCATTATTATTAAAATATTAAACGATACCGCGTTGCTGAAATTATTTGATATATCTGATAATATATTGAATATATCTGTTAAAAAAGAAGAATGTAAAGAAAATATTAGTCGAGCATCTTTATAAAAATACCTGTTAGAAATTAGTTCCTCTTTTAAGTCTTTCGCAATTTCTGTAAGATAAGGAAAAACAAATTGGCCTTAGAGGTGTTTTTGTTCATTTTAGAGTCTTAATTGTAAAATAATCGATAAAAAGACGTCACAAATAAAAATTTAACATAATAGAGCAGCCAGTGTCTAGAAAAAAAGTCGATCCTAGTATTATTGTCACCTTATTTGTATTTACTATGATCAAAAATCATTGCGCGGGCGGCGCCCTGTCTCGAACATGATAAACAAAAATACAGATACAATTATTTTTCATGAAGTTCTCACTGAGTAATCCTAACTCTCATTTTAAAGTCCCACAAAATATTTCTGTAAGCTTCAGTTGACTTTTATGCCAGTGGTATGTGCTTTTATATTACCTATATGGGATAGTGTCAAATGTTCAGGATGAAATTGATATTCAGAAATATTCATAATAAAAATAAAATCCTTACAATAAATACTTTAATATTATAAAAGATTGATATTTGCAATATTATATAAGCATTTTTTGCGCTCAATATAAAAAAACAAAATGTAACAACTTAATAACAAATCGCATTACTGTAACATTGTTTTATAATTTATTAACAAAATGTAATTTATGAAATTTTAAAATATAGGTAAAGAACACTGTCTATTTTTATACATTTTGTTCAATCGCTTATTCACTTCACCTCTTAAAATATATTGATCACATCCCTATTGGCCTTATAAAAAAAGATGATGAAATGTCATATTGAAAAATATTAGTTATCTGTGCTTTCGATAATCGTATTTTCTAAGTTTTTAAGAGTTTAAATGATAAATTGATGTTTGTTTTCAGTAAAATAAATAGTAAATGGAGTTTTACATATGTCCGTAAGCTAATATATCGTGAAAGTGAGTGATAAATGCCGAAAAATCGTGATATACGTAATAACAGGGTTTGTTTACTAAATTGGACAGTTCTAAAAAAAATGGACTATAGTATTTAGTATTCTCTGTCTACGCCTTGATACTTCCTATCGTCCCCTTTTTTCTTATATTTGTTCGTTGGAATAGGCTAAGACCAGAGACTATGCTGCCAAGTCTGACGTGTTAGCAATATTTTGTCCGTACTTTGGAGAAACGGCGGATTAAAGATACAGTTTATATATTATTGGTTCGCACTTTCTGCGTAGATAGGACGAACCAAAATATTGATTTATCATAGGGTAGTTTCGAATAACTATGTAATGATGGACGTATGACCTCAGTCCTCCATATGAAAGTCGGGCTTGTAATAAATAAATCTTAATAAACCGCAATAAAACCCGTAAAAATTGTTTCATTTTATGAGGAACCACATTTTTATAAATTACTTTGGCATTAATGGGTGAACTAAAAACCACCCGTATCATATCATCCGAACACCTGACTACTGGCCAGCCATGAAAGATTAATCTATTGATTGTGATAGATAATTCAATGGCTCATTGAATAAAAAATTGATAACATAAAAAATATATTTGCTCAAAGTATAATAATACCATATTTATTCAACAATACTAACTAGATATCTAGTCTGCGCAAAAAACAAATTGTCTCGGTTTATAAGAGCTCACTTGAAAATTGAGCTCTTATTCCAACCCGACGCCAGGAGGCCGTGTGGTCGCAGACTGCACGGTTGGCGGGGGGCAATCCCCCACTTTTATAAACCAAAAGTGAGCCAAATGGGCTCAAACTAATCCAATGTAGCATTAGGGCCTTCGGGCCGTTAGCATAGATCCATCCGAAAAAAAAAAATTGAGCTCTTATTTTGTTTAGTTGATTAGTTCGCTTTAAGCACACCAATGTAAGCACATCTCACAATGCCATAGTGTGCTTTCAAAACTTGCAGAAATAATGCCTCAAAATACTAATTTTACTTACATGAAGTATAAATAATATTTTAAGCTTTAAACTTACACATAACACCAAACAGTTGATAAAAAAAAAACAATGGATTAACTTTGATTTCGTATGTGACATGGTATCTAGTTGGTATTGTTGATTGAAAAATACAATGTACAATTTAATTAACAATGTTAGGTAATTACATATCATATAAAAATATAAAAGTATCACAAGTAAAAGTATCCCACAACTTAGCTGTAGCTTACTATTAACCCTCATCAAGACCTCCTGTGGCGGACACTGCAACTCCGACCGGCGGAGTGGGCCCCAGTATCGCTGACGCCATCTGACGATCGACGATCCTCACGCCAATGAGCCCACCCGGTAGGGGTAGACCGCCTGGGGCTCCACTCCACCCGACGGTGACGCAGCACGGTCCCGCCACTGACACACAACCGACGCCAGGAGGCCGTGTGGTCGCTGACCGCACGGTAGGCGGGGGGCAACCCCCCACTTTTTAAATCAAAAGTGAGCCGAATGGGCTCACACTAATCCGATGAAGCATTAGGGCCTTCGGGCCATTAGCATAGATCCCTCCGAAAAAAAAAGCTTAATATTATATGTATTTATATATTAATTATTTCCCATACACCATGAACTCTCACTGTGATACAAATCAGGGTTTTTCAATATGCGGAATGTTATGGAACCAACTTATTTATAGGTTTTATGATAGTCAATAAACCAGCCATTGAGGAGATTGCACCAAGTGCACCAACAGCACTTGGACTTAGCCTCGTCAGACCTAATGCAGTCATAGGTATAAACAGATCACACAAATTCTTTAGAGTATCAATAAAAATATCTTGATGACAACTTAATAATGTTTGTAAATGCTTCATTTTATCATAAAAACTGTTGTGGTTAATAGTTTTGCTAATTAACCATGAATGTTTCAATAATGATGATTTATTTATATCAAGAATGTGCATGATTTCATATATATCTCTTGCTAAACCAGCAATAATAGACAATACCCAAAATTTATTAGCAGTTGTATACCAACTGTCAGCATCTGTTTTAAAAAATCCACTTCTTGTAAGCCATATTATATGATCACAATACAAATATAGACCATGCGCTAATTTACTGATTGTCAAGGATGTGCGAAGAAATGGATCTTCAATATTTAATGTGTTGAGCGAAGAATAAAAAATGTCTATGCATCTACCCAATCTTAGAACTGAAATAAGAAAAATACAAATTATTATATTCTCAGTATTATTTAAATAATATTAAAATGTCAGTCAAATATAGAAAAAGGGAAATATAGTCTAAGAAAAACTGTATTGTACAGTCAAATTGTCTTAAGAATACATGAAGAAAACAACAAATCACTATATAAAAATAAACTTTAGGATAAAATGATTTTCTGAGTACAGCCAGTGCAGCTGTGATTTAGCCTTCTGTGCACATAAAATGTAAGTCAATAAAAATAAGATTTTATATACTTAATTTACGAACTATTGTCAATAAAATGAAATTGAGCGACAATGATCTTGGTGGATATGAACTCATCCTCTTGACCCGTGTGATACCTTGAAATGGGTTTTCTAAATTTCTAAGTGACATGAACTTGAACATGAACCATCACTTGCACACCGGTGAAGGAAATATTGTGAGGAAACTTGCAAGCCTGATGAGATTAAAAGTCTTTAAAGGTGTTTTTAAAGAGGAGGCCCATGCCCAGCAGTCACATAAAAGGGTTGATATTATTATCAATCAAAAAAATCTATATTGTAAAATTTAAAAATATATTACCTTTTCTAAAAGCACTTAGATTATTTTCAAGACTTTTAATTCTATCAATTGAATATTTGTTGGCATTCCTTATCTCTAGTTGATGCCACATTAAGCGACTTGAGTACTGTATTAGCCTAAAAAGCAATTTTCATTTTATTTACAATTATAACAAATTATATATTTTACATACAATTACCAACCTTGCTAGTTTATCTCTTCCATTTGATTGATTATTAACTCTTATAATTATATCCATTTTGATATATTTTTTGGCATCCGGTTATATTAAAACCTGCAACAACAAACTGTTTCACAAATATGATAAATTTATCTCCTTTATAAACATATTTGATGCTCGTTTCGTATGATTG
Organism: Helleia helle; assembly: GCA_963853865.1. Lineage (NCBI taxonomy): Eukaryota > Metazoa > Arthropoda > Insecta > Lepidoptera > Lycaenidae > Helleia > Helleia helle. The sequence continues at coordinate 6,497,678 of OY971433.1, read as the reverse complement.
TAGATTACGAATTATGTTCACGGAACAACAGGAAAATACTCCAATATACATATTATGTGTGATTAATACGTAATTGGTATAACGTGTTGATATTAAGATTAAGGAGATAAAGAGTATATAAACACCACGTTTTATTTATCTGCTCGGTGCCTCTCACAAACTACAATATTATCAGCTTTTTATTTTTGTTCAAAATATTTTGAATGATATCGTATACACAATTATACAAAGAGTATGTCACAAACTATATAGAGAATACTACGTATTATATTGGAGTATGTATATAAACACTATATTCGATTTACAAATTATATACAATAACCACAAGCTAAATAAAGTCCATTTTTTAGAAGGATCCTTATTCCTTATTAGTAAACAAAACCTGTCAATACGCATTTCACGATTTTTTGGCATTTATCACTCACTTTTACGACACATTAGCTGACGGACATTTGTAAAACTCCATATATAAACTTGTTATAATTATCGATTTATCATTTAAACACAAAAATAATAATAAAATATGCTTTGAAAATACGAATAACGAGAGTCAACGAGAGTACATATTATTATTATTTTCATTTAAAGGCATTAGCTACTAGGCTATTAGCCATACAAAATACAATTATTCGGTCTGTAATACGTAGAAATGGCGGGAAACCCCAAGGAGCGCGGCTTCGCCCCTCTAGCCCCCATCAATCAACTATCATTCCCCATTCCATCCACACAAGGCAGTCCACCACAATATTCGCCAAACAATCACATTATATATTACACAGATTAAGTTTTTAAAACAAACACTATAGAAAACCGCCAGAACAGCCCTACTAAGATAACCACTCCAGAACGGTACTCCATAAGATTCGCCAACCAATCACAATATATAAAGATCAAGTTTTTAAAACAAACACTATAGAAAACCACCCCGAATGGACAAAACACAAAATAACAATTAATTAACGGGAAACCAAAAAAACACAACCGCGCGTCCCGATGCTTCCCGCCATCACACCTCAACGAGAGTACAGAACAGTACAGTTTTTTTTTTATTATTTTCATTTAAAGGCATTAGCTACTAGGCTACTAGCCAAACAAAATACAATTATTTGGTCTGTAATACGGAGAAATGGCGGGAAACCCCAAGGAGCGCGGCTTCGCCCCTCTAGCCCCCATCAATAAATTATCATTCCCCATTCCATCCACACAAGGCAGTACACCACAATATTTGCCAAACAATCACAATATATAAAGATCAAGTTTTTAAAACAAACACTATAGAAAACCACTCTGAATGGACAAAACACAAAATAACAATTAATTAACGGGAAACCAAAATAACACAACCGCGCGTCCCGATGCTTCCCGCCATTCCTCCACAGTACAGAAGATAATTAATTATTATTATTTTCATTTAAAGGCATTAGCTATAGCTATGCCTTTAAATGAAAATAATAATAATAACAGTGACAATTAGTACGAGTACTGTGGAGAATGGCGGGAAGCATCGGGACGCGCGGTTGTGTTTTTTTGAGGGGCGAAGCCGCGCTCCTTGGGGTTTCCCGCCATTTCTCCGTATTACAGACCGAGTATTGTATTTTGTATGGCTAATAGCGTAGTAGCTAATGCCTTTAAATGATTTTTTTTTTATTATTTTCATTTAAAGGCATTAGCTACTACGCTATTAGCCATACAAAATACAATATTCGGTCTGTAATACGGAGAAATGGCGGGAAACCCCAAGGAGCGCGGCGTCGCCCCTCTAGCCCCCATCAATCAACTATCATTCTCCATTCCATCCACCCAAGGCAGTCCACCACAATATTCGCCAACCAATCACAATATATAAAGATCAAGTTTTTAAAACAAACACTATAGAAAACCACTCTGAATGGACAAAACACAAAATAACAATTAATTAACGGGAAACCAAAATAACACAACCGCGCGTCCCGATGCTTCCCGCCATTCCTCCACAGTACAGAAGATAATTAATTATTATTATTTTCATTTAAAGGCATTAGCTATAGCTACTAGGCTAGAAGCCGCGCTTCTTTGGGTTTCCCGTCATTTCTCCGTATTACAGACCGAATATTGTATTTTGTATGGCTAATAGCCTAGTAGCTAATGCCTTTAAATGAAAATCTATACTAATATTATAAAGCTGAAGAGTTTGTTTGTTTGAACGCGCTAATCTCAGGAACTACTGATCTGATTTGAATAATTCTTTCAGTGTTAGATATCCCATTTATAGAGGAAGGCTATAGGCTATATAACATCACGCTGTGAATAACAGTAGTTAAGTTGAGTTAGTTAACGCGGGCGAAGCTGCGGGGAACAGATAAGGCATGGGTCTCCTCCTCAAAATTAGGCGGGAAGGGCCTGCCAACAAGCCAATTCTAAATTGGACCTTTAAAAATATCTTGTTTTAAACCAAAATCTAACAAGAATATTTTCTAATAGTCGATACAAAGAGAATTTGGGCATTTTCACTTTAAATGGTGCAGGCAGTTTTTTGGCTGTCCTATGAGAACAAACAAATGAAAATAATATTTGGACACAGATTATTAAAGCAAAAACTTATTACACTAAATGTATTTTTATAAATCTGTATGAATTTGATTTATTGCTCCTGAAAGAATACATTTTCGATTTTATATTAATTAAAAACTTTTCAAAAATGTGAAAAATTATGCTGTCCCAACGACAGTTTGCCTCCTTGCATTAGATTTTTTGGAAATTTTTTGTATGGTGACGAGTGTAACGACCATTTACTTTTATTATTAATAGTTAATTAATACATTTAAACAAAGTATTTTAGCTCATTTAGTAAACAAAATAATATGATAAATTAATAAAAACCTTGTCCTACGAATTCGCGACTACCGGACATGTCTTCATAGTCACGCGTTTTTTATTACTAAAATACCCATGTACGGGCAAAATTTTGTTTTTATGGCAGCCCCAAATGTACAAATGTCAAAGTATGAAACGTCATTTTGAAATCTGTCATTAAAGATATCCAGCGGGTACAGCATAATATTCTCGTCGCAAAAATTTTGGCTAAGAAAAATCTACTGACGTTAGTAACGTTTTTTTTCTTATGAATATTAAGTTTGTCTTTATTTTTTCTTGCGCTGCATATAGCTTAAACCCTGCTGAAAGCATATACTTAGATTTTGGGGCTTCTAATAATTTTTTTGAGTATTTTAATCTGATATCTGAATTGATCTACATTATTCTTCATGTCCTGTTAGCAACCGTTACTATATGACGGACAAAGATGTTACGAAACAGACGTGTAAAGCTTAGTACTCATTTAAACTAAACGGAATTTAAATAAAGGATTCCATAAAAAAAAATATTATAATAAATTAATTCATTTTAAGAGTTTAGGTCATAATTCGAAGTAAGAGCAGTTGCATTCGTTAATTTTTGTCTGATAATCAGCTGTTGTATTAAGGCTGTATTTAGTAGGTACTTGTTTCTACGTAGGTACTTAATCTTTACATAAACAATAATGTACTAATTATTCGTTCCAATATTTTTAGATAATAATAGCGTTAACATCTACTGAAAGACCCATTAAGCGGTATCTAGATAAAGTAAAAAACAACCCTGGGAAGGCTGAAGAAATTTGATAAAAACAGTTAGCGCAAATTAAAGTCAACAAAAAGAAGATATCTTAAATGAATTACGAGGAGGCCACACATTAGATCAATAAAAATAAAATAAAATAATTTATTTTATTTTTTATTTTATTAGTATAAAATAAAATCATTTATTTTATTATTAAGTATTAACAATCAAACAATATTATAATCAATATTATACTGTACGATTTTAATTTTTAACCTGACAGTGAATCCTATTCTTAATATGTCTGTTGCGTCACGTCATAAGTCCATTTAGTGATTGTCTTAAAATATTTTTGTTATATTTCTTTATAAATCTGTAAATTATTTAAGCTAAGTATTATTATTTATATGCTATAAATAAAGAAAAATAAACAACAATTAATATTTTATTTCAGTCATAATATTCCTTGACTAATTAAAATATTAATACGCAAAATAAAACTTGCATTTGGACGAAATATTACGATACTGACCAAATTGGTGTATTTTTATCGAAAATAAATTTATTATGTCCAAGTATTAATATTTAGATTTCATTTTCATTGATTGGTACAGTGAAAGCTCATTTGGAGTATTTTTATCGTTTTATTTCCAACAGTTGAATTTTTATCGAGGTTTGATTTTTGTTACTAACAAGACATTTTTTTCCTAATCTACTAAGAAAAAATGATTCAAGAGATAAAATATACGTATCAGCTCATTACTTTTATATATAACTCATGAAATATAACTTTTTCAACAATAATACAAAGTTTTTAAGTCCTAAATCAATAATGAATTTTTAAAAGCTGTTTTTATAACCTGCGCCATTTAAAACAAAAATGCTCATTCAATATTCTATTAGCAAGTAGCAACACTAGCAACACCAATATTCAACAGTCAACATTGGGTAATGCCGAACGCCGACCGGTTCGGGGTGCCAACTATAGTTTGTGGTGCCAAGTGAGCCAACTGCCAACGCGGGGTGCGGACTAGATGACTGCTTAGTGCAGCCATTTTGCTTTTTAGTTATGTGGCCTCGATAGTGAAATTACATTGTGACTTTAATTTTATTATTTTACGTACGAACTTATTTTCAATAATTTAATTTGGTAGTGGAGGTGTTGTGATCCTTTTATAGTGGTTTTGATCGCTATTTTGTTTGTGGTAAGACAAAGTTAAAACTAAGCGGTGCAGTGCCGATATATTGTTCTGGAACATGGCGACATTTTGAAGTGACGTGTTATGTTGTGCATTTCAGATAGTCGTTCATCGAACTGAGCTTTCATGATTGGATTACCGCGTAGCGATAGAGATAGAGATCGTATAACGGTGAAAATTCGTAACATGAAGAGGAGCTCGTCAAGGGATAGCATGCCCCGATCAAAAAGAACACGTAGTAGTATTGGAAGGTATGACGATAGTTCTGATGAGCGCGTCACCCCGGACCGGGTTCGCCGTCGAGTGAGGTCTCCGAGCCCTCGCGGTCGTTACGTGTCGCCTCATCGTGATGATTATGTTCGGTCCAGGGAAGTGCGGGAGGACTCTGTGCGACCCTATTATAAAGTTTTATGTGTAAGTGCTCTTCACCCTAAAGCTTCCGATGAGATTGTAAAAGATACTTTATACAGAGAGTACAAAAAGTTTGGTGACTTCAGTATAAAGATCTCCCATGAACTAGACGAGAGAGTTGCTTATGTGTGTTTCCGCAGCACTGAAGACGCTAGAGATGCGAAACATGCGAAACCAAGAATTATTTTATATGATAAAGTAGCTATTGTTGATCCTGTGTATGAACCAGTGCGTTCAGAATATCGCAGTCGACCAAGAAGTATTACTCCTCCTGATTATGACCGTCCTTACTCTTATGCTTGGTCTCCAGCACCCGAAAGACGAAGACCCCCTCCAGATGACCGAGCATATGGTATCCCACCTACTGTGGCACCACATCACAGGGACTTCCGCCCCCCAATGCATGAGTATCCTATGGCAGGTCCGCATGGTCCTCCAATGCATCATCGTCCACCCATGCATCACCCTCCTCATCCTCATTACATGCCTCGACCATATATGCCACGTCCACACCACCCTCCATTTGAAAAACTTGAGAACAAAAAGGATAAATTCCCAAACTATTTACACCATGTCCAACCAGAAGATGACCCTTTGGCGACAAGGACATTATTTGCAGGCAACTTAGAAATAAATATATCTGATGAAGAGCTTAGACGTATTTTTGGTCGGTACGGTATAGTTGAAGACATAGATATTAAAAGACCTCCTCCAGGTACAGGAAATGCTTTTGCATTTGTACGTTATCAAACTCTTGACATGGCCCATCGTGCAAAGGTCGAACTTTCGGGACAGTATATTGGGAAATTTCAATGCAAAATTGGTTACGGTAAAGCCACACCGACCACTCGTGTTTGGGTAGGGGGTTTAGGTCCCTGGACATCAGTAGCACAGTTGGAGAGGGAATTTGATAGGTTTGGGGCAATTAAAAAGATTGAATATGCCAAGGGTGAACCTCATGCATATATTTTATATGATTCTATTGATGCAGCACAAGCAGCTGTTAAAGAAATGAGAGGTTTTCCACTTGGGGGTCCCGACAGGAGACTTAGAATTGACTTTGCTGATGTTGGTACTGGTGGTACATACAGGCCAAAGCCATATGTACCACCTGTAGGAGAAGAAGGACGAACTGGCGAAGCATATGAGGGGTACGATGCTAATTGGGAAGATGGGTATGCTTACAGTGGCACTGGCTATAGAGGAAGAGGTGGACGTGGACGTGGTCGTGGCATGTATCGGGGAGTATACCATGGATCGGGTGATTATCGTGACGATGAGTGGAGAAGACCACCCGATAGTGAATATGACAATCGGATTCGCAGGTCTGGCTCACGGGAGCCTGGTGTGGATAGGTCCAGATCACGTACACCACGACGCCGTTCACCTGATAGTGATTCTGATGGTTCTCCACGAAGAAGTGGCGGTATGCTAGCTTCTGCAAGAACCTTACCAGAAGTAGTTCGTAAAGCCACTACAATTTGGAATGGAGCACTTATATTGAAAAATTCTTTGTTCCCTACCAAATTCCATTTAACTGATGGAGACTCAGAAATTATTGACAGTCTTATGAAGGATGAAGATGGTAAAAACCAATTAAGGATTACACAAAGACTCAGGTTAGATCAGCCCAAATTAGATGATGTGCAGAAACGTATAGCTACGTCTAGTTCTCATGCAATATTTTTGGGTGTGGCTGGGTCAACGGCATCTATTACAAATGAGGATACCAGTATCCAAACAAGACCTATGAGAAACTTGGTATCTTATTTAAAACAAAAGGAAGCGGCGGGTGTCATTTCCCTTCTGAATAAGGAGACTGAAGCGACAGGAGTCTTATATTCATTCCCACCATGTGAATTTTCCACTGACTTATTAAAGAGGACCTGCCATAATTTAACTGAGGACAGTCTTAAAGAGGATCATTTGGTAATTGTAGTTGTGAGAGGTGGCTCCGCTTAGTATATAAACTAATAACAGTAGGATATCTAGTAACTTAAGATTTTCTTAAGGTTTAATTTTTTCAATACATACTTTTTTTTGTATAACATGTGACTTGTGTAGTGTTATTGTGACGTGATGTAAAATAGTTTATCATTGTAATTGTGAACAACAACAAAAACTAAGTGTGTAACAACAAAATAAATCATTTAATTGTGAAAGTGCTGTGTTCCTCACAGTTTTTGTGTCAATGTTATTACCAAATAATCATTAAATAGTTCATGCTAGGTAATAAAAACAACTTTGTGTACATTATGATTAAATATGGGTTATAGTGTATAATCATTCAGTGTATGTGTAGTGTGTGTGAACACAAATAGAATATTTTATCTGAAGTTGTTGTTTTTTTGCACCTTGTGTTCTGTGGGAAAAGTGATGTTTGCATTGTGACTTAGTGAAATAGAAAAGATTTTTTTTTACAAAAAAACAGTACTACAAAGTTTAGGGCCCCAGTGCTTGCTGCTATAGCAGTGAAAATGTGTAAATGTAATGCCCTGTGATATGTGAAAATGGAAATATTCCATTTCTTGTGTTACCAAAGTTACACTTTAAAATGTTCTAAAAAATACTGTTTTAAGTTAAAATTGCAAGTGAGTTATGAGTGCTTTTAAAAAGGAAGTAGTGACTGCACTGTTTACAATATTTTGTTCTAATTGAAAAAAATCAAAGTGTCTTGTGTTTCTAAAAGGTTAGTATACATTGGTAAGTTAATTCTTTCTAAGCAGTTGGACTATAAGTAAAGTTATGTTTTAGATATTTAATGAAAAAGGGCTGAACGCTCACTGTCTGCCACAAGGCAGTGGTGAGTTTATTTGAAAACATATATGTCACATTGAATACAGGTTGCAAGTATATGCAGGATACCAACCAACATATTATATTCATCATATTTGACTATCAGTTTGAACTTGTGTTGAAAGTCAAAAAAAATTGGACTGGAGTGGATTATTTAAATCTGATTAAGTAAGTATAAATATTAACCTACTTCTGTAAAATAATAGTCTGATTCTTTTAAAAATACTTTATACAAAGACTGAATAATAATAATACATATGTACTAGAAAGGGAGGTAAGATGTAAAAACTTTTATTTTTACATCTTATCATATTAACATAATGCAAATGGAGGAGCAATTTTGAGGGGTCATTGTTACACTAAAAGTAATTCATACTCCCAAAGTATGGAATTTTTCACAATAAAGCCTCATTGAATTTTGACAATTTGACTGTGTTAGATTCAATTCAAATTAAAAGAAATAGGTAGTACCTAGTAACATTATATACAATCCAATCCACATCATTACATGTACCTAGTCAAAGACTTAGGGATAAATTAAAATGTAATAATTATGCTTTCAAAACAATCTTCATCATACACATTAAGTACGTCTCTAAGGTACGTCTACTAATCTCAATAAATGACATCATCAAAATGATAAAAGCCACAATAAGGTAAGAGGTAGTGCCATGCTGCATTGCAGCCTAACTGCTTTTTTTTTCTTTAACGCCGGGAAATGCTCTGAGGCATCCCGCGCGGGAGTGGGTCTCCCCACGCGGTATGTGGGACTCGCTGCGCCCGAAAGTACGTCGCTGGTAAGTGGACGCAGCTCTACGTACTAAAACTCGGCGAGTGCCACCAATGCCGCCTTTGTTGAGGTGCCCCGGATCTAATAAACAAACAGGGCACCTCGACGGCTAGTCAGTCCCGCAAGGGACCGACGCCACCCCCACAGAGGGGTTATCCCGCACCACAAAACAACCTCTTCCAACGTTGGGACAGTACAATGGTGTGAGGTTCGCATCCTCGCCCCTTGCCCCCTGCTCTTTTGTCCCCTCTTCTTATAAGAGGGGTACAAAGAGCCCCCTCGGCTCGATTAGCTTCACCCAAAGCCCAGCACGGGCTCACCCTAGGCTACTGAGCCCCACCGCCACGTCAAGTCCTGAACCATGGTGGGGGACAAATATGGAAAAAATTGCAATTATTTTAAACCTTGCTTTTCAGCGCGAATTTTACTATTTTTATTTAGTACAGTTTAGAGTAGTTACTTTTTCGGTTTATTTTTAGGTGTTTGTAAATAAGTAGGTACTTTTAAAGTATGGGTAGGGTATTATAATATATATATATATATATATATAATATTATATAATATATTATATATGTGTGTGTGTGTGTGTGTGTGCGTGTGTGTAAGCCTAAGGTGTAAAATCGGGGGTAGGCTCTTCAACCTTATGTGGGCAGTGGGACTCGCACTTGGAAGTGTACTACCTCAACTAAACCACCTGCGAGCGCCTTCTGCCTCTATGAAAGTCCTGGATCTAGAGTCCTGGAGCAACAGGGTCACCTCAGCGACAAGTTAGCCCCGGTGAAGGCCAGACTACTCCTCGTAAGGGGGGCACTGTCCGGCCGCCGCGAAATACATCCCCGGACTTCGTGTCTAATTGGTCCAGGTACCCATCCTGTCTCAGCACAAGCACAGGAGGAACTGTCAGGACCATAGGCAGCGGTCCAACTGCTTCCGATTCTCCACGTAGATCCTGCGCAACCTGTCGTCCCTGTCGATGTCCTGGGGCGCCCGCGCCGCCTGCTTCGGGTATAAAGCCGTCTTGCCCCGTTGCAGGCGACCTGGAGACCGGCTATTACAGACGACCACCAGTAGAGTGCCCGCCGCGGGGTTAGAGTCTCGAGCACGATATGGCCGCTCTGCAGATCGCGGTGAACACGTTGCAGAGCCGGTCAGCCGCCTCGTCCATCCGCGCGGGGTCTCCACTGTCCCTGTGTTGAGCAAGGACAGTCCGGCAGCTAGCGCCCACTTCTCCAAGCTTGAAAATCTTGAGAGAGCCATTGCTCTCTGCAGATTATTCATTCATTCCAGGTCCATTATATTACACCATACATATTATGGTGTCTTATTTTAAGTTTTTAATATATATCTTTTTTATGGTGTGATAACCGCAAATTCTGCAATATTGTTATTTATTATAATTTTTTTTTTATTATAATTTTTTTTAAATAAAAATTGATAGTCACTGGCTATTTGTATTTTTTTTTAATACTTTTGGTATCATTTGCATTTTTTCAATTCTACTAAACAAAATGAAATGTGATATCCATTTTGTACCTAAACTAAATGTATTTTTTTTTCATTTCGAAATAAAATATTTTTATATATAATCAGTTGTTTTTATTTTAATGATGATAAGCTAAAACGATGCCAATGTAGGTCATATCAAACTACACGGTCTTCATGCACCAAAAAGAGAATGATCATCATCAGTAATTACTCTTTATAAATAATCCCACTTACACGCCTATAAAATAAAATCTGTCTTACTCACATTCAAGCCGAAACCACTAATCAGTTTTGATAAGATTTAGCCTAGATTTTGTTTTGATAGGGGAGGGATATCGAAATAGTTATATAATATCATCAGACAAATGAAAATCTACTAAATTGATAAAATTTCCTTCTTTATACAAAAGTTTGTTTTAACAAGTGCTAAATCTCATGCAAAGGGGTCTCCTAGTATCTACAAGGTCCAGAGGAAACCCGGAAATAAAGAGACATTTTCTTTTCGTCAATTATATCTTTATATATAAAAATTATGTGCCACGTTTGTCGGCGATGAACTCAACTACATACTGGACCGATTATAACCTGCATACAGTGTGAAGTTTGATCCAACTTGAGAGATTCGATAGTTTATATCTCAATTTATAATCGCATTTTTTATTCATAAATAATTTTACTGCATTGAATAGTTTACTACAATCTATAGCCTAGCCACAGCAACGCGTGGCCGGGTCTGCTAATTAGCCATAGTTTTTTATTGATAGGTAACTACTACAACTTTTGATATTGACTATTGTGTATTTTATAAAATTGTAATAACTTCGTTAATATGCGTATTTGATAGTGCAGTGGTACCAGTGAGCGGCATAAATCGATTCGTAAAATGTGGTGGTGTCGGTAAAATGTGGATAAGAAGCATGACTTTGAGTCAAAGGTTTAGACTGAGCTTTTATTTGAATAATCATCATCATTAATTCGTTATTAACCACTGTGATACATAAACTTATTCAAAACTGTGGGATAAAAGATAGGTACTTTTATCAAAGTGTTTAAAACCACTGTGTGTGTGTGGTGCAAATGAAATGGTAATCGCATGATGGTGATTTCGTCATCAACTACTCTGACTGCTAGGTGATTTGAACGCCAATTCCAATAATTTACAACCAACTTCAGGCTGAGTGGTCGACGATCAACCGTCGCTATGTCTTCACGCCGAGGTAATACAGGTTTAATATGGGATTGGAGGAGAACGTAAGTAGGTAAATCAGCAGGATAAATGCTACTATTTTGAAAGGGTTTTCAAATCAGCAAATGATGTTTTATCAACCAGTATTTTGATCCCATCTGACCATGACAAGCTAAATCATTAAAAAATACCATCCTGTAGCTAAATATTAATTTAGTTCTGTAAGTAAATTGGAAGACGTGCCAGATAAAGTCAGCGTCGCCTATGAACCTTAACTGTTAGGCACTTTGGACTAGCTCAGGAAACTCAATCACGCGTTACTGAGATTTGACATGGCTTGTTTCGGTGTCGGTAAATGAATAATTCACTCTTATTCCAAGGGGACTGACTTCACACATTCCTCAATTTTTTTCCTCCACCAGTGAGAAAGCGATGTTGACAAGGTAAGACAAAGGCAAGGTGTACGGAATCATTTTGGAAAACCCATTTTTAAGGATGTGCAGACTACGAGTCAGGTCGCTAATCCAACTATGAGCGCGGGGAGTCTGTAGGATACACACCCCTCGACAAAAAAAATAATAAATTATGTGCACGGGGAGTCGATCCTAGGATCCACAACCCGTGACAGGGACTAATATTATACTAACGGTGACTAAATAAGAGGATCCTAGAACCACCTGCCGGGAAATGCTCCGAGGCATCATGCTGGGGAGTGGATCTCCCGGCACGCGGGTATGTGGGACTCGCTGCGCTCGAAAGCTTGTAAGTGTAAGTACCCACTAAAACCCGGCGAGTGCCACCAATGCCGCCTTTGGTGAGTACCCCGGATCTAATGAGCAAACAGGGCACCTCGACGGCTAGTCAGCCTCCCAGGGGACCGACGCTACGTCCACAGAGGGTTTGTCCCCCACCACAGAACAACCCCTTCCAACGTCGGGACAGTTCAATGGGGTGAGGTTCCTGTTCTCGCCTCTTGCACCCTGCTCTTTTGTCCCCTCTTCTTATAAGAAGGGTACAAAGAGCCCCCTAGGCTTAATTCGCTTCGCCCAAGGTGCTGGGCACACCTTAGGCTACTGAGCCCCACCGCCACGCCAAGGCCTGAACCATGGTGGGGATAAATGAGTTACCTGGGCTAGTTCCACGTAATTAACTAATTTATGTTCATGGGCAACGTCAACCACTTACCATCAGGTGGCACGACTGCCAGTTTGTCTATCCAACTAACAAAAAAATACATTTCAACTATAATAAAAAAAAACTAATAAAATTTAATTTTCTCGGTTGAAAGACATGATTCACTTGAATATAAGTATTAGTAGTTATCTATTAACCTACTAAAAACTTTTTTGAATAATGCAATGTACGCGTGCCCTTAATGGCACGGGACCCAATATTTTGTGCACGCCGCTATGAAGTAGAAAATGTGTCATTGATGGGAAGAGCTCACATAATAACGGCGTAAAGTGACAGCTATGCTGTCGCGTTTCGTGCGGTGTGTGAGTTTCCGGTTTCCATTAGAGGGATAGGAAGAAGAAGGGCAACACATCTGCCTAGTCTCTGGTTGTGCGGATGGGCATCGATATGTACCAATAATGCAAGACTTCGACTGCTCGTTTGCCCTCCCATGCTATAAAAAAGAGTGACTATATTATAATATAGTTTTTGTGGAGAATAAAGAGTATAGAGTTGATCGTATTTAGTATTATAGTGTCCCAATAATCATGAAGTTAAAATTATTTGAAAGCACACGCCACACGGATAAATTGGCTTCGTTAAACATTTTTTAGACATGTCACGTTGATGCATAAGGTTCGCCACCCCTGCTTTAGTGGGTTCAGCCTCTTGAGTGAGAGGTCTGGGTTCTATTCTGATTCCTGTGATGCTTTAAAAAGGGTTTTTCCAAATTTCTCTGAACATGAGATTGTTGCTTGCCACCGGTGAAGGAAAACATCGTAAGGAAATCTGCATGCCTTAAATGAGATTAAAATCTTTGAAGGTGTGTGAAGTTCACCAACCCGCATTGGGCCAGCGAATCGGTGAACTATGGAACAACAACCTCCTCGCCTTATCTCGAGGAGATCCGTGCCCAGCACGGGGACATATAAGGGTTGATATCAACCTATAGGTATTAATATAGGCTATTTATTTCCCCGTTATAAATAATTTTAGTAAAATTGTACTTCAATGTGAAACAACATTCACCTTGTATTGTGACCTTTTATTCTCATTTTTCTTTCAAGAATTCAGGTCAAAATAATTTGATATTGTACGTGAATAAATTGGATCTAATTTTTGGTCTGAGGACCGTGACAAATATCGTTAAGTATGCGTAGGTGTGTTCACTAAGAGGAATCGCATTGTTGTATCTCAAAAACAGATCAGATAAATTTATAAAATGTTGCCCTCTCAGCTGACCTGCCCTTCTTCCCGGGAACAGCAAAGCTGCTTGACGGCAGAAACAAGCAAAATTGTGGTACCCATGCATACGGGCGCACGACACAAGCGCACCACAGATCCCTCCCATAAACTTACCACCATGTTAAGTGTTAACCGAACATCAACCGCTTATAAAAATAATACCAGACGTAAATTAACAAATTATAATTGCATTGAAAACAAAGATTTTCCATTTATTATTACATTACCTAATACAAAGCCTTTCTACAATATGAATACTAACTATTGTAACAAATTAATTAGGTGACAATAAACATAATTCTAATACAGTACAAAATATACAAACAATTTGCAATTATACCAATAGTTCTAAATTAATTTGGCATTAGCATACACACAATATTATGCATACATATATTATAATACAAGAGAAGTTTTTACCAACAATAAAATTTTAACAGTAATTGTGTTTTTATCACAATAAATACGCACCACTTTTACAAGTGAAAACTCCCGCATAGCAATTTCACCATATAAACAGTGATCTAGATTCCATAGAATAGAAAACACGAACAGAAGTGCGTGCCACGTGGTATGATAGAACTTAAAAATACTTTTGTTATTAGAAAGAGCAGTCGGAATTATACTTTATACGAAAAAAATTTGGTAGTGAAAGATAAGCGCTTGCGCTGCTTGTGCTTTTCTTCCTTATTATTTCTTCCGTCATACCAGCTTTTGCTGGGCTTTGGACAGAAGGGCAGAAATGACAGTGTCGGCGTAATTACTGGCGCCTATGTTTCACCTTACCTCTCACGATAGGCAATGAAACGTTGCCTAAACCATCACTGGAGGACTCGTTATGTTCATACCCACCCGACCACTAAATAGATGGCACTGCCAACTGCACCTATTAGAAATATAGTAATCATAAAAACATCATTTATACTATATATACATATAAAATACTTCATATACATTTTCCATTCGAATTTTCTATTCAACTGGACATAATAAGATCAATATTAATCTTCAAAAATGTACAATTTTATTATTCCACATTTTTTATTATTTATATATATTCCTTACATATCAAGAACAAAGAGTAAGTATAATATCAGTTCCAATTCTTTCTTTTATTAATGCACTAGCAGCGCCCCGCGGTTTCACCCGCATACTTTCCATTCCCGCGGGAGTACAGGAATAAATTATAGCCTATATGTTATTCTGATGTGTAAGCTATGTTATTGAAGATTCATTAAAATCCACGCAGTAGATTTTGCGTAAAAGAGTAACTAACATACATATACATACATTCCTACAAACTTTCGCATTTATAATCTTAGTAGGATAACCCAGCTATTCAGTGAAGTGTTAATGGCCAGTGATTCATAGCTTATCAACTAGGAGCAATTCAAAAATTATCTTAATAGTTGACAATCTTGAGACCTAAAATTTAATTCAATTACATGGCAACACGAAAGACTTAAAGAATAGTACGTACATATATATTGTCAAATTGAATGTTTACATTGAAAATGGATAAGCAAAATTATTATTTATGGGGGACTGTATAAAAGATCTTTGATGCTCTTAGTTAATTTCTGCTTGTTGATTTGTATAATCCAGTCTCTACCACAACTTTAGTATAACTGGTCTATACATTGTTGGAAGCTTTCCTTTTCAATGGAACCAGTAGGGCTAGCATGCGCGCACGACAAAATTTTGACAATATCATAATATTATTTCATACAGTTAATACGAGAAAAGGGGTAGATAAAATTTTGTCGTGCACGCATGCTAGCACTACAGACATTGAAATAAGTCTGACAGATTCTATAGTTTTAATATATTTTAAATTTACAGCAACTTTTTCAAATATACAATATAGACTGTGCAAGAGTTATTTATATATTAGCTGCATTATATTATGTGAAACAAAATCAAACATTATCAAAGTTGTTTATCTATTGTTTTGAAAGATATAAAATTTTTTGATGGAGAATGGAATCAGTATACAAATGCATAGGTTAATACACCGATTGAGCTTAAAGGCCATCAGGTCGAAAAGTCTAGTCCTTCCGAAAAAAAAACCTTCATTAACAGACATTACATACACTATGTTGAGATTCTTTAAGTAAAAGTTACCTTTGTTTAAGATGTGACATAAGATTTTAGAAATATATACAAGCAACTACATCGTAAGATGGTATAAAATTGGATATTGTATGTACAAATTTTTTATTTGATATATAAATGGAATTTTAAAAGTATGTTATCATGATTATAC
Source organism: Helleia helle (assembly GCA_963853865.1). Taxonomy (NCBI): domain Eukaryota; kingdom Metazoa; phylum Arthropoda; class Insecta; order Lepidoptera; family Lycaenidae; genus Helleia; species Helleia helle. The sequence goes on along the minus strand of OY971433.1, from coordinate 6,481,551 downwards.
ACTCTGTACAAATCAGATTCAGTCATCAATCAAGTTTGTGTGACAAAGCTAGAACATAGAAGTATTAATTTATCTATAAAACTTTTAGTTTCAACTAACTAGTAAAGAGTGTAAAATATTATAAATTTTATACTCCTCTAAATATATCATTAATGACTCCTTAAACCTATTTAACATAAATAATAGTTTACTGTTTAAAAAAGAAAGATCATAGATATTATCTATTCTAAGATTAGGAAAATATAAAACACACATATTAAACATCATTTCCATTATACCCTTATTGTCATCACAGTATCATCTTTTATCACTTGTGGTCTATGATAATAAAAACTCTTTTAAGCATTGTGGTAGCGGTAAGGACTTCACACAACCATTTTTCACATACTGGAGTATAGCATCTCTACATACAATTTGTAATGATTTAACTGAAACAAGAAAATGTCGTTTAATATACCTGATTTGTTTAATCATCATCCTCCTCAGCCTCTATTCATCCAGTGCTGAACATAGACCTCCCTCAATGAACATCAAGACGGCTGATCCCTTCCCACTCACATCCAACATAGACCGGCCACCGCACAGAGATTGTCTTCCTACCTGGTTAATGGCCAACCAACACTTCCAACACCCCTTCCAACCTAAACGATTTTGTTTAGGTAGACGAAGTGATTTTTTTATTTGTTTAATATTCAACAAAATTTAAAAATACACATGATTTTGGTTAGGTGAAGGGTGTAACCTCGACACATCTCACCAGGGGAGGAGGTTTTTAGAAACTTTTGTAACCCAGGGAGGGTTGTGATTAATGGACAGCTCATCTAGTGTATTTGCTTGTTACTGCTGTTGACAGGCAAGTAAATGTGTTAAATGAGTGTCTAATACTTATATAAGAATGTTATTAGTACCTATTTTGTTACAAAATCGGACTGGTATTGTCCATGTAAATGGGACATTTGGATTCAAATTTCTTTTAAAGATTTTAAATCTCACTTACCGCCATATAATTGTATAATTTTCACTTGTTTAGTAGTTCCATAAACATCTACAACCGCATGCAGAGGACCAGTTGTATATGGTATGCCCTTAGTGCAAGGTCCTTGCTCCTCTCCATTAATAATAAAATGCATTTCAGCTAAATCGGGATCACTTTTACTACTCTTTTTACATGGGACGAACATAACACCAATCCGACTGCCAGCATCCATTGGCAATATTCCTTGTGGTGTGCCATTTTGAGACAAGGTTTGTGGTTTGAAAACCATTTTAGAGACAAAACCTCTTGGTGTCCGCACACTGTGACCATCTCCAAGGACTGACGCCCGTGGTTCGATACGACGTCGTTCATTAGCACCCTGATTAACGAGCTCTATGAGGACGTTATTCTGGCACTTGGATATGGGAAATATCCAAGACATTCCGGTATTAGCCAGATCGGGAAGAGCATATTGTGGTAAACCTTTATCGCCAAGAGCCGCGGTCTGAGGATCTAGGAGGGTGAGGCCCAATCGCATATGACCACTCCATCCTCTTTCGGTTTTCTCTATTTCCACTAAGAATATTTCACCTGGCAGCAAAGGCTTTTCACTAAACGTCAACCCATGAGCGAAACTAGTTTTTCGGTATGCTACCGTATTATCTTCAAACAGGATGATATTTGATCCGTGATAATGATGGAACCTTGAAAGCATGATTGGCTTTAGTGGTGATACATTTACCGCAATTTTTGAGTTATTGTTTCTACGAAATTTTATAATATAGTTATTGTAAAGAACTTAATATAGATTATACAGAAGACAAAAATAGCTAAAGTATAAATTTACATAGCTTCAAAACTATTCATAAAAGTAAACAATATTCTCCGCTTTTACAGGACTTTCTTTAGTTAAATTATCAATCATTTATTTTTTTATGAACAATCAACAATCACGGACTGCGAATAAAAATTAAAATTTTATTTTTTTTTCATTTAAAGGCATTAGCTACTAGGCTATTAGCCATTCAAATTACAATTATTCGGTCTGTAATACGGAGAAATGGCGGGAAACCCCAAGGAGCGCGGCTTCGCCCCTCTAGCCCCCATCAATCAACTATCATTCCCGATTCCATCCACACAAGGCAGTCCACCAATATTCGCCAAACAATCACAATATATATTACACTGATTAAGTTTTTAAAACAAACACTATAGAAAACCGCCAGAACAGCCCTACTAAGAAAACCACTTCAAAACGGTACTCCATAAGATTCGCCAACCAATCACAATATATAAAGATCAAGTTTTAAAAACAAACACTATAGAAAACCACCCTGAATGGACAAAACACAAAACAACAATTAATTAACGGGAAACCAAAAAAACACAACCGCGCGTCCCGACGCTTCCCGCCATTCCTCCATAAAAATTAAAAACTTTTTTGTTTATATTTTTTTGGGCAATGGATACTAGTTCTTTTAACTTTTTGCGTCTGTCCTCTTTTTAAATATTAAACAGTAGGTACACACGACAGCTCCATGAGTGTAACAGCCTACATAACTTTATATATAGTAATACAAAAACCCAAATTCGTGCGCTAAGGACAGAGCATCAGAGCTTCGGGACGCCTCGGCCAATCACAAAATATAATTCGCTTACACTTTCTATTTTTAGATTTATTACCCTGTCTATTCAATCGTGTTTTATTGTTTAGACAATATACTTTGTATTTTGTTCAAACTTTTGGACTTTTGGACAAACTGTAGGAGACTTATCGGCCCGTCCCCGGCAGCTCCACCGGCGCGCGACCACCGCAGACCGCTGAACAAGATGATGAAATATTACCACGGAAAGAATCGAAATATCAAATTATGCTATGACTCACCCGTCCCTGTAAAAATACTTCTACGTAATAAGAGTAATCTACCGGAAAACATAAAAATATTCTCTGACAAGACACCCGCACAGCAAAAATATCTTATTAATTTAAAAAAGGAACTGGCTTTTCGTCAAAGTAATGGGGAAAGTGACCTTACAATAAAATATATCAATGGGACACCCACTATCATTAAACAGATTCCAAAAAACTTCAAACAATAGAAACCCCTGCAACAAACATCACCACTAATAGTTATCAAATTGTTAATGATTACTCCACCATTCACACCAGTAAATCACGATTATCATTATTTTATCTAAATGCAAGAAGTATACGAAAACAAGGGAAATTCGACGAACTCTAGTGCATTTTGAAATCTTTATCAAATATACACATTATATTAATAACAGAAACGTGGATTAGCACTGAAGCCCAAGCATTGGAATTACAACTACCGAACTTTACACATTACTACAACTACAGAGATGACTCTAGAGGATCAAAAGTCACTCAAGTTTAGGGCATTACCAGTAACACCAATACTTTCTATTTTTTTTAGGAGCAATTTATGACTAACAGTATCAAAAGCTTTTTTTAAATCGATAAATACTGGGGGTATTTATCGATACGGGGGGGTAAGCTAAGTTTTTACTGTCTATATTTTAGTGATTAAATCTATTGTTGCAGTAAGGGTGTTACTTTTAGGTCTGAAACCGTATTGACGTTCTGATAAAAAGCCGATGGATTGTAAGTGTGCCTCTAATCGACTGTGTATAACTTTTTCAAATATTTTTGATAGCACAGGAAGAACCGAAATAGGACGATAATTCCCTGGATCTGTTTTAAGTCCTGATTTGTAAATTGGAGTGACTTTTGCAACCTTTAATGAATCTGGGAAGACACCGCTGAGTAATAGTTGATTAAGACAGTTAGTCAATTTGTTGACTATCTGGTTTTTTATGGATTTTATTACCTTTGTACTGATACCATCTATCCCTACACTACAATTTATATCTAGGCCATCTATTATCTTAATAATTTCGTATTAGTAGTACATTTATCAAACGTGGTTAGTTCAGAAATATTCGGTGGTAGATTATGGTATAAGGAAAACACTTGACTGTCGTGATAGATTTTTGGTATATTATTAGCTAATTCGGACCCTATCGTAGAGAAGTATTGGTTAAAGACCTGACAAATATCATGTAGCTCGGTTATTTCATTAGACCCTTGTATTAATTTTGAAGGAGCACAGCTGATTTTAAGTTTGTTACTTGTTAAAAAGTTTATTAGATTCCACATTCTTTTTGGTTTGTTAGTGTATTCAGAAAACTTTTTATAGAAGTAGGAATTTTTGGCGTTTTGAATTAGAATAACTACAAATTTTCTCTTGCTTTCAAATTGTTCTTTTAGTTTTATATCATATGTATTCTTTTTATACTCCGTATATATTTTATTTCGTAAGTTAATTTCAGTAATTATATTTTTATTTATCCAATCCTTTAATGGTGGGTTGTTAATTTTGGTTTTCAGTATTTTGCTTTTTTCTATATAATATTTTATTTCTTGTTTTAATTGATTGTAATCATTATTTAGTGGCGTGAAATCTTACCTTTCTCTAGTAAGCTAATTAATTTTGTGTAATCTATGGTTTCATATTTTGTTTTTGTTTTAGGTGGAGGTTTTAATTTTTTGAGCTCAATGTAGATTTGCTTGTGATCAGACAAAGAAGAATTTATCAATGCCATGTGAAACTTGTCTTCTCTTAAATTTGTACTAACATGATCTAAAATGGATTTTTTTGTTAATGATTCTCGTGTACAATACTTTTTTGTTAATTTGTTTAAAATTATATGCCCAACTGCGTTTAAAGTTTGTTTATACTGTTCAGACTTTTTGTCTCTAGTAAGTAAATCGATATTAAAGTCTCCAAAAACGATTGCTCTTCTCCTTTTGACCAGCTGCGAACCATATACTTCAAGAAAGTTATTAAAGTCTGTATCACCTGGGTTATAGATTACTCCTATTTCAAGTGCATACCTTTTTAATTTTATCCATAGGTAATTATTTCCTCCTGTATAATGAGACTCTGATATGCTGTGACTTAAATTATTATGGACAAAAACTGAAACTCCTCCTCCTCTAGAGTCATCTCTGTAGTTGTAGTAATGTGTAAAGTTCGGTAGTTGTAATTCCAATGCTTGGGCTTCAGTGCTAATCCACGTTTCTGTTATTAATATAATGTGTATATTTGATAAAGATTTCAAAATGCACTAGAGTTCGTCGAATTTCCCTTGTTTTCGTATACTTCTTGCATTTAGATAAAATAATGATAATCGTGATTTACTGGTGTGAATGGTGGAGTAATCATTAACAATTTGATAACTATTAGTGGTGATGTTTGTTGCAGGGGTTTCTATTGTTTGAAGTTTTTTGGAATCTGTTTAATGATAGTGGGTGTCCCATTGATATATTTTATTGTAAGGTCACTTTCCCCATTACTTTGACGAAAAGCCAGTTCCTTTTTTAAATTAATAAGATATTTTTGCTGTGCGGGTGTCTTGTCAGAGAATATTTTTATGTTTTCCGGTAGATTACTCTTATTACGTAGAAGTATTTTTACAGGGACGGGTGAGTCATAGCATAATTTGATATTTCGATTCTTTCCGTGGTTATATTTGCCAATTCTGAAAAATCTGATTGGTTTCGCGATGTCAGCCTTCACTACCCTAGTCAATTTCACAATTATTCAAAATGTGTTCGTTGGATCCTACATATTTTTCTAATAGGCTACTTATCCGGTTCAGCTCGACTCGCATCTCTTTTATTTCATTAGTACAACCACATTCGTGGTCTGAAGGTTGTTTCCTTTTTCGAAACGTAATTTGCGGGTCTGTTGATAAATAACTCATCTTCGAAAGATCGGGTTGCGAACCACCGCCCGTTGCCGTAGATTTTTGTGGCGAACGTTGTACACTCATGTTGTACCGGTGGCAATGTTTATCGCTAATATGCAGCTTAATTGAATTTGTAAGTATCGATGTGCGTACCTGTGTGGTAGGTTGTATACCGCGTGCGGCGTATCGGTGCAGGAACGAGTAAAAAATAGCAACTATCTTTCTCCCACAGAGGTGAGGTATGTTGCACCGCTGGCCGTTTCTATTGTTCGTTCAATATGATGCACAGTAATAAGAAGGTTCTAAAACCACGTTAGATCATAAGATTTTGAGTTCACTTGCCACTTAATAGTATTTAATTTAGTACGACACGTATTTAAATTATTTTCAAAAAAGATTTGTATACGTCTACTCTGTATGACTGACGCACGACGAAATATTATTTCAATAATATTTCGTCATTATAATACATTTGAAGTTATTTCCTTACTGTTTTACATTTTTTTAGCTTCTGGAAAGGAGAATATTTAAAGGCCTTAAAGGACAATAAATATAATAATAAGTACATTGGTATCAAGTAAATTTATGACTTTCTTCGTATGGAGTTGGATTTGAATTATTCTTAAGAAAACAATAAAGAAAGTAATACATCTAAAGTTTTGAATTTTTTTTTATTCTGAAGGCATGGCAGTGTGCAACTATAACTTAATAAATTAAGGGTAAATAATAATGAATCATATATTGGACAAGAACAAAAAATTTTTTTTTTTAAATTACATATTTGAGCTTATTATTACATGATTTACTAATAAGCAAATATAATAATTTACTTTAATTTAATTATTGATTTGAACAGCCGGTCAAGTTGCATGTTGCGCCATCTGGTATCTAACTTTCCCTTTTACACTCTAAATATTTAAACAGGAGGAATAACAGGAACGCATGCTCTATGTTAATTTTGAAAATCAAAATAACATTTAAAAAAATATGACGATGTTGCATTGGTCACTGGTCAGTCACAAGCGTCATTTAAAGTAAAAGTATTGTAATAGTACTAACCTCTTTTATTATTAAATTATTTGAGAAAATTTAAGAACAAAAATTTTGATGAATTACTTAAGAAGTTTAAGTTTAAAATTTTAAAGTATTTGAAATGAATTACTCAAGAAGTATAAATATTTAAAATATTAAAATATTTGAAATGTAATTATGTTAATTAATATATTATGCTTTACAAAAAAAAAGAGATATCCCACAAAAAACAGTTTCACTGTAAAATGTCGCGCCAAGTACACGTCTAACTATATACACGTATAGCAAAAATAAAAAAATAAACTAATCTTTACAAAAAATATGAAATAAAAAAACCAAGTACACAAAACCTCTCGGATTAAAAGAAACACTCATTAAAAACTGTGAAAATTGAAAAAACAATTGGTGTAGTATATTTACAAAAAAAAGAAAAATTTGCAATCTACAAAAAATATAAATTTAAAAAAAGTAATTATTGTGATTTTCAATAATTGCAAAATTTTTGTGGCAAATTTTACAATTGAAAACAATTTTTTAAACGTACTTGGCGCGCGTCATTTTCGATGTATTGTAAATGGCTTCACAATATCACTAAGATAAATTAATAATGTCAACTATCAGTTCGATAAGTTTGTGTTCCTCAAGCATTCATTAATGTTATAATTTTCAAAAACAATTTAATAAACATTATCTAAGGTAAAGTACCCAGTAGCTGCTCAGGAAACAGTACCTGCCCACTCTCTGCATTTGTATATCTATATTCAAAAATGCAGATATACAAATAAAAAAAGTGGAAAGGTGGTTCTGAGCAGTTACTGGGTACTTTACCTTACTAGTAATAAAATCATTTCCTTATTTCTTGATTCAATTAAAAGGCAAGAAAGCGTCATATTCATATGAGTATAAATGTAATAGGAATAAGAAATATATAAAGAAATGGGTACGAGCTTGAATTTTAATTCTAATAGATTTGATTGAAGACATCAAAATAATCATTAGTGAGGCCAACTACAGCTTGGCAAAAAAGAGTATGGAAAAAATGAGGGCGCCACTTTGACTTAGGTGTCATCATAATATGGAAAATCAGTAAGATAATTTAATCAAATCGTTAAAATTAAATGTTAAACACTAAGTTTTACTCAAAATCTAGTATTTGTCGGCCCAGTATTGTCAACATCATAGGTTTCCATTTAGTAAAATATTTAGTTCCACCTGTCACCACGTCATACTCTTTTTTGCCAAGCTGTACATGGCGTAGAAGGGTTGCAACAATTGTTGTTTTTATACTCCTTTTCCATACCAATTTCCTGGCTGTAGATCATAGAATAATATTACCCTAGCTCTAGATTAGCCATGAAAAAATTTGGGGTACTCAATGACGCGCGCCAAGTACGTTTAAAAATTGTTTTCAATTGTAAAATTTGTCACAAAAATTTTGCAATTATTGAAAATCACAATGATTACTTTTTTTTAATTTATATTTTTTTGTAGATTGCAAATTTTTCTTTTTTTTGTAAATATACTAGACCAATTGTTTTTTCAATTTTCACAGTTTTTAATGAATGTTTCTTTTAATCCGAGAGGTTTTGTGTACTTGGTTTTTTTATTTCATATTTTTGTAAAGATTAGTTTATTTTTTTATTTTTGCTATACGTGTATATAGTTAGACGTGTACTTGGCGCGACATTTTACAGTGAAACTGTTTTTTTGTGGGATAGAAACTACCAATTAACATCAAAATTATATTTTTATATGAATACTGTCAACATCCCTATTCTCTATACTTTATAGTTTGTATCACATCCCTATATTAAACAGTGATGATTTTGCTCTGTGAAAATGATTGTCAATAAAGTCATTCCTATTGTCACGCGGCATTATCGTTTGCAGAATTCTGTATTTACAAAAAACTACCGGGCGTATTCTTTACCGGCAACCAAAAGTATTATTAGAGGTCTTAATATATTAATTAATAGGAATCAACGCGTTAATATAATTTCTATAATAAAGTTACACCAAGTAAACAGGTAAAATATTTCCATTACCAAAACCTCCTTTATTTATAAAGTAACTTAATTTTTCTATAAATGATTACTTTATTTACTACGCTATATAATACTTTACACAATAAATGTAAAACATGACTTTCCTAGATCATTATTAATTTCTAATACCTATACCTAGTTTAAAATTTGTCAATTTTTTAACATAGTATAAAAATATATAAATGATAACATTAATTATACTATGTCACCGAAATTGATATAATATTGAATGATAAAATACAAGGAAACTTTATATTTAGTATATTCTCCATAGCTATTGTTATAAGCCGCATTTCTTATAGTCATAGGTTCTATAATTGAATCTAATATGTGACTTAGGTCATTTTGCTTTCAACATTCTATGTCTATATAATATATAAATTGACATTCACTGGAATTTATTGTCTATTGATTTATTAAGATCTTGAATAATGCATATATATGTAACTGATATGAGATACAATGTGTTCCAAAATTAATTTAATATGTTGCGGTATTTTGTATATTTTTCTTATTAATTTCAGTCAAGCTCAAGGAATGGGTCAATTAAGTCCTCTAGATCCATCATCATTTTCAAGACCAGGTATGTTAACAGTATCTTTAAAAGTAAAAAAGCACTGATTTCTATTTTATTTATATTACCATCAAAACATGTTAAATGTAACATGATTTTATTATATTTTATTAATGATATTGGTTTTTATAGACAGACTTCCTCATTGAATGTTGCGATGGTTGACCTTTCTAAATAGCCTCGTTCAATGATGCAATTGACACAAACTTCCTCACTGTAGTGAAACATTGATTATATACATGCAATCATCAAGAAAGTCTATTCTCATTGGACAAGACCGTTTTCTATATTTCATTGCTACTAGCAAATACATTTATTATTACCATTACAGAGCTAGCTGTTATCAAACATGTAGATCTATCACTGAATGTTGACTTTGAGGAGAAGGTTTTAAATGGGGTTGCCAATCTACGTGTAGAGGTACTTCGGGATATTGAAGAACTGGTAAGGATTGCATTATAATGATACACTTTGTACAGTATGGTCAGATTATCGTAATAAATTTGAAGGTAAAGTGAGTTTCTGTTGTGCCTGTATTTGTGCAGTCAAGACATTCTCACCGTACTGACTATTATACTTAGACTACGAATACATGATATCTATTGTATAAACAGATATCTTTTAAATGATGAAAATATAGTTGTTATATAACATTTTATCAACTTTTCAGTGTATTGCTTTATCAAATATTGATAAGAAATGATCTTAAGCAAGATGAAGGCAAGTTAATCTAAACATAGGATGATAAATAATAATAATAAATAAAATAAAAAAAAATAAAAAAATGATACAAGATAGGCTGGCTATCTTGTTGGTACATGGGCTTACACTTATATAAACTCTTTACATGAAGTTTGTGTTCTAAATATTAAATAATATTCCATTCAATTAATTTCGTAAAGGAACCTTTTTTTAAAAGTCATTACATACCTGCTCCTATGTATTAGTCACCCAAAGTATTAAACAATGTGCCAGAAAAATATAAAAAATAATGCCTAGGCTAATCTGCAAATTATTTTTTTACAAACAAAACAATTTAAAACAGTTGACAAAATGCAATTAATTATATTTTAAGAAGTAGCTACATATTCAATTTGATCATCCATTGACCTTTCATTTATTGACCTTTACATTGGACATACGCCTAGGTGGCCAATCCCTCGCCTTTTGTTTCGCTACTTAGTTTATTTCGGCTATGTAATTTCCCAGGTTTACTTATATAATCTATACTACAAACTAAATATTATAGTGTTTTTACATTGGCTGTTGGCAGAATACATTATTTACGATTTGGAACATTAAAACGAAAAGCAATATGCTTAACTGATCTGTAGTTTAGTGTGTAACGGTCTAAGACTTTTATTATAACTGAGATTATAAAATTATATTACATTATAATAGAAGTCTTTGGTAATGGTCTGATCGAGTAATGTAAGTCAGTGAGGCTGGCATCAATCGAAATAATTTTATAAGAAATATTTTTAAAGTGAAACTTTTTAATATAGAAAAGAGAGATTAGAATCAAACATATTTAGTATGTTTAATTCCACTTATTAATAATAAATATTATTTAACAATCACACCACATTAACTTACCCCATGGTAAGTTCGTACTTGACTCACGTACAGGTACTAGGAACGGAAATAAATTTAAGAAATTTATTTCCGTTCAGACAACATCCATGACTCGTATATATGTCTATATTCATCATACAAATTACTTCGCTGGATTCGAACCAGCGACTGCTGCTAAAGTCCAGTAGCCTGACCACACGACCAGCAAGCCGTCAAATAGCTTGTAATTTATTATTAGGTAATCACAGTAAATTATCTGGTTTTCTAGCATTTGTCCCAAATACATAATAAATAGCTTGTTTGAAGCAGTGTTCCGTAAACTTGTTGTGATCAAGGTACATCTAGGAAAACAAAAATTTATGGAGTAAAAAATGAAAAATGAGTTTTAATCATTATTGTATTAATCAACAAAACACATATTAAATAGATATGACCTAACAAAACGCCTCATTAGTGAGCTCGCGTAATTTACATCTGTGTAAGTATTTTTCTGTTGTTATTTAGTAGTCTTTATTAGATAGCCTAATTTTTCAAGGCACACTTTTGACCACGACGCACCACTGTGCCGTGGCACACACTTTGCGGAACACTGGATCAAAGCATTAAACAAACTGGTACATGGCCTAAAAATATTTCAATTGGTATAGCAAATAATAAAAATTTAAGTTTGTCTGTCTTTTCAAAATAAATGCCAAAATACAAGTGATTACATTTTGTGAATGAAGTGAATTAAAATTATATTTGTCTTATAAAAAAAGCTGATCCATAAGTAATAAAAAAAATATATAAATCTTACTATAATATATATACCATTTAGTAGTATGTATCCTTACTAATATTATAAATGTGAAAGCGTGGATGTTTGTTACGCTTTCACGCGAAAATTACTTAACCGATCATCATGAAACTTTGTACACATTTTCTTGGAGGTATCAGAAGTAACATAGGATACCTTTAATAAAAAAAAACTAAAATCTTATCCTGCGCAGGCAAAGTCACCACCAGCTATTAAAATATAAATTAAAGTCCTATAATAATATTACGTTGGCCGAATGAAAAGGTAGTTAATAAGATGTAATGCTATATTAGAACTACTTTTTCAAAATATGTTATGTTAATGTTGCTTAACTTTCTAATTATTATTTTACAGATTTTAGATTCCAGTGAAATTACTATAGAATCTATTGAATTGGAGGGTGTACCATTGAAGTATAGACTTGATGAAACCGTCCCTAATTATGGATCAAAGTTGTCTATTATTCTTCCAGAGCCAGCTATTCCTAATCAAAAGTAAGTAATTATTTTTATTACACATTCATTTGTGTGGAAGACATTTCAGAATATTTTCAGTACAAAAAAAACCCTGTCTTGTATGTAGAGGTATGAATAATGTGATAGGTTTGTATCTCTTAAATAAACTGCTTAATAATTCATCAACATCTCCTAGAAACTTCAACATCAACAATTACACTGCCTGCCTTAAAATAAACAATGTTTGCCGGCCGATATAAAGAGGCATATTGGGCATATCCATCTACTGGTATAACACTTATAGCAAGCAGCAAATAATGACATGCAACTTATCAATAACCATTTCAATGTCAATATACTTCTTCAAGACGCAATATTTCAAAGCTAACAACTGAAGATGATTGTGACGTCAGAAATGCTTGTACATCGATGGTTTTCAACGGATATATGTACAAGCCGAGCATAAAAAGTTTATTGCCATCCGATGGGAGTGACTGTAGCAAAAGTTCAAAAGAAAGACCTACATCTTTTGTAGAAACATCTTCGTATGCATCTTCTGAATATGCAATAAAACCTAATATGTAAGTGAGAAAAGTGTTGGGTAGTTCCCATAGATGTTTATTTGGAAAGTAGTGAAAATACATATTTCTTTTGATTAGAGCAACATTGGTAGGATAGAATAGATTTTATTTGAATTAGATATATTCGTTAGGTAAAATTATGTATATAAATAGGATTTTGATTGATAAACTCTGACACTGTTTGACCAATCAAGTAAATTATTGCGTCTATACAGGTGTTGTGCTCCTTTAACATGAATGTTTATAACATCTTTTTAGATTAAATATTAAGATAAAGTACAAGACATCTCCGTTAGCAACTGCGTTACAGTGGCTGGAGCCACAGCAAACGTCCGGGAAAAAATATCCGTATCTCTTCAGTCAATGCCAGGTACTTTTATTTTTATTACAGGATTGTGCATGATGTTTTAAATATTATATTGCACGCAAAAGTATCAGCATGTTACAGCCAATCTTTATATGTATAGTAGATTTTTTTAGAAGTGTCCTAAATCGTAAACGAATATGGCGTACTTCCGGCCACAGACAAATAGAGGAATAGTGTAGTATAGTGAAGTGACACAAAGAGCAAATGAATGAACAATATTAATAAGCTAAGGTGAAAGTCAAATTATATATACACCTATTTTTACTTCTGTGTGACTGGACTCCTGGATTAGGTTCATAATTCGGTCCACTACAAGTTTTGTACAACACAATATCTGCCGAGTCCGCTTGTACAGTATGAAAAGCATTATAATTCATAGTAAATCATAGAATTAGATTTGAACACAATCCCATTTTCCTTAATCGAGCCATAGCTGAATAGAATATTAAAAGAAAAAAACCCCAACGCAATAACAAAAGAGCTGATAACAATGGAACATATGAGAGGAATTCAGTAATCCTATTACTGAGCTGATTGACGAATGGTCGAGTCAGGTGACGTCAGTAGACGGATTCGAATCCCGCCAAGTTATAATAATTTTGATGATGAACCAATATAGATGTCTCATTGGGTCAAGTATGTTTAAAAAATTCAACTCCGTTTCTAATAGTCATATAACACAAGTTCTTTAAGGGGCCGTAGATAAATTACCTCACACGTTAAGTGTGACGTTATGTGACAAGGGGAGGGAGGGCACCCAGATTTTGTGACGTCACAAAAGACTACTGTGAACTAATAAAAAATCGAAATTAAAAAAACAATTTAAACCAAAATAAAACTAATTTCGGAACAGCTGTTTTAATTAAATTTATTTATGTAAAAATTGTCAAATATGTGACGTCACACTAGGGAGGGGCGAGTCAATATCATAAAATTCGTGTGACCTAACTTATGGATGGCCCCTTACGAACTTACCACGGGGCTAGATTAAAGACGTTGTTGGTGGGTGATATTCATTAATTAATTCATTAATTGATTATTCCCAGCCGATTCACGCCAGATCGATCCTGCCGTGCCAGGACAGTCCGGCGGTGAAGTTCACGTTCACCGCGGCAGTGAGCGCCCCCCCGCCCTTCACCGTGCTCATGAGCGCGATCCGCGGGGCGAGCGAAAACAACACCACCCGCTTCGACCAGCCCGTGCCCGTGCCGTCGTACTTACTGGCCATCGCGGTGGCGGTGTTAGACTCGAGGAAACTTGGCCCCAGGTAATTAGTGCTGAAATACAAAACAAACTCGCCTTCAATTGATATGAATATACTATGTTTTTTTGAAAGAAAGAAAGAAATAACTTTATTGACACACACATACGAGACAACAACAAATTGTTTAAATCTATCGAATAATATACACTAATATGCTCTTACTATTTTAAATTAAACTATCGTGTGCCTCAGGAATGTGCCAAAATGGTTCGGTTCGGCATAAGCCAGATTACCATGGTAAAAATGGTATCTGACACCGGTTTTCAACCAAACCACAGGTAGAGTGCGTCACTGATGTCAGTTGCCTACTTATAATAAACTATAAAATTTAAATAAAGAATTAAAATAATAATAATAATAAATAAATAAATGTAACCCAAAATAAAACAGAAACTATACAACCACCACCGTAAACATATACACAATTATACCACCACCACACACATAAACACGTATTATATTTATATATAGGGTCAGGAATATTTATACTAAATGTAAGAAAAAAGAGAGAAAGACTAGACATCGTCGTTTTACATTATGCTTATACAATAATACAGAGTTACATTAGATAATCCATTATATGTCTCAGCTAGTGTACAAGATATATGTAAAAGATATATTATATAGTCTCACACTTGACTGAAGCAGGTCTTATTCTATACAAAGCCTACCGACTTGTAATTACTTTATAAAACTTAGACATCATGCGACGGTTAAAATTCACATTAAATATATGTCTCGAAAGTGGGTGGGCCATATTTGTAGTTGTGATGCGTACAGTCATGCGTTCTTGTGTGCGTAACTCCAGGGAGCGTATCAGCATTAGTGTATTATCTATGGTATCAGCCATAGAAATATGTATCAGCGTACTGAGACTGAACTGAGCGCTCCCGAGCTTACGCACACAAAGACAATGTGCATGTACATTTACACACACAAGGATTGCTCACCCGCTTTCGTGAAATAAAACATCTTGAACATTATTATGTATTTATGAATTGTGAAAACCGGTGGGAGAGAAGCGCTGTGCCGCGCTCCCGGCTGCATGGGTACCACCATCTTGCTTGTTTCTCCCGTGAAACAGCTTTGCTGTGTTTCGGAGAGAAGGGCAAGACAGGCAGTGCAATTACTGGCACCGAGACTTAACATCTTATGTCTCAGGATAGGCAACACATAGATGAGTTGCCTGGGCTCGTTCCAGGTAAACTAGTTTATGTTCATGGGCGACGTTGACCACTTTGGTGGTGGCACGTTTGCCAGTTTGCCTATCCAACTAACAAAAAATAAAAAAATAAAAATTTTCAGGTCTAATGTTTGGTCTGAGTCGGCTGAAATTGAGAAGAGCGCGTGGGAGTTTGCGGAGACAGAGCGGTACTTGCAGGCGGCGGAGAAACTTTGCGGGCCTTACCAGTGGACGCAGTACGACCTGCTGGTGCTGCCGCCTTCCTTCCCCTATGGGGGCATGGAGAACCCGTGTCTAACGTTCGTGACACCGACATTACTGGTATGATTTTAATAGAAGATACCACTTGGGAATAAGGCGTTCCTTCGAGGCATTTTAGGATAACAACATGTAAATTTTGTTATAGAATATTTGTAAAGATGTACAATGAGTATGTTTCGTTGGTTTTTCTCAATGAACTGGCTCGCCTTAGAACTGGTGGCACTATTTTGAATAACATTTTTTATTTTGATATTGATAATGTTAGGTAAGCAAATGGGTAGACGAGCCACCATGTAAGTAGACAGATCCATGAACATAAAGTTTCCCTGGGAATAGCATAGGCATAAATGTGCTGCCTATCCTGAGACAGAAGGTGGTAAGTCTCGCTGCCAGTAATTACATTGCTTGCCTTTATTTCGAAACACAGCAAAATTACGTACGAAAGTTATAAGCACAAATGTATGCATCCCACTGGTAAAATGTTAACTATGAACTGATCTATTTCTATTGTCGTCTGACGTAGTGGTCAATTAAGGGCAGAGGTCGTAGGTTCGTATTGGCAACTGATGCGGTTAATGTGCGGTGGAACCGCCTGCACTTGGCCAGGGGAGAGTATATTATACTATTTAAAATTTGTAGTAGTATCTGTTACTTGAGTTGAAGCTTTACTGGGAATAGGTTGAGATCGTTCATGTTTATATTTTTAATGAAATTTAGACAGTCATAGACAAAGTCCCCCACCACACGAAATGGGTGGTTTTTAATTTTTTTTTTCAGTTTCAATTTTATTTTCAGGCCGGTGACAGGAGTCAGGCAGATGTAATAGTGCACGAAATAATGCACAGTTGGACAGGAAACCTGGTAACGAACAGGAATTTTGAGCATTTCTGGTTGAACGAAGGTTTCACTGTGTTTCTAGAAAGAAAAGTTGCATCATCCCTTATTGAGAATGTTGATGAAGCGAAGAAGAGCAGAGATTTTCACAGTATACTCGGGCTGCAGGAACTTAACGAAACTGTGAGTATATTTAGGGATTGTATAAAGGGTAATAATAGGGTCATTAATATATTCGTAAATAATATGGAATATATATAACATATAATTAGATTAAAATATGAATCTCCCCAGATTTGCAGTAATCTTGGTGAAAACAATCCATTAACTCAACTCGTGCCAGACTTAAATTCCACTCACCCTGATGATTCATTTTCTCGGGTGCCCTATGAAAAGGGTTCTCTCTTTTTGAGATATCTCGAAGATCTTGTTGGAGGTCCCGGTAAGATAATTTTTCTAATGGTTTTAGGTAAATGAATTAGGAATAAAGAATCACTTGACACAATTAGTTGTGTCACTTAACAGAGTGCATCCAGATGATGCGTTTTCTAGTATACCCTATGAAAAGGGTTCACTATTTCTGCGTTACTTAGAAGATTTAGTTGGTGGTCCTGGTAAGGAAATTTAAAGTTTCATTAATCATAATTATTTTCGATGGGAAAGCCGGCGCTCTCGTCTGCATGGGTACCACCATCCTGCTTATTTGTACCGTGAAACAGGTTTGATATGTTTTGGAGAGAAGAGCAGGAAAGAACTACTGGCAAGACCTACCATCTTACGTCATATGGGTGACGGTGCTTGTCAAACTATCATTACAGATATCATTTGTTTAATTTTAAGGTCTTTGTATACCATTTTGAGATACAGCGCACCAAAAACTGCCAAATCTTAGACATAAAGTTTATAGAAATGACAAATGGAAATTTTTAAATTAAATAATTAAACTAATGAATGTTTTGCGATTGTTAAATAAATTATTTAAGCTTGTATAATATCTTGACCGTGGTAGTATTTCTAATTATTTTTATACTTTCAGAGGTGTTCGATGATTTTATGCGTTCATACCTAAACAAGTTTCAAAGAAAATCTCTGGATACAGAACAATTTAAAGAATATCTACTGACATATTTCAAGGATAATGAGAATTTATCTAAAGTCGATTGGACGACTTGGCTGCATAAAAGTGGCATGCCATCAGTTATTCCAAAGTAAGAATCTGTTATTACTATAAATCTATAAATATTTTTTTTTGTGGAAACAAACACACTTGTTACTGAACTCTTCCAAAATGGCAGGACTGATTTTGATTAAATTGTTTGTGCGAGTTCAAGTGGGTTCGAGAATGGTTTAGATTTACAATTCGGTCCACTACTATTTTACAATTGTACAGGACAACGTCTGTCGGGTTCATACACGTGTACAGAATTACTTTATGTATAATATAAAGATATTATGAGAAAGACCATAGCTCCTAAGCCTATAAAGCCTTCTACAGGCTTCTGGCTTGACGGGCTGGTTTCGATATCTCTGTCCTACTTGAAAGTGTAGTGAAATATCTTAAACATATTTTGGTCTGTTAGTAGGATTGCTAGAACTATAAGGTCACGGCACGAAATTATAGCGCTGACCATTACTGCGCAAAAGTACGAAATATGGTATCGGAGTGGCGAGGGCGGGACGCGGGAGGATCACGCGTATCGGTCGGGAGGCGGGAGCTGTGATTGGTTTTCCAGTCGTTCCTTGCCTCGCGCACCGAAATGTCTTCCCGCTTACTTCTGAAATACAGTCATGCTGTTGAGTGTTTCGTTATTAAGTTAGTGACCGATTCTAATGGTGTCGATGATGATAGCACTGACGAGTGTAACAGTCCCGAGCCCGGGCCCTCTACAAGTAAAAGACTTTGTACAATGGAAGGCATGCATCCATTATCAGAATCCGACTTCATTTTTTTATTATTTTATTCTTTAATTAAATTATTTTATAATTGTGAATTGAATATTATTTACTTGTTTTAATTTATTGCATAATAAATTATATTTTATCAAGTACCAGTCATCATAAGGGTCATTTCTTATTGAATAAAACAAAATAATAAAATAAGTATTGGTATTTTTTACAGATCCACCATACTGTTTTATATTTTAGAGATAACACATGAGTGCGCGATTGTACACATCGCAGCTATCTCTTCCACTTATCATTCAGCGCTACAGTTACGTGCCGGGACGTGTATCTATGTATAGTCATCTCCTGTTCATCCAACTCAAAAAATCGAAATAAAACACGAACAACACAATATATTAAGAACAACTTGTTGAAAATGCTTTTTTTTACAAACTTATCCAATCTCATAACACTTATATTTCTTTCAGTTACGACACATCGATGACCAAGGCGGTGACGAGTCTCCTATCTAAAATAACAGATGGTGAAGCTTTAGACTATGAAGATGTAAAAGCATTCACACCGCACCAGATGATAAACTTCTTGCAAGGTCTCCTAGAGCGAGATGCCCTGCCTGTAACCACCTTGCGGACACTTGAAGAGGTGTACAAAGTGTCAAACAGCAAGAACTCCGAAATAGTGTACCGGTGGTTGAGACTGTGTATCAAAAGTAGAGATGAAGACAAGCTGGAAGAGGTATTCGGTTTCGTGAATAGACAAGGTCGTATGAAGTATGTCCGGCCTATATACAGAGATCTGTACGCTTGGGAGACGGTACGGTCGCGAACTTTGTCGAACTTCTTCGCAAACGAACCGTTTATGATGCATGTATCTGCGTACATGTTAAGAAAGGATTTGCATTTGGATACAAATAAATCTACTTAATATGAAATATATTTTTTATAAAACATTGACATGTTAGTTTATGTATAATAAATTTAATTGCTCATGTTTTTTTTATATTTTCATTTACTTATTATTGGGTACTGTAAGTTGTAACTTATTTAGTAATAATAATTGGGTGGCAACCCATTATGCCCGTGGTTTTTATGCCGTACTCCTAGAAAAATTACAGAGAAGGCTAGGTAGAATTAATGCACCAATAGCATTAAAAATATTCCTAAAAACACTTAATAATTACCAAATAATCTTAATAGAAAATGTATGTTCATCGTCATCAGAATATAAAGCCCGCTACTTACTGTAAAGAAGCGCGGTAGCCCTGCGCGGCCGGCGCAGCTAAACAATAAAAAAAAATATTTTTGATTGCATTTAATACTTATAAATTGCTTTTATATAATTACTATGCACACGACGATATCTAAACAAAGGATAATCCGTAGTAGTACCGTCTATTTTTTTTTCATTATTACATTTTTACGTATTTAAATGCGTAATCGATGGCACTGAAAAAGTAGTACCTAAAAAAGCAGGACAAACAATGTTCTCCATTAGAATCTATTTTCAAACGAATTCCGACAAAATAATAAAAAAGATAGAATTTAAACAATTCCATAAAAAATATATAACAGAAGTGATAAAAGGCTTTCAATCACATTCCATTGCCGTTTTCTCCAATCCCCAATAAAAAGTTGTAGGAAAAAAAACCTGTTAGGAACAGAGGGAATTTTCGGGGCGCGCCGTTATGTCTTTGTTTGTTATTTTGTTCATTTGGAGCGGTTTTCTAGTGATTGTTTTAAAAACTTAATCTGTATAAATTGTGATTGATTGACAAATATTGTGGAGGGCTGTTGTGGTGGATGTCTACAGTCTTTATTTTAAAAACTTAATCTGTATAATATATTATTGTGATTGGCTGGCGAATATTGTGGAGAACTGTTCTGGCTGGATGGAATGGAAAATGATAGCTAATTGTTGGAGAACTGGAGAGGTGAAGCCGCTCGTCTTGGAGCTTCCCGCTGTTTTTTCAGACGTCAGACTTGGCAGTTGGCTTTGGCCCATGGAGACTAGATACTAAACGTAGTGATTACATTCTCTTGGCTAGATAAAAGGAGTACAAATATCTGTGTATGAAAATTCTCCGTCAAAAAGTATGTTGCGTACCTGAACAAATAATTTGTTTAAACTAAAATAGATATATGAGTTATTTCGTATTTTCGTACATCTGCAAGGTAGCATAAATTGGACAATATCGTTTAAGTACATTTTTTTTTTCTTCCTTTGACCTGAGGGGTCGCTTTGCGATATACCGCCATCCGAATGCGATCGTCAATGCGCCCTCTAGTGTGCGCTTATAGCCAGTACAAACTCAACCACTGCCGCGCGCGCATACAAACCGGGAGGCCTCCCGTAACCCGTTTAACTCGATCGAGGATTAACATCATTCATCCTACGCTGGAGATCCGAATCAGTGTGTCCCTATGGTGGTGTTGGATACGAGGGTTGGAACAGTTCGCGTCACCTACAGAGTCTCCGGAGCAGACCACGTTGCCGAGGACAGCGGTAAGTGAAGCGGGCGACCCCGGCCTTATATTTAACAAAGTATTAAACTTATTTGTCCATGGTGCCACATTAGCATCGGGTGTTCAATTATTAAAAGAGTGTTTACAAAGAAATTACGCACCACACACACATTTATGTATACAAGCATCATACTTGTTACTTCACCAGCGCCATTGTGGACCATTTTTGAACTTATTATTTATAGCAACAGCAGAACACGTTTTCAACTTTTCTCCCATATGAGATTATACTCCGTGTGTCTAGTCTCCATGGTTCGGCCTTACCAAACTAAGCCAATATTGATTACGACGGATTTGGCAGCAGAACCTCTGATTTTAGCCTGTTCCAATAGGAACGAAAAAAAGTTATAATGTTAAATTTGAAACTGACATCTGTTAGATATTACTAATCTGTCAATCTGTGACATCTGTGATCTGACATCTGAATTCTTAATTATAACCTAAATTTATTTATTTTATTATTATTGTAATTTAAGCATTTCAAATAAATAATCCAGTCAAATAATTTAATTAACATATTTTCTACTTGTAGAGATATAAGCCGACCATGTCGGCAGCAAAGCGTGTCCAGGTATATTCAAGTTTATTTACCGTGATAAATCCAATTTCAAAACATTTTCATATATTTAAAATTTATTTTTTTCTAGCAATGGGCTACTTTTGCTCGTACCTGGCATATATTCGACTGTAAATGGCAAGATCCTTATCAGTCTGCCGAAGTAATAAAGAAATATTTAATGGGCAAGCATAAACCTATATATCATCCTTTGAATGACTGTGGAGATGTAGTTGTATGCATAAATAGCAGAGAAATTGCACTTCGCGGAGATGATTGGCGCCAACGTGCCTATTTCCACCACACAGGGTACCCCGGTGGAGCATCATGGACATTGGCTTGGGAAGTACACGACAAAGACCCAACAATGGTGTGTGTTCATTATTTTATTATATATATATATATAAAAAAATATAAGCTACACACATGATTCTTTAGCAAAATACTAAATTAATAAAATAAATACTACAGTTACTGATTACATATAAAGAAAATAAAATAGGTTAAACTAGATACAAGTCTATTAGTAGAAGTATAGTATTTACTTCAAACCTAAACATTGTTTAAATGGGAATGTGGAGGGTAGCTTTTTATAGAAAGAAGAGAAATAATTAAAACGGAATATTTTTATATTAACAACACTTGTGCTATCCACATTATCTTAATCAAGACTTAGTTTTATTGGATTTATAAGTAATAACTAATTGAACTAAACTTAAAAATGGGGTATTTACTATGTTTTTCATCCCTTATTGAGTGCAGCTCTATATTTCGCCAATGTCTATGAATGCCTTGTTTTAGAGTTTCAGTTGTGTTCCTGGAGACTTGATACATGCATATTCTGGAATAACATTTTGTATCTCAACTCTATAAGGAAAGTTAATGCATTTTCCAAACATTAACACTTTTCAGAGGTTTTACAAATTTTATGTAATTAATAATATTATTTGTTAATTTTAATAATGGAAATAACAATATAGAATCTGATAACAAAACTATATAATTATTATTATTGCTTTCAGATAATAAAAAAGGCTGTATATAGAGCATTAAAAGGCAATTTACAAAGGCGTCACACAATGGAACGATTACTTATCTACCCTGGGGAGCTTATTCCTCAGGAAGTGCTCGAAAATGTTACCAACCAAATAAGGCAACTGAGAGAAGTACCCACTAGACTTGACCACATACCTCCGGAAGAAGTTGACAAATACCCCAAAGTCATGGAATATCCAGAAAATTATGTGCTTAAATAAAGACCAATGTGGTTAGTGTAGATAATTAATAGGTAATAAAAGTTTATAAAGTATAGTAAGGAATATGTTTGTGTTTTATTTAAATGGTTCTCTTTCTAACGATTCCTCTGATTTTATTTCCTTCCTCCTTTTTTAGTAGGCTAAATGTTTATGAAGTATGTATAACAATATAACTTATTTTTTTAGGATAAGTTAGTTACTAAAAAAAAAAACCATAACTATCTCAAAAGATAGTTAACAAAAGCTTTGAATGAGATTTTTTAATAAAAATATTTTTTTATTAAAAAATCTCATTCTTTTAATTATCTATTCATTCAATTATCTATACTATAATATTATAAAGCTGAAGAGTTTGTTTGTTTGTTTGAACGCGCTAATCTCAGGAAGTACTGGTCCGATTTGAAAAATTCTTTCAGTGTTATATAGCCCATTTATCGAGGAAGGCTATAGGCTATATAACATCAAGCTGTAATTTATAAACATAGCTGGGCACAAGACCATTAAGACGCTAATCGTTAATTAACAAAGTTAACATTTCGATTAATGGTTCGAAACTTTTGAGTTATTTGTTATTTGTTTATTTATTAATTAATACAACTCTCAAGGAAAACTTAATCATTGACAAATCACTACATATTTTGTGCCTCCGTCGTGGCGCGGCGGAGGGTGTAGCGCCTTATTTTTTCCTATTCCATATCGTGTGGACTAAACTGACAAAGGTTTTGTTTATCCAAGTAACAACTATGTCAATTTTACTGATATTATAAAAGTTTGGATGTTTGTTGCTGTTTCACGGCAATACGGCGGCTGAACCGACTTGGCTGAAAGTTGAAATGGCTTATACCTCGGATTAGGACATAGGCTATAAAAATAATCATCGTCAATCCGGATACGGTTGCAAATCTAAGTTAACGCAGGCGAAGCTGCGGGCACCAGCTAGTCTTTAATAATTTTATTTATTTGGCCTGCTTGAAATTGTCACAAGTTAACGGATCGATTAATGTTAACTTCCGATAAATGTACCTACTGAAGTTTAACAATTTACGAAGCAAACTTTTCTATTACCTAACGGATTATAATCCGTTTATAATTATATTCTATTCCGGATTATAATCATTATAGTGATTAACAAAATTTGATTAACGGTGACCAGCTTTGAATGTAAATTAGTTATTCTTTTATGTTCTAAGAAATTGTGAACAAGCAGACTAGTTACTACATGCTGATGAGGCTTTAGCTGATCAACTTGGTGACAGTAACGTAGTTGTCACACAAATCATTGTAAATTAACCAAAATCTGAGTTCCGCTTTAGTATTTTTGGCAAACAAATCTTTAATTTTTATAATTTATTTTGAAAAAGCATTGAGTTTTGAGTTATCTAATAAAGTAGTTGGCCTCAAACAATGAACGCTACGACAACCGATCTCTGCATGGAAAGTGGCGTATGACCAGCAGTGGATTGAAGGAGATTGATTATGATGATGTTGATGATGAATGATGATCAAAATATATCATTGGACTGAAGAAATACACAAATAGTTTTTTTTATTTATTATTATAATACCAAATGTATTACACAGTATCTTGTACGTCTACGGGACTGTATATATTATTCAGATCAAAAGTAGTTGGACCGTCCACAACATTGACAACTCTAACTTCGTCAGCTTCTGGTGCAGGAAGTGAAGGCACATCAAGCTTATCATCTGATAGCACTTCAACATCAGACGTATCTGAGGCATAAACAACTTTTACTTCATCAGCATTGACTGGAATGGTTTCAACCGCTTGCTTATCAAGAATGTCCACAAAATTATCGGCTACGTTGTCATCTGACGCATCTGAGCCATAAACAACTTTAACTTCATCACCAGCAATATTGGCTGGAATGGTTTCAACCGCTTGCTGTGCAAGTAAGTTCACAAACCCATCGGCTACATTTACTTTGCTTCCAGGAACATCTAAGTTATTAAAATTGAGATCGTTGAGCATGTTGACATCAGGAATTGCGACAAATGCCACATATGCATCACCTTCAGGCAAATTCTTCATTGGTAGGTCCCTCCATACTGGCATTTGGAATGGTAGAGAGTGTCGAAGCATTTCAAATGGGATAGGGCCCTCGGGCACTTCAATTGCCTCTGGACTCTTTAGTGGGATGGCGGTCGCCACTGCAAAAATCGCTAAACAAATGATCGCCTTCATATCTATAAAGAATAAGACATAATTGAAATAGTGGATAGGACAGTCTTTAGCGGTTAACCCATTGGAAACTATGGGCACAATTGTGTGGGTTTTACAAGTGAGAGGATTTTCATAATTGTGACGAAGCCCTTTCGATGGCAGGGCCCTGGTTCTTGTCAAGTGGCAGCCCGCAGTTCTAGTCTTAGCGGATAACAGGAAAGAGGAGTTGGTTGTAGTTAGCCATCGAACATTTAACCGGAATAGAGTGGTAATGTTATGTTTAGTTTGAAAACAAATTCCGCCAAATTAGTGCTGCGACGCTGCGCCGGTTTCGCGCTCTGATTGGCCGACTGATGGATATTGACGGACGATTAGCCGATGAGACTTACATACAGATCACTGGTTGGTTGAATTGCTATTACGTCAGTGACAAACCACTGACCAGTTTCGGAATTTTATGGATCACATTACTCGGTTATATGCTCGATGTACCTAGTTAGGAGATTAGTCCAAAAAAGTTGTTGATATTGTAGAAACACTATTTAACGGAAGGCGCACTCAAAAGCAAGATGGAAATGTTATGACGCAATTTCTCGCATGACTCTCCAGTTTTTGAAGTTGGCAATGCAAATATCAAGCACATACAAGAAATTGCGTTTTAGATATAATCTAAAAAAAGTATAGCCTGACAATAGGAACTTACCTGTTGATCAACTGTTTGATAATATTATAATGCATGTAGACATACTCATATTTATAGGTAATCGATCTACTTATCTATCGAGGGCTTGTGATAATGGCTTATCATTTGGTCCTTATTAGACCACGTATAGTGATTTGTTGATCTTATAAAAATATAGTTTTGTGTCTATAGAATTATCACGACGTTGTGGCCGCTTCATTAAACGTTGGATATGTAATTGTTAGTAATGATGAGGCGAGAAGTATATTCTGTTTGGTATGGTCTGTATTTTGTTAATATTTTCTTCTAAACATGGTATTTGACACAATGTTCAAATATCGAGATCTACTAAATAAAAGTGAAAAATACGGTATATATTTTAATATATATATATATATATATATATATATATATATATGTATGTATTTGTCTTGTTTTAATTTTAAATAATATTACTCTGTAAGTGCTTCGGCTTACTTTTACTACTACATCTAATCGTCGCATGTGAGCAACTACCACCTCCTTGCTTATTTCTCCCGTAAAAATTAAAATAGCTTTGCTGTGTTTTGGAGAGAAGGGCAAGACAGGCAGTGTAATTACTGGCACCGAGACTTAACTCTCTAAGTCTCAGGATAGGCAACACATAGATGAGTTGCCTGGGCCCGTAGTTTATGTTCATGGGCGACGTCGGCCACTTACCATCAGGTGGCACGTTTGCCAGTTTAGCTATCCAACTAACATAAAAAAGCTCTACCCACTAAAACCCGGCGAGTGCCACAAATGGCGCCTTTGGTGAGGTGCCTCGGATCTAATGAGCAAACAGGGCACCTCGACGCCTAGTCAGTCATCCAAGGGACCGACGCCACCTCCACAGAGGGGTTGTCCCGCACCACAGAACAACCACAGTACAGTGGGATGAGGTTCCCGCCCTCCCCCTTGCTCTTTTGTCCCCTCTTCTTATAAGAGGGGATCAAATTTGGGGCACAGCGCTTCCCGCCCACCGGTTAAAACAGCCGGTTAAGAGAAAAAAGATGCCATTCAATTAGCTTCGCCCAAAGTGCAGCGGCTTACCCTAGGCTACTGAGCCCCACCGCCACGTCAAGGCCTGATCCATGGTGGGGAGAACGGCATCTTGGCTAACCCACCTGATATACTTATTTCTTGCGACAATCATCATCATCACTATCAGGCTCTATCATATATGTATATGTTCAGCAGCTTAGGCCTTGCGACAATGTTTATATTTATTTCAGCGGGAGAAATGTTTTTTGCAAAGCGTTTATTTTTTTCGAGAATAGTTTTAAAGTGTTCTAAAAACCGAACCAGGACAAACATTATAATTACTGACTGTAATAATATCAGTTTATTGTTGTATTGTTCATATTGTTTTTAAGTTGATAAATATAAATCTTTTCATAGATAACAGAAATGGGTTTATTTGGAATCAAAATTAATCCATATTATCAGCATTTTCGGAATTTCCGATGAGCAGGTAGTAATTTCCTAAACTATAGATATGATGAGAAAATTTTATGAGCTTATAAAACAATAGCCAATGAGAATATTATATAATATCGCTCCGTGGTATCGCTATAAAGTTGTTTTATTTCTCGAAAGTGGGTGGGCCATATTTGTAGTTGTGATGCGACAGACGTGCGCTCTTGTGTGCGTAACTCCAGGGAGCGTATCAGCATTAGTGTACCTATTATCTATGGTATCAGAAATATGTATCAGCGTACTGAGACTGAACTGAGCGCTCCCGAGCTTACGCACGCTAAGACAATGTGCATGTACATTTACACACACAAGGATGGCTCACCTGAATGGAACATTTACTTATTCCTTCCTTTTTTAACTGGCACTTGGCACGACATTCCCCTCGTCAATCATCCAGGATTGTTTTGGGATAAGGCATTCAGGCGTTGCTGATCTCGAGACGCAGATGACTAGCATGCTACTGCCTGTCCTGCACCTTTGTTCTTTAATCAAATACAGCTTATACAGCAGTTAAACTCTTTCCAGGTTTACCTACAATAGTTATTGGCATGATGGGCTTTACGATTTGACGTACTTAATCGTCGTTATAATCATGATATGCAATGCTACCGGTTGCTATATTTCTTCCATGAAACACCTTTTTTGTGTTTTGAAGGGCTGGACAGGCAGAGAGATTACTGGCATTTACTGGCACAAAGACTTAATATCTATCGGCTAGTTCGAGGTAAACTCTTTTATGTTCATGCCTTATGGGCGACGCCGACCACTTAGCACCAAGTGGCTCGTCTGCCTATCCAACTAAAAGGAGTAAAATGGCAATAGGTATACTTATTTAGTCTAAAATTATTATAGTTACTATCGGCCAAATACTCAAACGAATCTCAAATTTAAGACGTACTTAAACTCATGCTACGACGTGTCATTCAAAGAAAAAAAGAGGGACAACACGAGTTTAAGTACGTCTTAAATTTGAGATTCGTTTCAGTAGGTATTTGGGGGATCTATTGGATATGACGCCATCTTTTTTGTGAATGATTGAACTCGTCACTATAATTAGTTGTTTTCAAGTGTCATTGTGTTTCGTTCTAATCACTGAAACTTAATCGTATCTTAAGGGTTTTCAATTCCAACAGCTACTTAGCTGAAGAAGACGTTTCAATATAAGCCTTTTTTAATTCTACTATTAGACCTCTGTGGCTCAGTGGTAAGCGCGTTGGCGCTCAAGCCGGAGGTTGCGGGTTCGAATCCCGCCAGGGAACAAAAATATTTTGTGTGTTCCTGGGTCATGGATGTGTATTAAATATGTGTATTATATAATAAAAATCTTAAATATATGTAGGTATAGTATAAAAGTATTAAATATATTTCCGTTGTCTGATACCCGTAACACAAGTTCTTCGAGAACTTACCACGAGACCAGAAGGACGTGGTGTGAAAGCGTCCATAGATATTATTATTATTACATATTATGCTTATAATGCCAATACAGCCAGGCCGATCTCTCGCCACTTTTCATACCTGCTTCCTTCACAGGTAAGAGACTGAAGATGCGGGAGGAACTGTTGTGGCTAACCTAAAAGTTGCATCAGTGCTTCGAGGCTTCCCATCACTCTCGGACATTCTCTTTTCACGTTCAGGAGTGTCAGCACTAGCGGCCGGTGGAATCCTGCGACATCACTGTGTCAAGGAGTGCGTGGTACGCTTCCTGTCTGCTTCTGCCAAGATCAGGGGTCCGGTTGGGAAACTCCACGGCATGGTCTTGGAAGTGGCAGGGCAGCTCCATCATCCCTACCATGGTTCAAGCCTTGTCGTGGTGGTGGGGCTCAGTAGCCTAAGGTGAACCCAGTACCTTGGGCCAAGCCAAGTGAACCGAGGGAGCTGCTCGTTGTACCCCTCTTATAAGGCGATGGGACAACAGAGTAGGGGGGGACAGGGGGCGAGGTTGGAAACAACACCCCATTGCACTGTCCCGATTTTGGGAGGTGTTGTACTGTTGTGCGAGACGACCCTTCCGTGGAGGTGGCGTCGGTCCATTGGGGGACTGACTTATAGCCGTCAAAGTGTCCTGTTTGCTCAAAAGATCCGGGGCACCTCACCAATGGCGGCATTTGTGGCGCTCGCCGGGTTTTAGTGGGTAGAGCTGACCTTACCATCTTTTGAGCGCAGCGAGTCCCCTCTAAAAAAAGGACAATTCCATTATACAAACTTCCATTGGTGTCCGGTTATACCCAAATAAAACTATTTACTCATAATAATTTTTTATTAAGATAAAAGTACAATTTATATAATTCCAAACCAACAGTATTTATACTTTAGAATCTCGTTACACCGCTTATATATTTGGCAATACAAAAATAATAATACATTACATACGACGACTCGTACCAAATGTATCTCATATTACAGTCAAAGGAACATACGATGACTTTGTAGTGGTGTGATTATTTAAAATATGTTATCATTTTAAACTGAACAATACTGTATAAGATAGTAGCTAGATATAGAGATAGAAGCTTTAATATAATTACTTCATTAGTGTTGTCTACACAAAAAATACTTCAAGGAGTTTTAATTCTTATGAGACCTTTAAGTTGTGGCCACTTAGAAACTCTAGGTTTTACGAGCGATGTAGCTCTCTCATCGACATTAAATCAAAATTTAAGTAATAATTTTTAATATCACACCACTCGATAGAAAAAAAACAATATTTATGTACTACATTTAATAAAACTTTGACCGTACTATGTTTCACCACTTTTCTCAATTCGAATACATTTCTAACATAATACGTATAAACAGAACAGCTATAAAAATATTATAGATGAATATAACTTAATTTTAACGATCAACTTGCCGATGACTCAGGCATTAAATAAATAAGGCCCGACGCACACAGCGGTGGACCACAATAAAACGACAGTTCATTTTTAATGAAATTACATCTTTTTACACATTTATAACTTACTATATGGGTAATGATATAAACAAATTATAAACAGAAATCTCTAATCAACGCTTAAAAAAAACACAACTGCTACGGTCTAAAGGAAACAGATTTTCTGTATTTTTTTTATCTCGATTTGTAACAATTGAGTTTAGAATTAAAAGCGCCGACGTTGATTTTGTATATCATGTAAATTATAATTGTTTTGAATTATTACAAAAATACAAATTGACTTCATAATTATAAATTTGAAGAGAGTAAGAATTAGAAATAAAAGCGTACCGTTACAGGGATTTTATTCTAAATAAAATCCTCGAGATTAAATTTTTTACTCATAAACAATTCACCTAGTAGCCTGTAAATATTTACAAATACAAGATAAATATGAGACTTTTTGTATATTTTTTGTCGGAGGCAGAATATATTGTGGAAAAAAATATATTATTTATGATATTAATAAGTCTATTAAAATGTAATTTTACTGTGCAACATCAGTTCAATTACATGCATCTTATATATTTTTTATATTTATAAAGTATCTTATATATAATTGAATTGTTGAAGACAATAGCTTTATATCTCTTGAATATATATTTTTATACATCGATCTAGTTTAAAAAATGACAAATATATCTTTTTCAACATTTACAAACTTAATGCGCTTAGGATTCAAGGCAAAAAAATATATAAAAATAAACAAGCACACCCTATAATATACTCTCGTCTACAGTAAAAAAAATATAAAATTTTAACCAAAAAATCGCTAGTCATGGAAAAATTTCTTCCTGTTTCTATCTATTATCAAAACACAGCCCCAAGTTATTTTTGACAGTCTGGGAAGGTGCAAACCTTTTTGAAGCATACGTTTTAATATTAGATCTATACGATATTTTGTCTGCTTTTATAATAATTACAAGATAATTTTTGTTCTCCTTTACAATTTTATATTATACCGAGTCAATATATATATTATATCCAAAAAAATATATAGTCAAAATACCAATATTTTTAAACTTGAAACTAGGAATTGAACTAAAAATATCAAAAAAGGGGTTAGTTCAGTCTATCGTATGCATAGACAGTGAATAACGGATTATAATTTTAATTATATTATAATATTCCAAAACTAGAAAACACCCATAAATGTCATATTATAACTAAAATCCTGTTGACTACAACATTTTACTTCTTTTTTAATTACTAAAAACGTCAAGATTGCACCTTCCCTTATCATCACTTCAGAAAATTTAAAAATAACAGGAATAATATACTATCTTATATTTTATTTACAAATATATGTAGAGATCAAATATTAAATGTGTTGATCGAGACTATCTTTATATGAAATCTATAATTACAGTGGTTCTAACTATTGAAAATTGATTTAAAACAAAGTACATTTATAAGCCTATACAGTAATATCTAGGACCACTCAGCTTTTAAATTTTTGGAATGAATACAGAATTATATTTAATCTTTAAAAAAAAAAACCTATGTTGCCAAAACTCACTCTTTCTCCAATAGATGGCGTGACGTGTCAGTTTTTAGAGATCTATTCTTTGGAATTTTGTTAATCTATTTATTGTATTAATACTAGGACTACACTAGAAATACGTTAGTTTAATACTTTCAAAACGTTAAGTCAATGAATAAACAAAATATTGCACATGAATGAAAAGCGCCACCTATGTTCAAATAAAAGAGTAAGCTCTGGAAACGATGATAATATGAAAATGACATTATATAATAGCTAAGGTCGAGTTTGGCGTAATTACAGTAAACCACCTTTTCAGTGTCAGTCCTCCACTCATTTGATGGCGCGTGCCTCTGGTAGGAACGCGTCCCAGTACCGAATCGCCTAGAAATAAATTATGTATGAGATTCATTTCTTGAGAAACTTCGTGACATACTATTCATGTTCAATAGGGATGTTGACATTTTTCAGAAATGTTTTTAAATCATTTTTAAATATGTAATGGAGGCCTAAATACGTAACTTTTGCTTAAATACGTCAAATGCCTATAAAATCTTGCATTTTAAATTTCGTTCCAAAACGCTAACACTTGTCACGTATGTTGTTAAACATCGTAAAAGTGATAAAATGATTCTAGTTGTCGTTAGTCAAAAATGGCTTCTAAGTTTTATAAGTGTTGTACGGTGCCTATGTGTGTGTATACTCTCAAAACGCCTGAAAATTTGTTTTTACTATATGTACTGAGTACGGAAAATGGTGTATAGAAGTACCTCAATATTTTTCCGCTTCCGCTAACTAAGAACAATTGACGTCATTTCCGTTTATTATCACGTGACCTATTTTGAATTTTGTTACATTTTATTTATAAAATATTAATTTAATCAAATAAAAATAAGGGAAGCTATTGTATCAGAATTCTATCATATAAACTACAAATTAACATAAAAAATATATTTTTATATGAATACTGTCAACATCCCTATTATCTAAATATGCACTAATGACAGTAAACGAGTATCGACAAAATATTCAAGCATACTAATGATGTATTATGTAAAGATTCTGAAAAATCCGATATAATATACCATACAACCAGTTCATTTACCAATCAGAGCGAATTACGTCATACCTAAGAAAACGTCAATTTGACAGGCGCCATGGCACATTGGAGAGCGTTTAGACGCTAAGTTGAAACTCGAATTTTAAATATTAAAAAAATTGTTTTGAGACCTACAAAATAATTTCTACAGGAAAAACTGTTAGAAATTATAGATTTAGAAAATCAGCAATGATATTTTCCGCACTCGACGTTATCACAATCAGGGGAAAATAGAAGTCCACTTAAACCTGGAACGCACGGTACGGTGCCGCAGTCCGGTGCGGTGATACGACGCGTCAATCCGCGGAGACGTTCCCATACCGTGCCGCATCGCGTTACGGCACCGAATAGTTGACGTTGCGGTGACCCTGTCGTGCCGTGTGATGTGAACAAGCCCTTAGGGCTTGTTCACGCTGAGTGGGTACACCTTAAACTTTCGAGATCGAGTCTTTATCAACTAGACATACATAATAAATATACCTAATTTTCCCTAAGGTTGCGTATCTATAAATGTTTGAGTATGTAAGTGGTGTCACCTGCGCCTGATGTTTCATGTGTTCTTCGAGATACCGCAGGATGGTGGCGCGCAGCTCGCACACGCGCACCTCCTCGAACCGCTCCAGCTCCTTCTTGATGACGTGCGAGATCATGTCAAACTCCTGCTGCCCGCGCTCCACCTTCGCCTCCCACTGTTAATAACAACGTGCTGTTAAATATACATGCTTCCATATTTCAGAGGTTAGGTCAGGCAATTTTTTTTTATAGCTTATGGGGCAAAGAAGCAGTCAAAGCCGTTTGGTGACTATTGACGCCCATTCACATCAAGAATATGCAGATGCATCCTTCCTATTCTCTATCCCCCCCCCAATGGGCCACCGGAAACTCACAAGCCGCATGAAACGCGACAGCATAGGTTTCACTTGACGCTGGTGTGATGTTGTCACAACTCCCACTGTTGGCGTTGTTGCCAAGTGGGAGTTGTATATGTGTGCTCATTATAAATATGCACGCTACATCCATAGACAGACATAGATAATGATGATTATCTACCATTATTCAAAAACTTTTTCACTCCCTTACCTCAAGTATTTCATTTGCGGCTTGCTCAATTTTCTCCGGTCTGTTAGCTAGTTCTGCCTTCGCTTTCATTTCTCTTCTCTTTGTTAATTGCATTTGAGCATGTTGCCAATTTTGGAAAACCTTAAAACAATTAATAAATTCATAAATGATTTTTTTAAAGATATATTCAGTTCATAGTAGACAGATTAGATAAAAAATTATTACCTTAACTCGTTCATGGAATACATCTTTAATGGCTCCGATAAGACCTAGGTTGTCTTTGATGTGTTCAGTCAGCACATAAAAATCTGTGTTTGATTGTTCATTCCTCAAATGCTCTATCTGTAATTAAAGAAATATACAAGGGATATTAAAAACTCAAATGTATTTGAGCAAAAGCAGAAAGTATCAAGGCATCCATTAGGTGATTCCGAAATTATGTTAGTTGGATAGGATTATGTTGTTTAAGCGTATTGGTGCCTGAGACTTTTTATTAGCAATTGTTTAGATCAATGTTAAATTGTCAATTCCGTGCGGTATAAATATCGCAGGCTTTAGTATAAATTTGTCAACTGTTCTCGTTGTTTCACTTTCCTTTACTTAATACCTAAAATACCATAAAAAAAACCCTATACATGGTCCAAGAACGAGCCGGATTTGAATATAATCAATGATTAATCAAGGATTTTGAAGAGGAGACGGAAATATCACGGAATAACTAATAAATAAGAAGAAATTAATTGCTGGCGTCAAGGACAAAGAGGACGTTTAAAGATCTTCAAGGGCGAAGCTATTTTTTTCTCAAAATCGCCTCATTTAATATAGTTTTTCGGATTAAATGTTTTTTTGACCCATCACTCTTCAGGTATTGTTAGGTATTAAGTGATTATATAACGGAAATCAAGGTTAGTACTTAATAAATTAATTGTTAATAAAAAAAGGTTAGTAGCATTAAATTAGTTATTTAGATTAAATTATAGTAATGATTTGGATATTATTTGGCCTTTTCTAAGTGTATAACTTAGTCAAATAAATAGATTATTGTGAGAAGTCATTATTTAATAATTAAGCTTTGTCGCCTAGCTATTTATAACTAAATACTTATAATTGATGTTGAATAATAACATTTGAGCCTTTT
This sequence comes from Helleia helle, assembly GCA_963853865.1. Taxonomy (NCBI): domain Eukaryota; kingdom Metazoa; phylum Arthropoda; class Insecta; order Lepidoptera; family Lycaenidae; genus Helleia; species Helleia helle. The sequence goes on along the minus strand of OY971433.1, from coordinate 6,446,515 downwards.
AAGGACATTATTAAGGTGTTTAGATATAATTAAATATTTACAAGGTAGATATAATTCATAGTTAGGTAGGTACATATTAATTTTTTCTCACAAACTAGGATATAATTCAAATATATTTACAAACTAAATAATATCTATAAATTAAAGTCAATTATTACATTATAAACTTACTACCTACACCTATATACTAACTAATTTACAGTTGATATTAATTTATATAAAATAAAATAAAAAAATCAATTTAACTTGTTTGCTAGATTCTGTACTTATAACTAGGTATTATTCACGATTATTGTTTTTGTTCGTTACTGATAAGAAGTATTACAGATTGTTAATTGTAAAATTTCAGGTTGATTAACTACATCAGCCCCTCACAATGACAGAAAGAGAAGAATCTAAACTACTTAAAAAACGAGCCAGTTATAAGGGACAATTGAGTGCGTTTTCCAACTATTTAGATGGATTAAATGTTTCAATAATGCGATCAGCTGATGTAAGTGAGTTGCAGTTGCGATTGAGCAAGGTAAACCGGTTATATGACAAGTACGATGAAGTGCAATTGGCGTTGGAATGTGAATCTGACGATCCCAGTTCCTTGTTGAATGATCGCGACAAGTTTGAGTCTTATTATTATCGTACGCTGGCACGGGCTCAAGACGTGATACGCGATTATGAAAAATTAATTAATTTACACAATGTTAGTGATAAAGGTTCACATTCCAGCAATGTACCGGTAAAGCTGCCCACTATACAGTTACCCAAGTTCAGTGGATCATACGATAATTGGCTAGAATTTCACGATACCTTCATGAGTCTCATTCATAACAATAGGGACATAGATAACATTAACAAGTTTCATTATTTACGTGCATCATTAGAAGGGCCAGCGGCAGTCGTAATACAGTCAGTTGGGTTTTCTGCTATTAATTATGAAGTTGCATGGAACCTATTATGTGATCGGTTTGATAATAAAAGTGTATTAATACACAATCACGTGTCTGCGTTATTCAACATTGACCCGATTACACGGGAGTCTTCCATAACATTAAAACGACTAATCGATCACATTAATAAAAACTTAAGAGCATTAGAAACACTTGGCGAGCCTACTAAACACTGGGACACTCTTCTCATCTATATTGTCACACATAAATTAGACTCAAAAACTTATCGTGAGTGGGAAGAGTGTAAGGGAAGCCTAAGTAAGGATCGGTCTTTAACTTTTGAGTTTTTTATGTCATTTCTCCGCCGTCACGCCGACCTAATTGAAACCCTAGAAATGTCACGTATCACTAGCCATAGTTTTTCTCAGACTAGCAAACATAGTTCAAAATCAAAAATACTGGTCTCAGTCCAAAGTGTAGACAATACAAGTCATAATATAATATCAAAAAGGTTGTGTCCGAAATGTGACGGCCAACATTATTTAAGTAATTGTTCACAGTTTCTTGCATTAAGTAACGAAGAAAGACTAGGATTATTACCTAAGTTTAAGATATGTTTTAACTGCTTCCGAAGCGGTCATTTCGCAAATTCATGTAAGAAACCGGGTTGCAAGATTTGTAAACGCAATCACAACACTTTAATTCACATCGCCGAGTTCAAGTCTAGGAACACGATAACTGAAACTACATCGACTGGAAATTGTCATCATGGGTCATCGACGCGTGCGCCGGCACCGCCGGTGCCAGGCTGTCTGAACGGGGAGGTGTCACTGCCAGCGAGCCTTGCACCGGCTAGTAGTGGTAGCACACAAAATGATAACGAAGTCCTCTTATCCACCGCACTCATTACGTTGTATGATTCTCAACAACGAAAACACATAGCTCGTGCCATACTAGACAGCGGAAGTACGTCGTGTATTATGTCACAACAAATGTACGAAAAATTAAATTTGCCTTATCAGAATATTAGTAAATCGGTTCTTGGTATTAATAATTCGTTAACTGAGATAAATAAAGTGTGTAACGTAAAAGCTCAATCTCTGAATGAACAGTTTTCAACAAATATTCAATGTTTAATCTTGCCAACCATTACAGATAAGGTCCCCTCTCATGAAATAAATATTTCTAACTTAAGTTTACCGTCTAATATTTCCTTAGCAGATCCTTGTTTTTACAGTCCTTCAAACATTGATTTAATATTAGGTGCTGACATCTTTTGGGATGTTTTAGGATCGCAAAGAGTAAGTTTAGGTAAGGGTCAACCAGTACTTTATGAAACAAAGTTAGGTTGGTTAGTATCCGGACCAATTAATTCAACGTTCAAGTCGGTACCCCCTACTGATATTAGATGTAATTTCACGCGGTTTAACTCCCGTACCCACACTGATGATGATGACACACAAACCCAGCTTATGCGGTTTTGGCAGCTTGAAGAAGTTGGCCTTCAGTCATCTCATTATTCTCAAGAAGAGAAATCATGTGAGGATCATTTTAAGAAAAATACTATTAGGTTTGAAAATGGACGGTTTTGTGTTAAAATTCCTTTAAAGGAACCTCACCATTTATTGGGTGACTCATTTCAAAGAGCCAAAGGCTGTTTTTTATCATTAGAGCGTAAGTTAGATAAACAACCTTTACTTAAGCAAATGTATCAGGAATTTATGACTGAATATGAACAATTAGGTCATATGACAGAAATACAGATGTCTGATTCTCCTGATAACGCTTATTATATTCCGCATCACGGTATTTTGAAGGAAAGTAGTACGACTACAAAACTGAGGGCCGTATTTAACGCTAGTAGTCCTACGACTACCGGAGTCTCACTGAATAATATTCAGATGGTGGGCCCTATAGTTCAAGACGATCTACTGTCAATTCTCTTACGTTTTAGACAACATAAGTATGTTCTTACCGCCGACGTAGAAAAAATGTATAGACAGGTGTCTGTTCATCCTGATTGTCGGTACCTACAACAGATTATTTGGCGTAATGTATCAACCGATACTTTAAAAATATATAAATTAAACACCGTCACATACGGCACAGCTAGTGCACCGTTTCTTGCCACTCGATGTCTTCATCAAATCTGCCTTGAATGCAAGGATGAGAAAATAAGTAACATAATTAAACACGATTTTTATGTCGATGATTTACTTACCGGAGGGGACAGCATCGATGAGTTACTATATATACGTGAGCAGGTTACGAAAGAGCTTGCCTCTGCTTGTATGCCATTACGAAAATGGAAATCAAACAGTCATTATATAGTTGGTGAAACTACTCAATCACCTATTGATTTAAATAGAGGCAGTACCGGACCTAATAAAACATTAGGTTTAGGTTGGGAAATTGATTCAGATTGTCTTTGTTTTCCTACAAGTTCATCAGCTCCCCAGCGCTATACTAAACGAGCTATTCTTTCTGTTATTTCTCAAATTTTTGACCCCTTAGGTCTGCTAGGACCGTGTGTTATCACAATGAAAATTTTACTACAAACTTTATGGTTGCGCAACCTTTCTTGGGATGATGAATTAACCTCAGACATCATTAATATTTGGGCGGATATAGTTAAAAAATTACCTACCTTAAATAATATTAAAATTCCACGTCATGTCATTTGTGATTCATATAAAATTATTGAGCTCCATATTTTTACGGACGCTTCCGAGCGAGCATACGGCGCGTGTGCATATGTGCGAAGTTTAAATGATAAGGGAGATATTTTAACTCGATTATTGATGACAAAAAGCCGTGTCGCTCCCATTAAGCCTACCACGATTCCTAGGCTTGAACTTTGCGCAGCATTAACCGGGTCACGGCTGTACAATAAAATCATTAGCTCACTTCGTTGCCAGTTCAATTCTGTCACATTTTGGACTGATTCCACTATTGTGTTAGGGTGGTTAAAGATGTTACCGATCAGATTGCAACCATTTGTACGTAATCGTGTGGCTGACATACTAGAAAGAACTAATGCTCATACATGGAGGCATGTTCCCACTCATCATAACCCAGCAGATTTAATATCTCGTGGTGTTAACATTAATTTGTTGGAATCATTAGAACTTTGGTGGTCAGGTCCTGATTTTTTACAGAACGATAAATCAGACTGGCCAACCAATCCTGGAGTTACCAACGATCTACCTGAAACTCGTCAGGAAGCCACATTTCATTCAATCTTAAAACCGGTAGATTCAAACAGATTCATAATTGACTTTGAACGTTTTTCTAATTTATTACGGTTGAATCGATCATTTGCTTATGTTTTAAAGTTTATTCATGCATGCAAAAATAAGGTAAGGGTTAACAGTTTAATTACAAGCGAAGAATTAGATATGTCACTAAAATCATTAGTTAAGTTATCTCAGAGTCAATCCTTTCCAGAGTATCAATTACTACTTAATAAAAAAGAATTACCAAAAAAAAGCAAGTTAATAAAATTCAATGTTTTTCTAGATGAAAATAATATCATGCGTGTCGGAGGGCGATTAGCTCACTCTAATTTCCCTTATGCTCAGAAACATCCTATGCTATTACAGTCCACACATCATTTCACTAAATTAATATTTCGTTTTGAGCATATTAGACTCATGCATGCGGGACCGCAACTGTTGTTAGCCTCCATCCGAGAGACCTACTGGCCAATAGGTGGTCGTTCTTTAGCAAGGGCATGTTACCGCCAATGCGTGCGATGCAATCGATTGAGAGGGCAAATAGCTACCCCCTTGATGGGAAACTTGCCAAAAGAACGCGTTACCCCAGGTTATCCTTTTCAAAATGTAGGCGTTGATTATGCCGGGCCCATTATGTCTGCTAGTCGCCAAGGTCGCGGCTGTAGACTCATAAAGGAATATATAGTTATATTTATTTGTTTTTCCACTAAAGCAATTCACCTTGAGCTGTTGAGTGATTTGACTAGTGGTAACTTCCAGTCAGCTTTACGCAGATTTATTTCACGCCGAGGTAAGCCTACCAATTTGTTTTCAGACAATGGCACCTCATTTGTTGGTACATATAATGAACTTGCTCAGTTTTTAATTGATAATAATAAAAACTTGTTGGAAACCGCAGCCAATGATGGTATAAATTTTCACTTCATACCGGCATATTCACCTCATTTCGGTGGATTGTGGGAGGCTGGTGTGAAATCAACCAAATTTCACTTAAAGAGAGTGTTGGGAAGTTGTAATCTAACTTTTGAGGAATTGTACACCACGTTAACACAAATTGAGGCCATTTTAAACTCAAGACCACTGACGCCTTTGTCTACAAGCCCAGACGATTTGACGCCACTCACTCCTGGTCATTTTTTAATTGGACGGCCTCTCACATCACTGCCATCAAAGGACATAACAAACCATTCTTCCACACATTTAACTCGGTTTCAGCGAATTGAACAACTCCGCCAACATTTTTGGGCAAAATGGCATAAAGAATACGTTTCAGAGCTTCAACAGAGGGTGAAATGGTTCGCTCGTAAAGACCCACTGAAAATTAATTCCTTGGTTATTCTAAAGGAAGATAACCTTCCACCCTTAAAGTGGAAATTGGGCCGAATAATTGCTCTGTATCCAGGTTCTGATGGCATCAGTCACGTTGCCGACGTCAAGACCTCCACCGGTGTCGTCAGAAGATCCTTCAGCAAGATGTGCCCTCTTCTTGGAGCAGATGATGTTGTTGAAAGAGATGCTTTCAACGCCCGGGGGCATGTTTAAGCGTATTGGTGCCTGAGACTTTTTATTAGCAATTGTTTAGATCAATGTTAAATTGTCAATTCCGTGCGGTATAAATATCGCAGGCTTTAGTATAAATTTGTCAACTGTTCTCGTTGTTTCACTTTCCTTTACTTAATACCTAAAATACCATAAAAAACCCTATACATATGTATACCGCTATATTTGCATACGAGCAAGATGGTCAGATGTCAGAGAGTGAAAGGGAGATGCGAGTTGAATTGTACTCACTAGGTTTGAGCAAGACAGGTATACATATAAGTCCAGTCCAGGTAAGCGAGAGAGAGCGCGACAATGCCGTGTGCGCAGCGGCAAGGTAGATTTGTAGTTTTTAGGTATGATTGAAGACCCTATCAGACCTACACCTACTCGTATAAGTCTGCCAGGTGTTTATGTTACTTGGATAGGCAAACTGGCAGGCTTGCCAATGCCGGTTGCCGGTGACCTCGACGACGACGTCGGAACATAATCAAGTTTATATGCTACCGGGAGCGCGGCACAGCGCATTCCTCCCACGGGTAAACAGTAAACGAGGTCGGCAGCGAGGAGGATTGTACTTGCTAGGTATGAGCGTGTAGGTGTGAGAGAAACGGTGTACCTGTTTCTCTCACACCACACATCCACAGAGGTGGATGAGGATGCATGCGGATCTGCGGCGAGGTAGTTGTCGCTAGGTGTGAGCGAGACGGAACATACCTTCTCGTGCAGGTCCGCTAGGTGGGAGAGGGCGCGCGAGAGTGGCGCGTGCGGGTCTGCGGCCGCGGCGGCGGCGAGCGCGCGCGCCGCGTCGTGTCCGCGCGTTGCCAGCTCGCGCCGCTCGGCCGCCAGCGCCTCGCACGCACCGCACAGTCGCCTTAACGCCGCCTCCAGCGCCTCCACGCGGCCGCAGCGCTCCTCGAACCACTGCGCACAACCCACATCGCTACATGTACTGTACACACCATACACATATACTATATCTATCTGTAACAAGTGCTATGTATGAACGATCATTGTTAACTATGATACATATGATTAACAGTATCAGAAATGCAATCTTTGTTTTATTTCCCAAAAGGTTTGCTGTGTTTTGCAAAGGAAGGACAGAGACCGACTATCTTGCGCCTATTAGTAATAATACACTCTATATAGGGGCTGGTATCAGATGAACTTCTGTATGTTTATGAGATACATTTAGAATTGTTTAACGTTCGTAGTAGTATGGTAATTGACAAAGTTTTAAATATCGGATAATTTGCTTATCTCAGCTAAGTTAAAGAAAAGTTTTTTGAGAGAAATTGCTTAAAATCTTATTCTAGTTATTCCATTCAATTGACATTTGTGAAGCTGGGCTTGAACTTCTCCTAGGGGGTACCTAGTGCATATAATAAAGTAGGCAAACATATTACCGGGTCAGACTCGTCCATTCTGTACGTGATCTTGTTGACGGTCTCGCCGACCTTGTTGAACAGGCGCAGCATGCCCGCGCCGCTCAACGCTGATGTGCTGGTAGCTTTAGGTAGCTCCGTGTCTGTTGGCAAATAAAGACAACGTAATAAAAAAAGAATGCATTGTGTAATAAAACTAATTGATGAAATGAATAAAGAATACTTGATGTAAGATAGTGTGCTATAGTGTGATTGTAGTCAGTGACCCGAACGAGTAGATAGGGGAATACGATTGTGTAGGAAGGAAATTATTCCCTAGCTGTTACCCGCCTATGCCCTCGTTAAAATAGATTCACAGGTATATACGAACCGACGGAGATAGCACGGTATACTGATGAAAGTTGTTTTAGTGGTTTTTTTAGCATAGGAGGGTAAACGAGCAGTCGAAGCCGTTAGGCGACTATCGGCTCCCATATACATCTGCACAACCAGAGATTATGTAGATACGTTGCCCTCCTTTTCCCTACGCCCCGGGCCACCGGATGAGAAGTTTTGAAGATTATCTCCCAACCTCACAAACATTACTTCTTTATAACACTAGTATAGAAAAGTCAGTCTTGTAGGATAAACCATAATGGACAATGTCAAAAGACACAAAGAAGTAATTAACAACAGATACTTACTTAATTTTTTTATCAATAAATTGCAAGTTCATAAGATCTATTATGTATATAATATGTCTTCTTAAATGATATTAAAGAATACTTCTCTAGTTTTTAAATTACAATATACAGTGGTTAAGTTGAGTAAGTTAACGCGGGCGAAGCTGCGGGCAACAGCTAGGGTAGAAGATATAAGTAAAATATTATATATTATATACAGTAGAGTGTAGACTGAAACCGTATAAGTTCCAATATATCTAATCTCGACTTAACTATAAGCTGTTTAATATGTTGAGAATTAGTGTAGTATAATAGATTTACGTAGTTAACCACTGACTTCGTTTTAATTCGCTTTATGGTACTGTAGCTTCGAACATAAAGTTTAAGGTTACACAAGTCGCTTATCTTTCCATACAATCGCAGAACAGTAATTACTACAATGTTTGACGTTGACCATCAAAAACTAAGGATAATATAAATTGATCTCGTCGTTATCTATGTGTGTATGTACCCAAAATCGTAAAAAAATTATACATTTAAAAAATACAAGCTTCGAAACTTTCGTATTTCAGCACTGATTTTAGCCCTTACTACACTTAATAGTTTTTCAACATATATTAACTGTTTTGGTAAAAGGACATTTTCGGAATGAATCATTGTGCATTTCATTCTAGCACACGTCATGTTCGCGCCTTATGTCAGGTGAGATAGCAATCATTTTGTTCAAATTCGCGCCGTTGACTAGTTCAACCTTAAGGGATGACATCTTGATTAAAACAAATAGAAAACATTTTAATGGGCAAAATCATATTAATTTTAATAAAAATATATGATCAATGGGATCTGCAAAGCTGGATTACTTAACTTTCTTATACACAAAAAACTGCAACAGCCTTCCAAACGACCCACTTACTCAACGCAACGAATAGCAATCACCACACCCCTCTCATACGACAGTCATATTAAAAGAAAGATCAATAAATAAAAATACATATCTTCCAAGCCGGCTGGTCACCGAGGAAGATCATGACCAAAACCCTCTAAAGAAGAAACTCCAAACTCACTCTACCATGCAACAATCGACACAAACACATGAAATTTACAACTATAAGAAAAAAATGGAAGATAAACTCTACATAATGACTTACAACGTCAGAACTTTATCTACTCACGAACGCTTAATCGAGTTTAACGAAGCAATTCAAGGGATTAAATATGACGTAATTGGGCTGTCCAAAATAAGACGTATAGGCACTCAGATAGAAGAATATAAAAATTTTATACTGTGCTACACGGGCCTAACACCAGGAAAATATGGAGTCGGATTTATAATAAATAAAGCACACAAACAATGTATTGAAAGCTATACAGGCTTCAGTGATAGAGTAGCATTATTAAACTTAAACATTCAAGGATTTGGCATATCTTTTATCCAAGTCTACGCGCCGACTGAAGCATCTAGCGAAGAGGATATTAGCACATTCTACTTGCAAGTAAGCAAAGCCATCGACCAAGCTTACAACAACCATTTTATAATGGGTGATTTTAATGCCAAAATAGGACAGCCAAGAAAAGACGAATGCTTAATTATGAAAACTCATGGATATGGAGAAAGAAACCAAAGAGGCCAGATGCTAATTGACTTCGCCCTTGAACACAAACTAGCAATTTTAAACACTTTCTTTCACAAAAAATCCAAACAAAGATGGACCTGGCGATCACCAAACGGTAAACATAAAAATGAACTAGATTACGTATTGTCAAATCATCCTAATCTCTGTCAAAACATAGAAGTTTTAAACGTCAACTTTCCATCTGACCATCGACCAATACGAGCCACTATATCTATCACGAAACAAAAGAAGAAGCGCACAGGTTACAAAGACAAAAGGCAGTCATCACTGAAAACCGAACAAGAAATAACAAACTACAAACAAAATATATTATGTCACTTACAAGAGTTGAATAACTGTCGAAGGAAAATATCTGTACAGGCTTATTATAACTTATTATCAAAGGCTATATCTCAAAGCTTACAAGACGTTCGAACACCGAATGAAACATCAAAAAATACCCATAAAGTTTTGCAAGAACGCACATTAGCTCTAATAAAACGAAGACAGGAACTACATCGTACTAAGAATAAAACTAGATCCACGAAAAATGAATTATCTGCTTTATACAAATTAATAAGTAAGTACATAAAACTGGACTACAAAAACTACAGATCAAAGACATTTGAAAAACACTTGAAACAAGCAGGGAGCTCAAAGAAAGCTCTTAAAGAATTACAAATAAACAAATGTTGGATAGATAGCTTAATAAGCGAGGATAAAATTGTGCACAATAGACAACAAATTATTAAAACAGCAACAGATTTTTACAAAACTCTATATAGTGCCCAGACCGAAGTGTACAATATCCAAAATAACCAAACTTCTTTAAACATCACTAATAGGGGAAATGTAACACCAATATCCGAAAACGAAGTAATTCAGGCAATAAAGAGATTAAAGGCAGATAAAAGCCCGGGGCCAGATGGTATCACAAATGAATCCATAAAGGTCGCTAATTCACTACTGACTCCATCTTTAACGTATCTATTCAACAATATACTAGAAACCGCCGAAATACCATCGCAGTGGATGGAGTCTGAAATAATTTTAATTTACAAAAAAGGAAATCCAAAAGATATAACAAACTATAGACCAATAAGTTTACTCTCGTGCATCTACAAACTTTTTTCTTCAATCATAAACAGTAGAATAAGTGCTACACTGGAAGCAAAACAACCAATTGAACAAGCGGGATTCCGAAAAAAATTCTCGACGATCGACCACATACATACGCTAGAACTAATAATGGAAAAATACCAGGAAAAGCAAAGACCACTCTACATAGCGTATATTGATTATAAAAAAGCCTTTGATACCGTGTCACACTCCAGTATATGGACTGCTCTACAAGACCAGGAAGTTGATCAAGAGTACATACAAATAATTAGAAATATTTATAGTAACAGTGTAGCAAAAATAAAACTAGATACTACTGGGCCTACTTTTCCCGTCAAAAGAGGGGTAAAACAAGGAGACCCTTTATCCCCAAAATTATTTATATCAATTCTAGAATGTATAATAAAAAGATTAAAGTTGAATAAAATGGGACTAAACATCAACGGAAAATATTTAAGTCATTTGCGATTCGCAGATGACTTAGTACTCTTCTCAGAAACGAGCCAACAACTACAAACCATGATCGACTCATTAAATACAGCTAGTAAACAGGTAGGACTAGAAATGAATCTAGCAAAAACAATGGTCATGACAAATAGCTCAAACAGAAAAATATCAATAGACAACGAAACCTTGCAATACACAAAAAAATATACTTATCTCGGAAAACTAGTTGGATTTGATAGGAAATTAAACGAAATAGAAGTAGAAAAAAGAGCGCAAAAAACGTGGAATAAATACTGGTCACTAAGCGAAATATTTAAAAGTAACATGCCCATAAGTATCAAAACAAAAGTTATGACATCATGCCTCCTACCCTGCCTGACCTACGCATGTCAAACTTGGAAGTACACATCTAAAATCAAATATAAAATTACTACTTGCCAGCACGGTATCGAGCGAAGCATGCTCAACATTAAGAAAATACAAAAGATCCGACACACTAACATTAGAAAAATTACGAAAGCTAAAGATGCTCTAAACTATGCCAAAAAATTAAAATGGAAGTGGGCAGGGCATGTAGCGAGGCTAGAGGATGACAGGTGGACTAGCAGAATAACAAAATGGAAAGGTCCATACGGCAAGCGTGGCCAAGGAAGACCCCACACGAGGTGGGAAGACGAAATCATAAAAATAGCCGGCCCCTGCTGGCCAAAAGTTGCCCAAGATAGAGATATATGGAATTCTTTAGAGGAGGCCTTCACCTTCAACTGAGAGGGGTTCTTGCGTAATAAAAAAAGAAAAAATACATAAAATATAATTACAAATTAAGTAACTTTACTAAATCAAACTATAATTTTATAACTTTAATATATTTGTCACTTTTAATTCAGAAGATATTGTACTTTAAACTGTAATTGTAAATTCTAACTTGCAAGAAATAAAAGGCTTTATTATTATTATTTATATGATCAAACTTTAAACCATTTGACATTTATAATTATCTTACTACCAATAGAATTTTCAATAGTGGATATTTTGTATCGATATATCGATACATCGGATCAGTCGGTATCGGTTAAAAATATCGATATATTGAATTCAAAATATCTTTATATCCATACTTTTTCAGTCAGCACATCTCTAATATGGTATAGCCCAAATTCTTTATGTAGTTTGATTTAGACCCTTATTCTTACCTAATCAAGACTCAACAAGAATAAACACCAAACAACAATTCATCAAATAACATGACTTAAACGTAAATACTTTTGAAAACACCCCAAGGCAATGACAAAAGAGTTGAAATCTCGAAACGCCTGAATCAATTTTGATAAAATATGCTGTAAACAGCTCGCCGCAGGTATGTCCGAATAAAACAAGTGAATCTTCTCGATCACAATATATTTCGCAGAGTAACGCCCTTCACAAAGGATCCTGGTAGAATCGCCGTAAGACCGCTATTGGCGTCTTTTTATACTATATTGATATAGTCAATAGACAATTATTTGTTCACTAATTATTAAAAATATCGTAATATTAACAATATATAAATATATATAGTAATATTAATATGATATTATCATAAATTAATATTGTAAATATGTACATTATTAATTGTTAATCAACATTAACTTCATGAACAGCACATCCATTTGGCGCCACCGGAAGTCTCTAATTCCTATTACTTTAATTGATGCATTAATAAAGGTAAACAGCGTCACATCCGGCTGGTGCTGTCCGTGGTTTGTAACACCGACGAAAAACCACCACTAGGATATCTACTTTAAAATAAAGAAAACCTCAACCAAATGGTTCACACGTTTAAGCAGTATGGTGCTACACACACACACACACATAGCAGTCAAACTTTTTTGCATATAAATGCAGCTACTGTGAATATATTTTACCGGTGGGAGGAATGCACTGTGTCTAGCATCTGGGTCTGCATGGGTACCATTATTCAGCTTGCTTCTCCCGTCAAACAGCTTTGCTGTGTTTCGGAGAACTAGACAGACAGTGTAATTACCAGCACAGAGACTTAACAAGTAAGTTGCCTGAGCTAGTCTCAGGTTAACTTGTTTATGTTCATGGGCGACGCTGATCATTTACCACCATGTGGCTCGTCTGCACGTTTACGTATCCAACTATCATCAAAAAACCTATTGTTCCACTCACCAGATTCGAGGAACTGTCTGAAGTCAGGGTCAATACACAGCACGGGGTGCTGGGCGACTCGGTTGAGAAACCTCTCGAGAGCGGCGCGGCGGCGCTCCACAAACTGGGACTGCATGTTCGCTGACATGCTCGAACCGTTCGCACTCTCCGTAGAGGGGGTTGATGTCATCTTTAGTTTTGTTGTTCCTGTCAAACGATATACATAGTAGTTGCCTCTCCAACTAATATATAAAAAAAGTCTATAATATCTTGCCAAAAAAGGATTTTGGAGTTTGTAAGGCGACAACTATATTTCAGATGTATGATATATTTATCACTATTTTACACTATACTTTTTTCATCATTATCATCAGCCCGTTATTGCCCACTGCTGAGCATAGGCCTCCCTTTTTTTCTACCAATCTCCTTTGTCCCTTGCCCGCCTCATCCATGTTTTGCCCATCAGCCTTACCACGTCATCGGTTCACCGAGCCATAGGACGTCCTGGACTTCCCGACCCAGTCTAGGCCATCATTCGGTTACCGCCGTGGACCACCTGCCATCGCCACGTCTAGTTAAGTGTCTTGTCCAACTACACTTCAATTCCGCGACCCTATCTCCAACGTCTTTGACCTTCTTAAGACGTCGGATCTCGGTATTGCGGATACGGTCTTGCAATTTAATGCCGAGCATCGCTCGCTCCTTGGCCCGTCGTGCGACTATTATTTTGTGCACAGTCTCCTGCGTGAGCGTCCATGTTCCGGCACCATAGGTCATAGTAGGGAGGACACATTGGTTGAAGACACAGGTTTTCAGGCTCTGTGGTATTTTTTTGGACCGAAGAATGTCCTCAATTTCCCAAAAGCTGCCCACCCCAGTTGAATTCTCGTATTAATCTCCCTAAGTTGTTGTTCCTTACCGAATGATAGAACATGTCCAATATACACTTGTTTATTTATGTTAAATTAATAATACCCATTCCTAATTAGTCAAGACAACTCATTAACAGACTAGATTACATTTTACATTGACAGCAGTTATTCTATTTCCTACCCTCCATTGCCAAAGCATATCAATGCTGCTTCATCTAATTGTAAAAAAAGTACAGTTCAACTTCTATAGAATTCAAGTTTAGAATTTGTCGTCGAAATTTGCGCCATCTAGTGTTCCGGTCCCACCATTTTATAGTAAGTTCAAATGTAATTATAATAGATGGCATTGTATTATATGATTAAGAAAATATTTAAATAACTACTTTTCTATTTTTCTTTTCTGTCAATTTTTTCTATTTAGAAATTTAATTGCATAAAATGCATTAAATATTATCAAAATCAATAAATGTATCACGCTCCGGTCGGTGGACGTACTAGTGCTACCAGATCAATAAAAGATTCACATAACTTTTAAAATAATTGTATAAAATTGTAGATATAAATAAATAAAAAGTCTGCATATTATATTTGTCAAATAATAATACTTATCTATAAAATATCGCTTGATTTACATACAAGTTAATGTTAGTTAATGGGAAATATTTTTAATTGTATTTTTATTTATTGTAAAAGAAAAACAGTTTTGTGTTGAATTTGTTGTTCGTAGGTGCTTTGTTATCGTGTTTCGTAAGCCTTTATAATTTGCAATTTGAGTGTTTTTTTATTTATTCTGACAACGTACGCTACCCAAACGGATTTCGAATTTGCTGAACTTTTCTGACTTTACCTGGCTTTTTTTATTTTGGACTCCAGTTGGTACCAGGGGTGGACCGACTCCTGAATGGAAAACTTACTAAATATGATAAGAATGACCAGATTAAAGAGCAAGCATATAATTATTATTATAAAACAAAAAGAAAATAAAATTGTCTGCTGTCAGCCATTTTAAAAAGTTTAGTTTAAATTGAAAGTTGTGAACATTGTTTTGTTTGTAACAATTAAAGTTGTTGCCCTTTTCATAAATAAACTTTATACTTACTAATTGCGCCCTATTTTTTATTTGTTTCTATGTATGTATGTCAAAATAGTTTAAATTATTATGTATTCGATTAAAATTGTTTTTGTATAACCTACAGTGTTTGGTAATTGCAGGTTATATTTCAAAAGCTATTTTTAATCAATTAATCGTTTTCTCATACATACTGGAAATAGTAAAAACACCTCAGAAAACTAATTTGAATAAAAAAAAATACACGCATTTACCGCCCTCTAGTGATTGTTTTAAAATCTAATATGTACACAAGCGCCATCTATTGCACAGAGGCCACAGTTAATTTTTTTATTTTCGAGTTGCCAATCTATCTCAGTTAATAAGTATAATCTATGGTTGTAGATAATACGTGGGTAACACTGAAAATGTTTAGAACTGGCCAGTTAGAAACATTGAAAATGAAAACTTTTTTTGAATTTCAATTTTAGAACTCTTTGGTAACCTAAAAGCTAATGCTTTTAATATCACTTTTTTACTTGTTAGTAGTAGGTACTTAATAGTTTTCGTTTGATTGGCAGCTCCTGAAAACAATACGAAAATGAAACTAAAAAACAAGGTATAGCTAGGCAAAAAAGAGTATGACGTGGTGACAGGTGGAACTAAATATTTTACTAAATGGAAACCTATGACGTTGACAATACTTTGCTGACAAATACTAGATTTTGAGTAAAGCTTAGTGTTTCACATTTATTTTTAACGATTTGATTAAATTATCTTGCAGATTTTCCATATTATGATGATACCTAAGTGAAAGTGGCGCCCTCATTTTTTCCATACTCTTTTTTGCCAAGCTGTAGTATATTGCATTCATTTGTCATTTGTTTTTGTGAATTGGCGGCAAATCTAAAACTCTTGTTACACGTGAAAATGAACATAACGCGAGAAAATTTTCGGTCAATGATTTATTATGATTTTCGTTGTGGGCTTACTCAATATGCTATGATAGGCTGCGATTAGCATTTTTTAATGAAGCCCCATCTCGTGCCACTATTTACAATTGGTTTAACGAGTTTAAGCGTGGACGTAGCAATCTCAGTGATGATCCGCGTGAGGGACGTCCTTTAACAGTGACTACTGAAGAGAACATCAGTGCTGTGCGACGCATGATAGAGGAAGATAAGAGAGTAACCTATCAGCAGATACGGGCAAGCCTAGGCATTGGTATGAGTCAAGTTCAAAAAATATTACACGAACATTTAGGCGTCAGGAAGCTTTGTACCAGATGGATTCCCCATACTTTAACCGACGACCAGAAACGCGTCCGCATGGACTGGTGTCGCCAAATGTTAGATAAGTTCAACGGCGGTAACTCAAATGCTGTATTTGACATCATCACAGGTGATGAAAGCTGGATATATTACTACGAACCCGAAACCAAAAGACAATCAGCTCAGTGGGTGTTTCCTTTCGAGGATCGGCCAACTAAGGTAGAGAAAGGAAGAAGTCAAGGAAAAAAGATGGTTGCCTCATTCTTTGGTCGGAAAGGTCAGTTCGCGACAGTTGTGTTAGAAGATGGAAGGACAGTTACTGCAGACTGGTATGTCCATCGCTGTTTGTCTGTTGTCTTGGAAAAAATTCGACAGCAGCGCCCTCGAAGCAGGATCCTCCTTCACCACGACAATGCTTCAGCGCACTCCGCAAAACGGACTGTTGAATATTTGACTATGGCAGGTGTCGAGATAATGAGTCATCCGCCTTACAGTCCTGACCTGGCGCCCTGCGACTTTCATTTATTCCCAAGAACTAAAGATAAAATTCGAGGTATTCGCTTTACGAGCCCTGAAGATGCGGTGAAAGCGTATGAAAATGCCATAGAAGAGACTCCTAAGGAAGAATGAGCCCACTGCTTTTCTCAGTGGTTCCATCGAATGCGACGATGTGTAGAAAGAAACGGAGATTCCTTCGAAAAACAATAAAAGTATTGGCAACTTTCTACATTAAGCCGTTTTTCATTTTCTAAACATTTTCAGTGTTACCTAGGTATACTAATAATACGGAAAAGTAAAATTCATACAGTAGGCCTTTTGCTGCAAAATGCATCCATTCCAATGATAAGGCACATATTAAAACACTTACGAACATTATTTAGTAGCAATACAAATTTAAATATAAGAAACTTACCTACAATACTTTTTTCAGGTGCGGGTGGTATTATTCTACCAGAGCGGAGGTATTTCTCAGTCAGTTTTTCATGAAGGCCAAGAAAATCGCTAAAGCGCCGGAGCACAGCAAACTCTTGTTTATTGAAGATTGGCATATTTGTTTTGGTGAGCACTCGGTAAGCCACATAAGAGGTCATCATACCTTCCCCAATTTTTTGAGGTTCGGTAACTGTGATTATTATATTGTTTACTCTCTCTGTTGCTATCTAAAACAAAATTAAACATGCATTAAATTACTATCAACATATTTATAAATAGCACATTGCACAAATTTGTTGATTGAAATGGATATAAATAATTATTTATCTGTTTCCAATAATTGAAGATGCGATAAGGTATAAAATTAATGAACTTTTTCTAATAATCAATCAATTGCTAAAATTGTATAGATATTATACCTACTACATGTATAATGTGTACATGTATAAAGATTAATTAGGTGATCTTTTTTAATTCATGCAACAATTTTATTTAGTAGTTATATAACTATGTTATTAAAAGTGAACTACTAAATAAAATTTTTGCATGAATTAGAAAAGATCACCTAATTATTCTTTATACATGTACACATTATACATGTAGTAGGTATATCTATACAATTTTAGCAATTGGTTGATATAATGGTTGGTATATTAAAAAATAATATTGATTTACAAATCCATGTCGAATTTAAATAAATACCTCCTCCATAATGGGACTTTCAATATTTGAAGTTGTTATTTCTCCTATGTTAGTATTTTCGAGGGTTTCTCTAACACCATTCACATCAGCTTCAAGGCTAACTTCCTGTAACAAAAAAAAAAACAAGAAACATGTTCATCATAATCACTATTTTTATGTCATTAGGAGGCATTGTCATTACAAGCAGTTTGACTACTGATGCCCATACCCTAACCAAAAGGTATGCAGAAGCGTTGCCCTCCTTTTGCTCTATGCCCCTCAATGGGCCACCAGAAATTCGCAAACCACACGAATCGTCACTTGACGCCTGTGTTATGTGAGCGAGAGTACCATCCCGGTTGTGCAGGCCTAATGCGACTGCAAAGCAGCATGGCACTACATTTTACTAAACACCTTAAAAGTCCTATAATTAATATGATTACATATTATTATGTATATTGACTATTTATATCTAATGTATACACACCCCACAAACTTTTTCCTGTTATCTGGACCAGAGCTTTGTAAAATAAATAAATGTAAAATAACAATAGTTTAATGTAGTATTTGATATAAATGTTTTGTTCAGCCAAGGGTAGAAATTGCTTCCAGAAGGAGGCCAACGAGAGGGTGCGAGAGGAGGCCGCCGACGAGGCTTCTCCCCGCGGGCGGCGAACGGGGGTGCATATGAGGCACTACTTAATGCACCCCCAGTAACGCCCCTGTGGGGACACCAGCGACGCCAGACGGGTGATCAGTCCTCATTAACGGGACCATTTCATCCGGTCGGGCAGTCCCCCCTTACGAGGAGTAGTCTGGCCTTCGCCGGTGCCAGCCTGTCGCTGAGGTAATCTCGTTCAGGGACCGATCCGGGACCCTCAAAATGCTGCTGAAGGCGCTCCCAGTGGTTTTAGTTTATGGGTAGGGCACTCCCAGGTGCGAGTCCCACATAGGGTCAGGATCTACCCAAGATCCTGGCTACATGTGTAAAAAGCATTTCCCTGTGATAACAAAAAAAAGGGTAGAAATTGCATATCTTTAAAAAAAATGGTTTTTTACCTTTTATAATGAAAAATATTGGATTGTAATTAAGGCTAGTTTCAAACGCCTAGTAATTGCACTGTCTGGTTATTACTGAAATATTGTATGATAGATAATTAACTTTCATTATACAAAGTACTTTCTATTTTATAATGAAAAGATGTTTCTATTTTGTCCAGTCACTCAGTCATTTAAAGAAATGGGCTGTAAATGGTGGTGCTTCTTTTTGTCTATTACTTACACAATATTGCTCTGTACATTATGAATCTGTATAGAGATTTAAAGCAAATTCTTTTTAATTATATATAATACTAATGAGTTAATTTGTTGTTCTGGTTCTTTGTACTTATTGTTTAACGCGATAACACATTAATAAAAACAAGATATAGATTTTAACTCAATTCCAGCATTTGGAGTATAATATTTTTTCATTGGAACAAAAAGAAAGATTATTTTTTTATTATTTTAAAAGTATACTATTGTAGTTAAAATTCCAACCAAATAAGCTATACCAATACAAAATATTAAGGAATAGTACGGATATTAATATGTATGGTGTAATAAAATTAACATACAATTCATGTGATAACTAATTTTACACGATTCACATCCTGATAATTTATATTGCCAGTGTAATCATTAAAAAAAACTAACTTTTCATATTGTTTTCTAACTTTTCATATTAAAAAAATACATCAAATATAAAAATGGCACTAAAATAAATGATCAAACAAATAGTGACAGGAAATGTTAAAAAAAAACTTTATAGGTATATGATATTCATTCATTTTAAATATGCTGAAATGTATGGTAAAATTATTGTGTTTTTTAAACTTGCATGTTTAAAAAACAAAAGAAGTATGTTAACAAGTTGTGATGACAAGGGACCGGTTTAACAGCTTGTTGTTAGTAATTAATGTAAATGTTTCCGATATAATAATAATCACGGTTGCTTTTAAGTTTTACAACTATGTTCTATCGAATAAAACTTATTTTTCTAAAGGGGCGTCAATCGAGGGTCGTTGACGCCCCTATTAATTGTTCGACGTACACAATCGCATTTAAAGTGATTCTGAGATACCTGTACAGCAGAAGCAAAAAGATCTTCTTCGTCCCTGTTTTCATTGTTGATTTCTACTGAACTAAACGGTGCATCTGGGCTTTCCGACATTGTATTGATGTTAAATTTTCAGCTTATATGCTGTTTAAAGGGTTAAACAATCAATTCAATTATAAAAACAGTAAGATAACTTTTCGAAATGATGACTAGAGATCTAGAGATGAGTTAAATGACATCTCGCGTCACTTTTTACTTTTAATTATACACTAAACAAAGAACTGTATGCATTCTGATTTTTTTTCTTTAGCTTAGAATTTAGTTCCTATAAATTGAAGAACATTAAAATAATCATCAAAAAACTCGTAAGAAATTTACCATGAGATTCATACTTACTAATTGAATATTAAATGGATTCAGTTCAATTAAATACATCAAGACACAACATTAAGAGTGAATTAACAAGAGGAATTAACAGCGCGAAATTTCAGTGTACGCGGTTGTGTTTTATTATTTCCCGTTATTTAATTGTAATTGAGGTTTTATTAATAGTATTTGTTGTAAAAACTTAATCTGTGTATATTGTGATTTGGTGAAATATAGTTGATTGATGGGGCACTGGAGGCGAGCCGCTCGCTTAGGGGTTTTACGCCGTTTTTCCATACGTCAGACTTGGCTTCAGAGTTCAGCCTAACCAAACAAATAAAGACTAAGCTAATATTGATTATGATAGAATTGGCAGCATAGCCTCTGGTCTTAGCCTGTTCTAACAGGAACGAAATAAAAATCGAATTGACACGTCCACACTCAACAGAGAATTTGTCAAAATATGTCAACAAAGTGATGTCAAAAATCAAAACAAAAAGGAAAAAATCTTTAATTACCACAAACTCAAAACATATGACTTAATAGAGCGGCATTGTATATAAAATGGATAAAAAAAATAAAATTCCAGCGGCTCCAGTTCTTGTAACCAGTGGTAACCTTTTATCAAATGTAGCGCCGCCAACGCAGCTCCCAAATTTTGTAACAACTTTGCCAGTACCAACAAGTACTCAAAATGCTGAAGTAAGTCTACATATACATAATATAAAAAAAATACAATCTTTTATTCTATACCATGTGCATGGGGGATAATTGATGTCCTATGATCCCTTGGTACATAAGCTATGTTTCAGGAACACAATAACATTGATTTTAAAACAGAAAATATTTTTGTATGTATCAATATTTGTCTGTACATGTTGTTTATAATGTATTTCAGTTGTCTGCTGCTGTCAAGGAAAGTGCACAACCTAAGCTAGATGCAGAGAAACCTATTCCACAATCACCACCAACACCAGAAAATTTTAGGTAATTGGTTGTGATAAATAATTTATTTATTTCTTTATTACCAGATATTCAATTAACCAGAATATGATTGATATTCTATTAACAAAGACTCTTGGCATTCGCAGTTTTCCATAAACAGTGTAAGTGCAATACAATGTGCACTTTTTATAATAACTTAGAACATTTATTACAACATACATTGTTTGATGGCCGGCTGGTCGAGTGGTCTGGCTGCTGGACTCTTTATGTTGGGTTATATTTATAAAACAACGGGGCTTGTTTAATGTGATGTGATTGTTGGATAATATTTGAATTGTTATAATCTTGGTAGGATACATATTAGGGGTTAAAGTATGAAATGGGTTAAATCACATGCAGTGAACTCCTCAAAAACATCAATATATGAGCTCCATATAATATGCCCAGGCATCCAATAAACCTGCATTTTAAAAACTCCATTTTACAGGACAAACTTAGGTCTTAGTGCCTCTATAACTAGAATATGTGCTCTATATAATAATGGTTATTTATATTAGATTCATGCTATCAAATATAGATGGAAGCTTATACTTTTAAATTATATAAATAAAAACACTCAAAAGTACCTAATGGTTAGATCGTTTATTTCATGATATGATGCGACATGTATTTTGTCACATACTGGCGCCATTGGCAGTCTGTGCTGTTGGTGTACCTTTTAAATAAATCCTTACTAATATTATAAATGTTAAACATGGATGTTTTTTACGCTTTCACGCGAAAACTCCTTAACCGATCATCATGAAACTTTGGATATTCTTGGAGGTATTAGAAGTAACATAAGATACTTTTTATAAAAAAAACTAAAATCTTATCTTGCGCAGACGAAGTCGCGGGCACCAGCTATTATATATATAAATTGCTAATTTGTACTGAAAAATTGAAATTCGTTTTTTTTTAATTTATCATATTTATTTAATCAAAATAATTACCATTATTATCTATACATTTATGCCTTTGTGATAGAACTCTGGTGATCTAGATTCGACAAACTGCGTGGAAGCATTTTGTACTGCCTCTTAGCTTTAGGACACTGTTGCGGCGTTGGACATGGGGTCAGCTATTGCATTTTTCGCTTACGGTTATCGTGAAGAATCCACTTTTCATAACATGTCACAATTCGATCCAATATTCCTTTATTTCTGTATCGATTCAACACGCGTTTTTTTTGTTATTTAATGCAACTGCTTCGATCAACAACAGCTTCTTGGTTGGTATTGTTTTTAAGTCAATATTGTTGGTAAGGTAACGTTAAACTATGCCGCTAATTCCTGTGTAGTTTGGCTCGGATCGGCTTCCACCATCTCTTTCAATTCATTGTTATTCACCTGTGTCGGTCTTCCACGTGGTTCGTTCCTCAAATCGAAGTTTCCATCACGAAAGCGTTCAAACCAAAATCGCACGGTACGTTCATTAGCAGTCCCCTCTCCTAACGCAACATTGATATCGCGAGCTGTTTCTGCCGCGTTTACGAATTTTCGAAGTATCCATCTTTCTTGTCTAAGCTGAATAAAAGAAACAACTGAAAGTCGATAATCGAATGTTGCAATTTTTTTAAAAGAAGAACTATATAGGTACCATGTGAAAAAAGTTTCACTCAAAAATCTCAAACCATGAAGGTTCTATGTCAATTCGAAGTACCTATTACAATAAATCAACGATTTCATACTTTAACCCCTATTATTAAGCTACAACATCAAGCTGTTTATTTATGTTGTCCACATTTATAAATTGCTTAATTATTAACAAATGGATTTTTCAATTTCCAGTCCTGCTATCCCATTATGTAAAGGAGAACCTACTATGCCTCTAAGGTCTCCGGAAGATTCTCAAGATACAATATCATCTGCTTCTTTAACTACCACACCGGATACTGATAAAATTGGTATTAAGATTTTTAAGTCGTTTAAATATATGCATGCATACTTATTAATCATCATTATTTTCAAGCCCTTTTGTCCGCTGCTGGGTATAGATCTCTCACAATAAACACTTGTATGGCGCCATACATTAGTGTAATGTAAATAAAATAATTGAGCATTTTGTTTTATCCCAGTGTTGCATAGTATTGTAATCACAAATAAGTATTGTCCTTAAAATTACAACAGTATTTTAGAAGAGGGATCTGCTAACACCTTGTTCTTATATAGCCTACCCTTATGGCTAGGACTAACATTATGCAATTCTTCTAATATTGTTAGGCCCAAACAACTCACCTGTTTAAAGTATCCGAACAAGATGCATGATCTTGTTGTTAGCAATGTTGCTTCATCTATACAGATAAATAAAATTGGAGTGTCTGTTTGTAATATTATAAAATAACCGCTTTTTATTGAATGCATAATATGGATGTATACATGGTACATTACCAAAATAGCCTTTTTTACAATTTTTGTCTGTCTGCCCTTTGTCTGTCTGTCTGTTTGTTTCGACTAATCTCTGGAACAGCGGGGCCGATTTTGATGGGACTTTCACTGGAAGATAGCTGATGTTATAAGGAGTAACTAAAGTATTCATCATCAATCCGCGTACGGCTGTAAATCTAAGTTAACGCGGGCGAAGCTGCGGGTAAAAGCTATATATTATATATACCACCGCTATAAATTTTAATCAGAGCGAGATTTCTAAACGCACCTCTTAATTTGAAGGACCATAATTTAATATGTATTTACTGGACGGAGTGACATGAGGCTGGAGATATCAATCACGGGCAGCAGTAAACCCGAGAACAATCCCGCGTAATTCCGTCCAACGGACATTAAAACCGCCGCCTCCCTATCCGGTGCAACAATGCATGCACACAACTCTCTTATTAGAATCACTCCTCCGACAGATTTATCGCGTCAGTCATTTCGGTCAGATAGCACAAGAATTCCACTTTATGATTTATGTAAAGCGATTGAGCCAATCGACCATCGGGAAGCCGGGAGGCAATTCGATGTAATTGCCAAAAACGCAACGAGACAAAGGCGGCCGATGGTTCCAGCCATTACGGGTCAATACCCATTATTATGCGATATTTTCGCGAGTACCGCCGATCTACTCGCATGAAACGGCAAATATATTAAAGGTTTTAAGCTGATTTAGGGCGGGCCGGTTATGGGTCCCTGGGGCACGCCTCCACCAATGGCGCATCGCCGTCTCGTCTAAAATAAAACAATGATCGTTTCCATATACCATAGTGGATGCACTACATGCAGCTCATCTAAATTATTAATTATAATATTTTTTTTAGGTGATATAATGCCTGGAAGTGGCTTGTTTACATGGGTCAAGGGGGCCGTTACGTCTGGAGGCATATTACAACGGGTGGCTGAAAAGGCCAAGAACTCTGTGGACTCTATGATAACAACATTAGACCCACAAATGAAAGAATATTTAAGTGAGTTATCTATTTGTTATATCATAGTTTTGGGCTATATATAATCTTTTCCTATTATTATCAGCATTATATTTGTTAAATTGTACATTGAAATTTATAAACAATTATTTGTGATGTTTAATCTAATAGTTAAAAAGAATTAAAAAAAGTGCGTGCGTACAAAGTACACACGTCAGAAGTGAAACTTATTTGGCAAACTAATTTTTAAATCTCGTTTATATTTATACTAATCTAAAGCTTTAAATTTCCGAGACTTACGATGCGACGTTCGCTCTATCTCACTTTCTCTCTCGATCTTTCTCACTCGCTTGCCTCTCACTCCATGGCTATGCGCTTCATGCTACGTTCGCCCTTTCTCACTCTCTCTCAATCGGTCTCAATCACTCTCCCTCTTCTTGGACAAAAACGTTGCACATTTTCGTGACGTTTCATCCATTAAAAAATTATCTCATGCGCGCAAAGAAGTTTCACTTCAAAAGAATTATTAATTGGCTAAACAACCACAGGACAAATAAGTAAAATCTCTTGATAAAGGTCTACCACATGACAATATGAGTTCTGCGGAAAAACAAGTAAATTAAATACTATATATCCCGTTTTAGATAGAACTATTTTAATTTGATGTTTATTAATCTATTGGATCTTCATACAGTGAATTGTTATTTTCAGGATCTGGTGGAGACTTATTTGTAGTCGTGGCATCCGACAAGGACGTCAAAATATCCGCAGTTAGAGAGGCGTTTCAAACTGTGTTTGGGAAGGCAACTGTAATGTAGGTATACTTTTGTATATTTTATATACATATAAAGTAATGCCATTGCAAAAAGCCTTCTACTTAATGCATATGAACGTGATACAATACCTAGGATAAAAAACCGGCTCGTGGTGAATATTTGCCAAAACGGCAGGAATTATATGGTAGGGAGCCAATATTATAAGGAGTAACTTAAGCATATTTCATTTTAGAAAATGGTTGGCACAAAAAATAAAATCCGATTAAAATAGAGAACACAAACAAACCATACAAGACATTTTTTAAATAGGGGCAAGAGGGTAGGTCCGTACACCTGGTTTTTTATGTATTTTTTTAGCATAGGAGGGCAAACTAGCAATGTGTGTGTATGTGCGTGTGCGTGCATTCGTCAATTTCGTGTTCGTTGTGTCAAAATTCGTTACTTTCCATGTTTTGTATCATTAAAGGATAAAGGATACAGGCTATAAAAATAAACGATATCATTTAATCAATCAAGCTTTTTTACAGCTGTAAATCTTAAGTTAACGCGGACGAAGCCGTGGACAATAGTAGTATTTAATGATAATAGGCTAAATCTGGCAATCATGCCCCACTAATCGAAGAATTCAAATAATAAACGCTATTCCTAACATCTGACTCAATTTGCATAACAAAAACTAGAAAAAACTTCTTAAATGTAATAAAAAAAGCTGATATCAACATTTATTTAAAGTCTAGAGGTTGGGGCACATTTCACGGATACGTCCGTCATATGTGCCTCAGTAAAGCCTCTCATTTTCTTTTCTTTTTTCCTTTTCCTTTATTTTTGCCAACGCACTAGTTGCATTTCTCCGAAAAGCTTGAGCAATATATTAATATCAATTCATACGACCGGCTAGTCTCACTTACTCCCAGTTTCTTGCTTGTGACATCTTCTATTACTTTTATCATATTTTCTTCCGTCCATTTTCTTGGATATGCAGCCGAATTTCTTATTAAAGTATTATTCAATTTATAACAATCTTACAAACATTAAGACACTTACTCCAGAGCTGTAATTATTTTATTAAAATCTAATATGATTTCTGTACGCCCTTTTGTTACCACTAAAAATATGTTGAATATCTTAAAACAACAGGCGTAGAAACAAGTCATTAATTCAGGGTTAGCTTTGATTACATAATTTTAAGAACTTTCTAATTACGTATAGCTTTCATACTTAAACCACTCAGTCTCTAACCTATTAAAAAGTATATTATTGTTAAGGCGGTATATTGGCAAATACACAGTGAGAAGCGCTTGGCAAAAAAATCAGGAAAATTATTCCCGCGTTATTTATCGGCCTGGAAAAAAGATATGTTATATTCTAGGATATTACCTAGAACCCTTGTAAGTTCATTACACGATTAGATTAACTTGACTCGATCATAAAAAATCCCAAACATAGCATAAATTTAAGCAAAGCCTGTACACATTTGTAGGAAAAAATATTTCTTTTAAATTTGAAATTTATATCATAATTTTCTTCATTTCAACCTACGTAAACTATGTTTATTTAAATTTAATTTATTTCACTTTTTCGGTACAAAAACTTAAAAACCCATAAAAACAACAACTGTTTCGGGCGGGCCGATGCAATACCGTGCCGCCCGCGTCCCCGCAGTCGCGGTTTGGCCGCTGTCACGGTCGGATCTGTGTCAAATTTTTCTTTACGTGTTTTAAACAAAAATGGCAAACAAAAACAATAAAACTAAGAGTAAGATCTCAATTTCAACATCGAGAAGGAGATCAGTCAAAAAGAGATTTATGAAAAAGTAAGTATTCGTATATTATATTAAAGTTAACTGTTTTTTTATATAATATACCATGACACTGAATCAGGATGTATATGAAGCAGTTAATTTTGATAACGGTAACCGATATTTTTTGAATTTATAGTTTTGCTACTATTAGGTAATTAAACAGATTCCTTTTTAACCGACTGTGCCAAAAGAAAGGAGGGTAATGTTATTCGGGTGAATTTATGTAGGTAAGTACGTTTATGGCCCCTCCTGCTGACTGAACGGCTTTAGTGATTTTCGTAAATGAGGTGTCGTTTATGAGGATGCTATTGAACGGAAACCGATGAAGTCAGATGAAGTACCGCATTCAGAAAATTCACTTTGGTACAATGGAAAACAAACTGAAGTCCGCAGAAACCTTGAATTTCGAGACTGCTTACTCTAATTGTAACAGCTTGAAGCTCCTAATCAGTGACACCTTAGTGAATATACAGAAGAATAGGAATGATATACCTGATCTCAGACCAAACTTTGGAACTGAAGCGTAGACGAAAGGAATTAAAAGTCAAAGGACTAAAAGATTCAGAGGTGAGCAAGGAGTATGAAAAGTGTTATGCCAAAATATTGCTAAATGGTTCAGAATTGATAAAGACAAATATACAGTAAGTACTTGCTCAGAAATTGAAAAACACTTCTTAAAGTAGCAAATTGCAGACCTATTTAGGAAAGTTTGTTTACTTACTAAAGAATTTAAGCCTAAAACTCGGCTAATAACATTAATGGTATATTTCTTCATCTATAAGAATAAATCGCTGAAATAAGCTATTGCGAAGAGTTGTACAAAAGCAATACGATGGTTGACGTAGTGTGCCCTATGTATGATTGGGATAATTTAGAACTGCTGGAGTCTAAAACTCTGCGATCCAATGTATATGCTGCTCTCAACTCCCTTAAAATGAGGAAAACATCAGATTCTGATGCAATAACGGCAAAGTTTTCAAATTTCTAGGTGAATCTGGCATAGATAGGCTCCACGTAATTTGTAGCAAAGATGACCTGTTAGTCTAGTGGTTAGTGATCCTTACTGCTAAACCAGAAAGTCGTGGATTCGATCCCCACACAGGACAAATGTTTATGTAATGAACATGATCATTTGTTCTATTTCTGGGTGTAATTTATCTATAATATGAATGTATTTAAAAATATATCAGTATTTATCATTTGTTCATCATTTTTTCATTGTATCATCAAGGCAGACCTAGTTTGGGATCAGACGGCCGTGTGTGAATTGTCTCAGAAAAATGGCAAAAGGCTTGGACAGACTCTATTTTACGACATCTACACAAAAAGAGTTTCACAAATCAATGTGTTCCATCGCCACACAGCCACGTTATCCCAGAGTGTGACAATAAAGATGATGATGCAAACTTGATGGCATACGTACACGAAGGTGAAACTAAATTATTGACATGAAATAGGTTTTACAAAAACGTTCCACCAACTATTACATATTCATAAGTACAGCTTGGCAAAAAAGAGTGTGGAAAAAATGAGGGCGCCACTTTCACTTAGGTCTCATCATAATATGGAAAATCAGTAAGATAATTTAATCAAATCGTTAAAAATAAATGTGAAACATTAAGCTTTACTTAAAATCTAGTATTTGTCGGCCAAGTATTGTCAACATCATAGGTTTCCATTTAGTAAAATATTTAGTTCCACCTGTCACCACGTCATACTCTTTTTTGCCAAGCTATACCTTGTTTTTTAGTTTCATTTTCGTATTGTTTTCAGGAGCTGCCAAACAAACGAAAACTATTAAGTACCTACTACTAACAAGTAAAAAAGTGATATTAAAAGCATTAGCTTTTAATTTAATATATTAATATTTAATAAATTATTAAAAGTAACGTCAGCCTCATTTAGGCTGACGTTACTTTTAATAAATTAATACAAATAACGTTGTGTTTTAACAATAATATACTTTTTAATAGGTTAGAGACTGAGTGGTTTAAGTATGAAAGCTATATGTAATTAGAAAGTTCTTAAAATTATGTAATCAAAGCTAACCCTCAATTAATGACTTGTTTCTACGCCTGTTGTTTAAGATATTCAACATATTTTTAGTGGTAACAAAAGGGCGTACAGAAATCATATTAGATTTTAATAAAATAATTACAGCTCTGGAGTAAGTGTCTTAATGTTTGTAAGATAGTTATAAATTGAATACAATACTTTAATAAGAAATTACTTATTCATCGTAATAAAACAATATTCTCTTTTGTACGCCCCAAAATTAGTATCAATTTTTTTACTATATAGTAGACGTTGCCAAAATTGCGTTGAAAGAAAGAGGCGTATTTATCGTTTATCAAAAACTATGCGTGTTATAATCTGAATGAAAAGTCTTACCAGACGGTAAGTTATGTCGAAAAAGAATGCCAAATATCAGCCTTATACAATCAACTAGTTTTGTTTTATTCATTATTTTGTCTTTCCTGTAAAACTGTACTTTTGTATACGCCCCTTTGTTATGAAGCCCTTGATATACATATATCCATTCAATAAAAAGCGATTATTTTAATATTAC
This sequence comes from Helleia helle, assembly GCA_963853865.1. Lineage (NCBI taxonomy): Eukaryota > Metazoa > Arthropoda > Insecta > Lepidoptera > Lycaenidae > Helleia > Helleia helle. Next base: position 6,416,716 of record OY971433.1, on the reverse strand, counting down.
AATCAGGCACTCCATTTTTTTATCTGTATTGATAAATACCAAAATCGGTATAAAATTAAATGATAGTAAGTATGAACAGCTCTATATAGTTCTGGCGAGTGACATACGTAATAAAAAGTAGAATAAAATTCAAAATTCCCGCATTGTCATAATGCGTAAAGTCTCGCGGCCGCAACATACGCGGCGCCCCACACCTCATCACCCAGAGGGGTAAGTAGCGGTCTGCATCCTCGCCTTAAAACACAATGTTATTTGTATTAATTTATTAAAAGTAACGTCAGCCTCATTTGCTTTTAATATCACTTTATTTACTTGTTAGTAGTGCTTAATAGTTTTCGTTTGATTGGCAGCTCCTGAAAACGATACGAAAATGAAAATAAAAGACAAGGTACTTATGAATATGCAATAGTTGGTGGAACGCTTTTGTAAAACCTATTTGATGTCAATAATTTAGTTTCACCTTCGTGTATGTATGCCATCAAGTTTGCATCATCATCTTTATTGTCACACTCTGGGATTACGTGGCTGTGTGGCGATGGAACACATTGATTTGTGAAACCCCTTTTTGTGTAGATGTCGTAAAATAGAATCTGTCCAGTCCTTTTGCCATTTTCCAGTAGCCCATGATAATAATAATAATACTATGCTGGGACAACTCGCACACGGCCATCTGATCCCAAACTAGGTCTGCCTTGATGATACAATGAAAAAATGATGAACAAATGATAAATACTGATATATTTTTAAATACATTCATATTATAGATAAATTACACCCAGACACAAAACAAATGATCATGTTTATTACACAAACATTTGTCCTGTGTGGGGATCGAATCCACGACCTTCTGGTTTAGCAGTAAGGATCACTAACCACTAGACTAACAGGCCATCTTTGCTACAAATTACGTGGAGCCCATCTATGCCAGATTCACCTAGAAATTTGAAAACTTTGCCGTTATTGCATCAGAATCTGATGTTTTCCTCATTTTAAGGGAGTTGAGAGGAGCATATACATTGGATCGCAGAGTTTTAGACTCCAGCAGTTCTAAATTATCCCAATCATACATAGGGCACTCTACGTCAACCATCGTATTGCTTTTGTACAACTCTTCGCAATAGCTTATTTCAGCGATTTATTCTTATAGATGAAGAGATATACCATTAATGTTATTAGCCGTGTTTTAGGCTTAAATTCTTTAGTAAGTAAACAAACTTTCCTAAATAGGTCTGCAATTTGCTACTTTAAGAAGTGTTTTTCAATTTCTGAGCAAGTACTTACTGTATATTTGTCTTTATCAATTCTGAACCATTTAGCAATATTTTGGCATAACACTTTTCATACTCCTTGCTCACCTCTGAATCTTTTAGTCCTTTGACTTTTAATTCCTTTCGTCTACGCTTCAGTTCCAAAGTTTGGTCTGAGATCAGGTATATCATTCCTATTCTTCTGTATATTCACTAAGGTATCACTGATTAGGAGCTTCAAGCTGTTACAATTAGAGTCAGCAGTCTCGAAACTCAAGGTTTCTGCGGACTTCAGTTGGTTTTCCATTGTACCAAAGTAAATTTTCTGAATTCGGTACTTCATCTGAAGTGTTAAACTTCAAGCTGAAATAGGAATGCCAGTTGCTAATTTTATTTTAAAATATAGGGAGTATTTTCCCAACAACACTTATTGTAAATGGAAAATTTTGATTGTATGTCTGTTTCCGTTCAATAGTATCCTCATAAACGACACCTCATTTACGAAAATCACTAAAGCCGTTCAGTCAGCAGAAGGGGCCATAAACGTACTTACCTACATAAATTCACCCGAATAACATTACCCTCCTTTCTTTTGGCACAGTCGGTTAAAAAGGTATCTGTTTGATTACCTAATAGTAGCAAAACTAGAAATTCAAAAAATATCGGTTACCGTTATCAATATTAACTGCTTCATATACATCCGTGATTCCGTGTCATGGTATGTTATATAAAAACAAACAGTTAACTTTAATATAATATACGAGTACTTACTTTTTCATAAATCTCTTTTTGACTCATCTCCTTCTCGATTTTGAAATTGAGATCTTACTCTTCGTTTTATTGTTTTTGTTTGCCATTTTTGTTTAAAACACGTGAAGAAAAATTTGACACAGATCCGACCGTGACAGCGGCCAAACCGCGACTGAAGGGACGCGGGCGGCACGGTATTGCATCGGCCCGCCCGAAACAGTTGTTGTTTTTATGGTTTTTTTAAGTTTTTGTACCGAAAAAGTGAAATAAATTAAATTTGAATAAACATAGGTTACGTAGGATGAAATGAAGAAAATTATGATATAAATTTCAAATTTAAAAGAAATATTTTTTCCTACAAATGTGTACAGGCTTTGCTTAAATTTATGCTATGTTTGGGATTTTTTATGATCGAGTCAAGTTAATCTAATCGTGTAATGAACTTACAAGGGTTCTAGGTAATATCCTTGAATATAACATATCTTTCAGGCCGATAAATTACGCGGGAATAATTTTCCTGATTTTTTTGCCAAGCGCTTCTCACTGTGTATTTGCCAATATACCGCCTTAATTTTATTCACTTTTTCTCATTTAAAACAAATAATAACCGGCACTGTCTTGTTTACATCGCAGTCATACTTGTGACACTCACCTGATAGGGTCAAATTAGCGCCAAATTCAAAGTACATCTGTGAGTTTTGCGAGTGGGGCACGTATGTCTGGTTTACCCTAATGTTTTTTTATGATAATAATAATTTCATCATCAATGAACTCTAACACAAAAACCCTCGAATAATTTAAATGGCAATAATTATTAGTCTGTCTACAATCACAGAGGATACGAGGCTCAAAGTGACGTCACGGCGGCTCAGCCGGTGGGGTACGCAGCTGCGTACGCGGCCGCCAAGCAGCGCGTCGCTTACCTTCGCTCCGTGCGCGCCGACCTCAACAACAACGTTCCCGTAGTGGCCATAGAGAGCTACATCGAGGAGGCTGTCACCGACAGGTGAGTTATTACCCTAGTTCCATGGAACTTTCTAGGCGGTTAGAACAATCTCTGATAGTGCCATTACTTCCATTGAACTTTCTAGACGGTTAGAACAATCTCTGATACTGTGCCATTACTTCCATGGAACTTTCTAGACGGTTAGAACAATCTCTGATAGTGCCATTACTTCCATTGAAATTTCTAGACGGTTAGAACAATCTCTGATACTGCCATTACTTCCATGGAACTTTCTAGACGGTTAGAACAATCTCCGATAGGGCCATTACTTCCATTGAATTTTCTAGACGGTTAGAGCAATCTCTGAGACTGCCATTACTTCCATGGAACTTTTTAGACGGTCAGAACAATCTCTGATAGTGCCATTACTTCCATGGAACTTTCTAGACGGTTAGAACAATCTCTGATAGTGCCATTACTTCCATTGAACTTTCTAGACGGTTAGAACATTCTCTGATACTACCATTACTTCCATGGAACTTTCTTGACGGTTAGAACAATCTCTGATAGTGCCATTACTTCCATTGAATTTTCTAGACGGTTAGAGCAATCTCTGATACTGCCATTACTTCCATGGAACTTTTTAGACGGTCAGAACAATCTCTGATAGTGCCATTACTTCCATGGAACTTTCTAGATGGTTCGAGCAGTCGCTGATAGTGTTAGCTCAGCCGTCGTTAGGCATCGAGCTGCAGCTGGTGTCGCAGGCCACGCCCCTGCCGTCCGCCGCCGCGGCCGCCGCGCGCGCAGCCACGCCACCTGACTACGAGCACTCGCAGACCGGGTACAAGGTGACTGTGGGCTCCATCATGGCTGACAGCTTACAGGTGCGTTTGATAAGTCCCAGGAAAGAGAACGTAACATTATTTAAAACGGGATATTTACCATGTTTTTCATTTTTATTTCACGGAGCTCGATATTTCCACATTATCTACAAATGTTCACCGAAATGTTAAAAATAAAAAACATGTTAAATATCCCGTTTTAAATAAGTTTAGTAATGAAAATGTTAACGTAAAATCTTATAGATTGTAACATGTCTACTGTAGTTTCAATTTGTGCTATGCACCGTGTATTTCTTTCTTATTTTTGTCAAGTGCACAATACTAACTAAAATATAAACTTGAATTTTTATTTAAATCAAAGTGAATAAAAAGTATATATCCTATATTAATAATATTAGTAAGAAGTACTAATATTATTAAATGCGATTTTTTATGGATATATGTTTGTCGTTCTTTCATGCAAAAACTACTGAACGTAGCTTAGTAGCTTAGTAGCTACGTCAGAATAACATATATGCTATAATTTATCCCTGTACTCCCACGGGAATAGGAGTTAAGCGGGTGAAACCGCGGGGCGCTGCTACTTAAACATACAACTTTACAAAGTTTCTTATTGAACGTCGAACTGAGTCAATTACCGGTTCCAAGCCTAGTTCACTTAAAAAATCGGCGAAACAAACTCAGTGGACTAATCTTTTAAATATACCTTGTTCTTAAGGTGTGGTAACCTCAATATCAAACTTGTACAAAAACATGTCAATACCCATACCCTGGTCTTTAAGCAATACCTCGTTTTAAGTTATAAGGATTTTACATTATAGTTTTAACACAGCCTGATGATAATTGAGTGATGTAATTTAATTTCAATAGGTCCCTCACAATCAGTGGCAGGAGACCCATACCGGTGTGTCCAGAAGAGAACTGTTGTTGTTAGCGGCCCGCTCCGTCGCCGGCTCTTACAAGAACTTGCTTGCGGTGTCAGCTGCTGAGACTTGAATACTTTACATCACACATGTAAGTGTTAATAATTTATTGCCATTTCTTATATACAATTACAACAGTACTACGTCTCCGTAGTTCAACTAATAAACTTGTAACAGTGCTACGTCTCCGTAGTTCAACTAATAAACTTGTAACAGTGCTACGTCTCCGTAGCTCAACTAATAAACTTGTAACAGTGCTACGTTTCCGTAGTTCAACTAATAAACTTGTAACAGTGCTAAGTCTCCGTAGTTCAACTAATAAACTTGTAACAGTGCTACGTCTCTGTAGTTCAACTAATAAACTTGTAATAGTGCTACGTGTCCGTAGTTCAACTAATAAACTTGTAACAGTGCTACGTCTCCGTAGTTCAACTAATAAACTTATAACAGTGCTACGTCTCCGTAGTTCAACTCATCATTGGCCTTAGTCCGTCTGTTGCAGACGATTTAAACAGTGTCAGCGTGATTTAATTACACAGCTCTTTTCGTGGCTGCATAAGCCAATTCGTGAGCGGCAGACTCTGCCACACACTTTGCAGATAAAATGGGTGATGTTAATGACGGAAGAATCTTGATTGTGTCGCGTCCTTCTAGCCGCCAAAGTCACAAACCAAGCTCGATCAAATGTGTTGCGTCCGTCCTCTACAACTTTACGCCACTTGGCACGGTTCTCGGCAGCTGCTTCCCAGTTTCGGTGGTCAATACCAAAGGCGTGCATATCTCGCTTGGCGCAATCCTTGAACCGCAGCATGGGCCTCCCTATGTTACGTTTTGCATTCGCTACGGCACCAAGCAAAACTTGCCGAGGCAGGCGCGAGGACTCCATACGATGCACATGCCCTAGCCAGCGCAACCGCTTCTGCTTGAGTGACGCCGTGAAGCTAGGCTGCTGTGCAATCTCAAGAACCCGCTCGTTGGTAACTCTGTCCTCCCAAGATATGCCCAGGATTTTACGAAGACAGCGCATGTGGAAGGCGTTTAGTCGACGTTCTTGGTTTGCGTACGTCGACCAGGTTTCAGCTCCGTAAGAGAGTTTACTCAAGATGCATGCCTGGTACACGATAATCTTGGTGCGCGTGGTAAGATGTTTGTTTTGCCATACTCTCGTATTAAGCTGCCCGAATATGATCGCCGCTTTGCCGATACGAATATCGATCTCTGCGTCAAGCGAGAGATTGTAGTTCAACTAATAAACTTGTAAAAGTGCTACTTTTCCGTAGTTCAACTAATAAACTTGTAACGGTGCTACGTCTCCGTAGTTCAACTAATAAACTTTTAACAGTGCTACGTCTCCGTAGTTCAACTAATAAACTTATAACAGTGCTACGTCCCCGTAGTTCAACTAATAAACTTGTAACAGTGCTACGTTTCCGTAGTTCAACTTATAAACTTGTAACAGTGCTACGTTTCCGTAGTTCAACTAATAAACTTGTAACAGTGCTAGGTCGCCGTAGTGGAACTAGTGGGTTGGTATGATTGCGGATTTATATATTGCGATAATTTAAAAAAGAAGGAGATCGAGTTTCTTGACATGACCAATCATTTTTAATTTTTTTTGACACATAACTTCTTTTGTGCTTGCGATGCATTTTTGCCTTTTCGAAAGTAATACTGTAAAATCATTTCCACCTCGCCACCCTTTTATTTGGTATTGTCAAACACGAATCTCCACCGTACCTCTACAGTAAATTGCAATGGGCTAGAGATAAACAGCTGAATCTCTCCACCAGGGGATCTTCGTTTTTACTCATACTTATGTAAGTACATCACATAGCTGCGTTCCGAGGTAGCTTCAGACATGCTGCCACTAAGTGCTGGAATGACCTACCACCGCCCACGCGAACTCTGAAATCGATTAGCAGTTTTAAAATAAAATATAAAATTTTCTTGCTTAAAAAACAATTATTTGATAATTTATGAATTCAGTACCGATCTATATATAAATAACACGAATGAACAAATATATAACTGTAACAACAAATTCTATCAACAATGTACATAAATTATGTCGGCTAAAATTAATAAATTCATAATTTGTATTTCCCACCTGATGGGTTTCTAAGGTGTACAATGGCGACCCCACCATGGTTCAGGCCTTGTCGTGGCGGTGGGCCTCAGTAACCTAGGGTGAGCGGGGCACCTTCGGCGAAGCTAATTGGGCCGAGGGGGCTCTTTGTACCCCTTTTATAAGAAGAACAGGGGGCAAGGGGTGAGGATGGGAACCTCACCCCATTGTACTGTCCCGACGTTGGGAGGGGTTGTTCTGTGGTGCGGGACAACCCCTCTGTTTAGGGTGCGTCGGTCCCTTGCGGGACTGACTAGCCGTCGAGGTGCCCTTTTTGTTTTCTAGATCCGGGGCACCTCACCAAAGGCGGCATTGGTGGCACTCGCCGGGTTTTAGTGGGTAGAGCTGCGTCCATTTACCAGCTGTCGGGCGTAGCGAGTCCCACATATTCGCGTGGGGAGACCCACTCCCCTGCGGGATGCCTCAGAGCATTTCCCGGCGTTAAAGAAAAAAAAAAAAGAACAAAAAGGTGTACAATGGCGGCGACGCGGCGTTTCCCTTGTCTTGAATTGGATTATATTTGGTATGAGAACTTTGATACCCTACTTTGATACAATTTAGGAAACCCAAAAGTCTGTGTTCAGTTTTATGTGAAATATCTATTGATGCGCCTTGACAGTAAAATCTAGTAAAATTCCGAGAACGTGATGCCTTTTTGCTGTCAATTTTCATTATAGATTTTTTATCTTGAATCCTAATATTAACATAAACGTTGCACATTTACCGGGCGGCCCGATTACTTTTTTAATGCGGTAATCTTTGAATTCCAAACAATATTTTAAAGTGAAACTTCTTTGCGCGTGAGATAATTTTTTTTAATTCTTCATGAGGGTAATTTTTTTACGGATGAAACGTCATGAAAATGTGCAACGTTTTTGTCCACGAAGAGGGAGAGAGTGGCTGAGATCGATTGAGAGAGAGTGAGAAAGGGCGAATGTAGCATGAAGCAAAAAGCCATGGAGTGAGAGTAGGGAGCAAGCGAGTGAAAGATCGAGAGAGAGAGAGTGAGATAGAGCAAACATCGCATCGCAAGTCTCGGAAATTGAAAGCTTTAAATTGGTATAAATATAAACGAGATTTAAATATTACTTTACCAAATAAGTTTCACTTCTGACATGTGTACTTTGTACGCACGCACTTTTTTTATAATAAAAGATTTTTTTGAGTCTAGAACATCGAAGGTCCAAAAATGCTTAATATCCGTCTTTCTGTACGTGCAGTACGCGTGAGGTTCACGCTCGCAAACTATGCATGGACGTCAATCCTTATAATCTTATCTCTCTATCATTATTTTATGTAGCTGTAAAATTTAATAATAGAGGAGTATTTAAACACTGTTTAGGTTTTTAGGGTTCCGTAGCCAAATGGCAGAAAACGGAACCCTTATAGATTCGTCATGTCTGTCTGTCTGTCTGTTCGTCCGTGTGCCACTTTCTTCCGAAACTATAAGAGCTATACTGTTGAAACTTGGTAAGTAGATGTATTCTGTGAACCGCAGTAAGATTTTGACACAAAAGTAGAAAAAAACAGTAAATTTTGGGGGTCCCCATACTTAGAACTAAAACTCATTTTTTTTTCATCAAACCCATCCGTGTGGGGTGGATATGGATAGGTCTTCAAAAATGATATTGAGGTTTCTAATAACATTTTATTCTAAACTGAATAGTTTGCGCGAGAGAAACTTCCAAAGTGGAAAAATGTGTCCCCCCCCTGTAACTTCTAAAATAAGAGAATGATAAAGCAAAAAAAAAAATATGATATACATTATTACCATGCAAACTTCCACCGAAAATTGGTTTGAAGGGTTATTATATGATTGACAACCGGTGGGAGGGAAGCGCTGTGCCGCGCTCCCGGCTGCACGGGTAGCACCATCTTGCTTGTTTCTCCCGTGAAGCAGCTTTGCTGTGTTTCGGAGAGAAGGGCAAGACAGGCAGTGTAATTACTGGCACCGAGACTTAACATCTTATGTCTCAGGATAGGCAACACATAGATGAGTTGCCTGGGGTCGTTCCAGGTAAACTAGTTTATGTTCATGGGCGACGTCGACCATTTACCATCAGGTGGCACGTTTGCCAGTTTGCAAAAAAGAATAGGTACATCAATAGAATTAAACTTAGACATTTCTGCCGGAAATTATTTTTTTACAGCTTTAAGAAAGAAACAATGAAAGAAATAAAAACTTTTTTTAAGTACCAAAGTTGTATATTTATGTAACATACAATTTTTATTTTCAGGTGGCCATATTGTGAAGAGACAAGAAATATCTAGACTTTATTATATAGTTACTTTATTATGTTTAAAGAGTATATAATAAAATATCTTAACAATTTAAAGCATTTTTTTCCTTATAATAATAGAAATTCCCTCTACCATTTCCTTTAATCAAATGTTTAAAATCTCTTTACCAGACAGAGACACAACAGAAACTTTAACAGATAGGTACAACATGTGCGTCACTTAAGCTATCTTCCAGTGAAAGTCCCATCAAAATCGGCCCAGCCGTTTCCAAGATTAGCTGGAACAAACGGACAGACAGACAAAAATTGTAAAAAATGCTATTTTGGTATATGTACCGTATATACATCCATATGCATTTAGTAAAAAGCAGTTATTTTAATATTACAAAAAGACACTCCAATTTTATTTATTTGTATAGATAACAAAATAACGGTTTCTAGAGTTTTTCTTTTACTTATGTTGTGAGACATGTTTTTTTTTTTTCTTTTGGGCCGGTAAATGCTCTGAGGCATCCCGCCTGCGGAGTGGTTCTCCCCAGGTGGGTATGTGGGATTCGCTACGCCCGAAAGATGGTAAATGGACGCAGCCCTACCCCCTAAAACCCGGCGAGTGCCTCCAGTGCCATCTTGGTGAGGTGCCCCGGATCTGTTAAGCTAACAGGGCACCTCGACGGCTAGTCAGCCCCGCAAGGGACCGACACCACCTCCACAGAGGGGTTGTCCAGCACCACAGAACAACCCCTCCCTACGTCGGGACAGTACAATGGGGTGAGGTTCCCATCCTCACCCCTTGCCCCCTGCTCTTTTGTCCCCTCTTATAAGAGGGGTACAAAGAGCCCCCTCGGCTCAATTGGCTTCGCCCAAGGTGCTGGGCTCACTCTAGGCTACTGAGCCCCACCGCCACGACAAGGCCTGAACCATGATGGGGATGTTGTGAGACCTAGCTTATTATCAAATTTTATGATTCTATGTCAATGTCAGCAAATAACCGGAATGGAGCGGTAATGTTATGTACTTTGTATGAAAACAAATTACGCAAAATTTGTGTGCGCCGGGTCTGATCGCCCGGCCATTGATGGATGATTGGACGTACATACAGACCACTGGTTGGTTAAATTGTAAACGTCAGTGACAAACCATTGGCCAGTTTCGTAATTGTATGGCTAACATTACTTCTCTATCCGGTTATATGCTCGATGATAGGGATATCCTATAGGTCTTAGTTAGACAGACTGACGGAAAACAAAGGGATTCTATATGGGTTCCGCTTTGTAATTTTGAGGAACGTAAGTACGTAAGAAACGTAAGAACCTATGTATTATTAACCGCCTAGAATAAAAATAACAAAAAAATAAGTGATAGATTTCGTAAAATTATAAAATGTTTGTACATAGGACGATAATTTCACCTATTTATTTAAAAAAATCATAACTTCAAAGCTATAAGACCTAGAACAATAATTTTTAGTGGTTTTGGTAGATAATAGTTCCCCCTATCACCCACACCCCGTTGGTCCACTACTTACGGGACATCCTGTATATTTTTTTCGTCATTGTTGTGGTAAATATAGTATCAGGCGACCTTTTTTTATAGGAGGCAACCGAACAGTCGAAGCCGTTTGGCGACTATCGACGCCCATACACATCCGCACAACCAGTGATTAAGCAGATGCGTTGCCCTCCTTTTTCCTATCCCCCCAATGAGCCACCGAAAACTCATAAACCGCACGAAACGCAACAGCATAGCTCTCATTTGATGCCGGTGTAATGTGAGCGAGAGGGACCACCCCGGTCGTGCCGGCCCAATTCGGATGCAAAGCAGCATGGCATACCTCTTAGTAACGACTTTCGGGCGACAGAGAAGATTGATAATATTATGCTTTATTTAGTTTGATATTATATTTAAACACTACATTTTCTAGTTCTGATACTACCAAATTTTTGAAGTGAAAACTTCTTTAGCCGCATTGAGCACTAGGTAGGAGAAAATGTTATAGGTTCAGTTAGCGACATGCTTAAGTGACATTGTGACATCATTACGAAATTTCAAATTATTTGTATTAAAATTTACAATTTCATCTTACTAATATTACCTATAAACGCGAAAGTTTGCAAGAATGTATGGATGTATGTTTTCTGCTTTTTCACTCAATAACTACTGAATGGATTTTAATGAAACTCTTCAATAAATTGTTTACACATCAGAATGAAATAAAGGCTATATATTCATCCCTACACCCACGGGAATGGGAAGCACGCGGGTGAAACCGCAGGGCGCTGCTAGTAAAGTCATAATTCTAATGACTCATTATTTTTTCAAGTTTTTTCTCAAAGATCTGCTAATGTCAAGTTAACATCTTTTGTAAATGTTAATCGTAATGAACAATGAGGATTGTATTATCTGTGGTATTATCAGAGTATTTTAAAAACAAATGAGGTAGTTGTAAAATGCGGTTGTAAAACGGCTTATGTTTTATATACTTTATCTTATAATTTGAAAATGTGTAGTAGATATAACGAAAGGTTGGACGCCACTTAATTTAATGCTTTCTTTCTCAAGGCAAGGGCCTTGTTGACTTCAGGCTACGAGGCCTGGATTAAAAGAGGTCATTATCATTATCACCATCATTAGCGACCATTATTTGTCCCCCTCCGGATTCTCCAAGGGTGTTGGGTCTCAGTTCACCTGTGCTCTAGCTCAATGCGTGGTGAATTTAACGCACCCTCTTAATTTTAATTACTTTATATTATTCTTTAGCTGGCATCACTCCCTACTGGTTTATTGGCTGTTAGATAGCTGTCAGAATTGTGCCACAAAATAAATTCGCATTTATTTTGTAATTGTACAGAATAAAAAATTAGAGTTCAAAGACGTCGCTATAGTTCTGTTCTATGTAGGTAATTTTTTTTCAGTATTTTTTTCCTAGACGTTAACGTTTGATGAAATCTTATAATCAACATTTTAATCAGGCGCCACAGTCTATTTTCATTCTTTGCTGGACTTACCCAGTAAACCTCGCGACTGCATGGATGTGAGCAGCACTCATATGTTACAGGCAAAATATGGTCAAGTCTTAGAATAATTACACTATAGAAGGTCAGTCTTCATATAAGCGCGCTGTCAAAAATGAAGCACTAAATTGATTGATTGTGAAGTTTTCCTGAAAACGGGAAATGATTCGGCCGCTGATAACAATTTGCTATAGCAATAATATTTAATACATAAATAGCTAGGTGGGCATATCTATTTATGTATTAATTTATAACAACTTTTCTTAACCATGTATACACAAGCTATATTATTATTTATTATGTATAATTGTTATATTACAAGAATGTTTATTTATATGAAACGAAGAAAATATAACAGTAATTAGTAAAAAAATATACATTTTTATATTTATTTTTTATTGGCATGAAACACAGTTGTAATGTAAAGTTGTTATACATATTACTATTTAAACCTGTAACTTTTAATATAAACGCGAAAGTTTGTATGTATGGACGTATGAATGTTTGTTACTGTTTTACTGTTTGTATTTGATATCGTTAAATCACACAAACACATTAATTCGAGAACGTGTCACGTACCTACGTAAATATCAGTAGCAACTGTTTTAAATTTAATCAGTGTGGGAAAATAATCAGTAAAAATATTTTCACAATCGGGCAATACTGAGCATTGAAAAAAAAATTTATTTATTTAAACCTAATTAATTACAAGATACTACGAAATATTGAAAGATTTCCTGTGAAAAGTGATGTTATTACATATTTTATTTTGTTATTCAAATATATTGTCATACAATTTAACTGCACAAATCGTCATAATTATTTATTTTACGGAGACACGTTTGGCGCGGTTTGACATAGAATACTAAGGAACTTCCCGGCGCTTGGGGCAAAAATGGCTCCATGTGAGTTGCTTCAAAATGGCAGCGCGGACTAGGTTTCTATAGTGTAATTATTCTAAGGGTCAAGTCTGGGATTGTGTAATGACGACTTACGCCTCTTGTCATATTCACAACCACAAAATCATAAATCAAAAGAAATAATTTACCTTATTCACTACTTTTCATTAGTACCTAATAGGTATGAGAATTTTTGACGATAGGTTTTGCCTTTGTAACGTTTCATTCGCAGCGAGGCTATAATGAACTTTTTATGTGACTGACTAGTTTACTAGACATGTTCGTGTCGGGCTCTGGATGGGAACTTGGGAATGTGTGGCACGACGTCGTGGGTACTGCTTAGTAGCGGGCAGTCCCCCCTTACGAGGTTTAGTCTGGCCTTCGCTGGGGCCAGCCTGTCACTAAGGTGATAACAAAAAAGCTAACTAGACTTACAGTTGTATAAGACTGATGATGATTATTTCTATAGCTAGTCGTTACATTATTAGAATAACATTATGAAAGTGTCCACATGTCCGCATCGTAAGCATCGGACGTATCGCATCATACGGATTAATTTTTATGTATCGACAGCGATCCGATTTGAAGGAAAGAAAGAAAGAAAAATATTTTATTGACCACAACAAAAGATATCTTATTATAAAAATTTGCCGACGCAATTATCAGGAATCGGATTACCGATTCGTATGAAGTGTCATTCGGATTGTCATGACCGGCATTCCGTATGACGTCATCGGCACGCATCGCATAGTTGCCTCTTCGAGATATAGATCTAGATTACAGACCATAGTGTCGGCATTGCCGACGTGCGATATTTCTATTCCAAAAAATGAAAATGCGGACGCTTACCATTACACCGATCGATGAAAGATTTTTGAAGAAAAACTTCTTTGCGCGCATGACGTTAAAATTTTTACGGATGAAACGTCATGAAAATGTGCAACGTTTTTGTCCAAGAAGAAGGAGAGTGTGTTTGAGACCGCTTGAGAGAGAGTGAGAAAGGACGAACGTAGCACGAAGCACCTAGCCATGGAGCCAGCGAGTGAGAAAGATCGAGAGAGAATGAAATAGAGCGAACGTCGCATCACAAGTCTCGCAAATTTAAAGCTTTAGATTAGTATAAATATAAACGAGATTTAAAAATTAGTTTGCCAAATAAGTTTCACTTCTGACATGTGTATTTTTTTTTAATCTGATGAGAAGTTAGAAGTTGACCTACGTCCAAACTCACAAACTTAATAACAGTAAAAAGAACAAATTAATACAAATACTAAATAATAGGATGTTAATAATATTATTAAGTCACTGCTCAATTGATGTAGATGATTTGTCATACGATAGACCATAGAATTGATCAACCATTAATCACGGGCTTGAATCCCGTCAAAGGAATACATCTGTCTGATAGATCCACGGATAAATCAAAATGTCTGTTATGAACGTGTACACCTATTCATTAATATGAGCGAGAAATATTTGTATTATATGATTTTCCTACAGTCGAGATTTTATACGAAAAATAAATATAATCATACCACAATGAATGGTGGTTGAATTTAAAACCCTAAAGGGTGGAAAGTTCTTATTAAGTTTTATTCTGGATGACCTCAACGAATAAGATTAAAAGCTCATCCCGCAAAAACTGAACAGTCGACAGAACAATGAGATGGTCGGGTTGCAGTGGCCTGGGTCTGTCTTATACCCCAAAGAAATGACGTCCAGTGGTGAAAGGTCAACGTCAGGAATTCCTCTTCATGGCTGATATGCGCACTGATAAATGTTCAACTAGATAAGTTGATGATATGCGCACATTTGCGACTTCAATTTCAAGGGAAGCCCAGCCTTTAGACCAAGGAGACTAGACACAAGGAGACTAGACACAAGGAGTGCAATCTGTGTTTGAATAGCGTCGGTCGAAAAGCGTTAAATAAGGGTTTTTTTATGTTACTTGGACAGGCAAACTGGCAAACGTGCCACCTGATGGTAATTGGTCGACGTCGCCAATGAACATAAACTAGTTTTTTACCTGAAACGAGCCCAGGTAACTCATCTATGTGTTGCCTATCCTGATACATAAGATGTTAAGTTTCGCTGCCATTAATTACACTGCCTGTCTTGCCCTTCTCTCCGAAACACAGCAATGCTGCTTCACGGGAGAAACAAACAAGATGGTGGTACCCATACAGCCGGGTGCGCGACACAGTGCTTCCCTCCCACCGGTTGGCGTCCGTGGTGCTAAATTAGCATCTGGTTTTTTAAACGTGTGTGCGCCAAGAAATTAGGCACACACACACACACACACACACACACACACACACACACACACACACACACACACACACACACACACACACCACACAAGTGGACGGTTTTGAACTTGTTACTTATAGAATCAGCTGGACACTTTTTTTAAAATTTTCTGCCATACGAGATTGTACTCCTTGTGTATAGTCGCCATGATCTACAGGCATGTTTAGTCATCTGCAAATACCGTCAGATGGCGGTGATCACATCCCAGATGAACCATCCGTCCGTTTGTCGCCTATTCTATAAAAAGTAAGTGATGGGCTGATGATATCTACTGCGCACTGAGAAACTTAATATTATATAGTTACTAGCTAGTGCCCGCGACTTCGTCTACGCAGATTAGTTTTTAGATAATTCACACAATCTTTATAAATTATATCCTATGTGCTATTCTGATGTATAAGCTATATTATTGTAAATTTTCATTAAAATCCATTAGGTAGTTTTTGAGTGAAACAGTAGGTAACAAACATCCATACATACAAACTTTCGTGTTTATAATATTAGTGAGAAGTAGGAGGATTCGCTCTTACTAATTAGTTTGTTAATGATGCGTCCAATAAAAATTAATAAATATACAAGAATCTTAAGAGGTGTGTCCAAAAACAATCTCATACAAAAATGTACACAAAATCAGCCTTTTTTTTTTCTTTTACGCCGGGAAATGCTCTGAGGCATCCCGCCTGGGGAGTGGGTCTCCCCAGGTGGGTATGTGGAACTCGCTACGCCCGAAAGATGGTAAATGGACGCAGCTCTACCCACTAAAACCCGGCGAGTGCCACCAATGCCGCCTTGGTGAGGTGCCCCGGATCTTTTAAGCTAACAGGGCACCTCGACGGCTAGTCAGTCCCGCAAGAGACCGACGCCACCTCCACAGAGGGGTTGCCCCGCACCATAGAACAACCCCTCCCAACGTCGGGACAGTACAATGGGGTGAGATTCCCATCCTCACCCCTTGCCCTTGCTCTTTTGTCCCCTCTTCTTATAAGAGGGGTACAAAGAGCCCCCTCGGCTCAATTAGCTTCGCCCAAAGTGCTGGGCTCACCCTAGGCTACTGAGCCCCACCGCCACGACAAGGCTTGAACCATGGTGGGGACACAAACGCAGCCTAGTAAGTATTATTATTGGGTAAGTTATCTATCATTCAATGTAGGTATATGTGTATTGTGCGTGATATATTTTATTGGCCGTAAAGCTAATCTGTAGATTGTGATATTATAACTATTTATCATACGTTAAAAACGAGTGTCTTGAAACAATGCTTCCCGTGTTGAAATCCGACTACAGGACTTGTATATAGGTTTTTTTTATGCCATAAAGAGGCAACCGAGCAATCGGAGCCTTATGGTGACTACCGACGCTCATAGACATCCGCGAAAACAAAAGTTATGCAAATGCGTTGCCCTCCTTTTCCCTATCCCCCAATGGGCCACTGGAAACTGACAAACCGCACGAAACGCGATACACACACAGCTGTCACTTTAAGCGAGAGGTACCACCCTGGTCATGCCGGAACAATTCGGCTCTGCCTCTTACCTAATATGTATGGCGCGGCAAAAAAATATATTTTACCGGTGGGAGGGTTACGCGTGTGCCGCGCTCCCGGCTGCATGGGTACCACCATCTTGCTTGTTTCTCCCGTGAAACAGCTTTGCTGTGTTTCGGAGAGAAGGGCAATACAGGCAGTGTAATTACTGGCACCGAGGCTTAACATCTTATGTCTCAGGATAGGCAACATATGAATGAGTTGCCTGGGCTAGTTCCTGTTAAAATAGTTTGTTTATGGGCCATGCTGATCACTTACCATTAGGTTGCATTTCTTCTAGCTTGTTTATCCAAGTATAATAATAAAACAAAATAAAAACAATTGAACACATGTAAAATGGAGTAATCAGTTAATTATTATTATATAGACCAATTAAAAATATATATGTTTGCGGTCAAAATTAATACCATTTAAGTAAATGGCTACCTAAATATAAATTTCCGTAATATTTGATTTTCTGTTTATCTAATAGTTTGTCTTAAATCCATCGATGCTATAATTAAAAAGTTAACATAAAAATCCTACTAATATTAATAACGCGAAAGTTTGTAAGAATGTATGAATGTATAAATGTAAGTTAGTTACTCTTTCTCGCAAAAACTACTGATTGAATTTTAATGAAACTTTACAATAACATCAGAATAACATACTATAATATATCCCTGTACTCCCACGGGAATGGGAAGTACGCGGGTGACACCGCGGGGCGCTGCTAGTACACAATATTACAAAAAAACCCTCTTCTATACCTTTTGTTCTCAGATGCGTTTAAAATGTTATGATTAAAGATAAAACATTATTTTAAGCTGGAATGGCATGGAATCTTAAAACCCTCGTTTTATTACTGATCGTCGATTTGTTACTGACGTAATAGCAATTCAACCAACCAATGATCTGTAGGTACGTCCCAATAACCAATCATCCATCGATGGCCGTCAGTCAGCCAATCACCACCACCACCATTTACCGCTCTATTGTGGTTATATGCTCAATGGCCCACCCTAAAACTAACTAAAACCACCGCAGGTGCCTTCGTGCATATAGTGAGGTCATATCTATCATCTGACATTGGACATAATCTGACGAATTAAAACGTTTCCGCTTTTTGACGCTTGGTCATCTACCGAATTTAGGTGTAAGCGAGTTAAGCTGGACCGATCAACTCGATGACCTGCGATGAGCAAAAGGCCTCTGGCGGTCAAGTACGGTCATATACCAGCATTTTAGACTTCATTTATCTTTTTTGTGCTACCTGTCATTTGTAGAACTTTCTGCAGCTTGTTTCGTACCTCGGAGGAAGTCCAAATGCGGTTTTTGAGGTCACTGCTTACAATAAGTCGGTAGACCCTATCTATTGTTTTGCGACCTTCTCATTTACGTGTTGTAAAGTTTCTAGTCTGCTGATGGCGTTTAACTGAGAAAGATGACAGACTTGGATACTTGTATTGTTTGAGCCAGTTCATTGTAAATGTAAATTGAATTTAAAGTCACATTTAGACCTGAACAACGCAGAGGTTTGCTATTTTACTCAAACTTATCATTTGACGAAAATATAAATTTGTAGGAGTAAAAAAAATCCACTAAATTTTATAGCACTAGGTACATACATATATCAAAGAAATTCTAATAAATAAGTAATCTTATTAACCGACTTCAAAAAGGAGGAGGCTATCAATTCGACGGAATCTTTATTTTTTTTTTTTTATTATTTTTTTTTTATGTATGTATGTTACCTGATTACTCGAAGATGGCTAGACTGATTTGAAAAATTCTTTTTTTGTTCTAAAGGGTATACTTCCCAAATGGTCCCATGATAAGGAAACCAGGATCTGATGATGGCATCCCAGAGGTATCGAGGGGAACATTCGAAAATCGTAGGGGCGACTAGTGCGTTTGATATTTTTTTTATAAAGTGTTTTGAAGGACTACAATTTAAAGAAGGTCTGGAGTCGATCTGATGCTGGAGCCGAAAGACAATCGAGGGAACTCCTCAAAGATTTACATCAGTAACCTTGTGTTTGGGCTTGATTAATTTGTAATTATGAGAACTTTACACCTAGATGGGTTGTGACTGTCATTAGGGGTCTGATGATGAAGACAAAGGACAGTTAAGGGAACTCCTCAACAGTTTACAGTAGCTACCTTGTGTTTGGACTTAATTAATTAAAATTGATGAGAACTTTGTACCCATATGGGTTATAAGCGCCGTTACAGGTGTGATGATGGAGACCATACACAGTCGAGAGGAATCCTCGACGATTTACAGCTTTTATTGGGCTTACTTCATACGGTAAATAATATTATGCCAAAAATCATGTAATTTTATTACTTGTCGTTGTTAAATGAACAAAAAACAACTGTGGCTTGGAAGCGCATCCTAGTTTTTCAAGGTCATCATAATATCCATTCTATATCTATATATTGGTGATGTTCTATACCTATATATAATGGAATTATTTAACGAATAGCAGCAAATCTGCCGTGATTGCTTTTAATTACATGTATATAAAACTTTTTAGTTTTTTTTTATTTGAAGTCGGTTTTAATTTTTGTTTAAATTTTTTTTATATTATATCGTATATATATTGTATTATAATAAGTAAGTATATAATATATCATTTACACATGACAACCAAAAAACATGAAAATCCTAAATAAAGTGAAATTAAATATTATTTTTTATATTACACTGGTCAGTAATAACTAATTAAATATTTTATATTATTCAACCTTGTCTTTGCGTTCCACCAAATAACGTCAGTGTATCACTACATAGTATAAAACAAAGTCGCTTTTTTTGTCCTATGTCCCTTTGTATGCTTAAATCTTTAAAACTACGCAACGGATTTTGATGCGTTTTTTTTTATTATATAGAGTGATTCGAGAGGAAGGTTTATATGTATAATAACATCCATTAAATAGTGGAGAAATACTGTTATTTTTGAGGTTTCTAATGTGATGTCGTAAATAATCACATTTTTTGCACTTACATTGCAAACGCTGGATGAACACTAACAGATAGATCTAAATAATGGACTACATTATAGTACACCTTAGAAAAATCTACAAAAAAGTCCGCAATGGCATATGTGTATCTCTTAAGGATAATATACTATATCCATTTTAATACTTTAAAAATTGACAATTATAAAGCGGTAATGTAATTTACAAAAATACGGTATTAACCACTTCATATTATAAAATAAAGTCCTACGCCCGTCCATAGATAAATAATCATCATTAATCCGTGTACGGCTGTACATCTAAGTTAACGCGGGCGAAGCTGCGGGCAACAGCTAGTGGTCCTATAAAAAAATAAAAGTAAATAATAAAAGTCCTATAAAATTCCTATAATAAACCGCGAAAACATCCGTATAAATTGTTTTATTATAATGAGTGAAATTCGCGTACCTAAACATTAAAAAACAATTAGTGTATATTGTTTAGGAAAACGTTACAAACATCAAAATATTTTTATTTAAAGCTGTGTCCGAATCCACTTCAGTATTTTATAATTTTTTTATGTCATATGGAGGCAACCGAGCAGTCGGAGCCTTATGGTGACTACCAACGCCCATAGACATCCGCACAACCAAAAGTTATGCAGATGCGTTTGCGTTTATTGGCATTTATCGAGTTATCACGCTCAGCATGTTTCACACGTGTAGCAATAAATAATAACGCCGAGCCCATGGCCATGCCAACCAAAAACGAACCTTACGCGGACATCAAGCTTATATCTCATTCACAAATACAAATCAAATCACTTTTTAATCCTATTATGTTGTAATTTATTGAGACCTTTTATCTTTTAGATAATCCTAATATTATAGTGATCATTAAACGCCCAGTTTTATTATATCAAATTCAGTATAAATGCCGATCAAATTGTTCACACTGTCATAGTTTTAACGGACTTGGTAAGTAACCACTGTACGCATACTTTGAGTATACCTACGAGTCAAATTTACAATTTTATTAATTGGAGTAAATAAAGTCAAGGAGGCCTATGTTCAGCAGTGAACGGATAGAGACTGATGGTGATGATGTTGATGATGAAATAAAGTCATCATTTTACTTCTGAGGAAGTAAAAATATTTTACAAAATGATTCCATAGCAATAATTTAAGTACATACACTTGATGATGTATATGGTTTTTCGTCGTGAGATTCGTCTTAATTATGAAAGTCACATCAAACATAAAAAATGGTAGATTTTTAGGGCCAAGTTCACTATCTTTACAGCCAAAAAATCATCCATCATGAAATTCTTCGCTGTCTTCGCCGCCATCTTGGCTCTCACCGCGGCCGCGCCCGCTAGCTCCGAGTGGAGCCCGCACGAGATCAGCGCCGCCCTGCAGAACCCCAGCACCGACCCCGCTCTCATCCCCTACCTCGAACACGCTCTAAACCAAATCATGGAAGATCTATATGCTGGAATACAAGTCGTAAGTTGTCAGTCACTTTGAGAGGTATTATAATTTGAATGAGCAATCGTCTCTCTGTGTACAGTCGTCCATCGCTACAAAAGTATGGAAAAATCAACTGTGTTTATGGAAAAAAAATTCCATTAGGTTACTAAATAGTAGTAGTTACCAACAACTGTTAAAGTTAAATATGTTTGTGATGTCATAATGTGAAAAATGTAATCGATAACAAGTCAAAACACTACGAGAAGTAAAAAGTAATATTGTTACGTCATACGCGCGTGAGTTTGTTCCTGAACTGTCAACCTGTTGTTTTTAATTTTATGTCCATGCTATCAGCCATGCTATTTTATGTCAAATTATATTATTTTGTTTATTACCAGGACTCTGTCGCCATTCCCCTGCCCGCTGAAGTTATCGTCCCAGTCCCCGTCGCCGTTGAAGAGTCTGCCCCGGCCCCAGTTGAAGCCACCCCAGCTACCGCTGCCAGCCCTCTGGTTCAGATCATTGTCAATGTAAACAACCAGGTATAATATAAATAGCAAAATGTTACCAGGAGCCATCCGAGTCAACGTTACCCATAAACGCTATCACCCGCAAAGTGCCAGGCTATTATTATAATAAAATCATATTGTTCCAGGCCGCTGTTGTCCCCTCCCCCGTGCCCACTCCCGCTTTGGTGCCTGAAGTGGTCCCCACTCCCGTCGCCGTCGTCGAGGAGGTCGCCCAAGAGATCCCCGTCAGTCCCGTTGACGTGATCGAGGTGCACCCCGAGGCCGTGCTCGTGCCCGCCGAGATCAACCCCATCGACGTGATCGCCGTGGGCGCCCCCGAGGTCAACCCCGTCGACATCATGAACCCAATTCCCGTCAACCCAGCTAACGAAGTTGGATCAATCATTGTTTAGTATGTTTAACGTGATGACTTAGATTTAAGGGCAATAAATGAAATTTTGTATTAAGATACTGTTGAAATGTACTTACCCTTATATTTTTACGTCGGGAAATGCTCTGAGGCATCCCGCGGGGGAGTTGGGGCTCTCCAGGCGGGTATGTGGCACTCGCTGCGCCCGAAAGATGGTAATGTGGACGCAGCTCTACCCAGTGAAACCCGGCGAGTGTCACCAATGCCGCCTTTGGTGAGGTGCCCCGAATCTGTTGAGCAACAGGGCACCTCGACGGCTAGTCAGTCCCCAAGGGACCGACGCCACCTCCACATAGACACTCCCGCACCACAGAACAACCCCTCCCAACGTCAGGGACAGTACAATGGGGTGAGGTTCCCATCCTCACCCCTTGTCCCCTCTTTTATCCCCTCTTCTTATAAGAGGGGTACAAAGAGCAGCTCCCTTGGCTCAATTTGGCCCAAGGTTTACCCTAGGTTACTGAGCCCCACCGCTATGGCAGGGCTTGAACTATGGTGGGATTTCCCCATCATGGTCTTACCCCGCTTAATGTATATATACCACAAAAAAAAACCACAAAATATGTGTCTTTACTTTTTACACTTTACTGTAATAGGTCTTTACCTATGAAATTGCCGTTCTGCAGTACTGGCCATTTCAAATCAAAATAATTTTTGTTTGGCTAAGAATTCTAATTTCAAATTAATTTTATTTTAAAAACATGGAATTCTTTACTACGTTTACGGAGCTAACACTACAAACCAACGCACCACCTGTTATTGGTTTGCTCGCTTACGTTCTAGAAATTTCGACCTGAAAAATGAACCTGGCGGTCGTCCAAAGACTGTGGTCGATAATGACGAATTAAAGGCGATTGTGGAAGCTGATGATACAAAATCTACGGCTGAATTAGCCTACTCACCAGACCTTGCGCCTACAGACTACTACTTTTTCCATAATTTGGATAACTTCTTGGCGGGAAAAAAAATCAATACCCGAGAGGCAGTACAAAATGCCTCTGAGGAATTTGTTGCCTCCCGTCCAGCTGATTTCTTTAAGAAGACCTAATATTTGGACTAAAAATCATTTACTTATAAGTAACTTGATTTCTTTTGATTAAAGTCAGTGTGGGTCCCAAGGCTGTTTAATGTATCTCTCGGGCTTCAATACCATGTTGGTCTCCAGTGGTTAGTGCGGGGTGCATTTTACTCAAAGGAGCTCAAAAGCTCAATCAATTTGATCTCCACTGAGCGAGCTATATAGAGTAAAGGACAAAAGACGTTGTAGTTGAAATGACAAATATTTTCTTCAACAATAGTGTTTTCAATGACCGATAACCTTATTTTCTATTCTTGTGTTACTTTATCTACAATAATATAATAAGTAAATACCTGCTGGACAAATAACATTTATTACTTTTACCAACGAAAGCTGTAGAGAATTATTAATAACAACCAATAAAAGTGATGACTTTCACTTTTTTACCGACTTCTAAAAAAAGAGAAGGTTCTCAAATCATATGTTTGTATTCTTAACCGAATTAAAAAAGGAGGAGGTTCTCAATTCATCGCAATCTTTTTATATTAACATTAATTACCAAATGATGAGGTAATTTAATAATGATGATAGATAATTATTAATTATTTTCTATTAGTCAAACTTACCATACCATAAAAAGATTAAAAACTGTAATGACACTAAGGAAAACTGAAGCCCTTTTTTGAAATCGGTCACAATGGACCACAATAAAAAACTAATGTATATAGTTGTACATTGACATAGCAAATAAGGTGCAATACGTTAAACAGATTTATATGTAATCCCGGTTTGAGTCAGTGAATCGAGACTAAATCAATTAGGGTGTATCCAGAACTGTATCTCGATAATCGATGAGCTCAGTAAGAGCTCCAAGTCCACGATATCAGGATTAAGGGACGTCAAAAATTGTCAAAAAAATCTTTAGGGTTCATTAGGGAATTAGGGTTGTCAGTAATTAAACATAAAAGTTCTGACATACAATTTTTATTTTCCAGATTTTCTCAGTAGGCTCGCTATGAAACTGGTGGATTCAATTACTGTTGAAAACAAAGCTTAATTAACTACTTGCAAGTGTAACATTAAATAAAACTTGAACTTAAAGTATAACATAGATTTATTGACCGTGTCAAATATTTTTTACATTTGCAAAAGAGATAAAATTATATTTATTGAAAACATATAAATAAAAGTCCAAAATATATTAAATATTAAAAATGAAACATTTATTTCATTTACATTTATTCTTTAAAATTTGGTAAACACTTCTCAGTTATAGGTACATTCAGATGAAGGTTAGTTAAAACTGATCGGTGTTTAGATTTTACAAAATTTTAAGTGGAATAAAATGATTCACATGAGTAAATTGTTTTCAATAATGAAACAATTTCACATGCAGTCTTTAATTCAGGATAGTTCGATTCTGGTACAAATTTCCAAAATTCAGTAATCGGTGTCGACTTATTTTTTAATTGTAGAGCTTGATCTGCATGCGTTTCTATTAATTCTAATTCTTCAGATGCTTTTTGGGTCACAATTATATTGGAAATGGAAAACTCATCTTGTGAATTATGTTAATTTCAAATGGTTTCATAATAAAACCGAGAGATGATTTAAAATATTTAAAGTCTGAAATCTATTTTGGAATTCCGTCAATATTCCTTCTAGCTTAAAATGTCTTTAAATATTGTACAGTAATAATTATTAAGATATGATAACACAAAAATGCCAGTTTGCTTATGACGAAACATAAAAATTCCCAGACCATGGTAAAGTATTCGAAAGTCGAAACTTAATAAATTCGTTGAAGTTGTTTTTTTTTTTTATAAAAGAGGGGGCAAACGGACAGTCGGTTCACCTGATGGTAAGTGAATAGCGACATCCACAGACACCCGCTATACCAGAGGATCAGCAGGTGCATTGCCGGCCTTTTAGATATGAGTTTGCTCTTTTCTTGAAGGTCCCTAAGTCGTATCGGTTCGGAAACACCATAGGAGGCAGCTGATTCCATTAATTGATTGTTTCAATTAAAGATTTGATCCGAGCATAACCAATCCGAGATACTTTTGTCCTGTTTGAAGGTACCATGACATGACGTACTCAGCATGAGAGTAGGATCAAGCCAGGACCTATTTTTATTACCAGTCAAATATCTTATCCCATCATGTATTTACATTTTCCGCACCTATGCATCTCCATGTGTTTAGATGGCGGTGATTCTGTACCATCTCATGAGCCGGTTGGTTGTTTGTCACTGACAACTGACAAATTGTCAGTTCATGCAAGAAAGAAACAAATAAATATGTGCGTTTAATGTGGAGTTATTTATGGAAGTCTATTATCAGATTAAAAACAATAAATTAAGATAAAAATGCAAGCGGCCGGAAAGGCCTAAGCGTATAGTTAAAACATATGATAATATTTTTCTTCTTTACGCGAATTTTACTCATTATAATTAAACAAATTTTACTAATTATAATGAAACAATTTTTACGGATTTTATCGCGATTTATTAAGATTTTTACAAGCCCGACCGTGGCCATGGTTGCTGTAAAGTATCCGAAACGTCGGGCTTGTAATATTCTTAATAAGCTGCGATAAGATCTGTAAAAATGGTTTCTTTATTTTTTATTCATTTATAATAAACCCTTTTGCCATAAAAAAGGTACTTTAGATTCTTTGCAATATTATGTTAATAAAAAATATAAGAAATTTTGTTTTATTAATTTGACCTATGAATTTGACGATATATATTATTTGAAGCGTAGACTGAGAATGAAGTATCCTGGTATAATTATTTGCTTTCAACATTTTAATTTTTAAGTGTGATAAGGAAAACTAATTATTATTTATTGTTTATAAAAATTTTAAAATTTTAGGACATTTTGTGACTATTAAACAATTAAATCCTTCATTTTACATTAAATACCACTTCATGGTATGCCTGAAAAAGCGATAAGAGCTGGTAAAATTATAGCCTTAGTTGAAGAAGGTTGTTCGCAAACTTACGTTCCCTAGCCTCTAAATGTGAGTCGTTTATCTGTCTAGAGGACTTGGCAACGGTATCAATTGAACGGTTCGTTGCTGATGTTACATGAAAAGTAAATCAATTTTCATGTAACATAAGCCCACTGAAGCGGCAGTGGTTCACATACGTCGAAGAACAGTTGAACAGCGATGGCCAGTGATAGAGTTCTAAGTTATGGCCACATTCGGTAAGACACAGGGTCGGTCGTCCGTCAACTAGGTAGAAAGTCGATCTCCGTGCATGAGCGGTCCTTTTATTGTTGTTTTTGTTGAATGCGAGGATCGGGACAACCCAAAGTTATGCCGACGCGTTGCCCCCCTTTTTACCTATCCCTCCCCAATGGGCCACCGGAAACACAAACCGCACGAAACGCGACAGCATAGCTATCACTTGCCGCCGCTTGTCGGCGACAAAGATTTCTAGTCAAACCAGTTTGTAAGAATGTATCATACTAATATTACACTGACCCCATATGGGTTGTTTTTAAAATCAAAATCAATTTTTTTTTCAAAATAGTACTAATACAGTATCTTTTTGAACGTCAATTGAAAAAGCGTATACAGTTGCCTTTAAAAGAATTGCTTACTTTCGAAAGTCTAATCATTGGTGCATGTAACCTGTGTCTATTACGTGTATTTCTACTATGAATATCACTTTTCTTACAAAATTCATATATGTTTTTCCGGGCGATTCATTTATGTTTTTGTTGCGAGCCGACTATCGGCGACGCAGTTTAGAGTCATGTTAGTTAGGAAAGTTGCCGCATGTATCGGACTCGCCCCACACCGGTTGTGGACCGACCGAACCAATGACATACCTTATGAAAATTTGTTACGTTTATTTTAGTATGATCATTGAAATATGATGATGAATGATGTTTATAATGTAAATATAGGATAAAATGAGTAAAATTAAGCAAGTAGGATGGTAATTTTGAAAATATAAGCAGAAATAGTTAAAGTGTTTACTTCTTGCTCGTAATGTGTAGGAGTAAGAGCATAAACATACATTATGTATATTTTAAGTCTATGAGTAAGAGAGATGTATTGATGAGAATCTAATAAGATAATTTTGATTAGTTTTAGATATTTTTATGTATATTATGATAATTTAATGTGAATATTAAGATTTGTCTATGTAAATATGATGTAGAAAACAATAATTCAAGTATATTGGTATGACAGTTCTATAGGAAATTGAGTCTTTTTTTTTTTTCTTTAACGCCGGGAAATGCTCTGAGGCATCCCGCGGGGAAGTGGGTCTCCCCACGCGGGTATGTGGGACTCGCTGCGCCCGACAGCTGGTAAGTGGACGCAGCTGTACCCACTAAAACCCGGCGAGTGCCACCAATGCCGCGTTCGGTGAGGTGCCCCGGATCTAGTAAACAAACAGGGCACCTCGACGGCTAGTCAGTCCCGCAAGGGGCTGACGCCACCTCCACAGAGGGGTTGTCCCGCACCACAGAACAACCGCTCCCAACGTCAGGACAGTACAATGGGGTCAGGTTCCCATCCTAGCCCCTTGCCCCTTGCTCTTTTGTCCCCTCTTCTTATAAGAGGGGTACAAAGAGCCCCCTCGGCTCAATTAGCTTCGCCCAAGGTGCTGGGCACACCCTAGGCTACTGAGCCCCACCGCCACGTCAAAAGAAAGGTCTCAATTTGTAGTTTAAAATAGTAAAAGAATCATCCTGATACGATTAATAGTTTTTGAAATATTGAAAGGAAAGTGTAACAAAACTTTGGAATTGTCCAGATGTTTTTATGTTTTTGTTAAATATCTTTTTATTGTTTAAACATAATATGTTGATAATTTATGTTGTATTATGTAAAAGATTTTATGGCATTTTTAAATATGTATAATATATGACAATTTTGGAAAAGGAAATAATAAAGAAAAGCGGAAAAGACTCAAAGTGAAAATGACGCGCAAATCGCGCACATCGAGAGACACGACTCGTCCTTGGGTCGCGGGAGTATAAATACCGGACCAACCGTGAGCTCGGCAGTCCAACCCGACGCCAGGAGGCCGTGTGGTCGCAGACTGCACGGTTGGCGGGGGGCAACCCCCCACTTTCATAAACCAAAAGTGAGCCAAATGGGCTCACACTAATACCGTTAGCATAGATCCATCCGAGAAAAACAAAAGCTCGGCAGTCAGTCGCAGTCGGCAAGAACAGCCAAATAAGAAGAGGCGAACAAAAGGAAGAGCCGAGATCTTGAAGCTAGTGTGAAGAATAGTGTGGTTTCACTTCGTATACGCTTCTCCCGAGGTCCTCACGATCGTAGTGCCAAAATACGCATTCAGGGGTGCGTGGTGGCGTACGTTACCAGCGAACGAAGAAAGATGTACGTCAAACTATAGTGGGAGACTGTCCCTGGCGGCGATCAGCAGTACTACCGACATACCGAGGAACTGCCCCACGCTCGATCAGCCCCGCCCAATACACCGGTGTTATATGAGCGAGAGGTCTCCGGTCGTGCCGGCCCAATTCGGCTGCAAAGCAGTATGGCACTACTTTTACTGCAGGTTTTACTGTATTGCACGATGTTACTGTACTGCACGTTTAACTGTACTGCACGATGTTACTGTACTGCACGATGTTACTGTACTGCACGTTTTACTGTACTGCACGATTTACTGTACTGCACGATTTACTGTGCTGCACGTTTTACTGTACTGCACGATTTACTGTACTGCACGTTTTACTGTACTGCACGCTGTTACTGTACTGCACGTTGTTACTGTACTGCACGTTTTACTGTACTGCACGATGTTACTGTACTATATTCCTCTTACTGCCAGTAAGAGGAATATAGTACAGTAACATAGCATTACCTCTTACTAGCAGTATAGCATTATCTCTTACTAGCAGTATGGCACTACCTCTTACTAGCAGCATGGCACTACCTCTTACTAGGAGCAGGGCACAACCGCTTACTAGCAGTATGGCACTACCTCTTACTAACAGCATATCACTACCTCTTACTAACAGCATGGCACTACCTCTTACTAGTAGCATGGCACTACCTCTTACTAGCAGCATGGCATTACCTCTTACTAGCAGCATGCCACTTCCTCTTACTAGCAGCATGGCACTATCTCTTACTAGCAGCATGGCACTATCTCTTACTAGCAGCATGGCACTACCTCTTACAAAAAGAACTAGCTTATTGAAAGTAGTCTGTGTCCAGCAGTTGACGGAAAAGGGTTGATGAGGATAATAATGTAAATCGCTATGCAACGGTGGCATATTACTTGGACTGGCTACGTTGATGATTACCAATATAGACATGCAATCGATTTTCTATATTAAAAAATATCGGTTGTCTGTAAAGTCGGTTTACTGACGATAGTTGAACGTGACAACGTCATAAGAAAATGGAACGCCTCAGAGCGAGGTAACGCCGCATGCGTCATGTTTTTTGTTCTAAAAAAATGATTTATATATATAATATAATTCTAATGTTTATAATTAGATAATTAGAAAATATTAGCATTGAATCGCTTATCTATGTGTGATGTTTTTTATTGCAAGTTTCATATCTTTTCGTTAATCCAAATAATATTATAACACTTAATACCAAAATTTATTGTATCGATTTCAGTATAAATATGAAGGAAAATTTAAATGCTGTCATAGTATCAACGGACTTGGTAAGTAATCATTATGGGAACTCAGTGTTATTTGTAAGACCACTAAGATCTTCTTAATAAAGCAAAAAACAAGTGGTATTGGTTTGACTCTTTCTGTGCCAGAGACTTAAGTTTAATATAAATACAACATTTTTGTAAACCCCTTTTTTGTTAATTCCAAAAATGCCTCAGAACTTGTATTCTCTTCCACTGCGAAATCATAAATCAATATGAAATACTGAAAACTATTGTAAAAAGAAAATCTAGGTAATGCCTTTTCTCTGTAAAACTGTGTTAATATTTTAGCGTAGCTTGAATTTCTTTGCCTAGTAAGTATTTTTTTCTGTCCTAAGTTCCAAAAAAGTTTACACCTCTTTTTAAAGAACGCAAAAAGTAGAATAGTATAGATTGCTTACTCTTTAATGACAAAATTAAATTTTTATTTATTATAAGTCTTGATAAGGTTTTGATATAGTTTGCTGAATATTTAACTAACTCTTGTATCTTTACAGCCAAAAAATCATCCATCATGAAATTCTTCGCTGTCTTCGCCGCCATCTTGGCTCTCACCGCGGCCGCGCCCGCTAGCTCCGAGTGGAGCCCGCACGAGATCAGCGCCGCCCTGCAGAACCCCAGCACCGACCCCGCTCTCATCCCCTATCTCGAACACGCTCTAAACCAAATCATGGATGCCCTTTACGCTGGACTCCAAGTCGTGAGTGTCTAAGATTTTCGTACTTAAGACATAAAATTTACGTAGACATTTTCACTATTTTAATATTTAAACCTTTATTTTACGGAGCTCGCTATTTCGGCATTTTCTGCAAATGCGTTGTTCACCTTCTCGAAATTTTTATTCTTGTACCCACGACGGCTCATCAAGCTATACAAAATCAGCTTCTGTGGATCTCTTGTTGTACAGAAATTATACAAAGCGAGGCCACGTTATATTGTAATTGTAAAGCTTGTTGTGCCGCCGTGTGCACCTTTACTCGAGTTCGTTAAATAAACGTGTCACTTATATCTTCGAATCTTCCTAGGACACTGTAGCTATTCCTCTGCCCGCTGACGTCATCGTCCCAGTTCCCGTCGCCGTCGAAGAATCCGCTCCAGTTGAAGCCGCCCCAGCTGCCGTCCCTTCCCCTCTGGTCCAGATCATCATCAACGTCAACAAGCAAGGAGAGGTAAGATATTAGTTTAGCCTACAAACAATTGTAATAAAAACGTTGAAAACCTAAAGAATGTCCTTTATCATCAACATTAAATAATATTAGTGTAAAAAAATCTCATAATAATTTTTTGAGGATTCACAACGTCTAGTAAAAAAAAACCGACCAAGTGCTAGTCGGACTTGCGCACGAAGGGTTCCGTACCATTACATAATTTAGAACATTAGACACTTTAACAAAAAATATGGTTTATGTTTATGAAATTAAATGGTTTTTATATATTTGAGTGGACTGAATGAAAAGTAAATTGCGGTTTACGATTAATGATGTATTAAAAAAACTACTCACTAGATCTCATTCAAACCAATTTTCGTGGAAGTTTGTATGGTAATGTACATCATATATTTTTTTTAGTTTTATCATTCTCTTATTTTAGAAGTTAAAGGGGAGGGGACACTCATTATATTCAGTTTAGAAAAAAATGTTATCAAGAACCTAAATATCATTTTTAAAGACCTATCCATAGATACTCCACACGTAAGGGTTTGATGAAAAAAATTTGAGTTTCAGTTCCCCCCTCAAGTATGGTGACCCCCAAATTTTTTTTTTCTACTTTTGTGTAAAAATCTTAATGCGGTTCACAGAATACTTACTAAGTTTCAACAGTATAGTTTCGGAAAAAAGTGACTGTGACATACGGACGGCCGACGGACAGACAGACAGTCAGACATGACGAATCTATAAGGGTTCCGTTTTTTGCCATTTTCCTACGGAACCCTAATATTTATGCTTGGCTGAAGACGACTGTTGCCAAGTATACACGTGTGCGTCCGACCGATTCGCGAGCGATTGCTGGCGAGTGGACCCAAACTATACCCGATCGCTGGATGTAGAGTAGACCTTACATTTTGCATCTCAGGCGAGACATAAACCTAGCCATAGCATAATAAGAGCCGAATAAGACAACCGACGAGTTTGTCTATTAATATACAATTTCTGAATCTTTCAGGTCGCCGTTCCCTCCCCTGTACCCTCCCCCGCTCTGGTCCCTGAAGTGAACCCCAGCCCCGTCGCCGTCGTCGAAGAGCCCATCGTCCCCACTCCCGTGGTGGTCGTCGAGGAGGTCGCCCAAGAGATTCCTGTCAACCCCGTTGACGTGATCGAGGTGCACCCCGAGGCCGTGCTAGTGCCCGCTGAAGTCAACCCCATTGATGTGATCGCCGTTGGCGCTCCCGAAGTCAACCCCGTCGACATCTTGCACCCAATCCCAGTCAACCCCGCCGGCGAAGTCGGATCAATCATTGTTTAATTACAAACAATTCAATCTCTGCGAATAAATATATGATCGTTTTGTAAATAACCTATTTTTTTATTAATACTAATTACTATACAATCAGAGTTAAGATTTTAAAATTATATACTTTTATTTCGGAACTCAATATTTCAGCGATGTCTATGTTTTGTTCACGATAAGGCGAAATATCGAGCTCCACGAAATAAAAGCGAAAAACATTACACTTCAAATAGTTTCAATCTAACAATTACCTATGGTTACATAAATTTGCATATGCATGTACCTGTACCTTAGCATATGAACAAGTTGTTAGTTTAAGGTATTTTGCCAGCGGATTGATAGTATTGATACTCTCCGCTCAGATGATGATATAAAAATGTATATTAATGAAGATTAGTTAAGAGAGTTAAGATATATGAAAGGCAACACAGATTTTATTGAACAGCTGTTGCTCCATCACAAATTATGTTGTAAAAAGAAAAGTAGTTCAAAAGCCGTAAAACGATTTAATGGTTCTTATAGGTCTTTAGGAGAGGCAAAGTAATTCTAAGTTACTTTTATTTTTAAATAAATAATTGCTTAGAAGTGATAAAGTGCATGTTTCTCTTCAACTTTAAAAGCCTCAAATGTAAAATGTTGGATTATAATGTTAAATATGTAAAGATTTATGACTTAAAAAGTCAAGAACATAACACATGTTAGGGTAGGCCATACCTAAATCCGTACTTATGCAATATTTTTCGAATTTTGCATTTTGGCTTATCACATGAGAATTTGATAAGACGATAAGGATTTTAAAGTACATTGATACTGTAATCGAAATACCGCATGCAACAAAATTTTCCATTATGCATCAATATGATAAAATAAACATGGAATAAGAGGGACTTTTATCTTAGGAATAACTATTTTAACCTTCGAAGAAAAGATACGTGGTACTGTAGCACTAAACGCATGAACCGATTTGCATGCGGTTTTTATTCGAAAGCAGATTTTCCCTCAGAGGTACTTAAATATGTTTTATCAAATTCGGTCCCTTTTGTTACTGCTTTCCGGTTATATCTTTTATGTTATCAATACAAAGGGTGTACACCAATTACAGCTCAAGATCGATTGAACAGATATTTATGATTTTTATTATTTTATATTTGTCTCGGTCCCGAATCTTACTCATCTTACTAATCTGACTCATCTCACTAATCTTACGAATCTTAGTAATATTATAAAGGCGAAATTTTGTTTGGATGTATGTTGATCTTTCACGGACAAACGGCTGAACTGATTTGGCTGAAAGTTGAAAGGAATCCACTATGATTTATGCCTCCAATTCGGTCGTTGTTGAGTTTTTACAATTTAACATATTATTTATTGAAATATTTGAAACGGTACTCTATTCAAAAGTTGATATGTGGCCCATATAAAAGTTATATTTATAAAATATAAAAATGTTAATCAACTGTTCAATATTATTGAATATTACTTAGATAAAATTTTCACATATAGACAAATAAAATGATGTTTTGAAGATTTCAAAGATACGAAGTGATATTGTGCAAACAGTACCGGAATTGGGTCAGAAGTTTGCAATGGTATAGATTAGCAAACAAATAAATAACTGATAGATTGCAAACACTATATTTCAGCGAACTAATATTTGATCAGATCGTATTATTTATAGTCTAATAAAAGTATTTCAATGAAAAGTTTTTGACAAATAAGTGCTTTTGTTGTGTGTGGAACAGTCATTTTAACTTTCCCACTATGGTTCAGGGCTTGCCGTGGCGGTGGGGCACAGTAGCCTTGCAAATTGAACCGAGGGGGTTCTTTGTACCTCTCTTATTAGAAGAGGGGACAAAAGAGCAGGGGGCAAGGGGTGAGGATGGGAACCTCACCCCATTGTACTGTCCCGGCGTTGGGAGAGGTTGTTCTGTGGTGCGGAGGTGGAGGTGGCGTCGGTCTCCTGAGGTACTAACAGATCCGGGGCATCTCACCAAAGGCGGCATTGGTGGCACTCGCCGGGAGAGCTAGTGGGTAGAGCTGCGTCCACTTACCAGCTGTCAGGCGTAGCGAGTCTCACATACGCGCCTGGAGAGACCCACTTCCCCGCGAGATGCCTCGCTTTTCTCGGCGTTAAAGAAAAGAAAAGCCATTTTTACTTTGTAATTAAATGTTTGTGTGTTTTCTAAAATATAAAAGTGACTGAGATTAGTATTAACCTGTTAATTGATCTTTTAAAAACAGTAGTTATTATCAATAGCCCATTTCTGTTGCCTGGGCTAAAGCTTCTCTTAACAAACTCTAAGACAACCGATTCTGCGTATAAACTTCTTATGGAGTTGATCATCCTACTTAGTTGGAGACCAATCTTCCGTCAATGATTGATGATCATCATCATTATCAGTCTGTGTCCATCTATTGCTGTATATACTCTATAAATGAACGATAAGACGGCCGATCATAGATCATTCAATATTGGTTTATAGTGATCGAATTCCATAAACACATGGAAAACGTTGAGTATGGTTCGTATTAACGTTATCAGTACGATTTAAAACATATTTCCAACTACTTTTGAATCATTTCGATCGTGACTATTTGCGGGAATTTGATATGACGTTCTTTATCGTGCGAATATCATGCGAAATGTAAACCGCGTGAGTGAATTTGATAATTTTTGGTAACATTATCGGTATTGACAAGCCGGGCCCACTGCTATCTCGAGTGGTTATGTTTCGTGATTTATAAAACCGGTAATGGTTCATACGTTACCAATTGTGGAATCGCTTTCAACGGAACATAATATATTGTAAGTTTCCCTTTTTTTCGCTTTATTACTACACCTTCAGGCAGAGCAGGACAGTGTTATTACTGGCCCCGAGGCTGACTTTCTTACGACCTACGGTAAGCAACGAATGAGTTGTCTAGTCGCAGGTGAACCTGTTTATGGTTATGAGTGATGTTTACCACTTCTCATCAGGTGGAACGTGTGCCAGTTTGCCTATCCTAACGTGAAAAATCAATGGCCTGGTTAAAAGCCAATTTATTCAAGCACGCAAAGCTGAGGATAGATCCAACGTGAAGTTTCATCTCTTCTAAGCGATGTTGTTCTTGATGTTTTTGCAAGGTTCTTTCTAATCAAGCTGTATAGTTTATAGACAGTTGGTGCAGTTCCTTTGATAACTATTATGTATTCCCTTAATATTTTATTCACTATTAGAAAAATATATATTTTGATATATATATTTTTTCAATTATTTACAATAATAGATTATTTTCTTGTCTTTTCAGTAACGTCTTTCTTGTCAGACTATTTTCGAAACAGTGAACGTTAATATATTTTAATCATTTAAATAATTTTATAACGCGAAATAAAACGTTCACGATTAGAGTAGTTGTAGATAAATCGATAATATTTTATTTACCTGTATGATAACATTTATCTAATTTTAATTTCTATAATCATATTGCTCACGAATTACTACTTTTTATAAAATATATAATATATATTGACGGCCTCTGTGTGTGTGTGTGTAAATAGAAATTACTTTGTATGCTTAAGAAGTGAAATAATTCAAGTACTGAACCCAAGAGAATATTATAATCACTACGTTTAACTACTGAACTAAATCTGTTCAGTTTATATGACATTTCAATTGTCTTTTTAAAAAGTTCTATTTCAAATATTGACGACCTCTGTGGCTCAATGGTTATCGCGTTGGCGCTGAAGCCGGAGGTAGCGGGTTCGAACCCGCCAGGGAACAAAAAGTTTTCTGTGTTCCT
Organism: Helleia helle; assembly: GCA_963853865.1. Classification (NCBI taxonomy): domain Eukaryota; kingdom Metazoa; phylum Arthropoda; class Insecta; order Lepidoptera; family Lycaenidae; genus Helleia; species Helleia helle. Next base: position 6,380,607 of record OY971433.1, on the reverse strand, counting down.
GGGTCGTGGAAGTGTATTAAATATGTGTATTATACAATAAGAATCTTAAATATATTATGTGTAATATAAAATTATTAAATATATTTCCGTTACCTGGGACCCGTAACACAAGTTCTTCGAGAACTTATAACGGGACCAGATCGACGCGATGTAAGAAGCGTCCAAAGTTATTATTATTATTAGGTTTTATTATTTGTATTCTACAATCTCGGCGAAAACAGGCAAAATAACGTCCGAATACTCAAACGAATCTCAAATGTAAGACGTACTTAAACTTATGCTACGACGTGTCAGATTCAAAGAAAAAAGAGGGACAACACGAGTTTAAGTACGACTTAAATTAGTTTCGTTTGAGTATTTGGGCGTAAGTATATTTCAATATTAAATAATTTTATTTAATATAACATATTAAAAATTAAATATAATCATGAGGGAATGTCAACATCGGGATTGTTAAATAAAATAGATATTTTTCATTATCATCGATCTCAGCACATATACGTACTCGTAGTACATACTCTTCAGGAACGTCTTTATTTTTTTGCGCCAGGAAATGCTCTTAGGCATCCTGCGCGGGGGACGACGACTCCCCAGTTGGGTATGTGGGGCTCGCTGCACCCTAAATGGTAAGGTAGATGCAACTCTACCCGTTTAAAAAAAATTTAAATCCGGCGAGTGCCACCAACACCGCCTTTGGTGAGGTACCCCGGATCTGTTAGCAACAAGGCACCTCGACGGCTAGTCAGTCCTCCAAGGGACCGATACCACCTCCACAGGGGTTGTCCCGCACCACCGAATAACCCCTCCTAACGTTGAGGTAGTGCGATGGGGTGGTTCCCATCCTCGCCCCTTGTCCCCTCTGGTCTTTTGTCCTCTCTTCTAATAAGAGGGGTACAAAAAGCTCAGTTCAATTTGCTTCGCCCAAGGTGCTGGGTTCACCTTAGGCTACTGAGCCCCACCGCCACGACAAGGCTTGAACCATGGTGGGGACCCTTCAGGAACCGCTTTAATGAATTCTAACTCAAAAATTAATAAGAAAATATAGTTAACAATAAAAAATGTATTTTGCAGAAACAAAATGGCCGTGCCAACCGTCACTATCAACGAACTGTCGCAAGGGATCCAGGACTACTCCTCGAACAAGAGCGTGAAGACTGTTCTAGAAGGTATCATCAACGATTACATGGACCTTCAGTATGGCAAGGAGACCCCCTATACCACCGGCCAGCAGGTTATCCCAACTGGGTCCACGATTGAAGACGTCCAGAACGGAATAGAAAGTAAAATAGAGAAGAAATTCAACGAAATCTTCGTCACCATCTCAGACACGTACAAGAGCGGAGATTTGACCCCCAAATCCCAAAACGACGGATCTTGGGACCCCAAACTCAAACCCGTGCTCGTATTTTTAACACCTAACAAATAATTTTATTTATTACATATTCACATTAATTTTATTATTAAGTAATGTAATTTCTAAGCGATAATGTACCTACTCTAAATTGATTTAGTGTTTGATTTATACGATGCCGGGACGTCCGGCAGACGTGAACCATATATAATATCAACAATTACAATTTATGACACAAATTCTCACTCATTCACTCAGTCACGGCATTTGATTTGATTTTACAGCCAAGGCATAAGAGACATAATTTTTCGCTAACTACTAATTGGTCGCTAACTTTACTTAGCGAGTACGTGATGGCCTAAATAAAATATATTAAACACGAGTTTTGATTTTAATTAGATTCCACTATGATTGTGCATTTCGTTCTGGTGGATCTGAAATGAAGACAGCCGATCATGTTGAAAATTTCTTACTATTGGAGATATTTAAATAAAATTTTGTATACAGACTCCTTTTTTTTTTCTTTTACCCCGAGAAATGCCCTGAGGCATCCCGCCTGGGTAGTGGGTCTCCCCAGGTGGGTATGTGGGACTCGCTGCGCCCGAAAGATGGAAATGGACGCAGCTCTATCCACTAAAACCCGGCGTGTGCCACCAGTGCCGCCTTGGTGAGGTGCCACGGATCTGTTAAGCTAACAGGGCACCTCGACGGCCAGTCAGCCCCGCAACGGACTGACGCCACCTCCACAGAGGAGTCGGGACAGTACAATGGGGTGAGGTTCCCATCCTCACCCCTTGCCTTATGTCCCCTCTTCTTATAAGAGGGGTACAAAGAGCCCCTCGGCTCAATTGGCTTCGCCCAAGGTGCTGGGCTCACCCTAGGCTGCTGAGCCCCACCGCCACGACAAGGCTTGAACCATGGTGGGGATACAGACTACTTGGTTTCTGTATGTTCTTTATTACTCTTGAATGGCTAGATCAATTTTGATGAAATTTAGTAAGTATAATTTGTGATTGTCCAAATATACTATATATTGTTTCAGGAAGTTTGTAGAAACCAAAAGAAAATATCAATAATTTTTGTGTCTGCGTGTAGTAATCTCCAAAAGTAACAACAATGACATGGTAAACGCAAAGATTGTAATTAGTAAAATAACAAGTTGATTATAAGTTCTAGGCACAAAAATTAAGGAAACGCAATTATTTTATGAATTTTTAGTTTATTTTTGACTTTCTGTTTCAGTTTTTGTTTAAAAAATTTTTTCTTAATTTTTAGTGATTCCGAAATTCAATAACCGATTTTATTTGTCTGAAATATGGATATAACTGTTAAACGTTTATCCACTGTCTACACTCCTGTCTAGACTCCATCATCAGACCTATAATGAGACCTATAACCCATATGGGAGCAAGGTACTCGTCAATATAAATGAATTAAGGCCAAACACAAGGTAGCTACTGTAAACCGTAGAGGAGTTCCCTCAACTGTCTATGGTATCTATCATCAGACCTGTAACGACACTTATAACCCATATAGGTGCAAAGTTCTCGTCAATATGAATGAATTAAATTAAACTGCTGAGAAGTCCTTCGTCTTCATCATCAGACCCCTAATGATAGTCACAATTTATCTAGGTGTAAAGTTCTCATCAATACAAATTAATCAAGCCCAAACACAAGGTTACTGCTGTAAATCGTTGAGGAGTTCCCTCGACTGTCTTTCAGTTCCATCATCATATCAACTCTAGACCTTCATGAAATTGTAGTGCTTTAAAATACTTAATTAAAAAAATATTAAACGCACTAGTTACTCCTACGATTTTCGAAAGTTCCCCTCGATTTCTCTGGGATGCCATCATCAGATCCTGGTTTCCTTATCCACCACCACCACGAAACCTACCTCAAAAGTGCACTATTATGAATAAAAAAAGAATTTTGAAAATCGGTCCACAATTGACGGAGAAATCGGTGAATTTAAATTTAATTTTATTAATCTAATTAATTAAAAAAAAAACACACGAACATATAACCTCCTCCTTTTCGAAGTCATTTAATAAAATATAATAAATAAAATAAAATTTCTATTTTTACCCGCGACGGAACGGAGACTGTATATGCGTTTGGGGTGAGAGGCAGTTTGTGTGTGTAAACCTATTTTGCCGCTTATCTCCAAGACTACTTGTGCGATTTTGATGCGGTTTTCAGAGATGGGTTCGGATTAGATAAGTGCATATTATTAGATAGATATTAAATTAATAACTCACTAGAGGGCACTGCAGTAAACGTTTCTTGTACAATCCAATATTGCCATTTTTCTCCAAAACTACTATATTAATTTTGATACGAATTTCAATGGTGTTGTTTGGGTTTGATTGGTGCATGTTCTTAGATAGTTGTTATAAATACAACCCACCAGGGGGCGCTGCAGTAAACATTTGTTTTGATGCGGTTTTAATTCAGTGATGGGTTCTGGTTTGATCGGTGCATGTTCTTGTATTATGTGTTACGATGAAAACTCACCAGGGGGCGCTGAAGTAAATGTTTGTTTGTGGAAAACCAAAACTACTAGTCCGCTTTAGATGCGATTTTCGGTGATAGGTTTGGGTTTAATTGTGGTACGTGTTCTTAAATGTGTTACGGTGACGACTCACCAGGGGGCGCTGCAGTAAACATTGTTTTTACAAAACCAAAACTACTGGACCGATTTGGATGCGGCTTTTAAAAATGGGTTTATGGTTGATTAGTGAAGATTTTTAAATAGGTGTTACGGTATCAACTCACTAGGTGACGCTGCAGTAGTACCTAGTCCGATTTTCATGCGGTATTCATTATAGGGTTTGTGGTTGATCAGTAAAGGTGCTTAAACAGATGATACGGTGGTAAATCACTTGAAGGCGCTGCAGTCATTAACATATTTAATTTTAGTTTCTACATATATAATATTAATTAGTTTTATAGAGCATACTCTATAAAAAGTTTGAAATAAAAAGCAAAATTAAAAATTTTGAAATAAACCCACGACGGTTAAAACATAATTAAAAAATGATAAAATAATTAAAAAACCCCGACATTTAAACAACAGAGTATCAGTTTTCATAGCACTTCCCTACGCACCTATTTGGTTTTCGAAGACGTAGATGTGGCAATAACATATTATTCAAGTCCCTATGAACTTAATATAAAACCCAATATAATCCGTCGGGGGCTGCCATCACTATTTTAAACTTCAACATAAATATAAAAAAACAAAATTAAACATAAAAAACCCACGATGGTTAAAATTCAGGTAATTGAAAAAGTATAAAATAATTAAAAAATCCTCGATTTAAAGAATTATATTGGGTATATATAGCCCCCGACGGATTATATTGGGTTTTATATTAAGTTCATAGGGACTTGAATAATATGTTATTGCCACATCTACGTCTTCGAGAACCAAATAGGTGCGTAGGGAAGTGCTATGAAAACTGATACTCTGTTTAAATGTCGGGGTTTTTTTTAATTATTTTATCATTTTTTAATTATGTTTTAACCGTCGTGGGTTTTTTTCAAAATTTTTAATTTTGCTTTTTATATTTATAGAATAATCAAAAGTCTAAAATTTAAAATTGATAGATTTTGTGTAATCTAATAAGATTCTGCCTCGCCGTAATAAATACAAACATGTATATGATACGAATAATCTTTATTATCAGATGTTTTTATAATAAGAATATAACAATAAAAAGTATTATTATATTGCATTCCTTATCGTTATTAATAAAAATGAAGAGCTAAATGTGTATCATATCATTTTTGAAAGTTTATTCGTAACGGAGGTAAGAGGTTTTATAACTACAACATACAATTTGTACAAAATAATAGTAAAAAATATAATAATAAATATATTATTGTAGTTAGATTTGCAACTTTATTTATTTTAAGAGTTTTATGTCAAAATTATAGATGTATAGGTTTGATTTTGTTTAAATAAAAATAATACTTTGCAGTCTATTTCTTAATTTTTTTAGAACTCAAAATTTGACTCGGACAATTAGTATTATAATTTAGCTTAAGCTCGAATATTTTATTTTTCTAGTTTTCTTTTCGTTTAACTCAGAGTCAAGTTTCGTACAAAAATCATGCACAGATTATCTGAAATTTTCAACTTGGTATTAAGTTCCGGATAGCAAAATTGTAATTAGGATACAGTGTCTATAGTTATTATATTGTCTATAGTTCCTTCATATATATGAGAACTGTTTTTTGAGTTTTAAATCCTAAAAACTATGAGATATCCTTTTTGATCATACTTTTTCATAATGTTAAATTTTTGATGTATCATTAAAATCCGGATTCAGGGGAAGCCAATCCGGAACCAAAAGAGTTCTCGTTCAAAAGTACTGGAAATTATATATTTTTTTCCATTGCAGGAAAAATGAGAGTATTTGTTTTCACACTTTTTGTAGCGACTGCTTGCGCAAGTCCTGCACTACACCAAAAAGACGGTGAAATACTCGGTGCAGTACCCATTGGAGTAGTGCAACCGGCAATTGTTCCAGAACCAGTCGAGTTACCCGAACCTGTCTTACCCGAAGTAGCTGCACCTGACGTAGAAATACCCGAAATTAAACCAGAACCAGTTGTCGTTGCACCTGAAGCAGAAATACCTGAAATTAAACCAGAACCTGTCATTGTTGCCCCTGAAGCGGAAATACTTGAAATTATCCCTGAACCCGTACAAGTAGTTGATATTCAACAGACTCCAAATGGTGAAATTTTTAACGATGGATTAGTTCAAGTAACCGTAAACACGCCTGAAGACACCGGAATCTTCTCTACTTTACAGTCTTGGTTTAGTTTGGTTCTGAACTACGTCAGCGGTGGTGTTCAAACTACACAGCAAATTGTTTAAACATCTGATATTTGATATATTGACTTTGATTGCTAAAGTGATATGATGTACATAAATATATATTACTAAAGTTTTGAATTTTTATAATTGATATTATATCTTTATTTGTTGACAATAAACTTGCAATACTTGAAACACGTCAAATAATTAAAGTCATTAGTCATTTTGCAAATAACAAAAATATAACTTTTATTTTAATCCCCAATAACAAAAGCTGCGGATCTGAATATACTCCAAGGAGGTGAGATGAAATGGTGAACCCATTAACCAGTACAATGAGGCGCAGTTTATGTTATTCTCAGAAATACAGACAAATCCACCAAATCCCCTACCCCTCCTTTAAGTGGATACTGGTTTGCACATGCTTAGCGTTCGGAAGTGTTGGTTTTATTTAAATTAAGCAATAAGTTAACGTTAAACCAATGTACCATATTTGAAAGTGCATTATTAACATCGTCAAAAACCATTTTTTGTCGTTTAGTTTTAAACATTACTTATCATCAGCAAATAATTTTATTTCATGTTTCTACTTCATTAGTGATGGTATTAAGTACTTATCAATATAAATGAATTAAGCCCAAACAGATGGTAGCTACTGTAAACTGCTGAGGAGTTCCCTTAATTACTGTCCTTCATCTTCATCATCAGACCCCTAATGATAGTCACAATCCATCTAGGTGTAAAGTTCTCATCAATACAAATTGATCAAGCCCAAACACAACTGCTGTAAATCGTTGAGGAGTTCCCTCGACTGTCTTTCAGCTCCATCATCAGATCAACTCTAGATCTTCATGAAATTGTAGTGCTTTAAAATACTTAATTTAAAAAAAAAAAATAAACAACGAACATATAACCTCCTTTTCGAAGTCGTTTAAAAAATTATTAAACTCACTAGTTACTCCTACGCTTTTCGATTGTTCTCCTCGTTTTTTCTGAGATGCTATGCCATCATCAGATCCTAGTTTCCTTGTCATGGGACCACCTCGGAAGTGCACTCTTTTGAATAAAAAAAAAATTGAAAATCGGTCCACAATTGACGGAGAAATCGGTGAACATACATTAAAAAAATATATATTACCCATGAACATAATATAACCTCCTCCTTTTTTGAAGTCGTTTAAAAATCAGTACACAGCGTTTGTTTATAAATTTTATACTAATTACATTTATGAAATTTTGATTGATGATTATGAAACTTTTACACAAATCTTTTCATGATACAGTTTACAAACAAATCAAAAATGCTAAAAAGGCGGAGCCCTTATATGATGCGCGACAGTATAGCCTTCTACTCAAGAGTAATAAATACAAGATGGCGATGTTACATTGTTTCTTGACTCTGTGCATGTGATAATTTTAAACAAAACCTCTATTGTAGAATTAAAACAGCTTCAGATTCTCCGAACTTATTTATTACACAGTAATGTTTTATTACAACTCTTCGCCGATGTGTATCTCGCCAGAATGCCCCAACTCAGCCCACCTGGGCCAAGATGAGCCACGTTCTGGTGGGAAAATCAAGCTTCCCGATTGGCCAACAACATCAGGTGTCGCAACCCAATCGTTAAGAAGCCCGCCATTAATTTAGCCAATCACAATAATAGAGTGTTGCTATTCTTAAAAAATAAAATCGAGCCAACTGGGTGACCAGTTATACGACATAATTTAAAATAAACTGAATTTAACAACAATTTTCTTTGAAAAACATTATGTAATATTAATCAAAATAAATGAACCTAACACTATAGCCTTAATCTTTTAATACGAAAAGATTTTGAAGGAGATAAAAGAGAAGTTACTAATGAAGGATGCTCTGTGCTGTCTCCATGGTTGGCACTATCTTGCCTATTTCTTCTGTAAAATTGCTATGCTTCGCCAACAACTTTTGGGAACTCTTGCGTCTTAGATCAGGTAACATTGATAACTTGGGTGATGTAGAGTAGAACTTGGGTGTATGTGGGAGAGGCAGCTCACGCCGTGACTCGTCTAGCAGTTAACGCCCTCCAACAACAAATAGTATTAATAAAACTTATAATAAAAAAAGTAAAACAAATAATAAATGAGTAAAATAATTATAGAACACCAAGCTTGGGTTGATTAGAGTATTATTTATTCATTATTTCGTTAAATTATTATTTTTAATGAAATCAAGTCGTCGTTCACCGCCGGATATGCTAATTTCGAGGACACAGTGTATACAAAATGGAACCCTATTTTTATGTCCTTGTTAATGATGAAGTATGTACATTCCTTATACAGGGATTATCGCTTAAAGCATTTATCTTATTCACTAATTTCAACACGCGACTTTGTTCAGACAATAAATAGTATGACTTTTTGTTATTACCTAAAAACATCCGGTTATATACCGGATAGAGTAGTAATGTGAGCTAAAGATTCCGTAACTGGTCAGTTATTTATCACTAGCGTAATTCAACCAACAAACACTGCAACAAATGATCTGTATCCGTCCCATCGGTCAATCATCCATCAATGGCCATCAGTCGGCCAATTAGAGCGCAGAACCGGTGCAGCATCACAGCACAAATTTGGCGGAATTTGTTTCCATACAAAACATTACTGCTCTCGATGCCTAAGAATGAAGTATTATCACCATCAAAAGATCCTATGACCTAGCCATCCATTCCACATTTTTTTTTTCTTTTTTTTATGTTAGTCGGATAGGCAAACTGGCAAACGTGCCACCTGATGGTAAGTGGTCGACGTCGCCCATGAACATAAACTAGTATACCTGGAACGAGCCCAGGCAACTTATTTCCCCACCATGGTTCAGGCCTTGACGTGGCGGTGGGGCTCAGTAGCTAGGGTGAGCCAGAACCTTGGGCGAAGCCAATTGAGCCGAGGGGGCTCTTTGTACCCCTCTTATAAGAAGAGGGGACAAAAGAGCAAGGGACAAGGGATGAGGATGGGAACCTCACCCCATTGTACTGTCCCGACGTTAGGAGGGGTTGTTCTGTGGTGCGGGACAGCACCTTTGTGGAGGTGGCGTCGGTCCCTTGCGGAACTGACTAGCCGTCGAGGTGCCCTGTTAGCTGAACAGATCCGGGGCACCTCACCAAGGCGGCACTGGTGGCACTCGCCGGGTTTTAGTGGGTAGAGCTGCGTCCATTTACCATCTTTCGGGCGCAGCGAGTCCCACATACTCACCTGGGGAGACCCATTCCCCAGGCGGGATGCCTCAGAGCATTTCCCGGCGTAAAAGGAAAAAAAAAGGCAACTTATTTCTGTGTTGACTTTCCTGAGACATAAGGTGTTGCCCTTCTCTCCGAAACACAGCAAAGCTGTTTCACGGGAGAAACAAGCAAGATGGTGGTACCCATGCAGCCGGGAGCGCGGCACAGCGCTTCCCTCCCAAAAGTAACAACGAGATTGTTTTCTCGATGCTTATATTAGGATGGATGATGTCTTTTTTAATAAAGAGAAGATAAACGGACTATATTAAAAGAAAATTGTAAAAAAAATGCATTACATACATATTAATATTATTCCTAACATATTTATATTCATATTGTTACGGGTGCTTACAGCAATGTTTCTATTTATTTTATATTCTGTTTATATTAATCTATTTACCGTCTTTCTTCTTCGTTTCGGAAAAAAATGTTAGGGGTTTATATAAATATGAATAGGAATTGAGTTAGTTTAAAACAATATATTCCTAATATTTAATTTTCATTTATATATTTCACTTAAAATGAATGTTCAAAGAACGACTTTATTAGTAACTGGCACATTTCAAGGGACACGTTGAAAGGTTATAAGGTACAAACTTGTTACGTTCACAAACACCGATCGTGATCATTATTTTGGATGGATGCCAGGACACCTGTAATTGCCGTTTTACCTTTGTACAGCCTAAATATAAGCCAATTGTCAACAAATTACAAATATACTTGGTTAATATATCATTTTCTTGGGATGCAATTATATGTATACGAGATTTTTATGTTAAACATCTATTGTCGCGCCTTGGACTTTTATGTAGTCGCTGTCATTACTTTATTTTATTTCATATTTTGTTATATTTATTTGTATTTACACATAATGTTTTGTTATATTTTCATAGCCTTAAACACAATATAACAAATGCCTCATTTCTGGTTAATGTTTATTAAAAGTTTAGAAACCAGAGAAAGACACTTCATCTTGAAGTGAAAGAATTGAAAATGATTCAATAGTTATTTATAGTTTCATAGATAGTCATAGTTTCATCCACTAAAGGTATTATTGTTATTAAGACTATAATGAACTATTTCGTGCTGCGCCTTAGTCTCAACTTGGCTCTTGTTGTTCAACTCGTTAGCAACGTCTTTGGCACGTCCAAGTTTCGACGGCAAATTTGAGTTACCCAGAGAAGTTTCTGTTTTCGTAGTGCTTTTCAAAATAATTATTAGCGTACTTTAGTTTTAGTCTAAGTATGTAAGTGTCAGTTACAATGAATGATGAATTAATATCATGCTTGCAACCATTTTGCAACTAAAAAAATACTTACGAATTCGTCAGCTTGGCTTTAATCTTAATCTCAATTTCATTACATTTTTCAAAAGTTGATCAATACTTATCGTTCTACTGTTTTACTTATATTTATAATATAATAATAATAATATCTATGAGCACTTTTTAGACCACGTCAATCTGGTCGAACAGTAACCTAAACCTTATCTAACATAAACAGAACTTATGTTACGGGTAATAGACAACGGAAATATATTTAATACTTTTATACTATATATATACAGCTTGGCAAAAAAGAATATGGAAAAAATGAGGGCGCCACTTTCACTTAGGTCTCATCATAATATTGAAAGTCAGTAAGATAATTTAATCAAATCGTTAAAAATAAATGTTAAACACTAAGCTTTACTCTAGTATTTGTCGGCCAAGTATTGACAACATCATAGGTTTCCATTTAGTAAAATATTTAGTTCCACCTGTCACCACGTCATACTCTTTTTTGCCAAGCTGTAGTTAAGATTTTTATTATATAATACACATATTTAATACAAATCCATGACCCAGGAACACAGATTTTTTGTTCCCTGGCAGGATTCAAACCCGCGCTATCTCTGGCTTCAGCGCCAACGCGCTAACCATTGCGCCACAAAGGTCGTCAATATTTGATATAGAACTTTTAATAGAGACATTTGAAATGTAATATAAACTGAACAGATTTAGTTCAGTAGGTACTTGGATTATTTCAGTTCTAAGAATAAAAAGTAATTTCCATTTAAAATGTGACTACACGATTCTTTTATTACATTTGATATCTCAGCAATAATTAAATTTGTGTAAAGTGTCTTGATGACGCTTCTATTTTTTTTACTTTATTCACATTTAAGATACACTTGTAAATAGCATCACTAACCGCCAAACTGTTCAACCAGTTTGCAGGCGTTCCGCTGAATCTTGTTACATAATACATACTTTTTCTTTAGTTCTTACTTTCCTTTCTTTATTGATCGAACGCTGTATTTATATATTTTGAAATTTTTAATTCCTGTCAATAATTAATATAATCTAATATTCTAATCTTTATTATATACCTTCCTTTGCCTACTTTAAGCTTCGCATGGTAATTACTATAGACTATAGAGAAAATGATAATTCACCTAGAATTATTTACATTTCGTTAGTTGCTGGTCGTAATTAAAAGAAAAAATACTGCCGAGGAGGCTGCTCCTGAGTATTATTTTTGCTAAAGTGGTTATGAAACTCTCTCAACGGTTATTTATGTGGAGATTTTATCATCATCATCATCAGCTCCTATTCATCCACTGCTGATGGAACTCCTCAAGGAACGCCAAGGACCACCACATGGACCGGCCACTGCACGTCTTCCCATCGTCGAGATTTAGCAGTAACTATTAAAAACTTAAATATTATTTTTATGAACTGATTTTCACAGCTTTGCCCCAAGATTTATCGCTTAGATATGTGCACTGATAATGATTATTATTATATATAGCCTATGACACTACAATAATGTAGCATGACACTGGTGTATGTTTTTAAAAAGTTGATTAGTTTTGAAAATTACCTCCTCGGTGCTCCTAATATCAATTTTTAATGATAAAAAAAATTAAAAAAATATGACTTTCTTTTATGACGTAACTCCTTCAAACCGTATGCTAAATATTATTTTAGTAATGTCTATTTTCTAACAAACGAAATGGGTATTTTAAATAAGGTCCAATAAACATTCACCTTCAAGTGGTTGTCCAGTCCATTCGTCTGTGGTTTAATAAGTTTTTTAAGAATCACAAACAAAGCACGCGCCCGCACGCACAGCGCGGGCACGCGATGTATGTACACGCCATTTGTGGTCGATTAGACCGCAGTGCTCCGGTCGATTAACGTTTACTTTGTCATATATTTTGTTTCTCAAACACCCCGCCTAAAAGTATAGGAAAGCACAAACAAAAGCTTTCCACCTGTATTGTATTGATAAAGTTATTTATTTTTCACCTTTCTGACGTAACAATGAAATTTAAAATCATTACTGAAATTCTTTAATTTAATTCTAAATGAATTTGTTAATTTTAAGAGGACGCCTCGGTAATTTTGTCGTCAATAATTTCAATTTATTTCAGTAATTCCAAAACATATGAAAATATAAATTGGTGACCTGGATAGTTCATGATATAAGCCTTATTTTTCTAATTTTCGAAACACGATTAGGTAACTTTTGTAACAGAGAAAAAAATATCAAACATACCTCTTATTAAAAACAGATTCACATCTTATGGGCAAACGGGTCCGGTTTAAGCCTCTTAATTTTCTTTGTAGATGAGATGTTATTTAAAATTGTCATATGAATTTCTCCAATTATCGTTTTTAACGCAATAATATAACAAAAACCATTTTGCCGTTTACGTCTTTTAGTTATAAGCAGCGTATGTATGAAGGCCTTGTCCCGCTCAAGCCGCTCAAGCATTAAATGTCTAAATTGTTTGTTAGCAAAATGTCAAAATATGACACAAAAGAGGTTTAAAGTTTACATCATAATATTTATTTGTAATTTATAAATATAGGTAATTTTAACTTCACTTTCTTTTTGTGTCAAAATATATTCTGATATGTATTAAGTGGTATTATTTTAAATATTTATTATATTTTAGAAAACAATAGTTGGAACAATGTTAGGAGAATAAAACAATGGAGTCGTCATCTGATTGCAATAGAAATAAAGAAATGTCGGCTAACTTTTCAAAAGGGCACGTATGAAAAATTCTTTTTTTTTTCGGATGGATCTATGCTAACGGCCCGAAGGCCCTAATGCTACATCGGATTAGTGTGAGCCCATTTGGCTCACTTTTGGTTTGTAAAAGTTGGGGGTTGCCCCCGGCCAACCGTGCAGTCTGCGACCACACGGTCTACTGGCGTCGGGTTGGTGAAAAATTCCTAAACCTATTTTAATAATATTATGGCTTTTATAAAAGTTATATTTTTTTATATCACCGAAACACTAATTTATTTTGTATCAACAACAACATGTATGTAAGGCGTTACCGGCCTTTCGTATCGGTTCAGAAATATGTAGGTGGCAGCAGATTCCATTTAATCGTCGTGCGAGTCAGGAAATGCCGTAAAATCGAGTTGTTGTGGGTTTTCAGACATCGAGATGGTGTGGGTGAAATTTGGTAAATATCCGGTAGAGGAATTCTGCTCCAGGTATTAGTCCGAACAATTCCTTAGAAAACTCCCCGTGGTAGATGGGGTAGATTTTTTTTATAGAAAAGGGGGCAACCGGATAGTCGGTGTTCGATAAAATGCAGAGCGATCCGACATCTTTACGCAGCGCTAAATAATCAAGTTGATTGAACCTTATTATTGGCGAAGATTCGAGCTGCACGGCGTTGAACGTATTCAAATGGAAGAAACTGATATTGGGGCGGTCCAGCCTAGAGGTGAGAGCAGTATTCCATGTGAGGCCGCATTTGCGCCTTGTATAATTGTGGGCGGTGTGAAGGCATGAAATACTGCTGAAGGAAAGGCTAGTTTAGCCTTTCCTTCCAAATGACCACGAAACTGCACATCTCTCGATATGTCGACGCCAAGTATCCCAATGCTGGCTGCGGCATTTAGGGGAGTGCCTTCAAATCGTAGAGGAACGACGAAGGGTGATTTTTTGGCGGTAAACGCGCACACTTATGTCTTGTTGGGGTTAAATTGGACTAGGTTAGGTCGTCCCCATTCCGAGACTTTGGTTAACAGAGACTCGATTTCAGACACAAGTTTGTTCCGACACTCATCGACTTGTTTCCGAGAAATATTAGAGCGGCCAGTGTATAAGGCATCTCCAGTGCTGTCATCCGCATAACAATGAATGTCGCTGGTTTGCAGCATATCATTGATATGCAGAAGAAACAAGGTTGGAGATAGTACTCTCAGCCTTGCGGAACACCAGCATTAACAGACTTGAGGTCCGAGCATGTACCGTCGACAACGACCTTGATGCTCCTGTCTGCCAAAAAACTGGTGATTCATTTAGATAATTTCTCGGGAAGCCCATATGATGGTAGCTTCGCTAGAAGTGCTTTATGCCACACCCGATCAAAGGCCTTCGCTATGTCCAAACTAACCGCCAGCGCTTCCCCCTTGCTCTCAACCCATTGCTGTGTTAGGAATATTAGAAGATGACCAGCTGAACGATTCCATTGAAAGCCATATTGGCGATCGCTAATCAGCTGGTGCTCCTCCAAATACCGCCGGAGCTGGCAGTTAATTATGGTTTCCATAATCTTCGAGAACAAGGAAGTTATGGCTATTGGTCTGTAGTTGGGTCAGAGCGGTCCCCTTTCTTAGGGATCAGGTGGATCAAAGCGGTCTTCTACGAGCATCAGACGACGCCTAATGAATAAGAGTATCGGAAAAGACGGGTAAGGACGGGTGCCAACTCAGGAGCACAAGTTTGTAGCACTAGCCGAGGGATGCCGGCAGGCCCACTCGACTTATAAATTTCCACCGAAAAGAGAGCTTTGCGCACGGAGATCGGCCTGAAAATTATTTCCGACATTGAGGTGTGGTACCAGTCACCGAGGGACCGTCGGTAGTATTTTTTCCTGGTCATTCAAAGTCGAGTTGGAAGCAAAAAGGGAGCCTAGAAGATCGGATATCTCCTTAACGTTGTGGGCCAACGAGTCATGTGATGTGATGGTGGGGATGGCTTACAAAAATTCCCTTGAACAGCCTTGGCGAGCGATCAAAATGCACGAGCTCCCGAAGGAAGTCGAACCAATCTCTTACCATTTCTGTTTATATGCTCCGCTTTTGCCTCAGCAATAGCCCTTTTGAAGGGCCTGGAGGCAAAGTTATACTCCTTTTTTAATGCGCTGGTCTTTACATCCTGGAACATCGATCCATTGGCCCACGCTTGGTAGCTTACCCGCTAATGGCGTGTAGCAATCTTACACAGTTGACCAAACCAGGGCTGGGATTTGCCGCCTATAGGCACTGCAGAGCTTGAAATGAAAAGCTCCATGGCTTATAGCGCCATCTCGGCAACAAAATCGGCAACGATGTCTGGGTCATCCAGCGAGAAGCAAATTCGCCCCCATGGGTAGGATGCAAAAAAGGATCGCATCCCATTCCAATCAGGTGACCTATAGTGCCAAACACAGCGGCAGCCCGAAAAACGAGGCCGTGATGGGCTTGCAACTGGCACTGAACTTCGGATCAGACAATGGTCCAACGAGCCAAGTCGAGTCGAGCCACTTGGTGTGATGGACGTTGAGATCACCAAGTATCATGATCTCTATGGATGGGATCTGTTGTAGCACGGAATCTGTAGCCATTTGGATGTACTCCATTAGTCGATCGGTTTTATCATTACCGCTGTGGGACCTATATAGGGAGGTATAGACGCGGGGATGGTCATGCACGATGCAGAACCAGATGATGGAGAGGTCTCTTCAAGACTTTTAAGACTACCAAGGCGATGAGAGCAGACATCCTCTCTGACGTACGCGCAAACTCCAGCCCGTGGTACAAAAAAGTGTTCTCATTTGTACCCTGAACAGGAGAGATAAGAAGTATCAGCTGGAGAGGATATCTGAGTCTCGGTCAAAAATAGGAGGGCCAGCTTCGCCATCTGGAGGTGGTAATGGACGATGATAAGAAGTCCCCTGAGGTTACAGAAATCCACGGTCAATTTGGTAGGGAACTTCTGTCGACTGCTCCGTTTGACCCCGGGCAGTTTTTGTCTTGAGCACAGATTCCCCAAGAATTCGCGGAGCTGCCCAGGTTTCCGAGTTCAAGTACCTGTCCTGAACCCGGAAGCCTAGAGAGGGATTCTCCGGTGCTTTCGCGACCGGTACCCTACTGGGGAATCTTTGCATAGTCTGTGCTGCCATGTGTGGAGGGAGGGATGGGCAACCGGATCTCTCACATAACACCGTCGTCATTCGACGTCGGGTTTAT
This sequence comes from Helleia helle, assembly GCA_963853865.1. Lineage (NCBI taxonomy): Eukaryota > Metazoa > Arthropoda > Insecta > Lepidoptera > Lycaenidae > Helleia > Helleia helle. The sequence continues at coordinate 6,363,923 of OY971433.1, read as the reverse complement.
GTAAGAGCGAAGCACTTATAAGCGCCAGCCCATTCAGCTGCAAATGCAAGTAATTTATGTAAGTAATTGGATAATATTAAACAATATAAACTTAATAATAATTATATAAAGTGTTTTACTGTACATTGTACATCATAATATCAATGTAAAATGAAAATATGTTAAATGTAAAAGTAAATGATAAAGAACTAGAATCATCGTATATTATCTTCTAATCTAATATATAAAATTTCCATGTCACAATGTTAGTTACCGTACTCCTCCGAAACGGCTTTACCGATTTTTACCAAATTTTATATGCGTATTCAGTAGGTCTAAGAATCGGCTACTATCTATTTTTCATACCCCTAAGTGATAAGGGTGGTCAACCCCTCAAATTTTAAAAGTTAACGCGGGCGAAGCTGCGGGCAACAGCTAGTGAAAGTATAAAATGAAATATATTTATCGAAATACAAAATGACGTTTATATGACAAAAAAACAAAATATATAAAATGACAACTCCAAGACGTCTACGATGTTACACATGGCGCGCGATAGCTCGCAAATTGCAATATTTACGTTATTTATCGGGGTGTGAGGGATGCGGGGCGCGCCTGCCCGGTTTTAGAATTATTGTTTACCGAGGCGTCACCTTAAGTAATTTATTTGCTGTATTGAAATTCAATTGATCGTAGCGTTGACGTAGCCGCGTAGCACGTAGAAGTCGTCACACGTGTGTAGACAACGTACGCTTAGCAAATTATTGTAATTCAGCATCTCTTGATGTATTTTAAAATAGTACTAAATTAATATTTAAATGAAAAATATTAAAAATAAATAAAAATTTTGGAAAGTTAAAAGTTTATTTTTAAGCAATGGTAAATCGATTGTAAGTTAACTATTTGGTGACCTAGAAAAACGTGGGATCGCGTAACCCACGGCTGACCGCAATGTATTCGATCGTGTTAACTTTTTACTTTCACGAAACGTCCGCACGAATCGATAGGTTGTGCGGCCGTCGCGGTTGCAGCTACGACAATTATTGTGCCGCTTGTAGCGCGAATTTAGGGCAATGAGAGGCGGCGGCGCGGTTCTACGCGGGGTTGCCAGAGCAGAGACATTTCTTACACTCGGGTAAGATATTTCAGGGGGTTTAAAAAAACAAGAGGATCTTGGTGTTTATTCAGGCTGCATGTATTATTGTGAAGACGATATAACACTTTTTTTAGAAATCCAAAAAAATAAATCTAAGATGAATTTTAGATTATTCTATAAAATAATAATAATAATAATAATCAGTCATCTTGGCGTTCCTTGAGGGAGGTCTATGTTCAGCAGTAGACGGATAGGGGCTGATGATGATGATGATGATGAATAGTTGTTGAGACATAGTATCATATCATCATCATCAGTCTTTATCCGTCTACTGTTGAACATAGGCCTCCTTCAATAAACGCCAAGACGACCGTCGTCTTGGCGTTTGGTAGATTGAATGTTGGGAAAAGATAGGTATGAAAAATATAGCTAATAAATGATTAGAAGGAATATATAACTCACAATTTCGAATTCAAAATGTAAAGTAATCTTAAGCATAAAACTACAATAAACTCCAGTTTCCATGTAAATGTGATGATGATGATGGATTTTAAAATTGGAAATTGGTGGTATATTTTCCCCATAACCTGGCAACCCCGAGCGCGGCGTACCCTGGCCAGTCCGTGTTCCGCCCCACGTCGGCCGCCCGTCCGCCCCACGTCTGCGCTCGACAAGGGGCGACCATTGCATGGCCATGCACGCCATGCACATGTGAAGTGATCGTGCGACATGTAGACCCCAGTGCTAACCCACTTCAATGGATCGATTTCGACATTTGACGTAATGTTCTATTAGGGTTGTCAATAACTACAAACTATATAGAGGTATGTTGGAACTTTTTGATATCAAGTTTTGTGGTTTTTAAGTGTGTAAAGTGAATTTATTAACATTTATCTTTTTATAAAAGTGAGTTTCTGAACGAAGTCGTTTGTCGAATTAGGACTTCGTTTTTAAATTTAAGGTTTCATTGTGTTCTTTTCCAACATTTGTACCGGTAAAATAAATACTCGAACATTTGTTCTCAATCAAAGTCAATTGTGATATTCATACATTAAAGGTAAAATAGGATATAAAATTTAACTACTACGAAATTTAAGCAATAAAATTAATTAAAAAAATTACTAAACTAAAACTACCAACTATCAAATTTAAAATTAAGTCCATAATATTCCTGTATGGAGTATTGACTTTTAAAATGAACTCTTGGTTCTCTTATTATAATATCGACCCGTATTGACCTACCTATAATAATTCTCTCAATAGACGCCAGTGGCCAGTCTCAGTTGAATGCGAAAAGTCATCTTGTAGTTCATCGAATCCTTTTTCTACATTCCTACAAAATAAAATATATATTTTCACATCACTTTTCTATCTTCCAGTAAAACATGATGATATTTAATGTTATTATAAGATTATGTAGTCATTCTTTTAAAATAGGAAACATACATGTTAATATTAAAATTAATAATCTATAACCTCCTCCTTTTTGTTGAAGTCGGTTAATAAAATTATAAAACGAAAAATGGATTAAAATACCTATATGACAGCGTAATTCCGTTTGCTGTCACGACATTTGAGTCGTTTATACAGCTAATACAGTTTATACAGTTTATACGCTCCGTTACATCAACTATTCTAAAAATCATTGCATAGCGGTAATTTTATTTTATTTAAAACAAAAGAACCATATATTTTTCACCATAAAAAACCCAGCCACAAAAATCTCACAGGGTTTATCTGGGCAAGGTGATTAATTGTATTAAATATGTTCCCTTATTTAATGAAATGAAGTATAGTGAAATCAAACACTTAAATGTGTCACATCTGATATATCAATCTTTCAGCAATATTGCTGTGTTCCAGAAATAATGGTACAGGACAACTACCATCTTGAGGCAAGGCAAATAAGAGAGGCATGAACTTAGGCAAAGCTAGTATCTAGGTGAACTAATTGTGGGAATGACATGGATTTTAACGGCCGGCTGGGCGAGTGGTCAGGCTACTGGACACTACGCAGCGGTCGCGGGTTCGAATCTCGCCAAGTGCAGATAATTTGTATGATGAATATAGATGTCTGCACCGGGTCATGGATGTGAATAATATATGTTTTTATTTTATAAATTATTAATTAATTAAAACAAAAATAAGTTTCTTATATTTATTCAAACTTACCACGAGGCTATGTTAATAAGTGTGATTTAAAAAAAATATAACAGTTTATACAGGGTGCAATTGAAATCATGGGCATCCTTTCAAATTTAGACACTACTAATGATACTATTTGCATTACGGCTAATAATAAGCTGATTTATAAAAAAAATATGCAAGCAAGGGATTTATTTATTTATTTACAAGCTATTTATTTCTAATAGTTAGACGCGAGGTCTACGTATTCTACACGGCGCGGGCGGCATTTTCGTAAACCAAACTGCGCCCAACCGAACTTGATACTTTTTATGACAGGATTTAATTATAAGGGTTTTCAATAACATGCTTTAATTTTGTTTTTAGTATACGTAACATTAGTAGTAGTAGTTACATGGGCAGTGTCTAAATTTAAAAGAATGCTCATGTTTTTAATTGCACTCTGTATTAGTATTTGTGGTACAATTTCCAGGCAAACATGTTTTTATTTGTGTGCATAGAATCTGCTGAATTTTTATTAAAACGTCTTATATCGACAAAATTGCTCGCTTCTAGCACTGTATTAAATAAAGTTTCCATTTTATTAAATTCGAATCATGTAAGTATTGATAATTGGATTAGGTTTGTTTACACACTTTACAATTTATATAACAAGCAGTGTTTATCCCTATTTATATTATAAAATGAAAACGTGTGTTAATGTAACACGTCTCTATATACTTGTATATTTTGACTTGTTGCATTCGGCCAGTACATATCTTTTATCTTTTATATATATATATTTCTTGTGTGCGTGTGTATGTCACTGAACTCCTCCTAGACGGCTGGACCGATCTTGATGAAATTTTTTGTGTGAGTTCAAGGGGATTCGAGGATGGTTTAGATTCACAAAAAAAATATTTTGTCCAGGAAAACGTCTGTCGGTGCCACTAGTATGATATAAATTTTATGGGTTCGACAAATACGTCGTTTTTGACATTTCAATTGACGTAATTTTGAATCACTGCTATAAGGCAAATGTAATGCCTGTAGGGACTTTGGGAGTTTTTCGTGTCAATATGTAGCCTATGTTCTAATGTAAGGTATAAGCCATCACCATTTCAAATTTCAGTCAAATCAGTTCAGCCGTTTTGCTGTGAAAGACCAACAAACATCCAAACTTAAAAAAATCGCATGTATAATATTAGAAAGAAGTAAAATTAAAATGCTAAGTTAAATACTAAATTATAATATTTCCTACATACATAAATTTTGTTTTTATATCTCAGTCCACTGTGTAGTACAGGATAATAAACGTTCTGCTCACGAACTTAAGCGTCTCGTAGACGCTTAAGTACTTACTTATATTGTGAATTCGAATTGGTTAAACGATACTATTTTACATTAAAATATTCATAAATAAATAAAACATAAATTAGTATAGTATCATATGTCCTATATTGTTTTTATTTACATTCAAAATTCACATACAAGAATACTGAACTCACTAGATATAACATTACTGAATTCATCGACTTAAAAATCTCGGACCCAGATGAAATCGTTGAATTTCATATAAAAAAATATATTTTTAAGTGCCGCTATTTTTATTTTACCTTTGTAAATCTAGATTTTATAAATATGGCCCGAAACTCCAGTCTAGGTACCAAATAAGCCGTATTAAAAGCTTTAATTTAGTTTACTTCACTCGACCTGCCCGCTTATATTTATAAGCCTTAACTATTATTATTTGAGCCATTTACACATAAAATTCTCTCATTTTACTTCTTTGTACGAAGTAGTAGTAGTAGTAAGTATTTTCACGCTTTCGTTAGTACGGAATGATATAGAATCTTAATATCTCGTAAATAAACAAAGAACTGAACATAATAATCCCAGCAATTGCGAAACATTTATGCTTATTTTGAAATTCATATATATAACAAAATATGTAATAAAAAAAAAAGAAATATAGTATACGAGAGCGCGCAAAAGGATTCGTAGTGCGGGCATCACGACATGATAATGCCATGCCGATTCTCATCATGCATATAGGTCGGTCAACCGAAGTTTCACATAAAAAATTGTAAAATATATAAAATGAAAATCACTCATAGCTTAGATTGGATAGCCCACACGCATAAATTAAATCAATAGAAATATTGAAATTCTGTAAAAACTGTTATTAAAACCATTATAACTTTCTGGATTATTGCACATTCATGCTGTATCATAAGTTCATATGTCATAAAATAATGAAATACAGTATACGAGAGCGCGCACAAAAAGATTCATAGTGCGGGCATCACGACATGATGGTGCCATTTCGTTTCTCGTCATGCATTTAGGCCAGTCAACAGAAGTTTCACATAAAAAATTGTAAAATATATAAAATGAAAATCACTCATAACTTAGATTGGATACCCATACGCATTTAAATCAATAGAAATATTAAAATTCTGTGAAACCTGTTATTTAAACGATTATAACTTTCGAGATTATTGCACACTAGCTGTTGCCTGCAGCTTCGCCCGCGTTACTCAACTCCTATAAGTCACAGCGTGATGTTATATAGCCTATAGCCTTCCTCGATAAATAAGCTGTCTAACACTGAAAGAATTTTTTAAATCGGACCAGTAGTTCCTGAGATTAGCGCATTCAAACAATCAAACAAACTCTTCAGTTTTATATATTAGTATAGATTCATGCTGTATCATTAGTTCATCTCTCTTTAATCTAAAAATCCCGTTTCATATTATTTGAGCAAAATATTGAACATTTTCAGAATCTCATGTTGAAATTCAGCGAGGCGTATGTTTAACTTCTTCAATATCACATCCTGACTTCAATACAAGTATTCTAAGACGTCATTTCCAACTATTCAAGTATTTATAAGGAAAGGGAACGTGGGTTCCGGTGGAAAATATCTTGGATACTGCAGAGCATATTTTATTCAATGCTTTAATTTATAAAGTTTGCAGATTTTGGAAAAATTTTATTTGTATTTCGTAGCCGGATACGAAGTCGAGGCTTAGGATTAGGTATGATTCTGAGCTATAATGAATGTCTTTCTCGTTTTAAACTAACTCGGTTATTTGCACTATTTGATTTTTTTAAGGCGGGATTCATCACGGCTTTCACTTTTATTTTATTAAGTTCTTACTAAGGAGTTTAAGTAGACTAAATACATCGAGCATATAACCGGAATAAAACGGTAAAGTTATGTGCTTTGTATGTAATATAAAACAAATTTTGGTTTGCGCTCTGATTGGTCCACTGATGACCATTGATGATTGGCCGATACGGTACGTCCTATACAGATATCAGTGGCTGACTGAATTGCGATTACGTCAGTAACAAGTCACTGATCAGTTTCGGAATTTCATGGCTCACATTTTTTTTTTATTTTTTTATGTTACTTGGATAAGCAAACTAGCAAACGTGCCACCTGATGGTAAGTGGTCAACGTCGCCCATGAACATAAACTAGTTTACCTGGAACGAGCCCAGGCAACTCATCTATGTGTTGCCTATCCTGAGACATAAGATGTTAAGTCTCGGTGCCAGTAATTACACTGCCTGTCTTGCCCTTCTCTCCGAAACAGCAAAGCTGTTTCACGGGAGAAACAAGCAAGATGGTGGTACCCATGCAGCCGGGAGCGCGGCACAGCGCTTCCCTCCCACCGGTACATTACTACTCTATCCGGTTATAACATGTTCGACGGCTTTATACTATTCATCTATCATAAGCGAAGTGGTCCCAACTTTAGAGACATGCTTTATCTTGTTCAGCTTGCAGGATTTGTTCGCTATGAGATTCATAGAAAAGTATGGAAATTAATTTCACACTTAATTTTGGGCAAATATTTAGCCACTGCTTAAGGATGTAGAAAGTTTGAGGAAATACAAAATTTGAAACTCTTAAAATTGCTTAAAAAGATATTTCTTTTAAGTGGGCTACCCACCATTCGTTCCGCTGCTACTTCTGTATAGCCTAATCGACAGTGGTACCCAACAAATAACCTGGTTATACGATCTCAGGGAACCCAAGGCATACGTTAAAACTACTTGGGGATCCCCAGCGAAATTATCAGGTGTAGTAGTAGTAATATCAGTGCTGGAGGAGCAGAAAATATTTCCAAGCTTTAAATGATAGATCTTACCAAATATTGCAATAGACAATAAATATTTCGAGACAGAACCACGTTTCTGCCCACTTTGCTCTTGACCGATTTTTCCATAAATGCTTGCATCTATACAAAGCTAATGTATTAAAAATTGTTATTGCTCAACTGAGCATTGAATTTCAACCCGAAAATATTGTGTCGCAGTGCGGCTTGAAATACTTTTCGCATTCATTAATATTTCGCTTAAATATTGCAGCAATGTTATGTTTTGTAAAAATAATATTGACGTCAACGAATTAGTAAAGGTATGGAAACATAACTCTCTTACAAAGCTCGGAAAAATATGGTTCCAAACTCACACTACTAAACTGATAATACTAACACGATTTGCACACGCGCAATACAAAATACTCTGCTAAATTTAATATGTGCACATGAATTCGTCTACCTATCCATATAAGGCGCAATCTAATTTAGAAGGATAGTGATAGAATGAAACTGAAATATCAAAGAAAGTGAGTGCGAACGTGATGGACTATTACGCGACATGTACAATGACAATGTCAGTTGAGATGTGGAAGGATGATATTATGCATTAGTCTGACATTTGTTAATTTTATTATAAAGTAATTGATTATATGAATTAATGTGGAAACCTACATTTATTTTGTCTGAATATGAAGAGTAATAAAATGACTGTTTTTAACCAATAATTATTATCAAATTGAGAGTAATTCATTATTTACTCACTATACAGAATCTGTCGATATTTCGTATATTTTTAAGCCTTAGAGTAGTTGACAGTCTGTTGTAACCTTTTTTTTATTATTAAAATGTCAATAATGATAATGTTTGAAAAATGGGAATGGGGCATAAAATAAAAATCACAAGTCAAAATAGTTGTATTTCTCTTTAGTAAGAAATTAACATATATTTTTTTTCAAAATAGAACCACTAAAGTATCTTTTTGAACGTCAATTAAATGTACCACCTGTTCCATGAGTACTGAGAAGAACCTCCAAAATGTATACAAAACACTCTACTGGCGTTAGTTGGTAACCAGTCATCTTGTCTTCTTTCTAAGCGGACTGCTGCAATCCATTGTAAACGCCGAATCTCGTTTATGGGGAAACTAAAAGTAAATAATTGATAAAAACATAAATAAGGAATAAAAATATAAAATATAAAAACTTGGTACTCAATATAAAATTTAATATAACACTTCAGTATATAAAATCGGCTGCCTGCTGATTGCATAATACTGACCACAAAAATTTATATGGAGGTTATTTAAGCGTGAATAAAATACGAAATTATTAATTTACCTGTGATAAGTTATCCCAGTTTGCTTTTTACTTCCTTCTTTTCGTCTCTTACACCATTTTACAACACAGGAGGTCATTTTTGTCTCTGAGAAACGATTTTTTCGTTAACGCAACGGTCGTCTAGACTGTCACAGAACGCGCAGCAGACTGAGAGACAAATTGATTGTACTTTTTTGGCCCCGCCCACTTGATTGTAGTTTGCGAGGAACCGTTTTTTTAGCGCAGTTCGTATTCCATACCTTTTCTAATTCGTTGATTGACGTTTATATTTACAGAGAATATTCGTTGCTTTCTCCAATCAATTTACACGAATTAAATTCATTTTAATAATACAAATTATTTCACATAGTATCGAAGTTACTTTTACGGTTACGGAAATTTTACATACTTTACAGCCCTATTATTGTTCTGAAGTTTTCTCTACACTATATCTATTATCTCTATTATTATTGAGAGATATTTAAGAGAAGATGACCTTATGTAATAAAAAAATTAGTTGTCTGTAAAGTTGGTTTACGGACAATAGTTTAACGTGAAAAGATTAGTTCTCAATGGGCTAGCCTTGGAAGTATAGTGGATTCAATTGACGTTCAAAAAGATACTGTTTTGGTATTATTTTGAAAAAAAAAAATTGAATTTGATTTTGACTACGTCATAACAAAACGCAAGCGTACAATGAGCGAAACAGGACAATGAGCGTCACGGAACATTTTCGTCCATGCAGCCGGCGTTTTTTTTTTTTTTTTTTTATGTTAGTTGGATAGGCAAACTGGCAAACGTACCACCTGATGTTAAGTGGTCGACGTCGTCCATGAACATAAACTATACCTGGAACGAGCCCAGGCAACTCAGTTATGTGTTGCCTATCCTGAGACATAAGATGTTAAGTCTCGGTGCCAGTAATTACACTGCCTGTCTTGCCCTTCTCTCCGAAACACAGCAAAGCTGTTTCACGGGAAAAATAAGCAAGATGGTGGTACCCATGCAGCCGGGACCGCGGCACAGCGCTTCCCTCCCATCGGCGTTCATCGATTTACGACGTTGTCACGTCAAAAGTACTTCTAGAATCGTTAGCTCTCTGAGTAGGCCTTATTAAATTATAACGCAGATGGGACAGGCGAGGGATATGAAGACACTTGATAAGATTAATAGTTTTTGAAGGTGTTTGAAGTACGGCAGCCCATGGGGCCACCGCAACCGAATTAAGTCCTCTACCTTTAGACCTCTACCCGACACGAACCTTTAAATGTCCCTTTTAGTTATTACTCGGGTCACATTTATCTTGAAGCTTTAAAGAAGGCACCTGATGATAAGTGATTAGTGATAAATGTACCACGAAAATAAACAAGCTCACCTGAGACTAACCACGGTGACGTAAATGGTGGGTCTCATGCCATGATGCCAGTCCGAAACACAGCGAAACTGTTTCACGGAAGTAATAGGCATACGTGATATCCATGCAGACAGGCGCGTTCAGGCAGTTCTATACTGTTTATTGCGAAAAAAAATACGTGATATTTGTTGATACCCCCCCTCTCCCCCACGTGAGTTTGGGTGAGATTCTGTTCGACCCCTTCCCCCCTGGAAAACCTCACGTAATGAATGGATGCCTTATGTCCCCTTTTAGCTAAGGGGGCCCCAGGCACTAGGACAATGGAGCCTCGATGAAAATATCGATTTTGAGATCTGTGAGACTGAAATTTGGACTAAAGAAGACTAAATATAGTAATAAGGACACTACTAGGTGTTCTATTCAGACCCCACTAAGGTTCAAAGCTTGTTGTGGCGGTGGGGCTCAGTAGCCTTAGGTGAACCCAGCGCCTTTTTCGAAGCAAATTGAACCGAGGGAGCTGCTATTTGTACCCATCTTATAAGAATAGGGGACAAAAGAGCAGGAGGGATAAGGGGCGACGATGGGTACCTCACCCCATTGCACTGTCCGGACGTTGGGAGGGGTTATTCTGTGGTGCGGGATGACCCCTTTGTGGAGGTGGTGTCGGTCCCTTGAGCGTTCCTCAAGGGACTAGCTTTCGAGGTGCCCTGTTTGCTTAATAGATCCGGGGCACCTCACAAAAGGCGTCATTGGTGGCACTCGACGGGTTTGCGGGTTTTAGTGGGTAGAGCTGCGTCCAACTTACCATATTTCGGGCGCAGCGAGTCCCAAATTCCCGCCTGGGGAGTCTCCCCCTTCCCCATCAGGATGCCTCATAGCATTTCCCGGCGTAAAAGAAAAAAGGTATTCTCAGAAATAAATGTTTGATTTTCGCAGGAGTTGTGGGCACTTGCCCAGAGTGCGCCCAGAGTGGGAGAGGAAAAGACTAGTCTGGGCACAGAGTATCCTATACACTACCTTATTACTGCTAATGACTCAGTATTAACATTAGATATGACATTTGTCGTAATCAGCATTATTTTAATTAGGTCAGGAATGCAGCAGACATTCTCGAGAGTAGCGTGCAGATTCCCAAAGGCTACTACATCTTAGAGTGTAATTAATGTTTGTCCCACTTATAAGAACAATGCAAGAACCTACATTGTTAGAATGGCGTGATAAATTCTCTCATATAAAAAACCAGCTGTGCTGTAGGCTTTGTCTGTGTTATTGGGATTTAATGTCTGTAAAAAAAGAAAGAAACGGACATAAACAGCATGAAGCTGTCATTTATATAGTTAAGGGTCACTTACTGAGCATAAAATCACAAAATGCTGACATATCCAGGTGTAAATTCAAGTGCCATCTTAAAAAAACTTTAATTAAATACGGTACTTATTATTAGGTTACCTATGAAATTTTGAAAAAAAAAAAATTAAACGATTTTTTTTCATTTATTTTTTATATGTATTAATCGAAGTAATCACCAATGCAATCAATGCATCTTTGCCAACACAGTGGCAGGTTATTGATGCCCTTCTTAAAGAAATCAGCTGGACGGGAGGCAACAAATTCTTCAAAGGCATTTTGTACTACCTCTCGGGTATTGATTTTTTTGCCGCCAAGAAATTATCCAAATTCTGGAAAAAGTAGTAGTCTGTAGGCGCAAGGTCGGTGAGCAGGGCGGATGATGGAGAGCTTCCAACCCCCGTTCTTGCAACTTGGAGACCGTCTGCTGTGCAGTATGAGGTCGCGCGTTGTCGTGCAGGAGCAGCAGAGACGAGCGATTGACCAATGCTGATTGTAGATCTGCCAGCTTCTCCATCATTGTGTTAAGTTCTTCACAATACACATCCAGAGAATCCATTTTTCATCGCAGGTAACAATGCGGTTCAAAATTCCTTCATTTGTGTGTCTGTTGAGCAGTGCAAGGCACGTCTCGACGCGTACTTCGCGCTGGCGATCATTGAGTTCGTGGGGCACCCATTTGTCAAGCTTTTTTACCTTGCCAATTTGACGCAAATGGACCAATATTGTTTTGACGTTAACGTCGAAAGCTGCTGCTAATTCAGCCGTACATTGTGTATCATCAGCTTCCACAATCGCCTTTAATTTGTCATTGTCGACCGAAGTCTTCGGACGACCGCGAGGTTCATTTTTCAGGTCGAAATTTCCAGACGGAAGCGAGCAAACCAATAAACAGGTGGTGTTGGTTTGTAGTGTTAGCTCCGTAAGCGTCGTTGATGTTGCGTGTCGCTTACTCGATTTTTTAACGTATCCATGATGACGAAAAAGATTGAAATGCGATGAAAATGTAACACTAATCAATAAACAAATGACTACTTTTGGAAAAAAAAACCATGTTTTTAAAATAAAATTAATTTGAAATTAGAATTCTAAGCCAAACAAAAATTATTTTGATTTGAAATGGCCAGTACTGCAGAACGGTAATTTCATAGGTAAAGACCTATTATAAATATAATTCGTAAAAAGGAACCATTACAAGACGTGAATTTCGGCTTTCGGCGACAGGTCACGACCCGAGGTGCCCGAGGTCTCACAGAATGTACATCTAAAAGGAAAAGTCACTTTGAGACGTTTATGTTATTTTTAGAGACCCATCCAATGCTTAATGACGTCTGTATTTTTTGTGTCTCATGTATAAAGAGTTAAGTCAAAATATATTCTTCGTAGAGGGGCTATACTTTTTACCCGACTACGGCAAAGCAACAAAGAGTGTTATGATTTTGACTGGTATGTATGAATGTATGTTTATATGTATGTATGTTCATCGTTTTGGTCATAACGTCTAAACTAGACATCTTTTATTTTTTATAGTAGATTATTCGATTACATCCGCTCTGTAAAACCTTAATCTAAAGTAAATAGCCTAGAATAATATGTAATACTCAGAGGATTATATTTACTGTGGATGTACCTAATACACCACACAGAGGTTGCGAGTTTAATTTCTTTTGTTAAACACAGAGTTTTGACGTGAAAACGTCGTATAATTCGATGGAGCCGGCTGCAAGAATGAAAAAACATGACGTATGCGATCACATATGCGGCGTTACCTTGCTCTGAGGCGTTCCATTTTCTTATGACGTTGTCACGTTCAACTATCGTCAGTTAACCGACTTTACAGACAACCGATTTTTTTATTAGTTTGAATATGAATAATCATTGGTCCATTTCTCTCAGCGGAGAATCTGCTGGACTCGGGGACCATTTAAGGCGACTGATGGGTCACTGATCTCGTCTGGTTGAGGCTTGACGGACCCTCTATCCTATGATAGAGGGTTATGCTATCATAAGTGATCCTTATTTGTCACTGCTGGGCACGATTTCGATGGGTAGTGTGCATAGTTCGGTTATGTAATGGCTCCATGTGTATAGACCCTTCATCATCATCATCATCAGCCCTTATCCGTTCATTGAAAAATGGCTATGCCTACTCCAAGGCCCTTAAAGACGTTTAATCTCATCAGATATGCACATTTCCATAAGATGTTTTCTTTCACTCGCGAACATATGTTTTTACTTTCAAGAAATACAACCTAAGTAAGAAAAAAGCAAATATTAAAAAAAAGGACGATTAAGTACTCCAATAAAACTGACATAAGTATGTATTGCCATTTAATAGCCTAGACTTACAATATCCCACATATCCTGGATATTAACATTTCAGCTATAGATAGCCATAAACTGTTGGCCTTGACACTCTGATATTTAACGGCTATTTCTGGTTCGGCAGCTTGGATATTTCTGGCACGGATTTCATTAACCTGCGCAGCTCCCCGAGTCGCGGGGAGTCCCCGGGGAGACGAGTTATTCATGAACAGGATTTGTTCACTTCCCTCTTTGATTAAGCTTGTGTTTCGGTTACCATAAGCTGGTTCCAGTGTTTGGGATATACAAAGTTTTTTTTGTTTGTTTTAGTTTATTAAATAATATATGCTCACTAGAAAAGGTTTTTGGAGTTAGTGCGTTGCTGTTCATATTGATTATTATTATTATTTTTTTTTTTATTATTAGTTTCTCTTCCCTCTATTTAAGGAGGTGCTATAACTGACACATGGACCATTTTTTTTTCTTTAACGCCGGGAAATGCTCTGAGACATCCCGCGGGGGAGTGGGTCTCCCCACGCGGGTATGTGGGACTCGCTGCGTCCGACAGCTGGTAAGTGGACGCAGCTCTACCCACTAAAACTCGGCGAGTGCCACCAATGCCGCCTTTGGTGAGATGCTACGGATCTAGTAAACAAACAGGGCACCTCGACGGCTAGTCAGTCTCGCAAGGGACCGTCGCCACCTCCGCAGAGGGGTTGTCCCGCACCACAGAACAATCCCTCCCAACGTCGGGGCAGTACAATGGGGTGAGGTTCCCATCCTCACCCCTTGCCCCCTGCTCCTCCGTCCCCTCTTCTTATAAGAGGGGTACAAAGAGTCCCCTCGGCTCAATTAACTTCGCCCAAGGTGCTGGGCTCACCCTAGGCTACTGAGCCCCACCGCCACGTCAAGGCCTGAATCATGGTGGGGAGCGCGCTAATACTCCGGTGTAACGGTGTCTATGGATCTCGCTGATCACTTTATACCAGATAAACAACTGTCCGTTTGGACCCTCTCCTATAAATAACCTACCGCAATGACGTCTCTCAATGACCCCAAAAGCATCGCAACAAGTTAATTTGTGACGTCATACAGCGTTATAAAATCTTTTTGGAAAGTTGCATAATGCAGCAGTTTCAGAATTCGTAAAACACCGATTAGCGCGCATTGGGAGTAGAATCGGTTCGAAGGCCGTGACAGCAATCTGGTTGCCACTGTCATTACTTTATTTTATTCTGTTTCGTTAGATTTTTGTAAATAATGAATTTTAATATAAAACAGATGTTTCACATCTGCAGTGCGTGCCCGTGACTGCCATTCTTTTATATTAATCCCAGTAACCAAAAACTGTTTTTATAAATGAAAAGTGTCAATTTAATGTCAGAAAAAAATCAATGGATCGACGATCAACCATGTTTTTTATTACCTCGCTTTGAGCCTTGTCTGTCCGGGTGAAATTTTGTAATTAATTTCAAACAAACTTCGCGATGAACTAGAATCTTAAAACTTTGACTACAGCTCAGAAGTAGATGATAATGCATGTATGTGTGTAAAGTTAATATATATGCAAAATATTAACTTTTAATTTATAAAACATGGTACACTACATTTTGGGTAATTTAAAGAAACTTTAAAAAACATTACGCAATAAAATAACATTATCCGTAAGAACTTAAAGAGAAACATCGTTTCTCTCGATGGCTTCCTGCAATATACGACACACAAGTTCCAGAAAGTTCCAGTTTCTTCCTGACATTCCGAATGAGGACTTATGTGTAGATAATAGGAAATAATGCTGCAACTTCCCAATAAGAACATGTAATTCTTATTACATCTGTACGAATTTGGCTGATTACAGCGTGTATTGACTGGCGCTGTCATGACATTACAATACGTGACATTTCATGACATTACAATAAGTAGAGGTAAATACTGATTTGAAAATCCTTAACGTACAAAAATCAATTTGCAAGGAATAAGTCAACTATGTGTGTGCAATGCTGGGTGTTTCTTTGGCAGATAGGATTCCAAACGAAGACATCCGCCAGAGAACCAACGTTATCGATATCATGCAAAGAATAAGCTCGTTGAAGAGGCAGTGGGCTGGCCACACTCAGGAGAACGTATGGCCGATGGGCCAATAAGGTTCAAGAGTGGACGTTTAAGTAGACGAAGTGCTGGTCGGCCATTAACCAGGTGGGAAGACGATCTTCGTACAGTGGCCGATCCGTGTTGGATGAGAGTGGCGAGGGATCGGTCGTTTTGGCGTTCATTGAGGGAGGCCTATGTTCAGCATTTGACGAGAGATGATGATAATAATGATGATGTGTTAACTACTCTAGTCTATAGAAACTAGACAAATACCTATTAGACTAGACCTCATAGTTGGATGAAGTGGCGGGGCCGTCTTGGTATTCATAGAATGAGGCATTTGTTCAGCACTGGACGATTTTTTCTGATAATTATGATGCATTGTACATTGTTTATATAGCAGTACTAGCTGTTGCCCGCAGCTTCGCCCGCGTTAAATTAGATTTACAGCCGTTCGGATTGATGATGATTATTTTTATGGCCAAAGTTACACCTTATAATATCAGCTATATGCCTCTGAAAGCCTCGTCAAAATCGGCTAAGTCGTTTCAGAGGTAAACCGGAACAAACAGACGGACAAAATTGATTTTTTTAATGTAAGTACCGTATATTATTTCATAGGTTTTACCCGCGACTTCGTCCGCATGTAAGAATTTTTTTTTTAAATCTTATTTTTCAAATAATATGGTTGCAATTTACAAACTACAATATTCAAAGAATACTATTAACTTCCACTGTAAGGCCCGATAGTACGTTTTTATAAAATATATTTATTTAATTTAGAATTAAATTTTTATTATATTTAAATAACTTAAATTATGGATTTTATCGCCGTTTATAAAGATTTTTACATGCCCGACGTTTAATATACTTTACAGCAACCATGGTCATGGGAGGATTGAGGTGTCAGACGTCCTAACCTTACAAAGTTATTCGAAACTTCCCTATGATACATCAATATTTCAATTCAAATTAGTACCTACTATGTACCAGCAAAAAAACTACGAAAAAGAAATATTATAATTTTTATTCATATATTTTATTATTATATATTATAAGTATTCCTTTTTTATAATATCATGAATTCTATTAATAAATTATTTTGTATAAATTACTAATATACGGAGAGAGTACTCATTAAAAACGCGTGCTATATAAAGGTGCGATCCGCATCTTGTAATATATAGCGTGATCTACATTTTGTGTTAACGCCATCTATTGAAACGTCTAGAAAACTTCTTGTTACACTTATACATCTTATGCCTTGGGTCTCAAACTATCTCCATATAAAATTTCACTCAAATCGGTTCAGTGGTTTACCAAATACATAGTCCCGGCGTTTTAGCTGCAAAACTCCCGTTCCCGTAGGATTTTTAGAATAACAACTATTTTAGTCCTATTTTAAGTTCCAAAGTATCTTCATATCAAATTTCACCCAAATCTGTTCCGTAGTTTAGAAGATAGAGAGTCCCGGGGTTTTACCCACATAGTTCCCGTTCCCGTGAGATTTTCAGGATAACAACTATTTAATGTCCTACGTTAGATTTCAAAGCATCTTCATATCAAATTCCACCCAAATCTGTTCCATGGTTTAGAAGATAGTCAGTCCCGGGGTTTTACCTGCATAGTTCCCGTTCCCATAGGATTTTCAGGATAACAACTATTTTAAGTCCTACGTTAATGTCCAAAGTATCTTCATATCAAATCTCACGCAAATCTGTTACGTGGTATAGAAGATAGTCAGTCCTGGGGTTTTACCCGAATAGTTCCCGCTACCGTGAGATTTTCAGGATAAAAACTATTTTAAGTCCTACGTTAAGTTCCATAGTATCTTCATATCAGATTTCACCCAAATCTGTTGCGCGGTTTAGAAGATAGTTCGTCCCGGGGTTTTACCCGTATAGTTTACCGTTCCCGTGGGATTTTCAGGATAACAACTATTTTATACCCTACGTTAAGTTCCATAGTTTCTTTATATCAAATTTCACCCAAATCTGTTCCGTGGTTTAGAAGATAGAAAGTCCTGGGGTTTTACCCGCATAGTTCCAGTTCCCGTAGGATTTTCAGGATAACAACAATTTTAAGTCCTATTTTGAGTTTCAAAGTATCTTCATATCAAATTTCACCCAAATCTGTTCGGTAGTTCTGAAGATAGACAGTCCCAGGGTTTTACCCGCACAAATCCCGTTCCCGTGGGATATCCGGGATAAAAACTATCCTATGTCCTTTCTCGGGTTCCATACTGTCTTTGTGCCAAATTTCATCCAAATCTGTTGAGTGGTTTAGGCGTGAAGAAAAGTCAGACAGACAGACAGACAGAGTTACATTCCCATTTATAATATTAGTAAGGATTGTTTTTGAGTACGTGATAAAAAAGGTTTTTAAAGATAAATTCGACCTGTTAACTTGTAAGAAGAATTTGCTCGTAATACGTTAATCTCAGAAAAAAGGTTAAATAACTAATGTTACAAATTGTACAAACGCACAAAAGCAATTCATGATACCATTACACAGAGCGTTTAAATGTTAAAAAAATAACCCTTAACCGTTTAGTAATAAAGTACAAGGTTCAAGGCTGACTAAAATAACAATCCGTTCTGCTATAAATGTTGACGGCCACCCAAATATAAATCGATAAGCGGTAAAGAGAGATGGGGTATAACTTAGTACATGTATACTTATAAATAAAATAAAACTGAAGTGTCTGTCTGTACCGGCTAATCTTTGAAACGACTTCGCAGATTTTGACGGAACTTTCATTGACAGATAGCTGATGTTATATATGTTGAAAAAAAGTACATTGTAATGTATTTTATACATAGGTCCTAGTAGCACTGTGAGTGCTTTTTAGCGGATTGCCGTGGTCGATATATGTATGTATTGCTTCGCCGTAGTCGGGTAGAAATATCACAAAAAATATGTAAATAAATTTATTTTGAATTTCAAATAATTATGTATTGTTGTATATTGCGATATAATTTTATATCCTATATATAGACAAATTAAAATATTAGAAAATTATAATGAAACAACTTTTACGGGTTTTATCGTGGCTTATTAAGATTACATGCCCTTGTGTGAAGTAGCCGAAACGTCGGGCATATTAAAGTCTTAATCAATCGCGATTGAATCCGTAAAAGTTATTTCAATATAGTGAGTGAAATTCGCATAAGCCTTATTAGAGAAAACTAGCTGTTGCCCGCAGCTTCGCCCGCGTTAACTTGCTTAACTTCACTCCTGTTAGTCACATATAAATGTTATATAGCCTATATATAGCCTTCCTCGATAAATGGGCTATATAACACTGAAAGAATTTTTCAAATCGGACCAGTAATTCCTGAGATTAGGGCGTTCAAACAAACAAACAAACTCTTCAGCTTTATAATATTAGTATAGATTAGCGAAGATAAACTTATATTAGAAAACATATAGTTATATAATAACTTAGGGAATTAAGGGTCACTAAAATAGACCAAAACCTAGACATCCCAGTTTATAGACTTAATAAATTTGTGAACTAGGAGAGTGTCTCAACTTCATAATTGATCTACTACACTCAGATAACTTTCTATACCAATTTATGAAATTGAGTTAACAAGTAAAATCATATTTACTGCTTTCAAGTTATACAATAGCATTTCCCTTCAACTTTGTTCAATTGGAAACTTAACATTTTAATTGACAAAGTAATGACTCTTAGTATATTATGACCTCTTTCATATTATATTAGCTACATATCGTCTTCATCATCATATAAATTTCCGTTCACTGCTGGACTATAAGTCTGAGGCATCCCGCGGGGGAGTGGGTCTCCTCAGGCGGGTATGTGGGACTCGCTGTGCCCGAAAGCTGGTAAATGGACGTAGCTCTACCCACTAAAACCCAGCGAGTGCCACCAATGCCGCCTTTGGTGAGGCGGATCTGTTGAGCAAACAGGGCACCGGCTAGTAAGTCCCTCAGGGGACCGATGCCATCTCCACAGAGGGGTTGACCCGCACCACAGAAAAACTCTTCCCAACGTCGGAACAGTACAATGGGGTGAGGTTCCCATCCTCGCCCCTTGCCCCCTGCTCATTTGTCCCCTCTTATTATAAGATGGGTACAAAGAGCCCCCTCGGCTCAATTCGCTTAGCCCAATGAACGCTAAAACAGCATATAACCCGTACGTATAATAGACGTGTGTTTGAGGTATGCAGAAGGGCGCGGCTCGCGGATATTTGACAATTTCTTGCAATTGACATTTCTACACACGTGCGTAGACTGCATGCGCCACGGTGGAGCCGCGCCTTTTTTTTTTTTTTTTTTTTTTTTTTTTTTTTCTATAGAAGAGGGGTAAACGGACAGTCGGTTCACCTGATGGTAAGTGAATAGCGACATCCACAGACACCCGCTATACCAGGAGATCAGCAGGTGCGTTGCCGGCCTTTTGGATGTGAGTATGCTCTTTTCTTGAAGGTCCCTAAGTCGTATCGGTTCGGAAACACCATAGGTGGCAGCTGATTCCATATATTTGTAGTGCGAGGCAGGAAATGCCGTAAAAATCTAGATGTTGTGGATTTCCGGACATCAAGATGGTGTGGGTGAAATTTGGAATTCTTACGCGATATTCGGTGGTGGAATTCTGCCGCAGGTATTAATCCGAACAATTCCTCAGAACACTCCCCGTGGTAGATGCGGTAGAAGATGCAGAGCGATCCGACATCTCTACGCAGCGCCAAGGTATCAAGCCGATTGGAGATCACATTATCATCGACGATTCGAGCCGCCCGGCGTTGGACGCGGTCAAATGGAAGGAGCTGATATTGGGGCGCTCCAGCCCAGAGGTGAGAGCAGTATTCCATGTGAGGCTGGATCTGCGCCTTGTATAATTGAAGGCGGTGTGAAGGCATGAAATACTGCTTCGCCCTATTGAGCACGCCAAGTTTCTTAGAGGCTAGTTTAGCCTTTCCTTCCAAAACGAAACTGCACATCTCTCGATATGTCGACGCCAAGTATCCCAATGCTGGCTGCGGCAGTTAGGGGAGTGCCTTCAAATCGTAGAGGAACGACGAAGGGTGATTTTTTGGCGGTAAACGCGCAAACTTGTGTCTTGTTGGGGTTAAATTGGACCAGGTTAACTCGTCCCCATTCCGAGACTTTGGTCAACAGAGACTCGATTTCAGACACAAGTTTGTTCCGACACTCATCGACTTGTTCCCGAGAAATATTAGAGCGGTCAGTGTATAAGGCATCTCCAGTGCTGTCATCCGCATAACAATGAATGCCGCTGGTTTGCAGCATATCATTGATATGCAGAAGAAACAGGGTTGGAGATAGTACACAGCCTTGCGGAACACCAGCATTAACAGACTTGAGGTCCGAGCATGTACCGTCGACAACGACCTTGATGCTCCTGTCTGCTAAAAAACTGGTGATCCACTTACATAATTTCTCGGGAAGCCCATATGATGGTAGCTTCACTAGAAGTGCTTTATGCCACACCCGATCAAAGGCCTTCGCTATGTCCAAACTAACCGCCAGTGCTTCCCCCTTGCTCTCAACTGCCTCCGCCCATCGATGCGTTAGGAATATTAGAAGATCACCAGCTGAACGATTCCGTTGAAAGCCATATTGGCAATCGCTAATCAGCTGGTGCTCCTCCAAATACCGCCGGAGCTGGCAGTTAATTATGGATTCCATAATCTTTGAGAACAAGGAAGTTATGGCTATTGGTCTGTAGTTGGACGGGTCTGAGCGGTCCCCTTTCTTAGGGATCGGGTGTACCAAAGCTGTCTTCCACGAGCATGGGACGACGCCTAATGAGTATGAGTGCCGAAAAAGACGCGTAAGGACGGGTGCCAACTCAGGAGCACAAGTACGTAGCACTAACGGAGGGATGCCGTCAGGCCCACTCGACTTATGGATGTCCAGCGAAAAAAGCGCTTTACGTACGGAGCTCTGTCGAAAAATTATTTCCGGCATTGAGGTATCACACCGAGGGATCGTCGGTGGTATTTTTCCCTGGTCATCCAAAGTCGAGTTGGAAGCAAAAAGAGAGCCTAGAAGATCGGCCTTCTCCTTCGCGGTGTGGGCCAACGAGTCCTTCCTCATGTGCAAAGATGGTAGGGATGGCTTACAGAAATTCCCTTGAACAGCCTTGGCGAGTGACCAGAATGCACGAGTTCCCGAAGGAAGTCGAACCAATCTCTCGCCAATTCTGTTCACGTACTCCGCTTTTGCCTCAGCAATAGCTCTTTTGAAGGACCTGGAGGCAAAGTTATACTCCTTTTTTAATGCGCTGGTCTTTACATCCTGTGACATCGATGCATTGGCCCAGGCTCGGTAGCTTAACCGCTTGTGGCGTGCAGCCATCTTACAAGTTTGACCAAACAAGAGCTTGGAATAAAAAGCTCCATGGCTTGCAGCACCACCTCGGCGACAGAATCGGCAACGATGTCTGGATCATCCAGCGAGAAGCAAATTCGCCCCCATGGGTAGGATGCGAAGAAGGACCGCATTCCATCCCAATCAGCTAACCTATAGTGCCAAACATGGCGGCAGCTGGCAAAACGTGGCCATGATGGGCGGGCAACTTGCACAGAACTCCGGATCAGAGAGTGGTCCGATGAGCCAAGTGGAGCGTCCACGGAGACCACGTAATTGTCCGGGTGAGAGGTCAGCAGAAGGTCCAACAGGGAAGGCGTATGATCTTCCACATCAGGGATACGAGTTGGTGATACCACCAATTGTGTCAGATCATATGCTGAGGCAAAGTCGTAAACAGATCTTCCTGCATAATCGGTTGTACGTGAGCCGAGCCACTCGGTGTGATGGGCGTTGAAATCACCAAGTATCACGATCTCTGCAGATGGGATCTGTTGTGGTACGGAATCTGTAGCCATTTGGATGTGCTCTATGAGTCGATCGGTTTCGTCATTACCGCTGTGGGACCTATATAGGCAGGCATAGACGCGGGGATGGTCATCGCTGTCTATGCGCAACCAGAGGATGGAGAGAGGTCCCTACCTTCAAGACTGCCAAGGCGACGAGAGCAGACATCCTCTCTGACGTACGCGCAAACTCCAGCCCGCGATACAAAAAAGTGTTCTAATTTGTACCCCGGACAAGAGAGATAGGAAGTATCAGCCGGAGAAGATATCTGAGTCTCGGTCAAAAAGAGCAGGGCCGGCTTTGCCGTCTGGAGGTGGTAGTGAACAGCGTTGAGATTGCTATGAAGTCCCCTTATGTTACAGAAATCCACGGTCATAGTGGTAGGGGACTTCTGCCGACTGCTCCGTTTACCCCGGGCAGTTTTTGTCTTGAGCACAGATTCGCCCCCCCCCAGAATACGCGGGGCTGCCCAGGTTTCCGGGTTCAGGTACGTGTCCTGAGCCCGGAAGCCTAGAGAGGGATTCTCCGGTGCTTGTGCGACCGGTACCCTCCTGGGGTAGTCTTTGCGTAGTCTGTGCTGTCATGTATGTTGGGGGGGGGGGGGATGGGCCACCGGATCTCTCACAAACCGAACGAAACACGACGACATTTGCCGCCATTTGACGTCGATATTATGTGAGAGCGAAGTACTTCCCCGGACGCGCCGGCCCATTCAGCTGCAAGGCAGCATGCCTCTACTTCGTAAAAAATGCAGTAAATGTAAGCGTCATGTTATAAACATGATTTAATTATGTCAGTACGCCTATAACTATTTTACGTCGAAACTGCTGGTCATACTTCCATAAATTTGATGTCACAGGTTATTGTAGGTTCTAGATTATAAATTATGTTGAAATTACTAGAACATCTAAACCTGTTGATATTATATAAAACTAGTTTATGCCTGCGACTTTGTCTGCGCAGGATTAGATTTTCAAGAATT
This sequence comes from Helleia helle, assembly GCA_963853865.1. Taxonomy (NCBI): domain Eukaryota; kingdom Metazoa; phylum Arthropoda; class Insecta; order Lepidoptera; family Lycaenidae; genus Helleia; species Helleia helle. Next base: position 6,340,346 of record OY971433.1, on the reverse strand, counting down.
CACACAATATCTTTATAAATTGAAGCCTTTGTTCTGATTATAATGAAACAATTTTTACGGATTTTATCGCGGTTTATTAATATTTTTACAAGCCCGACGTTTCGGATACTTTACAGCAACCATGGCCTATATTCTGATAAATAAACTTCATTACTGTAAAGTTTCATTAAAATCCATTCATTAGTTTTTATGTGAAAGAGTTACAAACATACATACGGACAAACTTTCGCATTCATAATATTAGCAAGAAGTAAGATATAAAGTAAATTTGTCTATAGCCAAAACGTATCTTCATTTATTTGCAGAATTGATATTTTGTCCCTCCAATAAGATAAGGGAATATAGAAGATGTTATTAGGTCCCCTATGAAACCCTCATATTGATAACCCAAAGGGACAGGGAAAAACAAAGTATAAGCGGTTTTATATCGGGAAATGATGGAGATGGTGAAAGGTGTTTGAAACATTATATAATAATTATTAAATATTAATAAATAATTTTTATGAAATAATTAGTATGGAAGATTTGTGTTATGGTACCTATTGAGTTTTTTTTACTAGGCCAATGGATTATATTCCTAGTGGCTTATAATAAAGTATCAAATTAAAAATCTCAAACATAAAAATTGTTTAATGATCACAAATATATCTTTTCGCCCAAATTATTACTATTTTTTATGATAGTTGTATAGGCAAACGGACAGACGAGCAACAAGATGGTAAGAGGTTAGCGTCGCCCATGAACATAAAAAATAACCTGAACTAGTCCAGGAAACTTATTTATGTGTTACCTATCCTGAAACATAAGATGTTAAGCCTCGGTGTCAGTAATTACACTGCCTGTCTTCTTCTCTCCGAAACACAGCAAAGCTGTTTGACGGGAGAAAAATGCCGTATGGTGGTACCCATGCAGACAAGACAGCTGTACTGCAAATCCCTCCCAGCAGTTTGTTGTTTTTTTTTATCTAGATAGATTATAAATTATTAGATTTTGATATTTCAGGAAAGGAAGGGTGTTAAGCGTCGGAACTGTAATGTCTTATCAACCGCGATAAATATACCATGAGCTAGCATCAATAGTATTGATTGTTTGTTTAATGACGTCATTCCACAAAATGACAATAAAACGACACGTCATAGTTCGACTGAAACATATTGAGACTTACAATCGTTTTCGTATTTGTCACTGCGACACGGGAAGTGACTCGCCCGGTTTGTAATTAAGTTTTTGTCGAAATAGAACCGTGTCACAACACGGTAAAAAGCTCGTTAGGGTTGGCGCATCTTACACTCCTTCTTCTTCTTCTTTGGCCTTAGCTCCCAAATGGAATTGCCAGTGTCAACATCTTACACTTTATTGTGACATATTTCAGTAATACCGATACATTCCATTATCAATACTGTTTTATAATATTTACTGGATTTCTTTATTTTATTTTGCGGATAGATTTATCGACACTGATAGAGTGATCTGTTCACGAGACTGTTCTGATCTGTTCCCTGTTCTTTCCCATATGAAAGAGGCACATTGTGATAATATGGCCAAAATTCCGTGATAAAATATTACATAATAGACAAGATTCAGCTGGAAAGTCAAGAAAAAGAAAGAAAAAAAAGAAAAGAAAGAAAAAAGAAAGAATATTGTTGATAAGTTCATTTTTTATACGAATGTCTAAAGTCAGTCGTAATAGCGCTGGTAAAACAGGCATCTGATGTGAATTTTGTTAAATGATATCTGAGTACCTACATAAAAATTTGCTTCTATTTCCTTCCTTTTTCTTTATTTTTCATTTCCTTCCTTTCCTAAACTCTGTTTTTGCATTGAATCTCATACATATATGTTATATCAATTGGTAACTGACTCATAGTGGAGGACGGGTTTAGATTCGATAAAATACAGGCGCGAAAACAACCCTGAAGTTGCAAAAGGTTTAATAGCTAAGGGTAGAACAAATATTGTCATAATATTTGTTTACCAAAGTAAAGCAGGTCGATATTGTACGTAGTTTTAGTCCACCTGGGAATATGCCTTAGCTCGCACGTAAGGCTTTGTATCGATCTCATCGGATAGTACGGCTGCACATGTTTACCCTATCCTAAGTCATATAAAGAATGTCCAAATATTCAGTGTCATCAGTATATGTTTTTGACGACCTCTGTGGCTCAATGGTTCGCGCGTTTACGCTCAAGGTGGAGGTAGCAGGTTCGAATCCCGCCAGGAAACAAAAAGTATTCCGTGTTACTCCTGTCATAGATGTGTATTATATAATAAAAATCTTAAATACATGTAAAGTATGAAATATATTTCCGTTGTCTGGTACCCGTAAGACAAGTTCTTCGAGAACTTACCACGGGGCCAGATTGATGTGGTGTAAAAGCGTCCGCAGATATAATTATTATGTATAGTAATACCAAATACACAATTAACATTTACGGGTAGAAAAGTTTCAAAGTTGGAGAGACTAAAAAAATCAATGATAATGTGTGTAGGGCCGTAATGATTTATGAACTTTGTAAAGTTACAATACAGTTACAATTTCACGTGAGGAATTTTGACTATAGCAAAGTATACAAAACGCAAAATCCTCACGATACCGCTCAGATGATGAAAAATTAAATAAAAAATTTGATTGACTCAAATTCGTAAACAGTTAAAGTTCCCAATCGAAAAATAACTATAAAACCATGAGGATTACTCTTGGTGTGCTCCGATGTATCAGACACAGAGACACTTCTTGAGATCTTGTGAATCACTTTTTATATATATCTGTATATATAAAATAACTATAAAACCATGGATTACTCTTGGTGTGCTCCGATGTATCAGACACAGAGACACTTCTAGAGATCTTGTGAATCACTTTTTATATATATCTGTATATATAAAATAACTGTAAAACCATGGATTACTCTTGGTGTGCTCCGATGTATCAGACACAGAGACACTTCTTGAGATCTTGTTAATAACTTTTTATATATATCTGTATATATAAAATAACTATAAACCCATGGATTACTCTTGGTGTGCTCCGATGTATCAGACACAGAGACACTTCTTGAGATCTTGTGAATCACTTTTTATATATATCTGTATATATAAAATAACTATAAAACCATGGATTACTCTTGGTGTGTTCCGATGTATCAGACACAGAGACACTTCTTGAGATCTTGTGAATCACTTTTTATATATATCTGTATATATAAAATAACTATAAAACCATGGATTACTCTTGGTGTGCTCCAATGTATCAGACACAGAGACACTTCTTGAGATCTTGTGAATCACTTTTTATATATATCTGTATATATAAAATAACTATAAAACCATGGATTACTCTTGGTGTGCTCCGATGTATCAGACACAGAGACACTTCTTGAGATCTTGTGAATCACTTTTTATATATATCTGTATATATAAAATAACTATAAAACCATGAGGATTACTCTTGGTGTGCTCCGATGTATCAGACACAGAGACACTTCTTGAGATCTTGTGAATCACTTTTTATATATATCTGTATATATAAAATAACTATAAAACCATGGATTACTCTTGGTGTGCTCCAATGTATCAGACACAGAGACACTTCTTGAGATCTTGTGAATCACTTTTTATATATATCTGTATATATAAAATAACTATAAAACCATGGATTACTCTTGGTGTGCTCCGATGTATCAGACACAGAGACACTTCTTGAGATCTTGTGAATCACTTTTTATATATATCTGTATATATAAAATAACTATAAAACCATGGATTACTCTTGGTGTGCTCCAATGTATCAGACACAGAGACACTTCTTGAGATCTTGTGAATCACTTTTTATATATATCTGTATATATAAAATAACTATAAAACCATGGATTACTCTTGGTGTGCTCCGATGTATCAGACACAGAGACACTTCTTGAGATCTTGTGAATCACTTTTTATATATATCTGTAAATATAAAATAACTACAAAACCATGGATTACTCTTGGTGTGCTCCGATGTATCAGACACAGAGACACTTCTTGAGATCTTGTGAATCACTTTTTATATATATCTGTATATATAAAATAACTATAAAACCATGGATTACTCTTGGTGTGCTCCGATGTATCAGACACAGAGACACTTCTTGAGATCTTGTAAATCACTTTTTATATATATCTGTATATATAAAATAACTATAAAACCATGGATTACTCTTGGTGTGCTCCGATGTATCAGACACAGAGACACTTCTTGAGATCTTGTGAATCACTTTTTATATATATCTGTATACATAAAATAACTATAAAACCATGGATTACTCTTGGTGTGCTCCGATGTATCAGACACAGAGACACTTCTTGAGATCTTGTGAATCACTTTTTATATATATCTGTATATATAAAATAACTATAAAACCATGGATTACTCTTGGTGTGCTCCGATGTATCAGACACAGAGACACTTCTTGAGATCTTGTGAATCACTTTTTATATATATCTGTATATATAAAATAACTATAAAACCATGAGGATTACTCTTGGTGTGCTCCGATGTATCAGACACAGAGACACTTCTTGAGATCTTGTGAATCACTTTTTATATATATCTGTATATATAAAATAACTATAAAACCATGGATTACTCTTGGTGTGCTCCGATGTATCAGACACAGAGACACTTCTTGAGATCTTGTGAATCACTTTTTATATATATCTGTATACATAAAATAACTATAAAACCATGGATTACTCTTGGTGTGCTCCGATGTATCAGACACAGAGACACTTCTTGAGATCTTGTGAATCACTTTTTATATATATCTGTATATATAAAATAACTATAAAACCATGGATTACTCTTGGTGTGCTCCGATGTATCAGACACAGAGACACTTCTTGAGATCTTGTGAATCACTTTTTATATATATCTGTATATATAAAATAACTATAAAACCATGAGGATTACTCTTGGTGTGCTCCGATGTATCAGACACAGAGACACTTCTTGAGATCTTGTGAATCACTTTTTATATATATCTGTATATATAAAATAACTATAAAACCATGGATTACTCTTGGTGTGCTCCGATGTATCAGACACAGAGACACTTCTTGAGATCTTGTGAATCACTTTTTATATATATCTGTATACATAAAATAACTATAAAACCATGGATTACTCTTGGTGTGCTCCGATGTATCAGACACAGAGACACTTCTTGAGATCTTGTGAATCACTTTTTATATATATCTGTATACATAAAATAACTATAAAACCATGGATTACTCTTGGTGTGCTCCGATGTATCAGACACAGAGACACTTCTTGAGATCTTGTGAATCACTTTTTATATATATCTGTATACATAAAATAACTATAAAACCATGGATTACTCTTGGTGTGCTCCGATGTATCAGACACAGAGACACTTCTTGAGATCTTGTGAATCACTTTTTATATATATCTGTATACATAAAATAACTATAAAACCATGGATTACTCTTGGTGTGCTACGATGTATCAGACACAGAGACACTTCTTGAGATCTTGTGAATCACTTTTTATATATATCTGTATACATAAAATAACTATAAAACCATGAGGATTACTCTTGGTGTGCTCCGATGTATCAGACACAGAGACACTTCTTGAGATCTTGTGAATCACTTTTTATATATATCTGTATATATAAAATAACTATAAAACCATGGATTACTCTTGGTGTGCTCCGATGTATCAGACACAGAGACACTTCTTGAGATCTTGTGAATCACTTTTTATATATATCTGTAAATATAAAATAACTACAAAACCATGGATTACTCTTGGTGTGCTCCGATGTATCAGACACAGAGACACTTCTTGAGATCTTGTGAATCACTTTTTATAGATACAGATTTTTTTTGTAATCATCATCATTATCGTCAACCTTAATCCGTCCACTGTTGAACATAGTCCTCCTTCAATGAACGTCAAGATGATTGATTCCTTGCCACCCGCATCTAACACAGACTGGTTACTACACGGATATAGTTTTATTTATGTCATCAGGGGCAAACGAGCAGTCTGAGCCTCACGGCGCCGACGCCCATACAGATCCGCACAACCAAGGCCACGTCGATGATGATGCGGTGCACCGCCCTCCTTTTCCCTATCCGGGTGAGATGGGCCACCGGAAACTCACAAACCGCACGAAACGCGACAGCATAGCTGTCACTTGACGCCGGTGTTATGTGAGCGAGAGGTACCACCCCGGTCGTGTCGGACCAATTCGGCTGTAATGCAGCATGGCACTACCTCTTACTATACGATTGTATACAGATTATTTGTAATAGGCTAAGAACAATATTAGATTGGATTATGTTAAGTAAGCAAAGCAGGCAGAGACCCAAAACAAATAATATGGTCAGTGATAAATAACATATTAAGCAGAACCGAAAATAAAAAAAATGTTCTATTTGGTTGAATACACGAACCACAACGGATCTTTCAATAAATTTTTAATGATTTTTTTCGAACATTGCCAAATAGCTTGCGGAACAAAATATAAACTCAGAGTGACCCAATTATCGCCCTAATGGGGAATAAAAAAATCGCGGGGACTGCTTAATAGTGTTACTAGGAGTAGTCTTGACTTCGTTGGGGTCAGCCTGTCGCTGAGGTAATCTTGTTGCCTGCAGATTCAGGACCCTCAAAAGCGGCTAAAGGTGCTCGCGGTGTTTTTAGTTTAGGGTAGAGCACTCCCTTGTTTAAGTGCCACTCAGGGTCAGGATCTACCCCAAGATCTTGGCTACATCCATAAAGGATTTCCCTGCGATATGAAGTATATATAGTAGTAACGAAGCAGTGTTGAAAACCAGACATTCGTAGATAATGTCAAAATATCGAGCTGTACGAAACAAATTGGAAACATGGTAAATATCCTCTTTTAAATGTGAAAATAACCATATTGCTTTTTAACCATTAACCATGCTATAGTAAGAGGTAGTGCCATGCTGATTTGCAGCTGAATTGGGCCGGCACGACCGGGGAGGTAACTCTCGCTCACATAACACCGGTGTCAGGTGACAGCTATGCTGTCGTGTTTAGTGCGGTTTGTGAGTTTCCGGTGGCCCATTGAGGGGATAGGGAAAAGGAGGGCAACGCATCTGCATAATCTCTGGTTGTACGGATGTGTATGGGCGTCGATAGTCGCCAAAAGGCTTCGACTGCTCGTTTTCACTCCTGCTATAAAAAAATCGGTGGTCTGTAAAGTGGGTTTACCGACGATAGTTGAACGTGACAACGTCATATGAAAATGGAACGCCTCAGAGCGAGGCAACGCCGCATGAGTCATGTTTTTTCGTGCGTGCAGCCGGCTCCATCGAATTATAAGACGTTGTCACGTCAAAAATGAATGGATTTAATTTCTCTCATTATAATAAAGCCTATTTTTACGGATATCATCACGGTCGCACCTTTTTTTTTTTTTGGTCTGCAGCGGTTTGCCGCCCAAACCATAGCTAGGATCGGGGTTGGTTTTAAACCTAGCCGTGTGGGGTTCGCACTTGGGCAGTGTCGTTATCCACTAAAACCGCTGCAAGCGCCCTCCGTACCCTTTTGAGGGTCCCGGATCTTGCAGGCAACACAGGAACCTCGGCGACAGGCTGGTCCCGGCGAGAGGCCGGACTCCTCTTCGAAAGGGGGGACTGCTCGGCCGTTCGTTTTCACGATACTTTTAGCAGTCCCCGACGACGTCGTGCCTATCTGGACCCAGGTTAACCCCAGCCTCGGCCCGACACGAGCACAGGGGCGTTACTGGAGGCGCATTAAGTAGCGCCTCCTACGCACCCTTGTTCGTCGCCTGCGGGGGGAGGCCTCGTCGGCGGCCTCCTCTTTAACCTCAACCGTTAGGCGTTTGCCATACGGCTCCCACGCGAGGTCCTCTCCCCACCTCAGCATTAACGCCTCTTGCCCTAGTTGGCGGACCCGCAGGATCCCGTCTAGCGTCAGGCTCTCGCCGAGAGATATCCTATCAGAGACATAGGAGTAAAACTCAGCAAGAACTTCCGCCACGAGTTTCCACGGGGGGGTCGCTGGCTAGTGCAGTTGCTGCTGCCCACGATATCGTGCGATACCCCCGAATCACTCTTACCGCGATGACCCGCTGCGTCGAGCGCAACTGGGCCCTACTCCGCGCGGTAAGGTGACCCGCCCAAATGGGAGCACCGTATGTCGCCATACTCCGGCAGACACCGGAGTATAGCTGCCTGCAGGCGGCGCTGGGTCCTCCGAGGTTCGGGAGGAGTCTGCCCAACGCACTCGCCGCCTTTACGACCTTCGGACCCAACTGTGCGAACTTTGGGCCCAAGGTCCATCCTCCGTCAAGGATGAGCCCCAGATATTTAATATAGGGGCTCATCCTGATCCTCACCCCTCCGATCTGGAGGGCAGCCCCCGGTGGGGGTCCTTTCCGCCCGGTCCCATCGCGGTCGCACCTCCCGTGACCATGGTTTTACAGCAACCAGTATTGGAAACGTCGGGCTTGTAAAAATCTTAATAAACCGCGATAAAGTACGTAAAAAGTTGTTTAGTTATATAAATTATAATAAAAATAACCATGTCAATTTACAATCTTATAATCAAGTAGTGTTATAGTAGTAGTAGTTGGTATAGTTTACGTTACGTTGCATTGATTTCACACAAAAATACTTCAAGTGGGATAATGGAGTGTTCACACATGACCTGTTTCTCATTCAGCTTGTCGGAAGCGCCGACGGAAGGCAGTCTGAAGCTGCCATTTTACACTCGTGATTTTTCTAAGCATGAGTGTATGTGTAGTTTTATAAACCTTTACTAATATAATTAAGTTGGTGGATTGTTTGAACAAACTTTGGTTTGGTAGGATTTGATTTTTTTTACACTTAATATCCTAATTATTGAGTAAAATATTGGAGTAACTTTTTTAATTTCGAGGCGGGAAAAACAGTAGGAAACGGTTTGGTACATTTTTGATGATATCTTTAAAATGACGTGACTGATTTTGATGAAACTTTACGTTATTTTTAGATTAGCGACCATGAAGTTTAGTAGCGATGGGACCATTTTTTTTTCTTGAAACAATCTTTTATCATATTTTTAATGGCCGAAAACTAGTGAAGCAGATTACTTGTAAATCTCGCTAAAATTGTGTTTTGACTAAGAAATTAATTATAAATAGCATATTTTGACCCTTTAGCCTTGAACATACCAGCTGGGAACGAGTCTCCTCGATAATTCGCGAGGAGGATATTAAATCGTTCTCCTATGTTAGCCCAATGCGGGCTGAATTAAAGTCTTTGAGGGCATGTTCCAGCACACATACTTTCAAAGACTTTTAATCTCGTCGGCCATGCATGCCTCGTGTAATTTTCCTTCAGAGCAAACTATTGATGACGTAGAACATATTTAAATGGGCTCTTAGGACATGTGGTTTCTACTTAGTCTCTAACTTTAAATTCGGGTTTAGATTTGTGTCTTAGGTTATACAATATGAGTATCAAATGAAAAGGTTTGCTAAGAATAGCTCTAATAATAAGGTGAATCCGGCGGACTTCTAAAGATGGCAAACTATTTTTTATGCTTTCGTACAATAAATGTATCAAAGGAAATGACTTTTTGAGAATACAAATGCGAATTAAGTTCCGTTGCTGCAACGCATTAAAAAAAATTGTGTACCTACTCGGGTTTTAGGAGTATTCGATCATGATATTCAGGGATGGGTAGAGTGGACAGGGATGTTTTTTTATAGCATAGGAGGGCAAACGAGCAGTCGAAGCTTTAGACTACCGACGCCCATACACATCTGCACAACCAGAGTTTATGCAGATGTATTGCCCTCCTTTCCCTTATCCCCCAATGGGCCACCGAAAACCCACAAAGCGCACGAAAGGCGACAGCATAGCTGACAGCTGTCACTTGACGCCGGTGTTATGTGAGCGAGAGGTACCATCCCGGTCGTACCGGCCCAATTCGGCTGCAAAGCAGCATGGCACTACCTCTTAAAAAACTTACAGAGATGTGGAGAACTAGATTAGCAGTAGATCGAAGTTCTTTCTTAGAAGTTAAGTTCTCCGACGTACGGAGTACAATTTTTTCTTTAAAATAGGGTGGAGATTTTATATGGTATGAAAGAGTAAAGTAAATAACTTGATCTGATTGATATCAAACTAAAAAATTGAAACTAAGTTCATACGAGTACTATTCTTCTGTACGTGTGTATGTCACTGAACTCCTCCTAAGCGGCTGGACCGATCTTGATGAATTTTTTGTGCGTGTTCAAGTGGATTCGAGAATAGTTTAGATTCACAAAAAAAAATATTTTGTACCGGGCAACTTCTAGGTGCCATTAGTATCATAAAATTGTTTAGTGAGGTTATGAATTGAGAGCATTGAGTTGATAGTTATTGTATTAAAGGAATAGTTTATTTTATTTCTTTAGCCAGTGAACGACCTTTAGCGCAATTTATTCAACAATGTCAAATATATATTTACGCTAAGCGTGGTGTTGTTGTCGTTACAGATTTTATTGTCTTCTTATATTCCAATGACATTCTGTATTCAAAGATTAACATTTTAATAAGATGTCTTCAAGATTTTTCCAACATTTTTGACCTCCAAATATGTACCCTTGTCGGTGTCATCACATTGTTGAGAGGTCTATCAAGGGATCAACTGCCGGAGACGGAATTTTTCCGAATGCTGCGTTTTCTGAGCGTTTCCGTTGACCCCTATTGGACCTGGTCCATATCACTTATCAAAGATGTCCCTTGACAGAAATGGCGTGATATGATATCAATTCATTGTAGTAATATGTATGTTTTTTATAAGATATATATAATATAAAATCCTCCCCACCATGGTTCAAGTCTTGTCGTGGCGGTGGGGCTCAGTAGTCTAGGGTATGCCCATCACTTTGGGCGAAGCAAATTAAGCCGAGGGAGCTGCTCTTTGTACTCCTCCTATAAGAAGAGGGGACAAAAGAGCAGGGGGACAAGGGGCGAGGATGGGAACCATTATACTGTCCCGATGTTGGGAGGGGTTGTCCTGTGGTGTAGGACAACCCCTCTGTGGAGATCACGTCGGTCCCTTGAGCGACTGACTAGCCGTCGAGGTGCACTGTTTGCTCATTAGATCCAGGGCACCTCACCATAGGCGGCATTGGCGGCACTTGCCGGGTTTTAGTGGGTAGAGCTGCTGCGTCCACCTTACCACCTTTCGGGCGCAGCGAGTCCTACAGACCCACTTCCCCGCGGGATGCCTCAGAGCATTTCTTGGCGTTAAAGAAAAAAGAGTTCTAATTCTATTACTACAGCATATAAAAACTTAGCTGTATCTCGGGAAAAAGAGCAGGATGGGCAGTCTAATTACTGGCTCTGTTATTTTCTTACGCAGCGTAACGCATGATGATGAGTTGGCTCGTACTATGTGAACTCGTTTATATTCATATATCACTTACCATCAGGTGTCTGCTTATTTGCTTATCAAACAATCATAAAAAATATAGGATAGCCAATTTATGATTATGACGATAGATGTCGGTCGTATTGGTTTTGATTGGGAAGTGATGATGATGATGATGATGATTAATTCTATGAGCCATAACGCACATTACTGAGCGTCGATCGTCGGTCAATAACCCAAGCCATTAGACAAACAAAAGATTGTCATTAGAGAAAATGACTAACCGTTACATTTGGTGCGGCATTATACCGATTTTGATTGTGTTATTTCTGTTTATTGTTCGCGAGGATAAATAATAAAAATATAATCAACCGACAAACACACCACGTTAATATAGTATAGTAAGTTTGTTATAATTTTGTCAAAGGTACTAACTACTAAGAACAAAAATTAATTTAACAACTGCTTGTCCTGTTTTTCGTTCTGAAACCTATCAAAGCTGCAAAGGAATTATCAAGTTGGTGCCAGTATCCACACAGACTCAGTGGAGTTGATGATTCAATGTGTTTTTCAAATGCCAAGATTCTATATCTCTTGTCCCTCATCGGCAGATGCATTCGCCGACGTCTGCTGATGCATCTGTCGACGTGGGTCCACACGTCTGTCGGACGCTAAACGTTCGCGCTGAAACTCTTTGATCCGACGATAAACGTATTTGTGAAGGATGCATCCGCCGACTATGAAATACTACCTACACGTCTACACATCGTACTATCTACACGTCCGCGGACGCGTGTGCCGATGCATCTGTCTACGTGTAGAGGGCTACTTCCTAGACATAGGCTTTCTATAGTGATATAGGTAGTCGCTATGACCGAAACCTGTCGGACAGATCATCATCATAGCCGTAGATATGACAATTTTTATGTGAATGGTTGAAGCAATCATAAAAATAATTACAATTTGATATCTCATATCATCTGTGTTCCTAAAGAACAGGGCCTGATGTACTAAGCCGTACGTATATAATTTCAGTCTGAAAAATAATGTTAGTTTAGTGTGCTAATATATATATATATATATATATATATATATATATATATATATATATATATACGGGTCATGGATGGACACAAGTGTTCATATAAATTGGTAAAAGTTTCCGTTTGTAATGTCCATAATATTATTTCTCGAGTTACCACGGGGCTAGGTTAACGTTCTCTACTAATATTAATCTATACTAATATTATAAAGCTGAAGAGTTTGTTTGTTTGTTTGAACGCGCTAATCTCAGGAACTATGTCCGATTTGAAAAATCCTTTCAGTCATTATAATGAAACAATTTTTACGGATTTTATCGCGGTTTATTAAGATTTTTACAAGCCCGACGTTTCGGATACTTTACAGCAACTATGGTCACGCGATAAAATCCGTAAAAAATGTTTCATTATAATGAGTGAAATTCGCGCAAGCATTAGAAAACAATATACAGAAATTTACTTTATATCGTACTTCTTGTTAATATTATAAATGCGAAAGTTTGTATTGATGTATGTTTGTTACTCTTTCACACAAAAACCACTAAATGGATTTTAATGAAACTTTTCAATAATAATATCAAAATAACATATAGGCTATAATTTATCCCCGTACTCCCACGGAAATGGGAAGTACGCGGGCGAAACCTCGGGGCGATGCTAGTAAGTTATAAATGAAAACTTGGATAGCTGTTGAGGTATTCACCTCGTTGACGGTCAACTCGCGACCAAAATCGATACAATTACTGCCAGCAGGCCTCGTACATGTACCGCTGTTTCACAGTTAGATCTGACACAGAAACAAAAATGTAATATTAATATTACGAAAAGGTTATTTGTTTATTTGGATGTACGAGTGTATCTCCGGAACCATCAGTTGTTTTTACGGTCGATTGCCTGATGACTGTGATAGAGTATAGAACATTTATTTCGAATAAAAAATTCATTCAATCATTCATTCATTCATTTTATTTTAAGTCGAATGAAACTGCAGTAAAAGCTAAACTATGATAGAGTGCTTATAATAATTCACAAAAAAAAATGGCAAAATTATTCGATCGTGCTACAACATGGTATCCTTTTTATCCCCACCATGGTTCAGGCCTTGTCGTGGGGGTGGGGCTCAGTAACCTAGGGTGAGCCGCTGCACCTTGGGCGAAGCTAATTGGGCCAAGGGGGCTCTTTGTACCCCTCTTATAAGAAGAGGAGACATAAGAGCAGGGGGCAAGGGGTGAGGATGGGGCCTCACCCCATTGTACTGTCCCGACGCTGGGAGGGGTTGTTCTTTGGTGCGAGACAACCTCTCTGTGGAGGTGGCGTCGGTCCCTTGCGGGACTGACTAGCCGTCGAGGTGCCCTGTTTGTTTACTAGATCCGCCGCACTCGCCGGGTTTTAGTGGGTAGAGCTGCGTCCACTTACCAGCTGTCGGGCGCAGCGAGTCCCACTTACCCGCGTGGGGAGACCCACTCCCCCGCGGGATGTATCAGAGCATTTCCCCGCGTCAAAGAAAAAAAAATCCTTTTTGTGCTAATTTGAAGAACCATTATAAATACCTCAGTCTGTTATTAGCACACTAAACTAACATTATTTTTCAGACTGAAATTATATACGTACGGCTTAGTACATCAGGCCCTGTTCTTTAGGAACACAGATGATATGAGATATCAAATTGTAATTATTTTTATGATTGCTTCAACCATTCACAGTGAAACAGCGGTACATGTACGAGGCCTGCTGGCAGTAATTATATCGATTTTGGTCGCTAGTTGACCGTCAACGAGGTGAATACCTCAACAGCTATCCAAGTTTTCATTTATAACTTACTAGCATCGCCCCGAGGTTTCGCCCGCGTACTTACCATTTCCGTGGGAGTACGGGGATAAATTATAGCCTATATGTTATTTTGATATTATTATTGAAAAGTTTCATTAAAATCCATTTAGTGGTTTTTGCGTGAAAGAGTAACAAACATACATCAATACAAACATTCGCATTTATAATATTAACAAGAAGTACGATATAAAGTAAATTTCTCTATATTGTTTTCTAATGCTTGCGCGAATTTCACTCATTATAATGAAACAATTTTTACGGATTTTATCGCGTGACCATGGTTGCTGTAAAGTATCCGAAACGTCGGGCTTGTAAAAATCTTAATAAACCGCGATAAAATCCGTAAAAATTGTTTCATTATAATGACTGAAAGAATTTTTCAAATCGGACATAGTTCCTGAGATTAGCGCGTTCAAACAAACAAACAAACTCTTCAGATTTATAGTATAGATTAACTGAAAATCACACCACGTTAACCTAGCCCCGTGGTAACTCGAGAAATAATATTATGGACATTACAAACGGAAACTTTTACCAATTTATATGAACACTTGTGTCCATCCATGACCCGTATATATATATACCAAATAAACTACACCAGCTTTATTGAGCCTACGAAATTCCTGACGTGACGTAGCGGTCGTAGCCACCGTAGCGGCGTAGTGCTAACAAGTCTACGTATTTTACACACGAATACGCGAGAAAAATGCTTTGTAAATTCTATAATATTACAGCTGAAGTTAGCTGTATTTATAGTCGTGATATTTTTTTTGTTTTAAATTTTAATTGTTATATTTGTATCAAATTGACTTTAATTTTACGTGTACCTATAACATTCAACAATTCTGACTCTCTGTAATTATGTTACTTTTGACTAAACAATATCTAAAACTAACTACTTATTATCTTAAATCTCTAAGAGATTATATCTTTACTACCTACTCGTCAAAGCTATCTTCTTTCATATTTAATTAATAATACTCACACAAATCGCAAGGTTACTAGAATGTTTTAACGCCATCTATTTACCAATATTTACACTATAAAGAAAACGTAGACAATTATTAATATGTATATAGATATTTTAATAAGATCAATATTTAAAACATATTCCCAAAATTGTAAAAATAATCTCTGTTATTATCAATGCGGTGGTTTACGTGGAAAATAATAACGGTAATGTTTGAAAAGTGAACAAAAGCGGAGATAAAAGTATTGGTCTCCTCAGTTTCTTTGTATGGCTCCCAGAATCTCGACTTATGTCAATAATAGGTTTTTGTAAAGAAATTCAATGCGACTACTTGAAGTTGAAAATAATGAAGTATATCTTAAAAGCTACACTAATTTTGTATAATAAAGCTGAAGTGATTGACCATAAGAACTGCATCGCCTAATAATAGAGGAACTATCGCACCCAACAGACGTTGTACAAAACATTTTGTTGTGGACAGAATTATGAATCTAAACCATTCAATAATATATATATATATATTATTCATAATAATAATTATCTGCACTTGGCGGGATTTGAACCTGCGACCCCTCGACCAGCCGGTAGCCACTGTTTAACTTTTCTCTCAGATTAAGAATGAAAGGAAAGTTTTATTCGTTGTATGAGAAACGAACGTACGGAAATAGTAAAGCCAAAAAACACCGCAACCTTCCTTCAATATTAAATAAGGTGTATTTAGAGAAAGGTTTTCGGATAAATAAAGGCACCGAATTGATTCCGGAATTGTTTTCGAAGGGAAACAGAAAAATATGCAAATTGTGTGTACGAATTGGCTTCGTAATAAGAGTGGTTGTTAGTTTAGAGGGTTTTGGTGGTGGAGGGCTGTTTCGGCAATGACCACCTTTATGGAAACTCTCTGTTATCCCATTTCCACCGAGAATACCTCTTCCTCACATTATATCGGCATCAATGCCGTCGCATTTCGTGCGGTTTGTGAGTTTCCGATGGCCCAACATGCAACGCATTTGCATAACTTTTGGTTGTGCGGATGTCTACGGGCGTCGATAGTCACCATAAGGCGCCGAATGCTCGGTTGCCTCCTTGTGATATAAAAAAAAATCTTTATCAAAAATCTACCAGTGATGGCTTTGCGCCGCTACATAGTTACCACCATCTTGCTTATTTATCTCTTCAACCAGTTTTGTCGAAAGGCAAAAGAAAGGCAGGACAGGCAGTGTAATTGGGCATGAATTAGTTGCCTTAGTGAACTTACTTATTGGGCTACATTGACCATTTATATAGATGGATCATCCATTCATTTACTTAATGTCAAAATGAGACAACCGAGCAGTCGGAGCCTTATGGTAACAACCAAAGCCCATAGACATCTGCAATCATAAGTTAAGCAGATACGTTGCCCTCCTTTTCCCTATTCCCTCCAATGGGCCACTGGGAAATCATAAACCGCACGAAATACGACAGCATAGCAGTCACATGACGCCGGTGTTATGTGAGCGAGAAATACCACACCAGTCGTGCCGGCCCAAATCGGCTGCATAGCAGCATGGCACTACCTCTTACAAAGGTCCCAATTCCTCCCGATCGTCATTAATTTAAAGAAAGGAACCCTAAAATGGACTCTCTTATGTATGGGGCATTCGGGCTATACATTACCGATCTTCTTTGATCTATAAAGGTACATTGGGCACCAAATGAAATGATTTATAAAGCTTTCTGGATATTAGGAGCAGGGCTTATTCACGGTTTACTCGGACTTACTCGGGCTTATGAGTTTATATTGTAATTACAACACACGTCAAAACGGATATATGAGGCGATGTTAGTGGGGGGCGGGGGACTTGGAGTTTATTAAGAGAAGCCAGCATTGGACAGCTGTTGGTGCTGATGATGATGAACGTGATAGGCTTTTTTGTGATAATATATTTTTAATGTAGAGAATTTTTGAATCATACTTTCAATATATCGACGTCCTTATCATCATTAGGATCGTTTACTGCGCTATAATAATCATACAATCCAGTTGCACATGATATTCTATCACAATCATCATCATCATCAGCTTCTTATTGCCCACTGATGCAGGCCTCCCTGTTTTCTGCCAATCTTCTCTGTCCCTTGCCTGTCTCGTGACTCGTCCATGTTTTGCCCACCAGCGTTCTATCATCGGTCCATCTAGCCATAGGACGTCCTGGACCTCTCCGACCCAGTCTAGGCCACTATTCGGTAACCGTGGACTACCTGCCATCACCACGTCTAGTAAAATGTTCTGCCTAACTCCATTTCAATGTAATATTTTAGTTAAATCCTTATAATAATTATGTATATGAAAATCTTTTATCAATTATCAATCTATTTAAAGAACCCCGCCATTTTAATGAACGGAACGTTCTGGAAATCTAATTGGCCGCTAATCACCGACATTGTGTGTCTTAACTTTGTTCCGCTGAATCGTCTTTAGTGAACGCAAATCATAATTCAATTCTCAACCATAACTGGTCAAAAGATTATTAGAGTTATCTATATATAAATAAAGTGAAGTAAAAGAATATGTAATGTAGTACATAAAAGTATCTTGAACATCAAATTAGCTTTACTACCGGCTTTAAAGCTAGTTCACTGAGAAGAACCGGCGGGATAAACTAGTGAAACTAATCTTAATAAAAAGTATATTTTTGCGAACATACATCACATTAACAAATATGTATTAGTAACTGGTGTCCGCAGCTTCACACGCGTTTAATTAGATTTAGATAATGATTATTTTTATATATAAATAATTGATTGTACTGATGGTTCTTGGTGGATCTTCATGTTTTATAATACATAATTCTACGACCCTTTTTTCACTTTCTTACATTTATTTTTACAAAGTCATCGTGTGACTTTGTCGCAACCGGTCGTGTAATTTTATAAAAATTTATAATATATATGAAATAAAAGTGGAAAAAGTGAAGTTTTCACTTTTTCTGTTCTATCGATTGATTCATCCCGATATCTCTGGAACTATAAGACCTAGAGACTTGAAAGGAGACGGTCCATTTCTGGTCTGTTCTTGTACAATATACTATAAATAGAGAAAAAATACATAGATTTCATTAAAAATAAAATAAATCAGTATAAGAAAATAATTTACATGCAACAATTAAAAATATATTTCAAGTTTTTTAACTTGTTCGCAATTCTTAATGAAGATGGCGCCCTTCAGACGGATGATTATTACTTACTAAATGTCATTTCTGACAAATGACAAACAAATAATGACATAATTCCTTACATTTGACAGATAACGCAAAAGAATAAACGCTATACGCCATTGTTTTATACGCGTAGTGTTGCAAATGTTGGAAACATTAAATTATTCTTCCACTGAAATTGAGATGAATTCATGGATATAAACAAATCAAAACTGTTTCAATATTTTCTTTCCTTCATCTCATTACATGTACAAAAGTAGACCAACGTCCCATACAATTTTGGACCGTCATCTTTGGTAGGAATATTACTTTTGTCGTGTAGAGGTCAGCTAAGAACGGTTTGTATTTTTTTTAATTTTGACAGAACGATATTTTATATATGTTACTGTTACTGTTGTGCGAATGTGTTTGGGCGTCGATAGTCACCATATGGCTCCGACTGCTCGGTTGCCTCCTTATGACATAAAAAAGCGAATGGTTTAGATTCATAATTCTGTCCACAACAAAATGTTTTGTACAACGTCTGTTGGGTGCGATAGTTCCTCTATTATTAGGCGATGCAGTTCTTATGGTCAATCACTTCAGCTTTATTATACAAAATTAGTGTAGCTTTTAAGATATACTTCATTATTTTCAACTTCAAGTAGTCGCATTGAATTTCTTTACAAAAACCTATTATTGACATAAGTCGAGATTCTGGGAGCCATACAAAGAAACTGAGGAGACCAATACTTTTATCTCCGCTTTTGTTCACTTTTCAAACATTACCGTTATTATTTTCCACGTAAACCACCGCATTGATAATAACAGAGATTATTTTTACAATTTTGGGAATATGTTTTAAATATTGATCTTATTAAAATATCTATATACATATTAATAATTGTCTACGTTTTCTTTATAGTATAAATATTGGTAAATAGATGGCGTTAAAACATTCTAGTAACCTTGCGATTTGTGTGAGTATTATTAATTAAATATGAAAGAAGATAGCTTTGACGAGTAGGTGGTAAAGATATAATCTCTTAGAGATTTAAGATAATAAGTAGTTAGTTTTAGATATTTTTTAGTCAAAAGTAACATAATTACAGAGAGTCAGAATTGTTGAATGTTATAGGTACACGTAAAATTAAAGTCAATTTGATACAAATATAACAATTAAAATTTAAAACAAAAAAAATATCACGACTATAAATACAGCTAACTTCAGCTGTAATATTATAGAATTTACAAAGCATTTTTCTCGCGTATTCGTGTGTAAAATACGTAGACTTGTTAGCACTACGCCGCTACGGTGGCTACGACCGCTACGTCACGTCAGGAATTTCGTAGGCTCAATAAAGCTGGTGTAGTTTATTTGGTTGGGACATAAATTTCAACCGGTTTTAACCGACGCAAAAAGAGAGGATAAGTTTGACCGCTATGTGTCTGTCTGTGGCACCGCTTTGAAATAATTTATCCGATTTCTGATGAAAAAAAATCTATTAATGCGCCTTGGCAGCAAAATCACTCGAATGCCGTGAAGACAAACTGCATGAGATCTTATTTAATTATGAAGATAGATGTTTCACATATGCCTGGCGTAACTGATGCAAAATCTTGCGTCCTTTGCGTCTATGAATAAAAATTAATTTCTTTAAAATATACTTATTGCTGTCATCAGCTAGTAAATAACTAATTAATTATTGTTAGTTAGTTGTAGGCATAAAAATTAAGGAAACGCGATTATTTTATTATTTTTGGTTTTTTAAAACAGTTTTCATTTTTGTTTAATTTTTTTTTATTACCGCACCAGATAAACGTCGAGTGACATTTATTGAAGAGACTTGAATAATTTAATATTGGGAATGTATAAATCGATGAAATCCATAACTAGTTTTATTTATTCAATAAAATAAGACTACAGTTTCGTATTCAACAAGTATATTGTTTTCAATGAAACGTGGATCAAAGAGCAAGGAAATGATGGCTGACTGAAATCGATTATCACCCGCCGAAGTTTATTGTTCAAATTGTTTCAGAACTCTTGTTTTCAGATGAAATGTTGATGTAAAGAAATATTTGATGGTTTGAGTGAAATATCCCGGGAAAGTTTCAAGAATTTGAATTTTGTATTGATTGAATTTTTGAGCTGAGCCTAGCGTAAGGGTGTCTAGTCTCGAGTGACTTATTTATGTCTAGGCGACGTTAACCACCTGTAAACTTGAATTCTCTGCCAGTGAATTTATTCTGTGACTTCTGTACATTCCATTTTTAAAAGTAAACAGGTATGTCACAAAAAATCTAATGCTACAGAGTTACAGACCATAAATAAATATAATTTTGTAGTTATAACTGCTTTTTTACATTTCAAGTATCTAATCAAACGAGTACCTATAATGTTACTCTGTAATTTGCGCTTTTAATTACAAAAATCGAATTGTAGCGGTAACAAAGTTTTTTTTAATCCGAAGATTAACTAGTCGAAAAAACAATCACTTAACTTTACTATATTAATATGAATTACAAAAAAATGTTACTTAATAATACAGTGAATAATGTAAGTAAAATCCAGCCAAGATTCTAATAAAAATAAATTTTAAAGAATGGTAGTTATAAAACCTTTAAAAGCCTTAAAGACATTCTTTATACAACAAGTAATTATTTAAGGAAGAGAAGATAAAAGGCTTTATTTAGCTTTACTAAAGCAATACTGGCAACATGAAGAAAAAACAGCGTAACTTTTTCCACGCTAGCGCCCTGACATCGATCGGCGGGAGAGACGACCGATGACGTCATAATTTAACCACAGATAACATATCGCCATGAAACGTCAAATGTGATGTAGATTTAAAATTTACCTAAAAAGAGAGAAGTGATTCGCTTAATTAACATCAAATATCGATAACAAGGATTTTTTATTATATTTATAACTAGCTGTTGCCCGCAGCTTCGCCCGCGCTAACTTTGATTTACGACCGTACGCGAATTGATGATGATTATTTTTATAGCCTAAATTACTCCTTATAACGTCAGTGTCCCAACAAACTGACAGAGAGACAGACAAAAATTGTAGAAAAGGCTATTTTGGTTTAAGTACCGTGTATATATCCATTCAATAAAAAGTGGTTATTTTAATATTACAAACAGACACTCCAATTTCATTTATCTGTATAGATTAGATAAATCTTTTTTTATTTTATTTTAACGCGTCATTCTTTGGAACTAATAGACCGGTTTGCTAGCCGGATAGCTTAACTTTACATAAGGTTTTTATATTAATTACTAGCTGTTGCCAGCAGCTTCACCCGCGTTAATTTAGATTTACAGCCGTATACGGATTGTAATGATAATTTTTGTAGCCTAAGTTACTCCTTAAAATATTAGCTATCTGTCAGTGAAAGTCCTATCAAATTCTGCCCAGCCGTTTCCTAGATTAGCCGGAACAAACAGACAGATAGACAGACAGACAAAAATTGTAAAATGTCGGTACATTTTACAATTTTTATATGTATACATCCCTATGAATTAAGTAAAAAACGGTTATTTTAATATTACAAACAGACACTCCAATTTTGTTTATCTGTATAGATTTATAGATTGGCAAATAAAAAAAAATACTATTATTGCGATGTTAAGTTGATATTTTTTAAAAGCCTGCTTGTCTGCGAAACGTATGAGTAGAGACATTGACAGATATACTCAAGATACATCAAATACAGCTCTAACAAGTTCTACCACACGTTGGTTAAATTTGGAAAAAATGTTTCACTAGAACAGTGAAGTGAAAAGAGAAGAAGTGGCTCTTGAACTGTCTCTTAACCAACTACAGGGCATATGGCATTATATACATTTCAGTATTTTATAGTTGTTGTAGTTATTTTAAAGTGGGCAATTAAATACATTTCTAGAATAAATATTATGCATAATATATGTACGTGGATTAAAATTAAGCGATCTTAACTTTTTTGCAAAAGCATAAGGTTCAAGAGTGGAGACCATGTTTAGGTAGACGAAGTGTTGGCTAGCCATTAACCAGGTGGGAAGACGACCTCCGTGCGGTGGTCAGTCCGTGTTAGATGCAAGTGGCAAGGAATCGGTCGACTTGGTCTTCGTTGATAGAAGTTGATGATGATGATGATGAAGCTAACTTTTTTGCGTCCGGAGTTAAAATGACGAGTGACGTTCTGAGCCGCCATATTTATAAGTTGAGTCGGGTCAAGTTAAATTGCGCGACATATTTATTCCTTCTAATAAAACAAATAAAGTAGAATCGAAAGACATATTCATCATTTTGATCCTAATGGAAAAAGTACGATTTGTTTGTACAGAATATTTGTTCGCGATGTCAGACGATTGCATTGTTTGGAAAATAGATTTCTGTTTACTTTCATATTGAAAGACTAATAATCATCGTCGGGATGTCTTTATCTAGATGTTTTTGTGAATGTTCAGAATAATTGTTCTCCAACTCCAAAATTTATAGATATGACCAAAGCTTTCGACTGTGTAGTATATAATATATTAATCGAAAAGCTAAATAAATTAGGAATTAGGGGTACAGCTCTTGATTGGATACAATCTTTTCTAACAGGAAGAAAACAATGCACCGAAATAGAAAACATACTCTTTACTAATGAACTGAATCAATATAGATCAGATTATGTAATTAACCGTTATGGTGTACCTCAAGGGACAGTATTAGGGCCCTTACTATTCCTCTTATAAGAGGAATAGTAAGGGCAACAAATCGTACTTTTTCCATCAATCCTTAATCAGCTGCCACCTATGGTGTTTCCGAACCGATACGACTTAGGGACCTTCAAGAAAAGAGCATAATCACATCTAAAAGGCCGGCAACGCACCTGCTGATCTCCTGGTATAGCGGGTGTCTGTGGATGTCGCTATTCACTTACCATCAGGTGAACCGACTGTCCGTTTGCCCCCTCTTCTATAAAAAAAAAAAAAAGCTTTTGCAAAAAAGTTAAGATCGCTTAATTTTAATCCACGTACATATATAATACATAACATTTATTCTAAAAATGTATTTAATTGCCCACTATAAAATAACTACAACAACTATAAAATACTGAAATGTATATAATGCCATATGCCCTGTAGTTGGTTAAGAGACAGTTCAAGAGCCACTTCTTTTCTTTTCACTTCACTGTTCTAGTGAAACATTTTTTCCAAATTTAACCAACGTGTGGTAGAACTTGTTAGAGCTGTATTTGATGTATCTTGAGTATATCTGTCAATGTCTCTACTCATACGTTTCGCAGACAAGCAGGCTTTTAAAAAATATCAACTTAACATCGCAATAATAGTATTTTTTTTTATTTGCCAATCTATAAATCTATAGTCAAGCTTCATTCATTTATAATGCTTTTAATGTAATTGTATATTTGAATTTATTTAATTTTAGCTTTATTACTGACTCTTCATTTTGTGAAATCTGATAACAATTGTAATATAAAGTAATTATGTATCTGCTACCTAGTTATAAAAAACTTTTGTAAACATTTGCATGCTGATTGTTCGGCGAAGCATGATGGATTTTATACAATTATTGTTTAATAACGATCTCTGATGTACCATGCCTCTGCAATTAAATAAATTCTATTCTAATTCTATTCTATTCTAACTACTTAAACCGTGATGAGCTATTAGGAGATCTACGTCCGTCCATTTTCTATAGTTATTTTAAACATCTATAATTAAGGAATATGGTTTTTTATGTCATCAGGGAGCAAACGAGCAGTCGGAGCCTCACGGCGCCGACGCCCATACACATCCGCACAACCAAGGCCACGCAGATGCGCCGCCTTTCTTTTCCCTATCCCCCCAATGGGCCACCGGAAGCTCACAAACCGCACGAAAGGCGATAGCATAGCTGTCACTTGACGCCGGTGTTATGTGTGCGAGAGGTACCACCCCAGTCGTGCCGGCCCAATTCGACTGCAATGCAGCATGGCACTACCTCTTACTAAAATAAGATATTGCGCAAATAAGCTAGATTGAAAAGAGATTGACAATTGGTCTAATAATATGGTCAAAGAAAATATCCATGAGGTAGATAGGTTTTAGAAAAATGTTGGTCGATCAACGACAAAATGCAATGATTTTCTACACAGAGTAAAAGACTCGTCGGTTTGACTTTGACCATACTAGAAGAATACGAGCTGACGATGACAATTGGAATCTATTTCCGAATCAAATCTATTTACCGGTGGGAGGGAAGCGCTGTGCCGCGCTCCCGGCTGCATGGGTACCACCATCTTGCTTGTTTCTCCCGTGAAACAGCTTTGCTGTGTTTCGGAGAGAAGGGCAAGACAGGCAGTGTAATTACTGGCACCGAGACTTAACATCTTATGTCTCAGGATAGGCAACACATAAATGAGTTGCCTGGACTCGTTCCAGGTATACTAGTTTATGTTCATGGGCGACGTCGACCACTTAACATCAGGTGGTACGTTTGCCAGTTTGCCTATCCAACTAACATAAAAAAAAAAAAAACCGAAGTTGTAAATCGCTTAAATAGCATCTCCATAGAACATAAAAGTTTACTACTTACATTTATCAGAAAAAAATTCTATGCTTTATTGTTTGTTTCTTTATTGTTAATAAAGAAATAATCTTTTAGAACAAAAACATACAAACATCCGATTTCTGAATCCGATTGAGAACCCGTTTCGGGATGTTTTCTTTTCGGATCTTTTTTAGAAGTTGGTTAAAAAGTTAATATTTTAAAACAAAAGTCAAGTATAATTTTATGCATCCCCCGTGTGGAATTTTGGATTGTTCTCAAAATTACCATTTTTCCAAAGTAATTTAAAGTTAATTTTAGCTTAACGTTGTCTTAGATATGAGCTCTCAATAGCCGTACCCTCTTAAAGGTCTAATCGCTTCATGAAATAATTCAGAAAAGGTTGTAATATTATCAGAAAACTCTTAATGAAAATTGTAGAGTGAGATCTATTACTAACTGTATTAAGGCGACGCATTGTTAAACAATAATTCTAATACCGGACACGCGCCAGATGGGACTGAGCGTCCTGAGAAGGGCGAGGCGCTCAATACGCGCGGGAGCTTATAACTAAAGGACTTAAACGACAAAACGGTTTTTTATTTTATTGCGATAAAACGATAGTTGGAGAAATTCCTTCTACAATTTTAAAGAACATACAGTATAGACTCATCAATGAAGAAATTTACGAAGCTAAAATCGGTCCGACCGGGTAAATGGGTAAACGACCCATAAGATCTTGAGTGAATCTTATGGGTATTTTTTCTCTGTTACAAAAGTTATCTAATTATGTATTGAAAACTATCAAAATGAGGTTTTTATCATGAACTATTAGGCCAACAACTTATATTTTCATTCGTTTTCGAATTACTGAAATAAATTGAAATTATTGACGCCAAAATGTGTCTTCATAGATACATTTTGGCGTCAGTAATTTCAATTATATGTATGTATAGTTATTTACACGTTTCGTATTTGATAAGAATACATTTCTAACTTCTTTAAGGAAAACCTTATAGTAAATACCCAACAATAAAACTCAGATAAAACTGTAATACAAAGCATGCCCATGTTGC
Source organism: Helleia helle (assembly GCA_963853865.1). Classification (NCBI taxonomy): domain Eukaryota; kingdom Metazoa; phylum Arthropoda; class Insecta; order Lepidoptera; family Lycaenidae; genus Helleia; species Helleia helle. Next base: position 6,314,324 of record OY971433.1, on the reverse strand, counting down.
CTTGTTAAGAAGTAGGTGGGTTGTTAGATCTAAGTCTTTACGGGCAGAAAATCGTTTCCTACTATTAAGGTTCTTGAGACTGAAGTAAAGGCATAGTGTATAATCGTTCATAGTTTTAAAGGAGGCTGTATACTAAATGTAGATACTTTTTTATAATATAAGGCAGCTTACACGCACGTTTGAAATATATGTAGTAGGAAAGGGATAGAAATAGAAAATTAAATATGGCATAAAGGTAACGGGATTGTACCGGTGGGAGGGTTGCGTTGTGCCAATCTCCTGCACGGGTACCACTGGTCTATGTTCATGGGTGATGCCCACCAGTTACCGAACGCGTCAGGTGGCATTTTGGTGACATTTTGTCTATCTAATAAAAAAATTGAGTCTTTTAAATAGTCTCTCTAAATTTTTAAAGAAATACATGTTATTTCTATGGCGTGAAATAAAGCCCATTAACGTTAATAATAAAAGTAACTAACCTTGAAAGTTATTACTGCATTCAACTTTATATACCATAAAACTGACTATATTCGTTTTTTATTTATAATAAGTAATATCATTTTTTTGTTAAACCATTTGATTCTTGTATGGAAATTATTATAATTTTTTTTCGGTTTGCTTGTGTTTTTTAGTTTTTTTTATAGCGAGAGACTAAAAACCACACAAGTGATGTAGGTAACTTGCGCGCTTTATGACTTCCTTGGATGTGCTATCCTGATTATCCTGATCAGGATAGTATAACAAACTTATTAAATTATTGTACTGTCATCGGTCCTTGAAAAGTGTGTAAAGTTTCAATTTAATCTGACGTCTTAAAGTGGCTCAAAATAAATTCCAAAAGAATCTGTTACAAACAAACAAACATACAGGTGGAGTTAATAGCTACTAAAATAAGCGTGTAAAAAAAAGTGTGTGTGTACTTATATACACGCGTTAGAAGTTATACTCCTTAAAGAAAAATACATAGTACAATTTCCTTACACTGTAACCTTTTTGCTTATTGTTTAGTTAAAAACTAACGCGCCTAAAGAAGTATAACTTCAATAGTATAAAGCGTGTAATAATAGTATTTTAAGTCCCACATTTCTTCGCAGTTTTCTTTGTGCCAGACTATGTTATTATATTGATGTATCGTGCCATTACATGGGATTTTCAACTTTGCGTGTTCTTTACACATAAAATGAGATACCCAATTATTTGGTCGTTTTTAAAACTGGTGACAGTCATTAGAGGTATATAATTAGTGTAGATAAAATTAGTACAATGCCTAAAAGAAAATAGTGTTAAAAAACGGGATATTACCGTGTTATTCACACTTGTTTTGCGGAACTATTTTGGCATATACAGCCATCTTAGTTAGGGAGGCCTATGTGGATGGATAGAGGCTGATGATGATGATATTTTGTAGTCATACAGAGAAATAGTGAATCTACTGTTTTTAACAATTTCAATAATTAAAATCGTTCTTTTGAAAGTTTTGTTTCTTTATAATTTAGTTTGAAGCTATCCAGCTATATGGTACTTGTTTATATCGATTAGTGCCATAGAAACTGAGTTCCATTTTTGTCACACCGTGTCACATTGTTTCAAGTTTCTTTATATAATTGACATAGTTCATTTTAATTTGTACGTTTATTACGAAATTACGCGCGCCAAGTACGTTTAAAAAATTGTTTTCAATTGTAAAATTTGCCACAAAAATTTTGCAATTATTGAAAATCACAATGATTACTTTTTTTTAATTTATATTTTTTTGTAGATTGCAATTTTTTTTTTTTGTAAATATACTACACCAATTGTTTTTTCAATTTTCACAGTTTTTAATGAGTGTTTCTTTTAATCCGAGAGGTTTTGTGTACTTGGTTTTTTTATATTATATTGTACTTGAAGTGTAATTCAATTCAATTTAATAACGATTACTGGTATAATGTTAATGAACAATTGAAGCGATACTCAATACCGGTAAACGAGCAAATACCAATCATATGCAAATTTTATTAAATCACACGATATCATTTCGATATTTTAACTATCTGAAACTTTTTTTTTTATGTTAGTTTTTTTATGTTAGTTGGATAGGAAAACTGGCAAACGTACCACCTGATGATAAGTGGTCGACGTCGCCCATGAACATAAACTAGTTAACCTGGAACGAGCCCAGGCAACTCATCTATGTGTTGCCTATCCTGAGACATAAGATGTTATGTCTCGGTGCCAGTAATTACACTGCCTGTCTTGCCCTTCTCTCCGAAACACACCAAAGCTGTTTCACGGGAGAAATAAGCAAGATGGTGGTACCCATGCAGCCGGGAGCGCGACACAGCGCTTCCCTCCAACCGGTAAGCTATAAAACCATAAAACTTCGCTTATCTTATATTACTAATCATATTTAATTATAATTACATTATTTAGATAGGTAGTAAACTGATTGTAATGATTTGTATCAAGATAGATTCAAAACAGTGACTCATTCAGAGCCTATAAAAATATACAATTTATCCACGTTTTAACATTTTTTTTATTAAAATATAAGAGTGGCGTTCATTCAAATGGACCTATGCCTAGCGGTGGGTGGATAAACGATGATAATGATGATCAAAATGAAATAAAAGTGACATAAAAGAGTTCATAAAAAATATGAATGCGAAGGTGTTTGTATGTGTACGTTTTCACGTCCAAACGGCAACACTGATTTTTTAAATTCTTTCGAAGTGAAGTTATACCACACAATTTACGTCATGTACAGAAAATGAAAATCTAGTATCGAACCTAACTATTGAATGTAATGTGAAATTTCATCAAAATTGGTCAAGCCGTTTCGCAAGAGTAATTATTAATAATTGTGTGTCCGGCACAAGCCTGTACAAAATTGATCGCTTCCATGGCTAAGAGATGTCGTGCTGTTATTGCTGCAAAAGGACATGCGACCAAGTATTGATAGGCATCGGAATGCTTCATAAAAATGTGTTACAAATCTAACGTACTAAGATAATTTCAATGATAACTCATTTTTAAAATTTCTTATTACGAAATGAAGTGTCTTTAATTATATGGCCAGATCTTACTAATCTTATCTTTTTTACACTGCTTGCATTTACGTTTTGCCGAATAAAAGGCAAGTTTTGTTGTAAATGTTTCGTTTTAACATTACATAATAACAACACAAATAAAAATTAATTGAGCAGCAAGTTACAATGGCAGTCTGATAAAATATATACAGTGGAACAGCTTAGTTATTTCAATATGCTTCTAGTGTCTTTAATTATTATGTGACCACCACTGTCTATGTATAAAGATGTTAAAAGCTAAACCTTGCAACGTTTGTTCGTCGGTTAAAATCTTACAAGCAGCTTTTCTCAACGGATTATGATGAAATTTTGCATGAAATACGTTTTATTAATAAAAAAAAAATAAAAAAAATTCAGATCAAGTCCATAGTAGTATATTGTTAGTATAAGACCTTAAAAATAATGTTACTTGTTTTTTATTTTGTATTATATTCTAATTTAAATATCTCCAAGGCCTGTTCTCAGCACTCGGCATGCACATGAGATCGTACCCAATGGCCCATAATTGGGCAATTACACCTGTCACTAATCCTTCAAATCCTTAATTAAAACCTTCAGAATAGTGTTGTTGCTCCCGCGAATTCTGTGCATCAGCGACTCAATACGTTTCCCAATTACGGCAAGAAAGCCATCGGTGTGCGTTTGTATGAACATTTCCGTTGCACTGCACAATCGCGGGAGGCCCAATTACTCTGAACGCATTATTGTACTGTATAATACATTATTGTATTAATGCTTCAAGTGACATTATTATAAATGTAATATGGCAGACGGTAAAAGATGGAGGAGTGGTTATTAAATTATTAAAATTTTAGTTCAAATTTGATATTATGTATTGGACGAGACTTGGAAGAAATAATATTTTAGGCAAATTTTTCCATTCTTCGCGGGGAATTAAAGATTTATCAACATAATATCAAATATCAATAATGGCGCCACGTGCTTTTTATTCAACCCACAAACATGGCTACAAGAATACCTACAAGCAATAGCTTATAAAACAATAATTAGGATTACTGAATCGTATATACATATATATTATAAAATATAGTCTTAAAGGACTGATAAATATTCATTAGACTATGTTTAAGCGTAACTAAGTGTTTTCCAAAACAGATCTAGTTCGAAAATTATCTCATAGATAGTTAATAGAATCAGGCGTTACCTTGCGGAAATCCATTATATAAGATATTAAATTAATTATATTAATTAGCAATTATCCCGCGAAAAACGCAGTCTTTACAGCAAATGTGTGAGTGCACGCATATGCATTGTGACACGCATATGTAGATTGTTTGGTGGTGGTCTTTTACTGTGGTTGTGGTGCATGTGGGGTGGTGGTGCATGCGAGTGTACGCATATGCAGTGTGGGAAAGGAGGGCGGTGCTATATGCATGCATATGCGTGCACTCACACATTTGCTGTAAAGACTGCGTTTTTCGCGGGATAATTGCTAATTAATATAATTAATTTAATATCTTATTTATCTCATAGATCCAAACTCCCAAACTTCTCTTTATAATAATATAATATTGTACATAGTAAATATGAAAAGCAAATGGCAATTTCTTTTCGCTTCATACATTTACGACCTCCGTGGCTCAGTGGTAAGCGCGTTGGTGCTCAAGCCGAAGGTCGCGAGTTCAAATCCCGCCAGGGAACAAAAATATTTTCTGTGTTCCTGGGTCATGAATGTGTATTAAATATATGTATTATAAAATAAATATCTTAAATATATGTATGCATTAAATATATTTCCGTTGTCTGGTACCCGTAACACAAGTTCTTCAAGAACTTACCACGGGAGATTGACGTGGTGTGAAGCGTCCATAGATAGATAGATATTATATTACATTAAAATGTTTGAAATAAATCATTGTTTCCGTCAGTTCTTTCTATCAAAAGTTATTTAATGGTTTGGTTAGATAATCTGTGAGCGAACAATTCTTACACAGATAAAATACGAATATTTCATGTATAAGTATCTCTTTGTCCGTCTGTGTGCGGTTACCGTACGTGATGAGACTTTGAAACTGATATTGGGCGGTCGCCAAAACGAACGCGATCGCTTGTTGCGTCTTATTTACCTTTAGAGGCAAAGTATGTTATAACAAAAGCGATTACTTTATATTTATGTTTAAAAAAGTGCGTGCGTACAAAGTACACATTTCAGAAGTGAAACTTATTTGGCAAACTAATTTTTAAATCTCGTTTATATATTTATACTGATCTAAAGCTTTAAATTTCCGAGACTTGCGATGCGACGTTCGCTCTATCTCACTCTCTCTCGATCTTTCTCACTCCATGGCTATGTGCTTCATACTACGTTCGCCTTTTCTTACTCTCTCTCAATCGGTCTCAATCACTCACTCCCTCTTCTTGGACAAAAACTTTCACATTTTTGTGACGTATCATCCGTAAAAATTTTGCCCTTATGCGCGCAAAGAAGTTTCACTTCAAAAATATACTTTTAGGATTCCGTTCCTCAAAATGACGAAACGGAACCCTTATAGGGATTTGTTTTCTGTCTGTCTGTCAAACCAAAACCTATAGGACTACCAATGACATAAAATCATGAAATTTTATAAGAAGCTAGATCTCACAACATAAATAAAGGAAAAAATCTAAAAGCAACAAACATTTTCCTGACACAATGCTGAACTGGACAATTTTGATCCACACGAGAGACACACACTATTACAAATTTTTGTTTGCAATAATTGTTTAAAATATGATAATTTAAATAAAAATATTTTAATTAAATTATATATGAGTGTATCTCTTTATTATTGTTCTATGTGTTTCCTGTTTGTGTCGAATAAATTTTTCTTTCTTTCTTCTTTAATATCTTCTTTAAAAACGTTGATATTATTTTGCTACAGTAAAAACCCGTTTTTCGACGCGTGAGTCTTCACGTTTGTCTGGTTTTTTACCCAACTACGTTACAAGAAGAGTTATGTTTTCCGAGTATAAATAAGTATTTATCAAGTTTTCTATTTCTTTGGATCCCTTTGCAGCCTTAACGACTCCAGGGATTTTAGCTCGAAAGGTTCGTTAGGTTTGTCTTAATCGTGAGAGTGACATTGTGTATCTCAAAATTATCAAAATCTTGAATAGTCGGGACTCCAATGTAATTGCTGCCGAGTGCCTATGCTATCTCTTTCAATAGGACAGTTGCTGTCTCTTTCAATAGGACAGTTGCTGTCTCTTTCAATAGGACAGTTGCTGTCTCTTTCAATAGGACAATTGCTGTCTCTAGCTGTAATTCCTTTACAGTCAGGGCCATCAGTGATTTATTTTAATTAGATGTTTTAAAACCCACCTTTATACTCGTAACGATTTAATTCCGAAAATAATAGGACAAAGAAGTATAATCCCCTCCCATATCTCCCTTTTATATACACTGTACAATTATACAATTCAAGCCAAGAAAGTGGTGTAAATATTACATAATATAAAACCTTCATAATTTAAAACTTATTCCATAGCTGTTGTCTTTTAACATATTATTATGGGGTTAGTAGGTCAGTGAAATGCTCCACTCGAATTATGTATTCTAAAGGTAAAAATTTTATTACTCTATAAAACAAATTAGTTTAATAATGTTACGTCAGATTTGATGTGTTACTACCTGAAATATGACTAGCTGTAGCTAACGGGTTTGCGTGGGTTCAGTTTCATTGTTAAATGGTGGCCTTTATTTAAAACGAATAATATAATAATGTCTTTGGACGCTTTTACATCACGTCAATCTGGTCCCGTGGTAAGTTCTCGAAGAACTTGTGTTACGGGTACCAGACGACAGAAATATATTAAATACTTTTATACTATACATATATTTCAATTTTTATTACATAATACACATATTTAATACACATCCATGACCCAGGAACACAGAAAACTTTTTTTGTTCCCTGGCAGGATTCAAACCTGCAACCCTCCGGCTTGAAATAATAGTATATAATGTCGAAACCTCGAACTAAAAAAAAGGAATTTTCCCGTTTGAAATTATTTATTAATACAATTATAATCTGCAATCACCCTCCGTCAAGTCTCAGATATTCGATACTAAGAAAGTCCAAAAATCATACTATGTTTCAGCTATGATGAACTAATTTCAATTACTTTGTCGATTCAGAGGTGGTTTATTGGTATCTTCGACGACTTATTGATGGCGAAAGATTCTATGATATATATTTTCGTTTTGTCATATTTTTGCGTTTGGTGATGTGGTCGGTGATGTAGATATTCGACTTGTTTTGTCTTAAAATCTCTTAAACTTCAAAACGAAATATAGTTTCCTAAAACTAAAATATTATTGAAAGCTAAAATATAATTCTAAGTAAGATGTCAGAGAGATGTAAGAGAATACCATTTTGGTAATATGTATAAAATATTATTTATTGGGATACAAATTTAAGGCAAGCAAAGTCACGGGCTTGTCTGAGTTATTTATATCAAAGGAGATCCTTGGCATGGAAGCACTTAGATCGAGAGGTGAGCAAAAGCTTTGTCTCTCGTCTGTATCGAATAGCGATTTGTCAGGCCAAGCCTTAGGCCTTTGTAGAGCCTTCAGACGTGAGAGTGCATATCAAAGAGATTATGGCCTGAACACGGGATTTTCTTACCTTTTTTCAATACATAGGTAAATTTTCATCTTGACTTGAAGATATCCTAAGCTATTTTCATCTTGAAATGTAAAGACTTTGTAAGACAAGAAAGGCTTTGGTTTTTGTGTTTTCTTAACAAGGAATTTGTTACCCGACTGCGGCAGAAGGAGGGTTATGTTTATATTAATATTGTAATGGGTGTAACAGGTGCTTACCGCGTTTAAAGATTTATTGAGGTCCCGATATTACGCCAATGTTTCAATCGCCATGATCACGGGGAGACTGACGTACCGTGCTGGTAGATGGTGACAAATCAGAAAAATCTGTCTACCGTCTTTCTTCTTCGTTACGGACGACTAGTTTCAGCACACGGACGCACTTGTTCACCACGACCACTACACTAACAGTGTCTTTTTTGGACTTTGAGCATCCATATCGTGACGGACCTTCACACAAACTAATAACGGGATTCCACATACTCGGTATTCTGAACCCGTCTTCCCTATTGAAATTCGGATATTTCTTAATTTCAATTGCCTCCTTTACTAATCGAGGGAAATGATGACGTTCAGACGACAATATAAACATGAATAGTGATCGCGTTTGTCTAAAACGAGGGTTATGTTTTTCGAGAGTATGTATATGTACACTGTAGCTGCACACTCTTCAGCTTCGGCTCGATGGATTTTAGCTTCAGAGGCTTCGTTAGATTCGTATTTACTATGAGAGAGACACTGCGTATATTATCAAAATTATAAAAAAATTGCGGAGTTTTGGCGCCAAATTCACATGTTTTTTACAGTCGGGTTTTAGTTTCTTTTATATTACCCTAGTTAGGTTAGGTTAGGTTAGTACTTTGTGTCTGGAATTTTTCCTCACTGTCATAAACAAGTTTGTTGACTTTTAAAAGAATATTCTATAAACATTAATGTTTCTGTGATTACCGTTTCAAGATAAGTTACGTATCAAAACCCTATGTAACACAAGAGTTTCCGAAAGTTATTAATTGTATAATGTGTATATTTTATAATGCGTAAAATTTTGTAAAATCATATATTATGTATAAGAAATATACTACGAATATTCTTACTAGTCCTTACTAATATTAAAAATGTGAAAGCGTGGATGTTTGTTACGCTTTCACGCGAAAACTACTTAACCGATCATCATGAAACTTTGTACACATATTCTTGGAGGTATTAGAAGTAACATAGGATACTTTTTATATAAAAAAAAACTACAATCTTATCCTGCGCCGACGAAGTCGCGGGCGCCAGCTAGTAAGTTATATTTAAAAAAGAGAGGAAAGGGAAAAAAGAAACAGAACAACGTTATTTATTTGGCGTTTGATGTACCGAACTTGACCAGTGACCGTTGGTTTGTGTGTGACTTGTACGTGATTGTTTCTGATTTTATGTATTAGGTGTTATTATTTTATTTTCCTTTTTGTAAATATTTTTTTTCTTACACTTCTATGTCACTATACTAATTGCTTAATGTTTATCTGTACTGCGGTGCCATGTATGGATACCTGAATAAAGTTTATTCTATTCTATTCTATTTTATTCTAACTCGTGCCAACGTTACTACGATAATCCTGAGAAACTTATAAATGACTATATCACGATTTTGCTCGAGTTAGTTCGACTTTTGCTTGTCCTAAACATTTTACAGATAAATATAGGCCAAACTAAAATAGCTTACTTCCTTATTTTTTATTCGATTAAAAAATACCATATTTTATAGTTTACTGCTACAAGTAGAATAGTCAGTTGAAAATGTGAATGATTTGCATCAATATAAGAAACAATTTGACGTTCCCTTTTACACGTTACAGCAACTTTTAAGACAACTAAAACTGCCCTAAATACATCAATAATTGAATTAGTTTAATCTTCGCAAACTTAAAAATGTGGAATATTATTTTCAATCTTTATTTTTATAACTAGATATTTAAAAAAAAAACATTCTAAGTTCCATCGAGAATATGGCTGGATATTCTCCATTTAAATTGTTTTTTTTAAATTTCAATAGCGGTAATGCCAAAATTATAATCGGTGAGCTACAAGACGTTAGAAAACTATCTATATAACTATCATATCTTTAAAACTAAATAATTGAGTTATCCTCTACAATATTATCCATTATATCAATATCCTGATATGTAAAACGGGTCATATACCAGCCCCAGGTGAGCTGGAGCATTCCGGATGTAGGGTTGATTGCACGACCCCGCCGGGACCCTAATTAAATTCCTAATATCACAACCGGGTTCGGTATCGATATATAGTAATACCTACACCTGTACCTACTTGGAATGGGCCTTTAAATTATAAATTTACTTTGACATCTTGGTGTTCATTGAAAGTGTATGTCCGACAGACGGAGAAGTTGATAATTTACAACAGGTAGCCAACAAGCATATCATTTTATCAAGCGATTTAGATGTGTTAAGGATATGTTTAATAAAGTTTTATCATTTAGACATGCTGCCCAATCGTGTAAATTGTCATTTGGCATCACTAAATAAGAAACAACATGGCGGCCACAAACTGTCAACTTCGACCCGCCATATTTGAAAGACCCTTTACATGTATGCAAACTATACAGCCTGTGTCATGTTTGAATAATCTAGTCTCCTAATGTTAACACAATAATGAAATTCCATTTTTGATTACGAAGAAGATTGAGAATTTGGAGAGTAGATCGACTTCCAACTCTATGGACGACGATCTCCATGCAGTAGCCGGCCCCAGCTGGGTCAGTTCTCGACCGAAGAGATCCAGCTTGGCCATTCATCCAGTCACTTTGGCGTTCAATAAAATATGTTTAACAGTGGAAGGAATAATGGTGATGATGATTATGAAATTCAATTCATTAGTTTTAGAGTTTACTGAAAATAAAAAATACATAATATTAGTTTTTTTGAAGTCAAACTTATTTATCGGGGTTGGAAAAAAATTTAGTGTAACATTTTTTCGTTACACGTCACATTCTTCCGTTACGCGCCATCTTTTTCTTATCCCTACCACGCGTGATTTGAAAAATAACGTCATAAAGAAGTTTCACTTCTTACGAGTGTACGCTAGTACACACACACTTTTTTATGTTAGTTAGTCAGAGAATAAAAGAAATCCTGTCCTTAAAAAATTGGCGAAATAAATGTAGGTAACGTTACCACTTACCAGTAATGGTACAGTACATGTTATTAATATATAGGTAACGTAAAGTCTGATCACCATCGTTATCATGATCAGCCTGTAAATATAAACCTAGCATGGCCTCTCCTAAAGAACGATAAAACCGATTTTCCGATACTAAAAATGTGTTTTTTATATTAGTTGGATAGGCAAACTGGCAGACGTCCCTCCTGATGGTAAGTGGTCGACGTCGCCCATGAAAATAAACTAGAATACCTGAAATGAGCCCAGGCTACTCATTTATGTGTTACCTATCCTGACATAAGATGTTAAGTCTCGGTGCCAGTAATTACATTCCCTTCTCTCCAAAACACAGCAAAGCTATTTCAGCTAGTATTGCTGTAGATATTAATTTATAAAATGTTTTAAATAACTTGCTAACATTGTAACAAGAGTTTTTACTCTTGAGGTTTTCATAGTTCTCACTATCCAATTGTAACGTTCATTCTTCAAGTGTCGTGAATCAAGACGGAGTAATCTAAGTGATGTACTTTCTTGTTTTTCCACCATCCAACCAATCTTAAAACTTCGCTTGTAAAGCTGTAGACTCTAAGACCTGAAATACAAGCCGTTGGTTCTGTAGCTTTTAACTTTAATCTAGTGTCGTCAAGTCTATTGCAGTTTCTGAGAAATATTATCCAAGCTGTATGCAATAATGTTGACAAGTTGTCTAGCCCACTTAAATATAACTAATTTGACAGTCAAAGATCATTTTTATATAAGTAGTAATAGACAAAATATATTCAATATAGTACCAACAGAGTATGTCTTTGAATGTCAATTGATTCTTCCACCGGTTCCAAGGCGAGCCAACTGAGAAGAACCGGCTAAACAAACTCAGTACGTCAGGATCGAGCAAACAGTTGCATGTCTCTGTGCCAGTGAATTCCTTTCATTCTTAGTAAGAGGTAGCGCGATGCTGCTTTGCAGCCGAATCGGGCTGGCACGACCGGGGTGGTACCTCTCGCTCAGATAATACCGGCGTCAAGTGATAGCTATGCCGTCACATTTGGTGCGGTTTGTGAGTTTCCGGTGGCCCATTGGGGGATTAGGCTTTTAAGAAGGGCAACGCATCTGTATAATTTTTGGTTGTGTGGATGTCTATTATGAGGGTCGGTAGTCACCATAAGGCTCTGACTGCTCGGTTGCCTCTTTATAGAATAAAAAAAAATCCTAAAAATTAGCATAGTGATGTATCTATGAAAACACATATACCAAGACGCCTACCATTGTTAAAAAGTGTAAACATCATATTATGTTTACAGCTCTAATATTGTAACCAAAAACATACGCAATAATTAAAAATATGTCGTCACAAATATAACTCGTATAATACGATACGAGTATAATTATTATAATTAAACGTCACAAATATACATATTAAAGTATAAATACGTCAATAATTATTATAATACTTGTAGTATAATATGTCAATTATAATACATAAAATAAAATACGTGTAAGATTAAACATTCGTCTCGGGTTTCATGTTCACTTCATTATTCGGTAAGTTTTGGGTGATTGCGCCATTTGCGGCACAAACGCGGAATGAGTGCGCAGTTTTGTACAATTAGCTACCCTACCCTCGGGGACCGTAAAAACAATTAACTTACTTTGTCACTACATAATGATGAAGTGTTCATGAACAAATTATTGCTCGAAATTTTCGTGTCTAAACACGGAATTGTTTTTAATTTTACTTGTCTTAGCCATAAAAAGATACTCTAATATATAACTTTAGGCTCTGTATCAAAAGGGAGTCAACCAAATGACCTCGTTTGTATAGAGATAAGGAAAGGAGATGAGAGCCTGGAAAAGCTGATTGTGGTTGGGAACGCGGAGGGTAAGAGACCCCTTGGATGGTCCCTAACTAGATGGAGCGATCAAGTCAAAGGCCCATCTTCAGAGAAATTTTACTCGCTATATAACCATCCACATGATTTGATAAAGAAGGAGAGAATCTTCGACAAGAAATACAGGATAAGCATAGGCTCGAGAGATAACTGGAACATTGACATCGACTACCCAAAAACAACGGTGGTCGGCTACACAGATGGATCCAGGAAGGAATCGACAAAGCTGTCAGGGGCTGGCGTATATATCAGCCATCCAACTGAAATGAAAGCATCGTTTAATCTAGGCAGATTCTCCAGCGTATTCCAAGCGGAGATATTCGCAATACGAGAATGCGCCAACATGATTAAACAAAACATCATTAGCGCACATAGGATTGAGAAGGCAGTCATATACAGTGACAGTCAAGCGGCACTGAAGGCGCTCAGTAAGAGGGAGACTACCTCAGCACTGGTCAAAGAATGCAAAAACACCCTGCAAGATCTAGCAGACCAGACTGAGTTAGAAATTGCCTGGGTACCCGGACATGAGGGAAATGCGGGCAATGAAGAAGCAGATAGATTGGCGAGAGAAGGTGCCGATGAGACGTTCATAGGCCCTGAGCCGAGACTGCCAATAGCGCACCGGATAACAAAAAATGTTATAACTCTGAGAATAAACAAAGAAACAAACCAGAGATGGAATGACATGAAGAGCTGCAGACAGTCGAAATTCTTCATCTCGACGTTCGACAGCAAGAAGACTAAAGAGTTGCTTAAACTCAATAGGAAAAACATCAGAACAGTTGTAGGAATATTGACGGGACACTGCCCACTCAACAGACACCTGTCAATAATGAAGCTAACAGAGGACCCTCTATGTCCTAAGTGCAAAGAGAAAGAAGAGACCAGTCTGCACTTCATAACGGAATGCCCAGCATATGCATACGCAAGATGGGAGCTGTTTGGAGCGGACGAGCTGAAGAAGGAAGATTTAGCATATCTAACCATAAGGCAGCTAAGTAGTTTTTGTAGATCAACACGTAGGTTTGAGGGGGTGATACCGGAGGGGCATTTGATAACCCGTCCCCGCATCTAATCCCAGAGGCGAGCCTGGGGAATTATATATATATATATATATATATATATATATATATATATATATATATATAATAATAATAAATATAGTAATAATAATAACCATCCACATCCATCGATGACGACGATCCTGTCATGAGGGTGTGACCAGAGAGAGAGAGAGAGAGAGAGAGAGAGAGAGAGAGAGAGAGAGAGGGAGAGAGAGAGAGAGACAGTATAGAGATACCTAAAAGTAGTCAAAAGTAATTAAAATGAATTGCGTAACTAATATATTATAATTAATTAATAATTCATAGGTAATGAAAGAAAAATGTGTTTCTTCGTGAAAATTCCATTGATAGTCAACTATTAAATACATTTATAAGACTGATAGTACGTATTATCTACGGCGAAAAATATATGTCTTGTCTGCATTTGTATTAATATATTATAAATATAATAGGCGCGTAAATGGTAATCAATTTATATTTATTATTTAAAGATAGAGAGAGATAGGGACAAAAAACAGTATTTTAATACAGTTATGTCTACACATACAACTACGAGACTAGCTGTATCTTGCTTTGCTGTAATAGCTTGTTCAGCTGGACGACTTTTTATGTTAGATAGGCAAACAGGCAGACAGATGATGGTAAGTGGTCAGAGTCGCACATGAAAATTCATGTGTTGTCTATCTTGAGACATAAGATGTTAAGTCTCGGTGCCAGTAATTATACTGCCTGTCTTGCCCTTCTCTCCGAAATACAGCAAAGTTGTCTCGTTAGTACGTCAGTATCCAAACTATCGTGGACTAGGATTAATGGGGTAATAATTGACCCGGATCACAACTTGTGGAACTTTCAATTTGTCGAAACGTCAATACGGCCCGAAAATGTCACGGAACGGGATATTGATAATGCTGCGGTTTGGTGCTTTGTTAATGTAGGATTAGTGGTAAAATTTCTATGTAATACTCGTAAATGTTATCGTTTTCTAATGTTTACGTTATAATATTATACACTAATATTATAAAGCTAAAGAGTTTTGTTTGTTTGAACGTGCTTATCTCAGGAACTACTGGTCAGATTAGAAAAAATCTTTCAGTGTTGCATAGCCCATTTATCGAGGAAGGCTATAGGCTATATAACATTACGCTTTGTCTAACAGTAGTTAAGTTGAGTAAGTTAACGCGGGGAAGCTGCGGGCCAACAGCTAGTCGTTATTAAGATTTTTATATGCTCGACGTTTCGGATACCGGTGGGAGGGATGCGCTGTGCCGCGCTCCCGGCTGCATGGGTACCACTATCTTGTTTGTTTCTCCCGTGAAACAGCTTTGCTGTATTTCGGAAAGAAGGGCAAGACAGGCAATGTAATTACAGGTGCAGAGACTTAACATCTTATGTCTCAGGATTACTTAAAGTTACATCTACATCTCACGTCTGCCAATTTGCTTATCCAACTAACATAAAAAAATACTTTACAGCAACTATGGTCACGGAGGGACTGATATCACATGGAGGGTCACATGTTCCTCCCTTTTTTTTGTTATCGCAGGGAAATGCTTTTTACGCATGTAGCCAGGATCTTAGGTAGATCCTGACTCTATGTGGGACTCACACCTGGGAGTGTCCTACCCATAAACTAAAACCACTGCGAGCGCCTTCAGCCGCATTTTGAGGGCCCCGGATCTGTGTTCTACGGGATGACCTCAGAAACAGGCTGGCCCCGGCAAAGGCCAGACTACTCGTAAGAGGGGACTGCCCGACCGCTGAGCACTGAGCAGTCCCTGCGACGTTGTGTCATACTGGGAACAGGTTCCCATCCTGAGCCCGACACAAGCTCAGGGGCGTTACTGGAGGCGCATTAAGTAGCGCCTCCTATGCACCTCCGATAGTGGCATGTGGGACTCGTTGCGCCCGAAAGATGGTAAGGTGGACGCAGCTCTACCCACTAAAACCCGGCGAGTGACACCAATTCCGCTGTTGGTGAGGTGCCCTGGATCTATTAAGGAAACATGGCACCTCGATGGCTTGTCCGTCTCTCAAGGGACCGACACCACTTCCACAGAGGGGACGTCCCGCACTACACAAGAAGCCCGTACAACGTCGGGACAGTGCAATGAGGTGAGGTTCCCATCCTCGCCCCTTGTCCCCCCTGCTTTTTTGTCCCTTCTTCCTAGAAGAGGGGTACAAAGAGCAGCTCCTTCGGTTCAATTGGCTTCGCCCAAGGTGTGTTCATCCTAATCTACTGGGATCCACCGCTACGACAAGGCTTGAACCATGGTGAAGAATAAGCACTTGCTTGTGAAATATATAAAAATAATATACATAGTAGGTTTATATTTGTTTACAACATAATCTCATGTGGCTTGTCCTAAGAACGTCTACCACAAACTTTTTCGTGGTAAACTAAAGAGATCCACAAATATGTTTCATGTCAAAATAAATTTCATGATCCTATGTCAATGGAAAGTACCCTATATCGGTTTGACAGACAGACAGACAGACAGGCGGAAAATAAAGTGATGCTATACCGTTTTACCATATTGATGAACGAAACTCTACAAACTAGAAAGAAACCAGAAATTGTGATTCTCCATTACATCTCCCGTAATCTGTATTTGATATGCACTCACTGAGTCCTCACAAAAGCTTTGACAAATCGATAACCGATAGTCACCTACATAACAAAGTATACATTATGGATTCTGGTCACAAATTGAACAGAAGGATTTATGGATCAGCTCGTTGGATTCGCTGAAATATTTTGCCTTGTAAATATATTAACATATGTTTCTTTTTCTTCGTACAGCTTCGCGTGTATATTTTAAAGTATGTTCCACTATCCACCATTTTCCGAATTTCAGGGTACCTTATGTTGTAATCGTACATGTATAAATAATAATAGGGGTTTAATTAATTGCCGTTTTGTTCTACAATTTCCATAAAAGTTTGTTGTTCGTTCATTATTGATATTTTTATAAACTTATACTGTACTTAGTTTATAAACTTAGACTGTAGAGACATATCATCTTCTATGATCTTCTTCCAGTGATTCATTTTTAACTCATAAAAGATATTGCTCATTGTTTTTGAAGAAAACTGTCTTGTAATTGAGAATTCGCAAAATATTCAAGTATTGAGGTCAGACGGATCCTCCGTGTGGCACGTACCTCCTTGACACCGCGCCCTCCACTGTAGGGCCCTCCGAGATTCAACACTCGGCCTCCTAAAATCCGCCATATTGGTAGAAATTCCTTAGCTAATGTTAACTTTGTGAGAACCGAAATACAAATGGATTAGATTAAGATGTTTGTTAGCTATCATTGCATGAAACATAACGGAGCGCAAATCTTTATTTTGTGATTTTTTGATGAATTTATGGAAATCTATACTAATATTATAAATTTGAAAGTTTGTTTGTTACGCTTTCACGCGAAAACTACTTAACCGATCATCATGAAACTTTGTACACATATTCTTGGAGGCATTAGAAGTAACATACTTTTTATGAAAAAAAATTGCGTGCGTATTAAAATACACGTCATGCAGAAGTTAATTATTTGGCAAACTAATTTTTAAATCTTGTTTATATACTAATCTAAAGCTTTAAATTTCCCAGACTTGCGATGCGACGTTCGCTCTATCTCACTCTCTCTCGACCTCGCTTGCTCCCTACTCTCACTCCATGGCTATGTGATTCATGCTACGTTCGCCCTTTCTCACTCTCTCTCAATCGGTCTTAATCACTCGCCCCTTCTTCTTGGACAAAAACGTTACACATTTTCGTGACGTTTCATCCGTAAAAATATTACCCTCGTGCGCGCAAAGAAGTTTCACTTCAAAAAACCAAATTCTTATGCTGCGCAGACGAAGTCGCAGGTACCAGCTAGTACTTTGATACAAACATTTTGTTGGCGCCCCGGTAGTAAAAATATACTTCATATTAACAGTTTGTAACAGCAAAATTAATTAATAAAAATACGAATACGAATTACCATAATGAAAGACAAAGTAAAATACACACACACACACACATACACACACACACACACACACACACACATACACACACATAGAGGCTTTCAAGTATCAGCATCATAATATACATATGACAGGTACTATTATTATTTATTACTAATATATTATTGCATATCACACATTTGCATATGTGTATTTACACATATGTTACACACAGAGGTAATTAAGCTCTTGATTAATTAATTTTATCTGTAAAGTAGTTGAATATCATAATCTATCATATTACAAAACATTTCACGCTACTCGAGAGCACGGGGAAATTACATAATATCATGCTCAAAATTTTGCATTATATTTCGGCATGTTAAAATATCGAGCTCCGCGAAATAAAATTGTAAATATAGAATAGATGCCATTTTAAAATAGTCAACCATGACCATCACCACCACCACCCGCACCAACACCACCATCATCATCATCATCATCATCATCACTGTGTTATAAGTCTGAGTTTCTAAGTGCGAAATAGGAACTTCAAATTAATTAATATTCTTGAAGGAATTATAAGAAAAATATGTTCTTTGAATGGACTTTGATATCACACACGACTCGCAATTGACATTGCTTGTTCAGATACGACGACAACCGCGCCATTTTGAGGATCTCGTGGGAACCGCGCAAGTCTTATTTATATTGTGTACATATTTATTTTGGGCTTGTTAAGATACGCGTGAACCGCACGATTACATGTAAAATTTAAGTTTAGAGTTCTGATACCACGCCGTTGTTGCCGTGTCTGAAAAAGGTCTGCATACATTCGTATGCAGAATTTCACGAAGGCTTTATATTAGCCAATGAATTATGTTAACTTGAGTACGTTCGACCTGGGAAATAACGCAGATGGAGGCGAAATGAAATATTCTCATATTTTAAAACTGGCGGATATTTTATACTATATATTTTATACTATATATTTTATACTATATATTTTCATCATTCGTTGGTGTCTCGTTTTACTAAAATGTTGCCCGTAGCTTTTGAGTTAACTTAGGTTTACAGCTGTATGTATGATATTTATTTTTATAACTGGGAATAGGCGTCTGATTCTTATAAATCATATGTGTGATAAATAGTTTTGCCAGAGTAACCCGGTTTACTGAGTCGAGTCTCGGCCAGTGCGGGTTGGATCCTGACACTAGGAAAAATTAAAAAAAAAAAACTGCGTGCGTACAAAGTACACACGTCAGAAGTGAAACTTATTTGGCAAACTAATTTATAAGTCGCTTTTATATTTATACTAATATAAAATTTTTCTTTAAATCTTTAAATTTCAGAGACTTGCCATGCGACGTTCAGACCGAACATCTCACTCTCTCTCTCTCGATCTTTCTCACTCGCTTGCTCCCTACTCTCACTCCATGGCTATGTGCTTCATGCTATGTTCGTCCTTTCTCACTCTTTCTCACTCGGTCTCAATCACTCTCTCCCTCTTCTAGGACAAAAACGTTGCATATTCTCGTGACGTTTCATCGGTAAAATTTTTACCCTCATGCGCGTTTTCACTTCAAAAAAAATTGCTGTGTGGCTTTGAACTCATCTATATTGCTCTACGGTAAAGAGAAATATTGTGAAAAATTATTGACAATAACATTGAAAGTTCACTTATCGGGATAAGAAAGGCTGCTAGGTCAATATGGCCTAACACCTCACCTAAAATTTTTTCTATTCAACAGTTTAGCGAAAAACCAGACAATTGCAAGTCTCACTCGCGTGCTGGGCGTCCCGGTCTCAATGGGAAGTGTACCCTATAGGTTTTGTTTTGACAGACCGACAGACAGACAGACGAACAACAGAGTGATAGGATCACATACAAGGGTTCCAATCATTTTGAGGAACAAAACTCTAAAATGATAAATTCAAGTTGCTTAAATGTTTCATTTATTACCCGCGACGGAACGGAGACTGTATATGCGTTTGGGGTGAGAGGCAGTTTGTGTGTGTAAACCTATTTTGCCGCTTATCTCCAAGACTACTTGTCCGATTTTGATGTGGTTTTCAGAGATGCGTTTGGATTAGATTGGTGCATATTATTAGATAGATATTAAGTCGATAACTCACTAGAGGGCACTGCAGTAAACGTTTTTTGTACAATCCAATGTTGCCATTTTTCTCCAAAACTACTATTTTAATTTTGATACGAATTTCAATGATGGGTTTGGGTTTGATTGGTGCATGTTCTAAGATAGGTGTTACAATTACAACCCACCAGGGGGCGCTGCAGTAAACATTTGTTTTGATGCAGTTTTAATTTAGTGATGTGTTCTGGTTTGATCGGTGCATGTTCTTGTATTATGTGTTACGATGAAAACTCACCAGGGGCGCTGAACTAAATGTTTGTTTGTGTAAAACCAAAACTACTAGTCCGCTTTAGATGCGATTTTCGGTAATAGGATCGGGTTTAATCGTGGTACGTGTTCTTAAATGTGTTACGGTGACGACTCACCAGGGGGCGCTGCAGTAAACATTTATTTGTACAAACTAATGTTGCAATTTTTCTCCAAAACTACTAGTCTGATTTTGATGCGGTTTTCAATTATGGGTTTGGATTTAATTGGTGCATGTTATCAGATAGGTGTTACAAATACGACTTACCAGGGGGCGCTGCAGTAAATATTTGTTTTGATGCGGTTTTCATTCAGTGGTGGGTTCTGGTTTGATTGGTTTTGGTTTTGGTTTGATGGATTCATATATTTTTATGACGATGAAAATTCACCAGTAGGGCTAGCATGCGCGCACTACAATATTTTGTCTACGCCTTTTCTCGTATTATTTCATATAAGTAATACGAGGTAAGGGGTAGATACAATTTTGTCGTGCGCGAATGCTAGGCCTACAGGGGGCGCTACAGAAAACATAATATTTTGATTATGCAACTGCTACCAAGTCCGTTTTGGATGTGGTTTCCGGTTATAGGTTCGGTTTAAATTGTGTTGCATGTTCTTAAAAATGTGTTATGGTGACACCTCACTAGGGGGCGCTGCCGTAAACATTGTTTTTACAAAACCAAAACCACTGGTCCGATTTGGATGCGGCTTTTAATAATGGGTTTGTGGTTGATTAGTGAAGATTTTGAAATAGGTGTTACGGTATTAACTCACTAGGTGACGCTGCAGTAATATCTAGTCCGATTTTCATGCGGTATTCATTATAGGGTTTGTGGTTGATCAGTAAAGGTTCTTAAACAGATGATACGGTGGTAAATCACTTGAAGGCGCTGCAGTCATTAATATATTTAATTTTAGCTTCTAAATATTTAATATTAATTAGTTTTATAGAGCATACTCTATAAAAAGTTTGAAATAAAAAGCAAAATTAAAAATTTTGAAAAAAACCCACGACGGTGAAAACATAATTGAAAAATGATGAAATAATTAAAAAACCCCGACATTTAAATAACAGAGTATCAGTTTTCATAGCACTTCCCTACGCACCTATTTGGTTCTCGAAGACGTAGACGTGGCAATAACATATTATTCAAGTCCCTATGAACTTAATATAAAACCCAATATAATCCGTCGGGGGCTGCCATCACTATTTTAAATTTCAACATAAATATAAAAAAGCAAAATTACACATAAAAACCCCACGATGGTTAAAATGCAGATAATTGAAAAAGAATAAAATAATTAAAAAATACTCGATTTAAAGAATTTATGCAACTAGAGATAATAAACGTAAAAAAATGTTCCCATTTCTCTCCAAAACTACTAGGCAAATTTTGATGCGGTTTCATCACTGTTTTAAATTTGAAGAAATATAAGTATAGCAATAAAATATCTCCAAATTATTCACGTTACTTCCGGATTAAGGAGTTACACGGACTAGATTTGTAGTTTTATACTACAAATCTAGTCCATTCAATGGCAGCCCCCGACGGATTATATTGGGTTTTATATTAAGTTCATAGGGACTTGAATAATATGTTATTGCCACGTCTACGTCTTCGAGAACCAAATAGGTGCGTAGGGAAGTGCTATGAAAACTGATACTCTGTTATTTAAATGTCGGGGTTTTTTAATTATTTCATCATTTTTCAATTATGTTTTCACCGTCGTGGGTTTTTTCAAAATTTTTAATTTTGCTTTTTATCTGATAAAGTTTGAAACAACAAACAGTCGACAGAATTAGTGTAAAACAGCGAAGTTTCTCGAAGCGATTTCACGAAAAGAGATAGTTTAAAAGGTCTCGACTCTGTTAAGTGCCCCTGCATTAAATATACCTCAAAAACTCTTTAATCATTAACCGTCCGCACAAAAGCCGGCGTTTCGGCCCACTGGATACCTTTGTTTATATAATAAGGCTCCGTTTCGTCAAAATTAAAATTTAAGAAGCTTAATATGAATCCGGAGTTATGTTAAATTTATTTTTCCGCAATCTTTCTTGTTGTGGATTTGGGAAGTATTTTAAAATATGTAATAAAACATTATTATTGAGTTAAATAAGTATGTTTTGTCATGATTATATCAACACAACACATATATAATATATGTGTGTATATATTCTAACTATATTTTGACCATCGTTAACAAATGCGTACATTCGTATTAATATGACATCCTTTTCTGTCGCGGTAGGTAGAGACCACTCTTCCATATAGCAATGCTATCATTCATCTTTCTTTTCATCGAAAAAATTAAGTAAATTTTCTAGAACAATATTTTGTTTAAATATAAAGCTCTTTTTGATACGGAACCCTTACAATACGTGACGTGACACGTACTTAGCCGGTGTAAATATTTTTACAGTATCAGCTTTATGAAAAAACTTTTCATATCAAACGAGTACATTTTTAAACGCCACACAAAGTGAGTTGGAATAAGTTTGAAATGTTTTTAAACGATTCAACTTCTCAATAACCCTTTCACTTAGTGTGACAATTACAAGCGATTTTTATCATAAAAATAGTGTTTAAAAGCAGAGTTGTAAAATCTAATTTTAGAGGGCAAATTATATTTAAACTCATCTTTATCAGAAGAGTATATACTGTTTATGGTTAAAACCACTTTCAATAAATTTTGAGAACCTGCTCTTCAGTCAAATAACTAAACACATGTATCCAAACTTGCCTATTTCAACACGTTTCAATCTATTTAAAATTTAAGCGAGCGCGTATCTGTATATACTACCATTCTGCTTATTTTTCCTGACAAAAATAATCCTGTTTCTCTTTTTCGAAAAAAAAGAGCAAGACAGGCAGTATCTTGGTGCCAGTAAAAATTACTGGCACCAAGACATACAATCTAACGTCCCGGATAGTCAACACATGAATGAGTTGTCTTGGCTACTTCCAGAAGAGTAAGCAGGCCTATCGAAACATGTTTTTTTTTTCGGATAGATCTATGCTAACGGCCCGAAGGCCCTAATGCTACATCGGATTAGTGTGAGCCCATTTGGCTCACTTTTGGTTTATAAAAGTGGGGGGTTTCCTCCCGCCAACCATGCAGTCTGCGACCACACGGCCTCCTGGCGTCGGGTTGGGGGAAACATGGTATAAATATCCAAGTACTATTGAAACACATAATATAAGATATCATACTTTAGCCACAGAATTGATGTGGTGCACTTTACAACGCTAGTCCCAATGTATTTTGGTCAAACCTCCTCGCAATTTATCGTGGTAATTGTTCTTCCAACGAAATATTAAGAGCTGGACGTGACTTGAATTCAAGCAGCATGAAGCCAGTTTAAAAAGGTCTCTAATAAAAGTATTCGGTGCAAAGACGATAATATTTTTATGTTGCGACAAAATTTGTGTGTGTATTGCGTTATGACATACAACTAAAGGCGCGGCTCCACCTCAGCGCACACAGAGGCTATGCACATGTGTTGTTAAAATGTCAATTAATGCGTAGCGTATACGTTGGTTGTAGTGGAAATAATCACATTTTTCTTTTTTATTCGTGCGCCGCGTTAAGCCGCAGCCTAAGTTTGCAATCAATGTTATGAATTATTATTATATTATTATTACATTAATACACGATGTGCAGATAAGTTCTTCTATAGTTTTATCATCATGGAGATGCCTTAAGTGTTTTTTAAATTACTGGCAGATGAGCAGGAGCGTAGCTGCCTCCGTAGCATACTATCAATAATACGGGGCCCCTGAGTTACCGAGCTCCCAGATAAAGATACAAAGTTCTTCTGTGTGGGCCCCCCAGCAAATGACACAGGGCCTGTCCTAGACAAATTATGACACTGCAGACGAGACACCAGATTGTAAATTGTCAGCGTCACATTAACATAAATAGATCCGGGAATAGTCCATAGTAACCTTTCTTTCAAAATTCTTTATTGTTAGATGTAGTACATACAATAGATAGATCTTACAAGTATAAATAGTCCATACATCTTACCATAACTATGGTGTACAATAATTTTTAACATTATAGTGTAAATAATTTTTGTCAATTCAAAGCTAATATAATAAATAATTCAATGTTATGCAATTGGTTAATAATAATGATTAGGATAGGCAACACGCCTATACCTAGCCCAATGAGTTGCGCTAATTTACCTAGTTTATGTTCATGGGCGACGTCGACCACTTACCATCAAGTGGCACGTTTGCCAGTTTGCCTATCTAATTATCATTAAAAAAATACAGCCAAAGTGGGCCGGCGGGACCGTCGTGGAATCTCTCGTTCGCATAATACCAGCGTAAAATGACACATATGCTGTCGTGTTTAGTACGGCTTAGTAGTGAGTTTCTGGTGGCCCATTGGGATAGGGAAAAGGAGAGCAACGCAACATAACCTCTGGTTGTGCGGGTGTCTATGAGCGTCTGTATATTCACCGTATGGTTCCGACTGCTAATTGCTTCCTTTTGCCATTAAAAAAACAACATACAAAATTATCAATATCAGTCTGTGTTTTGTTTTTCAAAATAGCTTGATGAATTTCTATGGCCTAAATCTGGCTAAGCGCCAAGAATAAGTGGCTGTTGGCATCAAATGAGAGGCATTGAATAATACCTCTACTGAATATCTATTGAAATGAAAAACAAATATTTTGGTCTATGTTCGATTTTATACAAGTAGTCAAACCGGCTTTAAGCCCACTCAGAAGTGAATGGTGAATATAATAACATGAATATCTGTATTATGACTTATCAAATAGGATGCGATAAATTTTTATAGTAAAAACTAGATGTTGCCCGCAGCTTCGCCCGCGTTAACTTACTTAGATTTACAGCCGTATCCGGAGTAATGATTATATAGCTATCTGTCAGTGAAAGTCCTGTCGCCATTGCCGTTTTAGAGAATATAGCCGGAACAAACAAATAGACAGACAGACAAAAATTGTCAAAATGTTATTTTGGTAAATGTAGGTACAGTGTTTACATCTATAATATGTATTTACTAAAACGGTTATTTTAATTACAAACAGATACTCAAATTTTATTTTCTGTATAGATCGAATCGTATCGAAGAGTTATCACCCAATTCGCTTAAGCCAAATGCCGTTTTCAACCTATGGGCCCGGAACCTATGGAGGGCCTAGGCTTTATAATAGGGCATTTATGATAAATAACTATTTTGTTTAAATAAATAAAATATTAATTATGCGACCCCATAATTCACAGCCACAACGTGATATTAAATACTTGGTCAATATCAACTTATGCCCCACGGAAAAGATGGGTCTGGTTAAACCAAACGTTTCTCCGATACGCATATAGCTTCTCATAGATCCATTACAAACTATAAACATGGCCAAATTGGTTAACTTTGTAATTTAATATCGGTATAAGTTTATATAGCCGAGGCCAGTAGCAACAGTTAGGCGTTATCAAGTTCCGGGGCTGTCTAAACAGAGCGATCAATTTGCTGATAACACTGTTTAGTCGAGAGCGTCAACAGTTCTGACTTCTGATTGTTCAACGGTTCTGTAGTCTGCCGTATTTGCTTCACTTTAGAAGAAATATAATAAATCGGTCAAAGTCAATCGGTGAAGTTTGGAGGTCAGTTGGCAAATTTTTCTGCGATCCCATGCGGCTTCCTTCAGTTTGGTCCAGTCTCTAATGTTACCTAGCCACTATCTCCTCTGACGGCCTGGGCTTCGCCTACCCTGCTTGCCTTCGAGGATCAACCTTGGAAATTCATACAGGGATCCCCTCTGCAAAATAAGCTTATATTGCCTTTTATTACAATCTAGGCTTTGAAACTGACAATGGGTATTGTTTGCGCGAATTTTACTCATTATATTGAAACAAATTTAACGGATTTTATCGCAGTTTATTAAAGAGTATCCGAAACGTCAAGCATGTAAAAAACTTACATGCTTGACGTTTCGGATACTCTACACTTTACAGCAACTATTGACATTCCTTTTTTCTTTTACGCCGGGAAATGCTCTGAGGCATCCCGCCTGGGGAGTGGGTCTCCCCAGATGGGTATGATGGGTGGGACTCGCTGCGCCCGAAAGATGGTAAATGGATGCAGCTCTACCCACTAAAACCCGGCGAGTGCCACTAGTGCCACCTTGGTGAGGTGCCCCGGATCTGTTAAGCTAACAGGGCACCTCGACGGCTAGTCAGTCCCGCAAGGGACCGACGTCACCTCTACAGAGGGGTTGTCCCGCACCACTGAACAACCCCTCCCAACGTCGGGACAGTACAATGGGGTGAGGTTCCCATCCTCACCCCTTGCCCCCTGATATTTTGCCCCCTCTTCTTATAAGAAGGGTACAAAGAGCCCCTTCGGCTCAATTGGCTTCGCCCAAGGTGCTGGGCTAACCCTAGACTACTGAGCCCCATCGCCAAGTCAAGACCTGAACTATGGTGGGGATTCCCGGGGATGTGGGACCGATACATCGCACTAAAACCTCTGCGAGTTGCCTTAAACCACATGGGGAACACAAGGGGAGTGTCCTGGATCTGAATAACACAGGACACCCCCAACGCCCGGCCGGTTCCGTCAAAAGGGAGTATGTGGGAACTCCGACAACATGAAGCACCCTCGCTGACGCCGTGATTTTTCTACCGGGAAACCTTACCAGATTCCCGCCACGAGGGCGGGAGGCCCGTGGTGTGCATAGCGCCTCCTCCGCATTCCCGTCCTATGTCGACGGAGTGACGTGGCGTCGTCGTCTCTATCACTTTCGCGGCCTCCTTCAGCGAGATGACTATGGTTTCGCAGCACTCGCACCTGCCAGGCCTTATCACGATACTAGTGAGAGACCTTTTCCTCTCTTATAATATAATAATAATATCAACCCTTATATGTCCCACTGCTGGGCACGGGTCTCCTCCTCGAAATCAGGCGAGGAGGGTTTTGGGCCATAGTTCACCGATGCGCTGGCCCAATGCGGGTTGGTGAACTTCACACACCTTCAAAAACTTTTAATCTCATCAGGCATGCAGGTTTCCTCACGATGTTTCCTTCACCGGTGAGCAAGTGATGGTCTCATGTTCAGGTGCACGTAGAAATTTAGAAAAACCCATTTCTAGGCATCACAGGGGGTCAGGATCGAACCCGGACCTCTCGGCCCTCACTCAAGAGGCCGAGCCCTTACCCACTAGGCCATCGTCGCTCTTACCGGTGGGAAATATGCTCTTGTACTTGCTCATTTATCCGTGTAAGCTTAGTTAGTTGTGTATTGAAAAGGGCTGGTTTATTTAACGAGGCACCATCCTTTGACAAGTTACCTGCGCTTGTTTCAGGTGAACTAGTATGTTCGAGGGCCACGTTACCATCGGGCGACTCGTCTTTCAGTTTGTCTGTTCATTTCTTTATCGCATGTGATTGTCACTTCAACGTTCTTATCCTTCGTAAAATGTAGCACATGTTGAATATATTTTGCAAGTTTGAGACGTATGGAGTATTTTAATAATATGATATATTCTTGCAAGATATTGTCAACTCAGCATAGAATACTCAATTCAGATCTTTGTCTTTGTTTTAAAATTTTTGGTTGGAGAGTTTTGTGTAGCGATGGCGCCAGTAGACAGATGGCTAACAGTTGGCAGTAGCAGCTTAGAATTCTCAATATAGGTATACCTAAGTAAGAATCATTTTTCTTTATCATCTGTATGTGTATGAAAGATTTATATAGTCTTTCAAATTTTGGGAACAGACCCGGCGGAGCGGATCGGCAAAATCATAGTCCACAATTTAGTTTTTTTCTAACTATCTATAAAATATAAAGCACAAGGTATTGTCCACTTAATCGATATATATATATATATATATATATATATATATATATATATATATATATATATATATATATATATATTACTAGCTGTTGCCCGCAGCTTCACCCGCGTTATTACCCCCTTATCACTTAGGGGTATGAAAAATAGATAGTAGCCGATTCTCAGACCTACTGAATACGCATATAAAATTTGGTAAAAATCGGTAAAGCCGTTTCGGAGGAGTACGGTAACTAACATTGTGACATGGAAATTTTATATATTAGATTTTTAACACAAAGGGAGTAAGGACGAGTCACGGAGACCTGGTTATTTTTTTTACTCTGACTCAGACTTATGTTCCGTAGCAACGATGTCCAGGTGTAGATGACATTTTTCTCATTTCTATTTCTAAAGTTATCAAATAGTAACAAGACTGCAAGTAAAATGAAGGGTCATTTAATATTCCTAAAAGCTCTTCAAAATTGCGTTACGGACATCGTCTTACTTAAACGAAACTCTATTAAGTTATTACAGAAACCTAGAGTGAAATTATTTAATTGACTTTGTACGGAGCTCCTGTTTGCTCTATCATTATAAGCTCTGGGTAGTTTTTTAGAGAGGATAGCACTGCCAGGCCCGTCTTACCCATTAGGCACCCACTTTCTCAGTGCCCAGAGCCCCGTAAACCATAGGGGCCCATTATTCCTATCAGAATATCATTGAGTGGTAAATTTTAAACGACTTTAAAAAAGGAAGAGGTTGTATATTCAACATATTGTTTTATGTATGTTAACTTATTTCTCCATTTTCAAATATCTTTTTTATTTGTAAGAGTGTAGTACTTCCGATCTAGTCTCATGATAGGGAAACCAGGTTCTGATGATTGCATCTCAGAGAAATCGTGGGAAACTTTCGAAAATCGTAGAAGCGACTAGTGCGTTTAATATTTTTTTAAGTTAAGTATTTTAAAGCACTACAATTTAATGAAGGTCTAGAGTCGATCTGATGCTGGAGCTGAAAGACAATCGGGAAATCCTCGACGATTTACTTCAGTAACCTTGTGTTTGGGCTTGATTAATTGGTATTGATGAGAACTTTACAACTAGATGGGTTGTAAATGTTATTAGGGATCTCTTAATGAAGACGACAATTAAAGGAACTCCTCAAAAGTTTACAGTAGCTACCTTGTGATTGGACTTAATTAATTTGTATTAATGAGAACCTTATTTGACTTATATTTATGAGAACTTGTTTGGTCTGATGATGGAGACCACAGGCAGTCGAGGGAATTCCTCGACGATTTAAAGCTGTTTCTGGGCTTACTCCATACGGTTCAATCTGCCAAAATGTTCAGTTTGTACAAAAACTGTTGTAAGTAGTCGATGATGTGTCATTTTATTACTTGTCGATATAAAATGAGCAAAAAGCAACTGAACACAATTAAGTGAGACAATATTTATATACATGGACGCTTATAAAAATCTGTTAATAAAATAAACTAAGACACTAATTTATTCCAATTTTTTTTGGATTTACAGTAGAGTATTACTTAGTTTAATTGTTGTATTCGATCGTGTGGTGCCGGTAGAGTAGATTAGCACCACCCCAATTTTTCCGTGGGTATCGTAAGAAGCGATTACGGGAGTATGAGAAAGTATTGATCCCTTGGAACTCTCTCACCGCGATATTCGAGTCTTTCTCCGGTCGTAACGGTTTCCGTTCCTTTGGCTCCAAAAGGACAAGGACGAGTATGTGCACCCCAGCATGGTTCAAGCCTTGTCGTGGTGGTGGGGCTCAGTAGCATAAGGTGAACCGAGCACCTTGGGTGAAGCCAAGTGAACAGAGGAGGCTGCTCTTTGTACCCCTATTACAAGAAGAGGGGATAAAGGAGTAGGAGGGGACAAGGGGCGAAGTTGGGAACCTCACCCCATTGCACTGCACCGACGTTGGGAAGGGTTGTTCTGTGGTGCAGGACAACCCCTCTGTGGGGATGCCGTCAGTCCCTTGAGGAACTGACTAGCCGTCGTCTGTTTGCTCAACAGATCCGGGGCACCTAACCAAAGGCGGCATTGGTGGCACTCACCGCCCTACGGGGAGTCCCCCGTACCCCGCGGTATGCCTAAGAGTATTTTCCGGCGTAAAAGAAAAAAAGGACGAGTATTTGTACCTGTATCTCACCGTACTCTCATGCATCTTAATATATCCTGCGCATCTGATGGCTTCCGTTACTTGACTCCGACTCAGCGCCAAATTACCGGCTAGAGTCTTAAGTAGTCGCCATGGCCGAAACCGGTCGAACAGATCATCATCAGCATATTATACTCATGTAAAAATTAAGTAAACATTATTCTGTTACCTTTACAGATATTCAAAATCAACTAGCATTTGAATGAGGCAATGATCATTATAATTAAAACACGTTTAACTGATGGATAAGTTTAAATAAACAAACAATTAATTAATTTTGTGCTGGAAACTCACTATTCAATTTGTTATTTTTGTTGTTTTAATTCATATTGAATTATCGCATCGGAAATCACTCAAACTATTAAAATATGGTAACCATAATTATATATTATCACTAGCTGTTGCCCGCAGCTTCGCCCGCGTTAACTTTAAAAATTTGAGGGGTTGACCACCCTTATCACTTAGGGGTATGAAAAGTAGATAGTAGCCGATTCTCAGACCTACTGAATACGCATGTAAAATTTTGTAAAAATCGGTAAAGTCGTTTCGGAGGAGTACGGTAACTAACATTGTGACATGGAAATTTTATATATTAGAGAAGATTATAAAAACCTGTAATAAATATGATAATAAAAAGGACAAATAATTGATTTTAAAAAGACATAAAAGATATTGCTTTTATTAAGCCTTCTCAGCTAATTGCATAAAGCCTTTAGAAATATTCAGACATACATATTATATATATTTTTTTCCTATAGTGAATAATAAATATAATAAAAGAAGCCCTAAGAACAAATGCCTTACGGAAGGCAGCGTGAAGGTCTTAATAATCCATACGCATGGCTACCTTGGTCTAATATTAGCCATACAAAAAACAAACTTAGCGCATGAGTCAGTTGGCAATAAAAGAATCATTTCTGTTTACGTTCGAGTTTTAAAAGTTGATACATTCATAAACAAACCGGATTATCTTTGATTTATAATTAAACGTTGTTCTCAGGTGGCAGTATTATTTCAAGATGGCGTCATCGGTCCGCAAATAGTGCTGGCCGGGGCGATGGGCCTGACGTAGTATGGAGGAAGACGAGAGGCGGCTGTCGTTCCCGCCGCCGGCGCCGCTGCACTCACCTGGAGAGGAGATCGACGGCTCCCGCTTGCTCGGAGAAATTGTCCGGACGCTTGAGGCCACGAATCCCGAGGCCGCGGCGCCGCTCGTCGCGTCCCAGTCCCGCGATGGCCTGGACGTTGAGGAGGAGCGGCCGCGGCGGGAGGAGTTGCGGATCGCGCTCGATGTCACGTTTTCGGAGACGGTCAAGCGCACTGACGAGCCCCGGGCGGTGGTCACGCCGTTCACGCGCGAGTCGGCCAAGCGCGCCGGGACCAGGGGAGCGCAACTGGTGCGGGAGTTCGGATTCATGCCGCGCAGACGGCTCAGCGTGGAGGATGGAGCGCGCCTGCCGAGGAAGTACGAGCCATTCCCGCCCAAACTGTACGGACGACCCCTCGAGGAGATCGATAACTTTATTTACGATGAGGTAAGTGATCAGATTTTTTTAACCAGGTATATACGTCCCCAAAAACTCGAAAGAAGATTGATTTATCTAAATCTTACATAGCGTTATATTTCTATATGAGAGTGTTTTTATCCAGGTTTACAGATAAACTTGAAATTCTAAACAAGAATTTCAAGTTCAAGAAATTCTATTAAAGTGGGAAGCGTTGCCAGGAGTAGTTCGACTTTAAAAATATGTTATCTTTGTCAATCCATTAATAGAATTTTTGTAGTCATCAGAAACGGTAAAATAAAACGAAAAAACAATAAAATGTTTGGTAAATCTGAAATGAACGAGGTTTAGCTCAAACACAGATGTCGGTGTGACCTATATGGTTTTTGTTTAAAAATTTTTGTGGTCATTGTTTTACAATTTGTTCAGTGAATTTATTTTGTAATATAAAGCCAACTAGAGGGGATTTAATGTTCCCCTTAGACCTATAGAATATATAATATTTTTTCTACTTCACTAATAGTAATGTTAAATTAAACTCGTACAAGTTTGCGTTACTGGTATTTAAGGGAGATAAATCTAGATTTGATCAATTAACGCATAATAATATCACCGATTTCACTATAATATTTCTGGATGGATATTTCTTTCTTTATACAAATTACAATGAAAACATAGATCAAATTGGAACTTGCAAGTGTTGTGCCATTAAAACATTGGTCGTTGTGTAAATTTGTATCACAGTACCTACATTCTTTATTAAGTCTATAGAAATTTACAATCGGATTCGGAATCGGATCGGAATTCCAAAATTTCCGAAACCGTTTATTAATTTATTTTAATATCGCAGCGAAATACTTTATAGATGTAGCCATGATCGAGTAGATCCTGGCCCAATGTGGGATTCGCACCTGGGAGTGCCCTACCGTAAACTAAGACCACTGCGAACGCCTTCGGCCGCTTTCGGAGGGTTCCCGATCTGTAGGCAACAGGACATCAGCGACAGACAGACTACTCCTCGTAGGTGGGACTACCTGGCTGCCACTAAGCAGTCCATGCGACGTCGTGCCATACTGGGTCTAGGTTCCAATCCTGAGCACGAGCACAGGGGCGTTACTGGAGGCACATTAAGTAGCGCCTCCAACGCACCCCCGTTCGTCCGTCTCGGCGTACTCCTCTCTCATCCGCATTATACTGTTACCTGCATTAGAGTTTCATACTTCTTTTCATTCTTCCTGTTTTATATCATGAATAAAATTACTTGCATTAGCGTTGCTAGAAAACCATTAAAATTATAACACTCTTGTACACTCTCTTTTATGTATAACATCAAATAAAGCCTTTGCATTATTATGTTCTGATTCCGTTAATGTGAATATTTCGTTCGTTTGATGAAAATCTTTTATATTGCTTTAATTTAAAGTATTAAAGTTATTTCAAAGTTAATCATTGAAAACGAGGTATTAATCATCATCATCATTCTGGATATAGTAATTATCATTTCAAATATTTTTTTTTTATTCAAAAGAGAAGAAAAAAAGTGGGAAGACGATGTCCCTGCTGTGGCTGGTCTGTGTGGAATGCAAGTGGCAAGGGATCAGTCGTCTTAGCGTTCATTGAAGGAAGCCTACCATAAGGCTCCGACTGCTCGGTTGCCTCCCTATGACATAAAAAAAAAAGAAATAGACACCTGCATCATTAGCTGGTATGTTGCCCATGCAGACGGGACCGAGCGTATCAAACAAACGTTTTTTAATTCTCACCCATAAACTTTGTTCAGAAACCATTCATAATTCAAGTAAATGAATAAATTGGTACATTGAAACCGATTACACGATGAATATACAATAAGAGAAGCCGTTTCGCGAGAGCTTTACAAACACAAATTACATGAAAGCGTGTTTTGTGAAAATCTTTATTTTATCGCTCCGTTTCGGTACCTATTATGTTTTCAAATTGTATTTATGTTATTTAGGAATTTTGTTTGATGATAGTAAGTATGACTTAGTTTAAAATAAGTGTGTTATGTAAGGCTTTTATCCCCACCTGCACTTTGTATCCTTCTTATAAGAAGAGGGGACGAAAGAGCAGGGGTATAAGGGGAGAGGATGGAAACCCCACACGACTGCACTGTCCCGACGTTGGGAGAGGTTGTTCTGTGTTGCGGGACAACCCTCTGTGGAGGTGGTGTCGGTCCCTTGAGGGACTGACTAGCAGTCGAGGTGCCCTGTTTGCTCAATAAATCCCGGGCACCTCACCAAAGGCGGCATTGGTCTCGCCGGGTTTTAGTGGGTAAAGCTGCGTTCACTTTACCACCTTTCGGGCGCAGCGAGGCCCGCATACCCGCCTGGCGAGTTTCTTCCTCCCCAGCGGAATGCCTCAGAGCATTTCCCGGCGAAAAGGTATAACTAAAATAATAATTATTTACTTTGAAGCTCGAAGGAAGTCAGTTCTAAAAAACTGTCTTATATTAATTAATACCACATTATTGACACTGTTATTGTCTGAGCATGCATGCATTGGGATAACTACATTTTTAACCGACTTCAAAAAGGAGGAGGTTATCAATTCGTCGGAATCTTTTTTTTTTTTATGTATGTTACCTGACTACTCGAAGATGGCTAGACCGATTTGAAAAAATATTTTTTTGTTCTAAAGGGTATACTTTCCAAATGGTCCCATGATAAGGAAACTGGGATCTGATGATGGCATCCCAGAGAAATCGAGGGGAACTTTCTAAAATCATAGGGGCGACTAGTGCGTTTGATATTTTTTTTATAAAGTGTTTTGAAGAAATACAATTTAACGAAGGTCTAGAGTCGATCTGATGCTGGAGCCGAAAGACAGTCGAGGGAACTCCTCGACTATTTACATCAGTAACCTTGTATTTGGGCTTGATTAATTTGTAATGATGAGAACTTTACACTTAGATAGGTTGTGACTGTTATTAAGGGTCTGATGATGAAGACAAATGACAGTTAAGGGAACTCCTCAACAGTTTACAGTAGCTACCTTGTGTTTGGACTTAATTTAAATTGATGAGAACTTTGCACCCATATGGGGTATAAGCGCCATTACAGGTGTGATGATGGAGACCTTACACAGTCGAGGGGAATCCTCGACGATTTACAGCTTTTATTGGGCTTAGTTCATACGGCTAAATAATATACCAAAATCATGTAATTTTGTTTAATTAATTTAATTTTACTTGACGTTGTTAAATGAACAAAAAACAACTGTGCCTTGGAAGCGCATCATATTATTTCAAGGTCATCATAATATCCATTCTATACCTATATATTGGTGATGGTGATGTTCTATACCTATATATAACTGAATTATTTAATGAATAGCAGCAAATCTTTGCATTTACCACGTCATTATTGTTACTTTTGAAGCCGGTGTCGTATTGGTTGAGGTACCTACCTCCTTACCTACCTTGGCTGACACCGACTCCAAAAGTAACAATAATGACGAGGTAAATGCAAAGATTGTATATTAGTAGAAGAACAAGTTGATTATAAATTGTAGGCACAAAGATTACGGAAATTATTTTATTACTTTTTAGTTTTTTTTTAATTTTGAAGTCGGTTTTATATTTATGTTATTTGTAACTATAGTATAGAATGAATGATGTGAATTTCTAATACTACCGATACATATCTAAGGATATATTCAAGCTAATTATAAAGTCATCAACTTCCATGTCAATATTACCATTTTTAAAGTTTGTACTACACCGAGAGATCGCGGCATCGAGCCTAGCCTTCAGATTGTTAATGTGAAGGTTTTTTCCAGGGTTATTGTACACAGTTTTATTAACCATTTATTAAAATGTTTGTATTGTGTATTCTGAACATTAAATTATAATATTATATTACAGACGATTAACAAAATCATAGCTGCTTAGAATTTAACCGTTGGGAAGGAAGCGCTGTGCCGAGCTCTCGGCTGCATGGGTACCATTTTGCTTGTTTCTCCCGTGAAACAGCTTTGCTGTGTTTAGATGAGAAGGGCAAAACAGTGTAATTACTAGCACCGAGACTTAACATCTTGTCATCAACACATAAATGAGTTGTCTGGGCTAGTTTTTTTTAATGTCACAAAGAGGCAACCGAGCAGTCGGAGCCTTTTGGTGAAAAGTTATGCAGATGCTTTGCCCTCCTTTTCCCTATACCACCCCCCCAATGGGCCACCGGAAACACACAAACCGCACGAAACGCGACAGCATATCTGTCACTTGACGCCGGTGTTATGTGAGAGAGGTACCACTCCGGTCGTGTCGGCCCAATTCGGCTTCAAAGCAACATGGTACTACCTCTTAATAAACTATAGTTTACCTACTCTTGCAGGTAAACTATAGTTTATGTTCATGGGTGACGTCAACCAGTTACCATCAGGTGGCACGTCTGCCAATTTGCGAATCCAAGTAACATACAAAACGTATATGGATGTAAAAATCTAAATAATATACTTTGGGATCGGTTAAGCTTAATTCCCATAAATAATTTATCCCAGCTTATAATACATGTATGTATTAATTATAAGAAAATCGTATTTATTTTGTTTAACCGCTGTTTTGTTGTTATTATTACGCATTCTATTCTTTTTATTCAATTAAACACAAAAAAAAAAACAATAACAGAATACGCTGTTTGTATATTGTAATAAACAATTTTATATGGAAATATGTATTTTTCTAACACTATAATAAAAAATACATTAATATAAAATTACAATAAAATATTATGGAAGACAATGCGGGTACTCGCAGAGATAGTATTTTTTTAAATATTCTTAATTCGAAAATATACTAAAAAGTAAAATAAAAATTAAAAATAAAAACTAAACTTAAACGTAATAAAACGAAAATGAAGAATAAAATAATATACAAAAATATCACCTAAGCAAGAAAAAATCCCAAAAACATTTGGTAGCATTTTTCAATCTTGGAACATTTTTATGGAACCCTTAGTACCTTATTTCATTGAAATTATTATAGAACCGACTAGGCATTCATAAACTATGTAGGCCCGTGTTTCTCATATAAAATAAACAAAAAAGTAATTCCAACCAGAATGGAATATAAAACTTTATTTGTCAGGGCCCTTTCTAAATAAGTACTTTCTTTTTACGATTGGCATAATTTATTTCGGGCGCATTGAAGGAAATGCCCAGTGTGAACCTTTGGATGGGAAACGTGGGACGCTTGACAAATGCTCACAAATCAAAGAAACGGTACCTATAAACGATTTGTGATAACTATCTTAAAGGAATTTGTCAATAATTTTTAATCTGATTGCTATTTTGTTTGGGGTTTAGTTGTTTGTCAGTCCGCTGTCTGTCCAGCAGTAATGATAAGATTTTAATTATATTAAAAATATAATTGAACCTCGCACGAAATTTCCGATCAATTTTTTTCCCCTAAAGTGCATAGTTTCTGAGATATTGGCCAAAAACTTATTCAAGATGGCGCTTGGAGCTCCACCTGGATTTGTCAGCATTTTGTGTCACCAAAAAAAATGGGTCGGAAAATTAGTGCGAGGTTGGCCAAAAGAATGGCTTTTTTACTGTACAAGAATTAAACTAATTATCATCATGACAACGAAATCTCTTCGCTTAATCGCGAATTCTCTTCATCTCTTTTCTGAGATTCGAATTCATCGTAGTTTCATAGCAAGACTATTATCTATATAACTAGAAGTAATTGTTCCCCGATGACAGACTATCGCATATTATATATTATCGAAGAGCCCGAGAATGAACGAGTCATGTTGGATAAACAAAATTCTTCCATTACTGACTCCACATGGGATGTATCTGTCGGTGTGTGAGCAAACATTGTGATAAATACTGATTCGATCATCATTTACGTTAACATATATCATTGTTTATATGTGTTAGTGTATTTTTGACGAACAGTTTAGTGGAATTATGTGTATCGTAGTATGTGTACCATACATGCGGGTTCGTATTAGCGTGTGTAGGTATGTCACTGAAATCCTACAGAACAGATGTTTTTTTTGTGTGTCTTTAAAAGAATTCTATAATAGTTTAGATTTTCAATGACCAATTCAGTCCAATACAAAACATTGTACAGAACAACGTCAGTCGGATCTGCTAGTTATTTATAAATTCCTTACATAGATTTTCTACTTAATATACTCTGTTTAATTTTTGCAACCTCATTATATGACTAACGTTTTAAAGTTAAACATATTTTATTTGTAAACATGAGTATTTTACAATATTTGGTGATATCAAATTAAAGCACAGTCATGTTTTACCAGTTACGGCGTACAAATTATATAAAAATAATAATTATGATAAGTAAGAAAATGTTAAAATTATAGTTAAATTTACAATTTATCATTAAAATAATCTTTAATATTAAAATAATCTTTAATAAACTCGATCTAATAGTAAATGAATTAACATCTTTTTAAACAGATTCGCTTTTAAATTCTTTCAATCTTTTGGCAGCTTGTTAACCATTTTTGGAGCCATACAAATTACGCTTTTTTGGATATAGATTAATTTGGAAAATATTAGCGATATTTTATGATCTGGCAAATGTAGTTTCGTGTTATCTCTTCTATTGCGCTCTATAATGTTTCTTTTTAGTGTAAATAAGTTACTATTTTTCTTTACAAACATAGCTGTTTTTAGAATATAGAGAAACGGAAAAGTCAATATTTTATATTTTTTAAAATAGGGTTTGCAGCTGTCAGTAACACTAAGCCTAAATAATGGCCTAATACATGTCTTTTGTGCTTTAAATGCCAATTCTTTGTCAGTTGAATTTCCCCAAAACAACACACCATATCTCAAATACGTGTAAACCTTACCAACATACTTATCTAAAAGTGGAAAACAGTTTTATAAATTATACTTCGTCTAGAATATATACTCTATTGCAGATAACAACCACAAAATTTGACAAATATATGGTGCACAGAAAGACTAAATTTTTATACCGGGTGTATTTGGAACGCTTGCGAAAACGAAGAGGTATGATAGTGTTGGCATAGCCTGAAATGATACGCGTTTTCTGCTTTTTTTTTTGGTTGCCTTTTTTTTTGTATAATCCGGTTTAGTAAACATAATGTTACAGGAATTTGATGATAATGCTTTAAAATAATGTTTTTTTTTAAAAAACAGCAATGTAATTGGTGGACTGAATCAGCTGATAGCGTTCGCCGCATGCACGAGGTGAACGAACTCCCGCACCGCGCGCGTCATTGGGGGTTAGCAAAATACACTAGTATTAAAATTTTCTTTAAAAACGTTTCTGAGATAAATGGTTATATGCATTATATAGTATATTATTAGGTTTTAATCTGCGCAAGCGTTCCAAATACACCCGCTATAGTAATATTGATTTCTAAAAAATATATAATACCTACTTGCACAGTTTTCTAAGATCTTTAACTTGTTAGAAATATAATCCTCTTAAATATCTTGTACGAGCTCACTCTTATAAAATGTTAGCTTATGCTTTCTACTTAATGTATCTTACTGTAAGATAGAGAAAGATTTGTGCTGCGAAGCTGCGACTACGCTCTGATTGGCCGACTGATGGCCATTGATGGCTGATTGGCCTATGGGACGTACATACAGATCACTTTTTTTTTCTTTTACGCGGGGAAATGCTTTGAGGCATCCCGCAGGGAGTGGGTCTCCCCAGGCAGGTATGT
Source organism: Helleia helle (assembly GCA_963853865.1). Taxonomy (NCBI): domain Eukaryota; kingdom Metazoa; phylum Arthropoda; class Insecta; order Lepidoptera; family Lycaenidae; genus Helleia; species Helleia helle. Next base: position 6,274,973 of record OY971433.1, on the reverse strand, counting down.
GGGACTCGCTGCGCCCGAAACGTGGTAAGTAGACGCAGCGCTAGTTAGTCCCTCATGGGACCAACGTTATCTCCACAGAGGGGTTGTCCCGCACCACAGAACAACCCGTCCTAACGTCGGAATAGTACAAAGGGGTGAGGTTCCCATCCTCGCCTCTTGTCTCCTACTCTTATGTCCCCTCTTCTTATAAGAGGTTTTAAAAAAGAGCCCTCTCGGCTCAATTTGCTTTTCCCAAGGTGTTGGGCTCACCCTAGGCTATTGAGCCCCACCGCCACGCCAAGGCTTGAACCATGGTGGTGAGATACAGATCACTGAAGTTGGTTGAATTGCTATTACGTTTTTTTTATGCGACGAGCTGCTCGGAGCCTTATGATGACTACCGACGACCATAGACATCCGCACAAAAAAAAGTTAAGCCTTGATCTCCTTTTCCCTTTCTTTAATAAAACTCCCGCATGAAACGTGACAGCATAGCTGTCACTTGACGCCAGTGTTATGTGTTCCCGGTTGTGCCCAATTCAGTTGCAAAGCAGCATGGCACTACCCCTTACTAATTAGTGACAAATCACCGGCCAGTTTCGTAAATTTATGGCTTACATTACTACTCTATTTGGTTATATTATATATGCTCGATGGTATGTCGTCTTGGAGTTTATCGAGAGAGGATTATGACGAATAGTACATGAAGGTGATAACGACAATAATTGTTATTCTGTGAAAATTCTTAATATAAATATCAAATAAGATATTGCAATCATTTGTTTAGCATAATATTGTGTTTCTTGTTAATTATTCGTAACGAAAGGAACGCTCTGTTTTCTGGTTAAAAATGGCTTAATTAAAGGAATGGCCCTGAAATTAATCATGCGATGAACCCCGCGTACTGAATTTATCAACACGACATAAAATATGTTGTGTAATTTAAAGATGGAGGGTTTTTTGTTTTTGTTTTCAATTATAAGGTGTAGAAAAGAACATACTAAAACGAGTACACCTATATAAGATATTAGATTAACATGTTTATTTCTCATTTAAAACGGGATATCTACCATGTTTTTGTTATTATTTTGCGGAGCGCGACATTTCGACGAGCAGTCTCGTGAACCAGACATTTGTAGTACCTAAATGTCGAAACATAAAAAAACTTGTAAATACAAGTTTACATGAACTTTTAAAGCTATTCGGCTACATGTGAAGATATTCCCGCGAACCGGAATTTGAAAATCGTTTGCTTATTGGAGAAAAGATTTCATCGCGCTTTCGAATAATTCTTAGGTGAGCCATCTGCTCACCTTCTGTTCCGATTGAGCTTAAAGGCCATCAGGCCGAAAAGTCTAGCCTTTTCGAAAAATAATCGTGGTTCATTAAGATTTTTACAAGCCCGGCGTTTCGGATACTTTACAGCAACCACGGTCACGGGAAATAAACGAGGATTTATAAAATCTGTATAAAGCTTGTTTCATTATAATGAGTGAAATTCGCGTAAACATTAGAAAACAATATTGAAACTTGGCAAGCTAAATTTAACAGAACCGATAGCAGTGAGATAATAGAGTTATGGAGTAGAGGCCTCGTTCGGAAAGACCATCAGCTAGGGTACGACAATTTCCGTGCGTTGGCACGTCCTGGTTAGGTGCTAGTGGCGGTGAATCGGCCTTCTTGGCGTTCATTGCAAAAAGGCCAGCAGTGGTGGAAAAGGGTTGATAATGTTAGTGAACTATGGCCAATGCACTCCTCGACTAATTTCGAAGAGTAGGGGGAAGTATAAAAGTCGCTAGTAGTAAAGTTAGCACGAGCTAATAAAAGCCGTTTAAAGCTTTTAGTGCGAACACGGTCTCTATATAAATAAGATTTTTTTTTAATCTCGCGTAATATCCGTGGAAACTGAACCATTGGCAAGGCGCCAAACTCGGTGTTGCGCTGGGCCCGTAAATAAGGGAAAGGAATCGGGATAAAGGGAAGAGACACAAAGGGAATCTCTTCCCATCCAAAATAATTCACCCTGACTTGCAACTGCGATTTCAATGACCTTATGGTTTCTTATATGGTGTTTCACGCTTGTCTCCTCTAATTAGAAATATATTTTATATGCTCTTACATATGTATTCAAAAACTTGAATAGGTTAATATTATTAAAAAATTGGAAATATTCTTTATTATTATTGGGATGAATTGATAAGAGGGAAAGATTAATTTTTCGTCTTCTTAATGAGGTTTTAATGATTTCACTTATTTAAAACAGGATATTTGCCCTGTTTTACTTTTCTTTCGCGGAGTTCGATATTTCTTCGTTATCTACGAATGTTTTAAATAATTTTAACTTGAAATATCATATAATATATTATAAATATTAAAAAATCGACCCAGTGCGAGTTGGCCTCGCACACGAAGGGTTTCGTACCAGTATATTACATACATACATACACACGAACGAAAACAAACGTGCAACAGACGAACGGACAGTGAAGTTTTCGTAATAGGTATGGTAAACGATCAACACTATCGTTTGAGTGCCCATTTTCAAAGTTTGTCTACAATCATACTATACATATAGTTGATTACCTAATAATTTTAGCATCGTATACGAATGTCTTCACGATACTCACATTTGAAGATCATTTTGGAATATCGCAAATACAAAAGCAGTCAGTTCACATAGTAGTAAGTAATAAGAACATAGTAGTAGTAATAATAAGTAATAAACCTTAAGGAAAATTAATAAGAGGAAATATGTTCTTAGCGTTCGTACATTCTTGGATAACATCCAATTCTTGATAGTAGGTTTTACATCCAGTATTGCCGGACCAGGGTGAATTTAAATTGCCTTGTTGAATAGCCCACGGGCGTCGAAGTTACTTTTGCAACTTGGATATCGATTTAATAAAGTTTCAGAATGCGAAATCAATTTTGAGTTGCATCTACCTGATTGTAAATTGTTAAAGTTTTACATTTAACAATAAGGGTAAATCTAAGAAAAATGACCGTATAGAAGAGATGGCCAACACAAAAAGTTCTGGATGGAATTCAGAAAGACGTTACTGTCTTGCTGGTATACTTCCCGACTCGAAGTATACCAGCAGGACTCGATCATTTGTTAGTGCGTCATTTGGCGTGATATTACGAAACAAAACTAGAAAGTTCCTGAGTAAAATTATGCTATTTATTTGAGATTATTTTATGTTTAGCAAGAGGTAGTGCCCTGTTGCATTGCAGCCAAACTGGGCCGGCACGACCGGGGTGGTACCTCTCGCTCACATAACACCGGCGTCAAGTGACAGCTATACTGTCGCGTTTCGTGCGGTTTGTGAGTTTCCGGTAGCCCATTGGGGAGGATAGGGAAAAGGAGGGCGGCGCATTTGCGTGGCCTTGGTTGTGCGGATGTGTATGGGCGTCGGAGCCGTGAGGCTCCGACTGCTCGTTTGCCCCCTGATGACATAAGAAAAAAAATGTTGACCATTTTCCTAGACCCTATTTTAGTAATACGCAAATGGGCAGACGAGCCTCCTAAGTAAGTATTCACATGAACATCAATGAGATAATCCAAGATGTCAACGGTGACAAAAAAATAATATAATAATAATAATAAAAATAAAATAAAGTCAGTTATTACTCTGATGTCATGTGTTTAAAAAAAAAGTTTTGAAACACAACAATTTTACGAAAGAAACAAGCAGAATGGTTGATACCCATACATACATGAGTGTGGCACAGAGCACCCCTGACACCGGCAAGGGTGTTTCTAAATATAACATTAAAGGGAAACAATGACTATGTATAGTGCGTTATAACTGGACAGGATTGAAATACGAGACTCCTAAGTAAACCTCGCTGTGCTGTCAGTATTAGGTGCCGCGTGGCGGACGCGTCGATGCGCATGTTTTTGTGAATGTGCCGTTGCGAGCGATTGTGCGTAATTTCCATACTGGCTTACGAAGATTGGACCGTTCATTTAACTAGCAGAAAATACTTTGAATTCCACACATTCATTCCTATTAAAAGCATAGATTAATAAACCATGTGTCAAGCCATACATAATACCCCGACAGAATCTACTGAAATTCGAAGTCAGTTAAAATTCATTTCAGCCATCGTAATTTTATGTTTGCTTTGATATTTTGTATGGCATGCACAGAGATGAGTAGCACTGTTACACGGGAGAAATAAGCAGGATGTTGGTACCCATGCATACGGGAGTGCGGAACAGCGCATCCCTTCCTCTGGTAAAATATATTATGTTTCCAATAAAAATAACGTCAATTGCATTTACCATTGGTTCATCAGTGGAAAAACACTCTGAGGTTAGTAATCTTTTCAATACTTTACAAAAAATGTCCTGGGAGGAACATCCTTTTCCTAGAGAGTGTAATATAATCCGTATTTTTTTTGAAGTGAAACTTTATTGCGCGCATGAGGCTAAAATTTTTGAGGATGAAACGTCACGAAAATGTGCAATGTTTTGTCCAAGAAGAGGGAGAGAATGATTGAGACTGATTGAGAGAGAGTGAGAAAGAGCGAACGTAGCATGAAGCACATAGTCATGGAGTGAGAGTAGGGAGCAAGCGAGTGAGAAAGATCGAGAGAGAGAGAATGAGATAGAGCGAACGTCGCATCGCAAGTTTTGGAAATTTAAAGCTTTAGATAAGTATTTTATATTCATACCTAAAAGTGTATAAGTACTTAAAAATACCCCGAAGTAACACTACTACACAATAACTTTAAAATAATTAGTTTAACCGATTTCAATGAAACGAAGCGCTAGAAAACGTTTACGAGCTACAGTGCCACAGACTCACAGCGGTCAAACTTATAACACCGTTTCGCATTGGAGACTAAAAACTAGAATGCGGAATGTATGTATGAAAACTTCTTTCTTGGCACAAATCCGTTAAACGCAATCGAGATGAAACTTATAGTCGGGCTCGTATTAAGGGCACTCCACACAATGAATACTTCACATCGATGCAGCCTCATGTTCCAATCAACATATATGACAACTTTTTTGTAACCAAGTGTCAATGTGACGCCACTAGCATTTTTTTATTTTTATGAGGCAAATATAATGGAAATTAAGATTTTATAGAAGAAGAAGATTTTGAATTTGATTAAATCAAGATTCTCGTAAATAATGGATATTTTAATATTGTAGAGATGGAAGACTTATACTTTTATTGTTTTCATATTGTTTGAAATGTATGTTCTTTAGAAGAGTGACTTTGGATGTATGAGAGTGATAAAAGCTCACTACGTTAATCTGGTGCAGGAGTTAAAAAAATTTAGGGGTTTCCAAGAATGGAATTAAATGAAGCCTATGTCTAGCAGAGGTCGGATGAAGGATGATGATGATGATAATATACATAAATACATATAATATATCTCTATCGATCGGAGTGTTTTTAGTTTGGGTATACACAGCCAAACCCCTCACCTTCCGTCTGACACAGGTGCTCACTGGGCATGGTTGCTTTGGTGAGTACCTGTGCCGGACGGCCCGCAGGGAGCCGTTGACAGTGTGTCACGATTGTGGCGCGGCGGTGGACTCGCCCCAGTACACCCTCGAGGTGTGCCCGAGATGGGCGGCGCTGCGTCATGATCTGACATCGGTCATCGGAGGGGACTTGTCTCTGCCAAGTGTCATCCCCGCGATGCTCGGCGACGACGAGTCCTGGACGGCGATGGTCTCCTTCTACGAGGCAGTAATGTCCCAGAAGGAGGCCGATGAGCGGGTGAGAGAGGAGGCCGCCGACGAGGCCTCCCACCGCGGGCGACGAACGGGGGTGCGTAGGAGGCGCTACCTAATGCGCCTCCAGTAACGCCCCTGTGCTCGTGTCGGGCCCAGGATGGGGTTTTAACCTGGGTCCAGCTAGACACGACGTCGTCGGGGACTGCTAAAAGTATCGAATCAAACGAACAGCCGAGCAGTCCCCCTTTAGAGGAGGAGTCTTGCCTTTTCGCCGGGGCCAGCCTGTCGCCGAGGGTCCTGCGTTGCCTGCATGATCCGGGACTCTCATAAAAGGCGGCTGAGGGCACTTGCAGCGGTTTTAGTGGGTAACGCATCTCCAAGTGCGAACCCCACACACGGCTAGGTTTAAAACTCACCCCGGTCCTAGTTATGGTTTGGTCTGCAAATTTCCGCTGCAGAACAAAAAAAAAAAAAGGTAGGTAGGTACAGCAACAAATACGAGTTCTTTCGTAACGCGCGATAAGGAACTACGTTCCAATAAACAAAAATATTCCGACGAATTGAGAACCTCCTCCTTTTTGAAGTCGGTTAAAAAGATTTCTGCATGATGGTTTTCTGATGTTACAAAAGAAAAAAAATCTGCAAATATTTTCCAGGTTAAGATGACCTTGAAAATGTGTAAATACGCCACTGAGTATGAAGTGTAAACAAAAAGCTATTGTTAAGACAGTTCAATACCTGTCGGAACAGCGAATCACTTCTTTTTTTCAATTCAATCAACACAGAAAATATTTTTGTTCCCTGGCGGGATTCAAACCCGCAACCTCCGGCTTGAGCGCCAACGCGCTTACCACTGAGCCACAGAGGTCGTCCTATAAATATAAACCGCGATAAAATCCATTTTGTTTCACTATAATGAGTGAAATTTGCATAAACATTACAAAACAATAAAAATAGTTAGTGAGTACACAGCGAAAACAAGCTAAATGAATTGGCAAGGAAACACGGCCTTATCTACACCTACTTAGCATACAAGAAATGGTTTTTATCGGTAGAGCGCGTAAAGCTGTTTAATTATGCACATTATTCTACAGAAATCGTTTTGTTTTTAAATTTTAAAAAATTTTCATAAACGTAAATTCATTTTATTTAATATATTTATAAGTAATAATCCGCGAACGCAATCTTTACAGAAAATATGTTAGTGCATGCATGTGCATGCATAAAGCACCTTCCTCCTTTCCACCCTGCATATGTGTACTTGCATGTGGTGCATGTAGAAACAGTTAATCTTTGGTTTTGTTCACATTTACACATATGTTTCATGGATTCTTCAATGGTGTTGGCAAGCTTTGCACCTGTCTTAGAACAAGATTTTCAATGTGTTTTTTTTTTTAATGATTAATAGGCTTGCGTTTGGCCACTGTCTCACCTGATGGAAAGTGATGGCGTGGCCGATGATGGAGCACGCTTGCCTGGAAGGTACCTATTCACTCTTGCTTTGAATTTCCCTAAGTTGTAGGTATCCGGAAACACAGATGCTGGTAACGAATTCCATAATTTAGCAGTACGAATGATAAATGTGGAATCGAATCTTTTGGTACGTACTGGTGGAATATCAACCATGTAACGGTGTCGGGTCTCGGAGCGTCTGGTTGTCCGCTGATAGAAAGGTGACGGTGGGATGAGGTGGTGAAATTCAGAAGCACACTCTCCGAAATGAATCCGTTAAAATACCGAAAGACTAGCGACTTTCCTGCGATGTTTTAGGCTCTGGAATTTCGACGCAACTAGCGCATTATCTGAAATAATTTTAAAAGCACGCTTTTCGATAGATTCCAGAGTTTCGAGTTGGTGCTTTGCTGAGCCGTCCCAAAGATGGGAACAATACTCCATACACGATCGAACTTGTGCTTGATACAATCTTTGGGAAGCTGTTCCGGTGAAAAGTATTGCCTCACCTTCGATCAGATTCCCAGTTTTTTGGAAGCAGTGCGAGCCACAGACTCTATAAAAGAGCCAAAGTTTAAAGTGGATGTTAGGGTAACTCCCAGAAGCTCAAGGTGGTCAGTAATCGGTACTGGTTCATTTCGGAAAGTTGGAGCCAGTGAGAAAGCGCTCCGTTTAGCGGAGAATAAGCACGCTTGGGTCTTGGTAGCATTAAATTTGACCAGATTGGCATCACCCCAATCAGAGACCGCCCATGTGAAATACCCATTTTTTTTCTTTAACGCAAGGAAATGCTCTAAGGGAACTCGCGGGGGAGTGGGTCTCCCCAGGCGGGTATGTGGGACTCGCCGCGCCTGAAAGCTGGTAAGTGGACGCAGTTCTACCCACTAAAACCCGGCGAGTACCACCAATGCCGCCTTTGGTGAGGTGCCCCAGATCTAATGAGTAAAACAGGATACCTCGACGACTAGTCAGTCCCTCAAGGGACCAACGTCACCACCACAGAGGGGTTGTCCCGCATCACAGAACAACCTCTCCCAACGTCGGGACACTACAATGGGGTGAGGTTCCCGTCCTCGTCCCTTGCCCCCCTGCTCTTTTGTCCCCTCCTTTTATAAGAGGGGTACAAAGAGCCCCCTCGGCTCAATTCGCTTCGCCCAAGGTGCTGGGGTCACCATAGGCTTCTGAGCCCCAACGCCACGACAAGGCCTGAACCATGGTGGGGAATCTGGGATACCCTGTGAGTGCTCCCACTAGCCCTTTATTATATCATTATAATCTTTACTAACCTTATCACGACTAATACGCTTCTTGCAGTGAACATAATAAATAATACTCTTGTGATATGAAATGCTAAAATACTCGGAATCAAAATAGCATTTTAATAAACGATTATTATCCGAGGACTCAGTCATGTTAATATCGCAAAAATTTATATCCTTTTATCCGTGAACAAAACGGGAATGTTGAAAATGACAAACATGTTTGTAAATATGCGCTCGAGCGATTTCATGACGCCATCGAAAATAGTTCGGAATGTATTATGCGTGTTTGTATTATCTTTTGCATGTAAAATAAATGGACGACTGTAATATATAAAAATGGATGTATTATTAATGGATTAACGTGGTTCGGGAGAGTGTGAGTTCGATTCCGCTGAGACCTGATGATGGAAATCTGTATTCAATATATTATTGTTTGTTACTGACTTATGGAAAATATTTGTATAGTGAAAATCAATTCATCATCTTTGACGCCCTCTGTGGCTTAGTGGTAAGCTTTAAGTTGGTGCTCAAGCCGGAGGTTGCGGGTTCGAATCCCGCCAGGGAACAAAAATATTTTCTGTGTTCCTGGGTCATGGATGTGTATTATATAATAAAAATCTTAAATATATGTATAGTATAAAAATATTAAATATATTTCCGTTGTCTGGTACCCGTGACACAAGTTCTTCAAGAACTTACCACGGGACCAGATTGACGTGGTGTGAAAGCGTCCATAGATATTATTATATTATTATTATCTTCAGCATCATTAGCATCTATCTGTCCACTGCTGAACACATACCTCCCTCAATGAATTCCAAGATGGAACCCCTTGCCACTCGCATCCAACACGGTCTGGCCATCACACGGATATCGTCTTCCCACCTCGTTAAAATCAATTACGTTAAGATATTATGACCTTATTTAAAGTAAGAAACGTTACGATTTGAATTCTACTGAGGTTGTCGTTTGTATGTTAGTTGTCCTGTTGTTTTTTTTAATAGCCTATGTTATCCCACTGTTGGGCAAAGGCACATATATCGCGATCTTTCGCCACCGCTTGGTTCGCTCGGTACGATCGTTCGTAACTATGATTAAGTTCACTTATGGATGGCTCGTCTGTCCGTTTCCATATGTATCTATATATTGGCGATTCAATCTGTGATTCAATGGTTAGCGCATAGGCGCTCAAGACGGAGGTAGCGGGTTTGAATCCCGCCAGGGAATAAAAAGATTTCTGTGTTCCTGTGTGTATTAAATATGTGTATTATATAATAAACATCTTAAATATATGCATAGTATAAAAAACTAAAGAGAGGTGTCAAGGGACACCCGGATGGAACGAAGTTCCTTTCGATTAATTAGTGATGGAATAGTAATAAAAAACAAAAAAAAAAGTACATACACACACTCACACACACACACACTTAGTGTGTGTGTGTGAGAGAGAGAGAGAGAGACAGACAGAGAAACACGCGCACGCCGCACGGCTTACAACTATAGCAAAAAGTGTCGTTACAACATTTCGTCTTTAAAAAAAAAGGTAAACACCTATTAATAAAACACATTACCAACAATTTTTGCGAGTCAAATTAAGTCAACTGTAGGTACGTGGAATGTGTTATAATGAAAACTACTTACATATCTAATTTTTCAAACACGTTTAAATTGTATAATTCTTAAAGCATTTATGCAAATCTGCCAATAGATGGCGTGGTACATTTATATGTAATTATTAAACGTTTCCGTGAATTTACCAATAGATGGCGTTGTTTAGTAATTGCCTCGCGCTATTGGTGACATGATGTTTTTCGATAAGGTTTCAAACTTTTATAATAAACACACATACACACACACTATAGCAAAAAGTGTCGTGCCAACTTTTCGTCTTAATGTTTTCCGTCTAGCCCCCTTTCGCAACGTGCGATAAGGAACTACGTTCCAATTATTAAATATATTTCAGTTGTTTGGTACTCGTAACAAAAGTAGAGAACTTTACCACGTACGGTAGTTTGAGGTGGTGTAAAAGCGTCTATAGATATTATTATTATTATTATTATTACTTGTGGTCTTTTATGATCACCTCAAAGGGGGAGTTTTAGTAATGTGGGTCTTTCCGGCAACACACTACCCTTCGATAGTAGGTTTAAATATTATTATTATTATTATATCCAACTAACATACAAAACTGTAAAGCAAGTGATATTGAAGTATAGAAACGTGGATAATAAAATTTCATTTTCAGTGGTATATATAGTCCGAATCTGAACTCTCTAAACGACTGTTATAGCTTTTTAAATGTTTATTATAATATTATCAGTCTCTCGTTATTAACGTTTTATATCTCTACTAATAAAAAAAGACTGGCTAGACTCATAGAGACTGCTGATAGAAGTGAAATATTATAACAGAATTATAACACTATGAAATTGCACCAGCTCTGAAAATCGCATCAAAATCGGACTAGTAGTCTTGGAGATATACGGCAAAATAGCTTTGCACACACAAACTGCCTCTCACCTCAAACACATATACACAATCTCCGTTCCGTCGCGCGTAAAAATACAAAAAATTAAAATTTCATAATAACGTCGTAAATGTCATATTGGAAGCGTTTGGTGACGAGGTGACGATGTCGCGAGTCCAAGATTTTTGTTCACCCAAAAAGTGCTCAACGCGCCTAAAGAAGTTTTCACTCAAAAAAAAGTATTCGTTTGTTTAAAGGCGTTAAACTCCCAGAATTAAAAAAACTTTTTAGGTCACCTATGAAATTGCCGTTTTGTGTGAAAAAATTTAAACGATTTTTTTCATGTATTTTTTATTTGTATTAATCGAAGTAATCACCCATGCAATCAATGCATCTTTGCCAACGCAGTGGCAGTTTATTGATGCCCTTCTTAAAGAAATCAGCTGGACGGGAGGCAACAAATTCTTCAAAGGCATTATGTACTGCCTCTCGGGTATTGAATATTTTTCCCGCCAAGAAGTTATCCAAATTCTGGAAAAAGTAGTAGTCTGTAGGCGCAAGGCCTGGTGAGTAGGGCGGATGACGGAGAGCTTCCAACCCGGAACCCCAGTTCTTGCAGCTTGGAGACCGTCTGCTGTGCAGTATGAGGTCGCGCGAGATGTGCCAGCTTCTCCATCATTGTGTTCAGTTCTTCACAGTACACATCTGCAATAATGCTCACCCCGTTTGGTAAAAAGCTGTGATGAATCACACCGGCGCTAGACCACCAAACAGTGACCATCACTTTTCTAGGGGTAAGTTTTCGTTTAGGGCATTGTTTAGGTGCTGAACCAGGATCCAACCAACTTGCTGAGCGCTTGCGGTTATCAAACAGAATCCATTTTTCATCGCAGGTACAATGCGGTTCCAAATTCCTTCATTTGTGTGTCTGTTGAGCAGTGCAAGGCACGTCTCGACGCGTAATTTGCGCTGGCGATCATTGAGTTCGTGGGGCACCCATTTGTCAAACTTTTTTACCTTGCCAATTTGACGCAAATGGAGCAATATAGTTTTGACGCTACCGTCGAAAGCTGCTGCTAATTCAGCCGTAGATTGTGTATCATCAGCTTCCACAATCGCCTTTAATTCGTCATTGTCGACCAAAGTCTTCGGACGACCGCGAGGTTCATTTTTCAGGTCGATATTTCCGGAACGGAAGCGAGCAAACCAATAACAGGTGGTGCGTTGGTTTGTAGTGTTAGCTCCGTAAACGTCGTTGATGTTGCATGCCGCTTGTGCCGCGTTGCTGCCACGACGGTACTCATATTCCATAATTACTCGAATTTCAAACGTATTCATGATGACGAAAAAGATTGAAATGCGATGAAAATGTAACACTAATCAATAAACAAATGACTACTTTTGGAAAAAGAATTCCATGTTTAAAAAAATAATAATAATTTAAAATTTGAATTCTTAGCCAAACAAGAATTATTTTGATTTGAAATGGCCAGTACTGTAGAACGGCAATTTCATTGGTAAATACCTATTATTTAATAGCCTTATCATGCAAGAAACTTATTCAATGTTTATATCGGCCGGTTAATTTCCAGCAAGGTAAAACCGGGGATAAAAGCTAGTCTCTAATATCGACGCAGCTGTCGCTTTGTACGAGTTTTTACATCACGGTATATTGAATATGGAAATATTCTCAATAACTAGACAGGGCAAGTACGGACGGTTGGCCTGACTCCAATTATCCTTAGGTAGAATGAGAGGGAAATCGACTGAGGATATATATATATATATATATATATATATATATATATATATATATATATATATATATATATATATATATAAATCAAACGTCCTATAAACGTACAAATAGCGTCTCATAATAATATAATAACGCTGTCGTGAATTCAGAGATTTTATCTCATCTAAAAATATGCCTACCGCGTTTAAAGAAGTTTTCACTTCAAAAATTGCGAGGGAGACACTAGAACTCATGTTGTATTACAAGTTGTGTTAACAATGGATTTACATCTTCCGTCTTGTAGTTTAGGTTCAATAGGAGTGAAAGCACTCGGTTCTTTTCAAGCAAGGATATATCAATCTTTATTTATTGACGATAATGACAGTGATCAAAAACTTGAACATAAATTATTTACTGACTAGCTGTTGCCCGCAGCTTCACCTGCATTATCTTAGAATTACAGACGTATACGGATTGATGATGATTATTTTTATAGCCTAAGTTACTCCCTATAGCATCAGCTATCTGTCAGTAAAAGTCCCGTCAAAATCGGCCCAGCCGTTTCAGAGATTAGCCGGAACAAACAGACAGACAGACAGAAAATTGTAAAAAAAAGTCTATTTTAGTATATGTACCACACATACATCCATATGCATTATAAAAAAGTGGTTATTTTAATATTACAAACACACACTCCAATTTTATTTATCTGTATAGATGTATGGATGTGCTAATTATACTCATTTTAGCGAAACAAATTCTTACGGATTTTATCGAGAGTTATTAAGTGACCTTGGTTGCAGTAAAGTATCCGAAACGTCGGGCTTGTAAATTTTTTATTAAACCGCGATAAAATCCGTAAAAGTTGTTTCATTATGAAGTATTTAACAAAATAATGCAGCTAATACTCGCCAGTACCTCTGTAAGTGCGTGCATGAGACGACCTCTGTGGCTCAGTGGTTAGCGCCTTGGCGCTCAAGCCGGAGGTTGCGGGTTCGAATCCCGCCAGGGAACAAAAAAGTTTTCTGTGTTCATGGATTAAATATGTGTATTTTATAATAAAAATCTTAAATATATGTATAGTATAAAAGTATTAAATATATTTCCGTTGTCTGGTACCCGTAACACAAGTTCTTCGAGAACTTACCACACTTAAAAGCGTCCATACATGTTATTATATTATATTAATACTATGGTAAGTTTTTCTCTATCTACGCTTTCTCTCTATTAAAATAATAATAAAGGTCACGAATATAACAAATGATATTAAAAAATACAAGAATTAAATTTGATTCAAAATAAATACATATTATGCCGTTAAAGCTATGAATTTAAATTAAATGTCAAAAATTGTTTCGATAGCATCAAGTTTATTTGAATACACGCCATTGCACATATCTTTATACGAAGCAAGTTTTTGTATTCCATTTCGGAATCCATTTCACAATTGCACTGATGTTGCAATGACATGAAACTTGCGCTATTTTAATGTCCCGTGAAAAGTGTATTTGATTTTTATACAATTCAAGAACATATGTCAAACTGGTTGAAGAGTTTTGTTTTATATAACTTCGTCAGCCGATTTATTTTGTATTTTGTAGTTAATATTTATAAATATAAGTAACTTTATTTAAATTAATATAACTAAGAATCCTCCTTCATTATTCGTCCCGGAGTTGATCAGGAAGTGTTCGATCCTTTCCTGTCAGACATCGTCAAACGAGAACCCAATTTTTTTATATAGCATAGGAGGGCAAACGATCAGTCGGAGCCTTTTGGCGACTATCGATGCTCTTACACATCGCACAATCAGAGATTATGCAGATGCATTGCCCTCCTTTTGCCTATCCCCCCGCTTCAATAGGTCACCGGAAACTCACTAACCACACGAAACGCGACAGCTTAGCTGTCACTTTACATCGGTATTATGTGAGCGAGAGGTACCACCCCAGTCGTGCCGGCCGAATTTGACTGCAAAGCAGCATGGCACTACCTCTTACCAAATCCTCCTTCTCCATCCTTGGGGCTGCTGTTGGTTTCAATTTTCAATTTTTCCATCTCTTATACAGTAGTATGAATAGTGATTAATTTTGCACATTTAGATTGAAGTCGCTCGTTTATCGTCAAATTATGTAAAAGGGTAGAATTCTGTAAATAAAACTACATATGCCGTAAATGCCATTTATGTGTTAAAAGTCTTTTTTTTTTTTTTTTTTCTTTAACGCCGGGAAATGCTCTGACTCTTATAAAATGTTAGCTTATGCTTTCTACTTAATGTATCTTACTGTAAGATAGAGAAAGATTTGTGCTGCGAAGCTGCGACTACGCTCTGATTGGCCGACTGATGGCCATTGATGGCTGATTGGCCTATGGGACGTACATACAGATCACTTTTTTTTTCTTTTACGCGGGGAAATGCTTTGAGGCATCCCGCGGGGGAGTGGGTCTCCCCACGCGGGTATGTGGGACTCGCTGCGCCCGAAAGCTGGTAAGTGGACGCAGCTCTACCCACTAAAACCCGGCGAGTGCCATAATTGCCGCCTTTGGTGAGGTGCCCCGGATCTTATAAACAAACAGGGCACGTCGACGGCTAGTCAGTCCCCCAAGGGACCGTCGCCATCTTCACAGAGGGGTTGTCCCGCACCACAGAACAACCCCTCCCAACTTCGGGACATTACAATGGGGTGAGGTTCCCATCCTCACCCCTTGCCCCCTGCTCTTTTGTCCCCTGTTCTTATAAGAGGGGTAAAAGAGTCCCTCGGCTCAATTAGCTTCGCCCAGGGTGTTGGGCTCACCCTAGGCTACTAAGCCCCACCGCCACGCCAAGGCCTGAACCATGATGGGGATGTGTTAAAAGTCTGTTTTGATCGTTTCCTGTCTTCAATATTTTGTATAACCCCTTCTTTTTGAAGCCGAAACAAATCGATACATTAATATTATACAAACATGGACTTCTGAAGTCAGAACTCTCTTTTCAACTTTGTCGTAGTCGGATAAAAGATTTTCTTTAATAAAAACCAGTATTAAGATTATATTCTCATAATATCAAAAGAGATAGACATAATAGATCCGGTTTCGTATATCGATGGCTTCCATTACAAAGACTGATGAATAATAACACTCTGAGCTCAAAGGTTATTATTTCTCTATATATTTATTTTATGCAGACTCATAACGAGTTTTCATCTAAGCTTATTTCATTACAGCCTTTAATAGGTTAGACTTATGGGAGACTAAGACTTATTCCTCCAGTATGTATAAAATAACATACTGGAGGAAATTACACAGTCATCATCATCATCATCATTTTCAGCCTGTATTCGTCCACTGCTAAACAAAGGCCTCCCTCAATGATCGCCAAGACGGCCGATCCCTTGCCACTCGCATCCAACACGAACCGGCCTCTGTACGGAGATCGTCTTCCCAGCTGGTGGAACGACCAGACGAACCACCAGACGAAGTGTTGATCGGCCAATAGGCCGACCTTCGCTGTGTTTCGGAGAGAAGGGCAAGACAGGCAGTGTAATTACTAGCACCGAGACTTAACATCTTGTGTCTGGGGATAGGCAACACATAAATGAGTTGCCTGGGCTCGTTCCAGGTAAACTGGTTTATGTTGACGGGCGACGTCGACCACTGGATCGATCGTCACACGTCACTGACACACGTCGATCAGTTATGATTTCGGTAAGCATTTCACATTATATGTTATACTTTCAGTGTTTAAAGTATATTATATATACTCTAAGGTTTAAAGCTTAAAGGGATTATATATTATGTCCATGACATGTTTATTTAATGTGTAAAACATTTGAGTGTGGAATATTTACTTTGCATTTGCATAATTATTTTATCAGTAGAAGGCTTATATTTTTTTTTATAGTTTATATATTTAAGTACTTTGATAGCCAATAATTTGTTTACAAAATATTGTATTTCTGTTACTTACCATTATAATACTAAGAAGAAAAAACGGGAGAGTATGTCATTTTGTACATTTTCCCCTACTATTTAAACTTAACATAATACCTGTATTTAAAATACACCCAAGAAACATCAAAGCACGTTGTACACTTTAACATTACCCAAAATAAATAAAAGCTTCGAGCTTTTCTAATTTCGAATTTGAGCTTTGGAAAACTGGGAAATAGGTGAGAAAGCTTTCAGTCTCATGTAATGCAATGCGAAAGCTTCATTCATTCGAATTTCGCAGCTTTGTGGATGCCAAAGACACGGAATGGAGAATATGTTCTCTATTTGACTATTCTTATTTTACAATAGTTGTGAAATAATAGAAATTTGTCGAAGTTAAACTCCTTTTAACATGTAAAAAACCTAAGGATTATGATAAAGAGGATTGAAAAATATTTAAAACAGTCTATTTATAATTATTTTTGTTTCGCGGTGCTCGATATACCTATTATAATTGTCTAAGAGCGTTGTTCGCGAATATCGTGTAAAAAAATAGCTTTATTCAATATAAGTGAAAAGAACCATATTATTTTTAAAAAGGTAGGGCATTTGTGAAACATCGATGTTGATATTAAAATTCATAATTAAAAATCACGAAAGACGTAATAAAAAAAATTCAGCACCGTGCCGTTTGCTGTCACGGCATTGTAGTCGCTCTTACTGAGAAGGCGTGCATTAAAAGTAATATTTTTAACCGACTTCAACAAAAAGGTGGAGGTTCTCAATTTAATCGGTATTTTTTTATATATTATGTACATTGATTTCTCCGTCAATTGTGGACCGATTTCGTCGTCGAGTCGTATCCTCACAATATATATATATATTTATATATATATATGAACAAATATTGCATAATCTTATATATATGTATATATATATATATATATATATATATATATATATATATATATATATATATATATATATATAACTAACCGCTTTTTTAATTATCTAAAAATAACCCAGATATATGTTGTGTATAGCAACGGTGCCAATTGCCACCGTTAAGGTACTTGGAGCAAAATTATACTGACATAATATTATTGTTTCTTATATTTACGTGAATTGATTATAATGACGGGACGACTGTGATCATGGTTGCTAAGTATGTGTTTTAATGTATTCGAAACATCGGGCATATAATAACCTCACTAAATCACTATAAAACTCGTATTATTTGGTAATTAAATGATCTTTAACCCTTTCAGTCTTACAATTATTTTTACTAGCTTTAGAGCTTTGAAAGAACTTTTACGGGTTAATCTATTGCGAGCTGGCAACATCGTAAATAGCTTTGTTCGGTCACGTGCCCCAAAGTGTAGCACTACCATCTATTTGGACCACTCCAAGTATTTATGTGTTACGAGGAGCACGTCTGGTGGACTTTATTCTTTACTGGTTGTTACCATTTTTTATTTTATGTCGGGAAATGCTATCTCGCGAGGGAGTGGGTATGTGAGACTCGCTGCGTCCGAAAGGTGGTAAGGTGGACGTAGCTCTACCCACTAAAACTCGGCGAGTGCCACCAATGCCGCCTTTGCTCAGGTGCCCCGGATCTGTTGAGCAAGCAGGGCACATCAACGGCTAGTCAGTCCGTCAAGGGACCGACGTTACCTCCACCCACCACAGAGGGGTTGTCCCCCACTACAGAACAACCCTTCCCAACGTCGGGATAGTATAATGGGGTGAGGTTCCCCGTCCTTGCCCCTTGCTTAAATTTGCTTCGCCCAGGGTGCTGGGTACACCTTAGGCTACTGAGCTCCACCACCACGACAAGACTTGAACCATGGTGGGGACTAGTTGTTACCCCTGGCTTCACCCACGTGAACTTTCATTTAAAGCCGTATCCGGATTACGGATGACTTCTTGATATGTTAACTTACTCAGTGACAGCGTGGCATTATACTGATGATGATGATTACCTCCCTTCATTTAAACATATAAACATTACCATTTATCTTTTTATTTATATAATATATAATATACTAGCAGCGCCCCGCTGTTTCACCTGCGTATTTCCCATTTCCACGGAAGTACAGGGATAAATTATAGCCTGTATGTTATTTTTAAAATTCATTCAGTAGTTTTTGCGTGAAAGAGTAACAAATATACATCCATACATTCTTACAAACTTTCACATTTATAATACATATTAGTAGGACGTATGGACGAGCTGAGGATGGATCACATTTACAAACGTTTATCTTATATGCTTATTCAGCATAGCAGCTAAGTTTTGCAGTTGTGTCAAAATATTTCATTATTTTGACAGCTTTATGCTGCAAGCCCATCATTTAACTCTTGTCCAAGTTGAAATCTGCTTATTGCGACGATCTATATGGCTCAATGGTAAGCGCGTTAGCGCTCAAGCCGGAGGTAGCGTTTTTGTATCCCGCCAGAGAACACAAAATTTTCTGTGCTCCATGCACTCTGTGGATCATGGATGTGTATTACATAGGCTGCACTAAAAGTATCGGGAATGGAACATTTCCACTGTTCCTGTCATATTAAAATCTTTTTAATTAAAAACTCCTTGGTTTTAAAAATCGAATACCATTTATTTATTAAAAAAAAGTTTCTCGCTCTTGTCACAAGGTCTTGTTAAACTTGTTTAGTCGTTGATAAAATGGAATTGACTCGAGAAAATTCTAGAGCGATGATTTATTATGATTTTCGAAGTGGTTTAACACAAAAACAGTGTGTTGACTGGATGATTTCTGCATTTGGTGATGAAGCCCCATCCAAAACCACAATTTATCGCTGGTTTGCTGAATTTCAACGTGGAAGTGTCAAGCTCAGTGATGATCCCCGTCAAGGTCGTCCAAAAACTGCAGTCACCCAAGAAAACGTTGATGCTGTGCGTAAGCTGATTGAGGAAGATCAAAATGTGACATACCGCGAAATTCAGGCAACTTTAGACATTGGCATGAGTCAAATACAAATAATCTTGCATTAACAATTAGGTGTAAAAAAGTTGTTTTCCCGATGGATACCGCATTTGCTCTGTGAAGAGCAAAAAGCGGCTCGCGTTACTTGGTGCGTCAGAACTCTGGAAAGATTCCACGCAGGATCCTCAAATGCTGTATACAACATCGTATTAGGTGACGAATCCTGGATATACGCGTACGAACCCGAAACAAAAAACCAGTCACGAGTTTGGGTGTTCGAAAATGAGTTAAAGCCAACAAAAATTGTTCGTTCACGGAGTGTTGCAAAAAAAATGGTGGCCACGTTTGTCTCCAAAACCGGCCATGTTGCGACTATTCCTCTTGAGGGACAAATAACAGTTAATACAGAATGGTATGCTAGCATTTGTTTGCCACAGGTCGTTTCTGAACTCCGTAAAGAGAACTGCAACCGCCGCATCATCCTCCATCACGACAATGCGAGTTCTCACACCGCGCACAGAACAAAAGAGTTTTTAGAGCAAGAAAACATAGAATTATTAGACCATCCGCCGTACTGCCCCGACCTAAGCCCTAATGATTTCTATACTTTCCCTAAAATAAAGAATAAATTGCGTGGTCAGAGATTTTCATCGCCTGAAGAAGCGTCCACAGCTTCTTCACCGCCTACAAAACGGCCATTTTGGAGACCCCAACTTCCGAATGGAATGATTGCTTCAATGATTGGTTCCATCGTATGGAAAAATGTGTCAAATTTCGCGGAGAATACTTCGAAAAGCAATAAATACATTTTTAAACAGTAATGTTGTGTCACTTCCTTGATTCCCCAAATTTTCAGTGTCGCCCTCGTAAATATGTGTATTATGTTATAATAAAATCTTATATATGTGTATAGTATAAAAAAATATTAAATATAATATTTCTGTTGTCTGGTACCCGTAACACAAGTTCTTCGAGAAGTTTTTTTTTTTTTTTTTTTTAAATAATGTGGGGCGCTTAATTGGCCCGGCCCGCGTGTCGCCTCTGACGTAATCAGAGATATAATATCTTTTTATTAATAAATTCTTACAATAATAAAACATGTAGATTGTATATTTAAAAATAATTTCGTAATATAAACATAATTACGAGGTCTGATTGCTGGCCGTTTTTTATTGGCCAGCTAAAATATCATACAATGTCAGGCTATTAATACTTAGTTAAACATAAAACAGGCTCTTTATATAAAACTAATATTACTTTAAAAACAGTCATAATATTTACATTCTTTGACTGCAAGCACACTCTTAAAATCAAACTTGCAGTGTTGAGGGTGTTTACTTGCGAAGTAGACACTCAACACTGCCTGTTCCTTGCTATCACTTGGCTTGCAATCTTTACACAATATTCAATAAAACCTTTCCTTAAATACTTTTCTACAATTAGCTTTTCAATATTATTCTGGCTAATTTGACAATCTAGAGCCTGCTCAGCATCAAATGGCACTACCGCTGTCACGGGACATTCAAAGAGTATGTGTGCTACAGTTTCTTCCACTCCAGGTTCGCAGATGCACGATGGGGTATCCTTACACTTAAAACGGTGCAGGTAACCTGAAAAACCACCATGTCCCGTCAGAACCTGGGTGATTATACCAGCTGGTTTGATTTTTCGAACAATATTATGTGCTTTAATCACATCGGGGAAGAACATTCGTGTCACGGCCGCTGTCTCACCCGACTGATAGCGCCGGTTCCACTCGTCAAGGGACTCCATTCGGATGCACCTCTTGACGAATGAAACCGGGCACTGATCGTAGTCGGGTTTCCTCTTCAGTTTGAGAGCAGCCTCTTTCGCTAGATAGTCAGCGCGTTCATTCCCTGTCAGTCCAGCATGTGCTTTGATCCAGAACAGGGATACTTCCTTATTCTGGAGTCTGCTCTCATAAATATTGTTCCTGCTTTCCACAGCTAAGGGGTACAGGGAGTAAGAATTCACAACTGTCTCGAGGGCAGAGCGTGAGTCGCTTATGATGGCGAAACTCATTTCATCCTGCCGTAAAATTAACCGTGTTGCTTGACATATGGCTAGAAGTTCCGCCTGGTAGACCGTGCAGTACGACGGCAGTTTAAGTTTGATGGCTTTAGTTTCGGCCTCATTGCTTCTCACAGACAATGCGGCGCCCACCTTGCCCTCAAACTTGCTGCCGTCGGTGTAAAATTGTACTGCATGGTGTACGTGGGT
This sequence comes from Helleia helle, assembly GCA_963853865.1. Classification (NCBI taxonomy): domain Eukaryota; kingdom Metazoa; phylum Arthropoda; class Insecta; order Lepidoptera; family Lycaenidae; genus Helleia; species Helleia helle. Next base: position 6,253,273 of record OY971433.1, on the reverse strand, counting down.
GTCCACTTCTTGTTGGTCCACCAGACTTACGAAGTTCATATCCATATGTCCAGCAGGATGCGGGGCCAAGTTGTAGGCCGTTTTTCTTTCTACCTCGCCGCCTCCTAGCACTAGCTGGGGTACTCCTCTCTTCGCCTCATACAATGATGCGGCTTCGCGTATGCGAATGTCGAGAGGCAGTAGCCCAGTCAGCGCCAGCGCTGTGTTCATCGAGACGGTGCGGTAGGCTCCACACAACTTTTGGGCGAAACCCCTTTGGACTGCATTGAGCTGTTTTTGCACTCAGAGTTTATTTGTTGCCGGGGCCCAAGCGATGGCGGCATAAGAGACAATGGGCTCCACCGTGGCCGTGTATATGACACGTACGACCTCCGGATGGAGCCCCCAACTTACTTTGGCGGCTCTTGACAGTTGTTTGTATATATTAATAGCCTTCCTACAGATGTTCGAGGAATGGCTATTAAATGTCAATTTGTGGTCTATAGTGAGCCCCAATATCTTTATCTCCTTTTCCATGCCAATATCCACCCCTCCCATGTTCAGTCGCGGGACGTCGAATTTAAGTTTCCTCGTTAGCAACATCGCTTTGGTTTTATGCGGAGCAAAGGTTAACTTATTCTCGAGAAGTTACCACGGGACCAGATTGACGTGGTGTGAAAGCGTCCATAGATATTTATTATTTATATTTTATTGCGGCTCTACACTCTCGGTCGAGAGCACTCGCCATGTCTTTTCCCGAGGCCTCTCGGTTTTCCTATTAATATATAAATGACAGTCCGAGGCGGGCGAGCGCTACCATCTGCACTATTGTGCTCGGCCTGCCTCAGACTCTCTCGGGGAGAGTGTAGAGCCGCACTTAGAAGTTTAGGTGTGAAAATGTAATAGGCAAGCATGTATCTCTTATTCCACTTTACATGTGGATTTGCGGAATTAAATTATATTCAAAATAGTACTCCATTATTTTGTTACACCTGGTAATGATATAATTTTTAAAAAGGGGTTTCTCGATCGAAATACAGATACTGGAAGATCAATTGTAAACGCTAAAAGTTGTAATAAAATAACAAAATCCATTGGTTCTATATCTTTTGTGTGTTCGTTACATTACATGACTCGGACAATGCGATTTTATATGCACTTTTGATACTGAATCCACCAACTTTCAATGGTGCAGAAAATTGAAATGTGAGCCGTTGTTAGTTTTAGAGTCTTATATAAACTTTTATACAATATAAGGGTTTACTTTATTTACAATTTATTTTATTTACTTTATTTAAATAAAGAAACAATTATATTATATAACACTAGCGGACCTGACAGACGTACAAAATATTTTGTAAAGGACAAAATTGTGAATTTAAACCATTTTCCAATCCACTTAAACATATAAAAATTTAATTAAGGTAAAAATTTCATAAAGGTCCAGCTATTTAGGAGTACACACTTACAGAAGAATAATTATATATATTATAAAGATAAAATTAAGCTAAGTATATATTTATTTTAGATGTTGCCCGCAACTTCGCCCTCATTGATTTAGATTCACAGCCGTATCCGAATAAAGAAAAAGAGAAGCGGAGCGACATTGTGTCCCCATCTTCTGTGCTACCATGATATTTTCTATAATTATTCTGTGTATTTCATTATTCTTCTTTACATTTTTCTCTGTCCATGACTTGAGAAGACAACGGGGTCGTACACCCAACTCTATGAAATAATGGCCTTCGATTCTCCTACAGTCGCCTGTCTTAGTAGCGAGTAGTGGGGATAGAGTCTTGGCATTCATTGAAAGGCTTTTCAGCAATAGTCGAAGAAGGTTGATGAATTCATAATTCTTCTTTACACTCTAAAACGGCTATCAGCAGGAATGTCCGATTAAAAAAATTGAATCTTGATCACAATATATTTCGGCAGAGTAACGCCCTTTACAAAGTATACTGGTCGAATGCTTCAAAAGACCTCCATTGGCATCCTTTTATACCAAATCCAATTACAATAAATATCACCAAAATACTACAAGTAATTATGTACTACAAATCCATTATTAATTACCTATTAGAATTATTAACCACGTATACATAGATTTATTAAGGTTAAGCTTTAATTATTAATCAATATTATCTTTACGAATGGCTCATCGGCTTTTGGCGCCACCGGATGTCTATAATTTGAATTACTTTAATTTATACATTTAGACCATAGACAGACAATCGCCGTCCCATCCGGCTGGTGCTGTCAGTGGTTCGTAATAATTCCATAATTCTTCGAAATATAATTTGAGTAAATGTCGACTGCATTCGTTATTTACCACCGTCCATGTTAGAACATGCGCTGTAAATGTTTATGGATGTAATAATTATCTGCCTCACTACATGCAGTTTAAGAGCACACAACTCACATACCTATTTAATAATTTTGTAATACAGTGTAGTTTAATAGACCGTACTGTAATCGCAATGACTAATGATAGTTTGTTATCCCATAATTTGTGACATACTAATTCTAAATTAAATTCATTAAAAGCTGAAAAAAAAAGAAAGAAGACGATCTCCGTGCAGTGACCGGTCCGTGTTGGATGCGAGTGGCAAGGGATCGGCCGTCTTGGTGTTAATTGAGGCCTATTATTTAATACATAATATGTCTGCCTCATTAGCATGTAGCTTATGAGCATGACCATATTGAATTTGAGATAGAACCTACGCATAATGTTAGTTTTGCTCTGTATTTTTTCCACAACAATTATCAGGCTCAATAGTAGGTAGTTTATGAACACGAAGCTCCCATATTTCACGATTTTGTGTCGTGACGTCACAGTAATATTTCACGATTTTGGATCGTGGATCCATTTTGTTGGGGCTTTCACTAGCAGTTAGCTGATGTTATAAGGAGTAACTTAGACTATAATAACAATCATCATCAATCCGGGTACGGCTGTAAATCTAAGCTAATTAAAACGTGGGGTAAACTGCGAATCGCCATAAATAAAGGGAGACTAAACGCGGTAAGTACCAGAACAAATATATATTTAAACTAGTGGCGCCGACAGACGTTTTCCTGTACAAAATATTTAAATATATTTTTTGTTTGTGAATCTAAACCGTTCTCAAATCCAATTGAACACACACAAATAAAATCATCAAGATCGGTCCAGCCGCTTAGGAAGAGTTCAGTGACATACACACTTACAGAAGAATTATATACATAAAGATTAGCATAGCGATGCTAAGTAAGCCCTTAATAGTTCTTGCTTATATACCAGCAGACATATAACAGAAGTAATGAAGATACATACATTAAAATTTTAAGCCTACTGCTGCAGCTATTAACGGCTTTATTAGCTAGTTCGCTATGTAGGTCGCGGTATGAATAGGCTTTACAATTCGCCTCACTTTTCAAACGGCAAAGATGCAACGACACTATATTTATGGTCATTTATTACGTCATAATGCGGAAAATCCATACATATTATACAGAAAAAATAAAATACGAGTGCCTGTTTGTAATATTAAAATAACCGCTTTCTACTAAATGCATATGGATGTATACACGGTACATATACCAAAATAGCATTTGTTACAATTTTTGTCTGTCTGTCTGTTTGTTCCAGCTAATCTCTGAAACGGCTGGACCGATTTTGACGGGACTTTCACTGACAGATAGCTAATGTTATAAGGAGTAACTAAAGCTATAAAAATAACCATCATCAATCCGTATACCGCTGTAGATCTAAGTTAACGCGGGCGAAGCTGCGGGCAACAGCTAGTAGGAAATAAAAAGGGACTCCCGGGACCATGGTTGCTGTAAAGTATCCCAAACGTCGGGCTTATAAAAAAATTAATAAACCGCGATAAAATTCGTGGCTAGTCTGTCGCTGAGGTGATTCTGTTCCCTGCATATCCTGGATCCTCAAAAAGCGACTAAAGGCTCTCGCAGTGGTTTTAGTTTAGGGAAGGGCGCTCCCAGGTGCAAGTCCCAGATAGGGTCAAGATCTACCCGAAGATCCTGGATACATTCATAAAGGATTTCCCTGCGAAATCAAAATGCAACATATTTATGTGTTGCCTATCTTGAGACATGTTAAAAGTCTGTTTATGCTGCCTGTCTTGCCATTTCTTGCCATTCTCTTTGAAACATTGTCAAAGCTGTTTGACGGGAGAAATAAGTAGGATGGTTGTACACATGCAGCGCGACACAATGCAACCCTAACACCTGTCTTCGATATTTCGACATTTACGAATGTCTTGTTCACGAGAATTGTTAGTTGGATAGGCGAGCAGTTCTTGCAGGGAGTGCGGCATAGCGCATGTTGTGTGATACATACATACACTTACATACTATATCTTTTTTAGGGTTCAATCGTATTAAATCATTTGGTTCGTTTGGTTAGCAAACGCTATATTATTTGTAACATATAAATCACTGCCACCTTCAATGCTAACTAATAAAAGCATAGAATTAACCTTTGTGTTGCCAATAAAGAGTTGAATGCGGCATAAACGACGATTATTTTAAACGACCGAGCTTGAAGCCTGCCAGTGAAAATAATGTAAAATACACCTTTATAGCGCGGCTATATTGACGCTCATTCGCTGGCTGTATACTGTTAGAAAGATTAAAAAATACGATATGTTAATTGTTCTAAGTCTGTATTTGTTGGATGTTATTAAGCGACGAGTTAATAGTAATGAAATCTATGTATTTAATGTACATTTTATAAATTAATGTGTTACAAACCAACGCATATTGAGTCGATAGAGTGCCATTGAAGTTAGTGTGCTCATGGAAATTCCGAAGAAAATTTGCAAACAAAAAATATTGGTTGTCTGTGAAGTTGGTTTACGTAACGTGACGATAGTTTAATGTGACAACGTCATAACGAAACGCAAGTGTACAATGATCGTAACAGGACAAGGAGCGTTATGGAACATTTTCGTGCATGCAAAAGGCATTCATCGATTTATTAGACGTTGTCACGTGAAAAATACGATTTACAATCCGTTACCAATTTGATGTCATAAAAATATTCAACAAGATATATATTTCTAAAAAGGACATCTACCGAGCAGTTTTTAAGATATCATTACAAAATAGGTACTAGTATTGATATGATATATTTCTGTATCAAGACGCATATAAATCATATCTTTTAGACTAGTATAAGTGCAAGGTTTGCAGCCTTACAAAAACCATCTACAGGTAACTAAAAATTTCCCTGGCATCGAGCATATAACTGTATAGAGTAAGTGTGAGCCATAAAATTCCGAAACTGGTCAGTTATTTGTCACTGACGTAATAGCAAACTAACCAGTAATCTGTGTACGTCCCATCGGCCAATCATCAATTGCCATCGGTTGGCCAACCAGAACGCAGAACCGGCGCAGCGTCGCAGCACAAATTTAGCGGAATTTGTTTTCATACAAAACACGTAACATCACCGCCCTATTCCTGTTATATGTTTGAAACTGCGTAAAGGATAATTTATTTTATTGCAGATGAGATAAAAGTAGCGCTCTAGACAAGTCGCTTTTACGTTCATAGAATAGAATATAGAATTTAATGTATGATTGGAATTTTTTAACGTGTAATTTGATTCAACCAATAGAATCTCATACATTGATGTTTATAAATACATTTTATAAACGTAAAAGCTTAGCGGCAAACAAAACGATACAAGATTATTTTGCTTATTGCCTCATCGAGCACATAATATAAGAGCGGTAATGTTATGTGTTTTGTATGAAAACCAATTCCGCCAAATTTGAGCTGCGACGCTGGGGCGGTTCTGCGCACTGATTGGCCAACCGATGGAACGTACATACAGATCACTGGTTAACTGAATTGCTATTATGTCAGTGACACACTGATAAATTTCGAAATTTCATGGCTCACGTTACTTCTCTATCCGGTTTTATGCTCGATGTATTCACTATACCCACGCCATCACTTGTATTAATAAATAACAACTAGTAATTTGCAGGCGGTTCTGAATGCATTATTAGACAGCCTCAATGGCTACATACCAAGGTTTTCATGAGTTCTACTCTTTCCTTTAATCAAAGTGAATTACTGCCACTTGAATGCATTCGTGAATCCGTTAATTTCTGCCATCGTTTTGAACAGCAAATAACTTTTTTTGAATTGAAAACTTCTTTAGGCCGGTACGCATATTTTTAGACGAGATAAAATCTCTGGATTCGCGACACCGTTACCACCGTTATGAGACGCTATTTGACGTTTATATGACGTTTGATTTATTTATATAAGATTACGCAATATTTGTTTACATAACAAATCGTCAAACACACTGAAATGTCAATGTCATGCGGCCATTTTGTGCGCCGTTTAAATAGTATAGGTTGTCATGATCTATTACAGCCTGTATTATAGGTATTTCAATTTAATTGTTTTGTTTTTACTTCTATCGGCAGACCCTGTGACTGGTTGGGTTAGTTTTTTTTGTATTACTTACTTACTACGATTCTACTTTTTTTTGTACCTGTTGTTTTATGTGCTTTACTTTTTTTAGTTTAGTGTAGCGTTGGGACTTCCCAACAAAGAAACAAAAAAACACTTATAAGTATAACTGCACAAAAAACACTTATACTTATAAGTGTTTTTTTGTGCAGTTGTAAAGTAATTTATGTTTTAACCATATAAGTGGACTTTTTCACATTTTAAGAGGTGAATTCGTTTTAAGAGGGTGTGTTCAGGATTTTTAGAAGTCTTTTTTAAATTGAACTTTTCCCAAAAACCACTTAATACATAATATTGGTCCTTATTATTCCCATCTCGTTTTGTACCTAGTTCTAGATCGAGTTTATAATTTAAGCGTATCTTTTGTAGACCTAATCCTCTCGAAATTCCAAAAGAAAAGAGCGTTAAAACGCACTTCTCATTTACTGGATTTGTATAAGCGAAACACGTTCAGAGGTAAAGCTTGCCTAAATATACGCCAAGTTTAAAGCTGTTTCTATAAGTTTACTATTTTATTTACATTTATGATTACAATATCATATTGTAGATTTAGATAATTTTTTTTACATGTTTAAAAATATCAAAAAATCCGGAAGAGTCTAACTTTTATCTTAGCTCTTGATTCTAGTTGTTGCCCATAGTTTCACCCGCGTTAGTTTTGACTGGTAATTATATTTATAGCACACTCGGTGATAACGTCACATTTGCGTTTGGCGACGTCTGTTTTTTTCACCAGATAACGGACCGTCCGATCCGGTGTCCGACGCGTCGAGGGGAAGCGGTAGTGCCTTCGGGGTAAATTGTTCGCTGGAACGATGTCCGGTGCATGTACACACATTAATTATAAACCATACACCACCGCAGATTCGTTAAAAACACGATTAGGTATCCAGTGAAGAAACGGACGTCTACAAGCAACCGGCCTTGCCGCAGCGGGTGCTACTTCACGGCATCGCCGCTGGCTTATTTGCCGCGTATTTCAACAAACTCGCATAGTGATCTATACAGCCGTGTCTACACACGGCGAATTAATCGTACATTTTTACGCCGAAAAAACGTGTGTGTACAAGAGGCCTTACACTAGTGCAGTATTAAATCGGATCGGATCGGAGTAGTTTCGAAGATAACTTCCTACATCCAAACTTAAAAATATATAATAATATAAGTAAACTTACGAGAACACAGTGGCCGCGGCGAGAGGGATGTACTTGTGCTGCTCGACCGTCTGTGTATGATCTACAAGCTATATATTTTACTAAAAGGCAGTGTCATGCTGCTTTGCAACCAAATCGGGACGGCATGTCTGAGGTGATACCCTCACTCACATAACATCGGCGCAAGTACCAGCTATGCTGTCGCGTTGCGTGCGATTTGTGAGTTTCCGGTGGTTCATTGGGGGGATAGGGAGGGCAACGCATCTGCATAACTTTTGGTTGTGCGGATGTTTATGGGCGTCGGTAGTTACCAATTACCATAAGTCTCCGACTGGTCTGATGTCTCCTTATGACATACGGATCCAACCCGAGTATGTGCTGAACATACGTGTGTATGGATAGAGGCTGATGATGATGATGATATATGCGCAGTATTCATTATTTTTTCGAAACAATACAAGCCAACATTAGAACATGAGAAACTAGTTAAAACACGTCTTATCCATATGATGATACAGGTAATAAAACCGTTGCATTGTTTCCTATGCAGTATACGCATGAACAAATACAATCTTCTAAAATGCACAAATATCACTTCTTTTAAATGAAAGATGTATTAGAAAGTAAAAAATATGTGTTTTTGCTATGAATTTTTGAAGTATATCTTCATTTGAATGGTTTGAAGGATTTTCAATTTAAAAAAAAAAATTATATACCTAATGATGAAAAAAATGTTTGTGCTTGCCACGAATCGATTATTTTTTTGACAATAATTATTTGCTTGACAAGACAAACTATACTGGTATCATATTGTGTTCGTTTTTAAAAGGCGTATAAATTTGTTTCCCGGAATTTGTTCCGTTTGTTCTTTTCAAGCCCTACGCTGTCTTTTAAAATTTAGGAAATACTATTTAGACGTTGAAAGAGAATATTTTTATTTAATATTGCGGCCAAGGCAATATTAGCCAGTATTTAATAAAGCGCGACCAAAACTGTGTTTGCTTTAACATTGAAGAAAATCGCATTTTCCGGTAGAAAGGTATTGCTGTACCGCGCTCCCGGCTGTATGGACCACCATCTTGCTTGTTTTTTCCGTGAAAAAATACTAAAGTATAGTCACAAAGACTTAACATCTTATGTCTCAGGATAAGCAACACATGAATGAGTTGCCTTTTTTAGGGTTCCGTAGCCAAATGGCAAAAAACGGAACCCTTACAGATTCGTCATGTCTGTCTGTCTGTCTTTTTTCCAAAATTATAACAACTATACTGTTGAAACTTGGTAAGTAGATGAACTCTGTGAACCGCATTAAGTTTTTTACACAAAAGTAGAAAAAAAAACAATAAATTTTGGGGGTCCCATACTTAGATCTGAAACTCAAACTTTTTTTTCATCAAACCCATACGTGTGGGGTATATCTTATCTATAGATAAGTCTTCAAAAATGATATTGAGGTTTCAAATATATTTTTTTCTAAACTGAATAGTTTGCGCGAGATACACTTCCACGTGTGTCCCCCCCCCCCCTGTAACTTCTAAAATAAGAGAATGATAAAACTAAAAAAAATATATGATGTACATTACCATGCAAACTTCCACCGAAAATTGGTTTGAACGAGATCTAGTAAGTAGTTTTTTTTAATACGTCATAAATCGTAAACCGCGATTTACCTTTCATTGAATCAATTCAAATATCTTTACCTATGAAATTTCCGTTTTGTATGAAAAAAAATTTACGATTTTTTTTTCATGTATTTTTTATTTGTATTAATCGAAGTAATTACCCATGCATCCAATGCATCTTGCAACAAATTCTTCAAGGGCATTTTGTTTTGCCTCTCGGTATTGAATTTTTTTCCCGCCAAGAAGTTATCCAAATTCTTTAGTTATTCAGAATTTGGATGGACTTTGCGCCTACAGACAGTAGTCTGTAGGCGCAAGGTCAAGGTGGTGAGTAGGACGGATGACGGAGAGCTTCCAAACCCAGTTCTTGCAACTTGGAGACCGTCTGCTGTGCAGTATGAGGTCGCGCGTTGTCGTGCAGGAGCAGCAGAGACGAGCGATTGACCAATGCTGGTTGGAGATGTGCCAGCGTCTCCATCATTGTGTTCAGTCCTTCACAGTACACATCTGCAGTAATTTTCACCCCGTTTGGTAAGAAGCTGGGATGAATCACACCGGCTCTAGACCACCAAACAGAGACTATCACTTTTCTAGGGGTAAGTTTTCGTTTAGTGCATTGTTTAGGTGTTGAGCCAGGATCCAACCAACTTACTGAGCGCTTGCGGCTATCAAAAAGAATCCATTTTTCATCGCAGGTAACAATGCGGTTCAAAATTCCTTCATTTGTGTGTCTGTTGAGCAGTGCAAGGAACGTCTCGACGCGTACTTCGCGCTGGCGATCATTGAGTTCCTGGGGCACCCATTTGTCAAGCTTTTTTACCTTGCCAATTTGACGCAAATGGAGCAATATTGTTTTGACGCTAACGTCGAAAGCTGCTGCTAATTCAGCCGTACATTGTATATCATCAGCTTCCACAATCGCCTTTAATTCGTCATTGTCGACCAAAGTCTTCGGACGACCGCGAGGTTCATTTTTCAGGTAGAAATTTCCAGAACGGGAGCGAGCAAATAACTGGTGGTGCGTTGGTTTGTAGTGTTAGCTCCGTAAACGTCGTTGATGTTTGTGCCACGTTGCTGCCACGACGGTACTCATATTCCATAATTACTCGAATTTTTAACGTATCCATGATGACGAAAAAGATTGAATGAATTGAATAATTGAATAAACAAATGACTACTTTTGGAAAAAGAATTCCATGTCTTTAAAATAAAATCAATTTGAAATTAAAATTTTTAGCCAAACAAAAATTATTATGATTTGAAATGGCCAGTACTGCAGAACGGCAATTTCATAGGTATAGGCATAAAGAAAACATTTCATTCCAGAAACATAAACCATGTTTCTTTTAAAGTGTCTAATGTTGTATATTAAGTAATGGTACGAAACCCTTCGTGTGTGAGTCCGACTAGCACTTGGCCGGTTTTTTTTTCTTTAACGCCGGGAAGTGGGTGTCCCCCGGCGGGTATATGGGACTCGCTGCGCCCGAAAGCTGGTAAGTGGACGTGGGGAATTTTAGATTCCCTAGGACTATATCAGTGTAAAAAGAATTTTTTTGTTTTTGGTACCCCCATGTAAATCCAATTATGCAAAAAATTAATTTATTTGTTGTGTATGCCAAATATATAATGAAAATTGTGATAAATTGGACATAATGCACGATAAATTTAATTATTTTAGACATGGAATCATGGAAATATATAAAAAGTGTAACCTCTCATTATTGTTTTAAATTTTAGTAAATACTGATATTGTGTTTATAATAGTTATATATTATGTATTAGTTGTTGGTGGAAACTTAACTGATTTCTGTACTTTTTTATTATTTCTTAACTATGAGTAATATTATAATAAAAATAAATAAAATAATATTATGTTTAGGATCTAAAAGCGTTTATATCACTTTCACTAAACCAGTGGCTAATATTGTAAATACTATTTAGAAGATAATAAAATTTTTTATAACTATTTTATCATTAAAATATTATACATTCATATATTAAAAGCTTTTCTTTGAATAAAACTAGGACACTGCCATTAGTATGACTGAGCTTTAAATTTAGGTGATGGAACAAAACTACGATTCAGGCCAGCCATTGTTCAGGTTTTGTGCTATCTGGATATTCATTTAAATTGGTTTTTGTGAGTAATGAAGAAATCATCTAAATCACGATCATAAATACTAATTAACTTCTATTTATTGTTTGGAAAATAGTGGTTTTATTTAGTGTGATAATAAATGTTTGTGTTCTTTTGTGTCTGCGTAGGCACTTAAAAGTATGAACTAGATCGTAACTAAAAATAAAGTTTTTTTTTCGAATGATTTTTTTTATGGCATTGTAGGGCAATGAGCAGTCAAAGCCGTTTGGCGACTACCGACAAACACATCCGCACAACCAAAGATTATGCAGATGCGTTGCCTTCCTTTTCCCTAACCCCCAATGGGCCACCGGAAACTCACATACCTTAACCCCGATTCTTCGTCGGATTAGTGTGAGCCGATTTGGCTCACTTAAGATTGATTATTATTGGGGGGTCTACGACCCCACGGCCTCCTGGCGTCGGTTTGGGAAAGTAAAGTTGGGAAAACAAAGTGACAGTGAAAAGATTAACCTAAATGTTTTTTGTATATTTGGATGTATTTAACAACTCTTAATATGAAAATTAAATAACTAACGTCAAAAGTACAGCTACTAATAATTTATGTTTATGGTTTTTTGTATTTACTTTATTTTAAACTATTTCATGAATCAAATGAATCTTCAAATGTAAACAAATGTAATTAATATACTAATCGACAACATAAATAAATACATGAGAGTTTTCCGATACTACAACGTTTGTTGAAGTATCCTAAACAACTAATCCGGCTCGATGGACCACTTAATGTTAATATTACGACTAAAGTAGCTCTTGATAATTTATATCTAATTAATCTTATCTGGATTATATTTGATTCTTTATCTTGATAATAATATACTTGATAAATGTTGAATTCATTACGTGTAAACTATGATAATTTAATATGTTCAATGGAGTTACAAACTCCATTAAACAATGTGTTGTGAACACTTGCAAAAATTATTGCTAAATGCGAATGAATATTATCATTTTACAAAATTTTAATTTAAAAGAAAACTTACAAAGAATGGAGGTTGTATCTAAGAAAGTTTCTCCTGTAATTACTCAAGTTTCGTGTCATTAAACAGACTATAAAGAAATTTACAGCCTATGAACTAGAAAGGGGTTATGGAACCAATCATTATTATCTCTTATAAAATTATAAATTTAGGAGTACTTACACCGGCTAATCTGCGGGCAGTAGCTAGGATTTCGTTTAGTTTTATATCTGTATTGATACTTTTTTAATTAGGCCTCAGGATAAACAACACATGAATGAGTTCTCTGCGCTATTCCCCGGTGATTATACGCGATGTTTATATTTATTCACGATGCTGATCAGGTCATTCGTGTGTCAGTTCGCCTATTAAATTAACATACAATCTGTAAGTATAAACTGTACGTGTGTATAAAATCTACTAGAAATAAGAGCTCCAGTATTGAAATCTAATTTCCAAACCTAATTGGCCCAAAGCTCATCTGTTCCACGTTAATACAACGTTGCCAATTCAATTACTCTATGCAGTCATGTGTATGTATATGTGTATGTGTGCATGTTTGCGTATTCCATTCCGCTGGAGCACCTCCAGTATGAAATAGTGAAATCACAAAACATCCAGTGAAGTGATAATATTTTTGTTCCGACTCTCGGTATATCTTTTAATTAATTGCCCTCAGAGACAGATACGTCAAGAGGTGGCTGCTAACCTTGTTTGTTCTATTTATTCTGTCAGTCTCCGCAACTTGGACGAAGTGAGGTAACTTTATCAATCTAACTGCATCCCTCAAGAAATATGCATAGAGATGAAATTTGTTTAAAGTTTGCGTTGTGTTATGACGTTTTATGGGGGTGGTGAGTTAACGCAGATACTCGGCACCGCCATGCATGTTTCATGCACTGCAGTACTTTGATGGAAGCCAGAGGACGTTGACGCAGAATTGATATTCTATAATATAAGCTTCTAGAATGATCGTGTTTGAAAACGTTAATTAGTTTCCAAGTAGATATAAGTTTCAGATGCGACTTTTTTTCAAATGTTATAAACGTGGGAGGGAAGCGCTGTGCCGCGCTCCCGGCTGCATGGGCAGTGAAGGATTTACAATAGGGGCAGTCGGGGCTAGTGCCCAGGGCGGCAAATTTTCTAGGGCGGCAAAATTTAGAAACTGATTTTTTTCCAGTCTTATCAAGATTGTTCAATATAATTAATTAGGTAATTCTTTTAATATTTTTTTTTATTAAATAGATAATTAAAGAAATTCATTTTCACATAATATAAAGGACCTTTACACTGAGTTTCCAAACGTGGGTTTATGATATTAGCTGCAACAAACTCTCAACAAAGGCTCAATAGCTTAGATATTCTATTTTTTTTTCGGAATGATCTATGCTAACGGCCCAAAGGCCTTAATGCTACATTGGATTAGTGTGAGCCGATTTGGCTCACTTTTGGTTTATAAAAGTGGAGGGTTGCGCCCCGCCAACCGTAAATTCTGCGACCACACGGCCTCCTGGCGTCGGGTAGGGTAGATATTATATGCATCAAATCAGACGTACTGACAACATTTAGATTGCGAACAGGTATTTTTTTTTGTTTTCGCAATATACAATAGGCAGTATATAATATGCACAGATATTATAATAAATTAGTTATTTTATTTTTGAAAAATAAGGTAATAAACTATAAGTTTAAGTGAAACTGCAGTATAGGGGCGGCATTTTTTTCGGTGCCCAGGGGCAGCATTATGTTTAAGTCCGGCCCTGTGCATGGGCACCACCATCTTGCTTGTTTCTCCCGTGAAACAGCGTTGCTGTGTTTCGGAGAGAAGGGCAAGACAGGCAGTGTAATTACTGGCACCGAGACTTAACATCTTATGTCTCAGGATAGGCAACACATAAATGGGCTCGTTCCAGGTATACTAGTTTATGTTCATGGGCGACGTCGACCACTTACCATCAGGTGGTACGTTTGCCAGTTTGCCTATCCAACTTACATAAAAATAAAAAAATAAAATGTATTTTTAAGAAGTCTTCTATTTCGTGAACACAAATTAAACCAATACTCAGTTTGATTAGGTTGGAACAAACAGATTTCTTCATCTTTTTAAATTAGAATGTTACCAAAACTTAGCTTAATTGGAACGGGATTATAAATATCGATTATTTTATAATTTTACTACGTATATTATCAAGTAGATTAATCATATTTTCCGCACCATGGTTCAGGCCTTGTCGTGGCGGTGGGGCTTAGTAGCCTAGGGTGAGTCCAGCACCTCGGGTAAAGCGAATTGAGCCGAGGGGGCTCTTTGTACCCCTCTTATGAGAAAAGGTAACAAAAGAGCAGGGGGCATGGGGTGAGGACGGGAACCTCACCCCATTGTGTTGTTCCGACGTTGGGCGTTGTTCTGTGGTGAGGGACAACTCGTCTGTAGAGGTGGCGTCGATTCCCTGAGAGACTGACTAGTCGTCGAGTTGCCCTGTTCGCTCAACATATCCGGGGCACCTCACCAAAGGCGGCATTTACTCGCCGGGTTTTAGTGGGTAGAGCTGCGTCCACTTACCAGCTTTCGGGCGCAGCGAGTCCCACATACCCGCCTACCTACCTACCTACGAGACCCACTCTTCAGCGGGATGCCTCATAGCATTTCCCGGTGTTAAAAAAATACTGATTCCATACGCACTAAACCACCATCGCTCCAGTACTAGTATTCGGACTAAAATTTATTATGCATTTAGAGTGTGTATGTATGTATGTATGCCTTCCATCATTGGGCTTGGAATTAGAGAAAAATTTGGACGGGTGAAACCGCGGAGAAACCTAGTTGTAATAATTCTGTTTTGTTAAGCTATTCAAATTGTTGGTCACTTTACTAAAGTAGCTGGTCTCCCAACACTTATCTTGGTAGTACAGTTGAGTACTTCGCAACTTACGGCGTTAACTATAACGGATCTTCTAAACAAGTCCACTTATCTCTTTCGTGCACGATTTGATGACATCTAGCTGTGGCTCGAGGTGTGGCTGTGTTGCGGGTTCGAATCCCGCCTGGGAACAAAAATGTTTTCTGTGTTCCTGGGACATGGTTGTGTATTAAATATGTGTATCATATAATAAAAATGTTAAATATATGTATAGTATAAAAGTATTAAATATATTTCCGTTGTCTGGTACCCGTAACACAAATTCTTCGAGAACCATAGATTATACATATTAAACTGAGATAAGAGTAAGAACTTACCACGGGACCAGATTGACGTGGTGTAAATAGATATTATTATTTCAGTGCCAGCCCTACTGCTTTATTCCGAAGAAGGTCTTATTTGGCTCCAATCAGCTATATTCAGCCTTGATTAAAAAAATATTTTTAAAAGAGGATGGCTGAGCATTTTATTACAAATTGGCTTTGTATATAAGATTTTCTAAAAAAAAATTAGAACATTTTTTTATGCCATATTAAGGAGGCAACTGAGCAGTCGGAGGCTTATGTTGACTACCGACGCCCATAGACATCCGCACAACCAAAAGTTATGCACATACCAGGTACGTTGCCCTATAAATATTTATAGTATAATTACAAAAAATAAAATAAAAAACATATGTACATACATATATTGTAAAAGTTTAATTTACAACAAAAAAAAATTACGTAAAGATTTAATAAAATTGAGTGAAAATCGCGTCAATATTCAGGATCTCTACTCGTCTTGATAACGTAAAAAAGTTTTTGATGTGCATTATAAACTTAAAACTAAGTTTGTGTTGTACGGTATACGAGTGTATTGGCATTCCACTTAGGCTCTGAAGGCCCAAGCAGTTTAAGAGACTCTAACGTTTGATTACTTTGGTTGAGTTTCTGTTTGTGTTCGTTTATAACTTTACTAACGGGTGTATAGAATTAAATAATGATTGCTTTGAATCAACGATCATTACCACAAACGAATTAGCATTAATTTGTTAACATAATTACCGCGTTAATCAATAAAATAAAAATTACAAATTTAACCATGTACCTACTAAGATTTCACACAACAATCCACACAAACACTTTTTAAAGCAATGAAGAGCCAGCAATGTAAAGTTAAAATTAAATAAAGAGAAAATATTGTAAAAAAATCGCTTAGAAAATTATTTTCATCATTATCATCCTGTTTTCGACCACTGCTGAACATGGCGTCTCAACTCTCTATCTTCTCGAAAGTGGCCTCCAGAACTCTAGTAGCCCACCGGATATCAGCTAGACCCATGAGCTAGACTAATATTTTACAAATTATAAATATCATGATCAGTGAAGATAACGGGTTTATTTTGTAATATTTTTTTTTTTTTTTTTTATAGAAGAGGAGATATAAACAGGCAATCGTTACAAGCATTTATCAGTTGTCCCAATCGCATGTCTGAGAACCAATAATTATTAATTTGCAACCCTGAATAGGAGCCCAATTCAAAAACGTAACCGTTGCTCATAACCTTACTGGGGCTCAAATCTGAATCGTCTCTTAAGGTTTGAAATATATTAAGAGATTTCTAAGGATTATTATAATGAAACAAAATCCTTAGAAAAAAAAAATCTAAGGATTTTACATATTTAAAAAGATCGTAAATTCTTAACCTAAAACTCGATTTGGCTTAACCTTTTTATATTAAACATGCTCCCCGTCAAAGACAACCCCTCTTTCAATTCCGATGTTTACAACGGATTTTACTCGTATTTACATACGCCCAATTATGGACCACTTCTCAACACATCTAAAAAAATGTGAAATTAGTATGGAAAAAAATGCTTTCATTTCTGTATTCCTTTTTACGATGTAAAGGTATATATAAATGCCAATATTATCAATAGAGTTTGTGTACCAGGATTAAAAAGTCGAAAATTATTTATCTAAGTTGTTAAGATCCCACAGAGCACCGGTCACGATCATTCGAGTCCTAACCCATACCCACTTTTTTTTTTTCTTTAACGCCGGGAAATGCTCTGAGGTATCCCGCGGGGGAGTGGGTCTGCTCACGCGGGTAAGTGGGACTCGCTGCGCCCGACAGCTGGTAAATGGACGCAGCTCTACCCACTAAAACCCGGCGAGTGCCACCAATTCTGCCTTTGGTGAGGTGCCCCGGATCTAGCAAACAAATAGGGCACCTCGACGGCTAGTCAGTCCCGCAAGGGACCGACGCCACCTCCACAGAGAGGTTGTCCCGCACCACAGAACAACCCCTCCCAACGTCGGGACAGTACAATGGGGTGAGGTTCCCATCATCACCCCTTGCCCCCTGCTCTTTTGTCACCTCTTCTTATAAGAGGGTACAAAGAGCCCCCTTGGTCCAATTAGCTTCGCCTAAGGTGCAGTGGCTCACCCTAGGTTACTGAGCCCCACCGCCATGACAAGGCCTGAACCATGGTGGGAACCCTTACCCACTAGACCATCGTTGCATATCTGCATATTATTATCTAATTTAAAAAAATCGGTTGTCTGTAAAGTCGGTTTACTGACGATAGTTGAACGTGACAACGTCATAAAACATGGAACGCCTCAGAGCGAGGTAACGCCGCATACGTCATGGCATACGTCATGTTTTTTCGTTCTTGCAGCCGGCTCCATCGAATTATAAGACGTTGTCACGTCAAGAATATCATCATATAACGTACACGAACATCTAAAGTATATAAAAGTAAGCGTCCACGACTCCACATTTCCGCATCACACGCATCGCATTAGTACCTATTCTTTGTATGGAAAGTCATACAAGCGCGGCCACCGTACGGATCGCAGTCAAGTGTCACTTTTAATACAAAGAATACAACAATCAGTTTGATGCAATAAGTACGATCCGTATTACATTTGGATGCTTACCTTTATATGATTGTCGATATAACTTTTACGGAAAGTAAATATAGGGAGAAAACACGAGGAAAATGTAAAGGCTCTTAAGTGACAGAGACGTGACCCGTCAATAATCTCCGGGCAGAAAAAGGAAAAAGCTTTGATGGAACCTGAGGTAAGGTTTGTAATGTGTCGAAACCACAAGATGGATTTGATAGAATCTTAGTTATTTTTGTAACAGAACTGTCTTATAGTTTTCGTTTAAATCGGCTCAGATAGAATAGATCTTATTTAATGCAATTAAATATATATTTTTTTCTTTTACTCCGGGAAATGCTCTGAGGCATCCCGCTGTTACTTCCCAGGCGGGTATGTGGGACTCGCTGCGCCCGAAAAATGGTAAGGTTGACGCAGCTCTACCCACTAATACCCGGCGAGTGCCACCAATGCCGCCTTTGGTGAGGTGCCCCGGATCTATTAAGCAAACGGGGCACCTCGACGGCTCCCCTCTAAACGTCGGGACAGTGCAGTGGGGTGAGGTTCCCTCCCATCCTCGCCCCTTCTTTTGTCCCCTCTTCTTATAAGAGGGGTACAAAGAGCAGCTCCCTCGGTTGAATATGCTTCGCCCGAGGTGCTTGGTATACCTTAAGCTACTGAACCCACCGCCACAACAAGGCTTGAACCTTAGTGGTGAAATTAAGTATCCTCGAGCATACTAGAGATTAGTAACTTTTTAAAATTATTGACATTTTCACAGTATTACCTTCAAATCAGTCTTTTATATAAAGTTCGCAGATTATTGTATAAAGAAGAGTAAAGAGTAACTAGACAAAAAGATAGGCACAGCTTTATGTTTTTAAATAAGAGTTCAATTCTAACTTTTTTCTACTTTTTACAATATATATTCCCTTACCACGCTAAAAACTTTGATTCTAAAAGATGAATAAACCCTTTTATCACATTTCAAAGTTACCAGACTATAACTTTGACCAGTATTTAAAAATTAACTATGAATTTGGCTGTACGCAACTAAAACAATTACCTTAAAAAAAATTATAACACATTTTTAATTTTTAATACCGCGAGCAGACAGCAGGGTTTCTTTCATCATCATCATCATCATCAGCCTCTATCCGTCCACTGCTGAACATAGGCCTCCCTCAATGAATGGGTTTTCTTCACAGTATGATTATTATTCAGAGGTACGTTCCTATGAAGTCTATACAGACTAACTACATCTGTACTAGGGATGTTATGAAGGTTTTATTAGAATCGAAGTAAGATAATAATAGATAGTCAACATAAATATAACAATAACAATAGAGAAGCAACAGCTAGTCGTGTAATATATACCAAAATTTCTTACTTTTCGGAATCGGAACATGTACATCCCTAGTTAGCACAGAAACGACTGGTGAACACGAATAAAATAATGATGAAGCGATTGAACACGATTTGATTTAGGTTATTTGATTTAGAAAAGGTCTGGACCCGGCTTAATAAAGCAAATATATACAGCCTAAACGAAAAAAATAATTCTTTTATTAGCTTGTTACAGTGTACTTTTCCTCGCACTCGTTTAAATTTTCTCTTTCTTGAGTGATTGTTATTTAGAACTGACACTTGTTTGGAATACTAGAATTAATGAGTGTAGATTCTCTACGTAGAAAATATATTCTATAGTGAATCTTGATTTTATTTTGGAATTTACATCACTTTGGTATAATAATATCTTGTGAACTTCTTGTAAACAAGCGTAAACTTCTACGGAACTACTAGCGAGAGGAACTTTAGAGTTCGTGATGGATTAGCCTAGAATATGAAATTGTGTTAGGACTACCTAATGACCGCCTTTATGATCATTATTTTGATCAGGGTTCTGTTAATTAACAAATCTCCTTCAACAATAATCCGATCTTCTGATAGAATGAATGGACAAACGGGTTTTTTTTTCATTTAGCGTTCCAATTCGAAAGTTCTCATATATTCATTCAATGGGATGTAATGTCAATGCTTTATAATTTTTTTGACAGTTATGAGCTTTTGAAAATATGCATATTTAATTAAAATAATAATATGGTCACAACAGTAAAATACTACAAATACGTAGAGTCAATGACCCCAAAGTTACGTAAATCTGAATCGTTGAGCTGCCACTGGAGCAGCTGTATTCTTCACGATCCAGTGCAGCGTTTAAGGAGTTAAAGAAAAATAATAAAAAAGTGATAATTATACATTCAAATAATGTTACAATAATATTATGCACAATTATTCGGATATTTTAGGATATTTTTTTAGCCTTATAATCTTATTTTTGTTAGATATTTGTGATCAGTATTGTTTACTGATTATGTACATACTTTAATAAATTAAATACAAAGGTGTATTTTATTGATGTTTATAACATAATGTTTTTCGTATCGCTAACGACATCGAAGTCGTGTTCAGTTTATCTTAGTAATGATCGCACCACTCTGAACGTTACTAAGCATTTCTCACTTAATGACCAACCTATTTAGCGATCATTGAAATCGATGGGCTGGGTGTACCCAGTTATTATATAAGCCGGCCATTGTGGGGAAGTTACCTATAGTATACACTCGAGAGCAATAAATCCGTGTCACTTAAAGAAACCTATAAATCTCGGAAACTAAGAATGCTAGATTATGGAAATAATTTGTGTAGTTAGAGTATGCTTTATATTTAGCGGGGTTCGAATTCACAATCACTGTGTATACCAGACATGCGAAAATAGGCTTTCGATTCCCCATTATATCGAAAGTTATTTAGCCAAGACACTTCATTTTCCATGATTTTATTGGAACGTAGTTCCTTATCGCGCGTTGCGAAAGGGGGCTAGATGGAAAAATTAAGACGAAAGGTTGTAACGACACTTTTTGCTATAGTAAGCTATTGTAAGCCGTGCGGCGTGCGCATGTTTCTCTGTCTGTCCTTCACTAATTAATCGAGAGGAACTTCGTTCCATCCAGGTGTCCGTTAACACCTCTCTTTACTTTTTTCAAACAGCTTAGCTGTGTTTCAGTATGGACAGGCAGTGTCCCTGGCACAAAGTCATACCATCATTCTTTAATACATTCCATTTGACCGCGTCCAACGCCGGGCGGCTCAAATCATCGATAACAATGTTATCTCCAATCGGCTTGATTCTTTGGCGCTGCGTAGAGATGTTGGATCGCTCTGCATCTTCTACCGCATCTACCACGGGGAGTGTTCTGAGGAATTGTTCGGATTAATACCTGCGGCAGAATTCCACCACCGGACATTGCGTAAGAATTCCAAATTTCACCCACACCATCTTGATGTCTGGAAATCCACAACACCTCGATTTTTACGGCACTTTCTGCCTCGCACCACAAATATATGGAATCAGCTGCCACCTATAGTGTTTCCGAACCGATACGACTTAGGAACCTTCAAGAAAAGAGCATACTCATATCTAAAAGGCCGGCAACGCACCTGCTTATCCTCTGGTGTAGCGGGTGTCTATGGGTGTCGCTTTTCACTTACTACTCTTCTATAAAAAAATAATTCTTCAATAATCCTCGAGACCGATTTCGGTCACAGCGACCGGCGACGGGCGAGTGTTCTATCATGTGTCATCTGACGTTTATCAGGATAGGCAACACATGAATGTCTGGGCATGTTGGTTTTTGTTCATGGGTGACGCTGACCACTTAGGTGTTTGCCTAACCAAGTAATATTAAGATGAGAAGATTCTTTCGCTGGCTCTTCTCATGGTAAAGAAATGTATGCAAATGCATCGAATTTACATTTCACAGACGCGAAGCTTACACTTTGATTGGTTTTTTATTCAAGTTTAATCGATTTCGAGCTGACTTTACATATTTATAACCGAAATAAATAAAACATTGGTTGCATCTTTCATGTCCTACTTAATAATTAATGCGAAAGTTTGTAAGAATTTATGTATGTATGAATGTTTGTTACTTTTTCATGCAGAAACTACTTAATGGATTTTGATGAAACTTTACAATAACGTCGTTTTTTATTATAGAAGATATACAAATAATAAATAAAAGCATTTTACAAAAAATTAAAACCGACTTCAAAAATACTAAACTAAAAAGTAATAAAATAACAGTTTCTTTAATGTTTGTGCTTACAACATAATATAATCAACTTAATCTTCTACTAATGTACAAACTTTGCGTTTACCACGTCATTATTGTTACTTTTGGAGTCGGTGTCAGCTATTTTAAATATGTAGTAGATCAGGTACAGCAACAAATACGTCACCGTCGTCCGTCACCGGTGTCGTATTTGCTGCTGTAGGTACCTAACTACCTTGGCTGACACCGGCTCCAAAAGTTGTACATTATTAGAAATACAAGATGATTATTAGTTGTAGACACAAAAATTAAAGAAACGCAATTATTTTATTACTTTTTAGTTATTTTATTTTTTGAAGTCGGTTATTATTTATGTTTAATTATTTTTTTTTGACTATCAATAAGTAATAACTGCTTGTTAATATGTAGTTCCATGGTGTATTGCAGCAGAATTAGGCAGGCACGACCGGAATGGTACCTCTCGCTCACATAACACCAGCGTATGGATTTTGGGGATAGGGAATAATAGGGCAATGCATCAGCATAATCTCTGGTTGTGTGTATGGGATGTGTATGGGCGTAAAGAGTCGTCAAAATGTTTCGACTGCTCGTTTGCCCTCCTATACTATAAAAAAGATAGATGTCGTATTTTAAATGTATCTAACATATGTAGTTGTCCGTCGTTCTTCAGACACTAAAATGCCTTTTATTCGATGGGAGCTAGGGATGTGCTGTGCCACGCTTGTCCCGTAAACAGCTTTGCTGTGTTTCGAGAAGAGAGAAGGGCAAGACAGGCAGTGTAATTACTGGCACCGAGACTTAACATCTTATGTCTCAGGATAGGCAACACATGAATGAGTTGCGTGGGCTCGTTCCAGGTAAACTAGTTCATGATCATGGACGCCGACCACTTATCATCACGCGCCTCGTCTTCTGTTCGCCTATTCAATTATCATGAAAAACTCTTTTATACAAAACTTCATCAAAAATTGCATACATGAATCCTATTTACATTATCATCATCATCATCAGCCTTTATCCGTCCCCTGCTGAAAATAGGCCTATATATTAGAAAAAAAATGAAAAAGATTCGCATATAAAAAGAAAATTGCAGAGATATTGTTTTTCACATCCGTAATAAGACGTGTTTGAGCGTATTGTTCTTGTCTGTAGAAGATTGCATGAGCAGTGTGAGCTGCAAACAATTGTTCACATAATGATGCGAGGTGACATTTCCTGGATAAGTCCGGAAAAAACAAATACTGAAAATTGAGAGTTCCGTATAAAAGTTATAAGCTATATTTCTTTATTTGAGTTAAAATCAAGTTGGTACGTGTGACATATTGTATGAGAAAAGCGATAACTTATTACTTATCGCTTTTCTCAGTAATGTCTATCAAATGCAATTTTTTTTAATCCGACTTGTAGTTTTGAAAAAACTAAATTTTCAGTTTTTTAACTAACTTCTAAAAAAGGAGATGTTCTTAATTCGGATGTTTATATGTTTTTTATTTTATTGTATTAGTAAATATAATATAGTGTACTGGCACCTAACCACATACTTCAAGAGCTGAAAAAATTTGGCCTTTTAAGGGGTGGGTAAATTAGTTAGGTTAATTATCACTTGGTTCGGCTACTTTTTTTTCTTTTACGCCGGTAAATGCTCTGAAGCGTCCCACCGGGGAGTCTTCCCAGGCTGGTATGAATGGATTAATGCGCCCGAAAGATGGTAAGGTGGACACAGATCTACCCACTAAAACCCGGCGAGTGCCACCATTCCGCCTTTGGTGAGGTGAGGTGCCCGGGATCTGTTGAGCAAACAAGACACCTCGACGGCTAGTCAGTCCCTCAAAAGATCGATGCCCCTCCACGGAGAGGTTGTCCCGCGCCACAAAATAAACCCTCCCCACGTTGGGACAGTACATTGGAGTGAGGTTCCCATCCTCGCCCCTTGTCCCTCTGCTCTTTTGTCCCCTCTTCTTATAAGAGGGGTACAAAGAGCTCCCTCGGCTCAATTTGCTTTGCCCAGGCTGGGTTCACCTTAGGGTACTGATCCCCACCGCCACGACAAGGCTTGAATCATGATGGGGCTGGTTTGGCTACTTGTTTCAACTAGATTAAGTATAAACAGTTCCACTGGAATAAATTCTGTAAATGCAATTATTTACTACATACTCTACCGAGTCTTTTTAGCTCAACGTCGAACGAACTTGTTAAAATAAAATTTATGATACATTAACATTATTAAACTACATCGTATACTTGTTCCACTCGCACCTATAGCTGCTAGCTAGTGGAACAGAGACGGTGTTATAATTCGGGAAAGATTCAGGTTATTTATGATGCACGGATACAGCCTGTAGGGAATGTAACATACATTATAGAGATACAATCACAATCACCATTTCTTTACTACTACGATGGCTTCCTTAATGGAACGTGGATCATAATTTGATGACGTAGCACATAACGTAAGTAAAATGCTGAACAACGATGGTGATAATCCATGTAATGATAAAGATAAAAACTGTGATGATAATGATAATTGTAATGACAAAGGTAACTTCGAAGACAAAGACAATAATGACAATATCCACTATCACGATAATGACATCTTTAATGTAATGACAATAATGATAATAACTTCAATGGTTGTTTTCAACGATGATAACTATGACGACATATAGAATTATGATGACAATGATAACTGATCACTGTCATCAACGATAACTAAGCCATACTACAATGATAATGGTAACTAACGATGACAACATTGTTTTCCACGACATACGATGTTAAAACTACGGGAGGCAATGGAATGAGTTCTGCGGTTGGTTTAATTTTCTATCAGGCGTGTACACGGCATTGCGACATGACGTCACACTCGCATTAACATACGTCACTTGATTCCAATTGAATTCTCTCACACTACTTAAAGTTGTATGTGGTACCCTCATCTACATTTGCACTATTATTATAAAGCGGATATATGTATGTAGGTAACGATTAAACTCAAAAACGACTGAACTGGTTTCAAATTTCTTTCGCCATTAGAATGCTAAATTATCATTAATTAATATAGATTATAAAAATGATCATTATCAATCTGTATGCAGTTATAACGCGTAGGAAGCTGCAGGAAAGATCTGGTCATTAATAAATATTAACCAACGATCACGTTAACCTAGCCCCATGCTAAGCTCGTCGGAACTTGTGTTACGGGTCTATGACCCGGGACAGACATATTCATCATACAAATTATCTGCACTTGGCGGGATTCGAACCCGCGAACGCTGCGTAGTGTCCAGTAGCCGGACCACTCGACCTGCCAGCCATCAATATCTTTTTATTGAAATATTACGTTTATTGTAAGTGAAGCTTCAACTTTTGTATCTAGTAGGATGAAATGGAATGAAAGTTTTTCCGGGAAATATAACGGTATTTGCGTATGAGAGAGGATACAGGCTCATAACGATGATGCAAATGAATCCTACAGGAACCTATTATTGGAATTGAAGTATCCTCTGTCCGAGTTTTTCTATGTAATAGTTCGTATAGAAAACCGCATATACAAACAACTGAACTAAGTAAAGTGTTCTGTCTTGTTCGTTTGTTAGCCATTTGCAAAGTTTTAAGTGTTCTTTTTCCAATAACCTTTTATATTCATCGTTCACTCATTCATCAGTCATTTTAACCCGCCTGTCTCCATATGATTTTTCCCCAAAAGGTTGCCACTTCTAAAATATTATGGCTTTGTGTGACACACAGACGGAAGGGTGGAACGCATAAATTTTCCCATTTCAAAGCTCTGTGAGCTTGAAACATTGCTTCATAAGCTGTGTATAAGCCTGTTGTCGTTCTGAATAGACCAAACTAACTAACTAACGCCTATAATTGGAATGGAATTCATTGTTACATGTCTTATTATTCATCTAATTTTAGTTGTAATTATTTACCATTTATGCCAAGCGGGCGGAGGACGAATCATCATCATCATCATCAGCCCCTATCCATCCACTGCTGAACATAGGCCTCACTCAATGAACGCCAAGACGATCGATCTTTCGCCACTCGAAACTAACACGGACCGGTCACTGCACGGAGATCGTCTATGTCTACGATAAATTACAAAAGCATATAAAAACTCTGATTTGAAAAACGTTGATTCATACGAATACCTTTTAGTGCAACCCGATCATTCGCAGACCAACTTATTTTTTTTTTTCTATTTCAATAAATATTTTTGGATATCCCGTTTAATTCGGACACAGCTCCTTGTACAAAACCGATTAGGACGTGTCCTGGTGAAGTGCCCCGGATCTGATGAGTAAACAGGGCACTTCGACGGCTAGCCAGCCTCTTAAGGGACCGACGCCACCTCCACACAGGGGTTGTCCCACAGAAGAATCCCTCCCAAAGTCGGGACAGTATAATGGGGTGAGGTTCCCATCCGCGACACGACAAGTCTTGAACCATGGTGAGATCATTGGAAGATCCTAAGCAGAAGATAACCTAAAATTAAGCAATATTTTACATAACAATACATAAAGTACAACTTAGAACATGAGAGAAGAAAAGTTTTGAAAAGGAACAATTTCAGTTGATTCGTTTCACAAAAGGTGGCCAACAATTTGTATTACACAAGAAAAGTGCGATTCAAGTGGACATCTTTTGTGAAACTTGAATTAAATGTGAAACTTGAATATGAAATGGGAAAGTTTAAATGAAACGCCTCGGAGGCTTGAATGTGATAGATTTGAAATGTACATTTGACACCGTTTGTTGGATTTTCTGTAATCCTACTAATATTATAAATGTGAAAGTAAGTTTGTTTGTTATGCTTTCACGCGAAAACTACTGAACCGATCATCATGAAACTTTGTACACATATTCTTGGAAATATTAGAAGTAACATAGGATACTTTTTATGTAAAAAAAAAACTAAAATCTTATCGTGCGGAGACGAAGTCGCGGGCACCAGCTAGTATAATGATAATTATGATTTATGTTTATGATATTTTTCATGATTAATAAGAAGTAGGGACTTGTTTTTCGAATGTATATTTCGACTATTCGACTGGTGAAAGCATTACCTTTTTATGATGGAAAAATAAGCGGACTTATGTCCTTCTGAATCCGCTAATTTTTAAAACCACAAGACTACCCATTGGAGGCATGTGCTTTTACTTCGTTTCAATCTACACGGGTGCTACCGTCTTACTTATCTTCAGTTAAACTTCGGTATGTTTCGGAAACAAGGCAGTGTTACTTTTTGATGAAATATATCTAAAAACCATCGCCAAAATCAAATCAATTTTTTTATCCAGAATAGTACTAATACAGTATCTTTTTGAACGTCAATTGAATCTACCAACGGTTCCACAGTAAGCCCACTGAGAAGAACCGGCGAAATAAACTCAGTGGAAGAATGCTAGGGTTAAAATACAATGTAACTTGCACCTGACATCGAGTTCTATAATCTTACGTGTCAGGTGGGTCTCTCTGTTGAGCTGATCTCGGTTGTTTATGTTCATGGGCGACGGTGACCACTTACCATCAGATGGCTTGTCTGCCAGGTTACCTATTCAAATATAATAAAAAAACAATCCTAACCAAAAACTAGTGACCCTTAATGATAGTAAATTATGTATTCCCATTTTCAATTGTGGTAAATATCCGTTAATAATGATAATATAACTGATCCAGACGAACGGCGGTTAGGAACGTCATTAATTATTAGATAACAGCGATTGCGTAGTTATACGAAATTAACGTATTTTATCAATTCCAAAACACGAGCAATAATTAATTGTATCGTTAATAACCTCGTTCAATAATGTTTCAATTAATAAAGCATTATGTTAAAATACTTCATTCGTTAAATAACAATATTATAGTGACATAAAGATAGAGCAAGTAAAGACTTAAAAACGTAATGATTTTGTAACTTTTACGTAAGTTAAGATAATATTTGATAACTGATAAGTAAAAAGCTTAAAAACCTGATTACGAAAATTGACACCTTGTTAAAAATTGATGATTAATTCATGAAAATCGAATATGTTTAGGCGCTACGGTGAAATATAAGTAATATACACGCGAGTGGCAAGGGATCCGTCGTCTTGGTGTTCATTGAAGGAGGCCTATGTTCAGCAGTGGACGGACAGAGACTGATGATTATGATAATATTGAAATATAAACACATAGACCTAAAATTGCAACACTTCCTTTGGTTTTGTCGCAGTTGGATAAAAAGGTAAACTAGCATCTATGGTACCCTAGTACCCGAGTAGGATCAGCCGTCTTGGCGTTCATTGAGACAGGTCCTAAATTGGATAGTTTTATGATGGTAATGATAAAGAAAACCTAAGCGTATCGTGCAATATACAATGTAACATGTATCACTTAAACATGAGTGTAAATAATGAAGTGTTTTAACACTAACTTTATCGTGCAACGAATAATTTAACAAAATTTAGCAGTATGAAGTTTACTCGCTCGTACGAGTGAAAGGTTAATAACTGTTTCTTTTTAGCTGTAACTTAAAATTATCTAACTTTAAGAAAATACTCGCTAGTATTAAAGTTTCCTGTGCCAGTAAGTATAATATAAGTAAGGTTGTGTTACTAAAAGTTATGGTTTTTATAGTACTTTGTACGTGACTTACCACGTGAGGATTTTCTTTTCATTAACGACGGGAAATGTTCTGAGGCATCCCGCGGGAGAGTGGGTCTCCCCACGCGGGTATGTGGGACTCGCTCCGCCCGAAAGCTGGTAAGTGGACGCAGCTCTACCCACTAAAACCCGGCGAGTGCCACCAATACCGCTTTTGGTGAGGTGCCCCGGATCTAATAAACAAAAAGGTGCCCACCTTGACGTCCAGTCAGTCCCATAAGGGACCGATGCCACCTCCACCGAGGGGTTGTCCCGCACCACAGAAAAACCCCTCCCAATGTCGGGACAGTACAATGGGGTGAGTTTCCCGTCCTCGCCCCTTGCCCGTGCCCCTTGCTCTCTTGTCCCCTCTTCTTATAATAGGGGTACAAAGAGCCCCCTCGGCTCAATTAGCTTCGCCCAAGGTGCAGCGGCTCACCCTAGGTTACTGAGCCCCACCGCCACGTCAAGGCCTGAAGCACCACGTGAGGATGAATTTACTATCGTTTGTATAATGACTAGCTGTTGCCCGCAGCTTCGCCCGCGTTATCTTTGATTTACAGCCGTACCCGGATTAATGATGATAACAATCATCATTAATCCGGGTTATTATTTTTCATAGGCATTTTCCAATTAATCATAGAGAGTAACTTAGGCTATAAAACATTATGGCCTAAGTTACTCCCTACAACATCAGCTCTTTGCCAGTGAAAGAAAGTCCCTTCAAAATCAGCCCAGCAGTTTCAGAGATTAGCCAGAACAAACAGACAGATAGACAAAAATTATAAAAATGCTATTTTGGTATATGTACAGTGTATACATCCATTTGTATTCAATAAAAAGCGGTAATTTTAATATTACAAACAGACACCAATTTTATTTATCTATATAGATTTTTTAAAATCTTATCTGTATAGATGTATAGATAATACCAAGATTTTGAGAAACCGCCCTCCTTTCCCACACTGCATATGCGTACACTCGCATGCGCCACCACCCCACATGCACCACAACCACAGTTAAAGATCACCACCACACAATCTACGCACGTTTCGCCCCGACACCGAGGCATCCTCAGGATGTAGACTCTACGATTGCTACACAATTACGCATATGCAGTGTGGGAAAGGAGGGCGGTGCTATATGCATGCATATGCGTGCACTCACACATTTGCAGTAAAGACTGCGTGTTTTGCGGGATTATTGCTAATTAAATTATAATTTAATCTTATATAATGGATTTCCGCAAAGTAACGCCTGATTCTATTAGCTGCAGTAAACATTTATTTGTACAAACTAATGCTGCAATTTTTCTCCAAAACTACTAGTCTGATTTTGATGCGGTTTTCAATTATGGGTTTGGATTTAATTGGTGCATGTTATCAGATAGGTGTTACAATTACGACTTACCAGGGGGCGCTGCAGTAAATATTTGTTTTGATGCGGTTTTCATTCAGTGGTGGGTTCTGGTTTGATTGGTGGATATTCATATATTTTTTATGACGATGAAAATTTACCAGTAGGGCTAGCATGCGCGCACGACAAAATTTTGTCTACGCCTTTTCTCGTATTATTTCATATAAGGAATACGAGGTAAGGGGTAGATACAATTTTGTCCTGTGCGAATGCTAGCCCTACAGGGTGCGCTGCAGAAAACATAATATTTTGTTTGTGCAGCTACTACCAAGTCCGTTTTGGATGTGGTTTCCGGTTATAGGTTCGGTTTAAATTGTGTTGCATGTTCTTAAAAATGTGTTACGGTGACACCTCACTAGGGGGCGCTGCAGTAAACATTGTTTTTACAAAACCAAAACTACTGGTCCGATTTGGATGCGGCTTTTAATAATGGGTTTGTGGTTGATTAGTGAAGATTTTTAAATAGGTGTTACGGTATCAACTCACTAGATGACGCTGCAGTAATATCGAGTCCGATTTTCATGCGGTATTCATTATAGGGTTTGTGGTTGATCAGTAAAGGTTCTTAAACAGATGATACGGTGGTAAATCACTTGAAGGCACTGCAGTCATTCATATATTTAATTTTAGCTTCTACATATTTAATATTAATTAGTTTTATAGAGCATATACTCTATAAAAAGTTTGAAATAAAAAGCAAAATTAAAAATTTTGAAAAAAACCCACGACGGTTAAAACATAATTGAAAAATGATAAAATAATTAAAAAAACCCGACATTTAAACAACCGAGTATCAGTTTTCATAGCCCTTCCCTACGCACCTACGGCAGCCCCCGACGGATTATATTGGGTTTTATATTAAGTTCATAGGGACTTGAATAATATGTTATTGCCACATCTACGTCTTCGAGAACCAAATAGGTACGTAGGGAAGTGCTATGAAAACTGATACTCTGTTGTTTAAATGTCGGGGTTTTTTAATTATTTTATCATTTTTCAATTATGTTTTAACCGTCGTGGGTTTTATTTTTAATTTTAAATTTTGCTTTTTATTTGACATTGACATATTGTCCACTTACCATCGCGTGTCGCACCCGTTCGCCTATCCAACTATATAAAAAAAAGTTTAATCGACGAGATTTAATTATCTATATTAATCTCTGCTTAAATTGAAACATCCATCAATTGTTGTTGTATTATTTATGGCTAAACTGGCACTTGAATCACAACCATATTACAAGTCATTAATGTCTATAATAATGTAAGTTGAGTTTGTTTGTTTATTTGAGACCACTAACTTCCGAAACTACGAGTCAAATTTCAATTTTAATTTTTAAATTTTTTAAAGTTATTATTATGGAGCGCGGGGAAATTGTTGAAATAAATTTTCTATTCTGTAATCTCAGGAAGGTGTACTATGTTTTTATATATGCCTTAGTTAAGAAGATATAGCTTTAAACTACACAATAAGCAAAAAGGTTACAGTGTAATAAAATTGTACTATGTATTTTCCTTTAAGGAGTATAACTTCTAACGCGTGTACATAAGTACACACACACTTTTTACAAAGCATCGCCAAAGCGCACAAAAGTGACTGTACAACAGAAATAGTCCAAGAGACTGCACAATAAAAGAACGTCGACCTTAACCGCTGATATAAACGTGTATTCAAGTTATGTAACCGTAAGAAGGTCCGGCGCTCGACCTATTTGACGCTATGACCTCCTGGTATGAATACCCCACGATTTTTATCTCGCTTCGGTTTATGTCAAGATGTTTACCTCTACGAAAAGTTCTTTGAGTCAATTTTAATGCCACTTTTTAAAATTCTTTTAAGTTTTGTGACATTTGTTTTATATTTGTTGCCTGGCTTCATGTTTATAAGGGTTTTTAATAAATTATTTGAAATTTAATTTGAATTTAGGGATATTTTTAAAAGTAGGCGCGGCAATCGCGGCGCACGGAATGGCTATGCACGTTTCTCAAATTTTACTTTGCAAGAAAATTTGTGATTATTTGCACTGCAACCCACGGATACGTTACGCATTTTAACACACGTGCGTAGCTCCTGCGTGCGCCGCGGTGGATCCGCGCCTTTATACTTACAAAGCGCGTGTTACGGTGTCGGTTGTGATCACCAATATAGTCGTAATAACCATCAGGTACCTTTTACCCGTATTTTTTATGTAACTGGCAAAGTGGAAGACGTAGAACGTGATGGTAAGTGGTAAGCGTCGCCCATAAACATAACCAAGGTCGACCGTGACTAGCCCAAGCAAGTCATTGATGACTTGCCTGTATTCTTAAGAAAGATCTTAATGCTACCCATGTTGAAGGGACTCCCGTACAATGCATCCGCGCCGGTAAAATTGTAATTGTCTATTACATAAAAACTGAGAACGGCATAACAAAACACAAGCGTACAATGAACGTAACGAGACAATGAACGTAACGGGACAATGAGCGTAACGGGACAATGAGCGTTACGGGCCATTTTCGTGGCGTTGTCACGTCAAAAGTTAGCCAGTAAGTAATGGTAAAACGTCTACATTGAATTCATTAATAATACGTCACATTACCATAGCATTCCAGTAGTTTACCGTCAACATCCACTCACACAAACTAGGCTCTATTGGTCTGAACAACACTCAGTGATTAATAAAAATACTACTCGATTTCACAAATTCAGTCTATATTTCGTTGAGCCAGTGGGAAGTTGGTTTTTCTAAATAAATAAATAAATAATCCTTTATTTGGTAAACACACTGTCCTAACACATTATATAACATCTGTGGTAATACGGTAAATCTCGCTCATGTTAATAAATCAAGTCAATTGTTTAAAACAAATAAAATAATTGTCAGTTCGTTAATCACTGAAAAAACGGTCGTCAGAAAAAACTTTCTCGGGAACAAGTCGATGAGTGTCGGAACAAACTTGTGTCTGAAATCGAGTCTCTGTTGACCAAAGTCTCGGAATGGGGACGAGTTAACCTGGTCCAATTTAACCCCAACAAGACACAAGTTTGCGCGTTTACCGCCAAAAAATCACCCTTCGTCGTTCCTCTACGATTTGAAGGCACTCCCCTAACTGCCGCAGCCAGCATTGGGATACTTGGCGTCGACATATCGAGAGATGTGCAGTTTCGTGGTCATTTGGAAGGAAAGGCTAAACTAGCCTCTAAGAAACTTGGCGTGCTCAACAGGGCGAAGCAGTATTTCATGCCTTCACACCGCCTTCAATTATACAAGGCGCAGATTCGGCCTCACATGGAATACTGCTCTCATCTCTAGGCTGGAGCGCCCCAAAATCAGCTCCTTCCATTTGATCGCGTCCAACGCCGGGCGGCTCGAATCGTCGATGACAATGTGATCTCCTATCGGCTTGATTCCTTGGCGCTGCGTAGAGATGTCGGATCGCTCTGCATCATCTACCGCATCTACCACGGGGAGTGTTCTGAGGAATTGTTCGGATTAAACCTGCGGCAGAATTCCACCACCGGACATCGCGTAAGAATTCCAAATTTCACCCACACCATCTTGATGTCCGGAAATCCACAACATCTAGATTTCTACGGCATTTGCACGGTGCCTCGCACCACAAATATATGGAATCAGCTGCCACCTATGGTGTTTCCGAACCGATACGACTTAGGGACCTTCAAGAAAAGAGCATACACACATCTAAAAGGCCGGCAACGCACCTGCTGATCTCCTGGTATAGCGGGTGTCGGTGGATGTCACTATTCACTTACCATCAGGTGAACCGACTGTCCATTTGCCCCTTCTTCTATGTAAAAAAAAACATAATGAAGACAGAGAAACACACATTTTGTAAGGCAAAAAACATAAATATTTGTTATGCACAATTAGGACATATAAGAGGAAAAATAGAAAATGAATTACCAGCTCATTGATAACTAAAAAGGGCATCATTTTGGGAACCAATTTAATTAAATACGTCGTGTCCCGTTTTAAGTTTTCTTTAAGTTCAATAATGAATGGTCAAATAATGAATGCTGGACTGAAATTTGTAAATTACCACAGAGTAACCGTTCGAATATATTTCCTTTCCATTACTTTAAAAATATTTTTCTGTGAAGTTCAAAAGTTGCTTACGTGAGTTGCATTCAAACGTCAAACATTTCGTTCGAAAGTTTTCAATCATCCTTTTGACTTACTCCTATATTTCAAACTTTTTCAGATGTAAATTCGTGGATTGGAATATATATTTTACTTTGATCGTTGGATGCATTAACAATCTTATAAAAATCTTACTAGATTTTTATCTTGTATGGGTTACAACGATTTGTGACAAGAATAATTAGTATCTCGTTACTATAGTACATGTGTCATCTTATCGTTTTATTTTAGGCAATCTACATATCAATTGTTACTTTACTATAGCTATTAAGTAACCTTTCATACACACCTAGCTGATCTATAAAATTTCACCAAAGCCAAAAATTAAAAAACATTCTAACTTAACCATAGGCACTGCCTAGACTGTACTGATAGAAATGAATTCTTAGAACTTAAAATTATACTATAATGATATTTTAATATAATAAAAAAAAACATAATGCCACATTAGCATGTCGGTGACGCGAACCTATAAGATTTTCCCCTAGCAAAAAGTGCTCAACGCGGCTAAAGAAGTTTTCACTTCAAAAAAATCAACGTGATTCAAATTTGTTGCAACGACTCCTATGATGTGACACTGGTACTGCCGCGTAACGTACGTCGTGATAATAACAATATAATATCACTTCCCTCTGGGATGGCTCGTTGAGTGCACGTAGAGACATTGCTACGCTCCGCTACGTAATCGCTACGAAGATCTAATTAGTAATCATCTAGCTTATATAGCAACTGGGGGCTCATCTAGCTAAAATAGCAACGGGGGATCATCTAGCTAATATAGCAACGAGGGGCTCATCTAGTTAATATTGCAAATAGCAACGAGAGCCTTTTCTAGCTAATATAGCAACGGCGGCTCATCTAACTAATATAGCAACGGGGGGCTCATCTAGCTAATGTAGGGGGGCTCGTCTAGCTAATATAGCAAAGGAAGCCTCATCTACGGTGGGAGGGAAACGCTGTGCCGCGCTCCCGGCTGCATGGGTACCACCATCTTGCTTGTTTCTCCCATGAAACAGCTTTGCTGTGTTTCGGAGAGAAGGGCAAGACAGGCAGTATAATTACTGGCACCGAGACTTAACATCTTATGTCTCAGGATAGGCAACACATAGATGAGTTGCCTGGGCTCGTTTCAGGTATACTAGTTTATGCTTATGGCCGACGTCGACCACTTACCATCAGGTGGCACGTTTGCCAGTTTGCCTATCCAACTAACATAAAAAACTATCTAATATAGCAACGGGGGCTCATCTAGCTAATATAGCAACGGGGGCTCATCTAGCTGGCAACGATTATTTTTGTCTAACGACTCCACTGATTATGATCAGTACTTACATAAAACTGGTTACTTTTATATTACCATAATATTAATAAAAAAAATATATTTTTATACAAAATAAAAGTTGCAGACATATTAAACATCAAAATACCACAACGAAAATATTGAGAATTTTTAAAGCAGCCACGAGATTTCGCCAGTTGAAGGTTCATTGTAAGTTGAAACCATTGTTCTCTGCATTTACGAAGCGAATTTAAAATTAATATACTTTCAGCATTAATTATTCTCCAGGCTTTTCGTTTTATTAAAAATTGTTATAACATTGTTTATTAAGATGATTTTTAATATTAATCGAAAGTTTACTGATATAGGAAAATATGATGCAAGCTTGGAGATTTTAATAAACTCCCGCTTGATTAGATATTAATTGTGCTATGATTGGACATAAAGCTACCCTATTACCCTGTAATAACTGTTTATTCTAATAAAGCTAGCTACTTTTAAACTACTTTTTGAATGAATTTTATGCGGTTTATGTGTTGATATCACTCCTATTGTAAAAAAAACGTGAAAACTAGTTTTATTCTAACGAGTGAAATCCGTTAAAACGATAGAAAACATTGTTCAAAGCTTTTTTTACATTTTGTTCGACAACACAGAATAATTTGTGAATATTTTCTGCGTAATTTTATGAATTCTGTATAAATATGTATTGAGGATGTATTTAAATATTTCACAACTGACTAATATTATGATATAATTAAAAATCAAAAACCTGTGACATTTTAAAATATATTATTATATCAAGATTCGAGGCTAGTAGAGTCGTAAAGGACAACAACAAATAAGTATATAATAATAATTAATATAATATACGTATTATAAATCCGAAAGTATACCTCTGTCCGTAGTTTTTTGAACTACTGAGCTTTACAGATCAGGTTACGGTTAAATTCCGCGTGGAAATCTTTATAAATAAAAATGAATCGCCGAGACATAATATGTACGCACATAACTTCAAAACCACTGCACCAAATTAGATAATTCTTTTTTTGTGATGTTGGTTGTCATTAGGACAAGGTTTTTATAAAAAAATATGATGACGCTAACTATTTTCGGGTGAGGGCAGGAGAACG
Source organism: Helleia helle (assembly GCA_963853865.1). NCBI lineage: Eukaryota > Metazoa > Arthropoda > Insecta > Lepidoptera > Lycaenidae > Helleia > Helleia helle. The sequence continues at coordinate 6,216,375 of OY971433.1, read as the reverse complement.
TTTGCCGGGTTTACCTAGTTTATAAAAATAACCTTTTATTTACACGTCATTTAAACCCACGACCACCTATAATGACCACTAGACAACCCGTATGTCCGATCTACTTCGGTTGACATAATAATTATTAACAATTCGGAAACTGCTGTAAATCTAACGGTCGAAGTTGCGGTCAACTACAGGTATAATTCAGACATCACTTGATAATAAATAACTTGCCACAAATTATGGTGGGGCCTTTATTGCTATTTCTTGTTAAATTAAAATAGATGGCTGCGGATTTTAAGCGGAATTGTGCGGATATTGCGCTGTGTGCGGAATAATAATTCCGCTTGGAATCTACGGCAGTCCGTTCCGTAACCATTACGGTAAATTATTTATAATACGCACTGATTCTCCCGTTGGCCTTTATATTAGGAAACATAGCCGTAGGAATTCAATCATATGCAAATCATTAAAAAGAGATGTGAACAAATATAATTATTACATAATATAATATGTAAAAAATAATTATAAATCACTGTTTTAAAATCCACTTGGAAGATTTGACTCGAACATTGCACAACACGCTAACTACAAGCATGAATGTAATCAAATCCTTAAAAACTTTCGACACAAAAACAACATAATATCTTATTATGTGAACTGCGTAAAATATAAATAGTTAAGTATAATTTGATCCAAATAAAATAAAACGTCGTTAATGGTTTGAAATTTGGTTATTTTGTCGGGGAACATTTTTTTGTTAATGTCATAATGCAATCGAGCAGTCGAAGCCTTATGGTGACTACCAACGCCTATAGACATCTGCACAACCAGAAGTTATGCAGATGCGTTGTCCTCCTTTTCCCTATCCACAAAATTTTTCAAAACAAGGAAAATTCACAAAACTCGACAGCATAGCTACCATTTGACGCCGGTGATAAGTGCCACAATTTATGCCCGGTTCCTATATTTAAGAAACGATCCGTTTTAGTTACGAATTGTAGTTTAATATACGAGGCGTAAGCTAAAACCGTTCCTATAAAAAACGTCTTGTCAGGCAACTTACTGACAGCTTCTTACTAACGGATTGGAGGTTTACCGGTAACGGACGGTAAGCGTATTGTACGGAGATGACAGGCTAGGCGTTCCTATAAATATTTGAAACGTCAAAGACTACTATTGGTAATGTCACTTAGTTATCTCCCAATTTCGGTCGGTATCGGTAAGGAGCAAGTTGTATATTTCACCGTTTTCGCTGGAATTTTGAAATATCGAGTTCAGATAGTAATAGAGAAGTGATATTGTATCGAGTTAGTTAGTAATTGAAAAACTGAGATTAGTTTCATTTATATTTAATACAGGCAGTATCATATTGAAGTTTCTAGATCTTTGAGTTTTAAAGTTTGTAATTGATAAGTAACCAATGGTCTCGTGTAAGTAAGCCCTACTTTACCGGAAACTATGGCTCTTGTATTTATGTTAGTACTCCACAGTTTACAACGTACTTACAAAATTTATGCGTTCAGCTTAACAAAATAGCAATGATGAACCACACAAAATTTAGAAATTGAAGATGGCGCTAAACGTGAAGGGTGCAAGAGTTTTTTTTAATTAACTTTTGGTTTCTCGCTGCTTGGATTCTTAATCTTTTTACTGATCGATCTTGAGCGATTATTGCCACTACTTTGCTAAGAAATCTATGGTTTTAGTTTATAAGATCATAGCTTTTAAGCCAATATAGCAGCTGCCACATTTGACAGTGACGACGCGTAACATAAGGTGGATAAGTTGCAATAGTTTGACAGCTGTCATCCTAACGAGCATTTTTCTACATCATTCTATTTCACTAAACCTATAATCATGTCATTACATGAAAAATACAAGTAAAAGAATCCAAAATGTTATTAATAAAATAATATAAATTATTTCATGTATAGTTAGTAAAATATGTTATAGAATGAGAGTTTTTCTGGACATAGGCGCTGTTGACTTTTTGCCAGCAAAGCGGGGTGGATACAGCCAGTTCGGTAATTATGAATTATGGCGGAAAGTTGATCCGCACCGAGGCGCGAACAATTAGCGGAATTAATACGCGTAATAATTAAAACTGCTTATAAGCGAGTTTCTCATTTCGCTTGGATTTAATTGAACTGAAGAAACTTTGCGTATTAAATGTATGAGCGATAACGCAATGCTTTATTTTAATGTCATCATAAATTAACCATGATAAGAACTAAAAAAGTGAAGGCAACAAAAGAAATAATCCCATAGAAATAACTTATTAACGCCATTTATTACTGCTACTATTCCCACTGATCCCAAAAAGACTTATCGTTCGAAAAGCGTAAAAAAATATCGTTCGTACTAGTAATGTATTAGGTAATGTACTAAGTAATGTCCTCAGCAATGTACTGACTAATCCACAAAGCAATGTACTAAGTAATGCACTTAGTAATCTACTTAGAGCTTAACGTCAATTGACATCTTTATGTTTGGCTCCTCAATTATTTGATTATTAAAATATTAAAATTATAAATAAACTAATAAAAAGTGAAAAATAATGTGTATATTAAAGTGATAAATATGTACAATTGTTTGTGAAACCCTCCACTAAAAGTGAAAAATTTACCACACGACGACTTCAAAAAATTCAAAATTTTATTAATATACAATGAAATTAGTCAACTAAAACATAGCAAAAGGGATTATGAAAAAACTTTATCTTATGCTAACTTCGAGCAAAACCCTTTCGTTAAAATGTCAACAGAATTGAAAAACATGATAGCAGAAATCATATGAAAAATCGCGGTTGCTAAGGCCGCCATCGGTTGTCCTAGCAACGACATGCGTCGCTAGGTCTCTTCCATGTAATATAATAATAGACTTTTTTTATATATTTTCAGTGTATTTTATAAGTAACTGTTTAAAGTACATATTGTGTTCTTTTTTAATTTGTTTTAAGTTATTCTTTTTTGTTAATTTATTTTACCATAATTGTGAATGTAGTCCGTGACCCAATCTTGTGATGGCACGTCAAACGCGACCCATACATGTACACAGTGCAACAAATCATTCAAATCTTTGAAAGGCCTCGACATACACATTACAAAAACTCACAGGAAATGCATTAGTCAAAATAGTTCACCTTCAGACATACATCCCATTATTCCGATTGCGCCTACTTATGTGGCAAACGATCCAACTCCTTTTCACACATATCTTAGCCATTTGAAAAATAGTATACCTATTGCCTGCAATTTTTAGTTTGGCTATAAATTCGATAATCAAAAATTTATATTCTAAATTCAACGTTTGGTATTTGGACGACGGAACCCTAGGAGGTGATGTGGATACCGCGTTTTCGGACCTTTTTTTAATCAAAAATAAATTTGAAGCCATTGGTTTGGAGCTTAATTTTAGCAAATGCGAACTTTTTATAAATAACTGCGACTTAAATTTAAATGACGTAAAACAAAAATTTAATATTTTGGCTCCAAATATTAAAATAGTTAACAGTAATTCCCTTTACCTTTTAGGTTCTCCAATTTTTGATGAATCTATTTCTGAATATATTAATAATTCAATTACTATATTTCAAAATTCTGCTGACCGTCTCCTTGAAATTAGTCCACATTATGCATTTTGCATCTTAAAATTCTGTCTTTTCGTCCCAAAATTTACGTATGTGCTCCGTTGCTGCTCCTTTTGGAATCGCCCAGATCTTTTGGCACAAGTAGATGATTTAATCAAAATTAGCTTAGAATCGATTCTCAATATGCAGCTGAACGAGCAATCTTGGTCCCAAGCATCCCTACCCATCCGCTATGGTGGTTTAGGGATTCGAAAAATTTCCAGTGTCGCTTTACCAGCCTTCTTATCTTCTGTCCATAGTTCAGCAAATCTCATAAGTAAAATTTTAATCCCCTTCAAACTTTGAGATTGCTGGCTTGGAGAATCTTTTGAGCTGTAGTACAGGTCCGGCGCGTGCTAGGCTTTTGGCCGTAGGTACGCATGAGGCCGGCTACTGGCTTCACGCGTACCCTTCGTCAAATACAGGAACTTTTCTTGAGCCTAACACGCTCCGAATCGCAACCTGTCTACGGCTTGGGGTTCCGGTATGCGCTCCCCATAAATGTCCCTGTGGCAGTGATGTCGACAAGCTAGGATATCATGGACTGTCATGCCAAAAAAGTGCAGGCCGCTTCTCGAGACATGCTGCACTCAACGATATCATACGCCGGTCCCTTGCCACCGTCAACGTGCCAAGTCTAATTGAGCCGTCTGGTATTGCAAGAGACGATGGCAAGAGACCGGACGGTATGAGTTTGATTCCATGGAAGATGGGCCGGGTGCTGGTGTGGGATGCAACCTGTTCAGACACACTGGCCCCTTCCCATCTACATGGAACCATCAACAGAGCTGGTGCGGCTTGTGAAGCGGCTGAAAATGCTAAATTATGCAAATACAGGGGTCTAGGCTCCGAATATGATTTTGTCCCATTCGGTGTCGAGACCCTTGGTCCGTGGGGTCCTAGCGCTTTAAGCCTCTTTAAGGAAATAACAAAAAGGTTAGTCGACATCACAGGAGACCGAAGAGCTGGGAGCTACCTCGGACAAAGAATTAGTCTAGCAATTCAAAGGGGGAACGCTGCCAGTATCTTCGGGACCTTGCCTAAAGGGACACCTTTTTATTAATATAATTATGTTATTATATTATACTTTTTAAGGTTTTTTAGTTTTAGTTTCTTTGTAATCTTTAAATGATAACAAGTGATATAATAAATAGTTAATAATTAGTATGATGTGGTAGCAAATCTTAGTAATATGTTTAATGTACTAAGTAATGTCATAGGCTATGTACTAAAAGTATCGTCCTTTCACAGACTTTCTGCGTGGTGTCGAAACGGTTCCGCAAGAACTACATCCACCGGTTCACGGCGACGCGCTCTCTGTTCTGGTGGTCGCCGTGGTCGTCGGTGCGCCGCGCCTGCGTCTACCTCTCCACCAACCAGTACTTCGACTACTTCGTCATGGCCACCATTCTGCTCAACTGTGTCTTCCTCGCCATGTCGGAGACGATCGAAGAGGCTGAGTGAGTATTGTACTCTTACTTAATTTAGCGTTCCTTTCCTCTACAACCTAAATGACTAAATAAAACCCCTACAAGACCCATTGTTGGTCTGTATGTTTTTCCGAGAGATTGTTAAACCAAAACATCTAAAGTACTGGCTATAGAATAAAGTTTAAGTACGATGCGAGGTCACACAGCCGATTCAAGTGAAAAAAACTGAAAATAATTAACATCTAATTATAATACATAAAAAATACTTCCTGTCAGCTAAGTACTTACACCTGACGTCGCCTGACATGACGGCGTGAGGTAAGAGTCTCGATGCCAGTAATGAAATCGGCCCGCTATTCTCTCCGAACAGCAACAGTGCTTTTATAAATACGCTGGTTGTAACCAGTTAAATAGTCCGCGACCAAATATATTAATTTGTCAGTATTACGTCCAGTTCGTTAATTAACCGAATCTAAATGACATCGCCCTTTAATTAATTAAATATGTGCGACGGTATTCAATAGATTGATTTAACAAACCTAGAACTATTCGGAAACTGAGTATTTATTCTAGGACACTTGGTTTGGCCAGATTTTTTATTTTATCTGATAGGCAGATAAGTCACCTGACGGTAGGTGGTCCGCGTCGCCCATGGACACAAACTAGTTCACCCGGAACTTGTTCCTAAACAGGAAGTCTGTTTCACGGAAGAAAAAAGCAGAATGATACTTTTATGGATACCGATAAAAAGTGTAAAAATAATATATTTAATGAACTTTAAAACATTTTGTCGTCCTAATAATATCATAAACGCAAAAGTTTGTATGGAGGTTTGTTACTCTTTTACACAAAAACCACTGGATGGATTTGAATGAAACTATACAATAATATAGATTATACATCAAAATAACATATACCCAAATGCTGATTCTGCGCAAAGTCTCGGGCAAACAGCTAGTTAGTATTTATTTTCTTTGTTAGTTTAGGTAACGCTTGAAATGTTCAGAAAATTATTAGGTACGTATTTTCCAGCAAGAAATAAAGTTGTACGTGTATTAGGGTAGTTACCCTACTCAATCTAATCTTACGAGGCTTATCACGGGGTAAGCTCTTAAGAACTTATTACTGATGCCAGATAATGGAAATAAATTCAATGAACATAACTTTTTCTTCTAATTTTGTTAATTCTAATTATTTATTGTTGTAGGTTATTGGCTATCTATTTATTTTTTTATAGCTTGCGATGGCTAAAAACTAAGAAAGCAATAATGATAGTTAGTCGTTATTCAAATTGACATCCGGGGTTGATGCCGAAAGCTTAAATAAATAAAGCTCTGGGTTCAACACAATCCATCAACTTACCGCACGTCACTTTGCGCTACACGCTGTATAAACGTCCACGTATTTGAACGACCAAAATATTTTCACATTCATAAACAATTAAGGAACTTTTTGATATATATATATATTACTGAGGAGTAATAATATTATTATAAATGGCTGACTGTTTCAAATGAATTTATAAATTCAGCTGACATAATATAAGCTGAGGTTGAGGAATAAATATCTACTCACAAACGATTAAATTTTAAACTAAATTTTCTGTGAATATATCAAGGGTGTGCCTGTTAAACATTCGATCATATTAATTGACTTAATAGTTTCACTAGGAGCACAAAGACAGTATCTTCTACAATTTTCTTTTACGAATGTAATATATTCGTGATCTTGCACCAGGCATTGGCCCAATAACGTCGGGCTTAAGTGGTCAAACTGTTCGACGTGACAACGTGTCAAAGTAACTCCGTCCAACTTGATATTACTGCACTTAGCACGGCAAAGTTTACTGATAATATTGCACAGTGATTAGTTTAGTACTAAGTGAAGAATTGTAATCATCGTCATTAGATTTGTTACTCTTTCACGCAAAAACTACTGAATGGATTTAAATGAAACTTTACAATAACATAGCTTAGACATAAAAAATAAGCTATAATTTATCCCTATACTCCCACGGGAATGGGAAGTGTGCGGGTAAAAACTCGGGGCGCTGTTTGTTCTATATACAATTATTAAAATTCCGTTTATTCTAGTCGTGGGGACAAGAATGGAGCAGGCTCAGTAACCGGGAGACTTACCCATGTTGACATGGCATTGGCCTACCACCTTTATGAAAATGCTAAATAAGATAAGATAAGAAGGTGACCACCGCTCCGTTGTTGAACGGGTCATTAAGATTTTAGTGTACTTATTATTTTTATGTGAGGACTATTTTTTATCCCTCTTATTATTGTCTTGGATAAGGAGACCTAAGATTTAAATTTATATTGGGCACATAATCTACAGTTTACACAGTGTATCATGTATGTTTAGTATAGTGTTTTTTCCGCCAATTTGTTCCTAATTACCCTGATCGACGGTGGAATGTCAGATTAATAGTAAAGGAGTCAAACACGGAAAAATAATTAATAATGATGAAACACAGAAAATTAATAAATGATTTTAAAACAATATGAAAAATTACCTGCGAACTTCCTAGATAATCAAAATAAAAAAGAACAGATGGAAAAAAATATATATATAATATATTGTAATTATAATAGCCTTAGAAAAACGCTTCTAACTCGGAAACTGTCTAACCCTGATCGACCGCAGAGTTTTAGATTGATACACAAAGAGACATAATATAGTAGATTAGTTTGACAGAAAAGGATACGAATAGAGATGAAAATGATGCTGATCATGAAAATACGACAAAAAAATCTAGGGTACATCAATTACAGTCTACTCAGCATGTTAGTGCTAGTGTATTTTCCGCCAATTCGTTCCTAATGACGCCGATCGACGGTGGAGTTTCAGATTGACAGGAAACCATTTATCCATTAGCCGGTATTGCTTTACATTGTTAGTCCTGTCCGTATTGTTTTTTGTTTTATTTGATCATTTGCTTTCAGCATTAACGATGTTATTGATATCTTGAGTAAATTATAAATATTAAAACTCGATTAATTTTGAAGTATTCAAAAATACGAGTTCCTCCGGGCATTTTTATCCTTTAATTGTAATAAAACTGATTTATCATTGTTTAATAATGTTTTTACATTCCCAATGTTTTAGCAGCAACTTTACTTTACTTTTAATGACTGAGGTAAAAGTCATATTTATGTCATTTTATTTAATAAACAGAAAGAAATAACCTTTCTCAGGTACTTAAAATAAATTCATAGATTATTTTAATTAGTCCGATTTACGTAAAAAACAATCCTTTCTTATCTCCTTAATTTTTGTACAGTATTCAAATTTCAATTAAGTGTAGAGTGTGAAATGTTACACAGAAAATTACTAGAACACGAAGTCACATACAAAATGGCTGTGACATACGTACGTGACTTATTTATAGTTCGTTTACGGATCTAGCTTAAAAAAATAGAACATAAAAAATACACAAGTTTCGTAAAAGTGTTAGCATGGGTTACATTCATAAATTGTCTGTAAAACCAGCTGAATTTCTATTTGGAATTCACTAATTTTGTTACATACCATGACGGCATGCTATTGTAGATTGATGTAAAAAACCATTTTTTTTTATGTCACATGGAAACAACCGAGCAGTCGGAGCCGGAGGTGACTACCGACGCCCATACACATCCACATAGCCAGAGGTTAAGCACATGCGTTGCTCTCCTTTTCCTTAATCCCAATGAGCCACCGGAAACTCGCAAACCGCACGAAATGCGACACCATAGCTGCCACATGACGCCGGTATTATGTGAGCGAGAGGTACCACCCCGGTCGTGTCAACTCAATTTGACTGCAAAACAGCATGGCACTACCTACTTTTATTGAAAGAGACAATATATCCAGAAATAAACGGAGAATGGTCAATAAAGATATGATGATGATAGTTATAATAATAATAATAATATCTATGGACGCTTTCACACCACGTCGATCTGGTCCCGTGGTAAGTTCTCGAGGAACTTGTGTTACGGGTTATACAGGGATAGTGATTACTTCTTTTGTGTGGTTTTTGTTACCAGATCTAAAAATAAATTGAGCACACAGAAATTGAAAAATCAATTGAATTCAAGTAATTTGCGGGAAGCGGTAACATTTAAAGTTCCGAGTTTAATATCAGTTAATTCTAAAGCTAACACGACAGCAAAGTAATTTACATTTTAAAGCTCGCGAAAAGGTTGCGAAATTTACATCTAAAAAGCTCGTTATTTAACTTGTAATTTTATCCTTTTTGTTACTTGGATAAACTGACAGTTGTGCGTGGCACCTGAGTGATCAGTGTCACCTATGAATATAAACAAGTTCACCGGAGACTACCCAAGGAATCTCATTCAGACTCGGCCTATCCTGTAGGTGTAAGATGGTGAGTGGTGCGAGCAATTACACAGCTTAGCCTGACCTCCTTTTACAAAAACAAAGCTTTTTGATGAAAGAAATAAGTGGGATGGTGGTACCCATAGAAAGCGCACGGCACAGCGCATCCCTTCCATTTATTTATTTCCGGTATTTTTTTATGGAAGGAATGATTAAGGGAGAATCAGTTCACCAAGTAGAAAGTAAGTGAAAAAGGTAAGTGATTACAGATAGCCATAGACACCCGCTACATCAGGGGTTTGCAAGTTACCTAAATCAATTGACTAAGTAAATAATTGAATGCACCTTGTCAGAAACCTACTTTACTTCTTTTGGAGTCAATATAATATGTATTTTATATTTGATTCCCCAAACAATCTTGTTGCAATGTTTCTTTTCATGAAATATGTAGTACTGCTACGCGCTCGTAGCCGTGCTACGCGCTCGTAGCCGTGCTACGCGCTCTTAGCCGTGCTACGTGATCGTAGCAGTGTCACGTTTAGTTCTAATTGCTTTGTTTTATTCGCATTTCGTTTTCTTGTGTTTTGCAAGAAATTTGTTAAAACACTAGAAAGAGGAAATAATAAAAAAGTGGATATTTATGTAAATATAAATACTAACAAAATATCTTGTTTTTTAAATATAAGTTTAGAACCGTACGTACAATTAAAAATTTGAATATGTTTTCGAAATTTAAAATGTAGAATTATTATCTGAACTTTAGAATTATTTTTTAAATGAAATGAAGTAATAATTATTTATGTGTGAAAATACGTTTTATATAATTTTTATACAAATGATAGGATACTAGAAATTTGTCATTTATTAATTGTGCAATGCAACTATTATATTTACTACAATTCACACATAGTTCATTTAAAAGTGTTTAATCTTAAAATATGACAGTCTTATCATCTAGTCTTATCTTTAGTTAAAACGGAAAATCCGTTGGTAGAAGGCACAAAAAAATCCTTCCGTAAAGATAAAATATGATGGACTATCCGAAAACGCAAATATAACGAGAACAATTATGGTAATTACCAGCGGGGAAGGGTTAAAGATTAATATTACACGATGAAAAGGAAAATAGATGTTTTCTAATAAGAAACGGATATTTCCCGGGATTAATCTTGGACAATCGCTACTGGGGCGGGAAGAGCTTATCAAATCTGAGGCTTTAGAGTATTTTTAGAGTTGGAAGTAGAGCTGCTGTGAGGCTCCTTCGTCATTATTTAGTATAAACCCTTATTAGAACCACCAAAATACAAAATAAAATACATTTTTGTATTCAATATAGTACCACACCAAAAAAAAATCAATTGAATTTGGCACCTTTTTGCAACTGGGCTAAGTTGTGTAGTAAGAAGTGCATGCGAGTGTACGCATATGCAGTGTGGGAAAGGAGGGCGGTGCTATATGCATGCATATGCGTGCACTCACACATTTGCTGTAAAGACTGCGTGTTTCGCGGGATAATTGCTAATTAATATAATATAATTTAATATCTTATATAATTATAATTATATTGATAATATAATTATATTTGTAATATCAAATTTAATAATAAAAAGACATAGAAAATGATAATCATAAATAACTAATTCACATTCTTAAACATTTATACAAAACCTAAACTTGCAAAGTGCATATAAATCATAAAGTTATTTGCATTTTGTTGTCAACGTATAACTTCCTAAAGTCCGAAGTTGCGCTTTGAGTGCTTTGTTGTGAATAGGCGGCTTGGGCGGCTTGGGCGGCTGCTTCCGGCGTTTCCTGTGCTTTAATCAATAAACCTGTTGATCGACGATAACACGTTTCACTTGTCTACCGTTTAGCTTAAATACTTATACTTTTTATAAAGACTTCGACTTTTATAGTCCATAAAAATGTCGTGGCTGAATGAGTATTAAAATCCAAATGCGTGTTTGGACTTAATATTCTTCATGTTTACTCAACTGCTCTAGAAGGAATGTTTTTTTCTAGTATGTCTATTTTTGTTACGTTGTTTCGCCCGCGGTTTTGTGCAAACTTATATTAACAATCGTATCAAGACACTATTTATATTATAGGAGATTATTAGACGATCTCCGTACAGTGGTCGGTCCGTGTTGGATGCGTAGTAGCGAGGGATCGGATGTCTTGTTGTTCTTTGAGGGAGGCCTATGTTCAGCAGTGGACGGATACAGGCTGATGATGATGATAATAGGACTCTCTTTCTCTCTCTATATCTCCTTAAAATATCTAAACCTCTGTGTCCTTGTCAGATTGTATAGAGACCAATAAGCTGAAAATCACCCAAAGTAGAGGCCGTAGTTTTGTTACAAAATTTCAAAAAACAAGTATAAGTGAATGTGCTAATGTTGGCTCTCTCGAAGCGGAAAACTTTGCTGGCTCGCCGCCAAAGTGCCATAATTCTGAAGACAACTTGTCATCCGAACATAAATAAACTTAAGTAAAGGTACCAGTTTCTTAGCGTTCTTTCCGCCTTTTAATTTTTAAATCTATACTAATATTATGACGACCTCTGTAGCTCAGTGGTAAGTGCGTTAGCGCTCAAGCCGGAGGTTGCGGGTTCGAATCCCGCCAGGGAACAAAAATATTTTCTGTGCTCCTGGGTCATGGATGTGCATTAAATATGTGTATTATATAATAAAAATCTTAAATATATGTATTATAGTATAAAAGTATTAAATATATTTCCGTTGTCTGGTACCCGTAACACAAGTTCTTCCAGAACTTACCACGGGACCAGATTGACGTGGTGTGAAAGCGTCCTTTTCTACTGGAAAATTTAACTTTAACATAAAGATTTTAAGTAAAAACGTATATTCTCATTTCTAAAATTATTTAAAACGGGATATTTACGATGTTTTTCACTTTTATTTCGCGAAGATTGTTTTTTTATGATAGTTGGATAGACAAACGGGCAGAAGGGTCACGAATAGTAAGTAATCAGCGTCGCCCATGAACATAAAGAGTTAATCTGGAACTAGCCCAGGCAACTCAATTACGTGTTGCCTATCCTGAGACGTAAGATGTTTAGTCTCGGTGTCAGTAATTACACTGCCTGTCTTGCCCTTCTCTCCGAAACACAACAAAGCGGTCTCACGGGAGAAACAAGCAAGATGGTGGTACCCACCATCTTGCTTGTTTCTCAGCAGCCGGGAGCGCGGCACAGAACCCTCCCACCGGTACACAATATTTCGACATCTATGAATGACTTGTTCACGAGACTTAATTTTAGAATTGTTAGCTGGATAGGCAAACTGGCAGGCGTGATAGTAGCTCATACGGTAGCAGCATCGCCTATGAATACGAACGATGGGAACGGGAATTTATCGGTGGGAGGGAAGCGCTGTGCCGCGCTGGGAGGGAAGCGCTGTGCCGCTCTCCCGGCTGCATGGGTACCACCATCTTGCTTGTTTCTCCCGTGAAACAGCTTTGCTGTCTTTCGGAGAGAAGGGCAAGAAAGGCAGTGTAATTACTGGCACCGAGACTTAATATCTTATGTCTCAGGATAGGCAACACATAAATAAGTTGCCTGGGCTCGATCCAGGTATACTAGTTTATGTTCATGGGCGACGTCGACCACTTACCATTGGTGGTACGTTTGCCAGTTTGCCTATCCAACTAACATAAAAAAAAACGAGTCCATCTTACTCTACTCATACACCAAGACGTAAGATTGTATACGGTGGCTGTAATTATAGGTACGCCTGTCACGCTTTTCTTTCCTGCCTCACACAACAAATATATGGAATCAGCTGCCACTTACGGTGTTTCCGTACCGTTACGACTTAGGGCCTTCAAGAAAAGAGCATACTCCTATTTGAATAGCCGGCAACGCACCTGCTAACCCTCTGGTGTAGCGGGTGTCAGTGGATGTCGCTATCACTTACCATCAGGTGAACCGACTGTCCGTTTGCCCCCTATCTCTTATATCTCTATTTTCTATAAAAAAATACAACATAGCTGCTTCGTGGAAGTAATAAATATAAAATAAGGTTCTTAATCTGAAGCCATGGACGATCTCCGAGAGGTTGCCGGGTCAAGTGTGATTTAAGTGGTGTTGATAGACATTCTTTGAAAGAGACTAGGAGTGGTCAACAACATAATGATGATACATTAAGGCCTGCCGCATATTATAAGATTTTTTCTATCAGAAAATTTCTGACAGCTGCCGGACGCGCTCTGCTCGCATGTTTTGTTGTAGACCCCCCATATTATCAGAATTCTTACTTGTCTGCTGTCCGCTTCTGATGAGTCTCGGAAATATCGATCGGACGGCAGAAATTTTCGATCTTGGACAAGTCCACGCCTTATCAAGTCAGTTGTCTCTGCCGATAGATGTCAACTGACATAAGCCTCCAAGTATCTCCACCCAACCTGTATTTTACATATTAATATCACTAACAAACGTATAAAATATATACGGTTTATTAATTTTCTAATTCATTAAAAACACCGCGCGGAAATACGTTCAAATGTCACTTACTCACGGGAAATGTCAAAAACGTCCAAACCACATCCCACTCGGTCGTTTGGCGGCGAATATTTTCTTCAGTAGTGATTTATTGTATATTAGCCCATTTTATCGTCAAGAAAATTTAACGAGTGAATATTGAAAATAAAAGCTAACATGACTGAGCTACGATTGGGTATGTTAGAAAATGAGATATACAATTAAATAAATAAAATAGTTACATTTTAATATAATTTAAATATCGTTTTAAACTAACGCGATCACTAGTCATGTTTATATTATTATTATTACGGGTGCTTACCGCGTTTGAAATATCGGGATCTCAATAAATCTTTAAACGCGGTAAGGACCCGTAATAATAATAATATAAAAAACTTAAATATCATTTTTTTATATTCCATTATATTTAATCATGTATAAACGATGCGTGTCATATGACGTATATTTAATCTGTATTTAGAATGACGTTTGATGCCTAATATTATTTAACTACAATGCGGTTTGTACAAATAAAAATAGACGTTTTGCTTGAACACTTCGCACTAGCTTTAGCTTTAGAGTTGATCACTTACTGAGCATAAAATCACAAAATGCTAACAGAAGTAGGTGCAGCTTTAAGCGCCATCTTGAAAAAAAATCTGGTAGTGAAACTCGCGTGAATGGTAATGTTCTTTTTTTTGAAATTCATACATACGTTTTTTTTTTAATTCTATATGAATTTAAAAAAAAACGTATGTATGAATACCACCAATACCACGCATCGAGCAGAAAGAATGTGCTGTCTGTTGAGTAATCCCTTTGCGCAGAAGGAATCGAAAAAAAAACACACAACAACTTTATAAATAATGAACTAATATACAAACTAGAGTTAGGTTCTAGAGTGGAGGCCACGTTTAGGTGGATGAAGTAGATCGACCAATAGCCAGATGAGAAGACGATCTCCGTAGAGTGGCCCGTCCGTGTTAGATCGAGCGTCTTCGCGTTCATTTAGTGAGGCCTATATTCAGCAGTGGACGGATAGAGGCTGATGATGATGATAATGATGATGAGCTCAAAATTTATACCTCTTAAAAAAAATAAGATTCTATATATATTATTGAATGCCAAAATAAGTCAATCCGGTTCCAAAGTTAGTCCAGTGAGAAGGACCAGCGAAACAAACTCAGTGGAATATTTTACATAATATTGGGTTCGGTATAAATATGATATTCCTTTATTTTATAACCAGCTGTATCCCGCCGCTTGGACCGCATTAACTTAATTTATAGCCGTATTTGGACTGATGGTGATAATTTCTATAGTCACTTTGTGATTACGTAGCGTTACACTTTCTTTTTTCTTTTTTTTTTTCTTTAACGCCGGGAAATGCTCTGAGGCATCCCGCAGGGGAGTGGGTCTCCCCACGCGGTTATTTGGGACTAGATGCGCCCGACAGGTGGTAAGTGGACGCAGCTCTACCCACCAAAACCCGGCGAATGCCACCAATACCGCCTTTGGTGAGGTGCCCCGGATCTAGTAAACAAACAGGGCACCTCGACGGCTAGTCAGTCCCACAAGGGACCGACGCCACCTCCACAGAGGGATTGTCCCGCACCACAGAACAACCCCTCCCAACTTCGGGACCGTACAATGGGGTGAGGTTCCCATCCTCACCCCTTTCCCCCTGCTCTTCTGTCCCCTCTTCTTATAAGAGGGGTACAAAGAGCCCCCTAGGCCCAATTCGCTTCGCCCAAGATGCAGCGGCTCACCCTAGGTTACTGAGTCCCACCGTCACGACAAGGCCTGAACCATGGTGGAGACGTAGCATTACACTGGCTAAAGTTTTTTTTTTTTTTATCGGAGTAGTTTCGAATATTACCTCATACATCCAAACTTACAAACATTATTCTTTATATATTTTCTAAAAACATTTTGAAGTGGACCGAATTGTGAATCCAAACTATCCTCGAATCCACTTGAACACAAAAAATCATCAAAATCAAAGCCATTTAGGAGTTATGTGTCATACAAACGCACAGAAGAATATAAAGATAGAATAAGATAAATATGGATAAAGATAAAAACAGATAAAGATAGATAGACACTTTTATAACACAAACGTTCTTTATCATCACCTTTAGGTTCCAGGAGAACGTAATCACTATGTGTAGGTAATAACATAGCACTTTTTAATTCCCTCGACGAACTAATAAGGTATAATATTTTGGCCAGCACGTTGTCTTGGTAATATTGATTATTTAATTTATGGGCCAATAATTCGGAGGCACGAGGCTCGGCCGACGTCAAACAAACAACTTGTTTTAAAATCTTTCATTGTACATCATCAGCATGTTTAATGATATGGGCCATCCACAAATTACGTCACACGTTACGAGAGAGGGAAGGGGTCGACGAAGTGTGACAAGGGGTGGGAGGGTTCCAAGATTTTGACGTGATGTCACATTTCAAATCGAATATAATATAATACATATTATTATGTATAATAAGTAATATTGAACTAATAACGAAATTGGAATAAAGAATTAGTGATTTAGAAACTGCTGTTTTAAATATTTTTACCAACAATTTGACCTTGTAAAAATTGAAAATTTTCTAACGTATTTTATCTAATTAGTGAGGGGGGAATTTAACCAGCTGTGACTATTTCGGGGTAGTGGTAAAATTTAGTAAATTTGTGTGACGTAATTTATGGATAGCCCGTAACACCGCTAGAAAATCTTTCTAGTGATGGTTCTTAGACTCCTTCGTTTAAAATCCTTTTTGAGTTGAGTTTTTTCAAGTTTCTATATAATATTTTATTACTAGAATACATGAAAAGTACTTACATAATTAATAATCGCGGTAAAATGGTAATCTCAGCAATTGGTTGTGAAAGCCAAAGCTAGGCTTTGGCGCTATCGAATTAGTTGTCGATAATCAATATGCATTGTGACGCGCCCAAGTGACACAACTACCACCATTTTGTCCTGAGTCTGAGGTGATCTTGCTTTTTTCCACAGAACAGTAAAAGAGGTTAGAAAGGCTGAGTGGGCATCGCGCGCGAGCCGTTAATGTGCCCCTGAAACATATATCTGTCAAATTGCTTACAAACTCTCTTTAGTTTTGCCCAATTTTCGTGACGCGCACCGGTAATACGTATTTTTTTTTAAATGCCAAATTATGCTATAATTTCGTGTCTCCAGAATAGCATAAACTATACTATGTATCGGTGTTTGTTTAGTCACAAACACCGATATTTTAGTGAAATTTTATACATAAACGCAAAATAATCTTGATAGGTAAATAGTGCTTCCATGAGCAATATAATGAACTATCGATGAGATGAGATATCGATAACTTTTGCTGTTGAAATAAAACTGAACTGTGACACATTTTTTTATGTTAGTTGGATAGGCAAATTGGCAAACGTGCCACCTGATGATAAGTGGTCGACGTCACCCATGAACATAAACCAGTTTACCTGGAACGAGCCCAGGCAACTCATCTATGTGTTGCCTATCCTGAGACAAGATGTTAAGTCTCGGTGCCAGTAATTACACTACCTGTCTTGCCCTTCTCTCCTAAACACAGCAAAGCTGTTTCACGGGAGAAACAAGCGTAAAAGCGCGGAAGGAGTTACTCGGACTCAGATAAATCAATTAAATTTATAAAAGAAGCTGTAATAGCAAAAACTATGCGAGATCTTATTGATTATCCATTGTTTCCTGACATTCATTTTCATCAAATGGGGAGTATCCCATTGGCAACCATGTCATTGATTTAAGCAAATGTGTAATCAAAAAGTACATCAATATCCGATTACACTTTTTGTTAAAAACTTCAATTGCAAAAACGAATAAGCGACAATTATTAAATAAATACATTATATTTCAAGGACAATTAAAAGTCATCTTATTTGGTTAAATCAATGTCATGGTTGCTCATGGGCTACTTCCAGTCCCAATGGTGAAAATCAAACTAACAAAACACCGTACATCGGTAACCAAACATTTTGTACTGTATAATATTTTTCTTTTTTAAATTTAATTGATATATCTGCCCCGATAGCCCAGTTAGGAATAATCCAGCCTCTAAGCTGAAAGTCGTGCCTTCGATCCCCACCAATCACAAATCTTTGTAAATTTTATTTTTAAATATTTGTGTTGAGTCTTGTATGTATTATACATAAACATGGAGAACGGATGGCCGATGGGCCAATAAGGTTCAAGAGTGGAGGCCGCGTTTAGGAAGACGAAGTGTTAGTTGGCCATTCACCAGGTGGGAAGACGTACTCAGTGCAGTGGCCAGTCCGTTTTGGATGAGAGTGGCAAGGAATCGGTCGTTTTGGCGTTCATTGAAGGAGGCTTATGTTCAGCAGTGGACGGATAAAGGCTGATGATGTATAATACATACATCATCAAAAAAAATTATTAGGAAGGAAGGAATATAATAATATACAGCCAGGTCATATGTTTAAAGCCTTGGTCAGACGGTGCGATGATAAATGTCCAAATACAAATGTAGAATTATTGTAGATTTTTTTTAATATATAAAAACAAATCTAGCAACTTGACTTAAAATAAAAATATTGTTTATAATACTTATTCGTTATTTTATTGACAACAAACATTTTCACCACAGATACATTAATATAATACTTGTATATAAAAAAGCCTAAATAATACATAATTCCTTATAATTATAATTTTCATGACTACACTTACCGCTCAATCCCTGAGACGCGTAAGATGCGTAGATTCCGTAATATAAGATTATAATATATTATTTCTTCTACGGAAAATGAGTGCCGTGTGTCTAAGTGGTAATTACAGTAAAATTCTATGTATTTTGTGCAAAAAAATATATCGACAATCTAGTGAATTCTACCACATCCCTACTGTATTGCCAATGTAAAACTTATTTATTTGATTGAATTATGGATAACTTATTAGTTCGTGGATAATTATTTGGGGCCAATATTTTCCAATGTTTTAATATTGCACAACTATTGTTATAATAACTCGTCATAAATGCGGTAAAATTTTAGTACTGATAAACAACTTTGCACGAAATAGTGCAAAATTTGTTACGTGTGACAACTCAAACGTAGTGATAGACTTTCACACATCAACATATTGACACAGTACGTGGTCGAAACTACCCTAGCACATTAATATAGGGTATATTTTTGAAATAACCTTTTTGCTTAGTGTTTGTAACCAATAACAACGACTTTTTTATGTAGTGAAAATACGAAGTATTTATTGAAATGTGTGCGACTTGCAACAGCGGTTTTCATACAATTGTGACTTATTCGCCCTTCTACCTCTTTTACTGTTCTGTGTTCTTTTTTCATAGACGATGTTTATCACATACCGTCACCTGACTCGTCTGCACCTGTTTGCCTATCATAAAAATACTTCTTATATCTATTTAAGAGGTTGTGCCATGCTGCTATGTAGCCGACTTGGGCTGGTACGACCGGGGTTGTACCTCTCGCTCTCATAACACCGGCGTCAAGTGACAGCTATGCCGTCGCATTTCGTGCAGTTTGTTAGTTTCCGGTGGCCCATTGCAACACATCTGCATAATTTCTGGTTGTGCAGATGTGTATGGGCGTCAGTGGTCATTAGTAGCTTCGACTGCTCGTTCCCTCCTATGCTATAAAAAAAACAATGCTTCGAAAGTGAAAATGAAATTGTCAGTATAATACGTATATAAGCAGGGACGTAAAGCAATTTACATGGAAATGTTAACGTCGGCCGCTGCGGGTTCTGCCTAACAAGGGGATATAACGAGGGATTTTTTTTGTCCATCGATCTCGTTACCAATTTATATTGCTAAAATTAACAAAATGTATTGCTTTCTGGGGTCATATGCTTGATTATTTTATCTAAGAATAGCAATAATCGATGAATTTATTTTATAAAATTATTTTTCATAGAAAGTATATGCTTTACAGCGAAAAATTGGAATCATTTTTAAATGACTTCAAAAAAGGAAGAGGTTCTATGTTCGACTGTATATTTTATTTAACCTTAAGCTCACTCCATGAGATAGTAACTAAAACTGATTTTAGTTTTTTTTTATAAATATTATCCCAGGTAGCTCATTTATATGTTGCCTATCCTGTGACAAAGATGTTAAGTCTCTGTGCCAGTAATTACACTGCCTTGTCCTTCTCTCCGAAACACAGAAAAGCTGAGAATTAAACAGGATGGTGGAACTGACAACGACGACTGATCAAGTTATACATATTCAGTTTATGCGGATCCTTTATTGTACGAAAAATATCGTTGAATTTCAACAGGTCCTTTAAAATCTTCATTTCTGTGGATTTTTTTATCTTTAATTGTTTTATTTTTTTAATCGCGTTTATTAAAATTTACGATAATATATGTATTCTTGCTTAATATCAAGCAGATAACTTAAAAAACTAACAAGTTAATACAAGATTAAAAATTTGGTGCCACAGCGATGAAACATGCGTGCACGGCAATGAAACAAGCGTCCACGGCAATGAAAAAACTGTGCCGCGGGAATGAAAGAATCAATCCTCGGCAATGAAAAACTATATAAAACATAATATTTTAGAGTATCATACTTACGTACAATAGATACACGCCTGTCTCCGAGATCTTTTTTGGCGGTCTTAATTATTTATTATGAAAATAAGCAAAATTATATTTAGTAAGGTACATAAACCTTTAATTTGGTCATCAACATGTCAGTGGTGTCGAGTTTTTTGAGTAAGTATCTTTTTTGGTATTAATTAAAAATCTCTTCGTCGTCGGTATCAATTTGAGTAAAGAAAGTAGTTTTCTTTCTAGGTTTAATATTGTTAAATATAAAGATACTCTCATTTGAATCACTACTTAAGTCTATATTTGGTTTCTTTGATGTTTTTGTATGGTTTTCCTCAAAAGGACTAGATTTTTTCAACTCTTTTAAAACTTCAGAGTCAACAATACATTAATCTTAGATTAATGAGCCACTATAGTTTAAATCATAATTTTCTAAAATTGTACTATCAAACTGAGGTACCGTTGCTGGCTGGACAGTTTTTGTTGTAGAAGTTGAGGGCTTAGGAGCCAATGCAAGTTTATCAGTTAATTTGAATTTTAGAAGCTTAAAGTGTATTTTTAGGGCAATTTAATG
The DNA here is from genome assembly GCA_963853865.1 of Helleia helle. Lineage (NCBI taxonomy): Eukaryota > Metazoa > Arthropoda > Insecta > Lepidoptera > Lycaenidae > Helleia > Helleia helle. The sequence goes on along the minus strand of OY971433.1, from coordinate 6,195,341 downwards.
GGCGTCCAAGAGGAGTTGATATCTGGGGTTTAGTCGAATAATCATAAAATCCTAAGTGATAACCATGAGGGCATATTTTGACATTGTTAACACATTTAATATTAGTGCAAGATAAACGACGCAATGCTAAACGGTTGTCTGATTCTGCAGTCTTGAGTGTCAAGTGAACTTGGTGAACTTTTAAAGTACCTGAGAAAGGTTTCAAATTGTCAGTACTTTTCAGTGACCTGATAATCTTCTACGAGTTCTATTTTAACGCCCTTGACAGAGGACTTCAAAGCATTCACGAATCCATGAAGATCAGGAATGTCACTCTGTAATGCAACGTATCGGTATGCAGTTTTCTTTAAAAGTCCACCAATTGCCTTTACCATGTCCGCAATCGCAATAATTCCAAACTACTTTGCTAATTGAGGGAATATAGATTGAAAGTCGAGACATTACATAAAATATTTTTTTGTTATGATATTGTCCAGAAGGAGAATTTTTGCCTGGACACAATATGTTTGAGCTTTCGTGGTCTTCATAAAATTTTATTACAATTTGGCGAATTCCAGTTTGTTTTAGGTTACTTGTATCACTCTTATCATTCAAATCCATTGCTGACCGTTTTTCTTTTCGTTTATTGGTAACACTATCTTTTTCTTTCTGAATTAGTCTCTCGACCCGTTTTTTATATAAATTTCCTATCCTAAAAATAAACAATCCATTATTAAAATCAGACTGTAGTATGTGTGTGTGTTACAGAAAAGAATACCATGGTGATGAAAACATATGTCACGGAAATGAAACACCTGGCCACGGCAATGAAACTAAATTGTTTTACAAGCAATGGCAATGAAATTTTTTTTCATTGCAGTGTCTTTCTTTTCATTGCCATAGCAAACTTTGCCCACGGAAACCACGGCAATGAAAGCACAGCGATGAAAATTGAGGCAAAAACATAAAATAACAAAAAATCTATTCATTATTTTAGGTAATAAACACGGCACAAATAAACATATGAGTAATGGCGTTCTATCGAATGCTAAATCAAGAAGACAAACTTATTCAAATAGAAGTTATTCCTATCCACGGCGATGAAAGAAAAAATGTCCAGTAACATAAAAATGGAATACTTACATTTATGGTGCGAAAACGCAGGCATTTGCATATGTTCTTCCATGTCAAGCACTTAGGCGACACTAATATGCAACGTTTAGCGCACAGAGGGGTGGACGCAAGTCGTTACATAAAACAATATTCCTTTAAATTGTTAGGACACGGCAATGAAAGGTAGTTCTGGGACAAATGATTTTTTACTTACCTTAAGTTGTATTGTTTAAATATTTGAATAAATGTATTCCGTAACAATACTTTAACTGTTCACGTATCAAATAAAAAAAGATATTAATATAAATAACCAATAGATTTTTATCAATGAGGTATAATACACATCATGGTGGCATGTGGACAAACATGGCAATGAAAGATTTCGAGGTTTAATTTTTTTTTTGGAGTACCTATTAATCCTATTAATAAAATATTTAATGCTACACATAGATTACTATTTGATCTAACCAGAAAAAAATGTTAGAACATTATAACTATGTTTTTTAGTACCGATTTCATCGATGCCACGCAAGTTTTGGTCCCAGGAAATTCACCCATATACAAAGCGAGGCCGCGTTATACTAGAAATGTAAAGATTGATGTGGCGCCGTGTGTACCTATGCAGAAAGGAGCGAAAAACAGCGCATCCCTCCCACGTAGACACGGGGTCGACCACCAACAAGGTAGGACGAAGATATCTGTGCCTTTCTTGGTTAAATGCGAGTGGCGGGGGATCGTCAAGGCTTTAATTTAAAGATGATTTCCAGCAGTGGACGAAAAAATCTGATAATGAGGAAAATAATGATAAAAGAAGTACTGCGATGCTGCCCTGCAATCTGGACGGCATGACTGGGGTAGTAGAGGTACCAGTGAGAGGTCACTCACATAACACTGGCGTCAAGTGACAGCTATGCTGTCGCGTTTCGTGCGGTTTGTGGGGATAGGAAAAGGAGGGCAACGCCTCTGCATAACTTTAGGTTGTGCGGATGTCTATAGGCGTCGGTAGTCACCATAAGGCTCCGACTGTTTGGTTGCCTCACTGTAACATAAAAAAAAGAATATTTTATTAACATTCGCTAAAATCAAAGTATCTTAATACTTAATCCACAGATTATAAACATTTATTCCTTTTATTGCAAAATCACAATAACTCCATTCTACTTGAATGGAAAACAGAAAAAAAATATTGAAAATTTTTCAATAGAACCTAAAATGTATTGTTTTCAGTTGAATATCAACGAGAGCCTAGGGACCTTTTGTTATGATGATTATGTTTATAACTTGCTGCTCCTCTCGGTAATGCCTGCATGGAATCAAGGCAGCGAAAGTCTACTGTCTACCGGTGGGAGATTCCTTTCCTAAATAGCTATGCTGTGTTTTGGAGAGAAGGGCAAGACAGGGAGTGGAATGAGACTGATACCATCTTTCGTCTCGGGATAGGATAGGATAGCAGGTCGCGAAGGGTGTCCTGTGTTAGTTAGATCCGTGACACTCCACTTCAAGCGGTGGTAAAAAAGGATAGGATAGCAATACACAAATGAGTTACCAGTGCTATTCCCAAGTAAACTCGTACTTTTAACCGCAACAAAATTATTATAGTGTATTTATTACTAAATACTTTAATTTCACTAAAATGCAAAAGAATCCACGCAGTTATTGAGAAACATCGCTTTATTATTACGGGCTGTCACAAACACAGATATAACATATTGGCGCCAAAACGTAACCTAATAATTTTTAATAGAAGAATTAAATGGGTTTACAAAATAAATGATATTACTTATTGTATAAAAGTGCTTGTAACTAGGTTTTTATACTAACTTCACTTTTTAGAAATAGATACCGATGAAATATTTTTAACAATGAATATCGAGCACCTCACGCTTTTTTACAATAAGTAATATCATTTTTTTTTTGTTAACCCATTTAATTCTTCTATTAAAAAATATTTTCAATTTTTTAGTTCTTTTTTTTAGTTCGTTTTCTTTTTTTTTAACTATAATTTACTTTTTAGTGTAGATTTTTTTAATTAAAGATTTTATTAATTTAAAGTACTCAACTAATGGCAGTCACTTTAGAAATGAGTGAGAGACTAAAAACAACACAAGTGATGTAGGTAACATGCGCGCCTTATGCCTTCCTAGCATGTGCTATTCTGATTATCCTGATCAGGATATAGGAATAATTTTATCAAATTATTGTATTGTCATCGGTCCTCAATAAATCTAAAAAGTTTGAACGAAATCTGGCTGTTAGAAGTGGGTCAAAATCGCGCCCAACGAAGTCGGTTACAAACAAACAAGCAAGCAAGCAAACATACAGGTGAAGCTAATATAAGGCGTGTAAAAATGTTGCTACAAGTAAAAATTATATTTCACTTTGCTCATTCAAAGAGTATGAGCTGTAGCGCAGACGAATTGCGCTTAAATTTAAAATAGCTCAGGACATTAAGTATGCATTCTCACAGTGAAATCTTTTTACTCGAGTGTTCTCGGGCATAAGTGCCGGAACTACCCTCAAATATATTTTTATTAACCTTCTTGTTAAATTACCTCTGAAATAACTGCGCAACATTTTGTACAATATTTTTGTAACGTTCTAAACGTTCTTAACATTTAGAAGGTTTTACCGATGGTGTTAGAATTAAAAGGAAAAAGTGCTTTTGCGTTTTGAAAGCTGGTGTTTCCAATTTGGTCCCATATTAATTTTATTAAGATCTGACAAGCCGTTTTTTAGTTATTCCCAATAATACCTATTTGGTTGGTTTTGTTTACCTTGATGATATGATTATTTTATTACGTGTCGATGTAACAATTGTATAGGATGCTTTGGTAGCACACCATAGTATGTCGCGGTCATCGTAATTATCATCATCATCACCATCACCATCATCATCATCATCATCATCATCCTTTGTCAGCACCCAGTCGGTGTCAGCCAAGGTAAGTAACCTACCTAAGGTAGGTGTACAGCAATAAATACGACACCGACTCCAAAAGTAACTATAATGACGTGGTAAACGCAAAGTTTGTACATTAGTAGAAGATTAAGTTGATTATATGTTGTAAGCACAAACATTAAAGAAACTGTTATTTTATTAATTTTTAGTTTAGTATTTTGAAGTCGGTTTTAATTTTTTGTAAAATGTTTTTTTTTTTAAAGTGTTTTGAAGGACTTCAATTTAATGAAGGTCTGGAGTCGATCTGATGCTGGAGCCGAAAGACAATCTAGGGAACTCCTCACCTATTTACATCAGTAACCTTGTGTTTGGGCTTGATTAATTTGTAATGATGAGAACTTTATACCTAGATGGGTTGTGACTGTCATTAGGGGTCTGATGATGAAGACAAATGACAGTTAAGGGAACTCCTCAACAGTTTACAGTAGCTAGCTAGCTAGCTACCTTGTGTTTGGACTTAATTAATTTAAATTGATGAGAACTTTGTACCCATATGTGTTATAAGCAGGTCTAAAAAAATGACGATTTAAATCAGCGGAATTGAAAAAAAAACATAGGAATTTGTTGCTTTTTTGTTGCTAATTAGTTGCTAAAAAAATAATTTTGTTGCTCCAACCGATCGCAAAAAATCGGCAATAGCGCTAACTTTTCATTAAGATAGCGTGGAAATCACTGGATGTGGACTTATCGATCAAGCGAATAGGGGTCAATTTGTTGCTAATTAGTTGCTAAAAAATGAATTTTTTTGCTCCAACCGATCGCAATAAATCGGCAATAGCGCTAACTTTTCATTAAGATAGCGTGGAAATCATTGGATGTGGACTTATCGATCAAGCGAATAGGGGTCAATTTGTTGCTAATTAATAATAATATATATAATATATATAATATTATATATATTATATATATATATATATATATAATATATATAATATATAAATAATTAATAAATAATTAGCAACAAAAAAGCAACAAATTCCTTACAGCTTTAATTGGGCTTACTTCATACGGTAAATAATATTATGCCAAAATCATGTAATTTTATTACTTGTCGTTGTTAAATGAACAAAAAACAACTGTGGCTTGGAAGCGCATCATAGTTTTTCAAGGTCATCATAATATCCATTCTATATTGGTGATGTTCTATACCTATATATAATGGAATTATTTAACGAATAGCAGCAAATCTGCCGTGATTGCTTTCAATTACATGTATATAAAGTTTTACACAATTCCATTTCGGTTTTTTCATTTGTTATGTAATGATTTAAACCCTTTCTACGTTCATCTCATTAATACAGCGCTATCTAATCTGAGCAACGCGTTTAATAGTTCTACCCATATTTCAGACAAATAAAATCAGTTATCGAATTTCGAAATCACTAAAAATTAAGAAATAAAAATAATTTAAACAAAAATTAAAACCGCCGGTGTCGTATTCGTTGATGTACCTACCTCCCTACCTACCTTGACTGACACCGACTCCAAAAGTAACAATAATGACGTGGTAAATGCAAAGATTGTATATTAGTAGAAGAACAAGTTGATTATAAATTGTAGGCACAAAAATAAAGGAAATTATTTTATTACTTTTTAGTTTTTTTTTTTAATTTTGAAGTCGGTTTTAATTTTTGTTTAAATTTATTTTTTGTATAATATGTTCATCGATATTTATCGCCAATCGCGAACTTATTTACTTTGTTAGAAAGGAGACATTCCAAAGGTGATCTCATGTTAAGGAAACCAGGATCTGATGATGGTATCCCAGAGAAATTGAGGAGAACTTTCCAAAATCGTAGTTAAAAAACGAAAAATTTTGGCACTTGACAGCGCTTGGTAATGTTTTTCATTGAATATAGAGGTACTTCTTCACTCCATGGTTTGATTATGAACAAGTGACGTCATTAGTGTTTGTTGACACGACTTATTTAAATTTTATTACGTTATATTTATTTAATAAGTAAATCAAACAAAAGTAGAGCAAATAGGAGTTTTTTTAGATTTCTTTCATAGAAGCTACCATTTAAGATCAAAATTACATTTTTATCTGAAATTAATGAATTTGCAACATTACAGCTTTATAGAATATTTTTATAAATTTCACCGGTGGGAGGGAAACGCTGTGCCGCGCTCCCGGCTGCATGGGTACCACCATCTTGCTTGTTTCTCCCGTGAAACAGCTTTGCTGTGTTTCAGAGAGAAGGTCAAAACAGGCAGTGTAATTACTGGCACCGAGACTTAACATCTTATGTCTCAGGATAGGCAACAGATAAATGAGTTGCCTGGGCTCGTTCCAGGTAAATTAGTTTATGTTCATGGGCGACGTCGACCACTTACCATCAGGTGGCACGTTTGCCAGTTTGCCTATCTAACTAACATAAAAAAAATAGATTGACCTTAGATCACTCTTAGTTTGTAAAATATAAACACGTATTTTTCTATAATGCACAGTAATTTCGGGAAACTTATATAAGAAATTATAAAAATATAATATTACTCTTACATACATTTATAGTTCGGGCGTTCGGGTAAACGAATTGTTGGTCGGCTATTAACCAGGTGGGAAGAGGATCTTCGTACAGTGGCCGGTCCATGTTGGATGCGAGGGGCGAGTGATCGGTCATCTTGGCGTTTTTTGAATGAGGCCTATTTTCAGCAGTGGACGGATAGGGGCTGATGATGATGATACATTTATATTCGTCAGAGAAATGTCAGTTAGCCTCCCTTTTAGCGCGTATGTTATTATCCAATTTATTCCACATTAATTTTATGACATCAACATTAATGAGGATTATGTGTACGCCTACATCAAAATATATGGTTTTGCTGGCGGATTGCTAAATTTATAAGGAGGTATATGTTTAGAGTACGGATATCCGTAAAGTAATTAGCCTGTCTCTTAATAGTTAATGTGATGTATGCCGCTCTAATTACGGGATATGATGAGAATACTTTTAGAAATTAATTTGTGCTTTTTAAGTATACATATACTTTGAGTGTAAACTTTATGCAAATTTACACGGTTTTAAACTGTCGGAAGAATGACGTCACAATGGCCATTGCCTTCCGAATGTAACAAAAAAAATATTTGCTTAAGAAAAAACGTTTTATATGCGCAAGGTGGCGGGGCGACCCTAGTTGCCATGACCGGAATATTTTAAATTTTTTAGGTGATGATTGTTGCCTGGGCGGGCGAGTGGATCAGCAAGAGTGTATTTCTACTTTATAATAATAGATAGTAATACTACATACTAAATATTTATTTAGTTTAAATTATCTTAAATTATTCTAAAACAAGTGGCAGAATACAACGATTATATCATTTAAAAAAAAAAAAAAGTTTTTTCATAATTTGAATAGTTTTGACTTTTGAGGCTTCTGTTCAATGTTGATCGCCACAAACTTTTTAGTTATAATTTCGTTTTCTAATAAAGTAACAAAGCCAACAAAATATTTCACACGCGATAACCTCTGACTACGACTCATTAAGTTTTTTACACAAAAACACCATTTTCGTTGTTCATTTCCGTCCCAGTTTTTCGGACACTATGCTGAAAATTGACGTTATTTTTTATATCTCTTATATATATAAAATTGGAGGTGTGTGTCCCTATATTTCACTTTGCAGCCAAAACTACGCATTGCAGACGAAAAGTGTTTATATGTGGCAATAGGTACAAGGTTCCCATTGTGCACTATGGTGGTTGCAAGTCGATAATTATAAGGGTGTAAAAGATATGGGGGTTGAAAGATGTTAACTTTGAAAATGTGACTATTATTGATTTAAAATGGTCTGGATTGTTCAGGAAACTTCTGGAATGTTCTAGAAAGCTTTAATATGTATACCAATGTTCTGATCGATCGAAAATGTTCTAGAAAATTCTAGAATGATCTAGAATAACTCCGAGTAAACTAGAGAGCTTTAAAATGTATATTAACATTCTTATCGGTCGAAAATATGCTGAGTGTTTTAGTAACTTTTTAAACATTAACATTCTTATCGATCGAAAATATGCTGAGTGTTTTAGTAACTTTTTAAACATCCCAAAAAATTCTAATATCAACAAATAAGTGTACTATTAAAAATGACCCAGCGAAGCGGGTGTTCACAGCTATATCATTAATCTAATATGATTTGGATTTTTCTAAAGAATTCTAGAATGATTAGAGATTTCTAGAATTATTTGTAAAGTTTCCAAATATAAGTATATACTCGAATCACGTTTTACTAAATGAGAAAATAAACAATATATTTGCTCAACTACTTACTGATAATAATGATCACAGCATGCATTCAACAAACATGGTGACAAGAGATAAAAAGTTAGCTCTGAAATGTTGTATACACGAATTTACGAAAAAATACGAAAAACAATTTACTTGTTCACTTTAATAAAATAATAATAATATATAGGGACGCTTTTACACCACGTCAATCTGGTCCCGTGGTAAGTTCTCGCAGAACTAGTGTTACGGGTATCAGACAACGGAAATATATTTAATACTTTTATACTATACATATATTTAAGATTTTTATTATATAATACACATATTTAATACACATCCATGACCCATTAACATAAAACAATTTTTGTTCCCTGGCGGGATTCGAACCCGTCATTCAAATATATATAAAGCAATAACAACAAAAATACCTTATTTGTATACCAAAATACAACAATGACGCCGTAATTCATACTGTTTAAAATACTATAATATACATATAGACAAGGGCTCTTCCAAGGACCAACACTAGTAAATTATTTATTAAACATTATTTACTTGTTTTATTATGTAACTGCTGATATAATCTAATATATAAAATTTCCATGTCACAATGTTAGTTACCGTACTCCTCCGAAACGGCTTTACCGATTTTTACCAAATTTTATATGCGTATTCAGTAGGTCTGAGAATCGGCTACTATCTATTTTTCATACCCCTAAGTGATAAGGGTGGTCAACCCCTCAAATTTTAAAAGTTAACGCGGGCGAAGCTGCGGGCAACAGCTAGTTAACTATAAATAAATAAAGATTCATACCACGTTAACGTAGTCCCGTGGCAAGTTCATAAGAACTTTTACTGGTATTAGGAACGGTCCGCGTTCACATTCACATACACATCCATGACCCGGTGCAGACATCTATATTCATCATTCAAATTATCTGCACTTGGCGGGATTCGAATCCACGACCCCTGCATGAAGTGTCCAGTGCCTGACTACTCGACCGGCCAGCCGTCATGCTTAGAAAGCTTTAATATATCTGTGGATATATAAAAAGAATTTGCTCGCTTGCACATGCAAGTTTTCAGAGCTAACACTCGGATAAGAAAAAAAAATGCTAGATTGCACAATTAATTATTAAAGATAGAAGTTTTTTTTGTAATTTGGACTTTAATTTTCATTTTGTGACAGGCAAAAGTCCAGGCAAGTTGATTAAATAATAAAAATAGACATAAGATCATTATTACCTTGATATCGAAAGCGCCTCTTATATTATTAACCGACTTTAAAAAAAAAAAAGGATGTTCTCAATTCGTCTGTATGTTTTTTTTTTTGTATGTATGTGACACGATATCTCCGCCGTTTGTGAATGGATTTCGATGGTTTTTGTTTGAAAGCTGGTGTTTCCAATTTGGTCCCATATTAATTTTATTAAGATCTGACAAGCCGTTTTTTAGTTATTCCCAATAATGCCTATTTGGTTGGTTTTGTTTACCTTGATGATATGATTATTTTATTACGTGTCGATGTAACAATTGTATAGGATGCTTTGGTAGCACACCATAGTATGTCGCGGTCATCGTAATTATCACCATCACCACCATCATCATCATCATCATCCTTTATCCATCCACTGCTGAACATGCCTCCTTCAATGAACGCCAAGACGACGAATTTCGGAATCACTAAAAATTAAGAAATAAAAACATTTTACAAAAAATTAAAACTGACTTCAAAAATACTAAACTAAAAAGTAATAAAATAACAGTTTCTTTAATGTTTGTGCTTACAACATATAATCAACTTAATCTTCTACTAATGTACAAACTTTGCGTTTACCACGTCATTATAGTTACTTTTGGAGTCGGTGTCGTATTTGTTGCTGTACATTACCTACCTACCTACCTTGGCTGACACCGACTCCAAAAGTAACTATAATGACGTGGTAAACGCAAAGTTTGTACATTAGTAGAAGATTAAGTTGATTATATGTTGTAAGCACAAACATTAAAGAAACTGTTATTTTATTACTTTTTAATTTCGTATTTTTGAAGTCGGTTTTAATTTTTTTTTTGCATTTTAAGATTAGAATGCCGTAATCATATAAACTTTCTTAGACTAATGTTTTCTAACAATCTTAGTTACTTTGGTATGTTAATTAGCGTAAACATCAACTTACCGTTTCCTCGTAATTATAATATTAAAAATTCTACCTTCGAGTTAAAGAATATCGCTCCATTATAACTAAATAAAACTTTCTAGAAGTTAATGAGAAATGGGAAACATTTTTGATATAAAAAAGTAACCCCAAAATGTCTTTCTTATAAGTCGAGAATGTTTCTTTTTTATGTAACGTATTTTTTATATATCAATTGTATAGGCAAACTGGCAGACGTGCCACCTGATACTGTACTCCAAAAGCATTAAAACATCTACTTTCAGCAAGTTCCTGCTGTCAGCAATTTGATGTCCCTTAAAAACTTTCATTATAAAGATAATAACTAAATAGGATAATATTACTGTAAACTAGAACGCTTTATATAAATATGATCAAATGTAAACAAAGGATTAACGATTTACAATAGGTACTTGAATTGATAGAATATGTCTATGACATATGCTTTTTTGTCGGGTCACAAAAAAGCAAAGGCCATTGTAACACCATTCAGCCGTATAAATGACGTCATTTGGTGCTTCCGCCTATTTAGAATAGTAAGAATTTCAAAAGTTAAAATAAATATCAAAATGAATGAATCTCGAGAAAATAAAAAATACGGGTATCCTATTTTTCAATCTAGTTACAATCAAAAATATCATATAGGGTTGTTAAAAAATCGGTTGTCTGTAAAGTCGGTTTACTGATGATAGTTGAAAGTGACAACGTCATAAGAAAATGGAACACCTCAGAACGAGGTAACGCCGCATACGTCATGTTTTTTCGTTCTTGCAGCCGGCTCCATCGAATTATAAGACGTCACGTCAAAAATTAAATGTTGTAAATTAACAAAACAACGGGAGATCTGCAGGATCGTCGTTCCATCTGTCAAAAGTTATAAACGATTATAAATAATCTAACGTAAAACGACTTTGATAATAGAAAAGATGGCATAAATAAAATTTTGTTATACGATCCAATTTATGTGCTGGCTTAAAGGCCAAAGTATCGAAACGCCACGTAAACGACGCCATCGCATGCCTAGCATGAATCTTATGTTCTTAACATAGGAAGTAATAGGAAATGTAATTACTGGTGCTATAAATTATATTGAGCGATGATGGTCCAGTAGGTATGGATCCGGAACACAGGGGTCAGGATCGCCGGTTCGATCCTGACTCCCTGTGGTGCCTTGAAATGGGTTATTCTAAATTTCTACGTGCACCTGAACATGAGACAATCGCTTACTCAACGGTGAAGGAAACATCGTGAGGAAACCTGCATGCCCGATGAGATTAAAAGTCTTTGAAGGTGTGTGAAGTTCACCAACCCGCGGTGGGCCAGCGCATCGGTGAACTATGGCCCAACTGTCAACACCCTCCTCGTTGATTTTGAGGAGACCCGTGCCCAGCAGTGGGACAATATAAGGGTTGATTTATATATTATTGTATATAATATATAAATTATATTTATTTGATAAATGAGATTTTGAAAAAAGTGTACTCGATATAAATATACACCCAATTAATAAAGAAGGTCAAAGCAAGACTAAGGGAATCCTGCCTTTTGGATATGAATAAAATCAAAAGATTTTGCTGGCTGTGCATGTTTGTTCATTCAGCTGTAGATCCTAAACTATTTATCGTATAGTATTAATGCAATGGAAATAAATTATTAAGGTCCAACTGGTAGCTTTAGCATTTATCATATAGATTTTTCAACTATCGACTCGCCAGTACGGCGCGCGCGACAATAGGTACTGACATATCAATCTCCGCAGAATGAAATTGAACTATAGTAAATGTGCCTTTTAAAACAATTAATAGTGAAAAAATACATAAAAACCTGATGCATATTTTTTATAAAATTTTAGATTTGGTTGCAAAGTTGTCAATTCCCTGAAATCAATCTTAGAAATAACCTGAATAAAACATTCTAGCGCTCGACCCACAAACTTACGACACAAGTCTTACTTTTTAACCGACTTCAAAAAGGAGGAGGTTATCAATTCGTCGGAATCTTTTTTTTTTTTTAATTTTATTTTTATGTATGTTACCTGATTACTCGAAGATGGCTAGACCGATCTGAAAAATTCTTTTTTTGTTCTAAAGGGTATACTTCCCAAATGGTCCCATGATAAGGAAACCAGGATCTGATGATGGCATCCCAGAGAAATCGAGGGGAACTTTCGAAAATCGTAGGGGCGACTAGTTTGATATTTTTTTTATAAAGTGTTTTGAAGGACTTCAATTTAATGAAGGTCTGGAGTCGATCTGATGCTTGAGCCGAAAGACAATCGAGGGAACTCCTCAACTATTTACATCAGTAACAGTAATTTGTAATGATGAGAACTTTACACCTAGATGGGTTGTGACTGTCATTAGGGGTCTGATGATGAAGACAAAGGACAGTTAAGGGAACTCCTCAACAGTTTACAGTAGCTACCTTGTGTTTGGACTTAATTAATTTAAATTGATGAGAACTTTGTACCTATATGGGTTATAAGCGCCATTACAGGTGTGATGATGGAGACCATACACAGTCGAGAGGAATCCTCGACGATTTACAGCTTCAATTGGGCTTACTTCATACGGTAAATAATATTATGCCAAAATCATATTATTATATATTTAGTTTTTTTTTTTAATTTTTAAGTCGGTTTTAATTTTTGTTTAAAAATTTTTTATTTCTTAGTTTTAGTGATTGCAAAATTCGGTAACTGATTTTATTTGTCTGAAATATGGGTAGAAATATTAAACGCGTTGCTCAGATTAGATAGCGCTGTATTAATGAGATGAACGTAGAGAGGCTTAAATCATTACATAACAAAATATGAAAAAACCGAAATGGAATTGTGTAAAACTTTATATACATGTAATTGAAAGGCGAAAGCAATCACGGCAGATTTGCTGCTATTCATTAAATAATTCAGTTATGATATATAGGTATAGAACATCACCATCACCAATATATAGGTATAGAATGGATATTATGATGACCTTGAAATACTATGATGCACTTCCAAGGCACAGTTGTTTTTTGTTCATTTAACAACAATAAGTAAAATTAAATTAAATAATTAAATAAAATTACATGATTTTGGTATATTATTTAGCCGTATGAACTAAGCCCAACAAAAGCTGTAAATCGTCGAGGATTCCCCTCGACTGTGTAAGGTCTCCATCATCACACCTGTAATGGCGCTTATAACCTATATGGGTGCAAAGTTCTCATCAATTTAAATTAATTAAGTTCAAACACAAGGTAGCTACTGTAAACTGTTGAGGAGTTCCCTTAACTGTCATTTGTCTTCATCATCAGACCCTTAATGACAGTCACAACCCATCTAGGTGTAAAGTTCTCATCATTACAAATTAATCAAGCCCAAACACAAGGGTACTGATGTAAATCGTTGAGGAGTTCCCTCGACTGTCTTTCGGCTCCAGCATCAGATCGACTCCAGACCTTCATTAAATTGAAGTCCTTCAAAACACTTTATAAAAAAAATATCAAACGCACTAGTCGCCCCTCGATTTCTCTGGGATGCCATCATCAGATCCTGGTTTCCTTATCATGGGACCATTTGGGAAGTATACCCTTTAGAACAAAAAAAGAATTTTTCAAATCGGTCTAGCCATCTTCGAGTAATCAGGTAACATACATAAAAAAAAAAAAAAAGATTCCGACGAATTGATAACCTCCTCCTTTTTGAAGTCGGTTAAAAAAACAACTGTGGCTTGGAAGCGCATCATAGTTTTTCAAGGTCATCATTATATCCATTCTATATCTATATATTGATGATGTTCTATACCTATATACAATGGAATTATTTAACGAATAGCAGCAAATCTGCCGTGATTGCTTTCGATTACATGTACATAAAGTTTTACGCAATTCCATTTCGGTTTTTTCATTTGTTATGTAATGACTTAAACCCTTTCTACGTTCATCTCATTAATACAGCGCTATCTAATCTGAGCAACGCGTTTAATAGTTCTACCCATATTTCAGACAAATAAAATCAGTTATCGAATTTTGCAATCACTAAAAATTAAGAAATAAAAAAAATTTAAACAAAAATTAAAACCGACTTCAAAATTAAAAAAAAAACTAAAAAGTAATAAAATAATTTCCTTAATCTTTGTGCCTGCAATTTATAATCAACTTGATCTTCTACTAATATACAATCTTTGCATTTACCACGTCATTATTGTTACTTTTGAAGCCGGTGTCGTATTCGTTGATGTACCTACCTCCCTATCTACCTTGGCTGACACCGACTCCATAAGTAACAATAATGACGTGGTAAATGCAAAGATTGTATATTAGTAGAAGATGAAGTTGATTATAAATTGTAGGCACAAAGATTAAGGAAAATATTTTATTACTTTTTAGTTTTTTTTTAATTTTGAAGTCGGTTTTAATACCGATAAACATTTGAAAAATATTTATAATATGAGAGAATAGTGAAATCCCTTGACAAAATGCTAAATAAATGTGTTTATTTACGACATCACATTAGAAACCTCTCATTATCAGTGTTTATCTACTATATTATGCATGTATTATACACATAAACCTTCCTCTTGAATCATTCTATCTATTAAAAAAACCGCACCAAAATCCGTTGTCTAGTTTTAAAGATCTAAGCATACATACATACAGACAGACGCGGGAAGCGACTATGCTTTATACTATGTACTGATAATGGCAACTGGCTTATTCGAGAATACTGAAATAATACAATTACTGTCATTAAAGGATTTTTAGAGACGAAATTAGATTACGTATATCGTATGAATTTAATAGAATATTGTGAGTTCATGTGTTATAACTAATAATGGAAACTGGCTTATTCGAGAATACTTAAATAATACAATTGCTGTCATTATAGGATTTTAGAGACGAAATTAGGTTTCGTATATGGTATAAATTTAATAGAATATTGTGAGTTCATCTGTTATAACTAATATTGGCAACTGGCTTATTCGAGAATACTGAAATAATACAATTGCTGTTATTATAGGATTTTAGAGACGAAATTAGGTTTCGTATATGGTATAAATTTAATAGAATATTGTGAGTTCATATTGTGTTATAACTAATAATGGCAACTGGCTTATTCGAGAATACTGAAATAATACAATTACTGTCATTATAGGATTTTAGAGACGAAATTAGGTTTCGTATATGGTATAAATTTAATAGAATATTGTAAGTTCATATTGTGTTATAACTAATAATGGCAACTGGCTTATTCGAGAATACTGAAATAATACAATTGCTGTCATTAAAGGATTTTAGAGATGAAATTAGGTTTCGTATATCGTATAGATTTAATAGAATATTGTGAGTTCATGTGTTATAACTAATAATGGCAACTGGCTTATTCGAGAATACTGAAATAATACAATTGCTGTCATTATAGGATTTTAGAGACGAAATTAGGTTTCGTATATGGTATAAATTTAATAGAATATTGTAAGTTCATATTGTGTTATAACTAATAATGGCAACTGGCTTATTCGAGAATACTGAAATAATACAATTGCTGTCATTAAAGGATTTTATAAATGAAATTAGGTTTCGTATATCGTATAAATTTAATAGAATATTGTGAGTTCATGTGTTATAACTAATAATGGCAACTGGCTTATTCGAGAATACTGAAATAATACAATTGCTGACATTAAAGGATTTTTCGAGACGAAATTAGGTTTCGTATATCGTATGAATTTAATAAAATATTAGTAAAACAGACTTTGACAATAAAAGTCTACATAATAGGCGGTCTTCGCGTTCTTAAACTTTTACATAAAATATACATTATCCTATTATAGTTTAGATTGGTATTCCCTATATCTATACTAATATTATAAAGCTGAAGAGTTTGTTTGTTTGTTTGAACGCGCTAATCTCAGGAACTACTAGTCCGATTTGAAAAAATCTTTCAGTGTTAGACAGCCTATTTATCGAAGAAGGCTATAGGCTATATAACATCAAGCTGTGACATATAGTCACAGCTTGATGACAGCAGTCATTTCATATGCTTATGCCACATCTTTCACACAAGATATAAGGCTGGATTATTAAATTATAACAGGATAAAGTTACACAAAGACCTGTCTCTGCGAAGATCACAAGAGTTTACTGAACATACATTTTGTTGTTTAAATGTTCACTTGATGAAAATAATATTGCTTATTATTAGTATATAATAAACTAGTTATTTGTAGATAAGGAACAAAATACCCCTGTCACTCTCATATAAACACAAATAACTAAATAGTGTGTTACGTCCCTAAGCTTGGGCCTCTCTTTCGTTTGACGGAGGCGGAAGGGGACACTTTATCGTGCGCGCTGCCTGTGTTCATGAATTTATAAGACGTTATCACGTCAAAAATTATAGTTTTAAAATACCATCGAAATATCTGGTACAAGTGGTTTTCAATATGATGTCGTATTCGTTGATGTACCTACCTCCCTATCTACCTTGGCTGACACCGACTCCATAAGTAACAATAATGACGTGGTAAATGCAAAGATTGTATATTAGTAGAAGATGAAGTTGATTATAAATTGTAGGCACAAAGATTAAGGAAAATATTTTATTACTTTTTAGTTTTTTTTTAATTTTGAAGTCGGTTTTAATACCGATAAACATTTGAAAAATATTTATAATATGAGAGAATAGTGAAATCCCTTGACAAAATGCTAAATAAATGTGTTTATTTACGACATCACATTAGAAACCTCTCATTATCAATGTTTATCTACTATATTATGCATGTATTATACACATAAACCTTCCTCTTGAATCATTCTATCTATTAAAAAAACCGCACCAAAATCCGTTGTCTAGTTTTAAAGATCTAAGCATACATACATACAGACAGACGCGGGAAGCGACTATGCTTTATACTATGTACTGATAATGGCAACTGGCTTATTCGAGAATACTGAAATAATACAATTACTGTCATTAAAGGATTTTTAGAGACGAAATTAGATTACGTATATCGTATGAATTTAATAGAATATTGTGAGTTCATGTGTTATAACTAATAATGGAAACTGGCTTATTCGAGAATACTTAAATAATACAATTGCTGTCATTATAGGATTTTAGAGACGAAATTAGGTTTCGTATATGGTATAAATTTAATAGAATATTGTGAGTTCATCTGTTATAACTAATATTGGCAACTGGCTTATTCGAGAATACTGAAATAATACAATTGCTGTTATTATAGGATTTTAGAGACGAAATTAGGTTTCGTATATGGTATAAATTTAATAGAATATTGTGAGTTCATATTGTGTTATAACTAATAATGGCAACTGGCTTATTCGAGAATACTGAAATAATACAATTACTGTCATTATAGGATTTTAGAGACGAAATTAGGTTTCGTATATGGTATAAATTTAATAGAATATTGTAAGTTCATATTGTGTTATAACTAATAATGGCAACTGGCTTATTCGAGAATACTGAAATAATACAATTGCTGTCATTAAAGGATTTTAGAGATGAAATTAGGTTTCGTATATCGTATAGATTTAATAGAATATTGTGAGTTCATGTGTTATAACTAATAATGGCAACTGGCTTATTCGAGAATACTGAAATAATACAATTGCTGTCATTATAGGATTTTAGAGACGAAATTAGGTTTCGTATATGGTATAAATTTAATAGAATATTGTAAGTTCATATTGTGTTATAACTAATAATGGCAACTGGCTTATTCGAGAATACTGAAATAATACAATTGCTGTCATTAAAGGATTTTATAAATGAAATTAGGTTTCGTATATCGTATAAATTTAATAGAATATTGTGAGTTCATGTGTTATAACTAATAATGGCAACTGGCTTATTCGAGAATACTGAAATAATACAATTGCTGACATTAAAGGATTTTTCGAGACGAAATTAGGTTTCGTATATCGTATGAATTTTATAAAATATTAGTAAAACAGACTTTGACAATGAAAGTCTACATAATAGGCGGTCTTCGCGTTCTTAAACTTTTACATAAAATATACATTATCCTATTATAGTTTAGATTGGTATTCCCTATATCTATACTAATATTATAAAGCTGAAGAGTTTGTTTGTTTGTTTGAACGCGCTAATCTCAGGAACTACTAGTCCGATTTGAAAAAATCTTTCAGTGTTAGACAGCCTATTTATCGAAGAAGGCTATAGGCTATATAACATCAAGCTGTGACATATAGTCACAGCTTGATGACAGCAGTCATTTCATATGCTTATGCCACATCTTTCACACAAGATATAAGGCTGGATTATTAAATTATAACAGGATAAAGTTACACAAAGACCTGTCTCTGCGAAGATCACAAGAGTTTACTGAACATACATTTTGTTGTTTAAATGTTCACTTGATGAAAATAATATTGCTTATTATTAGTATATAATAAACTAGTTATTTGTAGATAAGGAACAAAATACCCCTGTCACTCTCATATAAACACAAATAACTAAATAGTGTGTTACGTCCCTAAGCTTGGGCCTCTCTTTCGTTTGACGGAGGCGGAAGGGGACACTTTATCGTGCGCGCTGCCTGTGTTCATGAATTTATAAGACGTTATCACGTCAAAAATTATAGTTTTAAAATACCATCGAAATATCTGGTACAAGTGGTTTTCAATATGATGTTATAAGAATCACTAAGTTTCGCAATCTAAGTAAAATTGTTTGCAATCAATATAACATAGAAGAATAAAACTAATGAACAGGGAAAATTAGAAACTCTTTTCTACTTCAAATTCACCTCACGAAATGGGATAAACGAAATGCGCGAAATTTAAAATTATATCAGTATGCAAAATGCCCAGAGAGTATTTAGATTGGGCGAAATTAGTTTTCCACTTATTAGAAGCTTGTTTAATATTTATACGAGTACACTTTTACCCGCAATTGCCCACGTGGACCTGAAGTTTTTAATAAAAATAAAATGTCACGTACATTCATTCATTCAATCGAGAACATAATATGACGCCATCTTTAACTTTAGGATTGGAACGCCATCTATTGATATAGATAGCGCTACATACCCACAGCGCAGTATTTTTTAATACTTTCTTCATGGGATTTCACTGAGGTAAAATCCGTTCTGCAGTTATTTAGCGCAGAAACCTCCTACCGTGAATTGTTACTACACTTCTATAGAAGCAACATAGTGCAAAAAAATCCACATCTTTCTAGATACTTATTCTCCATCTGATTTGAGATCATTAATAAAACTTTTTTGCTAAGCGACGCCAGTCTAGTAGGTGTAGGCTTCCCCACCATGGTTCAGGCCTTGACGTGGCGGTGGGGCTCAGAGTAGCCTAGGGTGAGCCCAACATCTTGGGCGAAGCTAATTGAGCCGAGGGGGCTCTTTGTACTCCTCTTATAAGAAGAGGGGACAAAAGAGCAGGGGGCAAGGGGTGAGGATGGGAACCTACCCCATTGTACTGTCCCGACGTTGGGAAGGGTTGTTCTGTGATGCGGGACAACCCCTCGGTGGAGGTGGCGTCGATCCCTTGCAGGATTGACTACCCGTCGAGGTGCCCTGTCAGCTTAACAGGTCCGGAGTACCTCACCAAGGTGGCACTGGTGGCACTCGCCGGGTTTAAGTGGGTAGAGCTGCGTCCATTTACCATCTTTCGGGCGCAGCGAGTCCCACATACCCACCTGGGGAGACCCACTCCCCAGGCTGGATGCCTTAGAGCATTTCCCGGCGTTAAAGAAAAAAAAACTGAAAATGATAAAATTGAAAGTCAAAGAAGGGTGGTAAGTTCGCCAATCATTGGCCTATGCATATGCCAATATCATATTATCCTCCTTGACCGATTTAACGAAGGACACCCCTACAATAAAACAAAGGGTCTCTTATTGGTATGCTATTCTGTAACGCTGAACGAGATGTTTGCTTATTTCCCACACATTCGTAGTATTTGAAGAACGAGAGAAGGAATATTAAAGAGACCATTGAACTCTCGTCCAACGCTCGTAGTCTAATACCGTTAAAGTTCTTTACAGGAACACGAACATTTCAAGAGGTTTTCCTTCACCGCGCAACAAGTGAACGTTCTAGAAAATCAGATATATTTTCAGAATTACATCGCTGAAACTCTATTTCATTAAAACGTCTAACGTATGAATATAAACTCGGTATAAACTGCTAGACGTCATATTATTATTATTACATTCTTACGAATATTATATTGTTAAAGCGAAAGTTTGTAAGTTTGGATATTTGGATGTTTGGATGTTTGTTAAAAGTTACTAAACAAAATACTTATGTTTAATATAATAATTCTCTGTACGTGCGCGTATGTTACTGAACTCCTAAGCCGCTGGACCGATTTCGGTGGACATTTTGAATGTGTTTAAGTGGATTCGCGATTAAGATTCGCGTTTAAAAACAAAACATAAGATATTGTTTTCTAATGTTTATGTGAATTTTACTCATTATACTGAAATATTTTAAGTAGTAAGCGGACGCAGCTCTACCCACTAAAACCCGACGAGTGCCACCAATGCCGCCTTTGGTGAGGTTCCCCGGATGTAATGAGCAAACAGGGCACCTCGACGCCTAGTCAGTCCTCCAAGGGACCGACGCCACCTCCACAGAGGGGTTGTCCCGCACCACATAACAACACCTCCCAACGTCGCGACAGTACAATAGGGTGAGGTTCCCGTCCTCGCCCCTTGCCCCTTGCTATTTTGTCCCCTCTTCTTATAAGAGGGGTACTAAGAGCCCTCTCGGCTTAATTCGCTTCGCCCAAGGTGCCCCACCGTGCACCGCCACGACAAAGCCTGAACCAAGGTGGGGAGACATAATAACTAATTACGTTCGGCCACAACATGCTTATTAACAATAATAATTATTACAATTACCTAAGTCAGAAAAATGGAAAAATGATAATTAATTAATCTTCAATTATTACCAAATTCAAATTAAAAATAACAGACCAATTAAATAATCATTAAATAAAAATATATAAATATACCTTTTTGTTGTCTTATTCTCTCTATATATTCTATTCGCTATTAAAATAATTATCATCAGTCCGAATCGTCATTATTAACATCATCATCATCAGCCTTTATCCGTCCATTGCTGAACGTAGGTTAATGAAAACATAGGTTTAATGAACGCCAAAACGAACAATCGCTTCCGACTTAGCTGCTCATTGCCACGCTGAGCAGGTGGCAATTATGAGCATATCCCTTCAATGGATAACAGGCACAAAAAACGGCCCCTAGTTTGGCCGTCCCACTATTCCTGGCTACGGAAGCAGCTAGGTTATGGTGGGACAGGGGTTGCTAAGAATCTCAGTCCGAATACAGTTGTAAAATAACGACAGACGAACTGCAGACCGTAATAGAGAGCCCACTGCCATTAAAACGTGATGACTTCTTCATACAATGATTTTAACATCTACTTTTTATCCACAGATACATTTTTCTGGCGATCTACACGGCGGAGATGATAATCAAGTGCATTGCGAAAGGTTTCATCCTGAATAAGTATACCTACCTGCGGAACCCCTGGAACTGGCTGGACTTCGTGGTAATAACCTCGGGCTACGCTACCATCGGGATGGAAGTGGGCAACTTGGCTGGCTTGCGGACGTTCAGGGTATTGAGAGCATTGAAGACCGTTTCCATTATGCCAGGTAGGAATCGAGGATTCATGTTTTCATCGATAGTTGATAATCGTTTTCTAATATTATGTGTTAATAAACAATCAAATAGCAGTACAATTATTGAACATACTTAAGAATGTGTCTTCCGTAGAGCGTATCTACCTTGTTTCCTTTATCGTTGAAAATTCGGGCATAACAGATCAATTAAAAACCGAACATTAGTGTTGTACGCTTAACGGTTCTATCTCATAGAAAAATGAGACGGGATCGTCTAAAGACTTCTATGCTGACTGCACTTCAAAGGATATACTCGTGTAATCTCCTTACGATTTACTCAAATTACGTCCTATTAATTATTCCAACGTAATTGTTAGCCCCACTCGTCAAGAATCTGATTCGCAAAGATCTGATTCTTGCGTTCAAGTATCAAAACACAATATTTTTAACACGTTATTTGACGGAAACACTGATCAAAATTTGCCACAACTTTATTTCGATACCAAACTAAATAAAACAAAAGGTAGCATTGATTACTCCATCCAAAAATACACAAAATGACTTGACCTACAAAATCACGGCATTACTCGCAAAATTACCATCACAGCTCATTAAGTGACGCAATTTGAGTCACAAAGTTGCTCGACTTACACTCAAAGTCACGCGACTCAACGCAAAAAACTACGTTTCGCCACAAAACAGAATTTACATGAAACTTGCGATTTAACAATTAAATTTACTGAACTAAATCATGGTCGGATAAACTGCGCTACGTAAATGCGCTTTTCCTCTAATAAGTCTAAAGTAAAATAACGAGGTATTTACATGTTAAAATTTAAACTGGTTCTTACTTGGTTGAAGTCATAACTGCTTTAGCCGCGTTGAGCACTTTTTGGTAGGATGAAACCTTACCCGCCTTATTACAAAAAACTGATCTAGTACCGGGATTAAACCAAGACTAAAAAGTTCAGGTTTGTTATGGTATTAACGTTAGTCCATGGACTAAAATTCATTCAATCGAGGACCAACCGAGGTCTAGCTAGTACCAAAGATCGTCCCTGGTTTAATTGTATCCACAGATTATTGAGCAACATATCATTCATTCATTCGTTCAATATTTGATTAGTTCGGTACACCGTTCATTTTTATGCAAAGCTCGCTAATGTATAATTAAATATAATGTGGAAAATACATCAATATTTTGATAATAAAATTTATTGTGATATATAAAATATCTGAAATCTTTACTACTTTGTACTTTGAGGTAGTGTGATTTAAATTCTTGTTTATTACACACAAATATTTTAATATTTCGCTGTTAAGTTTTTTATATAGCTAGCAATGAATAATAATGAAATACAAAGCGCGCGTAGTTCTAATGTTATCGAAATGTTTATTGTTTAGATATTGCAATGTTAGTGGAGTTACCACTTACCAATAGTTACAATACTTACACTACAGCCATTATTGTTCTTTGATTCTAAATAGACGGTAAGTTGTTCATAAGAATAGTATAATATTTTTTGTTGTGAATTTGTGTGTCACGAACATTACTTATGCTGTAAAATGAATCAACAAAAGAAAAAAGGGATGATAATTGGACTTCTCAATAAAAGGTTAGTGTATTTATTTAATCCAAACATACATGAAAAACATCAGAGTTAATTAGAATTATTACATATGATATAAAATAGGTATGTATATCAATGACAAAATACAATACAACAAAATTACAGAAATAGAATGTTAAATTACATAAGGATGTCAGAGTAATTATTTTAAATGTTAGTCCAATTCAACAATGTTGTCTACATCAAGTTCATTTAATTACCTATCAATACAATTAATACAAAAAAAAGCAAATTCAACGCATAAGACATCTGACAATTCGAAGTTTTGAGGTTAGTACCGAAGTTAAACTAGCGGTCACGGTGGTCTAACTTTAGTACCATAGATAGTCCTGGTACTTACGTTAAACTAGTTTTTGTAATAACATTTATATTAGACCATGGTTTAAAGCTGGTATTAAATTTGGTACTATATTAAGTCTTCGTTTTGGAATAAGGCGGTACAGGTTCGCGTCACCGACATGCTAATATAACATTATGACGTCATTGTAAAATTATTTTTTTTGCATTCAAATAATATTATGTTCATATTTATTTTTCTTTAACCCCGGGAAATGCTCTGAGGCATCCTGCGGGGGAGTGGGTCACCCCAGGCGGGAATGTGGGACTCGCTGCGCCCGAGAGCTGGTAAGTGGACGCAGCTCTATCCACTAAACCCCGGCGAGTGCCACCAATGCTGCCTTTGGTGAGGTGCCCGGAATCTAATGAGCAAACAGGGCACCTCGACGGCTAGTCAGTCCCTCAGGAGACCGACGCCACCTCCATAGAGGGGTTGTACCGCACCACAGAACAACCCCTCCCATTGTCGGGACATTATAATGGGGTGAGGTTTCCCGTCCTCGCCCCTTGCCCCCTGCTCTTTTGTCTCCTCTTCTTATAAGAGGGGTACAAAGAGCCCACTCGGCTCAATTAGCTTCGCCCAAGGTGCCGGGGTTACCTTAGGCTACTAATCCCCACCGCCACGTCAAGGCCTGATCCATGGTGGGAATTGAAGTGATAACTACTTTAGCCGCGTTGAGCACTTTTTGATAGGGGGAAATCTTATAAGTTCATGTCAGCAACACGCTAATGTGACATTATGACGTCATTGTGAAATTTCAATTTTTTGTATTCAAATTTTAAACTTCATACTGTCATAATTCTAAATTACAAGTTGTCACTTCTATCGGCAGTTAAGACTGCAATATCCGGTGGCAGGTCTGTGACGCGCTCCCGTCCGTACCACCATGCTTATTTTATTCGTCAAACAGGACAGGACAAGGCAGTGTAATATCTGGCACCGTAGATGTCGAAATATCGTATACCGGTGGGAGGGTTACTTTTCCCGTAAGCTTGGACCTACTTTGGTACCACCATCCTGCTTGTTTCTTCCGTGAAACAGTTTCGCTGTGTTTCGATGAAAAGGGCAAGACAGGCAGAGTAATAGCTGGCACCGAGACTTACCATCTTACGTCTCAGAATAGGCAACAGATGAATAAGTTTTTATATACCCAGGACCAGGACAGGATTGTCTAAAATAATTAGATCACTCACCGTCAGGCGTCTCCAGTTCGACCATGCAAGTAATATAAAAATACCAAAATTCGTATCCCAGCGAAAATCGTGCAAAGTATTAAGAAGTTGGCATATATGTATGACGATAATCTAGTTTTATTACGGCTTGTCTCCGTATCCCGACAAATCTCATAATCTCTAACTTCACGCCTCGATAGATTAATATTGAATGAGCTTCTAAATATGTTCTTTGGCAAAATAGTATCAAAAATACAAAAAGAAACGCGGAACATCATTTTTATTGTTACCACGTTTTTGTTAACTCGCTTTGTGTTGCCAGTCCGGGTGGAATTTTGTAATTGATTTTAAACTAACTTTCCGATGAGATTTGCTTGAAATTTAGATCATCGCTTAGAAGTAGACGACAATGCATGAAAATATAAAAAATAAAATATTTTTAGTTTGATATAAAAACATAGAACATTTTTTTTTATTATCTCGTTGAACTAAACTGAGTTTGTGCTTTTGTGCTTATAAATTTTGCTTCATGATATTTTTCAAAGCGGAACACTTTATTGCACTATAAATCTTGTTAACTTGTAAATGTTCTGTTTTGTAGATTTTCTATGTATGTACATTTAGAGTAAGCGAAACAAAATAAAATATTGCGGAAATCTGTCTCAATAAATATAATACTAATAAAATTAAAAAGGTTAAAAAAACACAAAAGATCAGCCGCCTTCTGACTTTGAAAGAACTGAGCCGATTTTAATAACCCATGTCTAAGAACCACCGCTAAAAACCTAATTTTAAATTACGAAAATCGAATCCAAAATCTATCTAGTCTATGCCGTTTAAGTGCTATAATGCTTCACACACACTTAAGGTTGAACTAGTCGATGCCGCAAACTCTAACAAAATGATTGCTATCTCACCTGACATAAGGCGCGAACATGCGTGCTAGAATGAAATGCACAATGATTCATTCCGAAATTGTCCTTTTAGTAAAACAGTTATTATAGAAAAACTAATTAGTGTATCTTTTCAAAATAAATTTATGTTATCTTTTGAATAACTAAACTATATCTATATGGGCTTTATTTTTGAGCTTTCGTGCTCGGTATACTATTTATTTACGCCCAAAGTTGGACTAAAATCAGTGTTGAAATACGAAACTTTAGAAGTTTGTATTTATTAAATGTATAATTTTTTTACGATTTTGGGTACACACAGTCATAGATAACGATGAGATCAATTTATATTATACTTATGGTGAACGTCAAACATTGTAGTAATTACTGTTCTGCGTTTGTATGGAAAGATGAGCGACTTGTGTAACCTTAACGGTCAAACTTACAACCTGTCTCTTTGCGTCGAGGGTTAAAAAGTAAATCAAAATTCAAGAGAGGTATTTTAATTTTCATCCTTATCAGACTATCATTATCATTACCGGACTAACCTTAGTGTACCCATAAAAACCAACTCAAAAGTCGATCAAGGTATTTTAATTTTAGACCAATATTTCTTAAATAAGTTCAAATCGGGAATATAGGTCGCGATCGAAGCAAAGTTGGAGGCTTTAGTGTGCATTGGCGCTAAGTCTTTGTCAGGTGCAGACACCAACCGGAATTCCAAATTGAATTGGATATTGGAATTTCGTATATTTGTTTTCCATTTTTCCCCATGCCGGTTTAAGAGCTCAATTTGGCTATCGAAGAGTCGATTCCAACGTGACTTATGCTTTTTAATTATGTAACACTCATGTTTTACCAAAGGTTACGAAAACCAAGAGTTCACATCTATGTATGGGAAATTGAGAAATAAGTATCATACGCCTTAGTGCCTTTTCACACGTCCTGGTTGCCGGGTAGCCGGCGCCCGTATCCGGTAGCGAAATGTATGGGCTTGCCGGCCAAATTATGCCGGTACGTTTGAAAACTGCCATATACACCCATACTACTTCGCTACCGGTTACCGGGACGTGTGAAAAGGTACGTGACGTAAAATTTTCTATTCAACTGATTGTTGTGATCCACACGTGAACAAATAAACGAACAACTTAAACATTACTAGGATGACATGAAATAAAACAATTTTGAACAAATTGTTACTGATATATTGTTTTGTATTTTGGTACTAGGTACATAATTGCTTTGTAGCTTACATTCAGTTGTTAGAAGCAAACTAAAAAATTCCGAGTATTTAAACTTTTTGCTCCTAATTCGTGACACAAACCATGGATTGAGTATTTGTCCCACGTATTGGGGTCAGGCAGTCGTGAGACACCTGCAACTTCTGGAAGTTGGCGAGCTGCCAATACAGAGCCATTTAACTACTAAGGAAATGTCCAAATATACTAACATTATTGAGCGAAATATAAATTTTTATTGCTAGAAGTTTCTTTTTTTTCTTTTTTTTTATACATATGAAAGGAGGTTACAATCCGTTGGAAGTGTTAATAGTGATGCTCCGTAACATTCTGTTTTGAAGTCAATTTTAAAAATTACTGCCAATCTTGGCTGGCTCGATTTCTGATGTTTGGTTCTGCTGCAAGAGGACGCTCGTTTGAATCCCAAGAATTATGATTGAAATTAGCGTGACGGGTATTTTTAAATTTCTTGAAATTTCCATTGCTAGTAACACTGGTTCTAACAATCATTAAGAGTTAGGTTAAAGAGCTGCCATTATTCATAAATATAAATTATTATTGTCTATTCAAAAACAAACACGGATTTGTTCTCTTTTATTCAACAAAACTTAGTCCCATGCCCAGAAAGTATTTTTACATTTATGCTCTTACGTAATAACCAAGAAACCCCAACAAGATCAAATTAAACCATCCACCATGTTTAACGTAAGAAACAATCCTGATATTACGAGGCATTTGGATATTATACAACTCTCCCCTGGCGAAGATAGTCAGGAAATTAATGCCCCATTTGGAAGTCAATGAGAATACGGAAGCCACAATACAAATTGTTATTTTTAAGGGAATTGCTGTTTTTTCACAATGATGTGGTTTTCAAAATGGTATAGATAATAATCATTATTCATCGTCGTCATCTTTATTAAGTTTTTTCCGTCTACTTCGAATAGCTGCTGCTATATTAGATATATGCCGCTTTCAATGAACTCTATGTATTATAATTTTTACATGTATATAATGCAGTCTACTTTCATATCATGAAGTATTTTAGGGTTCCATTTCTGACCCCACCAAGGTTTAAGCCTTATCGTGGCGGTGGGGCTCAGTAACTCAAACGACGTTGCAAAAGACGTTGGGCGTTGACGTTTAGCTATCGACTTCGAAATCGAGTTTGGTATCCAATGACGAATTAAAAAAAATTACGAATTTACAAATTTACTAAACGCAACACGAATAGAAAACTAAGGTATGGTATAGTTTTCTATTCGTGTTGCGTTTTTACGTTAACGACACGCGTCTGCTTAATCTCTGGTTGTGCAGATGTGTATGGCGTCGATAGTCGCCAAAAGGCTTCGACCGCTCGTTTCCTCTCCTATGCTATAAAAAACGGTGTTTCCGAACCCTTACGACTTAGAAAAGAGCATACACCTATTTGAAAGGTCGGCAACGCACCTGCTAACCCTCTAGTGTAGCGGGTGTCAGTGGATGTCGCTATCACTTACCATCAGGTGAACCCACTGTCCGTTTCCCCCCGCTTCTATATAAAAAAAACAAACATAGAATCATGAAATTTAGTACGAACCTAGGTCTCTAGGTATCAAATTTTTTTCTTTGAAAAAAATTTGATAACCGTTAAAAAAAATGTACATTACAAAAAAAACCGGAACCCTCAGCTCGCGAGTCATATTCACGCTTGTCTTTGTTTTTTTCCTAACACATCAAAGCTCTTTCGAGGAAATACTATAACGAACCACCGAATACATCATTCTTATATAAAATATTCATTCTAAATTGGTATTATCAGCACAACCCTTCAATTTGTCTTGTTACGAGTGTACTGGGCACAGCATTAGTATGCGGCTGAAATACGACCGAGTGTCGGCAATAGCTTACGGATATTTATGGAAGAAATGTTATGTCAATATAATGTTATTGGATCTGACGGATGAGTATAAAACATATAGCTCGACCACTATATGGAATCAGCTGCCGAATATGGTATTTCCGAACTGATACGACTTAGGGACCCTTGAGAAAAGAGCATAGGTACTCATATTTGAAAGGCCGGCAACTCACCTAGTGTAGCGGGTGTTGTGGGTGTCGCTTCACCTTCAGGTGAACCGAATGTCCGTTCACCCCCTCTTCTGTAAAAAAAGAGAAAACTTAAGAAAGACGTTGTCTACCTCGCTGTCTATTTTTTAGAGGTATCTATCATAGGGATGTTATTTTTTACATAAATTGGCTTTTGGATTAAAAATTAAGCTGTAGATTACAAAAAAGTTTTTATTGCTATAAAAATATTTGTTCCGGTTTAATATACAGTGTTCAGTTTTCCCATTGTATTATTGTAGCCTGTAGGTACTCTATGGTTCAGTTCATCAATTATTTATCTACTAGTAAATTGCAATCTTTGGAAAAAAACTCAAAGTAATTTCTTTAAAAAATAAAGAGGTTATTAGACGATTTTCCCGCAAAGAATAGAAAAAGCCAAATTTTACTAATATTATATAATATAGAATAGGATTCAAGTGAGTTTTAAAATAGCTGATAAAATTGCTCAATTGTTTTATTCTATATTGTATTTACAAAGCAATTGCCACTGGTACCAAAGCTAAACTATTTTTTTATTTCAAACAGAAGAAAGTTAAAAGCCGCCTAATTCATTTATTTATTGTAACTATAAAATCCTTTTTCATGTTTTTCACGAGTGAAATTTTACAGACGTCTCCTTGTTGCAGGTCTGAAAACCATCATAAACGCGCTACTCCACTCGTTCAAGCAGCTGGCAGAAGTAATGACGCTGACTATCTTTTGTCTCATGGTGTTCGCGCTGTTCGCCCTGCAAGTGTACATGGGGGAGCTCAGGAACAAATGTGTCAAGAACCTGGTGGTACCCGCGGGGGAGAACTTCACTGATGAGCTCTGGTCAAAGTAAGTGTTAAGTTCTAGAATGTATACCTATAGAAAAAGGCTCATTCTGTGTCTGTGTGAGCTCTGGTCACAGTAAGTGTTAAGTTCTAGAATGTATACCTATAGAAAAAGGCTCATTCTGTGTCTGTGTGAGCTCTGGTCACAGTAAGTGTTAAGTTCTAGAATGTATACCTATAGAAAAATTTTAAGTAAAAATTATAACCGACTTCAAAATAAAGAACTAAAAAGTAATAAAATAATCGCGTTTCTTTAATTTTTGTGTCTACAACTAATAATCATCTTATACTTCTACTAATGTACAATTTTTGCGTTTACCACGTCTTTATTGTTACTTTTGAAGTCGGTGTCAGCTAAGTTAAATAGGTACAGCAACAAATACGTCACCGTCGTCCGTCACCGTTGTCGTATTTATTGTTGTAGGTACCTACCTTGGCTGACACCGACTCCAAAAGTAACAATAATGACGTGGTAAACACAAAAATTGTACATTAGTAGAAGTATAAGATGATTATTAGTTGTAGACACAAAAATTAAAGAAACGCGATTATTTTATTACTTTTTAGTTCTTTATTTTGAAGTCGGTTATAATTTTTACTTAAAATTTTTATTTCTTCATTTTTAGTAATTCATTAAAGAAAGACATACAGAGATAGACATTTTCGCATATTGAACCGTATGAAGTAAGTTCAACAAAAGCTGTAAATCGTCGAGGAGTTCCGTCGACTGTCTATGATTTCATCATCATATGAAATCATCACCCATATGGGTGCAAAGTTCTTATCAGTATAAATTAATTAAGTCCAATCACAATGTAGCTACTGTAAACTATTTAGGAGTTCCCTTAACTGCCTTTCGTCTTCAGCATCAGACCCCCAATCATAGTCACAATCCATCTAGGTGTAAAATTCTCATCAATACAAATTAATCAAGCCCAAACACAACGTTACTGAAGTAAATCATCAAGGAGTTCCCTTAACTGTCCTTCGTCTTCATCATCAGATCTGTAATAGCATGTATCACCCATATGGGTGCAAAGTTCTCACCAGTATAAATTACAGAGATAGACATTTTAGCATATTGAACCGTATGAAGTAATTTCAACAAAAGCTGTAAATCGTCGAGGAGTTCCGTCGACTGTCTATGATTTCATCATCATATGAAATCATTACCCATATGGGTGCAAAGTTCTCATCAGTATAAATTAATTAAGTCCAAACACAAGGTAACTACTGTAAACTATTTAAGAGTTCCGTTAACTGTCCTTCGTCTTCATCATCAGACCCCCAACCACAGTCATAACCTATCTAGTTGTAAAGTCCTTATCAATACAAATTAATCAAGCCCAAACACAAGGTTACTGAAGTAAATCGTCGAGGAGTTCCCTCGACTGTCTTTCAGTTCCAGCATCAGATCAATATATACCATCCATCAGATACCATCATCAGACCCTGGTTTCCTTATCATGGGACCATTTGGCAAGTATACCCTTTCAAACAAAAAAAGAATTTTGAAAACCGGTTCATAATTGACGGAGAAATCGGTGTACATACATTAAAAAAAAATACCGGCTGAGTTGAGAACCTCCTCCTTTTTGTTGAAGTCGGTTAAAAAAGGCTCATTCTGTGTCAACAATGACTCGTACATTCTAAGATCCCACAGCAAGTGTTCCGTCAAAATAAATAACCCACAAGAAAAAAAAACGTCATGACGCGTACATATTAGGCGTTTATTTGCTTATATCATCATTATCACTAGCTTATTCGTTCATTGAAGGAGTTTTATGTTCAGCAGTGGACGAAAAAAGGCTGATGATTATAATGGTGATGATGATGATTTCTAAATCATCGTCTTACACTTTCGACTATAATAGGAGCAAAATTTTCAAGAAGATCTTGAGTCTTCAGTGTCACAGCAAGATTATAAATTTAGAATATTAATTTTGCTGACATACATAATACGACAAAGCTTTAGATTCTCTTGTGTAATCCGCCATGTTTACGGTTACTAATGCCTTATCACTTTTATGCCTGTACATGTATATTTTCAAGGAGATCATGACGTGTTGTTCTCTAAAGTTTACAAGAATTTCATTCTGTACAATTAAACAATTTTTACGGATGTTATCCTTCTCTACAACTATTTTTTTTTTCATTGAGTTATAATATTCTTAAAGACTGTTCCTTCGCTTTTACAAAGCAGAGGGGGTGTTACTGAATTGACCTTTGTTGGAATATTTGGCTTTGCCGTTCTTTCAACTCTTTAACTGAGGGATCCGGGTTCGACCCCTGTGCCTTGAATTGGGTTTTCCTAAATTTCTACGTGAACCTGATGAACTCTTGGCAAATGGATAGACTGACCTATCCCGAAATTATAAATATGGCGTGGGATCGTAATTTTCCTACTGACCTCCCAACTTAGGTGAATATAAAGATGGCACCCGATGTTGATTATTCTTTTGCAGATGGATAAAAGACCCCACCCACTGGATGGTAGACGACGAGGAGGTGCCCATCATCTGCGGCAACCTGACGGGCGCGAGGCACTGTCCACCAACACACACCTGCCTCTGCGTCGGACCGAACCCCAACCACGGCTACACAAACTTCGACAACTTCCTCTGGTCCATGCTGACGACTTTCCAGCTCATCACCCTGGACTATTGGGAGAATGTTTATAATATGGTAAGTTATTAAAAGCAGTACTTTAAACTTGGTTTTTTTAGCATTGAAACTGTTTAAAACCAATGTTGTCACGATGAGTTCGCTGAGTTTGATATTTAGGTATTGCCTACGAATCTAAAGTTTGTCTCTTTCTTTGTTTTTTATGCTCTCTTCTCATTTTTATTTCTCTCTTTGTTCCGAATTTATAACGTACGTTCCTACTTCCTCCAGAAACAAACGGTTTTTTTTATGTTAGTTGGATAGGCAAACTGGCAAACGTACCACCTGATGGTAAGTGGTCGACGTCGCCCATGAACATAAACTAGTTTTCCTGGAACGAGCCCAGGAAACTCATTTATGTGTTGCCTATCCTGAGACATAAGATGTTAAGTCTCGGTGCCATTAATTACACTGCCTGTCTTGCCCTTCTTTCCGAAACACAGCAAAGCTGTTTCACGGGAGAAACAAGCAAGATGGTGGTCCCCATGCAGCCGGGAGCGCGGCACACCGCTTCCCTCCCACCGGTAGCGTCCTACGTTCGTAATCCGTAGATCCTACGTTCATAAGCCACTTTATCTTTTTTCGTTGTTATGATATTTATATATGCCATAAACAACATCACCTATATTATTCAAAACAATTATAGCTCTTATTTTTAATCAAATTCCACAAAATGTGCAAAACATTAAAATGAGTTCTTTAGTATAGGAGTTCATCGCCCAAAGACAACATTAATATGTACCTATAGTAAGCTATAAAATTCCGAAACTAGTCAGTGATTTGTCACTGACGTAATCTAGCTATATCAATTCAACCAACCGGTGATCTGTATGTACTTCACATCAGTCAATCATCCATTGTGGCCATCAGTCGGCCAATCAGAGCGCAGAACCGACGCTGCGTCGGTTATATGCTCGATGTTCTTTTATAGCATAGGAGGGCAAACGAGCAGTCGAAGCCGGGAAATACTCTGAGGCATCCTGCTGGGGACTCCCCCCCCCCCAGACGGGTGTGTGAGACTCGCTGCGCCCGAAAGATAGTAAGGTGGACGCTCTATCCACTAAAACCCGGCGAGTGCCACCAATGCCACCTTCAGTGAGGTGCCCCGGATCTATTGAGCAAACAGGGCACCTCGACGGCTAGTCACTCCCTCTAGGGACCGACATCACTTCTAGTGAGGGATCGTTTCGCACCACAGAACAACCTCTCCCAACGTCGGGGCAGTGCAATGGGGTGAGGTTGCAATCATCGCCCCTTGTTCCCCCTGGTCTTTTGTCCCCTCTTCTTTAAAGAGCTCTTTGTACCCTACAAAGAGCAGCATCCTCAGTTCAATTTGCTTCGGCCAAAGTGCTGGGTTTAGCACTGAGTCCCCCGCCACAACAAGGCCTTGACCGTGGTGGGGTTATGGCTTATACATATATACATAATTTAAATATATTTTGAGAATTAACAAACATATTTAAGTTGCAATTAAAGTACGAAGCTTGAAAATTATTACGTTTATGAAATACATAAATTGGCATTACGCGAGTTCTTAAAAGCGTAATACAATAAAGTGTATTCTTAATTCAAATCACGATTTGGAAGGCGCTGGAGCTCGGAACGTGTTTATGTTACGAAATATTTCTGTTATGATTTTAAAGATAATCTCGTCTTCGTGCTAATCATCATCATCACGTCAGGAATTCGGTAGCTGACTACTAGATGGATTTTGTGATTTCTGTTATTTAATATATATGCGGTGGGAGGGATGCGCTCTACCGCGCTCCAGGCTACATAGGTACCAACATCTTGCTTGTTTCTCCCGTGTAATGGCTTTGCTGTTTCGGAGACAAGGGCCTTTGACACAAAAGAGTTGCCTTTTTTTTCTTTTAACGCCGGGAAATGCTCTGAGGCATCCCGCGGGGGAGTGGGTCTAACCACGCGGGTATGTGGGACTCGCTGCGCCCGAAAGCTGGTAAATGGACGCAGCTCTACCCACTAAAACCCGGCGAGTACCACTAATGCCGCCTTTGGTGAGGTGCCCCGGATCTAATGAGCAAACAGGGCACCTTGACGGCTAGTCAGTCTCTCAGGGGACCGACGCCACCTCCACAGAGGGGTTGCCCCGCACTATAGAACTATCTCTCCCAACGGTCGGTACACTGCAATGGGATAAGGTTCCCGTACTCGCCACTTGTCCCCTTTTTTTGTCCCCGCTTCTTATAAGACACTCGGCTCAATTAGCTTCGCCCAAGGTGCTGGGCTCACCCTAAGCTCAGTAGCTCAGTAGCCCCACCACACAAAAATTAGAATATCTACTACCATATAAAGTATCACTAATAATACACAGCCATCACTTTGTACAAACTTTCATTTATCTTACTTAAACTTTAGCGGGGTTTGAACCCGCGACTTTTCAGTAACTGTAAAAGTTGCTAAAAAAATGTTTTACTTTGTACTAAGTACCCTGAATAAAGTTGTATAATAATTGACATTATATGAGCAAGAATATATTATAGCTTTAGCATTGAAATCAAATAAATTTCACAATTGGAAAGGGTTTAATATTAATACGTAAAGTTTTGGGAATGAACAGCATAATATATGTGTATTGCTTGTTAATGTGTTAAATGTGTTATGATACGTTATCCATACAGTAATACGTGAAACAAAAACCTTTTGAAGAGGATTGCGTGAAGGCAGAAATTTGAAATTTGGTACACTTAAAGAGGGAGTTGAGAAAGCTATTATTTTTTTTATATTTTTTTTTCTTTTACGCCGGGAAATGCTCTGAGGCATCCCGCCTGGGGAGTGGGTCTTCCCAGGCGGGTATGTGGGACTCGCTGCGCCCGAAAGATGTTAAGTGGACGCAGCTCTACCCACTAAAACCCGGCGAGTGCCACCAGTGCCGCCTTGGTGAGGTGCCCCGGATCTGTTAAGCTAACAGGGCACCTCTACGGCTAGTCAGTCCCATAAGAGACCGACGCCACCTCAACAGAAGGGTTGTCCCGCACCACAGAACAACCCCTCCCAACGTCGGGACAGTATAATGGGGTGAGGTTCCCATCCTCGCCCCTTGCCCCCTGCTCTTTTGTCCCCTCTTCTTATAAGAGGGGTACAAAGAGCCCCCTCGGCTCAATTAGCTTCGCCGAAGGTGCCGACTCACCCTAGGCTACTGAGCCCCACCGCCACGACAAGGCCTGAACCATGGTGGGGATTATTTTTGTGTAATATACATTATCATCATCATCATCATCATCATCAGCCTCTATCCGCCCACTGCTGAACATAGGCCTCCCTCGAAGAACGCCAAGACGACTGATCCATATAATATGCATTATAAATACATTAATTTAATTAAATAACATCTCACACACTACGATACAGACCTGTAGAATGTAATCCAGAAAGAGAATGTAATCACTACGTTTAACTTATTCTAAATTGTATAATGACAAACAATATATTATGGTATATGTATAATACGTTTAGTATTTTTAACCGACTTCAAAAAAAAGAGGAGGTTCTCAATTCGTCTGTATGTTTTTTTTTCTTTTGTATGCATGTGACACGATTGTATATATGTATGTCCAACGCCGGGCGGCTCGAATCGTCGATGATAATGTGATCTCCAATCGGCTTGATCCCTTGAAAAAAAAAAACGATTACTCCGCCATTTGTGAATGGATTTCGATGGTTATTTTTTTATTTGAAAGCTGGTGCTGCCAATTTGGTCCCATATAAATTTTATTAAGATCTGACAAGCCGTTTTTTAGTTATTCCCAATAATGCCTATTTGGTTGGTTTCTTTTACCTCGATGATATGCTGATATGCTCATTTTATTACTTGTCGATAAAAAAAGTTAAAAATTAAGGTAAATTTTGGTAGGTACCCACCATTTTCAGTTGCTGTGATTTCGTATATATATGTCTTCATTGCCTATAACGATAAAGCGTGGCATACACGACGTCGATATATCGTAGCGATTTGACTGCACAGACCATTTGTGCAGTTTTATCGATCGTATGTACGAAACTTTCTCCGAATTTTCTGCACAGTTTTGTCGTAGTGTGTGGACAGAGTCGGAGCAATTGTTCAATTCGTTCACAACGCTTGCTTTAATAATAAATAATAATAATATCAACCCTTATATGTCCCACTGCTGGGCGCGGGTTTCCTCCTCGAAATCAGGCGAGAAGGGTTTTGGGCCATAGTTCACCGATGCGCTAGCCCAATGCGGGTTGGTGAACTTCACACACCTTCAAAGACTTTTAATCTCATCAGGCATGCAGGTTTCCTCACGATGTTTCCTTCACCGGTACGCTTGCTTTAGGTACACGTTAACATGTCACAAGACGATAATATTATAATAGCGGAATCTGTGACCCTGTGAGTTATTATTTTTATATAGTTATAAAAATGAAACACAACCGCAACAAGAAAAATGCTACGGTAGGCTGATTCATAAGTTCAAATCCTGTTTGCTAAATAGATGCACCAAAGGCAGCATTGGTGACATTCGCCGGGTTTTAATGGGTAGAGCTGCGTCCTCTTCGCAGCTTTCGGGCGCGGCGAGTCCCACATACCCGCCTGTGGAGACCCACTTCCCCGCGGGATACCTCAGAGCATTTCCCGGCGTTAAAGAAAAAAAGGGTTATTTTCTTTCCTTTTTGCACAAAATAAGCAACGCTAGCGCAAGTGCTCATCGTCTTACATCGCGAATTGCGATGACATGTTTCTCGTCTGAATTTCTGTCGGAAACTAACGAGCGCCGTCATTATCGTAGACGTGTATAGACTCTAAGGACATTCGATTAACTGCACCAACGGACTGCGCAGTCAAATCGTAGACCGGCCTTAAGCGGCCGTCACTAGAAGGACGAAATATAATATAGAGAGAGAAATGGACCGATGCCGAAAGATATGCTAGTGGACAAAGCATGGAAGAGAGATAGGCAAGGGAAAGAGGGGATCCGAACCCGCTACCGACGGCTTCAGCACCAACGCGTTGACCATTGAGCCACAGAGGTCATCATGATTTTAATAAAGTTTATACGAGTATATTGGTAACTATGATCGCGGAAGAATATAACAATTTTAATAAAACTTGGCAAAATCAATAAAATATTATTTTATGTATTATAATAATTATTAATTTTATAAATACAAAAGGGAGTTTGTGAGAACGGTACATCGAGTAACATATTATGCTATATAGCCATATTCCTACGGGAACTATGCGGGTTAAACAGACTCATTAAAATTATGTAAAGGACTCTATAAAAGTCTATTACATATAGATATTAGACTCTATAAAAGTCTATTACATATAGATATTAGACTCTATATAAACTCTATTACATATAGATATTAGACTCTATATAAACTCTATGACATATAGATATGAGACTCTATATAAATTCTATTACATATAGATATTAGACTCTATATAAACTCTATTACGCCATAATCATAGAACTTTCTAAAGTAACAGCGTTTAAACTGTAAATGATATTTGGACTCGGACTCGAAGTTATTACATATAGATATTAGACTCTATATAAACTCTATTACATATAGATATGAGACTCTATATAAAGTCTATTACATATAGATATTAGACTCTATATAAACTCTAAGTTCCCATTTTGACCGTTGTGCATTTAAAAAGGATTTATGAAGTTTATAGTATTTAACGAGCAAAAACTTAACATTTTTACGTGAGGTTTTTTATTTAGACCAATGAGATGAGCTATCTGATAAGTGCTCAGCTTCACCCATGTTTATGTAGTTTATGTTAAACTAGTTTATCCAATAAGGCCATGCTAAGGAAGGTCTGACGTGGCAGTGGGGCCCAGTAGCCTAGTGTGAGCCGCTGCACCATGGGTGAAGCTAATTGAGCCAAGGGGTCTCTTTGTACCCCTCTTTTAAGAGGATGGGGGGGGGCAAGAGGCGAGGACGAGAACTTCACCCTATTGTAATGTCTCGACGTTGGGAGAGGTTGTTCTCCCCACCATGGTTCAGGCCTTGTCGTGGCGGTGGGGCTCAGTAACCTAGGGTGAGCCGTGCATCTTGGGCGAAGCTAATTGGGCCGAGGGGGCTTTTTGTACCCCTCTTATAAGAAGAGGGGACAGAAGAGCAGGAGCAAGGGGTGAGGATGGGAACCTCACCCCATTGTACTGTCCCGATTTTGGGAGGGGATGTTCTATTGTGCGGGACAACCCCTCCCAACGTCGGGAGGAGGTGGCGTCGGTCCCTTGCGGGACTGACTAGCCGTCGAGGTGCCCTGTTTGTTTTCTAGATCCGGGGCACCTCACCAAAGGCGGCATTGGTGGCACTCGCCGGGTTTTAGTGAGTAGAGCTGCGTCCATTTACCAGCTGTCGGACGCAGCGAGTCCCACATACCCGCGTGGGGAGACCCACTCCCCCGCGGGATGCCTCAGAGCATTTCCCGGCGTTAAAGAAAAAAAAAAAAAAGAGGTTGTTCTGTGGTGTGGGACAGCCCCTCTATGGAGATAGCTTCGGTCGCTTGGGAGACTGACTAGCTATCGAGATTTTTTACACACATTTTAGACACATTTATATATTAATATTATATTAGCAGTTATTATTTCATATTACCAAGGCGCTATTTAAAATAAACGAAAAAATAACATACGACCTCACAAGAGCTGTTATACAGGATGTCCTTAACTAATATAGAATTTTACAATACACTTCATAATATAAATTTACTTTACGCTCGACACGTTGAGCAAGCACAGCGACCACCTACATTTTCCCAGAATGGTCTCGAATATTAGAATTTGAGTTTGCTTGTTTGTTTTGAGTTACCTGTTGCTACAACTACGGTACAGCAGTAAGACTATGACCGTTGTTTTTAGGGTTCCGTAGCCAAATGGCAAAAACGGAAACCTTATAGATTCGTCATGTCTGTGTGTTTGTCCGTCCGTATGTCACAGCCACTTTTTTCCGAAACTATAAGATCTATACTGTTGAAACTTGGTAAGTAGATATTGTATTCTTTGAACCGCATTAATATTTTTACACAAAAGTAGAAAAAAAATTTTTTTGGGGGTCCCCATACTTAGAACTGAAACTCAAAATTTAAATAGTTTTTTTTTATGTTAGTAGGATAGGCAAACTGGCAAACGTACCACCTGATGTTAAGTGGTCGACGTCGCCCATTAACATAAACTAGTATACCTGGAACGAGCCCAGGCAACACGTAAATGAGTTGCCTGGGCTCGTTCCAGGTAAACTAGTTTATGTTCATGGGCGACGTCGACCACTTACCATCAGTTGGTTCGTTTGCCAGTTTGCCTATTCAACTAACATAAAAAAACCACATGAGCATTTCAACTCTCTTAACTTAACTTATATTTTGTTCCAATAATATTAAATAGAATCACAAAAGTATCATTTGAAAAATATCCTCTCGTATTTCAACAATGCATTTATGAGGGAAAATTCTAAAATAAAAGCAATATTTCAAAAGTGAACAAAAGAGGCCATTTAATAGAAAGAATGGGATCCCTCACCGTTCTGAATGGTTGACCTCCAAGTCGTTTATACATCTGGGAACATCAATAAAACTAAGTTTTTAAAAGACGACCAA
The DNA here is from genome assembly GCA_963853865.1 of Helleia helle. Lineage (NCBI taxonomy): Eukaryota > Metazoa > Arthropoda > Insecta > Lepidoptera > Lycaenidae > Helleia > Helleia helle. Next base: position 6,154,787 of record OY971433.1, on the reverse strand, counting down.
ACTTAGAAGTAATTGCTTTTTCGATATCTTACTTTCGGGTTATTTTTTACAAAATTTTAGTTCAAATTTTGATTAAGTTTTAATGTGTGTATTTAATTGACGTAATATGTGTGAGCTGTTGAACGAGTAAAAACTATGCTTCCTTAATGGCACGATATCAAAAATTCGGGTGGATAAGCATATAACTCTCATGCATCCCATTGGAAACGGATTAGGTACCTCGAAATTAAGCGAGGATTAGGTCGATTCTTCTAAATACTAGCCCAAGGGAGCCATTTCCTTTGTGATTCCAAATCTTTATGGGAATGCATATTTCGTTAAAGAGATTTTCTTCGCCAGTTATATTTATCCAAGAAACAACTTATTCCTACGAAAATAGAAAGCTATGACTGCGTATTCGTTCGCTACATATGTATTAATGTGCTATAATTGTTCAAAGTACTCACAAACCATAGACAACATATTTTGAAAGAGGTATTTTACAAAACTAAATACTTCATTCCGTCCTCACTGTTCGAATTTTGAATAAATAAAAATAATGACCCTCCACCTGGTTATTACCGCGACCTATATTTTGTTTCATCTTTTATACGTTTCAATGACTGAAATCATTAATTTAATGGCGATGATTGTCAAGCTACATAGCAACTGGAACAATGTTACATGTGTAATTTTTTCAGTCAACTAACATCTATAATTGGACCAAAACCATCCATCCTATCTTTAAACAAAAACATTTTACAAAAAATTTAAACCGACTTCAAAAATACTAAACTAAAAAGTAATAAAATAACAGTTTCTTTAATGTTTGTGCTTACAACATATAATCAACTTAATATTCTACTAATGTACAAACTTTGCGTTTACCACGTCATTATAGTTACTTTTGGAGTCGGTGTCAGCCAAGGTAGGTAGGTAGGTAGTGTACAGCAACAAATACGACACCGACACAGACATCACATTTTTTTTTGTGAATGTAAACCTTCTCGAATCCACTTGAACACACACAAATAAAATCATCAAGATCGCTCCAGGCGCTTAGGAGGAGTTCAGTGACATACACACGCACAGAAGAATTATATAAAGATTTAGAGTAAGATTTAGAGTAATCTTTTTAAAACCTTTAAGAGGTTAGGATATGGATGTTCTTCAGGTCGGTTAAATCGCGACTACAAATGTCTGTCTACTTCCTAGGTGCTGTCGTCGTGTGGCCCGATGTCGGTGTCGTTCTTCACTGTGGTGGTCTTCTTTGGGTCCTTCTACCTAATCAACCTGATGCTGGCCGTCGTGGCGCTCAGCTATGAGGAGGAATCGCAGATAACACAAGAGGTACGAACTCACATCATCATCATCAACCTCATTCGATCGTTGACGATACTACTATCCTCTGTCAATGAACGCCAAGACGGCCGATATCCCATCCACATCCAACTAAAACGACCACGAAGATCGTCGTCCTATCTTACACAGAAGCAATGCTAGCTCGGGCAAGTTTAGACCCTTCGGGAAACAAACTCGTTAACAAAATTGTGCAATGAGATATGATATACAGTCAGTTCAGTTTTAGCTTGCACCAGTGCAATAAATGAGGTGTCAAGACATATTGAACCTTATATCGTGATAACGTCTTGTAAATCGGTGAACACCGGCTGCACGCACGAAAGAGTGTCACTTCTAGGCACTCGTTCGTCCTTACGCGTTTCCCGGACCGTGTATGTTTTTTTTTTTTTTTAATATCGATGGACGCTTTTATACCACGTCAATCTGGTCCCTTGGTAAGTTCTCGAAGAACTTGTGTTACGGGTACCAGACAACGGATATATATTTAATAATTTTAATACAATACATATATTTAAGATTTTTATTATATAATACACATCCATGACCCAGGAACACAGATTTTTTTTGTTCCCTGGCAGGATTCGAACCCGCTACCTCCAGCTTGAACGCCAACACGCTAACCATTGATCCTCAGAGGTCTTCGAGGTCGTGTTACTAACGTCTTTTACAATTAACATATTATTTGGAGTCATTATTTTATGTTGCAAAAAAAATTGAGTACTAAATTAAAACAATTTACCAACCAAAAAATTAAAAACCAACATGACCTAAATTTATCAACAATATTATCAATCTAGGAACGAAAGAAGGACCTCAACGAACACCGCGACGATTCGACGTTCAGTTTCGACCCCACGTCCCTCGCGGTGCGGACCCTCGCTAAGGACTCCAAGAAGCGCATAGACGCGAGGAAGGGGCTGCTGCTAGCGTCGTACTCCAGGAAACGGACGAGAAGACGCAAGCGCGGCAAAAGCACCATACACCACGCCGCCATCACGGTTGCAGAAAAGTAAGTAGCATTTGTTAATTTCACTCATTATAATAAAACATCTTTTTACAATATTTACCGACGTGACCATTAAAAGTATCTGAAACGTTGGGATAATAATAAACTTTATAAACCACGATAATCTATATGTACAGATAAATAAAATTGGAGTGTTTGTTTGTAATATTAAAATAACCGCTTTTTATTGATGGCTTATGGATGTATACACGGTACATATACCAAAATAGCATTTTTTGCCATTTTTGTCTGTCTATCTGTTTGTTCCGGCTAATCTCTGAAACGGCTGGACCTATTTTGCAGGGACTTTTACTGGTAGATAGCTGAAGTTATAAGGAGTAATTTAGACTATAAAAATAATCATCGTCAATCTGCGTACGGCTGTAAATCTAATTTAACACGACCGAAGCTGCGGGTAAGAGCTAGTCTCGGTAATATTTTCTTCGATATTATAAGTGAAAGTCTCGTCCATTACACCGTCCTATTTAAATAAGTAGTTCTCGCATATATCCCAGCTTGAAACGATTGGATATTTTTGGCAAAGATCGACCGTCTAGACGTTTGGAAGAAGTTTCTGTTTATGATAACTAAGTTATCACAGAAACGATTCTAATGATTTTGATGAAAATTGTTATTTGGTGAAAAAAGCTAATACAAAAGTTGACATTTGATGTTCCATTTTTGAAGTCTAAAAATCAACAAGACTCACATTTGGCATGCATATCCTTCCTATAAGAACTCATCAAAAATAGGATTCCTTTCAATGGATATTTCTAACAATTTAGAGATAAAACAATCAAACCATGAATATTTGAGTGATGCTACTATAATCTGATATATTTGGGTTTTTCTTATACAAGGTTACACATGCTTACGGTTAATCCGAAACTATAAAAAAATAGTTTGAGAGCAATAAAAAAAAAGTTTTTCAAAGAACTTAAATACGTGAATAGTCAAAAGTAAAACGTAAAAACTCTTTGTAAACCTTTGTAAAATGTCCTTCGAATGTAAAAGACAACGTCGCACAGCACGCATTTCAAAAGCCTTCCATAGAGTATGGCACGACAGCCTATTGAGCAAGCTTCCATCGTACGGCTTACCATCCCAGCTTCGTGTCTGAATATCTGACTTCCTGAAAGAAAGATCAATACGTGTTGTCCTTGAGGGCTGCTCGTCCGATGTCATGGCTATCAATGCCGGGGTACCTCAGGGGTCAGTCCTCTCTGCAACTCTTTTTCTGCTGCATATAAATGACCTTCTGCGTCCGGGTATCTTTAGTTACGCAGATGATAGCACCGTTGTAGAGAGGTACACATCTGATGCACGCGCCACTAAAGCTCATATCAACTCTCAAAGAGAGGACATGATCACTCGCATAAATTTGGCATTACAGACGGTCTCTGATTGGGGTGATGCCAATCTGGTCAAATTTAATGCTACCAAGACCCAAGCGTGCTTATTCTCCGCTAAACGGAGCGCTTTCTCACTGGCTCCAACTTTCCGAAATGAACCAGTACCGATCACTGACCACCTTGAGCTTCTGGGAGTTACCCTAACATCGACTTTAAACTTTGGCTCTTTTATAGAGTCTGTGGCTCGCACTGCTTCCAAAAAACTGGGAATCTTATCGAAGGTGAGGCAATACTTTTCACCGGAAGCTGTTCCGGTGAAAAGTATTACTCAGATTGTATCAAGCACAAGTTCGATCGTGTATGGAGTATTGTTCCCTTTCTATCTTTGGGACGGCTCAGCAAAGCACCAACTCGAAGCTCTGGAATCTATCGAAAAGCGTGCTTTTAAAATTATTTCAGATAATGCACTAGTTGCGTCGAAATGCCAGAGCCTAGAACATCGCAGGAAAGTCGCTAGCCTTTCGGTATTTTAACGGATTCATTTCGGAGAGTGTGCTTCTGAACTTCACCACCTTCACCAGCGGACAACCAGACGCTCCGAGACCCGACACCGTTACATGGTTGATATTCCACCAGTACGTACCAAAAGATTCGATTCCACATTTATCATACGTACTGCTAAATTATGGAATTCGTTACCAGCATCTGTGTTTCCGGATACCTACAACTTCGGGAAATTCAAAGCAAGAGTGAATAGGTACCTTCTAGGCAAGCGTGCTCCATAGTCGGCCACGCCATCACTTTCCATCAGGTGAGACAGTGGCCAAACGCAAGCCTATTAATTATAAAAAAAAAAAAAAAAAAAACACGTTGCGTCTCACCGGGTCGAACAAACCGGAGCGGCTTTAAAACTTTAAAAATATCCTGTGACTAAACTATTTATTCTATTGGTCTAAGTTTTCGTGTGTAGCCAGAAAATGGTACATAGTATACGTGGTTTAATTTAATGCCTCTCGCTTTTATCAACCTTGTATAGGTTGGATAGGCAAACAGGCTGACGAGCCACATGATGGTAAATGATCAGCGTCGCCCATGAACATAAACAAGTTAACCTCAAACTAGCCCAGGCAACAGGCAACTCATTCATCCTGAGAAATAACATATTAAGTCTCGGTGCCAGTAATTACACTGCCTGTCTTGCCCTTCTCTCCGAAACACAGCAAAGCTGTTTCACGGGAGAAATAAGCAGGACTGTGGTACTCAAGCAACGGGAGCGCTGCACAGCGCATCCTACCCACTGGTAAATCATCATTTTACAATATCTCTGGACTTTCTCGGAAATCGACTATTTGAAGTTGTAAAATTTGCAGACGTAAAGTAAAAGTACGAAATCCTCACAGCGAAGCCTTTTTTCTCTTTAACGCCGGGAAATGCTCTGAGGCATCCCGCTGGGGGCTGGACGCAACTCTACCCACTAAAACCCGGCGTGTGCCACCAATGCCGCCCTTGTTGAGGTGCCCCGGATCTAATGAGCAAACAGGGCACCTCTACGGCTAGTCAGTCCCCCAAGGGACCGACGCCACCTCCACAGAGGGGTTGTCCCGCACCACAGAACAACCCCTCCCAACGTCGCCTCTTCTTATAAGAGGCGTACAAAAAGCCTCCTCGGCTCAATTAGCTTCGCCCAAGGTACTGGGTTTACCCTAGGCTACTAAGCCCCACCGCCAGGTCAAGGCCTTAACCATGGTGGGGCTCACAGCGAAGTCTAGCATTTAATAATCAGTAATAAAACTTAACGATCATCCCACCGCATGACGTACAAGAATTAACGAACAAAGGCATAATTACCGGCATGAAGCTTCAAGTGGATTTGTTCAAAACGATTCTCTCATTCAGTATTAAATTGCGTTTCACATTTCATGAAACCCGATGTTTCTTTATGAATACTTGTATTAGTAATTCCGTCAGTACAACGAGATTAAGACTAAGCTTTTGTTAATTTAGGCTCTTTTATCACGATCGAATAATTAATATTACTTAATAATTAACAATACCTTAATTGAATATTTCACAGTATCTCAGTGTTTGTTAAAGATTTGTCTTTTTTAATGTTAGTTAGATAGGTAGACTGGCAAACGTGCCACCTGATGGAAAGTGGCCGACGTCGCCCATGAACATAAACCAGCCCATCCGGAACGAGCCCAGGCAACTTAACTATGTGTTGCCTATCCTGAGACATAAGATGTTAAGTCTCGGTGCCAGTAATTACACTGCCTGTTTTGCCCTTCTCTCTGAAACACAGCAAAGCTGTTTCACGGGAGAAACAAGCAAGATGGTGGTACCCATGCAGCCGGGAGCGCGGCACAGCGCTTCCCTCCCACCGGTAAAAAACCGGTCTCTAAAATTGTTGAAATATCGTTAATTCTATTCCTAGGTACCCCAAGTAACGCCATATTCTAATAACTCAAAAACATATTGCCAAAAATACAAGTACTTTATTTTTAAGTCCCTTAAAAGTATTGCCTTAAACGTCTCCTACACGGTTTGCTACCGACGTCTGACAGAGGTAATATTGGTCAGCTACCAAAAGTCTGTTTCAACTACGTGGTTGCCAACAAGCCATTGTGCCATGATATTTGAGCATTGAAGACGTGTCATGACAGTGAATTTGTCAAAAAGTGTTTTATATATTACTAGTGGCACCGACAGACGTTGTCCTGTACAAAATATATTTTTTTGTGAATCTAAACCATCCTCGAATCCCCTTGAACTCACAAAAAAAAATCCTCAAAATCGTCTAGCAGGAGTTCAGTCACATACACACGCACACAAGAAATATATATATAAAGATATTAGTAAGGAACCCTTCATTCGAGAGTCCGACTCGCACTTGGCCCGTTTTTCTGACATACTCGGGATTGCCAACCATCGTCTACACGTTCGGAAGCAAACCAGATGCCCTTTATTCGCCCTTGGTAGGTAGAGCAGCTGTCATTACCAATGACTTTAGAAAGTCAAGCTAAAGGTAGCAAACCACTGCCTACACGGTTGGAAACTAACAAGATCTCCTCTGTCAGGCGTCAGTTGGAGACCGTGTAGCAGGCCTTTAAAAAGCTTCCTGTTCAAGTAACAATAAGTAACTAAGATGAGACAAGTAAGGTTTACTAAAACAAAACTAGCCAGCTCATTGTAATTAAGCTGCGGGGGGTGCCCTGTATTAATCAGATCCGGAACACTTCCTTCAAGCGGCTGAAGACAACTCGCAGTGGTTTTAGTGCGGTATATCGGCGCGTATAGCGGGGGGACGTTGGGAGTCCTACATATCCCCTGGGACGACCCATCCCCGGGTGAATGCGAAAAGCATTTTCACTGCGATAACAAAAAAGCTTAATGAAGTCGTTGATGAATATTCCATTGGCATTATCTGTAGATTGACCTATATACTAGGCTAACCTTTCTCTTGATGTCAGCTGTCTAACGTTGTTGGTATCACATTTTATTGAGTAGCATCAGGTACATAGTCCAATCAAAGAATTGTATAAAAAGGCTTTGAAAAAAGAATGGAGTATAAGTATTAAGATTTTCGAATAGAATGGAAATTTTGTATGTATGGATGTTTGTGACTCTTTAACTACTGAATGGATTTTAATGAAACTTTACAATAATATAGCTTATATATTAGAATAACATAGAAGTAAAATTTATCCCTGTACTCCCACGGTAATGGGAAATACAAAAGCTGGACAAGTAGTAAAATTACTATATTGGAAATGCACGAACTGCTCGGTGATCTCGGTGTGAGCAACAAAACTCTGACCGAATTAAGATTCAGTCAGAGTTTTGTTGCTCATTTACTTTCGTGGATGACTTTAACTAACCATCACATCATTCGCCGGTCGTTCACCTAAAAAACAGGCAAATAAAATTGTATTATAATATATTATATTGACACTTTTAACACCGTTCAATGTTAAACTATGTATGAAAATTGCAAATAAAGGGTATGAATAAAAAATACCCATGGGCTTGGTGCAATGCGGGCAGTAATTTACAAACGCCGTGAACATGACCAAAAACTTTGTTACCAACTTTCCCTCCCGTATTTATAACCTGGTACTAAATAATGAGATTGTCGAGTTATCGTTGTTTCGTACACAACTGTGGTAAACTTTGTTTCTATTTATGTTCTCTTTCGTTTTCTATTGATTTTGATTGTTAAGTAGTCCTGAAGTAGCAACCATTTTGAATAATGCAATATCTCACTATCATTTATTATCCATTATGAACATGGAAAGACGCCCGTGTCCAGCAGCGGATGGTAAAAGTCACAGATATTTGATCTTAATATTTCTATGGTAAAAGTTGATCCAGAAATTATGAAAATGATATATGTGTACATAGAAATCTACTCCACGTAACAAACATGACATCAAACGAAAATCTTAACCTGTGACTTTCTAGAACATTCATTTAATCATGATTAGCTTTTTTCTTTTACTCCGGAAAATGCTCTGAGGCATCCCGCGGAGGAGAAGGGACTCCCCAGGCGGGTATGTGGGACTCGCTACGCCCAAAAATGGTAAGGTGGAGGCAGCTCTACCCACTAAAACCCGGCGAGTGCTACCAATGCCACCTTTGGTGCGGTGCCCCGGATCTGATGAGTAACAGGGCACCACGACGGCTAGTCGATCTCCAAGGCACCAACGCCACCTCCACAGAGGGGTTGTCTCGCACCACAAAACAACCCCTCTCAACGTCGGTACAGTACAATGGGGTGAGATTCCCATCCTCTCCACCCACAGGTGGAGAGGATGGGAATCCCATGTATATAATAATCTCACGGATGTACTATATGAGATGTAATATAAGAGCGAATACAAAGAGCAGCTCTCTCGGCTCAATTTGCTTCGCCCAAGGTGCTGGGTTCACCTTAGGCTACTGAGCCCCACTGCCACGACAAGTTTTGAACCATGGTGGGGATTCATCATTAGGTAGCGCTAATTAATAATTTCAACACAAAACAAAATCGGTTGTCTGTAAAGTCTGTTAACTGATGATAGTTGAACGTGACAACGTCATAAGAAAATGGAAAGCCTCATAGCGAGGTAACGCCGCATACGTCATCGCATAAGTCATGTTTTTCGTTCTTGCAGCCGGCTCCATCGAATTATAAGACGTTGTAATGTCAAAACATTTACTTACAAAATCCATGGCCAAAATGTTACACAAATTTTCGTTCTACGCTAAAAAAACACGTCTAAACGTAAAAATAAGGCACCGTAACATCAATTTACGTGTTTATAAAACGGAAAGACATAAAACCCGCCATGAAGATCGTTTAAAACATATTTCGTATCTGAAATATTGTCGGTATCAACGCTTTCGTTCCGTTTAAAGTCAATTGAATTTGCAGCTTCGCTTTTTCGATTGTGTGACAGACACGCTCCGATAGGGGGTAATATTTCGTCTGTTTTCGAATGTTTTTCTTTAGTTTATTTTGAATCTAATTTTGAGCATGTGTAGGCTCAGTTTTGTGCGTAACAGCCCTGGGTTCCTTGACATTATCAAGATCGCTTGTTGTAAATACCCGATGGAAATTATCGTGAGGAAATATGCACATCAAGTCAGATAAAAAATCTTTGAGAATATGTATTTTACAAACCTGCATTTCGCCTAGTAGCTAACTATCTATTTATAAGGTGATGTAAAAGGCGTCATAAAAATACTCTCTACAGTTTACACCGAGCATATAACCGGATAGAGAAGTAATGTGAGTCAATCATAGAATTTCGAAACTGGTGAATGATTTGGCACTGACGTATTAGCAATTCAACCAACTAGTGAGCTGTGTGCACGTCCCATCGGCCAATCATCCATCAATGGTCATATGTCACCTAATCAGAGCGCAGAAACGGCGCAGCGTCGCAGCACAAAGGCAGAATATGTTTCATACAAAACACATAACATTACCGCTCGATTCCGGTTATATGCTCGATGAGAGTTTCATATCATTGAAGAATCATTAATAATAATTATAATAGATACACTGATAATGGAACAAACATCCATACATCACAAACATTTATAATATGATGAATGAGATAAAACATAATCCAAACCAAGATTAGTTTTACTTATCCTTCTTGTGGTAAAATTTATGAAAATTTCACAAGTTTAACGTCGTCACCGCGACCTGGCTTATGGTTGGTGAAATTATATCTTTGTGGCGATCTAAGTTTATAAACTAAAGTATATAAACCGACAAAGTTTAGAATAATCAGAATTATGTAAAATGAAGTACCTATCTAACTTATTACGGTATTACTTTATTTTGGTATTCTTAATAGGGCTTATCTATATATGCATCTTGCAGTAAAAAATATAAATATTTGAGGTTTTGTATTTCATCTGTATTTGGTCTAATACCTAACTATTTATGAGGCGAGGTAAGAGACGTCATCCGTGTTAGATGCGAGTGGCAAGGGAGTCGTCTTTTCGTTCATTAAGGGAGGCCTATGTTCAACATTCGACGGATAGGGGCTGTTGATGATGATGATAGTAAAAATAATAATCTCACCATTAATTGAACGTACAATTAAAACAAATAGAATAATATTACTTTTATTCGATAAATTACGCCATTACAAAAAAAAAGTAGCTTAGGTACCTAGATACTATGAAATGCAATAAATGATATTATTCTTTTTGATAAATAATTCCAAACTGAATTTCTTTTTGTTCACATTATACACACACATTATACAATCACATAAATGTGATTTCAAGAATAGACTCAAAACACTTTAAATTACACGTCCTTGTGTCTAGGTTCCGTCCTAGATCAGATAAAATTAATTTATAAGCTACATATTTCTGCTGCCAAATATCATTATATCGGACCGGACACAGTCGCGGCCATTTTGTTTAACGAGTAGGTATATTACAAACACATAATTTAGTAATAACTAAAGGAAAACTATTGTATGTATGTGTGTATTTCAGGTATGTGTTTTGATTTCTTAATAAACATAATAAAATACTTCTAGAAACAATAAGAAAAATGTTAATGACATTATTGTTACACACACTGACACCATATGACACATTTTTTTTCATTAACGCCGGGAAATGCTCTGATGCATCCCGCGGGGTGTGGGTCTCCTCACGCGGGTATGTGGGACTCGCTGCGCCCGAAAGCTGGTAAGTGGACCCAGCTCTACCCACTAAAACCCTGCGAGTGCCACCAATGCCGCCTCTGGTGAGGTGCCCCGGATCTAATAAACAAACAGGGCACCTTGACGGCTAGTCAGCCCACACCACACACACACAGCACCACAGAACAACCCCTCCCAACTTTTTTTTCTTTTCTTTTTTTTTTATGTTATTTGGATTGGCAAACTGGCAAACGTACCACCTGATGTTAAGTGGTTGACGTCGCCCATGAATATAAACTAGTATACCTGGAACGAGCCCAGGCAACTCATTTATGTGTTGCCTATCCTGAGACATAGATCTTAAGTCTCGGTGCCAGTAATTACACTGCCTGTCTTGCCCTTCTCTCCGAAACACAGCAAACCTGTTTCACGGGAGAAATAAGCAAGATGGTGGTACCCATGCACCGGTAAATGCACCGGTTGGGACAGTACAATGGGATGAGGTTCCCGTCTTCGCCCCTTGCCTCCTGCTCTTTCTTTTTATAAGAGGGATACAAAGAGCCCCCTCGGCTTAATTAGCTTCGTCCAAGGTGCTGGCCTCATCCTAAGCTACTGAGCCCCACCGCCACGTCAAGGCCTGACCATGGTGGGGACCATATGACACTTGCAACGTACTGCCAAACCATTAAATCTCCGACTACTTTTTTACTCCGCTTTCAGCTTTATAATTCGATCGATTATAATATAATGAGTAACTATAGACTAAAGAATATTATGTGTGTAATATAATGAGGTATTATTATTTTATTTCATTGTTGCAATAAAAAATTAACCAAACTTTTAAGAGTAAAGTTCAAACAACAGTAACGTACTTAATGTCAGATAAATTTACAAAAAAGTTAAAGTTTGATTCTGATCTCTAAGGAATCAGTTAATTGGTACTTGTAACATCTTTTAAATTTTTTAAAGGACTAATCAAGCTTTGATATTTCTTAATATTTTTTAAATTATATTTTTTTTACTAAGATAGGTTATTTCATATTTTGTCTCTATTTTAGCACCTACATTATAATAATATTTACAGAAGATTGATCTACACTACATCTTAAAAATCAGATATGGTTTAAACACAAACTAAAATGGGATATGCATTTATTGACGTCAAGATGGCGGGAAAGCGATCTATTTAAAATTGCATGCGATTGAGAGTGCACTGCCGGTGACACGAACATTTCGCCCCTTAGCGCTGATCGGCTCCTCGATCATACTTCCATCTCATATTTTCGCTTGACAGAATAAAAAATTGGCGTCGTGGGTGATTGTTTGTGCGGAAATTCGAATTTTCGCACACTTCGAACACTTCCATTGCATTTTAATTCTTGTCAAAGTGTGTCAATCATCCTTTTGGTTGATTTTGATTTCTCTCTCTCTTTCTCTCTCTTTAAGCGCCTTGCTCTTGACGGTGGAGCCCAATCCTTCCTTCTCTCCGCCAGCAACTTCACCTCCTGATACGATACGACCTGCACCTTCTCCTTTCATATAAGTTCTCCTCGGTCTACCTCTTTCTCTCTTTCCCTCAATCCTACCTTCTATTTTTAAAAAAATGGTCATGTCGTATCAGGTGACCAATCATATTTCCTATTCGGCTCTCTATGGTATTAATGATGTTTCTTTTCTCTTTTACCTTTTTCAAAACCTTTCCATTTGACACCATTTCCATCCAACTTATCCCCTCCACCCTCCTCCAGCACCACATTTTGAATGCTTCCAATCTTTCTCTATCTTTTTGTGTCATTATCCACGATTCACTTCCATAGAATGCAATGCTCCAAATATAAGACCGTATAAATCTTTTTCTGATGATTATTGAGATGTTTTTGCTTATCCATATGTGTTTTTTGCGGTTAAAGGCTTATTGCGCTACATTTATTGTGCTTCCAAGATATTTGAAATTATTAACTTCTTCTAATATTATGTCGTTATTTAGTTTAATATATTTTATTTATAATAAAAAATAAATAATAATCAACCCTTATATGTCCCACTGCTGAGCACGGGTCTCTTCCTCGAAATCAGGCGAGGAGGGTTTTGAGCCATAGTCCACTGATGCGCTGGCCCAATGCGGGTTGGTGAACTTCACACACCTTCAAAGACTTTTTTAATCTCATCAGGCATGCAGGTTTCCTCACGATGATTCCTTCACCGGTGAGCAAGCGATGGTCAGGTGCAGGTATTTTATTTAAAGATCTTTAAATTCACGTAACATGTGTCTATTTCATTTTATGCAAATAGGTATACTATTATAATATTGAAAACTTGTGTAACAAATAATATTTACCATAAAACACATACAACTACATCTGCAGTATATTCGCTCTTAATTAAGGTTAAGAATATATCCACTTTCGAAGACACTTGAATCTTTAATACAAACTTGAGACTATTGTTTTCATCCCAAATATTCACTTAAATGATCGTACACTGTTAACAATAAAGTATGATCGAAACATATCAGTATAGATTTAGTTCGGTTTGTGATTTAGGAACGCTCGCTACCGAAACCAATATTGTGGTCGGATAAACATTCAGATTGAAACATCAAATGTTGACATAAATTAAATGTGGTCAGAGCTATGAGGATATAGTATACCCATGTACCAATATACTTACATTACATAGGAATTTTGGAATATAATCTGCTGAGAGAGAGTAAGACATGTTTAAATTAGCACCTTATATAGTCTCTATGGTTATTACATAATATTAATCATGTTGTATTATAAATGATATATAATGCCTCAGGATAGGCAACACATAAATGAGTTGCCTGGGCTCGTTCTAGGTAAACTAGTTTATGTCCATAGGCGACGTCGACCACTTACCATCAGGTGGCACGTTTGCCAGTTTGCCTATCCAACTAACATAAAAAAAAAAGAAAAAAAAAACACTGAATAATTTATACTCTCTTTTCGTTATCCTGCACGGTTTTTAAATTTAGATTCTTTTTCTACTCGACTGTACCAGAAGGAGGAGAATGTATAGAAATATATTATATGTATTTCTATGGCGAGCTTTTCGTCCAAATGGATTGATAGGTTTTAGTTTTAGATGCGTTACATTCGCCCTAAAAGCAAGGTTGAAATTGCACTGGGTTATATTAAAGCTATATTATTATTATAAAATAAAAGCAGACGAGTTTTGGTCAGGTCGCAGTCGATTGTTTTGTTTTTTTGTTATTTTTAATTTAAACATTTTGATAATTATTATATGTGAAATACTGACGACAAATATGTACATATAAAGCTTTGTAGCACGTCTACGAAGTTATTAGCGTTACTACGACAACTACAAGTATTGCTAATAAACTTGTAACAGTGCTACGGTAGCGTAGCAGCGCTACTAACACTACAGAACTGCGTAACGTTTTCTAATCGCGATACAAAATTGATAAAAAAATTTTTGGTTGTATAACTAGACATTCCCGCGGTTTTACCCGCATTTTACTGGTATATTGAGATCACTTGTAAATACTGATATGCGTATGACCTACCTTAATCGGGCTGGTTAATACTGAAAATAACGCGTTCAAACACGCTAACTTATTAGCCTAAGAATAAGAAGGACAGCTAAGACGCTTAATCCTATACGTCATAAGACGTTGACGTCGTACGTTGTTGTTGTACTGCATACAAGTGTCCCACCATGGTTTGTCGTGGTGGTTCAGTAACCTAAGGTGAATCCTTGGGCGAAGACAATTAAACCGACGGAGCTGTCCTTTGTACCCCTCTTGTAAGAGGGGATAAAAGAGTGGGGACAAGGGACGAGGATGGGAACATCACGCCATTTCACTGTCCTGACGTTGGGAGGGGTTGTTCTGTGGTGCGGGACAACCCCTCTGTGGAGGTGCCCGGTTTAGATATTTTTTATAGCATAGGAGGGCAAACGAGCAGTTGAAGCTTTTTGGCGACTATCGACGTCCATACACATCCGCACAACCAAAAATTATGCAGATGCTTTGCCCTCCTTTTCCTTATACCCCCCCCCCCCCAATTGGCCACCGGAAATTCACAAACCGCATAACACGCGACAACATAACTGTAATTTATCTATTAAATATTAATATGTATATATATGTACTAACCACTAGACCAATTACAGGCCAGTCAACTAATATTAGTTGACTGGCCTGTTGGTCGAGTGGTTAGTGACCCTGACTGCTAAACCAGAAGGTCGTGGGTTCGATCCCCACCCAGGACAAATGTTTGTGTGAAGAGCATGATCATTTTGTTATGTGTCTGGGTGTAATTTATCTATAATACGTATGTCTTCAGAAATATATGAGTATATATCAGGTGTCTGGTTACCATAAGAACAGGCTCTGCCTAGTTTGGGATCAGATGGCCGTCTGTGAGTTGTCCCAACATATTATATTATTATTATTATAGTATATTAATTAAGAGATAATGTACGCAGTTATCTTAGCTCATTCGTTTAAAGAATATTTCTAATGCTACGTTATCTTATAAAACCAGTCCAAACTTATCATTTACTGTCGTACAGTAAATCTAATCGATCGAGCGATCGACGCTACAGACAACAGCTATTTCTTTAATACTTTATACTAATCAAAAGATACCGGTGGGAGGGAAGCGCTGTGCCGAGCTCCCGGCTGCATGGGTACCACCATCTTGCTTATCTCTCCCGTGAAACAGCTTTGCTGTGTTTCGGAGAGAAGGGCAAGACAGGCAGTGTAATTACTGTCATAGAGACTTAACATCTTATGTCTCAGGATAGGCAATACATAAATGAGTTGCCTGGGCTCGTTCCAGGTATACTAGTTTATCTTCATTGGCGACGTCGACCACTTAACATCAGGTGGTACGTTTGACAGTTTGCCTATCCAACTAACATAAAAAAAGTATAAAAACCTCAACACGTCTTGTCTTAATAAAATTGTAATGAATCCCTTAACAAAATGAACGACGCAAAACAAAGCAATGCAGTGAAGTTTCCATTTACACGGAATATTTAATTTGAATCGCAGGTGCAAAAACAGAATGCGACGGAATTCTCGGGATACGAAGCGGACTAACTACGTTCCATCATTTAGTTAAGTTGCGGACTAAGACGGCTTTCATATTACTCGGGGAAACGTCTTAATATTTCAGCGGGAATGTTTACAATTTACGTTCTTAATTCCATTCCGTTACGTCTTTGGTAAATAGGTTTGTGTAATAATATGTTCTTGTATTTTGATTAAGACACAAGTGAAAATTTAGACTGAATTTTGAACTTTAAATTCATAGTAGATATAAGTTTTCAATTTATAATAGCTCTGATGTTGTGCTTATCTTTATTTATATATTTTCCCAAAAAAGTCACGTACAAATACAATAAAAAGTAACGGTCCGTGTTGGATACGAGTGGCAAGAGATCGGTCGTCTTGGCGTTCATTAATGGAGGTCATGTTCAGTACGAATAAAGGCTGATGATGATGATGAAGATGATGAAATACAATAAGCTATCATTATTAGCCCGGCAAAGACATGAGCCTCGACTCATGTCTTTGCTACAACAAGCTTTGCAACTCCGGCTACACATTCATATCGGTGCCTATCCTGAGACGTATGATAGGAAGTCTTGGTGTCAGTAAATACACTAACTATCCTGTCCTTCTCTGCTGAACAGCATAGCTATTTCACAGTAGGAATGGGCAGTTTACATGATCATAATATATCATATTTGTACCAACCTAAAGATTCAAGTTAAACGATTAATGAGTAAGCGATGACGCTACAAAATGCTTTAAATGCCAGATGGTCCCCACATATCATGACGTGACAGTACATGGCACAGCTCTCTGGCGGTTTATTAAGAATGTCGCTCGGTAAATTTATCTAGCCGCCTGCTTTAGCTATAGAACGTTTCAACGGACTAAAAAAAATTTTTTTTTGTCTAAATTGTGTAAATCTTAGTCTATTTTATGTCAGAACAAATGCACATTGGACTAAAACTGTAACATATAGCATTCCTGCAATAATATGTACGGTATAAAATTGCCTTTTTTTTAAGTGAAACTTCTTTGCATAAGGGTAAAATTTTTACGGATGAAAAGTCACGAAAATGTGCAATGTTTTTATCCAAGAAGAGTGAGAGAGTGATTGAGACCGATTGAGAGAGAGTGCGAAAGGGCAAACGTAGCATGAAACACATAGCCATGGAGTGAGAAAAATCGAGAGAGAGTGTGAGATAGAGCGAACGTCGCATCGCAAGTCTCGGAAATTTAAAGCTTTAGATTAGTATAAATATAAACGAGATTTAAAAATTAGTTTGCCAAATAAGTTTCACTTCTGACATGTGTAGGTACTTTGTATTATTAAACTCAAAATGCCGTAAATATTGATAAGAACACAATAAATAAATAAATAAAACACACACAAATACATAAATGAAAATACTGATAGCATTTTGCAACGCAACAAACTGGTACATATTATTCGGGATGGCTGTACTTAGTGTTTCCAGAGCCAGTGCAAGGAAATAAGTCAGACAGTGTGATGCGCGAGAATGCCATTTCCGCACTTCTCTTGTGAGATTTACGAGTATTTCGAGTTATATCATGTATATGTCGCGCTAAGGGTGAAATTTTAGTGCAACGAGAATATTGAAAAAGCAGGTTGGCCTTAAAATATTTACATTGAAGAGAGTCAACCTACGTAGCACTTAATACGAACTATAATATGATCTCGATCTGTGATCGTCGACCGGAAGACCGCTCCGGCTTGGATACGAGTAGCGGGTTTCGGCGGTCTTGGCATTCATTGAAAGTGGCTATATCTAGCAGCAAATATTGCTGTAAAAAAATGATATGCTAAATAAATTCTCAGTTATTTTACATTTCAAATGTAGATACTAATTTTAGTATTTAGAAATTGAAAATAATATTTTATAATATTATATGATAAATTATTATTCACGGACTTAAACAAAAAAAAACGATTGTACCGACGACATAAAAAGTACCAAATAAAATAACCTGTATGATACAAATCACGTGAACAGGTTATGGCCGCCGCTATCCGTGCCAAAATATATTGTAACCTGAACCAAATTGATGCACTCCGCTTAACGATTATTGACACCGCCAAATTGGTTTCATGATGCATATTTTTATCATCAGATTCTACTTAAATTAATATCGAATAACTTTTGATCGATTGGCACCTTTTCGATGAAAAATGTTTACGATGACGGAGATTATTGAGAGTTATGACAATTTTATGATAAGGTAAATACTTTTGGCGTTTAGTATTTTTTTTTTTCAGGACGACTTTTTATATATAAGTGTTTTTGCAGTTTTGTGCAGAGTTTCAGATTTGCAGACAAGAAAACCATTTTACATATCAAATATCAGCTGCAGAGATTGCTAATATTTGAAGAATCTTATAAGCTAACAATATCGATAATAATCGCAATACTTGACTGTGAGCGACCTAGATAAAAGCTAGATTAGTCCGTTTCAACGCCTTTCATAGAATCACTGCTTAAGCCTTATACAATACTCTTGAAGATTTCAGTGTTATATTAAAATTGTACATTAGTTGATTATAAGTTGTAGGCATAAAAATTAAGGATACGCGATTATTTTATTACTTTTTATTTTATTTTTTATTTTTTGAAGTCGGTTTAATTTTTTGTTAAAAAGAAATTATAGTTTAATTACAACGACTATCTTAAAATTACCACCTGAAAATAATCCCGGATGCAAAAATAGGGGTGTTGTTCATTTTAAATTAAGTTTCACTGCTGTGTATATCACCGTAGCGCTCAAATGGGTGAACCAACTTGGATATAGTTGTTTTTTAAAGCAAATTTGCTAAAGGTTAGTTTTTTTTAACGCCGGGAAATGCTCTGAGGCATCCCGCGGGGGAGTGGATCTCCCCAGGCGGGTATGTGGGACTCGCTGTGCCCGAAAGGTGGTAAGTTGGACGCAGCTCTACCCGACCAATGCCGCCTTTAGTGAGGTGCCCCGGATCTACTGAGCAAACAACCTAGTCAGTCCCTCAAGGGACCGACGCCACCTCCACAGCACAGAGGTGTTGTCCCGCACCACAGAATAACCCCTCCCATCCTTGCCCCTTGTCCACCTGCTCTTTCGTCCTTCTTATAAGAGGGGTACAAAGAGCAGCTCCCTTATTCAAGTCAATTAGCTTCGCCCAAGGTGCCGGGGTCACCTTAGGCTTATTGAGCCCCACCGCCACGACTTGGCTCGAACCATGGTGGGGTGGTTCATAGATATATTTTATCAATATCGCTTCAGCTGTTTCAAGGTTTCAGCTCTTATGTTTATAGTTAGGTTGTTTTTTTATTTTTTTAACCGACTTCAAAAAGGAGGAGGTTATCAATTCGTCGGAATCTTTTTTTTTTTTTTTTTTTTATGTATGTTACCTGATTACTCGAAGATGGCTAGACCGATTTGAAAAAATATTTTTTTTTATAATAATTTTAATTAATTTTTATAATGAGTGAAATTCGCGTAAACATTAGAAAACAAAATATTTTTTTGTTCTAAAGGGTATACTTCCCAAATGGTCCCATGATAAGGAAACCAGGATCTGATTATGGCATCCCAGAGAAATCGAGGGGAACTTTCGAAAATCGTAGGGGCGACTAGTGCGTTTGATATTTTTTTTATAAAGTGTTTTGAAGGACCACAATTTAATGAAGGTCTGGAGTCGATCTGATGCTGGAGCCGAAAGACAATCGAGGGAACTCCTCAATGATTTACATCAGTAACCTTGTGTTTGGGCTTGATTAATTTATAATGATGAGAACTTTACACTTAGATGGGTTGTGACTGTGATTAGGGGTCTGATGATGAAGACAAAGGACAGTTAAGGGAACTCCTCAACAGTTTACAGTAGCTACCTTGTGTTTGGACTTAATTAATTTAAATTGATGAGAACTTTATACCCATATGGGTTATAAGCGCCATTACAGGTGTGATGATGGAGACCATACACAGTCGAGGGGAATTCTCGACGATTTACAGCTTTTATTGGGCTTACTTCATAAAGTAAATAATATTATGCCAAAATCATGTAATTTTATTACTTGTCGTTGTTAAATGAACAAAAAACAACTGTGCCTTGGAAGCGCATCATAGTTTTTCAAGGTCATCATAATATCCATTCTATACCTATATATTGGTGATGTTCTATACCTATATATAATGGAATTATTTAACGGATAGCAGCAAATCTGCCGTGATTGCTTTCAATTACATGTTTATAAAGTTTTACACAATTCCATTTCGGTTTTTTCATTTGTTATGCAATGAATTAACGTTTACCACGTCATTATTGTTACTTTTGGAGACGGTGTCAGCCAAGGTAGGTAGGTTAGGAGGTAGGTACATCAACAAATAGGACACCGGCTATATTAGTAGAAGAACAAGTTGATTATAAATTGTAGGCACAAAAATTAAGGAAATTATTTTATTACTTTTTAGTTGTTTTTTTTTTTAAATTTGAAGTCGGTTTTAATTTTTTTATTTTATGATAATAAATATCCAATTCAGCGAGATGATAATTGTATAAAACCAATTATTAGATTCATCGTACCAGAATTTTCGTACCAGAAGCAAAAATTAATAGAAAAAGACCCAAGTAACGACGAAAGCTTTGATGAACATAATTAAGAGATATCGGGTAGTATCATAATGTAAATTAAAATCAAAATTAAATTATCAATTGCGGTTTTCATTAACATTCTAGCTCGTTAGCCTTAATGTACATCTGATATGACAGTTATGGATTCGTACCGCCTCACTTGACCTAATTTCCAGCAAAGAGTGAGCAAGAATTTGCATAATAACAGCAGACAGGAATATTTGTGGTCACCTTTATAAGCAAGACGGAGAATTCGAGAAACAACTCGGTGTTAGAGCTAACGCTCATTTTGTGTAATTTATTGTAAAACGATGAAAATGAATTAGTCTTAATTATCATTTGTTATTTTTTGTCCCAAACATTTCAATATGAATGAACTAAAATCACAAACACATGACAACAAAATATAAAAAACGTGGTCGCAATTAAAATTATACTACTGAATGTGGGAACTGTGTAGTGTGGGTTGGTGCGCAGCCATTTTTTCATAGTTATTCTATGAATAGCCTGAATACGTGAGAGCAAATGACTTTTTATATTAATCTTGTACCAATTATTACAGTTTTAATAATATTTTTCTCTTGCGGCACATTTAATAGTACGCGTTATCAATAGTAGAGATTTTGCTCTGTTTATTGTCATTTGTAAGCTAGCAAAAAATATTATAGCGTGTTTGATATATTGAACCCAACAGGACTGGTAATTCTTGAGATTGGTTTTGAGGTAATTTAATATGAATTTCATTATTTTTCAGGCCTGGCTCGAGATCCAGGTCGCGGTCGGTGACCCCCAGTGGATCCCCTCCCCCGCTTCCGGCGCCACCAGCCCCGCCGCCGACACACACGCTGCATCCTGACAATGCTTTGGGTAAGTCAAAAGGACATTCTTGGAAACAAGGAAACAAAAAGAACTAATGATATTAAGAATACGAAAGTTCCGACTTCAAAATAAGCATGGGAATATATTATAAGAAGCATCAAATAGTTGCTTGCTTATAATGAAATAGTTTTTTGCAACGTTTTTGCTGCGTTGAAAAAAAATTATAATCATCATGACTTCACATCACAACTTTTGAATAACAAAAAAAGATTCCTCTATTATAATATAATAATAGTAGTAGGCTATATTATTAATAAAATGAACCTATATTTTATAAATAAAAGCTTAAAAATCGTTTTTTTGCATTAATAATATTCATTGAAATAAAAGGTTTTTTTAAGGACGAGGTGCTCTCAGCGTCGCGGGCCGGCAGCTCAGTGATCACAGCAACAATCGAGAGTCATCCCTTGATGACTCCGGAGTGGTTGATGATCACGATGAGGGTGAACACACTTCTGATGATCAGGCGCCGCATCCACACCGACGGCACCTTCTTCCGCCCCAGCCACATCCACCACCAACAACCTTAGCACTTTCAAAACCGGTCAGTATACACATATCATTGGCCGTCATGAGATGTCCAGCAGATGTCTGCGTTAATATTAGAAAACATAATTAAAAAAAAATCTATAACAAAAGATGGAATAAATTTTTTACCGCCAAGACAATAGATGTTTCTTATTAAAAATATTTTTCGTGGGTATTATTTTTGGCATACTTAAATTATTTACGGCTAATTACAGGAACCTAAAAAGCATGAGAGCAGTGAAAAGGCCAATCCAAAAACGGAAATAAAAGTTGAAAAGTCAAAACGAAACGACAAAGGCAGTATCCAAGAGAAGTATCCCCTCAACCCGGACTACCTAAACCAAATCGTGGTGCTAGGTAATACTGACTATTTTATTATAGCTTGAAAACTATCAACAATAATGTTATCAATAAGAGACGTTGATCGTCGTATTTAATGTTATTTTGATGTTGTTCAAGTTGAGAGCATTACAATAGTGTTTACTGGCACGGCTCTTACACTATACGCACGAAATACTCAAATGCAATTCTGATAAATGAATGCTTTGCAAACTTAACTTCTTTTTGTATTTATAATGCATTCCAATAAATACTTTTTACTGGTATTTCGCAAACACGTGCATGGCACACACATTTTATTTAAACAAATATAAATATAATTTTAAATTTTAACTAAAATGCTTTTGATTTTTGCATAATATAAAGAAATTTAAGATTACATTAATTGCTTTTAATGTATATTTACATATTTATAAAATCTTTTTATTTCAATAATTATTTCCATCGTATTTGTTTTGAATACAAAATGCACTCTGCAAATATTTTTTATTGAATAAATTTTTGGCCACTTAATGTTAATTTTGTTGAGATTCTTAATATTAGGACACCTTTAGTAGCTTTACTTATTACTTCTAAAAGAAATAATGTATTAATTTTATTCATTTCTTATTCTTTTACTGACAATATAAATAAAGACTTAAAGAAAAATAATAATTTATGAATAGCTACTAAAGATGTTAAAGTTATAAAGGCTAATAAAGTTTTAGTAAGTGAAAGCTTAATACTTCTTGACATTTTCCTTGCCGATAATAACAAATTTGATATCAAATAACTGACTAGCAAATAATCTTAGCGATTTTCCTATTTTTAATTTGTTTCATGGAATACTCTAGATGTTTTGTTAACATTTATTTTCTTCCGTACTGGTTACGTCCATAGTGTTGGCAAATAATGCCCACCGAGTAATTAGTTGTTAGATTTATTTGTCGGCGCTACTAAACGACTATCGTTATTTAGTGGCTGGTAATTCACTATTAGCTTCACATCTTACTGAGGTGATACCTTTAACACTTTTCAATAACACAATTGCAATTTCGCTTCTACCCTCATTAATATCGTCAGGGGCGGACTGGCCATACAAGCGAGCGCCCGACCTCCCCCAAGCGGACACGACGAAAATTAATGAGCTCAGTTTATTGGCAGCCACGCACAAAGCTCATATGGGCAATTTCGAGCAAAATTGCACTTACTTCACAGGTTAGTACACACAGACGCCAACGCTTCTGCCCCCCAGTCCACCCCTGTTCCTTATGGGAAGACTGCAGGGTAATCGGACTTGTTGATCCTGTCAACTTGTCAGTTCTGAATCGCATTCAAGTCTTTGCCGGGTTTTTGATATTTTATGGGCTTGCTACCTTCAAAGTAATTTTTGGTACCTGAATATTACAATTTTCAATTATACACAATGATTTCAACACAGATGGATAAACCTTTCCTTACCTTACCTTCAGGATAAATATCATATGACTACAAAAGTCAGTTAGCCCTTCGTAGATATCCAGCATGGCCCATTAAGATTTTACCGATTAGAACACTGCAATAATATTCAAATTTGCTCCAACATGCAATACAAGTTGTCGAGCATAATATGTAGGTGGGCTGCATTTACTGAATGACCTTTACAATATTGATTTATGTAATGTGTGTGTCCCGCATTGGGCCAGCGCATCGGTGAACCATGACCCAACAACCTCCTCACCTTTCGAGGAGGAGACCCGTGCCCAGCAGTGGGACATATAAGGGTTGATATTATTATTATGTATTTATTATGTGTGTATGTATGTATGTAAAACACGTAAAATTAACACAGTGGAAGGTAAAACTAAAACCTAAACCCAGAATTAAATAATTTGTCGTCATAATTCTTATAGGTCATATATAATCTTCCTGTTAACTTTCTAACTATAGTTTCATTGTTAATTCCCATCTACAGTATTATTCTTGCTATCCTAACTTTTAGTTCATCTTATCTGAATGTATTTTTTTAAGGCCTATCGCCACAAAAATTTAATCATAACAGTAGCATGTCTATATTGTATAAATATCCATTAATTTATCAGAGGAATGTTTATGGCACATAAATTTAAAGTTTTTAATAAGTTGAAACTTTTATGCGATTCAAACGATTATAAAAATTGAAATCTATGAAATTTACATTATAATCAACCCAATTGGTATATTAAGACTTAATGTTGTCTATTTCCTGCGTTTTTCTCTAAACCCTTTCCGCTTTAATTGCATGTAATATTTTTCTATCTTTAACACCTTATGTTAACTTTGCTAATAGGTGCTTTTGCATTGGTTTGATAATACGCTTCAAATGCTTCGCAGCTCTTTTCTCTATGTTTCTTTCGAAAATTACAACTTTTATATTGCTAACTCTTTGAAATTGATCACAGATGAGCTTGTGGACAGGAACTGTGAATGCTGCGTTTCATGTTGTATCGACTATGAAGGGTGGCTACAATTTCAGAACGGTTTGTACGGAATCGTGAAGGACCCTTTGTTTGAACTGTTTATAACAACATGCATAGTTCTGAACACGCTCTTTCTTGCTCTTGAACATCATGGTATGAGTGAAAATGTTAGACAAGCGTTAGATATAGGAAATAAGGTATTCAAAATGTTAAATTTATTTCAGTTGAAAGTTGTATTTATGAAGCATATATTATTAACAACAATGAATTCCAGGTTTTCACTTCAATATTTACTTTAGAATGTATAATGAAAGTTATGGCAATGAGTAAAGATTTTTTCGCTTGTGGGTGGAACATTTTCGATTTAATTATTGTATCGGCGAGTCTGTTGGATCTTATTTTTGAACTAGTTGATGGACTGTCAGTATTAAGAGGCCTACGATTGGTAAGTTGATTGATAATTTACTTCAAGTAATGATAAATTATGATAATAAAAGCCTAAGACTTTTAAAATCTTATTAATATCTATTATAAATTTCAGTGTTTATGTGTCTTTGATAAATATATTTTTAAATTTAAATTAAATGTTTCCTGCAAGTGATTTATTGGAATTATTCTAGACTGTTTGTGATGTATTTTTGTGTCTGCTCACATGTTGTCTATATTGCAGTGTCTCTGTAGCACACTTTTTTATTTATATTTTTCTATTTGCAACTTCATTACAGTTACGAGTATTAAAATTAGCTCAATCGTGGACTACAATGAAAGTTCTATTGAGTATTATAATATCAACGATAGGTGCTCTCGGTAACTTGACGTTCGTATTAGTTATAGTTATATACATATTTGCTGTTATTGGCATGCAGTTGTTTTCTAAATCGTACACGCCAGAAAAATTTGATCCGGATCCTATACCAAGGTAATTATAGCTTATAAGACTAAAATTTAAATGAACGAAGTTTTGTAAAAAGGTTTTAAGTTTTATTAAATGTACAATAATGTTTATTTTCAGGTGGAACTTTAATGATTTTTTTCATTCCTTTATGATGATATTTCGAATATTGTGTGGTGAATGGATCGAGCCCCTATGGGACTGTATGCGAGCGGAGCAAGCTAGCGGTGCAGAAAGTTGTTTCTTTATTTTTTTACCAGCACTCGTAATGGGCAATTTTATGGTACTCAATCTCTTTCTTGCCTTATTACTTAATAGCTTTAACAGTGAAGAACTTAAAAATAGAAAAGAGGTAATGTATATCCACAACAAAACCTAATGGTTCTTTATGGATTTCTTCAAAAATACCTAATACAAATGTACTTTTAGGAAGTAGGAGAAGATTCAAAATTAGCAAAAAGTTTTGATAGAATACGATCGATAGTAAGAAAAAAGGGGTTTCTTATATCAAAAAGTAAAGAGACTGAGAAAAAAACTAAATTAGAAGAGCTAGTTACTGAATTTATGTTACAACACCGTGCGATGAAGGAGGCTAAGACGAGCGAACCAAACTTTACCACTTCCATACAAGAGACTGTTATGTTCCCTCACGACAATATTTATAGTCACAGCTATCAAGAAGCATTGAATAGGTATTGTATAAGTAAATTTCTGGACCTATAATATCAAAAATAAACGTTGAATATTAAAAACTACTATTTATTCTTCTAGGCCAATATCCGTAGGATCAGATTTTGGGTATCCACCCATTTACCATGGTAGTAATAACTTTAATCACGGCAGCCAAGAAACATTGAAAGACGTGAGAGATTTAGCTGTAGAACATAAAATTACTAGTATAAGAGAAGACTCTAAAGAAAATTTAGATGAAACGTCTTCTACTGAACAGGTTGTGGCTCAAAAATTGTTAAACCAAATGTCTTCGGGATATCACACGCAGCCTTCGGATTCTAGAGGTAAATAAAATTAATAACGGACATCCATCTTAACATTGCCCAATCGTGAAAATATGAAAACCCAAGACCTTAGCCAAACTTTCACATAAATTGGGTCTTTATTAACTTTATGTGTCATATTTCAGATGAGAATGAACATTATGAAATGGCCCAAATATCCAGCAGAACTACGCCCGAAAAACATAAATATCATGGAACTGAATCAATGAAAATGTTAGCAAAAGATAGAGTACCGAGACCTGGAGATGAAGACATGAAGCATCCATGGCAAACTCTAGTATCGTATGTAGATGAACTAACAGTAGGTGGACGTAAAAACTCGAAGGGACAATATACGGATGCTATGGGCAAATTTCCGGGATTCGGAAAACGAAAGGAACCAAAAGTGCCTCAAGATTGTTTTCCAAAACAGTGTTATAAACGGTATGTTTCGTTTTGTATTAGCGACGAAATCAAATTTAATTAGAAATAGGATATATTAAGAGATGAAATAAAACCTCTTTTTCAGATGTTCTTGTTGGGATGCTTGTATTCGGACAAAGCTTGGTCAAAGATGGATGTTCATTCGTACTTTTATTTTACGTTACGTTGATACCCCGGCATTCGAGTGGTTCGTGCTAGTTTTAATATTTGCCTCCAGTATTACCTTGTGTTTCGAAGATATTCATTTAGAAAAAAACAAACCCCTCAAGAAAATACTATACTGGACAAATCTGAGCTTCTGCATGATTTTTGTCGTGGAAATGTTTTTCAAATGGATAGCATTGGGGTTTTATCGATATTTCACCAGTTTTTGGACGTTATTAGATTTTACAATAGTTTTTGTAAGTATATTCAAATGTCTTTAATTTAAATTCATGCAAACTTTTGTGACAAATTCTAGCAATCGTATTTTTCAGGTTTCTGTATTTAGTTTACTTATAGAAGAAAATGAAAATCTGAAAGTGTTGAGATCCCTCAGAACATTGCGAGCATTGAGACCTCTGAGAGCAATTTCTAGATGGCAAGGGATGCGAATAGTTGTGAATGCGCTTATGTATGCAATACCGAGTATCTTCAATGTGTTATTAGTGTGTCTAGTGTTTTGGTTGATTTTTTCAATAATGGGAGTACAGTTTTTTGGGGGGAAGTTTTTTAAATGTGTGGACGAAGAGGGAGAATTATTACCTTTAGAAGTAAGTGATTATACTTCAAGAGATATACTTTCAACTAAAACTCGTACTAATTACCTTATCGATTTCAGATAGTTAATGATAAGTGGGAATGTTATTATAACAATTTTTCCTGGATCAATTCCAAGATATCATTTGATCACGTAGGCATAGCATATTTAGCGTTATTTCAAGTGGCAACATTTGAAGGATGGATGGAGGTTATGGCCGATGCTGTAGATGCAAGAGGGGTTGATTTGCAACCGGCAAGAGAAGCCAATATCTATGCCTATATATATTTTGTGATCTTTATCGTATGTGGATCATTCTTCACTTTAAATCTATTCATAGGAGTAATTATAGATAATTTTAATATGCTTAAGAAAAAGGTTGGTAACATTTATTTTAATACAGTAATTTTAAAATATGCAACTGGTAATATTTTACAACGAAACTTTATCTTTTAGTACGAAGGAGGTGTGCTAGAAATGTTTTTAACAGAAAGCCAAAAGCATTACTATACAGCTATGAAGAAACTAGGACGTAAAAAGCCACAGAAAGTTATCAAAAGACCTAGAAATCAATTTTTAGCAATGTTTTATGATTTATCTAATTCGAGGAGATTTGAAATAGCTATTTTCGTTTTAATATTCTTAAATATGCTCACTATGGGCATAGAACATTATGATCAGCCTCATTCAGTGTTCTTCATATTGGAAGTCAGTAATGCGTTTTTTACGACGGTGTTCGGGCTAGGTAAGTGGTTTCATTATTAATTTATTCACGATTTCCTTTTTTCGCCGGGAAATGCTTTTAGACTGAGAAGGGGAGACGCAGCTCTACCCACTAAAACCCGGCGGGGTTCTCCCGGCGGTGGTAGTCCGCACCGGCGACGGTGTGCCTGGAGGCACTCTCCTCTGAAGGCAGAGGTGGTGACGTCCCCTCCTCCTACTTCACTTAAGGCACCCTGAACACATAAGGGTGCTTTATAACAATACGCGCGCGGATCGGCCGCGCACAGGTCCCTCACGGCGAGCCGGTGCGACCACCTGTCACCGCCGCGCTCTCCTGATTCTTCATTTCCTAATCAAAACTGTGAATTTGTTCTAAGTTAGTTGAGATACGCAAATCAATATATCAAATCAATATATCAATTTGATAGAAAATAGTCAATTTCTCCTTGAACTTGCCATATTTCCAAAACACAGCAAACATTTGGCAAATTAAATTGGCAGGATGGGATAATGGTATCTCTAAAGACCTTAAATAAAAGAGCATACTCATATTTGAAGACTGGCAAGACACCAGCTAATGATGTAACGAGTGTCTATGGATGTTGCATATCACTTACCACCAGGTGAAAGGACTATCCGTTTGCCCCCTCTTCTATATAAGAAGACAGAGACATAACTAAAACTAAAAATGACAATGTTTATTGATTATCTATAAATACATATATTTAATATATAAAATGCATGACCCACTTTTTTATTACATTTTTCAGAAGCAATAGTTAAAATCGTTGGTCTAAGGTATCATTATTTTACGGTGCCATGGAACGTCTTCGACTTTCTCCTAGTATTAGCTTCGATATTGGGTATAGTTATGGAGGATATAATGATAGATCTGCCCATATCCCCCACTCTCCTGCGAGTGGTCCGTGTATTTCGCATAGGGAGAATTTTAAGACTGATTAAAGTAAGTATAATTTCAACGTATTACCGAACCTATACGACTTAGGGACTGCAAGAAAAAACTGATAATATTTGAAAGGCCGGCAACGCACTTGTGGGTGTCTGTGAATGATGTCGCTGAACACGTTCCATTCGATGAAACGACTGTCCGTTCGCCCCGCTTCTATAAATAAACATGAAGATAATTACATAAAACTTGAAAAATATAATTATTTATTTATAGAAATAAATTACGGAAAGATAAGATTCGTTTTGAAACTACTTTTTAGAAGAATCCATAACTTTGTTTTATATTGCAACATTATTATAATCTAATAAAATACAATTTTATCCTTTTAAAATTTATCCTTATGCATCTGGGTCCTAGAAGAAAAGAGGGTGGTCCTTTCATTAGTCACTTGAAAATAATAAAGCTCACAAAATGTCACTTCTAATTTAGATAATTCACTTTAGTTTGCACAAAATGTACAATCATCATCATTATTATCATCATCGTCATCAGGCCCTATCCGTCCACTGCTGAACATAGTGGTAGTGGGCTGGTCAAACCCTCAGAAGAACGGATGGCCGATGAGTCGATAAGGTCAAGAGTGGAAGCCGCGTATAGGTAGATGTACACTAATTATCCAAAACATTTGATATAAAGCCTTTACCTATACGTATTTTTTCAGGCCGCAAAGGGCATAAGAAAATTGCTATTCGCGCTGGTAGTCTCCCTTCCAGCGCTATTCAACATCGGGGCCCTTCTAGCCCTGATCACGTTCATATACGCAATTATAGGCATGTCCGTATTCGGTCACGTGAAGGAGCAGGGTGCTCTCGATGACATTGTCAATTTTCAGACTTTTGGTAGAAGTATGCAACTTCTTTTTCGGTAAGACTGATTTTATATTAATGAATTTTTAGTCACTCTGTAAGACATAGGGAAGATTATTGATAATCGTTGCAGTCAGAGTTACAAGCTATTAACAAATTCGTCTAAAATTAAGACCACAAATAATCCTTTTTTTGTTTTGTTGGGAAATGCTCTTACGCATATCGGTGAGGGGGAACAGAGGTGATGTGGGGCTCTCTGCGCCCGAAAGATGGTAAGGTGAATACAGACTACTCACTAACCCCCAGCGGTGTTCTCGTCGTCTGGCCGGCCCCGGCGTGGGAACGACGATTTACCATCCGGCACTCTCCTCTGGAGGCAGGCAGGCGGCTCCTTCTGCCGATCCGCCTCCTCCTTCTGCGACATCACGTCCTCGCAAAAGAAGAGGACCACCTGCCATATTTTCTCACTGACAGTCATCGCTTGGATGACTGCAGGGAGTGACAGGTCCGCGCCAACCTCAGCGACCATAAAATATCCTATAGCAATCTGACCAATTGACTAGCAATCAAATCATCTAATAGCTCAATCCTTATGCAAATTCCACCCATCAGAATAATTGTATCAAATTAAGTCAAAACATTTCACAGAAGAAACCTAAAAAATGTTGTAATTATTTTCAGTCTGATGACATCGGCTGGGTGGAATGATGTTCTAGAATCATTAATGATACAACCACCAGACTGCACCCTGGGAGACTCGGGCCACTCGAACGGAAACTGTGGCAGTCCTCTTTTAGCAATAACATACTTCACTTCCTTCATAATTATCAGTTACATGATCGTCATCAACATGTACATAGCTATTATCCTCGAGAACTTTAACCAAGCGCACCAAGAAGAAGAGATTGGCATTGTTGAAGATGATCTGGAAATGTTCTATATAAGATGGTCTAAGTAAGTAAATTTTGCCACATAATTTTGTAAAACGTATGTTTTGTATGTACATCCCATGGGCCAATCTTTCGTCAATGGCCATCTGTCAGCAAATCAGAGCGCAGAACCGGCGCAGCGTCGCAGAACAAATTTGGCGGATTTTTTTTCATACAAAATACATAACATTACCTCTCTATTTCGGTTATATGTTCGATGCATAGATATTCACACATACATTATTTTATGTTACTTGGATAGGCAAACTGGCAGACGTGCCACTTGATAGTAAGCGGTCAGCGTCGCCTATGAACGTAAAAATTGTTACCTGGAACTAGCCCAGGGAACTCATTCATGTATTGTATACCCAGTTACTGGCACAGAAACATAACATCTTATGTCTCACATAAGATGTTATGTTTCTGTGCCAGTAACTGCACTGTCTGCCTGCCCTTCTCAATAAAACACAGCAAAGCTGTTTTACGGGAGAAACAAGCAGATTCGTGGTACCCATGCAGCTGGGAGCGCGGCACATCGCAACCCTCCCACTGGTGAGGCCACCTCCACCTCCCACATAACAGATTTTGATAAAGCTGATACGTAGATTGTGATAACATGTAATGGCGAATACATTTTATTTTCAGATACGATCCACACGCAACACAATTCATAAGTTTTGCTCAATTATCAGATTTCATAGCTTCTTTAGACCCACCGTTAGGTATATCTAAACCGAATACAGTAGCGTTAGTAAGTTTTAATCTACCCATCGCTAGAGGCAATAAAATACATTGTTTAGATATTCTACATGCTCTAGTTAAGCATGTATTAGGTCACGTGGAGGAAACAGATACGTTTAGACAATTACAAGAACAAATGGATATTAAGTTTAAGAAGCAGTTCCCCACGAGGAAAGAATTAGAAATAGTATCCTCAACTAGAATATGGAAGAGAGAAGATAAAGCCGCTAGGACGATACAACGGTCATGGAGAGAGTATGTTAAGTAAGTAAATCTAGAAACATATTTTTGAAGTGAAACTTCTTTGCGCGCATGAGGGTAATTTTTTACGGATGAAACGTCACGAAAATGTGCAACATACAAAACAAAATGTCCAAGAAAAGGGAGAAAGTGATTGAGACCGGTTGAGATAGAGTGGGAAAGGGTGAACGTAGCATGAAGCACATAGCCATGCAGTGAGAGTACAAGTGAGAGAGAGAGAGCAAGCGAGTGAGAAAGATCGAGAGAGAGAGAGAGAGTGAGATAGAACGTAGCATGATGCATATAGCCATGCAGTGACAAGAGTACAAGCGAGAGAGAGAGAGCAAGCGAGTGAGAAAGATCGAGAGAGAGAGAGTGAGATAGAACGAACGTCGCATCACAAGTCTCGGAAATTTAAAGCTTTAGATTAGTATAAATATAAACGAGATTTAAAAATTAGTTTGCCAAATAAGTTTCACTACTGACATGTGTACTTTGAACGCACGTACTTTTTTTCATTACGCGCATAGGCGCATCTAGTATTTCTTAGAAATTATTTTGTTTTCTTTAAAAGAAAGCATCAAAAGATTTTCAATGTACAAATTAAAAACTACCTTTTAAAAATTACTTAATTTTTCAGGCGTAAAAATCGCAGCCCATCGCAAGAGGAAGAAAGCACAAAATGGTCACCAGGAACGGGTTGGGGCGGTCGTCTTAGCGCCCTCCTGCACGTGCGCAGAGGGTCTCATGCCTCGAGTCGGAAGTCCTCTCGGGCGTCGGATGCCTCTGACATAAGTGAACTAGGAGGGGCGTGGTTAAACCTCCCATTACTATTACTGCCAGGGGCGGCACCTGGAGAACAGGTACTTATCATTTGAAGACTAAATTTAAATTTATAAATTTGAAGTAGCCTAAAGCTAGTTGTATCTTATCAACATTTTTGTACAAATTAATTATTACAAGGCAAACCTTCTGTAAAGTGATTTGTATTTTAGAAATAAAAAATAGAAAAGCTAGAATTAAAGAAATTGTTATTGAGGGTAGTTTTAAATCTGTACTCTTGTCTAATAACTTACTCAATCTTATGTACTGAAAAATATGTTTGGTCTCTAATGAAAAGTAACATAAGAAACAAACAAAAAAACAAAAAAGCTAGGAAAACCAAGTAGTGAAGGCATTTTTGAACCTTGCGTATACTTTCGACCTTATAGCCAAGTGGGTCTGAAACTGCGCCTCCAAGAAGAAGATCAGCATATGGCTTACCCTTCTTCCTTCGTCACCAGGACGCCGTTGATGAAGACGGTGGTCTGAAACGCGCAGGTTCATATGTAAAGTTTTGCTTTTCGTGTCTTTTCTTCGTAGATGAAATATTTTATGATTTGACTTATACATTCAGGAAATGTTCAGGAATTAAAGCCAATTTTTTTAGACAGTTTCGCTGTCGTGTTGACTTGATATACATGACTGAATTTATACACAACGATTACATAAAATTTTACTTATTTTGCAATATAAATATCACAATCACACGTCTATTATGTGTGAGTAGATAAAAAAATATAATAAATTCAACTTAATATAAAGAATTGAAACATACTTTTTTTACCTTTTTGAACATTATTCTGAATGTATAATTTCAATCTTAAAACCCGCAATCAATTTTATACTTGTTAAATATTTTTCATGAAAAGTACATTGAAAATTGTAAGTGAAATTCTTTATGTGTATTATTTTATTATATTGAGCTTATATAACTAAGCTTTTTAAGCTTATAAGGCTAAGCTTAAATTTTAAACAACAACTTTTTACTGATACATAACATTTATTGCGAAATATTGTACATAAATTCATTTTAAAAATAACTACGAAAATATAAAACTTTGCGATTTTTTTTAAACACGGGGAAGGTCAAATTATGTGTGGTGGTAAGTTACACATGAGGCCTTAAAAAAAGCAAATACGTGGTAATTTAAAAAGGTTTACTATTAAAAATTGACTTTTTTTTTGACGTGACAACGTTGCATGAACGAAAAAACATGACGCATGCGGCGTTACCTCGCTGTGAGGCGTTCCATTTTCTTATGACGTTGTCACGTTCAACTATCGTTAGTAAACCGACTTTACAGACAACTAATTTTTTTATGTGACAACGTCTTATAATTCGATGGAGTCGGCTGCACGCACGAAAAAACAAGACGCATGCGGCGTTACCTCACTCTGAGGCGTTCCATTTTCTTATGACGTTGTCACGTTCCACTACGTCAGTAAACCGACTTTACAGACAACCGATTTTTTTTTACTTAAATGCTGAGTGGCCACCTCTATTGTTCGCAGTATATCCTCGTGAAACTAACTACTTTACTGTTTTGATTGATTGTTGTGATCAATAAAATATTTTTATTTCTTTCTTTCTTATTCGTATTTTAACCTGGCTAAACCAGTACTTGATTTACCCTTTCATAAATATATTTGCCTCTAGATTCAAAGTAAAGTCTGTACTAGGAGACCAAAATAACTAGGAGATCTCTTCATATTTGCCTCATATTTTATCATTAAAATGAATTTATGTGTAAAAGTATATTTTATTCTGATCTATATATTATATGTGTAGCGCGATAGACATATCAAGTATGTATGGTATTTGAAGTTTTGCATAGCAGATTCTATATTGCTTATTCCTAATTGCATGTTTCTGCTTTTAGGATATGAAAGTGTATACTTCGAAAAATATTTTTTCTGAAAGCCCCTTCATAAGTGATTTTTATACACGTACGACCAGAGTACTTAGTATGAGGTGCTATAGTTTACATTATTGATTGTAATCTCGTATTGTCAATACACATCGAGCATATAACCGGATAGAATAGTGTAATCCATAAAATTCCGAAACTGGTCAGTGTTTTGTCACTGACGTAATAGCAATCCAACCAACCAGTGATCTGTATGTACGTCCCGTCGGCCAATCATCCATCAATGGCCATCAGTCGGCCAATCACAGCGCAGAACCGGCGCAGCGTCGCAGTACAAATTTGGCGGAATCTATTTTCATACAAAACACATAACATTACCGCTCTATTCCGGTTATAATATTATGTTCGATGTCTATACATTACACTCGAGCGCCCCTAGTACTACTTAGTACTAGGGGCGCTCGAGTTCTCTAGTAGTACTTAGGGAAACTGAGCTGTGTTACATCGTACTAAGTACACAGGTATACCGTATTTGTAATTCCTAATACATGTTGAATTTCTTGCATGTCTGCTTGTTTCTTATTGTCATTGGATGGACGTTTGTGCTCGTTTGTGGAATTGGACAATCGTACTGCATGTTTATGTGGTTTCTTAAAATATTGGTATTTTTGTATTTGTCAAATTCTCTCAAATTCAAAATCAAATTGTGGGAGTTTTAAAAGTAACATTGAATATTTAATGGATTTTAATTTAAAGACGTCGATAACACTGATGAATGCAGTATCTAGGTATTGTATATCTATGATAGGTCAAATAGTGTAAAGTCGACTTTAGAGCCTATTTTGAGCACAAAGTTCTTCAAAATTGGGTGATGATTTTACGGTATTACTCGTCTAGAAGTTGTACTTGAGAACGTACAAGAAAAAAGTCATGGCAGTTATGACTTCAAAGTTTTGAAACATGGAAAGGCTCACATGGATATTTTCTATTTGATAATAAAAACGTTGCGAATGTGTATCATGAATATATCTCTTACTTTATGAATATATCTCAATTTCCAAACGCAAAACTTTATTATAAGGTAGTAGCATATGGTAGACAATTTTTCTTGATTAGTCAATTCGAGCATTTTCTTGTAAACAAAGTCAAAAGTAATTAGTATACTACCTTATAATCTTTCGAGTTAATATAGCATTACTTTAAATATGTTCTCATTTATTAGATATTATAATATATTATATAACCTTTATTATAAATGTGAAGTTTACTTTATCAGCAGAACGTTACAAGCCTAATAAAATTTACGTAAATAGGCTTTTAGATTCATAATTTATTTCATACCATAGTATTAGGCTATTTGTTATAATTTTGCAAAATTATAATTGTCATCCTTGCAGGTTCACTTAGGCTAACCTCTCGCCCGAGCTCAGTGAGACGTGTGGCAACACCGGTCCGAGCACGCACACCCTCCCCTCACGCCAGCAGCGCCGTGAGCATCCTCGTCACTGAAGCTTCACCAGACGCAGCCCCACCGCCCTCAGCGCCCCCAACGGTGGTCAGGGTCTTAGTGCACCGGGAAAGCGATGAACAACCCAGCTGATCCACGACCGAAGAGCGCGAAGCTCAATTTTAAACTTTTTTATGTGGCAACATTTTGCCAATAAACAAAGTGAGTGTCAAAGTTTTAAATCGAATATTGTGTTCACACGCACGCAGTGATATAACAATTAGTTTTTAACAATGTTTTTCAATTATTATCCGGATTTCATTGCCCCATTTAGACACAAAAGATGTATAAAATATGTACACTAGAACATTCTCAGACATTTTTTGACAATCATTAGTGCCATTATTTAGAATTTGTGAACATTTCAAAGGATAATCATTGAGAAATATTGCATTACAGTATACTAATCAGCGTAATTGTGATCTCAATTATAAATTAGATTAGAACATGTTAATGGTATAGATAAAATCCTACGAGTAAACCGACACATAAACCGGGAACTTCCATATTGCAATAAATTGTAGAAAGGAGCAATTTTCACTTAACAGTTTGAAAATAAAATATTAAATCGCTTAGCTTTCGCTTGATTAGATCGCAGACTTGATAGTTGATTTTATTACACTTAAAGTGCCCTCTTAGAATATATCTTAATTTATATTGTAAATAACGTTATAATTATTACATAAGGCGGTGATTGTTGCTGTTTTCGCGTTGATATTGCTATATTTATTAATATGTGTAGTAGTGGATCTAGAAAAGGCTAAAAAATTCAAGCCCCTCCCACCAATAAATTTGTCCGTGAAAAATCTTGAAGTAAATTGGATCTTGCTCTAATTAAACTTGTAGAAAGTCCCTAAAATATTCTGGGTCCATTACTGGATGTATGCTACGTTTATACCTAAATTATACGCTCGATGCACATAAGATATAAACATAACGGATTCATGGAAATACTAAATAGAAAATCGTAACATTGTAGCGTTCAGAAACAACCGTTTTTTGTTATGGCAATCACGTGGGTATTTATATACGTTTATTAATAGATATTGTTCTTTTAATCGCCAATTTAGCATCTTTACATTATAGAATTTCAAATTCAGTACGACTACCTCACACGTCCAAAATTTTATTTGGTTGTTACAAATATAGTCTACTGGTAGTCGAATTAGCAGGCTTAAATGCAAAAAGTGCTTGAACGCTGT
Source organism: Helleia helle (assembly GCA_963853865.1). NCBI lineage: Eukaryota > Metazoa > Arthropoda > Insecta > Lepidoptera > Lycaenidae > Helleia > Helleia helle. The sequence continues at coordinate 6,117,222 of OY971433.1, read as the reverse complement.
TTTATAATATAATGAATTTTAAACACAGTTCTAGAATTTTTACCTAAAATATTGCATTTTTCCAATAAAAAATTCAATCTGAAGATTTTTTAAAACTTACAAAAATCACAGAAATTTTGCAAGGACCAAATTTATTTTCTAACATTCTATCACTCTATTGACCAAATTTTTTTATTGGTGTACCTACCTAGCTTTATTCATAAAACATCAAGTTGAGTAAAGGTGTCAAAAAACAATATGGCTGCAAAAACTAAGAGAAGAAAGAAAGAATATGAGTAACAGAATAGCAGGATTTCTAGTCCCATTCTAAAAAATAAAACGTATACCATATGAAATAAAAATAAAATTAAAAAAGAAACACATTTTCATAGCGCTTACGGGAAAAAAATCCTTTATATGAAGCGATATCTCCATAAAATATGTTTTCCCTGGCGATCAACCGGTTTCTCTCTGGTTTTATGACATCACCAAAGGGAGAATCTGTATTTACTTAGTTTTACATGTGATCTTTGATGGTAGTTCGCCATCGTTCGCATCATCCTATGAATGCTCAATGAGCGCCAAACATTCATGCCTGATGGCGTTATAACACCATCAATAGTTGTAACTGTATCGAATACAAAATAAATAATACAATACCGATTAAACAAAATACCACATTATAATAATTTTGATGGACAAACAAAAACAATTCATCGTGAAACTCGTTGTTATAAAAAATCTTAATAATCATAATGTGACATCCTGTAGGTAAAAACTATATTTTTTCTCTTTGATCATTGTCCTTTTTGGCATAAATTAATTTCTATATTTTGTTTGTATTCGTAGGAAAGCTGTGATATAGAATGCGCACAAATTTATTATTACACTCATAGATAGTTCAATTATTTCAAGTAATACGATATTTAAATAGGTTAGCACAAAATATGATATAGCCGGCAATTTATAATTATTAAACAATTTGCTAATATATAAGGCACATAAGGCACTTGTAACATTATTTTTGATTTGATAACGTTCTTATAAATCGATGAACGGCGAAGGCAAAAGCATCACGTTCCGCCTGAGCCAAGCGTGCAAGCGAGAACGCAAAACAAACAATCGAGAGGCACGATCGGCCTAAGCATTCGACTTGTGATGCATCATGATGTTATCACGTAAAATTATCGCCCGTAAACGAACTTTACAGACAACTGGTAGGTTTTTTGCGCGATAAGTATTGCTTGGAAGGACACCAATACATATTTTTACCTAACCTTTTTATATCTACTTTAAATAGATCTACAATATCTACTCTTCTAAAATCTCAGGATCTAGTTATCAGATTTGGTCTTCTTAGGTACCTACTTCCAAACCGTATACTGTACCAGTAAGCAGATGTTCTCCTACTTCGTAGAGAAGATATTTATTTCTATGGATCTATGCCGAGCCGAGAGAAAGTGGCTAGACGACATTAAAGACTGGACCAAACATAGCTACACGCAACTGAAGGAAGCCGCATGGGATCGCAGAAAATTTTGCCAACTGACCTCCGAACTTCATTATGAGATGGCACCTGATGATGATGATATGCCGAGTTCTACACAAACATAATAGGGCGTGTCATTGAGATAATTTGGAAAGGATTGAAAAAATTTGAGAATAAAATTTAGGGACGATTGAACATTTAACATGTAGCGTCAATAAAGAACACGTCTTAGATGTAACAAAAAGGCGGTATATAATATAGGTACATATTACGTACCTAAGGTGACCATTTCCCGCTTTCAGGCAGTCTGTCACGCTGTTCCCATCAAGGCTTACATTGTCCCGTTTTGCAAACAGACCAGACAATATATATTTAAAATTACTTTATCCCGCTCTAAATGCGTGGCACGGCGACGGCATGGATCTTCTGGTCGTCAGAAAAACAGAACATTAAAATGTCCCGTTGTTTCAATAATTATAAAAAAGTCATCAGTTTTTAGAACCAATTTATGAAATATTATGTCCCTTTTTAAGTTCAAAAATAAAAGGTCACGTTATATTATATACCGTATACAGCATTTATTCGAGTACCTACCGGCGGCACGTAGCACCATTTTGTAAGAGGTAGCGCCATGCTGCTTGGCCGGCACGACCGGGGTGGTACCTCTCGCTCACATAATACATGCGTCAAGTGTCAGCTATGCCGTCGGTTTCGTGCGGTTTGTGAGTTCCCAGTGGCCCATTGGGGGTATAGGGAAAAGGAGGGCAACGCATCTGTATAACATAAGTTGTGCGGAGGTCCATCATTGGGCTTCGGTAGTCACCATAATGCTCCGACTGCTCGGTTACCTCCTTATAACATAAAAAAACTACATTAAACTTGTAAAAATGCTACCACTACTTAAATATTATTTTATGCGTTCCACTTGTGTTCATTTAACAAGGTTTCACGCGTCTTTTAATATTATCTGCATTTAGTCAATGTAATGTATATATCATATTATACTGTGTCACAGATATATTTCTATGTACTGTGTATTTTTATGCCAATAAGGACAATCCAATGACAAAGCATAATATATGAAAACACTTTTTGCTTCTATCCATTTGTATACTTAGTTAAACTATAAACTTTGCAATTCATTTTAAATATAAGTAGTATTAATTAAATTTCAATTTAAAAGTGGTCTGACCTAGTAATTAATATGTAAATAGATAAAAACACAATAATTTATTTCGTAAAGTAGACTATTAAAATGATAGATGATTAAATTGAAATTTGTTTTAATGTACTTTGTACGTTAAAATCGTTAGCTAGATTGAGTCTTTAACAACCAGATTTTCATTTTGTCATAATGCCCGATTTTAAGTTCAGTTACTTCACTTTACCAAACATTTAATGATAATGGTTTGCACCTTATATACCCAAAATCAAAATATCTATATAATATTAAGTAAGATCTCTACAAAATATAATCGTTGAAATTTTGGTTTTAACTATATTTTTATGATTATTATTTTATGATTTATGATTTGGATCTATACTATGGCTAAGGCTTCTGAGTCTGCGCATCAGTTAGTAATTTAAGCAAACTCTACGATTATTAAAATATATAATAACTTTTCCCGTCTTCATCACAGATGCTAGTATAATTTTTTGCTAACTTTAGTAATTTGACAACTAAACTTGGCTATCGCAGAAATTCAGTGCGGTGGTCTGTAGCCAACGCGACGATGATGATATATTATCAAACTAGCATATCTACCCTTCATGGATATCTAGTAATTACTAGTTGACTGTTCTTGATTGGTATATCTCGTTTACTAAGAGACGTCTCATACTTGGTTAACGTACATAAGTACGTACCTTTAAATTTAAGAACATGAGTTATTATGCTGAAAACAAATCGCACACGATGGTATTTATCACAGCCAATTTCAGGAACATCACCGTCTAGTGCAAACGTGGATAGAACACCATAACGAACTTGTTTTGCTGTAATTATATAGGTACATTAAAGAGTACGGTTTTTTCGCGAATGCCAGGCTACGCAAACAGTACCAAGTAGAATATGCCGGCAAATGGCAGCTAAATACTTTTTAGTCTATCCAGCGTGCTTAACTATTATGCTATTATCCCAAAGGGCTTCTTGAAAATCTTTTTTCTGGCTATAGTTGTTTCTTTATAACTGGCATATTGGCAACATGAAAACTGGTTAAAATTAACATTTGTTGGACCTGAACTCATTATTGTTCGACACGTGTAAGATATTTAATTGTGTATTATATGTAAATAAGAACTTTTAAGTGAGTAACGGCGAAATTTGATTTTCTTCCGAGGTACAAAATATAAATTATCCATGTTGAAAACTATGATTAAAAAAACATGAAAAAATTGACTTCTGGTTTTATTTCCTAATTTACCCATCCCCCACTAGAGAAACAGCTTAGTACATATACACAGGTACTACTGGGGTAAAATTGTTCTTTTTTTTAATATTCTGCAGACCATTGGTCCGCACCATTGTTAGATTGGTTTTGATGATGATTGATTGTTAATTCTGTTGCTCCGCAAAATTGGAGTTCGTTAGGAGATTAGTTGATGATGATTGATTGATTAGCTTAAGAGGAGCCGCTGGGGTGGAAGAAGGAGAGAGGATGTTACCACCGGTTCAAACCCTAGCCCTTTCCTGAGAAGAACCGGCAAGAAACTCAGTAGGCAGCGTCCCTATACTTGACACTTATAGATGGTAAATAAAGTGTTGCGCTCACGTTGGTGGTTAGCGGCTCCTCTTATTTTGTCACCGTTATTATATTTGTGGGATATAGGTGTGAGCCCCAAAGGGAGATCTCCGACCGAGCGAGATGGTATGCTCGGTCAGGCCGAAGCCCACTTGCTATCAATAATTCAGCTGTTGTATGTATAGCGACGAGCTGTGGAACTTTGATAGCGCGATTCAGTATTGTGGCACTGATTGGTCCACCACATATTATTAGCTCCTGTCGCGGGGCGTGGATCCCAGAATCGACGCCCCGCGCCCATTAAAAATAAAAATTGTTCTGTGGGTATCAGTCAGGTGGATATGAACAGGTTTGCAGCAGTCAGCACATAGCGTAAAACTAAAAAAATATATATACTGATTATGTATGTTTATACATACACATTAGCTGAATATATCATTCATAAAAGCGCATAATGAAAGAAGCTCTAAATAACAGGCCCTGTAGGGCTAGCATGCGCGCACGACAAAATGTTGTCTACCCCTTTTCCCGTATTATTTCATGTAGTTAATACGTGAAAAGGTGTAGACAAAATTTTGTCGTACGCGCATGCTAAGCCCTACTGGAGATAGTGTTGCCATCTATCAAATACTTGACTTTTTTTCACCCGGGGATGGGTCGTCCCCGGGGATATGTGGGACACCCGGCACCCCGCTACTACGCCGGTATACCGCACTAAAACCACTGCGAGTTGCCCTCAGCCGCTTGAAAGTGTCGCGGATCTGCCTATTATCCTACGTCATCTCCTACTATTCATCCCATTCCATAATATATTATATATACACTACAAGGATAACTAGTGTCATTCATTAAGATTTAAATGTCTGTAAAAAAAGTCCTCTGCCACTTTTAATGAGAAAGATATATTTCTATGTTAATATAAAAATATATAATACTGAATATTTTCTTATTATTATATTATTCTCATGAATATTTATTGACACACAAAATCTGACTATTATTGGTCCTGGCCTATTTAAAATGTCTACAAACAGTACTATTTAATGCCAAAATGTTAACAGCATAATATACAGTGCAACTCGGACATCCGCTGAGGACAGACAAATGTATTAAAGTATATAAAGCACATTAAGTACGACACGGAGGCGGCCTAATTGCTTTTAAACATAATCTCAAGCCTCAGCACATCAAAAGAGATATGATGATAATCAACTGATTAAATTGATTTACCACAAATTAATATTACCATAAAAATAAACACAACTAGAGCTAAAATTTATATTTTATGTGGCTATTAACATATAATTGAGTTTGAAACTACTTTGTAGAGACCCTCGTGCGTTTATTCCATGAAAAGTTTAGTCCATAACTTTTTGGTTTCAGTTCCTTTTCAATTTTGGGGCTATCAATGTACCATGCCCATCCATTCTTTTCACAATGCTCAATTGCTTCTTCAGGAGATGTGAACTGCACCTTTAAATTAGATAGTGGATCACCAGTGGAAGTCCAACCCATTAACGGGTTTTCCCAACGTTGACGATTATCAAACTCCATTTCCCAATGCTGAATGTTGCTGGTGCCGCTTTGCATAGCATTCTTTGGTGGCTTGTAGATCCTTACTCGTCTTGTTTTCACATGTTCTTCTGGCACTCCAGAAATGGGACTAAGATCTACCTGAAAATTAAAGTTTTTGTAATTTAATAAATGTTTAAATATAGTTATCTAAGCATGGAGTATTTTTAACATCCTTAAGCTCAAGCAAGCACTAAATTATTTTTCATATATTTGATAAAATAATAACACAAAAAATATAAGGTTATAAAAAGATTCTGAGTTGCAGATACATAATATAATATAATAATATCTATGGACGCTTTTACACTCTCGTTCTCGAAGAACTTACATACATTATTATTATATTATTTATGGGTGGGGACACCAACAAGGCCAGACGGGTGATCAGTCCTCATTAACGGGACCATTTCACCCAAACTTACATACATGGTGAGAGATACAAATTTTAATTTACATAAATAAATATTTGTACGCCCTAAGAATAGATTATAATGATACAACTTTTAAGGATTTTATCGCCGTTTATTAAGTTACATTTCCGACGTGACTGAGGTGTCAGAAGTCCCAACATTACAATGTTGTTGAAACTACCCTATGATATATCAATATTTTTATTAGTCCTTTCTACGCAGAAACTGCTGAGTCTAAAGACTCTGTGACATATTATGCTTGGATTTTAATAATAGTATATTTCATTATGAGTGAAATTCTCGTGAACGTTAGAATACAATAATAGATGCGCATATCAATAGATCTATGATTGGATAAGAAATATATAAGCAGCAGTGGTTTTTACCTTAGTAGGAACCTTAATGGTAGAGTCGAGAGCACTCCTTTCTTTGGCTTCCTCCGGCAATGCAAGAACGGATTCATTATCGATAATTGGTGCCTCCTTAAGACAAGTTGGATCTTCCGCCGATGCAAAACGAGATGGTGTAGTTGAAAACACAGCAACAGACCTAAATAATTTTAAATTCTTTAGAAATATGCATGACATTTTGGCAATATTTATACGAAAATTTTATGCATGCAAACTACCTTGAAAGTGCGGCCCTCGACAGCGATGCTGTCGTTGCAATAATTTTGAGCATTATTTAAAAAAAAGTTCCAAATCACTACGCTTTATTTTTAAGAAAATATATTTTCGTGATCGATGATTACCCAATCATATGTGTCGTTTAATAGCTGTCGTCTGTCACTTGGACACTTGTCAGTTGTCAGAATGAAAATAAATGAATTCAATAACGCATTAGTTACTAGACAATTAGCCATACAAAATACAATATTTAGTCTGTAATGCGGAGAAACGGCGGGAAACCTCAAGGAGTGCGGCTTCGCTCCTCTAGTCCCCATCAATCAACTATCACTTCCCATTCCATCCACCCAGAGCAGTCCACCACAATATTCGCCAACTAATCACAATAGGGATTTTGACAGTATTCATATAAAAATATAATTTTGATGTTAATTGGTAGTTTCTATGATAGAATTCTGAAAAAATACAATATTTTCCCTTATTTTTATATGATAAAATTAATATTTCATAAATAAAATGTTACAAAATTTAAAATAGGTCACGTGATCATAAAAGGAAATGACGACACCTGTTCCTATTTAGCGGAAGCGGAAGAATATTGACGTACTTTTATACACCATTTTCAGTACGCAGAACATATTGTAAAAACTAATTTTCAGGCGTTTTGACAGTGTACACACACATAGGCACCGTACAACAATTATAAAACTTAAAAGCCATTTTTTATTAACGACAACTAGAATCATTTTATAATTTTTACGATGTTTAATAACATATAACGTAACGTGACAAGTGTTAGCGTTTTGGAGCGAAATTTAAAATGCATTATGAAATGCAAGATTTTATAGGCATTAGACGTATTTAAGCAAAAGTTAATACTATTTACGCCTCTATTAGATATTTATAAATGATCTATAAACATTTATGAAAAATGTCAACATCCCTATACAGATCAAGTTTTTAAAACAAACACTATAGAAAACCACTCCGAATGAACAAAAGACAAAATAATAATTAAGTAACGGGAAACTAAAAAAACATAACCGCGCGCCCCGATGCTTCCCGCCGTTGTTTATTTTTTTTAATTATTATTTTCATTTAAAGGCATTAGCTACTTGGCTATTAGCCATACAAAATACATTATTCGGTCTATAATACGGAGAAATGGCGGGAAACCCCAAGGAGCGCGGCTTCGCCCATCTAGCAACCATCAATCAATTATCATTCCCCATTCCATCCACCCAGAGCAGTTCACCACAATATTTCCCAACCAATCACATTATACACATATTAAGTCTTTAAAACAAACACTATAGAAAATTACTCTGAATGGGCAAAACACAAAATAACAATTAATTAACGGGAAACCAAAAAAAACACAACCGCGCGCCCCGATGCTTCCCGCCATTTCCCCTTCCCGTCGTTGACCTCTCATTTGTCACTCTTGTCAGTGATGAATGAAATATGTTTTTTTTCTTAAGCAACGAATTTTTACTAAATGCCAAGTGAAATAATATGTTCTTTTAAATTTTACTTACTTTCTTTTGAATTGCCAATTTGGATATATTATAAAACCTGTCGATGTAACCGTGCTTAATGTAGTTACCATAAAATGCTAAAAAATCACGATTTCTGTATGTTATTGTTGTATCCCTTACATAATATTTATTTTATTCTTTATTTATACAGCCTGATAACAGACGAACTGACACACAGACGGACAGACAGCGGAGCCTTAGTAATAGCGTTTCCGTTTTACCCTTTGGGTATGGAACCCTAAAAATAAGCTCATTGATTATGAATGGAGTTGGATGCGAATGGCAAGGGATTGGCCGTCTTGGCGTTCATTGAGGCAGGCCTATATTCAGCAGAGGATGAATAGAGGTTGATGATGATGACGATGAAGTAAATAATTATAAGAGCGAAGTAAAAATATTACCATTGCCGCGATCTCCTCGCTATCCATCTTTGAAAGACGTTATAACATGTAGACAATCAGTAAATGGATGTATAGGACATTGTAGTACATTCCTTTACTGACTTATGGCGGCTATGTTGGCTCATGTTTGGACGATCATTTGTTAGGCCAACATAACCGAATTTGTTGGCATTGACACACCTGCTGGCTTACTGTTGACACTCGATCCTATTTGAAATTTAGGATTGGGATCGAGAACTTGTAAATCGTTACTCTTGTATGCTATACTAGTGCACGATTTGACTCGATTACAGTGGAATTTTATGTACCTAACTAATTAAATTGGGATTTCTAAATCTCGTACATTATTCGCATTCTTCACAAAATATTTTGACGTTGACGTATCGACTTCAAAATCAAGTTTGGGATCGAATTTACACAGTTCAATAAAATTCCACTGTAATCGAGTCAAATCGTGCGCTAGTGTAGCGTACAAGAGTACCGATTAACAGGTTCTCGATGCCAATCCTAAATTTCAAATAGGATCGAGTGGCAAGAGTAAGCCCGAGGGCGACGAACATTGGCAATCTGAATAATCTAAATTCTAATTTTTGATTATTGAATATGGAGAGTAAAGACAAGGAGTGCAATCTCCGTGTATGAAAAGAGTCCATAAAGACCATCGACTTAGAATATACTATAATACAAAGCATAGACTTAGAATATACTTTCATAAGTACAAAGTATATAAATGTACACTATGATATGTTTATGCTAAAAACCTGTGTAAAAACTACTCAAGTCAATACAACAACTATGCTCATATCGTAGTTTTTCCGTTATTGTTGGTGCTATTTCCATGGTAGGTATATTCTGGAAATAAATTCATAATAAAATCACTGATTATTTTGAAAAATTCACACTAATAAAATTACGCTTTCTCTCTGCAGTATTTCGGTTATATTTACTAAGACATTTTAGTTTACATTTTGGTCAATGCATAAATAGGGATGTTGACATTTTTCAGAAATGTTTTTAAATCATTTATAAATATCTAATGGAGGCCTAAATATTATCAACTGTTGCTTAAATACGTCTAATGCCTATAAAATCTTGCATTTTATAATGCATTTTAAATTTCGTTCCAAAACGCTAACACTTGTCACGTGACGTCAAATGTTGTTAAACATCGTAAAAGTGATAAAATGATTCTAGTTGTCGTTAATAAAAAATGGCTTCTAAGTTTTATAAGTGTTGTACAGGGCCTGTGTGTGTGTACACTGTCAAAACGCCTGAATAATAGTTTTACAATATGTACTGCGTACGGAAAATGGTGTATAAAAGTACGTCAACATTCTTCCGCTTCCGCTAAATAGTAACTTGACGTCATTTCCGTTTATTATCACGTGACCTATTTTAAATTTTGTTACATTTTATTTATAAAATATTAATTTAATCATATAAAATAAGGGAAAATATTGTATTTTTCAGAATTCTATCATATAAACTACCAATTAACATCAAAATTATATTTTTATATGAATACTGTCAACATCCCTATTATGTTCATAGAATATCGCAGTTGGTTCTTACTTTTTCCGTTATTCAGGGCGGGACACTATTTTATAACTTTCGCCCCTTAAGAGATGGTTCACCTTGTCTTTACCCTCCATAATATGAATTATAATTGAAAAACGAAATATTGTGTATTGTGGCGGAATGACGGGAAATGTAGGGGCGTGCGGTTGTCTTTTTTTGTTTCCCGTTAATTTATTTTTATTATGTATTTTGTACATTCGGAGCGGTTTTCTGAGATGTTTGTTTTGAAGACTTAATCTTTATTATATAGGTACATGTACTGTAGCGAATATTATGGGTGACTGTTCTGAAGCGTTTTTCTATAATGGGATGGCTCTGGCGGTTTTATATAGTTGTTTGTTTAAAAAAAAAATTGTATATAGTTCACCACAATATTCGCCAACCAATCACATTTGATTGGTTGGCGAATATTGTGGTGAACTATTAGGGGTGGGTGGAGTGTTAAGTGATAGTTGATTGATGGGGAATTGAGGTCTCCCGCCGTTTCCCCATAATTAAATTAAATAATGTATATATTTGATGAATAAATCGTTATTGGCAATGCACTAAGTGCAGTAGAAAAAAAGACTATTGACATATGATATGACAGTTGACAGACGACAGTCGACACTCGACCGACACTTTTAGCAATAGTAGTTGCATCAACATTCAACATTTGCATTTATTGCTATATAAATAGTCAACGTTTATGATTTCCTAATTTTCCACATCTAAATAATTTATGTTTATAATTGTTTCTTACCAGACGTAATAAAACATGTCTCAATCAGCCTATTTCGCTTATATTATTCATACAGCTGTTTACATGTAAAGGTATGAATTATTACGATATTTGAAATACATAATAATATGTAGCTAGAAAGTAGAATTGTTATCGAATGTCAAGGACATATGAAAATCATTTCATAGTAATTATAGGTACCGTAGTTTCAAGAGTTTAAGAATTGTTTTAGTTTTAAAATTATTTTTTATATAATCTTAACCTAGCCCTGTACAAATTCAACAATCTTTTTATTTCATAATAATTTATCCATTTTCTTAAAGGATAAATAGTAAATATCACCAACCATATTAGTTAACAACAAGAATTATTAATAATAGTTATTTGGTAATTAAATCAGATTAATTTAGAGAAAAACTAGTTGCTGAAGATGATTATTCAAAATCAATATTTATATAACTTTTAAGCTAATAGGCTGTGAATTTGCAAAAGTTGTTTTCATATTTCACATTATACCAATATATGACTTAAATTACTATCTAAAAATAATTACAGGGTGTGTAATTACAATATGGGTTGAACACGGATAACACTATATCTATGTATTATATGTATTAAGTCCTATTAGCAACAGAGTATACATTTTATTGCAAAAAAAGCTATAAATGCTGGCAACCAAAGCATGTAAAAAATGAAAAAAATTTAGGATTGCTTTTTTGTCCTTTGATTTGTCTGGAAGCTTTACTTAGAGAAGAATACATTGTTTTTGTTATTTTTATTTTATCACATAAGGAACAGCAACAGTTAACCAACCAAATTATTCAATCAGAAACATAAGCGGTTGACATTTTAAGTTTGATAACAAATTATAGCTGTACACAACATTTAGTTATTTTAGTTGAATAGGCAACATGGCAGATGTGCCACCTAATGGTAAGTGGCCGATGTGTGATATGAACTAGTTTACCTGGAATTCAACCAGGAAACTCATTTACATGTTGCCTATCTTCAGACAAGATGTTAAATCTCAGCCACTAATTACACTGTCTGTCTTGCCCTTCTCTCTGAAACACAGCAAAGCTGTTTTACGAGAGAAACAAGCAAGTTGGTGGTACCCATGCAGCCAGGAATGCGGCACAGCACATCCGTCCCACTTGGTGGGTTTTACATTTGCATACTCTGGGACATTAAATTTTTCACATCAGTTTTGGCCAACTTGTGAGATTGAGTAGTTTTGAAAACAATTAAAGTGCTACACCTATGCCTATGTGTATACTACATAATTGGTTTTTTAGCCATTTCCTTTTACTCATCCCAAAATAAAAAATAAAAAACATTTTAAATAATTGGAATATGAAGTACAAAAAGTATTTATCAAACCCTACTGTTAATGTGTTCAGAGATTAGACGTTAGTGAGTTCAAATAAACATACAATAAAAACTTTTCAGCTATATTTTATTAATATGCATGGAGTCTGCCTCTTAACTTAGGTTAGGCAGTCTAGGTTCAATCCTGACCCCTGTGGTGCCTTGAAATAAGTTTTTTTTTTCTAAAATTTCTAACTGCACCTGAACTCATGAGACCATCACTTGCTCACCGGTGAAGGAAACATCGCCAGGAAACCTGCATGCCTGATGGGATTAAAAATCTTTGATGGTGTGTGAAGTTCACCAACCCGCATTGGACCAGCGTATCAGTGAACTATGGCCAATTAACCTTCTCGTCTGACCCGTGCCCAGTAGTGGGACATATAAGGGTTAAAGGATATATAAATAATATGTTTATTAACTTCAAAATGTTTCTCTAAATCTTTGACAGAGTGATGCTCTGTCGAAGATTTGGAGAATAACTTAACCAACTCACATTGGGTTGACACAAAAGTATCATAAAATAAATATAAGTATATATATTAAATAGTAGTAGCAAAAGTATAGTAGTAGTATAAGTATTAACACCAGCTGGTGCCCCCTTAGATTTATAACCATTATGGGATTGATGATGATTATTTTTATAGCCTATGTCCTAATCCAAGTTATAAGCCATCACCATTTCAACTTTCAGCCAAATCAGTTAGCCGTTTTGCCGTGAAAGATCAACAAACATCCAAACGTACAAACTTTCGCCTTTATAATTGTAGTAAAGACATATTATTTATGTATCAACATAAATAAGAAGCAAAAATATTCCCTACACTTTTCTATTGTACATTTTATGAATATTAAAATTTATTTTTCTTTTCAGATTGTTACCGCACCAATTATGTCGTGTTAAATAAAAGTAAGACCCTTACGGGGGTCTGGCTTTGCCATACCTCTTCAGCCGCACCTGTTCAGTACATATAATTTATATATTTTGCATATCTTAGTTGTACCTCTACTTAATTGCCTTATTTTCGTGATTGTAAAGTTAGCCATAAAATTAGTTTAAGTTGTGACAATGAGTAAGCTAGAGATAGATTGCACGAAGAGGTGTAACTCACGTCAACATGGACAAGCGTTGACAAGTGCCATAACAAAGAGATCTGTCAGCGATGAGTCTCTTGCTAGCTTTATTAAGGGGACATGTGCAAATTTTGCTAAGGCTTTCGATTTTGAGGTAAGGAAATTCTAGTTACTACTATTTATTATAAATAATGCCATTATTTCAGATTCAAACTCATTGTAGCGATGCTACAATGAGTTTGAAATATAATTCATTGAAAAAGGTCACAGTCATTTTAATATCTCTCTCTATTGGCTTTTAACTCTTATCACTTGAAATTTTTTTTTTTTATTACAAACTTAATTTACCATTGTGAGCTGCACTTCCATCTGTGTGGGTACTACAAACTTCCTTGTCGTTTCGACAGGTCAGGAATAGTAGGTGACAGAAAAAACTATGAATATTATACCAAACGCTAAATATAAACAAGAATTACTATATTTCAGGGGCGAACTGCACTACACATGTCAGCATCTCGTGGCAGGAATAGCCTGATGGAGTGGCTCGTTCGTCATTCTTCCGACGCCTTCATAAACGCGCGTGATCGAGAGTCTGGGTACACACCACTGCATAGGAGCATATTCTACGGACAAATACACTCTGCTGTTGCTCTGATGAAACTAGGTTTGTCATGTGCAAAATTTGATTTGTAGTTCAGAACTAATAGTATATATCCTATAAATAAATTTCAGTATTTTTGTATCAAATCACCAGAATAGGGATGTTGACAGTATTCATATAAAAATATAATTTTAATGTTAATTAATAGTTTATATGATAGCATTCTGAAAGAATACAATATTTTCCCTTATTTTTATTTGATTACATTAATATTTCATAAATGAAATATAACAAAATTTTAAATAGGTCACTTGATAACAAACGGAAATGACGTCACTTGTTCTTATTTAGCGGAAGCGGAAGAATATTGAGGTACTTCTATACACCATTTTCCGTACGCATTACATATAGTAAAAACAAATTTTCAGGCGTTTTGAGAGTATACACACACATAGGCATCGTACAACACTTATAAAACTTAGAAGCCATTTTTTATTAACGACAACTAGAATCATTTTATCACTTTTATGATGTTTAACATAAGGGTAGAGCTGCGTCCACTTACCATCTTTCGAGCGCAGCGAGTCCCACATGCCTGGTGAGTCCCAGAGCATTTCCCGGCGTAAAAGGAAAAAAACACCGTCCACTCCAGATTACAATTTTTATAATGGTAAAACGTACAACAAAATAGTCCTATCTATTTTTTGTACTAGGTACTATTTATATTCTATAATAAAACTTGTATGTATGTATTAAAAAATAAATAAAAGAAGAACACTCCGTATAGATAAACAAAACAATAACTCTCTCCTTTGTGCTCTTAAGATTGATTGCGTGCGAGAAGAATATGTTGAACGTGCCAGCTTTATTTAAATTACCTATATAATAAATGGCGTAAATCACGTCACAAGTGCGGCGTCGCATCACTAGCAATGTTATAAAAATAATTTTAATACAAAACTAGATTGCTATCGCGTCAGCTATATTTTCATTATCTGCGATCAACAATAGCAACTAGATATCGAGTCACGTCACAAAATCAAAGCAAAAAATTTAAACATTTGTTTATTAAACACGGATAAAAATGTTTTAAAACGGTTTTAAGATTAAGGTAATTGCAACCATGAAATCGAGCAATAAAGTCACCTGTATTCAAAATATTATCTAATACTTACGATCTATCGTCATAAACCTAAAAACGAACAAACCGATACAATCCAATAAATTACTCCTGTCACTTAAAAGTGAAAAGACATAAGTTAAACATTTAGTGTGAAATCAACCTTGAAGGATATCTAATAAAGTAGATTTTGTCGTTATATTGCTTTGCAAGCTACAATATATTGTTTCGTTTCTTTTACACACGCGTAAAATGTGAAAAATATTAGTAGCGGTGGTTTAAAATTAGTGATTTTGTTCAAAGTTTGATGTTATTTATGAGTTTAAAGCTTAGAATATAATTTATTCTTCATGTACTTACTGAAAGTATGACACTATACGGCTGGTAATTTGCTTTTTCGGGCATTATATTTGCAAGTTTTGAAAGCACACTACGGCATTGTGAGATGTGTTTACATTGGTTGTGTATTATGCGAACTAAACAAAATAAGAACTGAGGTGAGGTCTTATTTACCGAGACGGATTTTGTGCGCCGACTCGATATCTAGTTAGTATTGTTGATCGAAGGGTTTAGATTCACAATTCATTCCACTACAATATGTTTTGTACAGTACCTCTACCATTTTTTACAAACGCAAATGACATAACTATAGTAGTTACGTAAAACGCCACACGAATAGAAAACTAAGGTATGGTATAGTTTTCGATTCGTGTTGCGCTACTATAGTTATGTCATGTGCAAATTCATGGTAGAGGTACAACGTTTATCGGAACCTCCAGTCTACATTGTATAAATTAAAGTAGCTTTTTGTATTGGTCTGTTTGTGCACCGATATTTTGTTAACTATCAATTGATTTTGATACGATTTTCACTATAGGCTTCGTTATGAACTAGGGCAAGTTCCTAACGCCCGAATACTCAAAGGAATCTCAAATTTAAGACGTACTTAAACTCGTGTTGACCCTCTTTTTTTCTTTGAATCTGACACGTCGTAGCATGAGTTTAAGTACGTCTTACATTTGAGATTCGTTTGAGTATTCGGACGTAAGTATGATAAAATATACTATGTAAAGGTAAAGGATTATTTTTCACTGTAATTACTGAATGTATCCACTTTGTAACCTGAATTTTATTTGTACAGGTGTGAACACGGACATTGTAGACAAGGACGACTACAAGGCGCTAGATCATGCGACGCTGGACCGACATTACATGTGGAGGGCGGACGGGCCGCAGCCCTGCGACGCGTACGTGTGGGGTAGCAACACCAACTACACGCTGGGCACTGGCTCCCACCAGCCGAGACATGTGCCCGAGCTCCTTAGTACATTCAGTCGGGCGAACGCTAATGTGAAACAGGTTAGTCGATTGGAAGGTATATATTTCAAAGATAGAGATATATTTGAAAGGCCGCCAACGCACCTGCTAATCCTCTGGTGTAGCGGGTGTCTGTGGATGACGCATATCACTTACCACCAGGTCAAACGACTGTCCGTTTGCCCCCTCTTCTATAAAAAGATCTTTCGACAGTGCCTTTCCTATAAGCTAACTGGTAGACGGTACCTTACGGTAACTGGGCAGTGTCGCCCAGAAACATGGAACCAAAAGTGGTTTCTCCCACTTTCCCTAAGAAAGAAGTTGATAAGTCTCGGTGTCAGAATTACACTGCTTGCCCTTCTTTCCGAAACATAGCGAAGCTGTTTTACAAAGGTACCGGTGGGAGGGAAGCGCAGTGCCGCGCTCCCGGCTGCATGGGTACCACCATCTTGCTTGTTTCTCCCGTGAAACAGCTTTGCTGTGTTTCGGAGAGAAGGGCAAGACAGGCAGTGTAATTACTGGCACCGAGACTTAACATCTTGTGTTTCAGGGTAGGCAACACATAAATGAGTTGCCTGGGCTCGTTCCAGATAAACTAGTTTATGTTCATGGGCGACGTCGAACACTTACCATCAGGTGGCACGTTTGCTAGTTTGCCTATCCAATTAACATAAAAAAAAGATTGGACGTAAAAATGAAAGTATGTGCGCTTTCCTCCCGCCGGCAAAATGTTAATGGTAAAGTCAGTAATCCAAAGACCCATCTCTTCCTGTAAAATATTACCTAATAGTTTGTACATAACGAGTAATTTCTATTGGCATTGAAGGTTTTTAGTAGAGTAGTAAGCGTCACGCATTTTATATACGATAAGAAAAACATTAAAATAATTATGAGGTTTGTTTAGATAAGGGCGCGGATCCACTGCGGCGCACGGGGAGGCTATGCACGTTTATTGTTTCCACTACAACCCACGGACATGCCCCGTATCAATTGACATGTTGTTGCAATTAAAATTTAAACAGTGGATCCTCTGCGTGCGCCGCGGTGGAGCCATGCCTTAATTCCTTTTACGGTTAAAAAATGTACTTACTGAACACAGGCGGTGTTCAGTCATTCCGGAGGACGTGACGATCTTATTTTTAGTAGTGTGTAGATTTTTTATTGAATGACAAGACATTTTTGAGTGCACGTTATCTTCTGACGACCATATCACCACTACATTCTTCAGAAGATACTCAAATAGGTTATAGCACTTAAGCTTACTCATAAGTTTTATAGCAATATAAATTATTACATATTTTCTATCAGCTTAGCTGTAGGCATCAACATTATTCAGCAGCAGAAACTATGAGATGTTAAGATCTAATATAAATAACTAGCTGCCCGCACAGACTTCGATCTGTCAAAGGAAGGGGAGGAATTTCTTAAAATCCGTTCTTAGCTGACCACTACATGTCAAAAGTAATATTCCTACCAAATTTCAAATCTCTAGTTCTTATAGTTCCAGAGATATCGCGATGAGTCAATACATAGAACAGCTCCTATAAATATATAGATTAAGAAAAATATTCATTTTGACAATCATGTACATAATCTAATGACACATATCATATAAATATCTATTGGTGTCAAAAATTACTAAATAACAATGCATACAATAGGATTACCTAGAACTTGTTTGGGCTTTACAAACATATTGTTCCTCATATTCGGTGTTATTGGTTGTGTTATTTGCGTGTGGTGCATTATCAACTCTGATTTTTTCCGTGATGTCAACTATACGGTGACCAAAAGTTCCCTTGTCTCAACCATAGCTGACTTCGTCAATCTCAAGCTCTGGCTCACTCCGATGACGTCTATCCTCATACCAATATGCGTCCTGACTATGCTCACTTCTTGCTGTGGGATTCTGGGGTCCGGTTGTAAGATGAAATGTGCGATCAAATCTTACATATTCCTAGCTTCGATCATATCGATCACCGCTTTCTGGATATTCTTCGTGTCTGGCGTTTACAATATTTACACTAAGAGTGAGAAAACAAAGAGTTTCTTGAGATCTACAATCGTAACGAATTATGGAAAAGAAAACGATTTGATTACTCATCTTTGGGACTATGTCATGGTGAGTTATGAGTGCTGCGGGGTAATGGACTATCGTGACTTCGAAGGATCTAATTGGCAAAGGGCAAATATAGAGAAAATGTTTCCGATTCAGTGTTGTAAGTTAACTAACAAAATTAGTTTGGTACCGATCAATAAGGAATGCCCAAATAAAAGTTCTATTATTACTGAAATAGACAGTTATAAAGATACAGGTTGCATGAATGCTATGAGTGTTGCCATATCAGAGAATAAAGGAAGGATCATATTCTATTTAGTATTACTGATGATGTGTTATACCGTGTTGGTTTCGTTTGCGTATTGTATTATAAGAGGGGAACCCCTGCTTGCGGGTCCAAATGAGACGTTGGAGAAACCAGATGCGGTTGCGAAACGTTCAAACTCCTCCCTGGATAACATGTTGTTCGTCGAGGAACCCCCGAAGAAAGTAGTAAGAGTCGTATCTGCGCTGAATCCATACCAAATGTATAAGTTTACGCCGAACACGATGGATAATGAAAATTATGCTCATAGTATTAATTCTCGTTTGAAATAAATAAATTTATAATTATAGTCTTTTTTATGTTAATTATAAATTATTGGAACGTTATTTTTTTTTGGGCTAGACGGAAATTCTTACGAAAAGTTGGCACGACACTTTTTGCGAGTATATCGCATACGTAGGTATGTATAGTGTCGCGCGCGCGGCCGCTTCGCGTATTGGCTTTTTGCTATAGTTGTAAGACGTGCGGCTTTTTGATTGACACATTACCGCGTTGGTAGTTGTTTTTAACGTTTTAAACGTTTTAAACGCGTTTCGTACGTTTTAGTAAACGTACGAAACGCGTCACTTTACGCCGGTATTATGTAAGCGAGAGATATGACACCGGTGGACCCGGAAAATACACGGGTATTTTGTAAT
Organism: Helleia helle; assembly: GCA_963853865.1. Lineage (NCBI taxonomy): Eukaryota > Metazoa > Arthropoda > Insecta > Lepidoptera > Lycaenidae > Helleia > Helleia helle. Next base: position 6,097,662 of record OY971433.1, on the reverse strand, counting down.
ACTAGCTGTTGCCCGCAGCTTCGCCCACGTTAACTTAGATTTACAGCCGTAAACGGATTGATTGAACGGATGATTTTTTTATAGCCTAAGTTACTCCCTATAATATCAGCTATCTTCCAGTGAAAGTCCCGTCAAAATCGGTCCAGCCGTTTCCAAGATTAGCCGGAACAAACAGACAGACAGACAGACAAAAATAGTAAAAAATGCTATTTTGGTATATGTACCGTGTATACATTCATATGCATTTAATAAAATCGGTTATTTTAACAAACAGACACTCCAATTTTATTTATTTGTATAGATAACAATAAATATTACATATAACGATTACCTACAGATTTTTTCCTTACTTTTTTTGTCATAAAAAACTTATATTGCCTTGTATGTACCTAGCTTTTCACCAAATTTCATGATTTTATGTCAATGGGAATTATCTATAGGTACCTACAGGTTTTTGTTTGACAGTATCTGTCAGTCGACAGATACTGTTATCAGAGTGATCCTATAAATAAAGGATCCGTTTTGTAAATTTGGGGACCGGAACCCTAAAAAATGAACATATTATTGTTCTCTATTATCCACAGATTTGCCTGGGCAAGTTCCATAGCGTGTGGCTGTGCGGCTCGGGCGAGGGAGGCGAGGTGTGGTGCGCGGGGCAGCCTGCCCGCGCAGGTGGCCCCCACTCCACCGCCCTGCGCCCCACCTCGCTGCGTCTGGCCGAGCCGTGCGTGCAAGTGGCTATCACCCTCACCTCCACCATCTTCCTCATGCAGAGTGGAGCGGTGAGTTTTGAAACACTAAGTGAAAGTAACTCTGACCGTCCGTTACCTTCGTATGAATAACTTAAGTGTTATGTTATAAAATTTCGCAAAAGTAATGATGTTTAAATTTATACTGGGTACGACTTCTGAATTTAACTCGCCCGTTTTCTCCGCTGCTACTCCTGTGTAGCGAGGATCGACAACAGACCGACAACAGAACAACCCCCAGACATCGAGCATATAACCGGAATAGAGCGGGAGATAATGTTGTGTTTTGTATGAAAACAAATTCCGCCAAATTTGTGCTGGGACCCTGCGCCGGTTCTGCGCTCTGATTGGCCGACTGATAGCTATTGATAGCCGATGGGACGTACACTGGTTGGTTGAATTGTTATAACGTCAGTGACAAATCACTGATCAATTTCTGAATTTTATGACTTGCATTACTAATCTATCCGGTTATAATATGCTCGATGCCCCCAGATGAGTTTGATGCGTACAGGTAGCCCGAGGTATACGTTAAAATTTAGGACTGCGTCATGTTTAAGTCTGTAATAAGTTATCGACTTTTTCCAGGTTCTTCAATATTCACTGAACACGGAGAACTCGAACCCGTCGGCCGCGAAGAACCCGTCGACGATCCGACTGCCCTCGGCGCGGCCGCTGGTGAAGCTGGCGCAGCCGCTGGGCGTGCGTGCGGGACGGGGCCACGTGGTGGTGTGGGGCGCGCACGCGGCCTACACCTGGGGGCTCAACGTGGGGCAGCTGGGGCACTCACCGGATGACAAGATTGTGTCCACTCCTAAAAAGGTATCTTGTTTAGTCATCAGCAGGCTCACTCGTTGGAAGATTATGTCCACGCCTAAGAGTCATTTTTGGGAAGTGGAGCCTTGTTTGGGATGTAGTTTTTACAGGGGAGGGAAGCGCTGTGCCGCGCCTTCTGTATGGTTTACACCATCATGTTCGTTTCATCCGTCTCACAGCTCTGCTACGTTACGGTCAGGGCAGACAATGTAATTAAAAAATTATGTCCAACATATAAATGGGTTACCTGGGCTGGCGAACTCGTCGTTATGGGCGTATCCTAAAAAATATTACCGTAGTTTTAGTTGAATTCAATAAGTGGTACCAGAGCATTTTAGCCCAAACCTCTTGTACCTGCAGGTGGCGATATCGCTGAACATGAAGGAGGAGGCGGTGCTGCAGCTGGCGGACGCGGGCGACGCGGCGACGGTGCTGACAACCAGCCGCGGGGACGTGTATCTGCTGCACCGGCACATGTGCAAGAAGATCGCCGTCAAGTGAGTCGCAAACGAGTAAACAAGTACCTTCTAGGCAAGCGTGCTCCATCGTCGGCCACGTCATCACTTTCCATCAGGTGAAACAGTGGCCAAACGCAAGCCTATCAATCATTTAAAAAAAACATACCATCTCTAACCATTATAAAGGTTCTTGACTTTTCTCGGTATTAATGTGAAACATTTATGGCAACGCTTTAACATTAAAATCAACTCTAATGCCGTGACGGTAAACAGCGCTCTCATGTCGTGATGCCCCCATTACGCCATGCGTAGTTATGCCGTGTCGGTATTTTTTTGATGTGAACATTTTTTTTGGCGCTTCGCACACAGATTTTTGTATAAATGAGGCTGAGTCGTCACGCTCAGAGGTGAAAGGCTCAATTGGGTGAACTCGGGAGTCGGGACCGCCGTGTGGCTGCGTAACTTCACAATAATTTCAACATTCGCAGTGTTGACTGCTGTTGAAACCATTTCAAAATTGTATACAAAATAAAATCCTACCTTATATATTACTTTGAAGTACAACCGATTGCGCGATTTAATTATAGTGCCACAAACTTTTCTTGGCCGGTAAGAGCGTCGCTGTCATGGATATTAGTATTGCTAGTAAATAAAAATTAACCATTATATGGGGAAAAATTTGAAGTGATGCAGGCTACCTTAATAAGTAATTTATTGAAGTGTCTTAATAAAACAATGTATACTAATATCAGTTCTAGGAAAATAAATGTGACATAAACATAGGAACAATACTAATATGATAGGTTTTGTTACCTGTACTATTAATATAATATCTTTTAAGATACCTAGCAATCGGAACCGTTCGATAATTAAAACTTTGCAATTGTAATTAATAATGCAAGAAATAAAAATAAATACATTTTAGTTAGATTTTTATTAGGTGTTGGTGGATAGTAAAATTATTTATTGTACGCACCAAGAAAGAAAATAAACACAAACATTACAAAACAGTACAAATAGCGGGCTTATTGCTAAGAGCATTATTAATAAATCATTTTAAGCACTCTACACGTGTTTTGCCTCTATATTTTGATACAATAATTATGATCAAACAAAACAATATCTGAAGAATCACACTCTAGAGGACGAACTCCATCAATTATTTGATTTCCCGAATAGTCAAAATGTTCATCTTCAGAATCACTGCTTTCGCTTTCACTATCGCTGGCCAAACTAATAATGAACGGTTCATCTCAAAACGCATATTTTTCTCTGTATTTGTTTTCATTTTTTTTACATGATCGCAATGATTTTTCCATTCTACAACAGATGTTCTGACGAAGGCTTCTGCAATCCCTAAGGCATTTCAGTACTTGATTTTCGAAGGTTCTTCTCTGCTACATTCCGTTTCATTGAACTCCAGATCATTTCTATTGCATTAAGATCGCAATGATATGGTGGCAATCTTAACACCGTGTGTCCACTATCTTTCATCAATTTATCAATTTCGTATTCTGGTTCCGGTTTGTGCCTTTTATTTAGTTCATAAAGCTGAGGTTTTGTATATCTTTCGTGGAATTCCACGTTCTTTTCAGTTAGCCATTGTTGCATAGCTCACTACATTGCAATTACAAAACAATGTAATGCAAATCCAAATTTAGAAGCAACATGTCAGCGACCCATTTTTTTAAATTTGTGTTGTTCATTTTATCATGATAATCACCGCTTTTTGTATTTGCTTCGAAAACGAGTAAAGCATTCATGACAAAACCTGCTTCTCCTCCTGCATTGACGATTATATATCTATTTCCTTTAGAAACTGGGTTCAGAACACCATCATCCTCATTACTTTGCCAACATTGTCCAGCTGTGTGCGAAGTGTGAATATATGTTTCGTCCAAAAAAACTACAGGTTTCTTTTTGTCACTAAGTTCGTTTTCCTGAATTTTTGTAAATATGTCGCCCTCCATGCGGATATATCATTACGTTCAGTAAGAACTATTAGATTGGGTCTTCTTGTATCGAAATCCTAGTTTATGTAATATTTTCCGTAGGGTCTCTCGGCTCCCCTTAAAATCAATTTCTTCGCGAAGAACATTACAACAAGTAACTTCGGTAAAGTGGGAATTTCTTTTTTAACTGAGTAAAATTCGTGAACTTTCCTTCTTATGATACCGAGATCAAAGGTATCGACTTCTATCTTTCCTGTTGTTCTTTTTCTTCTTTTCCCCGGAGTAGAATCTTTTGTCCCTGTTTCATCGGCCAGTTTCTTTTCATTTACCATTCGTAGCACTGACCTTTCACTAACGCCTGTAGTAAAAAAAAGTAAATAAGTAAGTTTCCGTTTCATTAATACGTAGGTAAATTCATCCCCATCTATGCTGGTAATACTAACCTGTAGCGGCAGCAACTCGTTCATATACTTTTTGTAATGGTATAATTGGCGCTTGGTTGCGTTTTTCTTCATTCATGAAAGAAAGAACGCGTAAAACAATGCTTCTGCCATCGCTTTTCAATACTCCAGGCATGTTTGATGTTCATAAAAACCACAAAACACAAAACTCCGCAAGTTGTATTTGAGAGCTAACTGACAATGTCAGTCTGACATTTCAAAATGCCAATGGTAGTACCAATTTCAGCCGCCGGCCAAGAAAAGTATGTGGCATTGTACGTTACAATGACATATATTGACACAAATAGAAACTTTTTTAAGTAACGAAATAATATATACAATTAATTTTGTTTCCACTTCTATCGGCAGTCCCTATGTTTTAAATAATGCCAGAGTCTTTTAACGTTCAAATTAAAAGTACAGTATTAAAGCCTTTTAATTGTGTCCCTGTTATGGTCATAGGGAATATACAGGTCGTAGTCGTATCTTGACCTGTGGTCGGGATTATCTAATTCTTGGTCGCTTTAATGATTCGGTTGTTCTAATGGTGGTACCTTTCCCAGGCAGATAAACCTGCGCCAGGTGTGCGTAGAGGCGAAGGTGTCGGAGCAGGGCTCGTATTCGCGCGTCACCGTGCTGCTGCTCACAGACGTGGGGCAACTACTACTGTGGCAGGACACCACCAACCGGCTCACCAGGTAACATACCATACCACAAATGGCTTGGATCACAGGAGTATAATATACACTCGGTAATTCGGGAATAAACTCTGATTCTTATTTATCTATATCCATACAAACAATTAAAATCGATATACAATGTATATATAATATACAAACTATTTTACATACAGTCAGACACGAGCTGACGAAATATAATATTATAAAAATGAAAGGGTCAGCTAAAAACAATTTTACACTTACAGATGCGTGTTCGGTCTGAATCATCAAACAGATGTAACTCATGTGGCGTTGACTCACGACGCGCTTTACTTCACCACTAAATACGGGGAGGCGTTCGTTGGGAGTATATCGCGGAAGACCACGCCCACCGCGCCCCAGCCAATCAGAAGGGAGAGAGAGGACAACAAATCGGCGCTGGTGAAGTTTTTAGAGAAGGACGACTGTACTTCTGTCCGCATCGTTAAAATACCGAATATACATCGAGCTGTCTCTATCGAGGTTGATAGTGAGGGGATGAACTTTGCTTGTCTCCAGGTGAGGTCATTTCGTAGCATCGAAGGTTTAAATCCTGATTATGGCTGATTTTTATGTGTATCTCGTTTAAATAGAAAAATACTTATCAGTTTCGAGTATGACAGTGATGTATGTCAAACAATTTTCTTAAGTTTTGTTTGATAGATTACGGGTGTTATATATTACTACATCAGTCAAGTACCTTGGAATACACCTGGAAAAAGGCTGACATGGAAAAATCATATCAAAAGGAAGCGTGATGAAACAAACATATGGTTTCGGACCATGTATTGGTTAATGGCACGCAACTCTAAACTTTCGTTGGACAACAAGCTCCTAATCTATAAAATGATCCTTAAACCTGTGTGGATGTACGGGATCCAACTTTGGGGAAGCTCTTGTAACTCCAATTTAACTATTATACAGAGACTGCAAAATGGCATATTGCATACCTTATCAAATGCTCCATGGTTTCTCACTAACTCTGAAATCCATGAAGCTCTGGAAATCAAAACAGTAAAGGAAGAGATCCAACAGTCTTCCACCAACTACAAAAATCGGCTTGACAACCACCCGAATGACTTGGCTGACGAATTGACAAAAATTATCTACCGTAAATGCTTTAAACGCCACGATATCCAAACTCTATATACTAGATGGTAAAAAGGGAGTGCCTTCCGCTGGGGAGACCCCTCACAATGTTTCGACCACCCAACAAATCTGCTTATAGTCCTGGGACTGATTGCAGATGCAGTCACAGAAAAAAAAATTACTACATATTATGATTTGACTTTTTTTTAAACAAACATTTTGGCACAGTAAATTTTAGTACTAAGGACGAATGTCAATCTCTTTAATTTATGATATTTTATATTTGCTCTTTAATCCGGTAACCAAATTCTTATGGACTTACTCTGAAACTAGGCTAACATCAATTTGTATGATATTAATAATATGTATTAATTAATTTTTACATTTATAGATAAAACCCATGTGTGGTCTAACATCCCTGCCAGACTTGTCACCGAGCTGCCTGCCCAAACACATGGAGTCACTGATGGAGACAGCCGCTGAAGATGACATATTACATGATGTTGTGTTTAAGGTATCAGAAGTAACATGTTAAAATTATCATTCTATTATTAAATTGGAATACTTGAAAAATATAATATCATGTGAGGCCCTGTATTAACATTTTAACATTTTTAGGCAGGCACCAAACTATATCCAGCACATATATTCATAGTCGCGTCCAGCAGCGAGTATATGTACAAGATGTACCAGGACGCACGCACCAATGGCGTCACTACCGGGGGCGTTCCCACGGTGGGCGTGGACGTGCACCCCGACGTGTTCGAGCGTATACTGCGGTACGTGTACATGGGCACGTGTGACGTCACCGAGCCCGGCCCCTGCGTGCTTAAGATAAGGAAGGAGGAGCTCGATACGAGGAAGAGGGAGACGGAAGATGTGGATGTAGAAGAATTCATTGGTGAGCTATAAATGTGAATAAAAAATTGACGATTTTACACAACACATCTTCAGAAACTGGCGAAGACATAAACATCAATTTGATTCCAACCTGCTTTTTTATGTTAGTTGGATAGGCAATCTGGCAGACGTTACACCTGATGGTAAGTGGTGGACTTCGCCCATAAACATATCTTAGTTTACCTGGAACTAGCCCAGGCAACTTATTTCTGTGTTGCCGGGGCTAGTTAACATAAGATGTTAAATCTCGTTGACAGTAATTACACTGGCTGTCTTGCCCTTATCTTCGAAATACAGCAAAGCTGTTTCACAACAGAAGCAGAGAAACGAGCAAAATGGTGGTACCCATGCAGCTGGAAGCGCGGCACAGCGCATCTCTCCCACCGGTTTTACCGATGCTTTTGAACTAAATTTCATATAATCACAAGACGATTTAAAAATACATACGCAAAGTCTATGAGGACGCGCGTGGCAGAGGATCTGCCATCTTAGCGTTAATTGAAAGAGACGTACTGTATTCATCAGTGAACGGTAAAAGGTTAATTAATTAACAAGAGAAATAAATAATATATTTACATTTACAGAGAACGCATCCGAGATATCCGCGTTCGAGGTGTACAAGCGCGAGCGGAGGCGTGGCCGCCGCGCGTCCCCGGCCCGCGCGACGCCACCCCGTGCGCGCACACACTGCGACCCCGTCAAGTTAGTGCAGGCCGCCGCCAAACGGCTGCACGTCATGGGCCTGCACAAGCTGCTGGATAAGTTCTAGTATGTATAGGCCTAAGGGTCGTGGACCCAGGATGAGTTCAGCAGGTTATAATCTTAAAGTTGCCTAGGACATGAGGCAACCTGAAGGGACCTAGGCTGGTCTTAAGAAAACTACTAGTGGCTATACACTAAGGCCCGGTTCGTGCGAGCGTTTAATAAGCGTCGCGTTAAAACCCAACGTTCGCGCGAGTTCCGAGTGCTCAATTATATTTAACGTCCAATGCTTAACTTAAAACAAAAAAGCGCCGCGCTTTAAAAACACTTTCATGTGAATAAACACATGGGTACGCATTTGTGTCACTTTAACGTTTTTTTAACGCTCGGTAAAAAGCGCTCGTGCGAACGGGGCCTAAGACAAATGCTATGTACTTAATATTATATCTTATATCTTTAAATGAGCAATTCTTGTATATATATAATTGGAATCTCGGAATCGGCTCCAACGATTTTCATGAAATTTAGTATATAGGGGGTTTCGGGGGCGATAAATCGATCTAGCTAGGAATCATTTTTAGAAAATGTCATTTAAAAAAAAAAAAAAAAACCGAGCAAAGCTCATCCAGGTACTGTATGAACGTGATATATATGATATTAAGTCTAACCGTGTTGCTACAACACGGTTTTAGGAGATAACACCAGGAATGTTTTAATGATGGTAAATGATCAGTGTCACCCATGAACATAAGATAGTTGAAGCAGGACTAGCCCAGACATGAGACAACTCATTCATTTGTTGCCTATTCTGAGACTTAAATTGGTACGTCTCAATGCCAGTAGTGTTTTTCCACCTTTTCTACACCTTTTTTTTCAAACAAAGCTTTTGAAGGAAGAAATAACTAGTATGCCCAAGCTCATCCCTTCCAACATACTAACTTTTAAATAATATTGTAAAACTGATTCAGGTTTCCTACAGTTACAGGGATGAGACGGTCTACCTGAAGGAGAGTGCGACCCACACCAAGACACCGCTGACTTGGGACCGTGAGAGCTACCCCGAGCTAGTGGATACCAATGTATGCTCTAAGGACGGTGTGCTCATACCGGCCCACAAGTGTGTGCTTGCTGCCAGGCTGGAATACTTCCATGGCATGTTCATACACTCTTGGACTGAGGTGAGGGTATTTCGATTTTTACCATCTATGCAACAAATTCTTTATCTTTACATTTGATACATCCTATATGTTATGTCTAGTCAAGGAAGGATTGGAGACCTCATGAATTGTGTCTTAGTCGCCATTCCCACTATAGTTATAACTTCAAAAATTAATTCTATTCCTCGTTTCAGATACCTTTTACCTAATTTAACATGATATAATCATATTGAACAAGGGAGAAGCTTTTTTCTTTTCACACAAAGATATTTTGCTCACCTAATATTTTTTGTTACAGAGCAAAACTCTATCAACAGTGACTTTACCAATAAATCATGGAATTCTTTTGCCAGTAATAAACTTTCTATACACAGATAAATGTCCAGAAATAGAGACATCGGATAGTATTGACTTTATTTGCAGCATGCTGGTGGTCTCTGATCAACTATTCATATCTCGGCTCAGAGAAATGTGTGAAATAGCCCTAGCTAACTTGATCACGCTAAAGAATTGTACGGAACTTTGTCAGTTTGCTCATACATACAATGCCACACAGTTAAAACAGTGCTGTATGGAATTTATATCTCTAAATATCAACAATATTCTAGAGATTCGATCTCTGGATTTACTAGAAGAGGTTTTATTGCAAGATCTGTCTAAATATTATTGCAAGTTTAACCCCATTATGTCATCAAGAGTCATCACTCCATTTTTCAACTGTCCCAGCGATGACACAATTGATGAACATGCCAAAACATGTCCTGTTGATCTTGAAGTTGTAGATGAAGAATTCAAAAAAGATATAAGCATTGTAGTAGAAACAAGTAAGAAGAAGAAGCAAAAGAAGATTGAATATACAGAAAGCGAAAAAGCTAGAATGAGATACGAGTCTGTAAGTTCGGTAAATTCGTTGGATTTATCCAATGATACATCAGGTGATGTAACACTATCACTCAGCTCGATTTCAAAAGAAGAAACCAAATCACCTCGAGATTCTGAAAAGTGGACCAAAGTGCAGACCGTACAGCAGAAACAACAGAAGGTTGTACAAGCGCGGCTAAAAGCGATATCTTCAGCCAAAGATATATTGAATGAAACACCAACAAGCTCATTCACAAAACTCACTAAGAACTTTAGTGCCATATCTCAAGAACCTGCCACGCCAACAACATCAAATGTATCAGTATCACCCAAAGATAATTCAGGCAGCAAATGTTGGGGCCATGGCAATCTCATCATAAATCATGTTGGTCCAAAGTTGTCGCAGAAACAAAGAAAGAAACTGGCTTCAGAAAATGAAACATCCTCGCGGACTCTGGATGACTATTTAGCGGATAAACTAACAATAGGCAGCCCTCCGGAAAAACCTAAAAATCCTTGGAAAATTTGTGAGCCTCCGATTGCAAGCAGTAGTCCAAATAAATCGAAATCAATTGAATTCAACAAAATTCTAGCTGATCAAAAGAAACAGAAGGATGACTTCTCTAGAATAATGACAAAACCTCTGGCTCTGACTCAGGTATATTTTTGACTATTACTGCATATTTTTGGTATTTGCTTCGATATACCAAAAACTGTTAACAATATGTATCTCATAATATGAGATAATATTATTATCATATTATTATTATATATAGATATGAGAGAAAATATTATTTTATTATGGGATGTGTTTAAATTATTCACACTGGTCATCTTTGACACTAGACATCTTTAAGGGCGTAGCGAGGTATGGGAATGAGGGTGGTTGTTTCCTAGTAAACTGTAATTCTGATGATGTATATAATCCTGACTCGCCCATGGACATCTTAAAAAAATTGACAGAAAGACAAACATTTATAACTTTCTTTGTTCGTATCAGAATAGGTTTTCAATAAAGTAATATAATTTTTTGTACATTTTCAGCTTGAAGATAAGGCCATAGAAGAATTGGAGAGATTTTACAATATACATGAGATTGATGATGAATTGATATCAGTAAGAAGGATCGAGTTACAAGTGTCCTCTCCGCAATGGATCCACACTGCCCCAAAGTGATAAATAGTGTGCTATTCGTTTTCTAATGTTTACGCGAATTTCACTCATTATAATAAAACAACTTTTATGGATTTTATCGCGGTTTATTAAGATTTTTACAAGCCCGTCATTTTGGATACTTTACAGCAACCATGGTCACGGGAGGACATCGGGACAGGAAACGTCCGTAAAAATCTCAATAAACCGCTATAAAATCCGTAAAAATTGTTTTATTATAGTGTGCTATTTTATATATTTACATAAATGTAATTGAAAATATTTTATTTTTATTCAATAAATGATGACAATTTATTATTTAATATTACTTTTGTCTATTACTTTCATTCCTTTTTACATGTTTACTTTTAGAATTTTAAACCTCTATGGATTGGGTGAAATGGTCCCGGTAATGAGGACTGATCACCCGTCTGGTCTAGCTGGTGTCCCCACCCTTAAATAAAAATGTGTCAAGCAAACTTTCGTTAATGTGGTCTAAAGTTTCAATGTCATAACTTGTTGGTAATACAGTCATTATCTGTTTATTCTTAATTATAGTAATTCTTACGTAGATATTTCATTTTCTGAAATTTTTGAACGAAGTTCTTTGCGGTAGGCTTAGATGAGATAGGGATTTTGTTGCGCAACCAAACTGAAAAAATGTGAGACTAAAACCATAAGAAAAACATGATGGAAGTGCATAGTCATATACGTTTAAAGTTTATATGACATTCGATTTATTTTATTTTATGTTAGTTTCTACTATATACCAAATTTCCTAAATACCTTACTTAAATAAAAACCAATCAGCAAAATTTAAAAAAATCATATAAGATTAAGCAATATTTGTTTTGCAAATTGTGTTGCTTCTATATTATCCGAAGGAACTTGGTTCCTACCTACATGACTTCTTTTTTTAAAATTATGTATTTCAACCAAAGATTATTAGGAAAGTGTGTCTTCTCTTTCTGCCTAGCCTTTTCCCATGTATGTTAGGGTCAACCGGCATAACCAGATGCATCAGGATAACAGGATTTTAAATAGAGCGACTATCTGATCTCAACAATGCAGTAACTGGGTTATACAAACCCTGTGGTAAGACTGGTTGTCCTACTTTCGGGCTACTGACGACACAACCATCAAAGTTCCACAAATGACAGCCAAGACCAACGGCTTAACATGTTTTCCGAGACATGGAGAAGTCTCTGTATGTAAAGATGGTCACCGATCCACGGACCAACCCTGTCAAGCATAGCTTAATCTGATGGATTGATCCATGCGGCTGTTATTACTTAGCCACAAGCTATTAGGAAAGTGTGTATTATAATATTATATAAAAGGAATATATTTCAAGTCGATTCACCATATAAACAATACTAAATATACAGTATACTTTACTACATAATTTTATTAAACCTAATATTAAATAATTTAATGTTCATTACTTCGGAGGGAAAGATTTTAAAAGTTTGTTCACTTGACGGTGAGTTAATGATTTTTCGCCTGGAACTAATACACCTTTTTTTCCTTGTTCTCGCTGAATCTTCGATCTGTCATAATATTCTTTGTAGCACCCTTGAAAAGCAGATATCTCTTTCAAACACTCTTGTTGGTCAAACTCGGATTTCTTGAAACATGCAAACATTACTGCCATTTCTTGCATACAAGCAGCTTCCTTGAGTTTATCTCCTTTACCAGATACTGCCTTTCTTAATCGCAAAGGCAATAACATTTGAAATGGAATCGGCTCTCGTTGTGGCCTCCTTGCATTTGTCATTCGAGGTCCACCAAATAACACTGCATTTAATCGCATTATGTTGGATATTTATAAACAAAATACGTTTAAATGCCTTCTTCTTCAATACAAGCTTCCTCAAGGATTTAAATTTTAAATGCCTTAACAACGATTTATGTAATATTTTTAACTTCTTAAAAATAAAAAGAGTGAGGTTATATTTTGAATTTGGTTCTAGTAGTATTATTTTTAAATAGTTTGTGGTTCTATTATTGGTTATTATTATTTTCATTTAAAGGCATTAGCTACTAGGCTATTAGCCATACAAAATACAATTATTCAGTCTGTAATACGGAGAAATGGCGGGAAACACCAAGGAGCGCGGCTTAGCCCCTCTAGCCCCCATCAATCAACTATCATTCCCCATTCCATCCACACAAGGCAGTCCACCACAATATTCGCCAAACAATCACATTATGTATATATTACACAGATTAAGTTTTTAAAACAAACACTATAGAAAACCGCCAGAACAGCCCTACTAAGAAAACCACTCCAGAACGGTACTCCATAAGATTCGCCAAATAATCACAATATATAAAGATCAAGTTTTTAAAACAAACACTATAGAAAACCACTCTGAATGGACAGAACACAAAATAACAATTAATTAACGGGAAACCAAAAAAACACAACCGCGCGTCCCGATGCTTCCCGCCATTCCTTCTATTATTGGGCAATTGACATATGTTTTTTTTTTCCTGTTAGAACCAGCTAAGACCAAAGACCATGCTGCCAAGAACCGCCAAAACAGTTCTACTACAGAAAACCGCTCGAGAACAGTCCTTTACCGTTGTATACTTTACGAAAGGCCTCCATAATATTCGCAAACCAAACCCAATATAATATACAGATTAAGTTTTTGACGTGACAACGTCTTATAATTCGATGGAGCCGGCTGCAAGAACGAAAGAAAATCGGTTGTCTGTAAAGTCGGTTTATTGACGATAGTTGAACGTGACAACGTCATAAGAAAATGGAACGCCTCAGAGCGAGGTAACGCCGCATGCGTCATGTTTTTTAAAACCGATTTTTAAAACGAATACTATAGAAAACCACTCCAAATGAACAAAATACAAAGTAAGAATTAATTAAGTAACGGGAAACCAAGAAAACACAAACGTAGGACTAAAGCCAATTCTGAAGTATATAGAAATGGCGGGCAACTCCAAGGAGCGCAGCTTCACCCCTACATTAATCAAATATAATTTCCCTCTCCACCCACCCAGAACAATCCTCCATACCTACTCAATTTCTTTATTTAAACGTTATACTCATAAGTCACAATATGACTTGTAAGCTTTAAGATTATTGCTAAGATGCCGCATTTTATGAATCTACGTATTCATTGAGTTCTAAATATTATTGTTTTTTTCACTAATTTCAACGTCAAAAGCTTTTCAAGTCTCAATAAATTTCTCAGCAATAGTAAATGACCTTTGTTAGTTACTAGTGGTGGGCGTTTAAACTATTAATGCTTAAAATAATCTGTTATACAAAATAAACAAACAACTGCGTTTAAAAATTTAAACCGATTTCGTTTAAACGTAGATAGTAACATTAGATTCACAACCTTATTTCTTTACAATTAAGAATCAAGACCAAATTGGATTGGTTACGTATTATGCGGCTAAATTATAACGTAGGAGTTTTTAACTTAATATTTGTTTGACTGACAACACTCCGTTCTTGGTTGGCTTATAGGTTTTTTAGTTTAAATTAGTTATATATCACAAACAAAAATTTAAATTTACGTTTTAAATGTGTTTTCACATTTTAAGTCAGTAAGTTTTATTATTGATTTTTATAACAAAAACTAAAAAATCAACTACCGTTTTAAATGAACAATGTTTTAAATGACCGTTTTAAATTACCAATGGGCAATGTGTTTTAAGCTCAGTACGTTTTTCGCTGTGGATGAGCTTGTTTGTTTGTTTTTACTTTGCGTGCGCCGTGCATATACGATTTCGATTTACGAACTTAGAGAAATATTGTGTTAATTCTTAAATATTTTGTTTCTTTTGTTATGGGACATTATTGGTGAATATTAATTATAGTTTTAAATTATACATAGTAAAAGAACTTATTAGGTTATAGTATTAAAATTAGTTGTGTAAACTTTCATGGTTATAAATATGAAATTTGTTGTGATTTGTGAATATTGTATAATAATAATTATTTAGTGTGAAGTAGTAGAAGTAGTAGTGAAGCTGTTAAGAAGCGGCAATGTTTTGGGACTATTTTGAAAGTTGATAAATTTTCCAATCTGTGTAAAACTTGTAAAAACAAATATCGTATAAATCAACAACATCCAATTTCAAGCAACATCTAAAACAAAGACATTTGAGTGGTTTTAATGAATTTCTCTCGCGTGTCTCATCATAACCAAACAATAGACAGGCTTCAGCCACACCAGTGGCAGAGACAACTTTATCTCAATGGCAGGGTCGTGTCTGTGAGAATGCTGGTGGTGGTGGGTCTAGTGGAGAGAATGGTGGTGAGAACATTAACTATTAATTAATAATTATTCTACATTAATAAGCTCTGTATAAGATGAAGGTGTTTCTACTTCCAAATAACAAGAACAACACTTTAAATAAAGTGTATTAGTTTTTTTTTTTTTTTTTAAGCAAAGTTTTTTTATAACACGTTTTAAAATATAAGCAACACGTTTAAATGTGTTGATAATAAAAAGCCGTTTTTCACATCTCTATTAGTTACACCTGTCACCACGTCATACTCTTTTTTGCCAAGCTGTACCTATGAAATTGCCGTTCTGCAGTACTGGCCATTTAAAATCAAAATAATTTTTGTTTGGCTAAGAATTCTAATTTCGAATATACTTTATTTTAAAAACATGGAACTCTTTTTCCAAAAGTATTCATTTGTTTATTGATTAGTGTTACTTTTTCATCGCATTTCAATATTTTTCGTCATCATGGATACGTTAAAAATTCTAGTAATTATGGAATATGAGTACCGTCATGACAGCAACGCGGCACAAGCGGCATGCAATATCAACGACGTTTACGGAGCCTAACACTACAAACCAACGCATCACCTGAATCGGGAAAAACAGTTATTCTTCTGAGCCTTTAAGGGTTGACGGGAATTCACTAAATCAGCACTTTACATCATCATCATTTCAGTTTCAAAGTGACACCAAACTTAATACTATTCAATCTCTTTCTCGTGGTCCAATACCAGAATTCCCAACGTTCCATTTTATTGAAGTAGGGTCGGATGTCTCACATTGAACCAGGCAGCTACATTTAACCACCATTTTATTTCCGAAATGCGACGTTGCCAAATTCTGCAAAAATGGCTGAAAGAGAGGTATTTACTATCTCTGTCTGCCCACTAGTTTTCGTGGCGCCAGCGCGCGAAGAGGTTGTGTGAGGAGCATTTTTACGAAAATTAACTCTAAAAGTAAGTATTTTTTGCAAATTTCTTTATTTTTTCACTTTTTTACAATAAATGATATTGGTCTCTTTATATTAAAACTGTATACTGTAGTTATCCAGCTTGTAAATGCACCTTAATTCGTTACTGTGCGAGATTATTTTCCGGGTAAAATTTTGAGGTTAGTTGCCAAAACGTGGTCTGTCCCACAATGAGCCACTTGTAGGTGGTACACATTGAACCATGGCTCAATGTGTACCACCCCGATGGTTAAATGTGTTAGTACACATTTAACACTAACACTATAATTATTTATTTTGTTACAGTGCGAAATAAGGTGTTAGTAAGAAAAAGAGGTGGGCATTCGGCTGCCAATATACTTAAGGCCCTTCAATTGCATAGATCAGGCGAAAGTATTAGAAAAGCAGCGAAAACTTATGACATTGCATACCCAACTTTACGACGCTACGTAGAAAAAAACTTGCACGTCAACGTAGAGGACCTTGCTAGGAAGAGATTGCTACCGAATTATGAAAATCATCTCATTTTTACCAGCGAACAAGAAGATCAAGAGTACATTATAGAATGCGCTTTAAAATTTTATGGACTGACCCCAAAAGACTGTCGTAAAGTAGCGTACCAAATGGCGATGGTAAATAACATAACTATCCCATATAGTTGGCAGCGAGAAAAAATGTCAGGAAAACAGTGGTTTCGGTCATTTAGAAAACGGCACTCCCGAGAAAGAAGAAATTACAGAAAGCAAGACAAAGAGACAAGAAACAAAAGCTAAAGCAAAAGAAGTAAAACGCGCCGTGCTATTAGATAAAAAGGTGAAAAGAAATGCCCCAAAGAAAAAAAAGAAAAATGACACTGATGAGTCTACTTCTGAGGAAGAACTCGAAAACGTAATAGAAGTTAGTGAGACTGAAATAAGTGATATAGATGGATCTGAAGATGATGAAGAAATGTTGGTTGTGAGAGGAAATTTTGAGAAATTAACGCGTAAACCAGTTGAAGATGACTACGTTCTTGTAGTTTTTAACGCAAAAAATATTAATGTTTACTATGTGGGCAAGATTATTGAAGTTGACACTTGCAACTATGGAGTTTCTATCTCATTATTCTATCTGTTTTTGATTATTTTATCTGCTGATATTCAGAAGAAGAATCATGTTTTTTATATGGTTCTCTGTTAGTTACTATTTAAGTTTAAAACTTTTTTGTTTTTCCATCGTGAAAGTTATTTAATAATGATGCCGATGGTAGCAATGTTTGACAAGACTAATGTTTTGTTACTTTAAATATTCTATTTTTGTTTTTACTAAAGTTACCTACGTTTTATAATTATTATTATAATTAAGTAGGTATTTGACTGATGCAAAGGTCTAATAATTGAACCAAAGTGGAAGAAAAATGTTTTGTTATGTTTGAAGTAGGTTTAGGTTATAAGATTTAGAGCTATTATTAATTATTTTGTGATAATAATCATGTTGCTCAAGTACAAATGAAGACTGACATTGTAAACTTAAGTTTTATAGTAAAATAATAAATATAATACTATCGATATTTAGCTTTTTATTACATTTACAAAGCAATTTAAATACAAATTAGTCTAAATGTAAATGATTTATAAGGCGGTTCAATGTGGAAAATACCCCGGTTAAATGTGTACCTACCGATGGACACATTGAACCAAATCTGATTTTTTAGAATTTACTTTTTATTGCTAAAACCAAACAGAATTTTCAATAAAATTGTTGGCCTTATTGTAGTTAAATAAATTTTCAAACTATATTAAAATTTGGGGAATTAATTTAAAAACAAGCATTCTACGAGACTTTGAAATTTACCTGGTTCAATGTGAGACAACCTACCCCATATATATAGGTGATGTGAAGAAAAGTGTTTCGTCCATATCGTCGAGTGCCATTGGTACATACTGATAGCGTTAGTCGTAAAATGATAACTTATATTCTTGATAAAATAGCACCAATACTGGTTCATATATTTAATTATTCTTTTCAATCTCGTGATTTCCCTACTATCTGGAAAGAGGCGAATGTCATCCCTTTACCCAAGAAATCTAAATCTACTTCCTTATCCGACTATCGTCCTATTTCTATCCTACCTTTCCTATCTAAAGTTCTGGAACGATTGGTACATCAACAACTCACTTCTTTTATTACTAATTACTAAAAATAGTATACTAAACTCATTTCAATCTGGTTTCCGACCTGGTCATAGTACGACTACCGCTCTTACCAAGGTCACTGATGATATTCGATTAGGTATGGACCATAAACAGCTCACTGTTCTAACTTTACTCGATTTTAGTAACGCTTTCAACACGAAATTCTCTTAAGTACTCTGTTATCCCTTAATATATCTCAGACTGCTGTTGATTGGTTCGCGGTTATCTATTTGGCCATAAACAGAGGGTTCAGATTGACAATACTTTTTCGGGATGGATTGATATTTTTTCTGGAGTTCCTCTTTTCTCCTCTTCTATTTGCCATCTTCAAAAATAATATTATAAAGTCCATTTCCTCTCTCTATCACTTATATGCAGATGACCTCCAAATTTATAGACAGACATCCCTTGAGGGACTTCCAGATACAATAGGCGTATTGAATAATGATCTTGCTGCGGTCTCTTCGTGGAGTAGTAGTCATGGCCTACTCATCAATCCACTAAAAACGCAGGTGATTATAATTGGAAGTCGTGGCCTCACCTCACGAATAGATTGGTGTCAATTGCCTCTGGTGTGCGTCAATGGTACTACTGTACTATATTGCAAAATTGTAAAAAACCTTGGGGTATACCTGGATGAAAACCTGACCTGGTCACACCAACTCAAGGAGATCGGCAGGAAAATATTTGCGACGTGGCACTCCGTTAGACGACTTCAACACAGTCATGTTGCCTATCCCGACCAAAATTGATATAGCTAATTCATTGCTTCTTTCAATTATCGACTACGCTGACATTTGCATCCCGAATCTTACTGAAGAACAGCTAAATAAACTTGAGTGCCTCCAGAATCTTTCTATCAGGTTCATATTTGGCTTACGCAAATATGATCACATTTCTAAATTTCGCTCAACTCTTAAGTGGCTTCCTATTCGTTTTCGCCGGAATGCTCGAATTCTTTCGACACTGTACTGTATTTTATATGATCCCAAAGCCCCTGTTTATCTGAAAGATAATTTTATGTTTCGTGCTCCAACTAGCAAAGATTTACGCTCCACGGGAAATCTACACCTCCAGGTGCCAGCCTTTCACAGCAATTATTATAAAAAGTCATACACCATCATCAATCACACTGTGGAATGCTTTGCCATCAAAACTTGCGAAAAATCTGGAATCTTTTAAAAAATTATTAAAAAAACATTATTTAAAAATGTGCTCTTGACAGAAATGGAGTTAACTATATTACCTACACAATGTTCAGGACATTGTGTAGGTAATATAGTTAACTCCATCTATGCTAATTAGTTATTATATCTAATATGCAATATTACATATTTATTTATGAATATCCTTACTTCCTTACTAATATTATAAATGCGAAAGTAACTCTGTCTGTCTGTCTGTCTCTTCTTCACGCCTAAACCGCTGAACAGATTTAGATGAAATTTGGCACAAAAATAGCTTGAAACCCGAGAAAGGACATAGAATAGTTTTTATCCCGGAAATCTTACGGGAACGGGAATTATGCGGGTAAAACCCCGGGACTATCTATCTTCTGAAGCACGGAACAGATTTGTGTGAAATTTGATGTGAAGATACTTTGGAACTTAACGTAGGATTTAAAATAGTTTTTATCCTAATAATCCCACGGGAACGGGACCTATGTGGGTAAAACCCGGGACTGTCTATCTTCTAAACCACGGAAAAGATTTGGGTGAAATTTGGTATGGAGATACTTTGGAACTTAACGTAGGACTTAAAATAGTTGCTATCCTGAAAATCCCACGGGAACGGGAGTTGTGCAGCTAAAACGCCGGGACTGTGTATTTGTTAAACCACTAAACCGATTTGAGTGAAATTTGATATGGAGATAGTTTGAGATCCTAGGTAAGATATAAGATGTATAGTGTAACAAGACGTTTTTTAGATGTGTCAATAGATGGCATTAACACAAAATGTAGATCACGCTATTCATTACAAGACGCGAATCCTTATGAGGATCGCACTTTTGTATTGCACGCGTTTTTAATGAAGTATTGATATATTAGTAATTTATCCAAAAATGATTTATTAATAGAATTCATTATATTATTATAAAAAAGGAATACTTATATATAATAATGAAGCGGCTGAAAAAGCTAAAATATGCAAATACAGAGGTCTAAGCTCCGAATATGATTTTGTCCCATTCGGTGTCGAGACCCTTGGTCCGTGGGGTCCTAGCGCTTTAAGGCTCTTTAAGGAAATAACAAAAAGGTTTGTCGACATCACAGGAGACCGAAGAGCTGGCAGCTACCTCGGACAAAGAATTAGTCTAATAATCCAAAGGGGGAACGCTATGAAAATCTTCGTAACCTTGCCTAAAGGGACTCCTTTTTATTAATATACTTAAGTTATTATATTATATTTTTTAAGGTTTTTAGTTTTAGGTTCTTTGTAATTTATATCCAATATGTTTTTATTTAATTATTTAATAATTTAAAATTGCAATAAATGACAAAGTACTATTTATAAACAATGCTAGGGACAATAATAAAATATACGAATAAAAAATATAACTTTTTCGTAGTTTTTTTGCTGGTAGTAGGTACTAATTTGAATTAAAATATTGATGTATCATAGGGTAGTTACGAATAATTTTGTATCGTTAGGACACAAAATAAATACTATAGGACGTCTGACACCTCAATCCTCCCATGAACATGGTTGCTGGAAAGTATCCGAAACGTCGGGCATTTAAAAATCTTAATAACCGCGATAAAATCCGTAAAAGTTATTTAAATATAATAAAAATGTACTACTAAATAAAATAAATATATTTTATAAAAGCGTACTATCAGGCCTTACAGTGGAAGTAAATAGTATTCTTTAAATTATTAAAGTTTGTAAATTGGAACCATTTTTTTATGTCACATGGAGGCAACCGAGCAGTCGGAGCCCGAGGTGACTACCGACGCCCATTTAGACATCGGCACAGCCAAAAGTTATGCAGATTCGTTGCCCTCCTTTTTCCTATACCTCCCAATGGGCCACCAGAAACTCACAAACCGCACGAAACGCGACAGCGTAGCTGTCACTTGACGCCGGTGTTATGTGAGCGAGAGGTACCATCACGGTTGTGCCGGCCCAATTCGGTTACAAAGCAGCATGGCTACTACTACTTTATTTGAAAAATAAGATTTAAAACAATACTTCTTATACGCAGTCGAAGTCGCGGTTAAAATCTATGAAATAATATACTGCACTTACATTAAGAAAAACCATTTTTGTCCGTCTATTTGTTCCGGTTAATCTCCGAAACGGCTAAGCCGATTTTGACAAGGCTTTTACTGGCAGATAGCTGACGTTATAAGGCGTAACTTTGGCCATAAAAATAATCATCATCAATCCGAACGGCTGTAAATCTAAGTAAACGCGGGCGAAGCTGCGGGCAACAGCTAGTATTTGATAAAATGGTGACTTTGAGCGTGTTTTTAGAATACGAATAAAGATTCGTATTTGTTATACGTTAAACAATTTTATTGAATCGAAATTCCTTATGGGGCGTTGCGGAGGGGTACCCTAGCCGGCAAAAAACGTCCGTAACGTTAGATAAAAGCGTAATATTTTTGTCGTCATCCTAAGTACTCAGAAACTACTTGAAGATAGGCTAACTGACAAACGTGCCACCTGATGGTAAGTGGTCGACGTCGCCCATAAACATAAACTAGTATTATAATATGTATGTACTAGTAAAATAATAAGTATGTTTATGTATTATATAGTATGTAGGTATATGTATATGCGATATATATAAATATTTTATTATATATATTTTATTGGTACTGTAGGTATATATTTACTCTTTTATATATAAATTTATATATAAATACTACTATTGTTATTTATTTATATTGTATTTCATTGTTTGTTTTGCTGTCTCCTACCCTGTTATGTAGTAAGTTTTCTTTCACATACACAAAGTTTGCCTGGAAGAAATCGCTAATTAAGCAATAAGGCCGCCTTTTGTGTACATAAAATATGTTAAATGTTAGTGTTAATTGATTGTTTGTGTTCTTGCTTATGTATGCAATAAAGTATATTTCATTCATTCACCTGTTATTGGTTTACTCGCTTCCGTTCTGGATTTTTTTAATGTTAGCTGGATAAGCAAACTGGCAAACGTGCCATCTGATGGTAAGTGGTCGACGTCGCCCATGAACATAAACTAGTTTACCTGGAACTAGCCCAGGCAACTCATCTATGTGTTGCCTATTCTAAGACATAAGATGTTAAGTCTCGGTGCCAGTAATTACACTGCCTGTCTTGCCTTTCTCTCCGAAACACAGCAAAGCTGTTTCACGGGAGAAACAAGCAAGATGGTGGTACCCATGCAGCCGGGAGCGCGGCCCAGCGCTGAAAAACTGAACACAATGATGGAGAAGCAGGCACATCTCCATCCAGCATTGGTCAATCGCTCGTCTCCGCTGTCAACGCGCGACCTCATACCACTTACTCAAGTGCTCATACTGCACAGCAGTCTCCAAGTTGCAAGATCTGGGGTTGGAAGCTCTCAGCAGACCTTGCGCCTACAGACTACTACTTTTTCCAGAATTTAGATAACTTCTTGGCGGGAAAAAAATTCAATACCCGAGAGGCAGTACAAAATGCCTTTGAAGAATTTGTTGCCTTTGAAGAATTTGTTGTCCCGTCCAGCTGATTTCTATAATATCATATAATGTTGGGGGCTTTGGGGGGGGGGGGGGGGGGTTAAAAAAAATTTCATTGAAATACTGTTTTTTGTTAGTTTTTTAATCGCATATCTTTTTGGAGTTGAGGACTGAATTATGCCTGACTTAGCCCCAACGGAGGTTGCCAGGGCACTCGAAATGCGAAGAAATGGTCAAACCTACAGAGTGATATCCAGAGATCTTCGTCGACCAGTTTCAACGATCCATCGCAGTATCCAACGGTTCAAGGAGACCGGTACTTATGTGAGAAGAGCAGGACAAGACAGAAAAAGACGCACTTCGAGTAGGGATGATCGTTTCATTCGGCTTCGTGTACGTAGGAACCCCCGTTTGACGGCCGTCCAAGCCCGACATGAGTTAGAAGCAGTGCGGGGTGTAACCGTAAGTGAGCGTACGGTACGAAGAAGGTTCGAAGAAGCTGGTTTGGGTTCATTTGTGCCCGCCAAGGCTCCAAGGCTCGAGGTAAATCATCGTAGAAACAGGTTAACTTTTGCTCGGGAACATCCACTTTGGAACGCGGACCAATGGAGTAAGGTATTGTTTAGTGATGAGTGCAGAATTCTCTTAAATCAAATTGACAGCAGGCAAAGAATATACAGACGCAAAGGAGAACGATACATTCAGACAAATTTTGAAACTACAGTTGCATACGGTGGTGGATGAATAATGGTTTGGGCGGTCATTTGTTTGGGAGCTCGCACAGACTTGGTAGTGATTGACAGAGGGAGTCTGACTGCAGACCGCTATATCAGAAAAGTTTTAGAAGAAAATGTCGTACCGTTTACCCCATATATCGGTGACGATATTGTTTTTATGCTAACTCAAGCTTATCTTAATGATATGAATATCACTGTTATGGAGTGGCTGGTGAGCTCGCCGGATATATTAACCCAATAGAGCACATCTGGGACTTGCTGAAAAGAAAAGTTAAGTCCAGAATTCCAGGTCCTGCCAACGTGGGTGAACTGCGCATCGCCGTAGTTGAGGAATGGCGGAGACTATCCCAGAAGACCATCGATAACATCATTCTCAGTATGCCTAGACGGGTAGAAACTTTAATGCGGCGTTACCTCGCAGTGAGGCGTTCCATTTTCTTATGACGTTGTCACGTTCAACTATTGTCAGTAAACCGACTTTACAGACAACCGATTTTTTTAAATTATTCTCTTTACAAAGCCAAAACGTTTGGTTGTTTGTTTGAATGTGTTCATATCAGAAACTGCCCAGTCCCAATAAAATTTGAATTGAAATACATTATATAATGTTATTATATAATAAAAATCTTAAATATATATATAAATATATAGTATAAAAGTATTAAACATATTTCCGTTGTCTGATACCCGTAACAGAAGTTCTTCGAGAACTTACCACGGGACCAAATTGACGTGGTGTAAAGAGCGTCCATAGATATTATTATTATTATATATCTACTAGAAAATTAGGATTCATGGATGCATAGAACTTATATTTCCGTGCAGATTCTTATTCAACCTTCCAGCTTTATACTATGTACATTCAAGTACTATAAGTATACTTGAATTCACAAATGATGCATCATGCATATATCAGAGAATCAAGTCAAGAGTATATTTATTTGTGCTGCAGCCCTACACAATATGTAATGCAATAATTGATCAGGAGGAAAATAAGAAAAGTTTAGAATCTTACAATATTGTATATGTCCATAGCTTGCCTAACTGTGTCTGGACTAAAAGAATTTTGTGACCCAATAAGCGTCAATAACGTTAACACTCACCGGGCAGTTCATCGTTTAAATGCCGACACAGAATGAAAATCTCCGTCAAATAGAGTTGAAACACCAAGACATTATAGGTAAATGATGCTGGAGGGCCCAAATAAGATAGACGATAGGATTTATGATTATAGCGTAGAGAACTAGAGAAAACCAGAATCAGAAGTCATTACAGTTAACTTTAAGGAAGCAATCTTATCTGATATACGACATATTGCTAATCCTAATCAGCTTGTAAATGTATCGTCATTTTTACAACGGCTGTATTAAAAACCGATAATAATTCAAATAAATATGTTTCTCTGCGCCCAATCAGTCATAGGAACTATCAAACGATTCTAAAAGTAAGTAGGTATCTACATATTATTTAATACTAGTTTTTGTGAGGATAAATAAATAAATAAATTATAATACAATGATAATACAATGTTAAATAATAATAACCAATGTTCAATCAAAGCATGACTCACTTTAACATATTATATAATATTTACTAATGGACTGCATTTCCAAACTTCTTTATATCTTGTTTTTCACTCATTAAATAGCTGTAACACAGCAAATTTAAATTCTATTCTTTGCATTGTACACATTTTTTTAACTTCAGCTTTCTATATAATTTTTATTTAGAAAGTAGAAAGCTTTATCAAAGTATCGCGTTTATCGTAATATATAGAAGTACGTAATATATATACCTACAAGATATTTGAGATTATAATATCTTGATATTTTAATTTCAGATCATCATGAAATTCTTTGCCGTATTAGCACTCTTCGTCGCCGTGGCACACGCCAATGTGCTGCCAATCCCCGTCTCCCCCGTATCAGTCGGACAGGAGCAGGCTGAGATCCAAGAGATCCTAGCCGCCATCCAGCACCCAAGCACCAACCCCGCTACCGCTGCCGCCCTCGAACAGATGCTCTTGGACATCCTTGGTGTCAGCAAACCCGAGGAAGATTTTGAACCCATTGTCGTTGGACCCGCAGTTGTCGATCAATACGAGCCAATCTCCGTTGGACCCGCTATCATCGACCAATACCACCCAATCGTCGTTGGACCCGCTGTCGTTGACGGAGAGCACCCAATCTCCGTTGGACCCGCTATCGTTGACGAATCTGCCCCAATCGTACCCGCCCCAGTTTCTGAGTCCTCCAGCGCTCCTCTTGTTCAAATCATCTTGAACATCAACAACGGTCAATCTGGCGCCATCGTCGGTAACCCAGTCTCAATTGAAGGTCTCCCAAGTGTGATCAACCCCTCTCCCGTAGCTGTCGCTGAAGAAATCATACCAACTCCCGTCGCCGTTGTCGACGCTGAGATCGTCCCTTCCCCAGTGGTCGTCGAGGAGCTGGTCCCTGAGCCCGTGGTCATCGGAACCCCCGTGCTCCCCGCTCCCATCGTCGTTGCTCCCATTGAGCCTACCCCAGTAGACGTTGGGGAGATCACTCCCGAAGCCGTCATCATCGGTACTCCGATCATCCCCTCTCCCGTCGCTGTCCTCCCTGATGAACTTAACTAAATAGTTTTATGAATTAGTTATTAACTTTATCATTATATTATGTTAAGAGTTAATAAAAGCTTTTACTTGTAATGCAATTTTTTTATGACACTCGCGTCATACACGTACTCGTAGTCCATCACTGTAGATTTTTCGCTCCACTTTTCCACACCTTGCAATTTCGCCGATAGATTGGTCGAAATACGGTACTAGGGGTCTAGAATAGAATATCAAAGATACAATATTTTTCTTAGAAGATTCCCTCTTATTATCAAAACTGTAGACAAGTTGATGCCAAATATATATTTCTATAAATTACTAGAGTTTCTCTGGGATGAAAATAACAATTTAGGTTCGAGCCTCTTGGTAATTTCTTTTCCCTGTTTATATGAATGACAGAGCTTGAGGAATAAATATTAATCATTAATCATTTCACATACGCGCTAATCAATACAATTAATACCATACGAGCTATATTCAAAATGCAAAGCATAAGAAAATCTTATTAAAAAATAAAAGCGTGTTACATTATGATAACAAGAGGAAAAGGATGGTGTTAAAATATATGAAACGGCTGAAATAATAATTGGGCAGATTTTTTACAAGTTATTTATTCTTTTAACAAAATGATCCCAGGTATTATTTTTTTTCGGAGGGATCTGTGCTAATGGCCCGAAGGTCATAATGCTTCATCGGATTAGTGTGAGCCCATTCGGCTCACTTTTGATTTATAAAGTGGGGGGTTGCCCCCCGCCTACCGTGCAGTCTGCGACCACACGGCCTCCTGGCGTCGGTTGTGTGATCCCAGGTATGGCATGGCCCACGCTTATATAGCGCTACTCCCCACCGGGAGGCTAATTGCTGGCTTGGTGGAGGGGCTGCGAAGTGTTGGTGGGGATGACTTGGCATGGCTTGGCTTGGATAGGCTTGGCTTGGCTTGGCTCCGGCAACTGGCTTGGCTAGTGGCTTGGCAGCAGGCAGCGTTGACTCACGTCACATCCGTTACATTCGGCCATCCTGAAACAATTGCTCCCGCAATGGGAAACAGCTGTAATTAGCAATCAAATAAATCAATTAAGTGATCAGTTTCTAGTTGCTCATCGGAGCTGCTACCACTATCGTATTAGTGGCTAGGCTTCTATAACGTCTTAACGAGTCTGCCTAAATTAAATCCCTAGAATTCTTGCAGTCACGTAATCCCTACACTCCTCATCCGGTACCTGTATTTTCCAACTACTTTAGTAATTATATAAGGCTCCGAGTACAAGTCATCTAGTTTAGGGTTAGCCTTTGCTACACTGCCAGTGCCAGGTGCCTCCAAAGAACTAGGCTTGGTTTGGCTTGGCTTGGCTCCAGCAACTGGCTTGGCTAGTGGCTTGGCAGCAGGAAGCGTTGACTGACGTCACATCCGTTACTTATATTCTTAATTACTTATACCAACAAAATGTAACGCTTTTATTTAAAATTGGGATTGTGATAAAAACGGGAAGATTTAATAGTTAAGGTGTAAAGTTTTAGTGTTAAGTATATATTATATTTATGTACGATATGGAATTATTTTGTCGTAGACGAAGAAGCTTAATTCACGTTAAAGGTTACCATGAACTTATAATATAAAGTGCTATAAATCCGTAAAAATTGTTTCATTATAATGAGTGAAATTCGCGCAAACATTAGAAAATAATTGTTATATTTCTTATTAGAGTTATCTAATTTATTTTTAACTTTTTAGTTAATTTTATTAACCAATAATAAAAGCTTGTTTTTATAAATGTTTTTTTCTTTAATTGTATTTTAACTTTTTATTATTTTTCGAGATTTACTACGACGTAGTTTGTAGCGCGTAGCTGCGTTTTTCCGTTATGTAGTCCATGAAAACGAAGAGAAAACTAATGTGTGAACAAGATATTTTTCTAACAAGGCTTGGATTTAATAAAAAAAAGTGTGTGCGTGTAATCTTTACGCGCGATTGAAGTAAGACTTCATGAAGAATAGAAACTGCACGTTACTTCCGTCAGAAAAAATCTGAGTTACCCTTTAATCACGCTTTATAAAGTTTTACTTCGAAAATGATAAAATTCTTAGAAGTGCCTTAAAACGTGTGCAAAATAATGAAATTTATAAGCGGGGTTTTAATCCCAACGGACAAGCCCAAAAAAGAAAATAAAGTAAGCGATGTAATATAATATTGTATAATAAACATTATACAATAGATTATAAACTTGATACTAGAGAAACAGTAAAAGTACCTACATGAACAATTATACGAGATTGAAAGGGCGCGCAAATAGTTCTTTGCTCCCGGTCAATTAAGCATAAGTCATTTTACTCGATTTTTTTTGCTAAGATTAATAGATGTTTTTTGAAAAAACTAATTGAATAAAATGTTATTTTTAATTAAGAGGAATCAAAGATAAACACCTCGGCCATCATTCGGTACATTGTTTATTTTCATTTTTATTTTATTTTAAAGACAGCAAAGAAAATCCTGATTTTAACATTCAAGATTTTTTTTCTCCGTTATACCTTTTTGTTAGATGCGTCTTTTCAACTATCGGTGACAGCATGGTGGGGCGCACCCGAATATCCTACCAGTACACATAATAGAATTACATAATTCTAATCGGGTATCCCAATATTATCCTAAGTGTACCCTCATCGCCAGGTCAACTTAGTTCACCAAGCCCCGTTAAGATTTCACGGGGCAAACGGACAGTTGTTTCACCTGGTGGTAAGTGATAAACGACATGGTGGTCAATAATCGAATCCAAGTAACATAAAAATATTTTATTCATTAGGTAAATATTAATGCAATAATTTCTGCTCTCGGTCAAAGTCCTTTGCTTAGTTATTTAGTTTTTTATGCGTCTTGGACTGATACTGTTGATGCTGGAGTCTTTTAAATATTAATACCATGCTACTAAGAGCTTCGACTAACTTTATGAATATCACATACCAATTGTCTAAAATGTAAATCATATTTTATTTCCATATGGCTAAATAATTGAAAAATGGGAAATTTAAAAGGCTAAATTACTGTTTATTTATGTCTCTCGTGAGCAAGACATTCTTAGACCTGATATATCAAGTTCCCTGAAATAAGTTTTAAGCAGTTTTATCAATTATTATTATATAATAAATAAACATTATTATTGTTTTAGTAATCGTAATCGTTAGCTGGAACCGACTTTCCTGCTTATTTGTACTTACGGGAGGGTTGCGTTGGGCCGTTTTTTCATTCACCACTATTTGGCTCGTCTGCCGATTTGCCTATCCAACTATCATTACAAAACAGATAATGTACTACATTGAATAAATCGTAAATAAAAAATTCAGAAGCTGAAACAAATTGTATAAGGAAGGCATCTTATCAAAATATAATACTGATATTACGATATTTAAAGAAATCCTAATCAGCAAATAAATGTCGACGTTTTTACAACCACTGGATTAAAACCCGATAATATTTCGTATAAATATGTTTCTCTGCAGTCAGTTCATCATAGGAACTATCAAACGATTCTAAACGTAAGTCATTATTTTGTGATTTGAAAACGTCGCTAGTGTAATTTCATTAATGATAAAATATAAACAATCTTTTATTATTATCATCATTATCATCATCATCATCCTCAGTCTCTATCCGTCCACTGCAGAACATAGGCCTCCCTCAAAGAATTATTATGTGACAAAAGATTAAAAAAAATATTTTTGTTTTCCTGTAATTGTAATTTGCTGGTCTATGAATATTAGAAGAATCTAAAGCTGTAAAACTACAGAATGATAATTTAAAAGTCTTAACACTAACATGAATCCTAACTCCGATTGAATTAGCGTTCCTTATTATTTTTATTTAGAAATATAGAATGTTATTGTTTCAAAACTAATTTACTTTTTTCAAAACACAAAGGTACAATTATTTGAAACATGTGAATTAATTTTGCATAAAAACTTTTACTAAAATAATTTTTCAATTTCAGATCATCATGAAATTCTTGGCCGTATTAGCACTTTTCGTCGCCGTAGCGCAGGCTAACATCCTGCCCGGTGCCATCCCCGTCTCACCTGTAGCAGTTGGACAAGAACAGGCCGAGATCCAAGAGATCCTTGCTGCGATCAACCACCCAAGCACCGACCCCGCTACCGCTGCCGCCCTCGAACAGATGCTCTTGGACATCCTTGGTGTCAGCAAACCCGAGGAAGATTTCGAACCCATCGTCGTTGGACCCGCAGTTGTCGACCAATACGAGCCAATCTCCGTTGGACCCGCTATCATCGACCAATACCACCCAATCGTTGTTGGACCCGCAATCATTGACGAACTCCACCCCATCATCGTTGGACCTGCTGTCGTTGACGGAGAGCACCCAATCTCCGTTGGACCCGCTATCGTTGACGAATCTGCCCCAATCGTACCCGCCCCAGTTGCTGAGCCCTCCAGCGCTCCTCTCGTTCAAATCATCTTGAACATCAACAACGGTCAATCTGGTGCTATCGTCGGTAACCCAGTCTCAATTGAAGGTCTCCCCAGTGTAATCAACCCCTCTCCCGTAGCTGTTGCTGAAGAGATCATCCCAACTCCCGTTGCCGTTGTCGACGCTGAGATCGTCCCTTCCCCAGTGGTCGTCGAGGAGCTGGTCCCTGAGCCCGTGATCATCGGAACCCCCGTGCTCCCCGCTCCCATCGTCGTTGCTCCCATTGAGCCTACCCCAGTTGACGTTGAGGAGATCACTCCCGAAGGCGTCGTCATTGGCACTCCCATCCTCCCCGCCCCCGTCGCCGTTCTCCCTGATGAACTCAACTAAACAATAACTTATAAAGATTATTAACTATAATATAATGTTAACAGTCAATAAAGACTTTTAATTGTACTTTTATTTTAATTTTACCTCATAATTCAGAGACTTATAAAAAGGTTTGACTGTTGTTTGATGACTTCTGTGATGATCACCAATCTCTATGGATGTCATATGATGAACACTTATATTAATATTGACTAATATCCGTACCTCGGTTTTACCAGCTCCAAATTTGAAAAAATAAATAACCTATCTCATCTATATACATAAGCATATTATATGGTGATTGACTGATGTATCAACGCACAGGACAAATCCTTGCGCCCCACCATGGTTCAGGCCTTGACGTGGCGGTGGGGCTCAGTTACCCAGGGTGAGCCGCTACACCTTGGGCGAAGCTAATTAAGCCGAGGAGGCAAAAAATCAGGTTCTCACAGGAGGATCAAGGAATAATAATCCGCCGGCCAAAAATATTTATTGCGATTTTTCAATAAGTTATGTAATAATTATTTAACAATTTCATACAGTTTGAATTTTAGGTCTTTACCTATGAATTGAATTGCCGTTTTGTATGAAAAAATTTAAACAGTTTTTTTTCATGTATTTTTTATTTGTATTAATCGAAGTAATCACCCATGCAATCAATGCATCTTTGCCAACGCAGTGGCAGTTTATTGATGCCCTTCTTAAATAGATCAGGTGGACGGGAGGCAACAAATTCTTCAAAGGCATTTTGTACTGCCTCTCGGGTACTGTTTTTTTTCCCGCCAAGAAATTATCCAAATTCTGAAAAAAGTTGTAGCCTGTAGGCGCAAGGTCTGGTGAGTAGTGCGGATGACGGTGAGCTTCCAACCCCAGTTCTTGCAACTTGGAGACCGTCTGCTGTGCAGTATGAGGTCGCGCGTTGTCGTGCAGGAGCAGCGGAGACGAGCGATTGACTGGTTGGAGATGTGCCAGATTCTCCATCATTGTGTTCAGTTCTTCACAGTACACATCTGCAGTAATGCCCACCCTATTTGGTAAGAAGCTGTGATGAATCTCACGGGCGCTAGACCACCAAACAGTGACCATCACTTTTCTAGGGGTAAGTTTTCGTTTAGGGCATTATTAAGGTGCTGAACCAGGATCCAACCAACTTGCTGAGCACTTGCGGTTATCAAACAGAATCCATTTTTCATCGCAGGTAACAATGCGGTTCAAAATTCCTTCATATGTGTGTCTGTTGAGCAGTGCACGTCTCGACGCGTACTTCGTGCTGGTGATCATTGAGTTCGTGGGGCACCCAGGCCATTTGTCAAGTTTTTTTACCTTGCCAATTTGACGCAAATGGACCAATATTGTTTTGACGCTAACGTCAAAAGCTGCTGCTAATTCAGCCGTAGATTGTGTATCATCAGCTTCCACAATCGCCTTTAATTCGTCATTATCGACCACAGTCAAAGTCGGACGACCGCAAGGTTCATTTTTCAGGTCGAAATTTCCAGAACGGAAGCGAGCAAACCAATAACAGGTGGTGTGTTGGTTTGTTGTGTTAGTTAGGTAAACGTCGTTGATGTTGCGTGCCGCTTGTGCCGCGTTGCTGCCACGACGGTACTCATATTCCATAACTACTAGAATTTTTTACGTATCCTGATGACCAAAAAGATTGAAATGCGATGAAAATGTAACACTAATCAATAAACAAATGACTACTTTTGGAAAAAGAATTCCATGTTTTTAAAATAAAATAAATTTGAAATTAGAATTTTTAGCCAAACAAAAATTATTTTGATTTGAAATGGCCAGTACCGCAGAACGGCAATTTCATAGGTTATTATGTTTAGGAGACGAAGAGAAATGATGGACCTAAAAGGCGGATAAAGCAATAATGTATAAGAACAGAGAGCCAGGATCTTTGGGTAGATCCTGACCCTATGAGACCTGACCTCGTAAGGTGAGACTACTCGATCGCTACTGAAAAACACACTTTTTTCATTTTCTTTCGACAACAAGTCGAAAAATTAAAAAAGTGTGTTTTTCGTGGTTTGACAGGTAGATTTTTAATCTACGGAAAATTTTATAGTTTTCATGACCATAATATTAACGTGATAAGTAGTTTTTACTGTTGTCTCTATTAATGCACTATCGTTAGCGAGAGAATATTTTAGGTTAGCAAACATTATGTATATATAGGCGAAATAGTCAAAAACTAGTCCTGTGGGCGCGAACTCTTAACCTTACGTGCGTGCTTTTATCCACAATGATATTTATCGTTTATTGTTTTTTTGTAAAAAGCGTCTTACGTAGACCCTAGGATGCAATAGTGCTATATAAGCTGTAAAATGACTTTCGAATGCATTTTTATTCGTACAAATTTTATTAATTACATGTGAACTTTTACCCTCCAGACTGCGTACTATTACCCACATTAAGGAGCAAAGGTTCGCATTCTGACCGAGCCTCTTTAATGTTTTTCTTTTCTATTCTAACAAAATAGATTTAGCCTGTACATAAATATACGTACTTAATAAAGCATTAAATACGTTATCTAAATGTAACTATCACATTCCTAATAATTGATTCCTTTTGTTTTGGTGTGCTTGGAAGTGGAAAAGTGCGCACTCTTGACCCGATGACTCTACAGAATCTTATTAACTCATAGCACTACCTTTTTTTCTCTTTAACGCCGGGAAATGCTCCAAGGCATCCCGCGGGGGAGTGGGTCTGCCCACGCGGGTATGTGGGACTCGCTACGCCCGAAAGCTGGTAAGTGGACGCAGCTTTACCCACTAAAACCCAGCGAGTGCCGAAAATGCCGCCTTTGGTAAGGTGCCCCGGATCTAATAAACATTCAGGGCACCTCGACGGCTAGTCAGTCCCCCAAGGGACCGACGCTACCTCCACAGAGAGGTTGTCCCGCACCACAGATCAACCCCTCCCAACGTCGGGACAGTACAATAGGGTGAGGTTCCCGTCCTCGCCCCTTGACCCCTGCCTTTTTGTCCCCTCTTCTTATAAGAGGGGTACAAAGGGAGCCCCCTCGGCTCAATTAGCTTCGCCCAAGGTGCTGGGCTCACCGTAGGCTACTAAGCCCCACCACCACGTCAAGGCCTGAACCATGATGGGCATTAACTCATAGCCCTATGTACCAGGTACATGTTTTTGTCTTTGGACTCGCACCTGGGAGTGCCCTACCCGTAAACTAAAACTACTGCGAGCGCCTTCAGCCGCATTATGAGGGTCCCGGAAAGGCATTCAACAGGATCACCTCAGCGACAGGCTGGCCCAGGCGAAGGCCAGACTACTCCTCTTAAGGGGGGGACTACCGGGCTTCTTAGGCAGTCCCCGCGACGTCGTGTCATACTGGGCCCAGGTTCCCATCCTGAACCCGACACGAGCACAGGGGCGTTACTGGAGGCGCAATAAGTAGCGCCTCCTGCGCACCCCCGTTCGTCGCCCACGGGGGGAGGCCTCGTCGGCGGCCTCCTCTCTCACCCGCTCTACGGCCTCCTTCTGGGACATTACTGCCTCGCAGAAAGGAAACCATCGCCGTCCAGGACTCGTCGTCACCGAGCATCGCGGTAATGACACTCGGCAGAGACAAGTCCCCTCCGATGACCGATGTCAGATCATGTGGTGCGGGACAACCCCTCTGTGGAGGTGGCGTCGGTCCCTTGCGGGACTGACTAGCCGTCGAGGTGCCCGTTAGCTTAACAGATCCGGGGCACCTCACCAAGGCGGCACTGGTGGCACTCGCCGGATTTTAGTGGGTAGAGCTGCGTCCATTCACCATCTTTCGGGCGCAGCGAGTCCTACATACCCACCTGGGGAGACCCACTCCCCAGGCGGGATGCCTCAGAGCATTTCCCGACGTAAAAGAAAAAAAAAAAAAGGTACGCTGTGTAATGTATTCCATCTCATTCTTTTACACGTTCAATCCTACAGAAATATATTATGTTTGTCTCTTTCTACATAACTCCTTAACTTTTCGTGTTACACTTGATTTTACTCCTCATAAAATTTCCGTACCGGGCCTTATAACTCAAATCGTTTCGAAAGTCATATGTATCGAACAAATCTGTATCTTATAATAAATCTTACTTTGTTTGAGCGCGCTCATTTCCGTCTCTAGCAATCAGATTTGAAACGATATTTTTTAAATTTGTTTGGCCTACCTATTATTGTAGATTAGGTGAGATGGGTTATTTATTTAGAAGATATTTGTCAAATGTGGAGCTGGTAACGGACGAGGTTCCTACTGCTATTCGTCAATAATAAGATAATTAGTGTTCATCGTATGACGTCCATAGTGAGTGGTAATTACCAGTGTTTACAGCAATCAAACGTTTTTATAAGCCTCTGCATTATGAGGTAAAAATAAAATAAAAGTACAATTAAAAGTGTTTATTGAATATTGACATTATATTATAGTTAATAATCTTTATAAGTTATTGTTTAGTTGAGTTCATCAGGGAAGACGATGACGGCTTCGGGAGTGATCTCCCCAACGTCTACTGGGGTAGGCTCAATGGGAGCAACGACGATGGGAGCGGGGAGCATGGGGGTTCCGATGACCACGGGCTCAGGGACCAGCTCCTCGACGACCACTGGGGAAGGGAGGATCTCAGCGTCGACAACTGCGACGGGAGTTGGGATGATCTCTTCAGCAACAGCTACAGGAGAGGGGTTGAATACACTGGGGAGACCTACAATTGAGACTGGGCTATCGATAATGCCGCCAGCTACGTCTTTGTAAATGTTCACGATGATGTTGATGTTGACCGCTGTTGATAGTCCAGCAACTGGGGTGGGTACGATTGGGGCAGATTCGTCAACGATAGCGGGTCCAACGGAGATTGGGTGCTCTCCGTCAACGACAGCGGGTCCAACGACGATGGGGTGGAGTTCGTCAACGATGGCCGGTCCAACAACGATTGGGTGGTATTGGTCGATTATAGCGGGTCCAACGGAAATTGGCTCATATTGGTCGACAACAGCGGGCCCAACGACGATGGGTTCAAAATCTTCCTCGGGTTTGCTGACACCAAGGATGTCCAAGATCATCTGTTCGAGGGCGGCAGCGGTAGCGGGGTTGGTGCTTGGGTGCTGGATGGCGGCTAGGATCTCTTGGATCTCAGCCTGCTCCTGTCCGACTGATACGGGGGAGACGGGGATTGGCAGCACATTGGCGTGCGCCACGGCGAAGAAGAGTGCTAATACGGCGTAGAATTTCATGATGATCTGAAAGTATAATGAAAAATTACTTAATATTTTTAATATTTATAAAATATTAATTAAAATATATTTTTAAAATAATTCACAAGTTTTAGAAAATAAAGGGTACTAAAAGTTAATTAGTTTTGAAACAATAACATTCTATATTTCTAAATAAAAATAATAAGGAACGCTAATTCAATCGGAGTTAGGATTCATGTTAGTGTTAAGACTTTTAAATTATCATTCTGTAGTTTTACAGCTTTAGATTCTTCTAATATTCATAGACCAACAAATTACAATTACAGGAAAACAAAAATAATTTATTTAAATCTTTTGTCACATAATAATTTATATAATTTTTATATTATCATTAATTAAATTTACACTAAAGACGTTTTCAAATCAGATATTAATAACTTACGTTTAAAATCGTTTGATAATAATCAATTCCTATGATGAACTGACTGCAGAAAACACATTATTTATACGAAATATTATCGGGTTTTAATCCAGTGGTTGTAAAAACGTCAACATTTACTTGCTGATTAACATTTCTTGAAATGTCATATATCAGTATTTTATTTAAATAAACAAATTTGTGCTACGATTTATTCAATGTAAATTTTCTGTTATTTTTACTACGTACGTACAAAAAGCGGGAAAGTCGGTTACAGCTAACGATTACTTAAAAAGCAATAATAATCTTTAAACTGCTTACCTTATTTACCATGTTTTCACTTTATTTCGCGGAACTTGATATTTCTGCATTGTTTAAGAACGTCGTGCTCGCGAGGGACATAAATAAATATCCTGTTTTAGTATACCGACCTGCTCTTCTTTTTTGGAAATACAGAAAACTGTTGGTTGAAATAAGCAGGATGGTAACCCGTGTAGATAGGTGTGTCCTATAAAGAAATTTGAAAAGTTATTACTTTGCATTTAGTCCTAGGGATTAAAGATATGGTTCTGATTCGAGCGATTTTGGTTGCACATAGACCTCGGTAGTATATTAATATATAGGGCTCAGTTTTACAGTAAACATGAAGTTCATATTCTTCGCTCTTCTTGTCACAGTGGCCACCGCAGAAGAGGTCAAGGCACCTTTTGACCGTTTCCTTCTCGACATCGTTGGAGATATCCTCGCCAATTTGAAGCCACAACCAATCGAAGTCGGGCCTGCCATCGTCGACGTCGCCCGTCCCGTGGTTGTTGATAACTACTAGCCAATAGTTGTTGGACCTGCTGTAGTAGACTCCAAAAGTCCGGTTGCTGCCGACCAATACCAACTTATTTCTGTCGCCCCTGCCGTGGATACTTTGAATTACAAAATTATTTTAACTTCATATGCGTGCGTGTATGTGAGCAGTAGCGTAACTATAGGGTGGCAGGGGTGGCAAAATGTCACGGGCCCCCAACCCGAGAGGGCCCCGATCAAAGAGGCTGCGAGCTCAGCCATTTTGTCACGAGCCTCAGGTGGCATAGTTACGCCGCTACATGCGAGTTTTCAAAACTGCAATCGACTCTGAATACTTGTGCAGATTTTCAAATTAATTGAATAATTCAGACGTCGGTATCTCCGTGACAATTTAAAATTTAAAAGATGCCGTTACTTGGCCAAATAAAAGCGTTTACTACTTTAAAGTTTAAGGTCTACAATCATTCCCAGCACATAGTAAGACATTACTTAGAATGACGACTCCATTATTAGTAATATCTTGTACTAGCTGTTGCCCGCAACTTCGCCCGCGTTAACTAACTCAACTTAACTACTGTTAGTCACAGCGTGATGTTATATAGTCTATAGCCTTCCTCGATAAATGGGCTATCTAGCACTGAAAGAATTTTTCAACTCTGACAAGTAGTTCCTGAGATTAGCGCTTTCAAACAAACAAACTCTCTAGCTTTATAATATTAGTATAGATTCTCAAACTTGAAGCGAGCTACGCAAGCAGTTCTGTGCTCACTCACACAGGCACAGTGCAAAAATTTTATAAGACTTTGTTTTAAGCTTTTTAAATGAGTTTGTGGATTGGATTTTACAAACCATGCATTTTGTAATGTAAATGCCTATTTTTAAGTCAGTGGCTACAACAGCCTTTCCTGAACTTTTGTGACCATGGAATCCTCAAAACAGCAATTACATTAGGAAGTTACATAAATGTACTGTTGATTTATTTGGTTTAAATAGCAAAAAAAAATCTTGGTATTATTTTAAAAATAACTTGAAAACTATCGTCATCAGTATTATAAAAAACGACATCTCTCCGATTCATCAAATAAGGTTATACAACCTTTTGTTCTTTTTAACCGACTTCAAAAAGGAGGAGGTTATCAATTCGTCGGAATCTTTTTTTTTTTATGTATGTTACCTGATTACTCGAACTTGGCTAGACCGATTTGAAAAATATTTTTTTTGTTCTAAAGGGTATTCCCAAATGGTCCCATGATAAGGAAACCAGGATCTGATGATGGCATCCCAGAGAAATCGAGGGGAACTTTCGAAAATCATAGGGGTGACTAGTGCGTTTGATATATTTTTTATAAAGTGTTTTGAAGGACTACAATTTAATTAAGGTTTAGAGTCGATCTGATGCTGGAGCCGAAAGACAGTCGAGGGAACTCCTCGACGATTTACATCAGTAACCTTGTGTTTGGGCTTGATTAATTTGTAATGATGAGAACTTTACACCTAGATGGGTTGTGACTGTCATTAAGGGTTTGATGATGAAGACAAATGACCTTTAAGGGAACTCCTTAACAGTTTACAGTAGCTACCTTGTGTTTGGACTTAATTAATTTAAATTGATGAGAACTTTGCACCCTTGTGGGTTATAAGTGCCATTACAGGTGTGATGATGGAGACCTTACACAGTTGAGGGGAATCCTCCACGGTTTACAGATTTTATTGGGCTTAGTTCATACGGCTAAATAATATACCAAAATCATGTAATTTTGTTTAATTAATTTAATTTAATTTTACTTGTCGTTGTTAAATGAACAAAAAACAACTGTGCCTTGGAAGCGCATCATAGTATTTCAAGGTCATCATAATATCCATTCTATACCTATATATTGGTGATGGTGATGTTCTATACTTATATACAACTGAATTATTTAATGAATAGCAGCAAATCTGCCGTGATTGCTTTCCATTACACGTATATAAAGTTTTACACAATTCCATTTCGGTTTTTTAATTTGTTATGTAATGATTTAAACCCTTTCTACGTTCATCTCATTAATACAGCGCTATCTAATCTGAGCAACGCGTTTAATAGTTCTACCCATATATATATTTTGTTAACAAGTATGTATAACAAGTTGATTAAAAATTGTAGGCACAAAGATTAAGGAAATTATTTTAGAAAGAAAGAAAGAAAGAAAGAAAAATTTATTCGTGTAACTACTTAACTACTTAAGACACAATTAAAAATATCACATAATATAAACCTTGTAGTTACACAAAACGGCCTCAACTCAGTGTTTGCTGGAATTACCATTCCAGCACTGGTCTTCCGTTGAGGCCATTAAGTGAAGCCACGAAACGATTACACAGCACACAAAAAATAAAAAATAAAAATTAGAAAGGAGAAAGAAAAGAATATATATATAATAAATAAACAAAAAAGTACATAATTGATCACATAATATAGCTATGACAACATAATATTATGTTTACTAAAAAACACAAACCGAGAGAGAAAATATTTATATTATTATGCGCCTTTAAAGTAAATATTTTTGACGTCTACATGCCAAAGATAAAGAAGAAGAAGGAAATTAAAAAATAAATAAAAATAAGACGCGAACATATACAATTTACAATATACTTATAAACTAATACTCGATTAAGTCAATTATAGATGGTTCAAAGTAGAATTATAAAGGATAAATACATAAATAAAAACAAACAGAGCACGTTAGCTTTGAATTCAGCAGGCAACATTTCTAGGTGACATGGAATGGTGAAAGAAGAATTGGACAATATGACGCCACACAGTTGTGACATAAACTTTTGGTATGTACGTAAAGCAATTTAAACAATATATTATATGCACTTCCCCACCTATCAATTACTTGCCTACAAAACTTAAAATTAAAAAATACTAGTGTCGACCCTTAATGCTTCCTCAATTTTCTGGTGCTGATTAATATACACTTTAAGTTTGGTTCTGAAAGATTGTATATTTTGCAGGTTTCTTATAGGCGGCGGCCTCTAAACGCAGCTGAGCCATGACGCTGTGTTGAGAGCTGCACGGCACACTTGCGAGAGCCGTGAATCCTCTGCTGTGACATCCATGACAGTTTGTCA
Organism: Helleia helle; assembly: GCA_963853865.1. Classification (NCBI taxonomy): domain Eukaryota; kingdom Metazoa; phylum Arthropoda; class Insecta; order Lepidoptera; family Lycaenidae; genus Helleia; species Helleia helle. The sequence continues at coordinate 6,057,005 of OY971433.1, read as the reverse complement.
TAGAGATACTTGGGTTGGTTATATTTTATTACGCCAAATAAAAGACATGCTAAATGTAACTTACTCCACTTTTCTCCACGCTCTTTTTTGCCAAGCTGTACCATAAAACCTCTAAAATCTATAGTACAATGTAAAATATTAACATCACACACATTTTTGGATAAATAATAAAAAAAATATGTTTAACAATTAAGTTTTTTATTATCTGTTAACATTATTTAATAGTCAATAACTTATTCTTAATACTATTTAGTTGAGTTCATCAGGGAGGACGGCGGCGGGAGAGGGAATGATCGGTGTATCGATGATGACGGCTTCGGGAGTGATCTCCCCAACGTCTACTGGGGTAGGCTCAATGGGAGCAACGACGATGGGAGCGGGGAGCATGGGGGTTCCGATGACCACGGGCTCAGGGACCAGCTCCTCGACGACCACTGGGGAAGGGATGATCTCAGCGTCGACAACTGCTACAGGAGTAGGGTTGATATGGTCGACAACCACTGCGGGAGAGAGGCTAGGAATGCCTTCAATTGTCACTGGGCTACCAGCGATAGAACAACAGTTAATGTTCAAGATTCCTTGCACGAGAGGGGAGCTGCCATCAAAGGGAAAAGGAAGCACAGGTGCCACAGGAGCAGAAGGCTCAGCGACGGGACTAGCCACAATTGGATCGTAAGAGTCAACGACGGAAACTGGAGATGGTTCGAAAGAGTCCACTACAGCGGGCCCAACAACAATAGGTTGGTACTGGTCGACAACGACGGGGCTAATGGTGTCTACAACAGCGGGTCCAACAACAATAGGTTGGTACTGGTCGACAACCACGGGGCTAATGCTGTCTACAACGGCGGGTCCGACAGAAATGATGATGATGTCCTCCCAGACGTATCCGTCGACGGCGACACCCTTAGCTTATGTTAGCCTGGGCCCTTGCAGGGGCGCGAGCGTGACTAGCAAATCCAAATTTGGTTTTGAAAGTCCTATTGCAGGTCCTATAGTGCTTACAGTGAAGAGTCCCATCGGAGTTATATGTGTAGTTGTAGGATGGCTTGGTACGAGTTTTCTGGAGATGGCGTTTGGCATCAAGATCTTCGAGACGGGTGCGTTCAAAACTTTCTAAGCCCGATTTGATTGCGGTTCGCCATTCCGTCCTCTGAGTAGCAAGCTCCTCCCACAATTCACTTGGAGTGCCGACAGCAGTCAGGTGGCGTTTCAGAACATCCCTATACCGCAGATACTGTCCGCCAGGTTTGCGTTTACCTGAGCTAAGCTCAGAGTAAAATATTTGTTTTGGCAGCCTGGTAGACTCCATGCGGACAAGGTGCCCACACCAGCGGAGTTGGTCTTTCATTAAAAGACATTCCATTCCGGTCTGTTTGGTTCGACGTAGAACCTCCGAGCTCAGCCGAAGAATTGCTCGAAGACATTTTAAGTGAAAGACGTCAAGCCGTCTGATGTCACCTTTATACAGACACCAGGTCTCCGAGGAATATAGCAATAAAGGTAGAATTATCGCTCTGTGGACAGCAAGCTTTGTATGGAGCTTCAGATCGTGTGACTTCCACACCCGTTGGTTTAGTCCACCGAAGGCTGCAGCGGCTTTAGCGATCCGTGCAGAAATTTCTGACTCTAGACGATTATCACTGTGCACTAAACTCCCAAGGTAGCGGAAGGTGTTTACTTCGTCCAGAGGCTTTCCTTGTAGGTAAACAGCAGCATCTTCCACAGATTTCCCTTTAGCGGGTTGTTTAAGAATCTGGGTCTTAGAAGCACTGATTACTAAGCCAAATTTGGCGACAGGATTCGTCTAAATTGTCAAGATAACTCTGCAGGTCGTCCAAACTATCAGCCATAAGGCAGACATCGTCGGCATACAGGATTTCTGTTACCGGAACAGACTGAATTTTGCGTTTCGCTCTGAAGCGAGTCAGGTCAAAGACACTTTTGTCCATACGGACATTTATGGAAATCTGGTTATAACAGTTCTTAAGAGCGTCGTTCACTACTGCAGCAAAGTAGATAGCGAAAAGGGTCGGAGCCATAACGCATCCTTGCTTGACACCGCTGGTGACAAGGAACTGCTCTGTGAAGTTGTTCTCGTGACGTACGCGGGCTGTCATACCCTCGTGAAACTGACGCACTAAATTTACAAACTTCACAGGACAGCCACATTTTTCTAGAACTGCCCAGAGAGCAGTCCTAGGAACGCGGTCAAAGGCCTTTTCTAGGTCCACAAAACATAAGTACAGGTCACGGTGCTGTTCAAGACTTTTTTCTTGTATTTGCTTGACAACAAAGATGGCGTCAACCGTGCCTCTGTTGGGTCGAAACCCACATTGACTTTCTGGAAGAAAGCTTTCAGCCAAGGTGCTCAGGCGTCTATTGATGATGTGCGCCAATATTTTACCTGCCGTGGATAGTAAGGCAATGAAAAGAGCTGCAATCAGAGAGGTCTCCTTTGCCCTTGTATAATTTACTAATAGAAGCATCCTTCCAGTCTTGCGGAACAGTCTCAACGTCCCAAATCATTTTTATAAGTTCAAACAGTCTAGACCTGATACTCGGCCCACCGTATTTGAAAACTTCAGATGGAAGACTGTCTGAACCTGGCGACTTACCATTTTTTAAACGGTTTACTGCACTATTGAACTCCGCGAACGACGGTGGGTCATCCAAGCTCGATGCGAAAGGCAAGTTCTCTAGCGAGTTTATGTAGGACAGATCTGCTCCTCCAGTACCGGGATTTAACACTTCATTGAAGTGTTCAGCCCATCGAAGGAGAACCTCATTCGGATCAGACAATCTCTTTGACTTATCTCGCGTGTAAACTGGGGCAGTCTTTTTTGCGCGAGGTCCATAAACAGACTTCAGCCCTTCGAAAAACTTTGCAGTTTGACCAGTATCTGCTAGGAACTGCAGTTCTTCGGCTTTTTGGCGCCACCAACTATCCTTCAGTTCTTAACTTTGAGATCTTGTTGTATAAAGTTGCGCTGCCCCGCACTGATGACACCTCTCAATGCAAGACGAGAGTTTTCAACAAGTCGCCGTATTTCCACATCAGAATCATCGAACCAGTCTTGGTTTTTCTTTTGTGGTTTACCTATAACTTGCTGAGAAACATCGAACAGAGCCGTCGCGTAAGATCGCCATTTGGCATCTACGGAGGTGATTTCATCAGTGCTGGGCATCGCCCTATCAAATTCAACATCGAGCTTGCTCCGCAGCTCTTTATCGCGGACCAGTTTCGTAAAAGCAAGCCGTATCGGGACTTTATGTTCTGCTCTGCGCGGGGGCTTGTAGTTAAGCCTCATCCTGGATCTGATCAGGCGATGGTCAGTCCAGCCCTGGGCACCGCGCATCGCTCTTGTAATGAGTACATCTTTCAGATCTTGTCTGCGCACTATGATGTAGTCAAGGAGATGCCAGTGCCTGGACCGGGGATGCATCCAGGATGTTTTATATTTATCAGGCAGTCTGAAGAAAGTATTTGTAATGCTGAGGTCAAACTCGGAGCACAGAGTTAGCAGGTCTGTACCATTGGTATTGCACTTGCCAACTCCATGTCTCCCCAGCACGTTCTTCCAGGCTATATGCTCTGTGCCAACCCGTGCATTAAAGTCACCGAGCAGAATCAATTTATCACATGCCGGTATTCGTTGCAAAACATCACGCAGATTTTCATAAAATTGTTGTTTAGACTCATCAGATGTTGTCATAGTAGGTGCATACACGCTCACAAGATGCAAGTACTTTCCGGACGCCATATGGAGTCGTAAGGACATGAGCCTATCATTAATGCCTTTCGGGGGCTCAACTAGTGATCCGGCGATGTTGTTCCGGATCTCAAATCCAACGCCACTCCCAGCTCGCTCACTTGCAGGCCTGCCTATCCAGTAATACGTGTATCCACCTAGTACCTCACAGAGCTCACCGCTATCCGCCAAATGAGTTTCACTGATTGCGGCTACGTCGATGTTATACCGGGAAAGTTCACGTGCTATGAGTGCAGTCTTCCTTTCGGGACAAATGTTGTTGTCATTGTCCAATAATGTTCTTACATTCCATGCAGCTATATTAAGGAATTCATTTATATAACGTCTTTTTCGACCGCTTTTAGTTGGTGACCAGAGGGCCGCGGTTAGCCATCTGGGTTGCATTGAGGCAAGCTTTGTTTAGGCCACCTTTTCTAGGCCCCTCCCCGGATTAGGGAAAGCAGTGCGATCCCTAAATAGGGCTGCTCTGTCGTTGGGTGAGCTGCCGAGCCAGTCCTCTCGCCTCGAATGAGTTCTGAGGCGACCATCACCACCCAACCGCCATACGTGCAGAGAACCAGCTAAAGACCAAGCCCACCAGCTCAGTCCCCACCACCAGTCTCCATCGCCGCAGGACTTGCACTCATTGTCCAGGTACTTGCCAGGGGTCATCAGCGCGGGAATATATTAAAGTGGATGAGCATTTGCGCAGACACAAATCCACTCTCTCGTCTTGTAGTCCCATTACTAATGGAACGGGGGTCCGCTACGACTAGTTAGAACTACAAGATGCAGTAACTGGCCGCAAGTCACTCTTGGATCCCGACATGCGCCCTTTCAGGCACGTCACAGATGCCCTGCTGCAGCGCCACGGTTGCCGGGGTCGGTGCCATTCTGGCGGTGCCCGTCTTCCGTACCGCTGCAGACTCAATGTATTAAAGGGAGGATCAGCCCATGTAGCTAGGAATAGGCAGGAGCAAGTGGGGTTAGTAGGAATAAAGGGTACGGGGTCGCATACCCGTATATCATAGCAGAATCGCCGGACAGGCAAAACAGTATGAATATCCCTGGCTTCAATCCCCGACAGAAATAGGTTGGTATTGATCGACAACAACTGGACTTATGGAGTCTACTACAGCAGGTCCAACGACAATTGGCTGGTAGTTGTCAACAACCACGGGACTGGAGACGTCGACGATGGCAGGCCCGACTTCGATTGGTTGTGGCTTCAAGTTGGTGAGGATAGCTCCAACGATGTCTAGAAGGAAACGGTCAGAAGTTGCCTTGACCTCTTCTGCGGTGGCCACTGCGGCAAGGAGAGCGAAGAATACGATGAACTTCATGTTTACTGTAAAATAATAATAAAAAGCATTTGAAGCAAACGAGACTTATAATATATTAATTTACTACAGAGGTCTATGCGTAACCAAAGTCGCTGTAATCAGAACTACATCTTTAATGGCTTGGACTAAATGGAAAGTTATAACTCTTCAGATTGATTTATTTGACAAACCTATCTATACGGGTTACCATCTTGCTTATTTCAATTAATAGCTTGCTGTATTTCCCCAATAGAAGATCAAGATAGACAATTTTGATAAGGCGAATCCAATTTTTCTGTCTCCTTTCTCAGTCTTTATCTTCTGATCTTCATTGTTTCTTCTTTCGGATATTCATCCAATAAATCAAATAAATGTTCACGTTCGTAGTCAACGTTGATCACTGATCATCTTGTTGCGCGTCTGCAGCTTTCTTTGTTTGTCTGCAGCTACTAATATTTAAAAGTCACATTAGCTACTTGAATAAATAATAAGTTTGTATTATTTATAGCATGGGGGGGGGGGGGGTAACGAGCAGAAGTCTTTTGGCGACTATCGACGTCCATAAACATCCCCACAATCAGAGATTATGCAAATGCGTTTCTCTCCTTTCCCCTATCCCCCCCAATGGACCACCGGAAACTTTACTTTTATCTTCTATAATAAACTACTGATAAAATGCCATAAATAAATTGCCATAGTAAGTTAACCTTAGACACAAGACTCAGGAGCATCGAGCATAAATAGAATAGTAATGTGAGTCATAAAAATCCCAAACTGGTCAGTGATCTGTCACTGACGTAATAGCAATTCAACCAGCCAGTTATCTGTATGTATGTCCCATCGGGGCCAACATTCCATCAGTGGCCATCTGTCGGCCAATGAGATCCAGCGCATCATTGCAACACTAATTTGTCGGAATTTGTTTTCATAACACAAAACATTACCACTCTACGTCGCTTATAATATGCTCGATGCTCAGGAGTAACAGCGTAAGGAGTGTGTTTTTGGAATTGTTGATACATTAAACTTACAATTTATTAATTTTTACTGTGAAACAGCTTTGCTTGGTTCGGCAAAGAAGACTGAAGAACAGAAGACGGTGTAATTACTGGCGCTAAAACTCCCTACTCGCTTTAATAGCAAACCGAACTAAAGATGTGAAAATAATTTCAATACAAGAATTAAATGGATTATCCAAAAAAATATATTACTTATTGTAAAAAAGCGTGTTGTGCTTTGTAGTTTGTACTAAGTTTTATACTAACTTCGCTTTTAGAAATAGATAGCACCTCACGCTTTTTACAATAAGTAATTTCAAATTAACAGCTTTTCACTAAGAAACTTTTCTTAGTGAAAAGCTTCGCCGATTTTGACGGGACTTCCACTGGCAGATTGCTGATGTTATAAGAAACCACTCATCAATCCGGATACGACTCTAATCTAAGTTAGCGCGGGCGAAGTTGCAGGCAACGGCTGCTAGTCTATAATGTAATGTAGATTAATTTCCAGGACCCAGGATCAGAATGTCATTTTACTTCGTTTTCATAACAAGAAAATATTTTAATTTAAAACATTAAAATTTTATAAATCTTATCATTTTATTAACACATATTTTATTGAGTTATTGTAGTTTAGTACAGGGTAATAAATGTTGTAAATTAAACAATTAGGAAATTGGAATCATGTAACACTCGAAGGTCCCTAATCACACTGTAACCTGGCAAGCACCTGGACATTTTTGTGAATATATTGTGGGAATTAAGAAATATATATATATATATTTCTTGTGTGCGTATATATATAAATAAAGATATATATAAATAAAAGATTGAAGAAATCTATAAAGATTTGCGAGTGAAGGTAATTACCGAGCATTTAGTAGGATTGAGGTCTAATTGATTCAGCACGCAGAATGTATCAAGACGCGATAACCCAACTTGAACTCTCATACATTAATTACACTAAAGATCTTCATGTCGTCGGCAAAACAAAATAATTGGCTAAAGTGGAAACATCAGAGATGTCGATGACAAAATTAATGGTCCCAACAAGGAGTACCCTCGTAGGAGTACTTTCGTAGGAGTACCCTCTGGTACTCCTACGAAAAATATAGATTGACTACCACTACCACACCTTTTATCAATATAATAACACAATAACCATAACAACCATGACAACCTATCTAAGAAGATCGCCTCTCACACCGATCAGTTCCGATTTGGCTATATATATTTTTATTTGGGATATAAGGAGCCTGCGTTCTATTCTGTCAAAGCATTTACTGTATTGAATATAGATAACGTCGACTTGGCTACTCAAATCCATAAGCATCAAAGAGAATTTAATTAATTTAGAGATTGTTGAACGCTCTTTTTGGAATCCACGCTGGTTTGGAATGAGTGAAGATCGCAGCGCGGAATAGACCTGATCGTAGACTAATCTTTGCTATAAAGCAAATAAATCTTGGAAATCGGTCTATAATAACTCACCTCGGACTTAGAGTCCCTCTTTGGACTGGTGTTACAAAAGTTTTACCGGTGGGAGGGAAGCGCTGTGCCTCGCTCCCGGCCGTATGGGTACCACCATCTTGCTTGTTTCTCCCGTGAAACAGCTTTGCTGTGTTTCGGAGAGAAGGGCAATACAGGCAGTGTAATTACTGGCACCGAGACTTAAGATCTTATGTCTCAGGATAGTCAACACATAAATGAGTTGCCTGGGCTCGTTCCAGGTAAACTGGTTTATGTTCATGGGCGACGTTGACCACTTACCATCAGATGGCACGTTTGCCAGTTTGCCTATCTAACTAACATAAAAAAGCCGACTTAATTACTAAAGTCAAATACTAGGAAAGGTGCAGGTTGAGAGAGATTTTTGAAAAAGCAGACTTATAGGCATGGATAATGTATTCAAATATTCAAATCCAGCCGATTTCGAAGAGTCGGGCTTCAAAAGGTATCTTCATATTTCATCTTGATATTTCACACTACTAGAGTTAGATCGCGATTTTATATAACTAGAACTGCTTTGGAGATTTTTCAATTGAGGTTTCAATTTTAGATAAATAATTATGCATTGGATTTCAAGTGACTTGACTCTCTTGCGTAGTATCTGAAAGATATCCAGGTTTGCCCTGATACCATATTTCATCATCATCATCAGCCTTTATCCGTCTACTGCTGAACATAGGCGTATATAACTAGGCGTTCATTGAAGGAGGCTTCTCCTTCAATGAACGCCTAGACGACCATACATGATATGATATAATTGTATTTGGTAACATATTTTGACTTTCCTTTCATGAGAGCTGGTTCATACCAAGTAGGTTATTATTATTATATTATTTAAGGGTGGGGGTCACCAGCGAGGCCAGACGGGCGATCAACCCTCATCAGCGGGACCATTTCACCCAATTCCCCAGTACCAAGTAGGTTAGCTTGCAACGTCAATATGTGGGGGTTATGTTTTCATCATATTTAATTACACAAACGTCAAATACTGCTATCAGTACACCCCCACAAAACTTACCTGATCTTGCGGTCTTACCTGAACATTCACAAAACTGGAAACTGGAAACTTATGTCACAAGGAGGCAACCGAGCAGTCGGAGCCTTATGGTGACTATCGACGCCCATATACCGAACGTACGACCAAAAGTTATGCAGGTGCGTTGCCCTACTTTTCCCTACCCCCCCTCCCCCCATTAATGAGTCTCCGGAAACTCACAAACCGCACGAAACGCGACAGCTTAGCTGTCATTTGAAGCCGGTGTTATGTGAGCGAGAAATACCTCCCTGGTCGTGCCGGCCCAATTCGGCTACAAAGCAGCATGGCACAAACTCTTACAAGTGTTTTTGTGAGGAGTCCACATTCTGGTCGATCGAGAGCTTTTCTTCTACGCTTTACATTTTTATTAACCGAGCTAGTACTAGAGCTAGTAGATGCTAAATCTGTGTAAATTGAAAATGATAACTCGCAATCATAGTTTCTTGAATATGGAATGATAATTAATAATAACATAAAAATAGTTTACACAATTTGGTAAGAGGTAGTGCCATGCTGCTTTGCTGCTGAAGCTACAATATTAGGTGGTGAGGGATCTGTCATTTGTCTGTCGTTCATTGAGGGTCTGTGTTCAACAACATAGATAGGGGCTGATGATGTTGATGATAATGAAACATTTTATGATACTAAACTCATAATTGAAATTCGCATCAAAATTAGAATAGTAGTTTTGGAGAAAATTGGCAACATTGGATTGTACAAAAAAAGTTTGCTGCAGTGCCCTCTGGTGAGTTATCAAGTAATACCTATCAATAATATGTACCAATCAAATCCGAACCCATCTCTGAAAACCGCATCAAAATAGGACGATTAGTCTTGGAGATAAGCGGAAAAATAGATTTGCACAAACAAACTGCCTCACACCCCAAACGCATATTATACAGTCTCCGTTCCGTCGCGGGTAAAAAGTGTCTCTCCCATATTGTGCGTGATTTTGACACTTAAAGTTAATTGCAATCGTATTAATATGACGTAAACTGAGTTTACCGAGAACAAAGAGGAATAGGTTGAACATCGGTCAAATCAGAGGATAAAAACATTTTTATTTTATTTTCAGATAAGATTATATGATTGTAGGATTTAAATATATTGACGAGATAAAATATTGTTAGCCTATTGGTGGATAAGGGAAGGGATAATATAATGAACATGTATAATGTCCCCCAAGCCCTAACTCTAACTAATTTTTATCTTTAAATTATATAAAAAGAATAACCGTTTTTTACCACAAACAAAATATTTTATCTATTATCTAGTTTATCTATACTTATATTAAAAAGTAGGAATTCTATTTTTACTCTTAAAAAATCAAAATAAGTAAAAAAAAGAAAAAAAAAACAACTTTACAAAATTAAGTTCATAAGTTGTATACAAAGCTGTTTAATTAATTACCGATCGAAAATTCGAGATTAAAAGTAGGTATTATATAATATGTTGAGCAGGGGTTTAAGCTACCACCATACAAAATTTCGTTTAAATCTGTCCAGTCGTTTCGGAGATTAACTCCTACAAATAGACAAACAGAGAAACAAAAAAAAATTGAAAAAAAATGTAAATTAGTTCTATTTCACTTCTTACATCCCACTGACTCGGTTTTTAGTAATTTTTTTCATCATTATACAGAAATTCGACCTCTAAAGTTTTATTATATGTATAGATAAAATATACATAGGTAGTTTATTCACAAATAATATTACTATCAAAATACATCAATATATAATTAATTCCCAATATTTTTATCATTTATTGTATATACAAAAATATGCAGAAGTTTGTATGAGTATTAACTCTAATTGTTGCGGGAGTACGGCGACAGAAGAGGGGAGGATGGAGGTACCGATGATGACGGCTTCGGGAGTGGTCTACTCAACGTCAACTGGTGTAGGCTCAATGGGAGCAACGACGATGGGAGCGGGGAGCACGGGGGTTCCGATGATCACGGGCTCAGGGATCAGTTCCTCGACGACCACTGGGGAAGGGACGATCACAGCGTCGACAATGGCGACGGGATCGGGGATAATCTCACTCTCAACAGCTGGGCTGGGGACTGGGCTAGGAACTGGGCTGACGTTATTGATGTTCATGATGACTTGGACGAGAGGCGAGCTGAAGGGGAAAGGGACAGCTGGTGGTGGCACAGCGGCTGGTGTCCCCTGAATGGAGTCCACAATCGCTGGGCCTACCGATATCGGTTCGTACGAGTCCACAATCGCTGGGCCTACCGATATCGGTTCGTACGAGTCCACAATCGCTGGACCCACCGATATAGGCTCATATGAGTCCACGACAGCTGGGCCTACTCCGATAGGCTCGTACGAGTCCACAACGACGGGGCCCTCAGAGACAGGATCCTGGACAATGGCAGGGCCGGGGCTCAAGTGGTCTAAGATGGCGCCAATAATGCTGAGTAAGAAGCGGTCGGTGGGCACATCCCTGGCCACTTCTGCTGAAGCCACAGCGAAGAGAGTGATGAGTACGATGAATTTCATTTTACTGTAAAAAATATTAATGAAATACATTTTGAAAAGGTTTTTATTATATTTACTATTTACTAAGCTTTATTTAGTGATTTTTTTTACACCATAGGGGGTCAAATGATCAGTCGGAGCCTTAGGCCGACGCCCATAAACATCGGCAGGTTATCATTTTCCCCATCCCCACCCATGGGCCACCGGAAACTCACTAACCGCACGATATTCGACGGCATAGTTGTCACTTTAAGCGAATTTCGCTTTCGAGCGAGAGGTTCCACCCCGTCGTCGTGCCGGCCCAATTCGGCTGCAAAGCAGGCACGACCTAAATTTTAGATGATGCATAATTCATAAAGTCTCCGTTTTATACTAAAAGTATTTTTTTCTGCTTATGTTTCCGTGACTCCGTTTACTTCCAGTGTTAAGAAGTGACAGAGGCACAACTACATTCTCCCATATTAGACCTGAGACACAAAACCAATTTATTTATTTATCAATTTACGAAGCTATAGGGCGTTTCAAATTTTACATGTTGTTGTCCTGAAATACCTGGCCTCCCAGGTACAACATGTATTGGTACTGCATATTTAGAATTAAAAAAAAATGATTTTGCTACAGATCACTAAAACATTAATTTATTGCATACTATTACAGACACCTTCGTGCATTTTTTGTTTGTTAGATAGATAGGCAAAAGGCTGTTCCTCCTGATAGTAAGTGCCCATGCGCTGCCATGAAAAAACGCTATTAACCTAGGAATAGGTCAAGAAACTCATGCGTGTGTTGCCTATTCAGAGACGTAGTCTAATACAAATTACATATCGGCCCTCCCTGGTCCTGCCCTTCTCTCTAAATCACAGCAGGCTATTTGACGAAATAAATAAGCAAGATGGTGGTACCTATGAAGACACAGCGCGGCACAGCACATCTCTCCCACCGCTCAGGAAGGAAGTATTATATTTCTACTTAATAGGATCCATTTTTTGATAAATATTTCTTAATTTTACTTCTTAATCTTTTAAATATTATGTTTACAATATTATTTGTGCACCATTTGTTAAATTTTCTGAAAGCTTCCGCCGCTGTGTACAAAAATCTTTTGAATAAGAAAACAGCGATCAAACTTACCTTCGTGTTGATCCTCGAAAACTTTAACTAAACAATTGCGCAACGAGTTTTATATACTCTCTTTATCTATACAGCCTTCGGATGAAATCAATGATTATTTTGCAGTTTTGATAGAGATTTTACATTCAGAAGCTTATCGCACTATATGCTTCTATATAATTATAAGCAACTTTCAATAAGTTAATAGGTAGTATTTTTTTTGACATGACAACGTCTTATAATTCGATGGAGCCGGCTGCAAGAACGGAAAAACATGACGCATGCGGCGTTACCTCGCTCTGAGGCGTTCCATTTTCTTATGACGTTGTCACGTTCAACTATCGCGAGTAAACCGACTTTACAGACAACCGATTTTTCTTTTACGCCGGGAAATGCTCTGAGGCATCCCACTGGGGAGGGGGGACTCCCCAGGCGGGTATGTGGAACTCGTTGCGCCTGAAAGATGGCAAGGTGGACGCAGCTCTACCCACTAAAACCCGGCGAGTGCCACTAATGCCGCCTTTGGTGAGGGGGCACCTCTGTCTGTTGAGCTAAGAGGGCACCTCGACGGCTAATCAGTCCCTCAAGGGACCGACGCCACCTCCACAGAGGGGTTGTCCAGCCACAGAGCAACCCCTCCCAACGTCGGGACAGTGCAATGAGGTGAGGTTCCATCCTAATCTTTCGTCCTCCCTTCAAGAGGGATACAAAGAGCAGCCCCCTCGATTCACTTGGCTTCGCCCAAGGTATTGTGTTCACCTTAGGCTACAGAACCCCACCGCCACGACGAGGCTTGAACCGTGGTGGGGAACTAATTATGCCTGCTAACTGATAAAATATATTAGGTACATTATTTTACAGACACATACAGAATCGGTTCACAAAATAAAAGTAAACAAAAAAGTTTGAGGACACTTTTGTAGAACAACAAAGAAAATTTACCAGAGAATATAAAGAGTTAATTACACGTGCACAAAGACCTCAGTGGAAAAACTTAACAAGATTTAGAAAGACCGCAGAATAACCAGAAACACAAAGGTTCATAAAATAAAAGTAAACAAAAAAGTTTGAGGACACTTTTATAGAACAACAAAGAAAATTTACCAGAGAATATATAAGAATTAATTACACGTGCACAAAGACCTCAGTGGAAAAACTTAACAAGATTTAGAAAGACCGCAGAATAACCAGAAACACAAAGGTTCATAAAATAAAAGTAAACAAAAAAGTTTGAGGACACTTTTATAGAACAACAAAGAAAATTTACCAGAGAATATATAAGAATTAATTACACGTGCACAAAGACCTCAGTGGAAAAACTTAACAAGATTTAGAAAGACCGCAGAATAACCAGAAACACAAAGGTTCATAAAATAAAAGTAAACAAAAAAGTTTGAGGACACTTTTATAGAACAACAAAGAAAATTTACCAGAGAATATATAAGAATTAATTACACGTGCACAAAGACCTCAGTGGAAAAACTTAACAAGATTTAGAAAGACCGCAGAATAACCAGAAACACAAAGGTTCATAAAATAAAAGTAAACAAAAAAGTTTGAGGACACTTTTATAGAACAACAAAGAAAATTTACCAGAGAATATATAAGAATTAATTACACGTGCACAAAGACCTCAGTGGAAAAACTTAACAAGATTTAGAAAGACCGCAGAATAACCAGAAACACAAAGGTTCATAAAATAAAAGTAAACAAAAAAGTTTGAGGACACTTTTATAGAACAACAAAGAAAATTTACCAGAGAATATATAAGAATTAATTACACGTGCACAAAGACCTCAGTGGAAAAACTTAACAAGATTTAGAAAGACCGCAGAATAACCAGAAACACAAAGGTTCATAAAATAAAAGTAAACAAAAAAGTTTGAGGACACTTTTATAGAACAACAAAGAAAATTTACCAGAGAATATATAAGAATTAATTACACGTGCACAAAGACCTCAGTGGAAAAACTTAACAAGATTTAGAAAGACCGCAGAATAACCAGAAACACAAAGGTTCGACTGATGAGGTGCAGGATGACCTTTTTGTCCAATCTTTCTGTATGGATCTGAGACGTGGACACTGAGGATTGTAAGTGTGTGAGGACACATTGGAAATGTGGTGTTGCAGGCGCATACTCAGAATTCCGTGGACCACGCACCGTACCAACGTTTCGATCCTGAAAGAACTCAACATCAAAGAGAGATTATCGACGTCTGTGCGGGCACGAATCCTCAAGTTCTTTGGGCACATCACCCGTAACGAGGACTCTACGGAACTTTCCCTTGCACCACGCAAGGGAAAGTTGAAGGCAAAAGATCTCGTGGGCGCTCTCCAACGCGATGGACAGATCTCATCAAAACTATGACACACTCCAGCATAAACGAAAACTCTCACTGCGCCAAGTATACACGGCGTCGCATCACGACAGAAGCAGTGGCGCATGACTCGACCAAGATAACCACGACCGCTTTGCCAAGAGCGCATGACTGATAATAAGAACATGCGCACATATATAAATCTTATTTTGCTGCTGCCCAACCAAAGTTTTAGCTTGGGCTTTGGTCAGAAATCAACCTTAGATGTACTTTTATATGAATTTCCTAAATTACCAAAATTCAACGTTTGTGAGGCTATTATGAAATAAAAGATTTTATTGAAGATACCACACCTTGGAATAAGACATTTACTGTTTAGGTTTTACATGGACATTATGTACCTTATGTATAAACTGTGTGTTTTATTTTGATGACCAAAGAGCAACCCCTAAGTATTTCTCGTTTTTCTTAGAGGAGTCGGCATTTCATTTTTTTACTACACCTTCTTATTGATTACTTTTTTTGACGTATTTCAAGTGTATAAGTTAAAAATAAAGATATTTTGATTTGATTTGATACTTAAGTACAAGCCTACTGATCATATGTTCTCTATCCATGGCCAGATTAGATACGATTGCAAAACAATTGTTTGGTTATAGACTATTAATAAAATAATAAAATAATAAAATACTAAAGTTTATAGCGTGAATAATTAATTTTAGTGTTATATTACACCACGTTTTTGATATTATTTCGATAAAACAAACGTATCTTTACTGCTTCCGAGATAAGTTTTGATAACTTAACTCGCACAAATTAGAATCTTCATATTCTAATTACAATACAATTGTACATAAACCAATCAAAAGGTGATTATATAAATTATCATCATTATCAGCCTTTTCCCGACCACTGCTGGATATACGTCATATTACACTTCTCTTTCAATTAACCCCAAAACGGCTGGTCCGCCGGCCAGTCCCTGATGATGATGATGATTCTTAAATACTTATGATGCAAAGAGTCCTAAAAAAGTCTGAATCGTGTGGGAACCGCGAGTTCTTTATTTATGGCCTTGTTCAGACACGGTAAAAAATTAAACAATTTACGTACTACCTACTTTTTACTACTACTACTACCACAGAACTATATCAAGATAGAAGTAAAGAGTTCCGTAATTTGTATGGGGACCGAGCGTGTAACATTTTGCGTAGGTACGATGACGTCACGAGTGTAATTTAGTGATGTGAAACACATAAGCCGCGCGAAAACTATTCAAAAGCATCGATTCACAGATCGATTATAACATGGCACCGATTTTATCAGTAGTATTGTTCAAATAAATTATTTTGTGATAGCGTGCTATGGACGATAAACTATATTTTTATACATTGAGTATAAAAATAAATATAGCTATATTATAGACTATATTATAACGTGTAATCATTTAAAAGCTTGTTTTTTTTAAATTGCTTGAAAAACAATATTTTCTTTAATACTAACAAGTGTACATAATTTACTAACTTAATTATACAATAATATAATTTTATATATTTTCACGTAAAAACAACCCTACAAAATATATAGAGTATAAAATATTATATGGATATTGCAACCCCAAAAAACGTAGATGTCAGTTCACAGTATACTGTACAGCGTTCCGTTATAGACGGAAACCAGTATAGCTCACTATAAAGGAACGGCTTCTCAGTATACTGCAATGACGTCACTCCTTACAGTGGTCCAGTATATATCGGAAAGCGGCCCAAGGAATATACGCCATACGCCATTTTTTTATACACGTAGTGTTGCAAATCTTGGAAACATTAAATTATTCTTCCACTGAAATTGAGATGAATTCATGGATATAAACAAATCAAAACTGTTTCAATATTTTCTTTCCTTCATATCATTACATGTACAAAAGTAGACCAACGTCCCATACAATTTTGGACCGTCTCCTTTGAAATTTTATTATTTCATAATGGCATAAGTTTTTCCTTCTATCGCCTATTGGCGGTCTCTATCAATACGTAGTGATTACATTCTCTTGGGTCCCTATGGCCTCGTTTAGACACGGCAATAACCACACAGTTTCATAACTCTAAATTCAAAAGTTAGGCATCAACTCACCGTCTGTCCGTGTATCTATATAGTTCAATTTTTCCGCAATTTTTTTCCAAAATATCAACAATGCTCCAAAGCTCTTCTATAATAAAAACATAGCCTTCGACATACAATACCTTTTTTTATTTTGCGCCAGGAAATGCTCTTAGGCATCCCTTGGGGGAGGGGGACTCCCCAGGCGGGACTCGCTGCAACCGGACGATGCTAAGTGGTTCGCAGCTCTACCCACTAAAACCCAGCGATTGCCACTAATGTCACCTTTGTTGAGGTGCCCCGGATCAGTGGAGCAACAGGGCACCTCGGCGGCTAGTCAGTCCCCCAAGGGACCGACGCCACCCCACAGAGGGGTTGTCCCGCACCTCAGAACAACCCCTCCCAACGTTGGAACATTGCAATGGGGTGAGCCCGTAGGGCCAACGCATGGAACACCAATTTCTGCTGTACTGTGAATATCGAATTATCTTTCACATTGCGGTACATTGAACTATACAGTATATTTTGTAATATTCATATTCAGAATTCATTTTACTTAATAAAATTTCACAAATTTACGCAACCAAACAATGTTTGTAGTTGAAATTTTGACCACACGCACGACGCCATGACAGATGGATACGTTTTATGGGCCATAGTGCCTAAAATAAATGATTTATTATTATTATTATACATAATAATATATAAACGACCTCTGTGGCTCAGTGGTTAGTGTCCATAGATATTATTACCGGTGGGAGGGAAGCGCTGTGCCGCGCTCCCGGCTGCATGGGTACCACCATCTTGCTTATTTCTCTAGTGAAACAGCTTTGCTGTGTTTCGGAGAGAAGGGCAAGACAGGCAGTGTAATTACTGGCACCGAGACTTAACATCTTAAGTCTCAGGATAGGCAGCACATAAATAAGTTGCCTGGGCTCGTTCCAGGTAAACTGGTTTATGTTCATGGGCGACGTCAACCACTTACCATCAGGTGGCACGTTTGCCAGTTTGCCTATCCAACTAACATAAAAAAAATATATCGGTAAAATGTCAAAAAGCTTCTAAAAATGCTTCTAAAAAAAATTACTCAACCAAACAACTGTTAACATCCCTATACTGTTATTTGCAATAATCGATGGACTTGGGGACCAAAGGTTCCTTCGCCTTTCTGAACATATCTCTTGCCTTTGTTTCAAATAAGGTGTCGCTGACTCTAGTCCCTCAACTTTTGATAGTAAATACTAACTTATCTTTTTCTTTGTAATTTTTAGCAAATTATCGTCAATATCTTGATATGTTATATTGGGGCTTAATAAATAGATAACTTCAAACGCCATTTTCACCTTCCTCGTTTTCGTAAAGATAGCAATACCTATATAAACCATTTCTCGCAAAATTTGATCATACTTGTGTTAATAACCAAAGAATAATCGTAAGTATTTGATATTTTAAAAAAAATATTTCTTCAACATTATCACCAATAGCGTATTATTTCACCATCAATTATCTTCAATAAGAACATGTTAATTCTAAACTGACCAGGACATGAGAACTCAGTTCGCATTAAAATTATATTTCCTTTTATTGACAATAATTGTGCCATGTGGGAGATGCGGAAAAATCTGTCCACTAAACCACATAACACAACCCAATAGTCCCAATACTCGGAATTTGAGAAGTCCATCTCGCAAGGATAAGGCGAACTTATTCCCTTTGTGCCGAAACTTAGTAGAGCATCTATCTCATAGTGACTTAAAGCCTTTATAATTCCCTATTACGAGTGTGTAAATTATATTGATAGCACACCACCACGATAGACCGTTATAGAATATAAATTAAACATGACTTTTTTCAGAATATGAAATTCCTGTTGACTGTCGCCGCCGTGATTGCTGTAGCCGTGGCCGGGCCCACCCATCGCAACTACGAGCCCATCATTCTTGGACCTCATGTGATCGAAAACGATAATCCTATCTCCGTCGGCCCAGCTATTATCGACAACTATGAACCCATTGCTGTCGGACCAGCTGTTGTCGAAGGCTACGAACCAATCTCCGTTGGACCAGCTATCGTTGACAGTTACGAGCCAATCTCCGTTGGCCCCGCTGTCGTTGATGAAGCTTTCCCAGCCCCAGCTGCCAACCTTCCTCTTGTCCAGATCATCATCAACGTTGCTGGTTCAAACATCGCCGGTAACCCCGTGTCCATCGAAGAGGCCCCAGCCGTGATCGACAGGCCAGTTCCCGTCGCCACCCCCGAGGAAGTCATCGTCCCCGGGCCAGTCATTGTTGCCCCCGAAGCTGAACAAGTGATCGTTCCCGAACCAGTCATCGTCGCCCCTGAAATCACCATCCCAGAACAAGTGATCGTTCCCGAACCAGTCATCGTCGCCCCTGAAATCACCGTCCCAGAACAAGTGATCGTTCCCGAACCAGTCATCGTCGCCCCCGAGATCGCCCCAGAAACCGACGACGCCTTCGTTCCCGAGCCCGTGGTGGTCTACCCTATCTTCCCCATCCCCGCCGTCATTGCCCAATAAGGCAACTTATTGTAAATATTTTGAAGTAAGGAACATTTAGTCACAACAAGTTTATTTAATCACAACTTTAGCTTTAATAAATGTATTTTTACAAAGGCTAATAATTACTATCTTATTTACTTCCAAGTTCCTAAGTTCCCATATATAGCAACCGGATGAAGTTACCGACCTTAAAGTTTCCTTAGTTTTCCAAGTTGAGTTGAAGATTCAAGTAGTTGAAAATAAATAAAAATGCTTAAACAAGAATTTCATATTTTTCATCAATATTTGAACATGTGTTGCTAGAGATGTCCAGATAAAGAGCGCAAATTCTGAAGGTGCGCCAGAAATGACCACAATTGACCAGGCATATTATGACGTAGCTATACCTATTATATTGATAAGATAAATCATTTTTAACCGACTTCAAAAAAAAAAGGAGGTTCTCAATTCGTCTGTATGTTTTTTTTTTTTTTTTTTTTTTTTTTTTGTATGTATGTGACACGATATCTCCGCCGTTTGTGAATGGATTTCGATGGTTATTTTTTTGTTTGAAAGCTGGTGTTTCCAATTTGGTCCCATATTAATTTTATTAAGATCTGACAAGCCGTTTTTTAGTTATTCCCAATAATGCCTATTTGGTTGGTTTTGTTTACCTTGATGATATGATTTTTTTATTACGTGTCGATGTAACAATTGTATAGGATGCTTTGGTAGCACACCATAGTATGTCGCGGTCATCGTAATCATCATCATCATCACCATCACCATCATCATCATCATCATCATCCTTTATCCATCCACTGCTGAACATGCCTCCTTCAATGAACGCCAAGACGACGAATTTCGGAATCACTAAAAACTAAGAAATAAAAACATTTTACAAAAAATTAAAACCGACTTCAAAAATACTAAACTAAAAAGTAATAAAATAACAGTTTCTTTAATGTTTGTGCTTACAACATATAATCAATTTAATCTTCTACTAATGTACAAACTTTGCGTTTACCACGTCATTATAGTTACTTTTGGAGTCGGTGTCGTATTTGTTGCTGTACATTACCTACCTACCTACCTTGGCTGACACCGACTCCAAAAGTAACTATAATGACGTGGTAAACGCAAAGTTTGTACATTAGTAGAAGATTAAATTGATTATATGTTGTAAGCACAAACATTAAAGAAACTGTTATTTTATTACTTTTTAGTTTAGTATTTTTGAAGTCAGTTTTAATTTTTTGTAAATTGTTTTTATATTAAACCTATATTCATTTTACATTGTTGATTGAAGAAGATTTTTCAAAAACTTATTTACCTTTTTTTTTCTTTTACGACGGGAAATGCTCCGAGGCATCCCGCTAGAGAGGGGAGGACTCCCCAGGCGGATGTGTGGGACTCGCTGCACTCGAAAGATGGTAAGGTGGACGCAGCTCTACCCACTAAAACCCGGCGAGTGCTACCAATACCGCCTTTGGTGAGGTGCCCCGGATCTATTGAGCAAACCGGGCACCTCAACGGCTATTCAGTCCCTCAAGGGACGGACACCAGCTACACAAAGAGGCGTCGTCCCGCACCACATAACAACCCCTCCCAACGTCGGGACAGTGCAATGGTTTGAGGTTCTCATCCTCGCCCCTTGTCCCATCCTGTTCTTTTGTCCCCTCTTTTATAGAGGGGTACAAAGAGCAGCTCCCTTGGTTCAATTTGCTTCGCCCAAGGTGCTGGGTTCACCTTAAACAACTGAGCCGCACTGCCACGACAAGGCTTGAACTTTGGTGGGGAAGACTTATTTACCTAGGACCTAATTTGTAATAAGCTATTAGGGCTAGTTTCACTTTTAGATTAGGAAGATAATAACACCACATATTATGTGATAGTAAATTGTTCCTAAGTTTTCACGTATCCTAATCCTGACAAAGTCCTCTAAAATATTAGCGTAAGCTTCCTCAATTATCGACCCCCATGAGCCAGGTACCCTCATCATTTCAAAATAACTTGCCTAACTTTTATCTACTGTTAGTTAGTTGTTAATACTTATCTTCTACTACTAATCTTACTACTACTACTCGTCTGCTTCGACTGCTCGTTTATCCTTCTATGCTATAAAAAAATTTTTTTTTTTTTTACTTGAACGGCATCAAAAATAAATCTTTAAAATCAAAGTGGACATTAAGAAAAGGAACATTGGAAAGTATTACTTTTCTTCACTGCATTAGGTATTAAAGATTGCACCCGACGAATATATATATGAAATCAGCTGCCACTTACGGTGTTTCCGAACCGATACAACGAAGAAAAGAGCATACGCATATTTGAAAGGTCGGCATCGGACCTGCTAACCCTCTGGTGTAGCAGGTGTCAGTGAATGTCGCTTTCACTTACCATCAGGTGAACCAACTGTCCGTTTGTCCCCTGTTCTATAAAAACAAAAAAAACCCAATATGTTCCACAACCCGACCGGGCTCGCTTGCATTCGTTGCCAACCCGGGCCCGTTGGACCCGGCTGGATTGTGTGTTACCGAATAGAATAGAAATAGAATAGAATATTTTATTTGCATTTGAACAAGGTACATTGGAGGTGGTCATAATAATAATAACAGTTACAGCTTATAACAGCATGCAAATGTTAAGTGTTGATTAAACGATCATTAAGTTTTTTCATAGCATTCAAATTATATAATAATAGACTAATAACTCTAATAAGCACAAAATGTCAAGATAATAAATTATTAATAATAACAATATGTCAACATGCTTATTTGTCAATTTGTTAAAAAAGTAAATACAATAATATTGTCAAAAGTAAATAAAGTTAAACAGTATTTATTCCTTCACTACTTCTTCCAATTAACGTTTATATCACTATTTGCGTACCCTGTTGTCTAAGAACTCTTGTACCGTATAATAGAACAAATGCTGTAATAGCCAGTTGGGCAGAACCTTTAGCCATTTCTTTAATATCACTTGGAATCTTATTATAAATCAACTTACACATATAAAAGCAATTTTTTTGGAAACGAACACTTCTAGGAACGATATCTGTAACCAACCTAGTGCTATTTTTGGTATTTCTTGGATAAATATCACTAGCTTTTTTAAAATACCACGGATTTTGTTTTACAAACTTTGCAATCTCAAATATATATAAGCATGGAATCCGATGAAACCTATAACTGTTTTATGAAAATTTTCTATTATGAATGGAAAAAGGCAATGATTCAAGGTCAATATTTATTTAATATTGGCTTCTGAACAATTAACAAAATAATCAGTCTCACTCAAGTGACAAGTCTCAAAATGAGACTAAGGGCCGGTTGTTTCAAACCATCTGTAATCGTAAGAGGCATTCGTTAAATTTTAACAGTTACGTGTCTTTTTATTTCGCTGGGGAATGCGTTTAGGCATACCACCGGGTCCAGGGGGACCCGGAGGTTATGTGGGACTCTCTGCGCTCGAGCAGGTGGTAAGGTGGACGCAGACTCTACCCACTAAACCCCAGCGGTGTTCTCCTCATCGTTTGGGTGACCCGGCGCGAGAGCTGTGGACGTCCGTACCAGGACACAACGGTGTGCCGTATGGCACTCTTCCCTAGAGGCGGGGGATGGCATCCCCTCCTCGTTCTCTGCTTATGACACACTGAACACACAAGGGTGCCTTATAGCTCGGACCTTACGCGCGCGCAGCAAATCCCCCGATCTGCCGCGCACATGTCCCTCACGGCGGTGCGACCGCCTGTCGCCGCCGTGCTCTTCTGCGGGAAGGGGCACCAGTGCGCTCCCTCTCCCGCTCCGCCTCCTCCTTCTGCGACATCACGTCCTCGCAGAAGGAGAGGACCGCCTGCCATGTGCTCTCACTGACAGTCATCGCTCGGATGACCGCAGGAAACGACAGGTCCGCGCCAATCTCAACGATGAGGGACGCCCGTGCCTCCGCCCAAGCTGGGCACTCCGCCAGGGTGTGGTCTGGCGTCTTCACTGCTGTTGCAGTGATGACACCCTAGCGAGTCCTCTGCCCCTGCCACCTTCCGAAGCATCCGTGCCCCGTCAGGATCTGCGGAAGGTGGAAGGTGATGATGCCGTGCCGCCGGTCAATCCATGCTCCGTCGTCAGGGTGCTTGCCCATATCGGCGCCGTACAGCCCTATGGACTGCAAGACGCCCGCATATAGGCGGCGGCAGCCAACGCTCGGTCCACCCACGTTGGGGAGGAGACGACTTAACGCTCGTGCAGTTCCGATCAGCCTTGGGACGAGACGCCGGAAATGTTCTCGGAAGTTCCATCGACTCTTGAGGACGAGGCCCTGGTACTTCATAGTTGGCTCGACAGTGATGGAAGTTCCCCCTACAACAAGGCATGATCCGGGTGGAGGGACTCGCCGACGGCCACTTCGAGCCCAAGACGCCGGATCCTCGCCACCACCTGTACGACTCCAGCTACCGCCAGAATGCGTGCCTCCGAAAATATCCCTCCGCGCGCGGTGACGACGGTGTCGTCAGCGTAATACGTAACGTTGTTCCACAATAGTGGGTCTAAGACAGCTGACCCCTGCGGAACACCGCACGCCATTCTCGTCGTCACCCAGCCACCGGCTGTGGGGTACGCGACGCACCTACCAGACAGGTAGTCTCTTACCAGTCTGCGCAGATACGTCGGCACGCCGTGGAACCTCAGCGCCTCCAGGATTGTGTCGAAAGGTAAGGTGTTGAAGGCGTTGGCGATGTCAATAGACACCGCCAAAAGCACCTATTCCCCTCGACTGCCTCATCGGCAAGTGCCCTCACCCTGGCCAGAGCGTCCAGGGTGGACCTGCCCCGCCGGAAGCCAAAGTGGTAGTTACTGAGGTTCGGACCTGTCTCCTCCATGTGATTGACGATACGGGCAGCTGCGATCCGCTTCAGCAGCTTGCCCACCTCGTCAAGTAGCACGATCGGTCGGTACGCCGACGGCGAGTCAACCGGTCGTACCTCTTTCCGGAGTAGGGTCAGCCTCCCCTTCTTCCACGCCGTGGGAAACTGACCCTGCGCCAGACGAGCGTTAAAAAGGCGAGTCACCTGTGTCCAAACTGTTGTGTGTGTGTATACAATGAAATAAAAGTAATAAATATCTTAATTCTTTAAAGTTTCCTAAAATTATATTTTAAATAAATTAATATTCATTATACGTGCTAAAATCGGCCATCCGACACACAAAAACAAAATATTTAAAAGCAGTATCCAGTACCCAGTTCCGTTAGGAGCCGACGACGTGGCTTTTTTTCTGAAGGGCTAGACTTCTCGGCCTGATGGCCTTTAAGCTCAATCGGTACAGTAAGTGAAAAGATGGCTCACTTAAGAAATATTCGAAAGGGCGACGCCCGCCTCGGTTCCTGCCCGGTTCATCGCGCGCGCTGCTCGGGAGAGCAATGTCATGGGCAAATTTGGTCAAAATTAAATCCTTATGAATAATAACGTATTTATTTTGATAAAGATTAATATCATGTTTATAAAATTATCTCGCAAATCATTCATTATTTTAGAACAATTAATTTGATATTCATAAAAAAAGTTTATAGTTAGCTGTCCATAAAATAAAATAAGTTGTCGCGGACTTTTTAGAACTTTTAAAAGGGTACAATACCGTCATTCATAATTATTACGTAACTTTGTCCGTTTACGAAGCGCACACAACGAAAGGTCTCAAAAGAAATATTTCTCTCCCGTTTTGCCACATGTTTTGCCACATGTTTCATTGATGATCAGCAGGATGTTATATAGCCTTCCTCCATAGACGGAATACTAAACGCAAAAATATTTTTTCAATACGAAGTAGTAGTTCCTGAGATTAGCGAGTTTAACCAAACAAACAAATAAACTCTTCAGCTAAAGCTGTATAATATTTATAAACAATTAAAAATAAATATAAGTATAAATAAATTGCATTCAGCTTTGCCCGCGAGCCTCAGCCGGATTGATGATGATTATTTTAGCTATGTACCAGTGAAATTCCCGTCAAAATCAGCCCAGCCGTTTCAGAGATTATCCGAAACAAACAGACAGACAGACAAAAATTGTAAAAAATGTTATTTTGGTATGTTCAGATGTTCCTAATACTGCTAAGTGTACGGTGGAAGATCATATGTGGTCACGATCCTCAGCAGTGAGGGAACGATGAAGAAGAAGAAGAATACTGCTAATACTCAGAGGGCAAAACAGCCACTCAGCCATGATCAATACATATCTCTTAAAAATAGTTTTGGGTTTGTGTGGGACTTAAAAATACTTAATAAGTTAACATAAGTAGCGGTAGGTAAAAATTTATTTACATCACATTAGTGCTCCTAAAAGATCAGGTTCTTAGTTCAGGTTATCGGGGGCAACGACGGGCTGGGGAATGAGATCAGGAGTGACCTCAGGGGCGACAATTACTGGTTCTGGAACGATCTCTTGTTCTGGGATGATGATCTCAGGGGCGACGATGATTGGTTCGGGAACGATCACTTGCTCTGGGTTAGTGATTTCAGGGGCGACGATGACTGGTTCGGGAACAATCACTTGTTCAGCTTCGGGGGCAACAATGACTGGCCCGGGGACGATGACTTCCTCGGGGGTGGCGACGGGAACTGGCCTGTCGATCGTGACTGGGGCCTCTTCGATGGACACGGGGTTACCGGCAATGTTGGAGCCAGCTACGTTGACGATGATCTGGACCAATGGGGCTTTGGATGCAGCGGGGGCAGCTGGTACAGTCTGGTCAACAAGTGCGGGTCCGACGGCGATTTCTTCGAAGGTGGTCTCAGAGTCGATGATTGCGGGTCCAACGGAGATGGGTTCGTAAGAGTCAACGACTGCTGGTCCTACTACGATTGGTTCGTAAGTTTCGGGCTCGAAGCTGGCGAGGATTTCTGCGAGTTGTTGTTCGAGGAGGAGGGCGGTGGCGGGGTCGGTGTTGGGGCTGTGGATGGCTGCCATGATGGCGTCCAACTCAGCAAGGGTGGCCTCATTTGGCTTGTGCAGGGGGTTAGCCACTGCCACAGCGACGAGGGCGACGAAAGCGAGGAAGAATTTCATGGCGAATCTGAAATGTAATATCATATATTAAAAACCTCATTCTGTGGCAGTCAATGGGTCAGAAGTTAGTGTAGTAAGTAATAGTCTCAAACATTCCAAACCAGTTTTGTTTACGGTGATGGATGTGCTCAATATAATCACCGCTTGAAGGATTTTGCATGGGGACCATTCTGCTTATTTCTTGCAGGCACCAGTACTAAATGAGATAGAGAAAACGTAAAACGCTTAGCGTTAGTCGACCATTAACCAGGTGGGAAGATCTCCGTGCAATAACATGTCCGTGTTGGATGCGAGTGGCGAGGGTTCATTGAAGGAGCCTTATGTTCAACAGTGAACTGGTCAAAGGATGATCATGATGATGATGATGAAGCTGAAGATAAAATGCTTAGACTTGTCCTAGTCCCAACAAATGATTTTAGTGACGATGTTGGCAATTTACCAGGTGACTATTTTACTATTATTAAATTTGAATGTGTACTTACAATTTGCTGCGATGAAATTATACTCGGTGCATACTTGCGTGGGATTTTTATACCAAATTCGGTTTCCTGTTATCATTAGCTTCTATAAAATTTATCGAGTTGTAAAAATGATAAAGTTTATTTATTGTAAATATTATATTGAGTTACGATACAGGTAATCTAATTTATAAAGTACAACAAATTAATAAAAATTATCATTATTACAAAGAATGTCAAGGCTCAACCACAAGGAAGCTCTGTGAAAGAAATCACAAAAGGATATATTTATGATCGATAGCTCTAAAATTGTCGTTGAAAACAAAATCAATGGAAGCCGCATCGAAATTGAAACTAAATTTATTACCCTTCCCTTTGCACCTACTACAAGTTACTACCTCATCTATTCTGCCATCTTCTCTACTCTTATTTTTTTTAATTTATTTTAGGTCGCTTGGAACTGCCAGGGTCATCAAAGACCACTAATAAAAATTATCTTGCCTTATTGTTTCCTAATGTTTACGTGAATTTAGTCATTATACACAGACAGTTCGCAAGAATACTATCGTTTTTATCTTTTCAAGGTAAATACTTTTTTTTATAGAAGAGTGGGCAAATGGACAGTCGGTTCACCTGATGGTAAGTGATAACGACATCCACTGACACCCGCTAAACCAGAGGGTTAGCAGGTGCGTTGCCGGCCTTTCAAATAGGGGTATGCTCTTTTCTTGAAGGTCACTAAGTCGTAACGGTTCGGAAACACCGTAAGTGGCAGCTGATTCCATATATTCGTTGTGCGAATATATGGAAAAATCGAGTTGTTGTGGATTTAAATTTACTAACATCGAGATGGTGAGGGTGAAATTTGAAGCTTTACCGCGATGTCCGGTGGTGGAATTCTGCTGCAGGTATTAGTCCGAATAATTCCTATTCCCAAGGTGTGGTATCTTCTATAAAATCTTTTACTTTATAATATCCTTTTTGCGTTATTAAAGAGCGTTTGTGTCGTCAAACGCTCTTTAATAACTTTTTTGAATTTTTTTATTGGGAGGTTTTGCACATTTTCTGGGATCCTATTGTAAAAGCGTATACAGTTGCCTTTAAAAGAATTGTTTACATTCGAAAGTCTAATCATTGGTGCATGTAACCTGTATCTATTACGTGTATTCATACTATGAATAACACTGTATATTATATAACAAAGACTTAAGACTTAGTCAATTTTAAAAGTGTACTGTTAATCTGTAATAATAACATCTCTTCTCTTTTCTTCTCTTCTTTATCTTTATTGTATGATATATGACTTGGTGAGAAGATAAAAAAAGATAAACGAAAAGAGAATCCAGCTTAACAATAAAACTTCTAGAAGTAAAGACTTACTGTTTTTTTTTTTATTTCTCACAAATAACTATGGCAAGATCTGATTATCTGGTCTATATATTTTGACCTTAAGGTCCCGCTATCATCTTATATTAATGAACAACTTAATGTTGTTTATAATCATTATTTGTTTTTCTGCAAATGTGTAATCACTAGAATGTTGTTAATAAAAATTCAAAAAACAAACATCAACAGCATAAATTAAACAAACAGGTGATGAGCAAGCAAGATATATATATATATATATATATATATATATATATATATATATATATATACATAAGCAAGATATATAGATATACATCATTTTAAGAGCAGTATAGAGATACTGCTCTTAAAATTATGTGCGATTAGACCATTTTCAACTTGTTGACTAGACTATAACGACATCTTACGTGACGATCTCCATGCAGTGAATAGACCGTGTTGCCGTTCATTGAAAGATTTCTAGTTATGGAGAGTCTGCTAATGATGATGATCAGAAATCTTTTTAAAATTGTATAGCCAGGCCAAAAATATATAAACAATGCATTGGCGTCGCCACTGTATCTTTGTGTCCGTCGAAAAGCGTTAGATAAGGGTGGCGCCCATCAGGTGGTAAATTTTTAAACGTGTGTGCGCCAAGAAATTAAGCACACACAAACACCATACCCTGTTACTCCACCGGTGCCATTGTGGAGTGTGGACGGTTTTTGAACTTGTTACTTATAGCATCAGCTGGACAATTTTTAACTTTTCTCCCGTACGAGATTGTAGTCTCTATGGTTTTTTTTTTTCGGAAGACTTTCTAGACTTTTCGGCCTGATGTCCTTTAAGCTCAATCGGTACAGTCAGTACAGCGGGAGTCTGTTTCTACACACTAAGGTAGTTGTGACGGGGAGCTGCTCTTGATACCCGTTATGCGAAGGAATAGCATTCCATGTTGAAAATAAATCGATGCCCATAGTCTCTATGGATAACTAGTATAGTCCATACAGAAATTAGTTCCGAAATTTTCCGCAACATGGCGAGGGTTTTTATTTTTCTAGTCTTCTATATAAATAATTTTACTATGTAAATGTTATTTTTTCTAATCTAATCTTGCTAAATCGTATCTATTGAGCTGGTGCTATTTTAAGAACTTATTTTTGTTATTAAAATTAAAAAAAAAACTCTATATTTAAAGGCAGTTGAGTCTTAGCAACATTTTTGTTATGAAATAATAGTAGTATTTTTTCTACTTCATTCGAGCAAGTTTTCTTTAAAGTTCTTTCTTTTCTTTCAAGTTTTCGGCAAACGCATATGAAGATATAAAAAAATATAATAGAAATTTTTGTTTTCAAATTATAAGTGAAAATCATATCGTATACCCAGAGTTACATAAAAACATTATGAATTTTATATACACGTCACAAGTAGAAAAATATGCGTGTTATATATTTTTTACTGCATTTTATAAAATGCCTCCTATAATACCTAACATTTTATGAATAGCCGAACGAAAATAATCGTAAAAGTTGTCTTGAATGAATTTCGATACTTAGATCGATAATTACAATGCAGGAAAATAAATTATCATTTATATCAATTCACATTTTCAGTAGAAGCTTAAGTTTAGATACCACATCATAAACTCTTATCAAATATCAGCTATAAATATAAAAAAAATATATTGAGTCATAATCATTATCGATTAAATACCGTGCGTGCTAAAAGTAGTAAGCATCGAAAGTTTTTTTTCTCTGAAGGGCTAGTTTTCGGCCTGATGGCCTTTAAGCTCAATCGGTACAGTAAGTGAACAGATGGCTCACTTAAGAAATATTCGAAAGGGGGACGGGTTCATCCCACGCGCTGCTCGGGAGAGCAGGATTTGGACTAGTCAAATCCGATACGGACATCAGAAGTGTATCTTTTCTTGTCTATGACAAACAGGAAGTGGTGTGGTCAACGCAGTCTATAACGAGTTCACGTGGAACTAGCGCCGGCAACCCATTGCGTTGTTTTTATCCTAAGACGCAAATCTGTCTAGGCCCTGGGGCACTAAAGACTACGTCTCGGGTTAAGCGACCAATTACTTAGTTATTTTTTTTAAATTACCAAATAAAAAATACAATACAGAAATAAAATACCTAAATACAATAAAATTGCTAAGGCGTTTCCCAGGAAAGTATTTAGTGTCAGTCCAGCAGTCCCCCCTTACGAGGAGTAGTCTGGCCTTCACCGGGGAAAGCCTGTCGCTGAGGTGATCCTGTTGCCTGCCGATCCGGGACCCCCAAATAGCGACTGAAGTCGCTCGCAGGTGGCTTAGTGGGGTAGTGCATTCCCAAGTGCGAGTCCCCACACAGGTCCAGAAGCCTTAACCGAGGTAAACCTGGATCATGCGATAACATTATCCTGCGTCATCAAAAAAGTGCGTGCTTACAAAGTACAAAATATGTCAGAAGTAAAACTTATTTGGAAACTTAATGTTAAAATTTCGTTTATACTAATCTAAAGCTTTAAATTTCCGAGACTTGCGATGCGACGTTCGATCTATCTCACTCTCTCTCTCTATCTCTATCTTTCTCACTCGCTTGCTCCCTACTCTCACTCCATGGCTATGTGCTTCATACTACGTTCGCCCTTTCTCACTCTCTCTCAATCGGTCTCAATCACTCTCTCCCTCTTCTTGGACAAAAACGTTCACATTTTTGTGACGTTTCATCCGTAATTTTTTTACCCTCATGTGCATTTACGCTCATAAATACTATAACAACGTCATTGGTAAATTTTATATTCGGGAAAAGACGCATTTGTTCTAATTGGTAATCGTTCGTGCAATGACGCGTCCCATTTATCATACGAATGTTAGAAACGTATTAATGTGCCTAATTAAAATTTGTGTCATCTGCGTCGCGCAAAAATAAAAAATAAAAAAAAACAACAACACTAGGGTTTTACCCATGTTCGTTATTCCATGTATTTTAAGGGGTTATGTATGTCAATGTGTTCTTACATTGATTTTCTGTTATCTAATATCGAGGCTTGAGGCTGTGTACCACAGAAATATATCGAGATAGAAGTAAAGAGTGTATGTACCTCGCGTGGCAATAAGACGACTCGACGACTCCATTGCTCGCCGCGAACTTTAGTATACTCCCGACCGCGGTCAGCATGCGACGTAAGGTTTTAAAAACAAAATGACTCGTTGTTCAATAATTAATTGTTCAAACACTACCAGTAAAATTGGAGCTGTTAATGGAGGTATTTCCTTTCACCAGTAAGTACTATTTGTCCTAAAAAATCTGTTATTAATTTAAAAGCCATTTATTTTACTATTTTCATCAAAACAGTAGCGGGCGACTGTGTCTAACGCTAGTTTTCCATTGCGGCTTTTATTTGACGAGCTAGACTTGGTGGGCGTTCAAAACCAGCGATGTGAAATATGCTATTAAAACTGTCAGGTCACGTTGAAGACGATTTCTCATTTTTTCTGTCAAAAGTGCTGTACCTACACTGCGATTTTCTTACTCGATTAAAATCTATTTTGAAAGCAGAGGAAATGATAATTTCATTTTATATTATTATGTAGCATTTTATAGTATTATTATGTAATGTATGTAAAATATAAAATAAAAATAATAAACCTTTATTTTTAGCATTTTAATGCAAAGCAAATATTATTGAGAAACTGGTTATGTATTGTTTTCTAACTGGTTATGGCTACTTCTATATTACAAGTTTATTTCAGTTTTCCGAATGATTCTTATATAAAAAAGTGTGTGTGTACTTATGTACACGCGTTAGAAGAAAAAATACATACTTAGTACAATTTCATTATACTGTAACCTTTTTGCTTATTGTGTAGTTAAAAACTATATCTTCTTTTGACGTCTATACTGTCATTATGTGAATATTGTTATATAAAATAATGTTGACTATAGCTAACTTCAGGGTGTCGGTTTTTCGTGACTCATCATTTTTCCCTAACGCGCTAAAAGAAGTATAACTCCAAAAATAAATGGATTGTGTTTTTTAATAAACCAGTTAATTTTTCTACAATCCACCAGTGATTATTTGTAGGCCTATTCATTCTCAAATTATTGATTTATGTGATATAGTTTTATATTCCGTATTTTTGGATTCATTACTTAAATAAAACAGTGGCCACCGTTTGCCGTTTAGATGATTAAGCTAAAAATAAGCAAAATGACACTATGTGACAAATACCAAAAGTTGAATCAGAAGGACTACAACTATTATCACTGATGACTTTAAAGAAATTTATTGGTTTCTTAGAAATTACAATCCCTCTAATAAGGGCGCCAGTGGACGGTCGGCGCCCTATCTATATTATCTGATCAAATCAACATTTTAATTATCAATAATAAAAAAACAAGCTTTTAAATGATTACACGTTATAATATAGTCTATAATATAGCTATATATATTTTTATACTCAATGTATAAAAATATAGTTTATCGTCCATAGCACGCTATCATAAAATAGTTTATTTCAACAATACTACTGATAAAATCGGTGCCATGTTATAATCGATCTGTGAATCGATGCTTTTGAATAGTTTTCGCGCGGCTTATGTTTCACATCACTAAATTACACTCGTGACGTCATCGTACCTACGCAAAATGTTACACGCTCGGTCCCCATACAAATTACGGAACTCTTTACTTCTATCTTGATATACTTCTGTGCTGTGTACTAATCAGTATGAGATATTTTTATAATATACGTTTCGTGGGTACAAATTTTAAGAAACGCGTTTCTCATTAATTTCGTCGTTCCTCTGATTTATGCCCCCTTGATCCTATTGGGGCCCCAGACGCTGGAATGACGGGGCCTCGACAACAGCAATTTTGAAATCTGTGAGCCTGATTTTAGGACTAGAGAAGAGTAAACCTTACCTAAGGGCGCTACTTGTTTGATTTTTTTAAACACACCACTGAATCATATTCTAATAGAAATAATGGGGCCCCGTGGATTGCCCAGAATGCCCAATGGGAAAGTCGGGCGTGTCTCTGGTTAATTTGATAAAAAGTCACTGCCACCTAATACGAAGAACACTGCCGTGTGCCAATACATTTGTTACCTAATAAATATTTATTAGCCCGATTATCTTGTGCGGGACGTATTTACAGAGCCTGTTGAACTCGGCTCACCTCGGGCTATCTCGGCTGATCTCGGGTTGACGGTTATTGTTATTGAAAAATAATTCCGGTGTTCCGGTTGTTTGTATTCTGTACATTCATAGTATTTTATTTTCAATGATTTTGTAACGATGCGCTTTGTGATGCTAGTCGCAACTCGCAACCGCCTGCATGCGTATCTCGTTTGGTGAAAACTTCTTTAGGCGCGTTGGGTGGGTGAACAAAAATAATGGAACTCGAGACATCGTCAACTCGTCACGGAACGATTCCAATGTGACATTTATAACGTCATTATGAAATTTCGATATTTTAGTATCAAAATTTGAAATTTCATAATGTTCTTATTCAAAGCTATAAGTTTTAACTTCTATCGGCACTTCCTTTGACTGCCAGTCCATTTTTTGCTAGCTACTTTATCTCTCTTGCTATGTTAGAATGACAAACGGACAATTGCTTTACTTAGATAAGGGATAACTGACTTCCATCTGCATCGTA
This sequence comes from Helleia helle, assembly GCA_963853865.1. NCBI lineage: Eukaryota > Metazoa > Arthropoda > Insecta > Lepidoptera > Lycaenidae > Helleia > Helleia helle. The sequence continues at coordinate 6,023,353 of OY971433.1, read as the reverse complement.
GGGCATAAGAGAATTGACGGCCTTTCAAATATGAGTAGGTATGCTCTTTACTTGGAGGTCCCTAAGTCGTGTCGGTTCTTAAATACCACAAGTGGCAACTGGGTGTTTCAGATAGAAGGACAGGATACTGTAGTATTTTCCTGGCACTAACTTGTTGAACAGATTACAGAATATAGATGTTTTATTCTAAAAGATGAGCCGTGTTATGCCATAGGCACAGCTTTGGTTCTGCATCAAAGTTTTCGCTCTCATTTCTCACTCTTTAACTTTATGAGACAGGATTATGTAAAGCCCTTTTTTTCTTTAACGCCGAGAAATGCTCTGAGGCATCCCGCGGTGGAGTGGGTCTACCCACGCGGGTATGTGGGACTCACTGCGCCCGAAAGCTGGTAAGTGGACGCAGCCCTACCCACTAAAACCCGGCTAGTGACACCAATGCCGCCTTGGTGAGGTGACCCGGATCTAATAAACAAACAGGGCACCTCGACGGCTAGTCAGTCCCCCAAGGGACCGACGCCACCTCCACAGAGGGGTTGTCCACCACAGAACAAGCCCTCCCAACGTCGGGAGGTACAATGGGGTGAGGTTCCCGTCCTCGCCCCTTGCCTCGCCTCTTTTGTCCCCTCTTCTTATAAGAGGGGTACAAAGAGCCCCCTCGGCTCAATTATCTTCGCCCAAGGTGCAGCGGCCTCACCCTAGGCTACTGAGCCCCACTGCCACGTCAAGGCCTGAACCATGGTGGGGATTATGTGAAGCCCATGCATTTCTTTCCTGTGGTTGCCTGGAAGAAATCGCCCTAAAGCTATGAGGCTGCCAACTGTATTAATTTACATATTTTTTTTACTTGTGTAAATTATGTATGTGTGCAATAAAGTTTATTATTATTAATATAAGTAATGTTGTCCGGGTCTGATCGCTGTGAGATGCTCAACCTGCGGCTCTAACGTCATCTAAAGACGACTCATAGATCAAAGAAATTATGTCTAAATAAAAAATAAGTGGAATTAAATTATTCCATGCAAATATTTCAATGCAAAAAATACAGGAAACTCTGCTGACGTCTAGATTTTTTTGTTTGAATCATTTGAAATAAACGACTCCTGGTTGGAATATATATCAAAATTATGCGTTGAAAAAAGAATTCTGAAATAGACATCCAGAGATAAGACAAATATAAATCTCAAATTCTCTGATATGACCTTGTTCTCAAATGTCCTTATCGTAATTATTATTAGAGATACAGATTATGTTCCATAATCGGATGATCTTGTGATACTTATCTATCAGGGGCAAAGTCTGATCACAGTCCAGCGTGTTCAAAAGATCATGTTTTGCTAACTATTTCCTTGGTCTGGTAATGCACATATTATAACAACAGGCTATCAAAGGTCTACTAGTTAATAACTAAAAAGAAATTCCGCCGACAAAACTGCCTGGAAAAAAGAATTTGAAAAAAAAAAATAGCCTTTTTTTCTTTTCCGTCGGTCCCGCAGGGACTCCCCAGGCGGGTATGTGGGACTTGCTGCGCGCGAAAATTGGTAAGTGGACGCATCTCTACCCACTAGAACCTGGCGAGTGCCACCAATTTCGCCTTTGGTGAGGTGCCCCGGATCTGTTGAGCAACAGGGCACCTCGACCGCTAGTCAGTCCCTCAAGAGACCGACACCACCTCAACAGACAGGGACAGTACAATGAGGTGAGGTTCCCATCCTCGCCCCGTGCCCCCTGCTCTTTTGTCCCCTCTTCTTATAAGAGGGGTACAAAGAGCCCCTCGGCTAAATTAGCTTCGCCCAAGGTGCTGGGCTCACCCTAGGCTACTGAACCCCACCGCCACGACATGGCCTGAACCATGGTGGGGACCGGTAGGCCCCAATCTACCATGCGTTTTAGCACAAACAACATTGACCACTTACACGTAGCAGCACTTGTTCACTTAGCTCTACTATTACTATATTATACATACACCACCATAAAATAAGCCATTACAGACATCCAAACTATACAACCGGTCGTCCAGAATCAAGCTGGTGGGCGATGGCTGAATGTAGACCTCATCTGCTCCAAATAAGGAAGTTTACATTTTTTAAATTTATGTTTTAAAAATAGCAATAAATTCACAATAAAGCCCATGGAATTTTATTTTCAACTAGCTGTTGCCCGCAGCTTCGCCCGCTTAAACTTAGGTTTACGGCCGTACACGGATTGATGATGATTAATTTTGTAGCCTAAGTTACTCCTTAATACATCAGCTATCTGTCAGTGAAAGTCCCGTCAAAATCGGCCTAGCCGTTGCCAAGATTAGCCGCAACAAACAGACGGACAGACAAAAATTGTAAAAAAGGCTATTTTGGTAATGTACCATGTATACATCCATATATATGCATTCAATAAAAAGCGGTTATTCTAATATTACAAACAGACACTCCAATTTTATTTATCCATTATATACCAAAATAGCATGTTTTTACAATTTTTATCTGTCGGTCTGAATGTCTGTCTGTTTGTTCCGGCTAATCTCTGAAACGGCTGGGCCGGACTTTCACTGACAGATAGCTGATGTTATAAGGAGTAACTTCAGCTATAAAAATAATCATCACCAATCCGTATACGGCTGTAAATCTAAGTTAACGCGGGCGAAGCTGCGGGCAACAGCTAGTATTAAATAAATTGACTAGTCTTGAAAAAATCTCTCTTTGTCGCCATGTAAACCAGCCTAAATTTAGTTTCCTCTATTTTTGTGCTAATTGAAAGTTCGATCATCCAATGATGTAATAAGAGGAAAACCCGTGTATTTGACACTTTAATAAATTTGATTTTAGAACGTTAGTATCATCATTATGATCAGATGTGATCATCCACTGACATGTTTGTGTCCCACTAACTTTGTATGTTTATTTGTACCTAACGTTTATTACCTATCCATTGTTACAAATGTAAAAAATGTGAATATTCACATACTTTACTTCCTTTTTCGCTAACCTAACCTTACGATAGAATATAGCTCTATCTACCTCGTGCGTGAATAAGGCATGCCTTGATAAAGCCGAAATAGTATACTACAAATATTACGATTTAAATACTTTTAATAAGTTCCCTATGTCGGTAATCCGAATAGTCAAATAAATTTCTGGTACAACTTTATTTTGGGAGATCGTTAACTACTTATTGCCAATAAATATTTTTTTCCTTTGATATTGATTTTATTTACTAAAAGTGTTTTTTTAAACAAAGTAAAGCGATGTGAACAAGCTTTAACTTCCAGTGGGGAGCTTATGGCGGCAGGGCGACCATTTTGGCGTAGGATAATAATACACTTTCGGGCGCAGCAGAACTCAAAAGAGAACACTAATATTTTCTAAATCAATCCCGTTATAGCCTAACCAGAAAAATAAAAACCTTCGCCATATTGCGGAAAATTTCGGAACTAATTTTTATATTATGTATATGAAGTGTTGACGTAGATAAGATACAGTGGCGACACACATGCAGGGTTAATAATATACTATTTCTGGTCAGGCTAGGTCAGGCATTATCCCCACCATGGTTCAGGCCTTGTCATGTAACCTAGGGTGAGCCCAGCGCCTTGGGCGAAGCTAATTGGGTCGAGGGGGCTCTTTGTACCCCTCTTATAAGAAGAGGGGACAGAAGAGCAGGGGGCAAGGGGTGAGGATGGGAACCTCACTCCATTGTACTATCCCGACGTTGGGAGGGGTTGTCCTGTAGTGCGGGACAACCCCTCTGTGGAGGTGGCGTCGGTCCCTTGCGGGCTAGCCGTGAGGTGCCCTGTTTGTTTTCTAGATCCGGGGCACCTCACCAAAGGCGGCATTGGTGGCACTCGCCGGGTTTTAGTGGGTAGAGTTGCGTCCATTTACCAGTTGTCGGTCGCAGCGAGTCCCACATACCCGCGTGGGGAGACCCACTCCCCCGCTAGATGCCTCAGAGCATTTCCCGGCGTTAAAGAAAAAAAAAAAAAAGGTCTGGCATTATAAAGCGCTATTTGTAAGTAGTATAGGTACTATTCTGTGGTAGTAGTTTGGTAGTTGGTACTATATTCAAATATTTCCATACATGTGAGCCATGCGGCAGACATTTTGGATTTTAATGTTTTATAACAATAATTTAAGTTTATTTTACTTAATATTCTCATACATGGTTGAATTATATTTTTTTATTGTTTCCTGTTAAGTATTTTCTACATACTTACATAATATTAGCTTAAGGAATTTATGTTTAAATAACATTGTCTAATGCTAACAAAACACGAGTAAGAAGTACGTAGAGTAGATATTACTTGGATACAGAAATGAAATAGCAGAGGTACGATTACTGGCACCGAGACTTACCATCTTATGTCTCAGGATAGGCAATAACGTAAATGATTTGCCTGGGATAGTTTAAGGTACCTTGTTTATGTTCCCTACCATGCTTCAAACCTTGTCGTGGCGGTGGGGCTCAGTAGCCTAAGGTGAACCCAGCTAATGCAGGGCGAAGCCAATTGAGCCGAGGGGCCTGCTCTTTGTACCTTTTTTATAAGAAGAGGAGGACAAAAGAGTAGGCGGGACAAGGGGCGAGGATGGGAACCTCACCCCATTGCACTATCCCGACGTTGAGAGTGTTAGTTCTGTGGTGCGGAACAACCCCTCTGTGGAGGTAGCGTCGGTCCCTTGGGGGAATGACTAGCCGTCGAGGTGCCCTGTTGCTCAACAGATCCGGGGCACCTCACCAAAGGTGGCATTGGTAGGACTCGCCGGGTTTTAGTGGGTATAGAGCTGCGTCCACCTTACCATCTTTCTGGCGCAGCGAGTCCCACATACCACTCGTACACGCTTGGGGTCGAGTCCCGCCTCCCCCGTGGAATACCTAAGAGCATTTCCCGGCGCAAAAGAAAAAAAAAATGTTCATGGGCGACGCTGACCACTACACATCATATAGCTTGTCTGCTTGTCTGCTTGTTTGCCTACCCAACTGACATATATCCATACCAAGTCAAATGGTAGCCGACGCCCTCTTATCAGCACATCATTAAGATCTCTTATATCTATCTCCAGGCCCGTGGCATCGCTTTATCTGAAACTCTGGAAGGACCGAAATCTGGACGACAATGACAGCGTAGCCCAGACGATACCAACGGTACTCGAGAAAGCATTCGGTGCTAGATACCTCACAGATAACCATAGTTTCAGAATCGACAAGGCATAAATAGATACATACATAATAATTTACATAGTTACCTATAGATACTCATACTGACTCTTCAATGAATATTAAAAAAATAGGTTTTTTTATTAATTAACATCTCTTTATGGATAACAGGACCGAGTCGTAACAACTGTATCATACCAGTGGCAGGGATTCTTTTATAGCAGCACGGCTGTCTACATGGGTGCCGCCATCGTATTACTTTCGTTAAGTAGTTATTCTGTGATTCCGAATTAGAGGCTAGACCGTCAGTATAATATCCTGGGCCTGTAGACAAAGTGACATCGCTTTGTAGCCGAAATTCGTTATCGTCTTTGAGATAACGATAATAATTTTCTAGCCAATGATCAATCAAAGATCGTGACAGTGCAACGACAACAATTGTCAAGTGTCAACAAAGTTCGACAAGAAGTGTCAAATCGGACCAAAAAATTAAAATTAATATCTATGTAAATAGACCTCATACACACTATAACTCATAAACATTGTGAAAATGTTGCCCTCCATGGCCCACGCCCACGGATAACGAATCAATATCAATAATAAAATAACATAAGTTTGACATAAGTGTTCGATAACCAATTGACAGTTTATGATTTTGTTACGAATTTTAACATTGTCTACCAACTTGCGATAACGATAACGAGTGACATAATTGACGACGGCTTATGTCAATCCCATATTATTCTTTTCGAACTTCGTTATCGTTTTTTTAATGTTACTTTGTCTAAGGCCTCTGGTCCATACGTCTTAGGATAGACAAAGCATGAAGCGGATGCCTGGCCCTTTTTTTTCTTTAACGCCGGGAAATGATCTAAGACATCTCGCGGGGGAGTAGGTCTCCCTACGCGTGTAGGTATGTGGGACTCGCTGAGCCCAAAAGCTAGTAAATGGACGCAGCTCTACCCACTAAAACCCGGCGAGTGCCACCAATGCCGCCTTTGGTGAGGTGCCCCGGATCTAATGAGCAAACAGGGCACCTCGACGGCTAGTCAGTCCTCCAAGGGGCCGACGCCACCTCCACAGAGGGGTTGTCCCGCACTACAGAACAAACCCTCCTAACGTCGGGACAGTACAATGGGGTGAGGTTCCCGTCCTCGCCCCCTGCTCTTTTGTAATAAGAGGGGTACAAAAAACCCCCTCTCGGCTCAATTAGCTTCGCTCAAGGTGCTGGGCTCATCCTACGCTACTGAGCCACACCGCCACGTCAAGGCCTGTGGGGAGATGCCTGGACCTTCCACAATAAAGCCTAGTCGCGGGTGGACTCGTCTATGTTTATGGCCGTCTTCCACCGACCTTTTACAACGGTCCCACTAACTTTGAATTAGGACAGACGTTCAGACAAACTTTTCCGCACGTTACTAGTATTTCTCGCTCTAAATCTAACGATAGACAAACTGATCCCCACAGTGTGTTAGAAAATTTTGTTACATAGATATTTTACATACCTCTATTCATATATCAATATAAATTAATTTTTTCTCTTAATTTTATTATATTTTAAATAATAATAATAATATATAAGTAAATGAACAATCTTATTTTTTTTCTTAGAAACTTAAAACAAATTAAACAAAGGGCATTAACTCTTTGCTTTTTTGTATGACGCAATATATAAGTACCTAAGTAGTTAACTTAACTTAAATTTATAAATTCAATTTTTAAACTGAAATCGTAAGTAGGTTAGACCCACCATGGTTCAAGCCTTGTCGTGGCGGTGGGGCTCAGTAGCCTAAGGTGAATCCAGCACCTTGGGTGAAGCAAATTGAGCCGAGGGAGCTGCTCCTTGTACCCCTCTTATAAGAAGAGGGGACAAAAGAGCAGAGGGACAAGGGGCGAGGATGGGAACCTCACCCCAATGTACTGTCCCGACGTTGGGAGGGGTGGTTCTGTGGTGCGGGACAACCCTTCTGTGGCGTCGGTCCCTACTACTACATACATCCATGACCTAGGAACACAGAAAACTTTCTTTTTTGTTCCCTGGTGGGATTCGAACCCTCTACCTCCACAGAGGTCGTCAATATAAAGTCGTCAGTTCCTCTTCCCAAGATAAAATGGAAAGAATAAATCGGTACTAAAGTTTCATTGGTCGATATATTTCCAGTCATTTGAATCCTGCTTAAGGGGCCGTCCATAAATTACGTCACACGTTAAGGGGTAGGGGGGCGTCCGAAGAAGTGTGACATTATGTGACAAGGGGGTGGGAGGGCTCCCAGATTTTGTGACGTCACATAAGACTAGGTACTATGATCGGCCATTAATAAGGTGAGATCTCCTTGCAGTAGCCAGTCCGTGTTTGATGCAAGTGGCAATAGATCGGTCGTCTTGGCGTTCATTGATGGAGGCCTAGGTTCAGCAGTGGACGGATAGAGGCTAGTTATGATGATCATGATGAAATATATAATCTAACATATTATATAATATGTAATGTAATAAGCAAATTCTTACCGGAATACGGCCAAGCAAAAAAGGAGGGTTATAATTTTGACTGGTATGTATGTAACTACTTATCAGAATTTGACAATTTTACAATGTTTAGTGTTAATCTCGTAGACAGAGAATATCTCTGTCTACGGTTAATCTCTTGAACAAAGTGACATGCGACCATGACAATTCTCTAAAAAACACTTTGAAGACCTATGACTGGCCTGTTGGTCTTGAACAAAGTGGCATGCGAACATGACAATTCTCTATAAAACACTTTGTAGACCTATGACTGGCCTGTTGGTCTTGAACAAAGTGGCATGCGACCATGGCAATTCTCTAAAAAACACTTTGAAGACCTATGACTGGCCTGTTGGTCTAGTGGTTAGTGACCCTGACTACTAAACCAGAAGGTTTTGGTTTCGATTCCCACCCAGGACAAATGTTTGTGTGATGAGCATGATCATTTGTTGTCTGGGTGTAATTTATCTATAATATGTATGTATTTAGAAATATATAAGTATATATCAGTTGTCTGGTTACCATAAGAACAGACTCCGCCTAGTTTGGGATCAGATGGCCGTGTGTGAGTTGTCCCAACATATTATTATTATTATGTATAATATACATTAAAAGTAGATGATAAGAATAAAATACAAAGTTTGTAAGAACATAATAATTTCACATGCAAATATTTTCTTGTTCCATGTGTTTTTAGGGCATGTTTTAGTAGTTGGGTTTTAAGTTTTTGGAACTTATTTTTTTATATATGTTACAAACAATGTTGGTTCAATTAAAACAAATATATTATTTAGGTGCCTTTTAATAATTCATATTAAAATAATAAGTCATACAGACTTACAGTTCATTATAGCCAACGAGTGCAACTAATAATTATTAGAATATAAAATACCTAAATACAAAACAATGTATCTGTGATGTATAAAATACATTTTATACTTTATTTTAAAATAAATAACATGTGTATGCTTCCAGCCAACATTTAACCTATTTTATATAATTTATTATTTATATATTTTTTTAATATACAGCATAAATAAGTATATATTGCACCATTATGTGTATACAACTTACCCACAGTATAAATAATATGTATAGTTGAATACAAATGCTGCCCTGATACAATTAAATGCCTTTAGAAAACAATTTCTAATCTAACAACTCAAACCCGTTTTAAATAGAGCAAACATACAAAATCCTACACCATCCACTTTCATTAACTATACTTAAAAATAGGAGCCTCAAATTTTTCTATTATATGTACGTCGTCTTTGGTCGTCGATTTTGACAAGGTAGTACGTTCCAGGGAATAGGACTTCAATTGACCCACTGGGCTCATAAGGTGCTGTGTGGTAATTCTCAGTTCTTACTTGCATTATATCAGAAAACTTTTGTGGTTCAACACACACCCTCTTGTCTAGCATTGCAACATTGTCCTTTAATGAATCTATTAGTTTCTCTAGTTTTGAACCGGCACTCATGTCGTTGCAAATATTTATAGAATACATTGTGGATGCTAATCCTGATCCATATGAGAATAAAGCAAATTTTTTACCAATTAACTGATCTGCGGATTTACTAACTAAATATGAAACAAGACCTCCATATAATGATGGTGTGTACATATTTCCTACATTGGTAGCAATATAAAGTGACGGCTTAGTTTTCTCCTCAAACAAGTTTTTACTGTAAGTCATAAAAGCCTTCTCTACATCCCTATCGAAATATGTGTCTTCTCTTTTATAATTCTCAAACTGTGATAATCCAGGGAACTGCTTTTCTCTTTCTTCAGCAGATGCATTTAGGAAGTCATTGAATGTCACTCTACCTAATGATTTTTGCACTAATTTACAATATGGAGAATGGAACAGCATACCGTCTAAACTTAATAAACCTTTGAAATTGGGGTCAACATTCCTCATCTTTTTACAAAATAAATTATAACAGTTATCCAAAGCACTGAGGTAGCATTTTATAGAGAGCTTTCCATCAACAAAAGGAAATTCTGACGCCAGATCAGGCTTGTAAAAATCATATGCATGTGTCATGTAGGAGGCTCGGACACCACAGTCAAATACTAAAGGTGCATCAGGCCCTATTAACATTGCCACTGCTCCGGCTCCACCTGTGGGTCTCGCAGGACCTTTACCATACACAGCAATGTCACCAGCCACCACAATGGCCTTTCTTCCATCCCATGATGAAGATTCCACCCAGTTAATAGCATTAAACAGAGCAGCAGTACCTCCGTAACATGCATTGGTTGTGTCAATTCCTTCAATGTCAGTAGCACCCTCCTTCGCAAATAAAGTCATAAGAAATGTTTTCACACTCTTACTCTTGTCTAAAATTGTTTCTGTCCCAACCTCAAGCCGGCCAATGTCATGGTGGTTGATATTATTTTTCTCAATGAGCCTATGAAGAACAGTAAGGCACAGAGAATTTATATCTTCACGATCCGAGCAAAACCCCATTTTATTTTGACCAAGTCCAATAGTGTATTTTCCAGCACCAACTTCATCGAATTTTTCTAATTCCGTTTGGTCTACATATTGTGACGGAAAATATAATTCCATAGCAAGAATGCCCACATTTTGAACTTTGCTGCCCATTTTAATATTCACTTAACTTTTACGATTTTAAATTATCACACAAGTTAAAAAAAAATAAGCAACTGCACCGGTTCTCGTCTAAAACCAAACTCCGGCACTCGCTCGGCACGGGTGGCTTAATGAATGATGACTCGACTAACTACTTGCTCGTCCAGAGGCAACGTCAGACCTTAACGTAACCGGCACGCAATGATCGTACCATTGACCTAAAGCGGAACAACTAACCTAACTGGTGACTTTCTTTTACTCTTACGCGAATAGATGATAACAGTTATAACAAATATTAAAACTTATTGAACGGGTGCGTATTATGATGCATATAAATATACCTATTTGTAAACACAATAAATTTTTGATTTACGAATTTCTTCTTGATTTTTACATAATTTAACAAAAGTTTACAATTTAATTTAATTGACAAGTTAACCTTAAATGTGTCATGTTGACACTTGACAATGACGTAGTGTGTTTCGTTAAAAAATATTGTTAACAGCGAATAAAGAAATAAAAAAATGTTGTGGTTAAATAGGTTGTCTCTAAGTAAGTCAAATAATAATTAATAAATCATACGTGATTCATACGTCGCCTATAGTAGACTATAAAGACATAATATTTAAAAAAAAATTGGCGAGAGTGTATCGAACACAAACTTGTCTAAATTAAATTGAATGCGATTGGTTAAAAAGTCCTATATTAATATCAAATATATGTATGTACCTATTTTAATAATAAATAGCTATATAAAATTATTATTTGAAATGTTCTAACAGTAAACACTAATCACTTAATGTTAAAATGTAGCACACGCTTGGTACACATTACCGATACGATGTGGTATTTTAGTAAAATCCACGTTATTTTAAGAAACTGTTTGATATTTTATATTTTTCTGGTGTAAAACAAAAATCTGATGATAATATAAGTTTCATAAAAGTTGTACTTAGAGTATTGTTTTTTAAGACCTCTGGGGCTCAATGGTTAGCGCGTTGGCGCTCAAGCCGGAGATAGCGAGTTCAAATCCCGCCAGGGAACAAAAGTTTTGTGTGTTCCTGGGTCATGGATGTGTATTAAATATGTGTATAATATAATAAAAATATTAAATATAATATGTATAGTATGACAGTAACATATTATGTATATTATACAGACTGATGATAATAAAAATGATTCAGTTCGTGTGTTTGTGCGTTTGTTTGTACATATTTTGGTTTTGTAAAAACTATAAACCATGACATAAGTAATTTGAGACATTAACCATTATAATTTACCGTCTCTTAATTAATAATACTCAATTATGAACAAAAACTAATGAACATTGTGCTAATTTTTATTATAGTTTTATTAACAACGTGTACAGTCGCTAACGTTAATAAGTTAAATTTAAAAGCGATAACATTATGTAATTTCTTATAATGTAATAAAAATATATGATAATTACGGTTTTGAGCTCATCTGTAAACATTTTTGTATTATTTTATACCGTGTCACCATTAAAAAATCTGGAATTTTCTATTTGTGTCAATACTAGTGAGCGTACTTTGAAGATGAGCCACCACGTATGCTGTCATTCCGAATTCCTGCACCGTGACATAAACTTTCACTAACGGTCAATAAGCGTTCAGAAAGTTGTGCCACTTGTAATAGACAAACTAGTTTACAAATATTTTATGCGAAATGGGAATTAATGTATGAGTAAAGCGTAAACTATTGCTATTTTTGAGAAAAAAATGTAGACAGATAAAATAATATTACACATTAATTTGTTTTATTCATGATATGTACCTATTGATAATTGAAATAATTAAACATGTGTATTATTTTATATTACCTAAGTATATTTTATAATATATAAAGTATGTCGCTGGATTAGATAACATCGTCGCCGGAGGTCACTTTTTAATAATACTATTCATTATAATCATAATAATACTCTGCCAGTGTACCTATCTCTACAAAAAACTTATAATTATTAATTATTATGCTAATTAAAAAAAACATCAAAATAGTAGTAGAAGTAGTAGTAAAAAGTTCTGAGGTAAACACAAAGAAAAATACAATCGAATTCAGAACCTCCTCCTTTTATTGAAGTCGGTTAAACATAAATACGTGACAATATGACCTAAATATATATATATATATATATATATATATATATATATATATATATATATATATATATATATATGTTTGTAGTCTTGACCTTGTTATATTAAACCAGTATAATAATTTATGGAGAGAAGGACGGAAGCATTACGGTTCCGTTTAGAGCCGTAACTGAGGTGATTCTGGTAAGGTCCACCGCACAGGCACCGACAAGGTCTGATTGGGTACAGAATCGACCAAATTAATCATAATAATCCAAATTACACCTTCTCGACCAGCGGTTCCTAAACTTTAAACATAAGGGAACACCAACCAAATACCTTTTATTTTGTGGAACCCCCTATGAAACGATTACAAATCAGCACTAAAACTTATATAAAAGCATTTATGTAAGAAATATAATATAATTAAAATACATTATGTATTCTACTGAGTTTGTTTCGCCGGTTTTTCTCCGCCGCAGGATATAGGGCTCTCTGGCTTCAGGGGTCCCAAAGTGTGTTAGAAAAAAATCGGTTGTCTGTAAAGTCGGTTTACTGACGATAGTTGAACGTGACAACGTCATAAGAAAATGGAACGCCTCACAGCGAGGTAACGCCGCATGCGTCATGTTTATTCGTGCTTGCAGCCGGCTCCATCGAATTATAAGACGTTGTCACGTCAAAAATTTTAAAACTATCCAGATTTCCATTAAATTTTTTTCCGACATTTCCGACATTTCGATATGGGGTCCCGCTATAGCGGACCCCATATCGAAATGTCTAAATATTATAATATTAAGCTATTGGCTCGCATCCGACTCACGTTTAACAGGCTGATTACGATCGCCACCATGGTTCAGGCTTTGACGTGGCGGTGGGGCTCAGTAGCCTAAGGTGTGCCCAGCACCTTGGGCGAAGCTAATTGAGTCGAAGGGGCTCTTTGTACACCTCTTATAAGAAGAGGGGACAAAAGAGCAGGGGGCAAGGGACGAGGACGTGAACCTCACCCCATTGTACTGTCCCGACGTTGGGAGGGGTTGTTCTGTGGTGCGGGATAACCCCTCTGTGTGTAAGTGGCGTCGGTCCCCTGAGGGACTATGACTAGCCGTCGAGGTGCCCTGTTTGCTCATTAGATCCGGGGCACCTCACCAAATGCGGCATTGGTGGCGCTCGCCGAGTTTTAGCGGGCAGAGCTGCGTCCACTTACCAGCTCTCGGGTGCAGCAAGTCCCATATACCCACGTGGGGAGACCCACTCCCCAGCGGGATGCCTCAGAGCATTTCCCGGCGTTAAAGAAAAAAAACTATTAATACACAGCGGATTGTGCATGGAAGCATTGGCACTAAATGCATACATGCAATAATTATATAAGTACCATATTATTAAATATCTATACATATCTCTTAAAAAATAATTTTGGGTTTGTGTGGGACTGAATAATATAAAACATGAAAAAAGAAAAAACAGAAAAGGCTGGTTACGATATTCTATTGCAGTTGGTACATACTACTTGGATACACACACATAATAAACAAACGCAGACACACAGATGAATTTGTATTGATTATTATTATTGTTTGACAAATAAAAAAACGTTTTTAAGTGATCTACTTATATTTCATAAAAACATATTTTATAAATTAGACTATATCATTTGATTTCTTCGGTATAAACTTGTAGAACTTGACACCTGCAAGAATAATTGTTTATTTAATAAATAAATAATTCGTTCTGAATGGATGAATTAGCCTTTAATCTTACGACGAATAAATGCCCTGTAAGCTAATAAATTTATACTTCAAGACGAAGTCCAGGGAAGCCATTTGGAGACTATTAGAAATGGATAAAAAGTTCTATGCCATACAATTAATAAGTGTAGCAATTGTGTTAAACCATTCGAAAAATTGTTTTCTAAATTCCATAACGTCATGTAAAAAGCTGCTCTTCTTTGTTTTCTTTCTCATTTCACTGCATAGCATTCCGCATAAGACACTTTTTATTATAGGCTGATATTCTTGTGAGGCCAGGGTATGGCCCTTGCCTCATGAAAATTATTTAAAACATATGATACTAGCAGCGCCCCGCTGTTTTACGCGCTTACTCCCCATTCCGAGAGTACAGGCATGAACTACGTGGGTAACACTGAAAATGTTTAGAACTGGCCAGTTCGAAACATTGAAAATGAAAACTTTTTTTGAATTTCAATTTTGGAACTCTTTGGTAACCTAATGTAGTATATTGCATTCATTTGTCATTTGTTTTTGTGAATTGGCGGCAAATCTAAAACTCTTGTTACACGTGAAAATGAACATTACGCGAGAAAATTTTCCGTCAATGATTTATTATGACTTTCGTTGTGGGCTTACTCAACAACAAAGCTATAATAGGCTGCGATTAACATTTTTTAATGAAGCCCCATCTCGTGCCACTATTTACAATTGGTTTAACGAGTTTAAGCGTGGACGTAGCAATCTCAGTGATGATCCGCGTGAGGGACGTCCTTTAACAGCGACTACTGAAGATAACATCAGTGCTGTGCGACGCATGATAGAGGAAGATAAGAGAGTGACCTATCAGCAGATACGGGCAAGCCTAGGCATTGGTATGAGTCTAGTTCAAAAAATATTACACGAACATTTAGGCGCCAGGAAGCTTTGTACCAGATGGATTCCCCATACTTTAACCGACGACCAGAAACGCCTCCGCATGGACTGGTGTCATAAGTTCAACGGCGGTAACTCAAATGCTGTATTTGACATCATCACAGGTGATGAAAGCTGGATATATTGCTACGAACCCGAAACCAAAAAGACAATCAGCTCAGTGGGTGTTTCCTTTCGAGGATCGGCCAACTAAGGTAAAGAAAGGAAGAAGTCAAGGAAAAAAGATGATTGCCTCATTCTTTGGTCGGAAAGGTCATTTCGTGACAGTTGTGCTAGAAGATGGAAGGACAGTTACTGCAGACTGGTATGTCAATCGCTGTTTGTCTGTTGTCTTGGAAAAAATTCGACAGCAGCGCCAGTCATCCGCCTTATAGTCCTGACCTGGCGCCCTGCGACTTTCATTTATTCCCAAGAACTAAAGATAAAATTCGAGGTATTCGCTTTACGAGCCCTGAAGATACGGTAAAAGCGTACGAAAATGCCATAGAAGCGACTCCTAAGGAAGAATGGGCCCACTGCTTTTCTCAGTGGTTCCATCGAATGCGACGATGTGTAGAAAGAAACGGAGATTACTCCGAAAAACAATAAAAGTATTGGCAACTGTCTACATTAAGCTGTTTTTCATTTTCTAAACATTTTCAGTGTTACCTAGGTACAGCCTATATGTTATCCTGATGTATACGCTATGTTATTGTAAAGTTTCATTAAAATCCATTCAGTAGTTATTTCGTGTAAAGTTTCTGACAAACTTTCGCGTTTATAATATTAGTTTGATTAATCGTAAATAATTTACAAACCAGTTGGGTTGACTCTCGTTTCGAAATTTTCATTTTCACCAAGAAATTGATTTTCTTCTTCCTTGTAAAGATCCTAAAATAAACTTTATAATGTAATATAAATTTATAATAAAAAAAATGTACCATTAATGTAATTTCAGATAACATGATCGTAAGGTAAGTATTTTATTAGTAGAAAATAACAAACTGGCAGACTACTAAATTGTAAAAAGTATTATCGCAAGCTTTTTATAATGCTAATCCAAGCAGACCATAGACGAGATTATCTTAAAGCACAAAATTGATTATCCTGTCTCCTTGTTTGATTATTATGTTGTTTGGAGGTTTATATATATTTGTCCACATATAGAAAATGGTAGTAGGTAGGTACCCGTCAGACATCCCTATAAACCTCATCTCACCCATTAAGTATGATAAAATCATATAAATAGGTGTCATCAATCAAGCATTTAGGTGTAATGAAAGGTCCCCACCAAGGTTCAAGACTTGTCGTGGCGGTGGGGCTCAGTAGCCTAAGGTGAACCCAGCACGCTTGGGCGGAGCAAATTGAGCCGAGGGAGCTGCTCTTTGTACTCCTCTTATAAGAAGAGGGGACAAAAGAGCAGGGAGGACAAGGGGCGAGGCCCATTGCACTGTCCTGACGTTGTTCTGTTGTGCCGGACGATCCCTCTATGCCGTCGAGGTGCCCTGTTTACTCAATATATCCGGGGCACCTCACGAAATGCAGCATTGGTGGCACTCGCCCGTATTAGTAGGTAGAGCTGTGTCCACCTTATAACCTTTCGGGCGCTGCGAGTCCCACATACCCGCCTGGGGAGATGCCTCAGATCATTTCCCGGCGTAAAAGAAAAAAAAGGGGAACCCAAACCAAGAAGTATTTAGGGCATTCACCGTTGACTCGAATAGAGATTTTCGATTGCTTTCGCCTAGGGCAAAATATGTAAGTTGCTACTTTGTGTAATTATTTCTAATCTATATATAATTTTATTTAGAAGATGTCTTACTGCTATCATCTCCTTGGGATTCAATCACAAATGGAATGAAATAAAAAACTAAGCATAATATTTGACAGGTTCGAGATTAGTGTATTATCTATGTTCGAGGCACTGAAACGCGCTCGGATGTTGGCAAATCCTAAAGGAAGCTAGTACTTAAAAGAAGAAGAAGAGGCACTGAAACAAATGGTGCGTCATGAAGTTAGGAAATAAGAGGAGTTGCCCCTTTCTTTAAACTGACAGCTGTAAGTGAGTGCTTAATCCGCCATCTTGAGTGCCCTTTTCATAGTAGTATCCTATATAGTCTATATTGTTTGTGGTTTTGCTGTTAAAACCCTAGCAATGGTAGCCATGTTATGTGTCAATTTGAGTTGAGATAAACACCTTTTTTTCGTAGGTATGCCCAGTCCTTTTATATTATGTCTATGTGGTGCGTCGATTGAACTAATTCAATTATTGATGAATCGGTACTTCCAATAATTCTGTGACTGACACCTCACTGTTTCCATGATCATGATTGATTAATGAACTGAAACATCAGCAATGTAAAACTCTCTTAATTATAGTGCGAGAAAATAATATTATGTATATTATCACTACATAATATTAAAAAACAAAGTCCACCGCCTGTGTGCGAACATAATACGTCTGTTTGCGATAAACTCCAAAATTGCTTAACCGATTTTAATGTTGTTTTACCGATAGATACAGCGTTTCCTGGGGAAGGTTTACGTATGTAATTTGTCAAGGTTTTGTGTAAATTGGTTCATAATTATAATGAAAGCGGACTCACATGCACTTTGTAGGATTGTTTCGGTATTTTCATGTCGTCGAAGGTGACACTCAATGGAGTTGGTGTACCGTCAGTTCGTTTGCTCACGAACGCAACCGCGTACGAGTCACCTGACAGCTCGCGGGTCCAAATCTGTAAAAATACATCATTTTAAAACTAATTAAAACGGGATGTTTCGAAAAATGAAAAGCACAGTAAATATTACAGTACTCGTAATAAGATTGATTTTCTCTATATGCCAAGTTATATTTGACTACTCTCGTACAATTGAAAAGTCTGTACGCTAAGATATATTGAACACTTTAGCTGCTCGTATAATATTGAATAAGTGTCCATCAGATCTTTTTCATCAATTTTTGTGCTAAGATCAATCTAACGCTAACTGTACATAATAACACATAGAAAGCTATTTCCTTACTTTTATTAACAAATTAATTAACATTGCGTAGTCAACACCAACAACATTTGTAATTAATTATAATTAAAGCAGTAAATCTTAATTACATAATGATTTAAATATCTTACGTAGGTATGCCTCCTAATGTACGTATTAAAAATGATATATTGATACCCTTCAAAAATTTTAGGTGTACAGTTTACATGAATTTCAGTTTAGTAGCTGCTGT
Organism: Helleia helle; assembly: GCA_963853865.1. Lineage (NCBI taxonomy): Eukaryota > Metazoa > Arthropoda > Insecta > Lepidoptera > Lycaenidae > Helleia > Helleia helle. Next base: position 6,005,139 of record OY971433.1, on the reverse strand, counting down.
AATTTATTATAGCCTGACAAGAAATATATAAACTCTGCATTGGTGTTGCCACTATATCTTTTATACACCTTTGATTATTAGAAATGCTAGAAAACACAAATAAAAATATTCCGTTATATACATTTTACATGATTATCCTATTATTACCTCATATGTATACCTAGTATGGTATAAAAACTCACCTCACATTTGTCATGAGACCAAACGCGTCGTCCCTGCTTGCCCAGAACATCTTGATCCACGGCGATCACCTCCTCATTAAGAAGGACCTCCCTGAACTCCGGTCGTATGGTCGCCAGGTCGACGCTCATGATAAGCGGCGCTGCCAGCACCGACCACACCGCCATTTGCACCTTGGCCTGGTCCAACGACAACCCGAAATTTCCGATGATTAGCTGAAAAAATGAGTGTTGATCATTTTATTCAAAATTTAATAATTATATGCCAAGCCGTATGATTTTGATACAAATAGTCATTGTGTCAATTTAAAATTAATAAAAGGTTTCGCTTTCAAAAATACCTCCATCGCCATAATAAAGGAGCTGGGTTGAGTAAAAAATATTAATGTAGGTATTATTAGCTGTCGATAACTTTACCATATCAGGGTCATTCCAATGGCCAGGGCCCGCGTACTTGGCGAAGTCATCTTGGTTGCTAGCGAACCATTCCATGATGGATCTGACGGATTCCCAGGAGTCATCGATGTCGCCCCAATTCCTCCACAAGTTACAATGTTTCGCAATGGACTCATATTTAGGCTAGAAATAACAAATAAATATTATTAAAAAACATTTTAAAAAATCGTAAAACCTGTGAGCTAAACTTCTTTTTTTAAATTTACACACAATTTGGTCAATCGCAGACTGAATCTAACGACACGACCACTCGTAAGCTATAAAAGTCCACTTCAGGCTCCAGAGTATGCCAAAGACATACATACTAACATAATATATTCAAAAATCATAACCTTCCTTCTAGCATATAGGTAAGTAATAAATATTTACTTTTCAATCCCTATTAAGGGCCCCTTCTCCCAAAACTATAGGTATTTAACGCACCGAATCGGTTTGCACTTGCGTTGCGCGGGAGATGTCTTTATATGAACTCCGGTGACCTACCACGGCCGGCAAGCACGCCACAGTATACGAATATGCAGTAGATTGACTATGCTCGAATTATTCTTAGATGTGATAATTAATAATTATGCATAACTAAATCTTGTTGTTGTTATAGTTATCTAGTTTTGGATTTATAGAAATACTAGCTGGTACCAGCGACTTCGTCTGCGCAGGATAAAATAGTTTTATTTCTTCACTAATTAATCGAAATGAACTTCGATCCATCCGGGTGTCCCTTGACACCTCTCTTTAGTTTTTTTTTTATAAAAAGTATCCTATGTTACTTCTAATACCTCCAAGAATATGTGTACAAAGTTTCATGATGATCGGTTAAGTAGTTTTCGCGTGAAAGCGTAATAAACATCCATGCTTTCACATTTATAATATTAGTAAGGATTAGGAAGGATGAATTAGCTACATAGGTCTAAAAGGTAGTGCCATGCTGCTTGCAGCCGAATTGGGCCGGCACGACCGTAGGGGTACCTCTCGTTCACATGATAATGGCGTCAAGTGACACCTATGCTGTCGCGTTTCTTGCGGTGTATGAGTTTCCGGTGTCCCATGGCAGGGGATGGGGTAAAGGAGGGTAATGCATCTGCATTATCTCTTGTGTGGATGTTTACGAGGACGACCTCTGTGGTTCAATGGTTAGCGCGTTAGCGTTCAAGCCGGAGATTGCGGGTTCGAATCCCGCCAGGGAACAAAAAGTTTTCTGTGTTCCTGGTTCATGGATGTGTATTAAATATGTATATTATAAATAAAAAATCTTAAATATGTTTATAGTATAAAATATTAAATATATTTCCATTGTCTGGTACTCGTAACACAAGTTCTTCGAGAACTTACCACGGGACCAGATTGACGTGGTGCAAAAAGCGTCCTTAGATATTATTATTATTATGGGAGTCGGTAGTCATCTAAGGCTCCGAATGCTCGTTTGTCCCCCTAAGGCCTAAGCTATAAAAAAAATCAATCATTCTAAGAATGCTTAAATGAGATTAAAAAATTGTAGACAAACATATTCTTTTATACTATATTAATTGTTTAAATTGTTTTAAAATTCAACAAAATTTAGTTGTCGTATGCTAGGTCCAGGTTCATTTTCATCGACCCATACATCATCGATTAATGTTAGACACGGGTCTCCTCTGAGAAGAGGGTCAAGGCCATAGTCCTCACGACACTGCCCTGTGGGTAGGGGGCTAGGAAATGATTGCAAATCAGAAATATTTTGTGATGAAGGTTCCTCATTTTCTTTATTGTCGGACAATTTGAATTCTTCAAGTGTAGCGGAAGAAGACATCACTACATAGTATAAACTATAAAGCAAAATCGCTTCCCGCGTCTGACTGTATGTATGCTTACATCTTTAAAACTACACAACGGATTTTGATGCGGTTTTTTTAATAGATAGAATGATTCAAGAGGAAGGTAATAGGTACATGCATAATATAGTAGATAAACACTTATAATTTTAGAAGTTTCTGATGTGATGTCATAAATAAACACATTTTTTCCACTTACATTGCAAACGCTGGATGAACCCTAACAGATAGATCAAAATAATGTACTACATTATTGTACACCTTAGCCGGGCTCGGTTCAGAATTAATTATTATTGTATCAATGTATGGTAGAATTGTGTATCCTAAATATGCATACTGAAAAGTCCGCGATGGCATAATATGTCTACATTAGTTAAATATAACATACTACCTATATCCATTTAAATACTTTAAAAAATTGCCAATTATAAAGCGGTAATGTAAAAGCTATTCACAAAAATACGATATTAATCACTACATATTATAAAATAAAGTCCTACGCCCGTCCATAGATAAATAATTATCATCAATGCGTATATGGCTGTATATCTAAGTTAACGCGGGCGAAGCTGCGGGCAACAGCTAGTTTGTGATAAAACTGTATTAAGATTATTTTTCTTATTTAACTTTTTTTATTCGCCATTTCAATTAAATAACTAGGTACTACACAAACTCAAGTATCTATTTATTTACCCTAATTAAAGGTTTTGTATTACAAACTAATTACAACTAAGAACAACAATTGTTAGTAAGTATTAATATAGCTATATTATTTACACTGTGTCGTCTTATTTATTTCAAGGTAATAATTTGATATGCGCGGAAACAACGTTGTCACGACCAAAAGTGGTACAGTTCCTACTTCGATGACGCCCGACTGGGCTCTGGCGGGACGTGGTGCGATGCGAGAGCAGGGTTGGATTTAGGTACGTTGAAAACGATAGTACAAAAAATTTAAAAAGATAGTATTTGTAAAAAAAATATAGTACACTTTGAAATTTTGAATTTAACCAATGAAAATGAATACCTATTATTCAATAAAATCTTTAAAGTACAAAGTCAATAAACTCCTCTTTAAAGTATATATTGCTTATAAGTTATAATATTATATTAAAAAAGTGGCAAAATTTTAGTGTCTATTTAGTGTGCAACTAATTAATACAAATGTTGACTTTGGTGTAAACTTTTATTCTAATTTCTTTTTTTTAACTAATACAATTCAAATTAATTATAACTTTGTTACTAATATATAAATATTTTTTTTAAGTTACAGTTTTTATCACCACTTATATGATTACTTTATTAGTTCCTTTTCTAAAATATAATTAATCAACCGCAAAATTATAATCGGGGATCTTTGCAACTGCAACGCACCCTTGACCCTCAATAAAACTTTATTTTTTCTATATTGCGTAGACATGAACTTTACAATTTATGATCGTTCTCCTTCTATATCCAAGCTCCATGACATTGACAACTATAACATTACTGGTAATATCGATTAATCGACTTTGTATTGATCGACAGCATTAAAACATGATTACTGATTACAAAATATTGGTCAAGTATAAGTAACTAATGAAATTATAGTATTTTTTCGTACTATCCTTAGATATGGATAGTATATAGTACGAAGCATGAAATTATAGTATAAATACTATAATTATAGTACGAAATCCAACCCTGTGCGAGAGAGCCTTCTTATCGTTTTTTATTTTTCAAAAATTTTTGAAGTGACATAATAAAAATCTATCCAATCATTTCCCCGTCATCTCCGTTTAGCAATTTAAACGTAAAAGTTTCATTAAAATTGAGTTACCCGAAGTCTCATACTACTCAAACTGCTTTTAAAATCGACGTTACTTTAGATTTTTTTTTGATCATGTAAAATGTTAAATATTGTATTTTTATCCAAAAATAATCCCTAGTTCAAAGATGTATCTATACCATATTTTTTTATTATTATTTTAAAATGACGACTTCTATAAAAACATCTCGATCTAGAAACAACAATTTGGGATAAGGGGCCCTTAAATTAGTGCTATGGTAAGTTCGTAAGATCTTGTGTTACGGTAATACTAGGAACAGATTTTTTATGCCATAAGGAGGCAACCGAGCAGTCGGAGCCTAATAGTGATTACCGACGCCCATAGACATCTGCACAACTGAAAGATATGCAGATGCGTTGCCCTCCTTTTTCCTATCCCCCCAATGGGCCACCGGAAACTCACAAACCACACGAAATGCGACAACATAGCTGTCACTTGACGCCGGTGTTATGTGAGCGAGAGGTACCACCACGATCGTGCTGCCCAATTTGGCTGCAAAGCAGCATGGCACTACCTCTTAGTTCTTACTTCGGCTATAACTCTAACCTACTTAAGTAAATTGAAACTTTTTTGAATCGACTTCAAAATCTTAAAACAGTATGGGCACCTAATCATACTGTGTTATCACCGAGTTACAAAGACCTTAAATCTATCCAAAATCCAAATGCAGCAGGAAATTTAATTCAACGCGGGCGAATTTTCAATTTTCATTGAAGGAGGTCTATGTTTAGTGGACGGATAACGGCTGATGAAGATGATGATGATGGTGAATTTCGGAGCAAAAGCTACTGAAATTACCACAGATATTAAAAATAAGGAGATATGGCGTTTCATTGAAAACAAAGGAGGTTCACATGTCGTCAGTTTGTCAGCAACTGCGCACACATATAGCTATTCATAAATCATAACCACTCATAACGTTCTAAAGAATAATAAAAACATTTTACAAAAAATTAAAACCGACTTCAAAAATACTAAACTAAAAAGTAATAAAATAACAGTTTCTTTAATGTTTGTGCTTACAACATATAATCAACTTAATCTTCTACTAATGTACAAACTTTGCGTTTACCACGTCATTATAGTTACTTTTGGAGTCGGTGTCTGCCAAGGTAGGTAGGTAGGTAATGTACAGCAACAAATACGACACCGACTCCAAAAGTAACTATAATGACGTGGTAAACGCAAAGTTTGTACATTAGTAGAAGATTAAGTTGATTATATGTTGTAAGCACAAACATTAAAGAAACTGTTATTTTATTACTTTTTAGTTTAGTATTTTTGAAGTCGGTTTTAATTTTTTGTAAAATGTTTTTATTTCTTAATTTTTAGTGATTCCGAAATTCGTCGTCTTGGCGTTCATTGAAGGAGGCATGTTCAGCAGTGGATGGATAAAGGATGATGATGATGATGATGATGGTGATGGTGATGATGATGATTACGATGACCGCGACATACTATGGTTTGCTACCAAAGCATCCTATACAATTGTTACATCGACACGTAATAAAAAAATCATATCATCAAGGTAAACAAAACCAACCAAATAGGCATTATTGGGAATAACTAAAAAACGGCTTATCAGATCTTAATAAAATTAATATGGGACCAAATTGGAAACACCAGCTTTCAAACAAAAAAATAACCATCGAAATCCATTCACAAACGGCGGAGATATCGTGTCACATACATACAAAAAAAAAAAAAAAAAAAAAAAAAAACATACAGACGAATTGAGAACCTCCTTTTTTTTTTGAAGTCGGTTAAAAAATAAACCTTATGTTATCATACACAACGCTCATTCAACATGCGCACTCTCACTCACAACAACTCACCAGATGCCACTGCAGTAAACATTGTTGCCATTTTTCTCCAAAACTACTTGTCTAATTATGATGCGGTTTGCAATGATGGACTTGGATTTGATTAGTGCATGTTAATAGATTTATAGAGTTTTTACAGTGACGACTTACCAGTGGGCTGTAGCAAAACATTTCTAAACATTTATTTGTGCAAAACCAAAACTATAAGTCCGTTTTGGATGCGGTTTTAGATGATAAGTTCGGGTTTAAATATGGTGCATGTTCTAAAATATGTGTTATGGTGACGACCAGGGCCGCCCCCTGGTGAGTCAGTGCAGATGGATATTGTAGGGTTATTGATTAAGTTTATAGGGAGTTGAATAATATGTTATTGCAACATCTACATCTTCGAGAACCAAAAAGTTACGGAAGTGCTATGAAAACTGATACTCTGTTGTTCATAATATTATGTCCGACACTTTGGGAGATCAAATCTACTTATAAAAGCTGTTTACGATTGTCTCTAGTTACATGAATTCTTTAAATCGGTGGTTTTTGATAATTTTATCCTTTTTGAATTATCGGCGTGGGTTTTTTCAAAATTCTTATCTTAGCTTTTTATTGTATTTTTAAGTCTATTATGGTATCCTGAAATTTATTGTAGTAATAAAAATAAAATGTACAAACAAGAATGTTTCATTTTTCTTACTTATGTGTGTATGTTTGTACACATTGTTTTTGGTACTACATATATAGAACAAGCACGTGGATTGATTTTCATGATTTTTTACGTTAATCGACTCATCTTAATTGTGCAAATGTCACTAAAGATGCCAGTAATGAAAACTAAATAAGGCGACATTGAGACGTAAAAAGCCCATTTAAAAAGTCTGCGTCTTTTCTTTACTGGCTCGAACATTTCCTCCTCGAAGTGAATTGAACCAGTTACATGGCTTTCCTGTAGCGTCAATCCATTTTTTAAGTTTCCATCTTTTGGAAAACTGGAAAGGTACAATTATAGCTAACATTTGCATATGCAAAGCTAAGCTGAAACTGACAAAGCGATAAGCAGTAGGCTTTTAAAAGATCAATCACGGACTCATTTGTAATAGGTAGGTACAGACAGGAATACTTATGTTGACTTGTATAATGGCTTGTGTAAGAAAAAGGGGAATCAGTGATAACGTAACGGTTAATAAGATGAAGAACATAAGAATTGGGAAAAAAGTAGGTATCACACCTACTGATGATAGCAAACATTTGAAGGTGTAGTAAAATATCCAAAACCGTGTAAAGTTGGGCAATAGCTCGAGGCGTGCCATAATATTTTTTCAGCCATACCCAAATATATTCTATATATTAAAATTGTGTACTTCCCGATTTCTGATTACACACCCTTTAACTAGGTACACTGTAAAATGGTAGAGATTAGTAAAAAAAAACTATTCGTAATATGATTGATAAATATTGAAATTTGGCAATAATTCACATATTATTTCGTTAAAAAAAACAGACACAAATACAATAAACTAGCATATGTACAAAAACGCTTAATTCATAATTGTGCAGGACGACTCAATCGATCACGTAACTAACTAATTATAATATGTTCATAGTCATTGTTCTAATTGTAATATGTAAATACTAACTACTAATTGTTACTAAGATAAGGATAGGCCAGTATATAGTTTGATAGGTTTAATATGTAAACTTTGTGTCATGTAATTGACTCGCCCCAACTCGGTTGTACGCCAACCGAGTTTACCTCATAGCTTGCTGTCACTTTCGTTTGTTTTGTTTATGTTGTGTTTTTTAAATATCTAATTAGAATGTTTTAATTATGTTTTTTAGTTAGAATTAATGTCTATTTAGATTCCTATAAGCATTAGAAATGTTAATTTAATTAGAAAATAAGAGAAAATGACTTGTAAAGTTTAAACAATGTTAGAAAGGATAGGATATAGGTTAGAGTGAGAGGGAAATAAAGTGATCTCTGATTGGTCAATCTAATACTATGCTTTACGGCAAGATTTGTATAAATATCGCGCTGAATTTGCACTAGTTAGTTCAGTATTCGGCTACCAGTAATAGTGAAAACTTGTAAAGAAATACTAAGAAGAGGAATAAAGGAAAAGTTCTGAAGAAATTATTGTTTCAATTCTCCAATCCCAGCAACAAGTGTGCATAGCGTACAATAATATACGCTGAACTTATAAAAATATATGATATATAAATAAAATCATATGAGTACATACACACAAAATATTTAATAAACTGCAAAGAAATGAATCATTCGATAATCGACGTTTTATCGATAGCTTACATCACTGTCTCGTCGCCAAACGATTTAACGATTTTAAGAGGACGCCTCGGTAATCTAGTCGTCAGTAATTTAAATTTATTTCAGTAATTCCAAAACGCATGAAAATATAAATTGGTGACCTGGATAGTTCATGATATAAGCCTTATTTTTCTAATTTTCGAAACACGATTAGGTAACTTTTGTAACAGAGAAAAAAATATCAAACATACCTCTTATTAAAAACAGATTCACATGTTATGGGCAAACGGGTCCGGTTTAAGCCTCTTAATTTTCTTTGTAGATGAGATGTTATTTAAAATTGTCATATGAATTTCTCCAATTATCGTTTTTAATGCAATAATATAACAAAAACCATTTTGCCGTTTACGTCTTTTAGTTATAAGCAGCGTATGTATGAAGGCCTTGTCCCGCTCAAGCCGCTCAGTCCCCTCGTGACTATTGTCAGCGACGGGTCTGTGCAGTTCCTCGCTAGTTCATTTCACGAATTTATTTAATGGTTTTATTAAATGTCTAAATTGTTTGTTAGCAAAATGTGTAATATGACACAAAAGAGGTTTAAAGTTTACATCATAATATTTATTTGTAATTTATAAATATAGGTAATTTTTACTTCACTTTCTTTTTGTGTCAAAATATATTCTGATAAGTTTTAAGTGGTATTATTTTAAATATTTATTACATTTTAGAAAACAATAGTTGGAACAATGTTAGGAGAATAAAACAATGGAGTCGTCATCTGATTGCAATAGAAATAAAGAAATGTCGGCTAACTTTTTAAAAGGGCACGTATGAAAAATTCCTTTTTTTTTTTTGGATAGACGGCCCGAAGGCCCTAATGCTACATCGGATTAGTGTGAGCCCATTTGGCTCACTTTTGGTTTGTAAAAGTTGGGGGTTGCCCCCCGCCAACCGTGCAGTCTGCGACTACACGGCCTCCTGGCGTCGGGTTGGTGAAAAATTCCTAAGCCTATTTTAATAATATTATGGCTTTTTATAAAAGTTATATTTTTTATATCACCGAAACACTAATTTATTTTGTATCAATCTAGAAATCAAGACACCTTACCGAATTACGCAGAGTTACTCAATTTCTTGCCCGCATAAGTTTAAGTTTTTGTTACTATGTATTTATAAATATTGATTATATATAGAAGAGGGGGCAAACGGACAGTCGGTTCTCCTGGTGGTTAGTGAAAAGCGATATCCACAGATACCCGCTACACCAGATGATTAGCAGGTGCGTTGCCGGCCTTTCGTATCGGTTCAGAAATATGTAGGTGGCAGCAGATTCCATTTAATCGTCGTGCGAGTCAGGAAATGCCGTAAAATCGAGTTGTTGTGGGTTTTCGGACATCGAGATGGTGTGGGTGAAATTTGGTAAATATCCGGTAGAGGAGTTCTGCTCCAGGTATAAGTCCGAACTATTCCTCAGAAAACTCCCCGTGGTAGATGCGGTAGATTTTTTTTATAGAAAAGGGGGCAACGGTGTTCGATAAAATGCAGAGCGATCCGACATCTCTACGCAGCGCTAAATAATCAAGTTGATTGAACCTTACTATCGGCGACGATTCGAGCCGCACGGCGTTGAGCGTAGTCAAATGGAAGAAACTGATATTGGGGCGGTCCAGCCTAGAGGTGAGAGCAGTATTCCATGTGAGGCCGGATCTGCGCCTTGTATAATTGTGGGCGGTGTGAAGGCATGAAATACTGCTGAAGGAAAGGCTAGTGCCTTCCAAATGACCACGAAACGGCACATCTCTCGATATGTCGACGCCAAGTATCCCAATGCTGGCTGCGGCTGTTAGGGGAGTGCCTTCAAATCGTAGAGGAACGACGAAGGGTGATTTTTTGGCGGTAAACGAGCAAACTTGTGTCTTGTTGGGGTTAAATTGGACTAGGTTAAGTCGTCACCATTCCGAGACTTTGGTCAACTGAGACTCGATTTCAGACTCAAGTTTGTTGCGACACTCATCGACTTGTTCCCGAGAAATATTAGAGCGGCCAGTGTATAAGGCATCTCCAGTGCTGTCATCCGCATAACAATGAATGCCGCTGGTTTGCAGCATATCATTGATATGCAGAAGGAACAAGGTTGAAGATAGTAATCAGCCTTGCGGAACACCAGCATTAACAGACTTGAGGTCCGAGCATGTACCGTCGACAACGGCATTGATGCTCCTGTCTGCCAAAAAACTGGTGATTCACTTACATAATTTCTCGGGAAGCCCATATGATGGTAGCTTCGCTAGGAGTGCTTTATGCCACACCCGATCAAATGCCTTCGCTATGTCCAAACTAACCGCCAGCGCTTCCCCCTTGCTCTCAACTGCCTCCGCCCATCGCTGCGTTAGGAATATTAGAAGATCACCAGCTGAACGATTCCGTTGAAAGCCATATTGGCGATCGCTAATCAGCTGGTGCTCCTCCAAATACCGCCGGAGCTAGCAGTTAATTATGGTTTCCATAATCTTTGAGAACAAGGAAGCTATAGGTGTTGGTCTGTAGTTGGACGGGTCAGAGCGGTCCCCTTTCTTAGGGATCGGGTGGATCAAAGCGGTCTTCTACGAGCATCAGACGACGCCTAATGAATAAGAGTATCGGAAAAGACGCGTAAGGACGGGTGCCAACTCAGGAGCACAAGTTTGTAGCACTAGACGAGGGATGCCGTCAGGCCCACTCGATTTATGAATTTCCACCGAAAAGAGAGCTTTGCGCACAGAGATCGGTCTGAAAATTATTTCCGACATTAAGGTATATAACCAGTCACCGAGGGTTTTTTTATTTTTTCCTGGTCATCCAAAGTCGAGTTGGAAGCCAAAAGGGAGCCTAGAAGATCGGATATCTCCTTAACGTTGTGGGCCAACGAGTCATGTGATGTGATGGTGGGGATGGCTTACAAAAATTCCCTTGAACAGCCTTGGCGAGCGATCAAAATGCACGAGCTCCCGAAGGAAGTCGAACCAATCTCTCACCATTTCTGTTTACATGCTCCGCTTTTGCCTCAGCAATAGCCCTTTTGAAGGACCTGGAGGCAAAGTTATACTCCTTTTTTAATGCGCTGGTCTTTACATCCTGGAACATCGATCCATTGGCCCACGCTTGGTCCCCACCATGGTTCAGGCCTTGTCGTGGCGGTGGGGCTCAGTAACCTAGGGCGAGCCCAGCACCTTGGGCGAAGCTAATTGGGCCGAGGGGGCTCTTTGTACCCCTCTTATAAGAAGAGGGGACAGAAGAGCAGGGGGCAAGGGGTGAGGATGGGAACCTCACCCCATTGTACTGTCCCGACGTTGGGAGGGGTTGTTCTGTGGTGCGGGACAACCCCTCTGTGGAGGTGGCGTCGGTCCCTTGCGGGACTGACTAGCCGTCGAGGTGCCCTGTTTGTTTTCTAAATCCGGGGCACCTCACCAAAGGCGGCATTGGTGGCACTCGCCGGGTTTTAGTGGGTAGAGCTGCGTCCATTTACCAGCTGTCGGGCGCAGCGAGTCCCACATACCCGCGCGGGGAGACCCACTGCCCCGCGGGATGCCTCAGAGCATTTCCCGGCGTTAAAGAAAAAAAAAAAAAAAAAAAAAAAAAACGCTTGGTAGCTTACCCGCTAATGGCGTGTAGCAATCTTACACAGTTGACCAAACCAGGGCTGGGACTTGCCGCCTATAGGCACTGCAGAGCTTGAAATGAAAAGCTCCATGGCTTATAGCGCCATCTCGGCAACAAAATCGGCAACGATGTCTGGGTCACATCCATCGAGAAGCAAATTAGCCCCCATGGGTAGGATGCAAAAAAGGATCGCATCCCATTTCCAATCAGCTGACCTATAGTGCCAAACACAGCGGCAGCCCGAAAAACGAGGCCGTGATGGGCTTGCAACTGGCACTGAACGGATCAGACAATGGTCCAACGAGCCAAGTCGAGTGAGCTACTTGCTGTGATTGACGTTGAAATCACCAAGTATCATGATCTCTATGCATGGGATCTGTTGTAGCACGGAATCTGTAGCCATTTGGATGTACTCCATTAGTCGATCGGTTTTATCATTACCGCTGTGGGACCTATATAGGGAGGTATAGACGCGGGGATGGTCATGCACGATGCACAACCAGAGGATGGAGAGGTCCCTTCAAGACTTTCAAGACTACCAAGGCGATGAGAGCAGACATCCTCTCTGACGTACGCGCAAACTCCAGCCCGTGGTACAAAAAAGTGTTCTCATTTGTACCCCGAACAGGAGAGATAAGAAGTATCAGCTGGAGAGGATATCTGAGTCTCGGTCAAAAATAGGAGGGCCAGCTTCGCCATCTGGAGGTGGTAATGGACGATGTTAAGAAGTCCCCTGAGGTTACAGAAATCCACGGTCATTGTGGTAGGGAACTTCTGTCGACTGCTCCGTTTGACCCCGGGCAGTTTTTGTCTTGAGCACAGATTCCCCAAGAATTCGCGGAGCTGCCCAGGTTTCCGGGTTCAAGTACCTGTCCTGAACCCGGAAGCCTAGAGAGGAATTCTCCGGTGCTTTCGCGACCGATACCCTACTGGGGAGTCTTTGCATAGTCTGTGCTGCCATGTGTGGAGGGAGGGATGGGCAACCGGATCTCTCACATAACACCGTCGTCTTTCGACGTCGGGTTTATGTAAGAGCGAAGCACTTATAAGCGCCAGCCCATTCAGCTGCAAAGCAGCATGGCGCTACTTCGTAAAAAGAAGTAATTTATGTAAGTAATTGTATAATATTAAACAATATAAACTTAATAATAATTATATAAAGTGTTTTACTGTACACTGTACATCATAATATCAATATAAAATGAAAATATGTTAAATGTAAAAGTAAATGATAAAGAACTAGAATCATCGTATATTATCTTCTAATCTAATATATAAAATTTCCATGTCACAATGTTAGTTACCGTACTCCTCCGAAAAGGCTTTACCGATTTTTACCAAATTTTATATGCGTATTCAGTAGGTCTGAGAATCGGCTACTATCTATTTTTCATACCCCTAAGTGATAAGGGAGGTCAACCCCTCAAATTTTAAAATTTAACGCGGGCGAAGCTGCGGGCAACAGCTAGTGAAAGTATAAAATGAAATATATTTATCGAAATACAAAATGACGTTTATATGACAAAAAAACAAAATTAAAAATATATAAAATGACAACTCCAAGACGTCTACGATGTTACACATGGCGCGCGATAGCTCACAAATTGCAATATTTACGTTACTTATCGGGGTGTGCTGTGTGAGGGTGCGGGGCGCGCCTGCCCGGTTTTAGAATTATTGTTTACCGAGGCGTCACCTTAAAGTAAAATATTGTAAAAATGTAATATTAACATATGATAACATAATATTCCATAACTTGTTAAATGTTTGATTTCACTTCTGTTCTTACAAAAAACCACTGAACACGACGGAATTGGTATATGTTTTCTCGTTTGCGGGCGACATCATACTGATTTGCGCTGCCGGTCATTTTTTAAATGTATGCCCGATTTGCTCAAGCAACATATACGCGGACACGCCTCCATACCACTTCTCCTGTTCTTAATATTTCTATGGAAATTACAAATATTAAATACCAATGCAACAAAATCATCACATAAATTATCTTTACTTTTTTTTCGGAAGGGCTAGAGACCTAGACTATTCGGCCTGATGGCCTTTAAGCTCAATCGGTACAGTAAATGAGCAGATGGCTCACTTAAGAAATATCTGAAAGGGGGACGCCCCCTCCGCGCCCCGCAGGGGGCGCGGTTCACCGCGCGGTGCCCAAGCAATCTAGCGGTAGCGTAGTGCTAGCGCTGTTTGTGCGGTCTGGGTTTGTGTCTACTCGTATCGGATTCGAACCTAGGCTTCCGCGATCGATCCGGATCGATGTGGTTTCCATGTGTAGGGGTCGACGTCGCTTACGACCCCGAGGCCCAAGCGGTGTGCAGGTGTACCTAGCACCGTGTGTTGTACTTCTGTATATTATGTTGTGACGTTCGTATTGCGTTTTTGCGTCGCGCATTAGTAGCTGAGAGATTTCGTCAGTTGGATCTGTTAAAATATGCTTAGGTAACCTATGTCTAATACATATATATCTATCTACACTTGGTGGGATTCGAACCCACGGCCAGCGCGTCCCATCACCGGACCTCTGGCAATTTGAAGCAGTACTCATATTTTGTTTTTCATGATGTAATTAAAAGTACATTACATTCTTACTCGAGTGTTTTGCGCATATTTGTAGATAATTGCATTCTTATAATTAATGTTGGATTTACGTAACTATGCAATAAATTTAATGTAAAGCAACATAATTTCGTATGATACCTATATATAAGTTTGTGAAAATAAAAAAAATATAGCAACATCATAATATTATGTTTACCAAAGAAGCTGGTAAGTGGACGCAGCTCTACCCACTAAAACCCAGCGAATGCCACCAATGCCGCGTTTGGTGAGGTGCCCCGGATCTATTGAGCAAACAGGGCACCTCGACGGTTAGTCAGTCCCCCAAGGAACCGACGCCACCTCCACAGAGGGGTTGTCCCGCAACACAGAACAATCCCTCTCAACGTCGGGACAGTACAATGGGGTGAGATTCCCGTCCTCGCCCCTTGCCCCCTGCTCATTTGTCCCCTCTTCTTATAAGAGGGGTACAAAGAGCCCCTCGGCTCAATTGGCTTCGCCCAAGGTGCTGGGCTCACCCTATGCTACTAAGCCCCACCGCCACGTCAAGGCCTAAACCATGGTGGGGCTTATCTCATGATCTATGTCGATGAAAAGTACCTACTTAAGTACCCTATAGGTAGTTTAACAGACAGCCGGACAACGCAGTGATCTTATAAGGACTTCTTTTGGAAATTTCAAGAAACTAAATGTACAGAAGCACGTGTTAGGTGTAACACTCACATAATACTGATACGCCGGCCAACTGCAGGAGTAGACGATGGGCCGACCAGACTGGTTCAGTAACTCACCATACGCCGGATATCCTGCAACCACACATGTATCATAACACCATATTATATTACCAAATCAAATGAAAAAACCGACTTCAAAACATAAAAAATAAACTAATAAAAGTAATAAAATAATCGCGTTTCATTAATTTTTGTGCCTACAACTTATAATCAACTTGTTCTTCTACTAATATACAATCTTTGCGTTTACCACGTCATTATTGTTACTTTTGAAGTCGGTGTCAGTCAAGGTGGGTAGGTTAGGAGGTAGGTACATCAACAAATAGGACACCGGCTTCAAAAGTAACAATAATGACGTGGTAAACGCAAAGATTGTATATTAGTAGAAGAACAAGTTGATTATAAGTTGTAAGCACAAAAATTAAAGAAACAGTTATTTTATTACTTTTTAGTTTAGTATTTTTGAAGTCGGTTTATTTTTTTTTGTAATTGTTTAAAAAGAAACATTTCTTAATTTTTTGTGATTCCGAAATTCGATAAATAATTTTATTTGTCGGAAATATGAATAGAATTTTTTTACATCGACAAGTAATATAATGAAATGTTTCATTATATTAATTGTCTTCATTGACTACTACTATTTTTGTACGAGCTGAACATTTTAGCATATTGAACCGTACGAAGTAAACCCAAAAAATTAAGCTGTATATTGTTGAGGAGTTCCCTCGACTGTCTATGGTCTCCATTATCAGACCTAAAATGACAATTATAACCCTTAAGGGTGCAAAGTTCTCGTCAATATAAATGAATTAAGTCCAAACACAAGGTAGCTACTGTAAACTCCTGAGGAGTTCCCTCAACTGTCAATGCTCTACATCATCCGACCTGTAATGACACTTTTAACCCATATGGGTGCAAAGTTCTGGTCAATATAAATGAATTAAGTCCAAACACAAGGTAGCTACTGTAAACTCCTGAGGTGTTCCCTCAACTGTCTAATGTCTTCATCATCAGACCTGTAATGACACTTATAACACATATGGGTGCAAAGTTCTCGTCAATATAAATGAATTAAATCCAAACACAAGGTAGCTACTGTAAACTGCTGAGGAGTTCCCTCGACTGTCTATGGTCTTCATCATCAGATCTGTAAAGACACTTATAACCCATATGGGTGCAAAGTTCTCGTCAATATAAATGAATTAAGTCCAAACACAAGGTAGCTACTGTAAACTGCTTCCTTCGTCTTCATCATCAGACCTGTAATGACACTTATAACCCATATGGGTGCAAAGTTCTCGTCAATATAAATGAATTAAGTCCAAACACAAGGTAGCTACTGTAAACTGCTGAGGAGTTCCCTCGACTGTCTATGGTCTTCATCATCAGATCTGTAATGACACTTATAACCCATATGGGTGCAAAGTTCTCGTCATTATAAATTAATTAAGTCCAAACACAAGGTAGCTACTGTAAACCGTTGGGAGTTCCCTGGACTGTCAATGGTATTCATCATCAGACCTGTAATGACACTTATAACCCATATGGGTGCAAAGTTCTCGTCAATATAAATGAATTAAGTCCAAACACAAGGTAGCTAATGTAAACTGCTTCCTTCGTCTTCATCATCAGACCCCTAATGACAGTCAAAATTTATCTAGGTGTAAAGTTCTCATCAATACAAATTTCAGCTCCATCATCAGATCAACTCTAGACCTTCATGAAATTGTATTGCTTTAAAATACTTATTAAAAATATACACACGAACATATAACCTCCTCCTTTTCGAAGTCGTTTAAAAAAAATATTAAATTCACTTGTTACTCCTACGATTTTCGAAAGTTCCCCTCGATTTCTCTAGGATACCATCATCAGATCCTAGTTTCCGGATCCTGGATTCTGGATCAATGATATCGTGTCACATACATAAAAAAAAACACAGACGAATTGAGAACCTCCTTTTTTTTAAGTCGGTTAAAAATACGAAAGTAAATTTAAGACATTTATAAATACAATACAGGTCAATGACTCGGTGCAGACGTCTATATTTATCATACAAATTATTATCTACACTTCACGGGATTCAAACCCGCGACCGCTGCGTAAAGTATCTGAAAAAAGTTTGTAAAGCATGGAAGAGTTGATCACTTACGATCGAATGATGTCTGCCAGTTTGCCTATTTGAAACGTACTCTCCTTCTCCAGGCAATACGTCTTTTAGTTAGATTTAACAAATAGGGGAACTCCCGAAATTGTATTGTCAGTACAACATAGACAAATTATTGTGAAAATCATCACGTCGGTAGACTCCGACTTGACTAGATGAGGATCTCAGTGTATTTGACGATGCTGGTGGGATGCGAGTATTATGCGAGTAGCGGGCTTCCTGGTATTTATTCAAAGGTGAATGTATCCATCGATAGACTTATACTTGTCGAGAATAATAATCCTATTATCCTACTAATGATAAAATTGGGAGGGATGCGCTGTACCGCGCTCCCCGCTGCACGGGTACTACCATCCTGCTTGTTTCTCCCGTGAAACAGCTTTGCTGTGATTCGGAGAATCAGAAGGGCAAGAAAGGCAGTGTAATTAGATAGATAGATATAAGATACTTAACATCTTATGTCTCATGATAGGCAAGACATAAATGAGTTACCTGAACTAGTTCCAGGTAAACTACATAGTTTATGTTCATGGGCGACGTCGACCACTTACCATCAGGTGGCACGTCTGCCAGTTTGTCTATCCAAACTAACATAAAAACGCGAAAGTTTGTGTGCTTTTGTTTGTTTGCTACTCTTTCACACAAAAACTACTGAATGGATTTTAATGAAACTTTATAATAAATATAGCTTATACATTAGAATAGCACATAGGCTTTAATTTATCACAGTCATCCTACGGGAATGGAAAGTACGCGGGCGAAACCGCGGACGCTGCTAAGAGCTAGTTATGATATATTATGATAATTAAGCTTTCCAATTAGTATCCTATATACATAAATGTAAGTATTAAAATATTATGCTATAAAAACCCTAACAATAAGACCTGTTTTCAAATAGATCGTATCCAAATCAATTCGTCCGTGTGAGAACTACAATGACTCAGACAGATCCACAGAGACACTTCTGCCTAACTTATAACTGCGGTTTTTCGTGTTTAGGATTTATAATTACCTTCATCCATCTTCGATGCATTTACATAACATCCATCTAGTTTGATGTAGTCGACTTCCCACTCGACAAAGGTTTGAACATCGTTGGCTTCGTGGCCCAAAACTCCAGGGTAACCTCCACAAGTGTGGGTGCCGTAGTCCTCGTACAGACCGAACTTCAGACCCTTACCATGAAGCTGTAAGAGAGAATTGGTGAATGAATACCTCGGATAAGCCCGTAAGGCCACCAAGAAAAGCCAGTTCGAAAAAACTACATAATGGATGTTAAAATGATGTCAGTAAGTGGCCGGATTTGTGAGTGACGATGCTCTAGTGGGTATGGGCTCGGCCTCGAAAATGAGAGTTCTGATTTCGATCCTGACAGATACACTGTCTGGTTTAAAAAATCCTGTGCGCCTGTACATGACAACATCGCTTGCTCACCGGTGAAGGAAAACATAGTTAGGAAACCTGCTTGCCTGATGAGATTAAAAGTCTTTAAATATATGAAATTTACCACCATATTGGGCCATAACAATTACTTAGAATATTTATTAGAATAACTTGTAAGAACTTACCATATCAGCGACAGCTTTCATACCATTCGGAAATCTCTTCTTATCTGCTGCCAACTTCCCTTGCGAGTCGCGTTCCCTTTCTAGCCAACAGTCGTCGATGATGAGGTGGTTGTAGCCCGCTTTCAAATACCCATCGTTCACCATTAAATCTGCTGTCCGATTTATTAATGCTTCGCTACAATCATAAATGTCTAGAATCAATAACCTCGTAAACACGTTTTAGGCGAATTCCATCGTTTTCCAATGTAAGTACTTAAATGTTTTGGAACTGAAAGTCCTCGGTGAAAATCGTTGTAATGTAAATATAATATCTACGGACGCTTTACAGCAAGTCAATCTGGTCCCGTGGTAGGTAAGTTCTCGAAGAACTCGTGTTACAAGACAAGTAAAATATATTTAATACTTTTATACTAAACTTACATATATTTAAGATTTTTAATATACATATATATAATACATATCCATGACCCAGGAACACAGAAAACTTTTTGTTCCCTGGTGGGTTTCGACCCGCTACATCCGGCTTGAGTGCTAACGCGCTAATCATTGGGCCCCAGAGGTCGTCTTATATTTAATATAATAATGTTGTTATATTTTCACATAAAATTAAATTTTTAAAACATAATATCAAACGCAGACTGTTTAAAAACTTTAAAACTTTACGATCAAACTGCGTTTGTGTAATTGCGTACAACTTTTATTAGGCGCTTTATATAAATATAAGAAAATTTACATGGATTCACATTTTATGTGTTTCATGGGTTTGAATCTTAATTAGAATAAGAATGACTATTATAAATGTTTCCCACATTTTATATATTGGTTTTTAAAAAAGGGCTTCTTCACTAACACTAACGTAGACTTTTGTGATCACGGTTGTGATTATAATGAAACAATTTTTACGGATTTTATCGCGGTTTATTAAGATTTTTACAAGCCTGACGTTTCGGATACTTTACAGCAACCATGGTCACGGGAGGACTGATGTGACAGATGTCCTAACGTTACAAAGTTATTTTATTATATAAGTTATGTTGTGGAATAACCAGTTCTACCAGCAAGTAGATGGCGTAGCGATGGGCTCACCAGTATCCCCCGTTGTTGCCGACATATTCATGGAGGACTTCGAGGAGACTGCTCTGCATACCTCACCAATAACACCCAGGTTCTACAAGCGGTATGTAGATGATACTTTCACAATATTGCCATCTGATAAAGTAACCATATTCTTAAACCATCTCAATTCCATCAATACTAAAATTCAATTCACAATGGAATTAGAGGCAAATAATTCTTAAGCTTTCTTAGATGTATTAGTTATCCGTAATCCCAATAACACCTTAAGCCATACAGTGTATAGGAAACATACCCATACGGATAGGTATTTAAACGGCGAATCACACCACCATCCAACACAGTTAGCTACCGTGGGTAAATCTTTGTTACAGAGAGCACAAGGGATCTGTGATGAGCAGCACCTGGAGACCGAACTTCAACATGTCAAGCAAGTACTGCGTGACAACAAGCTTCGGGTACCGGGTCTCCGTCACAGTGAACGTGTGAAACCAGCCACCGTCGAGCGAGTACCTGCTGTGCTACCGTTTATGAAAGGCGTCACTGACATGTATCATAGGGTACAGTCCGTTCACAGTTATTCTACCTCTGACAGATATCATAGTATGTTTTCTTTAAGTTGGCATTATTGCCGAGTCGTCCAATTCAGCTCCTAGCGTTTTTTTTAAGTATTTGTGATTATAACATCTGATATCATGCCAAAAAGAATTCAAAGTAGTGGAAGAAATATTATATTATCAGTGCGAGATTTATGTGAAAGAGAAAAAGACAATAATGCGCCTCTAATTCCATTTGGAAATGTTCGTCAGCGAGTGGCTGCCATGACAGGTATGTAAAATAGGGTTACATGTATATTACATTTTACCCAATTTTAGTGGAAACTAGAATATCCAATTGTAACCACCATGAATACTTAATTCTTTCACGTCATGTACGCCACAGTCAAAACTATCAAGTAAACAACATCCCTTTTGACTAGCATTAATCAAAATTAGTTTTGACCAATGTTAGGTTGGTAGCCATTACAGCTCTTGCTTGCTGAAACCATTACTAGTTTACACACGGGTGCACGCTACACGTCAATCTATAGAAGAAATTTATGTGAAATTTATTTGATAGATTTTCAATTTTTTTTTGTTAGTGTTGCAAAAAAATAAGGTCCATATTTAATTGGGAAAATTTGTCAGTGTTGTATGGGTTGAGGTGTAGCCGTGTGTACTCAAAACTACTTAAAACATATTTTGCCAGTCAAAAGTATTTTTGACCGGTTAAGAGTTTTGAGTGTACATATAAGTACAGTACAGTAAGGCACTTTATCTTTAGAAGCTAATGATAAGCAACTAAATGTAAAATAATTAATTAACTGTGAAGTGAATATTATTGTGATGAATTAATAAACCTAGGGTATCATTTAACGCTTAATTTTCTTGTTTTAGGCGTATCTGAAAAGACTGTCAGCACCATCACCAAAGAAGGCGAAGTGGCTGCGTCCACTTCCCAAAAAGTTTCTACGCCACGAAAAAAACGCAAGCAAGAAAAAAAATTATACTAGATGGTTTTGATCTTTGTGCTGTCAGAAATAAAATACATGAAATGTATAGGAAAATAGAAAGGAGGTACCGACTTTGGGAAAACTCTTAGCTGAATTGAAAAATGATATAAATTTTCGTGGAGGTCGTACTACATTGTGGAAAATTGTTCGACAAATAGGGTTTCGATTTAAAAAATGTAGGTCTAACCGGAAGTTGCTCATGGAAAGGCACGACATTGTAGCCTGGAGATACAGGTACTTAACCATTTTAAAGCTAAATCGTGACGAAGGGAGACCTGTTGTCTTTCTGGACGAGACTTATATTCATGCATCCTATATAGTCAATAAATGCTGGCAAAGAGAAAGTGAAAAAGGTGTTCTTAAAAAGGATTCTATTGGTGCACGATGGATAATTGTTCATGCGGGTGGTGAAATGGGTTTTATACCCAACGCTTTGCTAATATTTAAATCGCAATCAAAATCGGGGACCTCCACGACGATATGAATAAAACAAATTTCATGAAATGGATACAGGAAAAATTAATTCCTAATATCCCTCCAAATAGTCTAGTAGTTATGGACAATGCCCCTTATCATACGGTAAAGATAAACAAAGCACCAACATTAAGCTCTACCAAAACAGAAATCCAAAACTGGATTACAAATAAGGGGTTATCTTACCTGCCTACCATGGTGAAAGCTCAACTATTCGAAATTATAAAAGAGCATAAAGAAGCTCCAATATATGAAGCTGATCAAATGCTCGAAGCTCATGGTCACAAGGTAGCTAGATTACCGCCATACCACTGCGAACTAAACGCTATTGAATTTATGTGGAGTCTCGTCAAAAGGCGAGTAGCTAGCAAAAATGTAGGACAAGATGCAAATAACATGATGAATTTAATTAATGAAGCTTTTCAGTCTATCACAGCAGAAGACTGGCAAAAACAGTGCGAACATGTGCGCCATATTGAAGACAAGCTCTGTGAAAGAGATAGGTGTATAGATGCAGAAATGGACAGGTTCATAATACAATTGAATTATGAGTCTGATACAGAATCTGACAGCAGCTACGAAGATTCAAGTGCATCTGATTGTGATAATTCATCATTGGCGATCCGCATAGATCATTCTTATTCAAAATAAATACTTATGAAAATACAGATTGCATTTTTAATTCTGTATGAAAGGCTGTTTTAAAAAATATTGTAGTTATTATTATTTGTATTTAATAATACTGGTCAGCAATACTTACCTAACCTGATAAACAAATCATAATTGAGCAATTTTAGTTGATCGGATCCAGTTTTTGTGTTACAGCAGTTCAATTTAATCGTGATTTTTAATCAAGATCTTTTGTTTTCTATTAAACTGTGTCTGTGTCTCGTGTTTTCTGAGTAGAGTACTGGATGGGCTAATAGATCTCGGTGTTTCGGAATCCCTATAGGTAATAACGATATCGACAGTTTACCAATGACTATTAAAGGTCAACTTTGGTACAACTGAACAGATGTGGTATTGAAATAAAATGCATTCAGTATAGTACTTTTAAATATAATATAATATAAAAGTATTATAATTAACTAATTAGTCTTAATACCTTCAGTCCTACGTACGACTTAAGTGACATTAGTAATACCGTAAAGGAGTCGCAGAATCTAAGTATGACAACACAATGGTCAGTTTGACCAACCTAACAGCAGGAGGTAAAATAACTGTGAACGGATTGTAGTTCGAATAACTTTGTAACGTTAGGACATCTGTCACCTCAGTCCTCCCGTGACCATGGTTGCTGTAAAGTATCCGAAACGTAGGGCTTGTAAAAATCTTAATAAACCTCGATAAAATCCGTAAAAATTGTTTCATTATAATGAGTGAAATTCGCGCAAACATTAGAAAACACGGTTGTGATGTCAAAATGGTCTTTCATGACCTCATTTGTATTTTAAAAAAACTCATAAATTACCTTATACACTCATTTGGATACTTCTGGCAATCGGTGATACACCTAAATCTCTCCCAGGTCATCCATCCCATCGGTGGGGTCAAGGCGAGCCCATTGTCAAGAGCCAAATTCGCGGGAAAACATCCCCAAAGCATCACCGCCAGAAGTAATTCCTACGAGATAGATATTTGTCCTTTTTTAAAGCATAGGAAGGCAAACGACCAAAAAATAACCGAATATGCCACCATAAACTCACAAACTGCACGAAACGCGACAGCTTAGCTGTAAATTTACGCCGGTAGCTATTATGTGAGCGAGAGCACGAGGGCTACCTGTTGGTAGCCCTCGACAGCATGGCACTACCTGTTGTCTAAGGCTAAGTGTATATTTATAGCTGAAACTGGGTACATCTTTTGGTTATTTATTCCATGCTCTAACTATAACGTTTATGTGGATTGTTTCAAGGGAATTAGTGCCTACACATTTTAAGATGGTGGACTTTTAAATTTTTTGTAAAATTGTTGTTCATACGAGTAAAAATATTATCAATGTCATATTGACAACTAAAAAATTTATGGGTTTCAGCTATGTATAAATGGTTTCAGTTAAGTCCCCATGTTCCCTGTGATCTTTAAGGCCTGGTTCGCACGAGCGCATTTTAGCGCTCGGTAAAAAGAGCTCGTGCGAACTCAACGTCGGGTTTAAACGCGACGCTTGTCGCTTATTAAACGCTCGTGCGAACCGGGCCTTAGGGTCGCCGCTTAGATGACAATCCGTTTTTAGGGTTACGTATCCAAAGGGTAAAACGCGAACATTATTACTCCTCCGCTTCTGAAGACTCCGCTGTCCGTTCGTGTGTCCGTCCGTCTGTCACCTGGATGTATCTCACGAACTGTGGTAGAGACAGTTTAAATTTTCATAGATGATGTATTTGTGTTGCCGCTTTAACAACAAATAAAAAGATAATAAAATCACAGATACAAACAAATACAAACAGTTAAGAGGGGCTCCCATACAACAAACGTGTTTTTTCGCCGTTTTTTTGCTCGATATTAATAACGGCAAGGTGGACGCTTGAAATATTCACAGAATATTAATTATATATTATTAACTTTTAAAATAAATAATTAAATTAAAATAAAATAAATTTAAGAGCTCCCTTAAATCATGTATGGTATTAGTGACACCTATTGGTTAATTATTAAATCAGAGAAATCTAACCGATATAACCATCAATAATAGTTCAATCATCGCGTCGTAGATGGCGCTTTTATTTCATTAAAAATAGCCGAAAAATAGCCGAACAGTGGACTTTAACAATATAAACCTGTTTTTTTTTTTGATGAAGTATAGAATGTTGTTTAAACATACATAATAGTACGTAACCCTTCGTAAGCGAGTCCGACTCAAACTTGACCGGTTTTTTGTAAAGTTACGTTTTAATTTCTCCAAGTCTGAGCTCCAAGTGCGCAACATAGGGGATAGGGGTTCCGAATTTGAAATGCATTCTATAAGTTCTTACGAAGGCTTTATAAATTTTAAGCACTTGTAAGCATAATTTTGATGTCAAAATAATTTATTTGTATTTTTACATCCCTATAAAATACACAACACATTAAAATGTTTCTAGACAGCAGAACAGATAGATTTTAGAACATAAGTAATGAACCAAAACCTGACAAACCTACTTGCACAAGTATTGAATCTATAAATAATAATAATTATTATATTTGGCTATTGTTATTGAGGTCAATGGCTTTGATAAGACACGCTTTAAGATCAATTTTATACTTTTCATATCACGAATTATACTTGTTTAAAAACCAGACGAAAAACCTATCTATTTATTTTGCGAAACGTATGTACCTGAAACTCCGAATAATACCACCTACCTTACATTTTATATTGTCTTGGCAAATACCAAAATAAGTTATCAAAACCTAAATTTATTAATATAACTTTTTTGTTCTTTTTTTTCAAAATGTATGTTCGTGATAACCTGTGCAAAACAAATAGTAGGTACAAGCAACATTACCTTTATTTCCATTTTACCGAATTAAACTATTTTATTTCGTGTTTCTATTTTATATACTAATTCCAAACAAATGAACCGCTCGTGTGAGCATTTAACACTGACAATTAGTATCGGATGGGCACATTTTAAATGGAGTGTACTTATCTCAAATATCTGACTTATTTACAGTCTGCAGTAAAGCCATGTTAATCGTAACTACAAAATGCCTACAATACTTACGCGGGTTACGCGTAAAAAAACTAAGAAATAGTAATTTCTGAAATTCTATACAAGTTTCTTTTTACTGAATTCATGTTGATACTGGTGTGTGTAGCATGTAGGTAGTAAAACATTAAACATTTTCTACACGTCCACACCATCTTAGAGTAAATAGAAATTCGAAGGAACTCCACAACTGAGGCGATTTGAATAAGTCCGATACCTAAGAGAGTTGCTCTATGTTGCGTTCCTTCCACATGGGTACCACTATCCTGCTTAATTGTTTTGTAAAATACCTTTGCTGTATTTCGGAAAGAGAGACATGACAGTCAGTTTAATTGCAAGCACCGACTCTTACCATCTTATGTCTCACGATAGGCAACACAAGAATGAGTTCCCTTTTTTTGTTATCGAAGGGAAAAGCTTTTTACGCGTGCGTGAAGACAGGATCCCAGGTAAATCCTCACTCTTTGTGGGACTTCCACCTGGGAGTGCCCTACCCGTAAACTAAAACCAAAAATTTCAGCTGCTTTTTGAGGGTCCCGGATCTACAGGCAACAGGATCACATCAGCGACAGACTGGCCCCGGCGAAGGCCAGACTACTCCTCGTAAGGCGCGGCTGCCCAACCGCTACTAAGTCCCTGCGACGTCATGTTATACCCAGGTGCCCATCCTGAACCCCGACACGAGCAAGGGGGCGTTAGTGAAGGCGCATTAAGTAGCGCCTCCTACTCACCCCCCTTTGAGGCTCGCGGGGGGAGGTCTTTCAGCGGCCTCCGTCTGGGACATTACTGCCTCGCAGAAGGAGACCATCGCCGTCTAGGACTATTTTTTATTGTCACAGTGACAATTATTGTGACTATTTTTCAGTGTTACAGTATTATAGTCTTTGCTGTCTCTACCGTATATATGTAAATGTATGGATGCATACTTGGGTGTGCGATAAGTGATAACTTACACTTATTCGGTACACCCTTGAATACCCGGTACACCATATGGGCATATGCTGTCACCTGCTGCGTCTTAATTTTCGTTGTTTCTTTAACACGGGCTTTGTAGGACGAGCTCATGATTCATCGTATTCGATATGTACCTAATTATTATATTCAATTCACTTGGTCATTGTGTATTGTACGTGCAATTTGGCGGTAACTTATAAAACGCATGCCTAACTCTGTAAAACTGGAAGCCATCCTAGGTACAGTAGTATAGTAGAAACGGCCCCACCATGGTTCAAGCCTTGTCGTGGCGGTGGGGCTCACTAACCTAAAGCGAACTCAGCACCTTGGGTAAAGCCAATTGAACCTAGGCAGCTGCTCTTTGTACCCATCTTATAAGAAGAGGGGACAAAAGAGCCTCATTGCACTGTCCCGACGTTGGGAGGGGTTGTTCTGTGGTGCGGGGCAACCCCTCTGTGGAGGTGGCGTCGATCCCTTGGGAGACTGACTAGGCTTCGAGGTGCCCTGTTGCTCAACACATCCGGGCACCTCACCAATGGCGGCATTGGTGGCTCTGGCCGGGTTTTAGTTGGTAGAGCTGCGCCCACCTTACCATCTTTCGGGCGCAGCGAGTCCCACATACCGCCTGGGGAGTCCCCCTCCCCCACGGGATTCCTCAGAGCATTTCTCGGCGGAAAAGAAAAAAAAAAGTGTATAAAAAAACGGTCGAAAAATTACATACAAGTGCCGCTCTTATAATAATAATAATTTAATAATAATATCTATGGACGCTTTCACACCACGTCAATCTGGTCCCGTGGTAAGTTCTCGAAGAACTTGTGTTACGGGTACCAGACAACGGAAATATATTTAATACTTTTATACCATACATATATTTAAGATTTTTATTATATAATACACATATTTAATACACATCCATGACCCAGGAACACAGAAAATATTTTTTGTTCCCTGGCGGGATTCGAACCCGCAACCTCCGGCTAGAGCACCAACGCGCTTACCACTAAGCCACAGAGGTAGTCTTATTATATTACCCTATCAATATCCGACTGGCCTAAAACATTTTTTTTTTAATTTGGAAAATCTTTTATTGTTTATTTAAAAAGCTGGTTGCATTTATTCAATTCTGATACTTGAACACACTTTACCCGCCCCTAAATAAATAAAACAATCTTTTCTCCAAATGAACCGGCCTTTCTTAGTTATAAGGCTATCAAAAGCAGAAACATTAGAGCAAAGCGCCCTAATGCAATAATATATTTATACTAGCTGTTGCCTGCAGCTTCGCCCACGTTAACTTTTAAAATTTGAGGGGTTGACCACCCTTATCACTTAGGGGTTTGAGAAATAGATAGTAGCCGATTCTCAGACCTACTGAATACGCATATAAAATTTGGTAAAAATCGGTAGAGCCGTTTCGGAGGAGTACGGTAACTAACATTGTGACATAGAAATTTTATATATTAATTAAAGAAGAAGATTTCACTAGCTGCCCGCACAGACTTCGTTCTGTCAAAATTAAAAAAATTAAAATCCGTTCTTAGCTTTTGCCTTCCCGAGCCCCTCCACTAACACTTCAACTTTATGGTATGGTATTAAAGTTTTTTTTAAATGTTAGTTGGATAGGCAAACTGGCAAACGTGCCACCTGATGGTAAGTGGTCGACTTTGCCCATGATCATAAACTAGTTTACCTGGAACGAGCCCAGGCAACTCGTTAATGTGTTGCCTATCCTGAGACATAAGATGTTAAGTCTCGGTGTCAGTAATTACACTGCCTGTCTTGCCCTTCTCTCCGAAACAAAGCAAAGCTGTTTCACGGGAGAAACAAGCAAGATGGTGGTACCCATGCAGCCGGGAGCGCGGCACAGCGCTTCCCTCCCACCGGTAAAGTTCAAATTGACTTTTAAGTATTATTACGAACTTTTGTATGGGAGTATAGAAAAGTGTTGTTTTTAGACTTTTTCAGGCAATTTTTTTAATTTTTCTCTCCGTAAGAATCATCCTTGTACTTATAAAAAAGAATTTGCGAAATCGGTTCAACTGCTCTAGAGATTTGCGCTGAGCAACACATTCAGCGATTCATTTTTATATTATTGATAAATATATTAATGCATTAGGGCGCTTAACCAAATCAATTCTTCGGCTTTATTTTATCAGTATAAATTTACAATAAACAATAATAACTTTCAAAACTATAATGCATTTAAGCTGGCCTCATATGTGTAAATATCTTTTTATCGATAATTAGGTACCTGACCTAAATATCTGGACTACATGTGAATACCCTATGTAGAGAACGTCAAGTGCGGCATTAGATCCACTTCAAAACAAGCCTTGAGGGATTTAAATCAATTAGAGTAGTTCAACTCCAATAGCCCAAGGCCCATTACATGTATTATACTTACTTCATAACATACCTGTCTCATAGTTACATAACATGAAACTCATGTTCCTGACGCTGTGGACGCGGGCGGATTTACCATTACGCTGAGTAGGCCTAGTAGAGCCTGGTAGAGCCTAGGCTATTTTTATAATATAGGAGGGCAAACAAGCAGTCGAAGACTTTTGGCGACTACCAACGCCCATACACATCCGCACAACCAGAGATTATGCTGATGCGTTGCCCTCCTTTTCCCTATCCCATCCAATGGGCCACAGGAAACTCCAGTAGCACTACGGTACCGCTAGATTGCTTAAGCACCGCGCGTGACCCGCCTCCCTCTACAGAGGGAGGAATGAGGGCCGGCCCTCATGATGATAGGTTAAATTCAACCGTAAAAGATTCGTCAACCGTATCGGATTTGACTAGTCCAAATCCTGTTCTCCCAAGCAGCGCGTGCGGTGAACAGCGCACCCTGCGGAGCGCGGAGGGGGGCGTCCCCTTTTGAATATTTCTTAAGTGAGCCATCTGTTCACTTACTGTACCGATTGAGCTTAAAGGCCATTAGGCCGAAAAGTCTAGCCCTAAAAAAACAGGAAACTCACAAATCGCAAAAATCGGATGTTCCTCATCAGCTGTCGAGTCTCGGTCTTATATACATCAAAATATCCAAGTTCAGCTGTAGTGTACCAATACGATAACAATGTTCAGGTAAGTTTGTATTACCATACTGAAGCAATAAAACTGCCGACATATTTCCCCTGAATTACAAATCTCGTGGACCCTGTGCTGTGTGTGTGTGTGTGCATCCTCATGCCATCCTGTAATAATGCCACTGAAGAGTCCCCTAGGTTTATTTACGCTTTGCCCGGTGAATTACAACTAATGCTTGTTTCATTTTACCAGAATACTTACAACTATTATACTTTCTTCAGTTCATTTTACTGAACCTCTCATTCTAATGAAGTTGAAGTCGTCTTCTTAAGACAATTGTTTTGGTTCATCGAAAAGATAATAAGCAATACTAGGCTCTATTCAAAATTATTTTTTTTTTCCTAATATTTATACTGTGTTTACGCTACTAAAATTTATTATAACGGGATATTAAGTGTACCATGTTTTTCAGTTCAGTTCGATATTTCAACATTGTCTACGAATGTCTTCACGAAATACCGTGCACGTTACGAATATGTAATGCAAATTGCTATTTAAATATATAGGTACTTATATTAGGATTACAGCAGAACCCCACCAAGGTTCAAGCCTTGTCGTGGCGATGGGGCTCAGTAACCTAAGGTATATCCAGCACCTTAGGCGAAGCAAATTGAACCTAGGGAGCTGCTCTTTGTCTCCTCTTTTAAGAAGAGGGGACATAAGAGCAGAGCGGGACAAGAGGCGAGGATGGGAACCTCACCCCATTGCACTTTCCCGACGTTTGCAGAGGTTGCTCTGTGGTGCGGAACAACCCCTCTGTAGAGGTGGTGTCGGCCCCTTTAGGGACTGACTAGCCGTCGAGGTGTTGCCCTGTTTGCTCAATAGATCCGGGGCACCACCGGGGGGGCATTGTTTTTGTGGGTAAAGCTTCGTCCACCTTACCATCTTTCAGGCGCAGCGAGTCCCACATACCCGCCTGTGGACTCCCGCTCTCCCCAGCGGAATGCCTCATAGCATTTCCCGGCATAAAAGAAAAAAAGTATAACAGCAAAAACACGCAGTTTATTCGCAAAATCCCGATATTCTGAGTACCTAAACAAAAGAGGATAAATGACATTTGAAACATATATAATAAAATATGCATATATAGCAAATTGACT